>JAJNNQ010000018.1:48230000-51037500 GCA_027886175.1 Phylloscopus collybita
AACCAGCAGCTTCACTGGTACAAGCTGGAGCGGTGAGGGCTGGTTCTTGGGCATTAGCAGCTTCTGGTGACAGGGAGCATACCGTTTATTTGGGACAGCACTGCTGGTATGTTGTTCTTCGTGAGACAGCAGTTATGCAGCGTCTGACAGTTTCCATCAGTCTCTCTGGGGCTTGGCAGCTGTCCAGCAGACAGCCTTCATTGTACAGGGTTTATTAATGCCTTCCCACCACCTCCAAGCCCTTTGGGGCCCCCCTGTCCTGCACACAGCACAGCCCACTGTTTGCCACGCTGTCTCCCTGCCCAGCTGCTCCACCTCATGTTATCTCCAGCCATTGGGACAAAACCACCTTCTTCCACTTCGGGCAGCCTACAGAACTTAATCTGCTGGCCTGTCCTTTCCCAGGAACTCTCCTGGGAGGTTTCTTCTGCGTGTTTTTCCTTTCTTTGAACACCCTCACCTAAGGAGGTGTCTCATGCCCACTTGGGGAGCTTTCTGCCTGTTGGGTTTTCGTGGCTCCTGGGCGCTGCTGAAACCCCCTCAGAACGCATCAGGAGGTGCAGCTCGCGCCTGCGGCCCCCGCTGCCGACACTGCTGCCGCGAGGATGGCGGTGTCTCCAGCCACAGCTCCCGCCAGGTTTTGTGAAGAGGGGCTTCCTGTGGGGTCAGCATGCTCCATTGTGGCACTTCCCCTGCAGCTGGCTTCCTCCCTCCTGCAGTGCCTAAAAATAGAGCGAGCGCGGTGCTGCTGAGAAACACCGGAGAGCCCCAGCGCCGGAGCCTCTGGGGCGGCGTTTCCGTCGCCGCCACTCGCCAAGTCGGCCCTTGTGCTCTTGGCGTGCTGGGCAGCTCTGTTTCAAAGAGGGGAGAAGCGGGAGCCAAAGTCCAGCCTTTCCCAAGTCTGAAGGGTCTATAAGGGAAGGTTAAAAAAGCGGAGACCGTTATTGGGTGTCTGGTGTTTCAGAGAAGGGTTGACTTGGCATGACTCCGCTCTCAGTGCGTGGCCTTTAGACTTTGCACTTTAATTATCAGAAGGTTGTTTAAGAACTACAGAGATAAGAAAAACTTTAAACATCGCAAACATGTACAAACAGTTTTAATCTTGAGCTCTGTTTATATGTTAGGGCTGTTCCTGAAGGAGAGCTGACAGTCTGATTAATAACCATAGAACATTTTCACTCATAGCAGAAGAGAACATTTCATTGAAAGGATGTGTCTCCCAACCACTAGTAGGATTCGCTGTGTTGCTGTTACCTCTGGGGGGCCCCATGTTCTTCTATTCTTACCATGATTCTTTTTTTTTTCTTCAGTGTCCATTAGAAATAGTGACTGCAGTCTTACCTGATTTGTAATTTTTTTGCAGGTATCAAATTGCTTTTGAATGGGAAATAAGATTCACTTAGAGAGTAGTGGAACCACAATACTTGAGAATATTAGTTAACCAAAAATGCACTAAATACAAGGGATACACCAGCAGAAAGCTGTGTCAAATTTAACTGAGCTGGTAGTGTTTGGCTGAGTAATCACTATGGCTTCACCAGTCTCGTGGTTGGTGAGACCATGGTGATTACTCACGGCAGCAGACTTGAGCCTTGAGCTAAGCTCTTGTTTCCTGAATGAATAAACTTTTATTCCTCTGTTTTCTGAACCACTCCCCATACTTCATTTCAAGCTTTGAACTAGTTATGGTGCAAGCTGGCTGTGCAAATTCAAAAAGTTAAAGTGAAAAATGTTGTATGCTCTGTGGAAGAATCTATAATTAAAAAAAAGCACCAGATTTTAAGTGAGATGCTTAAGCCGTACTTTACCCTTGGTTTTGTGGTTCATCTGCCTTTAAAATGTTAGCCAGATAAATATTTGTATGATGTTTAGTATAAATAAACCATGTGCCTTACTGTTTATTTTACAAGATATGCTAACTAATCATTTTCATCTCTGCTTAAATATTTAAAACAGCATGCCAGGGGAACTCCATTCTACAGCTCTGAGGATGCTGTAGAGCCCTTGTCTTGCCTCCTACATCCTCTGCTTAGTGCTACTCTCAGTGTTTCCTCTCATTTTGGAGGTGATGGAGTTATTAAAGCTCCAGTGTTGGCAGCTTCAAACACTTTGAGACCCAATTCATGTACGTTATGTTCTACTGTGTCTGCTGCCACCTCTGCTCACACCTCCTCAGGCTTAATTCTGCACACCATAATTACCTGCCCCAGGAGCCAGAATGTCCAGCCAGGCACGAGGGTGCTGCTGGACAGAGCTGTGCAGTAACGCGCGTGCCTCTGGCTTTGCCTTGCAGGAATCTACATCCTGATCGCAGTCGGAGCTGTCATGATGTTCGTGGGATTCCTGGGATGCTACGGTGCCATTCAGGAGTCTCAGTGTCTTCTGGGAACGGTAAGAAACACAAAGCTTTGGGAAAGTCACTTGGCACCCTGGCTTCCCTGCTGGATGGCACATGGCTGTGCTTCCCTTGCTGGGGTCTTTTCCAACAGGCGGGGCTGGGAGGAGGTGTGAGCACGGAGGTGGGACTGGGTGACCTTTGCAAGGAGCAAGGCAGTGCTGTGTGGCTGAGGGTGTCGCTGCCCAGCCTGTGGAGCTCTGGCTGAGCTGCAATGTCCTGCCTGTGCCTGGCTGCAGGGCAGAAGGGGTGAGATCAGCAGGGTTCTTGGAGACTCTCTCTCTCTTATATGTGAACCCCCACCTTGGTTTTATCCCCCCTTGGTTTGGCTGTCTTACCAAGCACCCACTAAACCCTCTTTCTTACCTGGTGTTCCCTACAGCATCCCCTCTCTTCTGTTTCAAGGCTGCATGTAGCAATTCAGGTTCTTTTAAGGAATCATCTACTATTTTTATCTGTTTGGACAAGGAAACAGCAAAGACTTTCCATAATTTCTTAGTGAGAACATCTAGGTACATCCTGGAAAATCCATTACTGAAGTGCTGCAGGCGTCCTTGATGTGAGGCAGCAGCTCAGGATTCCTGGCATGGGATGAGCTTAATTGGATAAACTGTAGCCACACCAAAGGCCTTTACCTTGGGAGCAAGGGAGACCCATTTATTTAAAACAAGTTCTCACATGTGGTTCAGTTTAAACGTGATGCATAAAAAGTAAAACTGGAAGGGTAAAACATAATTTATTTTTTTAAAAAATTCAAATGACTTTCCAGCACTTGGCTTCATTGGGTTGGAGGGATTCTTGGTGGCAGTGTAGCAACTCGTGGATGTGGGCTCAGCTGGGACAGAGGGAAATTGAGCTGCTTTCCCTCACTCCTGCAACCTCTGGTTGCTGTTGATTCCCAGTAATAAAGGGATGCTTTTCCCCAGTGTTGATAAAACACTTCTGATGGGAGCTCCAGTAGGACTTTGCAGGCATTATCCTGGCTGCTGGGAATACAAGGAGCCTGCACACAAATCTGACAGGGGTTGTTGGAGCACAGTTTGGCAGCTTTGGATTTTTATTTTGTGTTGTTAATGCAAGTGATTACAGACCCTGAGCTAACCCTCACTCCCTCCTGAAGTTAGAGGATTAGAAGGGCAGATGGTACAAGGTACCCAAGGTCTGACAGGGACACCAGCTGCTCTGGCTGAAATTAGCAGCTCTAGCTGCTGTGCACTGCCTGTTTGCTCACACCTTGGCTTGCCAAGAAAAGTCTGGAGACGCCCCATGAGGATGCTTTCCACTGGCCAAGGCTCCCGCTGTGTTCCAAGGACATTTCCAGGCAGTGTCCTCAGGGTGTTTTAGGGAAGCAGCCATGCTCCCCTTTAGGCCACCTAGCTGATGGAGTGACTCTGGGCTTACTGCAAAAGGGAAAAGTACCAGGAAGCTCCATGCTGTTAAAATCCTGTGCCAAAGGTGGCATGGAAGCTGAGCAGCAAAACCTAAGGAAGACAGGAGGGAACCACTTGGCATGAAGCAGGCTCTGCTCCCTGGAAAGGGCTAGGAGCACCACTATGTTCCCATAGCATCAAGCTGCATGTCCTGGTGTTCTGCAGCCAACTTACAGAAGAACTGAATCGGCAGGAAGTTGTCCCTCCAAATCTGGGATAAATGAGCCATCCTTCACTGAAGGGTAACCACTGCAAGAGTGAGCCCTAGTGGCATTGCACCCAGTTTAGGGTGATGGGAGTCCTTGGGGGGGATGTGGGACCTAGTCCTTTGAAGATGTTCCTACAAAATTAGGGATAGATAGATGTTCACATAGGAGTTGATGGTTCAGGAAGTGGACAAGGATGTTGGAAGTCCTTTCCTGCTGTCAGGTTAATAGTCTTGTCTCCATTTTGCTGATAACCCTTTACTTTTGCATATGAGAGCCAGGTCATGACAGCATTCGGGAAACTCCTGGTTCCTCTGTTGTTGGAGAAAATGCCCTGAATGTGTTTTGAACAGAGACTGCTCAGGAGCCAGGGACTATTTTCCCACCCTATACTGTAATTTTGTCTTTCCTTGACTGCATTCATCTCTTTTGCTTCTTGACTTCCATGGCAACTTCTCCCACTTTGGGGCTTTTCCCAGGAAGAAGTCACTGAGTGATGTTGGCTGCATATGGAGGAGCACTCCTCTCAGTGCCTTCTCCTGTGACCCCTGATGTATGAGTGTACAGCTTCCCTCTCCCAGTGCAGCTGACCAACCATCACAACATGTTCCTGCAATCTGAACAAAAAAAGGGGATGGCAGGGAGGACTGCTGGAATTGCACAAACAGGGTGGGACTGTGGGAAAACGTCAGTGCTAGTATTTATGCAAAAAACTGCAGTAGCCTTGCAGGGCTGTGGATGCCAGAGAGCTGGCCATAAATCACACCCTGACACCCCCAGCTCCTCGGCAGCAGAAATGTGCTTTTAACCCTGCACTGGCAGTTCCAGTCCTCAAAGCATTTGTGGCAGAGCAGAAGCCTTGTCTGGATGGTCCTGCAGGTGCACGAAGCAGAGCAGTGTATCTTGTGCTACACAGGGCATCTCCATGCTTGCCAGTCCCTTTGTGGGAAAGGTTTTGCTAATCCCTGCTCAACAATCTGGACACGGGGTGGTGTATGATGAATTACGGGAAAATGTGTTTGGGCTCAGTGCATGTATAAGGCAGAAAATGGTTAGAAGTCAGATGACACCTTGCTCTGATTTGTCAGTGGAAGTGCTGCTCCACACCTCTCCCCACCTAGTTGCTGCAAATCTCTTAAGGATCCCTCTCTTGATTTGTCTTTGCAGTTCTTCACTTGCCTGGTGATCCTGTTTGCCTGCGAAGTTGCGGCCGGAATTTGGGGTTTTGTCAACAAAGACCAAGTAAGACTCAAAAACCTGCGTTTGTGGGACTGGGAGGCTGGGGCAGAACTGCAGCAGATCCCAGCACGAGCTTTCTGCTCACAAACTGGTCCCAGACTGAGGAACAGGAGCTTGGATTAGCGGTGTGACCTGGGCAGGCCACCTCACTCCTCTTGGCCGGGCTGATGAGCTTTAAATGCGAGCACTTGACGGTAGCAGCTGCCCCTTAGGGTATGTAGTGCCATGTCTCGAACAAAAATAGCCTGTCTCACTCGGTCTCCTCCGTGCTGCCACGCTGTCAGTCACTGAGGGAGCCGATTCATGCATGAACTTGTGAAGGAAAGCCATCTGCACGTCCTCAGTGCCAGGGAACAAAGAGCGAACCCAGCCGCGTGGTGCCAAAGGGCGGGAATACCGTACAGGGAGAGCCTGCATTAACGGGATGGCTTGGTGCTTCCTGCTCTTCTCCAGGATCATATAACCTGCTTCAGGCCATTTGTCTGCCAGCACTGGGCTCGCTGTGATCCATATGCTGTGCACAAGTGTGGGGTACAAGTCCTGTGTCTGTCCCAGACACCCTGCGAGGGACTGCTCAGATAAGGTTTCCTGGCTGGAGGGGCTGAACTGAAGGATAGGACTGAAAATTGCAGCTTTTCACCTTCTGTTTCTGCTCACCTTCTCGTCACTACAGTCACACGTGCTCACACACACACAGGTTTGGTCACGACAAGCAGAACTGCCCGTGTATGGGAACTACGGCTGTGCTGCAGCAAGCAGCAGGCAGGGTGTTGATCACTGGGCCTCAGGGGTTTGGAGGAGAGAAGGGGACTGCTTGTGCTCAAAGCCAAGGTTAGACTCTCTGGCACAGTAGGAAATGTTTACTTTCCTAGGAGACATAAGCCAGCTGTGTCAGTAGGTGCTAGCCTGCTCAGCTTTCTCATGCATGTGGGCAGTGGCTCGCAGGCTCGTCCTGAATGGGAACACCCTTGTAGTCATTCAGGGGAGAGCACAACTTCACTGGAATAAACTCTTCTGTGGCTAAACATAATAATATGCAGGCAGGGTGCTGTTTCCTAGCAACTTTAGTGAACTAATTTGCAGAGGGGCTGTGCCTCCTGCAGATGTTAGTTTGTGAATCCTGAAGAGTCCAAGATGTGCAACTGCAACCGACAGCAAGGAAAAAGTGAAGGCTGAGAAAGGAGGGACCCCACGGCTCTTGTGTCCCATCCCAGGGAGAAAGCACTGGGCCACTAGAGCATAAAGCTGAGAAATGTAGGATTTTGCAATACAGAATGATGACCTCAGCCCCTGAAATGAATTTTGCAGTTTGAAATGAAGGGTGGCAGTCTGTTGGCATCAGCTAGTTTTGCAGCCTTGATGATGAATGGGCTATTTTGAAGTCTCTGCTCACAAGGCAGGCTTACTTCTCCCTGCCTTGGTTGGGAGCAGCACAGGCTGGGAGGGAAGCACTGAATGATCCCAACCACTGAGAGATGCTTCCAGAAGGGACACTTTTTCACAAAGCTGAAGGCAGTCTCTCCCTCAGAGTGCCTTCTTGCAGATGCTGTAGATTCAGAATGGGGAGGCAGTAAATAGGATTTTCAAAAATTTTTTATTTTTATGTACCAGAGTGAAATGGTTTGGCTGGAGAATATCATCCTCCAAAGCAAACTTTTTCGAGTAGTGATGAAGGAGTTCTGGGATAATTGATTGAAATCGTGCATCATCTTGCTGCAGTTTCTTTTTTCGTATGCTAATCCAGCCTGTGCTGCCAAGAGCAGATGTTCTATAAAGAATTTTCCCTTTCTTGTTTTAATGTTTTTCTTTTGCTTCTCTTGCATGGCCTTCTTTCATCTCTCTCTCTCTCAAATTATTGAAGGGTGCTAGAGGAGAAGTCACAAGGCCAGTTCCCCCAAAAGTTAGGAGATTTTTGCACTGTGGAGCAGGCCCTCATGGGTGGCTGCAGTTCACCAGCCAGGTGGCAGGGTTAGAGTGTGGATAAGGTGTCTCACATAATCACTTATGTGACAGCAATGTCTGTACAACAGCCAGGGTTTTAAATCCATCTAAATGCACCTAAGCTTCCTGACCCAAATGAGCTGTCTCCCGAGGCTTTAGTGTGCAATCTCTCCCAAATTCCTGCATCCCCTCTGAGCCATTCAATAAGCCGAGGTGCCCATATTTACAGGCAGCCTTGCCTGTGCACCCCACCTCCTCCTGATTCTTCCAGCTTGTCCAGCCTGTGTAGCCTCAGTGGGAAATGTGTTGCCTGCCTGCTTTCTCTGTGTGTGGTTCAGGGTGAGCTGTTTTCTGCATTCCTGAGGCCAGCAACACATCCACATGGGCTGAAGGCTATCTCAGCTTGTGCCTTACCCTCCAGGCCTTGGCTGTCTTTATCTCCTAGACAGAGCCTGTGGAGCCCTTAGAGAGTGTTGGCTGGAATCTGCTGGCTGGTGGATGGGGTTCTTAATATTTGTGACAGCTGGAAGGGCTGCAGCCCTATGAAAGACAGGCTGTTTTTTCATGTGCAAACAAATGGAGTCCAAATCTATTAAAAAATTTGCTCATCTTACTCCAAGTGCCATTAGAGGCTACCTGTCCTTCAGGCACATCTGCTGGATGTGTTTCCTCCTCCTCTGACTGAAAGGGATTTTCTCCTGTGTCTTTCCTAGATAGCCAAAGATGTGAAGCAGTTCTACGATCAAGCGCTTCAACAAACGCTCATGGGAGAATCAGATTCAAACAACGCCAAAGCTGTAGTGAAGACCTTCCATGAAACGGTGAGGTGGTGGTGGTTGTGCTGGAGAATTAATAATGGAGGTCAGGCAAATGGATGGGAAAAGCAGAGTCTAAAGCAGATGGTGCTGTGTGCAGATCTTAGCTGACCAAGTTTGCTGTTCTTACATGTTAAGAAGCCGAGTTGTGCTCTCTTCAGTATTCTCTCCATCACATGGTGCTGGGAAGTCTGGACCAAACTCTGATTAAATTGCCTTCAATTTACCTCTGCACCCCCGATTTAAGTAAAATTCAGTGGAAGAAGAATGTAGCTCTGAGGAATGAATCCTGATACTTGGTCCATTCAGCAGGAAACAAAATCCCTGGAGAGAGTTGGGTTCACTCTCCTCCAGCATATCTATGCCAGATCTGTCTGGGACTATTGTAGGAAGCAGCTGCATTGCATGGAAAGAAAAAAGTTAGTTTGGTGACTTACTTGCCACCCTTGTTTCCCCCTCCAAGATGCCTCCTCAATCTTGGGTGGCTTCACTTCAAGAATGTGTAATGGTGGGGAAAGCATTGCATAAGTGTTTGCTGTCTGCTAATGTTGGCTTTCCATTGTTTCTTTTCTCCTCTCTCCACGTAGCTGGACTGCTGTGGTTCCGATATTGTAACAGCAACTTTCACTCCTGTGTGGAGGGAGGACCTCTGCAGAAAGGACTCCCTGAAAAGCTTTTTTGAGGTAGGCACAGGTGCTCTTCAGTCAGCACAGCTGCCTCAGGAAACCTTGGCTGCCAAGGAAATTTGGGGATTTACTGGGAAATAGATAAAGGATAGAGATTTCATTTACTTGGGGATGGTGTAGAAGGATGTTAAAGGCTCCCCTTTGGTTCTTCCTTTGCTGGTCCTGCTTGAGGGGACTGACAGGTCCCCTATCAGAGGGGTGAAGTCGGGTTGGAAGTCCTGGGGCCAGGACCTGGGGACATAAGTTGGACCAGGGGGAAGCTGACTTGCCTTTCTCGGTGCTGGGGGCAGGTGAGGGGAAAGCAGGCTGTCTGACTGGTGTGCTTCTCTGCCTCAGAACGCGAACTGCCACAAAAAAATCGATGAGCTCTTCTCCGGGAAGCTCTACCTGATCGGCATCGCTGCCGTTGTGGTTGCTGTGATCATGGTAAGTGTCACAGCCTGGTGGGACAGGGAAAAGCCATCTCGGGGCACCCTGGTCTTCTCCCAGCTGGGCTGGATCTGTCCCTCTCCTCTGGATGCCCCTGCAACTCTGCATGCAGCACCAGCCCTAGGCACCACAGAGCTCTGGAACATGGCCAGACCAAGGGCTTCATCATCCCTCTGGGGAGTCGGGATGTTTAGGGAAGGCACCTGGAAAGCCCAGCCAAAAGGGCAGGGCACCACTGAAACCTCCTCCAAAACCATTCATTCTACAGGCTGCCGTGTTTTGTTGCTGGGGTCTGCAGTGGGAAGTGATTTGCTTGCTTTGCTACGTTGGGTCTGCTCCCTAGTGAGGGCTGGGTGCTGTGGTGGTGTAACATGGCATCTGTGCAAAGGCTGGGCTGTAGTGCTGGAGGGATCTCAGGGCATTTTCTGTGTAGCTGGCAACCAAAAAGCTTGTCAGGTACCACCACTGCTGCCAGTGAGAGACGGGAGGACAGCACCTTACCTCAAATTGGCCAGCTCCATACAAAAACAGCAACAAGGACGTAGCATCCCTGCCCTTACCTCTGGCATGAGAGTGTTAATGTGGAGTGGGGCACCTTGGGATGGGGGGGGAGCTCCTGCATCATCCTGGTTGTTGCCTCACTGGTGCTCACTGTCTCTCAACAGATCTTTGAGATGATCCTGAGCATGGTGCTGTGCTGTGGCATAAGGAACAGCTCCGTCTACTGAGCCGTGAGAGCCGGGCAGGGGAAGGGGGGAGACGGGCGGACGGCGCTAGAGGGGACCCCAAGTGCCACCGAGTGACCAGGAGACATTTCAACGACAGACAAAGAAAATTATGTATATAAATGCTTCCAATATTACCATACAGTACTTATCATTTTTATTTTGAAGTACTTTTTTTTTTTCTTTTTTTTTTAAATAAATAAAACTTTCCCGTATCTTTGTGGCTGAGTTAGTTACACATCAGTTTTGTGTGATGGGAAAGCTGCCGTAGCAGGAGGTCAAGTCCTTCCTCCCCCTTCCCCACCCCCAGTAACTCAGAAGTAACATTGGTGGAAGATGTGTGGAAGAGAAGCGTGCAGCCTGGTCTCAGAAAACTTTGCCTTGGTTTTACCAACTTTTTTAATTGGATGCTGAAGCAGAATTTAGTGGTTTTGTTAATTTCTACTCATCTTTTCCAACCATCACCCCAGCTCCCTGGTGTTTCCAAGCTGTCAGTAGGAGAGCCTAGCTGACTGTCCAAAGCCTGGGAGAGAGGAGGGGAAAGGATACAGCCTCCATCGCCTGAGTGCAGTGTATCCCAGGGGAAACACAGGCACTGTTCCTCTCCAGCCTGTTTCCATTGATAGGTCAGTCCTTAGCAGAAGTCATGCTGGAACTTTTTTACTCTCTAATGAGTAAAAATGTTTTTTGGATCTGTGATTTATTTTTTTTCTTGAGGCTATAACTTTATAAATTGGCTCAGTTCCATTGATTCATTGCTTTAAAAGGTCTGTGGCTGGGGGTAAATTTTAGTCCCAGTTTCTCAAATATAACAAACTGAAAATTACATTACTTTTTTAATGTCCTTCAGTGTTTCATTATAGACATATGTTTCAAGGAGAATCTAGTTCTGTATCAAGTTTCCACTGTTAAGCTAATGCTTGCATAGAAATTATATTGGAAAAAAGAAGAAAACATAAAAAAAAAAAAGTCCTTGACTTTAGAAATCCTGCTTTTGTGTACTGCAGGATGATGCTTGGGTGTTCCCAACCATATGTGTACATGCTTAAAATTTCATCTTTGCATGACTCTCTTGTTCAGTGAAATTATTCTTAATTATAGCATATTGTCACACACTGTAATACTGCTGACAAACTGTCATAATCTGATTATGGAAAAAAAAAAAAAAAAGGTTATTTTTAAGATCTTCCAGTTATATTAACAGCAGATCAGCTTATAAAATCAAGGTAATTTAGCATGTTAGATCGCACCAGTTGAAACACATTCTTGTGATCTGGTAACTTTGGTTATCACTTTGATGTCTGTGGCTTCTTTTATATGCCACTCTGTCACCATGTAGATAGAGGGGGAGAGTGACCCAGGAGCTATGTAATAAAATCAGAATGTCACTAAAAAGATGATCTATATGTATAGTTCTATAGATATATATTTTTAAGCAAAGCCTTTTCCTTAGCCGTACAGGCACTTGAGCTGGAAATTATAGTATCTCTCAGCTCTTCTGCCAACCTGAAGCAGGTAAGGGGAGGAGTTTAAATTAGTGATCACTTTCCCCACTTCAGGAGTATTTCTGTTTCTTAAAGTATTTCACTCTCCCCCTTTGTCACAACAAAGAGCTTCAGATCTGAAAGGGAGGGAGACATGTGATCATCAGTCATTTTAAGCTAGTACCTTGTCCACTGCACGTGGCTGTTGTGGCTGTTGCCACTACAAGATGGAAGATTCCTGCACTGGGGTAAATTGATCCATTCAGAAGTTTTTCTTTCCTTCTACTCCCCCCTTTCCTGTTCCTGCCTTTTAGTATATAGGGCCTTTAAAAAGTATATAGATAAATATATATAGATAAATATATATATCAAGTTGTGCTGGGTAAAGAGGAGGAAGTGCTTCAACAGATCTTCATATTGAGGGGTTGGACAAGAAAAGATTTCAGCCTTAGAAACAGCCTTAAAGCAACACTGCCCTGAATGTCCATGTTGTGCACATTGAGAATGAGATGACGTTTTGCAGTAGGTAACCCCTTCCCCTGCTCCCCAGCATAGCTCCTTCAGGTCATCTACTCTGTTATGTGGCCATATGTATATGCATCATCCAAGCATGTGTGTTTACATCTGTGTGCATCAGGATTGTCAGCATACAGAATGGATGTGTAACTTGCCACCTTTTTTGTTGACTGTTGGTAAATGTGTATAAATATGCCATTAAGCATTTCAATTCTGTTTTCTTTTCCTTTTACCGTATTTTTGATATTGTTCAGTATTCAGTTGATGCTGTGTACATAGCTGGAGCTCTGTTTGAAGGCAGACTGGGTCTCGATGCAGGTCAGGTGTGTCCTCAGACATTGTACTTTAAGGGTTTGAGTTGTCCCAGGCAGGAGCAATTGGGAGAAAGTGGTACTTGGGAGAGGGAATCTGAGCGCTGTGTGAGGAAGGAGAGTGGGGAGTTGGCTCAGATTGTGTCCCACAGGGATTGAATTCACCCTCTAGCTCATTTCAGAGGTGGCTTGCCATTGTGGAGAGTTCCACAGGCAGCTTCCTGGGCCACCTCCTGTTTCTGTGGCTGCTGCAGGAACAGGGAGCAGCAGGGAGGGGAACAGCTAGAGAAGGATCATGGGACCAGGGACAGAAGAATGCTTGCAGAGAGGGCAATGCTTCCTTTAGTTACCAGCTGAGTCCCCACACTTGATGGAATGGTTGGTCCTCAGCTAGAGGAGTCAGCCCTGGGAGAATAGGGACAGAGAGGAACCATCATGTTTAAGAACAATGAAGTAGTTGAGAAACCCTCTCTGAAAAAAACTACCCACTTGGGTCTCCTGTGAAGCTGGACCTGAGTTAATGCAATATAGAAAGGGAGCAGTGAAGGGCTGAGGGGACCTGCCCCCTTGCCAGCCCTCAGAATCCAAAAGCCACAGGGCTCTTCTGCCAGTTGGTCAGTGCCAAAGCTGGCTGAGGTGAAGGGGGGAAAACCCACTAGGCAGGACCGCTGCTCTGCTCCAGCGCCTCTCCTGCATACCTGCGCCTTTGTGTGTGCAACACGGCACCCCGTGCTGCTCCTCTCCACACCCCCAGGGAAGAAAAGGATGGAATTGCAGGCTGTAAATACAAACCCCTCCCTCTCCATGGAAGCATCCCTCCTGGAGCTAGTGGCAGCTGAGAAAATGGCTGTGAGCTGAGGTGGGGATGAGGAGTGTCAACTGTCCAGGTCTGAGTTCAAAGACCGCATGGAAAGGTCAAACAGAGCCGCTGACAGCTTAACTGAATGCTTGGGATTTTTTCATACTGTGGAGCATGCCACAAAGCAGTGTGTTTAACTTCTTTCTGCCTTTTTTTTTTAAAGAAATGAAACAAAAATCAGTTTAATAAACATTTCTCATAGTGTGCATAGTGTGATGAAGTGCTGCAATTTTACAACCAGTTAACCTTAACACCAGGATGCTTTGTGAACCAGGCTTCAACAGCATGGGTTTTTACAGCCTCTGGGAGGGGGGCCTGCAGGCAGGTTGGGTATGCATCCTGTCTGGTGCTGAGGAAAGGCAAAAAGTGCCAGAAGTGGGGGCTGCTGCAGTTGTGCCCCCTCTCAAGGGAAGAGGGGGGCACAGCTGTAGGAGCTAATGTGGATTGCAAAAATAGTGACCCTGCTGAAATTCGGCAGGGGCAGGGGGGGAAGGGGTGCGTGGTGGCAGTCCTGCGCACACTCGAGGGGTTCCTCCTAAAGTGACCAAAAATAGCTCAAAATGCCCTGTGCTGCCATCTGGACAGGGGCTGGGCTGGTCTGCTTTCTGTGGATGGTCTGGTAATGCTCCCACCTGCCCCTCCGCACCGTCGGGGTGAGATGCGAGGTGGGAGGCCAGGTGCTGTGATGCCTCAGTTGCCTGCCTGCCTCTGTCCTGTCCTGGGCTTTGCGCTGTGTTTGAAGCAGGAATGTCCTGCGGTGGCTGCCACGCCCGTGCTGGTACAGAGAGGGAGGGGAGGGGGGGGTGAGGGAGAGCAAGGAGGGATCGCAAGGTTGAGCCGCTGTAAGGAAAGGCAAGCCCTGCTCCCAGCGGCTGTGCCTGTGCTGCGAGATCATGCCCATCTGTTGTTCTTTCACTTGTTTACCTGAATGTTAATGGAGTCGGACATAATGACTTCTGGAAAGAAAAAAAAAAAAAAAAAGTGGTATTTAAAAACAATAATAAAAAAAAAAAAGAAACAAAGCAATTCTCCCTTGTTAGTGGATTTTTAATGATGCGTTGTCAGATCTTGTTTCCTTCCATCGCGTACTGATTTCTGCCACGTCTTCCAAGGGAACGGGCTTGTCTCATTCTTGTATTAAAGCAAAATTTGGGCTGCAGGGAAGACCGTCCTCAGCTGACCCTCTAGGTGGTTTCCCATGAATGTGATGCTCTTTGCTTCATGCCTTAAAATGTTTGGATTGTGACACTGCATCATTGCTCCAGATGGGGATAAAATTATTCCAGCCTCTGGAGCTAGGATTAAGCTTATGTGAGTCACTGTCAGACCCAGGCTGGTGTTCGAGGGGGAGAAACAATAGTGGAGACTAACTGGCAAAGCAGAGCATGTATTTGGCATCCAGGATGTGTGCCTTGGGACCTCAGCCTGGAATTATAGCTGGGATCTTAAACCTTCCCCAGCTAAATGCAGTCCCCTTTGTTTGCACTTCAGGTCTGAGTATCAGCATTGATGTGCTTGAAACAGATGAGCTGAATATGATAGTGGGAGAGGACTGGGTAAAACAGGCCCCTGTAAGGTTGTGTGGAGATATGGGTTATCCTTGGAACACAGCAGTCCTGCCATGTCGGAGCATGTGAGGCCACGTGGATAACTGACAGTGAGGGGAAGGGTGGATGGAGTGCTTGCAGCTTGTTTGTGCTCATACTGCACAGACAACTCTGGCTTACGCTTCTCTCTAACATTTTTCTCCAGAGGTATGAAGGACCTGGAAAGTCACTGGAGACCTTACTGTGGAATTCCGCTGCCTAGGAATGTGACTGTGGAATCTTTTTTTTTTTTTTTTTCCTTGTGAAACAAAATTTTTCTGGAATTAAAAATACAAGCATGATTTTTTTTCTAAACTAGACCATACCAGGATTTTTTCCAGTGGAAATTCTTTTCCTCCTCCCTTCCCAAACTGGTTTATTTTTTTTTCTTTTTAAAACCTTCCAGAGTTTCTAATGAGAAGTTTCAGAGGTATTTTTTGCTTTGGCGAGCTCTGTTTCTTAAGCTTCATCTGGGCTGTTTGTTTTCTAAGTAGCAATGAGCCTAATTGTCTCGTACTAAGACAGCTGTGATTAACATGCATAAATTGCTTATGCCATTCCCTAATCAGAGGTTGTCAAAGCTGTAACCAAGAGTTGCAATATTCTCACAGGAGGGAATAAATCCAGCCAGCTCTCCCATGCCAGAGCTGTCTGTGGTGGAGGTTTCTGCAAAGCACCCTCAGTGCTGGATGTGGCCGCACCCTCCTCTGCTTGCCGGGCTCAGGGATGAAGGATGTGTTAGTGGTTGTGCTCACATTCCTGCTCTGAACTACTGTTTCCTTTGCTGGGCATGACAGCACAGCCCTTCCAGTCAGGGCAGGAAAAAAGGTGACTATTTCAACAATCTCATTCACTGTCGGGGCTGTGATAGGGCTGGGAACTGTGGCTGCACCAGGGAGTCGGCAACAGTGGAATTACAGCCCCGAGGGAGGAAACATCTGCCACCAGTGGGTGCTGAAGCGGAGAGGGAAACCATTACCTACCTGACCAGCTCTTAAATAAGTGGTAGACACAGGCTAGGAACCCCAAGACCCATAAATACCAGGCTGTGCACCTGAGCTAGATAGAGGCTGCAAGTTTCTCCAGACCACTCCTCAGTTTCAGCCTGGGGAGCATCACATTGCCTCGCACAGGGCATATGCCTGCACAACGGGACGCAGAAGTGCTGTTCGGTGCAACCCCTTCAGCTGACCTCTGGTGGCCTGATGCTTTCACTTCAGTGCTCAGGGACCTGGAGCAAACAGAAAACACCTCCCAGGTGCTAAAACTGCTGCAAACTGAAACCCACGTCGTTTTCACACTTGCAGACACATTAGAGGGTATATAAACTTGTGACTACTGTGGACTGCCTGGTGTTTCTCACTGGATTTAGATGACCCAGCTGAAGTGCCAATGGCTGCAAGTAACACTTCTAATTACAGTTTAATCACACCTTTTACTTTTTTTTTCTTCTTTTTTCTTTTCTGAAGAAAGTGTTTCTTGGCCCTGCTTTGCTAGGGCATTCCCTCATGCCAGAACACAGCTTTGCTGAGTACTGAGAGGTGTTGGTGTTGGGCCAGGCGAGATGGCATGCACACAACACCCTGCCTGCTGGCTGCAAGCAAACTGCTGAGATTTCCTCCAGCAAGGATTCATGCTGTTAATGCAAGGCTCAGTGTTGGTTGATGGAGCTCCCACAGGTCTTGTTGGAACAAGAGGTCTGGGGAGTTTCAGGGTTCTGTGGGGTTGGGTTGTTTTTTTTTGTTTTTTTTTGTTGTTGTTTTTTTTTTTTTTTTTTTGTGGTTTTTTGTGGGGTTTTGTTTGTTTGTTTGTGGTTTTTTGTTTGGTTTTTTGTTTTGTTTTGGTTTTGGGGTTTTTTTTGTTGTTTTTTTGGTGGTTTTTTTTGGTTTTGGTGTTTTTGTTTGTTTGTTTGTTTGTTTGTTTTTGTTAATGTTAACTTCAAGGCCCCTCAGCTGGTTCCAGCAACCTTTTTTAGCCTTTAGTATCAAGCACTTTGGGACAGGGATGGGAAAAAAGAAAAAAGAAAAAAACAACAGACTGGGAGAAGGGTTTTCTTAGTGCAGATATTCTGTAGTTAAATCAAAATGAGCAGACACCCCCAACTGTTTTTGTTTCTTTTAAAAAATTGGAGTAATTGCAGAGAGTATTAATTTTGCTCAGGAAGGACTTCAGTTCCCTCCCACACATGCAATGTCTCTAACACAAAAAGGGTTGTGGTGTCTCCCTGCAGGTCTTCTCTAGGCTGGCAATAACATTGTTATTGTGAAGAATAGAGTTGATGAAGACCTTCATAGCCTGCCTGCATTAAAACTCACTCCACAGGAACTAATTTTATGTAGTTACCTTAGGGGAAAATAGCACCAACATGGGTAAACAGCACTGGAATAAATCTAATCTGCTTGCAGGACCAAATCAAAGTACAAAGTAAAAGGTAAGTGAAGCTCAATGTAGGAGAGGGGTGGTTTTCCCTGCAAACCCACCCCACAAGGGATTTCAAGGCCATTTGTAGGATTTTGTTCAGGCAAACAGAAGAACTCATTTATTTCCTTCAGGCTGTACCAGTCTGGCTCGGTGTGGCTGCCTTCTCCCAGCAGAAAAGGTTGCGGTGGTCATGACTCCGCTTTTCCTTTTTGCCTGCAGGAAAATACTCCTTTCCCACCCCACCTCCCCCTCAAGAGCCCCAGCATCAGCTGCATGTGGCCACATCTGAGTACCTCCACACTCCTTCCAGATGCAGGAGATGTTGAAAAATGCATCTCTTACTGCTCCATCTGGCCTGCAGGATCCGTGTGGCTGCTGGGGAATGGCCTGCTGCTTTCCTATAGCCGTGAGGAGAGGGGCCAGCCATCCCTGCCCCAGGCACCTGCCCCAGGCTCCGAGGGCAGGAGAAGCAGCAGGAGACTGCCAGGGAGCAGTGGAAACACTTACTGGATGGGGCCAAAGGACAGATTTATTTGCAGGAAAGGAACATGAGGCGCCCATGATGGGGCTGAGGCTGCTGTGCATTTTCACATGCCACCCCCACACACAGGGACGCGCCGGCTTCCTGCAGACACATGGAGCCATCCTGGCAAACGAGCAGCCCCTCGGAGCCTGCACGCTGGATACAGCCTGCTCATTTGGATGATGGCCTGTGCTGCAGCTCAGTTCCACCTTCCAGCCCCCTCTTCAAGCCACCTCAGTTCAGGCCAGCAAGGGGAAAACACTTTACCATCTGTCGGCCTTCAGACTCTGACTCATTATTTTTATTTCAGCTGTCACCAAGCAATAGCGAAAGTCCCAACACACCAGCATTTCCACTGCTGCAAGCTGCCTTGTCCTCAGCCACCAGAGAATGAGCAGCTCAGCCTCAGTTCTCTGCTGCGTGCGATATTAAATACCACAGATTCTATCAGAGAATAGGCTGTGTTGGAAGGGATCCACAAGGATTGTCAAGTCCAACTCTTAAGTAAATGGCCTGTATGGTGATCAAACCCACAGCCTTGGGTTTTATTAGCACCATGCTCTAACCAGCTGAGCTAATTTCATGAATTAAAAAACAGGCAGGAGGAAAAGGGTACATGCAGGTTCCTTAGTCATCAATACAGATAGTATCCAGGCAAAAAGCGAGAACTTGTAGCCTCTGGAAATGGAGACATGGGACTTGTCCCTGAAGGCACCCACATCCACAGATGACAGACACCGGAGGTGGTGTTGCCCTCTCCTAGCCCTTTAAGCCCCTGATCTAATAAAATACCAAGGTGCAAAAGAAGACAGTGCCGTTGTCTGCACCAGTCTGTTGTACTCTGCCTGATATAAGGTTAAGCAGACTATGGTTTGCTGTGTCACTGCCTGTCTCCACTCTTACAGAAATGGGACATGCCACTGCTTACTTACCTCCACATCCTTTTTTCTGCCTGCTCCTTATTAAGCTCAGAGACTCTCTCCTGCTGCCTCCCCAACACCCTAGACTGTGTTACACAGCACTGGCAGCCTTTACCCAGGTTAACTCTTCCTTTTGTTTGCCTGTTTACTGCTCTCCTCCTTTCCATTCCTGCTCACCTACTACAAGATTCATGTTTTCCTTTCCTCCCTCCATCTGGATACCCATTTGAATGCCTGTGACCGTACTACCATATGCGTGCACATAAAAAAATAATAGGATCACCAAACGGGGAAACACCTCCAGAGCTGTTCTAAAACTGCAGCATGACTCCAGCTCGATGGAAGACATTTTGCAGTAACATCACTGCTGCCAAGTGTATTCCGAACACAGACCTTGACTCATAAATTACTGTAATTAGCAACACTCCAGCAAGCAAAAGTATGTATTTAAAAACTGAGGATGCATATGAAGTGGCTGCAGTTTATATTACGGGTGAGTCACGGTGAGGCCCGGCTTGAAGGGAGCCAGTGAAGCCTCTGCAGCCACAACACTGTTGGGCAGAACCGCCCTCGGCACAGCAAACCTTTTTTCCTAAACATAGGGAAAACAAGCTGAATACTAAAGCCTCTTGGGAAATGTATTTGCGCCGAAAATTCGAACTTTTTGCTGAAATAAGGGGAAAAACATAAATCGAGTCTCTTTGGCCAGCGCCAATAAAACATTTTCAGTCAGAGCTCCACTTCTTGACACACGCGCAAAAAAATGTTCTGCTGGGACGGAGAATGGAAACTTTTTTTTCATTATTATTTGGATGGATAGTGGTTTTATGCCTCAAGTGACTTGGGTTTTTCTGGTTTAAGAATAAACACGTAAGAGGAAAAAAAAAAATAAAAATAAACAATACAAAATAAACAAAAAACTTCGGATGTGTTCGTGGTGGCCAAGCCCTGCTTTTCAACGAGAACAAAAGCTGTGACATGGGGTGTTTTCTTCCAGACTGCGACTGCGGAAGGCGGCGGCGGCGGTGCCGTGCCTGCCCCTCACGGCGCCGGGCAGCGCCGGGGCGGCACCGCGGCTCTCCGGGGCGCAGGGGCGAGCCCCGCACCGAGCCCCGAGCACGGCCCGACACCGGCCCCGAGCACGGCTCCGCACAGGCTGCGAAATGTCGGCGCTGCGGTGCGCCCTGGGAGCTGTAGTCCCTCCGCTCAGCTCCGCTTCGCCCCGCTCCCCGGCTCGCAAAATGTCCCCCGCCGAGGGAAGGCGGCCGCCTACAACTCCCAGGAGTCCAGAGAGAGGTGAAGCGGGGAGGGGGCGGGAGGCGCCGGCCCCTTCCGTGCCGCTCTTCCCGCCGGGAGTTGTGGTCCTGCCGCCGTTGTGGGCGCTCCGTGGAGCCTGGCAGGGACTCGGTGTCCCGGCGCGCCGCGGGCCGTGGGCGGAGGGGCAGAGGTGAGCAAGGCCGGCAAGGCGGGCCGCTGCTGTGGAAGGTGTTGGGGCTGTGCGGTGTCGGGGTACGGGGGCTCCCTATTCCATTTTCTCCCCTTCCCTCCCTCCCTCCCTCCCTCCCTCCCTCCCTCCCTCCCCGGCGGTTCGCGCTGTGTGCCCGGGCGGGTGGCGCCGCCCGGGGTGCAGGGCCAGCGAGGGCCGCGTGTGGTGCGGGCGGTTCGCATCCAGCAGCATCCCGGGCCGCGAAGGGCGCTGGGGCCGGGCCCGACGGGCAGCACAGCTGGGGCTGCACCGTGACCTTCCCCTCGGCGGGGCGAGTGCCCTGCGGCCGATGTTCTTTTCCCTGTTCCTTGGCGCGGGGGCCTGTGGATCCATGTCCCCAGGGACTGTGTGGGCTCTGGTGCGGTGCTCTCTGCGCCGTGAGAGCAGGCCCGTGGCCGTGGTTTGCGGTGACTGAGGTCTCCGTCCTCCCCACAGGAGGCAGCAGGAAGAAGCACAGAGTCTGAGCAGCACCAGGATGGAGGAGCCCACTGGGAACCTTCCCATCCGGAGAGACGTCATCCTTTCGAAGTCGTGCTGTGATCATGCCACCATAACAAACCTGTGAGTGAGTGGTGTGCTGTAAGGGCCAGCATGTTTGGCCACTAACTTTGTTAAGGCTAAAACATCTCCTGAGGAGCAGAATTTCTCCTTCCTTTTAAGTGCCCTCAGACAAGAGATACCCATGATGAACGCTTTTATTGCCATCTGAAAACAGCTATTTTATTTAATTATGCACTTCAAGGCCTTTTCTGAGTTGTAGTCGTTACTTTTCATGTGTTCTGAAACTAAGCAGACGACACTGTCATTTTAAGAAGATTAATTCCGGCCAGGGGTTTACATGGAGGGCAGTGTTTTCAAAAGCAGCCGTCAGATCCTTTCTGTCAAAGACAGCTAGACTTGACTTGGCACATAGCACTCCTCTGAAGGTTCTCTGTGTTTTTTGCCTCATGAAAATCTAGCCCTCACTTTGGACATGACCCTTCTTTGAAAACAGAAGTTTGTGTTACCCATGGTGTTAATACTTAGCAGCACTTAATGTCTGCAGTGCAGAACTATTATTTTGTATCTTCTTAGCTCCATTTAATACTGCTTATTTAGTACCAGCTTTCCGCACGTGCAAATTACAGCTTGAATTTTTTTAAAACCTCTTTTCCGTTCTACAGGATAAAGTTGGCAGTGTGAGTGTGGGGACTGGGCAAATATAGTGGTGCCTGCCTTATAAGGCTGTGTGTGCTCTTCTTCTGCCAAAAATTCAATAATATCTGCAGATTTTTATACCACCGTGAGTTTGTGTCAGATTTAGAACCCAGTTCTGCAGCTTTGGATGATTCAGGGGGACGGAATTATTTTTAAGACTACATTTCCAGTATCGTGATGGAAATGTTTGTTTTCTAGGGTGGAAGTGCTGAGATCTTTGGTGGCTTTAACTGACCCTCAGGAGGGGAAGCTGACTCAGTCTCAAGAGAAAGTGAGTGACTAACAGACTTTCCATGTCTGTTTACTGCATCGTTTCAGAAGAGCCTATAATTAGGTAGTCAAGCTTATTCTAATAATATGTTAGAACTGTTTCCATAATTCACGTGAGCTGAACCAAAATGTGTGTGTGCACCAGCTCTGTTTCCAGTTGCCCAGCAAGTGGCAGCTTGGTCTTCTACCACCTGAATTCAGCGAGGTTCCTTTCAAGCAGGTGGCACTCTCAGGTATTCCAGCTGCTCCTGAAAGTCAGCCTTCACATCACACTGTCATTTACTGACTCTTGCAGGTTGCCACCTCTCCTTGTTTCCTTGTGTGGGCATGGCACGTGTGGAGCTTTTACTTTCTGCCACATTAAAGTAGACTTGAAGCAGTGGCCCTGATGTTTTTGTGGGTTTTCTGTCACTGATGGGCATCAGTAATAGTGTCCTTTGTAATAGGCAGAACGTGATGGCTATTGGGACAGCAAGTACAGTGCTAATACAGTAAGGATTGTACTGGCCAAATCAAAATGTGAGAAATTGGATGTGTTTTTGTGGATTTCTACAGTGTAAATAAACACGGGGTGTAATATGCAGAGGTCATTGCTGTCTCTTGGAAGATGCATAAGACAGCTTTGGGGGATTCAGATTAACTCAAGAGCTTTATGTTCATCTTGTAGTAATTGGACCTGATGTATCCCATAATGAAATTTGGTAGCATTACTTTCACTTACTTGATATTCTTGTATTCAGTCTTGTGTAAATCTTCAATTTTAATGTGCATTCATTCCTTAAATAATGTTTTCATTTGAAGCAAAATTGCTTGGGAATCCCTAAAGCACAGCTAAACTGTTGTATTGCAGTTACAATTACTTTACACAGAGTGATGGTCTCATTCTTGGTTCTCATTTCACAGTTAAGTTTTTATGCTCCTTTGTATTCTAGGCACTAAACGCGCTGGGCATTTGGAAAGCTTTATTTAGAGTTGTTCCTGGGCCTACTTCAAAGACCTCAGTGAAGTGACAGCTCAAAGATGGGAGACCAGGAGGCAGGTGAACCTTTTCTGGGGATAGTGGCTGATGGTGCCAGAGACTACGAAGGAGCTCTGCCCTCAGACACGGTGTCGCTCAGCGATTCTGACTCTGATGACTTGGGGCTGGCGGGTGAAGCAGAAGTTGATACAATATCTCCCGAGGAGCCATCTGTAGATGAAGGGGATTTCAGATCAGGAGAGACACCCGACTCTTCAAGCAGCGGTCACAGATCTCCTGTCCAGCCATTCCATCTGAAGGGCATGAGTTCTACCTTCTCTCTCCGTAGCCAGAGCATTTTTGATTGCCTGGAAGAGGCAGCCAAGCTGTCTGTGCCCTCGATGCCTGAAGATAATGTTGTTGATGGGAGGTTTAAGCGTCCATTGCCTCCAACCACAGTTTCAGGTAACGTGGTCCCAGAAAACATGGGCAGGCAAGCCAGACCAGTGCAGGCTCCCAGAACCTCTCCTGCAGTGCCTGACTACGTGGCACACCCAGAGCGCTGGACCAAATACAGCCTGGAGGGAGTTTCAGAATCCAGTGACAAGACCAACAGGGCGGTGGCCATGGAATTTCTATGTGGTTTGAAGAAAAGAGGGGAGCAACAGAGCTCGGCTACCCAAGACAGCTACACCCCATCCTTCAACCAGGACCCTTCCAGCTGTGGAGCTGGGAGGATTGTCTTCACTAAACCAACTAAAAGAGGTGTTGATGGACTGGAAAAGAAAACATCGACAGGGGAGGATGATAAGAAACAGATGAAGACAGATCTGAAAGGAAAATCTCTTAAGAAGACTGATGATGTGAGGGAAGAAGATAAGGTTGAGCTGGGGCACTTAGACAGTGACAGTGGAAAGGCAGCAGAGGAGGAGGAGTGCATGATGGAGGGGGAGCAGAAGGCAGAATATAAACCTGATGCAAGGCTTAGTGGTGCAGGTGAAGAGCCATCGTTGGGACCAGTTGGATTCCACTGCAGTAAAAAGAAAAGCAGGAAAAATTTCCGACCTAAAGTAGATGATGAAGGGGAGGAGGAAGAGTCCTGAAGGATGAAGCACATTGGAGACATCCCAGGACTTGTCTTGTTAATTTTTTCTCTCTTTTTTTTTCTTTTTCTGGTCTGAAAACCACATGATAGCTTTTTGTCTAACAGTTTGCATCATAGTCACCAAGAACGTTTTATATTGTTAGAAATTAAGCTACCTAAAATAAACTCCAGACGTTTTGCTTATGAGAAGTCCATGGGCACAGGATAGTTGCATATCAGGAGAGAACAAAGTGTGCTTTGTTTGCTCAAACAGCTCCCTGGGTCTTGATCTGGAGCTGAAGTATCCAAAGAAACAGAAGTGCTAGCTAAAAGGCTGCAGGGCTTCCTAGTAACTCCCAGCTTTGGAATAGTTCCCAAATCCTGTGGAATCCTGGAGAAAAGGTGATAAGCTCATTATGTAGAGATTTTTAAACAATGAAAATAAAACCTAGTCTTCCACTGGATGTGATTTCTTCTGGCCCTGTCCCAGGAAGGAAAACCCTTTAACTTTTTTGTTTAAAAACATCCTTCTCTCATTGCCATTGAGGGTAAAAGCGCAACAGTGCCCAGTTACATGATGTGATGATGAGCACCTTTGTATGCCCCTTCCAGGAGGTGCTGCTTCCATATTGATTCTGTGTGTGGGTTGGGGTATTTGTGGGAATGAGAGATTTATACCAGAACTGGAGACTTTTTTTCTTCTGTGGGATACAATAAACTTTCGGTTGTAACTTGATTTCATCTCTGAACTGCGCTGAGTAATGCGGTCGTAGGAGTTCTACCAAACGTTTTATTTGACTTCAAAAGTCAAATAAAAGTGTCTTGAAAACCGTTTAAAGCGTTACTCTGACTTTGCCATCTTGTTAACTTCTCCCTCAAGTCTTAGAGATGCTAAACCTCACATTTTTAACATTTTCAATCATTTTACAATGCATAATCCCCTCATAGGATGAGTCATCTCATACAATGAATCACATTGTAAGGAATGTCAAATATAGTGGGTTTTTTCCACAGTGTTAGTAAATTTAATAAATAAGGTTGAAAGATTAAATTCTTTGAAGGGTTACATGATTTGAAACTCAAATTAGTTCAGGTCAGTCTTAACTGACTTTTTTTTTTTTGATAGTATTCTTAATTAACCAATCCCAAGGGTAGTATTTATAACTGTGTAGTGAAAGATTAATTCTTAAGAGTTTGTGGTATTTCTTGGTAGACTGTGCTTGCCCAAACTCTGAAGGGTGTTTGAAGGGGTGACTTCCACAGGGGGGAAGTCCATCTTAACAATAATTAACTGGGAGGCCCAAATCACTTGTGCTTTTTGTTTAAACAGATGCATCATTTGGCAGAAGAAGCAGAAAACAGTGTAAAAGGAGCAGTGCAAAATGTGCTCCATTTTTCTGAACTCACCTTTTAGTTTTCAGAGCAGAACATATTTTCTCATGAGTGTGCAGTTAAATGCACATTATTTAGTGGGTCATTGGTAAATACATTTGTTGTTCCAGTGCATGTGAGTGGACACACACAGCAAGTCCAAATGGATAGATTTTGGGTTCCAGTGGATAATTGGTGTGCTGATCATGGTAAAAACAGTAGCCATTTCAAAGTGGAATCTGCTGCCAAGAGCAGGGCATGCTGGTTGTGAGATATCTGTTTTTTCTTAACAAAAGAAAAAAAAGCAGCTCAGTAGTACAAACTTACTGGGTTTATGAGTTCTGCTTGCCCAGGGTGATGAACAGGTAGGACTATCAAAGTTCTGTTGCTGCTAATGGAGTCACAGGCCTGGAGCACAGCCGAATAAACTGGACAAATGCCTGTTTCATGAAGCCATCATAACAAGATTAATATCTGTTAATAAAGGCTCATTTTTGTCAGAGCTGAGATTTATTTTTTTTTCCACCTCTGGTAACAGAAAGCTTTTGTGCAATCTAAAATTACATTGCATAGAGACAATATGTGTGTTGAGGAAATGCAGTTGAAGCTTATCAGAGTCAGACACAGCCCAATACTTCCCCCTTCTGATGCTGTTTATATTATTCCAAAGAAATTTCCCCTTGGAGGATGGTATTGATATTTTCATGGTATATCTTGCAAAATCCTAATAAAGCCAGCGAGCATTTGTATGCTAAAAATGTACAAGCCAGTTTAAGTAATGGAAAAAGCCACAAACAGCCTAAATTCTTAGACTGCAGGATAATTCTTGGTACACATTCTTGTTTTGAAGTCTCTTAAGTGGTTTCTTTCTTCCCCCTGATCCTTGAGAAAGAAAAGTAAAATGAAATCAGATGCTTAGATGTAGAGGAGGCATTCCACGTGGTGGATACATGGAGGCAAAGGCTCCTTTCCAGCAGGAAACTGGCAGCAGCTCTGATGGGGCATGGGAACGACAAAAACCAGGTGATTCCAGTCTCTGAGGCTGAGGAGCCCTTAAGAAGGAGTGCCAGCAAAGGAAAACCTCCCAGGAGCCAGCGTGGGAAGAGAAGCTGGTGAGTGCAATTGTTTGAGAGTTGTAGGAACTCCAGGATCTGTAGGGACTGTAATGTTTCAGTGTTCAAGCCCTTTCCTTGGAAACTATTTCTTGATTTCCTTTTCTAAGCAGCTCAGGAGTACAAGCTCAGTTTCTTGGCCAAGGAAGGAGCTTGTTTTCAAGTGCGTAAATGATTGCCCTTCCAAAGGGAGACTCCCTTGAACAGAGAAGTGTGGAACTTGGCAGCGATGATGGTGGATTGAGGGTGTGGTATCTGGAGAACAAATGGTATTTAGAAAATAAGGTGGTGGAGTCACCCTGGAGGAGAAGGTTTTAGTGCTGTTTGTGGAATGGTTTTGGAGAAAAGACTGAGTGCTATGGTATCAGCAGGAAAGAAAGCCTCCTTTAAAATTAAAGCAGAAAGACCCAAGAAATCCTCAGAAATGTCAAGCACTGACAGTGCATAGATTACAGAGCTTGTTGCCCTTAGGCCTTCAAGAGGTTAGGATTTTACTTCTACAGTAGTTCAGCAGGACCAAAGGCTTAATGTGAAGAAAAAGAATAAAATTTAATTATCAATGTATTCGATGTCAGTCTCGAACTGATCTGCTCGCTCTTCTCTTTCACTTCTTTGCAGCGAAGGCGCTCCTGTGTTGGCATTCTTCACACCTAAGAGGATTGGAAAAGTAGTGCTTGTTTAAAAGCCTTAGGACAAGGGGCACAAAATTGCTTAAGAAACTTCAAAACACTGGAAAAAAACACATTGTAAATTGTATTACTTTGCATTTCCTCAGTAAATTATAAACACGGCATTATTTTTCAGCTGTTTAAATTTCTGATTTTTATGCAGTTACAGGATTAAAATATCTGGGAAGCCTGCTATGGGATGAAGTTTTTTAATGTTTTTTTGGAATACTGGTAATGAAGCAACTCACATAAGTATTTTATAAACTTCTGACAGAATTAAGAAGAGCTTAAGGTTAGCTCAAATCTGAGTGACTTGAGGTCTTGTCACGGCTTTGTTGAGTTTTCCAGCTACTTCTTTTTTCCATGTAGTATATATATGCTCAGTTTATGGATTTTGGAGGCTATTTTGTGTAATAGGTAGATACTGAAATAGGTAATGAAGAAAGATACCCAAAACCTTTATTGTGTTGGCTATCCTGCAGTGGCTGAGAAATAGTTTGTTCTTGTCTCTAATAATTTAAACTTCATACAGTGGAGCCCTGGGACACAGGACTTGATTCTTAACTGACAGAAATAAGTGCAGCTCTAAAGGCAAATGAATTCTGTTGATTAAAAAAAACCCAAAAAACCAACTAGGAGACTTGCTCAGTTTTTATTTTTAATTATTACTGTTATGCATTTTAAATACTTTTGTAATACTTCAGAAGGATTATCTCATGGACTCAAGAAGCCTCCAAGGCAATCCTCTGTTGCAAATAGATGCTTGTTTCTGTGTTTGAACTGGGTGAGAATTATTTTAACTCACCCTAAGTGACAGTCCTTGTCCCAGAGCTTTTAAATGTATTTTACAAAAGGTAATTTGTTAATTCTGAAGTAAGAATATTCTGTTCCCTGTTTATATTTCCATTACCTCTAGGAATCTCCTTATGGGGTTATTTTCCAATCATTTTTTTTCTGCCCTGCATTTTTTTAATTACATTGTTCAGCTGTATTAATTAGCTTTTCCATGATTGTTTTCAGTACTTACATGTGTAGTTTGGAGTTGGTTGAGGGCACAAGAGGTTGGTTTTGGTTAAAACCTCTGCCATGGAGGAGATAACAGCTGTACAGTAGCAAATCTACAAAATAGGTAGTGATAAATACCTGTCCTTTTTTGTGAGTATACTGCATTACCTCAAGCTGGCACAAACTTACTAAAGCATTCCTTATGTGTTTCTGTTCGATCTGGATAGCCTGACTTTTTTCAGGAAGCCATAAAAGGGATAAGAAGGGAGCAGGAAACTGTAGCAGGAGTATTAAGATAAAGAACTTTCAGCGAGGCCAAAATTATACAGGAGAGTCGTGGAGATAAAGAAAACAATAAGAGTTGTCCTACATAGCAGGTGGTTTAACATTTTCAGACTGTGTAAGAAATGCTGTTTGTTTATATTGCAAGGGTTTGTCATCAAAAGCGCAAGACAGAATTTCCTGCTATTATTTGGGCTTCATAATTGTGTGCTGGACACTTCCCTTTTGAGATGTTGGTACCTGGTAATCTTAAGAAAATTAGAAAAACCGATGTACTAGAAGATTAGGTCAGATCAGACAAAATGTGTGTATTTTCCAAGCTGACATTAAAAAAAAAAAAAAAGAAAAAAAAAAGAAAAAGAAAAGATTAGGAGAAGGACAAGAATGGAGGGGGGCAAGATGAAGTGTTTCATTCCAGAAACATCCTTAACAAAGGAAATAAACACTCTCAAGTAAACTACCAAAGAGAGCAAGAAATGTTGTATTCCCTTTTCTCCTGTAAAGTCCTCCAGGACTTTAGAAGTTTTTCTTTACATATGTTTATTGCCAGAAAGCAATAAGGAAAGTGAAACCATAATACAGATCCCTTTTTCTGTCCCTTTATACCTATGTAGGGTCTGCCAGGCCACCATTAAATGAGAGAAAGGTGGTGAAGTCCTAAAGCTGATATAAATGCCTAGAAAATACTACTTACCTGAGCTTCCAGAACTTTAAATCGTTTTTCTTGTTCTTTCAACCCGCTGAAATACTTGGACAAATTATCCACCCTGTGGAAACAGAGCAAACACCTTGAGCAAAAAGGAGAGGCTTCACAAAACACAAACCATGTGGAACTTTACTACACCCATGGCCCTTCACTGCAGTTCTGTGCTGTTAGACATCCCAAAGCCCCCTAAAAGTTTTGCCCTTTTGAGGTGTTCACAGAAGTATTTTTTGGGCAGAGCAGCATCTCTGGAACACTCTCATGCACCTGTTGTCCAGGGTCTCACAAATGACAGATCCAGTTCCAATGGAAACTGATCCTGGTGTGAGAACTGAGGCTACAATGGAGATAAGCCACTTAAAATTAATGCAAGCTTTCATATCTGGAAACTGGCTTGACAGTCAAATGCCTTTTTTTTCATGCCATCCAAAGGGATTGCTTAAGGAACTTCCATATAGTGCCTCCAAATCACTGAATTATCCCCATGCTTTTTGCATCCTTTACCTTTCTCCCATCAGTTCCTTATTCTTAGCATCTGATTCCTCATAGGCTTGGCAAATCCTTCTCTGGTTTCTCCTACCTACTCTTTCAAAGTTTCCCTCTCACAGGCTATATTCTAATCCCATCTATGTGAAAAACCTGCTGCTGGGTGGGTCTAATGCATTTTGAGATTGGTTCCGTGCAAACGAAGTCCAAAGAATCACTTCTTGAGGGTTTAGTAAGATTTCAAAATTGCACTGCTACCACCTAAGTGCAAAAATAAATGCTGTGGGGGTAGTGGTGTTCATTTGAATCTCTTTCAGTCTTTCTCTGGCTCTGCTATACCTGAAATATTGTGAAGCCAGGTGGAATCTCACTTTTCCCCTCCAGTAATTTCACCTACAATGTACCATCTTTATTATTTATTATATATAATATCCTTTATTTGGAAGCAATTACACATGTATTTATTGCATTATCTCAACAATCAAGCTCTCACTCCTAGGGTTTCTCTGCTTATGAGAATAAAGTTTAAACTTACACAATCATTCTAAATTATTATGAATTAAGGGTCTATGTGAATTAGAGGGAGAGGAGTATTTTTCAAGAATGTAAGTATGCTGTTCTGGTCTCCAGCTATTCTGTGAGTCGAAGAGGTGGAGGTTTATTTTGAAAGAAAGCAGGCAGCACAGGAACATTTCCATGGGACTTTCTTATTATGGTAACTTTCACACCCATTGCGCTTCTATTTGAAGTCTGTTTTATTGTAAGAGAAAACAGCTGGAATAGGTGTTAACATTTTCTTTAAGAAGTGCTTTTTTGTCTTAGATGTTTCTGTTCTCCCTGCATATAACTACTTCGTGTCTCTCTTAAAGGTTTAAACCTCTGAATAATAATTTGGGAGTTATACTTTATCAGACAAAACCAATTCAAGTGATGTTCCTAATGGGGAAATACAGAGAAGTAAACAAATGGAGAATCAGTCCCATGCCATAAAGGCATAAGTATTTATTCTTCTTCATTTGTGGCTAATTCAAGGTATCTTTAAACTTCCATTCAAAAGTCTGTTGTATTCCTACAGAGGATGAAATGACATGTGCTGCAGTCTAGCAAGCAAACTGTTCTTCCACCATTTCCTTCATGAATAAGATTTTCCTTGAGCTTGGCCCCAGATTTGGCTGGAACTTGCAGGTCTGTAATTGTACATACTTCAGGAGTGACAAACACTCTAACATTGTAGTGATGCTGGCCTCTCACATTTTTTCATGGACTGTGTATTTCCTAACTGCATTCCAGTTGGACCCTTTATATAAGCTTTACAAGAACTTCAATGCTGAACTCCTTGAAAACTGGAGGCTTGCAAGTTACTCTTACTGTGGGTCAGAATAACTTACTTATTAGATGTGGCCTTCAGCCTTTCTTCATTGCTTTCTTTCTTTTCTTGCTCAAGGTTTACAAGATAATGTTCTTTTTGCACCAGCTCCCATGTTATGATTTTTTGATCGAGGCCCACTGGAAGGTCTCTTTCTATAGGAAAAATAAGATAATTATATTTTTTTCTCTGATACTAGTAGTGAAAAGTTGATATGCTAAAGGAAGGTTAGTTTAAGGGTTAATAATTGCTAAAACTCAGGAGCAAATGAAGTAACTATTCCTTAAATTGTTAAATCATCAGAAATCAAATCCCTGTAACCCATTTTATATTGCTACCTTTGTTGTAATAACTATGTTGCATTGAAAATGCACTGTGGGAAACTGTTTATAGTTTGAATTACAATTAATTTAGTTTTTTGTTTGTGCTCTCCTGGCACTCTTTGTTTATAAAAATAAAGTGTGACTCTTGGCTTAAGGAAATCCAGCTTGCTCTGCTCTTTTCTGTGTGCACCATGTCCTTGGAGACGGTCAGGCTCTACAGTTGCCTGATCACATTTGTTAACAACTCACCCAGGTGTTTTTTCTTGTGTTCCATTTTGTTGAAGAGTCTTCTGAGAACCAGAGTGATGTGGTTGATAATGATAAATGGTGGTGCTAAGGCAGGCCGGCCGTGGTATTCCACAATCAGGTTGTAGCGCTGCACTTTCCAGAAGATGTCTGTATTGCCCTGGACAACTTGAAAAGTGTAACTGTATTTTGGAGGGGGGAAATAAAAGCATGTAACTCTTTTCACCACAATAAGCTAAAGATGAATATAACAAAATTTAATCTTGTATTTACTTGAAAAAAGGAACAGCAAGGTCAGCAAATAGTGGTAATGTAATCTAAAGTTTGTGCAAATTCTTAGATATTACAATAATTGCAGTGGCAGTCTTCAAGTGTTAAAAGATACATTTGTTTTGTTTGGCATTTTTGAGGGTTTTTTTAAGAAAGATAATTCTACTTTGCTCAGGAAAAATCAGCAAACATGCCACATCAGTTCTTCAACCAAATGAATCATTATTAGCTGTGTTGACAACAAGCATTTCCCTGATGTGCAAATCATCCCCTGTAAAGTCTGCCAAGTTTATGGCTGCTGTGCACCTGCAGATTTGTGATTCCACACAGCCAGGGACTCAGACCCTTCTGTGCATGTTTAATTGAATTTTTAGCAGTAAAAGAGGCTTCTTTTCTCCTTGTCTCCAATGTGGCTAGAGTGAGGATGATAACTTAAGAGCTGTCTGATCACAGGATTTTGCCTATCAATCCCCAAGTAATATTCATGAGGAAAATTACAAGTGTATTCCGAAAGGAATAACCAGCAGCAGGGCAGTAAATGTGGGCATCCACGTAAAGCTTTGCAGCCTCTGTCCTGACACTTAGTGAAGTCACTCTTGCCTGAACATAGCAATGAGGAGATTCATGAGGAGGACGTTTGTGACGAGTAGGAAGATGACCAGCAGGAGTATGACGAGCCAGTTGGCGTAGCTGTTAGGGCAGGATGCTGTGTTCTCCTGCAGAATCTGCAGCGGGTCAGAAGTGCAGTTCCTGGGATATGTTCGTGATGCTGCAAAGGAAAATAGAGAAAGAAAAAATAAAAAAAGCTGTGACAAATCCCAGTGCCATGTTTCTGTCTTTGATTTTGTGGAAGTATAATGGCGTTGTGTACGTGAAAAGACATCGCATTGTTGAGCAAGACATTTGCAGCCCTAGGACGCTGCAGACCTCCACAGCTTGGCTGCTCATTTAGTGGCAAGATGTCTGTCACAGCTGGCTTTGTAGTAGTGCTCATCAAAAAGGGATTGTATTGAAAGGCCTGTATCCTTTTTAGACTAGTTTTGAGTCTCAAACTCAAACCACCTCCGAGTTTGTGTTCCCCCACATTGTTGTGTTCTCATGCCTGGCATGTGGGTTTGAGGAGAAAACTCAGTAAAAGCTGTGAATGGGGTTCCTCATTCTAAATTTAAAGTGCTTGGTGTATCTGAGCTTGCAGTTGAGGTTAGGAAGAAGGTCTGGTTCTACTGCATCAGACTAGAGGTCTAGTGCTGCATTCTGCCTCCAGCTATGAATTAAACTCACAAGTTTAGTGTAGCATAATGATATTTACTTTTTTGCCCCCCCTCTATTTCTTTTCCTAGTAATCCTTTTCCCTGGTGCCACAGATAACCCCCTGGTTACATTGATTAGAGTATGTGGTTATAGCAAAGCTCACCAAGCTGGGATTTCTTTTACCAAGGGCACTACCTTATACTTACCTACACAGAATTTCATTTGATGATTCAGCACACTTAAGGCTCCTCTGCTTCTCTTAGGTGTCAGTTTTTGTCTTTGCTACCCAGTGATGTAGTTTTGTCAGCAGATTTTGTCCTCCTCATTACCCCTCTACCTTTACATATATTTCATAAAGATGTTAAACAGAATAACACCCAGAGGGCCCTAGGACAAATTAATCCCTTCTAGAAGTTGCCCATGATTTGGTTCTTTTTTTTTTTTTCTTTTACTCTTAACCAGTTATTTACCCAGGTAGATACACCCACTGGAGTTTCAGTGGAGAGAAACACACCTTTCTAGGGAGTGCTACATCTGACTTTTTGGTAAATGAGTTGAATTAAATTCCAGAAATTTGCTTCTTTCCAATTACTTTAATGGAAATAAGGGTGGCTGATTGGGCTGTACATGCTTACACCATAGGTATTTAAACTGGACATGAATCACATTCCCCTCTCTTGTGTCATTCAGATTTTTTTGGCTTTTTGAAGACATGCTTTTTCTTATTAAGCAGAGTGAACATGAGAGAATGTTTACTGGTTTGCTTCTGTCTATGGCTTTTTTTTTGGTTCTATTTTATATTACTCCAAGTTTGAATCCCACTTCATTATTGCCAGTGACATTTAGCACTGGCTAAATGCTGTGATGTTACTGTAGACTTCTTTGGGAAGTGACCTATTCTGTATTCTACCTGCTTACCTATCAGAAATGTTGCCTTTGAACTTTTATGTCTAATTATTTCTGTCTCTTATGATTATTTTTATGTTGCTTTGTTTGCAGTGCTGCACATAAGCAATTACTAGCTTTATTTGATTTGGGCAGCTTTATCTCCAGAGTAAATAAATGCTCTGGAGTAATTTTATTATAAAACATGTGTTTGCTTATGGGCAGGGCAGTACTGCTTTAACACTGTCACATTAAACAACTGCCAAAATGTGTGGAGGTGCTGTTATTTATTGTTTGAGTTTACACAGGGTTATCTGGGTCTAGGTTAAAGGAAGTGGATTGAAGTGAAGGCAGGTATGCCAGCTTTTAAAACTGCAAATCCTTGTGTATTTCTGAGAGCTTATCTGAATAGGGCCAGCCCTTATGCTCTAATGTAACTCCACAATGCCCATTATCTCTTTGCAAATACACTATTTGTGTGACAGTCATGTGTAAGTTTTGGCCCCCAAGACAAAGATTTAGACAAGCAAAATTAAAAAAAAAACACCAAGGGCAGTACTTGGAAGGAATTCCATGCTCTAATCCAGAAGTGTGCATTCAAAAAAAATGGCCAAGTTAGGGGGAAAGAAATTTCCTCACTGTCTATTTCGTCCAGTGGAATCTGGCCAAATATCTGCAGGTAGGGGCGATACAGAACCCTTCTGAATATCCATTCCACTCGGCGGTCATCAGGGTGAAGCAGGGCTTGAGTTGTCACACCGTAGGCAATGAGCCACACGCTCAAGAAAAACAGGAAGAAGAAAACATCCTTCATCTACAAAAGAGAGGGGGAGGGGAGAAAAGGAGGGACAGTGACTGTGATAGCATAGTCAAGGAACTGTAGTCCTTCTGCATGAATACGGCTCAGATAATTCTGTTTCTTTACAAGCTCGTTTAGGTTAAAGGAGGTGGAATAGGATACAGTTCCATGCACAGAATTCCTCAGCTGACCTTGCTGTTACCATATGGTCCTTGGCCTGTAGTAAGTATTCTTCTTTGATAGCTCATTTAGATAAAGGCACATTTTAAATTAAAATCTTGCTTTCCAATCATCAAACATTTAAACATGAAACACCATTTAATCTTTTAAGTGACTGTCACATTTTATCTTTTAAGTGCATATTTTCTGTGAGATATCTCAGTACCATGGACTGCTTTACTGTGAATTACAAGAGTTCTGCTGCAGCAGAGAATCCTGGTAGCAGTCAGTGCTCATTGATGAATACTAAACCACAGATACAGCAGGCAGAGAAGGCTGCAAGGATCAGGTTCCTTCTGTCTTCAGTTTTCAAGCTAAGTGATGCATCTGAAGGATTCTTTTCGGGGCTTCCTGCTTTTAAACATTGTGTTTCTCTACAGAAGCAGAAGTAATTGAATCCTAAAACACTTACTTAAAAAAAAAATCTAATATGTATTTCAAGTGCAATAATTTTTCCCTGGTGGAAGAGGAACACTTCATCCTCTCCCCATCTGATCTGACAGAGTTCATTAGGGACTGTAGATTCATTTCAATTAGATTATTGGATTGTACAGTTACCCAAAAGCATTTGCATTTCAGGGCTCCAGGATGTTACTTGGAGTTCTGATAAGAAACATAGTTTCTAAGCCAGGCAAGACAGAGTTGATGTCTGACTTCCATCAATCTGTTTTGTTTTCTGGACGGTCTAAAATTCAGGAATGCTGCAGGGCTGTAATGGTATCATGGTGATGGGAGACAAGTCTGGAACTAATTTTTTCCAATCTGAAGTCTCTCTGGCAATGAGTATTGTTCTGGAGTGAGCATTCTTCTGGCATTTTAGCAATTACCAGACCTGTTTCAGCAAATCTGTAGCAAGGGTATAAAGGTGAAAGACAGTAAGAAACCATCTGGGGATGCTTCTCTGTTAAATAAGGGAGATGTTTTTGCTTGAACCCCCCTCGAACCCTACAAGCAGGTTTCATTTGCTAAAGTAACCTTCACTGTTTCTTCCTTTGATGTGGGGTTCAACACTGAAACACCGAAGCTGAGGCATGGTGTTGGCTTGGGTGGGGCGAAGATGAAAGGTCCCTGTTAGGGTTTTATCTAGGCTGCTGTTTTTGTTCTTGCTTGCATCTTCCCAGTCCCAGTGTTATCTTGCAGGACTTCAGGTGCCAGCAGAGTGGACACAGGTAGGCCTTGTTCAAGGCCCTGGTTTAGCTTGGCAGGCAGCAAAGGAAAGGTTAGGAGCTCTACATCTGACTTCTTCTCTTACAATAGAAGTCTGCTAATGCCATAAGCTAGATAATGAACAAGAACAAATATTTATTTGCCATTTACCCTTTTGCTAGTCCAACCAAATGTCATGTTAGAGTTCCAGTTATTGCATTTGTAGACAAATCCAAATAGCTTGGTAGTTATGTTTATTCAATGTATAGGCTTGTTTAGACTGTAGAGCTTTTACTGAGTTCTGCTGTGAGTCACAAATCAAATATTTGTGGATTCTGCAGTGGTACTTACACTTAGATGAACACTATTAATCAGTTAGCATGAACTAATTGACCTGGAGGATTAACATACCTAAATAAAAAGCTATTTCAACATACCAATGCATACCCAAGCACAGTAACTGTAATCCCAATGTCTCATTTCCTGTAGGAGACGGGTAATAAATAAAAATATTTTATTAACATCTTCCAACATCTGCTCACTAAGTACTAGTTTTCATTGTAACAGGGAGCTAAAAAGTGCAAGAGTAACTCATGTAGGAAACTTACAATTATTCTTCTTCATTATTTTTTTTCTGCACTTGCTGCAAAAAACATATAATTTGTTTCTCCAAGTCATTCAGTGGAAGCCCTGCCCTTCTGTACATGGCCTGTCACCTGCCTGAGGTCTTTGACCTGGATGCACATGCTTAGGATGTAGGAGGAATGGCAGTAAGGCAAAGACTGCTCCTCATTTGCCACATCTGAGGATGAATCATTAGGTGAGGTACAAGGATTAGTAAATTGGGACCAGCTTACTGCACTATAATAGAAAGGATCTATTTCAAACATTGCATCTTATAATAAAATATAGGACTATGCAAAATGACAGGCCTTAAAGATGCTAATAAGCACAGATTATAAAGTTATTTCCTTTCTAAAGACAAGATTTCCTACTCTCCATTTCTTAGAAGGCACAAGTATTTATCTGAGACAGACTGCACACTTACCATCCTTTCCACAATTATGATCTTTGGTCCAAGTTGTTTGTGGATTGCAAAAATATGGATCAGTCTAAGTGTAAACACCATAAAATCAATGGCCAGGATCGTACGGCCAGCCTGGAAAGTTGAGTTCAGCATCCTGCAGAACACATGGAATAAAATATCAGCTCTCAGCAAGTACTGCTAATGTCTGTACAGTGATGAGAAATAACCAATAAACATGGAGGAACACTCTGTTCTCTCTCTCACCTTCAATGAGATTTATTAACAAATTAAAAAAGGTACCTTGAGTAAAAGGGATTTTTGAGAACAAACAAACAAAAGCAGAGTTTTTCAGTACATGTGTTTGAATACATCAATATATCTTTTTTTATCTCTGGAGCATCTTCCATGATTCCCACAGTATTTTAGAGGCTCCTATTGTGGAAGCATGTCTCAAAACTTGTAAAAATGGATGTTATAACCTGTTCTCTCATGCATATGAGAGTCAGCTGTCAGTTGATGTACATAGCCCTTGGTACTGATGCTTGCTATGTCACATAGAGCAAATATATACCTGCAGGTTACCCCAATTATGAAGAGAAAGATGGTCACCATATCACATTTATTCCAGTTATCCTCCACATACAGTTTAAATTTTTTCATTAAATTTGTGTCTTCATCTGTATAGAAACTCTGAAAAAGAGAAATAACCGTTGGTATTGATCTCTTTCACTATTTCCTTCTGAGTCTTAACATAACACCTATTGCCTTTTCCTCTTTCATTGCAAAGAGCAAAAACTAATTCTGAGTGTAATAAGGAAAAAAAAAAGCTGTTAAGCAATGAAGCTTCCAGTCAGAGTTCAGTTTCTAGGCATTGCTATTTAAACAGCATGAACAGATTTGGCATTTGTGTACTGGAATTGTCAGTGAAGGTACATTTGATTATCTAGGCAAGGAGTTGGCTTTCTTAATTGGGTTTTAGCCTGGCAGTCTTCATGTTTTACAGGTTTATAATGAAATGTTCTTTGATCCAGATATTTTCCATATCCTCCTCTGCTTATGGCCCTGCTGCATAATTTCAAATAAATTGTGACAAACTTTCCTGTCTCTTTTTCTTAAATAATGAACACCTACTGCTTCTTCCAGAGTAAAGGATTATAACTGCTTTGTTTGGTGTGTATCTAAAGAGAAGAGCTTTATGCACCCACAGTTGGAAACACTCTTGCATCACTGTTATTATTTCAGTTTTTAAACTGAGGACATTCCAAAAACAGTAATAGGAGACCAATGGAGAAGGGCTTTTGGGTGGTTTTGTTTGGTTGGTTTTTTTTTTAAGAAAAGCAAGCCCAAAGGAGATCTGCTAATATTTTGAGTTGAAAAATATTTTAGGAAAAGCCGCAAATAATCTAAATTCATTTACTTGGTTTTTTTAAACAGTCCCCAGCGGGGAAGACTCTCCTAAAAGGATGTAGAGCTGCCTACTGTCTTTCCAGGTGTAGAATGTAACTTCCAACTTACATTACTTGTAGTGAGAGGACCTAGTTCTGGGGAGTGAAATACAAAGCGAAGAATATCTGAATGCTGGGGGCCCGCTTGGCCTGGCTAAGGCTGCAGGAAAAACAGGCAGAGCTGCAGGTTTATATGGTGGAGGAACAGCTTGTTCTGGGAGAGAGAGGCGAGAGGTTTAGGATAAGGTAAGTTCTGTATGGTTCACCTGTGCTCCTGACACTTGGAATCTGTAAGCCTGTACAGTTACACAGATTGTAGATCCATTGGAAAACACTGCTGCAGGTTTTGCTGTGTTGTTGCTAAGGTTACTCACCTGTCGGATCTCTTCCAAGACAAGGGTAAACACCCAGAAGTAGAGTACAATTTCTTTAACAGATGGACCCTGGGGTGGGGGTGGTTTAAAGTCCAGTAAAAGGACATAAGTAAATAGAAAGAGAAAGGCAAAGTACATTATAACATTCCCCATAAACACTGTTACAGGGGCACTCCAGAATTTTCTCCACTGGGTAAACATGAATGTCGTCCATGCTGTGTTTGCAGAAGGGTTGTGTTTTTCCAATGTGTCATTTCCTCTGAAAACCAAAAAGAATACATGCTTGGTGACAATCTCCTAAAATTAGTTCATGGGAATAGGCTCAATATTATTCTATATAAAGCTTCTTGTAAGATAGTAACAGGCAGATGCTGGGGCTGGCCAAGGGGGAAGGCTGTAGAAGTCAGAGCAATCACATTACCATAGCAGAAATATTTGAAATCCAAAAGAAGGTTTTGAAAAAACAAAGTCACATCAGAAGTGTGTGCACATTTTTGTTATTTCAGTTTAGTTGTATTAATTTTATTTGTTAACTTCATTTTGTTGCTGCATGGAGTCCAAATGCACGAGGAGAGGGGGAAGGGTAATTGCTCTTTATAAACCGAAATAAAGGGAAAGAAAAGAAAATGGCCAATGAGTTTTTGTGAGTCAGCTCTTAATTATTTTGGCTCAAAAATTTTCTTGCATTTTTTTTTTGCCTGCAGAAGTTCTTGTTGTTGCTGTGACTTTAAACTTCTGACCCAGTCTCCTAGTGCTGGATCATACCAAGCCTGTGTTTCTTGACTATCCTTGCTGGAATCTGATAGGCCTACTGAAGAATGCCTTGCTCCTTTGCAGAACTGGCATCTTGCCCTTTGTGATTAAATTAGGGTAAGTTGCAAAAAAAAGCAGTATAGAAGCCTTTTAGCAAAAAGAGTTGACCTCATAAATAATGTATTAAGGTTGTCTTTGAGTGTGGCGGAGTGACGCAAGTATTTTGGTAACTGAAGGGAAATTTGACCTGTAATTTACTGCTGTTTTGCTGTGTTTTGGAACATGAAGTGGTATCTATTGGCAATGGAAATTATCCTGTGCAGAAAATGCAAGTTTGATAGCAACTTGATCTTTGTGTGAGGATTTGTTTCCACATAAAATGCTCTCCTGTGTAAGCTAGGGATGTTATTGGACCTTTAATTTTGTGATTCTTACTCTGAGAAGTTTGATCTCCAACAAAGGATGTGCACACTAGGGTATGTTTTCAATTTCACCTCACAGAAAATAAACAATGACTCTTTACTGGTTTTTAATTTCCTCTGATGATCTTGCTAATTATTAAATACATTTGTTATAAGGCAGAAGTTCTCTTTGCAGCCAATCTTTTCTGTATACCTGATTCTGTACTACCTCTCAATTTATGACATCATGAGATGCATTCCCATAGTAACAGGCTAATATCATAAACAGATAATTGCAGCTTTACTGTAAGATGCTGAGATAGATCTGGGAGGTAGAGAGCCTCTTTGTTAAAATAAATTGCTAGGATAATAGCAATTGGAATGTGGAATGTAATGACCAAACCATGCTGCACTCAGGATATGGAAGTGCTTTATGATATTGCTTGCAAATAGCTCCCAGGAGGCAGATGCTTTTACACCTATTTTATAGGTTAGGGAGGGAGAGAGAAGAACTAATGATTTTCTCCAATATACCAGCAGTTAAATTCCAGAGGTAAAAATAGAACCTAATAACTCTGACTTGGCCCAGGACTTCATACTGCAGCTGATGCTTCCTCTCTACCACTGTTCACATATTTCTGGAGTTCTCTTTAAATCATGGAAAAGCTAAGTGGCAATTTAGCATTACGTAGCCATTAAGAGGACTTTGTGCTAATCAAAAGTCTTCATCCTGACTTATCCCGACTTAAGTCCTTGCGGCCTCACAGGTTTTGGTGATAAGTGTGTGGTAGAGGTATAGGGGGGGATTCTGTTCTGAATCAAAGATCTATGACTGACTACAAGCAACTGACGAAACCTCTGTGCTCAGTTACAGTGTGATGCTCCCTCTAACTCATAAGATTCCTCAGGGCTCATCTGTTAAAATTTAGATTAAGAGCATGAGATGCTGACTCAAAGTAAAATTCCCTGGTACCAATGGGTGCAAGCACACCTTTGTCAGAAAGTAGGCAGTGAAGTAAGGTTTTGCTGAGAACCTTCAGCTCAGTAATCTGATAAATTCCTGAAATCCGTTGTGTATTGGTCATCGTGAGCTGATGGGAATGTCAGAAAATGCTATTTGATTCCCAAGTAAATTCCTTGTTCTGTAGAGATTACCTGCTCAGAAGAGGGAACTGGTGTCTCCTTAAAGCAGTGCTATATCCCTGTTTATTTTCTGTATTCCTTTTAGAGAGCAACAACAGCAGTAATCAAAGGGCAGAGCACTTCCTGAGGAGTAATGACCTTCTTGGCCCTTCAGCTGCTCCTTAGACATCACCTGGCCGCTAATCCACAAGAAATGTCCTGTTCTTTGACTGTTGTCATAACAGCTACATTAGCTGATGGTTTTAAACTTACCTATCTTCTTCCTTGGAGAAAAACAGAGTCCTCTCTGAATCCAAACTGTCCAGCTCTCTAAATGGCTCTGGCTCATTTTTTGATTGTTTTTCCTCACTGTAAGGAAATAAGTTCATTAGTTAAAAGATGATGCTTAGCCATTTTTTACTACTGAATTGGCATTGATACAGAACTGCTAGCATGTACTTTTCTTGGAACTGTTCTGCTGGGGAGCTATTAAATAGGGCATAGACTTTATCTTTACAAATTCTGTTTGTTTTTAGGGAGGAGGCCAAAGTCACCCACAAAATTCAGAGAAGTGATAATTGGCATGCTTCACAAAAATGGAACAGGATGCTCAGCTTCCTCAAACTAGTTATGATCTGAGCACAAATAAACCCCCTCATCAGTCTTAGAAGAGAATTGCTCAATGCTCCATTCCTAGTTACTCTTATTAGCAATTAAGAAGGGAAATGCTAGAAGCAGTAGGGGAGATGTGACAGTTCTTGCATTTCCAGGGAAAAGAGGCAAAAAAAATGGAAATTTGGAAAGGATTGCTTTGATTATACATAATCTTTTAAACCTTTCAATGAAAACCTTGCCAAAATATCACATTAAATGAATTTGTGAATCTGGCAGCCAGGAGGTTGTCTTTAGTGATACTGGCAGAAGGCCAGTCTTAAGTCAGCATTGCCAAACAAGTTTTCCTCTTGCATTTTATGTCATTTAAGAGTTAAGAAACATGTATTTCATATGTATAATAACATGTCATTTCATATTGCCAGTTCTTATGATTTGTATATGATTCTCTGATGTTATGAGGTTTTCCTAAAGTTTCAAATCCTCAATTTCTACGACCATCTGAGCAGCTTGGCTGCTCTTTTTTTTCTCTTCTGTTTATTTTATTTTATTGAGTTGGTTGGTTTTTGTGGTGTGGGTTTTTTTGTTTTGTTTTGTTGGGATTTATAGTGTATGGACTTTTTTTTTCAAGAAAACCTAAGATTGTAAGGCATTGAATTTGAAAATCTTCATTCATTTTAGTTGACTGATAATTTAATGTCAGTCCTGTGTTTTTAAGCTTGGCTTATGGCTATCAAGGCTCGTGGCTGATAACACTGCTTTGTGATGGCTGTTTTCCTTGGATAAGATACTGAGGTTTGAGCAGGCATCTCCAAATCTAGAAACAAATGGTACTACAGCTGCAGGTATTCCACACATTGCTGTGTAGAATCTGGAGCTGACAGGATTCCAACAGGCTTTCCTGTGGGTGGGCTGTGGAAAATAGAACGATCTCTGTGAAACCGTGGCATTAATCTTTCAAGTGTGGCAACAGGCACACACAAATCACTCAGCCCTTTAGAAAACTGATTTGGTTAGGTGATAATAGGTGATGTTACTGTTTTAAGCACTTCAGGAAGAAAGTTTGAGTCTGGATATTTTTTTATGGCTTATTTTTCATCACTTCCTTATTTATCTCCTGCACCCAAATAGTTATGTTTATACCTGAATGATATTAAATTTGTGTAGATCAGGAAAGGACACCAGAATGCACAGATTAACTTGAGGATCTGTGTGCTTGTAGACATGTCTCCCCACCAGATTTTTGTCAGGAAGGCCTGAAAGTGAAGAAGAGAAGAGATGGCTTTAACATCACAAAAAGATACTTGCAGATGAAGTACACCTATGTTCAATATTTCTAAAACAGTGAAAACCTCACAGCTCCAGAGCAAACAGGTTCTCTGTGTGTCCTTCTGCAGATGTTGAGTGTGCAAAGAGTTATTTGGAACCAGTGGAAAGAACAGCAAGCCAAATGGAATTAAACAACATCCGTAGTACTAAGGAAGCCCAAGTTAGGCACTGGGAAATAAAAGCAGCATCACTCTTAATTTAGCTTTGTGTGTGTGGAGAAAAGTCAAGTCGTGAGAGCAAAGCTGAATAGTAATTTAATTTCACTTTTATCGGTGAGCTCTCTCTTGAATCTGAACAAGGAGTTACCTCACATCTTGGAGCAGCTTCATTATGCCCCAGGCAGATTTACAGTGCTTTTCTGATGCTCCTCTGTGAGCAAGGAAGGAATAAAAAGCAAAAAGCACATGAGGGATTAAGGGCTAAACCTTCTCCTCAGCACACTGGTCTATGTGCCAGCTGGATGAGAGGGTAGGGAAAGGGGGGAATTGTGCTGCTTTGGCAAGGACAAGGTGTAATGTCCTCTTTGTCTGTTGCTAGGGGGAGAGAAGAGTCCTTCTCCAAAGAATGGTTCATAGGGGAATACAATCATTGGGGTTGTTCAGTTCCTGTGCTGTCCTCTCCTGTGTCCAACTTAAGGCCCTGGGGCATGTACAACTCACCTGGACACCATCATGTGCAAAGAAAGACTTTGCATCTGCTTCTGTGGCCAGCTGAAGGCACGTGGTTTTGCTCCAGTACTGATTTTTTCTTACCAACAGTGCAAACGCTCTCTCCTCGCTGTTGTGGTAGCATTCACTAAACAGTTCTGGCATATGAAGGAAACACAGACAAAAAATGTATCTCTTGGGTGATCCTCTTACACTTTGAAGGATGAGTTGTCATGCTGTCCTCATTCTCCTGAACAGACTAAAGAAGGCAAGCAGCTCAGCTTTGTCTTGTAGACAACACATCCTTCATTTTAAGACAGAGCTACATGACGTAAAATAATATTAGACTTGGAGGAGTGTTATGGCACAGTTCTTTCCAGAGAAACTGGTCCTGGAGCTTAGAAACCAGGATAAATTTAAACAATCCCCCCCACCCCGCCCAAAAAAAAAATTTAAAAAAAATCAAGATCATCTCATTAGACAAGATCTGACTTCTCATTTCTGCTCCATTTTACTGATTCACTTGATTATCTCATTACCTTTGTTACACTGTGAGGCTGGGCAAAAAGATCAAGGGCACTTAAAATGATATACAGACATCTTTTCTAGTTGATGTGGTATTTATCATTCTTAAAGAAAGTTTGCTTTGCATAATCCAGGCCAGAAATTAAAACCGAGGATCTGATCTAATGTTTATCAAAGCCAAGAAGTAGAAGTTCTGTGTATTGGATTAGGCTCCATAATTCCATGACTAAATTACTCGAGATTTGTGATTATACGAGAACCTGATTTTTTTATTTTTGTCAATAACAATGGCCCTGTGAGAAGAAGGGAAAATGTGATCTCTGTGCCAATAATGTAGCAATGCCTGCATGAGTCTTCAGCTGCTTGATGAGCTATCTCAAAGGGAGAGGAGCCTCTGTGTTTGCTTCCATGTGGGACGTATTTTAAAGCCCTCTCCTCACAGCAGTGAAGATATGGATTGGACTGAAGTCAGCTCAGCAGAGAAGCTTGTGTGCCCACATCTGTTTCTAAAGCAGGCGAAGGGGAGAGGGCTGGGCATTCCAGCATTGCGGATGCCTGGATCTGACTGCTGTAGGGAGGGGCATCTTGTCTGCTGAGAAACCAGCCTGAGCCTCGCTGCAGTTTACAGCGCGCTTGGCCCTCTTCTGGATGAGGTAATCTTAAATTATTTTTAGCTGCAATGACAAAACTTAAAACTTGTTGCTCTAGTGGCCCTTACAGAGCAAGCTTGATATTGCAGGAAGAGCAGACTGCTGTGAGCCTCGGAAGTGTTTTGGTTATTCTGGCTTCCACATGACTGTAACACACCTTGTACTAGGATCAGACAATTAAAATACCAACAAGCAGCAGGAGAGTATCCTGCATCCCAGGGGGCCTGTCTTGGAACAGAGATTTTTTTTCCAAAATGAGTGGGTTTTAAGTCATTCCTCTGTGTCTGAATGTTTGGGACTGCTTGTGCTGCAAGGCTGTTAAATTATTCATGACAGTTGACCTTTTACAACTGAAACAGTGTTTTATTTTTTTTTTTTCACTTGCTTGCCTTCCAATGGCAGTTCCTTCTTAAATTTTCAATGCCGTTCAAAAAATGCCCTTACTTACCAACAGCGAGCTGCTCATACTTGGCCTCTTTCATTATGCAGGCTGCTTTGGTCTCCGTCTCCAGGCGGGACATCTCTTTAAGGATCTTGCAGGCTGCCAGAGCTGAGGCTACACCCTCCTGACCCTGTGGGATTTGAAAGGGGTGCTGCTGTCACCCTCCACTGGAGGGCATTTCCGAGCGGGGAAGACTCCACTATGCAATAAATCGAACAGCAACAGCAAAAAAAGTTCGTGCCTTCCGAGGAAAATCTTCCCTCCGATACAGACTTGGAAGTCGAAAATGCTGATCAAAATGAGAGTTTTGATGATATTTGAGAATTAAAACCACATATTGTGGCTGCCCCATCCCAGGCTGGATGGGGCACTGAGCAAACCTGCCCGTTGCTGGGGCTCGGAGCTGGATGATCTTTAAGGTCACTTCCAACCCGAACTGTTCCACGATTCTCTATTGGTAGCTCTTGTGCCTTGTAAGGCTGGAGACTCCTGGCTCCAGGCTCTTAGAAAGGACCCGATTTGCCACAGCAATCGAGGACTGAAAGGCGAATAACGCGCTCGGGAAACAGAGCGCCACATTCTCGCTGAGTGGCGGTCGCTCCGGCAGGGCTGCGCTGTGACAGAGACGCAGGCGAGAGGAGGGAGCACAGCTGGCAGGGGCACAGCTGGCAGGGGCACAGCCGGCAGGGGCACAGCTGGCAGGGGCACGGCCGGCAGGGGCACAGCTGGCAGGGGCACGGAGCGGGACGTGCTGCGTGCCCCGGGCTGCAGAGGCGCAGGGCCCCGGGCGGAGCCGATGTGCCCGCAGGCACACAGCCCACAGCCGCAGCCCGGGGAGCCTCCGTGCCGCGCTGCCTCGCTCCCCCGGGCTCCCCCCGGGACAGATGCGCTCCTCTGGAAGGCCAGCGATGGAGCCTGAGAGCTCTCTGTCTGTCTGTCTGTCTGTCTGTCTGTCTGTCTCTCTGCGGGGGCAGGGAGGCTCCCAGGTGCGGGGGACAGGGCTGCCTTGTGAAACAGGGGGGGCGATTATGCCAGCTCGAAGCTCAGCCTTGGAGAGCTCAATGCCGCTCCCTACGCATCGAGCACGTAAGCTAGGGATGCTTCATCGCTCCCTCCTCCCTCCCGTCACGCTCGGACCCGAACAATCGCCGATTGTCGGAGGCACAAAACCTGCGGCTGGGAGCCGTGAGCGATGGGGAGCGGGGAGCGGAGCTGCAGCCCGCGCTGATTTACGCCCGCCCCTGCTCAGAGATGAAAGGCCCTATAAATGCCACCTCCGGTGTTTTGGAAACAAACCTATCTGTCATCTGAGCTGCAAGGCTGAGCAAAAAAAAAACATCTCGTAAACTTGAAATATGCCAATGCTTCAGCTGAAGCGGCCGCAGCTCAGTGCTTACCATAGCCCAGAAATAGTTTGCCATCTTGTGCCGGTTTTGAAGTACTGCCCATACAAACAAATCCCTCCAAGGATTTTCGCTTCTCTGGTTCATATCCAAGGGCCCAGGTAGTCGCTTTGTGTTCGTTTTGTCCTGAAATACGGTTTGCAGAATTTAAAACCTGATTTGCAGGCTCACTCCATGCAAATGACATGATCTAAGATGCTCTCAGCCTCGCAGGCTACTTCATATTTCTTTGACTTTTCTTTTCAGTAGGACCAAAAGGTAATTAGCTCCTTTTGTACTGAGTTAAAGGGTCCTTGTGTCCCCGATATAACCCAATACTTGTGAGAACATTCTGGATGAAACGGTGAAGCCAATGCTAAAGTTTTCATTGCCTTTATGAAGGCTGGGGTTTCACCACTGGTGTGTAATATCAGACAAGGCAAACCTGTGATTCACTAAGCTGAGCTTGCCTTCAATTATATCAGACTCTGCTCGGCTGCCACAGAGGACACAGCTTCAGAGAAAAGGGAACAAAAGGCATTTTATTTCATCAGAAATAAATCTTGCCAAAGCCCTGTATGGGACAAGAATAGAGTACATCAATACCCCTTTTTAGTCTTTCCTTTGAGAAACCTTTCCCTCATGCAGAGAGCAGTTTAAGTAGAACACTGCTTATTCCTTTAGCACTTGATAAAAAAAATTGTCTAGAGGAAGTGTAGCCACCTAGGTCAAGTTGTGAGTTTTAAATAGATTTAAAAACTACCTTTTTATCTATTGTGTTGGTTAGAAGCAGCCAGGGTGTATTTATTTTTAATTGAACAGGTTTTTGTGAGAATATATATTTTTTAATAATTTAAATTCCGGGATTCTGCTCACATTTGTTTTAATGGCACTTTTGGGGGATGTTGGGGGTTGCTTCTTCAGTTTGTAGTGGGCTATTAAATCAATTAAATTGCATTGAAAGCCTTGCAGGAGACAAAGATATCCTAAAAATCTCATCTGTCTTTGTAACCACTAGTTCCTAACTTGAAAAAAGACACACAATTTGGCAGCAGTGACGCTGGTATCCCAGCACTGCGATGCTCTTTCTGTTGCCAATGACAATGGGATTCAGCCATGGGAAGGAGCTTTAAAAGAAAAAAAGCTAGCAGGCAGCAGGAGCTGATCTCTGAATTGAGCCTTATCTACAGCACTGGGCTTTAGCTCACTTGCTGCCAAATGCCAGAAAGGTTAAGTGAGGCTTTGGGGACAAATTTTTATTTCTGACACATTTGTAAGTCTGGAGGATGCGTAGTGACTTCAGAGGTATTGTCTCAAGTTGTTTGTCCTTGTGAATGAAGAAACCCTGAGTAGGGTCAGGGTGTTCATACTACTAATTAATTTAGCTAGGCTTTATCCAAGCAAAAGTGATTGAAGGTCTCAAATAAGATTTATTTAATAATTATTTTTTAGTTTTAACATATTTTTCTAAGGTGCAATTAGAACTTGGCGAATAACAAAAGGCTTAATTGTTTAGTCTGTCTGAAACTGAACCCTAATGAAATTTCTTTATACATCTTTGTTTTGAAACCTTGCACCCAAACTTATTTTCAATGCTTTTGCAAGCACTTTGGTACTTAGGCATTTTAATGTTAAATACACTGTCGAAATGCAAAAATGATGATGCACTTGTTGCACCACTGTGGATTATAGACATTCCACACTGGTACTCCCCATCACATATTATCCTTGTCATATACTGGCCAGCACACTTGTCAGGGCCATGTCACACAATTGTTCCTATATCTTGCTCTGTGTTCTGGCACTCCATAAAAAGACTAAAATCATCTATAGGCAAATATCAAATACTGGATATTACTGAATATCAATGTCTGAGAAGAGCTTCGTGTACAAAGGTGACTATTTTTCAGACATGGGATTGAAAATCTCCATTGACTGCTTTTCTTTCTCCTAGAAAAAAATTGCCTTTCCAGTACTATTTCTTGAAGTTCTGTATGAGAAACATAGACCACTGTTTTTATGTCTAATTACTCCTTAGTAAATGTAAATACAAATCTTACTTGTATTCCCCACACATCTTTAACTAAACCTGTTCCCTGCCCCACCCCAAAGGCTAGACCTAGATAAAATTGCACAGGTTCTGATTTGGAGGGGAGCAGAACTATGATGCAAAGTTGTGACTCACAGATTTCTTCTTGCCTCCATATCTGAGGTCTTGATAGAAACCTTTGCACGCATCATGAAGAAAATCCTTGAGAACTCTAGAGACCTCACTGAGAGTGAAGAGGGGGCAGATCTCCTTCTGCTCGTTTTGCTGCTGACCAGTGAGCCCTGCCAAGGTCAGTTTGCTCTCTTCATGTTTCTTCAGCAGAAGTTCATAGAGGAGGCATTTCTGAGAAATGGAACAGTAGAGTCTCTGCAGACGACTGTAGGTCAGGAATTCATATATGTTAGCCCCATTGTCAATAAATAACTTTACAAATTCTGGTTTGTTGTTGACCAGAGCATCCATCATCACTTCCTCCAGGTCACAGGACTAGATTGATGAAAGGGAAAAAAAAATAAAATTTGGGGTTAAACATGGATGGATGATGAGAGAGGTAAGATTTAACATGAGGACATGCACATTTTGTCTTCCAGCAATCAACAGTGAGTACAATGAGAAATTAATTTTTCTCTGACAAAATGTCTGTGCCAGTATTAATATTAAATATATTTATTATAATTATAAATAATTAGAATTATAATTAATATAATATAATATAATATAATTACAATATTAATATAAAATATTCATATATTTATAATAAATATTATATTAATATAATATAATATTTATTCTATAAAATATATTATATTATATTATATATTATTATATATTATTATATGTTTATTTATAATAAATATCGATATTTATTACAAATATAAACATATAATTTAATTTATATTAATATTAGTATGAAATATTAAATATTAAAACATCACCATAATTTGCATGCTGTAGGACTCTGTGTGAGGTACCCACCACACTGGCTGTTTACATAGCAGTTGGAAACAGTGACATTCTTCATGCCACCTTCTAAAAGTAATATCTGCCTGCTTCTTGTGCTTTGTAAACTGGTTTGTTTGCTTTAAAGGTCTGTACAGAAGGAGAGAAAGATTGTTGCTCTTGAACAGCTCAAGAAAGAGATGATCACTGAGTTATTCCTCTGTCTTTAGCCATTATCACACAGGGGGCCAGAAAGACAAACAGCCTCAGGAAGCATAATACCCCTCCCCAATCTCTCAGTAGAGTGTGCAGATAGTGTTCAAAACTGAAGCCATCTTTTGGGATGTTCCAGTGTCCTGTACACATTGGAATACACACTGAGTGTCCTCTAAGGCAAAAGCCCCTGGTACCTTCCACTCCACGTCACCATTGAATATTTCGCTTTTAGCGATGTCGACCCTATTCCAGGCCACGGCCAGTTTCAGTTCATCCAGATATTCCTTAGCCTCCTGACTCTGACTTTTACAGGCTGGGAAAAAATAGGAAATGCAAATAAATTATGTTATTATGTTTAATAACATATTATGTTATTATGTTTATTTAATGTTATGTTTAATTTAATGTAGTATTGGTACTTTGATTAGCAATGCAAGTTCTCCTTCAACTATCACAGATCTGTGGGTTGCTTAACCAGAAACACATCACAGCAATGTTTTCCTAAATTAAGAAACATTAATATTAAAAAATGTTATTTTTTTTTCTAGATGAACTCTCTATTAAAAGCATTAAGTTTAAATGGCTGTTGGATATTAAGAGGGACACTAGCCTGCAGAAAGCAAGAAAGCAGGGGACAGGACTGGCTGTTGGTTTCGCCTTGTGTCAACTAACACATCAGGAACAGAATGTCTTTTTTTTTTTTTTTTTCCTCTCTCATGCTAAGTTTAAGCTAACACAACCCATTAAGTTAACAGAAACTGAAATAGTTGGCAGCACAAGTAATGTCTTCTTTCAGAAGATCTAGTGGAGATTTCTTATAGGAGAAATGGATTGTTTCTGAAACAAAGGCAGTTTTGGTCTATTTGTGGGTTTTGGTTTTGGTTTTGTTTTCATGGAGGGTTTTTTTTTTTATGGCTTAATTGGAATAATATACTGCTCTAGTATGTTTCAGTTCTTGTATAGCCTCTGTTATAAAGAGAAGCAAATAATAGTGAAATAAAGGAGTGACTAAAATAGTACCATAAAATAGCATGAGATTAAAAAGCAAACACTAGTTTAAAGGAAGCTTATGAGAGCTACAGTAACTGCCACAGTTAATTTGTCAATAAACAAACAAAAAAACAGTGCATCAAAAATGAAATCAACTGACCTTGCACTGGAAAAAAAAAGAAATATATTTATGGCATAGAAGTCAAATAAGATAAACATTACAATGATGTTTATTGTATCTTACCTTTTACTAAAGCTTTTAAAATGACTGTGTCTAGTTCTTCTGAACCGTCTTCTTCAAAATTGTGCAGAGTTAGAAGATGCTGGTGTGAAATAATGTTCTGAATCTATTTGGAGTCAGAACAACAGTAATTTTACACCTTGTCCTTTAGATGTACATTGGTGCCCAAATGCCCAGTGGAGATCATCCACACAGTATTTCCCAAAAATTTACATTCTAATTGTAAAGCTGAGGTTTGGCAAGAAGGCCAATATTATTAATTTCCCATATACAAGTAACTCCTAAGGCAAAAGACAGAGTTACTGCCTTTTCCAAGTGAACTACCAGGATAGGAGGAACAGAACTTGCATATCCTGAGAACCAGAGCAGTGCTTTAATTAAAAGATCCTTCCTTAACTTATATTCTTATTTGAGTCAAAGTCACGTTATGGCCAGCTCGCCACTAGTTTCATTGTACCTCATCCTGCTTTGACATTTAAGTTTTGCTCTCTGAGTTGTTTATTTAAAAGCACAGTCTCTAACTCTTCTCTGAGTAAAAGTCCTCAAATATTGATATATATACCATACTCTTCTCTTTCCTTCTGCTTCTCTATTTATTGAGTTTTCTTTCTTGCAGTGCAGCTTCACTGAGACTTTGTGAGCCTCTGACAGTATTACTTCTAGATGCCTTTCATCCCCTTCTATTAGTGATCTGGTAAAGTTCTTCCTAATGGAATTAGTATGTGGAATTTTAAAGCTGAGGACTATGGCAGGGAATGCAAAGAATAAGTAGTGGGCCAGGTCAGGCGGACTTGGTTCATCTCAGAGGCAGCCAGTGCTCTTCAGTGTTCCCACAAGGACAATCTCAAAGTGGGTATTTGTTTCTAAAAGGCTTAGGCAAGTGTACCCCAAGACAAAGAGCGAAGAAGATCTCTGGCTCTGTTTTGTCTTTCTGTTTTATGGAACAATAATACTTAAAGAACAAGTAACTGACAATAGGGTAATTTCTAAACACATTTCATTCTGCTTAATTTATTCATGCTTATCCACAACTAGGTTTCCATTTAACAGCTGTAGATCATGAATTAGGTCTCTTCTGTCACAGCTGCACAAGCTCTGCAGCTGTGGGTATAAATAATGCTTCGTGTCCTACAGAAGGACTGTCGGGTTCCTGGGTGCTGGCTGTTACTTGAGGAAGTAATTGAGGAAGGACAGAGCCCTAAGTGTTCAGCTGAATCACTGGGGCAACAAAGCAGCAGATTTTTAATGCTAGAGAGGCATTCTATGACACCAGTGTCAAAGCACTGGAGTTCCCAAAAGTTCCAAGCAGCTTCCTGCCAAACCTGTATTAAAGGGGCCACCAAAGCTACCAAAAGTGTCAGGAGACAGCTTTGTGAACAGGATGGCATATCAAACATATGAACTCACTGTCACTGTCCACTGGAGAATGTCCTTCCATGAGAAGATCTCCGCAGGGAATTTCTCCTTAAATTGCTTTTCAACAGCTTCTGGCATGATAAGCTGTGGGTCGTTCATGAATGCAGCTAAGATGTCAGCTGTACCTCCAGACCCTGCTAAGATAAGCCAGGGAGCAGAATTTTCCAACCCGCTGCAAATTCTCTGCAGTTTAAAATAGGATGGCTTTAGAATTCATAAGTGGAAAGAAAATGTTATTTAAAAGAAGGACTTCTGGCAAACCAGGAATAAATGTGTACCTAAGTCAGATTCACTATGGAATCAGTCCAGGCTCCTCTAAGCTATTAGGATTTTTTTAATTCTGTAGCAGGTCATCCATGTATGGCCTCTGACTATGTTTCTTTTCATGACACATCTGCTGAGTAGCTAAGCAACCTGATTTGGAGAAACACTGCATAAAATTTCTTTGACCCTGACTTTTTTTTTTTCCCCCTGAAGTCTCTGTTTCAGCATAGCTAAGTGCAAGAGTAACCCTGTACAGAAATTATCAGGAGGCTTTTTTGTATAGGCTTTTTTTTTTCTGTCTGCTAAACATGGCAATATGTTCTGAAAATCAGGAATTTGCCTGTGGGAATACAACATTGGGCTACAGAGGAAAAAAAACAAAAAACCAAAACAACAACATTGAATCACAGCAACTACAAGAGTTAAAGGCTACTAATTCTATTAGTTGTGCAATTAGAATGAGTCAGGCAGGTTGTTGAGAGAGGAAAGCAGAGGCCATGGCATCATAATTACAAAAATTTCTATTTGCTGCCAGTCTGTTTCTTCCTCTGGAGTTTTACAAGACTGCATTGATTCAATTGTGGTGCAGGGTGTGTTTTTTTATTTAGTTTAGGTATTGAGGCTTTTTAAAACTGTTCATAGTCTCTGGTGTGTATTATCTATTTTAAGAAATCCATTTAAGAAACTGATATTCTTAAAAAGTGTGGCCAGTTATCCATTCCCAGTACATCTCAGTTTAAAGCAACTCCAACCAGTCACTATCCATCTTGCAGTCACACTGTTCTGCAAAACTTTGAAAAGATTTACATGTTGTAACATGGAGTTTTTCTGAACCAAAGACATAGGAAACACTGCAATATTTAGCTTCTCATGAAAGAAAGCAAGCAAGCTCATGAGGTGACATAATCTTTGTTTAAACAGTGAGATTTCTAATATGAGTGTGTGTTTTAGTCCAGCTGACAAAAGTTATGACAAGATACAAGAAACTGAAACTAGAAAACATCCCCAGAAAGGAGTCATTATTCTGGAAAGGGGTTACCAGCTTGCATGTCACAGTCTCAGCACTCAGAAACTTTAAATTATAGTTAAATTGTGTCTCTCTAAAGGTTTTCTAGACTGAGATTATTACAAAAAAGAAAAGTAAAATAGAATAAAAATCAAAGACTATTTCCTTTGATTAATAGGGTCTTTAAGTTATAGAACCACTCAGGAAAAAAAACAAAACAAACAAAATTGATCCTTGGCTGAAGAAGATTTGGGATTATTATCAGACAACACTCCAGTCTTCAATCCTACAATGTGCTTTTGCCCAGTGGATCCAGGACACTGCCATTTTAAATGGCATGTCCAGCAAACCTGGTCTTGTGCTTTCTCTGAGCTCTGGGACAGACAGCTGTGTCATTGTTGATGAACAGCACTGAAAGATTCCTCACCTTTTTTTTGTGTATGTTCTCAAGTGATAACACAGTATTTCTGTTTCCCTAGATCTGGAGCTGGTTTATATGGTTAGTTTTGGGTTTGGATTCTTTCTTCCCACTGGACAAGCTGACAATGGAAGTTTTAACTATCAGCTGGTGCCTATTTAAAAGTAAATATTTCTCCCAAACAAATGCTGTCAAATTTAATATTAGCAGAACTCAGTTCTTAATGGTGTTTAGATGTGAATTTTGACTTTATGTGAAGTGCCAAGAGATGTGTTTGTCATACACCCAAATTTTCCTTTAATTACTTGGCACCAGTTAATTTATTTTTCTAAAGCTGAAAACATCTTCTTACCTCCAGTGTGCCTGGTCCTCCATTTACCAGTAAGCAAAGCACAGGGATCTCGATGCTACCCGTTCCTGTGAAATAGATGGTTTAATTTTATAAAAAGTAACAGCTTTCACAAACCTATTGCTCTTTTGCTGACTCCTTGAAAACGTTTCTCCTCTTATGTGCTGTTTTGGTGCCTACATGAACCTGCAGAGAGCAGGCAATTGCAGAAAGATGTGGCAGAGGAAGGGAATAACACTGACCTGGTCCTGGGCTAGGATTCAGGACAAAGGCACCTTTGCCCTGGAAATTTTGTGTGATCCCAGGCAAGCAGTCCAGGCTGTTCTGACCTCAGCTGTAAAATATGAATGTTGGCACCTCTGTGTGTCATGCCACTGATGGCTTTAAAGTTATTTATTTGTTGCAGGGCTGTCAGGTTGGGGAGCAATGGAGCTGCATTAGGGTGCAGTACAAGGTTGGTGGGTTTCCAGAGAGGCATCTACCAGTGTTTATGGTAAGAGACATTAGGAGCTGAAAAGCTCTCAGTTTGTCCTGGGTGTTATGCATGTGCTGGAAGGGGACTGGAATCCAGGACAAAAGCCTTAGGAAAGGAGGATTTAAGGAATATGAAGAGGCTGACTCTGTAGACTGGGTAGGACGAGATGAGTCAGATACAAGTTGATAGGAACAGTATATTTATTGCTCAGCCTGGTGTGTTGATTAATAATAGCACAGTCTGATACTTTTAAAAGAAATGTTAATGAAATATTTAACATGTCATGGTATGGGGGGAAGAAATGAGGCCAGGATCCCTGTCCTAAGCCATCCTCCCACAGAGGCCCACACAGTTTTGGATGGTTTTTACTGTAAATGCTGAACTCTGTAATGCAAGGGTGACTATGGATTGGCTGGAAGGAGCTCAGTCAAAACAGTAATATCATGAGATTAATGCCTCTTTCAGCTGGAAGATAAAAGGCACTTGTTTCAAACAAATTTTTGATGTTTCCCTTTGTAGATCTCCCAAAACTCAGTACAGATCTCTGCTTGCTATTTGTTGTATCTCTTTTGGGATAACTACAGAGATAAGGTTGGACTGAGCTGTAGCCAGGATATGGTTGGCAAGAAACTTAATTTGTTTTAGTGAATGGTGCAGTATTGTCACATCCCTCTAAAGTGGTGCTCTCTGGAGAGTGACCTCTGTGACTACAGGTTCCTCAAGGTATGATTAAGGCTACAAATATTCTTCATTTACCATAGATTTAGATAAAATATAGCCAGAGGAGGGTCAGCTGGATTCTGACTTTATGCTGTGAAACTGGAAAGCTCTCAATTGCAAAGAATATTCAGTATATAAAAAATTTCCTCTAAAAGACTTACAGTTTTTTGTGGTTTTTTTTTGGTTTTCTGTTTTGTTTTGTTTTTTTAATTGGGAAATTCCACATGACCTCATTAAAGTGTTTTACTTCAGCAAAGGCACACTGCACTGAAGCTTGTTTATTAATGAGCTTAAATGAATGACATTGGTTTTGTTTATAGAAGATAACACTGAATTCAGTACGTTCCAGCAAAATATTTGTCATATGAATCAGCATTTTTTGCCAGAATTATCTTCCCCTGAGATTTGTTCAATCAGATTTGGTTTGTGAGCGGAAAGAGGCTGCTAGGTAACTCTCAGCACTGCAGCCTCAGGCGACCCTTACAGCCTGCCTGTGGTCCTTCCTATCTGAGTCACCAGGTAAGGATTCTTCAGGTGCATTTGTGCTCTCAGGTACCTCTGTGCTACCACCCTATGGGCCGTGTAAGTGGATATTCCATTGATGCACAAGCAAGCTCTCCCTCCTGTTCCAGCTGTGCTAGCACTGCACATATGACACAAAGCAAAGGCAAAAGTAACTGTATTATCTCGACAACTGAGTTCTTTCCACAAATAGCAGTAGGAGACCTGCCCAATTTTCTTATTATAAAAAAAAAAGGTCACAGAGATTCAGATAGATGCTACGGTGTTTACCCAGGATAAGATTTTATCCTGAAACAAATAGGGCTTAAAATATTTCAGAGGGCTTTGGAACAAGTGTTTTCTTCCAGTGTGGGAGCAATTCAAGACCCTGCATGTGAGAAGCAATACAAGTATACAACAATGACTATCAATCTCTTAGAACCGCTGGTAAAGGCGCTTGAAGCCGGATTTATTTTCCATATGCTGTCTTTCAAGGCAATTTGAGCTGTGCTTTGAAGATCAGCTTTGAGCTACATTTAAGGAGATGCAATAAAAGTCCAGATTCTTGGTTCAAAGAGCAGCTTTCCCAGCTTCAGAAGTTCCCACCCTTCTGCCTCTTTACCCGATGACAAGCGTGTTGACTTGGTCTTGCCTGTGTAGGCCACCGTCTGATTTGAGGACTGGAGTTACCTTTGCGAAGGCCAGGGGCCCGCTGTGCTGTCAGTGTCCCTCAGGTGAGATGGATGAACAGACCCTGCTTACCCCCATAGCCCGTGCGCTGCTCTGAGATGTGCTTTTCCAAGGTCAGCCGGAGCTGGGTGGTCCCATCCGGCTCCTCCGCTGTGGCGTGGTCCACCAGAATAAAATGGGAATGGTTGTGATCCAGGGAGTACGGCGGGCCTTGGATATTGTCGTCGGACTGGTAGTGTACAAGACTTTCACTCTAGAGAGAGGAGGGGAGATGTCAGCTGGGTTTGTACAAAACTCATGAAATTCAACAAAGTGAAGTGCAAGGTCCTACACTTGTCCTACACATATGTCCTGGGTCGAGGCGACCCCAGACATATCTACAGGCTGGGCATAGAATTGATTGAGAGCAGCCCTAAGGAGAAGGACTTGTGGGTGATATTTCACAAAATACTAAACATGAGCCAGCAATGCTCTGCATTTTTGCTCTTTGCAAAGCCCAGCCCTTGTTTTAACACCTTTCCTCTCCATTTCTGTGTTGTCTGCGCCCTGACACAGCTCAGCACCTGTGAGACACTTGGATAGACTCTTAAAAAAAGGGTGAAGATGGAAAATCTGCTCCTTCTGGAAGCGGCCAGATTTGGCAGGACTGATAGTTGGAGTCCCTGAAGTTTCCCTCTTGGCCTCTGCAAAATACAGTGATATCAATCATCATCTCTGGAATGCAGGTTTTGGAATTGTTTATTGGACAAATGGAAAGGGGCCATGAGACCGGATAATGGAGATGTGGAGCCTCAGCTGGTGTAAAGAGGGCAAACTATTCATTTCAGTACTGTTTTGTTCATGTTTAGGCCACTGAACGAGGTAGCCTGCTCCAGGTCCCTGTCAATTTATACACAGATTTACTTAATTAGGGTCATATGAAATCTGATGGTTATTCTCAGTTTGGAAATTGCATTCTAAAAGAGAAAGTGACAGACAGATTTTAGAAAGGGGAATCCTCTTTTATTTTGGGTGAGTGGTGTTATACTTTTTTTTTTTTTTTTTTGCATAAACTCATCTTCTAGGTAAAAGATGAGTTTATTCAAAAACCCAAGTAAAACAGAACCCTTGTTACAGTCTTTTGTTCTAAATATTGCACTACACATGAGCTTCTCTATGTACACTTTTTCAAACTCCCCCTTCTTTCTTAATACATCTTTCTTTCTCTCTGTGGCCCATCCACTTTGATACATCATTCCAGGCTGTAAATGTCTGATTATCCTTTTTCATTTTCATAATCATTGTCCTCTTGCAAGCAGGTAGATTAACACAAAAATCTGCATTTCCTTCTATCATGCCTCTTTTCCAATTCCTGCAGTGCTGCTGGGCTAAACTCAGACTGTCAGCTTGGCAGTTGTCACTGTGTATTGCATTTTCCTCACACTAAAAAGCAGTAAACTTGCCTGTTTCTTACGAACAGCCAGTGCCACAAATTTCTTTCACTTTCTTCTCTCTCATTCCTTGGGGACAGCTTCTTGACATAATTGATTTCCTTCAGATTTTCCTTTGACATAGGGCGTGCCTCTATTCTGCTGCCATGTAACATTAAGCCTCCTCACCAGATTGGTGGCCTTTGATTAGGACCTGGAGGCACAACAACCACTTGAAAAAGGCCTTTGGGGATTTTCCTCTCTATTCTCTGAAAATGTGGAAGTGATCTTTCAATGATGTTTAAAGCACATCATGAACACAGAGGAGATGGGAGGGATTCATTGATTTCAGGGCTTGTTTTTCTCCTTGCTAGTGTGGGTTGTTAGCTCTATTTTACACAACAAGCTGCTTGTGTTAGTGCCAAGTATACAGCGAGCTGGGTTTGGATCAACATCCCGGTCTGTAATTCCTTTATCTTAAAGTTACTGACTAAAATCCAAAATATCTTTGAGGGGAAGCTGTGCCAGAAGTCATAGGGTCAGGAATGCTCTTTGCAAAATATCCCTTGACAAAGAATTCGGGCTTTAGTTGAGGTGGAGAAAATAAAAAAAGAGAGTGCACTTGTTTTGTAGCTGCTGATAGGGGAAGATCCAGATGCATTTGGATCACTCAGCCTAGAAGGGAGGTGAAATAGTTTGCATTTGCAAACTTTCCTGAACAAAATTCACAAACACAATGAGCCAAATGCTTTCCTTTGAGGCCCAGTTGCAACACAAATAGGTTAAAGTCTTCCAGCTAAAGAGCACCACCTGGTAGAGCACACAGGTAACTGTCACTGGCAAAAAAAAGGGGAAAAGGAAAACAAACAAAACAAAACAAAACAACAACAACAACAAAAAAAAAAAAAAAAAAAAAAAAAAAAAAAAAAAAAAAAAAAAAAAGGAAAGAAAGACCAGTGATAATAAATTTAATAAATTGCTGGTATGGTCTGGCAGTCTCTCAGCTTCTAGCTGGTACTTCCAGGCCTGTGTGAGAGAACAACTAGGTGTGAATTCAAAAGGCTGTCTTTGTCATTTATTTCTTAGCTTCTTCGCTTCTTCAGGGAAGTAAAATAGTACAGAGAAACTGTTGTTCATTGTCATTAAACACCTATTTTATTTTTATAACGTTCTACTTAGGACAGACTGTACACCCAGTGACAGGAAGGGAATGCTATTTTTTTTTTCTCTCCACTTCTATGTCCATTCAGCAGCAACACTATCAGCAACAGTTTTGTTGGGTGAGTTTTTTTATCTGCTGGTGTACTGTTTTCTTCCCAAGAACTTTGATTCCCTTGACACAATTTGAGAATTCCCTTGAGCTCTCCAAAACTAGGTGAAATCCTGTATTTTTGACCTGTTGTATTAATCAAGGTTTTGTGTATTCAATACCAATTCAGTGGCTACTTGAAGAAAAATTTGTCCTGGAATATTTGTTTCTGGTCTCCCATAATATAAAAATATGCTTTTTGCAGTATTTATGCAATAGCTAGGAGTAAGTGCTTCTGCAGTAAGTGGACAAGGGAGAAATCCATGAGAAGTCCCTTACTCCGGGGTATTTTCTTGACGTTCCACGCCGCGCTGCTGGCTGGGCTGATGCCTAACGCTGCCACCCGCTGGGCGCAGAGGGCACAGAATCACCCAACGATCCTTGAGCTCCGTGCCTGTTTCCTCCCAAAAACTCAGCTTAAACCCCACCTCGTTTCTCGGTTTGTTTGTTTGAAGTTACATCAAAGTTGTTCTGCCAACCGCTCACAAATTTTGCCAGGGTGCGGCTCATATCCGAACGATAGAATAAGAGGAAAATACCTTCGTGTTATCCAGGATTTCTCCGTGCTGGATCTCCCTGAGGGAGGTTATTCCTATGGCAATCACGCTCAGCGTGGATGAGGTGCTAGCCAGGGCAAGGTCTCGGACTGCTTGCACTAAGTGCCTTGTTACTCCTACACGCAGAGCGCTGGTGAGAATCCAGGCACCTGGAATTATTTTTAAAGAGCAGTTAGGTCATTTCTCTTGTTATAAATGTAAACAAAATAAACAATGAATTTAAAATTTAGCAGCAGTTTTAATGAAAATTTAACATAAAATTACAAAAATTTAACATAAAATTACAAAAATTTGGCAACGATCATTTAAATTTGGTTAAGGTGCTGATAAGGCATGAGCAAAGCCGACCGGGGTACGGGGAGGGCTTCTCACCCCACCTCACGTACAAAACAGAGCAATTCAAACTACACTTATATACTATCTGCTAATACATATTCATCAATGTTTCCCATAAGTTTCCTCCTATTTTCCAATTTTAAAAATCTATGTCACTATACTTCACAGAGCATGCTTCACTTGTTGCCAGGGGGTCTCCTGTCTTCTTTTGGTGGTCTTCTGGATGAAGGCTCACAGTCTTCCTCGTTGTCCTTTAAAAAACCTCTCTTATTACACATGCATATTAAACTTGTATTATGTAGGCAAATACCAAGTTTGAACACTAAGGCAATAAATCTCATATAATTAACAATTTTCCTGGAGTTCCCCCAACTCTCTTTATCTTACAGATAAATTTAGCTAGTCTTATCTAATTTTCTTCCTGTATCTCATGAACATCTGCAGGAGAAGGGGGAACCCCCTCCCTCTCCTTTTTGGCGTTACTTTTATTACTATTTTATTATTTTAAAATATTGATTGTTGTTTCAATTTTATCAGCACGAATCATACCTACTTACCACACTCTGTATTGCAATGTGTTTGTGGGTCAAGTAACACTACTTACAGTACTGGATTTAAGGATTTTTTAAAAAATAGATAAAGCGAAGGCAAGTCTTGATGGACTATAACTTTAGGAATTAAAATGCATGCAAAGTACAGAAGACTTTAATAAGGAAAACAAGAAGGAATTATGAGCTCAAGCAAACATTCTTCACATTTCATGCGGTGCAACATTGCCATCTGCACTCTGATGTTAATGTGCTCATCAAGAATGCTGTGTCCACTCTGGAGTTACTCACTGTCTCCACATGAGCAGAAACCTCTCTGTACCTGGCAGGTCTGAGTGTTTTACAAGGAAAAGGGAAGGGACAGAGGCAGGGAAGCTGTTGACTTGAACTGAAGCCTAAACCGTGCTGTGCAATCACCTCTTCGCTCAGGCATAACCTGCCCGATGTGGAGTTCTTTCTCCTGTTCCTGTGGGCATGAGGAGAGTGAATTCTTCATGATAATAGAATTTAGAGCAGTGTTGTTACAGAGACAAGGAATTTGGAGAACCCTAGGTAAACAGCAAGCTGGCTTTTTTCAAATACGTAACATTAAGACGCTGGGGATCTTGATGGTGGCCAGTCTGAAGCAGAGAAGGCAGGTGGAGATTATCTGTGTGGCACAAAAGTACCAAAGAGAGCTCTGGTACTGAACTGTCTTGTCACAAAAAGCAAAACTGGTGCAATCTTGTCTGGAACAGTGAAACTAAACCAAGAGCTTGCTGTGAAATGCTCACAGATACTTTTACTGTATTTTGCAGGTGAGAATATAGAAATTCTTATTTTTGACCTAAATTCACTCTTGTTGGAGTCAAATTGCTCTGCTCTCAGAATTATTTTGTTATGGCACAAAAGAGGGGCAATTGTATTTGGTCTCATTTTGATGCTTTCTAGTGTCACCTCTGAGGGAATAATATCAGATAATTTTACACTTCAGAAATGGTTACCTAGAGCACTTTGCTTTGAAAGAACTTATGTTTGCTACTATAATGCAATCACTTTCATTTTCAAAGGTATTTGCGTGTAGGTTGTATTCAGCAAAGTCTTGAATTTTCAAAAAATAATAGTGTGAGCAGGCCCATTGTCATTACCAGATCACTGTGGGCTAGGTGTGTGAGAATCCATCAGGAATACAAATTCCATCTTTAAAGCCTAAAGCACTCACCTGTGCTCCCAGCTGCCTTTATAAATCCTTTCTTTAAGGTGTCTCTTAGCCAAGGCTTCATCTGAAAATTTTCTTCTCCCCCTACTAAAGAGATAACCAAATTGGGAGCAGGTAGCTTCCATTTGTTGAGCATAACTTCAAATATAATTCCAGGGTGAATGGTACTCTGGACCTTCATAAACTTCAACAAACACAAGAAAAGCCCAATGAATAACAACAGGACAGAAAGATACAGTAAAGAGTCTGTTCATGGTAAATGCAGAGGGAAATTATCATCAACTTGGATATTTAAGAAAAAAAATGTTTGAGCAAGATTTGACAGAGCACTAAATACTTTAATTTAGCAGAGTTATGTATAATTGCCATCTCACTAACTGGGTCACTTCCATGGGTTAGTTCTGTGTTGCAGACTGACAAATCACACTCTCCCTTAGAGCTTCCTCTTGAACTGCCCTCAGTTTCATGGCAGCTTAGCAAAGGCAACAGATTTCATAGCTGTTTTTTGCTTCTGCAAAAGCTGGAATATTTGCCTGATTTCATATCTGTTTTTCGAGGGCACGTTACATGAATCTATTGCTTCTTCCAGTTCTGTATGTATTTTGGTTTTCTGCTTAAGACTTTATGATGAAACAAAACCTTGAGGCAGATTTCCTAGGAATTCCTAGGAATTGCTTTAGTACTAATTTGTGCATAAGACTAGTGAGGAGGTGGGTTAGTCCACATCCATCCCTTTCTGCATATCAGCAGAACAGAGAGAGAACTTTAAAGAAAACCTTGAAGCTCAGCAGTATGTTTAAAATGTGAAAGTCCATACTGATTAATTTTTGGTGGGTTAAACCAGGGAAAGGATACAAAATGAAGGAAGCGGGGCACATAACTGATTTTTCTTTTAAAGGGAAAAGCAATCACCTGTACTTGTATCATGTAATTGCAAATCAAGTGAATGATTTCTGAATTTTAGAATGTTTTAGACCACATTCATGTTCAGGAAGGCATGGTGCCTACTTGGGGTGTAATGCAGTGCCTCACTCTGGCACACTGACCCTCACTGTTGCAGACTCTGAGCTTACTGCTAAGAGATAACAGCTGAACAACAGCAATACTGTAAAAGAGTTAAAACTCTTCAGTGCCCATACCTTTCCATGCTTCTTCCCAGAAGCTGTGAAGTCAATTTCTCCTATGCAGTATGGTAATTCCCTTGTGAAAGCTTCTTCTTTGTCACTGCTGCAGAGCTTGGTTTCCATTTCCTCCATTGAATTTGTAAGGTGATTGGGCACCAATGGACCAAGATGTTCACTGGGATGACAGAAAGTTGGCAAATAAGAAGCCATTTAAACTGGAGAGGCCACAAAATCCATTAAAATACACCTAGATAAGTTTTTAGTCAAACGTTGTTTTTTTTTTTACTATCATGCCTGTAATGTTTAGCTAAAATTGGAGGCCTTTGCACCAAATGTCAGATGTATACAGATGGCAGATTCCACATCAACACTTTGTAACCTACTAAGGTATAAAAAGGTGTGAAGACATAGGGCTTCCTGAACTCTGGTTCAGCAGACAGAAAGCTGAGCTGCAAAGTCCAAGACCCTGCAGTCTCAGAGCCCAAAGGTGACCCTGATTCTACAAAAGAGGAAGAGGAGTCTCAGCCAGCAGCTCTTTCAAGTAAGAGTGGAGCAGTATCAGTGAGTGTCTGAGTCATGGTTTCCTGCTGTCACTGAGCCTGGTGCTGCTCTGACCTCTCTTACCTGACATGAATGCCAAATAACCAAGTGCTGACGTCGTGTTTGTCTGGAGATGCTTTAGGAGAGGCTTACTCTCTGCTTCCTGCAGGAACAGGCTATTTATTTGTGAGCCCAAGCATCTAAGGCCATGCTGTCCTAGAGCAAAGGTCATATGGCAAGAGTTGCTCTTCTGCATTACATGAGACACTGGAAAGGTCTGCCTGCTCTTCCTGTGTTCCAGTTTGACTGAACTGACAGAATTATGATCTGAAAAATCCAGATTTTAACTTTTATGCCTTATTTTGATTCATATCAAAACAAAAGCGATGAAATCTCTCTCTCCCCTCTGCCTCAGCTGCATGTTGAACTACACAGTCTTTAAAAAAAAAAATAAATCCTTGTGACACTAAGCCAGCAATGGTGATCAACACTGCATTAGTTTTTATTTCCTAGTCTGAGAGCTTTGCTGTGGGATTGAGAGTGGGTCAAACGAGCAAGTCTCTTGTGGGTCTATTAGGACGCTCCAGTAGAGGGAGCAAGGTCTCCAGGCGTTCCCTTGGGCTGGGAAGTCTCTTGGGAGCCTGTATCCCAGCTGCTTTGCCACAGCTGCCTCTGTATTTTCTTCTTTTCTGTTTCCTGTGAAAAAAGTTGTTTTTTTTTTCCTACCAGTTGCCTTTTCCCCTATGTTCTGCCCCTGAAGAGTGGCTATGGACCCTCTCATGATTTGCTTCCCCTACAGCTATATCACGATTTTGTATCCACCCCCAAACTCCTGTCAGAGATCACTGCTTTAAAGATTCTTGTTCTCATTCTCCCTGCCTGCATGCTGCTCCCTTCTGGAGAGAACAGGGTGGTTACAGTGAACAGTGAGATAACAGACCAGTCTGGCTAAGAGTCTTACCTAAGAGATCTTCTCCTGGATCTTCAACAGTGGTACTCACAGCCAAGCCCACCTTTTTGTCTGCATCCACTTCTCCACAGGAGAACCAGCTTTATCTTGTAAGAGCGCTGAAAAGAGTATTCTGGGAAAGAAATATAGAGTAATAATAACACATTATTTATTACTTATTATTATTTATGTAGAAATTGCTTTCTGGAACTTGATGACAGAACAAAGGATTTGATTAGAAAAAAAACTATTCAGAACTGAATTTCCAGAGTACTGTAGTCACTGCTCATCACTCTCCTAGATAGTACACATTTATTTATAGCTACACACAAGCAATGAACTTGAACTAGACAGCAATTTACAAAATAATCCAATGGCTAGTTTGTCCTCAAGTGGTTAATTTTAAGTTCAGTTATCCATGATTTGTCTTTTGGAATAAGGACACTAGGCTGCTGAGATTTATAGGGAGCATTCTTGAATTGGGGTAATTAATTTTTTGTTTTTTTTTTTTTTTTTCAGAAATAGGACATTATTTTATTTTCAGTTTAGGAGTTCTAGTTCTCAATGGTAGGGAAAAACAGTGTAGGAGGGAAAAATAGGTAAGATGCAGAAAGCTTTGTTCACAAGCTTTTATAAGGCTGGGAAGTGAGGAAAACACCTGCTAGCTGGCAGTTACATGAGGAAGAACAACTTTACTGTGCAGGTGACCGAGCACTGGACAGACTGTGGAGATATCAAGTGGTGATATCAATATCAATATCTCAGTGGAGATATTCAAGAGCCATGGACACAATCCTGGGCCATGTGCTCTGGGATGACCCTGCTTGAGCAGGGAGGTTGGACCAGGTGTCCCACGGTGGTCCCTTCCAACCTGACTCTTCAGTGATTCTGTTTTATTACGAACACTGCCAAATCACCAGAAGAGTCCTGGTGCATAAGATGTGTTGTGCATGTGGTTCTTAAACACAGCCTGACCACATCTGGTGTTTCCTTACCTCCCTCCATAAGCTGTCTCAGCTGCTGCAGTGTAGCCCCTCCCTGTGAGGGGCAGAATCACCCAACACTGCACAGATCTGCTCAGGGGCTGCAGCCCACCTTGCCACCACTTTGTTCTGCAGTGCACACCCCTCAGGCAGCACCTGGATTGTGTTATGACCCTGATGCGTGCTCCCAGCAGGATATAATCAGCCCTGTCATTTCCTCCTGGGTTGTCAACACTTCTGTTCTTAAAAAGCATGTGGGTATCTCATGTAAGCGAGCAAAGTAAGCACCTATCAACAAACTATGTGATACAATTATGCTTTTCCAGAATACCTTTCTCCTGGGTTTAATTCAACCTAGTTTGGCTTGGTTTCAGCTTTCACACCAGTGTCTGGTGGTTTCAGGGGCTATTGCTCTGAGACTTGAGGCTGTACTCAAGCACAAGTGTGTCAGGTCACAGTAATTGGGTCAAATCTCTGTGGTGGAAGTCACGACACACCACTGCAGTCAGCTCGGCCACGGCCAGCTTACGTCACTGCAACGTCACCGTGGGGTTTAATTGCAAGGGTCTGGGACAAGCCTGTGCCTTGGGAAAGAGTAGACAGACAGAAAGAGGAGGAGACTCCAAGCACTTTTAGGATGAAAACCAATGGGGAATGGTATTTCATAATTTTCTCCCTTCGTGTGTACTGTTTTTGTTAAACTTTTTAGAAATCTCTAGTATTTCTTTTATCCTATTATTTAAAGGTTTTCCCTGTGCAGTCTCTAAGAGAGCACATTAAATTTAATGAAAAGATTACTTAAAGGTAAGAAATCTGAAAAACCTCAGGAGTAAAGGAAAAAAAACAAACCCACCCACAAAAATCTTGTCTGCCCCAACATGTGCATTCATATTTTAAATTTTGTGTATATATCAAGAAATCTTTCTTTAGTTCTGGTTCAGACTTAAGTACATATATTTCTACATAGGCTCCTGCTACATATCTAAGTTTGTAGGTCAAATTCTGTCCTAGATGTTCCATGTACTACAAATATAAACATCTATGGAAAGAATGCACCTCTAATGATTACCAGATTTGAAAAACAACCTAGAAGACTATTTCTAACTAGCAAAGCAAGTTAAGACAATTGAGGAAAAGACAATTGCCAGTTCCACCTACATCTGGAAATATGAGTCAATGTCATTTACATTAGGGATGGCCTGGTTAAATAATTCCAGGTGTCAGCCAGTCTTGTGAATCATTATTTCTTTAACCTCATAAACGGGAGTTGTAAGAGTTGTACTATTGTATAAACCAGTGATGCTGGAGATCACAGGTCCCAATACTCTTTATTCCCTCCTTTTGGATGGTGCCAATTTCTGATTTCTGGGATGTAGGAAATTGTCAGGGAGCAATCACTTCAGGGGGCAGTTGTGATGGCTCTAGGGAAGCTCCACAAGGAGAATCCTTGCAGAGATTCCTTTCTAAAGGATTTATTCAGAAAAAGTGTTGCAATCAGAACCACAGGGAAACATTTTGGCTCCTATGCTCCCTCCTTTCTGGAATTTCCTCCCTCCTGTCTCTGCTTCCTCCTCCCCTGCCCCCGCCATGCCTTTTCTCCTACAGCTTCTCTCACTGTACCCCTCAGCTTTCCACTGTCTCTTTCCACCTACTGTCACTGCCACATAGTCCACTGTGAATGTGCATCTCTGCTTCCTTCTGTGGTAACACAGGACAGATTGTTCACCTCCAAAAGGGTGAGAAGAAGGTGGGCCTGCTTCACCCTTCCTTTAGATTTTAACCAGGATGAGGCTGTGTCCATGGAAAGAAGAGAGGTCAGATTTGAGGCTTTCAAACATGACTTTTGGAAACAGCCAGGTCAAGGGATGGTTTGACCTCAGTTGTTGTCTTCAAGGGCAGTGGTTCCATTTAAGAGAGTGGGTGTGTGGCAGTCATTAGCTCTCATGACTTAGGAGTACTAAGAATTCTCCTTCATACCTGAATGCTGATCAGCAGGCTGGGACACACCCGGACTCTGAGTCACATCAGATTCCTTCACCCACTCAGGGTGTACATTTGAATATGTAGGTGAAATGATTAAATATAGTAATGCAGTATTGCTCATGTTAAATCAGTCACAAAGTGCCCCCTCCCCTTAGCTTCAGTGGCAGATGAGGCAAACCTATTGATCCATAAACTTTCAAGTATTCTTTCATGTGGAGCAAAAAAGAACTACACCAGTTCCCATGTCCTGACTGGTGCAGTGTGAGCTAGCAATCCCAGCAAAAAAGAAGCCTCAGCTATTAGTTAGAAAAAAAGAGGGCTCACACTAATTGAAGTAAATAGTAAGGGGAAAAACTCGATGAAGACCAGTACAATGAACTTCACTTGGGCAGGAACAGTCAGCTTCCAACACATGTCATGGGATCCCTTTTGCTAAACTGCAGCCCTGATGGGAAGGATCTGAGGGTTACAGGCCCAGCAGATGTGAGTAATGCTGTGCTGTTCTTGCAAGAGAGAAATGACACCTAGGACAGCCTAAACAACCTGTGTGAAGTCACTCAGCTCTTCATCAGAACAGCTTTAGCTGCAATATCATGTTTGGATTTGGGTGCCAGGCTTCAGGGGAATTACGGACCAGCTGGAGCAACAAGAACAACAGAGACCTTGTGCTAAAAGAGAAAGAAAGCTTGGACAAATTAGAATTGTGCTACCAAAAGCAGGGGGAAATGCAGGAAGGAAAAAGAGAACTTAACAGTCTACCAGTGCAAAAGGATGTTAGGAAAGATTTGTTGTTTGTATTTGTGGTTAGGACAGCAAGGAACAGGCTCAAGGAAAGAATGGTGTCAGGGCTGTGTAGGGGTACAGTAGTGACCACACTCTGAGAGAGACTCCCCTGGAAAGAATGAAACCTGTTCTCTGCTGGGTAGGGAACAAGGAAAGCAGCCAGACAGCAGCTCTTGATTGCAATGGCATCTCTGTGTTGTGACCCAAAGGACTTGACCTTAAACCCTAAGAGCTGGATATGCAACTGCAGCTCTGATCCTTCAGATACACGTACACTTATGTAACTTTTCCAGTGGAAATGCTCCTGCTGACTTTAGTGCAAGTGCTCCCTCCAGGAAAACTGCAGCAGTGAGTTTACTGGGCCAGTGCCAGCAACAATGTAATGAAATTATTTGCTTCCAACAGTAGCCTCATTTTCATTTTTAATTTGAATTAAAGCCTACTAAACATAAGAACAAAGCTGGTGCAGAGGATCAGAATAAAGAATACCAGTGAAGTGAAGGACACTTCAGACTGCAGATTTCATATTCAGTTTCAGCATGTGCTTGAAAAGTGACTTGGTTGGACTTTAACTGCTGTGCACTTTTAAGTGTGAAGAAACAAAACCAGTACTTAAATGAGGGTTAAATGCAGTGGAGAAAGGGAGATATAAGAAAGCATTAACTGGAATCCAGGAAGGGAAAAATATCTGTAATTGTTGTGGGAATATAAAAATATAATGTGAAACAAAAAAATGTATTTGCTATGGAAAATAAATGCATATATATCTGTGTGAGAAACTCATGTATGTACATCTGTGTCCAATTACAAATGTTATCATACTCATATTTATGTTGCAGCTTTGGAAAATGTTTGTCATGAATTAGCACATTCAAATTCTGGTAAGAATGCATGAAACGTTTCTGCATCACAGCCTAATGACAAAGCAGAATCATCTGCCACGATTCCAAGGGACTGCTAAATAAAGCACAAAGACCTGGGGGTGTTGAAACACACCAGCAGAAATCATGGCCAGTTGTCCTACACAGGGCTTTGTCATGCCTGTAGCAAATAAACCTCTGAGAATGGCACAAACAGAAAAAGGGAACAAAAGAAACACGACTGTCAAGACAAGTCCAACTTGAATTATGCTGTGCTACACTTCTCTCAGGAGGGCTAAGGAAAGCCATTAACTGCCAGAGATGAGACCTGGAGGGATGCAAAAATAAGCAATGGAGGGTGTCTCCATAGTTTGTCTAGGACAGAGAGAGAGGCTAGTTCAGGTTGATAACCTTGGGAAAGTGTTCCATAACCAGAGATTTTATGAGTTTGCAGACACAGGGCCAGACAGGAAATCAGGAACTTGAATTAAAATCATGGGGAGAAGTGAAGCAAAGAAATGTCCTAGTAAAATGGAAAGGGGTTAGGTTTCCAGGTATATTTATGTGAATTGGCCCCACTAGAGGCTTTTAAAAGCATCATGGTTGACAGCTTCCTTTCTAGAACAGCAGTTGCTAAAGAACATTCTATCAAGTTATTCCTCTTTACTGTGTCTGTGCATAGTCAAAAACCAGAACAACTGAATGAAGAAGGGAAAAGTGATTTAAAACTCCTCGTCAACAAAAGCAAGCTATAAATACATGTGTGGGAAGAGTCTTGCTACTGAAGCAATGCAGGCTTTGTTGGAGCATTTCAAGGGTCTGGAGCTGGATCCTTCCTGTAAGTGCCAGGACTCCAGGATGAGAAGCAAACCAACTGTTCGAAGGAGTCTTCCCATTGTCCTCTAGGAGAGTGGCTAGTGCTTTGGTTTGGGTAGGGTTAGCACCGAGTCTTTAACAAATGAATGTGCAAAACGCTAATGCAAATATAGGTACTTGGTCTTTTTTTTTGTTTCTGTCTTCATTTGCTTAATAAAGTAGAGGACCAGAGGCTATTTGAATGATGTACTTTTAGTGAATCTGCAGAAATTTGCATATGGATGTCAGCCAGAATTTCGTAGAAGTGGGTTTATTCCGGGGAGAAAACCTGAGAAGGTGGAGAGGTGATAAAGGGGAAATGCAGACTTTGGGGGAGTGAACAATGTAAGGAGCAGATGGATCTGAGGAGGGACAACACACAGCAAGGCTCTTGGATGGAAATAAAGGAATTGGCAGGGCTCGCATAGCACGTTGTGCGTGGGGGACAGGGGAAGGAAGGTTGACACCGGCTTCAAATGCTCCCGGACCTTCCCTGCTCTGTTCCCACAGCGTGGCACTGTCACTTTGAAGCTGTGCCAGCACAGCTCCTTGTGTGGCCTCACAGTGAATCAGACTGAGCTCACAAAAAAAAAAAAAAGAGCTCATTTTTTACCAGGTCGTTTTTCAGCAACATCAGTTCGCTGGTGTGGTGTACAGCATGCTACACAACTCTCTGGAAATAATGCATTGAGAAACACCAGCCACGGCCCATACTGAAAGAAAATACAAGAAATTTGGGGTACTTCCAATTCAAAACAAGTGCTTCAGGATGGGCAGTGTACAGGCAAGGCTGACAAAACCGTAAAAATTTTAATTGAAACTGGATTGTGGATGGACATAGGCAAATAAGTACTGTTAAAAGCAAAGGACACAAAAATACAACCAAAAGCCAAAATATTAGAAAATAAAAAGGACTGCCACTTGGGAAACAGAAAGATTTGTAATAACTTAGAGTTATTCCTAGATCAGCTTGTTAGGATCTTAATATATCATACTTGTAGAATCTGCAAAAGCTCACAAATGTTTCTCTTCATGCCAACAGCTGACTTCACAAAATTAACTCCTAGCATTAAGCTCATGCCAATATTTACAAGCTATGCTAAAATAATCTTTATTTCTTTTCCCATTTGTCATCTGTGCAATTTTTATTTCAATTTCACGCCTATAGACATGCATTCTTTTATGGAAAACAGCAGGTTTTTACAGTGGAAAAAAAAGCCTTTGCTGTTTCCTTGTGTGGCTACTTTCATGGTCTCATGTTTACAACAGCTTGCTCAGTGCTTCAGGCAAATTTTGTGAGCTCAAAGAGGAAGCACATTCAAAACCAAGGAGCTCTTTTGCATAAGCCATATACAAAATATACTTTGAGAATTCAAAACCTTAGGAAAATAACTTCGTTTGCTTTTTCTCTTAAACATAACAAAACTGCAGGCACAGTTCTGAACTCAGTGCATTGTGCAAAAATGGTAGTGGCAAAATGGTTCATCAACTGCTCTAAGCTTTTCCTTTATTAGACACAAATCTCTCTCTGTCTTTTTTCCATTAACTGCAGAACTGAAGTTGCATTTGGACGTGCCTGTGACTTGCAGGAAACCTTGGACCTAAGCACCTCAGTTCACTAGGCTGTGTTGAGCCTTTAGAAATCTGACCCACTGAATGCCCTATGATGTGGGTTTTTTTGGTCTTTTTGTCCCCCCAGAAATTTGGGGCTCCTGCACATAGCAAGCCTGCCAATCCTAGATTTTAAGTGTATGCCTATTGCCCACTTCAAGGAAGCCTGCACTTTTTTTTTTCTTCTGGATTGTACTGATGTTTAACCCACAGTTGCAGCAAATCACAGTCAATTTTGGCTGTCTGCTAAAAAAAAAAAATAAAAGAGCAAAATCCACAAAGATGAACATGTAACTTCTAGCTAAGGACAAGAATGCAAGCCAAGGAAAAATTAGAAAGTCACTTTCTCACTTTCTCACTTGCCACACCTGTAATAAAACAACTAAAAACTCCAACTGTATGGAATTATGCGAAGTTAATGCCAAGTAATACAAAGTTAAAAAGTAGCTATAGAAATGTGTAATTTCTACTGTTGCTATCAATGTCTTGCTCCCTATTCCACATTGACTATGATTCTAATAGTGATGAAACTAAAACATATGTAGCTGCATAAGAGTAAATATAAAACTGAAATGGGTTACTTACTCATCTGGGGTGGTACTAATTGCCAGATATTGTTTACTTTTATGAAGATCTTGAAAAGCCTTTTTTGAAGACAATTGACTTAGTACTCTGAGAATGCATGTACCTAATTCCATTGACATGAGCAGTTCCCTTTGAGCTGCCCTTTAGAACAAAAACAAAAACAAAAACAAAAACAAACAAACAAACAAAAAGCTGATTTGCTGTATGATTTTCACCTTTATCATTTCTTGACTTTATTTTTCAAAATTCCCTGGGAGAAGAGGTTTTCCCAGATGAAGATGAAGAGTTAAAGAAGAATAAATTTAGCCAAGCTCTGGTTTATCAGTATTTCTGGCTGTGTTCCCTGTGATCCTGTGTGAATATAAAATCTTTAAAGACAGTTGTCTGCCTTTTATCAGAAACCATCAAATAAAGGGGGCTTTTTCTACCTTAATTCTCTCATCCAGCATTTGGATAACCTGCTGTTCTGAATGCAGTGTTGTAAAATAGAAATTGCTTGAAAAATTCAGAAAAACAAATATTAGAACAGACACAAAACTGCAGACCAAAATAGCATGTGAGGATCAGGTAAATACCTGAGTCTATGAAGATTATTCCTAGTGCAAGCTAAAAAGTTGTCTAAGCAGTGGAGAGTGCTCTAGTGGAATGCTGCTGGTGTCTAATTGAAAAGCAGGGCAAATACAGTAAGTTATCTACCATTTATCTAAGGAAACCAAATTACTGAACAGAAAAAAAACATTGCTGAAAGTGATTGTGGACAAAGGATAGCAACAACTAAATTGTGAAATTACTGACAGAAATATATATACTTCATTATTCAGGGGGAAGAGAGAGTGGCAATGATTTCTGTATACTGCTGATGATTACTGAAAAATGAGGAAAATAAATGTGGACTAAGCAATGATCCCTTCTTGGGTGAATCACAAGCATCTCTTAATATACATAGAATATTTTGTGATCCTACCTGCTGGCTGTCCTCTGCAACAGGCATGGCCATCCATCCACAGGGCTGGAGTTGCACTGAGGTGGCTTTTATTTGCTGCTGTTCCCTTTTCCTGTTTGGGAAGATGAAGATGTTGCCAGTTTACTTGTCACTCTGGTCCCTATGACAATGAAAGTAAGAGTTGCTGGTGTAGAATGGTATCAACAGCTCTTTGGGATGGAAATAAGCTCTGCCAAATGGATGGAGATGCAAATAACTAGCTCTTCTCTCCAGCAGTAGAGGAGCATTGAGGTATTAGGAGCAAACAAGCAGGAGAGGACTTAACTGTGAATGTATTTTCTAAATTACCTTTTCAGATTTTTGCAATAACTTGGATGTTGAGTAAATGCATCAGTAAATAATCCTTCTTTCCCTTTGGGAAGAGTCCCCAAGCTACAGAAACCTTTAACAAATTTCCCAAAGCACAGGTTTTTAGTCAAGGTGTTCTCTTAAGGATTTAAGTTTCCAAAGCGACTGTTTATCCTCACTGATTACTTCAAATTTTGGTGCACAGCATCTCAGCCTTAAAAGTGAATTTGTTTAAGGATTTGTTCTGTATTTAGAGTACAAAGTTGCATCACAATGCTTCCTTAGGTAACTTGCCTGTGGGTCTTTCTTGACATGTAACAGACAACATTTGGTATAAATTATTGCAGCTCAGTTGACTGCTGTGAATAAAAGCTACTTTGAAGAAATCAAAGATATGCCCAACTCTTCCATGACTACAGTGATGTGTTTCTTCAAATATTTTTGTCCTTCACTATTAAAATGAGTGGTATGATTCCTATATGTTTGTACTGGGGATTTGGGTTTTCTTGCATGAGCTGATATATGCCATAAATATTCTCTGTCCTTAAAGCAGATTTTGCTATTTTCACAGGCTTTGGATTCACCTTTCTTCTGCAAGTGTGCATTCCTTTGTGCTTTTGTTTCTAAAATATTTAGAAAATGTATCTCTGACACATCCCTTCGATTAGACTATAAAATGATATAAACCAGTCAGATGTCCAAATTCAATCTGTTCAAGAGAACAGCAGATTTTGGTTCTCTCAGAATGACCCATGTAATAATTCTGAATGGCTTAAAAATTTCCTTTGTACATCTGTATGTCAGTATTTTTTTACTATCCATGTTTCTGTTAATGCTTATATTTCTAGGAATAGAATTGTGTTCAATTCCATAACATCACAGTCATAAAAAGTCTTTGATCTTTGTTACAGCAATGACAGTTGCTTGAAGTGTAAAACCCTGAAATGAAGCAGGACTTTAACCAAGAAATGTTCTCTGAAAATGTTGAGGTTAGTGGCTATTTCTGTCCAGGCTTGAGTAATGGTTTGTCAGAAAGCAGTAGGTGCTGGCACTGTGAAAGTCACAGCCCAAGCAGAAGTTTCCCTCCAATTCAGATGTGAGTGGTTTCATTAGTTTAATCTACAGCTAATGAGCAATACAGGGTCTGAGGCTAAACTGTACCAGATCCTGATTAAGACCCTCTCAGTCCCTGCTGGGCTATTACTCTGCAAGTGTCTCTGTTGAAATCCTGCATGGTTTTATCTTTCTAATTATTATTTAAACATCAGGATTCTGAGTCAGGTTAGCTTTTACTTGCATGTCCTCCCTTCTGCTCAAAACAGGTGTGTTTATTTATTATGTGTGTTCCTTAGACAGTTCCATTAACTTTTCTGGAGAATCCTAGTAAGACTTGCTGGCCACTCTGACCCATCATCACACCTGTACCTCTACCTCCCTTCCTGGTAGCCTTCCAGCCTTAATGCCACTCTGCTAAGAGGGAAATAATACTTGAGTATGATGATGATGATTCATAATTGATTACTATCTTAAGCTTGAGATTAAAAAATTGGTAAGCTGCTAAATGCACCTGCAAATTCATGACACTGTTTATTCAGCTCTTTCCCCTGCCTTGCTCACCCTGCCAGTGTATGCAATGTAAATGAATTATTACTAACATTCCTTTATCTGATAGGGTGGAAATTTCATTGGAATGCTCGTTGCATTAAACTGTGTCTTCAAACAAAAAAATTTGAGGTTTTGCATCCTCAGCAGATTCCTATTTCTCTCCCACTGATTATTAAAATCAGCCATTATGTGGTGATGGGCTGTACTGGGGGGGTGAGGGGAGTTATGTGCAATGGCTGGCCTCTAACTTAAACAATCAGGGTTGTCAGTGACACTGAAGTGTTTTACTATATAACTGATAAGCCAGGTAAAGTCCCTCTCTAAAGTCCCTCAGTCCCCTGTTCATGTGGTGACGTTTCACCAAGAGCAAATGCAAGAAAGAATCTCTGCATAACATATAGCAACAATTAAAGCATTCATTCAGGTTTGTGTTTCAATTCAAAATGCCATGTCCTGATTAAGAATTCCAGTGTCCTTAGTTCTACCTGCACACCAGAATTTTGTGCAGAGTTCCAAAGCATCCCTACCTTTAGAGTGCCTGTTCCTGCTTCTCTTCTTCCCCAGCAAATCCGAGTGCTTAACCTGCAACCACATTTATCGTCACGGCCACAAAGGAGGACAGTGCTATTATCTCTTTTACAAACTGACAACCTGAGGCACAAATCAAAACAATGACACACCAGAGGTCACACAGGAAGTCTGTGGGAGAACTGGGTGCTGAACTCTGGTCATTCAGGTCTGAGGTTAGAGACTTGGACTTTCCTCTTTGATGGGGGACTGAAAATACTTTCTTAAATTCAATGTATTTACAGGATCCTTTCTTTGCCCGCTTCCTATTATTCATTATTCAAATATAGATAATGTATCGAGTTAGTCCAATTATTCTCCCTTTTTTGTAATTGAAAAATACTTTTACTTAATTTGACATTTATTTAGTAGGAGGAATTATAAAGGTTAGGAAAATCTTTATGTCTATTACGAGAAACATCTGCCGAAGAAAAAGAGGCAGAACATCTGTAGCCTTTTAAGCCAGACCAGATAAACTTGACAATTCAGCCACTAGAGGGACCTCCAGGAATAGAATATATAAAAACCGACTACACAAAAACATTTGAAGTATTAGGGGCCTTTAAAGAAAAATCAAAAAGCTTTGCAGACCGAGGCGTTTGCTTATAATGAGGTCTGGAATAATAGCAAACATGAATTAACTAAATTTCTTTTTAAATTTGTCAAGAAAAAGAACCTTTTCTGCTGGTAGAATACAACTTTGGTGGGTTGTTTCCTCTTCACTAACTTAGGTTAGCACATCTGCTTTGAAGAGGCCTGTGATTTACCAGGAAGGTTATGGATTGTTCTTTTGGACAGTACAAAGCAAATGCAGTCATTGTCTCTCCAGAGTTTCTGAGAAGAATGTGATTTGGACGTGGTGCAGAGAGTCTGAAATCAGTAACCTCATTTTCCCACTGAGTGGTACTTTAGCAGAGCCCTCAAGTGATGTCAAATTTTAACAGCAGTTTAATTGCCCAATTAACAAATGTTATGCCTTGCCATGCACGCAAATGGTCTCTAAAAGGTGGTTATGCTGCCGCCTGGGTCACTGGGTTTGTGATTAGCCACCGAGCAGGGAGATGATGAGGGTGCTCCAATGTTCCCTTTTTCACTTCCACAAAAGTAAAGAGGGAGCTGTGGTGTTCCTCACGCACAAAATTTTGGGGCTCAGCAAGCTTCAGCTTTAGCATTTGCACAGTAAAACACAAAATCCTGCGGGGCAACTGTGCTTTTGAGACACTGGAGATGAGGACACTGAGATAAGAATTGCAATTAACCCAATTAGAAAAAGGTCAGGCATGTCTCTAGAATTTAGCATTAAATCGCAATTATGAAACAGATTAAAAGAATTTTTGCAAGACTTTAAATTACATTGCATTGTTTAGCTTTACCTATTAGGATGGTCCTAGCGAAGTGAAAACTCTTATTTTGTGAGATGAAAGCAACCTGAAATTCCAGTTTGGCAAAGCTGATTGTTGCACAGGTCACCTGTGGTCTATCCACTGAGTTTTATAGTTTCCAATTTGTTTGCCTTGAGAGGTTACTCGTGTAAGAAAAGGTGAAGTGGGAAGGGAGGAGACATTGCTAGTACTTTTTCTATTACTCATTGTGTGGTTGGGGTTTTTTTCAGGCATTGGAAACCTTTTTGATGGATGATTGTTTGAAAAACCTTTGATTCTCCCACAGAGTTAGCATTAAATTCCTTGCACTGCCCATGTATAACCTCCCACTGAAGTTTTCCCATGAACTACCTGCAATTAAAGGACATTGAACATCAGGCTTAACTGTCAGACTGATGATGCTTGACATCAAAAGTGGGTTGCCAAGTGGGTGCTGCTGAAGAAGAATGATTATCTGTCCCATGCCGTCCTATCCACATGAAGTAGGATATTATATGTTACAGATTAACGTGGTCACAGGCAGGAAGTGTTCCTGGACCAGGAAAAGATTTGGTGATAGCGAGTGATTTCTTTCCCAGCTGCTAAGAGTGAAACCCTTCCTGAAATACCATCCTTTCATTAAAAGTAGTCCTCTCCATAAGCAACCATGGGGCAAAAATTTGGGGGGTATTTCAGAATTTCAGTTAATTTATTTGGAGCTTACTCAGCAGCGTTATTTGGTACTGATTTTATCAAAATGAAGAGAAGGTTTGTGACTAATGTGAGGAGGAGAATTTGGTTTTGATGCAAGAAATGCAAGAAAATGATGTAACAAACTCTTCATTTGGAGAATGCTGTCAGTCACTCTGCCCTCAGTCAGTGCTGGCCTGTGTAAGAATGTGCACTCTGAATCCTGTGTGGCATTGTGTGAGCAAGAAAATGCTTGCTGAGTCTCATGTGCTCCTGAGATTGACATACACATCTGCCATAATGATGAAAGTGAATGTTGCAGGATGTTGTCAGCCTTTTTAGTTTTTCTCTTTTGGAGTAATACCTAAAGGAATCCTCTTCAGTTACAAAAATTGCTGAAAAATTAACTACAATAAAGAACTCAGGAGGACAGGACACTACAGGCAACTGCTGAAACAGACTGGAGAGGTTACCCGTGCATGGGTCTACAAGTGTGTCTGGAACAAGATCTCCTAAAGGTATCCCCTCTTAGTTTTACAAGGCTGTCACAAGTTCTAGATTTTTATTTTTCCTACTGCCACTTTATTGAAGATGGCAAGTAGGTTGGCAGCAGGAAGAAAACATTGAGAGGGAGTTGTCAGAAGCTGCGATGTGCCAAAGCGGTTCAGTTACAATTCTGGTAGCACCACTTCCTTTTTTTTTTTTTTTTTTTTTTTTTTTCTTTTTCTTAATGCCTGTGAACCCTTCAAGGGCTCTGCCCTGAAGTCCTGTTCCAAAATAAGTAAACATTTAGGGCCTGGATTCTTCAGACTCACACGTGGAAGATTTTGGTCAGCCAGACAGCAAATAGAAGAGGCTAACATTGTAGAAAAAATTCTGATCTTTATTGACAGAAACCAAAATTCCAGTTGGTTCGTAGTAGCTTCATGTATAAATTCATGTTCCTTAACAAGAAAAATGAGGAGTCTACAAAGATTTTTGCCTCAGTCTTTAATGGCAACCTCTCTTCTCACAACTCTCGAGTGGATGGACAGCAGGATGGGGACTGGGGGAGCAAAGTCCCTCCCACTATAATGATGATAAGGTTCATGACCATCTGAGGAACCTGAATGTACATAAATCCATGGGACCCAATAAGATGCACCCCAGAGTCCTGAGGGAATTGACACAATTGCCAATCCCCTCTCTGTGATACTCCAGTAGTCTTGGCTGTGTGATCAAGTGCAATGTGGCTGGGAAAAGGGAAATATTGCACCAGATTTAAAAAGAGTAGAAAGGAGGACCCTGGGAGGACCTGTTTTCCCCACCTTTGTGCTTGAGAAGATCCTGGAACAGATCCTCATAAAAGCTCTGGTAAGGCACAATGAGAACAGGGAGGTGACTGGAGGCAGCCAGCACAGCTTCAGCCAGGGCTAATCCTGCCTGAGGAACCTGGAGGCCTTCTGTGACGGAATGCCGACGTCAGTGGACCAGGCAAGGGATACAGGGATATTATCTGACATGCAGGAATGGCTTTTGTCTGCATTTCTGTAAAGCCTTTGGCACGGTCCCCCCAACATCCTTCTCTCTCAATTGGAGACTGATTCAATGGGTAGACTGTGAGGTGAATAAGGAATTGTCTGGATAGCTGCATCCAGAGGGTAGAGATCAATGGCTCAAAGTTCCCAATGTGTTTGAAAACAAAACAGGAAAACTGTTTGTGAGGTATAAGCCTAAATATATTCTCAGAGTCTTTCTTTAAGACTTCAAACCTGAGCATTGGTGGACAGTAACACTCTTTCCCAGAACAGCATAAAGAATATGCTTTAAAATCCTATGAGGCAATATGAACACATAACATAAATGCAGCCATAAGCATGCACTCAGAGAGCACTCAAACAGATAATGCTAATCAGGGATGTCAGCAGGACTGCATGGCCTCCCCACGCCAGCTATCTGCTGCGTGCCACTCGCTATCTTCTGCAGGGCGACCTCTCTCTGCTGCCCAGATTCCTGAGCAGACTGCATCCACTGTTAAAAATAACCCAACAGTAAAGAAGGGAGGGAATTAAAGGACACTTTGAACTTTCTGAATAGGATGCTATCTGCTCTCTTCTGTCTGCTCCATTTGTCTTGAAAGGGACTGACAGAAAAGCAGACTGCATAAACACCTGCTGAAAGTGTGTCTTTTTGACAGTGATTACTAAGGAAGAGATTAATTAATGTGACCTCTGACTTATGAAAAGTTGATGGTCAGTGCTTTGGGGATGTACTGAAGTTTTGAATACACTCTTTGTATCTGGAGCTTCTGCTGGTGTGCCAAGCTGTTTGACTAGCAATGCTTGCCAACATGGAAAACCTGCTGGATTTACACTTGGGACACATGGATGTACTCAAGAGCCTGTAGCAAGGATTTTGCTTAAATTTAAAAATTGAAGTTAATTTGCATAAAAGCATACAAGTTGTATATTAATAGATTTGGATTAATTAAAAATAATGGTAAATGAGATAAGCAAAGTGTCCAATGGAAAATGTCTACACGTACTCAGAAAATTGTTCTTAATTGAAATTTGATGAATGAATGACAACTACATATATCTCCCCCTCTCCCTCCTAAGAATTGGCTAAGCTGTAGTCTTCCCAGGATTTAGAAAGTGAAGCAAACCCTTGTGTCTCTTTACCCTTGCTTTTGTTTGAATCTTGAGGTTTATTTGTCTCAATACGTTATTGTTGTGTTTTCAAACTGTTCTTTTTGTCCGAGGTCTAAGTACTTAGTTGTTTTGTGGCTTTTAAGAGGAATGGTTTCAAAGTAATTATGAGTCTGTGAGCAGAATTTTTTAATTGATAGAGAATATTTCAAAAGCTTTTGTTGTACCTTACAATATGAAAATATATAAACAATCTAGGACTTTATTCTTAGTCCAGTACTGAGTGGCATTTACCTCCATCATTGACTGTGTTTTTTACAATGATCTACTCACTCAATTCAATGTGGATCCTCCAGGAAACAGAACACAACAAAATATCTACTCTAATCCAAGAAAAAGAGTTAAAAAATTGAGACAACACAACTCTCTTTCCTCTCCTTGAAAATTATTATTTTGCATGTCCCCTAATGTAGCTGGGCAGAAATGGAGATGGCATTCAAAAAAACCCTCCAAACCTAATTCAAACAAAAACCGTCCCACAAAGTAATCTAACAGCAAACAAGAGGATTTCCATGCCAGAGGAGAACTGGTGCAACCTGTAATTGCAACGTAAGTGTTAAAGGCTTTCAGAAGACAGAGAACATTCAGATACAAACTGTTTGTTTGAGTCTTAACTTCCACAAGGAAGTAATCAGGCAAAAGCTCAAGGTGTCTCTAACTGGCTGCAGCAATTCCTGCTTGTAAACATGCATCAGTGATTTAACAGTGTGATCTTGCATGGTACTTTGGCAGGCACAAAGTGAAAATATAGCATGTCACGGGCATATCTGATGCTGCAGGCATAATATTGATCATAACTTGGTACAAGATAACAGAAACAGAGGCCCAGGATGGAACAAACATTTTTGATCTACTGTAGCTCAAAAAAGCCTTCAACTAATAATTTACTAGCCTTGTTTCTAATTAAATTTCTTTGCCATCAGCTTCACTGTATTATCATCATACTGTAGTGACTTACAATGGCTCATGTTTAGAATCATAGTCCTCTTAAAGACATAAAGATTTAAAACAGTTCTTGCAAACTGTGAATTAAAATATACTGGCTGTTACTCATTTTGCTGCAGTTCTGCAAATACTCAGATTATTACTATTCTAAGAAACAATTCAGCATAGTAGTTCCACCTTAATATTGAAAACCCACATCCTCTTTATTCAACACATCTTCCTACCCTCTTCACTATCAAACCCTAGATACCCAGCTCCATAAATATATTTGAACACTCATCTCCGTCCTCTTCCCATTTTTAACTCTTTACACCACACTATCAAGTTTTTTTTCTCTTCTTCCACTTAGGTAATCGTGTTGTTTTGTAAAATAAAAATGATCAAGATCAAGATACGGCTACTTAAGAAGGGGAAAAATGGGAATTTCCATTACCATGTTAAAATATGCATCTTGAAAATGTTGCAAATTAATATATAATTTTGTGAACTTAATATACGTTAGAGATAATTATACACTGGATTCTCATCACTAAGTAGTCATTTATTTGACACTTTTATTTAAGTGTGCTCTTGCTTTCACCTGTGCTAGACATGTTTTGCCATTCAGTACCTTGAACCAGCTGGCAATCATCTAACACTATGATTTTTGCTATGTGAAATAAATGTAATCATTTATCAGTAACACACTTTAAATGTAGATTTTGATTAATTCCTTTACTCCGGGAAAAGATCTTTAGATATGACCTAAATGCTAATTTTAAATACTTTAAAATTCCTTTATTTGTGATGATTCTTTGAAAGATTTAGCCAACATTGGAATTCCAACCTAACACCTTATGAAAATATTTCTGTCCTGAAAAACAACTTAATATATAAGGCTGTGGAATATATTTGAGACTTTTGTTTTGTTTTGTTTTGCAGTAAAAAAATTATTGAAACAAACCTTGGTTCTTTGGAACAGTTTCTCACAGAACTGAACACTGAAGATCAAATTTAGATCTTACCAATTTTCTTCCCTGTTTAGCCATTTAAGTATATAATACCCCCCAACTTTCCTTTGGCAAAGAAACTTCGTAAGTAATACAAAAATTCCATTTTCCTAGGTTCAGATAGAGTGAAGTTTCTACTCTGTTTTGTTAATCAATGGACAAATAACAACATTACACCACAATATTTTTTAAAGATTTTGAAAAGTTTTATGGAGAACAACATCATTTACATATGAACATTGTTTGGCTGAACTCTGTATGTTATATTTTGCAGCTGGCTCCAGGATAAGGCTCTGTATAACCCAGACAATGTTATGCTGGTGTGTAAAACAAAGTGGAACACTTATATAAAGAAACACATTTGTTAACTTTAATATCAAGACTTTATCAGGCTGGCCCTCAAACAGTGAGTGTTCAAGGGTAGCAATGACATTCTTTCTTCCATTAGCAGTTTTTCTTGCAGGCCTGTTTCAAAAAAGAACAGTTTCTCAAAATAGAGAAAACAGACTCTATTTCAACCTGATACAGGAAATTTTTCCTTTGAAATGCTGTTTTTATTAAGCTGGTTTGTTCTTCGTGCTCTGGTGGAGGCGGGAAAAGCCTGGTCAGGACGTTGTTGGTTTAGAAACAAGCTTTGCAAAGTCTCATTTTAACATTTCTGTTTTCGTATTCCTAAAATGGAGCCAGATCCCTCACGGGTGTAAATCAGTACAAGAGCCCACCTGTCTTTCTTGTTTACACTGGTGGAGGATCTTGGGTTGCCCTATTATTCGTGCAGCCTGACATTTGAATGGAACTGCAATTAGCAGGGTTGTTTTCGTTTAACTTTATTTAGCACCTTATCTCCTTGTAACATTCTTGTCCGGGTACCAGTATCAACCATGAACTCAACTTAGCTCTTACTAGTGTTGTTCTATTTTGAGCTGGAAAAAAACACCCCATCAGTCCAGATCAAAGAGCACCTTCCCCTTCACTCTGGGAACAGAAATTGTTAACTAATTGGTGCAAAAAACCTTGACAAATCGATTCACACCACTTCCAGTTATGGAAATCGTAACTAACTCCACCACACGGGAAAGTTATCCAGGCCCTCAAAATGACCTGTTCTCAATGGCCAAGCATATGCAACTTTCCACAAGAACCAAAATGCTGCTGCTGAGGGACCCAACTTGTAGAGGATGCAGTTCTGCAGGATGTGTTTGCTGTGTCCTACAGTTTTCCCAGTTCTTCAGCTATTCATTCCCTTGGGTTACAATAACGCGAAGGATTGCAAGATCCATTGTTTGGGCTCATAGTTCTTGTAAAAAGAGCCTCCTGGAGGATCCCAACTCGGGCAGAGCTCTGTTGCTCCTAGGTGCTGAAATTCTGAAAAAAAAAAATGGCACAAGAAGGCTTTGGAGGTCCTAAATCTGAGGTAAGAGGTCGTACCCCAGAATCTCAAAACACCCAATGCCACAGTTCTGGGAAACACCGGAGTGGCCGAGAAGGCAGAAAAGTCTGCTGGGCTTCTGGGTTGCTGGAAGGCAGCTCCCTGCTCTCTGCCCTGGCGGCTCCTCACACAGGTGAGAGGCCACCTCCACGCAGCCACAGCGGTGCCGAGGGCGCAGGTGACACATGCCAAGGTCAGCAATGAGGACAGTGACACTTGGGAGGGTGGCACGGAGATGCTGCAGGCGCCCCCCGGGGCTGCGGGCGGTGCCGGGCAGGGGGAGCGCCTCCCGCCGGGCCGCACCGGGACTGCGCCCGGGCCCGCCCCCGCTCCCCCGCACCTTTCCCGGCCGGAGCCGCCCCGCGGGGGCCGGGCCAGCGGTGTCGGCGGCGGGACAGGGCGCCCGGCGCTGCCCGCAGCTCCCGGGGCACCGCCGCGCCGCCCCAGCCATGTCCTCCAGCTCCCCGCCGGGCGAGCCCAAGAGCCGCAGCCTGGGCCGGCTGTCGCTGCCCAGGAGAGGCAGCATGACGCCCGGCAAGAAGGCGGCGGCGCTGGAGCTGGCCGAGAGCGCCCCGAACGCCCACTACGCCCCGCTGGCGGCCGCGCAGGGCGGGCAGGCGCCCGCGGGATGCGGCCCCGCGCCGCAGCGGGAGCGGGAGCGGGCGCCGCGGCTGCGGAGCGAGGTGGTGGTGGTGAGCGCCGACTGCCCGCGGCCCCCCGTCAGCCTGGACCCCCGCGTCTCCATCTACAGCCTCCGCAAGCCCCTGCTGAGCCGCAGCAGCGTCCAGGGCAGGGTCTACAACTTCTTGGAGCGGCCCACGGGATGGAAGTGCTTCGTGTACCACTTCACCGTGTGAGTACCGCGCCGCTGCCGCCGGGCACCTGCTCGGCGCTCCCGTTAGCGCCGCTGGAGCGCTGCCCCGGCGCTGCTGGGGGCTCCGGGGCCGCCCGCATCCGCACCCTGCGGCGCCCCCTCCCCGCGCTCCTCCTCTCTCCGGAGACTCCTCAGGCACGGAGCCTTCCACAGCAGCCCGGTGTTCCGGCTCGGACATCGTGCTTTGGGCTGGGGGCGCTTTCGGCTTTTTTTTTCTTCCCCCCGCAGGTGTGAAATAAAACAAAAGTCACCCTCCGCGGGAAAGTTTGCCTTTTTGGTTAAGAGAAATGCTGTATCTCAGTTCAGGAGCCCTTAGGTGTATCTATCAGACAGTGCAGGAGCTGATTTCAGGCAATTTTCCTCGGAAGGCTACCCAGGGAGTTGGAATAAATTGTTCATACTGATGTGGAAATGAAGTAGGTAGAACTGCTACTACTACTACAGCAAAATTAATTTTTGATGCATGGCTCCTGATTGCAGGCAGTGACACCTGTGTGATAGCGACGCTCACTGCATAGCAGCAGTTTCTAATTGAGCGGGTGCTATTGAACAGGTGCTGTCAAGTATCAGTGCTGCAGTCCAGTCAGAGGAGGATGAGAAACAGGTGATGCTCCTTCTCCTTGCCTCTTTTATTGACCCGGCTCTAACTCCTTGTGCTCTCCATTAGGACAGGAAGGAGGTGGTGTTTGGAGGGTGTTGTTTAACCCCAGGTCGGTTGCAAATTGCTTTGTCTGTAGAGCACAGTGTCAAACCCAAGCCAGCAAGTGGTTGCACAAGCATCCCAAGAGGTGCTTCCGTGAGGAATCAATCAGTGCTTGTCCATCGAGGTGTTGCTGAAGGCTTGTGTGACCCTTGGGCAATTGGCATGTGTTAGATGTAGGTAAGAAGGTCAGGTAGGAATGTGGTGAGTGCTTACTGTATTCCTGCACAAACTTACATGGATATATATATCCATTACGTGTATACATGTTTATTCTAACAGCTAGAGGGAAACATATTTTGTGGTCAAAATCCTAAGACAGAAGACACCAAAGTCAGTTTTCATGACTTGGTTATTGTATTCTGATTTTACGTTCTAAGTAACTGTTATCTAAAGTCAGTTCAGGATTTTGTGCTTCTGTTCTATACTTGAGGATTCTGGAGTGTTTAGGTCAACAGGTTAAGTAGTACCAACTTTATTTTAGTGGAGGGGAAACAGCTGTCATCTGAGTGTATGTAATTGGGAGATGACTAGGTACCACTGCTGAGATAATTGTGGGCTCCATTCTCTTTAGTGTTATGATAATGCCCTGAGATGAGAAAATGAGTAATGGCTGTAATTATGAAGTGCTTAACAGTTGTGGATGAACGATGTAAAACACTTTTGGGAATTGGAGCTCCTTTTTTTCCCTAAAAATGAGTTTTAGGTAGCCATCTTTTATGGTTTCTGATCTTTCAGGTGTCTCAATTTATGTTTAGATGATGCAGTAAACTGTATTCAGTATCTTAACTAATCTTTAGATTTTAACAGCAAGTCTAGGCAAACTTTGAAAAACAAAAACCAAGGTTATATTCCTTTGTCTACTTAAGGCTCTAGCCTGAACTGTAACTTTTTTTAAAGTATTAACAGTGTGGGTTAATCTTGTCTGTGCAAGAATTAAGAGTCTGTAATATGTGTAAGTCATTACCTGTCTCCCCCCACAACACACACCCATGGTGTAAGCATTAGCCCCGGCATTTCCCCTCTTTCCAGAGCTCTTCTGATGTAGTGATGAGTGACAGTGGCAGTAAATACTCTCAAGCCTCTTACCATTGTTCAAATTCCTTAGGGCACTGAAGAGACAGAAGAGGGTACTGACACCCTTGTATGTTTCTGACAAGGCAATCTGCGAGTACCATTTACACAGCCTCACTCTGATTCCCACCAGCAGAGGGAATTGAGGCTTTTCTGTTCTCAGCCCATCTCAGCTCCCAAAGCAACTTTCTGCTGTGCCAAGGAATGCTCTGTTTGGAGTACAGTCCCTGCCTGCCAGGTGCTGAGTATTGGCAGATGAGCAGTTGCTACAGAGCAGGAGTGTGTTGCTAAAATTAACTGGCAAGGCAGATTTGTCCGATTCAGAGAAGCTGTTTTGTCCCAGCATCTCCTCGGGAGGAGGCACAGGACCTGCTTTGTGCAGACAGTTAGGTACAAGGGATGAGGTGCAGAGCTGGAAAAGACTTGGGGTCATGAGACACATACAGAGGTGTGCAATGTGCTCCTTTCCCACTGCAGGAGGTACTTGATTGTTCTGTTGTCGGCATACCAACAGTCATTCGTAGAATGCTGAGCTGGGTTTTACCTTGGGATGTGCACGGACCCTGGTGTTTGTCTCTCCTGCCCAAATGAGTTTAAGAAACTGAACTCATTTTGCCTGTTGTCTTTTTCACCCGCTCTGCAGCCTGCCTCCTGCTTCATTCCAGGGGCTTTCAGGTGCCTGGGAGCTCTCAGGCGCTGTCCTAAGTGTTTAGAGGGGAAGGAAAGGAAACAGGAGTGGTGTTAAATCAGGGCATAAAGACCTAAGCTGAGTAGAGAGCCCTGGCCAAGATCTAGCCCAGTGATGGGAGCAACAAGCGCTGGAGGCGTAATTTTCTGTTTTCTGCATGGTGTGGAGTGTGTGGCTGTGTTCTTCGTAATATGCTGTAATTATTACAGTTAGAAACAACTCCTGGAACAGTCCATGTAAATTGCTCTGGACCTGTATCTCTGGCTGGTTGTTAAAACACTGTTTATCAAGCGATAAGAGCCACATCTACTGATTGCCTGTCACACCCTTTTCCTGCTCAGGAATCTTAGTCAGTGGTATGTGGAATACTAATAGCTAAGAACTGATACTCAGGATTGATATTCCTCGGTTTTATATTATATTGTTTAGAAAAAGGAAGTCGAACACCAAGCTTTAATCCAGAGATTCTAGGTTGGTATGTGTGTTTCATATTGTTTTGATTGCTGCACGTTCCGGTGAGCAGCAAAGGCCCTCGTGTACCCTTGATTTAAAGGATGGAATCTAGTTGTCTTGCACAGGTCAGGCCAATAACTTGTTTTCTTCTGAATTATTTCTTTCAAAAGGTGTCTGAAATTCCCCTTTTTCATTATGCAAAATGTATATTCTCTCTTGCTGATGTTTTCAACCTCCAGGGTAATTCGACACCCAGTGCCTGATTAAATCAATTTAATTCTAGGCAGGTCTTTTCTAAGAATTCTTATTTGCTTAGGCCAAAGAGGAGAAACATCTCAAGTGAGCAGAATAGGGAATGAATTATTGTGCCTCATTTATACCCGATTTTTGAAGGCTAGGGAAATAGTCTCTGTGAGGAGAAGGCATGGCTAAGCAGCTATTAATTAACCACTCAAAAAACCTGCCTAAAAGTACTAGTGGAGATGACAGGACCTCTTAGTTCAGCTACTTGGCTTGGTTTGATTTTGTAATAAATTTCATTTAACTAGATGAAGCACATACTGTACGCATACACCTGATTTTACCAGGGCAGGTAAACCGTGCTTGATGGCTGAGGATTTACATGCACGGCTTCTGCAAACACAGTTGGTGGTTGCTTGGAGACTCGGAAGAGCAAGAGCTTGCCCTGTGGCCACCAAATCTGCCTTGGCCATGACTGAGTGCCACTGTTCTCAGTGACCTTCCAGGCTAGGGCATCTTATCACGCTTATGATAGCAGTGCACCTTGAGAGAGCAGCTTGGAGAGGTGCAATGTTCTGTGGCCTGTGCAAATTGAGTTTTCAGCCTCGGTGAGGAGACCTGGAAAAAGCAGCTCTGCCCTCACAGTGGCCTGCTGTCATAAACCCTTGGGTACTGTCCCACGGTTGGAAATGACTGTACAGAATAAGTGAAGCTGTCAGATGTTAAAAACAATTATTTTAGATTTAAGTGCTCAAGGGAAGAGGTTCTTCTCACCCTCTTGATTTTAAAATAAGCATATTAAATTGTGCCATAGGAAGCTGAAATTATGAACTGATTTCTCTTGTTCTTGGTGTGGCAAATAATGACTTCTGGCAGAGTTGATTCCCTGTGCTCTTTGAAGTGTTGGCTGTAACCAGCGGGAACAATTTGGAAACTGATGGACCATTGGTTTGTTCTATTGTGGCAGCTCTCCTTGTTGCCATGCAAGATAATCAGTTTCTGTTTTATCTTTGCATACCTGTACCTGGTTCAATTTACTTTGCCTTTGTATAAGCTTGGTTTAATCAGCAGTGGTTGTCATTGAGTTTGTTCCAATCCCAAGTTGTTTACATAAGCTTGGACTGGCCGGTGGTTGGGATTTGGAAAACTGGTCTCTGGAAACAGGCAAGCTCTTAGAAGCATGGCTGCATGTGTGCACACAGAGATAGGAAGTGAGGACAGATAGAATATTCCAGTTGCCTGAACCAAGACTCACAGTAATCAGTTATTAAAGGCAATGCAGTGTTTACACCGTGCTCTTTACATACATTACGTTGTGAGGAAAAAGCATAACTCCAACTTAAAATCCCAATTTTGCTATGTCTCCAAATGTACTTCCAAACCTACTGGTTTATACTTGTGTAAAATGCTGGGTAGCAAAAAAGACCCATAAAACAATTAGTGTGTAAGTGCTCACACATGACTTTTCTTCCAGACTGAAAAATGTTGCAAACTGAAGTGCTGTGATTTTGACATGAAAATTTGTATGTTTAGAGATTTTTGTGGCTTGAAATAAGACTTCCAGATTATCACTTCTGTTAAAAGAAAAAAAAAGAGACAGAAGTCCTCCAAAGTAAGCATGGCTTTTCCAAGTGGAAAGAAAGAAATATGACTTGATCACGGTCATGTTCCTTTTGCTGCTGTCAATAGGAGGAAGACCCAGGTTTAGCTTTTTTGGTCTTACCAAGATTGAGGTAGTTTAGTTGAGGCCAAGTTGCAGCAGAGCAGCCTAACTCTATGTGTCTATCAATGAGCTTGGTAACAGTTTTATCTGAGAGGAAAAGGGGTTGGAAAGCCAACTTTAGGTATTGCTGGGGAGGAGGGAAGACCATTTGCCTGCCCCACACAAGACAGACATCTGCTCATGTTTAGGAGTTGCTGCTGCAGGGATCACCCTGTTCACAGATCAGCCAGACACTGACACTTGGGCTCTTGGCAGATTTTTGGGTGCAAGTGGGACTGAGAAGTGGCTTAAGGGTTTTGTTGTTCCCACCTCAATCCTCTGCCTGCTGTAGTGCAGCCCCTTAGCTACAATATTGCAAGAAGGTGCTTATTTTGGGACCACGTAATTGAAACAGTATTTTTGGGGTTGCCCAGTACAGAGCTTTGCACTCTTGCCCTGTTTCCCAATCTGTAACTTGTCAGAGGTTCCATTTTTGCTGTGGGCTGTCAGGCTGTCTTGTGGCTGAGACCGATCCAAGTTTGAGGCATGAAGGGCTGAAGTGTCAGTCTAGTTACAGATTAGAAGGGATCCTCATTTCTCTGTCCAGTAGAAGTTCTTGGATTAAGAAATGCAGACACAAATAACTGTGTAATTGACTAAAAAATAATACCCCCCCCCATGTTTACTTAGTAATTGACTGTCATTGGAAAGAAAAGCAATGTGAGAAACCAGATTCTCTCAATCCCGACACTCATAAGTAATACCCTGAAGGCACTTGGATGAAACAACTCTCTTTGCAGTTTTTGTTGTGTTCAGTGATTGCTGCATGAAAGTTATTGTGGAAATGTATTTTGATTCTTGAAGGGGAAGGAAGGTGAAAAGCTGGGTGTCTTCTAGTTAAAATGCCTTTTGAAGACACCTCTAGCAATAATTGGGAAAATCCAGTTTCTGTTCTGAAGTGCATAGTAGGGTATGGTTGGCTGCTTGAAAAAAAAATAAATTGGGTCAAGGACATTTTGTGGGGAGTAAAAAGACTTTGTAATTGTACTGATGCTTAGGTTTTCTAATAACCAATGGAAGAAAAAGACTGTAAACTGGCGAACACTAATGCTCAGTGAAGACAGGTTGTTTGTAGTGGGGAAATAAAGAACTGTGAAAGGCACACATAGAAGTGATCCATTTTTTTCAGTTTGGGCAGGCTTTCCTGGGATAGACTTTTTCTCTTTTCCCATCATCCTTCCAGTATGACATTTCAAGTCCTTCTCTCCTGTTTGCTTTCCTCCAGGAAAAGAATTATCCTACCTTTAAAGGTTGCACATGAATGATCTGAAAAAAAACCCAGTAAGTGCAGTATTCACATTGCTGTGTCTCTGTCAAACGGTTGGTTGGGCAATTCTGGCACACTGCCTTGCCCTGGCTCCTCAAGTGCCAGGGAGAAAAAAACCGTGCAAGGCTGCGTGGATAGGCCTCTTTCAAAACTTCCATTGCAGCTGAATCAAGGCTAGAGTTGAGACTCAATTGCAGTGAACTAATTAGGCTGAGCTCCAAATGCCTGAGCGCTGGATGTGTTACAAACAACGGTGCCAACATATGCTGCAGGGAGCTGTGCGCAGGCACAGTGCTTAGCTGACTTTAAACTTGGCAGCACCTCATTAATTTGGTGTGTTAATAGATTGTTTAACGTGCCTTAGTGGCTGAGCACAAAAGCTGTGAACACTTGCTCATTCAGTTCCAGATGGAAAACGGTGTCTTGTTGGGGGCAAGGTGTTTTCTGGCTGCCAACCAGAGGTCCAACATGCTTCAAATGTGTTGGAGAGCTGCCAGATGCAAATAAACCTGGTGGGAAGGCTGAGTTACAGCAGAATGCCTAGGCTGGTGAGTTTTTAGGTGGGGTACTAAGCTTCCTCCTGCAGTCATGCTTCATCTGGCACAATGGCCTGTGAGAACCATTATACTACCAGGCATGGTAATTGGAGAGCACAGGCGCTTGCAAGGCTCTGCTACAGGAGTAGTTGATGTATTTTTACCTCCTACCAGGAAGATATGTATGTGAGAGTGTATTTATCTATATATATAATTAGGAATACTCAATCCTTTAGCAGTCAAATTTAATATTAATTTTACTGTATGTTTTTAGACAGTGGGGTTGTTTGTTTGGTTTTTTTGTTTTGTTGTGAATGTTTTTTGGGTTTTTTTGTGTGTGTGTTTTTTGTTTGTTTGTTTTTGTTTTTTGTGTGTGTTTTGTTGGTTTTTTTCTTTTCTTTTTTTTTTTTTAATAGAAAATTCTAAAGCTGCTCTAAATAAAGAGTTTTCTCTGCCTTCCAAGCTGTGCATACCTGAAAGACTAGAGAGGTGTTTGGTGTGAGCTTTCCCCTTGCCTGATGTGACCAATTTTTGAGGATATATTAACTTCTTTCTTTTCCTACTTCGTGGTATACAGAATAGTAAAATAACAGCTATTTTCTGTGTTCAAGGAGCTGTAAGAAATTGCACACATTTCAAAGCAGGGCCTGAGTAAGTGTGTAAGTATAGTGTAAGTAATTTGAAATAACAAAAAACCAACACCAAAACCCAATCAAACCCCCCGAAACAAGAACAATACTCCACAAAACCCAAAAATACTGTCCTACATTTCCTCAGTGGTAGTTTTCTTCCTTAACAACCACATTTTATGACAGAAAATGTGAGACCTGGAAACATTGCAATGTTACAAACATAGGCACAGGGGAATCCAGTGTTTTATTAAAGCCACCGTGACAAAAGCCAGGTTTTTTTCTCTGAACTCCTTTAGTGTCAGAACTTCCAATTGTGTAAGATAATGAACACACATTTGCTCAAAAATGACTGAATCCTTTTTGAGTTTAAGAAAAAAGGTGTCTGGTTCTTTTCACAAGGAATGCATCAAGCACCAAGTCTGCAGCCTTGGAATTTTATCATTTAAAATGCTATAAACTGCCAGAAATAGGAAATTATACTGCAGGCTGTTAGGTGGCCTTTACATATTCCTAGCAAAGTGCCCAGTGTAGGTATTTTTCTTTTATCTCAGATGTGCTTCACAATCACTCTGATGATTTAATATTTTATGAAAAAATGTTAACCAAAGTCAAAACAAACCTAGGACAGGGCTTCTGGATCCTTTTAAGTTTCTTCTGCTTCTGCAAATATTGATGTGGATCTTTGAATTTCATATTAAAGCTCTCACCAGGAACATATATCTCACATATGTTTTGCTAATGCCAGTAGACTTATGAGACCTCATTTGACACCACAGTTTTGTCCCATTTGTAAAAAAAACCCCGAATTTTTTTTACTCTAAACTATAAAATCTGTCTTTGTGTTCTGCTGAGGTAATTTAAAAAGCTTTGTTATATAGCTACACTAGTGTTTACTTCAAATGAGAAATACACTGTTTTTAGTGAACCAAGTTCATGGAATAGTAGAAAATATCTTTGTTTATCCTAACAAATTGTGCTCTTGATCATACTCTGTTAATTTTACTCTTACCCAAAAATAGAGCATGCATTTTCTTTTACAACAATAGGAAATATAAAACATTTGTTGGAGTCATATTTGGTTTGATTCTTAAAAAGTTATCATCATGTGTTTAAGTATTTGAACAGCTATTTGCTTCCTAGTGGGAACAAGTAGTAAAGGTAAAAGGTAAGGACCAACTAGTAAAGCGAAAAACTTGCATATACTTATCTCTAAAATTAGAGCAATTAAAACTACTTGCTAGGCATTGTGCGCCAGATGTGCAGAAATAATTTAAAATTGTTTTATTTATAATAAGGCCTTTTTCAAACATTAAGCATTTTACAGTGCTAATTCTGTATGAACTTTTACCTTCTCCAGGTGACTCTTGTCTCTTGTCTGTAGTAAATATGTTAAATCACATAACATTTGTATGCAGGTTTTTTACCATCTCACCAGTGGTTTTGTTGTCGATGTCTAACCATTAGTGGTCTTCCCTCTGTCCCCCCATGTGTTTTAGACTGGGCAAGAACACAGGCTTATCTCCTCTGTTTAGACCAGAGAGTGAGCACCCTTGCAATAGGCTGCTCACTGTCAGTCAGCTGGAACTGACACAAGGAGGCTGGGCAGGCTTGGATGTGTAGAAATTCAGTGCCCAGAAGTTGCTGGTTTCCTCTGCAAACCTACAATGAATTCTTGAAACCTCAGGGATACTTTTAAATAAATTTGATTTTTTTACAGTATTTTCTCATTGCAGTGCTAATATTGCATACTTTTGTATGAGTTGGATAGCACAGAAAATTGGGTCACAGTTTGAGGACAGAGTGTAAATCATCCACCAGGTAACTTCCTTGGATTCTCTCCAAAGACACCAGGTTTAATAGCAGAGGCAAGGATTACAGAGTTCTTGCTCATTCATGTCCCTGTACGAGGAAGGCTGAGGTCCTTGTAGTGAATGTATTTTCTTTCTGCAGAGGGAGGAATTGCCTTCAAAGAGTGTTTGTTCCTGCAGCAGCTATCCCCTTCCCTTTGTCACCTAAAAATGAGCTGGAATTGGCTAGAGTCTTCTTTTCCACAGTAAGCTGCTGCAGGGCACCACGGTCGGAGTAAAGGTGCCTCATCTCTTGTACGGATGTTGACAACTAGAGCAAAGGAGAATGAATGCAGGAAATGGTTGCTGCTGCTAATCTCATTCTTACACCCTTCAAATGCCTGTGCCCAATTAGTTGTGCGGGGCAGTGGAGATGGGGGAAGAGACAAGAGCGAAGATCTTCCATCCTGTGGCTTCAAGAAGAATATCCTGTGCTGACCCTGTTAAGAATCAGTGGTGTTTGTATTCTGTACAATGGCTTTATCTGATCTTTACAAACTTCAGCAAATAAGGCCCCATTTTTTCCCCTAATGTTCATCCTAAATAGATCTAGTGGAGGCTATTTGTTTTTCAGCCCTGTCTTAGAAGACACTAAAATGTGGTCAAACCTGACAATGAGTACATAACTAAACATGTATTGCTTTATTGTAGTGTGTGTAAACTTCATGTGATTGTATGCTGTTAGCTGTGACCCAGAAAGTATTGATAATTGGTTATCTCAGCACTTCACACAAAATAAACCTGCTCACTTGATGTTTTCTGTGTCAACAGGTCAGCCAGCACCCTGGCACTAAGCTGTTTGAGCATCCTGTTTCAACAGCATGTGAAGTATGACAGGATCTAAGTGTTACCCTGTCATGTCAATTGTATGCCTTCATAGTTCTGTTCATTCAAAACACCTCTTTGTAGATTTTATTTAATTTTATGACATGATCTTATTTGGGCAACTACATGTTTGAACCACAGAAATGAGAAACAAGCTACAAGAGTGAGGGAGAAGACAGACCTTTGAAATCCTTTTGCAGCACATGCAAGGTTGTAGGTGTACTATATTAATGCTGACTCTTCTTGGGCGTCTGAATTGCTTTGCACTCAGAAAATTGGTTTTCAAGCACTGAGGTCATCTCTTGATGACTTCTGTGGCATTCTTTTGTTGTGTGGCTTTAATAGGAAACACTACACATCCATCAAGTCTCACTGTAAAGTGAAATAGAGAAACTGAACTGACTGTGAAAATGTGATGTACTAGGAGAAGAGCCTAATCTCTAGAAATTTTCAGTGCATTGTATCTGTAGGAGTAAAGGGTCACCTGCTTATACCTCTTACATGAAAGAACGAAGATAACATTCAAGCAGGTTTTGATACTAGCTGTTAGCCTCTGCTGAGACTGCTCTTTCTGAGGGAAGTTTTCTGTCAATGCCTTTCTCTTGAAAGAAACAGTGCTTGTTTCAGGAAACCTGTATATGGTCTGTGTTTGTTGTTATTGAAATAATATATGCAAAATGCCATGGGGCACTTTTCTTGAGGAATTCTGCTGGAAATGACTTGGTAATCAAACTGTTTGTAAGTACTTTGAGGAAATCAGTCTGTTTATACAAAGTGTGCTAGCAGTCAATGTGAGTTGCTCGAAACCCACAGCCATGTGTATCTTTAGTTTCCTCCTCCTCCCTGTAACAAATGCAATCTGATGATGCTTCTATCCGATTGCTAAAGTGAAGTGATATGTTTTCATTGGAATTACAGTCTCTATCCATCCCCCTAAAACACTACATCTGTTAATTTGAAGCAAACTTTATTGTCACTGGGGTTTTTTTCATATGGTGTCTCTTTTTGCCTGCTCCCCACCCTCCTTGTCTTAGGCATTTTGGTGCATAGGAGAGACTTGGTGTTCTGTTGAATTTTAGTGGTTGTGAAATACCACAGCCATGGGAAACTTGTGCAAGTTTTGGACAGGAACTGAAGGCAGAAATTAACTCAGTTGGAGTGAAGCGTCCCATAGGCAGTAATTGATTAACCAGAATAAAATTTGGCTTCACCACTGAGATGAGCACCTGCCTTGGTAAAATCAAACTGGTATTATAGAGCATGTCTTTTAAAAGATATTTAGAAATTGAACTCTGCTTTGAATGAGTGGTTTTCCTATATAGTCAGGATGTGGTGTGGTAATGAAAGTAGTTTCTTCACTTTTCCGTGTCTTATGATAAATGTAGGGAAGAATGAAATGGCTTTTACGGGATCACTGTAGGAACAACTCTGCTATTGCAATGCAAGGGAGATAAATAGTCATGGGAAAGCCAGGCAATGTGCACTTTCTTTCCCAAAGTGTAAAGTGACTGCTTTATAGTAATGAGCTGAGATAAGTTTGATTTTGTGGAAGGAATGGAGGAAAACGCCTAGACAGTAAGGAAGAATGACCACCTGTAAATTTACTTCTTCCTCACAACTCCTCCAGATCAGTGTTACTGGCTGCCTTGTATCATTTTATAGAGAGGACATCCCATGGACCTGAATGAAACCGTGAGATTTCCCGGCTGTAACCTTCTCTGCACTTCATATCTCTACCAAATTTGATACCAGGACAGTTTTTAAGGATGTGTCTCCACTGCTCTCCTAGACCTAGATGTGGAGCACAACTGAGCTGTGCCTGCTAGATCAGCCTGGATAAAGCTGTGTTAAGCATGGAAGTAGAGAGAATGCATGTGCAAACCCTGCATTTGCCCCAGCTGTGGGGGTGTGAGCTGGTTCTGGCCCAGAAGCTTGGTGGCTGAGCAGTGCAGCATTGTGCCCGTGCTGACAAAGGGCTCAGTAGCACAAGCAGGCACCAACAGTCCTGGCTGGCATTGAGACCAAAGCCTGACACAGGCTGTGACTCCACCTAATTGGGTAGGGACACTGCTACGTGCTATAGCATGATCTTCTGGAGCAGGGATCCTCATGCCTTGTGTGTCTTTACATCATCTAGTGCTCTGGGAATATTTATGGCCTCTAGGATGAAGTGACAATATACACATAAATAGCCAGTCTGTGTCTGAGTTTACCCCTGGTACTGCTCTGGTGCCTCAGAGCGCTTTGCTTTTAGCACCCTTGGATATGTGTGAGTGCAGTGGCATCAGGGACTGGCTGACAACTCTATCATAAATAAGGTTTTTAGCCTTCTTACCCCCTGAGTCACAAGTGCAGTGAAGTTGGAGGCTGTTTGTTCTAGACGTGGTAAATAACACAATCTGACTGCTCTCTCCTCTGGCACCCATCTAAAGCTGTTATCAGCATTGCTGTGGCATGTTTGATTTAGGGGCAAATTGGCACCTCTCTGACAAGTGCTGGAATGTCCCAGTGTGTCCTTGGGGTGTTGTTGGCATCTTTCACACCAATAAACCCCCACCAACAGTCGTGATCATGGGCAAACACCAGCCAAGTGCACAAAGGCGCTTATCGCCTGCTAGGCTGTGCATTCATAAAAAGCACAGCCATAAAAACCTCCAGTGGCTGGCAATTCCAGAGCTTTCTGTTAGACTTGAAAAGGAGTCCTGAAGAACATAGGCTTCTTATCAATTTTAATTGCTGGGCAGTGGAGGGCTGCCGTTTGCTTAACGTCATTTGGTGTTAGCAACTCTGACACGGCGTTGCAGAGATGTTTGTGGCCAGCAGCATTCTGCTGAATGCAGATTTGAATTCAGCAGAAATCCTTTGTTTGCAGGAAGAACTTAGGTTGAACAATTGAATCCAACAGGTAAAGAAATGCAAAATGGAATGCTGAGAACAGATTGACTGGAGGTGCATAGGGCAATGTGAAGATTAATGTTAAAAGTTTAGAAAGTTGAGGTTTAAAAGTATAGATGCTGCTGTATTGTAATTGATTTTCATTGCTGTTGAAACTAAGTTCTGTATTACTTAATCCTTTTAGATTGCCTTTTTGAATGCTGCAGTCATGCTTATGCATCTACACTGAAAATAGAAAAACTTCAGGATTAATGTTCGTTGAATGGCCCCACGTTCCTGGCACACACTATTGGCCAAAATTCATGCCACCTTTAGGGAACTAGGCCAGACACAAATTCACTTTGAACAGTTGCATCAGCATTTCTGAGATTTTGGTTTTGAAGTCAGCTTGCTGGATTTGAGCAGTTGTCAGATTCCATGAGGGCCTACACCTGGATCAGTAGAAAGTGGTAGATGTGCAGGTTATGGAAATGCCAAGCAAGCATTTGAAATGTGATTAAAAGTGTATCTGAACCACGGAACCATTTAAACAAAAGAGCAGTAAGAAAACCCCTTGAAAATTACTTGGAAACCACAACTTTAAAACAAGAAGCTGATATGAAAAAAATGTGTATTTTATGGCAATTGACAGGGAGCAGATTGACAGCAGTTAGTTAATCAGGGGTAGCTGCAATGGAAACTGCTTCTCTGACCTCAGGTCTACTGCTTAAGTAGCAGATGTATCCCATCTGTCTCTGCTATGGTTTTCACACATGGCTGTGGAAGATATGTTAGAATGTCCCTAGCTGACTTGTAATGAGACCTGAATTCACTTGCTTTTTGTAGCAGCTTTGAAAGTCTTTAAATGAGACTTGACCAGAAATAACCAATTCTAGGAGTGTGACTGGGGATGTTTGCACTTAATGCTTCATCCTTTTGTTGAGATGGTCAAGGAAGCTCTTTGTTTTGATGGGTAATTTGTTGGCAGCTGTCTATTCCTGAAGAAATTGGGGAGGGGGGAACAAAAATAATTTGTAGAACCGTCCTGGTGACTGATAATAAGGACATCCTTATTTTGGTGCACCCCAAGGTAGAGAATAGATACATCTGCCTTTCCTACAAACTCCTACAGTTCTGGTTGGTGAAGTAGCAAAGAAATAACAATGTCTTAATTTTTGTTATTGTTGGATATGTATCTATCTTCATTTCAAATTCTTCAGCATTTTTGTTTCTCTTTTTTGAGTGTGTGTGTGTGTATGTTTCTTTGGACTCTTGGGAGAGCAATTGTGTATTAGATTAGGAAAAGCAGCAATGAGCAGCTGGAGCAGTTGTTTACTTTCTGTGTTAAAGTCTGTCCACACTTGAAGTGGAAGGAAATTGCTTTTCCTTGTTGCCAGTTGCCAGCGTTTGTGTTGATGGTTTTTTTTTTTTGGTTTTGTTTGTGGTGGGGTTTTTTTGTTTGTTTGGTGTTTTTTGTTGTTGTTCTTTTTTTTCCTCTTGCCCGAGGAATTTCATAGCTGAAACTGCTTTGGCTTACGAAATAGTCAGCTGTTGATGTGTCTATAGTTATTTTATGGAGAGGAACACTTCTGCTGGAATAATGCATAGCCAAAATATTACTGGCTGGCTACTTCTGTGTGATGAAACAGAAGCAAGAGCTGGAACCAGTCGGTTTTCAAGTGCTCATCAGTTCAAGCTTTTTAATTCAGAGTTTTCTGGCAGTGTTACTATGCTGTTGCCTTTTGCTGAGATGGATGGGAGGTGTGGATTTTTTCACTTCTCATCTTGATTTATCTTGATGCTTCCTCACATTTGTTAGCTTTTATTTTTCTCATGAAATAGGAAATGTTTACCTTTCAAGAAAAAAAAAATCTTCCTAAGCATTCACAGTTCCAGCCAGGGAATGGATCTGCAGTTTTGTCTGTAGCAAGCAGTTCCTGTTACTCATGAAATGGGAGTGGCTTTTTAATGAAGGCGCCAGATCTCTGCTATGCAATAACCATAAAATAACTGCTGCAGCAATTCTGTATTGTGAGCAGCCTGACAACCAAAACACCTTTTAAGTTGCTTGTAAGCTCTGGTGAGGAAATAAATTCTGAAGAGCAAACTTTAATGCTTAATGCATGCCCTGTTTCTAGATTAGAAAATCTCTCCTTAACCCAGTGTATAATCCAAACACATCTACACACTCAGCCTTGTTAGCCAGGAGACTTGGTGGGAGTTATAAGAAATATGAACTCTGCAGAAGGTATGGTGCACGTAGGTATGAATACCTATTTTGAATAATTGGGTGAATGTTGGCACCTGTTGAAAGGCACCAGCTCTTTCAGGCCTGCATTGATATTAGATGCTCTGTAATCTGCTTTGAGCACAGCTGATCTTTTAAACAATTTTGTTGTCAGAGTGGCTTTTGTGTGTGTGTGTGTGCAGTGCTTAACCAAAAAACCCCACACTGCTACATGGTGGAGTTGCTAGGTACTAGGGCAATGCAAACAGTAAATAATAGGGATCATGCTGGAGTCCTCTCATGAAGTGTAACATGAGACAGCCTCCACAGTAATTGCTCTTTTTTTGCTAGCCTTAAGCAGAACTATCGTTAAGGCTGGGAACACATCCTTTTAAAACAGAGTGCAGTGCGTGGAATGAAAGGTGCCCTAAGTAGCTAAAAGGCATTAGTGGTGGATGGTCACGAAAAGAACCTTGTTTGGAGCCAGCCCAGTGAGCTGCAGCCTGTGTCCTGGGGAATGTGGAGCCCTGCAGCCCAGCCACCAGGATGCACAACTTCTGAGAAACTCAGTTTCTGAGCTCTTCCAGGGAGTTATGCAGGATAATCTGTTTGCTTTCAGAGATTTTTTTTTCTTTTTGAGTTAATCTGTATTTTGGTTTTAATTCTTCTCTGTAGGTGGAAGTCTTGCTGATTTTAGCGTAATACAATATTTGAAATGCTGAGTATTTAAAAAAAAAGAGTAATAAAAACTTGCTGTATAAGTGTTCACTCAGAGAGTACTCAAGCATACTTTATTCTCTGGTGAGATGCACTCTCATTTGTTTTTCTTCATCTTGACCTGTGAGTCAAGGGCCTGCTGAGTGCACGTTTGCTCTGATTGTTAGAAAAATCAGGAGGAGATAGAAAGATGAGGAGAAACACAGAGTGAAGAAGGGGCAGAGGTTTGTGTAGTACCAGCTAAAGCAGTGAAGTTAAACAGGTAAGTCATCAGTGTGGTGGTGAAATTAACCCAACAGGTAGGTTATTAATGAAGAGCACTCCAAGCTCTGAGAACATTGTTGGCCAGAGAACAGCAGTAACGCACTGGGAAGCACTTGTTTATCATTCTTCCTTTACCATCCCTGTCTTTCCACAGCATAGAAAGTCTCCAGTGTGTGATTAGAGGCTGAGGCAGGGGTGTAGAAGCTTGGAAAGCCTCCTCAGTGTTTGGTGAATGGGGCTACCAGACCTAAAGACTGCTGTCTGCATTCTTTTATAATCCTCTGGCTCCTGAGCCATTTAAAAGCTGTGATTTCAGGTGTGTGAAGAAGGCTTTTATGAATCTATTACTATGTGGTTTTCAGGCAGCTGGCAGGAACCATCTCTCTGGTAAGTCTAAAATTTCAGTAAATAAGAGGCCCCAAAAATCAGACTAACTCCTCTTCTTAGGAAAATATTCTGCCAAGGTTGACCTTAAAGAAGCTCAGAACCCATCATTAATTTTTGCCTTTATATTCTCTCACATATCTTTAAAACATGCCTGCCCCTACATTAGGGTGCCTGTTTATTTATTTGCTGGTGACTGGGCACTGTGTGCTCAGAATGGCAGGTGGCTAACTTCTTTTACTGGCTGGCAGAAGGTTTTCTTAGCTCAGCTTGAATTCAGTGCTGTAAATTTTCTGTGCTACCTCGCAGATAGAATTGCATATGCATGAAATTGCAGTGAAACTCATAATTGGGTGGATCATCCAGTCCCGCTACACAAAGCATCCTATGCTTAAGTTTGCTGTCGTCATCACTATGCCTTAGCTCCTCCTGTCTGTAAACAGTGTTTGAGTCCCTGGGTGAACCTATTCTTTGCTTTGTTTGGAAGAAAGGGCCCATAAAGAGAGGAAAGCAATGCGTTTCATTTTGGGTCAAACGAAAAATTGCTTTGGAACTCAGTATATATATGAAGTACTATTAAATCAAGGATATTTTCCAAATTATTTAATTGAGAGTGCATCATCTGAGGCAAAGATAAGATCCTCTGCCTGATGCAAAGAATGGCCAGGGGTTTGATTTTTGGTCAGCAAAGCCTTCAGGTGGTGATAACAAACTTAAAGTAGTAGTTTGTACTTTTGTATCTAGACTATAAATAATACATTGTGTGTAGTGGACAGATTTTCTATTTGATTTTTATGAACTGTGGGTGACATTTTCTTTGCTGCTTAGACAACACAGTTCTGCTGGCAATTAAAGATATCTGTGCACTTAGGAGTCTGGGAAAAAAAAAGCACCCCATCCTGAACAACTTAAAACCAAAATACTAAAGAGGAAAGAAAAAGAAGCATGAAACAAGGCAATCCCCTGAAATCCTCATCTTAGTATTCACTGCTCAGCATTAAAGCTAATACAGGAAAGTTACTGAATGTTTTAGTTATTAATGGCTTCTCTAGTGCATGTACTAAATATCTAGAAGGTCCTGATTTTGCCACAGTAGTTTTTCTTGCCAAGCTGCACTGAGAATGAAATCATTAATGTTGCTGATTTAAATCTTGACAGTTAAATCATTGAAGGTTACCTGTCATTGCAGAGTCTTCAGGTATAATTTATTTTTCCCATTTGTTTGGGATGATGGGAAATAATTATGTTTAAATCTAGTTTCAGAGTGTAGAGTAGCTGAGGTGACAAAGCTGGAGGGAGGAGAAAACCTCTTATATTAAAATAACCTAGGCTGAGTAGCTATGGTTTGGTATTCTTCAGGTATTTAGAACCAGAACACCCTATTGTGACTCTTGTAAAGACAGTCTTGTGGATGGTGAAAACTGACTCAAAATGTTATGGTTTTTTAAAATTATTTTTCTAGAATAACACAAAACCATAGCCAGAAAAACGAAATCATATTTTGCCTACCTTTTAAAATCTATTTTCAGCATCCATTTGTCTTCTAGGGGAGGGTGCATTGGGAAAGAAGTGGAAAAGCAAGTAGAAATTCCAGCAGCCTTTGTCTTGTAATGAGACCTTCTGGGCCAGTCGGTTAAGTTTAAGCAATTGGGAATTGAAATCATCCTTAGGTAGGTTTTATATACTTGTGTTCATCTCTTTGAAGAGCTTTGGGTATACGTTCAAGTTCAACCCTTGTATCTTTCAGATCATGAACAAAAAAAAAAAAAAAAAACCAATCCTCAAGAAAGACAAATAACCATAAAAAGGCTTTTTTTAAAATATATTTGGAACGTTTTTGAGGGGAGGTCACAGAGAGTAAATTCTTCTTGAGACTAGTGGGATGTTAAATGTTTTCTTCCCAAGGCTGCCATGGTGTTCAAGTCCTTTGTTACGTATTTTCCTCTGTGATGCCTAGAAGAGGACCTGATGACACATAGAAATCCCACCAATACCTAGCAAATAACATGGCCTTGCTTTGCAATCCTGTCTCCTTCTTTTTTGCGGTCGTTTCTTTTCTTTTCTCCTGAGTTCCTCAAGGGAGAGTATATCTTTATCATAATAATTTATCATGATTTATGAGTATCTCTTCAAATGACAGCAACAATGAGATGGTGTTTTGGGAAAGCAGCTACATGAGAAATGGGCTTCAAAAATGATCTGCTTTTCTCTGCTCCGTTTGGCACACCTGTTGTTCAGAGTACCCTGTAACACCTTTTGTTTAACACGTGTTAGGCAGAAATGACAACAAAGAGTAGCCTTCATTATGCATCTGTTATTGTGTTAAACATAATATTCCAGGAAGGAGTGAAGAATACAGGTATCAGTCACACTCTGAAAATAATTTCAGATGTCTTTTTTTCCTGCTTTTTACTGTGGTGGCTTCTAGGAACACAAACAGACATTGATTGTTTGCACCCCCGGAGCGCTTAAAAAAAACCCACCAAAAAGCAAAGCAGGACTACCAAAAAGAAACAAAAAAATAAAGAGGCAAAAGGTGTCTAAGAACACTGAGAGCTAGCTGCCATTTCTGGCAAGGCACTCTGCGTTAATAAGCTTGGCACTCATCATTTCATGGGTGTATTTTATTGTTTCTACATGTGCATTTGATTACCCAGAAGACCTCCAGTTTCCTGCCCCTCTCAAGGTGGAAAACCACGACAGTTATAACCATCAGTGTCATCGGACGTGCCAACAGTGACCTTGAATGTGTTGGACTTGCTTCCTGGCTTAATTTGGGAGCCGCTGGTGAGAAGCCATTGAAATAAAGCACAGGTTTGGAAAGCGGTGTGGGGATCCTAGGGGGGAAACAATGCTGCGAGCTGCACCGCACATATTTACAGTTAACGAGTTAATGTGGCAGACGCCGTGACGAAGGAACAAAGGCTGTTTGCGTCAAGAGCTGCCGTGTTGTGTGTGTTTAAACCCGGTGGGGAAGGAGCCCTGTGTGGGAACAATGGCACGTGGAGGTGGCTGTTCATCTGGTGTGGGCTCATCAGGCTGGACTGTTGTGGAGCGCTGTCAGCGCACCTGGGAGGAAAAGATGTGAGCCGTTCTGCAAGTGGACATGCTCCTGTGTTACTCTCTGAGCTCGGAGGGGTTTGTTTTTTGTACATCCTTTGCCCCCTGTAAGTACGCTGAGCCCTTAGCTCTGTGCCCTTTGCATCTGCAAACCTCAGAGCCCACCACAGCTGCCAGTGTGCTGTGATCCATGGTTGCATCTCCTTGACCCTGGTGGATCTGTGTGTGTACCTCAGCCTGTTCTCCAAGCCACTGTGTGCACAGTGTCTTTGCAGCTGATAAACTGTGTAAAAGAGGAACTCACTTTGAGACCATGAGTTCTTTGACCTAGAATCAAAACTGAAATGCAATGAGGAGACCTTGAGAGACTGAATAAACAACCGTGCATCAGAGACTAGATGGATGATTTTTGATTGTCCGAAAGTTGTGTTAAATTCCCCAGATATATTGGATATTGTTTCCAAAGATACCAAACAATGATCATTTGTGGGCACCCCGTTGGACTTTTCATTTATTTAACCCTTCCTGAAGACTACCTAACTCTAAAATATGCTTTTAGAGAGCTAATTAAAATTCAAGACGAACTGAAAACCTCCAAATATCCCCCCTGTTAAATATTCTCTTGAGAACTTGTGCTTCTCTCTCTCTCTTTTTTTTTTTTTTTTTTTTTTTAATTTTCATGTGCCATGAAAAATATTTTGAATTGGACATCTTTACATGTTTGCTTGATCCTTTTGTAGCAGTAACAGATCAGGAGAAAAAAAAAGGAAGCAAGTAGTTTAGAAGACTAGAAAATGGGTGAGGGAGAAGACAACATTATCACCAACCTTTTCCCCCTAAAGTTATGGCAGAGAGAGAATTTAAATTCTACAGCTTTTTGGGAAAAGCTGCAAGTCTCTTGTGTAGGATTTGATCACAGTGTGTGGTAGAATATCTCAAAACATGACAGAGGCAGTCCCTGGAAGCCTGGAAACCAAACTGCTCTTTAAGACCTTTGGTAGCATCTGCTGCCAAAGGAGTGTGTGTTGGAGCGTTTGTGACCTGGCAGTAACCAGGCTGATCTTCTCTGGAAGAATAACTTGTAATTAGGAAATTATTGATGCAAATTTTTTAACCCCTGCAAGTTACCTGACAAGTCTGTCTGCTTACTCTCAGGCACTTGGTCAGGCCTGTTGGTTAAAGCACATTATATTGACTCTCTTTTCTTCAGTCTGAAGTAAGTTCTCATTTTTAAGTGTACTTTTTCTTTTTTTACTTCTTCCCCACCCTTAAACTTCAGTGTAGCAGCTATTGTGATGGGTTCCCATCAGCAAATGATATCTTCCTTAAGAGAAACATCAAGACACTTAAGGCATATTTTTTTTCTTTTCTAGTCCCTATGAGGACTGACGAAGTCTGTTTCACACAGGAAGAATAAGGGAGTGACTGTCACTTCCACACTGTCTGTTGGGGTTGTGGACAGAGATGAAAGAACCAGTGACTTTTTTTCTCATAATAAATCTAATGGGCTCATTCATGGAGGGAGGGATTTCTTTCCTGATGGAAATAAATTTTCTATACCAATTCCCAAAATCTGTGGGAGAAAGCTGTTAGGATTCTGTGGGACTTCACTGACATCATCAGTCTTGCATCCTAAATCTTCCACATCTTTCATGATTTAAAAACAAAACAAAACGAAAAAACAGCACTAGAAATTGCAAAATGCCAACAGGGATCTTTCAGGCAGACAGTCTTCCAGATTGCATGGTGACTGATAAGTCCCTCACAGGATTCCTCCAAATGTGTGATTTGAAGAGAATAGCTGTTGTATCTTTCTCTCTGATTTTTGGATGCACAGGGTTCTGTTCTGTACCATGTCACCCAGAGATACGAGATGGCAGGATTTAATTATTTTAGAAATGAGAAGATGAAGTGGGACTAGTTGGAGAAGGATGAGGAAGTGACTGTCTGTCTTAGCATGGAAATTTTTTACCTGTCTCTTAAATCTTCCTCTGAACTATATAGAACCAGATAAGGATGTTGGAGTCTATTCTGGGTCAAAGCCCAGGAAACTTGTGAATCTTTTTTGCTTGCACTTCTTTAGAAAGTATTCTGTGAACTTTATATCCTGAAGAGTCAATTTCCAGATGGTTTCAGACAGATGAATTTTGTGATGCAAGGGATTTCCTTTTTCCTGATTGCTCCATTGTTGGCTTCTTGCCCTTGTGTCTGTGGCTTGGTGGATATAGATTTTGCGGGGGAACTTCCAGTGAAGTTGAATCAGTGCAGTAGGTGGCAATCTTAGCTACATCAGGACACTGGAAATAGGGGCATAGATGGTGACTTTTTCAGCTGTAGCATAGAGAAATATCTCTGCTCTGTTCTTTTGTTTTGGCTGTTTTGGAGGTGGGTATGACTTTTGTCTTTTTCAGCCGTCAGGGGGACCCTCTACCTGAGTGACAAATGACAGTCACATAGACCATTTCTCTCAGGACCCACAGACACAACGTGTCTGGTCCCATGTCCTGGTATAGGAGGAGTTCTCTCAAGTCATCCCTAACTCAATCTGGTTTTCTTCATGGCAATGTATCTCCTCCTTGAACCTTGCATCCAAGCACCGAAGTCAGGGAGATGTTGCTGGTAGAGGCTGTGGCAAACAGGGCATTGGGTGCATTGGCTTATCTGTCTCTATGCCATCAAACCCCCCACTCCCTTGAGCAATAAGCCTGTGTTTCCCTTTTCTTAGTCTTTTCCTGCTGATGTAGCAGCAGCAGCTCCTCTGGATGCCCTTGGCATGGCATCCACGTGCCAGCTCTAGCCAAGCTTTGGGAGCCTGTGGCACCTGGTGTTGGCAAGCTGTCTGCTGTCCGAGCCACAGCTGGGCCCAACCCTGTTGAGTTGCCAAGGCTGCCTGTATCTAGGGTGTTGAGGGTAATGTCATGATGTGGATAATGGACCACAAGAAGAAAAACCTGAAGAAAGTTATGTGATTTTAGAGAATAAAGTAATCCCACCGCTGCTAAAGGAAGTGTGTGCCTGCATATACCTGTGCTGTGGTTTCCCAGTCAGGCTCGGTGCAGTTCCACAAAGCAAGGTGTCTTTTACCTTCTAAGACCAGAGTTGTGTAGCTGAGAAAAGACAAATTTTGACTTGGGACACTGATCTGTAAGTTTTAACAGAAATTTAGAGGTATACAGTAATTTCCTATACAGCTTAATCTTTGATGGAACAAATGGTACAGATAAAGTTTTTAATCCTGCTTTTCTTCTATCCTTAAGCATGTAACAAATTCAGCTTTAAACTTCATTCTGAGTGATGAGAAGGCAGTGGCTAATTGTTCTCTATTGGTGCTACATGATATGATAACAACTTATAATGCTGTTTTATCTTACACTGAAATGATTGCAAGTTACTCTTTGTTTAGTGTGCAGTAATACCTGTGAATCTGTATTTGTACTGCTTTGGATTAAAGATGGTTTCATTGCTGACTTAGGTAAAATACCTGCACTGGAGTCACAGCTTTAAATTTTCTCCTTTGTTCCCCTTCCCCCAGTATAAAACTGGGAACCCAAATCTTCCTGTCCTTTACTAGAAGTAAGACACCTTTGATACTTCACACTCACACTTGCTTTCTTGTATACCTGATACAACTTTGAAGGTCTTGGCACTCTGGATGTCTTTGGGCTTGATCCCTGCTCGAATGCCCATTTCCTCATTGCCAAGTTCCACAACTTGGTCAATGTTAACAAGGCCAGAAAGAAATATTGGAAGACTTGCCCATGATAACATTGGAAAGTTCACACAGGTTTGTAAGAAGCAAATGAAGCCTCAGCAGAGGTTAGCTGGCTTATAATAGGTAAGAATTAATTTATCTCAGTCCAGAATGCTCCTGTGAGGATTTGTCTTGCTGCAGAGACTGAGTGGTGCAAAGGATCTGTGTCTCTTCCCACTGCAGTGGTGTGAGTCCTCATCTCTGTGTAAGCAGAGATCTCTGCTTACACAAATCTTGAATCAAACGTGGGCTTGCGGGCAAAACTGCATAATTAATACCTCTCTTCCTAATGGAATAGAAACAGCTTCTTCAAAGGATGATGCATTTCAACCCTTTGTTAGCTAAATCTCAATGTATTTATAACAGAAAAAATCACCTGGCTGCAGTGCTTGTCTCTGAAAGGAAACACTGATCTTCCCTAATGCTCTAGATTGTTACATGGAGTTTTATCTTGCATCTTATAAGATGCAAGGAGTGATAGAGGGTTCTGGGTCCCTTTTGGCATGTAAAACTTTAGATAAGTTACTGCCATCTTGTGTTTGAATTACTACTTTGTTTTATCTTTGATAAATGCAGCCTTGATCTGCTTGTAAACATACATGCTGCTGCTGTAAAGCACTGTTGTTTTTTTTTTTAATGGTATGATTTTTGCCTTTATCTATTCTGTTATCATTACCAGTAGTCTCCCCCTTTCAGTTGGTCTCAGGTATAAGCTAGATGAATTCAGTTTTTAAGACCTTCAGCTTACCCACTCTGTATAATTTTCTCACTGTCATAAGGCCAACTTTAAGGGACTCTTGTCAACTTCTGGTTTCTGCTTTCACTCCTTCAAGTGAAATTATCAAGCAAATACTTTCTCCACGTGCTTAGAAGCGACTCTTCTGTAAGCCTCCTTGAGAAGATGCAAATTTCTTCCTATTTAAGCAGCTACATAGCTTGTCATTATAGGGAAGATGGATGTTAAAAATGAGGGTGAGAACCTTTGCATGGCCAGAGCAGTTTCAGTATTTGTCCCACATCCTCCATGCCCCTGCCCCTCAGGCAGGATGTCCCCCCTTTGCCAAGGTGGGGGATGCAGGGGTTGCTCTCTCTCCATGAGGAGCTCTTCCTCAGAAGACAAGAGAGCACCAGGGATGCATATGGATTGGGTCAGGGTCTTTCCTGAGGCTGGTCCCTGTTTTTCAGGCCTTCCTCCTTGAGCTGGCTGATCAGCAGGGTGCTCAGCATTGGGCACCAAGGGAGGTGGGCAGCAAGCTGGTGGGTGTGCTGGATTTGTTGGAGTGCAGGAGCTTTGTCCCCTCTGTAGTGTCCATGCTGAGGTTTGGTGTTGGCTTTACTGGAACTAGGGAAATAGCTCAGAGGTGCTGACTTCTGTTTTTGCGCAGTGTGACTTACATGAGGCTGCTCTCCCCATGCCTGCTGGCTTCTTCAGTGCAAAGGGCTGGCCCAGCTGTGTGAAACTCACTCTTGGAAGCCAAATCTTTTGGATCTATCTTCAGCTCTGCATCACACGTGCTACATGACCTTGTACAAGTCACTTAATCTCCCTGCTGCTCATTTTTCTTTGCTGGCAGATGAAGATGATAATTGCTCCATGGGTCACTGCAGTGGAAATCTGCATCCACTTAGGAGGTAGAAAGTAGCTGGCATCCACTTTCCTTTTTCTTTTTCAATGTTAATCTGACCAAAGCCTGTGCTCTGTGCCTGCAGACTGGCAATACAGAGCATGCAGTATGCTTTCAGTAAAGGTCAGTCTGGAAGAGGAAGGGAACTATGTGAGATCAGAAAGAATATTGGGGTAGAAGTTATGCAGAACTTTAATTTTTTGGTTTGTAACACATTTTTGAAGGCTCAGACTTTATGCATGACAAGTTCATCGCTGGTGAATAAGGAAGTGGTGGAATTTAAGGAAAAAGCAGATTAAGAGAAAGATTAAGCTAGGTACTACTGAATTCCTTTAAAACTTGTTCCCAGAGAAGTTATGGATGGCCCATCCCTGGCAGTGTTCAAGGCCAGGTTGGATGGGGCTCTGAGCAACTTGGTCTAGTGGAGGTTTTCCCTGCCTATAGGAGGGGTTTGGAACTGGTTCATCTGTAAGGGATCAAACCAATCCAAACCACTCTATGCTTCTGTGATCTGATCTGATATTCTTTATCCTGTTGTTTCACTTAAAAAAGTAAAAATTGAAAAGCTAGAATCTTATTTCTCACTATCCCTTTATTAAGTTAGAGAGCAAGTTCATTGATCAGCACACCCTCTTGGGTCCAAGCACACCTTCCTGCATATGGAGGAAGGCCAGTTTATTTCTTCAGCTGTGATTAGTGAAGCATTGTGTGAAGGGATAGATTTGAGGCAGACACACTTGCATGTGAGGCCTGAAATGGCCATTTCAGAATGCATTGCTTTTTGAGCATGTGCTTTTTAAATGTCCTTGTATGGGAATCCATACCTAAGTTTCTTAAAAGGGCTTTGACACAGCTAACTTTGGAAGTGAGTAATGATAGATAATGAAATATGTGCTGTACCCTCATTCTAACCTTTTATTAATGGGAAATGTCTTCCTAAAATACACTGGAAATGTCTGCCTAAAATATGTTCTACAATGATCTGAAGTTTTTTTAATCACAATGGAAGAAGCTTTTGAAGAGCTGTGTAACTCTGTAACCTTAAAAATTAGAAATACTGTCCTTGGAAAAATTTAACATCAAGAAGTGAATGTCTGTTTAAGTAATCACAACTTTTGACCAGATTTAGTGTGTTTGTTTATGTGCTTAACTGACTAACAAAATTAAATATAGCTTTTACTCACTTTAATAAAACAACTGTGCATTCTTAAACGCTTCAGTGTCAGCAGACCTAACTGGAGTTGGGATTGTGGTTGCCTTTGCTGGGTGTAGGGAAAGCTACTGGGAGTGCCATTGGCTGTGCTGAGCCTTGCTGTTGCTTTGGGGCCATCTGCTGGAGTCTTCCCTCAGGAGCCTTGATGCTCCCACACCTGTGTTTCTCCAGACACATCATTTGTTTCCCTAGTGAATCCTTTTTCTCTTTTTTTTTCTCCCCTGACTCCTATGAATGCTCCACTCAAGGCAACTTCCATCCCCAGGTTGTTCGGGGGCTCCTGTGTCTTGACTGTGGTAGGGAGCAGCAGCAATTTATCTGACAACTTACTTTTAGGTAAAGGAGTTAGTCTCAGAAGAAAAAAAACCCCAAACCAACAAAACCTTTCAAACAGGGGATTTTAGTTGGTTAAAAAGGAGCCTGTTTCTGGAACTCTCTACTGTGGGTGTGATTATATTATAACTTATGCTTAAGTGGCTGAGGTGAATGAGAAGCATCTCTGCCAACTTGAGCAAAGAACAAAAGCTCCATAGATCACTTCTAAAAGTTTGGGGATTATTGTGTCAGATAAAGAAGCTTCTCACTGTTCAGAATAATTGTGGGGGTTTTTTTGTTTGGTTTCTTTTGGTTTTGATTTTTGTGTTGAAGTCTTTATTGTGAGGAAGTTCAGTGCTCGAACACAAATACTGTTTTTGCTGGCGTGCCCCACTTTTTGTGGTTCTGCAATGCTAGATTTTTTTGGAGCTCTGGAGCTGGAGCCATACTAAAAATAATAATAATTTTTATTACTATTATCCCAGAAGTCTGTGTCAGAGATGGATGATGTGAAATCCTTCTTCCCAATTAAGAATTGATTAGGATATCTCAGACAACTTTGTCTTGGTTTTTGTTGAGCAGTGAGAAACAGTATATAAAAGAAAATCTGGAAAGCCTTAGATTTATCAATTAGTTAGATCCATTTTTAAGACTTTAATTGAGACTAGTAGCATTAAGTACCTTACCAAAAAGTGATGGGTTTATGGGAAAGACACCTTGGTATTTACTTTTTTTCCTTACCTTTTTTTTTTTATTATTTTTTTTTTAATGGTTGTGGCCCTTTGAGCAGCAGATAGTCAAAATGTATGTCACCATGTACTGTACTTACCTAAGAAACATTAAAAAAATATAAGCAGTATCTAAGAAACAAAAGCAAGAGGATTTCACTGGTTCTGGGTTTCTGACATTCAGGGTTGTTTCAGGTGAAAGTCACACGCAGACTGTGTGGAGCAGGAATCTGCCCAACAATTCCTTGGAGAAGGAAAAAGGGGAGTACACCGATTAAGAAAGCTCCCTTCCACACTTTTTTTTTTTCCCCTTTTAATTAAGCGTATCCTGTCAGCTGGTCAAGAAATTAATTTGCTCTATCAGATTACGAAACAAATGTTATGTGCTAGGCACATTAGAGATACTTTGTTATTTTCCCCATTCCGCTGCCAAAGACTTTCCAAGCAGAACAATGCTTTTGTTTGTACTGACGAAGGTGAAACTGCAGAGAGAAGTACTCTCCAATGGCACAGGTGCCATTTCAGTGATGGCTGTAATCAAACTGTGCCCTTTAGGCTTGTGCTGCACTGATGACTTTGGGGTTCCTCTGTCTTCTGCAGCTTTTGAAGTGCTTGGCATCTTTAAAAATAATATTGATCATTGCAGATTGGGTTTTAACATTGAGAGGCAGAGTGACCCCTCTGTCTCCAATTCGTCCTTAGGACCACAAGGAAATCGAGCTGCTTTTTTTTTGCTTTTTTTTTTTTTTAATGTCTTAGTAGTCAGGCCTGAAATTCTGAACTCCATAGGACTCAGCCTGTTCTGAAAAAAAACTTCCAATAAAAATAATTAAAAATAATGTCGTGTTTTATTCTGTGCAAGCCTGTTTCTAGAATAATTTGGAAGTAAGGAGTAAATATTTCTTTAAAGCTGCAGTTTCAAGAGGGAGGTGAATTATTTTTACCTTTCGTCATTTTCTTTATCTTGTGACTTGCAAGGTGACTAGTGCATCCTCCATATCACAATTTTTGCCTGTTTTTAGTTACTGTGAAATTTGTCAGCACAGAATAAGGATCCTGAATCTTCCACTTGACCAACTTTGTAGTTTATAAATTCCCTAGCAATTGGTTGGTCAGAAACAATTAGTATCTGTAACTTGAACTACATGTCCAAAAGGGATCAATGCTTTAAGTTAAAAATTTATTCAGAAGAATAATGGCTGTGTTCCTGGATGAAGAACACACCTGCAAATCTGTTCTTTACATTGAAGGATTTTATGGATGATTTGATGCATGGGAAGTATGACGGTTTAATTATGGTGCACTTTCAGAAGTGCCTTCAAAATTTTAGGCTGCTTTTAATAGCTCTTGTTATAACCATAGAAATCTTTGCTTTTTAAAAAAGCTGAGCAGAAAGCTCAGTGTTCTTGATGGGTGATTCTGTGGCGTTTCTCTCTGCATCTTTCCCATCTGCCTTTTCTCCCTCTCTCTCTCTGTGCAGCAGCGCTGCCAGAGTCTACAGGATTCTAAACAGTAAATTCCCATGACTGAGCAGTCAGCTGGTGGAATTCAGCAGACCCCAACAAACAGATGGCTACCGGAGAGTTTCCTATTGCACACCACGGTTGGCCGCCGGTTGTGTGCGCGGAATGGCCAACATTAGCGCAGCGTCACAGAGGTGGCTGAATGTGGTAGGGTGACTTTATGCTGCTCGTATCCCCAATCGTCTGCTCTGTTTGTGCTGTATATTCAGTTCTGTACCTTTAAACCTTGTTCTGGGAGCGAAGGGGGAGAAAGCAGCAGCGCGCAGTTTGTTTTGAGGAACGGCCTGACTCCCACATGTCTGCTCTCCGGCGTTGGTCTGAGGCACGGACAGCGGTGGGACAGAGATCTCCTGTGCTTTTAGTCAGTTTAGCTAGCTAGGGCAGAGAAGACTCCCTGGTGATGGCGATGACAAAGAGACGTGGACTCCATAGATTGCCCATATGAAGCCGTTTATTGATCCACCTAGCTGCGCTTTTATACCCACGCATTATATAACAAGTAATACATGCCAAGTGACATTGCTTAACATATGCCTCGCACTAACGAACACAGGTATGTCTAAAATGCACTAATGCAGCAAGTTTCTAAAATCACGCTTTGCCGTGCCAAGGCTTGAGGCCTAGCTCGTCCACTCCTGACATGAGTGCAGCCATACTTCCAGTTCTGCTCTCTAGCTCCAGGCTCTGCAGGGCCACACCCTGGACTGTTTTTTTTTCCTTTTTTTCCTTGGGACTGTTTAAATCTGCTCAGGACTGAAAACCCAGAGGAGCAGTGAGGGCTGGCACCTGCGGCCCGCCGGGCCTGGAGCTGCGGAGGGAGTGGGGCTGGTGAGAGACTGAGGGAGCTGAGCTGCACTCACAGCAAGGACTGTCTCTGTTTGCCATCTCTCTTTGGAGCGGCCAGAGGTTTTATTGTTTCATACTATTAATTCTTTGCATTTGTGGGCATTTTGTTTGTTAAATAAATAGTTTTTTCCACTTTTCTCTGAAGAAGTTCTTTTCCTGGACCAGCTGGGGGGAGGGGCCGTTTGGGTTTGCTTTTCAGAGGAACCCCTTCGGAGGTTCCCTCTCAATTTTGCCCTAAACCAGGACACTGAGCCTGACCCCGGGGCTCCCTTAGGGTTTTGGATGCTGCTGGAATGCTGTTAATACTCCTTTAAAATGGCTGGTGTTTCAGGGCCAAGAGTGGTATCTTGGAGGATAATTTTGCCATGAGGTCATACGTTACTCAAATGGATGTGGTGAACATGTTGGCGGGTCGTATCAATGCATTTTAGGCACGTTCTAAACATACACTTGAAATGGCAGCTTAATCTCAAGGGCACTGAACTTGGTCAGAAAGTCATAGTTTGATATTTCCCGGTAGTTTAGCCATGAAATGATGACTTCCAGAAGAGACCCCTTCCAGGTCTGCTTCTCATCAAGCCTTGCCCCCTTGTACTTAGCTTTACGTGTTACAAATTTATGTTTATTATTATTCGTTGTACAGCACTACATATAAAACTAAACACACACATAGAAATATTGGCATTTTATAAAGGGATATGTAGAAACTATAGGTATTATGGTTTAATGCCCTAATTTTTTCTGCTATTTATAAAACCTAAAAGAGGTAGGATTCTGGAATTCTTTTGAGTCCTAAATTTGGGTAATTTAATATTTTTGATATCTTAATGTTGTAGATGAACTGCATGCTTTCCTCTGCAATTGAAACGATTTAATATTCAAGCTTTTACATATAATGTTAGGCCTTGCAATGTTAACAGTTAACTGAAATTTCATTTATTGTTCCAGTCAATGTGCGAAACAATTGTTTTGCCTCTTTCTGACTTCTAATAGTGCTTTCAGAAATCTATTGCATGCTGATAGCAAACACGTGCTATGTATAATTTGAATGCCCCAGTAAGAGCTGTAAGATAAATAATTTTATGTCTGTATTAACACTGGAATAGCACACTGGAATTCAGTGTGCTCTCACACACTGGACTTTGGCTTCCTCATGATGTTCTGCATTGGTACATCAGAACTATGGTACTAGGGTAGCTTTCCCCTCCCAAGGCTGTGGCCTTCAGATGTGCCACAAGGTGTTACCATCTCTCCAGTCTTTTTCACCAATGAATTTTGATGAACCCTTGTTCTGGAAGTGACCTGACAGAATCTGAGATCTCACTACAAGATAAATAGGGCTTCTTTTTCCTGCAGCATCAAAAGACTATTCCCAGAAATGTTCCAATGCCTTGTGGTTTTTAGGGTTGGAAGCATGTGGGCAGGTGAAAAGTAAAGCACATGTCTGGCAGCTGGGGGCTGTTATCCACAGCAGGGTTGCTTGTCCAATTAATAGTTGATTATATATTTTTTTAATGTTACATAGAGCCACTGTATTCCTGATTAGGAGCCCTTCTTGTAAGGTTTGGTGTTGAAGCATCTAACATCTTTTATTACTTCATCTTAACTTCTCTTACAAGGAACCTCTTTGCTTGTTGAGTGCTCAAGTTTGAAGTCCCATTTTGAAACATAAGTGTTTTGGACACTAAACCACTTTGAAATGCCTTTTGGATGCAGGCCTTAGAACTGATTATAACTTTCTTGAACCATTTCCTCTTAATGTTGCCTTGTTTAATTTAGGGCAGGTGAGTTCAAATGATACAGCAGAACTTTTAGCCTTGTGATAGACAATTAGAATTTCCACTAACAGCCAAAATGACTGCTGGAATAATAGAAATAATTGTCCTCATAACTTCCAGCCTGAAAAACAATTGTGTGGTGAGGGGACAAAGCTAAAGCTCTTTAAGCATAGTGTGGATTTCACTTTGGAAATTTAATCTGTATAGACTTCTTTGAGGAAATGGAGTATTGAGCATTCCTGTATTTCATGGCATGTATTTATAGAGAATTTTGTATTTACAGAAAGGCTGTCTCATCACAAAATTAAAAGCTGCCTGTGGCTTTCTAGACTCTCTTAATTCTTTTCTTCCAGGGGCACTTAAACTTGCCCTCATGCTTAATGCAAACTAAGAAGTCAAGTTGCCATAGCTTTCAAGTGTTGCATCTTTTCCTCAGCAAATACTTTCTTTCCCCTGGAAATGGAAATTCATCTGTTTGCTGAATTCCTCTGCTTTCACCTTAGGAATGTTAACCTGTCATGTAGTTTCTCTTCCTTGTTTCTAAGCTGTGATACATGAAGCGTGCCATGTTTCTCCCCCCAGCACCTCTAGAAAAGTGCAGCTGAGAGCTGAATGTGGAAAAGCTCAAAAGACAATGACAAGACTGATTTCTGTGAAAGCATCTGTCAACTGTACCTTTAAATAATTAAAGCAGAGGGTCATAATGGAAACCCTGGTGAGAGCACCTATCCCAGCTTCAGATCTTTCTCACGGTCATCATCTTACTTGCCAGAACCGATGAAAGTGCCTTTCAGACACACTGGTTTTAGCAGAAAGGAGTTCAAAAAGTCATTTAGGTGGGGATCAGGTGAGGAAGTAGGCCAGTTGCTCAGGTCTGGTATCACTTTTGTGGCATTTGCAATAAATCACATGAAGGATCTGTCCGGGTCAGTAGCTTAAGGTATGATTGCTTCTTCCCCACTTGTATGTTTATTTAGCTGTTGATTTTTAGTCCCTTTCACTGTTTCACTCTATTCACAATTGAAGAACAAAGGATGCTGTCAAAAATATCAGTATTAGTTCCCTGTCATGGAGGGGGTTTTAGAGAGCTAGAAACGTGGGTATTTCCTTATGGAACATTTAGAACCGCAGCCCTGATTGGTACTGCAATACAATTAGTCTCCAACTTTTTGTGCACTGGTACCTCAGCTGTACAAGATGGTGGCATAGTGCCTTTCTCCTTTGGTGTGGAGGCAATGTTTTCCTTTCTTCTGCCTTGTTTTGTTTCTTTGGGGCAGGATACTTACTTAGCTACCTGCAGTACCCAGAGGCTGCTTCCTAAGCAAAAAGTCTGTGAGCTGAAAAGTTGACCAAGTCCAGTTTTCTGCAGCATTATAAGATGCACATACTCTAGCAGTCACAATACAATGTTCGCTGATCTTTAATGGGGGAGGCAAAGCAATTTGTAGCAGTACTGCTGGGAGGAAAGTAAATAAAAGGAGGAAAAAACCCCAGCCAACCCCTAAAAAACCCAACCAAAAAACCAGGTAATACGTAGAGCTCTTGAATTGCTTTGTCGGATGAAGCTAGGAAATAGTGTTTAGCCAGCCCAAACAAGAGAAACTGTTGAAAGTAAATATTGTTACTTTTTGAAAGAAATATTATGTGCTTAGGGAAAGTAATTATTAAAAGTATTTATTTTTAAAAAGAGTGTCTTATTTAGAAAGATTTATTTAATTTAGGTTTGATAACAGTAAAGCAGACAAATAGTCTAGTCTTGGCAATTTTTCAGAAGCTGTGTTTTATAGTCTGAGGACTTTTAGTAATTTTCTTTTAATATTTGGATCCTAAGTAATTCAAACTCTGCTGCCTTAAACCTGCTGTTACAAGAAAAGTGAGATAGTGCTGTAGTGAGTGCTCAGACCAGCTGTATAAAACTCCAACTACAAACCAAGTTTTACTTGTATCGGGGCACTCATTTTCTAGGGCAGTTTTCTTCTCCCCCATTACAGAACTGGCTGATAAAACATGACATGTTTTCTTCTAGTTAAGCCTGATGTAAATAAAACTGCAAAAATTCTCTTTAGTGCTGGGTGATGCCCTTACTGCACATGTGAACTCACCCCTTCCATGCCTGTCGTGTTGCTGTGTTGGGGTTTCAGGTTAATGATGAGGCACATTGGAAGCTTGTTGTGAACTAGCTGGGGAGGGCTGGTAAATTTTCTGCAGTCCAGTGGTTCACATCTCTTGGTCATGCACTTGTTTTAAACGCAGAGTACTAATTTCCCACTTTCTTACTCAGTATCTGTCATCTTTTTCCTGCTAATCCATGTCTGTGTTCAAAGGAACCAATACCTCGTTGGAGGATGCAATAACATTGCTTTTTGTGAGTAGTTAACCTTTCCTCTTGAAGCATCTTGACGTCTGGTTTGCATTTCTACTGCAATCATAACCTTTGCCAAGACCTTACAGGCCTTTCCTGCAATAATTCTGGTGCTGTATCCTAAATGACTTTTGATTCCTTGTGTGCTTTGTGCTTTGGTACACTGCCCATAATTTAAATGATTTTTACAGACTTTAGCCTCCCAGAAGAGCCAGGTAAGTGTGATAGGAGCCTTGCCTATTCAGCTGTATAGTTAACCTATTTTTCATGGTAACAGACTACCCTGCAGTGTATGTGATCTTTCTTATGGAATAAATCTGCTTTCCTACACGGGAGCCAGAAGACAGCATTTCTTTGACAAGGAGTCATGGAGCTGGTTAAAAATTATGCCATTGTTTCCTTCAGGAAGCACCAACTCTACTTTGCCTTAGGAGTTGGAACAAATACATATTAACAGGAAGCTCCATCTGATAGAGCTAAGCTAAGACAAACAGAGCATTTGCACTTTGTCTGTTGAAGGGTTTTTGATGGTAAGTGACAGCTGAGAACAGTGACCTGTCTGCAAGCTTGACCTGTGTTGGACATAACAGAGAGGAAGCGTGTGTTGGACAGGAAACTGTTGCAGCCAGTTCCTGGAGGGAGTCCTGCTTCTCTGCATGAATGCAAGTGCTCTTCCCCTTCTGCTGGGCATCCTCCTGCCACAGAGAAGCTGGAAGATGGGGAGGGGCTGCACCCCTCCTTCCTTCCCCTGCCTCAAAAACAAAACAGAAGAAGAGATGACAAATCTTTAGAGGAAAACATGCAAGGAGCCTGCATGGCCAGAGACTTAAACCCCCACACTTATTTATTTATTTATTTATTTATTTGAAGTAAAGTACTTCTCTATGTATTTATTCTTCTTAAAACTTGTTTCCTCTTCAAGTATGGTTTGTGTAGGTTGCTGGTCTCTTAACTCCTTGCTACAGTGATTTTTCTCTTTTTTTTTAATGCTAATGCATGAACAGCTACTGTAGTTAATGAAAGTGATGCATTATTAGGAGTGTTAAAGTTGACTTTAAGGTATGGGCAAAGAGGAATTGAGTACAGGGCTCCTTCTTTCTAACCATGTACCTTCACCAGACCATTCTCTTACAAACTTTTTTATTTCTAATGGAGTAAGTGATGGAGGACTTCTGGTGTCCACCAGCTGGATAATTAAGTGCTTATTTAGCCTTCTGTCTGTAGCCTGGCACTGTGCTCTGGTATTCCATAGTCATGACAGAGCTAGTGTTCTTTATTTATTTCAGACTTGCTAAGGGGTTCAGCATAAGATCCACACATATGGGGTGTTTACTTATGGGAATTTCATTAAGGTTGAAAGTTTTCTCTGCCTTGTGAAATCCTGGTTCTTTTTTAAAAACAACCCCGAGTTTTTCACCTTTAAAAGCACTGGTTGGTATTTGTATTTGACACTATACCTTGCTGATCCCATAAAATAAATTGCCATCCTGTATTAGATTCCTAGCAATGCTGTTTATGTTCATAGACTTCTTTCTTCTCTTATTATCAGCTGTCCTTTATTTTAAGAGTTCTACCTGTTCCTCTTCTTTTGCCTTTTCTTAGATTTATTTTTTTTTTCCCTCAAGCAATCCCAAAATACGTTAAGTGAAAGAACAAAAACCTGGTGCCTCGCTGCAGTTAGAAATTACTTGATATGGGCTGGTTCTGAATGTTTTCTTGTTTGTACTGTGGAAATGACTACGTGGTACTGTGTGAGGTGGTCAGGGATTTATGTTGACTTGTACTAGTAAAGACCTGTTGAAGTTTTTCATGAGGATTTTCCTGATGAAAAAAGGAAAAACCTCTTTAAGTAAGGAGTTATTTTGCTGGCATGGAACACAGCAGAATGTATGACAAAATGAAAGAGGTTTCAGTGTGTCTCTTACCTGAAGTTGTCTATCTAAATCCTCATGGCAATAATGCTATTTTGTAACCTGGAAAGCTGCATGAAAATGTCCTTTTCTGACACCACTGACCTTTGAGTTCACAGTCTGACAAGTGTCAGCAAATATAAGCCATGGGGATGAAAGATGAAATAACGATGCTGTCATATGTTTTAATGAACTGATGTGAACTGGATATGCAGAAGCATTATAGTTCACAGATTATGATGATCAAGATAAGAATCTGCCCAAGTTTAATCTGCACATTCATGTTGTTCATTCTCAATGTCATCCTTCCAGTTCTTGTAAAGCTCTATATTTGGAGGAGGTTAAACTTTAAATTACTTTGTTTACTTAAGAAGCCTGTTACAATTAGAAGCTAAATGGCAAAAAAAAAAGTTATTTACTCTGTAAAAAAACCCACAAACTAACAAAATCCTACAAAACAAAAGCACCCCTGAGTTACAGGATAGATGACTGATCTGATGTATGTGACTGAACAGAGTTGTGCATTCCAAGAAAGGCAATCTAGTGTAAAAATAAGGGCAGAGAGATGCAAAAAGGGGGGGCTTAGGTACAATGTTAAGCACATAGGAGCACACTAAAGACATTTTCTTTTTTCACAGAATATTTCTTTTTTGGTTACAGTCATTTTCTCCAGGAGACAGAGAGGATGAACTGCAATTAGCCATTGACCTCATGCTGAACAAAAAAAAAAAAAAAAAAAAAAAAAAAAAAAAAAAAAAAAAAAAAAAAAAAGCACAGATGCTGGTAACTGCTTTTCAGCTGGCAGTCAGCAGCTAAAATAATATTCCCTGTATGCAAGGGCACCAGTAGTTGGATATCTTCAAGACCGATAGCTGTAATGAATAAAAATAGTTAGAAAAACCAGACTAAAGGCAGCTTGTGGCATTGAACAAGGATTAACTGTCTGTCTTCCTGGATGATTAGAGCTCAAGTTGATATAAATTGAGCTGAACTTTGCATGTCCCTTCTCATCTATTAAATTTAAGGTCTCAGCTCAGTTTATATCCTAATGGCAACCTTTTCCTGGTTTATAGAAAGATTCCCACTGGGAGTATGTAAGAAACACTGCAAGAAGGAGTGAAATCTACCCACATTTTAGTAGTGGTTTTGATGATAACAGCTGCATGTGCATGAGACTGTATTAATCTCATAAGTACTTCCACCATATCTCATGCACTGTTTTTTAAAAATGTTCCTGGTCATATCACTGGACATATTTTATAAGCCTTTATCAGTTCTCCTACCTGTGACATTCACTAAATGAGCATTGTTATCTCTCAGTAAAGTGGTTTATTGTTCCTTTGATCATTCCACACATTGTTTCAAGCCACAAAAAAGACATGCTAATGTTCAAAAATCATAGTTAAATATAGAAAAAACTCAGCAGCTCAGAGCTGAAGGCTGCACAGTACTGATAGCTACCTATAATGTGTCAAGTTCCTGCAGCTGACACTGAGGTCAGGGAAAAAGCCATAGGTCTGTCTGTAAGTCAGAATATATCCTAAAATAGTTAGAAAACATTAACTCTACCTTTAGCTCTTAATATATTTCCTGTCTGTTGCTAACTACAGCACACATGCTGGCTGGCCATGTTCCCTTGTCTGCTGAATGATACTTGTGTGGAAATCCTCTAGCTTCTCAAACCTGTTTGAGACAAAAAATTACCTAAATTGTCTGACTGACACAATGAAGCAAGACAAAATCTATTATTTATTAAATGCTTGCCCATATACACACACCCGTGCAGGCACTGCCTCATGTCACTCTCTGTACACCAGTGTCTGTGTTCATGCTTTTCTTTTTGTTGGGTGGTATAGCACAGACACACATCCTGAGCCCAGTTACAGGCTGGGAATGTCTGTGAGCTCAAAGTGTGACTGGAGTGCTGCATCCTGGTGCTGTTCCATGCACACTGAGAGCTCCACTGCTGGCTCTGGCTCCACCAGGTATGCAGCTGCCTGGGAAAACTGAGTTGGAAAGACAACCAGAGAAACTGGCTTTGGGTAAAATAGTGCTGTCTCAGAGGACACAGGTCTCCTTGCACTAGTCTACCAAAAACTGAGTCCATGAAAGAAAACATCTGCTTTGTTATGTCCATCTGCTTTAACAGTGGTGTTGTGGTTTCACATCAAGAGGTACGGAGATGATCAGCCACTTGCGAAATTCTTGGTTTAGGAAAGCCATAGCACTGTAAGATATGACTGAACCACAAAGCTCAGTATTTTTGAGTGCATCTACTGATGCAGTCGATGTGACATCTGCATGCAAGCAGATGCTGCTTTGTAACCTGGGAGACACAACATGAAAAACTTCACAGCTTATCTCCTCATCTCTAATGCTTGCTTGGCCCCACAATCACAGAGTGAGATCAGAGCTGAGAGCCTGAACTCATCACTCTGCTTCCTTTCTTGAAGATGGTCACATTTGTGCATAGAGGATAAACAAGCAATGGCTTTCAGGAGATAAAAGACTCTTGCTTTGCAAGAGATGAAGCCCTGGCTGCTAGAGTTTAGGGAAAGTCCAGTGTTAGCTGACTATCTCTCCTTTGGAGGAAAAATGTATATTAAAAAATTACACCAGAGTGGAGTCAGTTGCCCATTAGTCTGATACTTACTGGTTGGATGAAGAGTTTACATGCTTAGCATCTGTATCAAGACAAGTCGGTTGGGTTGTGGTTTTTTTGGTGTTTTTTTTTTTTTGGGGGGGGGGGGGGGTTGATTTTTGGTTTTGTGTTTTGTTGGTTTTTTTTAATCTAATAATAGCAATCACAGTAAAGTGTTAGTAAGTGTGATAAGGTTATTTTGTGAAAATTCTAGTTTGCTTTTCTGAGGCTCGCCAGTTAAATTGCCTCAGGATGATTTTTGCATAAGCAAATTCAAGTTTGAGGCAGATTCTGTCCCTGCAAGTGTTTGCAACTCACTCCTGTGGACTTGTCTGCTGCTTAGGCAGTAACTGAGCATCTCTGTTCCACTTCTGGCTGAGGAAAGAGGAGATAACTGTCAAGAAAGAGAAAAAAAAAATTCCAAACTTCCTGTTTTCTATTTTACTGGTGCCTCATTCCCTTCTTATACTTTGGAGGTGGAGAAGGGAGCCACTACACTAATGCCAAAACAAAACCAAAGCTGAGTTTTGGAAGGCAACAAACAGTAGGCTTATGCTAGAGGATGAGGACACCATGTGTATTTGTTTAATGTCTTAATTTTGCACCTTCTGTTCCTTATGTGCAATTGATCTAAGCAAAATAGCACTGCCAGTGTAACAGGGTGAGTAGCTCAGCTGTGGTGCTGCACTGGCACCTTGTGGGTGTCACCTCTCTCATGCCAAAGAAACAAACATGAAGCAGCAGTGCCTGACCAAACATCTTTGTTCTGCTTGGCATAGTGTTTATTTGTGGTTATGAAGGTGTCTCATGCATCAGCCTGGAAAGAGAGCAGCAGTGAATTGTAAGAGCTTTTCTAGGGGTGGAAAAAGAAAAAATTAGTAAGACTGAAATGGGTCCACGTGCATGAAAACCCATAGAAGGAGGTAGGTAGGTAGGTAGGTAGGTAGGTAGTGGGGTGACTGGCACTTGAGGCAGTTCATAACTCAGCCATGAACTTCTCTAATAGGAATAAGCAAAGAGATTTGGCAGACAACTGAGCCTAAATTTATCTTTTTGGCACTTCGGCGCATGAACTTTCAACTTTACGCGTATGAGGGTTTTGTGTTAAGGAAAAGGACAGAAATGGGATAGTCTTTGCTTTGTTGCCCCCTTGTGGTTCCATGTGTTGGCTGAGTAAAACATTCTAACATGTCTAGATGCCATTAAGGGACACAGTAAATGTGAGTTGGTACTGCTCATCCCTTGCTTTTTGCTGTTTGCTTTGAACTGGTAATCTTACGTATGTCAGGCTTTGAATCCAGAGAGCCTCGGCTGTCTCTGTGCAACTGACCCCATTTCTGTTCACGTTGTCCTGTGTATTGTTCTAATGCTATAGTGGGAATATTGCAGACAGAAGGGCTGGATACTTAGGGAACATTTATGTCCTGTTTCAAATGACTGACTCACCTTTGCATTCTCTTGCCTTGTCTGCACAGCTTATTTGTGCTTAAGAATGCCCAAATGTCCAATACAGGGTAAAATGAGAAGACTTTAGAGATGAATCAAACACCCACATACTTATATTTTGCTTAGATAAAGTATATTTTTATATGGGTACTTGTATTGATACGTGGCAATCTCTATCCTATTAATTTCATTAGCTATTTGATTTTTGTGCCTAATTACCTACAGGCTTTCTCTCCACTCCTTGGTAGCACAGTCTCAAAGGCTGGACTCGATAATCTCAAAGGTCAGACTTGGTCTTTCCAACCCTAATGATTCTATGATGCTGGCATCATTTTTCTGTGTGTGCTTTGGACTTGCCTATGCTGTATCTTGAAGCAATCATTGAGGGGTGTAGTTTAAGACAGTTTTGTTTTCTTGAGTGCTTGTCTTTAAAAAGATTCACTCAAAGAAGTGCCTCACTTCTGTGAATAAAGGTTCTGGATGACTTCAGCTGAGCCATGCCAATGTGATGTCCTTGTTTAATACTTCTCTTGAGTTCAGTTTTATAGTTTTATTCACTATGTCAATTCTTTTTTGTTGTGGGTTTTTTTTTTTTTTTTTTTTTTTTTTTTTTTTGTGTGTGTGTTTTTTTGTGTTTTGTTTTTTGGTTAAAAAAGTGGTTAATTGTTTTAGAGATGTGTAACAGGATGGGTGATTTAGTGGATTTTGCAGCAAGTTTCAGTTGAGTACAAAGGATTGGTGTTGCTTGTCTCAACAGAATTGTGAGAAATAGCCCTAATAACTAACTTTGTGTTTAACAAGTAGATGTTTTCAGTCTTGCTGATTGCTCAAGTTGTGTTTTTAAAAGAAACATGCAGTTCTTTGGGAACTGGAAGCTGCCTATGGCTAGTGTGTAGTGGATAGCATTCAGTTTGGGTGTTAAATGGTTCTCTTCCCAAATGTGTTACATTTCTTTAGGGGAAGCAGCAGTCCTGTGGGGCGGTGGGCACAGCTGAAGCTGCTCAGGAAAGGGATTTGGAGGCAGAAGCTGCAGGGCTGAGCAGCCTTGCTCCCCAGGAGGGGGAAGAGGATTTCTGGGAGGTTACAGACAGCTGTGCTGTTTCCCTGGCTGTCCCAAATCTAATGTTGGAAACCAGGACTCCTTTCCTAAGGACAGATATGTCAGCCCTATCCATGGAAGTGTTCCAGGCCAGGCTGGGTGGGGCTCCAATCAACCTGTTTTAGGGATAGATGGCTCTGCCCATGGCAGGGGTTTGGAATTGGGTAGAATCAGATCTAGGTTGTGTTTCAAATGCCAGACTTTTTTTTTTTTTTTTTTTTTTTTGGGTGGGGGGGCTTTTAGGGATAAATTATCAAAGACACTATAGCACAGCCTATTAAACTTTGGCTTAGCTGTGATTTTTTTTTTTTTTTCATTTTCTTGGGCTTTGGATCAGCAGAAAGGCAAATATTTGAAACATGTTTGAGGGTTGTGTGGTGATTCAGCCAAAGTAGTCCTTAAAATGGGAAAGAGCAAGGAATGCTCTTTTCATGAGAGGCCAGGAAACAGCAAATCTTAGAGGTAGGCTGAAACTAGTTTTACCATATGGTTTCATTTGATAATGTCCAACCCGAAATCTCAGTGTCTGAAGAGAAATAAACTATCCAACAGGAAGCAGGACCATGCAAAATTTCCCAGCTGTGTTTGGGATAGTACAATACTAATGACATTTCAGTGTAAACAGATGATTTGTGATGGCATAATTATCTATTCTCCCTAAAAGTTATTACACTGCATTACATTTTTTTTTTTTTTTTATTTGCAGCTTCCTTATTGTGCTGATATGCCTTATCTTCAGTGTGCTTTCTACAATTGAGCAGTATGCAGCTCTTGCTACAGGGACATTGTTTTGGATGGTATGTATGTGGACATTAATGTGATTGATATGCGTTTGTTCCTAATGTGCAAATTCTGATCTCCTGAGCTAACACCACATCAAACAACATGTTCCTTATGCTTCAATTGACAAGAGACTTTCCTGCTTTTCCCTAATGAGTCTGTAAAGCCACAGAAATTTAAAAAGTCATGGCAATCCAAAAATGAAGTGGTACCCTCTGTGGCCTATACTGAGGACATCTGTGGTGTGTCCAACACATGCAGTTGTTCTAATTAAGCTTGAATCCCTCCTATTGCTTGGGTCAATACTTTGTTCAGCCATACTGAAGACCAGACACCTGGCCATAGCAGGGAAAAAAAAAAAAAGTAAGTGGAAGTCCTTTCATTTAGTTTATGTCATATCCAGCTTTGTTTCAAAAGTGGAAAACTCATGTCCACTGACATTTAGACAACTTGTTCTACCTGTCTTACGCTCTTTCCCTTCAGCAGGGAAAACACAGTCACCATGTTTATAGTACACCTGTGCTGCAACACAAATGTATCAACAAATGCTTCAGGAGTATTTGTGTCCTGCAAGCCTACATTTCATTGAAGAGCCTTAGGTTTTTTTCATTGTAGAGTCTAGTTCATTGAGGAGCCAAGAGGCTGGAGAGGCATGATTTTAAACATCCAGACTTTTATGAATTTGTTGTACCTCACTAGTGGGATACCCCCTGCTAAACCATTGATTTCTTTGTATTTATAAATAAATGACCATTATTTAACTTGTGGAAACACTGTCACTTTATTGAGAAAATGCTAACTAGCAATTTAAATATTTGTTCAAAACAGGTATTGTAGCAGTGCTTCAGTAATGATATCATTAGGTGTATTACCACTATTCACATGAAAAATTCATTCAAGACTCCCATCAATTCTAATAAATTTAGTCTGTTTATCTATGAAATATGCTAAGGTTCTATGCCTAATATGAATGCTGTAAGAATAAGAATATAGCATATTAAATTTAGTGTCAATCACACTATTTCTGTATGAAGTGCTTTCGTTCCTGTATATTATTTCTAACTAACTTGTAAGACATTTGAACTCCTAGGTGTAACATAATTAGTGCCAGCAAAGAGCATCCATACATTTATTTCTGTGTTTGTTTGTTTGTTTGTTTGTGATTTGGCATTTCCTTTTGGTACAGATTTGATTTGTTCCGGGTATTTTACTCCGTAACTGGTGGGTTTTCTTATCCATAACTTCTGCCAATGTCTGTGATGGATTTAACTCCTGGTAATGTCTCACTCATCTTTGCAATATATAATAATATTTTACGTGTGTTCTCTAGTGACAACATAACTTGTAAGGTTTCATTGCCTGCCTCCACTCTGTGAAATCATGGAGCTTGTTTTGGTTTGTTCATCCTGTGTGCAGCATGTGTTGTCTGTCTCTGGGCAACATAGGCCGTGTAAGGTGCATGCAGAACATTCAGGATTACACACAGTAATATCCAGTATGGGTTGTGTATTTCTACTATTCTGTATTATCTTCCTCTCTGGGTAGAGAGAGAACTGGTGAACGATGTGTCAGTGTTCCTGTTCTACACAGTCAGAAAAACTGTGGTTAATTTCTAAAACTGAAATCCTGCTGTCGTGGGTTTTATGGGAATTTAGCAGTTGTCTGTTTGTTCAATATTATTGGCACAGTCTGATAGTGTTTTCTTAAGGGATTAACTGTGGTAACTTTGATGAAACCTGTGGGGATTATGGGGAGCCACCCATCCAGAGCAGTAGATGGGCCAGCGTGCTCTCTGCTCTATCCTGTTTCAGTGGGACTTTCCAAGGAGTTGTGGCATCTTGGAACACAAATACAAATGTCAAAATCTCACTCCTGTTGGCATCTACCCAGTGAAATTTTCTATTCTCTTATTTCTGAAGAGATTTTTCTTTGACTTCAAGGTAAAAATTGACAAACAAGTTGTCAAAAAATAGATGTGACTGAATTCGTAGGGGGAGATTTAATCTCAATGGGCAGGTTGAAGAGAGACTGCAGAATGGAAAGAAGGAAGTAAAATAAAGTGTAACAGCATGTAGGGATTACGACACAAAACAGGAGAAGATGGAGTGCAAACTTCCAAACCAAATGGTGCTGTAAGGAGAAATGAAAGATTAGCAGGGCACTTTTTCTACTGCTCTTCAGTAGGAGTTAATTTATTTTTTCTGTCTATAGAAGGATTTTTAATGATTTGACAGTAATGATTTTTATTTGGAGCCAGAAAATTCAAGTAAATAACATTCTCAGTGTAAGTGAGCAAAGGTGGGCAAGTGATTTGATTGACAAATTAATACTAAATGAGAGAGAGCTCAGAGGAGCAGCAGTGTACCAGCAACCTACCAGGAGTATGGGAATCCTGAAGATGGCTTTTGCTTGGGCTTAACTGGACAAGGCAATGAGAATGGAGGAACTTTGGCCATGTAAAGTTTGTGGTTTCAGACCTCAAGTAATCCCATGAAACTGGAGTTGAATGGCACTGAAGGTACACATGGGGAAAAGAACAGAATCTGTTCCTCCTGACTGGAAATTAAACAAGGCCATTAAAAGCACACACAGTCAATAGCCATACCGCTTGATTTTCTCCAAACAGCCAAAGTATTTGGCTCTGACCCTGTAAAAGATCTGAGCACCTGCATAAATTCAGGTAGTATTTTTGAAAGTAGGGAGCCTCTTTACCTTGAAGTTACAGATAGAAGCTGAGTGTGCCAGCTTCATAAAAAAGGATTTCATGATTTCTTAATACAGTCATACAAGGTATTACAATAACATGACAATAAAAGCTAAAAAAGTTGTTGAGATTATATGTATATATTATTTTGGTTTTATTCTGAAGCTGCTCGTCTTAAAATACTGCCTCCCACTAGCATGGCACGAAACAGAAGATGTTACGCTATCAGTAATTTTAAAGCATTATAAAACGCTTCTATTTCTCATAAAAGCAAGAAAAAAAGCAAGCTTAGCATTGGAGGAATAAACAGGGGCAAGTTTATATGTGTTCCAAGTGGTGTTCCAGATTTAGACAAAAAGCTTACAATTAGCTGCCGAATCTTTCTCTACTTGTCACCACACTTCACCAGGCAAAGAGCCTTGATGAAAGCTATACCTAAATGCAGTTGTAATGGGAGATTAGGAGAGAATTGGCCTTTTGTTCGTTTCTAGAATGCAGTGAAAACTGTTTAAATTTGCATGTGTTTATTTTCTCTCTCTTTTCTTTTTTTTTTTTTTTTTTTTTTTTTTTTTTTTTTTTTTTTTTTTTTTCACTAGATGGTGCTGTCGGAGGGGGTTTGACTCCGGTTGCTCGTTGGCTCTTGCCCAGCGTGAGCTGGAGTCTGAGCCAAGACTGTGAAAGCATCATCGTTTTGAGGAGTGCTGTGTGCGCTTGGCCCGCGTTAAATAGTGGTGCGGGAGAGCTTTTGCCATGACTCATAAAGAGAACGCGGTGTATCAGTGTAAAAATTGATTTTGAGACTACAGTGTCTAAACTGTGGAAAAAAAAGTAGTGCAGAGATGTATGTTCCCAGAGAGGCCGTATTTTTTCTTTTATTTTCATAAGCAAGGGTTTTATGGTGCCAGAACACAGCAGAATGCTGTTATCTCAGCATGATCTAAGAAAATCCAAGTGCCTGATCCAAGGGGATTAAATATTCTGCTGAACCAAGGGATATTCGGTGTGCCTGAAAAAGCTATTTTCTGGTAGGAATCTCATTTCAATATTGATTCCCGCCAAATAAAAAATAAAGAAGAAAAAGGCTATGTTTTTGTGATGAAAGTATAAACTCTTTCCAGCTTTCTGTTTTAAGTTCCTTTTCTACTTTAGCATACTTCTTGCTGAAGAGATTAAACAGTATTTAAACTTTAAAAAACACAAATTAAGATAAAAAGGCAATAGTTTTGGTTTATTAACATTTACCTTATTGGCATTGAAATTATTCCTACAATTATGAGAAACTGGCACAGAGTCTAGGCCCATGGGAAATCTAGTTTATATTGCTGTTTTAATATAATGTTTTGTTTTGAGTATAAACCTTGGCTTTTGTTTGCTGGAGTGTTTTGTGGGTCTTTTGAGAAAGAAAGAGGAAAGCACCTACAGCTTTTGCTTCTGAAGGTGATCTTCACAGAGAATACACAGTTCAGAGGGGTTCCAGCAGTTTTCTTTCCTGATAATATTCCTTGCTTAAGAAGGCCAAAATGCAGACTCACCATCTGCATTGGTGCATTTTCATCCTTTTGAAAAAGTAAATGAATTTAGTATCTGTGAAAGATGCCTGGTGACAGCTCTACAGATTAATCTAGTCTACAGACTCTGAAGAACAACTGTAGCTGAGAAAGTGAAAAATTTATCTTTGCAGCCTCAGCAATGTCCCCTGGGCTGACCCAAAGTGAGGTCGGCTGGTGTAGAAGATGTGTCTAGTGGATTTACGGTCTTTAATCTTTTTTCTTTGTTAGACCTGCAGAAAGACCTGTCCAGGGAGTTACTGACTGCAGCCTTTCCTTTCTGTCACTCCACTGACAGCTGAAGTGGAGAATCCCAGCTTTCATTTAAAGCTGGCTTCTTTGCATTTTAGTTTGTAGGAACAATGCCAGCGGTAAGTGATTTGAAGGCTCAGAAAACATGATTAGAAATTAAAATTGCCCTCCCCCCTTTTAATGAGGTAACAGTATAAGGAGTAGCTGGAACAGGGATCTTCCCCTGAATCTGCACCCAGGTGTTTCTGGCTGCATTTCAGCCCCTGCTTGTGATGTTTATGGCTGAGCTATGCTGGCAGATAAGGTGAGTGCTTCTAATCTGCCTCACTGCAAAATCAGCTGCGTTGGTTGGAAATGTTGCTGGTAGTAAGATCTTAACTTGTTCCAGCTGTTCTCAGAGCAATCCCTTGTCAACTCCCCTGGCCTGCAGAAGAGAGTTATGCATTTAATGTGAATGTGATGTTAAAAGGTTTTGATTCATTTGGTTCGGAAGGTTGCGTGAACGTGCTTAAATTCTGCTTTATGTCCATTCTGAGCAGGTCAAAGGGAGCCAAATCAGATGCTTCTAAAGTGGAAATAAAGCTGCCTGTTAGGGACAGCTGAACCAATTTCATGAGATGGGTGCTTTTTTATTACTAAAAAAAAAAATAAAAAATTAAAGACAAATCTCTTGCTTAAGCTTGGTGTTGATGAAATCTGAGTTAAGAAGGAATGAAGAGGTGATATGGAATGAAAGCAGGCTAAGACCAGTAAGGGAGAGATGAGCTGGTTTTGTTTTGACATGTGCTATAAATCAAAAACTTGTAGAAGGGCGCTGGAGTTTGCCTTTAAAATCTGCAGAGGGCAGCATTGGACCGTGCTGTGTTCTCCTGGGGTGGCTGCTTCTGGCTTTGGATGGTGTCCTGAACTAGATAAAAATATATTTTGGAAGACGTGAACTCTTAATAAAGTACTGTTTCTCCACATGGGCTTGGGGAATTTTATACGAGTAATTAGCAATCATAATTTGTGGAGAGAGAGATGAGAGAAAAGGGCAGTGTAAACATTGGTGCCAGGGGAAACTCCTGCAACTTTGTGGTGGAGCCACAAAATTCATGCCATTTGGTCTACTTTATTACTCATCGTGTGGATGGCTTTTAGAAAAAAAAAAAAAACCAAACCAAAAAAAAAAATAACCCACAAAAAAAACCCCCACACCCAAAAAACAAAGAGAACAATTAATGCTTTCAGTGAAATGAATTGGGCAAGTGTTTGCATGGAAGAGAAAGAAAAAAAATCTTAAACTTGTTAAAACACAGAAAAAGACTTCTAATATGGTATGCCCTGCCAGTAGTCTCTTGGTATTATTAGATGTTTCCTATTCCATTGGGATAAAAGAAAAAGCATATTTTTCTAAATTTCTCTAAAGTTACCACTGAGAATGGCCTTTAGATGTAGATGGTAAGAATAAGCAGCAGTTTTTATAGAAAAAGCCGCACCTCTTTTTACATGTATCCATACATTTCATTAAGAAGGTCCAAACATCATGGGTTTGAATTCTTATTTTCCTCTGCTATTGTGGAGTGGCCTGGATGTAGAAAAACGATTATTTCTGTTTCTGCCTTTTCTACCAACTTTGGAAAGAAAAATCCCTTCTCTGGGATTTCTGTACCTGGAGCTGTGTGGTGGCATAACTGAACACTGTCAATTAAAGTCAAGTCTGCAACTACATCGCTGTGCATGAGGGAATCAGAATTGAGCATTTATCCCCTTTGGGATGAGGTGGCTGTGAAGTACCAGGCATTTTTTGGGACTCAGACTCTGAAGACTAAGATGAGCTCAGGGTGGGGCTGGTGACAGATTGTGGGCCAGCACAAGCCACTGGTGATGGATTGGTGCCGTCTGCTGGCTGCTTGGTGGCCCACATGATCTGACATGGTGATCTCCCTGCCTGGCAGCGTGGGGGTCTTTGAGCAGGGTGCCACGTTGTCCTTTTGCAAGCATCCTAGCTTGTCATATATGAGCTGCAGTAATGTGAAAGTCTTCAGGAAACACTGCTTTTAAATTGTGTGCAGGGTTTTTGATAAATAGGGGATATAGTCTCTGGAGTTATTAGTATTTCACCTGTTCCCAAGAGCTCATATTTGCCTTCCTAAGTCACACAGTTGACCAGTGGTTTGTTTCTTTATTTTTAAAGATAGGTACATTCCAATAAATTGTGTTCAAAGGTGCAGCTAAGAAAATGCCATCACTGAAAATGGCATGTTTCATTCACAGTTACACTTATTATTCACTTTTGACAAGCTTTCTCCTTACAGGTTAAAGTTTGACTAAACTTTTCTGGGGTGTAAATCCATGTCAAACTTGGAACATTTGCTTGATAAACTCCAAAAGAAACATAGTAAATGTATTTTCTTTGAAATTATACATATTTCTCACTATTTATTATTTTAATAAACAAGCAGAGTAATACAAATTCCATCTTGGGGAAAAAAAAAATTAAAACCGTGGAATACTGGTGCGTGCTATAGCCAAGGAGCCCAAAGAAAGATTTTCAAATTTAGGGTTTATCTGGATTAGTGTGTAATGTTTGCAGTGACAGGTGTTTCCTTTATGCTTTGCCCAAATGTCTGGAAAGTAGTTTGTCATTAAGTGCTACATTCAGTGTGTATCTCAATTTCGGTATAACTGGAGGGTCTCTGGCTTTGTTAGGTCCTTGTTTTCACATCTGACCTCAGCCAGCTGGAGTCTATTGTTTTAAGCGTAATGTAACAGCTGACATAACATAACGGATATCAAGCTGAAAAACTGAAACAGTGCAGTGAACTAAGGCAAGGGGAGGGGAAAGGGAGAAGCTGGGAGGAGAGGCAGGGGCAAAACTAGCTTCATGATTCAAAGTGGAAGCTTGCCTGGCTTGTTTTCCCAGGGGGAATTAGCTAGGGAATAATGGGATGAGTCTGTTGAAGTTCTATTTGCAATTGATTACATATGATAGACTACTGAGACAGGTTTGAATTTGCCAGCTGTCACTAGCTGGTGGCCCTTGAATGGCTTTAAGTGGCCCTTGGTAGGCAAAGCTGGAATAAACTCTGCAGGTGTGGTTGTAACTGTAGTGCAGAAAAGCAGCAAGTGCCAGTGCCTAAGAAGAAAGGAGGTTCCAGGAGTTAATAGAGAGAAAATAACTTAAATCGAATATATTAAGAACTTTATTTTGCCATGTTGGGTTAAGTGGGTTCAATTAACTGGCTAAAAACCCAAAATCAACTGGACGTCTTGGTGGCTTTCTTTTTCTTGGCAGTTTCTAAAGTAAACTTCTATGAGTTTGTTTTCCAAAAAGCTTCGTTAGTTTGTTTCTTGACTTCTGTGTTTGACAGGAGCAGAGTGCATCTTGGTACTGGGAGCTAACTGCTCTTGGAAGGGCAATGAGTAAATGAACATCCTGTTACGAATTTGCCAGGCCATGAAAAAAGTGACAAATATCTGATTTTGTGCACAGAGAACAACAGCATGGGAGAATACTCCTTTTTCTTCATGTGTTTTTACGTATATGTGTCTTTAGGCATGTATTTATACATAGAATGTTTCTTTTTTCATCAATAATTTGAAGAAAAAAATACTTCTATCTGGATTTCATTTTTATTGAGTGGATCCTCTGGCAATTCTGCCTTATTGAGAGTTTATTCCACAGCTTTAGACGAGGTGGGGAGAAAAGGCAAGACAGTATGCTGGTTGTTTTTTTCTTAAATGTATATGTGCAGAGGCAACTAAATTACGTTCTGCATTTATAAGTGAAGTTTTTATGGCATGAGACTTGCAGTTGTGCAGTGTGTTTAACTTTGTGTGTGTGAGTCGTCATCATGACTTCAGTGGAGCTTCCTGTGTGCATAAATATTAACAGGATCAGGATGTAGTAGGAAAGATTTCTTCAACAGAGTCTGCTTGTACTTAGGGGCAACCTAGGAAGCATGAGTTTGATTTATGTAACTGCAAACTGTATTTATCTCACATTGAATGTTTTAAATGTATTTTTATCTAATTTACTTTTATTTTGGTAGTATAAAAAATGTCATCATGGCTAAGCATGTGTAGTGTTAAACTTGTCTCGCACAAAGCGTTTCTAGGATTGCTCCTGTTGTACTATGAGGCCCAATCCTACTACTTTATCTCACTAATCGGAAAGGCCTTGTGAAAGTTTATTAGAGCTGTTGATTCAGTGGCTAGTAGTATTTAGCATGGGCATTTACACTTTATCTCAGCTTATAAAACAAATGAATTTAGTTGTGGAGCTCAGAACATGGTGTTTGTACTGACCTGCTGGAGAAGTCTTGATAGCCCAGAGAGCTGCCACGTACTGCATTTTCTTTTCCATGTTTGTGGCATGTCCTATGCCTTGGGAGCAAACAAGGATGGGTGCCCCTGTGCCCTGTTAGCCACAGCAGTCAGAGGCTCTGTAGCAGAGTAAGTTCTGCTGGCTTCTGAGTTCCCTCTAGGGACCAGATCTTGGGATAAATGTCCTCAAACCTCTGCACTGCTCAGCTGTTCCTGCTGATCACTGATTTCAGGGACCTGTACCTCAGTGCATGGCTTACATCAGGTATTTCCTCCTAACCCACTGACCAGCATCGTGTTTTTAAGATGATGGGGAACCAAGAGCTGTTGTTGGCACTCAGAAACAGCAGGACTTTGAAGTACTCACAAAATAACCAAAATGCCTGTTTTCACACCCAGTCTGTGAAAGCAGGCTGTGTGCTGCTTCACTTTGATGGTTTCCCTTATGCTAATGACACTGAGGCTGGCCTCTTTTTTCCTCCTGCATGTTGTTAACATCCTTATTAAGGTACCTTTCAGAAACTCTCCTTTTCGTTGTTGTTTCTGTCAGCTTGACAGGACGTGTTTACACGTGGAATGCATGCAAAAGGAGTTGATTTACTTGTCCTTTATTCCTCTGCAGCTGTTCCCCAGCTCAAGGTGAGAAAGGGTGTCTGCTGTAGAGGTGATTTGTCTGTTCCATGGGTGGATACAATGCGTTTAGATGCTGTTTTGGCTGCAGTATTGCAGACGAGTTTTAAATTGGATTGCGTGTGTATGATGACAGGCCTACAGGCAGGGAGCTTGACAGCTACCTTCTAGGAGCTGCTCCAAGTCATTGATTGAGTACACGGAGCTCAGAATGAGTTATACTTAGTGGCCGAGGCTGGGGGAAAGGGAGGAGAGAAAATTAAATATTTACTAATCTTACTTCTGTAATGCCTTACAAACACGAGTGTGCTTAGCCTCGCAGCGTTCCTGGGAGGTGCATATTAGCAGTTTTATGTGTAAAATTGGGTGATCCATAGCTTTTCCACTCTAAGTTGGCTTTGTGAGGTAAATCCTTCAGAGAACCCAGGCTGCGCTTTCAAGAGAAGGTTTCAGCCTACATAAACTGGCACTGCCACCTGAAGAAATGATCCTGCTGCTCCATTCCTTCTGCCAACACAAGCATTTATGCAGCTCTGTTGTCAATTGCCTTGGAGAACCCAGATGGGTTCAAATTAACCTTTTTTTTGGCCAGATGAGATTGCTTCTTTTGGCAACAGTTCTGGCTTAAACTGTTTGTGGAACTGTGGAGTAAGATTTGTTAGCTTTTGATAGTTAAAAGTGTGATGGAAACTTTATCTGCAACACAAGTTACAAGCAGACTCCTGTGTTATTCTTCTGAGAAAGGACATTATTGTTGTTTCCATTACAGCCCTGCCTGTAAGATGGAGTACAACACCTAGCAGAGTGTGGAGCCACATGCTCTAAAAGATAGCTCCTACCCTCCTAGGCCCTGCAGACTAAACAAAGTGTTTGAAAAGGTAAGGGGAAGGAAGTTCTGAGTGGGCTCTTGCACAGTGAGGCACTGAGGCAGAGAAAACACGACCTCCAGAAGTCCTATCTTTGGCCTGCTCCAAGCATTCTGGTTCAGTGATGGGCCTCAGCAGTCACAGCACTGGGAAGGAAAATACATTTAACGTCTTGTGTCATTTCTTAACTTAGAATTTGTGCAGATTTTGTGGTGTTTTGTTTTGTTTTTTGGTCTGGCCCTTATTTTAAACACTGAAGCCTTGTGCCTCTCATGTGTTGATTTGACTGAATAATGAATTAAACAGCATTTCATGTTTACTTTTCATTTGTTTTGCTGCAGGACAGCAGGATTGCAGCCTGACAGCTGATAGAGGCCAACTTGGCTGAGATTAAATTCATCCTACAGGTCTAGGCCGGCCTACCATAATCCAGAGCTGGTTAAAGAACCCGAGTTGGCAGCTAGGCCATCTCCACAAACAAAAGCTGTTCTATTGACGCTCAGCTAGAACAGGCAGGGTGTAGGTAGGTTTGCAAAAAGTATGACTCTCTGGAAATCTTAAGAAAGAGGCATCTGCTAGCTCTTTGCTGCAGCCCCTCCATGGGATCTACCACTGCCCAGGATTGGGTTCTATGAAGTTCCCTTTCATAGTCCACTGCAGTGCACAGCTGCCCCAGAAAGCTTTTTTTTTAATTTCTGCCACCAAAAGTGGTTAAACTTGCTGTGGTAACAAAGAGGGCAGGGAGCACTTCCAGCACGGGTTACCCTTGCTCAGCGTTGTGGGTGGTAATCTCTGAGATGAGAAGTGCAGGAATGAGGAGCAGGGTGGGGCAGTATCTTCAATCTCTTTCTGTCTTTGAAGTGATCGTGGGCACGTGGTTGCACGTGTCAGTGTAGCCCAGTCCCACAGGGTATAATTGTACTATTATGTCATCGTTATTACTAATACAATAACAGGCACATTTGGGGTTGAACTACTGCAATTGTTTTGAAAAAAAAGGGGAAAAAACTGCATACAACCAAGCCCCATCTTCTGAATAGAACAGTCTTGAAACAGCAGCTTACCTTATAGATTCCTAACGTGTGTTTCTATATGTATTAATATATACATAAAACTTTTTAAAAGCTCCTTGGATATGAGTGGGATTTTTCAGATGCAATGACACGTGTTTTCATACTCACATGTTAGGATTCAGCTCATTAGTGAAACAGTTAAATATTTAACCACCATGAGTCATACACCTTTTTAAAACAAACAGAGTGTAAAAGGATGTAAAGAAATAATTCTACCCTTACTCCTAATTCTGAACTAGCTTAGGGAGTTGCTATCTCATCTGCAAGAAAAAATACTCAAGAAAATTAGGGACAGTGTTCTGACTGTACAAGTCAACTTTATGATGGTATGTGCTTACAAATATGTTTGTGATCCAGTGGGTAAGATGGAGGGAAATGATCTGGGATCTTGTAGGCCTTTCAAGCAGCAGAAGTTTGCAGCAATAATTGAAATCAGTAACTTTTTAAACAGGTAACTATATTTATATTTTGGCAACAGAACTAGGAAACTCCATCCTACAATAGAGAAAAATGCTTTCAAGTAGTGTAGCAATAATGTGAAATTTCCTTTCCTCTTCTTAATTGATTATGTCAGGTTAATGGCCGATGAAAGTCAGAGGTGAGAAGCTCAGCCATGCATCAAGTCACACAAAAATGCACACTGTGTCCATTCTGTTGAACAATTCCCAAAACAAACAGGCAGTCTGTCAATCTTTACTTTGTCAAGGTCAACAAACCATGGTACTGAAATGCTAGTGAAGATGTTAAGAGAAATTCTGATTAAGAGAATCTCCTGTTTCATGAGTGGATTTGACTTTTGGAAAGCAGCTGAACTCTGGTTTCTAAGTGTTCAGACACGAGGGAGTGTTAGCTTTCAAGTCCTAGGCAGCTTCATTTATTTTGTAGCTTATGTGCAGGGGTGTTTCTGTCTTTAAGACCAAGTCATATCTTCACAGATATGTAATGAGGACTTGCAGCCCAGAAAGCCAGCTGTGCTCTGGGCTGTATCCAAAGCAGCCTGGGCAGCAGGTCGAGGGACAGATTCTGCCCCTCTGCTCTGCTCTGCTCTGGTGAGAGCTCACCTGCAGTGCTGTGCCCAGCTCTGGGGTCCCAGCACAAGAGGGACATGGACCTGTTGGAACGAGTTCAAGAGGATGATCAGAGGGATGGAGCACCTTCCCTATAAGGAAAAGCTGACAATTAGCTTTTTTCAGCCTGGAAAAGAGAAGGCTTTGGGGTGACCTAATTGTGGCCTTCCAGTACCTAAAGGGAGCCTACAGGAAAGATGGAGAGGGACTTTTCACAAGAGCATATAGTGACAGGACAAGGAGGAATGACCTCAAACTGAAAGAGTGTAGGTTTAGATTGGATATTAGGAAGAAATTCTTTATTGTAAGGGTGGTGAGGCACTGGAACAGGTTGCCCAGAAAGTTGTGGATGCCTCATCTCTGGGAGTGTTTAAGGCCAGGCTGGGTGGGGCTCTGAGCAACCTGGTCTAGTGAAAGGTGTCCCTGCCCATGGCAGGCAGGTTGGAAAGAGATGATCTCATCCATCCCAAGCCATTCTGTTATTCTATGATCTGTGTCCTAATTGCTGGTTTCTGCTGATTTGGGGTCTGTAATTAATTTTCACTTGGAAAGAAGAGACTAATGTTTGTAAATATAGAGAGTGAGGAGTTTTCTTTTGGTCATTTTCTTGCTGCAACATTGCTAGTGCTTTTTGTTAGGAAGAGGGAATCAATGATTATTCAGAAGAATGTCCTCTGGCACTTTAAATCTCTATTAAGTAGAGTCAGGTAGCAGTCTTTTAAATGTAACAACTCCTCAGCTCTATAGTTGCTGTAGATTTCCCACAAATGTGTGGATTATTGCTACTTACATCTGGTAGGGTGAACATCTGGAAAAGAGCAGGTGATACGTGGGATATTCTGCTGCCATACCTCTTGGAACATAGAATGGAATAAAAGTACAGGAGGGCATCACAAGTAGTCTTGGTGTTAGATGACAGTTCATTATGGGGAAAACAAGGAGGCAAGCAGGAGAAACACCTTTCTCATGACAGTTAACCTGTGGAACCCAAGTTGTCTGTTCCTTGAAACAGCTCTTTCTTTCTCCTTGTTGCCTAATTTGGTGAGGCATTGACGAAGCTGCTAACAGGTATTTAATTCTTCCTACTGTTTAAGGGAGATGTTGAGTTAGAGCTTTTTCACTTAACAAAACTATTTGCTTTAAAGACTTGGTGGAAGGTGGTGGATGCTGTCAGTGAAACCTTTCATGTGAAGGTGTAAGGAGTGGAGGAAGAAATGTCAGGTGGCTTGGATGTAGGATGAAGTGTCACTTCTGTCTGTCCGTTATCTCTTGGAATAGGGACTTCTTGAGTATTATGATTTCTTAATGAAATTGCAAATTTCATCGTGGAACTGTATCTTCTGTCATTCTTTCCCTAGCTTGAGCTTAAAAATCATTACTGACTGAAGCAGCCTACAAGGCATGGAGAATTCAATACACAGAAAGGCAATGTCAATTAAAATTTGGGGGAGCTTGTATTGCTTTCCTGATCGTGCATCTAGGCTCTCATGCACAGTACAACTTTGCTTGACTGTCAGCTTTTTGAAATTAAAATGACTTTTAATCACTTCTATATAAATATTAATCCCAACCCTTATCTTAAAAGGCTCCAGGACCCAAGGTATTTTGAACATTTTAAAACAAAAATGAAAATTCAAGCAGTATGGAGAATTCTTTAGAATTGCTACTGTTTTTCTTACTTATTATTAGTCCTATATATAAGGCTAAGGTAAAATCCTGGAAAATATATTAGTTTTTTATCTCTTCATTTGTTTTATTTCCTAGTAAGGTACTTTTCATGTCCTGTGGGAGCAGGAGGACGAACAAAGGCATCTGACTGACCAGCATAGCGGAAGTGATACACAGAACAAAGAAGGCTTCTTATTTGTAATCTCTTAGGTTTTTATTCATCTCAATTCATAACAGAGGAAATCAATAATATTCAGTTGTTTTGGTAAAGTAGTATTAGGTCAAAATCAAGCAGTTCTTTTAACAAACAAGCTTACTGTAATGTTCCTGGCTGTAAGGCTGAAGTTTCAAAGCAGTGTGCTTTTTACTTTGATTTATTTATTGTCAGTAGCTTATCAGGCCTTTGTTTGAATTAGGAGCCATTGTGGGCAGCCAGAAATTGAACTTTATGTAATATAATCTATCTGTCACTTAGTATCAGTTCCCTAACAGTGATGCTAACACATTCAGACTTTAGCATCTGGACCTCGCACTTGAGTTTTCAGCCGCAAGGTAGGGTCTAATGTTTCAGTGCTTCCATGTAGTCCCTTCCTAGCTATTTCCCATCTGTGTGTGACTGTCCCACTTCCCTAGGGGTCAGTCACCAGTGGTGCCAATGTCACCAGACAGGACTTTTCCCAAGAGAAATTTTGTTTAAACTGTATCACATGTTAAACTGTGCCAGACTACTGACTACTCAAAAGTCAGTAAAATGATAATAAAGCAGAAAGTTGCGGGATTATGCTTGCGCATATTTCTAAGATGAATATGTAACTTTTTATTTCATGGGTCAATTCCAAAAAAAGCGGTTCTCCAGTCTCCTTTAATGATTTAAAGAAGAAAGGCCAAAGTATGGAAAGATAAGATGTGATTTCAGGAAAGACAAAGAACAAGCATTAGAGTCTACAGCTGGGTTCTCAGCCTCCCTGACAAAGTCAGTTCTTGAAAGAAAAATCTGTAATAGTTAATGTACTAACCGTTACTAAAATTTGCAATCTGCCTTCCACCTCCTGTAGAGCCTTTATGGCTCTCAGGCTTTTCTGGGAATGTGCTTATTTCATGCTTTCCTAGCTGGAGAAGACCTTGGAAGAAATCAGGCAAGCCTGTCCTTGAGCAAGAGGAAAATTCACACATCTCCACCCTGGGCTTCCTGTGAGCTTCCAAGAACGTGCTTCTGTGATTGCTGCACCTATTTCATGTGCTCCTGGTGGGGCCTGGGAGTTGGCTGTAAATGAGGGGTGCTTTGTGCTTTGGGCCCAAACATAATATGGAGACTTAAGCATTGAAGGATAAAAGCAGTAGGTGGCTGGGCTGGCTGAAGGACACTTCCCCAGATCTGTGCTCAGGTTTTGTATATCATGAATTACCTGTTGGCACTAATGATAGAACTCCAAACCATCAAATAAACAGGGTATCTTTTGTCGTACACCCTCCCTCTGTTTTCTTCTGTGAATTGGCTTCTTAGTTTAGGTATTAATTCAGAAGGTGGGAAGCTCAGCTAGAGCCAATGAGCGGGAAGCTTAGCCCGGAGCAATAGCTCCTCTGTCTCTTGAGCAAGTAGCAGCGAGGGAATGAAACTTCCCTCAAAACATCTGGCAGAGCTGAGCTGTGCCAGTACACCCTTCCTCCCCCAGGGAAGATGACTGACTCCTAGGGAGGGGCCAGATCAAAAGGAAGGTGCAGGGAAACGGAAACAGGGGTGAAAAGGGATGCCAGAATGTTTAAAACATAGCTGCTGCATCTGCCTAGTGGTCTAGCTCCTGTTTGTGGAATAAATTTCATGAAAGGTGCACTTATTTATGTTAGCCTGTGATATCTAGGTCTAGACCAACGGGCATGTTTTAAGAGTTTGGGAAAGAAAAGGAGACCAAGATATTTTGCTTGCACTTTTTGCTTTAAGGTAATTTAGTCTAAAAATCTTTGAAGTAAAATAAACATTGTGTTTTAAATAGCCGAAGGCATTTACTATGTTCGCAAAGACCTTTACTCTTTGCGGTCTGGTTTGAGGAGGGTGGGGTTTTTTTGTTTGTTTTTTTGGGGTTTTTGTTTGTTTGTGTGGGGTTTTTTTTTTGTTTTGTTTTGTTTTTTTGTCTAGAAGGAACAAAAATATTTGTGATCTTGCTTTTGACTCCTGGACTGCCACTTCTCTGTGTGAGGTGGAATTGTACAAAACTTCATTTTAATATTACTCCAAAGGAGAGATACACTGCTAGTGGAGGGGTCTGGAAAAGCGAGATGAAACTCTTTCCTTTCAGGATTTGCTTTGAAGAATGGTGGATTGTATTCATTTCGATTTCCCTCCCTTTAGTACTGGTGCTTGGATTGACACTAAGAGTGGGCTTGATGCAGGTTTAGAGAGGTGGCCCTCATGAGCCCAAACAGCCCAAACTGCCTCTGTGGGTCAGGAATTGTCCCTGAAAGTCTCTTGTGTGATGGTCACCAGCTGACATTCGGAGCACCTTTCAGACCTTTGAAACACTCAGTGGTCCTGCACGGTGAAGTCTGTGTTCATCTGGTGTAATTAACTCTGCTGGCAGGGGCAAATTTATTGTTAGCAGTGGAAACCCTGTGAAACATGGCAAACCTTGAAGTCAGATGAAAAGTAGCATTTTTAGCTCATTTTGTTATAATCCCTGCCTGCTGTACCATGAATATATAAGCCCTAAATGTCAATACCTGCTGTGCTGTTGTTAAGTTTAGTAGATGCAAAGGATTCACTTGTAATTTAAATGGTGAGCTACAGGTGCTTTTTCCCTACTGTAATAGGGTGGATTTTTAAATCCAAGTTTGGTACCTACTGGTTATATTTTTCAGTGCAAGTCAAATAAAGTTGTGGCCTTCTGTGGAGCTTTGTAATTCACAGAACTATTGATCTTCTCTGATTCAGTGCAATGTTACTGCTAATTCAGAGTAAAGAACTCTGGTTTTGTCTTTTTACAAAATAAACAAAAGGACAGAAACAGTGTGTGATGAACTGGCCACAACCCCCATTCCTAGGGTTCCCCTGCCCCTCTGGCAGGCAGGAGGCAGACAATTTGAGAGTGAAGCTCAGCCTTGGAAGAAGGGAGGGGTGACTGCAAAGTGTTTCAAGATTTGGTTTTGTATCTCGTTATCTTGCTCTAATTTAATTGGTAATAAATTAAATTAATTTCCCCAAGTTGAGACCGTTTTGCCCAGGACAGTAACTGGTGATTGATCTCTCCCCTATCTCGACCCATGAGCCTTATATCTTCTCTCCCCTGACCAGCTGAGGAAGGGAATGATGGAGTGGCTTTGGTGGGCACCTGGTGTCCAGCCAGGGTCAAACCACCCCTATAGGTTATGTAATAAAGTCAGAAAACACCTTGAAGTGTGAGAATGTGATTCTGGTAAACAGATAAACATACCAGATGAAACACCAAACCAACCCCTCTTAAAAAACTTGGCCTCAAGAAAACAAGCCACACAGAAGCCAGCAAAACCTGCTCTGATGTGAAATGCTTGATTTTATGGTAATAAAATACTAAAGTAAAAATTTTAAATGTATTCAAATAGCTTTTGCCAAATAGCAACAACCGTGCATGAATTTTTCTACCGTCTTCTGAGTTATTTATAAGGGAAAATACTTAGATCCTGTTTTTCCACTACATCTTTCAAAAAAGAAAAAAAAAATCACACAGGAAAGGTTTGTGTACATGAGAGAATTTTGCTTGCTTATGTTGTTAGAGCTTGATTTTGCTCTTTGAATGTAAGGTTATGTTTAAAAGCTACATTCTGCTGGCATCTTCTGAGGTTATGTTCTTCAGAACTCTTTATATGGGCTAAAATAAGCAGTAGTAGTTAAACAAATATGGCACAGTCAAAGCAAATGCTTTGATCAAGTATTGTTGACGAATGTACTGTTACAGAAAGCCTTAAATAACATGTTTTATTTCTGTCTTGCCATAGTGCATGGCATTAGATGAATCAAAACAGGTGGATTTTAAGTTACATGCATGTTTTAGGAACTGGTGATTAATCAAGAATTATAGTAGTGCAATGTGTATGTCTTTTAGTAAGTGCATTTAAAAACACATTTGGCAATAAATACATCATTTAGGTACGTAACCAAACACTTAATTTAAGGAAAAGTTCCAGAGAAATGATGACGTTGCCTAACCTTTGGTACATACCTTGAACCTAGCTACTTATTCCTGTTTGGACAGAGATTTCAGCTTTGGGTAGTGTTTCTAGAGTCTGGAGCACCTGTACACTGCAACCTTCTGCAGGAGGGTGTTAAAGACTTCAGCTACAAGAGCCTCAAACTGCAGGTTGTCCTCCTAATACTTGTGAGATACTGTCACGTTGCTTGTCACTTCTACTGCAGTTGTAAGGTCTGCAGTGATTGTTATTCAAAACAGGGCACCTTTTGGATGGAGAAAGACACAACTGTTGATTTTAAACCCTTAAAGACCTTCGCCATCGTATAAATATATTAAGGAGCTTTCCTGTGCCAGAAACTTGGAGCTATGATCTGCTAGAGACAAACTGCTTGATGAATTGCCACAAGAAGTGACAAGTTAGCAGTAGCAGCTTTTAGATACGTGTTGCACCACAAGGCATAATGCCTAAGAATGAAGAATCTCTCAGAACCTTTTTGGATGTTTGAGATCTGAGCTGTATGAACATGAGATGGAATTGTAAGGTGCTGATTTGCACTGTGGTGCTTTTTTTCTGGATAAGAAACTGTTGAACCAGAATCCATCAGAAGGCTTCTGTTGAATATCAGTGGAGCAAAAATTCACCTGCTCATCCCCTGGGTCTGATTTTTTCCCATAAGAGATGGGAGACAGTCACCTGCGGTGCCTCCTTGGCTTCTGCAGTTCTTCACAGTCTGAATCATTGCTTTGAGCATTTGTTGGTCTCAGATTAACTTCACGCAATAGAATGAGAATTCTATGGCCTATGAAGTGTTGGCATGCACTCTTTTCTTTTACCCCTGCTGTCGGACCTGGCAGAAAATCAGTGCATTTACTTCACAGTAGTATGGCAAAGCTCTTTCTTGGTGTGACTTGTTTTTGGTTTTGCTTTTTTTCGTGTTTGCACTTCATAGCTTTCAGGAACCTGAGTGCTGCTTTTGCTTGAAGCTCAAGTATGAGCACACGCCGTCTAACCTGAGGCTGAGATGTCAAAGGTAGGGCCTCAGTGTGTTTTTTGCAGATGCCCCTCTCCTGCACAGATTTATGGATGGAGCCATGGGGGTTCCAGCTGAGAGGAGAAAGTGAGGTGGAAAAAATGCAGGCTCTAATTGTATTTCTGAAATGAAACACAAGCTTCTAAAATCTTTAAAAAGCAGGGGTGAATCTTTCTGATGTATGTGTCAGTTGACATACATCTTGTCACCATTATCTCTCTGACAGTTTATGCTTAAAAGAATCCAGCTTTTTTTACAGGTGTGCAAATTTTGCTCATAGTGCTTATCAGTTTGGAGAATAGGATAGGACTTCCTAAACCACTGAAATATTTCAAAGTGAAGACTTTTTCTCAGGATATAATTCTTATTTATAGCTATTGTGTGTATATATACTGATATATATACATATATCAGTAAAATACTACTAAAAAATGCAGTCTTGTTATGCATCCCCTGATTTCAGGGTCCTAAACATCTCAAGGAGAGCTGATGAGCTTGCTTGATTTTCTGATTTAAATGAAGTATTGTGCTTTCAAAGCATGATGAAGCGTGATACCTCATCCTCTTTTGTTGGATGCATGTGTACTTTATCAAATATACACAGTTCTGTGCTGCTACTGCAGTACAATATTTGTGTTGCACACTTTGAAAGGATAGGTATTGTTGTGATGTAGTGTCCGAATATAATTTCATCATGTGATTTTTCTAGTGAAATTGCTTTGAAATAGAACAACAACAACAACAAATTTTCCTTTGCTTCTGTGGAATGTAAGTGCCGTGATCATCTCTGGAAAGACCAGCCTTTGGAGTTTAAGTGAAAACCCCTCCCAAAATGGGAAGCCAGCTTCAAGGTGTAGTGGCAGCAGTGGTGTACTCTGGGGTTCATTGAAAGCCTTTTTTAGTGTCATGCAGACTGACTGCTTCCCGTTCTTTATTGCTTTATGTTTTGTCACAGCTCAAGTGATCTTTGGTCTCAAGCATTCGTAATCCTTTGCTCTGGCAGGGCTGTGGGGGCAGCTACCTGAATGTAATGAACAAACTCACCATGAAGTGGAAATTGCCGTGTAGATAAGGTCTAGGGAAATTGGGTTTAAATGAAGAAAGCAATAAGATGTAATCTCCCAGGAGACCTGAAAGGAAATCTGATTGCACCACCTGATTTAGGGAGGAAACACTGATTTTTCCTGATGTAGCTCTTCTGCTTTTACTTATCCTATGTGTCACCATACAGTCATTGTGTCTGTAACTGCAGCACTAAGGAAAAAAGATGTGTAAATGTTTTCTGTTAATAAAGCCCCACATATAAGTCCCTATGTGCTTTCAAGTTCTTCATTACAGCCCTGTCCCTCAAGCACAAGCCACAGGGTGGCTGTTATATTAAACTGGTTAAACTCCTGAAATGTTCTTCTTGGAGTGCCCAGCACTACAAACTGTCCACAGCAAAAATGAGAGACATTTTCCTCACTTGTAATTTAAAATAGGAAACATATCCAGACCTTTTCTTCAGTAGAATGTGAAGGAAAACTGTGTAGGGATCTTGTGGGCAGCCTGAGAGTTTTGAGGTTTTTTTCCCCCCTCAGCTAATCTTGGAGGACCAGGACTGGCTGCCCCCTCATCTGTAATTTCTTTGTTATCCTAACTCTTCACTTAACCCTTAAGGCAGGCTAATTAATGCCTTTCAGCTTCACCCTTGTCTGATACCTGAATGGGGGACACAAAAAGCCCTCTGCAAAATGTACCTGGTGATGCTGTCTGTCAGGGCTGCTGTGGCAGGAAGGCGAGGAGGGGACTGGCTGCTCTCTCTGTCCTGCTGTGGGCTGAGCATGCCCTCATTGTTATTTCTGGATCTGCTGATTCAGCACGGCAGCAGTGCGTAATATATACAAAATATGAGTGGCTACATATGTCGGATTAAAAAGTAAACAGGTCAGAGTGTGTCCTCTGATGTGTATTTATAGCACACTGACACCAGCAGGAGTTATGTACATCTGAAGGCGGATTCAGCCTGTGCAGTAAGTGGAGAAAAGCGTGCCTCAGGCCAAAGCAGCAGAGGCTGCATATCGTATGTTTCAGTGAATATCACTTCTAACTGTCCTTATATATACCCTACTTACATTGTATATCTAACTTCAGCGATTAGCACCTGTTAGGTATAAATGTGGTGACAAGCTGTACCTTTCTGGAGTTGCTTAAGAGTTACAAATAGGCATGACTGAGTAGTTGAAGGACATTGAATTAAACATGCTTGAATTAATAGGGTAATGATTGGTGCTGCTCAGAGCTATAAAATAAACACTAGCTAGAGCTCTGTGCTATGTGGCAACCGGATCGAGCCGTGGGGTTGCTGAAGTATTCTGAAATGACTCAACTTTGTTAAGTGAGAGAGATAATCCTAAGAAAGCTCTCTACGTAGGCTCCCTGCACAGTTAACGTTTTAAACCCCCCTTTGGCTTGTTGTTATGACTTCAAAGATACTCTAAAGCCTTTGTTAAATTGATCATTAACTCTGCAATGTTATAATTAGACATTTGAACTTGGCTGCATTCAAAAAGAAAACGCAAGAATGAAAATCCTGGCCAGCGTTGTTTCTCTGCAGCTCATCAGCATGGTCAGAGAAGGATTAAAGTTCCACAGGAGTTAAAAAGCAATGGGGATTGAAGGCATTAACCAGCCTTGCAGGATGGATAGGGAGCCATTAATCCACAGAGTTTTTCTTTGAAAGTATGGAGCGAGCATAATGTCAGGAACCTGAAATGGGTTTCTGCTGGAGATTTAGATTTAAGCTCATAAACCATTCTGATGGGAATGTCGGGCTGGAAGCGTGTGTTGGGGAATCCTTAAGTTTGCAGCCCAGCAATTGAGCACGCTACAGCCTTCAGCTGTGGGCTGCCACTGACCCATTCCAAGGCTGCAAAACCAGCAGAGGAAGCCCCGGAGGCAGCTTTAAACAATAGCAACGAGCCCAAGCAGCGGCTGGGAAGATTGAGGGTGGCTGGAGGCTGCGGTTAAAGTTTATGAGGTCTGGGGCTGGGAGAAGCTCAGCCCTACGTCTCCCACTTTCTTCCCTCAGTCTCTCCTGATGGAGTACAAGGCGAGACAACAGCTGGTAGCTACTATAAGCCCGGCTGCAGAGTGGATGGGAAAACCTGTCTCCATAGTAACAGAGCAGGCATTGCATGTGCTGCTCCTGCTAGATCTGGGGAGTAGCTGGCTAAAGACATCTGGTCGGTGTAGCCAATTCTCTGGGGAAATTAGCTCATTTCATCTGATAGTAACCACAGAAACTTTTGACTTGGTTTAATAGTATGATGCTGAACATGAGATAGAACCAACTGGTTCAGCAGTTTTGAAAGTCAGAGATTATCTAACTACTTTAAGATAAATATTTTGGTAAGGGAGGCTATTGCTTGTGCTCATTACCCCACCTCCTGCTCTTCCCTGTGGTGATGTTTCTGTCTAATATGAGGTGATTCTTCAGTGTGGGGTGGCTTTTATGAATTCAAAGATAGTTTTCTCTTTCTAAATATTTATTTCTTCTGCTTACAAGAGCTCTTTTTATTATACAGTGATCCCTCTAAGCCTTTCATCTTAGGGAAGCTCTATATAGTGTGAGATAATGTCTGTGCTAACATACTATGGCCTGTACTCTAAAAAAAGTTCACTCCCCACCCGCAAAATCTTGGGTCAATTAACTCATATATTTTCAAAAGGAATATTCTGAACAGTTATGCAGCTACAAATAAACCTCAAAGTAACTGTTAAATATGTGTCAAAGTCTTGAACTATTTAGCATTAATTAAACCAATTACAGATCATAATCTTGTGTACAAGACAGGAAAACTCCCAACTGATTTTTGTGGAACAAATTCTGCATCCAATGGGAAGAGACTATACTGTGGATATGGTGGTTGGGTATGTTGGCTGTTGTTGTTTTCCTGTTTGCCATGAAATTTATCAGCTCATACTATCTGTAGGTAACACTCAGAAATTTGGAGGAAATTGAAGAGGCCCAAGAAGAACATCCTAACTGTGTGGGGCACAAAGAAATGCTTGATCTTCCACCACCCACACCTACTGCTGACACCTACTCCTGGTTTCAAATATTTGAGCTCAGTGGGTTGTTATGACTGTCATGAGCTAGAAAATGAAGATGTGTGGACAGGCATGATCCTGAACTGTATGTCTCTGTTTATTGAAGACCAGCAGAGCTGTCAGTCTTTGAGAAGCCCTACTCATGATTTCTGCTTGAGCACATGGGGTTGAATGAGAGGAGTGTGTTCAGCTCTGCTGGGCAACAGCAATAAATGATTTTATGGAGAATAAGAGCTGCTAGCTGCCATAGTCCTTAAGAAAGATCTGAAGGGCATCTAAAGGCCTTAACAGAAATCTGAGAAATGATTTTAATAAAGGAAGCTGTGAGCTGTCCTTGAAACTGAAAGACAAACATCTTGGTTTCATAGTTTTAGATTTCTGGCTATGGGAATCAATAAGAAAGAATTCTACTTAATCAGAGAAGAATGATGATATTATAGAAAGTCTTAAGGTGCGAGGTTGCTTTGAGGGTCTTGAGGTGGATGGTTGTTTGCCTTTCTGCATTTTGTTTACTTGCTCTTATGAAGCCAAATGGCTTTGGTTGAAACTTGCAATAAGTCTTCCTGAAGCTGGATGTTGATAAAAATTAGGGAATTCCGGTCCAGTGTGGTTATTAACATGAAATCTTTCCTCTCAGGGTATAGAGAGGGTGTTTCTTTTCCACTGGGCTCCTTATTTGCACAACATTTTCAGGAAGTTTAAATTCCTCTGACATGCCTGGTCTTATGATCTGTCCAGATCAACTCATGGATTTGGGAGTTTTGAGAGGGAAACTGGAGACAGGGTAATCACATGGACCTCTCTAGGGAGACCAGCCCAAAAATAGAGACCCCACACAAATATCTCTCTCAAGTGAGAACTGATAGTCGATTTCCTCAGTAAATTTCCTCTGCTTTTTATTCTGTTGCTCCAAGCTGAGTTCAAAGCAGTTCTTATAGGATGACTGGGGATTTTTTCAGCTTTTAGCTATTAATTAGGTTAGGTAGTAAAAGACAGTCATACATGCTGTCCCTTCATGGAAGCGGGTAGGTACTCCTGAAATCATAGCTGCACACATCTCAATGTGCCTAAGGCACTTGACATGGATTTCCCTTTGAACATCTCTGGAACGCCTCTATTTCTCTCCTTTAGCTGGAGAAAATGGCATTTTTGCATTTTTGCCTTGTTCAAGTGCTTGGAGTTTGCAGTCCCCATTAGGTCACTTTCTAGCCTGGCAGTTAATGCTAATTTAGCTAATCAGTGTAAATGTTGCTTGTATAATTGTTTCATAGTTATGAACGTGCTTGAAAACACATCACATGTGGTCGCAGAAGTTTTTAAGAGTTTAGCTGGTGTTTGGAATATGGTACAATTGCATTTCTGATGCCTGGCTACATGCTGGCGTTTCTTTCTGTGTTTTCCTTTCAGGAAGCACAAATCGTGGATCAGTAGTCAGATATATGTGTTGTGAGGGTGTAATCTTCCCTTTTCAACAGATGGGTTCAACTGTGCCTGTCTGTCACGGATTGCAGCTTGCTTCAGTGGCCCTCCCATTGGCTTGGATGGGGATATTCAAGAGTAAATTGCTGTAGAGTGAAGAGGTGTCAGAAATCAGATTTGTGTGTGTACCATGGACAGCTTAGTGTTAAAGCCTCAAGACTGAAGTTGAATCCCCAAACAAAATGTCAGAAGTATTCTTCCTGCCAAAACTCTGAATAGCTTCTTTTATCATTGGGTCCTATGATTGTGTTGGCTGACAGGCCGAGTTGCACAATGTACTGAGCAGCAGTGAAGAGTACAACCTGAGCAAAAGGAGAGCTTCTCAGCTCCCAAAGAGGAATAAGTACTTCAGTGGGGTTCCTTTGAGCCCGAGTTCTGACTGAATTATCTTTGTATTTATTTTAACAGTAAAACAAGTTGAAGGCTGAAAAAAACACCCTGCTTTAAAGGGTAGAAAGAGCCACAGAACATGAAGTTAAAGGGAACTCCTTGAATGTTGTTAAGGATTCCAGAAGTACTCTTTAATTGCTGCCAAAGCTAATGTGGCTGGAATTTCTGTGGGAAACATCAGTGCAGTAGCCAGTTAGTACACAAATACCTCCAGTTTGCAATAGATTCCTCTTCCCCAAGCTTATTCACCCTGTTCTCTTCTTTAAAATAATATGAATTAATGTTCAATGTTATTCTTAACATTGAAAAAGTCAAAGATAGCAGTGCAAGGAGTTGCACAGTGGTAACTCCTTGGTGTTGCTCTGAGAACTGATTGCTCATTCTCCACCACCATTGTTTGCTGTCGTTTTAAAGCTAAAAAGTAATCAAATTCAATTCCATGAGCCTGCAATTAATTCATAAAGTGTCTGAAAAGAGGGCTTTCTTAGTGTTTTTCAGAGTAATTTAGCACCACAGATGAACACAGTCTATGTCTTCATAGAATGAAATACCCATTACTATTACTCAAAGGATATGAAACCATATAAAGGATTACCTGAGAGTTTCTACCACGTTTAGAGCACCATAAAACTTGATGTTTAAATAGGCACAACCTTTCTGCCCTCATCAGTGTGCCATTTGGGACAAATAATGTAGTACATGATAGGAGAATTCTCTGATATACCATTTTAACAGCAGATTTCTAATGAGGAAAGCATTAATGTTGGGCTTACTAAAAACATGCACTCATGTCATCAGCTCTGCTATCCCAAGTGCAATAGTTTATAAATATTCAAATACCTAGTTATGGGACACAGTTATAAAGTAATTTACATATCTAGTAGGTTTTCTTTGGCCATCCAGCTGATGAGGAAATGTTCATTGTACAGAAGGCACTCCCTTTCTAGGGTAATGTAATTGTTATGAATTAAGCCCTGAACAAGTACTAGCGATTGACAAAGTTAAATGTGAGTGTGTTATGTGTTGGGGAAAGGGCAAACACGAGGTTGTCATTAAAGTCATTTTCAGCAGAGCTGTTTTAGCTTTACGTGCACTATTCACGTGTCAGTGTTTGGTGGCTATGCATCAGAACGCCCACTCTTTTTCCTCTCACTTCATCTTAGAAAATCACTTTGCCTGTAATTATTTATTTTGCATACTGAGAAAATACTGCTATAAAAGAATTTTTTTACAGTGGAAAAAACATTATCACCTCTCAGTAACAGTGTGATGTGAAGAACGTCACATGTTTCAGTTACCAGTCACACAGAGTGGTGGTTTGCATCGTGAGTTAGTAAATATTGAGGGTGGGTGTATTTAAAGCAGGGACTCACCTTTCTTTAGTACAACCTCTTGCTTCTGTAAGACAACTGCTGCAAGTGTGAGTTTTCAGTAGTTCCATTGTTTCTGGACACATATATTTTTGTGTGGGATGGGCGTTTTTGGTTCCAGTGGGTAATCCTGGCTCTCTGATTTGTCAGTAAGGCCTTTGATGTCCAGAGTAGACTTAATTTTTTTTTGTTGATATCACATCTTAACATCTAATGGGTTCTTGAGAGGCATAAGCAGGACAGACCTACGAAAATCAACTTTTTAAAATAGTAAGCATTGAAAACTGCAGAGAAAGCATAGGCTAAAACATTGGATGATTTTTTGACATTAAAAAAAAATCCTAACCACAAAACAAGAAAAGTTTTATAACTATTGACAAAATTTATCTAACTGTGAAGTAAGACTGACATTTGCTTCATCGCTTACTGGGGAAAATTCTTTGGAAAATGTGGGTTTACAAAGATATGTTTGTTTTAATTACTAATTTAAGCAACAGTAAATCTCAGATCAAGGAGAAGGGCCTAAAAATTCTGCTCTTCCTCAAAAACATCTTTCAGTGAATCACCTGGAAGTATAGCACATAAACAGCAGCTGTGCCTCAAGCTTTAGAAAAATGAGTGCAATAATATGAAGTTCTGCTCTACTGCTACCAGTGGGATGTTCTGATATGTTAATGTCTTAATAGTGCTTATGCCTTATAGTGCATAATGCTTTGGTTCTTCTAATAATGTGTATTTTAAAGTGTGTTCTAAGTCTGACCTTCATTGCCCAATGTTCCAGCACAGAAGAGGTTCATCTGCCTCTAAACCATGCTCCTTGTGCCCATTACTTTCAGTTGCAATAAGTTTTTAACTGTTCAGCTACTGCTCTGCTGAGGGGATTCTTTTAGTCAGGTGACTTTCGCTTGGTATTGTGCAGAGTCTTGAGTTTATTCTTGACATGTCCAAGGCATTGCTTTTACAAGATCTCTCCTTTTCCAAAGAGCTTTAGAGTACAGTGTTGCTGAATTCTGCCAAAGACCAGCTTGGTGGTTTGTTTGTTTTGGTTTTTTTTTTTTTTTTTGTTTTGTGGTTTTTTTTTTAAAAAAATTCATTCCGTATAATGCCCATTAGTTTCCTGAAGTATTTGATGTCGTGAAGCTCAGAGCAGCTGCTACTGAGGCGGCCATGGCTTTTTAAAGAATTTTTTCTTTCCAGCAATGAATGGTGCACTTGTCCTTTATTTGTAAAGGGAGCAGAGGAAAGGTGATAGTGAGTGAAGGGAGTTTCACAGAGCTGCAGTTCTCCTTTGGTAACTTTGAATTCTGCAAAGAGCTGCCTCTGCACCATTTATTTTTGTTGGACCCAAAACTGATAGAAACATGAATTCATGTAAAAATATAAGTCTTTGCACATAACGGTAGCTTGGTTAATGGGGTATGCGACTTCAGAGAGGTCTGGCTTATATCTTCATTTTGGAAGTGTAAGTTTCGTTTGGTCCCTTTGGAACACTGTCAAGGCTTTGGAGAGAGTTTCCACAGCGTTGGTCATGTGCTTTGGTTGGTATAAATTAAGTTCCCCTTCTGGAATGCTCTAATCCTGATGCTCTGAATGATAGCCACAACTGTTCAGTGCTCTCTGGTTGGAGCGGGCGCAGGAAATTGGCACCGGGAGGAAGCTACTTGCCTTCAGTATGTGAAATGTATTTGCCACTTAGCTGAAAATGCTGACTTTGTTGCCTTCAGTTACGTTTATTTTGCATGTCAAATAACTCTCCTCTCCTCCTTCACAAATTTTAGAGGCAACTGTAAAATGCTGACTGAATGGGCTGTGTACATATGGCATCTGAGAGGGTTTTTATTAGCTTAAACTAGCACACGTGTTTTCATGTGAGGAGTATTAAGTGCCTGGACTGCAGGTTTAGTGTGTGACTGTTTTTGCAGCTGTGTGGAAGAGCATGATGTGTATTCCCTGGAGCAGGCCTGGGAGAGAGCTCAAGTATGTTGAGGCAAAAGCAGGTTGTGTTTATGGGAATGTCAAACAGAAATATGGCACTTGAACCCTTATCAGTGCTGAGCCTGATACTGGTAACTGAGTGACGGTTGCCCAGGTGTGTGAGAGGATTTTGCTTCAGAACTTGATGTCTTTATACTGGAACTTTGTCCTGCCACACCAGACAAAAATTAAGTTCTCTTATTTCCTGTTGGGGGGTTTTTGTTTGTTTGTTTGTTTGGGGGGGTGTTTTCTGTTTTTTTTTTTTTCCTTTTTCTTTATTTTTTAATCTGAAGGAAGTTGAAACCAATGTTATTCACTTAAAATTTACTTCTTTTCAAACTCCTATTGAAGAGCATGTTCACTGCTCAGGCCAGCAATCCTAGTTTTGGAGGATGAATTTTGAAAGCATGCTGCTTCTAGAAGAAGAGGATATCACAAGTAAATATAGAATTAATGTCCTGCTTTTGGTGACATCTCGCTCTTCTTATTTGTCGAAATTACATCACATTCTGGGAAGAGTCCCATAAAACCAAAAACCACATAGAGGAGAGTAGCAAGGCCAGAGCTGAGAATTCTGAAGCAAGGCTAGCACACAGGACCATTCCATAACTCACTTCTTGGAGGGAGGGCTGGGCCTCAGGGAGAATTTTTGACTGCTCAGGAGTGGTAAGAAGTTAGAACTTTGTCAGAAAGAACTCCCCTTCAGCATGCTCTGTTTCTGCTTTTGCAGGCACAAGTTGTTGCAATAGGCCATAAATAAATAGCTCATGGGATCTAGGTGTGGGAGCCTCATGATGTCTCTGTGCATATCCAGCTGTACTTCCATCCACAGTGCTTCTTGTCTTGAAGCTTTCATGTGGGTGGCAAGTAGTGGGTTTTCAAAACCACTGGAACAAAAATATTTTTTTTATCAATGCCCCTTCTAATTTCTGTTTGAAAATGTGTTGATGCTTCCTGGATGATATTAGAATATTGCCTCAAACAACAAAAAAGTACATTATGTCTGAAACCACTAGATTTCAAGTGTTGCTGTTACCAAATTTTATAGCAGTGAACAGAACTTGACCATTATGTCTTAAAAATGCCATCTACCCTTATATTCCCTTTTAGTTGTACAAAGTGGAGCTACAGCAAGTTAAGCTAGCCAGATCATGGCCAAATTCTTCCTTTTGGATGACTCTACTTACAGATAAAAGATGCTGTGCAATATTTATTTTCTCTTAGAAAGGAGTAGTGTTGTAAAGTGATGGTCTGAGGGTATAAAAGAAATATGCTTTGCTGGAAGATGCAGTGGCTTTTATTGCCCTGTTATTTGTAGCTGGAACAAAAAAAAAGGCATACAATCTCTTCTTGATGTCCCTCAATAAATTCCATGTTGGCTTTGGAGCAAAGGCAAGACTTATGATCTGCTTGGTGTGTAGGGCATGGTGGGTATGAAGTAGCTTTTTAGAAAAGGAGTGAGAAAGGTTGTTTAATAAAAAGCATGCAACAAGATACTTGACAGGACGAAAATGCTCAGATCAAGGAAAATAGCCACTGTGTAAATAGTGTTATTATGACAGTTCTCTGTAACACAAATACAGACTTGCTTGGCTTACACTGATTTTTTTTTCCTATAGTCTGTAGCAGTTTATATTACCATATTGTATGTACTAATGAATGAGTTTGCATATTTGTGAACTGTGCTTATGTGTGCTTCATCTGAAGTGTAGGTGAATAGTTCCTTTTAATTCAGTAGGATATAAAATTAAGCATATGCTGCACTGGATAGAAGCCAGAGTGTTTTTCACTTTGAAAGAGAGGGTCCTGAATGAATTCCTTCTAGAGACATTTATGAAGCCCTGAATAAGAGGTTCATGAAATAAACAGGAAGTAGTAGGAATTTTTAATCATTTTTGCATAAGGGTTACCATGCTGACACTTTCTCTCTCTTGCCAAATACTTTGGGTTTGAAGTCTCCTTCTTGAGCATACTTGGTGATGGGGGAGAGCTCCACATTAAAACGAGTTCCGTACAATAAATGTGCAAGCCCAGCTTAATTCACAGATTCCTGCAGATTCCTGGTGGATATCATCAGCAACCACACTCAAAGACAATTGCATTATGAGGAGACTTGTGCAGGGGTGACGGTGTGGAAAGTTGTTGTAAGGCAGCCGTGCTCCGAGACCGTGCCTTCACCTGCAAAGCTACACCACTGACATCTGAGGCCTTTTGGGGCTGGTGGAAAAATTCCAGCTGCCAGCCTTTGGGTCTGGCTGAAGCCCCGAGTGAGAAGAAAGCGAAGGAAATCAGCAAAAGGCTTTTTAAATACACCTAAAGGAAGGAGTTAGGTGCCTGACTCCTATTGAAATTCAATAGGATTTAGTTGCTTGGAGCCTTTGGAAAAATTTCAGCCCAAAATTGCAGGCCTGAAGTATTCTTTAATGGTCCCAGTGTTATTGTTCTGTGCTCTCAGCACTGATTAAGGGAAAATAAAAAAGCTTTGTCACAATCAACTGTTCTAGCTCTGTCTCCTAGTAAGCATCCCTGTTTTTTTCAGAACATGAACGCTAATGGAAACATGATTTCATCGTAATTCAAAACATTAATAAGGGAGCTTTAATGATGTCCAGTAACTTGCGATTAATTATGGGCCTCTGAAGGTAGGAATCTAATACAGATATCGTGGTTTTGGTTTTCTGTATCCACTTTAATCATTTGGTGCCCAATTTGCTAGATAAAGGGTTTTTGTCTCATTTAGCAAATGAGACAAGTCTTTAGAAAGAAATGAACAACCAAACATGCTGGCTTTAAACATTTTTTAAAAACTTAGCATTATTTGTTTTCCTCAGAAAAGATGTGATTTACAAGCTCTTTGGAAGTGAGGAGGTTAAGTAGGGGGGAAAAAGAATCTCTAGTCCTAAATAGTGTTTTTGAGACTTGCTGTTGCTCAGTAAGTGTTTATATATATGAGAAACCATTTGTCTTTCTATTTTTGCTCTTTGTACTTCATCAAGTTGGGATTTTTTCTTTATTGAGTCTTTGTGTGCTTGCCTAGGCCATCTGATTTTGCTGTTCTGTGTATCTTAGAAAGCACAGTACAGCTTTCAGGAAAAAATCCTGCCTTTCTCAGTGGAACAAAGAGGGGCCTCTCTATACAAAGTGGGTGAGATTAGAAGAAACAGTTGCCTTTGCTGCTGTTAATTTGCATACCCTGCTCGGGCTATACAGAAGTGCTGTCTGAAGCATTTTGCAAGCCCTGATGTGTCAGGTGAACAGTGTGCTGAGAAGTGGACTCCAGCTCTCTTTGAATTACCACGTAGCCTGTAGTGTTTGGGTTTTGTGCACTGCCCTTCTGCCAGTGTAAATGCAACCTATTGCCACAAAGATCATCAGAGGGCTGGAGCACCTCTCCTGTGAAGACAAGACTGAGAGCTGGGATTGTTCAGCCTGGAAAAGTGAAAGCTCTGGGAAGACCTTACAGCACCTTCCAGTACGTAAAGGAGGCTACAAGAAGGCTGGAGAGGACTTTTTACAAGGGAACGGGACAAGGGGGAATGACTTCAAACTGAAAGGCAGCAGGTTTAGATCAGATATTAGGAATAAATCCTTTACTGTGAGGGTGGTGAGGCACTGGAACAGTTTGCCCAGATAAGTTGTGAATTCCCCATCCCTGGAAGTGTTCAAGGCCAGGTTGGATGGGGCTTTGAGCAATCTGATCTAGTGGAAAGTTCCCTGCCTGTGGTGGGGGGTTGGAGCTAGGTGACCTTTAAGGTTCATTCCAACTCAAACTGTTCTAAGAGTCTGTGATTGTTCTATATGAGAGATGTGCTTCTGCTTTTTTTTTTTTTTTTTTTTTTTCTTGACCTTTGAGGAGTAGAGAGATGCTGTATCTCTGCTTGTTAAAATGCTTAGCCTGTTTGTTGTCCAATCCAGCTACACAGCCCTTGACTGATGGCAACTGTCCCCTTTGTCACTTTACTTTAACCTCAGCAGATTTGTTGTTCTCTCTCTTGGCTCCTGCTTGTCATGGTTCTGAAAAAAAGCTCGTGGCAGTGTCCTTACTCTGCTACTGCTGCCTGAGACTGTGAGGAGGTTCCACCTTACTGCTCTGTAGCAACAATATTCCATTGCCTTGGCTAAAAAACAGGTTTCAGTGCAAGCAGTACCACAGGAAACTTACAGCTGAAGTAATGGTTGTTGGCATGCATTCCCTCTATAAGCTACATGAGGGATTATTTCATTGTTTAAAGAAATTCATGGGAACTTTGTCATCCTTGAAGCCAGATTTGATAGAATTGTGGGAATAATGTGATTTCTCTCTCCTATGAGGGTAATGTAATAGAACTTGTGATACAGCAGACATGGGTAAAAATTGTATTCCTGGTGAAATTTTGCAACGGAAGCAAGTTCTTCAGTACAAGAAATGTGTACTTACGAGTCTTAAAGCTGTCCTCCTCACCAGTGCCTCTTGTCTTCCTGTGCCTGTCACCTCTCCTTCCTCTTAGGGCAGACACCTCTATGGGAGATGCAATAAGCTGTATGTGATCTTCAGTTCTGGGTGTTCTATAGACAGTCAGAATAACATAATGGTATGCTTTGCCTCCTTCCTCCTAGAACGTGTGTTTTACCTCTCTTGCTTTTATGGAGTGCTTTGAAAAAAGTCTGGGGTCTGAGTAAAGTGGTTTTTGTTCATAATAGATTTCAGATGACCTCATCTAGCCCTCCTACATCAAATGGTTGCCCTAATGTCTGTGATGCTCCATGACCAGTTACAGCTTTGAGGTCTACAGGCAGAGCCTCAGGCAATGTATTCTCTACACAGATGCATTCTCAGCCTTCAGAGACAATTTCTGTATCTGTTAAATAGCTGTCTTTGGTGTCGTGATCCGTTTTTTGTCAGTTTTTTGTGGGTTTTTTCCTCCCTAATTATTGATCTAATAGCTTAAAAACATTTCTTTCAGTTAAGTTTTAGGACCCTGTCATTCCTTTTGGAGTTGCTACTGTACTTTATTTCACAATGCAGGTATTGGGTGCCTCCCATCAGAGGACTGTAGCTCTTTCAGTGGGAATCAAGAAGTAAAGGAAGGCCTTTTCAAGATGCATTTATTAGCAAAATACCCTGGGAACTCTGGAAGTATGGACTGTACTAGCAGATAGCACGGGTATATTTGTTTTTCCACAAATATACATGGGCAACTGTGTTTTTATTGATGCTGCCTAAGTTCCTTCATCAGATGGTGAGAGTTGTACTGTAACCAGATGATTAAGTTATGTCAAGTTTTACTTAGCTGTGGTGGGATTATGTGGCTGAAAATGGCACAATGCATGTACCCGGGCTGAAAGGAAGGATGGCAGAAGTGAGGATACCATGTAGAAATCAATCATTAAAGGGAAAAAAAGTAGTTTTTTTCTTCAGTGAGACAGCCTCTGTATGTCCATAGTGTGAATATGCATCACATCTTAGAGGGCACTTTATGCCATGTAAGTTTTTAACCTCAGTGTTGTGTTTCTGTTTTCACCTTGTAGAAAAGAGATTGCTATTAAGTTACATTATGTCTTTGCACAGTGTAGTTCTTGTGTGTATGTAATTTTAACCAAGAAAACTCCTTGACTGAACTTTAATTCCCATGCTCACTCCTGTTTTTTCAGGCAGTTATTTTCTTCTAGTGCGTGTAAATTTCGCATTAGGCTGTTAATCAGAAAAATACAGGGAATGTTTTAGTAGCTCAGGAGAACATAGTTTTCTATTTTTTTTTTTTTTAATTGTCTGCAAGTTTCGGGCCACTAATATAAGAGCTCACAGAAGAAATTCATCAGCCTCCCCCACCCCCGGGAGACCACTTATTAGATTTATGCAACACAAGATATTAAAAACACTTTTGTCTGTCACACAGCCACGGGCAGGGGAGGGGGAATTTGCCAGTTGCTAATGGATACCTGGCGTTTTTGTGTATGACCATGAAGAACAGCTTGTGCACTTTCACCCCCGATGTTCCCTGAATAACTTGGGTCTCATTTAGGTCAATAAGCCTTTATCAAAACGTCAGGAGTGAAAAATGTGTCTTGGTGTAAGCCGACTGGTCGTTCCCTCCAGTCAGCGGCGTCTATAGGACAATCAGTGTTCTCTGAGCTTGTCTGCATGTCAGGCAAAGAGCTGGGTGACAGTAACCATTGAGTGCGTGTCTGTCGCATTGTCTTTGGGACAGCCCCCATTTGCATACTTGCCGGTGTGCCTGTGAGCCAGTGAACCATGCAGGGGCTCGAGGGGACACAGGCGCACAGCTCCCATGCAAATCCTCCTGCGTGGGGAACGCTCCCTCCTTTGGGGCACAATCCAGGCTTTCTCTTCCTACCTTCCACCTGTGATCCTGGCAGGGCCGCCCTGCCTGCTCACAGTGCTGCTTGTGGTTCCGTTGTGCTAAAACGTGAACTTTTTCTCTGGGTTTTTCTTGGCTTACTAAAGTAACTTGTTTCCTTGTTTTGCTTTTAGTAATTGCTTTTTGGGGATATCTGGACAGCATTATCTGTGCTGTGCACGTGATGTGGTGCTATGTAACCTTTCCTCAGATGAGCTATTTTCATTGAAGGACAGTTTTTGCTCCCTGTGTGGTTGGAATTGTCTTTTGTGAAGGGAATTTCCTCCATGGTACTGATGAAGGGAAATGTCCTCTGCATAAGGAAGAACACTTGGATATTAGGGTTTATTGACTGAGTCTGTGAAAGGAATACAATCCCCTGATCAGGGGTTTCCTCTGGTGCTCTATTTTCTGTGACAATTCCACAGCACCTCATGTCAAGCAGAGCTCATAATTTTCCCGTTCAGTTTTGGTTCGTAAGTGACATTAGATATTTCCTAAATGGAGAGTTTCATTGCATTGGAAGCTTCTGTCATAAGACATAGGCTTTCCTTAAAGCATCTGGTGCAGATGTTCTTTCTTTCAATTTATGATGTTCATTATGTCTTTAATTTATCGGAAAATATTTAATAATAGTTCAATTTTAAGAAAAAAAAAGAAATGATGGAGGGTTCTGCTGGATCCTTTCAGAAGAAGCTCTAGAAGAGATTCTTGGCTGAGCTGAAGGGTCTGAGCTTTATGTTTATTACAACCAATGCTCTGGATTATATCTTAAAAATCTACCTTGAATATAAGTGACCATAAACAACTGTGATAGCTGTTCTACTGCATCTGACATCTTGCATAGGTTATGAGGCATCAAAATTAAGGGAAAGAGTCCTGGCTCATGTTCTGCCTTTGTTCTAGCTTTGCTAAAAACATCACAAAGTTGAACTTCAACTCTTTCTTGCCCTGAGATGAACAGGTTTCTTATGCCATCACCCTTTCCCCATTATTTTTACTGTATAGAGCCATATTATTTTGCTCAGTATTCAGGGCAATGTCCCCTGCATTTTTGAAGGCGATAATGACTCCCATTCATCTTGACTAAACTAGGGCTGTGTCTTGGCTATTTCATTTAATTAAGAAAATAATCATAGGTACCATCTTGAGTCCCATTTGCCAGTTTGTTATGCAAAACAGCAGTGAACCCTGCAGACATGTGTGATGGCTGGATAGAATGTTCAACAGCATGTTGTGTTCTCCGCAGTTGCTCTTTATGTGAAATAACACTTTGAAATAAGGAGCTGATTCTCTTAATCTGCACTAACCTGTGTAGCCCTGACATCTTGAGACTGGTTTCTCAGCTGCACTCTTACTTTATGCCATGTGTCGTGTTTTCAATGACAAGCCACTCTTACCATTTCAATAAGTAGATTTTGTTGTTGGCTCTGATGGAGAATGTGGCCATTTGTTAATTGAGTTGGCCAATAAGGAAGGATTGCAGCACCCTGATACTCAAGGAAGCTATGCTGAGTATGCCATGCTTATGTAGTCTGTAGAAAACCCAGGGTTTATCTGCACATTGATGATATTCCAAATATAACTGTACCTGTGTCAAATCAGCAAGAATATCAGGTGTCTGACATCTGTCACCTTGGAGGTGTTTTTCAGGCATTACTAAGGCACCAAAGTCATGCCTTAGTATAGATGAGTCGTTTATAAGTAGCTTGGTACCATCAGTGCTGCAGGACTTGATCTCTGTTTCTGCTGAAGTCCCTAAATGCTGACAAGAGGATGGGAAAGGTGTGTTAGAGAGATCACTTTGTCTTTAGTGTACCTGGAGACTGACTGATACATTGGTGATGGATACTAGAAATGTTTTTTCAATCCATGTGAGCTTAAAGGAAGACTGAGAAAGTATAAATAAGAGGGAAGTTAAGCTGATCTGACAAATGGTACATGAAGCACACCTCTTCCTGAAATAAAATAAGCTAGCAAAATGCTCATCTTCTAAATACAGACTCTGCTTGTTTTCTTTGGCTCAGCCAGGAAACCTTTTGTTTGAATTAGACCAAGTGAATTGCACAGAATGGTTTTCAGTTTTAGTACATGTAGACAAGCCAAACTGCATGCAATCAAAGTATTTCAATTTGCTCCTAATATTTTCTTTCTCTACTCTTACAGGTTTTTCTATTTTACTTCAGATTATTTTTGGTACAGTTGATATATTTGCCACCTTCCTAATTCTACATTTTATTTATTGCTTTCTAATACAGTCTGAAAAGAGATGAAAGACATACGTAGAGGAGAGAATTAACTTAGTTCCACGTGTGTTTCTTTTAGGAAATTGTATTAGTGGTGTTCTTTGGAACAGAATATGTGGTTCGGCTATGGTCAGCAGGATGCCGCAGTAAATACGTTGGAATATGGGGAAGGCTTCGTTTTGCTAGGAAGCCTATTTCCATCATTGGTGAGTATGCAGGGCTTGCAAAGTTGATGTAAACAATGAGTAAAACTTACCCTAAAGGTTTTTAGAAGTCGAATTTCTGCAGCAGTTGCAGCCAAGTTAGAGCGAGAGCTCTTGTCATTAGTGTGAATGTAGATCTGAATTTCCTTTCAGGAATTCATGGCACTGTCATTTGAGAACAAATATAGCTTGGTTTGTTTTTCTAGAAGAGCAGGGTGTTTTCTTTTCAGAATTGATCTTAAGCTTTGCCAGGAATAAGTCTTGGCCATAGTCCTGTCTCCTGTGACCTGAGGATCCCAGACGCTGTACAAGAGCTACAATTATATTTTTTCAAAGACATTGAACAGCCTTTTTTTCTCCCCTCAGCAGCCATTTGACTAGTTTATTATGAGTTTATTTTGCACTCTAATTGAGCTGTGTGTTACAGGGTAGAGCACAATAGAGGCACTGCAGTTGCTTTGTGTATCAGTTGAATTGAAATATGGTTTTTAGTGATGCATTTGGAGCTGGACACCTCAATTCCCTTGGGATTCAATTGACTTCCTAGAATGACTTAAGGGTTCTTGAAAATTACATCCAAATATTCCATATATGTCACTAATCATTGCTTTTTAAGAATGCTTGTCATTAACAGTTTCACCAAAAGAAACTTAATCCAAAATCAATCTGTATTTTGTTAGCCAGCATTGAAAGAACTGTGTAATGACCCTTGCCCTGTACTTAAATACTTGAAATATAAATGGACTAAATAAATGAGATGTTGGAAGAGGAGTATTGTTATGGAAGAATAGTAATTCTCATTCTGTGACATAGATTTTTCCACTACTCAGAAACATTATATGTTGTTGAGCACAGGACATCAGTTTTCATAAACTACAGTTTTGCTGAATGTAAATGAAAAACATTTGTACCTGTTTTTTTTACCAGGTACATACCTGGTTTAAAAAATAGTCTGGTTTAGCTCCTCTATGCATCCATCCATGTATATATAAAAAAATAGCAACTGCATCTCAGGTATGACTGCTGCTATAAAAAGACTTTGACTGCATCTTTGCACTCTGGCCATGATCCATTTCTCTCAAGTGCTAGAACACTAAGCATTCTGAAGCATCATCCAAATAATTCAATTTGGAAAGCAAAATGCAGTTCTGCTTTCCCAGATATGGATCAAGAACTACTTAATAATACTCCAAAATACAGAGTTCCTTTCCAAAATTTGCTAGGCCTGAGGCACATAGATTTAGAGTACAGTACTGACTGATTTAAATTAAATTAGACTCATACCTTAATTCCAATTTTCTCTCCCTTTTAGACCTGAAGAGGTGAAATGATAGCAAGGCAATTTTCTTATATATGAAATAAACCTCAAAATCTCTGTCAATTAAAATCCTGTCTAAGCACAGAAGAGAAAAATCTGTCTAAGCACAGAAGAGAAAACAAGAATTGGAGAAGAGAGAATAGATGGAAACTGCTGGAGTTCCTCCTGGGTTAAAGCTAATAAGGATTCCAGGCTGCTTGACAGTAACTCCTCATTCATCTAGACTGTGGCCAAATTGGACCCATCTCAGTACAACCTTTCCATCATATCACATGATGAATTTTTTTTAACATGCCACAATTGAGATCTTTTGGTATATAAGCAAAAATTTAATTAGGAGTGATTGTTCACCTTGTTAAAGTAATATGGTTTTTGGTTCTAGTAGTCTTGTCGAAGTATTGCAAGATACTGCTAATTAATTTTCTTCAATTGACTTTTATTTTCCAGATTTAATTGTAGTTGTTGCCTCCATGATAGTTCTTTGTGTGGGCTCTAAAGGTCAAGTCTTTGCAACCTCTGCTATCAGGTAATTAATTATATGTAATAAAAGAAAGTAGTGCTATCTGAGCAAGGTGGCATTTCTTCCCTTTTTTTTTTTTTAAATTTTTTTAATTTACCTCCTGTTTCAATTCCTGCAGGAGAAAATGAGTCACTGACCAGTGCCATGTAATAGAGCAGATCACTGATCATGTATTGGTGATCCCATAAAGTGTAGGGGAGATAAAATTTTGTTGTAATGCTTTTATGGCTAATGGGGATAGAGAAGCACATTCTCCTGACCCCTTTCCCCAACTAGGTGGGTTCTATCCAAATCCTGGTTTAGTTTCTTAGCTCAGTTTTATAGCAGCTCTTCCATGCTTCATATTTCTGACATCTTCAAGCTGCCTCTTTGTAAAATGTCTGTGGTTTTGAATTCCTGATGGACTGAATCCACCGTGTGCTCAGGAAGGCCACTTGGTTTTCCTGGATGAATGGGTGGCAGTGTGCTTTGGTATTCACACTAGCTGCAGCCATGCTCCAAAATTGAAGTGACTCCCATAAAAAAATATTTTAAAATATTATTGGATTGTCTGGTTTAAATTGCCTGTGAAATTCCTCAAAGATAGGGAAATCAGATCTTCAGTTAACTGGTTCTGTATTTTGTTTCTCATCCTGGTGAGCAGGTCAAATATGAGTTGATGAATGATTTCTAGAGCATTTACAGTTTGTGTCCAAAATTCCTGAATCCTTGAATTATCCTTACTACCCATGTGTACAAAGGTCAGTTCTTCCCTTGGACAATCTCCCCAGACTGTCTTCATAACAAACAAGAAGAAAGATGGGTGAGCGGAGTGAAAAGACACCCAAAAGTCTGACATAAAATACTGTGTCACTTAAAACGGTCCTTTGGAAGCCAGAGTTCCCTCTTCTGTTTCTTCCCTTGTGTGTTTGGTCCCTTCATTAATTGGAAAATCGTGTTCCAGGGGCATCCGTTTCCTGCAGATTTTGCGGATGCTGCACGTTGACCGTCAGGGCGGTACCTGGAGGCTGCTGGGGTCAGTGGTGTTCATACACAGACAGGTGAGTTTGGGCACTCCAAGGGATGGCACAGCTGGTGCCAAAGCCTTCGCATTCAGAGCAGCATACATTCAGCCCTGCTGCTGCTATCACTTACATTTAGTGTGGAGGCAAGTAGCCGTTTATTTTAACCGAGTGTGGTTGTTCTGCCTGAAATTCACTGCCACTTTGGCAAATTTGGACTTGTAGTTGGACTCAGCAACAGAAAACGAGACTCCTGAAAACTAGTCCGAGTATTTGCTAAAATAGGTATCTAAATTCCAGAGTTGTTCTGAGTCTGGAACTGTTTGGAAAAGTTAGCCAACTACCTTTTGGTGGCCAGAATGTTAATGAGGCCTGTGTGATGGGGTTGTTTTGATTCAGTGTTCTCTGTGGAGCTCAGTGGATTTTTGTTAATTTGCACAGCCAACACTCTGTGTCAATATTTTTTAATTGCTGAAATTGCATTTTTCTCTTCCAGTTATCCTTTATGACACGTCAGTGTTAGGAAATTTAAGTGCCTCAATGAGATCATAATGCCATTATTTTGATTCTCTTTGCAGGAACTGATAACTACACTCTACATTGGATTTCTGGGCCTGATTTTTTCCTCTTATTTTGTGTACCTGGCTGAGAAAGATGCTGTAAATGATTCTGGAGAAACAGAGTTTGGCAGCTATGCAGATGCCCTGTGGTGGGGAGTAGTAAGTATAGCAATTTCACATGTTAACACTGTCTGATGTGGAGTGAAATTCAGGCAAGCCTGGAGTAAGAACAGCACTTTGAAACAGCTTCTTACTGCTTCAATACACTTTCTGATTTTGTAATTCTATGACACTACAAAAATACTATGGAAGAACAGTAATATTATTTGGTGTTTACAGTCTTATGTGATCTAAAGTGATCACATTATATGAAAAAAATGTAGAAACACTTGTTCTATTTCTTTATCCTGTCTTCCTTACTGGTACAGTGATTATTTCTTGCTACCTTTGTCATGGTAGTGTTCAGCTGTCTAAGATGGTAAGAGTCTTGCTAAATCAGGGCTAGTTATTTTGAGAGGGAGGTGGTGTTTAGGTTTTCTTTGTCCATCTTTTTTGTTGCATTGGGATTTCTTTCCTTAAGACAGTTATCTGTCTTGCAATTATCTGTTATCTGTTTTGCCATTTGACCTATGACTGTAATTCCTGGTTTATTCAGAATGGACTAATTCTGGAGTAAGAAGCATCTAAGACAGATAGGAAATCCAGGCACAGGACTTTTCTAAGGTTATGTTGCTTTGGAAGCCCCTTAGTGTCTTTACACAGCATTTGTCTGTGCTATATTGTTCAGAGGTTTTTCAGCTTTTTCTAAGGTGCAACTTTGGTGTAGATGTATCTTTAGTTCTGGTAGTGAAGTTCTCCATTATTGGTATTACTAGTGACAGTTGTCTCTGTTTATTATATGCACTTGTTTATTATATGCACTTACTAGTGTGGCAGCTCTATTCTGGGATTATATTTTCATAAACATTTTATTATTTTTTGCTTCTGCTAGTAACTATTCCCTCTTCCTTTCTCAGGTGGTACAAATACTAGGTTGGCAATTTTGTTCTGGGATTTCCCATCTGTAGTTGTTCTCATTTCTGTTTCCTATTGCAGCTTAAAGAAAGGTATTTTTGGAAGCTATTTTTCCTTGTCATTAGCACTCAAGCAACGGCCTTTTTTATCTGCTTTAATTCTATTAGCTTAATCAAACAAACTGTCATCAGTAAGTGCTACAGATCTTTCACATGCATAGGCATCACTGATAACATACTTGCACTTTCAAAATGTGCTGATCTGCTAGAGCTTTTTCTTTGCTGCTCTAAATCAAAAGCCATTGTTTCTCCTTTTTTTTTTTTGTTAAAAATAATACTAAGTCTTCTGTGTAGTAGTGATAGGACTAACACCTCCATTTCACTAATAAAATACATATATGTATTTAAGAATATATAGAAAGAAATATTTTGAATAAACCTGTGTGTGCTTATATAGTCTTCTCTTTACAAACTATCCCTTGCTGTCTCAGGAAGGAAAAATCTATTGATGAGCAAATCCACTGCAGGTCTGCTGGTGCCAAAATGCATATGTAGCCCTTTTTGAATACAACAGGTTTTGTTTTGTTGTATTGCTTTGCTGCTATGATCTGCTGTAGAATTCTTTCTCCTTGCTGTCTGCCATGGTTAAATACAGGCTTTCTTAGGACCAGAAGACTTACTGTGTAGCACAAGAAAGTGGCTTTCTATCAAGTAGCTTTTTTCAATGCTTTCATGTCATTATGGCATTTTTATTTTCCACTACAGTGGTCAGATGACTCAGTAATTAACAGTGGCAGATGTAGCTGCATTTAAAAGCACATGCTGTCATTGGTGTTGCCATTAAAAACTGAGTATGTGACAGACCAGATTGGCTTACTGAGAATACAGTAAAACCTCCCATAGAAGCAACACGATCTGCCAGGATATTGAAATATTCTCCTTTCAGGGAATTATTGTTCAGTTAATAGGCGTGCCGGTTATTTTGTCTTCCTAATTACAATAAACTTATTTAATCAATACATTTAATTATGATAGTATTTTTTTCTGTGTTACAGCTTTTATTGTGTTGCAGCGTGCCACATGACGTGTGAGACTGCATTCAACAAACACATGTAATTTCTTTCATATTAAAGGTGGAATTAGGTGTCCTTGTTTGGCTCTAACACACTTCTGCTAACTGCTAAAAAGATTTAACAGAGCAAAAATGAGATGGATTCAGGTCCATCCATGTCTGATTTCTTGACAGTGTAATATTCTTCATTCTTTCTGATAGAAAAAAGCCACGTGAAGTTAGGACAGAGAAGTTAGCCCAGAGAAGCTGTGGATGTCCCATCCCTGGGTAGTGTTCAAGGCCAGGCTGGATGGGGCTCTGAGCAGCCTGGGATAGTGGAAGGTGCCCCTGCCCATCTGAGAGAGTTGGAACTAGGTGGTCTTTAGGGTTTCTTCCAACCTAAACTGTTCTATGATTCTATGAATAGCTGGGAAGTCACAAGGATTCTTCCTAAAAAAGGTCTCAAACTCATAAGAAACCTTCTCAAGTGTTAAAACTTAGTGAAAGTTTCAGTTGCATTTAGCCAGAATTTTCTGAATTGCTTAAACACCACAAATTCTGGTCAATGAAAACCTGTTTTGAGCTGAACCTGCAGAAGAGAATAATTCATAGCTCCTACCTTGGAAACCATCATAAATAAGTGGTCTCTCTTCTCTCAAAGTGCACTTACCTGACACAGTAGAGAATGCTTCAAAAAGTCCTTGACAGTGTTTTCACACCCCTTTTCTCACTCTTCCAGCACTGCACTTTTTGTTATCTCAGTTTATGTGTACACTGCTTAAGTTCTTTGGGCAGCAGTAACAGAATATGTAGTGTAGCTGAAGTAAACAATATAAAAGGTCTGTGTTACCACAACTAAACTGCATCTGGAGTTTGGTACTTTCATATTGCTGTGCTCTGCTGACTACAGGCACACCCCTAGGGTGCATAACTTGTAATTAAATGTTCTTCATTGTCATTGTTGTTATTTATAAGTCTATATTGCTTTTCCATTTTCATATGTAAATTGGCCTCCTGGGCTTCATTTGAATTTTCTTGAGAACTCTGGACTGTGGCTATTTGCCATGTCAGTTATGGGCTTTTTGAAGAAACCTAAAGTTACCTTATGGCATAAAGAGTTGTCCATATTATTGCTGCTTTTGAATGCAGTGCAAGCTGTATAAATTCTGCCAGTGGCAGGATATCTGTAGATCTTTCAAAAACAGATGTAGTGTTAGCAAGTAAAATCAATGTAGTATGGTGCATCTTTCAGTTCCCCAATCCCAGTATTCAAAATTATTCTGCTTTTATTGTCTGTCATGTCCAGACTGACAGTTTTAAAGACCTAATATAGATTCAAGCTCAATAAACCCAGGAAAATATTAGAAATAAGATTTAAAAAGAGACACTTAAAAAATAAGATAGATGTTCTCATTGAATCTGTCAGAGATGACCACCTTCAGAGTGAGTTACCTGCTCACTGTATCTGGGGGCTTTGTGGGTTTCAGTGTTTCCTTGTGGGCTTTTGTTTTGCTTTTGTTGTTTTTCTCTCTCCCTCCCTCTCTCCTTCAGCGTTCATTTCAATCCCATCTCAGAGCAACTGAGGGGAGCTCTTCTTTTGATATCCACTGAATGAATACACAGTTTCCAGCCCTCACTTTGGAACAAACATGCCTCAGAAAAACTGTGCTAACAGCCTCTTTGATCATGAACACTATTTCCAAAAGCAATTATTGAGTATACCCATGCATGGATATTTCTCTGTGCCTTTTGCTTTTAATTGAAGCAAGCAGTTTTCTCCAAATAACAGCTTTACTTCAGGATTTCTTGTTCCTTTAATTATTACGCCTTAAAAGAATGTTGGTTTTTTTTTCACTAAGGACCAAATTCAACAAAACACTTACAAGTTTGCTTACTCCTAAGCATACACAAAACAATGTCCTCTTCAGCAAAGCCCATCAGTATGTGCTAAATGTAAATTGAAAATCAAAGTTGGGGAAAAGCTTTGCTGAAGAGTTACAGGAGATTCCACTCAAAACTGCACGTGCATAAAACTTCTGCTAAATTAAAAGTAATCTGACCTAATTTATAAAACAATTGCACATAAATTAAAAAAGAATAGCTTCATGAAAAGTGATCTTGTGTAATTCTTCTTAATTAAAAACTGTTGAGAACTGTACACTGACTTCAGTGTTTGACAGAAGGGGACATGCCATTTTTAGTTCCTATGTGGTTTACAAGTCAAGTGTGCCAATTATACACCTGTGATATAATTTAAAAAAATATATTCTGATTTTGGGGATTATGTGTTTGGATTTTTTGTGGGTGAGTTGCTTAGTTTAGGAATTGTTGGAGCAGGGTTGAATTTTTAAATGCTTTTTGCAAGGCATCTCTTCCTTTTGCAGGTGCCTTCTCCTCTCTGAGCTTTAACTCCATGAGCAGCTCCAACTACATTTTGTTCTTGTGCAATGAACTCTTATGGGGTAGATGTGAAGAAACCTTTTAAAATTGTTACTTGCAAAGCAGTGATGTAGATACTGTTTCATCTAGAGAATTTTGTATTTTGCAGCTGTTTAACTATCCAGCTTTTCCCAGGTACACAGCAGGGATTTCACAGACGGAATATCCTTACTTACCTGTTTAGTTTCCTGTGCTTACTTTAGCCTGGTATAATCTAAAATAAAATCCTTCCCCTACTCCGTGCTGATGAAACATTACTATTTCTTCTTTCTGGGTGGGTTTTTGCTTCATATTCTCCCCTTCAGACTTTTGATGCGTATTTAATAGGAACAACATTAGTCTTAATGCCTAAATCTGTGGTGATGTTCATCAGATCAAAGTTCTAAAATAGTCAGTGGATGAATATGATTTTGTTCCTAATTAAAGAATTGTTTTACAGGCTGTTTTTCAATGAAATTCAATGTGTGAGCTCTTGTATCAATTTAATTTCATTATGCCAACATGTTTACTATGCTAGAGTAGAAGTTGAGTCAGTATTTCCATCATAATATCTTCTTTAACAACTGAAAAATTAGTATTGTGCTCTTTAGGGAGTTTTAATCCAGCTGTAATGAATGACTTAGGGCAGAAACATGGCATGTAAGCTTTCAACAACATATATTTTGGGGAAAAAAGAAAATGTAATTTCAGAATACAATGCATTTGTAGATGGTTTAGAGTTATGAGGGCAGAGGAAAAAGTTAACTGCACACTTTGATTTGCAGCCCAATTTCCAAAATTTTTTTTTAAAAAAACCTCCTAGACAACCATCACAGGAAACACTTTTTTTTGTGTTACTGGTGGTTCATATAAACCAATTCAGAAGGAAGGGGCAGGGATGTGGTGGGAAAGGGGAGACTAATACTTAGATGTATATGAATTCTTCTTCAGTTATACTTTGGAATTCTTCTTCAATTATACTTCGGTCAGCTCAGAAGCACCTATTTCTTTTCACATTTCTAGTTAATGTGTATATTTCAACATGATTTTAACACAAAATAGTCGATAACAGTTTTCACTTACAGGGTTTTATTTTTTTTTTATCAAAAAAGGAAGCATAAACCATTTTTTTCTCTCATAATCTTATTTTTAAGAAGGCATTGGAGGCCATAACTTTTCCCATAAGTGTATTTCCTTTTCTATTCCATATTTCTGGAAGTGAAAATTGTAATTAGGCTTTAGGATTTTTTTTCAAGCCACCCTCCAATGTAGGTAAGGAGATAATGTCACCCTTCCATCCCTCATCAGGGCCTGAATTAAGGTGGAATTTCAATAACAATTTTGGGAATACAGGCAAAGGTGTTTGGGTAGTTAACTAACCCTTACAATGCTTCTGTGGGGAAAAAAGACCACGTTTTAAAAAATTGCATTAAAAATTTAAAACTAATACTTGAATGTTTTGAGTGTCAGCAACCAGCCAGAAACTTGCAACAAACATCACCACCTTGAGCTGCACCTTTTGTCACATTTTTGACTGGCACACCATGACTTTGCTTAGAGGGTGGACAAGTTCAGGACAAGGTGGAGATGGCCTATGTTTGTGACTGTGGGACCAGCATCTGTGTCCCGGGCAGCTGAAGCCCACAGTGTCAGAAGAAAGTCTGAACAGCCTGTCTTGGTTTGGAAAGACAGGTATCTGCCAGGGAAAGCTTGAGTTTCCCTTGGAATGGAGAATGTAAACCCCTCACCCCTGCCAAATTATAATTTTGCAATTAAGGGCTTTCAGGCAAAGATTTGGGAATAGGAATAACAGTTCTTTACTAGGAACATTAACAATACAAATGTAGTAGAAAATAAAACCTCCCAACCACACCAGCAAACAAACAAACAACAATTTTGGAGAACCCTGACAGAGTCAGAGCTACAACCTGGCACCCTGTTGGTCAGGGTGTTGGAAGCAGTCCAAAAGTGAGTCCTCCTGGAGTGGCAGATGTGGTTCTGTTGGAGTAGAGATGATCCTGAGAGAAAAGGGTCCAGTGATGGTGAGAAGGGTCCAGTCTTCCTCCGGGAATCGGGTGAAGCTAGATGCCTTGTGTTCCTGTGTCTCAGTTTTATCCAGATAGGAATGGTTGGCTCCCCCCACTGAGTGGAGCGTCTCACAACAGGATGATGGAATGTGGACATACTACTTTGGGGAGGGTATAGTTTGTGGATGTGTTAGTTTGAGGAGGTGTTAATGGCCCATTAGCGAAAAATACTTCCTTGGAGGTAGGACTGGGGTGAAAGAGATAAGAAACAATGCCTCACATGGTTTTAACAGTTGGCCAATTATCAGAAGGCATCCACCCCCCCTTCTCCCAGAGTTACAAGAGATAAAGGAAAAAAAAACATCTCCCCAAATGCTCTCAACAGATGAAATAGAATACACATTTTGGTTCCATAACCCAAGACGCAGCCAACAACTGAGCTTTGCCTCAGCTGCTTGAGGGCTCCACGTGGTTTCCCATGCTCTGATTTGCTCTGGTTAGCCTTCCTCAAAGTCACCGATAGGAATCTCTCTAATTTACAAATTCAGAAATAGCTGGTGACATAGGTGAATTTAAATTGTTCTCAGATGCCAAATGTATCCTTCTGCTTCGAACAAATGCATTCTTTCCTTGAGCTCATGCAAATAATGGCTTATTAAGCCTTGTTATGCTACAGCACTGTGGTGGTAATCTTTATTTCAGTGTCCTGAAGGGCAAACTCAACAGATGTTTCCTGCATGTGTGCTTTAAATTATCTGTTCCTGCTCTTAGTGTTTTATATGAATTGGTGATTCATTAGACTGTTTTCAGGGTCTTTACTGCATGGAAAAAAATCAGTTTTTCTTGCTATTTATACCAATGTTATCTGTAGGATGGTTCATGCCTGACCACAGTCACAGTGCCTGCCTACAGCCTGTGTGTGCTCTTCCCATGCAACAGCCCTGCAACGTTGTCAGCAAACATCTCCTGCCCATAAACCAAATCACCAGTCTAGAGCTGTTGGCAGCCTTTCCCTAAAGAAAGTGTGTGACATGGGCAGGCACTCCCTCTCCCAATAACTTTATGTGCTGTACATTTGCCTCAGCCATGAAGACTTAAATTAATGGTTTTACTTTGCAAGATTTTAAACACTTATTTTGTTGTAATTCAGTTTCCTGTACGTTTTTCCATTCATTATTCTGTGGGGAAGCAAACCTGGAAGGAAGAATTAACCTTCGTTAGTGTCACACGGGCTGACACTGGGAGAGTTAGGAATGCAGCTATAATGCTTCTTTGAAATAAATAAAAAAGGAAGAGAGAAACAAGCCCAAAGTGCCATGTTAACACTTGCTGTAATGCCCTCTTTATTTCTCTTTGCAGGTGACTGTTACAACTATTGGTTATGGAGATAAAGTGCCACAGACCTGGATAGGAAAGACAATTGCATCTTGTTTTTCAGTGTTTGCAATCTCATTTTTTGCACTGCCTGCGGTAGGTTATCTTGTACTTTTGCGACAATTTGATGTTGATTCATTAGTTATTAGAGGGAAATTTTGTTTTTGATTCTTCTGCCTTTCATTTAACTTGAACTTGTGTAAGCTTTGTATTAAGCTTCTGTATTGTAGCTGAAATTTATGTAGCTTGTAGGAACAAAAGAGCTTCTAGAAGTAGCTAAATAAATGTGCGTTTGTTTTTGAATGCAACACTAGATTTGAGAAGGATTTGTATTTGAGAGAGATGTTTAATTCCAAGTAATTTTCCCAGCCTATCTCAGAAGTGTAAAGGAAATTACTTCTAATTACTTCCTAGGGATGACTTAGCGATGTTTTGGTTTCTTTAAGGCATTCACTCATAGTTTACTCAACTGATTAGGTCCAAGGTGAACTGGAGAATCCTCATGTACATCATTCTTCTAAAAAAGCTTCCAAAAAGATGTCACTGGCAGAAAGACAGCAATCAGCAGGCAGAGGTGCTGATGCAGTTCTTCACAAAATTAATATCTGTCCATGGCCAAAGTCCTGTTTTCAAAAGTGACCTAGAGCTGACCTCTTAAAGCTGTTATGGCACTTTGTTTGCACTGAGAACAGGTTCCTGAGTGCTTTCAAACAAGAAACAAGGCACTCGAGTACCAAGGGTAAATTCAATATCAGCGAAACTTGGACTGCAGTTTGAAAACCCCAGTATTCAGTGCTGGGGTAATTAAGGGTATGTTTTCCACAAATTTGGCAATACTCCTAAATTGTGCTGTTAAAATGTTTATATCACCAGAAGTGTTTTCTGTTTACGTGGGGGTTTTTTCAGTTCAGGGACACAAGCAGTTTTGTTAGCAGATGTTTGTGTAGTTCTAATGAAGAAGTGGTGGCGAGGATGGCACAGAATAGATGAGAATACTTTTATGCCAGTACCATCAGAGAAGTTCTTCACAGCATAAAATAGTAGCTTCTAAAAGTCCAGTGACCTTCTAAAATTAGTTGCCTACTTTAAAAGTACATAACCTTTTACAAAGGAGGAAAATTAGGTAAATTCTCCAACGTCAGTTTGCCTTTAAAGCATATGTTTCCCCCCACTCCTCATTCTAATCTCTTCTACTTTTATTTTAGAAGAGAAATCAGATCAGTGAAATGATCGGTATGGAAAATGCCCAAACCTACTTTTTTGACTGGAGAGTGTTGGTGGTGGGGTGTTTGTTTTGTTTGGATTTTGTTTTGGTTGGTTGTTTTTTTAAAATCAGTCTAAAATGCCACAAAACTGTTTTGTAAATGATTGTGTAGCAGCCGTGCCTTCACAGCCATATTTTGTGCTTACCTGTCAGATTTCCCTAATCTTTGTTGAAGCAGAACACCACCAATCACCCCTTTATTAGTGGGATTTTCCTTACTGAATGAAGTTGTTACTGTGAGCTGGCCCAAGGGGGAATTCGGGGTTTGAAGCTCTATTACAGGCTTTCTTGTTGGTGTTTTAAGTAAGAGGATCTGGCTGAGATCACAGTAAAAAGTGTTTGTAGTGGCTAAACGCAACTGGTGTGAGTTCTAGATCAGGCAGTGATCTCTCATTTCCCAAATATGCGGTGTTTGTGCATCATCACCCCTTTGATCTTCACTAAATGAACATAATAGGAGGGGCATTTTCTGTTCCTTTCAAAATATGTGATGATTAATAGAGTTCTTAGAGGTTGAGCCAAGATCCCTGGCTGCTCTGATGCCTTCTAGTGTATGTAGAAAAGGAATTGTGCTTTCCTTGGGTAGGTGTAATCATGTAAGCTGATTTATACAGGATTTTATTTTCACCTGTTACTAAAACTTGTGTTAAATATGCCTATACTTGTGCAAATGACCACATAAATGGCTTGCTCTTTACTTGAATTTGGACTTCATATCTCTACTACATTTGGAGTCTAGTTCTGGTTTCACACCATCCAGTGCCATTAGTCCATGTCCCTTGTCCTGAGGGTGAATTAGATGGCTTTGTGTTCAACTCAGTTGACCATTTTGAAATGCGCCTTTTTTCTCTTTTCATCCTCTTTCTTCACTCCCACCGTGGATTAACATACGGAAACAGAAATTATCATACCACAGTTAAAAGGTCTAGTGGCATACATCATGCCCTGTCAAAGTTTATTTCTCATAAAAATGTATTTAAACTCATCAGGTTGATTTTTTTTTTCCCCTATTCTGTCATTCCCCTACAGAAGCCTTTGTGAGACTTTTAGAAGGTATGAAATGTAATTTCTGTTTCCTTTTTCGGGTCTGAGTCCAGCAGGCTTTGCATCAGGGCATGATAGCATTCACAGCTTACTTCAGCAAGTAATAATAATTGAGACTAAAAATTTCAGAGTATTAAGTCATTTCCTCTAAATATTTAGTTGAGTTTTACAATGCTGAATAGAAGTTTATTAATACAACATAATTTGGCGATTTTATGTGTGGGTCTTTCCATCCACTCTTAAAAAAAAAAAAAGAAAAAAAAAAAAAAAAGGTTTGTTTTCTTTCTGCAGGGAATTCTTGGTTCAGGCTTTGCCCTAAAGGTACAACAGAAACAAAGACAGAAACATTTCAACCGACAGATTCCAGCTGCTGCCTCACTTATACAGGTACTGAGTTCTTGCATATTGCATACTGTAATTTTCCATTTATAGTAGGTTTGGTTTGGTTTGGTTTTTTGTTTGGGGTTGGGTTTGGTTTGGTTTTGGTTTTTTTTCCCAAACTGTTGGCAGTTTTTCCCTCCCTGATTCCCATTAAAAACTGTACAGGAGTTACAGATGCAAGTTTTGGAAATCCAGTCTTTAATGTAAACCAATGTGCAGAAAAATACACTTACAAATCAGTGTAAACTGTTTAATTCAGCTGGTTAAAATCAAAACTGAAAGTTATGCTGTAATTATTAAACTGTTTACCTGGGGAAAATGTTATGCTTGTAGCAATGAAAGAACAAAGAGGAGGCTTCATGTAGAATTGTGCATTTAAATAATACATTGTTGCTTGTAAAGACAAATGTCAAATATGCCTCAGTAGGGACAACTAAATTCTTAAAAATCTCAAATTTAGGAGAAATAAGTCAGAATCTTAAATAGTAAAGTGTTGTTTGGACTTTTCAGCTCTAGAATAGTTGTCTGGGAACCCCTGGGATTCTGTGATATCAGTCTTCTCATGTAGGATAACTGACAGGCAGGAAAATATTGATCCCCCTGTTATAAGTGCAATTGCAGTTCAGTGTCAGTATGGTTAAGGAGATTTTATCCTTTACTTCATTGGAGCCAGCATTGCACCCTGGAGAAGTATTAACATGGTTTCATTCTAGGTTTTTCTAGCCTTTCCTCCCTCTACTCAAGTACCTGCACATAGCTTTAGAAGCACAGAGATCAAATTTAACAGGAAACTCAATGTACACCGTGTCATTTTTTCATTCTCACATGACTGATTTCTCTAGCTTCATGAGTGAATGTGGGTTTCCAGGTCAGGCTCTTTATGGGAGCAGTAGCTAACTGTAAAGTTTATGCTTGAAACTAAACAGTCCCAGAATTAATGTGAAAAAGACCCTGGTTATAGCCAGAGATTAGCTAAAAATCTTGAGATTTGTATGGTTTTGTAAGAATGGATTTTTTTAATGTTCCTACTGATTCTTTTGGGAAATGAACACCAAATTATTGGGAAGCCTGAGACTGCATGTCCAGAATGTTGTACTGGGCTCCATCAGAAATAGTAAGGAGGAGTAGAGGATAGACAATGAGTTGCTGAGGACCTGTTCTTAATAGTTGTAATTCTGATTTGCTTATAGTCTCAGAGTTCTGAAAGCCCAATTCAGTAAGTGCTCTACAAATGACTTATAAAAAGATTGTTCTTAAACCAAGATGTTTACAAAATAGGTGTAAGACAAGAGAACAGCCCAGATGAGTGATTTTCTTTCCTTGTATTCCTTCTTGGTTTCTTCTAAGGGTCATTTGTTTCTTCCACTGCTCTGTAAATCATGTCTTTTCCTTTACTTTCCAATTGCTGTCTGCTTGCCTTTCTCATTCTGCCTTGCTTTATTTCTTTCATCTAGGGTTTTTTAGCCTTCCTTGCTTTAGATTGTTTGTGTGTATAAGTGTGTCCTGTCTTCATGTAGTGAGGATCTGCCTTTATAATTTGGAGACTCATTTTTAATTAATTCTGATATGTGCACAGTTGAGAGAGAGTGCAGTAGTGTTTTCTTGTTTCCTAGCCCTGCTTTTCCTCCCTTTTGCCTTAGAACATGGGACTTCAATCATACATGGTTTGTAAGAGGGACGACTGGGTTTAGGTTTTGGCTCCTGGTTAACCACTGGTACTATTCTGTTGTGCCCTCAGTTTCATTTCTTTGTATGAATATAGCCCTACTGACCACATCACAATTCCTTTTTTTTTTTTTTTTTTTTTTTTTTTTTCTGGTAGTATTTTTGTGAGGCATGAAAGAACAATTTTTCTTTTTCTGAGTAGGGGCCTGTTAGGGAGAATGCCTCAAATCAGGTAGGAAGCTGGGGCAGTACATGACATTTCAACCTTCTTTTGAGTCCAGTTGTGTTCTCGCTCATTATTTGTTTGTTGCTACTGAGAATAAAAGTTGCATTTGAAAAGACTGATCTTTTCTGTGGTTTCCCCAGTTCTAAATATGTGGTTTTTATTTAGTAAGTGAGCTTCTAAACCATGCTGAGTTTTTTTCCAGAGGGCAAATTAAATAATATCATTAAATAAAGAGTGACTGACATGCTGCTTGGAAGTTACTGTGTTGTACAGTGAGCCACTAATCTGATTGATTAATTATTCTTGTTGCTTAAAACATTTGTTCCAGACTGCATGGAGATGCTATGCTGCAGAAAACCCAGACTCTTCTACATGGAAAATATACATTCGAAAACCTGCCAGGAATTATCATCTGCTCTCACCCAGTCCAAAACCAAAGAAATCGGTGATGGTATCAATAACTAACATTTTGCATTATAGTAATTTAAAAATTTTACATTAGATTGAGTTTTTGTACTCTCTAGAGGTTATTTGTTCTGTTTGTTTTACAGATTATTACTTGGTTTCAAATTTTGATTTACATTTCAGTTTTGATTGTTTCAGTATATGAACATTATAAACTAGAAGTTGATTTGCTGAATTTCCCCAAGCTTGACTTTTTTGATGGATCTAAGGGTTTGGAAAAGAGTAGCAGTGACATAACTCAGGCACATCAGTCAGTTACTTAACATTGCTGTTTGGAAAACTATAAGGAAAGAAGAAAAAAAAAATCACCATTTCCAAAATAGTAATTTTTAATTGATTAAAACCAAGAAACAAAACCCAACAAAACTTCTGTTTCTCTCAGCTACTGATTTTGTGATTTTCAAAGCTTTCATGGTAAAGACTTCCTGTGCCTACATACAGTAATATTGTCATATCAACAGATTCCATAAGTTCATAATTTTTTTCATTTTAAGTGCAGCAACAAAAACCCTTTGTCAGAATCTTTAGATTATGTAATACATGACCCTCTGTATTGTAAGAGTATTGCACAGCAGTCTTAAGCTAGGAGAGGATGTTGTGCAAAAACCATCTCTTGTATCTCTAAGGTTCATCTGAGTTCAGTAGCAATATATCTATTGAATTTGGGCTGAAGATGTGATTTATTGCCTCCATAAAATGATAAAGATATTCTAGAATAGTTTGATTTATATAAGCTGCTGCATAACTAGCAGATTTTCTTTTTTTTACTGCAGGCAAGGGATTTGGGAATGACAATGTGCAGAAATCTACTGATTAGAGAGTTTTGGCAGGATGAGAAACATAATGAGAAACACAGTGTAGGATCATGAAAATGTAATTCAGGCACTCTTTTAATTGGTTATAGCTCATTTGGGACTGTGTTATTATTGAAGATGTCACTGAAGAGACAACTCCATGTGACTTGGTTTGAGTAATTTAATTTATGTTGGTTTTTCAGGTTAAAAAGAAGAAATTTAAGTTAGACAAGGACAACGGGCCTGCTTCTCCAGACAGGATGTTGGCTATACCACACATCACTTACGACCACGTGGCAGAGGACAGGAAACCTGATTTCAGTTTTGAGCCATTTGAAAATTCTGGTAAGAAGCTCCATTATAAAATGCCAGTACCTGATGGGTTCTATGGCTAGATTTGCATACAGGTCCTTTTTAGTATCTGTAGTAAGGAAGGAAAGAACAAGCTCTTGTCATTCTAATGTGAGAATACTTTGCTTTTTTGCCTTTGGTTGCTGGCTTATCTGGGTGAGATTCAACCATTGCTTTAATGAGCATGCTTCACTGCAGACAAATGAAATAATTTCTCATTTCTGCCTCGTGGAAGAGCTAGTGACTCTTGGGCTGGTGTGTACATTCCCCAGTTCTGCAATTGAATGTAATTACAGGGATTAGCTGTCAGCTTTTCCATGTGAAATTTACCCAGGATGTGTTACTATTGTGCTTGTACCTGAACCAAAAAGGATTGGTGTGCCTTGGCTGCACCAAACGTCGTCTGCTACATGAAACCATCATGTGCTCTTGCCATCTGCTCAGTGCAGTAGGCTGTGAATCAAGTTTTGAAAGCAGAAGTACTTAAGATAAATGTGGATCCATCTGTATTAAACGTCACTGCACAAAATGTACAGTATGAGGAAAAAAAAGACAGAACATTGATAATCACCTTATGATTAATAGTTTATTTATATTTGCTTTTGCTGTACTGAACTTCCAAAATAACTCTGAGTTTACAGTGTGCCATTTTTACTAATGTGATTTTATTGGAAATGTTTAATGTATTGCTCAAATTTTGGCAACAAGAGCAAGGGTTAATTTTGAAGGTGTGTTTTATTGATTATAGATACCTTAAGTACTTGTGTTTTTTCTCCTCAAAAATTTGGCTGACATGAATAAATCTAATGGGCTTTAAAATAAGTCAGCAACGTGGCCTGGCACTGGGCATATTTTAGTTCAAGCAGAAAGTCTTGCCTTTTGGTGTGCTTGTGTTGTGTTCTTCTGCATCATCCATGCTTTCCCACTCTTTCTTGGCCTCTTCTAAGGAATGGTTGCAAATAGCTGCTAAAAGGTGGACAAGTACTGAGCTGTAAGTGTGTGTCTCAAAATTTGAGTGCAGACACCTTTCTTCAAAACAATCAAATGACAGAACCTTATGAATGCTTAAAGTTGTAAAGTCCAACCTTTTACCACTAAATTTCTGAGCTCATTAAGGACAATACAATTTGGTGGTAGCCCTAATATTGCCATTTCAAAAATCAGCTCTATAGCTTTCAGTAAAAGGTTTTTCTCTAATTTCTTCTGACACTTATCTTTTTTCTTTTTTATCTGTGTTCTCCTCTATAAACTGTTACAAGTATACAGGACAAACAGGAATGTTAAAATTGCTTGGTAAGTTGAGGAAAATAATTCTATTTATGGCATGCCAGCTTATGACAGTGTAATGTTTGCAGTGCTTTTCATGTGTGTCTAGTGCCATATAATTTCTAAGAAATCTTTTGCAGCCAAGGAGATCTAGACAGACAGGAAATGTACATTCTCACACTTGTAATCACAACTGCACCCAGTCTCATTTTGAAAAGTGAGCTCTCATTTGTATAAGTAGACGATCTCTAATGACTTTTTACACTTGAGAAAAACCACTCATGCATATATAACCAATAGAAAAAAGATAATTTTCTAATAAATAAAATATAATTCAGCCAGTAGTTAGGTTAGCATATGATGTGAATTAATTTTTAAATAACTATATTAGGTTGGGAGAAAACATTCAGATTTGACCCCCCAGTGTTGTGCATTATGAAGTACATGCATCTGTTCCTGTAAAAATGTGCTGTAGATATTTGTGAACAGATGGGGACCCATAAATTAAATAATTTATTTTACTGTTTGTCTGGATTCTGTGATCACTTAAGCAGCCATGTAGTCTTGTGATGTTTTTCTAATGTGCTTTCTTAGGCACTTTCTTCCCAACTGAGTGTTCCCTGAAGACAGTAGGATTAGAGCTAGGTCTGGGCAAAAGACCTCTGTGATTTAGTGAGAGTGCTATGAGCCACTTGTAAGTTTTCTGCTCTGAAGCCACTACAGACAACAGAGGCTTCCTTCCAGTGATCGATTGCAAGGATGCTCAGGCTTGGATTCAGTTGATTGAAATGGCAAAGTTCAGTTTCTCCCTGAACCCACATGGGACACAGGTAAAACTGAGGTGTTAAAACAGAAAAATCAAACTGAATCTCTTTGACTGCCCCAATCATTCCTTGATTTTTCCAGTTTCCACCATTCCAAAAGGTGCATCTCTGTTGGGGATGGACATGGTGGAACAAGAGCAGGAGGGCAATGAGAGCCACCAAACAAATCACCTGTTTTATGTGAACAAGAAACTCCTTCCTTGGGGAAATATCAGAGGAGCTTAACCAGCCATCATAGGTTCAGTTTCTATGTCCCAGGCAGGCAGCCAGAGCTCAATGGACCTGAGATGTTACCTAACACTGTTCTCACAGCAGCTCAAAAAAAGAGGAGAGGGTGTTATTTTACTTACTGTGAAAAAGAGTACGTACACAGAAAACTGGAGCTGCCAAGTCAAAAGCTCAGAAGGAAGAAACTAGAAAGTACAAGGCTAAAGGATACTCATTCAGCTTTAATTTGGTCTTCAGAAAGGCTCTAGTAACATATCCATATGCTGCTTTCTCACATTCAGTAAATTTTTGGGCTGCCCACTTATTACTACAGTCTTCACACTCCTGGATCCCTCATCTGGCTTCCCTGCCAGTACCTTTGTGCAACCAGAGATTTCCAGCTTTTTCTCTCTCTTTTCTTTCTCCTGGCATCATCAGTTCAGCAAAAACCAAAGGAGCTATGGCCCATCCTGGCTACTGCAAAAATTAACCCTGTTAATGGCTGGAACCAGGACATGTGCATAGCACTGAGAGAAAACTTGCAAAATGAAGAGGTTTTTTTCTGATTTTTTTTTTCTTTACTCCCAATACATTTTTAATTTTAAGAGTTTTTCTCATTGCATAAAAGCAAGGCACCATTACTGAAAAATATGTCTGTCCAAGTGAATTCACAGGCATTCTTAACGAAATAGTTACTAATAACATAATGCTATTCAAAACAACTGAACATAACGTAAAGATTGTGTTTTGCTGAGACTCTTTCTCATCACTGATTCCTCTTGCTCGCCTGAAACATTTCCCCAAGAAATTCAGCTTGAGGCAGGCACTTGGTTTACATGGTTGAAGTGGGCAGCTTCAAAAAAACCTTTCTATGGGATGTGTTTGGAAGCTTCCAATGTGGGTGTCCAAAGTGCCCCGTTCACCTGGCAGCACTGAAATCTGCCCAGGAGAGAGCTGCTCTGTGAACAGTGTGAACCAGAGCAAGGGGGGTCTGACCCCTGGGAGCTTGGACACCTAGGAAGGGAAAGACTTGAGAAACCCTGAAGTCTGGAGGAAAGGGCCAAACAGAGACTGGCCTGTAGGGAGGAATATCTTGCAGCAGTTGACACTACCATGAAAAATGGGCTTGGAGAAGCAATGATGCCTCCACAGCAGCAGCTGAGCATTCTGCCTACGTGTAATGCACTCTTGTGTAGTTTCATACACTGTTTTCCACAGTAGTTTTAATTTTGTGTCAGGTAGAACATACTAAATTTTAGGTATGTCTGCATCTCCTCAGCTGTCTGTCTGCAGCTTCTTTCTTTTTTTTTTTTTTTTTTCTCTTTTATTTTCTTTTGTGTTTGTTTGTTTTCTCCTCTCCTGTCTCTGTTTCATGTACATCTTCACTCTGACTCAGATTGTCAGCGCTCCTGGCCATCCTTTTCCGCAGACCAGCAGTCTTCCAGCGCTCCTTCCTCTCCAGGTAAATCTCATAATATTTCATTGTTCCATCATGTTTCATCACCTTTGTTAATTATTACATCTTTGCAACAATGCTCTGTCTGGAGCTCTCTGCTGTGGCACAAAAAAAATTATAGAGCTGGTTTCTAAAAAGAGGTGTTTCAGTAGAATTTTGAGTTTGGAGGTTGTTCAGGTTGTCAATTGCAAATGTTTAAATTCACCCATTATTATCCACTGAAAACTAGTGTCTAAAGCTTCATCTTTTGTTTTCTCTTTAACCTTCATATTTGGAAACTGTCTTTTTTTAGTATTTTTTTAATACTGCTTTCTGAGAAAGACTTGTCCGAAGTCTAATGGCTATGAATTTATTTTTTATATAAAGTAAAAAAGTGAGCTCCCTGGTGTTCTGCTTGAGCCCTGTTTCAAGGCACTTTGAGGCAGAGAAACTCTCATTAAGGCCATGCTCTTTTCTTAGTTATGATGATCTCAGAAACTTTTAAAACAGAGGGAAGGAATATACCATGTTTGCCTCATATTGATCAGCTCCTGCTCTCTGTGTGCTCACACAAGAATTATTTCAAATAGGCTGTCTTCTAGTCATATAACCAGTCAATAACCAGTCTTGACTTCTAGTTCTTTTTTCATTGTGCCAGTCCTTCTTTCCCCTCCCATGAAACTGGAAAGCAATAGCTGTGAGTGATCCAAGAATCCCTGTTCTTGCAGATCCACCTGTGTATGGAGTGTGCTGTGTCTCTCATGAGCACAGTCTAGTGACTGTTCAGCAAACCCTTTACATGGCTTTAGGTGCAGCAGTTTTTATCACTTGCCATCAGGAAAGCAAAAGTATTTGTGAGTCCTTATTTGCTAGAAACTAGGAAAGTTTCATTTATGTCTTGTAGAAATGAAAACAGTGAAAATTAATTTAGTGAAAGCCTGAAGAAGTCTGTTTGAAAGACATTTCACTGCACATCTCTGTCTGGAATTATTTTGCTGTTTTCACAGCCTTTTTTTTTTTTTGAATGATGGCTACAGCAAAGTGATTAATTAGTATGCTACTATAATATTGATATGGTACTAAAAGTAAAAATAGAAATTAATGCTTGCTAAAATGTACTACAAAATTTTAATTTTTACGTGCTACAAGTGGTTTCTGCTTGTAATAAATGTATCTCCTGGCAGTCATCTTATTTATGTGTTTGTTTGTTTGAAACTGTAATTTCAGAGGTCATCCTTTCCTGTTACAACTTCTGGAGTACAGAGACTTTCCTTTTGTAGATCTGGACTGCCATGTGCTTAATGATGAAATAATCTTTCTGTTCTGTTTGGGTTGGGTTTATTTTTTTTTAATTCAAATCCATTTCTGTCATATGAAAATACCTAATTATCTGAGTAAAATGGTTGCATTAAAAGAAAATAATAATTTTCTGATATTCCCACTTCTATTCTCAAAAAATATCAGCTGCATTTATTTTATCTATTTCTGTTGTATTTCTTTAGGTTTTGTGTGTTTTTTTGGCAGGGCATTATTTACTGCTATCTTATAAAATACTTCATTTAATATAGTAGAGTTTTCATAAATTACTACATTATAATTGTTTTATTGAATATTCCATCCAGTTGGATAGACAGAGGTTTCCGTGGACTTCTCACAATTACCTATGATTTATATAGAACGTTACCAAGTTTTATTTTCTGTAAATTCATTTACAGTCATGTAAACCACACCAGTGGTTTTCTTTATATGCAAATGTTGTGGCTTCTCTAACAAATGTAAGGAAAAAGCACTTGATGTTCTTAATTTTAGTATCTAAAAGAATTTCAGAGCCTAAGTTTAAAAATGAAAACTGTAGCACTCTCCCTGATTTCTTGGATCCGTGAAAGTGATGACCTGCAAGTAACTCTGCCAGTAAAACATTCAATATCTGAAGTTCTGTGAATTGACCCTCCCAGTAAGAACCTTCTGGGATGAACAGGACATCTTGCCACCTGTCCTGATTCTGAGTCCAAAGATGAGGTGGCCTCATGCCTTAGTGTGAGAAGGAACCAGCAAATTGTCTCTTAATAATGCATGAAGCCCTCTGTTGTATAGATTCTGAACATTCTAGTGTATCCGGCATATGAACAAAAGAGAAAAAAAGGAATAAAATATTAGTGTTAATCTTCACCAGAGGTTGAAATGCTTTATGCAGAGAAAGAGTTAAAATTTTGCTTTTTGTGAACTCTGTGGCACGTGCAATTTTGGTAGCAGCTTTTGGTTTCAATTTTCTTTCAAAATGTGCAGTATTTCAGAGGTCCAAATGAGCAGCAGTCAAATGCTCTTGCTTGAACTGCCCTCTGCATGTTTTTTCCACAGTGAAAAAGAGCCCGGCATTTCTGGATGTGAACACAGGACCCTTCATCAGGACCAGCAGCTTTGCCGACGAGCTTGACCTGGAGGGTGAGACGCTGCTGACCCCAATAACTCACATCTCACAGTAAGTCCAGGCCGTTGAACTGCGCCTTGGTTGACTTGGACAAGAGAAGGCAGTTCAGGTGGGAGGAGCTGATGGAGCTCAAATATCTCAGATGTTTGCGTCAAACACTTTTCACCTTGCCATTGGTGTATCCTGTTCTGACTGCCAGTAAATCTTCATGCTGACCTAAAGACAAGTTCCCACAAGGCCGTGACACGAGGCTTTAGATTTTAGCTAATGTCTCTGGGCAGCTGGTGGCTGATAGCCTCAAGATTTTTACGTGGAGACAGGATGTGGGAGTACTTGCCTGGTGAAGGTTATCTTACTCCCTCCACCATTTTCCAGTGGAATAGATGTAAAGTGCAAATTTTAAATACTAGTTATGTGATATACAAGTCTCTCCATTTCAGCAGCACTTTCTCTAATGGTCAAATTATGTTCTACGCTGGAAGAAGAGTTCTGTTTGTTCATCATTATTGCTTTGTTGTATATTAAAAAAAAAATCTGAAATAGGCCTGTAAGGATGTGTGTGTGTGGGAGGGCTGGTATTTTCCCTTTTGGAAGAAGATTTTCCACGTCTCTTTTATGCTAAAATGTTATCTTCAGGTTCTCAGATTATTCTAAAAAAAAAAAAAAAGAAAGTTGCAGCAGTTTTTTCTTCTAATGTCTTTAAAAATAGATTTTCTGTCATTTAATTCAAAATCCTAAAAAATGTTTATTGTTTGCCATAATAGATGTGTGGCGGTATAGCCTCTAGCAGAGGACTGAAACAATTTTTTCCCCTCTAGAAATCTGAGGATTTATGCAGTGAGACCACAGATGAAAATTCTTGGCATACTTGTATTTTTGAGGTACCAAACCTGCAGAAATGCTTGCTGCCAATTTCCAGGCCTTCTTATATATATATATATATATATATATATATATATATATATATATTTATACACACACTATAATTAGCAGAGAAGCACAAACATAGTTTTTAGAGACATTTTGGAAGGGCATATATTAAAGAAAAAGAAAATGTTTGGGTGGAGTCTTCCCTGTCCCCAAAGATGGATATTTGCATTTTCATCTGAATCACCCAAGTGTACATCGGTTTGTAGGCAGGGGATTTAGGAGACTTGTATTCTGGAGCATTTCTTAGTGGCACAACCAGGAGGAGGAAGTAATAAATTTCTTCAAGCCTGAGACAAGAACAATGGAGCAACAAAACCAGATCTAGATGTTTTCTCTGTGTAGCTTTTTTAATACTTTATTTTGCCTCAACATTGCAGGCTTTTTTCTTTTTTAATACGCTTGGGTGCTAAGAGTTTCCAATTATCTTTCCTGGGATTGCGAATTCTTTAGTTATTTCTTATTGATACATTTCAAGTAATAAGGCACTCCATCATCTTTAACTCCAACCTGTGTAGTGGCTGAGATATTTTTTTTTCTAGCAATTACTTGTGGGAAACTTTAGAATCTTGGCAGTGTGTTTCAGATGGAGAACCTCACCAAATGAACACCCCAGACTTTCAGTAACTTATATAGTTCTCTTTTACTCCCTTGATTTTTGGTTGTAACCTTTGTTGAAATTTCCCTGGATTGCTCTAAGTCACAAGTGATGGGACAGTACAAAATGTGTACCCCACAGCCTGAACTGAGTCTCTACTAGGGTGGAATAAAATAAAATTCATTGGTTCTTTTAAGACTTTTGGTTTAGATTCAAAACTGAATAAAATGGATAAAATGTAAAACTGGATAAAATATTAATTTAAATGTGTCTCCTTGAAACATGAGTTCCCAAGTGTAGATCCTGAGAACTGTTTGCTTGGAAGTGCATTTACTTTGTGTGCAGTTAATTAAAAGGCCTTAAACAGTGCCAGACCAGCACCAGATATGAGGGTTAGTGAAAATCCTGTGTTTTTTAATCCAAACCCAAGTACTTAACAAAATTATAACACCAGCTCTAAGTCAAATTAAGTGTGAATATATCTAGTTTCAGGTCTTAAAAGCAATACAGACTCTATCAGAGAAACAGAAATACAAAGACATTTTGAGAATTGGAAGCATAATGTAAAACACTTGACCTGAGGATGCATGGATTTGGGATTCATAGAACTATTTCCTGGTCAATTATGCAATATGTGCATTAACTTACCATTAATGCAATATGTGCATTAACTTACCCATTAATCCCAGAAAGGTGACTCCAGAATAAACATTAATTTTTGAAAGTCATGAATACATGAGTAAATTTTGCATAGTCAGTTTGAGGCACACATCTAGAAAGTGATTTTGGTTGACGCTACGGAAAATATTTCCTTTTGACAGGTACCACAAATATGTCAGAACAGTGGGGCACCTGCTGTGGTACTGAAAAGCAAACACTTGGCATCCTTCTGGTCTAAAAACCAATGAGGCTGAGGTTTTTTTTTTCCCTGAATTGTCCTGGAAAGTAAATGTCAGCTTTCAACCCTTGTGATAAAAGGCTTAAGGCTTCTAGGTCTCACGTTCCCTATAAGTTAAATTTCAGAGCCCTGCTTGTTTATGCAAAAAGTGTTCTCTTTTTGTAAATGTAGGTGCATATTCTCACTGAGTTTAATAGGACTGGTTCTGTGTCCAATAATAAAAATGCAGGTGTGGGTTGGTTTTGTATTTTTTTTTTTTTTTGCAGGACGTATGTCTGACTTTATTTTAAATCTGTCTTGAAATAAATGTTGTATTTAATGTAGCCCTACTTCTGTGGAATTGCTAATAGGAAATCTTTCATTAAGAAGATTACTGTACTAGTTAGCCACTCTCAGTACCCCTTTGGGAAACAAAAATCATAATTAAAGGACATGAGGCCTGATGTTCAAACAGGATAACATATAAAATGATCTGTAACAGTTTAAAAAATGCAGTACATGGTGTGTTGTTTGAGGTAGAACTTGGCCCTTCAGTTTAGTGCTTGCTGTGGTCTGTTGTGTTGTAAAAACGAAATAGAAAACTGGACTGCAGCAATACCACCCCTCTCCTCTGGACTTCTCACTGGTTTATTTCTCCCAGCATTCCCAGATTGTCTCCTGTTTTGTTCCACTGTGTTGGCTCTTTTGTTTTATTTGCATTTTAAAGCAGAGGAAAATCGATGCTACTTGTAGCTGAGCCTCAGTTACCAAGATGCTCTTGCCCTGTGTTTGTGTAATTGCTTAATTTCAGCATTAGTGTGGATCCAGCTGGCTGCCTGTATTTCTGGCTGTAAGCATTAGCTAACATGGCATATTTGTGATCCTGTTATTGTCTGTATCAAAATAACAATAATTCTTGATGTTTTAATGACTCTTCCCCAGATGTTTCATGTACCTCGTAACTGGGGTGATGAAAATGCATTTAATTAGCTAAGCATTGGGTTTGTCTATTTACATATAGAATAATTTTTTCCCTGCAGTGACATACTGATGTGATCTTAGATTTTATACAGTGGGCTTACACTTAAAGGAAAGCTTTACATTAAAAACAAAAAGCGCTTCATTTTTGCTATTAAGTGTATTTCCATCCATGAAAGTATTTTGTGTCACAGCATTTTAAAAATAAACCCTTCTTTTTTAAACTGCATAATAGATGAAATAATTAAGCAGACAGATTTAGGGCTTTTTAATAATTTCCATATCGAGAGGACATGATAACAGATTGATGTTTCTGAATGATTGAAATGGATGTTTTTGATCGCCTTGAAATATTTGAGATAAAGTGTGCTGGTAAACAGTGAGTGCAGTGTCCATGCTGCTGCAGTCACCACTGGCTTTTGTTGGAAATGTTTTCCTTCTCTTTCCTTTTATATTTTTATGAAGTGCTCCCTGTTTTAATTTCCAGTATATAGGTTGTTGGCAAGAGATACAACCACATTGCCTAGAACAAACAGTGCTGTATTTGTCTTATAACTGTGTCTTTTCTTTTGGATTATCAGTGAGTGGAATCCCTCTTTGCTTTGATTTGCTAGGTCATATTGTAAAAGATTCCTGCTTTTATCTTCTTCTTCTATACCAAAATGACCCCCTGAAGCCTGAGCAAATATTTCAGTTTCACTCTCAAATGGGCCAGATGGAAGAGCCAACTTCTGCTGTCACAAAATTCCCTCTGGAATGCTGTTAACAACATTTAACAGCATGATAAAATGGACCCCATGACTTCCATGGGGTCCATTTTATCATTAATGACAGGGCACGTTAGAAGAACAGCAGTGAGAGCAGCTACATAAGAACATCCCTGAGTTAAGACCAGAGTTTGATGTTCACTCATCGCTGGTTACTGTCATGTGCCATTATTCCAGTTGTTTACCTGACTTGCAACAGGAAAGGCATCACTGCTCAATGGACACTGGGCAGCATCCTTTTTCATTCTGCATGTTTCAGTGTGTCATCGAGCTCCCTTAGGATTTCTGCTTATAATCTGCTGATTTAATAGTTTACTGAAAAGGGAAGGACTGTTTCCCTCAGTCATTCCCTTTGGTATGGAATACATTATTATATCCCGCATTTCTTGTTATAAATTTACAGTAAACTTGGCCATAGAAATTGACCCTAGAACTCTGGATGTATCAGGTATCTGATTGTTTCATCTATTTGGCTGCTGGGAGACACTTGAGGATATGAAGTGTCCCTAAATCTTGTTTAACCAGAAGTCTTCTTTTTTTCTTCTTTGGAAGAAAAAGTTCCTTTTTCAGGCAAAGACTCCAGAATCATTGTAAATCAAGGCACTCTAACGATTTCAGTGTCATCATCCCATTCTGATTCCTTGTTGCTGCTTGTATAGGAGAGCAAAGAAGGTGTGGCAGTCCAGTCCTAAAAATGGCTAACCCTTTATATAAACAGTGATCAGTGCAGTATAGTCATCAGAGAGGACTGAAAAAACCTCTGATGTGAGAAATTATTCGTTTGCTGTTAGCCCGAGATGTAGGGGGCTGCAGAGCTTGTCTGCAGCTCAAGAGCTGAGTGGCTGTAGCAGAGCAGGACATCAATGAACTTCTCTCTTAAGTGTTGAAAGGCAGATGGCTATTTTAGTATATTCATCATGGTTTATATAAGAACTTTATTTCAGGCTTGTGAATGTTTATTCTAGATAAGGGCACTGCCAAAATACCTGTGGCACTCTCACTGTTGCAACCAGCTAATAGTCCGGATGTGGTGCATTTCTGCGTGCAGCTACCTGGATTAAAAATCCCTATAAACTCTTCCCTGCACCTGGAAAGTGCCATAGCTGTGCTGGGACAGATGTGACATTAGCAGGTGGTATTGCATCTGGAAGTATTTATTTGGCCATCCTAAGCCTCACCTGGTAGCCCCTTGATCTGGGGCCTGTGTTTGTATGACATTGAATAGGGGGGATCCCAATACACAAACTCTTCCCATGTTCTGCATCCCATGTCCGTGGCAGAGTTGGCTAAAGTTGATTGACTGTGTCTTTGTAATACAGGCAGCTATTTACAGTATTTATTTTTGTATGTGGATTAATCTGAGATGTGCTGAAGACTTGGGTAGTTCTTTGTTCTTGTCTTATTTCACCCTTGACACTGCAGCAACTGAGCAGCTTCTGACAGTGCAGTGAGTGGTGTGGCGAACATCTGTCCCGTGTGGTTACTTGCCTCTTTTATCTTCAGGGAGAAGTTCTTGTGTACTGTGGTGGGTGGTTGCTTTTTTCATAGATTAGATAGAGTGTGCAGTTGATGTCTATAGCTCTGAAGACCAGAAGGGATAATCAGATCCCCTTTGATCCTGTTAAAGGCTGTAGCATTCCACCCAGCTGCAGCATTACTGTGCTGTGTTCTTAATATGATCATAATCACATAAAAGGCTCGTATCAAAGAATTAACAAGATGAAAAAAAATCAGGCAGGAATCTAAAGTTTTCAATTTCATGTCTCCTCTTTTTATGATAACTTTCTATCTATTTTTTATTGGAGATGGGACTACTGTCATACACTGGTGCTACTATTTGCCAGAAGTCAGTACTGGACAAATACCTTCTATGTTAGAGGTTGCAAACCTGTATGAAATAAGACTCTTATGGTCTTTCCTCCCTTACTGCAAATTGTCATTGATGCGTTCAAGTGCAGTGCAAAATTACTGTTTGGCTATTTTATGTTACTGACATGGTATAAAAGTAATGTGTTGACTTTTTCTAGTGTATAAACCATCTAGGAGAAGCTAAGATAGCTTAGCTATTTCTATTGTGTTGCAGATGAATGTTGCATTCCTTGGTCTCCAAGTGCTGGTTTACATTTTGAGTGATGTTGAGTAATTAAACCAGACTGCAGCAGCTTAGTGATTCAGAAGTACAGGGCTCCTATGCTGTAAAAACAACAAGCAACTCCTCACTTACTTTTTTCATTGTTTACTTTGGGCATCATGCAGAATGATAAATGCAATTTTTTTTTTATTATTTATTTTTATTGGATGGGGGAGACAATAAAAATATCCCACTTTTATCTAATGTAAAAAATGACAATTTTTTATCATTGTCTTGAGTTAATTCCAGAATTAAAATTCAAGACGGGAAGAAAGTTTTTCTGTTATGATGATGGAGAATGGCCTTACTTTTATTTAGATATGTTGGATATACCAAAAGAAGTTAAAAACCTGATTAATTTATAATGTGTGCACTTCCACTGGGAGTTATTTTATCCAATAAAAAGGATATCTTAATTATGTTTAGCATTTTATTAATGATGCAAAAAGTAATATTTTTTTACCAATGTGGTAACAAAGTTGCAAAGTGGCAAAATTTAGTACTTACAAGTAGCATTTAAATTGGAATGCTCCAAAATCTATGGGCAACATTATGCCCACAGATGCTGCATAGACTGTGCTAAATCTGTGTAGCAAACATACTGGATTCATCACTGCTTTCCAGCAGGAAAACCTGGGATCAGTACGAGGTTGTAGGAATGCCTGTCAAGGTCAGTATGTGCCAGCCAAGAGACATAGTTGACTACTGAGATTTATTCGATGTGCAGATACAAACTAGTAAATGAGCCTTTTTATCAATTTTTTTATTCTGATATTGGTCAAAATGTTAGTGTTCGTAAAAAAAAAAAAAAAAACAAAACCACAAAATGCTTTAATTATGCTAAAAACGCTTTAAAGCGTTTCACGCTTTAGCGAAACGATGGCTGTGGATGTGAGTGTAGTCCCAGATACCCACGTCTGTGCTTGGGGCAGAGTTGGAAAGCAACACTACCTAACAAGGAAATAGTTCATCTGATGTTATTTTTGACTTAATCATCTAGTTCCAGGTTCAGCTATCAAGTCCAGGCATGGAACACTATGGTATTTAAAACCAATAGCACGTGTGACCTTTGTGCTTTAACACTTGGATCACTAATTTTAGTAAGGTCTTGTTCGAATATCTTTTGTCATAAAGTACACTTGGCTGGGAAAATGGACATCAACAGCTGGTTTAAATATTGCTGAATAGTGCACCAGAACAGCAATGCTAAAGGAAAATACCTTTCTGTAAAGTGTTAATACACAGGGAAACAATTCCAAGAGGTGCAAATGGGTTAGTTTACCTGGCATAATACGGTAATTGTACAGGAAATTGCATGATGTACATTCTGTGGGTAAAAGTGACCTGAAAATTGCTTGAATATATTATCAATACATTTTTCTTATTAAAACTCATTCACAGTATTTTACCAAGAAGTTGTTGCAGGTTTTTTCATGAGCAAACGCTGCTCCCAGTATGCCCAGTACCCAGTTTGGACTAAATGTAGCATTTTTCTCTTGCTGTACTTCTCTGGAAATTCAATTACAACATTGACACATTAAACACTTACTTCTACAGCTGCTCTTTCTGATCACTATTGATGATTTTTTTCCAAAGTTAAAAACATGGCCAAGTGTGATTAACACCCTACTGGTGTAGCAAGGCTTACTGCAGTGGAAGGTTTTGGTTTAAATGTTTGCCAAATCCACAGCAGAGCTGTAAAGTGGGGAGCTCTCGGCTTCATTCTGGAATGCTGGATGTGGGAAGTGCAGCATGCGTGGCCTTGGCACTTGCTCTGGATAGAAAGCTCATAGGAGGTCATGGAACTCTTGATTGAGATTTGGCTTTGTGCGACTGCAAGAACAGAATATAGTTGTGATTTCACTCAGGGTCTTGAAGACTTTGTCATCCCCATGTGTAGAACTGTGTGTTTTGTTTTACTTCCAGCAGGAAGTTCAGCTGAGAAAAGCTGAAGTATTTTGTCTTGCAGACAAAATACTTAAAATATCTTACACTGTTTGTCAGCCTGGTAGCAAACTAAGGCTAAGCACTGACCTGTTTGTTTTAGTCTCAGGTTCCTGTATCCCACTCAATTCTGTGGTTACTGAGTGCTTTTTGGGATAAAAATAAATACAGAAGCTTGTTATTGCTGCACCCGTTTACTTCTTCATGTCTGTTTTTCCCTAGGAAAACTGATGTATTTGTGTTCATTTTTTCCCTTTTTTCTTCTTATGTAAAATGCAGAGTTTAATGTCAAAAGGGAAATGGATCAAAAAGTGGTAACCAGTGGTGGTGGTCTGTCCTCATGTCCTTTTGATCAGGGCCTGTCCAAGAGCCTAGACCCATCCCCTGTGCAGCCAAGTGACATTGGTATAGAAATGTGGCTGCTCCTGAAAACGGGACATTGAGTGGTGTGCCTCCCAGGGACTTGATCTTTCAGGAATTTTGGGCCCCTAAAAATTACAGCCTTGAAAACAGAGGCAGAGAATGTTCAGCATGACACAACGTCCTGCAGGGAGCTGGTGAAGTGAGCAGAGCACAGTAGAGACCTAACGTGAGTCTTGGTTAATGAGAGGTTATGAGGATGCATTTAGGAGGTGCAGTGTTTTTTTGAGGGATGGTGCTTTCAAGGAGGCCAGTTCCATAATCCAGACTGTGTATGACTGGGAAACACCAGGTGATGCCAGAAAGGTTTTGTGGTCATTACAGAACAAACGTGAAGGGCAGTGAACAGAGAGCTGCATCTTGCATTACTTGAAATTACTTATTTGTCTGCGTCTGACAGTAAGTTCACTTGGTTGAAACCTTTAACATGTAGGCAGTGAAACGTGCTTGAACTATCCTCGTGACTTGATCTTTTTTCCATGTAGTGCAGCTTTTAATTTAAAAAGCAGTTGAGCCCTTGTATTTTTTTTTTTTTTATAATCAATACCTATTTAGACACTGTCCATCACTTGAGAGCAGCTCATAAATACCGAAGTCATACCAGGGCTGCTGACAATTTGACACCAGTATATATGTAATTTTATTTTTTTAAAATAAAAGCAAACAAAAAAATTGTGAACCAACAACTTTATTTTTTTAAAGGATATGATTTTTAATAGAAATATGAAGCATTAAAAAAAAATGTTCCCCATTTTTATTTGATGACAGAACTCCAAAATATCACAACATTCCTCACTACAGTGTAAAAGAAAAAGTATTTATTTTCTCTTTCTACCCTATACTCTTTGCTATTTTTAAAACTGGGCCACATTAAATGGTTCTTGTTATTACCCATCCCATAAAATAAATGGATAATGCAGCAGGAACAGGGAGTCAGGTGCCTAATTAAACAGATGTTACAAAACTTCATCTGTGTTTCAACTGTGATAAATACGCTAAAAAGTTGACATGCCAGTCATTATTCTTGATTTTTGATTTCTTAGAACTTCAAAAATTTCAGACTTTGTGAGAATTGTCTTTTGTTTTTGAAGGAAAGGTAAAGATTTGCACTGTGCTTTGTCCTAGAGGATTTGCACTGTGGTTGGTGCATATGGAGCCTGTGCCAAGAACCGGAAGGCAGTAGATCAGAAATAGCTGTGTTTGAGTCCTAAATTGGCTGCTGGGATAATAAATAAGGGGGGGATGCAACCATTGTATTTATTCTTCAGTGAATATAGAAAGTGTTCTCAGTCCATCTGCTTTTTATTTTAGAAACCTAACCCAGTTTTGCCTATGTAAAAATTTCAGATGCTAATTTTGAATTTTGTGGGGGGTTTTGGGGTTGTTAGTTTTCTGGTTTTTTTTTTAGACCACCCACACTGGGGCACCTGCCAGGTTTTCTGGGGTACTTCCTTTCCTCTGCAGAATGCTGAGGTTTTCTGTGAATGTGTGCGCTGGGTCTCATCCATTCATCATTATTACATCTTAATGTAGGTTTCAGGTTTGCTAAATTATGTTAAATCACTTCCATATTGAAACACATGAATAATTTTAAATGACTGCAAACAGCAGGATCAGATTATTAAAGTTCTTAATTGTTTCTGTCTTTTTGTCTGAAAGCTTGAAAGCTTTCAGACTTCTGCTGTGAGTTATGAACTGACAAATAATGTATACTATAGACCTTGCAGTGCTTCCACCAATAGCACATCTGAGAAATGGTACAGCTAGGAGCTCTTTCTCTGAGGGAAGCACAGTTTAAAGGTAGGAACTTCTCACAAAACCAGTTCAATGTAAATCATACCTAGTGGAGTTGTAGTCAGTATAGCTTGCAGATCAACTGAGAGAAGAATGTATTATTAAAAATATTTGAGTCTCTCATTTAATAAGTTAATATTATCTCAGTTAATAACTTTTTTATGCATGCAAGGTGTCCCTGTGTCAGAAGGATCTAAAGATAACAGCAACAACAAAAGAGAGGAAGGGGGGAAAGGATCAAAACAAGCCAAGAGTCTAAAGTCTGAGAATATTCATTTTTGAATTGCAATTTTTGAGTCCAGTTCCTACCTGATTAGGTAAGGCATTTGTGTAGACTGCAGAACATATAAAACATGCAGTAGAGAAAGATTGATGGCTCTACAGAGTTACACTGTGATGGGAAAAACATTCAAAGTCCACGTGCCAGTAGTGACAGGTCTAGTACAGAGACTAAAAAGAGAGGAGGAGAGTGTTTGGGTTGTAGTAAAACAAAATGAATCAGAAAGCTGTACCTTAGTTCCTGGGTAACCCTTGTCCAATCTGTGCTTCCTTTGGTCAGCTCACTGAAAGGCTGGAATGAATTGGGTTTGGGGAGGGTTGAAGAGGAAGGGGCCAAGTCTTGGGAATGCTGTGGAGAAGCAGATGGGTTGCAGGAGAATGAGAGAGGAGGAAAGAGAGTAATTGAAGGATGTAAGCTTCGCTGAACAGGAATAGCCATATCAGCAGTGACAGAAGGAGGAAATGAGCTGAGGATATGGGAGGAAAGTCAGCTGATCTTGGTGATACACTGGATGTGTTTATGTTTGGAATGGGATGCCTTTAATTCTGTTGGCAGAGATTGGTGTGTTTCAGACTTAAAGCATTGCAGTTGGCTTGATAACTGCTTCTTTTTCTAGTATTAAATTTGTGATGCTGCATTCTAGACTCCTTGGTTTTTCTCTAGGAACTGTGTGGCTGTATGTTCAGAAGTAGTAACTCCCAGGAAGTTAACCTTGCCATTTCTTAGCCCCTAGGTTTCCATCCAAATAATTTGAAAAGTGAGTGTTTATCCTGTATATGTCTGTGTGTCCACTTGGACCATTGAGGTCCTTTGGGAATTTTCCCTTGGTAGTAGAGTCTGTTTCACATGTTGAACCCAGGCTTCTGTGTTCAGAGCTGCCAGTGACTCACACTGGGTGTCTGACCCAACAAGCTCAGCTCACAGTCCTGCTGTTTGACTTCATTTGAATTCATTTCATAACTGAACTACAGGGCCACCAAGGTGATTAGAGGGATGGAACACCTCTCCCATGAGGAGAGACTGAGAGAATTTGAATTATTCACCCTGGAAAGCAAAAGGCTTCGGGGTGACCAAATTGCAGCCTTTCAGTACCTGAAGGGAGCCGACAGGTAAGATGGAGAGAGACTCTTTACAAGGATATATCGTGACAGGACACAGGGGAATGAGGAGGTCAGGTTTAGGTCAGATACTAGGAAAGAATTCTTTACTGTGAGGGTGGTGAGACACTGACACAGGTTGCCCAGAGAAGTTGTGGATGCCCCATCCCTGGAAGTGTTCAAGGCCAGGTTGGATGGGGATCTGAGAAACACAGTTCAGAGAAGAGTGTCCCTGCCCATGGCAAGGGGTTTGGAACTAGATGACCTTTAAAATCCCTTCAACTGAGGTCATTCTGTGAACAAAGAGACTGTAAAGAAAACAGCCTGTGAGATGGAAAAAGCTGTTTTCTTTATTTCTTTTTTTTTTTCTTTTCCTTATGTTGTTAATAAACCTGACAGTGATTTAAGATCCTATCACTTTGGAATTGTGCAATGCTGTTTTCCAAATTGCTTTCTATCATCCCTACTTTACATTTTGTTTTGTCATAGTTTCAAGAACTGTATAGCTTTAGTTTAATACTTAAGAAAATAGCTTAATTACTTGTTTTAGTGGGATTTCCATACCAAGATGCGAGAAATAAGTTAGAGATGTGAGAAATCACACTTCTAATGGAAGGGGATCTAGTTCAGCACAAGGGGGCAGTCATGTTATACATGAGATTTTCCCTACTTTGGAGTTACTCAACCGTGGGTTAATAGGCATTTGGGTGACTAAAATTAGCATTGTAGGGTGGCATGAGTGCAATCTTACATTTCAACAGGTTTCACTGATGCTCCAAGTAGAGTGTTTGCTAGAATTTTAGGAAAGATTTATTTGTAATCCTTATTTTGAAGGGTAAAAAAAGTCTGAGAGTGTATGATAAATTGTTTCAGTCTTAAAGGTTAAAAATACATATATATGTATATGTATGATTATGTAAGTGTTAGATAAGATGATGGCAGCACTTTCCACACATGTCACCTATGGACTCAAGGGTTAATATCACCTCAGGATTTTGAAATAAGAGGAAATCTAAACATAATATATCTTTTTAAAACTCTGGATACAAAGGATTTTAGTTGGAAAATGTACTTGGTTTAAAAGTTGTTGATCTCTGACAAGGATTGAGTAGGAGATCTCTCCAAATTTGTTTTGGACATGAGGTAGGACAGCACTCAGGAAGCCTTATTTCTGTTCTTCTGAGGTCTGTTCCATGCAGTCCTAAAGTCCAGCTGGGTGATGTTCAGTACAATTACTAAAGATTCAGTACAATTACTGTGATCAGGGCTTCCTGGGAAGCATTAAAACTTAAGGTTGGCCAGATAAGTGATAGTATTTTCCCTCAGTCATTCTGCTTTGTGTTTGAATGATCCAGCTACTCCCAATATGAATTTGAAACTGTTTGATTTGCCTTGCAGGTGAAGTTGCATGAGCACAGGGTTCCAGAACTATAGTTTTAAAATAAGGTGATTTTATTCTTAATCTGTCATGGCATGAGAAAGTCTTGCAGCATAGGTCATGAGCACAGCTTTGCAAGCAAGTTTCAAACATAGGTCCATGGTGAGAATAGGTCTCAGAAGAGAATGCAGGGGTGGAAAAGAAGTTAACAACTTAACATGTTATCTAACCCTAGGTCTGGAATCTGTTTTCTGTTAAGAGAGAACACATATTTAAAAGCTGATAGACCTGTAGTATTCTGCTGCTGAACAAGATTACCTATAGCATTCTGTCCCTTGCATGTCAGAATCTCCCTGGTTTCTGGAAACTATTAAAAGAAAAAGAAAAAAACCCTTGAAAGATGAGACAAAATGTTATAAATGGTGCTGGAACCACTGAGTCTTCAACTGGATATAAACAGGGTGTTAGTGACTCAGAGAGGTGATAATCCTGAGGTTTATGTTGCCATCTCCTAGTGTGTCTCACTTGAAGTCATTATTGTAGAAAGTTGCTTTTTCCTTGGAAAATTATGATACTTTGGAAGTTGCATTTTTTAATGTTTCCTTATCATGGCTGACAGCATTTTGCTATGTATATAAGTGGTGGCTGAATAATAATTTCATCAGATATGGCATACTTTGCTGTCGTGAAAGAATAAAAAGATTCAGGTGATTTGTCCATCATGGCTTGCCTTATTTTAACCTCCTTAGCCAGGTTAGATCAAAAAGAAAAAAATGGGCAGATGTGCATACACTGCTGCATAGGGTTATGTGGTCCTGTTGTCTTCATGTCACTCATCCCTAGATGACTTTTGAACTTCTTGTCTAGCCTTACCTTAATTTCATAATGAGTTATCTAAATGATACTCCATTTCATTAAACAGTTATGTAGAATAGGAAAAAGAGGGAAAGTTCACAGGTGGTTCTTCCACTGAAGTGAAAGTCTTACAACCCACAAAGGGAGCTAAACAACCAGGTTTTTAAAATTCTCCTGTACATAAAACTATTTCTTTCATTAGAGAGAGGATGAGATGTTACCGAAGCTGAGAGCTGGGAAATGCCCATAATTTAATGAAGGCCTGCATAAGTAAAGACACAGGTAAGCTCCACGTGAGCAATGAAATTATGAGGGAGATGGCTGTGACAGGCTGTTTTCTCAGCCTTGTTTGCACTTCTTGTAGGAAGCCAGTATCTTACAGCCATTGAACAAATTACACCAGAAGACAACCCCTGTTCTCCTGATAATTTTTTTATTCTTTTTGACAGGCAGGTTTAGATTGATTTGACATGACAGTTTGATGGACGTTTCAATTCAGGGAATGAATATTTCACTCTCACTCATGGCCAAACTAGCAAGATTACACTTACCTTGAACTAGGCACTTCCTCTTCCAGCATCTATCTGTCTGCTTCCAATGTGAAATTTTGTATATTCTACTCCAGGTTAGAGAGGGGAAAAGTAGATACAACAGCTCTGTTTGGGACAGATGGAGAGAATGGTACTGCAGCAGTTCTTTGACAGTGTAAGGTTTGGAGTATCAGTCAAAGTAATTAGTTTTTCTGACAGCAGTCAGTATGTTTTGCTTATCTCCATTAAAGGACAAAACAAGTGAGGTGTACATGAGGCCTGAACTTTTTTTTTTTTTGAAATTACATCTTATAACCATTTTGTAGGAATCCATCATTGACTCCTCTCCAATAATTGTTCCTCTGAGCTGTTGCATCTGAACTCTGTTTTTGATGTACTCATGAGAGGGAAAGTGCTGCTGCCTTATGGGCAGGGAAGTAAGCTGCTGAGTGTGCTAATTAGTCTTGGTTTGCTAAAGGTAGTTGATATATTCTTAGGAGCCTTCCTATAAAGTTGTTAAACTACATTTTCCATTAAATGGAAATAGTTAAAGGCTTTTTTGTCATCTTGTCATGAGGCTTGGCAAATCCATGGATAATTGGTGGCTGATTCCCTTGTCCCTTTGGTCCCTTTTTTTCACCAGAAAGACAAAATATATAATTTCATAATCTGTCTTGTATTTTTAAAAAGTAATTTACATCTACCTTTTTCGCTTGTAAATCTTTGCTATAGGATAAAAGTTGTCAAGGTCTGAAGGATGAAATTCAAAGTGGTAGCATGTATATTTTCAGAAGTTCAGTTTTAACTTTGGGCAGAGGCTCATTTATAATCCCCATTGGACAATGCGTTTGTTCTCTTCGACAGTTGAATAAGGGGAAAAGACATCTTGAAAAATGTGTTCCTGTCCTCTTTTTCTGTGTGCTTTTCTCTACATCTGTGCTTAGCAGAATCCCTCAGGGTATCCTGGATTGTATTTACCAGGAAGAAAGAATACCTGATTAGACTAGCATTACTCCTCCTGATTATGGTGTCATCAATTAACTTATATGACTCAAAAGTGAAGCTTGCCAGTCATTTTAAAGCTCTGGATAATGAAACTCAGGAAGTTTGTTCCTACGGCACATTTCTTCAACCTTTGTTTAAAATAGTATAAAATAACTTCCTTTAATTGGGGAAATATACTGTTGGCAAAAGGCAAGGGCAAACTATAACTCTTTAAAGATTAGAAAACATGAGTCCATCATATCTGACAAGTTAGAACTGGTTTCTCTGCACATCCAATAGTAGACAAATGGCATCAATGTAATAATTAAAGCTTAATCCATGTAGTCATAAGCTATTATAAGTAATTGCGACTATTGCAGCCTATGAGTTCTGCTTTTCTTATCTTTCAGAGTGGGGTTTTTTTCCCCTCCTTAAAGGAGGGGAAATGCCTCAGTGCTTTTGAAGGGCTGGTAGGACAGCTTGACAGTTATGTAAGCAGCTGTCTGCAGAAATTCATTAAATGTCTGATTGTGCATAGCCATGTCTGACCCTTGGTGTGCTCATGCTGAGCCTTCCCCCCCGCCAGCTACCTTCTCGTCTCTGGCTCATATTGTGGATATTCATTTACAGGGGTGCAGGCTTCACTGGTCCTCCTCATAGCAAAGTATGCCATGATCCCTTTAACTTTGTGGGCAGGAGTTCACAGTTTTTTGTGAAATTCAAAATGAATTCGGTGTCTAAATGGTGTGGCTTCACAGAAGAATGAGTATGGCCCAATACACATATTTGCTTCTTGCTACTTTTCTGTTTGAGGCTCTTCCATTTTCTTAGGTGATGTTCTAAGAGATGCAGAAAGTGGGGGCTTTTTAATGTCCAACTTTACCTGATTCTATGTTTGAAAGTACTGGTGTTTACCTGCCAATTCTAACATAAAGGAAAGCTGCAGATTTTTAGTGTTGCAAGGGCTGTTCAACAACTCATATACTTGGAACTGGTAACTTAACAGCTTGTGCTTATTCTATTCTATGTTATATCCCTGTGTCCATTCCCTGTATTCAGGTTTTTCATGTTTCAACATCATTGTTCCATTTAGTTTTCTTCCTTAAATGAAATGTCATCAAAACTTCTAAAACAGATCTCACAGGTCGTGTGTTTCTTAATTCTACCTATGTGATTATGCCATTTATAGCCAAAAGGGTCTTAAGAACAATGTGGGGTTCCCTCTGGCTTCTGTTAACATTTTTAGCGGTTTGTTTTCATGGTTTGTTTTGGGTTTTGTTTTAAAAAAAAAAAAAAAAAATCCCCAAGCTTGGTTGTAGCTGAGAGGCTGCAGGACTAAATCATGTCAAGACTGAAGCTGCTAGACTTAACAGGGTTTTTCAGTAACCTAAAGATACACTACAACGGAGAGTTGTTGGGGAACATTTTCTGAGACAAGGTATGGTGGAGCCAAAAGGGTTTTTCTACAGTTTCAGAAAGCTGCCTAGCTATACTTTCTGCTTCTTCTGCAGTGCTCCTGCAGTGATCATTCTGTTTATTGCTTCAACTGAATATTGTCTTATGCATTTTATTGGACAGTAATTCTGGTCTTGACCATCCCATGTTTCCCACTTCTGAGGGCAGACACTCTCAGCTGAGTAGGCAATTAAGCCAAAGGAAGAATATACCACTTTTGGGAGTAGCTGTCCTCTGAACATGTAGCCCCCAATTTAGGTAATTGGTTAAATTGCACTTTGAGTGCTTTCTGAGTGTTAATAGCTTCAGTGGAGGTAAGGTTTTGTTTAACATACAGCATGTGCCTGCATGTGTTGCTGAATCAGATCCAGCTGAATCCCTGTAAATGATCAGGGATTAGAACCGAGATTCTCCAATTCTCTTGTTTGGACTATGTCTGCCAACTATGAGCCAGGTTGAGTAATCATAGCATTGCCAGCCTCAAAAAGGTCATAAATTGTGAGTTAGGCCCTGTTGAATCACAAGACTTAAGGAAGTATCAGGATCTCATTTTAACCATTTGTTTTCTTAGCCCTTTAGCTACACATAGTTTTAAGCCCTTCTGTAAAGATAGAAGTACACTTAAAATTTTGAAGATGTTCCCATAAATCCTTGAAGCTTCAATCCTTCAAGCTTTTTCCTGAATCCTTTCTCTTGATCTCTATGTAATCTTTCTCTCTCACACACACACAGCCCATGTCTTTGTTTACTTCTGTCACTCAAGAGAGGACACCAGATCAGTCGATGGTTTTGGAGAGGGAGGAGAGTTCTGGTATCCTGGAGCATTCTCATCTATGCAGGAAACCTTTATTATTTCACCAGTTAAAACAACTTCTACTATAATTTTGTGTCTGCTTTGGCTGGTACATATCTAGAATTTTAAATCTATGTTTGTTGGGTTATCTCATAAGAAATATGTCAAGAATCAATAGCGGTTGTTTTATTGCCTGGGAAATTCAGGCAAAAGTCTTCCAGTGGTGTAGCAGGAAGTATGCAGCAGAAGTCAAGGGAAAAACCATCCGCTTGGCCCTTTGAGCTGGGGTAAACTGGAGGACATCCAAGTCCAAGGTCAGTTAGACCCTTCAGCCTGGTCTCTGTCCAGTGAGGATGCTTTACCCTGATGTTGTGGAAGGCTGTGGGTGTGTGTATGGATAAATGTGTGTGTATGTTAATTTACAAACTCATTAATTCAAGTGAGCACTTCCCTTTTTTCTACATCATTTATTCTTCTCTGCTTTTAAGCTGATTTGTGCTCCTTAATTGCTCTTGTACTTTTGGCAGCTGAGGTGCCTTTTGTGAAGGGAAACCTGATTCTGTTTTCTATCTAATCTATGACTTAGGTTGCATTTTGTTGATATTATGAAGAAATTTTCTGCAGTGACCTATGATGACCTCCTCCCCCCAGTATTTTATATCTTTGAAATTTTCTGCCAATATCTATTTTATTTAACCTGGAAAAAGTGTGTCCCGTAGGCTTGTCCTTCCTTTCTACTTGTCTGCAACAGGAGATGTATATTTTGTACTGCTGTCATAAATTGTGGTCCATTTATTGATAACTTCTACTTAAAACCTCTGTGCCTTGCGTGCATGCTCACAAACACACTCACATATTTCTCACTGGGAAGTATAAAATGAAAGCCAGAGCAGAAGTGTTTGTGGACTCGGCCCAAAGGTAGGCAGCAGGCAGCTCGTTTCCCGCCCAAATCCCGAGGTTTGCTCTGCATTCCAGTGCTGTGCCGTGTGTTTGTCGTCCGAGTGCAGACACATGTTCAGTCTAGCAGCTCCTCTTTCAGCCAGTGTTTGAGCAGCGGTTAAAAGAAGATGCACTCATGTGGAAAATCCTGGCAGCAGGCACCCTGGATTGTGTTACAGCAGCTGTCCTCAATGGGAAGGCATTGATGTTTACAGTGTGTGTTTTTCCATGGAATTTTGTTTGTCTGCCGTATATATACAACACAGGCTATTCTTCTCTGTGATGTGTTTTTCAGTGCTTTATACACAGTGGTAATATTTATATATTAAAGGGGAATGCAGATGTAAGGCAGACATGAGCTTGAAAACATACACAATTGAAACGTCTGATATGTAGTAACTTAGATTAATCACCATCTTTGAAACAGACAGAAAAAGAGGGGCAGTAAAAAGCCTTACTGATCTGAAACATGCAATCTTCAGCACAGTGTTGAAAAATCTTGCTAAAAATAGTAAATGCTTTTTTAAAGAACCTATGAGTCAGCAAATTAATTAGTAAATTCTTTTTAATCTGTAAGAGATTTTTTTTCTTTTTTTGCATGGAGCCTCAAGGTGGTGGTGTAATCAGAATTGCAAATGGTTTAACTGACAGTAACAATGTTGGATGTCTTGATACCGGATGAAAAACCTTCTTTGCATTCTTTTTCCAAAAATATAAATGTAATGTGGTATCACTTTTTCATAGATATTTTTAGTGGATTTGTCATTTCAGCACCTAGGCCATAACTGGCACAAGTATAAGATGATGTCACTTCTCTTCTGTCATACTTCTATTTATTTTTAGGGGAGGAAGTATTTTCTGGATCTTTTTCACTTATTGAGGTCATGGAATCCTTAAGGTTGGAAGGGATGTCCAGGATCATTAAGCCCAACCTTAGCCCAATAATCACCATGCCAACTAAACCATAGCACTAAGTGCCATGTCCAGTTGTTTCTTGAACACCTCCAGGGATAGTGATTCCACCACTTTGCTAGGCAGCCCATTCCAATGCTTAACCGCCCTTTCAGTGAAGAATTTCTTCCTGATGGCCAACTTGAACCTCCCCTGGCATAGCTTGAGGCCATGTCCTCTTTCCCAGTCATCTGGTACCTGGGAGAAGAGGCCAATCCCCACCTAGTTATGCTCTCCTTTCAGGCAGCTGTAGAGTGATAAGCCTCCTTTTTTCCTGGGCTAAATATCCCCATCTCCCTCCACTGCTCCTTACAGGATGTCTTCTAGACTCTGTTGTCCTTCTCTGGACTCACTCCAGCCCCTCAATGTCTTTCTTGCAGTGAGGAGCCCAAAACTGGACACAGCACTCGCGATGTGGCCTCACCAGTACAGGTGCACAATCATGGCCTTGGTCCCGCTGGCCACACTATTGCTGATCCAGGCCAGGATGCCACTGGCCCTCTTGGCCACCTGGGCACTGCTGGCTCATGTCCAGCTGCTGTCACCAGCACCCCCAGGTTGTTTTCTGCCGAGCAGGTTCCCAGCCCCTCTGCCCCAGTCTGTGGCACTGTCTGGGGTTGTTGTGAGCCAAGGACAGGCCCCAGCACTCAGCCTGGCTGACCCTCACACCATCTGCCTCAGCCCATCGATCCAGCCTGTCCAGATCCCTCTGCAGAGCCTTCCTGCCCTCCAGCAGATCAGCACTGCCACCCACCCTGGTGTGTCTGCAAACTGACTGAGGATGCCCTCGATCTCCTCAGCCAGATCACTGATAAAGGGATTAAAGAGGACTGGGCCCAGTGCTGAATACCACTGGTGACCATGCCCCAGCTAGGTAGAGCTCTCATTTCCCACCACTCTCTGGGCCTAGCCATCCACCCTTTTTTTAACTCAGCAGGGAGTTGTCCAAGCCATGAGGTCCCAGCTTCTCCAGGAGAATGCCATGGGAGATGTACCAAAGGCTTTACTGAAATCCAGGTAGACAGGATTCACAGTGGGCCTTGCACTGTTTTCCAAAGCCACGGTTCAGCAAAATGCTTTGATGTGCTTGCTCAAAGTTAGGCAGCTGTTGGATTGCGTAGGATTTAAGCACTAGCTTAATTGGGATCTAGAGTATTGAATGATTTGTAGCTTATGGATAAGAAAACACTATTTTTTTTTCCTCTGGGCTCCCACCCATAACAAGTTGGATATGATTTAAGTCCAAAGCCATTTCCACATCTGTTTGACACCCTTGGATCATTCCAAGACCTGTCTGTCCTAACAGCACCATTGTGCAATGCAGTGAGGTGTGTAAAAGGAAGAGCACCTCGAGACAATCAGACCCTAATCATTTGGATACTTCAATAAAAAGGAGCAGCGTAAAGCCTGTATGAAATTGAATAGGCATCGTGAACACCATGTAGTTTGTCTGAGTACATTTCTCTAAGCTGAAGAAACATCTGCCTCTGGGTTGCATCACTTACTGTTTTGCTGTTGTGATAGGACATAGATGGAAATCTGAAGTCAAGTACTCTAGTTGCTCTTTGGCAATAGATGTTCTGAAAAAGTTGCACAACAGTATTTTAAGTAGCATTTGGAGAACCGTGTTCAGTACTAGATGTACAACTGTCTTAGGTTTACAGAAAGAAATAATGTCTTTGTGTACAGGTCAGCCAGCCTCTGGAGTCTTCCCAGAGACAAAATCACACCCAGAGGCTTGCAGTCTGGCATAATTAATGAACATCATAAAAAAATCCCACGCAAATGAAACACAGATTTTGTGACAGAGTCTGCTTTAGCTTTTTATAAGAAGTCAGTATTCAGTACTGGGACCTTAGTCCAGATGCTGAGGTGGTGCATCTGAACAAACTACTGTGTTCCACAGTAAGATAGTCTCTACCTCAAAGACCTTGAGTTTTAATAATTTCCTAGCTTTCTGCTGTAAAAAAAAAAGCCCTAAATTTCAGTTGACCAAAAACTGTATTTTCAAGTAAAAGACCATGCAAGTGTAGCCAAACCTTCACATCTATTCAAAGCATTTATCAAAGACATGTATTGTCAGCAAAAGGCTCTTACTGCACTTTGGCTGTTACAAAGCCCAAAAAAGTGGAAGGTGTACAGGGCTGCAGTTCAGACAGTCTTCCTTAGGCATAAAAAATAATTTCTTTTTACTAGTACCTCACACAGTCAAGCAGTCATAGTTAGTTTCAGCCGAGTCTTCGTTCTCTTTGATCTCTGTGCTGCCTGCTATTATAAGATACTGAATTATCACCACCTCCCTCAGGCTGTCTCAGAAGTTTACAGATGCAAACTTTCAAATCAGTTTATGTTCAGCTGGTTTCCTCTTACTCCCTAACATGGCAAACCAGCCAAAGCAGAGTTCACAAAAGAGAAAAACAGTACTGCAAAACACTTAATATATAATAATCTAATATATAATAATCTATCTAATCTAATTTTTAAAAATCTTTCCCAAAGGAATAATGTTTACCCTCTCATGTTGAACTATGATGAAAGCAAAGTCCTTTTGCAGCTTGCATTTATGGTAGGACATTTATATATAGGCATTGCAACCAGTGATGGTGGTTTCTAAAGTATTCAAGGTAATTGATTTGTGTGTTTGTTTTTGTGTACCTGTGTAGCTGTACCTTGTGCCATCAGCTGTGACTGAAGCACTAGCTCAGCAAGGGGAACAATGTGTGGAAAATCAGACCTGTGTGGAATTCCATGTTGACATTTTCACCAAATTGCTTCTTTTTTTTTTTTGTTCTTTCTTTCGCTAGAATTATTAAAGATGTAACCACAGAGCCTCTTTTACAAAGTGCAGATCCATACTGCTGTCAGTTTTCATTGCATTTCTCATATGTGTTGTGGCCTTGAAAGCAATTGGACTATAAATAATGCAATTCCACTTAGGGAGTTTGGTTAAAAAAAAAAAAAAAAAAAAAAAAAAAAAAAAAAAAAAAAAAAAAAAAAAAAGTAAGAATCTGTAATTTTATTTTCAGAGACAAAAGTTGCTGCTTTTTCCATTCCTTACTCTGGGATTTGAAACAAACTAAAGTAGTAGCTCAAAAGCTTTTCAATTTCCCGAATGCATCTTTCATTACCAAGGACACTTGTAAATTCTATTGCTAAATCTTTAAGGTTCTGTGAGTGTAGGCAACTGTGAGAGAAGCTGCATAATTCAGTGGTGAAGTCATGCCTGATTCATTTAGCATTATTTAATATACAATAATTTCTGTAGTTCCTAAAGATGATAATCCTAGCAATAAGCCCTGATGAGAAGTCAGCAATATAGGATCAGAAATAAGATGATCAGAATTACATGCTAGAGTAAAATCTGGTAGAAGATATTCCATTGAGAAATACTGTATTTAACACAGACTGCCTTTTTAAGAAATGGGCCTAAAGACCCTTTAGAGCTTATTTTTACCAATTCATTAAAAAAATGGTTAAAAAGGTAATTAATTTTTATTTCTTTACTATTGGTGGGTATGTTTTTTGACAGTCTTTTCTTTTTTTCTCCCTGCTCTCCTCCACTTCTCTTATTTTGGTTCATTAATGTAATTTAACTAAAACATGCTCAGAAAATTCCTAGTGTGGTACAGGTGGCTGATACAGGCTTCCCACACACAGCTTTTCTGTATCTCAGTAGTGTAACCTGTGTATTCCTGTCCTTCAACTCTTCTTAGCTGGAAATCTTTGGCTCCAAGTAGTGACAACCTGTATTGTGTCCTGGAGAAGATGACAAACGGCAGCTGGAGACTGGTTTGGGAACAACTGCATTTATTTTCATTCGAAACATAATCTGTGCCTCCTCCCCCTCTCCTTTCCCCCCTGTGTTTTGAATAGAGCACTCAGGGAAGGGAAGGAGAAAAGAAAAGTTTGGCTGACACTTGTTTGCCTTGGGTTTAGTTCAGCAGCATCTGTGGCCTCAGCAGAGCAGGCAGCCCTGGGTGTCGGTAGCTTGCTGCTGCAAAGCAGTGAGGTGTGTTTTGTGTGCTGCAGTGCAGGCAACATTTAAATCCATATTCAGTGGTAGCATTCCTTTGTTCTGAGAGAGGAGGTGGGTAGTTCCTGCCTTCATGGAAGTTAGTGGGAGTTTTGCCAGAAATTTGAGCAGGCCTTAGGTTTTATGCAGAGTTGTTTTGTTTCCAGGATTTGTCCTGAGCTGTTACCTTATGTGCCAGCACTGTCTGTAGTGGCTGCTTTGCTCTGTGTGTGATGGCATGGTCAGAGCCTGGTGCTTGAGTGGAAACGGTGCTGGTCTAAACAGGACCTGTGTGGTTGGGATTATGTGCTTTAAACTGACCTGAAAGCAGTGCACTGTGAATTCCTTCAGTACCAAAGCTGGGATTGAAATTGAACGTGCCAGAAAACAACCCAACAGCTGTCACTAGATAATAAATGGTGCTGCAGGAAGGGGGGGTTGATTGGGGGGCTAGAAGGGCAGGTACACATGATTGATATGCTTCTTAGAAAACCAGCCTGCAGCAAGCTGGATATAAAGACACAGACCAAAATAAAAAGCTTCATATACCCTCCTTAGGGACATGAGAAACATCTGACACATCCAGTTTTCTGAGTCAGGACTTGGCATGGTGTAATTCCATGCAAGGCAGGCACATGCTTTGGAGTGCTTAGAAGCCTCAGAACAAGGCAGTTCAAAGATATGTCTCTATTCAACAGAGCATCAATAAAGTAAGGACTTCATGCTAAATTAGGAACATACATGATCTAAGTACAGGTTTTATTCTTAGTAACTCTTCCAATACCAGTTTGCCACAACTTAAAATTTATAGCAATTTACAGCTTTTAGGTATCATTTGTTCTCATGATACCTAAATGGTATTCTAAGCTAACAAGAGTTTTAAATTTGTATGTTTAAAAAAAAAATTAAAATATCTTCTTGATAGGCGATACTTGGTCAGTTATACATTCCAGCTAAACGCAAAGTTACGTGACAAGTTTGCAATGCAGTACTGACCATGCACAGAGTGTTCATTCCTTGCTAAGCAGTGCAGAGGTTTCTAGCACTTGAGAATGAGGATACAAAATTAAACTCGGATTGAAGGAATTTAATATAACCATTCATTTGAAATGTGAAAAAAGTAAGATAATGATGAAAAGGAGCTTATTTTTAACCTTTTAGTCCAAATCTTAATTTAGCAAATATAAAGTAAGCTTAAAAATTTTTTTGATTGAAAATTGCCTTAAAAGCTGTAGAACAGAAGTCTCAGGATAGGAAATTGGGAATTATGCCCTTATTTAATTTTAAGGAGAATATCGGTTTTTACTAACCTGTTACATTCTGCTAGCGGAAAACTATTGTAGATATTATCAAAGTACATTAAGCCCTGAGAAGGAGTTGACAGCAATGCCAAAAACTGTCCTGGATTACTTTACTGTGCATTTTGATGAACAATGCTGTTTACAATTTGTATTGTAGTAGAATTATTTTGTAGTATATTGTGGCCTCAGGCACAATAACTGTACCTGAACTGTTTTACTACTTCTCTCTCTTTCTCTGACTATTAAAGAATTGTTGAGTCACCTGTGTCTGCTCCAGTGCTTGAACTTTTTCAGCAAATGCAAGAGCTTTTCAAAATAGCATCCTAAAGTAGGAACAGATTTTTTTTTTTTTTTTTTAAGATCTTATTTCCACAATTTTTTCTGTGTGGCAGTTGTACATACTTTTTGCTAGTATTTACCTCCTTCATTCTTTCTGGATTAATTTCTGAAGTGGTATGTACATTTTGTAGGGTATATAGGTGTCTTAAGCATTAAGATTAAGCACATTACAAATCATATCCTTACTGAGCAAACAACTTATGCATCTCCTTAAATCTAATTAAAGTTAATGGGATTGTTGACATGCCTAGAATTAAGCTCATTCTTGAATATTTTTCTGAACTGAGACTACTGCTTTGACCTAGTATTTTAGTTAATTCTGAAAGCAGAATAGAATAAATAATTTGCTGCTGTAAATACCTCATGATTGTGGTTAACCCTTCTTCATGAAGGAGACAGTGTGATGTACAGTATGTACCTGGTTTAGTAGAGATTAAGAATGCTTTTATTGCAAACGAGAAACTTAAGTTTGTGGAGTTTTGTCTTTTTTGTTGTTGCTTTGAAAAGGAAAAAAATCAGGTTTAATGAAAATGCTGACTTAAAACCAACCAAAAAAAAACATCTGTTATTTATGTTTACAAAATAATTAACTTCTGCGAGTTATTCTGAGCTAGAGCTCTGCTAGTTCGCAGTCTGAGCAGTTCAGAACTGGTGCACTGACCGTTGAATTGAAGACAAGCAAATCAAAGCTGCTTTTCCTGTCACACATACTTGTGTTAATCCTACTACAAGAGACCAAGCAGAGACACAGTAGGTGTTAAGAATTGCTGAAAAGTTCAAAGTGTGCGTTCCCGGTAGGATGCAGTGACTCCAGGGTGCACTGCCTTTCAAAGGGTGACGTCGCAGCTTCGCAGAAAGGCTCTGCCCCTCTGGGGCTGTTTAAAAGGTACTCTTATATTTGGTAGGAGGAGGGCTGTGGAAAGCTGAAAGGGAACGACTAATAGCCAGTATGGCTGCTGTGGCTCCTGAATATTTTATTTTAACATATTCCACTGCAGTCGTGTTATGAGCAATTCACACTTAACAGAAACCAAAGAGGGAAGAAAACCTTTTAGATCATCTTGGTTGATACTCTTGCCAAAGCAGGATTGTGTCCTACTGTATTTTGCTCTGGTGTCCATTTTTATCTGACTCAAATGATAATGCTTTCCCTAAGAGACTATTTCACTGTCTACAATATTTTACTCCTAGGAAATTTTCTGATGCTCTGTAAACTAAATTTAACTTTGCTTAAATGCAAAGCATTACTGTGAGACAAATCTCTAGGAACTTAGGCTAAGTAATTCCCATTGCTGTCCTTGGCAGTTTACACAATTCAGGTACCCGTAAGTCTTATAATTATGCTATTAAAGAAACAGTGTTACTGCATGCATTTTTTTTCCAAAAAAAAAAACAACTAAACCACACAACAACAGACAAACAAAAAAATCTCCCGCAAACAACAAAAAAACCCCTCCCAAAACCAATTGAGTGTTCATCAATCTGGAGTTTTTCCACTGTAACTGTGTAAGAGTTTATGGTGAAATCCAACCCCATGTTTATAACAGCTTCTGGCTCAGCTATGTAGCCTATGCTGTTTATTTATTTTAAAGGTAAAGGTGTACACTGAAATACAGAAGACACATGAAGCTGCAGGCAGGGGTGGTTTAGTTTGTGGTTGTTTTGTTCTTCAGGGTTTTTTTTTTTTTTAATCACACATTGGACTGTTTAGTTTTGTTCCAGATGTTAGAAGGGATTGCAGACCCTTTACAATAGCTTGGTGACTCTAAAGAGCTGTAAAACTGACTGGCACATTCCCAGTTTTGGGAGATTTACGTAGACTCTTCAGCATCTCTGACCTGAGGTATGGAAGAAGTGAAGAAAGAAGGGGTAAAACAAACATTTGTTGACACTGCTGTTAACTCAGTGGGAATCCAGCAGATACCCTCAAACCATCAGCCGTGCCATCTGACTGTATCTAGGACACAGGAATACGGGGACAAAGAAACCCAAGTGCAGTTACAAAACTGTATTATGTTCAACCCCCAGCTGCAGGAGAATGCAATGTGGGAAATGATTCTGTGAAGTCTGATAGATCTCTAACACAGATCTGAAGTAACAGACACAGGAATAAGACTCACAGTGCTTGCATTAGCCCTCATAAATGCCTCTTGCCTGTGCAAGTTGCATGGATGTGCAGCTGGCCCTGGCCTGGCAGCTCAGCCTTTTGCACCCTGTGGCATGACTGTGAATAGATAAAGATGTGTGTAGTCATATTTTGTAGCTGCTTTATAGAAGAACTCCTTTAAAATACTCTTGAAACCACAGTTCTGGCTTCCTTAGGCTGTGATTGGTCTTTTTAAAATACACACCAGGACAACACCTCTGTGCCTAATACAGACCCAGCATTGTGTTTCCTTGCTAGAGAAGGAGTTAGGAAGAGATAATTGTGGAGTCCTAAGAGAGAATGAGGGGCTAATAAGAGCCCTGGAGTTGGAAGGCTGATGTGATAGTGTGTCCCTGCTGCCTCTCCTCCAATTACTGGCTGAAATGGCTCATCTTAATTAGAAACTTCCTGGCAGCTGGATAACCTTCAAGGTTGTAGTGCCTCATTTTTATTACCTTTGTCTCTCTAGTCTGCTCTTAACAGTGTGTCTCATTACAAAATGAAAATCTTTGTCTTCCAAAGTTAGACTTATAAAAGCTGTTACACTCCATATTTTGAAATGTCTAGAAACCTTTCCCTTTCTTTCTTTTTTTTTTTTTTTTTTGCTATGTGTTCATCCAGTACATCTTGTGGAATCGTTGTGCTTAATTTAGGTAGTTGACTTTACAAGAGCTCATTTATACCCGTGTATGCTTTACATGGATAAAGCTTGGTTCAGAAAGCTTCTTGCAGCTGCTGTGTAAGTAGAACGTTGCAGAATTGCTGGAATGTGCTCCATCTGAGATGCCAGAACTGATAGCAGTGCCCTGTTGCTTCTTTGGGAAGATAAATGTTGAATCAGCATTGCAATTAAACATGGTGAATGGACTGTGGACCTTGTCTTTTCAAGGTAGCATTTGTTACAGGAGTCTCTGAAAGCACTGCTGGAGTTAAGCATCTGTAAGTACTTTTATTATAAACCCTTATTTTTATAGCCTTATAGCTTGACCTTAGAAATTTGCCCTTGGCAAGAATTTGGCACACAGGCTGCTGTCACTACAGGAGTCAAAGTTATATCTTTATTATTGTCTCCTTTAATCTAATTCATTTTAATTAGAGATGGTCTTGTGCTGCAGAACTTGGATCCAAATCTTCAACTCTTCTTTCCCAGGCTGTGAAGATGTATAGAGTTGATACTTACTTTTGGGCCTGTCTTTTGCTTAAATTCAGCTGGCAGCAGTTAGGAGTGAGTTAGTGTTAATTTTACTATTTTGTTTCAAAGAACAGGCTTTTTATTGTCAGTGTCTTTTCTTCCATTTAGAAAGCTATCTTCAGAAATGCTCAATTTCTTTTTTAGTATTGTATTTTGCAAAAAATCAAACGGCTTCTAGCTTTTGTTTTGTTTGGAAGAGAACGAAAATTTAGAAGACTGAAACTTTGATTTGACTTCCTGGGTAAACACTAGTCTGCATAGTTCATATTAATAGCTCTATAACTCCTGGATCTGGGTAACAGCTTTTAGCTGTGGCTATCTCTGGAAGTCAGGTCAGGCTTCTCAGGAGGGTTACAGTACTGTGGTTTGTCTATGCAGGAGAAGACACCAAGGGCCAGAGCTCAATTACAGTTGAAACTGGCCAGTATTGTTTCAGATAACAAGATAGGCTTTTTGAAATACATTAATAGCAAGGGGAGGTGTAAAGAAAACATTGGACTGATCCTTGTTGAAGATGGTCACGTGCCTAATAGGGATAGGGAAGAAGCAGAGGCGTTCCATGTGTATTTTGCCTCAGTTTTTGGTGGTACTGACAGACCTTGGCCAGCCCAATCCCCAGAGCTGGAGGCCCATGAGTGCTGGGACATTGGCTTTGTCCTTGTGGACACTGAAACTGTGAGGGACCACCTGTGTCAGCTGAATGTTCACAAGGCCATGGGGTCTGTTGGGATTCATCCCTGAGTACAGAAGGATCTCACTGGTGTTACAGCAGGACCCCTCTCCATCAGCTACCAAAGGCCTTGGGAGCCTGGGGAGGTCTCTGCCAGCCACTGTTATTCCTCTTTGCCAGGAGGGTGGGAGCAAAGACCTGGGAGCCTGCAGGCCTGTTAGACCAGCCCCAGTTCCTGGAAAAATTATGGATGAGATTGTACTGAGTACTGTTGAAAGCTGTTTAAAGAACAGTGCAGTCATCAGGTGTCATCAACACAAGTCACAAAGGAAAAGTCCCATTTCATTAATTTTATCTTTCTGTGGTAAGGTCACCCACCTGCTGGAGAAGGGAAGGTGGTGAATGTGGTTTTTCTGCATTTCAGTGAGATTTTTGGTACTGTCCCTCACAGCATCCTTCTGGACAAATTATCCAGCAGTGGGATGAGGGGGTTCATGGTGTGCTGGGTGTGGAGCTGGCTGTAGGGCAGGGCTCCCAGGGTTCCAGTGAGTGGGGTTGTTGGTGAGCAGTCACCAGTGCTGTCCTCAGGGCTCAATCCTAGGGCTGCTCAACATATTTATCAAAGGTATCGATGCAGGAGTTGAATGCAACAGTAACATGTTTGATGGTGACACCAGACTGGAAGGTGCTGTTGACTGTCTTGAGGAACAGAAAGCTTTGCAGAGTGATCTAGAGAGATTTTGGAGCATTTTGCAATAATTAATTACACAATGATTTTGCAATGATTAATGGGATGAAATTCCATAAGTCAAGTGCCATGGTTTGCATCTGGGATGGGGTACCACTGAGCATAAGTATCAGTTGGGAAAGGGGTAGCTGGAGAGTAGCTGTGCAGAAAGGGATCTGATGGTGCTCAGTAGTAGTCAGCAGTGTTTGCCTTTGTAGCCAAGAGGGCAAACCCCATCCCAGGGTGCATGGAATACAATAGAACATAAAAATCCCCTCCAAGTATTAGCCAGGGGCAGAGATACTTCCTGAGAAAGTGTGACAAGAGTCTTGCATTTGAAACTGCTGATTAGTCATTCTGCTAGAGCCTTTGTTTTGCCTTTGTCATTTTAAAAATAAAAAAAGTATTTCAGAAAACATAAAATAAATATTTTTTGGTATAAATATATTTTTAAAGTATTTGAAATGAAAGAAAATCAATTAATCATCAATTGCATTTTTTCCTATGTAACTTGTTTAAGCGGCAAATGAGCTGCTCAGAAAGTGTCTTGTTTTTTTCTTAATGCTTTAAGCTACTGGAGGATTCAAACCTCTGTTTAAGCTATGGTAAGTAGCCTGTATATTGCAGCATTTCACCTACTGCCTCCATCAAGGTTCATTTTGTTTGCTTGCCTTGCCCGTAATCTAGGGTTCAACAATGCTCATTGCTCATCAAGGCGTTCATTATCCCCTTCCTTCCCTGTGCGCTGACCATGCTGAGTTTAGATGGTTTAGTATTAGAAGATTTTAATTGCAGTTGTGTCTTGGTTTGAAAAGACAGGTATCTGCCAGGGAAAGCTGGAGTTTCCCTTAAAATGGAGAATGTAAACCCCTCACCCCTGCCAAATTATAATTTTGCAATTAAGGGCTTTCAGGCAAAGATTTGGAAATAGGAATAACAGTTCTTTACTAGGAATATTAACAATACAAATGTAGTAGAAAATAAAACCTCCCAACCACACCAGCAAACAAACAATTTTGAAGAACCCTGACAGAGTCAGAGCTACAACCTGGCACCCTGTTGGTCAGGGTGTTGGAAGCAGTCCAAAAGTGAGTCCTCCTGGAGTAGCAGATGTGGTTCTGTTGAAGTAGAGATGATCCTGTAGAAAAGGGGTCCAGTGATGGTGAGAAGGGTCCAGTTTTCCTCTGGGAGTCAGGTGAAGCCAGATACCTAGTGTTCCTACAGCTCAGTTTTATCCAGGTAGGAATGGTTGGCTCCCCCCACTGGGTGGAGCATCTCACAATGGGATGATGGAATGTGGGTGTACTGCCTTGTGGATGTACTGCTTTGGGGAGGAGAACAGCTTGGGGAGTCTTAATGGCCCATTGTGAAAAGAGATAAGAAACACTGCCCCACCTGGTTTTAACAGCTGGGCCATTATCAAAAGGGATCCCCCCCCCCTCCCAAAGTTACAAGAGATAAAGAAGAACATCTCCCCAGCTGCTTTCAGCAGATGAAATAGGATACACATTTTTAGTTCCATAACCCAAGACATTATCCATCCCTTATTCTATTATCATCTGCATCATACCTGAACAAAAAACTGAGACACAGGAACACAAGGTATCAAGCTTCACTGAATTCCCGGAGGAAGGCTGGACCCTTCTCACCATCACTGGACCCTTTCTACAGAATCATCTCTATTCGACCAGAACCACATCTGCCACTCCAGGAGGACTCACTTCTGGACTGCTTCCAACACCCTGACCAAACAGGGTGTCAGGTTGTAGCTCTGACTCTGTCAGGGTTTTCCAGGATTGTTGTTTGTTTGCTTGTTTGGTTGGGTGGTTTTGTTTTCTACTACGTTTGTTAATATTCCTAGTAAGGAACTGTTATTCCTATTCCCAAATCTTTGCCTGAAAGCCCTTAATTGCAAAATTATAATTTGGCAGGGGTGAGGGGTTTACATTCCCCACTCTAAGGGAAACTCCAGCTTTCCCTGGCAGATACCTGTCTTTCCAAACCCAAGCAAGTTGGTATCACAGAGGGGTTTCTTTTGCCTACTAAGCAGTTCTAGAAGTGCTTTATCCATGGAATATTTCAGGAGGCTGAAAACAGTGGTTTAAATCCTGGCATAAATCAGCTGTGCTTTTTCAATACCCTCACACTGACTTCTGATCCTATGCCTTTCTGATTATGTATTCATGCGTCTTCATTTTATACAGTTTTCACTCCGTGCATTAAGTCTCCATCCTTATTCCAGATTACCTTGGAACTGGAGATAATCATTTAGATAATCCTGGTGATAAAGTCTGTGTTTGTTCTCTTGTTCCTGCCTTTGTTTCCTGTCAGTGCAAATAGTGTTAGGATTTTGTACAAAACAAAAGCAGACAAAAATTACTAATATTCCATGTATTGAATAGGTCTTAAATCTTCAATTACTGTGTAATTTCTTAATTGCTGTATGAAGGACAGTCTTCCATAAATGTGCTGGCCTGTTTTCAGGTCATGGCAGTTGGTTGCTGTGGTTATGTGACTGGGATGTTGCACAATAATGTGTTTTGGTGTGGCAAGCACTTCAGAGTAGAGAAATCTGAAGAAATTAAGAGATTGCTTTCCCACCATGATTCATGTTAAAGAAGAAAAGATTACAACTGCATACAGAGCCAAGCATCTCCTAAATATTTTGGGCTTGTGTTATCGGGGTTTTTTTTTGCTGAAGGGGTTAGATTAATATTGCAGAATTAAGTGATCATTTTGATATGAGTGGTTACTCTCAAGGTAACATTCCAAACCTGTTTACTCACGCATAGTACAAGCATAGGGTTTCTTCTGTTGAGCATTCTCTGCAATACATACTCAGTCCAATGGGACAAAAAAATGAATCTGACCCTTTGTGTATAGGCATAGAGCAGCAGAACCAGTAATACTGTGCTTGCAACACGCACTTAAAACAGTCAGTTGTGAAATGTGTTATTTTTGGGACATAAGGTAGATGAAAACAGGTAATGTGTTGTTATTATAGCTCTTGCTTCAAGAATACCATTAAGAGGGGTAATAATGTTTTGTTTGTGCAGTGCTATACTCATGTACATAGTTAATACATATCTTCATGAACACTGCAAGCAACTTTTCTGCTGGAGCTGTAAGTCATGTTGTTTCCTTGATGGTTTGGATGTCAATAGCTGAGAAGCATAAAAAATAACCTCCTGTTTGTTTATTGGTTTGAGTTTTGTGCATGTCTCCATTGACCCACCAGGTATGTTTAAGTGGTGTCTAGCTGAGGTTACAGAAGGGGACAAGAGTTTCCTAAACACTGATCAATGGGCAAGTGGTGTTGGTTGGCAAAAGAGCGAAAAAGATTTGCCAAGAGTTACATTGGCTCCTGGAATGTGCTCTGTCAGCTTCTCCTTTTCAGGTGCCCCGCTTGGGTTAGTAAGTACCTGATTTCACCTGGTGGTGAAGTGAGCTTCTACCTACTGGCTTTTCTGGTGTACTGCTTCTGTTCTGCACACAGATCAAGTTTATCCTGATGTAACAGGAATAGTTTTATTTCAATCAGTAGCTGAGTAAATTTAGGTTAAGGTCTGGATCACACTTTCCTGTCAAACCAGTACCTTCTCCTTCTGTACTGTGCAGTTTCATAGGACTGTGCAATTCCCATTGTATGTCTAAGTATAGAGCTTAGAAAAAATAACCCTATCCAATCAGGTGTAGAAAACCAAGTAACTAAAAGAAAAAACAACTAACTTAGAAAACGTGCAAACATTGAGTCAATGTTTCATGTGTTAGTGTCACATGGAAGAATTGGACCATTCTTGGAGGAGATTAGACAAGAGCAAGTAATTCCAGTGCTCAGCAAGAAGAGCTATCCTTATGACAATTTAAATGAAGAGTTTTGCCCAGGTTTAGTAACAGGTGCTGGTTTTGACATGTTCAAAATGTCACCGTACTGCGTAAAGTGTCTATCTATATATTAGAAATCGAGTTTCTACAATAGTGACAGTTGAGTCAAACTGTATAAACTAAGTACTGCTGCCAGTGTGCATGTGATCAAAGATGACTGGTCTTGAATAATGTCGCACTGAGTTGTTTTTGGTACTGTTCTTGCAATTTCTTTTTTTTAAGATAATGTATGTTGCTCTTTTATATATTCCTCCCTACCCTGACTGTAATATATAATACTTTTATCTCTAGTTTCAAAATGCAATGTCAAGAGCACTTTGACTTGAATACCTTATACATACATACATATTTCCTAGCTGAATTCAGTCTTCCTGTGCATGAAGAATCAACATTTTTGCATTTGTAGAGACAGTCCAAAAACCTAAAACTGTATGTAGAACTAGTCAAAAAGAAGGACCTGGAGCTGTGGTACAAAGTAGTTCAAAACACAAAAATCACTCTACAATATTTTCTTTATTTGAACAACAGAGACCAGTGTGTAGGTGGTGTTCAGTGTCTTAACAGCTAATTGTGCTTGAATCTCACTGGATAGCAGCAGCTTATATTAAAATACTAATTTTTTTCCTTTTAAAGATCAATCTTTCTTCTCCTCCAAGCAGGGAAGTAACACAGTTCCTTACTGTGAATGTTGCCTTAAAACGATATGTACTAAAACATATATTACCATACTAAATTTTGGTAATCACAATGTTATTAGGAAGTATTTTTCTAAGAACTTCAGCGTAAAGCATCATCATTCCCAAAATATTTGTACTTTTCTCAGAGCGAGCTGTTTACCAGCTAACTCTCCCTGTTTTTCATGTTGCCTAACACTGAGTGAAAGCTGATTCGAAGCATTACAGGGAAAAGCAAAAAGCCACACTGGAGACTTGCAATTTTGTTTCGAGTGCAACTTCACTGTCAAGGACAGCCTCTTCTTAGGCTGTACTTTTCATGTGAGACCTCTGAAATGCTGACAAGGATGTTTAGTGAGTTTTAAAGCCATTGTGAGCCTGAGTGAGCAGTACAGGGCCTTCATTTTATAGAAAGGAATGTTAAAAAAAAAATCTGTATTGCATGTTCAGTTTACCTCCTCCAGATTGTAACGAGATGTGGTCTGTGTTGGTGTTACTTTTCAGTCAGCTGATCTTGATGTACAGCCAAAGAGCACAATCTCATGTTCATTACCAGCTGGACAGAGGGGGGACAACGTACACAGAGCAATGTTTGCTTCACACGCACAGAGGCATTGACAGTTTTGACAGTACCTTGTTTTACTGTATTTGAATATTGGAAAGATTCTTTCATCTGTATTGAGAAGGTTGTTTATTGCTTGGGAACATGAGTTTGTGATGGTGGCTAGCAAAACAGACTTAAATGCAGTGCATTTTGGGTTTGTTGCTAGGTTCATCTGTGCTTTATTGTCTTTGTGTAGCCCCTCTTCCCCATTTGAGTGAAAAATGTTAAATTATGTTTAGAAATGAAATAGCAATGGTGAACCATTTACCTATGTCCTATTGGGGCGATTTTCCTCTTCATTGGCACTGCATGCATATTTAAAATCCTGGAAAATAAAAAATGCAGATCTGCTTTTCAGAAGAACAAATTAAATGACACAATTTTCTTCAGATTTTCCCAGTGAAAGACCATAAAATTAATTAAAATTTATTTTTATTCTAATAGTCATGGATTTGCATTCAAATAAACGGAAATGACCCTCTGTGCTGTGCTTTTCATTTTGCATAAAAGAGATGCCAACTAGACGCTACTGGGAATATTATTATCCCCAAGGTCTATGTTAATCCCCTCTTGCTAAAAGACACATTTCAGAAATATTTATCATAAACCTGCCATGCTGTTGTCACATTGTTCCTTTCGTGGTGTGAGCAGTTCTGGGACTTCTGCCAGCATTGTTCCTTCCATTCAAATAGGAAATTTGCTACAAAGTGTCTGGTTCTCAGATGAACAACACTACGCTTGTTCATCAACCTGACTTTGGTGATTCATAACCTAAATGTGTGATGCCATGCAAAGTAGGAGTAGCCAGTATGTGGCCTGTCAGGTTTACTGACATTATATTTGCAAGTATAATTTTAATTGTATGTGCACATGGAGAGGGGGGAAGGGTTGATAAATTTAAGTAGAAATTATTTCTTTGAAATACTAAGTTTGTGGTGCTTAATAAATTTTACAAATAAGGGGAAAAACTGCATGAGACTGACATTTTGATTTATGGCTTTTTTAATCAGAAAGCATTACAGCATTAGTTCTTCTGCTGTTGTTTTTTTTTATTATTATTTTTTTGAGATTGAACTAGTGAGAAATATTTGTACATACTGAGAGGGGGTCTTGAGTGTCTTGAACTTGCAGTGTGTTCAAAATACATTGGAACTCCTCCCTTAGAAGAGCCTCATTCTAGGAGACTTCATTTATGAAATATTTGTTTCAATTGGTAAGCTGAAAATAGTGTTCCTTCAAACACTTCATTTGTGTGCAGCAGTCAGATTTTTAATTTCTTACATGCTTTGTGATTTTAATTAGTTTTTTTAATATATATAAACAGTTTGAATACTTGTGACTGGTTGCATTTAAAATGGAGCTCTATTTTAGCTCTGAATGTTCTGAGAATAGCAAGAATAGTTTGATAATGCTATTTCCTTATGAAATCATTTAATGTAGAAGTGTTTACATTTCAGGATTGTGGAGTACTGTCTGGTTAAATTAGATGTTGCACTTGAATGCATAATTAATGACATTCTTTAACCAAAATTTGACAGCTATTATAAAATTATGAAAAATTTGGGATTATTTTTAATATGTTCTAGAATCTACCTGCAGCGTAGGTGCACTCCCCTTAAGAAATGGTTGTGTAGCATTTGTATATGAAATTAAATTGTTTTAATTCACTGGAGCAGACAGGTTCAAATTATATAAATAAAGATATTTCTAATAGTGACTAAATCTTATATACATCAACATAAGTTCAGCACAAGTCATAGAGAAAATTAGAATCCTTTCAACTTTCAGTCCATGGGACCATTGAAGTTTTTGTGGTCAGGGTGCAGTTGTCAGTTTACAGACCTACGATACATCTGGATCAGGCCACCGTATTCCCTAATTCAAAGCCAAAAGGACACAAAATCTGTGTGTTGGGAGAGGCAGCACTTTTGTTTGAGCAGTAGCTCAAACCTACCTTAATCTAGACTTCTTCCACTGTAGAGCTCCTGTCCTCCTGTGTGTTGTCCTAAAGAATCTACAAGCCTCAAACTGTACTCTTTCCATTCATCTGTCTTATTACAACTTTAGTTATTCTCTCATTTCTCAGCAAATCATTCTGGCACCTCTGGTCAGCCTCAAATCCCTGGACTTTTCCTGTCTCTGCGCCCCATGCTTCTTATGAAAGAATTGGTTGCTGTTAATGCCACCACTGTGCTGTCCCCATGGCACTGATTTGTACAGGACCTCTTAAAGAATATTTCCCCTTGATTTCTCTGTTTCTGATTAGCTAGTAGTATGGTAACAGACAATACTTATGGGCCATTTTTTTTTTTTGAAAGTGACTGATATAAATAAAAACTATAAAAAAGGCATCACCCTTGTTGGAAGTTTTGATTTCTAAACTGTATACTGTCAATATGTATACTGTCAATATTGTAGGCCTATGTAGGAATCTGAAAGTCAATTTGTTTCCTTTACTCCTGTGTCATTGCTGGTGATAAATAAGAAATTATAACCAGGATCTGATATTAATACACCAAAAATAAAGTTCCAGACAGCCTACAATAGCAGGGCTCTGAGTTATGATAAATAAAACCTATTATGGTATAATTATTACTATAAGCTTGTAACATTTGCCAAGTTATAGTGTTGGCAGTAGATCTTTAACATTGCCTGAAGGAATGAAACAGTATGGCCCCATTGTAACTCTTCTCTGTGTGTTGCTTTAGGAATCAGTCTTTTGTTCTTGGTTTGGACCAGCTTTCCTCAAAATTCCTTACTTAGTGGGTATCACCTCTGGTAATGCTACAGGAAAAGCTCAGGTCATGCTTAGGCCATTGCTAAAACTATGAGCTAGTGTTTTCCAAGAAAAACACTGTAAACTGTATTTTAAAGGGGAAATGTTATTAGATACAGTTAATTAAATTGGATTAGCTATGCATCAGCTCTTCAGTCTGAGAGATTTGTTTTCCCATATGTCTTCTGGAAAGAGAGAAATCAGAGTGTTTGATTCCAGTCTTTGCTGGACTGATACATTTTTGTATCAACAGCAGCAAGGTGCAACATTGCATCTGAACATGGTGATCCTGATTTTGGTAGGCTTGCTTGCATTTCACTTCAGAGGTTATCTGCTTTCACCAGAAATTGTTAAGTTTGTAATGTGGCTGAAACTATAACTGCAATCACAGTTATCTACTGCCATTAGGGTTACACAGCTGCTTAAGTCCCGTGTGTTTTTGCAGAGGTTGAAAATACCCCACTGGATGTACCAGCAGCCCTAGTTCAATAAAGCTTAAAAATTTTCTTAAATAACAGTAAAGGAGCTACTCTAGCACTGAAATGAAGTGCAAGCTCAAATACTTTTCTGAATGAGCAAGGGTCCAGGAAAAGCATGTGGTAGGTCAGCTCCAGCAGGATGTTAACAGGATGATCTCAAGTACAAGACGTTTCAAGCATGTTCAAGGTGTCCTCTTAAACTAGGAGTTGGGCCATTGGCTAAACAATAAATAATTTTCAAGAGGCAGTAGGTGGCATAGAAAACATTGGGTATATCATAAGAACAAAATATAATGTGGTAAGATTTGTGCTTAAAAATATTTAGATACTGGAAAAAATTTCTTGACACACAAATCACTTGCTATTCCCTTAAGTGTTTGTTTCACTTTTTTATTTAGGATAAACCAATTTCCATGTTAGATATTGTATTTTAGTATTGACTTTTTAAAGTTCTATAAATTTAAGTCACTTTTAATATTCACTTAAGATAGACAGCTTAGCCTCTTCATTATGCAGCCAGCCATATTTTCACATCAGTAGCACATATTTTGATCATTTAGTGATTGTATGAAAACACTTGGAGGGTTTCAGAGTTTAACACTCTAGTGGATTCCTGTGAAATTAGCCAAAATTAAAACACATTTTTCTGACATGCTGCATTATCTGCCTATTCAGAAAGAAAAAATAATGAGAGTAAATACCTAAAGCCAAAATTGTTTAGCCCCTATTTCCCAGCTTCTTGCTTTCAATAGGAAAAAAAAAAAGTCTTATTTCTATCTTTAAAGTTGCTGTAGTCGTCATTCTATTTAGAGTCAGACAAGCCTGAGGTCTAAAGTTACATGAATTTGGTCAAAGTGACACTGAATTCTTGACTGTAAACACCATAAATCTTCCCTGCAATAATTAGTTTCACATTGTAAAGGCCATGCTGTGAAGGGTAATCCCTCATGCAACAAGTTAAGTTTCTAATTTGTTTTCCATAGCACAATGAATTCCAAAAGCTTTCACCATGTTTCTAGCGAGTCATTTATCAGCTTCATAAAAAAGCTTAGAAGGGACATCACAGATCATCTGCAGCAGAAACTAAGTTGTGGATTTCCCTATAGCAAGAGTAGGTAAGGATGCCCTAGGACTACGGTGTTTAATATTATTTATTTTTTGCTTTCAGAATTCACTTTGTTTTATAAAATTTTAAACTGAAAAAGCTTTCTGAACAGCAATCAAAATCTATAAGCTGAACCCAGAGATTCAGTTTCTCAAATTTGCATACAGAGAGTATATCAAACAGGCTTTATTAATGTGCTATACATGTTTCTGTATTGAATTATGACTTCATACTATTGCCAAAAGGCTTTCCCAACACAGGGAAACACCAACACCCTGACCCAGCTAACACACAAGTACAGAAGATGCTGTCTTTGTTCTGTCATGTATTTTTCAGAAATGGTCTGTTGCAGTTTTTCCTAGAGTACAGAATTTTGCATATTGATGCTTTATAGAGTAATAAAATATTTAGCATAATTCTTCTCCACGAAGATTTTTAGTAATTGGTTTGACAGCAGTAGTGTATATCCCTAGAGTAGGCATTTGAAGTGCAGCTTTTAAAACACTGTTGATCTCAGTAATGTTTTCATCCCATCTTGATTCCACTGAGACCTTTTTATAGTTTTTCTCAGGTTCATTTGGGTTTTAGATTTTTTGGGGGTAGTATTGGTGGAATAAATACTTCTTAATATGTTTTGATGTTTTTAAGTAGATTGGTTTTGGAGAAAATGTATTGGGTATTTTGACTCAAGTAAGTGTCACCTTAAACATCATATTGCTTCTGTAGTGAAGCAAAATTAATTCAGCCAAATAGCTAAAAGAAGTCATCAAAAACCAGCATTAATTATGATGTACCTTTTTTAAGGACAACTTAGGTCAAAAAATATCTGCCTGTCACCCTGAGAATTTAGCTTAGCATACAACAGCATGTCAAAAATGTTTATAGGACAATCCCGTTGAATGCCAGCCAGGCACACAACCACATAGATCACCTCTGCATTGAATGGTGACTTGTTTTTTTCCAAGTTTCATTCAGGCACAGAGACCATCTCTTAAATATGTGCCTTTGTTCCAGATGCTCTGCTAAAAAAGCCACACTATCCTGAGGTAACTTGTGTTGGGGATTATTAAACCCATAAAAAAATGGGTTGTTAGGGGTTATGCTTCACCTGATTCCTTATTTCACTGCATTTTTCACAGAAATATTGCAACTAAACCTGTACCATGAAACTGTAATGTTAGACAAGGCAAAGTACCCAAAGACAGTATACTTGAGTATATTTGAGAAATGCTTTGTGGGTTTTTGCAAAGATTCTATGAGCAGGCTCTTCCCTAGAGTAACAGACCTTTCTCTGATGGCATTCTAGCTCAAGAGGTTATTTTTACTACTCAGGTGACTTGGTTGAGAAAAGAAAATATGTTCTGCCTTACAGTTATCCATTGTCAGTGACCATTATTTTCTTACCAGTTGTATTTTCAAAACAGATGCTAATCTGTAGAAATGGTGCTGCCTGGTGAGGAAATGTTGAGGAAGGTGTTGGGCTCATGAACTGGAGCTGAACAGGCAGAGATCTTTTGTGACACCAAAAATTGGACTGAAATGTTGTGCTCAGTGTTGTGGCGATAAAGACGAAATTGAGTTTTCTTGGATTAATGTATACCCTTGCCTCAAAGGTATATATTCTCATGAATGTAATTAGGCTTTCTTCTGTAATTCCCTGCCTCATTCAGTAGATACCAAGTAGTTAAAAAATAATGGTCACTGAATAAGTCTGGTGAGTTCATGTGTGGTCAAGCGTTGTTCATCCCTGCTGCAAGGGTTTTGTTGGGTGGGCCAGTATAACTGCTCCCTGTTGAACTCCAAATCCCTGAGATAATATGAGTTAAAATATGCTCCTTAGCTCACAGTAGGCAGTGCTGGACAGTTATTTACTTGTACGGGGACTCTCTTTCTAGTGAGGTTATTTAGCTTCTTGTGAGTATAGGCCCTTCTGAATATTGGGCTGTTGCTTTCAAGCTTCTCTAATGTCCTTACATTTTTCATAACAGCATCGGATGGGTTTTTAGCTTAGGTGCAGAACAGTTGCTTTCATCCTCTTATGAGCTGTAACACTGACTTCTTGTCTCCTGTTCATCTTTGTGTTCCATGGGGACTGCTCTCAACTCTGGCCTCATCCTGCACCTTCAGCTTCCTCCCTCAGTAGTGTGAAAGCCTAGAGATGTTGTCCCTTAGCATCTGCGTGTGTGTTCTTCAGAAGCTTTCCAATTTGGGGGTGGATTGTTTGAAAGTCTACCTAAATCATTTTAAGTCACACACTGCAAGTTGAAAAAGCCCCAACAAAGACAAGTCCATTGACTTAGTCTTAGAGGTCTAGACTTCTAAGTACAGAGAAACTTTCTCCTAAGAAACTGGGTCAGGACTTTCCAGGAAAGAACATGTCTTTTCCTCCTGGCAATGATGATAATCCCCTACTGCTCACAGAATGTAATTTAAATTGCTCAGAGACTTTTGGCTTGCTTGTGGATGCCTCTTGATGAAGATTAACTCTAGCTATAGATTTGGGAAAATTTTCACAGGAAAGTTCAATCATTAGACTAGTCAGCAATTTGTTGTGAATTTCTGAGGGGAGAGCTGTCACAAAAGAAACTGGCTCTTCTTCAAAAAAGCTTTTACAACACAATCTGTTTTGATCTATGGCTGCACTGAAAAAAAAAAGTGAGGAAAAAAAGATCTGAGTTAGTTAAAAAGTCCCTGTTGAGATTTTTTTTTTTTTTTTTTTTAATAAAGAGACCTTTCATGTTCAGGCAATGCTATGTAATGAAGTATAAGCAAGCCTATCTTGGAATTTTCAAGCCAACTTTTAAAGTGCTTTGATTGACCAAAACTGGAGCATTGTTACATTTTTATTTGAAAATCCTCTTTTGATTCTTTTTCCTCCCCCCACTCCCTCTTCTGGGATGGGAACGATTTCTGAAATCATATATGTTTTCACAGAACAAAAAGATTATCTTTCACTCAGCTCTTGAATCTGTTCACTAGCTGAGGATCTGCCCCGTGCACTTCCACGAGCCCCTTGAAGTGTGAACCTGATACTCTGTTGAAGTGTGGGTTAGCTATATCACTTTCAAAGGCAGCAGAGATCTGGGGTCACTTTCTGCTGTCTGTGCTCACGCTCAAGTAGTACCTTGTGCTCCCTAAAAAATTTTACAAAAACTATTCATGGAAGAAAGTCTTCTTCAGTGTAAATAGGCACCAAGATTTTTTAAAAACCTTGTATACAAATGGTACTCACCATGAGTTTGGGCACAATGCAGAAGTCACTGAGATTATGCTGCTTTATTTTAAGGATCAAAAACTGCAAGAAAATGCAGTCTTTCTCTACCTGTTCAGCCATACATGCTTGTCTATTTCATGCCATTAGTTTGGTAAGAGGACATTAGAAAGGTAGGCTTCAGATGGAGTTTAACATCACATTGACTTTCAAATCATATTGCAAAATGGAGCTTACTGTCTCTTAGCTTCAGTGGCAAAAGTATGTATTCTGACACTTTAGAGAATGTTTTCAAAAAGCTTTGGAGTTGCAGTGGATCCATTTCAGGAGTGCTTTTTCCAAGGGCTGGTTCTTTAGGGAGCAGTCCTCTTCTGAGGAGAGGACTGGGCAAAGTGGAGCCTTAGCACTGGTACTTCTGTGTATGTGTCACTGTCTCACAAAACCTTGCTAGGCACGTAATTTAAAGAAAGCTGGTGTAACTGAACTTGCTTGGGAAAATCTGTGATTAACTTTTTGCCTATTGAGCTTTTTGTACACAATGGTATATTTTGGTTTCTCAAAATCAGCTGGTCTTTGATATGCTAAAATTGCACACAAAGCCTGTGTTTATAGTATGACTTAGATCACCCTATGCTATGAATGTAATATTTTTTTGGAAGTATGGCTGGAAAAATTGAATATACTGTTGTATGTCAGCTGTTTATAATCAAAGAAATATGTTTAAAAAGTTCTAGGACTTTTATAAACTATGCATGCAAATTACTTTTGGAATTGCTTTATTACATTCAGTTGTGACTGCCATTGCTTTGGGTAACTATTCAAATCCATTGTTATGAATTAATTACAACCATAATACAGCCTTTTCATACATTTAACTTCACTTACATCAGTTAATCAAAGGTGCCTGCATGCTATGCTGCCACAGAACATGGCATAATTAATTTTTAATGTTCTGTTTATTTGTCTAGTGTGTATTATTATTCTTAAAATAGAATCCAGACTTTAACAACTGAACATATTTGATTGGACATTAAATACATGTGTGCCCTTTGCAGCAAGAACATCTAGTGAAATATTTGAAATAAATTAGCAAGGAAGTGAACTTCTGGTCCATGTACTTTAACTCCCTTGGGAGTGTGCTGTTCATTTGTTAATACAGACAACACATCATTTGTGTGGGAGATGCCAATTCCTGCTGTGTTTCTCTGTTTTTCTTTCATATGCATGCAAACATGCAACAGTCTGGTTCTACAAATTTAACCACTGTGATCCATGGGAAAACTTGTGCATTTGCATGCATGAATATGTAGGATTTCTAACAGGAAAAAATCATATAAAAATATACCTGTGTGTACACCCATATCTACTCACTTAATGTAAATATGTACGTTAAAAAGAAAAAAGCCAGTGTGAACATAACATGCATTTCTTACGTACCCAATGCTTATCCCCGGTGTGTGTACTCTGTGGCTAAACAGGGATGGAAAACTGGTTTGAAACATTCTCAAACAGTTGACTTTGCTGCTGCTATTTTTATCCAAACATTATCTACCGCATTTTGGGGGGGTTGTTTTTCTAACAGGGCAGTATCCCCTGTGGTTTGTACAGTGAACTGAACTATACACACCTCTTGCCTGATTTTCAGCCAGAAATAGAAGAAGTGCTTTTAGATGTTAGCACTTAAACCTGAAAAACATGTCAAGAAGATCAACCAGTAGCTGTGTTCTGTTGATAACAGGTGGACAAAGCAACCAAAAGCTAGGAGGCTTGTAGAGGGAACTGCTAGCAAAAGCTCAAATGGGTGTCAGCTAGCCACGAATTAATTGAGGCTGGAAAGGGGGGAAAAATCTAACCACGAGAAAGTGAGGTTCTGGAGCTACCTTCCAATGGGAATTTGAGCAGCAGGATCCAGACTGATACTTGCATAGCTCTTGAGGCAGTTGATGGGGTGGTTCTGTTTTGTGATTGCTGAAATCCCTAGAAATGCAGGTGGTCCTTCATACTGGTGTGGGCTCTGTCAGATTCAGGGACACTGTACTCTGCATATCACCTATGCTTCTCCAACAAGTTCAGCTGGGAGCAGAAATCAAGATGAGCTCTCCTGTTGGTAATGTGCTGTGGGATTAGGATTGCTTAAATCAAAGTGGCAAAAATGGAAACAAAAGGGTTTGAATGAATAGTTTTTGCTCCTTTTAAATGTATGCATCCTCCTTATATAAGGCATACTGTCCTCTCACAGAATAGCAGGGTTAACTCCAGCCACCACAGCAGAAAGCTGCAAGTTTGCTCACATTCCATTTTGCTCTGTCCTCACCTTTCTTACCTCACAGTTCTTTTTAAAATGGCAGTCATTGCTTTCTTCTTGAATGCAAAATATACCAAAATCCAGAGCCATATCAGGTTATAGCTGTTAGTCCTGTTGTATGGTTATTAATAATCCTGACATTAAGGTTGACATAACTAACAACAAATGACTGCAGGGTGGCTCCAAGTCTACCCTCTCAATATCTTTAAAAATCAAGAAAAGTGTTGAGCAACTGGATAAAAACTTAGTAGTTTTAGTGTGAGCCCCCAATTTAAGCTTTTATAGCAGAGTATTATTTTAAAGGCATCACAACTCTTTTTTTTAAAGTTAATTTCAACATTTGTCAGTGCATTTAGAATTTTTCTATACTAGATCACTTCATGGTGAGCTTTTTTTCTGGCTAACCTTTATTTGTTTACATTCTTACCCCAGTTTTGCTATCAGGTTATGAAAATGTGACATTTCTTTGTCCTTAGCTCCTTATCCTAATTATCCGTCTACTTTCTCATTATACAACCAGTTTGCATGATGTATGTAACAAAGTTGGTCGGTTGAAACTATAAAAGGAAAAAGAAAATATCTGAAAGCAAAATATATTTCCCTTCGGCAGTCTCTCAGTGAATGCTGGTGTACCACCCAGGATTCAAGAGCTGCCTTGCTTATGAAAGCAAATGCAACACAGAATCAAACAATGGTTCAATTTCATGCCTCATTTCAGACTTCATTAAACATATTTGGTTTCACCTCATCTTCATCAAGGTCCCAAAAAGAGATGGGAGCCCTGGTTAATGTGAATTGCTGGAAAAGAGGAAGAAAGGAGACTTCATGAATCTTTTTAAAATCTGATTTCTTTGCTGCTCTGCCTGCTGTTGTGAAGCTTTTTATTCCTTAATATTTTTTTTGAGATTTTTCTTTCTCTGTTTATTCATCTCGTTGCTGCAAAAGACACAGCACAGTTATTGAACCCCTGGCAAAAACCAGCTTGCCCCTGCAAAACTGCCCATGGTTGTTTCTTCTACCGATTACTGTCCTCAAGAGAATTTCTGAACTGCTTGGCCAACAGCTTGGCACTATCCCCCTTTGCTTTGTTTAACAAAAGGGTCGAAGACCCCAAATAGAGTAACTGTTTCATTTTGTTTACTTTATTTTCCAGGACTGAAGAAAATAGTAGCACCCTGGTTTATGGGGTTTTTTTATTGTTCTTCCCCTGTATGTGTTTACAGCCAGTGGCCAAGGAGATAAAAACCTTCTTACACTCCTCTGGCACTGTTGAATTCATGGGGAAATGTCTGCTGGTTATGATGGAGAGAGAATTTCCGCTCTGTAGATATTAAATGTGAGAAAGCCAGAATCCCATTTTTTCTCTTTACCCTTTGTTCAGGAAAGCTGAATAGTGCTGGGTCAGTTTCTTCTTCAGGACCTGCCATGTTCAAGAGATCTTGTCCATTGAAACCTCATTCCACGTGCACTTTAAACGAAATTTTGGGAGCCCGTGGTGCTGGCACACAGAACAATGAAATACTAACCTATATGAAGTTTTGACCTTTCTTATTTAAAGGAGGTACAAAAAATTTAGTATCATGTGTACCTGTGTTTTTTTCCAATACAATGTTTTTATGTAGTGCTTTTTTGGCTTCTGAATTTTGAAACTTTTGGAGAAACTTTAATTTTAAGCTGGTTACATGGCAGCAAGCTGTTGAACTGAACTTAGCTTTTGTTTATGGAAAATCCAGAGGAATGAGAGAGAAAAGGACTTCTCTAGGGGACATTGTATCAAATATCAAAAACTTAAGCTAACCTTGATGATTTACATAAATGCTACAATATGTGATTTAACTGAAAGTTAGGATTTCATATTTTAAGTGCAACCTCTTGCCTCTGTCGTGTGGAGATTTGAAGCAAGTCTTGCAAAAATTCCTCAGCTCAGCAAGCTTGCTCTCAAGCTAACAGCTAATACAGTGCAGAGATCAAAAGGGTTGGTTCAGTTTTTTTTGGAACCTGCACATTGTGATAAGATCTACATGAGACCAAGCTGAATATTTTTCATGTTACATCTGTGGTTTACCAGAAGTGACAGTATCATATAATTAGTGATGTAACGTTTGAAACATTTAGTAAAGTTGCATGTGGATCTAATCTTTATGCCTAGTGGAGCTATTATATATTTGTGTAGACTGTAACTTCTTTTCTGTAATGTCTTTATAGCTGATTGCTATAGCTCATAGTTGATTGGAATGATGTCTATTATAATAATTCTGTGCCTAAGGGTAAAACTTATGGGACATCAGTGAACTAATATCTCTTGAATTCTGGTTGATTTTACAGCGATAAAAAAGCTTTGTGACCTGCTAAATCTCAAACATATCTAATTCAAGTAGTCAATTTCTTATTCACTTAATATTTAAATAGCAATATGTGGGCTTTTATTTGTAATAATACTTATGAGATATAATAACTGTCATTAGGATAATTAACTGGCAAAAGCTGGAGAGTCATGAAAAGAGGAATTTAAAACTAATTCATTACGTTTGTAATTGGTTTTCCTTATTTTAGACTCATGCTGTAGATACCCTGTGGCCTATTCTGAAGTGCCTGGCTTTGTACTGAGAACAGAATTTTTGTGCACGCCTTTCTGGGCGATGTTGGGGTTTCACTCCATGGCTAAAGTGTGTTATGACTCAACAGAAGGACAGATTCCTCTGTACTGTGGTACAGGAGAGACATCTCTTCTGCATGCTGGGGCTGTCTTTCCATGCTTTAATACTCATTGAAGCACTATGGCAACAAGAGTAGTATTTCTGTGTGCATGTTCTTCTACAAAATACTTCCTTCCTAAATGGAAAGGATATTTGTTTCCTAAACTGTCTCTGGATCTCCTGACAGAGGGCTTATTTAGAGTGCCCTTATCTCAGACATGACAGACTTCAGGTGCACTGACTCTTAGTTCAGTGTTGGCAACAAACCAGTGTTTTGGGTTTGATTTTTTTGGTTGGTTGGTTGTTTCTTTGGGGTTTTGATCAAATTTTTTTAAGTCTTTTCTTTCCAGTTCCATCTTTAGTAGTTAGATGCCTTGTTTCTTTGGCAATATCCACTATTTTTTTTTTTTTTTTTTTTTTTGTTCCAGTTAGTATAAGATTTTCTCAGTTGTAATATAAGTTTTGCACGTTATTGCCATTAAGAAATACTGGTGGGCAACTTTCATCTGGACAAGACAGTGCTCTGGTCTAGTTGACAAGATGGTGATCAGTCAAAGATTGGACTTGTTGATCTTGGAGGTTTTTTCCAACCTTAATGTTTTGATGAATTAATTTATCAGTGTATATGTACGTGTAAAATCAAAGAAAGGGCCATAAGAAATTCTCCTGCAATTCCTCATTGCAATAAACATTTAAAATATTAGGGAGAAGTTGCACCAATAGGCTTTGCTATTTGAAGCTGGCTGTAACATGAAACATGTGAACAGCTTTCAAGGTTGGATTCAAGAGAAGGCCATGATTGTCTTAGTTCTGTCAACCATAGTTATGTAAATATTTGTTTGACTTTTATTGTAGGTGTTTGTTGAAAGTGCTGGCAGGTTCCTTGCCCTTATTTTCACTATTTTGCCTCTAAGCAGTGTGGTATACCATTTACAGTTGATTTTTAGTAATTTTAAGATTTTTTTGCATGGTATAAATTGTCATATATATATATATATGCAATAACAAAAGATTGCTAAAGACTTACTTGTTCAAAGACCAGACTTTCTCTAATGACTTTTTGTTGCAAATGAACATTGTCAAAGTGGCTCTAAATTTACTAATTTAAATTTCTTTTTAAATTAATATTATGAATTGTGACATTGAGTGGGAGTGCTTGTGATAATAAACAGCGTGACTCTGTGGAACAGAGGTTTGCATGCTCTGGTCCTTACAGTTTCTTGCATCAGATAATGAGAGTATTTTATATGTGCAAGTGTCAGAGAAATTTAACCATGCTCTGTGACTAATACTTAATAATAAGTCTAGATATAATCAGTAAAATATCAGCAGAGTTGCGTGCAAGCAAGTGTGGGTTAAATACCCCTTTTATTTTTAATTTATTGTAGCTACATGGATACAGTCCAGAGTATACATACTCCAAGTTTTGATCCACTGAGATGTGCATGATAAAAATTAATTTTTTTTTTTTATTATTTTTTATTTGTAATTTGGGACTTCAGAAGAGCTTTTACATAAGGGCATTTAGCCTATGGAATCATCTCCCCAGAGCAGTCTTTGAGATCATTGTGCTTAGAAGCTTTTAAAGTTCAATGTTATAAAATGCTCATAGGAAATATATGTTAAACATTGGCTGAGAGACAGGCAAAAAAAGAGAGCAGGTTTAGATTATATATTAGAAATTCTTTACTGTGAGGGTGGTGAGGCACCGGCACAGGTTGCCTGGAGAAGGTGTGGATGCCCCACCTTGGCAGTGTTCAAGGCCAGGCTGAGCAACCTGGATAGTGGAAGGTGTCCCTGCCCATGGCAGGGGGTTGGAACAAGATGGTATTTAAGGTCCCTTCCAACCCAAACTGTTCTGTGATTTGCTTCATTTCCCTCCCCTTATTTTTCATTGAATCCTTCTCTGCTTTCATAAAATGCTAACAGGAGCAGCAAGTTCTAGTATATTGGGGGGGAAAACATCCTAATTGAATACTTTGAATCCTTCTACAGCCCGTGATTGTAGGGCTACCATGCTCAGAGAGAGAGAAAAGTGGAGCAAATTTAGGCTTAGGGTGATACAGCAGCATTAGCGTATGGCCGAGGAAGATTGGTTTGTGCCATGATGTATAAGCAAGTCATGTTTCCACGCTCTTTAATTAAGCAAAGTAACTGCCTGTTGGTTCTTACTGTGGTTTCCAGCTCTAGTTTCAGTTATCTGTGGCTTTATGATCTTCTCTCCGTGCAATTCATCCGAACAATAAAATGTTCTTTTTTTGAGCAGCAGCAAGTGGGGGCTGAGTTTGTTTGCTCTTGCACCTCTGGGACGAGGCAGCTGTGCGAGGGCTCAGTCAAGGACACTGGCAGTGACATTTTTCATTCCCCAGCAAGTGCCAGAGATGGAGTGTTACTAGGCTTGTCACATTCTCTAGCATGCTGAGTTACATGCGAAGAGCAGATATTTCTAAAGTACTGCATTCATGGTTCATTTGGATGAGCAGGCATTTCTAATTTGGCACCAGCCTAATGAAAAGATGCATTCCATTCCAGATTCCAGCAGCTGCAGACTTCATTGACTCCAAAGATAATGCCTTTAGTTTTGGCTGTGGAACTTGAGTGATACTTCAGCTAACTGCTTCTAAATCCAGTGGTTGTTATACTTAGAGGGAAAATAATGAAATAAAATAGTTGCACTGTAAATTCACCCTCATGTTAGTTTTTGCTTGAACTGTTGGTAAATCATGGATACACTCTAGTAGATTAACTAAGAATTTATGGCATGTTTTATATGCTAAAAAGTCCACCCTAGCAAACCCAAAACATATCTGACAGAAGAGGTAATGCAGAGGACTTAATATATACATACTAAGCAGTTTTGCTAGCAGTGGGGGTGAGTCATGTGCTTTCATTCTCCATTTCTTTGAATTCTGAAGGAGAGCTTGAAGGGTAGCAGCTGAGGTGGAAATTTCATTTTATTATATATTTGAAGGTAACTAGAGTGAATGGTCTATGTAGCCTTGTATGTTTGGTAAAAAAGGTGAAATTTGCACATTATATTAGATTCAAATCTTTTAAAAGTGCTTAATGTATGCATTTCTCTCTGACATTCTTTCTCTTTCAATGTTCTTTATAAATAATACACCTTGTCTGCTTCCAAACTGATAGAAGAAGCCCATTGCTGAGATAAATGTTCTCCTAGTTAAAGTACAGAGCAGATGAGTTCCCACTTGTGCAGTCTGATAGGAGCATTTACCTGTTGATTCTTGTGATTGTTCTCTTTATTTTAACCTGAAAATCAGTGTTGAATTTACTTGATTAAACTGAGGGATAATACATATTCTGTTGATCTCTTAAAATTAATCACTTAACACCTAATTTTTAACTCTAATATTTAGTCCTTGCCATGCTAATTTCAGTTAATTGTAAGCTAATTGTTACCAGCAAAACCTGTAACACTTACAAGAAAGGTAAGCCTGCTCACTAGAAAAAAAGGCAGGGACTTTTAAAAAGGAGGAAGAGTGACATGACACTGTTAACTTTTAAATCCAGTTTTTACAAATCTGGCTTTCCTACATATGTAACTTCAGCTTTGAAAGGTCAGTATTTTAACAAAGTTGTGTTCCTTTCTGTGTTTTTGCATTTTTTAAGGACAGTGGAAGTTTTTAAATAATGTTTGAGAAAAATATAAAGAACTTTATGCATTATAAAGTTGAGAGCAGTATGTTGGTATATGGACACATTGCACAAATTTTTTTTTTCCTGAAAGCTACAGAATAAGACGTGGTGGTGTTGGAAATGGAAGGGGAAGAAGGGATGTGTTTTGGTGAGGTGGAGTGTTCAGAACAGGCCAGATTTTCCATGCAACAAGCTAACAATGAGAAAGGGTTTTTTTTTATGGATGTAGTAGGGTGAGAGGTGGGATGGTAAGCTGTTCTTAGTCTAACTGGAGAAGAATCATAAAAGAACAGAGTAAACAATATGAGAAGCATTGACGTTGCCATTTTTTGCAGTAAGATGATCTGATGGGGTGCTCAAAGGATAAAACTTGGAAGAGCTACCTAGAACTTCCAGGAAATAAATGAGAGAGTCAGCAATTTCTAACCTGAAATGGAGAGTCAGGTAGTTAAACTTTTCTATTGATACTGAATAAAAATAATCTGACTGATAAAAGTCGTGTTTTCCTGACAATTTAGGATTCATATATGGTTGGCTCTTAAATCAAGTTATTTGGGCTTTTTAAAACCCAGCTTGAGATGATGGGATGTCACCACCAACACCTAGATTTGAGAGTCTTACCTGAAAAACTTGATCATGGGATTTTTTTTTTCTCCTTTCCATTTTAGGATGGTTGGATTTATCTTTTTTGGTTGTATTCCATTTGTAAAATAAGCATGATATGTTTCATGATGAGCCAGCTTTCAGCAGTAGAATGGGCATATCCAACCCTGAAAATTCTTTTTTGTGTAGTTTGAGGTTTAGTCCTGATTTCATTCAAGATACCAAAATGGGAAGACTTAAGACTAATTTCTTTTTCTTTTTCTTTTTCTTTTTCTTTTTTTCCTTAGGTTTAGCAAAGTATCCTTTGTCTTGGGCACTTCTGTGCCACGATGGCTGGCCCATGGAAATTTTTAAGTCAAAATTGTCTATCACTGACTTTTTTTCTGAATGCTGCCATAAGAAAATCTTGGCAGTTTATTCAAATATTATCTCTTGGAATTTACTCAAAGCCTAAGTTGAGGAGGTAGTTCTGATTTATAACTGAGGCGGATAATGTAAATTCATTTTTGTTTTTATAGGCATCTATTCAGAGTAAGTGCTCTGGACTGGAAAAAAAACCAAACCCTTAACAAATCATAAATGTAAAATCCAGACCCAGATCTCTGAAGTGGAGAGCCAAATGCACTTTTTTAACACCTAAATGGCAGTTCTACTAAAGAACAGGTTAAGCAACTCTGATGTGACTAGATTTCATTAAACTGTGAAAGACTGCAAAAGCATTTCATTTAAAAAAGCCTTCTAAGTCACTAAACTGGATCCTTTTTGGGTTCAGTGGCAATAATGACAGAGTAAATGATCTGGTGTATAAAGTGTTCTATACTAAGCACAGATCTAACAGTGGGTTTAAATTAGCAATGTATTAATGGCACACAGCACTGTAGAAGTCTTTTTAAAATGAATATCTAGACTGAATAAGTAAATACAGACTTGCATTCTGTGGAAATCCCCCCAGTTAATCCTTTATCTTATGTTTGCTCAGCCTTTAGAAAGTGTATATTAAGTCACAATGCTAACTAGGAAAAAAATTAGCTCTGTACTTGTTATCTGATTATTTCTCTACATGATCCCTCCAAAAATAGTGCTTATAATGCCATCACATTTTTCCTGCTACCTTCTTGTGTAAGCTTAATTAAGCTCTTGGAAACGCCACCACTGTTGCCAGATTTCGTAACAAAATATTGTGCATGTGGCTTTTATAACATTTTTACACTCATTTTTTGGTGCTAGGGTAATGCTAAGGTAAAAAGTTAAACATTGATATTCCAGTTCCTCAGGGGAGCACTCACTTTTTTTATCTTGTCTCTATTACTGAATTCTTTTGTGATCTGAACTCTTTCAAATGTAAAACACTCCCATTTTCTGGAGGGTGAATATGAGATCTAAATATCTGAACTTGAGAAAGGTTGAAATTGATGTGAGCTGCACTTGACTCGATCAAGTGCCATGTGATTCTAACTGCAATTAATTCTTCATTTTCACTGCCAAAACCACAGCTATTCTGTCAGGTGATACTAAATAAGACACCACAGAGACATGCTGAGGGGCTCAGCAGAGATGTTCAGTAGGTCCTGGTTCTGACTCCAGTAGAATTAACTGAAGTACCTGCAGTTGCCCACAGGTCAATCAGAGCATAGAAAATGAAAGGTATGTTCATTTTGAAAAATCCAGCTTTTACACATACAAAGTAAGTTACTGTTTTTGGCTATAACCACACTGCCTTTCTAGTTTTGATCTGCAAAGTGGGAGTGTTGTCATACCAGCCAGCTGCCAGCAGTGTTTTGAAGCTAAATGTATTGATATTTCCAAAGTATTTCTAGTCACTGGTGGAACGGGCCTTGAAGTAATTAATCATTCTCCATTCATCATAAGGGTTGAGGAGTGCGAAGCAATTACAGAAAGGATGTCACAATTCATGAGTAGGAGAAAGCAAATTGCTTATAGAGTGAGTGCTCCTCTCTGTGAACTCAGTCTCCAGGGCTGTGGCACAAAAGCTGGAAGTGAACATTTAGCTAAAGTCTAGATGATAACAATAAAGGAAGGAGGACTTATACTATGGGCTTTTCAGTTTCTGAGCATGTCTCAGCAATAAGAGATTATATGTAATAACCCTCCAGGCATGCACTTTTTTAGCATTTTTCACTGTTTACCTATAGTAAACCTTCTCAGTGAAATAAACTGGTAGTAGATTTCAAGTTGAGATAAAAATTATAAAAATAACAGTATTTGAGGGGTTTTTTCCTTCTGTAAGGTCTTTATCCCCTTCTGAGGTTTTCTCTTACTACAGTATATTTAGGGCAAAACACAGGCAGACGTTCATCCTCACCTATAAACCCCATGCTTTTACACAAAATCAGAACAAAGTTATGAGGGGTTTTAGGAACAGGCATTTTTTTAGCTAATTCAAACCAGTGATCCAGTTAGGTGAAACACTAATGCTATCACACTGGGTTTATTACAAAGGACATTATAGGGAATATAATAGATATAATTTGTAGTCTACCTTTTCACATGGTCAAGGAAAATGGTCACTAAAAACAGTGGTCACAGTCAAGCACAGTTTGCAGGAGTTTCAGGGATGCACTGAAGGACATCTGCTCTACCTCTGATATTCCAGCAAGGGGTTTTTCCTTACCACAGGCTTCCAACACCCATCTGGGGTGTGATTTTGTGATTTGGTCTATTGGGGTCTTTAGGACTATCAAAATCCATTTTCATTTCTTATCATTTTAGATTTCAGCTTTGGAACTAGAGGCAACTGCCATATTCCAGCCAGGTTTAACATGTTGCTATTAAGTCAAATAATTATAGGAATTTGTGAGAATTTTTCAGTAATAATTACATCCTTTGACAGATTTGTGCCTTGCTGAAAATATGATTATTTTTTTTTTTTTAGTGTGTGGTGTGATAGATTACTCAGTAGTTAGTCTCTTTAACAAGATGAACAAATTCTTTATTTTATTACCTGAAACAAAACAGAACATCTATCCAAATGTCAGTTCAGCAGTTGGCCATATTAGTTCCATCTCAGGAAAACCAAATCCCAATTACTTTCAACCATTCCTACTACCTCATAAAGAGATGTCATTTTTGTGAACAATCACTTTACAAGAACAAATGCCAATATAAATACTGGTTTGTTCAGAAAATAAAATATACCAAGGTTTACTTAATCTCTAGAAGAATTGTATTTGAGTGGCTGTATCATTGTATTTGCTTAGCTCACATTCAGCAAAGAACAGGGAAATTTTTTTAGTTGAACAAAAATCAGAAAAGCAGCAGAATGAACAGCTGTTTGTGTGCCACAGAGTGCCCTGTGTTCACTGTGAGAGCAGAGATAAGGTGGCTGGGGATAACAGAGCTGAACCTCAGCTCTTGCAAGCGCTTGTCCACACATGGAATTTTTTAGGAGCAGTGAGTCTTGAATAACTCCATGTGCTGACAGTCTTGTTTCTGTTTAGCTTAACACACTTTGATGGGCTGAATTAGACCAAAATAAGGCAACTTTATTCTGGAATAAGTGTGTCTACACATGGAATTATTCGGGAATAGCTGTTCTTGAGCAGTCATTACTAAATAATTCCATGTGTAGACAGTCCTTTAATCTAGCAAGTTCTTAAGTCATTTCTGAAAACATGACTTAGTTTCCTGTGTTATTAAGGGACAATCTATATATTTTTATCAAAAGTATTGTTCTGAAAAAAAAAGCACCATTGAAGTCCCAGCTGGTCTTGAAAGTTGTATGCTAGGTTAGGGGGGAGGGGGTACCTATTTTTTTTTCAGATATGATTCAAAACAAGACAAATGTGTGGCAAAACAGCAATTTTCAATACAACTCAAAAATACTAGTTTTTAAAAACATTTCTAGGGTATCTTTACTAGGAAAGTAGCTTGAAAGAGATGATTATTGCTTTAAGGTCTTTTTGCCTATCAGTTTTTCATCTAATCGTGTTTAAAAGTGAAAGCGAGAAATTCCAAGTGACAGAATAATATTGGCTATTACACTGTTTGCCTTACACTGAAAACTTGAGTTTTATAATGAGGTAATTTTTTTGCCCCTGTGTCAAATAGGTAATTCATTGGAAATTCATTACAACCAGTAGTTTCAGGCCAGTGCAACTCAGTGCTTATATTCTACTAACCTGTAAACTGTGTCTTAATGCATTTATCCAATTCACTTTTAGAAGTTACAAGTGGAAATCTACTGCTCATTGGACAGCTTAGCTATTTGTGAAGGTATGTTATTGCCTTGAAAACAGATTACATAAGAAGATTCAGAATTTAAAACATATTCTTTGAAAAACCATTAGATTATCTGTTCTTATTAGAAACAAATGAGCTTCAGTAAAAAAAATATTCAGAACTTCTCTATGAAGAGATTTTTTGTAAAGAATGAAAGACTCCATAGTGATTGTTAAGAATTTTAGACAATCTTAGGGTTTTTTTAAAAAGCTACATTCTGTCAGTGTTATTTTTGTGTTCACAAATGTAAACACACAGCTCAGTGTACCATTGTTAATTCAGAGCAGTGAAACAAACGTGCGGGGTTCAGATGGTGGAGAGATGTTTAAACAAGGACTAAATGCGTGTGGCACGTGAATACTCAGATGGGCCTACTGCTGTATGAATGCTGATGGTTCTGCTGGGACAAGCTGCTGCTTCCTGTAGCCAATTTCCTTACAGTGTAAGGCAGCAAAATATGTATGCTCTATTTTTGACTTTTTTCTCTGCTGTACAAATCCCCTATTTTCTGTGTGTATACAAAAATGTGGATTTTGCTGCATTGTTCTCTCCCACTCACATGAATCACATTCTTAACTAAAGGCAGCCAAAATAGCCTTCAATGTAAGCCTTTCTCCTAAACACCAACGTTAAAGAATTATCCTGCCGTGAGATCATAGCTGACTAAATTAAAACAAGGCTGATGTGGAGCAGCATTGTACCTGATCTGCCTATCAGTGTCCTGTTCTTTTCTCTCTTTGTCATAATGGAGCAGACTAAGGATTATTGGACTGCAGTTTTCTTCCCATAAACACAAGTGAACTTTGGCAAGATCAAGACGTACAGACAGCATTATTGCAAAGTCATAAATGGGATTTCTGTGGATGCTTCAAATACCTTTCTGCGGACTACCAATAGCCTCCTTACTGGGCTGAGGTAATTCAGGGTAGAGGGCTTGCTGAATAAACAAGGTTGTTGCTGTGCTAACATTCAGGCACAGTTGTTCTGTGTATTATTGTGCAACCATGAGCTATTGAATGAGCAAAAAAACACCTGGTACTTTCCGTGGGACACTCTGTGTGTACAGCATTGGGCAGCAGAACTCCTGAGACCCAGCTCTTGTTCAGCAACCCTTGGATTGTCTAAAATTGTGGTAAGGTTAGTTTACCACATAAAGGAGCCTGCAAATCTCATAAAACTGTTTCCATAAAACTGGAATTTTGGTTAACAAAAGCTTGCATTAGGAATCTCTCATTTGTAGCTCTGTTAAATTTGTGTTGATCACAGCAGTCCTACTGCAGGCTAGGTTTTGGTGTTGGCAGACAAGCTTGTTAGAGTGCTGCAGACACATGGATAGAGCTATCAATCAGGTTGCTTCTAGTATCTTTGTAAAAAAAAAAGGACAATTCTGTCAGGAAAGTGAATGAAAAAACGTTCTGTTTTTCAAGTGAAAAGGCAGTGCTATCTTTTTCCTTTTAGGGAAAATTGCTTCTCTGCTTGGGGAGCTGCTTTTTCATGGTGCTTCCTGAGAGATAGACCTCTGAATTTTCACCTTCTCTCAAACTACATATGTTAAAATCCACAATTTTAAGTCTTTTTAGACCTGAGCTGGATCTCTTTCTGTTGTGTGTAGTTCTCTCATCAGATGTCCTTGAAGCTCTTCCAGACCCAGTGGAAGGCACCACCCAAGTGCCTTTATGATAAAAAGGATTACATGTGGTGCAGTACAGCCCATGAGGGAGAAATCTCTTTTAAGCCCCATGTGAGGGGTTTGTTTGAGGTAATCTCAGGCTTTCACACTTGTGTTAAATAAGAGATGGTCAAAACAATTAGTCCAGGTACCAGTACTGGTTTAGGAGCATTGAACTTGAAAATTGCTGCAGCATCCCTTTTCTGCCCCAGGTAAACCAGCAAATCGCAGCTCAGTGTTTATTTTGGGATTTCACTGGTCTTTGGATTTATTACTGTGCTCCAAAGCCCCCTTGGATGAGGTAGTGTTCTGGTCCACATGTAGCTGCCATTTTGTTAGAGTAACATGCTGCTCCTCAAAAAGCTTAGAGCGGAATGGACCAAGTATTAGTGAAAAGTTTCTTGTGGATTCGTGCTTCCTGCTTAGTGCTCTCTGTAAAACTATGTGCTGTGTTTGCTATATATTTTTTTTTTTTAATATGAAGTGAGGAGGAAAAAAACCTCATACACCCCATACAGATATTTGGGTTTTTCAGTTGGAAAGTTTGTTAAGAAGGCACTAAAGTGTATATACGTGTATGTGCAGATAGATGTGCACTTTGTTAGCATGTCAGACTGACCCAACTTTTCTGTGTAAACAGGGTTAATGAACCTTGCAAGGCACAGGATTAACAAAAGGAAAAAGGAGCTCAGGAGTAGTGAAAATGGCGTCAGCATTAACTGGGGAAATGGATTGCCCTTCAAGTTTGTCCATTTGGCAGCACTTGTGGGCAAGCAACATGACATTTCCTCTTCTCTTTTCTTCTTCATTTCAGTCCTTGTCCTATTCTTTGCACTCTGCCAGCTATTCAAGAAATGGACTTTATTCATCTGTGCACAAGGCACAGTTTACAGATGCCTCCTGATCCTTTAAAGTTGTTCATTCCAGGGCAATCCAAAACTAAAATAGGCATTGTGAATTTATCATCTTGTGATGTCACATCTGTGAGAGTGTATGATGACTATAATTAGAATGGGTAAAAACAGGCTACTGGTGTTAAATTCTTTTTCTTGTAAAACTCTTGTGAGCACCCTGTGTGACAAGTTGTTGTATGAACATATAAAAAGCCAGAATTAAGCCATGACTGTAGTCTTAAATAATTATTAATGGAAGTACATGTTTATGAATAGTGGTGCTGTGGGTTTATGTATTATATAAAAAATTAAAATGCATTGCTATTTTAAAAGAACACCATTATCCTGTCCCTACCCTTTTTCTCCCTACCCCCTATGTTTTACATTTTCTTTCCTCTAAAAGAAATGCTTTCTGATTAAGGATCATGTTGAAAACTCAGCAGTTTTTAATCCAGCTCTCTGCAGGCTGCAGTTCATGCTTCATTTAACTGATCAGTTCCACTGCTACATTACTAGACAAAATCACCAGGTTGAAGAGAGAAGCAATTATAGTAAGTCATAAAAATGGAAGACCCCACATTTTAAGAAATTAAATGAATTTTTTTAAACTCTGCACTTCTCATACAAATGATTTGGAGGGTGTTTCTGTACATGACCAAATGAATAGCACAATTTTCAGTGTTTTACTGCACTTTGTACAATGAATCCAGATGAAAACATGAAGTACGTGCTCAGCTGTTCAACAGAGACTGTTAAAAAGGTTATTCTGTGTGCTTTGAAATAACAATATGGATGCAGGTGAAAAAGTATCAGCAAAGTAATGCAGAAATGCTTCTGTAAAGTATGAGTGTCAGACTTGATCAGTAATCATTCCTGTAAACCTTGAGGGTAACATAAATAGGGCTTCTAATCAGTAAAACTGATCCTTAATTTTTTTGTGGAGCTGCTGAAAATTAACTGTGAACAGATGTGTTGACAGGACAACAAATCCGACACTGACAGGAGATGTTGCCAGAAAACAAATTTCATACCCTGCTAGCAAAACCCAAAAGGTGTGGGGCCAGCCATGTAACCCCAAATACTCTCATGGACTATTTAATAGGATTTATTAGACCTGTTCATCTTATTGTGCCACAGTCTTAGAGAGTCCTTTCTAGTAGGTGTTCTTCACTTAAATGCTCACATGTCCAATACTGCTGCAACTTGTGCCTTGAAGGTGCAGAAAATAGCATCTCTTTTTTATTTTTCATTTTTTGCTTATTCATTTTTTATATGAATGGTTGTGATGAAAAGTTGATATTCTCTAGCACGATACTCTTAAAATGTGAAACAATGCTTGCAAGTGAGGGTTTTCTTTTTTTTCCATTCTCCCCTCATTCACATTTTTCTGTACTGTTTCAATTTCTGTTCTTCAGCAGGCATTCTTCTAAGACTGCTGACAAAACTCAGACTCGACAACCGTATTATAGTGAAAGTGTAGCAATTCAGGTTGTCTCTTGAAACAGATACCTCCAATTCGGACATTTGAAATACCCCAGTATTTCAATGCTGTTACTGAAATTTGGAATTTGTTATTAAAATATAAATTCACTGTATGTTTGCTCAGTGCTTAAACATTTATGTTCCTCCTTTGAATAAGAAAAGCTTGTCTTGAGCTAGAACTCATCTTGATACCTTAGATGTTATGGACATTGAGCAGTGGGTTAGTTACTTGAATCCAGTAGTTGCTAATCATGTGGGAAAAAAAATCCACATTAATTTATTTTCACAGTTATCATTTGTACGTGTGCTGGCATGCCATAAAAACAGGAGCGTGATGGAAGTTGGAAAGTGGATCAGATAGCTCTGCCTCTGAAGGTTTTTTATGGTGTCAGATTATTTTTTGCTGCATGTCAGCCCCATGAGAATCTATTGTGACAAAGAGAAAAAAACCAAAACGGGTTGTTTTGAGATGTTTAGTTGGTGCCCTACAGCTGAAAGTTGTGTTCTAGTGTTTATAGGGATTTATTACAAATATTCCTAAAGCATTGTGACACCTCGTGTGGGGCATTATAGCCCATGGCCAGAGACACAGGATCATGAGATTTTTCTTGTGAGAGCAGTTTCAAGTTCTTTATGTGATCGTTATGTTGGAGCTCAGTCATGTGGATTTTCTTTGCCCTCTAACATGCAAATTTGTTTTCCACAGCAGTAAATGTATTTTTCCATTTGGCGTGGGCCAAAGTCTGCTTGGAGCACCACCTGCTTAGATGAAGCAAATTCACTCCTGAAATACACTAGTTTATAAGGTGTATCCATTTCTTATAGGAGCAAAAAAAATATATATACATTCAATATTTTTGCTCTGAACTGATGCTCAACTTAGCCCACTGCTTTATTTCAAACAAACCTACAGAAAGAAAATAATACAAGACAACAGTTGATACCATTTAGCTGTGTGTTAGTCATCAGATTAAAAGACTCAAGGATGAGATATTTTCAGGAAGACAGAATTTGGCACATCTAAAGAAAATTCTCTTCAGTCAGCAGCACCAGACAGCCAAAGTAAGGCTGCATAATTTTCCCAAGTTCTTCTTAAATTGCTTTAAAAATAATGGATTTTTCTCTTGGCAAGAATGCAATAATTGGACCTGAATTGGATATACTGATGCACTGACTGCTGCACAATGCATTTTACTATTGATAGTGTTTCAAGTTCGACGACTAAGAGATCTATGAAAACACAAGGGGGGTTTGGAATTTTTTACACTTTTGTGCTGTAGGTAGGTGACACCATGATGTAGTTTATTATGCAGATTCTGTGTTAGCATGTAGCATTTCCTTTAAAAGTAGTCCTAGCAGTCCAGGAGAGATTACTACAAAGTCCAGGAAATATCATTTGGTCATCTAACTAATCCCCATTTTTTTTTTTTTTTGAGGCAGAGGGAGAAAACGCTATGTGGATTGAGGGTTTGTTTTTTTTTTTTATTGTTATTAGTTATGAAAAGATACCTAAGGTTAATCCATTTTGAATGTCAAGAGGATAAATCTGACAGGAGTCAGAAGAGCTCCAGTGGGACTAGCACTACAAGTTACAAAACAGCTAACATCATCCAAGACTAATTTCTTTCCCCTGTTTGTCCTACTGTGGAGGGAGAGTTAAAAGGCAATTCTTGGAGAGTTGAAAGGCTCCATAATAGGGCTCCTCTCTCTAAGGGAGTACAACTGCTTTGTGGCCTTTGTCTTCAGGCTGCTAATAAACCATCCCATGCTGTGAGGCTTTGAGTTCACTCTTAATTCAACTTCAGTTCAGCTTCCATCAGCTTTGGTTTCCCTGTCTTTGTGAGTTGTTTTTTTTCCTTAAATACACGGTGTATCTAACTCACATTTGAGTTTCCTTATTCATTGCTTGAGTTTATAAATGCACCAGCTTCATAACACCCTGCTTGGCAATTTTTTTTCAAAGGATAGAAATTGCCAGAAGCATTTTGGTAGCTGAGTTTTAGTGGTTACTGCTGTCTTTCTGTCTGTCTCTCTGAGTGAATGTCTTTTTCTGTCTTAAAGCAACCTACAAATGTAAGGATACATTTATCCATGTGGGTCTCTGTCAGATCTTCTGGGCCATTCAAGAAGGCACATTATTCTGTACAGTTGTGGTTTGGCTGATCATACTCCTTACCCCCAGACCCCAATTATCAGAGCAATTTAGACATGTTTGCCTGTTGTTCCTGCTCCTGCTTTTCCAGATAAGACCAAAATACAGTGTTTGGGCTTGTAAATGCCAAGGACGTAGCACCTGGCAAATTACAGATTTAGCAAGAGATGGCATGGGGGGGATGCTCAGTTAATTTTGCAGTCTGACCCTGGGAGAGCAGCTGCAAAAGGCGCATCCCAGCCCTGCCAGCCCAGCAAGGTTCTGTTTACTGCTTTTGTACCTGGACAGAGCTGAGAAGATGAAGGGGGGAAGAAGGGGGATCTCCTGCCTTCTGGTGGCAGGCAGAGAGTGAGATGCCTGTGATGGTGGCCAGGGCTGGGCTGGCAGCACTGCCCTCTCCATGCAGAGATCTTGCATGGCTCAGGGATGGAGCTGGTGTTCCCTGCCCTCTGATGCTTAACCCTTAGACTGCCACTCTCATAGAATGGACCGTGCTGGGTCGTTTGGGAGCAGGGGACAGGCACAGCCAGTGCACCTTGGCATCAGAACAGCTCTCCTGGAAAATATTGGTGTGGCTGCATCCAGAGCCAGAGGGAGCTCTTAAAATTAAAACAGACAAAGCAAAGGTACCCCAATATTTGTTTTGTTTTATGCTGAACATTTGCTTAATGAATTTCATGTCCCTGCAAGTCACATCCTTTACAAATGAGCTTAAAATATTTGCAGACTCAGTTGGAAATCATTTGAAATTATGTGGTGGTGCTGCTGTATGTCTCACTGAGCATTGCTTGCATTTGTGTGGGCACACTTCCAGCATTAACAACACAGGAAAGAAGTAGGTGAGGGTAGTCTGGGGTAGCACATTACTTTGGGAGCAGGGGAAGAGTCTCATGCAGGAGCAATACTGGATAAGGGAGGAAGTACCATCAATTTAGTTGTGACCTGAAACAAAATCCTGTACTTAAAGGGTTGGGCTTTTTTTTACTAAAAGGACAGAAAACTGGTAAATTGGTCTTAGAGACCTAATTTGTGACCTTTCAAGAAGTTTGCAGGGAGGGTATGGAAGCTGGATAGTCAAGGAGTTTCACTCTCTCTTCTCATTTACTTTTCAAGAAGCAGGTTTCTCTGTTTTGGGTTTGATGTGTTGTATGAACCTATAAGTACTCTATGGCTTTCTGTTTGGGTAAGATGATATGTGATTGTGTCTTGCCAAGTGAGAAAGTTGGGTCTGATGAATATCTGCTACTGTCTTCTCAAAAAAATTATATTACTATAACTATAAGAAGTCAAAATAGCAAAAAAATTAAGCATACAATTGGAAGTTAGAAGTTCTGTGTTGTTGTAAAAGTATGAAAAACAGATTATTTCTTGCTATTAATTTTAAGGCAAATAAACTAGTCTTATTCTAGATACTGGAAAATTTAGTCACACAAATTTCATTTTCTTTCTGATTGAATACTGCATTTAAATCTATAGATACTCAGACGTGGAACTAGCATACACATTGAAGGATGGACTCTTTGCTGTGTCATAAATATGTTAAGAATTTAGGATTTGTTATTTCCAGAGTGCTGTATGTACAGTTATCTACAGAGTCATTGGTGGTTTTCTTTTGGGGGTTATTTGGTTCCTGGTTTACAGCTTAATTCTTACACAGAATGTAGAAAAACAAAATACTCAGTTCCATTTCAAGAGGTGAGAATCAGGTGAAATGTTTTGTGCTTTTTTCCATTAAATGAAAAAATTTCCCATACTCCAAATGGGAAGGGGTAGTAGAGAATTAATGGATTGGGAAAGGCAGGTAAGACAAAAAAGCATGATCGAGGAAGGAGAAAAAGAGAAAGAAAAACATAACAGATGAAGATTATATTGAGAGGTTTTTTTATGCTGGGAGATAATCGAGAGGCAGGTAGGGAAATAACATCAAAAAAAAACCCCCAAAAAAACAGAGGAAGAGTCGTTACAAGAAAGCATCACATAAGCCTGAAACTAAATTCTTGGGTTTTATATCAATTTGGGAGATTTTTGAAAATTATAGTGTAAAAGAGTAATTCTGTGCAGTATCAGCTTTCTTTGGTTGCTGTTTTGGGATGGGGTATTTCTGTGTTTTGAAAAACTTGAGCCTGTTTATTTCTGAGTGATATTTCTAATATTTTTCCCTGCAAATCCTAATTAATAAAACCCACATGTAGTTGGAGGGAGAGTGCTTTATTTTAAAATTTTACTATCTGCCATATTCCTACTGTCGTTCTTTGCTTTAAGGACTGAAAATCAAACTGACCTTTGCCAGCTACTCAAATGCAGCTGAGAACACATGTTGAGAGGGCAAAGGCTTGCACACGTAAATGTGATTTTGTACCCTCGGTTCATGCCAAAAGAAAGTACAATTATTCTCTACTCAAAAGTCTCAGTGGGAACCCTGGCCATTGTCAGATGGGTGCTTTGTGCACATCTGCTGCATTGCCCAATGCATGACTTGACTGCTCACCCTTTCATTGAGGATAAACAAGGAAATAGAAACTCCTGCTTGTGTAACTAAAAGGATATGAAAGGGTATGTCCTGATTCGAAGCGTTTGGAGCACAGAGCGGCCTGGCTCGGAACAAGCGCCGAGGAACAAAATATATCTGCGTTTTACCCGGTCACGCCGCCACATCCAGTGTACCGTGGACAAATAATCATTCTTCAGACTTTCAAAAACATGCATAGCCAAGCTCTGAGGTATATACAAGTAGGTCTCTAAACAAACATGTCAAGTGTGATTAGTGTTGTGTGCAAATGGAATGGTGTACAGTCCCTTCTGCCCCTTTCTGGCTCCTTTTTAAGTTGATGCTGTCAAATACCAGGAAAACAACTTTCCAAGTTTCAGTTTCTTCAGGCAAAATGGGGTATAGCCAACATCTGTAAAAGCACTTAGAATTTGTTGTTATTATGAGAACTTTTTTTTCCTCCCTGAAAGTGGCATTCCAGTAGATGCAAGTGATGTCACTTAGATGTCTATCTGTTGTGTGGCTCTATTCCTGGAGTAATATTTCCACTGAGAATTGTTTGCTATGAAATGATTTTGACCTAAGATCAGCTGTAAGCATGAAATTGGTATAATTGTTTTTCTGCCTTCAAGAGTGCTCACAGAAAAAGAACAAAGCCCAAACTAGCAAGTGAAAAAAATCCATGACCAGGTACAGTAGCAGGAAGTTCAGGTAAGGTTGTTACCAGAACAGGAAGTTCAGGTAAGGTTGACAGCTGCTGTGTTTTGACAGGTTTGTGCAATCATTCCAAAGTGGTTCAAAGCTGTAGGAGCCTCTTAACCTTCAGATTTAGGCACAAACTTTCTCTTCTGCTCAAAGATCTTGGATAGGCTTATCACACCTCAGAAAAAAAACTCCTGAACAGAGGGAATTTTATATGCTGTGTGAAATGAGCCATCATCTTCAGAAAAACTCCTCGGTTTCTTAACTAGACCAAAAGGAGGGCAGTGCCCAAGCAGGAAGCCAGGGCACCTCAAACAAAGCTCAGCTAGGATTTTGCAAGATGAAAGGTAAGCAGATACCCTGCCAAGTACTTGTGTCAGGGTAGAGCTGGCCTGTGTACATACACACTGTCAGCAGGCTCCCTTTGTGTTTCACAGTGCTGCTACACCTTTTCACTTACACCTCCCTACTTTCCATCAGGATAGCTCCCAGCACTCGCTGATATGGTTGTTCCTTACCTTTACTGTCCATTTCTCCCTCTGTTGTAAGAGACCCTCCCTCTTTCTTGCCAGTCAGTGTCCTGTAATCTCCTCCCAAAGAGAAATTGAGAAGCATTAGGTGTTAGGTTCATTTGGTCACATTAAAATGTGTGGGCTTTGATCCTTTCATGTGGGTATACTGATGCTAATGTGGAACTTGGCATCGTGCAGAAAGCATGGATGCTTTGTGAGTAAAGGATGTGTGCTGCTTAAGAATAAACTTTGTTCCGTATTTTTCATACACTGCTACTTCAGTTTCTCAAAATGAAGGAGGCCACCTTTACTCCCACTGCTGCCAGCATCTTTCAGCTTCCCTCTGGGGTCAGACTCATTTCAATGTATTCTCTGCTTCAGCCACTTTCCCCTGCTACTGAAGGAGAGGACCGTAGGATTGTCCAGTGTCACACTACTGCCTACCAATTTAGGCCAGCAACAAGCCCAAGTACTTTTATAAAGGCAGCTCTTAAAGAACTATATTTAACAATATCCCTGCAGAAAATAGCAAGGCATATAGAGTTAAAGCAAGCTGTCCTTCAGCCTTCCAGACACTGGCAAAATCGTTTCAAAACTGGTATCCTATTTTAGCCCATAAATAGGTTCAGCAAGCTCCCTCTGAGCAGCAGCCAGTCATCCTCATGGAAATCTCTTCTCATTTAAAGGCAAAACTCAGATCAGGATTTACACTTCAGAGAATTTAATAGTAGTCTCAGTGGGTTTGTAGAAGCAGACTCTACTGGAACAGATTCAATTGTCAACACCTAGTGCCATTTTTGGTGACCTAACTTTTCTTGTTTGATCTACAGACAGCTCTCCAGAAGGGCATGGGTCTGATGTTATATCTGCATAACCCCTTGCAGGTGTCTTGGATATTACAGAAGTGCTTAAAATAGCACTGCATACCTCTGTGCTTGCCTCTAAATCCCATGCTGCTTAAGCCTCAGCTCTGATGTGAAAGAAAAGGCACTATGTTGCTTCAGGTCTCATTATTGGGTGAAGCATTAAGTGAAATTGTGACAGCTTACAAGCTTTATAAATGTCAGAGGTGGCTTTCAACAGAGTCAGAGCTAAATGCTGTGTCTGGTATTCCAACATAAAAATATCACCTGAAGTCATCCCTTTGGTCAGAATGTTCCTTCTGAAAGGTTTTAATCCTGTTACCCTCTTTGCTTCAGTAACAGGTACTGTGTGGATCATCAAGTGTTCTCAAATGTTTGGACTCTACACATGCATGTATAAATGCAGTTAAGGTTTATACAATACCTGTAAGGGTGATTTAGTAGTATAAAAAATGGTCCTTGTTGTGAAAGGTTGCAGTCTTGGTGCATCACTCCAAACATGGGTCACCTTTAGTTTCCATTGCGTGGCTGAAACTTGGAAACAACCTTCTGCTGTAAGTTTAGACAAAGAGACAACAGTAAATAGTTTACCTAGCTGTGGACAACTTGATCTGCCTTAATCCCAAAACTATTGGCATTCCCTCAATCCCTTTCAACTTTCTTCTGTGATAGATGGGCTTGCTTGGCAATTCCAGAACTGGAAACTGATTCCGTGATCTTAGAGACACGTGTCCCTAACAGTTTCTCACAATTTAGAGGAGCCTGAGGAGAATGAGAGAAAAGTAGTTGATTACTTTAAATGGTTTTCAAGTGTGTTTGGGTGCAAGGTGCATCTTGGTGGATTTGCTGCTATGCAGCTCCGAGCTTCTCCAGCAGCAATGTGTGTTAGTTTCTGTCAGCTTTCAGATCAAAATACTTCTTCTTGGCTGCTGAGAAGGAATGAAAACAAACATAAAGAACTCATTGCCATCATGGGAGCTGGATGATATGATGTCTTTTGAATGAGGTTTTTACTTAAAATCTTGCTGGATTTAGTGACTGGCTGAGGCAAATATTTCCACACAAACACACCAGTAATAAACCAAGTTATCTTTGGTCCAGACTCTGAGGGACCAGGACTGCTGATTTTTAATGCTCATTTTTATGTGGATAACAGGTAGTAGATAACAAAAAAAGTTATTTCTGAGGATTGAGAATGACATGTCAAGAAAGAAAAAAAACACTTTACTAAGTCCTTGGCACAGCGATGTAGTGTATGCATAAGGATATGAAGGAACCATTGAGAAATTTCAGAGCTCCAAGTGCCCTTATTTACTGTCCTAACTACACAAGGCATATGGTGGGTTTGTTATGTTATAAACATTGGACTGACTTAGCTACAGGAGGGAACTGACACTACTTTCTGGAGACTGATTTCATTTTCAGTTTAGTTTGACACATTTGGACTAATCAACCCAAATGACATCATGGACATCAAATTGTGCTGGAATCCATCCTAAAAATGATCCTGTTGGAAAGTTCCAGCTCAGTTTTCGTCAGTGGAAAATGTACTTTCAGCAAAAGCAGAACTTCATGTGACATCATGATAAGGTTAAGTTTTTCTGTCAGAAGATTTAAGAAATTCTGCATGGTCTCCTATCCTACCTGAGAACTTTTTACGTTGGATAGTTGTTACTTGTTTTGTCCAGTGTTTTGCTCACCCACAGCACTTCCCTCCTCATCCTTCTGAAGGAGGGGAAAGCCAAGACTTGTAAAATGATAGGAGACTCTTGGATCATTGTATCAGTATTATAGCTCATCCTGTGAAGGAGAAACTTTACCTCAACTTGTTTGGTGGATTCTCTAAAGGATCCTGGCCAACTTCCAGCTGGACAGCTGCTATGACCTCACACAGTTTTCTGAGGCACAAATGAAAGTTTAGCAAGAAACTAATAGACCTGGGACTGGAGGCTCTCATGTGAATGTGGGATGGAGAAGAATTTTCCTTTAAATTTGGAGAGCTTTAAAAGTTTAAGGCAACTTCCAAATAAGCACTTGTGTCCCATTGAGCCATTCCTTCTGTTAGCCAAAACAAAATGCAGAATCTGCCTAAACTTGATGTGTGATGGTTTGTTCATAAGGGTTCCTTTTTTTTTTTTTTTTAACAGAATATTCCATTTCCATACCTTATTTTTCCTTACCATAGCATCAACTAGACTCTAAGATTTGACTATTAGAGCTTATCCTGTGTTGGTTATAGGCCATTACTGTATGTCGTTTTCATCAGTGTTGTTTCCCTGCCCTATTTGATGCTCATTTAGGTAACTTTTTTTTCTTAGCCACTCAACCTCATTTTCACTTTGCAACTGATCCTCTCTTTTATTCTTTTCTTTACATTTTAAGTAGTATGTCATGTATAGCAGATCTGAAAATGCTGCTCATTTTTCATGCGCACAGTATATTTGGTCAGGTTGAAAAAACTGAAAAAACTGTATCGCAAAAGTAACCTTTGGAAGGAAAACTCAGAGGGAAGATTACAGTCCTAGTCAGGCCACCCCTCTGTGCAGGCCACTGAACCACAGCAAAATAAGGAATTGTGGCTAATCTGAGGGAGGAGTAGCATAAGCCCCTTAAATAAGTTTGTCTTTCAGGTGCATAAAAATGTTCATTTCTAAGCATATATTACATATTGCAGAAATTAAATACTGTACGAACTGTTTTCTTCTAGAAAGTTGGTTCTTCTCTGGCTTAAACATCATTATACTTGTAGTTTCAAGAATTTTTCCAAATATTTTATTTCCATGGGAAAATGTGGGGAACTACAATTATGATGCATTCTGTTGCTACAAGCAGAGGGACTGAATATTTGTTGAAGGGATTTTGCTACTGTTACCTCAGGAAAAGATATTCCTGAAAGAAGGCTAAGTGATTTGTTGGTGCAGTTGGCATCCAGGTACCCTCAGACACAAAAAACCACCACCAGACATAAAAAAAAGAGGGGAGCTACCAGAGGATTACTCATGTAGAGAAATTGTTCAAGAAGAAAACTCAGCAAAATCAAGATACCTGGATTTTACTGTGATAGATACTCTCTAACTGTGGAACTTGTAACTCTCCTAATTGCTTCTGATCAGTTCAAAGTATGTCCTTGGAATGATGTTATGATGTTAGCATAATATTTAATTATGCTAATTATTATATTCTCTCCTCTGCATGCAAGACTGGAGTGCTAAAGCCTGCTGCAGTGTTCCTTGTGCAGAGGGCAGCTGCCAGGAGGAATCTCTCCTGGTGCTGACTGTGGGTGAGCCCTGGTTATACCAGGGAGCTGAGCAGGGCTGTGTGGAAGGCAGCCTTTTGTGCCCTGTCCTGCTGTGACCTGTGTGCTTCAGAGTGCCCTGGTGAGCAGCCAGGGCAGCTGCTCTCTTTTATGTGAGGTGAGGGGCTTTTAACACGGTGGGGGGCAGAGCTGGGCTCTCTCTAATGTCAGCTTCCCATCGCCTCAAGGACAGTACTGAAGCCAGCATTAATGGAAAATAACCCTTTACCTGTAGCAAAACACATGGTTTTGTTTGGCTGAGATGGTTAAAAGTAACAGGATTCGATTAGTTTCGGAGTAGGTATTTTACCTCTGCAAGATGATGCAACTGTTACTAATACAGACTTATTCTTTCCTACTACGTTTGTATTGCATCAAATGTAAAAAAAAAAAAAATAATCCCAAAACTGAACAACTCAGTGCAGAATAATGAAAGATAGAGGAACAAAATTATTACTTCTAAAAATAACTGTTTGGAAGTACTTGTCACTAAGCTTCATGTGAGCCCAATCAGGCCTACAGGGGAGAAAAAAAAAAAAAAAAAGTGAATGAAAGCACCACAATACTTGCAATAGAAATTTTTGTGTGGAGATTACAGAAACCGTAAATTGTATGCAACAGGATCGAATTACTATCAAGCTTTGCATTGCATACAAGAGAGTAACTTACAGTTTTAGCAGAATAGAGCACTGTACCATCTGAGAATTGTATTGAGCTGAATTGGAAATGTGTGTCAGTAAAAAGGGCTTGGAATTACAGAGTCAGTATTTTTAAAATATCCCAAGACTCTAAACACTCGTGCAAACACCAGTTTGCAGACAACTCTTTGTTCTTGGAGTATTTGAGCTCTTGGAAATTGTTTTGTCAAAACTGCCTGGAAGTCAGATTTCTTCCTTTGGAGTATCTGGTTCTGGCTACCCTGCAGACTAAGTTGTTCTATAATCCCATGCCTCTTTCTAAAAGTAAAATAGGATTCAAAAATATTTACAAATACAGTAAAATTAAATCTCTTGGTATATGTATAAAATAATAGTGTTAGCTGCTGATACTGTTAATCAAAGAAATTCTAAAAATCTTACCATATAGAAGTGAGATTATGGTTCCATATGCCAGATGTTAAGAGCAGAACCAAAGATACTTTGCCTAACATAGAATTTTGGTAGCTGGATTTTTTCCCTTTTTTTTTTTTTTTTTTTTAATCATTTACTCACAATCTTCCTAAACCTTTTCTGGTAGCCTTATGTAGCATATAATCATTAAAATAAGATTCAATGAATAAGGATGTAGTTGCTGATATTTAAATCTAATCTATTATTACGCAGAAAGTTTTCTGAAGTCAGAGTTTGAGTTCTCAAGAAGTGTTTGTTTGATCTTGGAGAAGATAGCCCAGTGATTAATGTTAACGATAAGGTGTTGATTGGTGCTCGGGGAAAACCTATTCATAGAAACAATAGCCCATTATACTCTACTTTAACTACCATATAACAATATTGAAGTTTTATTCCGTAGAAACAATAGCCTTATTTATACATCCCTGTCTGTCTCTAAACCAGCATTGCAGTTTCTGGCTTCCTATGAGGTCCAGAGTGCCCATTAACAATTTCGGGGCTTGAAGAGTTCAGTGCTACTAAGGTGCAGCAAAAAGTGAGTGTAATTGTTCAGTCTGACTGTCTTCTGAAGCTTCCAGAAAAGAAGCTGAATGCTAGAACTGCTTGCTGGGTTTTGTAGTTCATCTGAGAGATGCACTAAGATTTGAGACAACCATGCTAAACTCTTTTTCTTTGAGTAAGACTTAACAAGCCCTCTCAAAGTGTTTCATGTTGTTGCTAAGGGTAAGGAGCACCAGGTGCCCCAGATTTCTTACCAATAACAAAATCATCCAAGACAATCAAATTTAACAGAAAAATACCTACAGCATCTGCTCTTCTCAAAGGTGGATATTTGGTCCCAGAGGCCTAACAGAATTTTTGGTGTAGTAACTTTACATTATCGTTGTTAGGCTATTTTGAGTTGTTTCAGTGCACTGAAGCACTTGCAGGTTGTGGAATAGTCAGGCACTGAATGTATGAACTGAACAGAGCAAAGATTTATCTTAATCATGCTTCCTTGATTTAAGAATGAAGAAGCAAGCCTGAAACCCTTCCTTCTGCTGCTGGTGTGTCTGTGATTACAATTTAGCATAAGAGATTTTCAAGAAGTGGAATCTATGCAAAAAGTTGGGGGAAAAGACAGAATTACCATGGAACCTACACCAGAAACTCTGCTACCTCAGATGTTTGTATTTAGTTCTGGAAATAGAGAACTTTTCTAAATGAACTGGTATTGTGCTCATTTTCTTGTGCATAAGAAATTACTATTAATAATATTTTAAGTCAAATACAGAGCTACTACATTTTGGTGTGTTAGCAAACTTAAGTTGATACAGAAACACAAGAAAAAATATTGATGATAGTGTCATTTCATTCATAATGAATTTTTGCACACTTAGATTCCTTGGCATGATATTAAAATTAGACACGGGTAGGGAAGAATGTCTTTAAATGGCCCATGCACTTACTCCTCTCTTGATCTTGTCTTTGCACAGAGGTACAGCATTGGAGGGAGGAAAGAGGATTCTTTATGCTGTGTAAAAAATGCACATACAAATTAAATGGTCTGAGTGATTTAGAATAGAGTAATAAATTGCATTATGTAACCTTAATGTTTTTCATCTGCTATTAGTCATCTTAAAATGACAGTAATGTAGTGCAGCAACCGCAGGAGTTATTTAGATTTTATTTGCTTACAATTCACATGCCACGGTATGGATAGTTTATCTGCGACCACTTTCTGTACTTTGGAGGTTGAGTTGCATCCTGCTCATTTTTACTTAAAACCTTGCTTCTAAATAGCCCTTCTCTGTTTATTAGTACAGCTCATCTTTTAAAACAGACCCTGCAGAGAGAAGGAAGGAAATTATCTCTCTGGATTGGAAGAGAACTCTTCAGTTTGGAGAACAGGCACAGGAGATTGTGATACCTACCAAGACCTTTGATTTTGGTTGTTACCAAGTTTTGTTGAAGACAGTGAGCTCAAGAAACTTAAAAATGAGGGTCTAGCATAAATACTAACCTGTTTGAAGAACGAAGGAGGGCTTTTAGTTCTCATGCAAGACTGAAAGTCAGGTCTAGGGTCAGAATGACAGGCTGTAGCCAATTGCAGGAGCTGTAGAACTAAAGTCCATATAACCACAGACCTATTGAAGGTGGATAGCAAAACAAGGGATAGAAATTGTCCTTACAATGGGATTGTGCAAGGGAAGTCCAGGCAAATTACATGTGTTTTCTTCTTTGAAGCAATTGATTGGGGTTTTGAGGGAAAAAATAGCATGAATACAGACAAGAGTGTAAAAAGTAGAAAAACAAGCCTGTGTTAGCTCAAGTGTAGATTGATTTTTGAGCAGCTTTGTATCATGATTTGTGGGTGTAGGGCGAGAGGGAGGACTACCAACAAGGAGCATTGTTACAGTGGAATCCAACTTGAAAAAAGAGGATTGTTTCCTATAGGCCAAAAAATGGCAGCTGAACAAAAAATAAAGGAAAATGTAAATAAGGGCAGACCTTTATATATGTATATATTTGAATTTATTAGCTGCCAACATTCTCAAACAGAAATGGAATTTGATACATTATATTCTTGGTTTTATGCATTTCACTCCTACTAGAATTCCTCTGAAAGATGGTTTGTTTGAACGTTGGTCTTGTTTAATGTTTGATTTCAAAATGCAGAGCGTAGAGTAAAATAGAAGACAAGATATTTCTTCAAGCTGAGAGAGCAAGCATCCTGAGGGTATTCCTAACCAAAGTTACATTAACCCTTGCTAGAGCCTCAGGAAGGCACCAGCCAGTACCTGTTCAAACTTCTTGAGGAAGTGGCTTGAAGCCATGGCAGAGGAGGTTTAGGTTGGATGTTAGGGAAAGGTTTTTCACCCAGAGGGTTTTTGGGTACCGGAATAGGCTCCCAGGCCAGTGGTCACAGCACCAGCCTGACAGAGTTCAAGAAACGTTTGGACAATGGTCTTAGGCTCATGGTGTGACTCTTGGGGATGGTCCTGTGCAGGGACAGGAGTTGGGCTTTGATGATCCGAGTGGATTCCTTCTAACACAGAATATTCTGTGATTCTGTGAAGCTGTCACATTATTTTAAAGTAGATTTTGGAAATAACACAGATTTTTACATTGAGACAATAGTCAAAATCCTCTCCTACTATCACAACATTACAGAAAGCCGTCAGTTGCTGCTGTTTCTTTCCATGTGCATCTGGATCACCTCGGATCTGTTTAATAAGAACTCTGTTAAATTCATACTTCGGCGATCTCAGGCAGGCTTCATGACATCATGATATGACAGTTCCCTCTCAGGGCTTTTCTTTTTTCTCCTTCCCCTGGGAAACCACTTTTGGAGTTGAGGAAATTAGGATGTCCTTCCCTCAGATCTCAATTCCTGCAAAGACAAGTCATACCAGCCCTCATACACAGGAGCTTTCACAACCAGAAGGGCACTGTCAGACTTGTTTAATGTCTCATTGAGCTCAATCTAATACCACCTTTAGTATTTTCTGAGTCATTTTATGCATTCTTCATCTAGGAGTGCATTTTATTGTCTACTTACTCATTCCACTTCTTCCTCACGTCTGTGTTTTCCTGTGTTTAAAATGGTGATTAATTAACTGATGGTTTCAGGTGCAGTAATTCTGCACCACAAGATTCTCATCTCAAAGATAATTTTTCTCTAACCAAAGCACTGCATTCAAACCAATTATTACACATTCCAGTGTATTGAAACAATATGGAACTGTCTCCTCAAATCCACACAGGTGTACTCTATTCAGGTTTCACTGAAATCAGATTATTCCTTGCATGCCTGATCTATCATTGCTTGGCACCTCAAAGAGAGATCACATCCATTGCCTTGTTTAATTTTATTTTAGTTTGTTTGCTTGTATGGGTAGATGATATAATGTCCCTTGTTTACTGGCTTTTTGGGTATTGCAAATCTTTTTTTGACTTTTAACACATGCATCCTGTTTGTCATTTTTGCTGCATATGACCCATCACAGTCTTTTTCTTAGAATCCGTTTCAAAGTTGTTGGAGTGATGTGCTCATTTCCTGTCTTTTTAAGTTCAAGCCTATTCTTTTTTTATCTTGGGAACTTCATTTAGTAACCCAGGGTCTCTTAAGATCAGCAGTGAAAGGCTCCACCACATTTTCTTGCTAAAGAGGTGGTGTGAGTATGACATCATTCATCTGTGCTAGACACTGACTCATAGGCATTTGACCCGAGGGTGGAACCCAGGAACAGGGGTTAACATGAAGTCAGCTGCGGTTGCACAATGCCTTTCACAGTTGTTCTCCCTTCCCTTTTTTTTAAACCATCTAAATAATTGCAGAGTACAGAACATAACGAAGTACAGCAACCAGGGCAAACATTGCTTTTGGGGCTCTTCCAGGGTGCTTTGTAGACCACAATGAAAGAGAGCAGGAAAAAAAAGTTGATAGATTATTGCATTTTACCTTTGGATGTAGAAATAGCTTTGTCCAGTAGCCAGAAAATGAAAAGTTTGTCTTAAAAATGTAATATCATACAACTTGTTGCATGTGAAATGCTAAACCTGGTTTAGAATTTTTAGGGCAGTATCATATTTTTATAGGATATTGAGGCATTGTTGACATAGTAGTATCTAAGATGTGTTTTGATTTGTTCTTTGTTGTGGATTTTTTTTCTCTTGAAACTTTTTGGCTGTGTTTTCATATTATCCACAGTTCCTTTTTAGAATTCATATTCTGGCACAGGGTCTGGTCTCCTCCTTGTGAAATACAGCCTGAACATGCATTTAAACACTGAAAGTCACCAGTGATGGAACTTGCAAGAACATCTGTAATATTAAGAAATCTAGAAATATCTAGAAAAAGAATTACCGGTTGGCCTCTCTAGTTTCTTAGGCTGTTTAAAACCTGGCAGAATTTGTCATTCAATATTATTTTCCCCACCTGTAAGTGATACAGCGAGCCCAGCTGGCCTGCCTGGAGGTAATGCCATCAAGGGAAATGTTGCTCAGGACTAACTTTTTCCTGGATGTCCCTGTCAGCTAGAACTGGTTTGATGTAGGCCCTCTTTATCCTTTTACAGCATGAGAAACAGGCTTTTCCCTGCTTCAAAAGCTTTGGAGAGCAGTAAACACACAGTTTGTTTGGTTTTGCTTACTGGTGAGTGCTGTGTAAGTATTATAATCAAAAGAGAAACACTTGGAAAAAACTATTAACTTCCAGATTCTAGAAGTCTTCTGAGTCTTGTAAGCCACTTTACATTAGAGTATAACATGGTTTAGTGTAACACTTCAAATATGTTTTTATGTGGTGTGTAATTACTTAGCATTTTTCATTTCAAGCCCCTGAAAATCAGTGTATAAATGGACAAGATGAGTAGGGATTTATATTTGGAAATAGGAATATCTGTTACAGAACATTTTTTAAGAACAAGTGATTAAAGTTAGGATTGCTAGTGAGGAAGGGTGATAACCTAGGTCTGATTTTGACAGGTACTCTTTTTTTCTGTAAATAATCCAATTGCTGCATCATAGGAGGCTAGACTGCCCCCTCTCCAAATTTTAAAACTTGTAGATCACTCCTGTTTTTAATTAGAAAGCGCATTAAGTATTTCATTTCATATGGGTAAATACATTTTAGTAAACCTGAGTAAATGAAAAATGTAGGTCTTGTTCTTAGGAAAGTTCTTGCTGTGTAAATGCAGTGTCTCCTGCTTCTCTCCACACAGCTGGTTCAGCAAAAGGTTTAAGCACACACTTGCTTTTGTATATATGGTAGAACTTTAAGAGGTTTCTTAACTGAGGGCCTTTGTCCCCGATGGCTGATTTCTGGTTGAGTAAAAGACAGAAAATCTGGTTCTTGAAAAAGGTATGAATAGATGGAATGTGATTCTGCAGCCTAACTTCTTACCAAATGCTGACGTGAAGCCTTGCAGTTTGTGAGACAGTTGCTTGCTGCATGGTACATAAGCAGTTCCCTACAAAATCAACGGAAGCCTTATCTGGAACAGGATGGTGTAAAATCTCATTGGCTCAACTTAGGAAAAATATTCTAAATATTGGAACTTCATCATAAAATGAGGAAAAAGCAGTCTCTATTTGCCACAAGCATTGTTGAGTTCTGATGCAAATTCCATGCAAATTATTGACCTTGGAAACACTATGGGGGCAATCTTTACGTAGGCATGAACAATTTCTCCTATGTATGAGGCATAGATAGTTTTGGTTTTGACATCAGACAAGCAAGAGTGGGTTTTTTTTCACATTATATGTTTCTGGAGAAAATGCGTTATTGAAGTTAATGCCCAAAAATCTGCTTTGGAGTTATTCTTCACTAACCTTTTCCCAACAGATTGTCCATTATTTTTCCAAAGTAGTTGGTTATTTTCTGAGTTAACTTTAATTGGTTATTTTCTGAGTTGCATCCTCTAGTGTTAGCACTAGAGGATGCAATCTCTATTTGATTTGGTTAAGGGGGCTTTGAAAATAATGGAGGAGATGGGTTTGTGATGGTGCCATGAAAAGAAAAACATCTATACCTATAGGCATGCAAATACCTAAACATTCCTTGTCCTTCTTCACCTTAGATGAAGTACTTAGCATCCTGCTTTTGCTCATAGAAATATGCATTTAGAAATTACTATAATCAATCAAATAGTTATGCAGAATCTTCAATTTTAAAGTGGATGTGTGCTATGATTTTTATTTTTATACTCATACACACCCCATCAATTTAAGGATTGGCTAAGCATTCTTTTTGTTGGTTGATTGAATTGCTTATCTCACCTGATCTAGTGAAGTGCAGACATGTTAAACATTTGCTTTTTGAATTATAGGGAATTATAGTCACACTTACCTACAAGGTCTTACCTCAAGGAAGCACAGCAACAACCAAGCTTTTGTTTATGGCAGATGGTAAATTAGCTGAGTTTCACTTAGTGGGATGGAGAAGAGGACCAAATAATTTTTTTTTCCCCTCAGCAACTGGAAATCTATCTCAGAATAAGGGCAGAAATTTTGTTCCCATTTCTTTTCTTCTGTATGAAGAAAACACATATTGTAGCCCGTGTCCTCCAAATGTCTGGGGTTTGGTTTGATAGTTTTTTTCATATTTCATTTAGAATTCTGTATTATTAAAATGTAAGTTTATAAAGGAGAGCCTGTCAGAATCTTAACTGCAGTGGTGCTCCTGGTGCTACTGCAATTTTATATGTGTTTCATTATAGGTTGTACATAATTTCAGTATATGATGTACACATTCCTAAACATTAAGTATATCCTATGAAATAACAGCACCTCATAAAAAGGGATCATTTTCATACTAATGTATTTAAGTTTTTCAGAAACTAACTGAACTCGTAACTTATTTCCTGAGGCAGGATTTGGGGATATATTTAATTTAAATGGGGCAGTCATAGTGAGTTAGGAATTGTGAAATGACCACTAAATGTTTACCACTTAGGAGGTGCAAAATTGTTAACTGATACACGCAGTCTTCCTTGCCAGGTAAATTCTCACATGTTGCATGTATGCATTCTCAACAGCTAGATTCAAAAAGTGATCTGCACTTGTTTAGAAACTGAACTTCCAGTTCTTATTTTATTGATCATTTTCACCTTTTTGTTTCCCCCCCTCCAAAAAAAGACTTAATTCTGAAACAGGGGTCATAGAGATCTTTTAGTGGGGATTTATTCATAAAAAAACTTCAGCAAGCCTTGAGGAAGGTCAGAAAACCAGTGTGAGTTGCCAGGTTTCTCATCACATCACTATCAAGGTTTAAAATATCCTGCAAGTGTCGTCACACTTACGTAAAGAATAAAAACTAGGGTTTCTTCTTCTGAGAGTTTTCCATCAAGTTTGATTTACAGAATTTGTAGTGACTGGAGGCAGAAGGGCTTGGTGTGAGAGCAAATTATTTGTTTGACCTTCTCCAGGCTTGTGAAGCAATTTTTTTTCATGACTGCCATGCAATTTTTGAAATTGTGAAAGACAGATTTGAGAGATAATCTGTTTCTCTGTGACTGTGTTTATTGAAAAACTTCTGTCTTCATGTGGAAGGATAATGGTCAAGAAATTGTATTTATAATGTTGCACCCTTGAGATACTACAATAAAATTTGAAATAAATGAAATAATGTTAAATCAAAGGAATTTTTCAGTGAAGGTTTAACCTTAAACCATTAGTCAAGTGTGCTTTAGTGATTAATTTAGATATAAGATTTATGTTCATCAGAACCTGAATTTCCTGCATTTTTTTTGTTGTTTTTTGGGGAAAATTAGCACTTTTCAAGAAGATACATTTCTTGAACTCCACTTCCATGAGACTGAGGTGCATGTGTGGCTGATAGACCGTTTATTTTAAGAGGGTAAGAGTGATTTCTCAATATCTCTCCATCCCTGTGTTTAAGGGTTCCAAGACATGGTGAGAAGTGTGTTCCCTTATTCACTGCAGGATTCCTGGCTGCCTCACATGACAGCTTTAAATTAGAGCCTCTGCTTTCATTTCACTGTGTTCCTTTCCATCATCCATTTCATCAGTGAAACTTGACTTGGTGTGTATTGCAGTCTAATAATGACTTGCCTTAGGAGCTGTCTGGCCTTGTGCCACGAGCAATCAAAGTGTCATTACTCGATTGTAATGTGAAAGTTGCTGTATCTCATTGCAGTGATAAGGAAACTTCAGAGGGAGAAGGAGGAGGAGGAGGAATAGGATCATACTGCGATAGACAGGATGTACCATGGAAGAGAAGTAACTGTGTAGGGTTTGGAATCCAGCATATGTTCCTCACATTGGACAAAAGTACCCCATAATAGTTCAGACAGTGTAGCAATATACATTTTTAACTTATCAAGCAGATTTGAGATAGTTAAGAAAGGTGGTTTTTGTTTTCAGAAGTGTTGCATGCCCCTCACAGCCCACATCTTTGGGCAGAGCGGGTACTGGGGGGCTCGTCCATCTCCAGATCTCAATTCCTGTACTAACAAGTTGCTGCCTTCTTTAGCCTGAGTGTTACAATCACAAAATACATGGTAAGACCAAACTGTCATGCAGAGTCACTCTAGAGCTGGTTGTATCTGGGAAATACCAGAGGAAACTTAGGAACCTGGCTTGCTTAAGTGGTTTTGTAAATCCTCTCCAGCTGTCTTGTTCTGCGTCTGTAAGCATGCAAGTGCTCTTATGTTTAATCTGGCTGTCAGAATAGCAGTTTATTTCACAAACCATCACATAGCATGTCTCTTTCACACTTCTAAGAAGAAATATATGGTTAAGTAAATCTCTGTAACTAATACAAACATTGTTTTTGTGTTTTGCTTCAGCAAAAGGGCTTTGCACAGCAGTAGATGAGGATACAGGGTCAGGAACGTGCAATAAGATTTCTGAGAGATCACAAAAACTAGCATCCTGCACATTGAGTTAATGGAGTCTTGTCATCACCTGTGCAATTTCTGTCAGCAAACATCTGTGTTAGATTGAACTTCCCAATAAACTGTGTTAAAATTGACAGGGCACAAAAGGGTTTCTATGTGAAATACAAAGACGAGAGCACTAAGAATCATGGTGTTTCCAAACTGTCATCTCAGAAAATTGAATATCCTCAGGAGGGAGATGGGCAGTTTCTGGACTTGATTTTGACAATTCTGCATGTTTAAAAAAAAAAATTCTAAATAAAATCAAATCATTGCAAAAGCATCAAACTCTTGACTTTTGCACAAAGAAGCGGAACTTTGTTTTCAATTTCCGTGAGCATCTATAGCCTGCTGAATATAACATGCAGAAAGAGCTGTGCCAGTGAGAATGGAGGCCTAAAATAAAAAGCTTGGGCTTTTTTTCTCTGCTATAAACTGCTCACTAACATAGAAGTTGTGAGTGTATTTGTTGGTTGCCGGCTCTTACTTACGTAACGTATCAGTATTGCAGTTAAATGCTGTCAGGGCATAGACCTATAGACCAATTACAAGGGGTTCTTTTTTTTCACAGGGAACAATTGCCCTGCTCTACTATGTTTTGTTCTATTTTTATGGCCATAAATATTGTCAAGAAAGACAGGAAATTTTATTGAAACATAAGAAAAAACACTTTTACTTGCTCAAACACAGAATGGTTACCCAGGCTGGTTGAGGAGTCTTCCTCCTTAGAGCTGTTCAAAACCCTGAGCAATGTCCTCCAGCTGACCCTGCTTTGAGCAGCAAGGTTGGGCTACAAAATTCTCCAAAGATCCCTTCCAGCTTCAGCTATTCTGAGGTTGTGTGAAAAAGCATGCTTCACACTTAATTTTTATGCTCTTTCTTTTAGCAGCTCTATAATACTATGAAGTTATTTGAATGTCTTCACTTTTAAACCTCTGTGTTTTCTGTGTCATTGTTTTTATCATGTAGTCCTCCTGGGGATTAAGAAGTAGCCATGTGTCTGCCTGCCATTATTATTGGCCTGGAGACTGGTGGATTGGGATTGGGAATGGCACTGGGGTTTATGAGTCTCTGGAAAAGTGTAGGGTGTGGCACTGGAATGATACTGCAACATCAAGGGGGTATGAATTGCTAATCCAGTGCCTGGGTGCAAATTGCTTGTAAAATGAAAAGATTCAAGTTTCATTGAAAAAAAATCCAGTATTTAAACATTAGTGAAGTTTTGCTCAGGAAAACACTTTTTATCAGCAAAGGAGGGATGTAGTAGGGAGTGAATGAGATGCAAGGTCTTGTAAAGAGTGAATGAGATAAGGTGCTTTTCTGATTAAAATGGATACATTAGCCTTAAAAATAAGCCTCTGCTTATAGATTGTTGTGGGTTTTTTGCATTTGCATTTGCCCTGCTTAAGTTCATGATGTGCTCTAGATTAATTTTTGAAAAATTTTAAAGAATTGATATGAGAAGTGCAATTTGTTGATAGAGGAAAGAGACAAAAGGTTTTGGTGTTTTAGGGATGCATAGTCCTGATATGGTGAAAATCTGGTTTCCATCTCATTGTTCATTGAAATGGACAAGGCTGTTCCTTAGGCAGGGGGCCTTCTTTTGTCTAAAGCCATGAATCCATTTTTTTTCCCAAAATTTGACTGTTGTGACAGGTGTGTTACAATGTCTGTAGACAGGAAATCAAGCTCTGCTACTTTGTGGGTCTTATATTAATTTTCAAAATCGTGATGTATTTCAAAACTGCTGATTTATACATTCTGTTGTCTTGTTCCAGCTTGCTAAGTTTGAGTTTTAACTGATTTTCCTGCCATAGTACTTCTGGTTTTCCATCTGACTCTTAAGTTGCTCCATGGGGTTTTCACTGCACTCCTGCAGCAGTGATCCCTGGTTCTTATCCCACTGAGATAAGAGGAGGTGGGAATTAATTACTCACCACGGTTGTTTGGAAGTCTTTGTCCTTGGCATCCAACTTTACTCAAAATTGCTTTCTTTACGTTAAATACTAACAGTGGGTTTGAGAAATGCATTTCTAATACTTTTAGAGCTGTTACTTCTGTAAGAGAGAAGGTGCCAGGTGACAAGTGAATATCAATAAAGCTTTCTTTAAAATGCTTTTGTTTGGATGGGATGTGAGCACCTTCTGTCTGACCCTTTGCTCTAAAGTAGAAACAGTCTTTCTGTGTTTTATTCTATCTGGGGCAGATGTCCCAAACAGGAGCAGTATCCTCACAGAACAGTGTGATTGCTTTGGAGACCAAATTTTCATAACCTGCTGTGCCCTTTCTCAGAGCAAAAAACAAAACTAAAATTCAAAAATAAAAAGAGGCATTGTGCAAACCTTAAAAGGCTGAGAGCAAAGCAGGAAAATTACATGGAGCCTCCTATATGGGCTTTTGGGCTGAGTCTTTTGCCATGTTGATTTTATGGTGTCTGGGTGCTGTTCTCAGAGATGAGGCAGGGGCCAGGCTGTTTTCTACCTGCTCCAGCCCTTCTCTTTCATCCATCCCCAGTATTTTCTTAGGTTCTCTCTTTAGTAAGCCGGTATTAAAAACTCACTGTAGTTTTATTTTATTTTGCCAATAGCAGCTTAGACCAGGAAGACCAGAAGTGAAAGCAGCAGCAGCTGTCTGTTGTAGGACCAGGAGATACAAACTCATTTGTGGATATGGCCCTGCAAGTCGCTTTTGCCTTCCACCCCCCAGCACCTCCCCACACATACACACACTTTTTTTCAGCTCACTGAATGTCATTTGTGCCTGTGCATGGAACAGGTGTCTCTTGTGAACTCCTTAAATAAACTGAGTTTAGAAAAAAGATAGTGATGTCAGTTTACACAGGTGCAGACATCATTCAGGAGAATGCTATTTGCACACAAACACACTACTGTTTACTGTCTGCGCTGCAGGCAGAGCAGTGCCAGAAGGGCACTGAAGCAAGATGGAGCATGGTTTGCTTTGCTGCTGCTGCTGTCGATTGATGTGAACTTTCATAAAGTTCCCTCTCGGTGGGGCAGAGTCTTTTTTGTTCTGTGAAGCATTACAAAGTGGTCTCTCAAAGAGTGACTCAGAGGAGAGCAGAAGCTGTTACTAATCACGATATGTGAAATGGAATAGAAAATGTGCCTGTCTTGTGGCTCTTTCTGGTTTTGCTTAGCAGGAGCAAAGCAGGAGCTTTGTATTTGATTTTGTTTGTTTGTTGCCCTTCAACCCATACTAGGAACAGTTTTCTTAACTTATATCTCTCACTGTGTCAAAATGCCCAGTGGTTGTCTTTGAGATAGCCCTGCCCACACCAAGAAAACCCCATCTAATTGCAGATGACCCATGAGCAAAGGAGCTCTGGATGTCACCCAGCAACATGCATTTGCCTCCCAGAAATCCAATGGCATCCTGGCTGCATCCAAAGCTCTGTGAGCGGCAGGTCTAGGGAGGAGTTTCTGCCCCTCTTCTCTGCTCTGCTCTGCTCTGCTCTGCTCTGCTCTGCTCTGGTGAGACCCCAGCTGGAGCACTGCACCCAGCTCTGGGGACCCAGCACAGGAAGGGCATGACCTGTTGGAGTGAGTCCAGAGGGGGTCCACCAGGTTGATGAGAGGGATGGAGCACCTCTCCTGTGAGGAAAGGCTGAGAGAGCTGTCATTGTTCTGCTTGGAGAAGAGAAGGCTTCAGGGTGACCTAATTGCAGCCTGAAGGAAGTCTACAAGAAAGATGGAGAGAGACTATTTACAAGAGCTTTTAGTGACAGGACAAAGGGGAATGGCTTCAGACTGAAAGAGGTTTAGTTTTAGAATAGATATTAAGAAAAAATTCTTTACTTGTGAATGTGATGCAGGTTGCCCCGGGAATTTGTGGATGCGCCATCCCTGGAAGTGTTCAAGGCCAAGTTGGATGGGGGTCTGAGTAACCCAGTTTGGTAGAAGGTGTCCTCGCCCTATAGCAGGAGGGTTGAAACAAGTTGTTCTTTAAGGTCCCTTCTAATCCAGGCCATTCTAGGATTCAGCCCTCTTGAGCTGATCAGACTTTTCCAGTCCCCAAGGTAGTGATGAGCACATCTTGTGTGTCAAAAGAGCAAGTAGGAACAAAGCTGCCTTATATAAACCACACTTGGGGACATCACAACACAGGATAGTTTTATTGATGCAGCTTCAGAGAAATTAATTTTCCTCAGATATCCCAGCATTGCTGATGTCGTGCGTAGCTGCCCAAAAGGCCACAGTGGTTGGAGCTGCAGGATCCCTACCTACCCTGGGATCTGACCAGTACTGGGCCTGTCTGCCACATGCTGTCTGTGGTATGTGTGGAAGGAAAATTAGCTGGATGCGTCCAAGATACCTTGTTCATCACATACTTAAATAAAAGCAATGGTGGGATTCCCAGCAGGAGCTTTTTCCTTTGTGTGAGTGTGTATATATTTCAAATTTTGAGTGAAGAATGTTCCCAAAAATGAGATTTTTCCTGTGGCAAGAAAGCCCACAAGCTCTGAATATCAGCCAGTGCGCATTAATTTAGCTTTCTGACAAAAGGCATGTTTGCCACACCCTCCTACATGCTGTGTAATTTTTTCCCTAAGTAGAGCTTTCAAATATATTTCTTCCATTGGAAATAGTGCATTTGAAAAAAAAAAAAAAAAGAAGGAAAAAAAAACTTTTGCAAAATCAAATTAAGAACAGATGTAGCTAAGCAATACTTTTTAACCCAGGAGTAATAAATGTTTGGAATGGACTGCTGTGAAGGTTATTAAGACTGAAACACTGGGGTCATTCAAATAAGAGCTGAGAGCATCCAAGGGGATGGAATTGGAGTAGAAAAGAAGTGGATAACTGAACATTATCCACTGTGTTCTTGATGATGCATAACACCCTGTGCACTTGTTTTATGTTGTATGACTTGAAAATCTATCTGCGCTGGTTAAACATGTACTAAGGATTATGCCTTGGTAAAAGCTATGGAAAGTTGATTATAATAACAAATGCCAGCAAGCTGGTCTCTGGACTGCATCACTTGGGAAGAGTTGCCTGAGGAGAAGAGCTGTTTGATTTTATTCCTTCTCCAATCTTATGGAGGACAAAGATGTGACAGCTTGAAACATTTATAGACATTAAAATTTTATACTGAGTGTGGTTACTGAGGAGAGATTTAATACACTGTGAGGAACATCAAGTTTTGTGGAAAAAGTAATATTCTATCTGCAGTTTAAGTCCATATTGAATAGATCATTGTAAAGATGGGCAGTAGAGGCTTGTGATGGTCTCAATTGATGCAAATAAACAAGAAAAGCCCTACACTCTGTGCTTGTGTCTGGTATTCCAGGATTGTTATCAGATGTTTGCCTAATTAAACAGCTGGAAATGCTACTGCATATAAACTCTGGAGCCAGCTCACACTGTCACACCTGCATTTTTCTTGACTTTGCCAATGTGGGGTTTTTTCTCTCAGTCAGTTCTGTCAAACAGGAGGTTATTTAGTATTATTTCTATAAATACACATTTGTTTGCATGTGTGGAGCCTTAGAGAGACTTGTCAGGCACCCATTTCAAAATGCCAGTGCTTAGCATGTTGATGTTAAGTGTTTCATGGCATGCTCTGGCTCTCCTTCCAAGAGAGAAGGGAAGGGAAGGAGAGCTTTTCAGGTTTTTTTCTACTTGAGCAAACTCTTCTTTGATTCTAAGGACATCAAAGAAACCCAGAAGAACCTCAACTTCTGAAGCAGAAATGAGAAACTTTATGCACAAAAAATGGCAGGCTTTGAATTGACATTTACAAAGCTGAAGCTGGAAACAGAAGTTTGGGGTTTGTATTTTCTGGGGACATGATATCTTCTAAGGTGTGTTTTAATCTGGTGGATAAGTAATACATTGTAGTGTACAGATTTGTGTCTAGAGTTATTGCATGTAACTTTATAAACCAAAAGAGGATAACAAAATAAGAAACACCATGGCTAAGTTAGTAAATCCTCAACTATGCCACTTCCAGTTTTGAGGGATTTTTTTGAGGAAGATAGAAGAAAAATGGAAACAGCTTCCCTGTTGTACAGAGTTCTGAGAAGTAACAAATGCCAGTAGTGACACATCCAGGAGTTTCAGTAATCCACCTTATAAATAGCATTCTGAGCATTAATTAAGCCTCACAACTTTATGAGATAGATACCTGTTTTATTCCAGTTTTAAAGACGGTGTGGCACTGAGAACACAAAGATTATGTACTGTTCTCCTCTTACCTAATTGTCCTCCAACCTGGGCCTACATACAGTAGAAGAAATTAGGAAATACTTCTTTGAGCCTGAAGAGTGTTTACTTGAGAAAAATGACAATTGCTTTCTAAGTTGTGCGCTCTTCCGTACATCCCTGTTGAGTACCTGACATGGATCTAAATGCTTACAATGCTCAGAAACCCTAAACAGCTTTTCCACTGCAAACATCATTTATCAAAGCTGTAATAAGGGCAACTTGCACAAATGACTTGAATACAATGGAAAGTCTGTAAGCTTCCACCACCTCAGTGAAGTTGTTTCCAAAGTTGTTATAAAACAAAGGGTAGCTTTCCCTTTTATTGTCTTGCAAGGATCTCGTTGACTACTACAGACCTGAACTTTGACCTTGCAGGCTATTGTTCTTACCAAATTATAAAATATTTATGAGTGGCTAAAAGACACGGCCTTTTTTGTTTTCTTATAAGATTCTCACAGCAGAGTGATGATTTTTTTTTCCTAAATCATGAGGGTTTATGATGTGAGGCATTCTGCAGCTAATGGTTGCACTTGTAAAAATAACAAAGGAAAAGTGATAAAGAACAAGATCTGCAAATCACATGAAGCTTTGTCCAGTAGCAAATATCTTTGGAGGTGACTTTTAGTAATGAGATAAGCCAGAGTGCCTTGACAACTTGCTGCCTTTGTTCCTGTTACAAGACAGTCCAATGCCCCAGTATCGGACCTTTGTTAGCCCAGCTCTCTCTCGAAGGGGTACCTTCCACATATGCCTTAGCCTTGGTAAAAACAAAGGCTACTTGACATGACCCCTTTTCCTGTGCACATTTTAGCCTGGAGCCATTGGTCCAGTCTGTCTTAACTGATGACAGTCTTCCAGGTGCTGTTCTGATCTTAATCTTCTGGCTGAACTACAGGCCTAGCATGGTAAGCTATAAATCTCCCCAGGTCACCAAGAAGTCTGCTGGTGTCATTTCTAATTGACCTCAGGGTAAAGAGACCAGCTTAGTTCTTAATTTCCTCGGTTTACAGATTCACAGTCTGGCCTTTCCAAAGCGGTGCTCATGACTTTTCAGTAATAAATTACACTGAAAAGTCTACAGCAACAATAATTTATGATCTTTCTGCTGGTCTTATAACACATGTTAATTGGAGGAAAAAATTATTTATAGAAAGTTTCAATGGGGCATTGGGAGGAAAAAAAATAGCATTGGAAAGCCAGTGTTTTCTACTGAGCAAATTCTTTAATGTAAACATATTTAGAATTTTCTAAGGCCATAGTATGAAGAAATAGACTGGGGTATTGGAGGAAAAAGCCAGTGGTTGCATAGTGGGACACTTTGCTGTGTATTTCAGGATAATGATTGCTGAATAGCTAAGCATTTTTGTACTGGGAATTAAGCACTGGGGCTGAGTCTTTGGTTGCACCCACCTGCTCAGCTTTAATAGTTCTTTTAAGTTGTGGTAGAGCTGATAGGTTATTGTCTAGGTGTAATATCATGAAAGAATATGAGGAAATACTTAAACATCCAATAGAACAGAAGTTCTTGGTCAATTTTACATGAACTGGTCTTTTGATAGAATAAGAAAAGGTTTTGCTCAATCTATTGCAATACTGATCAGGAGTTAGGAACTGATTCAAAGCTCGTTGAGTGATTCCCGGTAACCGTACTGTCAGAAAAACCAAGGGATTTTTAAAGGTGCTTTTAGATGCACCAATCAGAATTTTTTGCAAAAGGAGAATACAACTAATCTCAATTAAGGCACAGTTTGTTAGCACAAACTTGCTATTAAAATCCTTTCATAATCATTTAAAGACTTAGGTCTTTAATATTTTTTTCTTTTTCCAGCCTTCTGAATATGTCTGAATTCCAAATAAGTTAAATGTTATTGGATGTGGGATAAGCCTGAAGTCCTCGAATACTGAAGTTCCCAATACTGAAGTCCTCAAAGTCTGAACAACAATTTCATACTTAGTCACAATTCCTAGAATTCCTGGAAAATTTCAAAATTGCTAGCACTGATTCTTATCAAACTACATTTTTAACTAATACTGCGTAACAAGTATCTTACTTTTTTTGCCCATTTTCCAGTGCTGTTCTGGGCTTAGTTGCTGCTTCTGAACTAATCCTGAATAACATTATTTTATAATCTTTCTCAAATCCTTTGGAAACTTTTCCAGAAGGCTTTTTGGGAAAGCTGTGCTGTGTAAACATTTCAAAACTGAAACAAAAGAATTTTCTACTCATTTGTGAAGAATTAAATACTAAGCACAGACATGGTATTTTTACCTATTAAGTAAGAGAAGCATTTTGGAAAGCTGCCTTTTAACTGTTCTGGTTTTCAATATCAGCTTTATGATATCTCTAAAAAGTAATTTAGCACCTTTCAAAAATACAGCACTAATTTCCTGACAGACAAATGAACTTTACTATTAGGTTTGTTTTGGGAAGAATGACTCATTTATTCAGTTCAGTGCTACTGACTGGTTTTAATTTGTTATTGATTCCTTATGGATTGTCCAAGTCACAAGTTATTTCTTAAGAGTTGTGCCACTATTTAATTTGGCATTTCTGACCCAAGCTTAGCTCATACACAAAGCTGTGGATTTAAGACACTTAAATTAATCAGCACTAAGTCTAGTCTCATACTTGTGGATTACATTTATATTCCAACGACATTACTGGAAAGGTCTAACCAAGGCAAAAAAATAAACACACTGAGCCAGGAAAAAATAAAATTCATCTTTCAACCCTCCTTCTGCTCTTTTATGATCACTTTTCTTTTAATCAGATAATTCTGTAAGAAACTTTTTTTAGAGAAATGTGCAGCAAGGTCAAGTCAGGATGTCCCCTGGGGCAGGGAGCACGGTGTGGAACCAGCACATGTGAGAATGCAGATCCATGTCACGCTCTGCAGTAAACGTCTGGTTCCTTCCCAGTTCTTCTCAGAGGGTTTGTCATAACCTTTCCATGCAATTTCAGTTTTTCCAAGTTAATTTCCTGTAGTAATTGCTGCAAATACCTGCTTAATGTTCATACGGTTACAATATGCTTTTATCTGAGACACACAGGAGCATATCCAAGATATTTTGTATCCCATATGAGGTCCTTGGTTGTATCTACTCAGACTGTTTTCCTGTTAAGTTTTCTGACAGCTGGATGTTGAATATTAAGTATCAGCGCAGGAAACAATCAGGAAGATTGCAACCAGTCATGGCTATAACTGTCCCTTCATTTAAAATTTAGTAAGGAGATTTTGCAAATTAGCACAAAGAAAGGAAAATGTAGTCTGGTCACATGCTGAAGCACTAGCAGAGGCTGAGAAAAAATATGGATCTTAAATAGCAAAATCAAGTTACCTTCAAATGTAGAAGAAGAAAAAGGTTCTAGAAGCCAAGTGGTTTCCTTAAAGCTATTTTCCAGCTAAGAAAATTCTTCCCCATTCCTTGACATTTGATGATTCTCATTATTTGTGTTTGTAGAAATGACACAGACATCCTTACCATCACCAGCTCCAGCTCTCCCTAGTAAGCAGTACTTCTGCTTTTTCTGAATTTAGATTATGTCAAAGGCATTAAGACACCAAAGTAAGTGCATATTTAGTTGGGTTATCAAAAATAGTCAGTCTAATTAGACTGAGTATTAGGTTTTCAGCTTGCTTAGAATCAGGTTAGTGTAGGCAGCTTTGTGCACTATGCCACAAGCTGGAATCTGCCTTCTGGAGATGAACATGCTGTGAGTTCAAAAACCTCATCTGACTGCACAGCTTTATGTTGCTTGCTCTAATTTCCAGTTAGAAAGAAAAAGGTGTTTTCATCTGTGAAATGTAAATGAATGGGGGTTAAATCACGGGTGCTGCTTTCTAGTGCTGTCAAGGAATGCTCCAAGAGGGACTCGAGTTTCTGTATTGTTCTGATGCTAAGATCGTTTCCTTTCAGTCAAAAAGAAAGAGTTGCAAGCAATCTCCTCAGTGTGCCTTTCTTTCCACCCAAACCCTCTTGAGTGATGTGGGCTGAATTTAGGCTAAGAACCCATGGAACTTTGCCTCATGCTCATCAGTGTGTGTAGCTGTACGGAGGAAAACACCTATGCTGGCCCATGAGCACACACACTCACAGCCTGCCAGAGGTCTGACCTCTCTTCTTGCAAGATTGAAGCTTGGAGGAGAAAATTCCCTCTAAGGAGTGAACATAATGACGTTTTGATCCCTTGAGAAATGCTGTCGTAACTCTGCCTGGATTCTCACACTGTTTGGATTTTATTTTTAGCTTTGGCATTCTTGAGGATTAATAATCATAATGTTGCTGAAATTACTCTTCCAGTGTAATGTTACCTGAATAAAGTGTTAGGCAGTTGAGTAATGAAGCTGAAACGATAGCTTAGGGAGAAGCACATGCTACAAATGGCACCAATTTGTAGAAAAAGGCCTGTTTGGTTTTGTTCTGCCAGTGGGCTTTTGGCTTGTTGTTTCAGAACACTTGCTAGCTAGTGAGGCACAGAAAAGTGTGTAACAAAAATTGATGGAGTGTTTCCTTGTAGTGGGACTCAAAAGGGAAGTACAATATATAGAGGTAAATTTCAAATGTACTTTTCTGTTACCCTAGACTTACACTGTTGGAGCACTGAAAAAGAAGACTTTTACCTGTAATGTCTGCTCATAAGTCAGAGAACATCCATTCCTAGGGGTTTTTTAATATTTAATAGCACTTGAAAAAAAAGTGAAAGATGTCTTTCCACACATATTCTCTTAAATCTATATATGATTCCTAGTTAAATTTTATATTTGTTCCTATCTACTGGTTTTTATGATATGTCACGTGAGATTTTTTTTTTGTTACTGTATTATAGGTACACCTTAAAAAAAAAAAGGGAGAAAAATCTTGTGGTGTAAAACTGAACCTGCCAATTATTTCTGAGAAACTTAACACAAGAGACTTGTTTGTAAATGTTATGAATGGTACTCAATGAAAACTTTGTTTGATTTCACTTATGTTTAGTATAATTTGTTCTGCTCTAGGGCATCCTGAGAATAGGAGATTGTACGCAAATGAATACTGAGTGAAGCAAAGATCATTAAGAGAGGAACTGGGGGGGAACCACACATGCTGGACACAATTATGTGTGTGTGTTATATTATGCTATCTTGGACACATCAGCACTGACTGCTTTGTTCCTTAGAATGACCTTTGATCAAGAGAGACTGCATGTGTCTTTGGTCATTCCCACATCCTAGGCTACTGTAGATGAAGGGAATTTCTGTGGTGTCTTGACTATAATCTCACTGGGAGCTGCCTCATTGTGTGCAAACACTCTGGTAGATGTCTGCCTTTTTGGGAGTTTACAATTGGAGGAAAGGATGGTGGCATTACCTCAAGCATACTAGGCATTGTGCCAGTGTAACTGAGCAGATGGTGACCCGTGGGTCATGGGACTATATTTCTGAAATAGATGGGAAAGGAAATTCTACAGTTTGCAGACCAGATGGAGAGTTCTCACAGCGCTGGCTATAAGGAGTGTATCCACACATGTGTGTGTGTGTGTGTGTGTGTAAGAGAATGTCAAAATTGAGTAAATTATCAAGTAGATATTATTAAGTGTAGGATGAAAAACTTATCAATGGTTTTTATGCAAGAGGACATCAAGTAATGAAGGTATTTCACGTGGCTTTTTAATGTTAAATAGAGCCCTATTGTTCTTATTCCAAAAAGATAAGTGATTTGCTTTCTCTCTAGTATTCACTTTATCCAGTTTTTTTCTTTCAGAGTGGTGTTTAGTACCAAGTAAATTACTTTTTTTTTTTTTTTTTTTTTTTTTTTTTTTTTTAACAAAGAGAGCACCAGGTGCAAAGTTTCTTTACCTAAAAGAATATTATCTGTCTGCCAGAATTGCCTTATTGCCTTCTTTCCTGTATTATTATTTCTTGGAGGTTTTTAGGTGCTCTCAGTTGTGTCACTTGGTGGGTGCTTGCAAAGCAAAGTAGATATTCTTTAAGCAGTAAAGAGAGTTCAGCTTCCAAATATCAACATCTGTATAGGTTTTATTTACACTGAAAAAATTCCTTCTACTTTGATCTGAAAATATAGAAAGTATTGAATCTCTGGGAGCAGAGTATGTACTTTACTAGATGGACTACTAGATGTTTCTGACAGATATTTTCTATCACAAAATAACACATGTATCACTAAAACAGGGAAGAGAGGGAGTTTTTTTCTGAGAGATTTCCTTTGATTCTCTTTTCATGAGTCCATTATTTAGTACATAATCCATAAGCCGTTACAGGAAGAAAAATTCAGTTGTCGGGTCTCTTTCTCAAGATGGAAATTGCATAGAAATCAATTAGGAGAACCTCCTTCTGGTCTCTGCAATAATTGTGACCACAGGAAAGGGCAGTTATTGTGCATTGTTCAAAGTTTAAAAAGAAAGTCAAGTCTTGAGCTCTTTTTGCTTAGTGCTTTGTTTTCCACCTGGAATTAACTTCTAAATACAACAGTTCAATAGGAGCCTAAGGAATCCTTTAAAGAATGAAGAGCATAAAATTAATAAATATTCAGAAATATAAACTATGAGGTAGGGCAAAAAGTTCTGGTTGCTGTTATGTTTCATCCTCCATCTACAGAAGTAAGTGGAGATAGTAGTAGATGTGCTCCTCAGTCAATTAAAAGTATATGCAATAAAGGAACTACAAGAACAGTATGGCATGCAAATTTCTCAAATATATTGTCTAGAGAATTTCTTTTTCCATCAGTTTCCTTAAAGATTAGTGTTCACTCAGAATTGAATATGCTGAAATCTTTTATTTGATAAACCTGAGAATAATTTTTTCGCCATTGTTTTCATTTTTCCTCTGGATTTTACTGGCATTTAACCCTATTCCTCAAGGGTAGCTCTGTGCCTTTTAAACTCAGGAGAGTGGTAAAAGCTTTAAGGGCAGTTGTAGAACTGGAATTATTTCCCAAATAATTGGGAATAATTGGGAATAATTGCAAAGCTGGGAAGAGGGAAATTTGGCTTTAGGTACTCATCAAGTGGTAAGAGTAGATAGCAGAATTTCAAAGCCAAGGTCTGGACAAGGTTTCATCATGTAGTCACGTCCTTAACACCAGTTACCTTTGGAGAGATCTGTAGATGCCTACCTGTGGGACAATACCAGGACATGCTGGCTTATCCATGTGGCAGGCTTTTAGGCATGTAGGTCACGTTCGTGGGCAGAGACTTTGACCTAGGTAGTAAAACCTACTACCTGGGGTAGTAAAACCTACTACCTGCTTCTGAGGTAACACGTCGCTGTCTGAGGTCGGGATGCCTAAGGAGGTGGTGCCTGTCTCTTTGTGTCTGTGTCTCTAATCCCATGGCCACAGGTAGTGGAACACATGCCTAACTTTTGAGCAGGAATAGTCTCATTAACTGAAATGGGACTACTCATGTGCTTAGAAGTCAGACACATGTTAAAATGCTTGGTTGAACTGGGGCTCAGATTTCTATTTTTATGGAGAATTCACATGTGCAAACAGTAATAGCATAATTAATCTCTTTCCATGAAACGTTGGTTTTAATAATTTTACTCAGGGCTTATTGTGCACAGTACTTTTCATCTTCAAGGCCTTTTACAAACATCAGTGTAGGGACTTAAATTGGGTGTATGATTGTGAAAATTGCTGTCTTATATCTGACTTTGCAATTCTGTACCTTCACGTTCTTGGCAGGAGGCTCCTGCCATACAGCTGGGTTGGGGCTGAACCAGAAACTTTGGCTCTGTCTCTACTTAGCACCTTGGCAAATTATCTCCCAGGTGGAATTTTGGAGGTTGTAAGTGGTTTCAAACTTCTTCCAAGTCCAGATTTTCATGTTAATGACTTCATTCACCTCTGAGTGAAGCAGAGGTGGTGATGTAGGCTGTGTTTGGCATGCTTGGCTCTTATCCCTTCCTTCTCTTCACTGCAAGCAACTCAGAAATCAGAGAAGGACCAGAAAAGCCCATTTAAGGTACAGGCATAATTCTTGTTGGCTTCAGAATGGCTTGATGTGCTCAGATCTCAGTGTTACCTGTATGTTAACTCACCACAGCATTTATGTCAATGTGTAGAACCTCAGCATGTGAGGAGGGAGGACTAATCCCAAATATTTCTAAGGCATGAGAAGCATTTGAGGTACAGTGATACTCACCATTGATTCTACTCATGATGCTGTCATGCAGAGTATTTGTACTCACATAAGGCCTGGATTGCACAGATCTTTGCATTTTCTTCAGGGACTCAAAAAAGCTGAGTTATTCTCCAGTTGGGTTAGCTGACCTCCAGGGTGTAGCCAACCTCACACAGCTGCTCCCACATGCCCTCTGTGGTGGGATGGAGGAGAGAATCAGAAGGGGAAAAGTGAGAAAGCTTGTTGGTTGAGGTAAAGACAGTTTAACATTGTAAAGTGAAAGCCACAGGTGCAAGCAAAGCAAGGAATTGTTTCCCCCCTTCCCAAGGGCAGGCAGGTGTTCAGCCAGGCTCCATCACACATAACAGTGACCAGGGAAGGCAAACATCATCTCTCCAAACATCCCCCCCCTTCCACCTTCTTGCCCAGCTTTATAACTGAGCCTGATGCCATATGGGGAGCAATGTCCCTCTGGACAGCTGGGGTCAGCTGTCCTGACTGCTTCCCTCCCAACTTCTTGTGCTCTCCCAGCCTCCCCACTGATGGAGTTGAGAGACAGAAAAGGCCTTGGCTCTGTGCAAGCCCTGCTCAGCAATAGTGAACACATCCCTGTATTACCAGCACTATTTCCAGCATAAATCTTAAACACAGTCCATATTGGCTGCTATGAAGAAAATCAACTCTACACCAGCCAAGACCAGCATCATGTGACCCTGATTTTTTTTCTCTGTAAATCTCAAGAATAGCAGCTAGGTGAGAGAAGTGAGAATTTTTGTTTGTTTTTACACACACCTCCCCATCCCCCACCCCTGCCCCCCACCCCCGGGGGAAAAATGTCCTTAAAAGATTTTTGGGTTATGCAGTTGTTTTCAGCAAGAGGGCTCCTCCTACTGTTGCAATTTCCTTTTTAAAGGAAGATGCTCAAGTTACTCACTTCTGTCCCTTTCAGAGCAAAAATTCTCATCACATTGCAGAAGAGAAATTACTGTCTTTTCTCATTTTCCTATTCCTGACAGGAGAGAGGTTGAGTTGTGTTTTATGGAGAAGGCGCCTTTTTCATGTGGGTGACTATGAAATACTCAGGTGAATTGCTGTCTGTGACGTGGCTTTCTTATTGAATTGTGCATTTCCTGATGGTACCTTGCAAGATACAGCAGCTGAAATATGGGGAAAGCCTTCTTTTCTGTCCCACAGTCATCCTGAATGATGACATTGCCCAGTCCTGCTTTTGCTCTTCACCTCTGCTGGAGGTAAGGAAGAGGTTTTAACTTGTGCCACAGTCAAGCATGTTACAAATGCATGAAATTAATCAAAATATCATATGAGGGAAAGGAGCAATTAAAGTGCTGCAGTTGCAAACAGGCTGATCCTGTAAAAAGATGAACTCCAGGTTATAGGAGGTCCTGGATTTAATGGTGTGCGAGCGTTGATGGCTAATGTGCGTGCCACTGTGCTGTGCTTAAGCGATATACGTGGGAACTCCTGAAAGATCCTCTTCACATAACTAATAAGCCACTAGAAATTCTTTAAAGGATCACACCCTTTAAATAAAAGTATTGCCTCATTAGGAATATCAGAAAATAGAGAGTCTGAACAGAGATGAAAATGGAGCTTGTGACTTAACAGTGTAAATGCAAACCTAATTAGTCTGGTATTTTAAAGTATTAACAGGGAGCCATAAAATAAGATGGATTGGAATGAAGAAATTTGTTGTAAAGAAATTACTGGATAGTGACAAAAGCCCAATTTATTAACACTCCATGATGTGGAAACAATGAAAAGGGCATTAATTACTTTACTAGTACTGATTTTGTACCGTTGCCCAAAGTAATTGGTTTATTGACCTCTCTTTAATCCTGAATAGTTCAAAAAATTAATTTCAATGGCAAAAATTAAGTTCTGTGCAGAAATTAGTTCCATGAAGGAGATACTCATAAATGGTACAGAGTGAAAAAAATCTTATATAAATAATATATACATACAATAGCCTCAGAGTGAAGGATTGTAACTATTCACGAAAAAGAATACATGTAAAAATAATTTACAGATAAACACAGGTGTTTTCAAAGTGATACCTATAATGCCTTGCAGAAGTCAAGAGAGGTGGAGGGGAGCTTTTAAAGAAACTAAAAATAAGGAACTTCCCTTTAGGAATAAATTGTTAAGAGTATGTCTTTAGAGATACTTGAAATTAAACTGAAACTAGAAAAGCATACTAAATACGTCTTCTTATAGCCACTTTTCTTAAAAAATGTTTCTCTGACACTGATTGAAAATTAAAGCCTGCATATGCAGTTCTAGGATGCAGAGAACATTACAGATATATAGCCAGGTGTGTTTGAAGCAATGTATCATTTATTCTCAAGGTCAGATAGAGAAGAATTGATTAGCAATTTATGACTGAACGAGACCTTTTTTAAACTAATTTTACCATAGGATCTTACTTGTTTCTTTATTATGGTCATAATTAACAAGGATGAAGAATTTAATGATAATATCTTTGGGGTGTCAGTCTTGATATGCGCCCAGAAGACTGAGAGCAAACAAGTAATTTTGGCTTCTGTTTGGTTTGGCGTACATTAAGAACAAAAAAGTTCATGGTTAACAGCTGGAAGTGGGTGAAACCTCTATGGAAATCAATGTAATTACAGTAGACAAGTGGTCAAAACCTGTTAATATGTTCAAGTAGGAAGGCATGGGATACAATGCACTGTGTAGTGCTGGTGTATGCAAAGTTATAGTTTGATTGATAAAATTCAGTATACTGTCTCTTTCAGCTATACAAGAAAAAAAGCAGCAACTATTGAAGCAGCAATATTTCTTCTTTGAATGTTGTTATTTCTGGAAAATCTTGCACTCAAATTAGGACACTCTATTCAGACTGTTTTAAACTTGTTTCCTCCAAGAAATGAACTATATAACCAAGCCTCTCTCTAGTAAGTCTATTCATGCACTCATATACCTTAGAACCATAGAACCATCGTTTTGCCTTGACACAAGTAGCAGTCAGTTGTCATTGATCCATAAAATAGTTTGTGTTGGAAGGGACACTTAAAGGTCATCTAGTCCAACCCCTCTGCTGTGGGCAGGGACACCTTCTACTTGACCAGGTTGCTCAGAGTTCTATCCATCCTGGCCTTGAACACTTCCAAGAATGGGGCATTCTCAACTTCTCTGAGCAACCCATGCCAGTGCCTCACCACCCTCATAGTGAAGGATTGTCTTGCTTTGCTCCTTTCTTTCTTGCCCTTTTTTTTACTCATTACCTTCTTTAGGAGACTCCTGCCTTCAGGCATCAGTTTACATTTTCTGGCTTACAGTACCCCTGTAAAATAGTGATGTTACTTTATCATGAGAAATATGAGTGATCCTTACTCCTGTCAAGGTCTATAACATACAGTTGGTTAGGGCAATTTGCCTATATTTAATGTTTAATCTGTAATGGTTCAAAAGAGTTCAGTTAAAAGATGTGATCAACTAGACTGCGAAATCTGTAATGTTCCTAAGTTTGGAGAACCCTCTCATTTATGTTTTATCTCAATTACCTTAGGTGTCTAGAGAAGAATATCAGAAGGCACTTAGTGCCTCAGGTCTCTTGGGGTGGGTTTGCTGACCAGGATCCTCTCTGTACTACTTGGGTATATTAATGAAATATTTGGTTATAAGTCTGTAGTGCATAAAGCATATAATCTTGTAATGGGAGAAAATTAACATTGAAAGTTGCAAGTGAAAAAATGTTTTTTCTGCATTATTTAAAGAGATAGTTGGAGAAACTGCCTGTTTGTATTTGCTTGCAGTTTTATTACATAGTTGTTTAAGTATTATACTGACATTTAACATTTAATTGAAACTGTGGTCAGTCATTCTTCACTTCTTCGTGAAGTGTGTGGGAAAAAAAGAGTTAAAACTGTTCCAAAGCAGATTTTTTGGATAGGTGAGTTTTGTTCTTCTTGATGGTAGCTGTTATTTCCATCTGCCTTCTCTTTGGCCTCTGTGTTTAGAAAAGAAAGGTGCTTAGAAAAGGAAGAGTCAATTTAGTTTTCTGTTCAAGCAGAACACTTGGATAAACTATTTAGCTCTGATTTTCATTTATCCTTTCATAAAGGATGGAAAGGACTTCATGAAGGAATGCTGGTATTCTGTTACAGAGTAGCTTAGTAACCTTAAGTTTTCCTAGTGAGTATTCCTGCAGAAACGTTCACATGCTGAATTTTATTATCTAGAGGAGGTAAGCTACCCTTGAGCAGTGTTAAAAAATAAGAAGTGATTTCAAGTTGGTAGGTATTTTGGAGTGGGGGAGAGTGTGAGTAAGCGTTAGATGCTGAATTTCTACCCGCTGTGTGAGGGATGCAGTGAATTAAGGTTGTTTTAGTATGCCTAACTCTTCAAACTGGCCGTGCAGCATCAGAACATGACTGATGTTCCCACATTCTGATATACTCCTCCTTGAGATCCCTGGTGAAAGCACTGTGTGTTACCACATAAATGATTTTTGGGTTTTTGTTGGGTTTTTTTTGTTGTTGTTCTTGCTTTTTTACCTTTAGCTCAACTGGTTGTTGGAGGCAGCCTTTTCTGTGCAGAATTTTTTTAGAGCATAATAAAGCTTTCATTCATAGGGAGGGAACCTGATGTTTACTTTCTTTGGCAGAATTCAGAAGTCACTCACCAGCAAATCTAAAGTAGAAGCAGACGCGTGCAGATACTGAGGTGCCTCTGTACCCACGGTGCCTGTGTGCCTGGGGAAATCGGCCGTATCACGAGCGAAGGTGGTTGGATTCAGTGAGGGCTGAGTTGCTCAGAAGTGAATGTCCCTCCAGTGCAGTGCTGACAAGGGGTCTCCGTGATGCTAATCCAGTTTGCAAGGTGACAGGTGTTCTTACCAAACTTGCTCATGGGCACCCCTGCACCAACCACTTGACAAAGAAGCTTAGGCCAAAATACACCCAGAAACTGGCCTCATTTTCCTCTAAAATGTGTTCCAGAGAAACAATGAGAGGACAAAGAAAGAATTAATTAAGTAGACGGTAGAAGTCTTTTTCTCATTTTATGCAGAAGGAATAGGGCTTTGTGCTGTTTTTTCAAAAGTGCTGTGAATCAGCACCTGTTTTCCAAAAATGTCACCAGAAGGATGGAAAAATACCCAGTCGACTTCAAATCAGATAAATAAACTGGTAAAAAAAACTGGTCATAGAGATATTTGAAATCTCAAACTTCACAGATCTCAGTATCTAGGTAAGCCCCAGAATTTGGGTTTATTGGTATAAATTCAGAGGATAATATGATCTTCCTTAGTTCACCATTTAGGATGATTTACCATTTAGAAACTTGAGGTAAGATACATGTAAGAAATGTAAATGTAAGAAAATGCAGATCTCACTGTCCCAAGAGAAATTCCTCTCCCTCTCTCTCTCTCTCTCTCTCTCATTCTTCCACATTTTGTCTTTTCTGATGGCTCAGGAAACCAGCATCTCCCAGGTCTACTGATTTCTACTCCATACCCTCTGTGAGTACTGATATCCTTCTGCTGTCCTGGCTCTGAAAACATGCCACAGTAATTCAGACCAAAATAATATAATACTTCTGGTACATCACTAATACATCAGTAGTACATCACTACTTTTATAATATATTAGTGCATCACAGCAGATTGCCACCTCACACTGAAGCACTGGTTCATAGCATCTTTTAAAGAGATTCAAAGCCTCAACAAAGAGAAGAATTTTCTCTCCGTTAATGAGTTCAGTGGTAGCTAAGCTTGTTACGAAGACTTTTAGATGATTTTGTAAATAGTAAGGCTTTAAAAGGAAAACGTCTACAAAGCTGTTCTAGATTCCATCCAACAAAGAGACTGTATCATTCGTTTCAAAATGTTAATGTTTTTTGTCTCTTCGACTTCATTTTGGTCAAGCAATCCCATATAAGTCATCTCAGTGCAGCCATTATTTATAGCTAATAATCTCCTTTAGCTGCCAAACCGAAACTAGATCTCCTTCACTCTTGAGCTGAAAGCGCTTTTCTTTCTACAATGTGCTGGAAATGTGCCAATTTACCAGTTCCATTAACTTAATGAGGTCTGACAGCCTGCAGCAAATTTTCTCATAATCTCTCTTGGATTTAAATTTGGTGCTGCACAAACAACTGAGTATGACCAAGTAGTTGCTTTTTAACTCTATGTATTCTAAACAAAATTCTTTACTCAGCTTAAATACAAGGCACGCTGAAGTCTTTCTTTTTCTGGTGGGCAATTTTTTATTCATGCAGCAGTGATTATATTTGCTTATAAACCTTTTAAACTTAACAGTAATCTGAATGTTGTATTTGTGTTGATCTGTTAAACATCATTATTAAAACTTAAAGTGCGAGTGATTTCAAGTGTAGTGCTGTTGGTTGTGAGAGAAGGATGGTATTTATTTATTTTTATAATACACCTGAATAGTTATATGAGCTGTGAGGTTATGTCATGATTTTCACAGACTAATAAATAATCACTCTTATAAGGTCAACAGTAGTTTTAATGCAAGGTTAATCCTTAGCTTCTGTTTCCTAATACTTCCAATGATTACTGTTCACTGAAGGCTGTAATATGTTACTAAATCCACAAGAAACAGAATTGCTTGGCAAATTAAATGGGACAATAGTAAGGTCTTGCTTTCTCTTGCTTCAATTCTACCTTCCTACCAGTGGCAGCCATATGCTGAAGGCAAAGCTGAAAATATGGTTAATTACTCATTGCAAGAATAATGGGATTTTATTTGTGTTTCCTAAGTACATCAGGTTTCTCTAAATCTGGTAAACAACATTAACAGCATGGCATTGCAATAGAAAATTGCTATGTTACACTGTAAAAGTGAGCTTGCAACAAAGGTTTGATCTGAATTTAGAATGGTCAGGGCTCTTTCACTTCTCTGTATTAATGCTTGCACTGTGTCATTGTTTCTCACACCAGCATTTCCCAAGAAGGTGGAAATTTTGTCTTGAAGTGCTTTGGACATTACAAGACCTCAGTACTTGGGGGAGGAAGTATGTTGGAGAAACACTAAATTTGAAAAGTGCCTTAAGTAAAAATATGTCATCTTGGGCTGCCTCTCTATCTAGAGGGCCTCCTTGCATGGGCTTTGTGTGTTTTGTATTTTATTCCTGTATTTGTGAGTATTAACTTCACTCTATAAATATTATCAGTCTGAAAGTTTGTACCTCAGCCCAGGCCACAGTCTTTTGGTTAACATCAAATTTTGCAAAATTAATGTGTTAGTCCTCTGTTTAATATCTTTTTTTCCTGAAACAGTCTTTTGGTGATCTGTTTCTGGTTTATGAGAAGGAAAAAATCTCTGGCCTTCTCCCTGCAGAATCTTTCAAGGATGTTTTACCCTGTGTGAGGTATTGCCCACTGCACTCAGTGGAAGTGTCCATACTCTTAAAGCAGCATGAAATTGTAACTGCCAGCTCTTTTTAGTTAAATTAAAATATTTTCTGTTTCTGACTCCTGGAGAGACACATTCTCATTTAAACATCAAGCTTTCATGTGTGGGGACTTTGAGCAACTGTTCCTATTTAGGTAACAAAAGGAGTCCAGATAAGTTGAAGTTAAAAATTCAATGTGCATGTACAATATTGTATTAAATGAATACTAATATCTTACTCTTCATACTGGGAGCCATGGTTTAATGCTGAGAGGAGGGAAGTCACCTGGATGTGCCTTTTTTTACATATCTGATTCCAACATATGACCGTCTACAAAAGATTTTCATTTTATGTTCCTCAGCCTTCCCAGAATTTTTCCCCCCCACTCTCTGGAAAGATCTTTCTTGAGGCCTTGAATGTACTTGGTTAACCTTAAAGTCAGAGTTTTAAACACTGCTGTATATTTTGTTGCTGTTGCCATGTCTTGTGCTTACTCAAGTAACTGCCTTGCACTGTCTGGGGAGAAGGATATTTTGGAGGTATGGAGGGAGATGGAGGAGCTTTGTGCCCTGCTGAAGCATTGAACACTCTTGGAGTAAGGCTGGGTGCTTCTTGCTCTATTTCTGAAAATGTTCTGTCAAATTACTCAGCTCAGTGCACGTTGTTTGAAGTGATTGGAGATAAGCTGAAATATTAAAAGAATGAAAACCTTTTTCAGGGCACTGAAATACTTGAGACAGGCAGGTACTGTTAAGTCTCCCTCAACATCAACACAGCAAGAACATGTAACCAGTGTTTAATGCCATCTATATATCAGGCAATTATGCTTTGGACCTTAGGCTGTACCATTATTTTTTGTTTTTTAACATCAGTGAGCCTGATGAGATTGGGTTTCAGCCAATGACCCTACTTTTATGAAAACAGTCATTTTTAGAAAATACATTTGTTTTTTCCACATAATAGCAATTCAAAAGGTGATCTGTATCATTGGAAAGCTTAGTTTGGAAGACTACATTAAATACAAAAAGTGAGAGACAGAAATGAAATGTGAAAAGACTTGTTAATACTCAGCAGCTGTAGTGAGATCTCTCTAAACTGTCTTCTGTTTTAATATAGTTTTTGTATTCTTCTTGTCACTGTTCTATAAATGGTCACATAAATGTTGTCATTCATAGGCAGACCCTGGCTTGTTCCTTGTGCCTTTATAAGCAGAGATATACAAACATTTTGATGCCTGCATATATGATCATAAATTGAGAAATAACCTGGCTTATGTTTGTGCATGTACAATGTTTGCCTTACACTTTAATCCATTGTGCCTCTAGGAAAAGTTGAACTTGAAACACGTTAGTTCACCAGTATAAACCTCCCTCAATTTTTTTTCCTCTTGTTCTTGATTGGTACTTTGGAAAAAAAAAAAAGAAAGAAAAAAAAGGGAATACGTTCAAACAATTTCACGGGTCTCTGAATTTTTAGCTTTGCCACGGACTTCCTGTGTACCCTTGGAAAAATGGTTTACTGCACCATGGTTTAATGTTTTGATGGGGATTGGGAAAAATGTGGTTTTGAGAAGCAAGAAAGTATTTGATTATGTTTTCTCAAGTGAGATGGCTCCATAATAAATCTACCAAACATCTTAGGCACAAGCAACATCTAATGAACCCTAATTTGTAACTACTTTTTAATGGGATGAAGTTGTCCTCACCAGTGGATCAGAGTATTTGTAAGTAACTGCACTTTGACTTTTTAGAGACAACCTCAGCAGATGTTCAGGCAGCTGTCCAGGTGTCTAAAGATAATAGAAGAAATTCCAACCCACTGACATCAATAGCAAAACTATTACTGACTTCAGCAGGCCAGGATTTTACCTTGTCAGATCTGTGCTAACCCTTGTGAAAGGACAGCTCTCCACAAATGGATAAAGATGAGAAACAATTTTAGGGCACATCCTTATGTTATCTCTGCCTTCTATGGTCTCTTCAAGAACTGGTGTGAATACGTATTTGAACATTTACCTTTAGTAAATATGTGAGAGAAACACATATGTGTGAGAAAAACAAAGCATAAATGGCATTTCCTTGACATTCTCTTGGTTCTTTTTCACTGACAGGTAATTATACATGTGGTACTTCCAGAATATTGATATGAGCACTGTCAATGCCAGCGTCTGTGTTGTAATTTCTCCTGTTTCAAGATAGCTACCATTATGTTGGATATCTTCCCTCAGCTTCCAAGAACTATTCAATCTTCTCTAAGCACATCTTTTAAATAAAAAAATGATGACCATTGTAAATTGTTTTAAGTGTTGAGAGAACAGAGAGCATGTTCTTGTTGGCTTCAGAAGAAAAAAAAAAAAAAAAAGAGTAATTTCAGGTCAAAAGTTCTCATGTTCAGTCTTCCTTGCCAATTATCTACTTAGGTAAGGGTACATTACAAAAACTAAACAATTATATGTTATTATATAATCCACATGTTTTTATTTAAAGCTGTCTTAGTAACCAAGTAACACACGAGTAACACACAATAGGGCGGATCTTTTATTCCAGTGGATTCATACCAGCTCTCTCATGAAAATTCTCTGAATTGCCACTGACTTGAAAAGAGTTCTTGGACTTCTGGCCTTTGGGCCTTCAAGTTATGTTCAGATCTGCATGTTTTAAAGTGGAAAAGCATCTTGAAGCTTTTATATTGTATATCTAATCCTTGCAAAAACCAACAAACTTGAAAGGGTCTGACCTCATTTAGTGGTTACAGTAATTTCTCCATTCTGTATTGCATTCTTCTTTCTTTGAACCAACTACTCTTAATATTCTTCTTACCTGAAAGAAAATTAACTCTATGGGTCAGTAGAAGCATTCCAATAATAAGCAAGTGAAAATATATATATATATTTTTATTTTTTTTTCATATATGCACACAGGCAGAAATTAAAGCTATTTTTTTCTATTAAAACAGTGAAGATTGTGCTATTGCTACTGACAAAGCATTTTGTATTGTGCTGAATACGGTCAAGTAAAGTAAGATTACATTTTTTATCTAGAAGTTCATATCTGTGAAATTCAAAGTAATGAAAACCTTTCTTTTGGAAACCAGATAGGGAGTTTTAGCTTCGTTGCATATACTTAGCTTGTAAGGAGTCAGTAAGGTAAAGGAATGTCCAGGTATAGTTTGTATAGCTTAATTTGTGATGCAGCTGTAACTATGAAAGAAACTTATTTTTGCCCTTAAAGATGAACTTTATAGTGCTTAACTTTAATAATTTTGAGTATCGGAATAAAAGCAAGCTTTAGGACAGCACTTTGTACTAGAAAACACTGTCTGTAGCCAGTTAGCACTTTAATTTTATTGGAATGTGAGTCTTAAGCTGCAAGAGCTGTTCAGAAATTCTGCAGTTGCTGTTCACTAAAATGCATTGTAACTGCATTCACTTCAGCCCAGATTCAGGAAACCATTCTGATGTGAAAAATCATTTAGGATTTTATTTGGCCTTTATTTTAGATCTGACTGCAAACAGATAATTGTTCTAGCTTGATGTCAATGTGTCCCTGGAAAACAGCTACGGGTATCAGCTACAGGTAGTTGTCTGGGATAAAACATTTCAGGACCTTCCATACCTCTGGGCAAAAAAAAAAAAAAAAAAAAAGAAGGAACTGAGCGGAAAAAAAAAAATCACAAATTCAATTTAATCACCTACTTATACAAATGAACATCATTTTCATTTGTTGTTGCTTTATTTTGTCTGGCTTTTGCCTATATACACACAGAAAACACATGTAAATATTGTTCAAAGAGGATCATTTTTAAACTTAAAAATAGAAAGTATTTTTAGGTGTATTTAGACTTGCATTTGAGCATAGGCAGAGGCCATCTGGTTACAGCACAAGTAAGACAAATTTGATAATCTGTTCTAGAGAGCAATGTTATCTTAGTCATCTCAATAAAATAGCAGTGGATAAACATTCAGAGAATAGAGCAAAAATTGCCTCATGTGGAGCCTTTCAGACTCATCCAAATCTCTTGGGTTTTCAAACTGTGTCATGAAAGTCTTGAGGGAAAAGATTTTGAGCTGATTTTTTGTTTGTTTTTCCTGCTTCCAATTCAGACTCTAAATTCTACAAAAGTGTTCCTTACTGTGGCATTTTATCATTGGTGCTTTATGCCTTGACTTGCAAAAAAGAAATAATTAGTACGAAGAAAATTTATTTAAGCATTTTTAAATGTAAAATACCAAGAGTTTTCCGAAGACCAAACCATTTGTTTCTGGTTTGGACTGAGATTAAGTGAAATTATTTTTATTTCAGTTAAAGACCAGACTCTTACCAGTATAAGGCAACTCTGAGATAGATGAGTAATTGATGAGTAATTTGCCTGAGTGTTTTTAGTTGTCTGTTTGCATCTCTAGGAATTTATTTAGCTTGTTTACAAAAACCCAGTACTACCAAGAAGTGCTAGAGGCTGAAATTCTCAGTGACGTGCAAAAAGCACATTTGCCTTGTGCGGTAAGCCCCGCTGTTCTTCAGAGATGTAACTTTTCATAGGCCGTAACTTTTCATAGACCATAACATTTCATAGGCCTCTCACTGGCATTGCTGCAGGGATAAATTGCCCATGGGATGAGCTGCAGTCACAGCTCCAGAGCTGCTCCCCAACAGATATCAGCTCTGGGTTGAAAAGAGTCATCACTGAGTCCCTGACCCCCGAAAGGCACAACAGAGTCTCCATGCCGTGCACGGTCACCAGGCGTTTCCTGCCCACAAGGAGCTGGCCGTGCCTGGCTCAGCATTTTTGCATAAACCAGCAAACAAACACAGATTTTTAAGGGCTTCCCATTACAGCACTCCAGGATGGAGTCTCTCTGGCTGTAGTCACTCAAACTTGTTTGCAATTTGTCTGGGTTTGGTTGAATTTCAAGCAGTTTATCAGTTTGGTTTTCCTTGTATTCTGACCAGACTTTTATTTCATTTAAAACTTTTAAACCATTTAAAATGATCTGTGAATCTCTTAGGCTGGAAAAGACCATTAAATTCATAATGTTCAACCATTAACCCAACACTGCAAGTCCACCATCAATGGCAAGAAAATATCCTGTCAATGATAAGAAAATAATAACAAGCAATGAGTAATTAATGCATTTTATACTTGCCTGTGGAAAAGTTGTAAATCTGTCCAGTTCTTACACCAAGCAAAACATCTGTAAACTGATTGCTGACATTACAATTCAAAATCAGGCTATAAATACCACCAAACTTCCAAGTTTTTTTCCTGATCCAAGTAACTTACACACAAAATCCTCCAAAAAAGGCTATATCTTTGTAAGTCAAGCTACTCCAAGACCTTGGAAATTAAGAGAAAATATACAACTATATTAATTATTTGATTATCCCATTAAGCCACAATTTTTCACAGACTGAGACACTCAAGGCCAAAAAGGGACTTGCAGACCTGCAGGCCAGTAGATATCAGGTTGCCACTACTTGTAGCATATTTTAATGTGACATTTACTCTTATAACCTGGCATTTGCTTACTACAGGATATTTAATAGGATTTTAAATTGGAATTCAGGATACATGATTTGTTTATCAGCAAATTCCAAGAAAATTCATATTAACTCAAAAGTACTGGATGAAAAGGCAAATTTAATTTTCTTCTAATGGATGTTCTTTCTTCTCTATTCTAAAAGCCAAAAAAATTGAGTAAAAAAAACTATGTAGGGGAAAAGAAAGAGAGGAGGAGGGAGAATATCACTTGCACTTTTGAATGTGGAAAAGCCTAGATAATTACCTGTTTGCACAAATACCTGTGGTGTTGTTCAGGCTCTCATTAAGGTCTCAGTAGATTGACCTGGTGAGAGCATGCTTTCATAAACTGGAAGGAGAGGAAAATAACATGAATAAAAAGGGCATGTGAGGGGGAAGAGAAGATACAGCCCCAGAGCCTGGTTTAGCTGAAACCACACCATCCACAGATGGAATACCCTTGGCTGGTTTTCTCATACCATCCTAGCCAGGGAGGAAAGCAGCGTTAAACCCAAACAAAAAGCTCTTCCAGGGGCTTTCCAGCCATAAGGCTATGCCTGTTCTTTCTGATACTGTTTCAGAGCTCAAAACCTTTTCAGTTCCCAGAGTGAGCAGGGCTTAATGATGAAGACTGAAATTAAAGACCTGAACAATGTGAACTGTGAAGTCAACTCTTTGCACTTGATACGAGGGTGGCATTGTGCATTAGCACCTTCAGTACTGGTAAACACTCCGTGGAGCTCTAGACAACAAATGCAGTTAGTTTTGTTTCAGTGCTCCTGCATACGTTTAGCCTGCTCTCCTCTCTGCTCTTGGACTCATGAATATAAAAAGCAAGGTGTAAAAGTAGCTGCTACTGATTTTCAGTGCACTTTTCCCATTTCACACTTACCCACTTTCTCAGATGATTTTCGGTGAGGCATCACTGAGGTGTCTATTGAAAGCCTCCTCACCTTCCTTATCACTTTAAAATACCTTCTTAATTTCAGTGTTTTCAAAATCGAATTTTTCTCCTTTTTTCTCTTGTTTGCAATTTGCTTTCATAGATACATATTGTATGTTAATTACTGTGTATGTTAGCTTATATAAACAGATATTTTTGTGAAATAATCAGAAATGGAGTAATTTATGGCCTTGTAATGCAGTGTATCTGCAAAGTGCTTACTAGGAAGTAATGGTAAGTCCATTTTGTTCCAAAACAGCTCTGGTCTTGCAGAAGTTTGGAAGAGCAAGTTTCCGCTTGGTTTTAAGGCATCTATGTCGTTTGTTTAGCACAGAAAGCATGGTTGCAAAACCAAGAGCTACAATGAAAGCCTAATTTTACTATGTTCCTCTTCAGCATGTGTGCTCCTCAGGATATAAGGATTATATTCTCTGAATTGTGTTCAATTGTCAAGAAAATTATGTGGAACCAGGGTAAGGAGAAACAGGAAAAGGTTCTGCTGCAGAAGTGATTGGTAAAAGGCAACAAGAAAAGAAACATGGAATGATTTACATGGTTATTGAGTGGTGGCACACAGAGTAAAAACAGCTCTAAGATTTGATGGCTGAAGTCACAGTAAGCTGTGAAGGGCTGTGAAAATGGGGACACTTAACTTTTGACTGATACAAGAGAGAGGAGGAGCCCCAGGACAGATCCAGAAAATATAAAGTAGAAAAATATGAGTGTAGGAAAGTCAGAGGAGGTGAAAGGCCAAGAGCTAATGTGAAGGAAGGTGGATAGGGAAGAGAGCTGGCTCACAGGGGTATGGGGAGAAAAGAGAGGAGAGCCTGAGGCAGTGCTCTTCTAAGTAAGACTTTCAGGATTGTCTAATTAAATGAGCGGAGTTCTGGTTTGAACCAGCTAAGCATTTGGAGAACTCCTTCTGATTCTACCTCTTTTGTAGGAAAGATACTTGAGAGTGTGCACCTATTTTACAAACAAAAAGGGTAATTCTAGTATTTCTAGAATAAATAAAGCCCACCTAAAACTTGCCAGCAACAAGGCCTTTCTGTTCCCTACGCTAAGTATAACTGGGCTGATGCTCAACCCTTACTGAGGAATTATTGCTTTGCAAAAATGTGTGCTGCAAGGCTGTAAAGTTACAAAGCAATCTGGTATTTCTAACAAAGTATTCAACTGTTAATCGTTCTGTACACATCATCACATATTTACCCAATGAAATAGGAATACTAAGAAAAATATTTTTTTCAATGTAACAGAAATTAAATTGAAATATACAGCTGGGCTTGTTAACAGTTTCTTAATTAAGAGGGGAAAAATAATTAAAATGCATTCTGCTTTCCATATGTAACTTACCAGAGGATAATTCTAGTAAAAAAAAAAAAAACAACAACATTGTTGAGTTGTGTTTGTGCTTTGAAGCCACAGAAAGAAATGGAGTTCACATACCAGAATAGTCAGTCCCAGCCAGTTTCTGTCTCCAGCATATCAGCTCATAAAATTCCCTGCCTTTTTGCAGTAGTAATAACACAGTGTATTCTTTAACCATTAGATTGAACAAGAGAAATTGGATGTTTCAGGTCAGATTTTTCCACACAAAAGACATGAACCTAATTAATAAATGTGTATCTAGAATCTTCCACAATATATAATCTACATTTGCTGTCTTAAATGTCTTCTTGTAGTACAAATGTTCTGAGTTTCTACTGATCCCTTGAATGCCAAGCCAGTGTGTAGGTTCAGGCCTGTGTTCTCCCCTTGACTTCATGCACCTAGTCCTGTGGCAAGATGGGGATTTCAATGCAACTGTTTACGTTTAGGCAGGAGCTTTTGCCCTGGATGTGCTTTAAAGAAGGGTTTATCCATCTGTTTGGAATACATAATTCAGTAAAAGTTTAGTGTCTTTCAAGATGCAAAGTGCCTCTTCCTTTTTACTCACAGAATTTTTATATGTGGAATAGGTCGGGTTATCGTAGTAATTTAGACAGTCTCTTGAGATTTTTCAGAACCATGCATCCATCCCAACCTAGTTAGATGATCTGATGCACATATTTGGAAATTCCAATGGCGTTTGTATACCAATATCATCATGGTTCACAAGAGACAAATGTGATGTCTGGATCTGAGCATCTGCAGGACTAAAGTGAAGCATTGGGTGGTCTACTTGAACTTGGACTGTAGCTTGGAAAAGCTTTAGTGATAAAAGGATGAAGGTGGAGCCGTTGATGGTCTAATCTTAAGTTTTCCACAAAGTATGTGTTTGTGAAAAATCAGTCTTTGGTTTGAAATGGTTTAAAAATAAAAGACATTAATCTTGTGGTTATGGAGATCTGCTAATACAGCATTTGACATACCAAATGTGGGTCATAAGACAGAATTGGGCTAGTGTTTTTCTGTCTTACACTCTCTGTTTTCCCCAAATCTTTTTTTTTGCAATTACAATTACATAAAAGAGCTTTAGCAAGATTTTTAAAAAGAGCTCAGATTTTTTCAGGTTGCCCCTCTGATTATTTGTGCCCCTAGCACAAAATTCTAGCCATGACTGGATTTTTTGGGTGCTCCATAACATGCCCAGTGACTAAGGTTAAATTCTTTTTCATTATGCATTTTTCTACTGTTCTCAGGTAGCTATTTCTTTACTTGAAAAAGATTCAGCTGCCCATCATTGCCACTTTAGACATGTTTTTTCCATCAATTGCAACCTTTCCAGTGAAGTCCAAAGAGACTCTAGCTTTTCATCAGGAGACATGGACAAAAGTACCACTTCACTGAACTGCAGCCAATAAAGGGACAGAGCTTGAATTACCACAGGCAAATACTGTGTCTGCAGATGAGTGATCTTGCAGTAAGCTTAAAATTATTTTTCCTGTTCTCCTGTCAACCGTCCTGGGATGGTTGGTTTAGAGTTTTCTCTAAAATATGACACTGGGTAGAGATTTAACATGACATACCATCATACTTCATTTCAATCTGGGCCCATTTCTGGTTTTAATCACACCATTGTGTTACGTATGTGAGTGAATTTCTGTAAGTACTGGAAGACTCTGACAAGGTATAGACTAATGCTTCTTGGCAATGCTGATATTCCAGTCTGTTCTTTTACACTGTTTTTTTAAATTTAATTTAAAAAAATAAAAAATCAAGAATAAGGCTGCATCTTAGGATTCAAGTTGGAACAGGCTCTGCTGGGTTTTGGTTTTTTTGTCCAGTGAGCCATAGGAGAGGCTAAACTGATAGAGAAATGACTGGGAATCTTAAGGAACAGTAAATAAACAACATGTCATCTTAATGCTCTTACATATTTTTGAAGAGAAATTATTACTAATATGTAAGTATTAGTTCTCCTATTGCCTGATTAAGGAGTTTATAACATTATAGTGAGATGACAGGCTGCTAGTTACTTCATTCCCAGTGAAATATAGCCTGATATTCAAAACCAGAGGCCTGTGTTTGCCAGGTCTTGCTCTATAGGAGAGATCCTAATCTCAGTAAGATAAACTGCTTAAATAAAAGTTGATGAAAGAACAGTCCAAAGACTGGATTATGCTCTAACAGTTTTACAGTGCTTTGCTTTAGCACAATTCTGTGCTTGTGTCCTTAGGGAAGTCTAAACTATTCAGTGTTTACAGAATTTTATTAATCTTGATTTTTGCCAAGTTAATTTCTGTTCAGTATTTGTATATTCATTTTTTATTTTGTACTGGGAAGGAATTATGGGGAAAGGGTTAAGAGCATGCTTGCTCTTCATCTGTTTTAAATCCATAAATGTGAGCCCCTGTGCTGTTTCTAGGTTTCAGATTACACTCCGTGATTTATAGGGAAAGGCTGTTCTCCACAAGTTGAAATCCCATGTGTTTCCCCACCATTGTAAAATAACAAATCCTGGAGAAGGCTTCCAGTTGCAAAAATTGCAGTTTTGAACTACATTTGTAACTGCCTTTTTTTTCCCCTGTAGTGATGGCTTTGACAAGGGAAGTCCTAATGCCATCTTTCACCGTTTGCCGTGCTTTTCCTTGCAGCTTGCAAAAACCACAGCAACACCCTCAAGTCTGCAGTCTTCTATCAGTTTATTTTTGGAGGCTACACCCACTAAAAAGTGCAGCTGTGAGAACACACTTATATCACTGTGCATAAGTCACATCCAGAGCCCCTACAGAGATGGCAGGCCAGGAGCCAAGGTGACCTAACAGTCCATCAGCTCCCTTCTGTTGTCCATAGTGTAAACGAGAGCAGAGTTTGGCTTCATGTTTTCCAGTGGATTTTTGTGGGAATGGTGGAGGGTTTGGATACAGTTTGAATTCAGAATTCAGTGCTTAGAAAGAGCTTCACAACAGCAACTTCCACCTTCTCCTTTTCATTACTGAGGAGCAGGAGAATTTGCCAATGACCTCTGTAATTAAAAAAAAAAAATAATAATAATTAAAAAAAAAATACCCAACACCAGCACGTGGAAAGTGTTAGGACTTCTGAAATAGTGTCATCACTGATTTTGGTAATTATTTAAATAATGCTATTCACATCAATGGCCTTTTCCTTTCAGATATTTTTCCTGCTGTAACTCCTGTCTCTGCAACAGGAGAACTTTAGTTTTTCAGTCACAACCATGCAGTGACTTCCATGTGTGTTGAACAGCTGAGATACTCTCTCAACTTTGCCTTGGCAGAATAGTTGAACCTGTGAAGATGTATAAGTGACTCTAACCTCTTGCCTGCAATTAGTTTTACAAATAAGAGACAATGTTTTTACATCTCTTCACCATTATTAAAAATACACATATCACTGAGATGTGGGAAAAAAGTGAAGGGGGGTTCTGGCTAAAGTCATTGTATGAGGTTTAAATAACACAATATTGCTTTGACCTTTCATAGATTCCCTATGAACTGCATCAGTAGCTGACCCAATGAAAGCGTATTTCTTTTGTCTCAAAACAAAAGGTTAAATGGGATGGCAGCAGTAGTACCACAAGATGAGTCCTAATTAAGATGTGAGATACAGCATATGTTAAATTAGCGTATGTTATGTAGAGTAGAAGCAAATAATTGAGAACAGAAACTAGTAGTTGAGAAATCTCAATGGAATAGAACATTTTGATGCTTTTACATCATATTCAGCATTAGGTGTTTTTTGTGTACAGGTTGTAACTGAGGTGCAATCTGAAAAATGCAGTTTAAGCCAAACAGAAAAGTCAAACTCAGCCTTGAGTTTGCAGGCACCTCGTAGTTCCCTACAATGAGCACAGCAAAAAGCTACTGTGTAGTGTGAGCAACTTCTCGAGCATAATGAAGTAGTGTAACATCAGCCAGTTAGATATTCAAAGGTTATTGTAAGTTTAATAGGCAAACAATAGAGAGGCAAGTAGCCAGAGGAAATATGGTTATTTCTTCCTAGTGCCTCTGAGTGTAGCCCTGCATTTCCTTGTATAATTCAGAGCTATAAATGAAAAGCTCTGCAAAAAACCCTATTATTTTTAATCTGAAAAGATGGCTTTTAAGCAGAGAAGGCAAAATCATAATGCCCATGGCTTCCTGTGTGCACTGAACAAAAACCTCTGTTGTGTTCTGAATTCAGCTTCTTTAGAAAAGGAGTTTAATGTGTCAGACTGTGTCTGTAAGAGTGCTGTACGTTACTGTTTACTTATCTGTGATCTCATTTGTGTCTCGCTACTTTCAAATTGCTTGGCCTTGAAACCGTGTGAAAAAGCAACAGCCTTCTAGCTCAGTAAGGTGCAGAGTGAAGAGCTGGATAAAGGTTCTCTGTGATTTGATATGGACATCAATATCAATTGATGTTTGATAATGTCATCACCGAAGCTGCAAAACGATAATTGATTCTCACAAAATGGGAACTGGCTTGTATATTTTTCCTGCTTTTTTTATGTGGCTTTTTGGTCCTGTCTAAAGATAATTTTGTCTTCCTAATTTTTTTCCCCATGTTCTTCGTGTGCATCTCTTCATGTCCTAGTAACAGGTATAAATTAAAATGGAATTGTGAAAGTACAATTGAGGATGTACAAGAAATCTCTTGCTATTGCCTGATTTCCATACAAACTATCCTTGTAAGGGTGTGTTCTTAGCTACCATCACTGTGGGCAGACCACAGAGGAAGTACCTGTTGGTACATCTGTTTGCCCCAGCATGCCATTAGTTCTGAAAACTTATACCTGATCTTCATTCTAGCTTCAGCAATTTTTCTCAGTTCTAGACATACAGCATGTTGGACCATTTCCCCAGAAAAAGTTGAACAAATTTAAGTGTGGTGCTCTAAAATCCTATACTGCTTAGCTATTCTGGACTCTCTTAGGTCTAGTTGGAAAGTATTTTTGGTGGGGTTGTTTGTTTGTTTGTTTGTTTGTTTTGTTTTGTTTTTTGGTTAAAACATCAAAATCCCCCCAAAGGAGATGTTGTTTCTAAAACTTGTCCTTTGTATGTCTGTTAAAAATCTGCAAGCCAAATCAAGCTAAGTCAGACTATCTGTAGAGAAAAGAGGATTGCTCTAACTACATGGAAGTATTTCTCAGTTAAACCCATGACTTTTGAAAAGGGAGACATGAAAGCTGCTGTAGAATAAAATACAAATCCATTAAAAGATGACTGTGGTTTTAAAATTACATATTTTAAATAAAAAAGACCAACCGCATATAGTTGGGAAATTACATAGTGGGGGAAGAAGAGTACAAATGTTAATTCAACTTAAGCTGATTCCCCATGGGCTAATGTTCACAATTAGTAAATAATCAAATTGTTTACTGGCTGAAGGGTTCACCAAAAGCCTGAATTTGACATTACTCCTGCAGAGCAATTTTTAAATTTAGACTCGCTGATACTCCTGTGGAAGTCAGCCCCTGCATTCCCCTAGGCTGGGAAAAATTACATTATAAGACATGCATTTAAGTCAAAAAAACTTCTATTTTTGAAATTAAACCCTTGAAACATACTGTTCTTTAGAAGTTATTCATCAAATGTCTTCACAGAAATAATTAGCTATTGTTGTTGAATTATTCAGTGCTTAGATAACAAATTCATTTGATGAAACCTTACCCGTTCATAACTAATTTACAAGCATGAACAGGAGTTCAGCAGATGTAAATCTTCCACAAACACATTGTTTGCCAGTAATTACTAAAATGCCTTTGAATGCTGAGACCAAAGAAATTTTAAAAAGCTAGCTTACCTTCTATTTGTGATTCTTCTTGTTCTATGTGTGTCTGTTATTTCTGTAGTTCTATTGCATTTAAACCTGTGAATAAGCCACTGGTGAGAACCATGGGGGGATAGATGAATTCCAAATTTGATTTGTCTTGTCACTAGTTTCTAACTTTGCTTACACTGAAAATGTTATGGGAGCATTTAGTAAATTCCAGTACCTGAAGGGAGCCTCCAGGGAAGATGGAGAGACTGTTTACGAGGGCAAGTAATGACAGAACAAGGGCAAATGGCTGCAGACTAAGAGAGTGGGTTTAGATGAGGCATGAGGAAGAATTCTTTTCTGTGGGGGTGGTGAGGCACTCGAGCAGGTTTCCCAGAGAAGTTGGGATGTCCCATCCCTGGAAGTGGTCAAGGCCAGGTCTGAAGGAGCTCTGAGCAGCCTGATGTATAGGAAGGTGTGCCTGGCCACAGCAGGGGGTTGGAACTGGATGATTTTTAAGGTCCCTTCCAACCTAAACCATTCAGTGATTCTGTGCAAACTAAGCCCATTTAATTAAACTTCAGATTTGCAACTGTTTTGCTCTTCAAATATCATCATACTTTTCTAACACTTCTGGGCAGTGGTTTTTACTGGTTTATCCTTAAGATTTTGCAAATCATTGTGGGCCAGGCTATGTGTAGAGAGCCCCACTAAACTGATCACAATGGCAGCAAACAACAGTTGCTAAACTACCAACAAATGAAAGGAGAAACTGGGTAGCCAACAATATTGGAAATAATCAGTGATTCTGATTTTATCCCTGGGTATGGTGATCAAGTATTTCCTGTTTCTGAATACACAGCAATGCAACCTAATCTCTTCCAATTTTCAGCATCTGAAGTGTAGCTCAGTGCAGAGAGATTCCCATCAACTGGCAATAGTCAGGGAATGACAGAATAAGCTTGAGCCACAGCATATTTTATACCTAAAGTGCCTGGAGGACTAAGGATGGAAGATTTCATTAGTCTTAAATGCACTAATGAAATGGCTTAATGTAGTTACTCTGAATCTCATCCACCAGATTCTGTGACAAGGAATGTTTTTCAGTGCCTGAATGGAAAAAAGGCTTCAGTTCACATGCACAACATATGATTAAAAACTGATGCATTAAAGATAAAGCTCAAATCTAAATAATGATTACTGCCAAAAGCTTCTAGCCAACCAACTTCAGTTTTCTTTCTTAATACTTTACCCTGTCCCAAGTCATAAATTTAAGATGACTGCAGAGAATTTAAATAGGTTTTAAAAAACTGAGCCTGACTTCAAATCAGTGTTAGGTTTACCGAGAAATGGGCATTTTGTAAAAGACATTATAGATCTGTGGCTCTCTCCAGCTGAGTTTTTCGTTCTTCTTAAACTCATTGTGAATGGACGGCGTTGACCTTTTAGCTCCGATAATATCAGCGTCCATGTAGGTTGGGAGGTCTGTGCCAGACGTTACAGTCCTGATAATGAAATGTTCTGCACATGAACAAAAAGGCAAGTGTTGTACATAGGAAATTAGCACCACCTTTCCTTTGCCCTGTTGCTTTAATATTTCTGTTAACACTAAACCAATATGTAGAACACCTTCCTGAGATGAAAAGGGGAACAAACTTCTAATGGAATTACTAAGGGTTTGATGTAAAATTTAGCAGCTTTGTAAGGACAACAAATTTTTCTAATTAATAATTGCTTTTCCTTTCTGACTCTTTATCAAAATAACTTTACTTCAAAATGGGGATTAGTCTTGTAAAGCTTAATTAAAATAAATAGGTTTTCTTTTTCTTCAATCACAGAGCAACTGGGTCATACACCTCCTTAGTTCCTTTTTCATAAAGCCACAGAGTTTTTGTGACTAAAATGTTTTAGCCTTTGTTGCAGAGCGTTCTTCTGCATGTCCCCTGGCAGGAGGAAGGCAGGTGGGTGCTGACTGAACAGTGGACATTCACTGTGGCTGTTAGTGAGTGTGGGACTGGGAATGAGCCACAGCTTTGGAAACCTACTGAGGTTTTGGTTGATTGTGTTGGAGAAAATGAACAATATGTAGTCAAATGTATGAAAGTCTGAATTGCAACAGTTTGTTTAATAGTGTATAACAACTTTCCAACCAAATGGGAATGTTGGTTGAATTGCATAAAGTACTTCATCATGCTTGTTTTCCAATTTAAGTGAAATTCCAATTCAGACTTCTGATGGACTGATGAAGAGATCAGGTTTCTTCCAAGTGACTGGTTGTAGGTTAGGTATATTAACAACTGAAGGAAGCAGGAAAAACTAAGGACTACTAGTAATTTAATTCTGCCAGGCTTTCTTCTTTGATGTGGGTGCTCAATCCATTGTGTTTTGTTGCCAGGTTTTTTTATCCTCATTTCTTATGCTTTGAATAGCGCCTGCATCCACAACAGGTTGTTTTTCAGTGCACATATAAAGCAGACCTAGTTTATACCTCCAAATCATGTAGGTTTGTATCAATCTGTTGGCCCTGTTACAACTAGGATGGTCTTCTGTTGTTGAATCGTTACATCCTTCTTCATCCTTCTGGGTTCCTAAGGGTTATAACAGTGCTGTAGATTCCTTGGTGGCTTCAGGGCCTAACTCTGTGTATTTAAGTCCATGAGAAATGTCATATAGCATGTGCTGTATTCAAGGTGATCTTGATGTCCTGTTCATATTGAGAAAGAAAATTACTGGTAGCCAGTGAAAGCTATTGGCAGTTTGTCTTCAGAAGGGTGCAGGCTGAGAAGTTGTCCAGTATCAGAAATAATAACCTTTAGCTTGATTATAAAGGTATTCTGTGTACATTACTTTTTAAGGTAACATGCTGGTGGTTATTAGAATTGGTCAAACGGTGTTTGGCAAGTTCCTTCAGATGTCAGTTTTGATATTAATGGGCATGGTGACGATGAGGCTCAAAGCCTGATGAATGCTCAGGAGAGGAAGATAGCTTTAATGCCAAAAGGGCAAAAGGCCTGCTGACCCTGTTGCTAATGCACTTATCCAACAGGCTTTCCCCCAAAGTCAGGCAAAACTAAACATCTGAAAATGAGGGATTGCAATTGCAGGAGAGCTTAGCTCACACAGCTACACTGCAGCAGAAAGGTGCTCTGGAGTACCCCAGTCCCTGAAAACCCCTTCTGTGCTGCCATCAGAGACTGACTGTGCACAGCAGTGCCTCTCCAAAGGGTGTCTCCCCTGGCTGTGGGGATGGACACACCAGGAAGGTGAGGTGCTGTGCTCTGGCATCACACTCAGGTGAGGTCATTTCCAGCCACACTCCTAAAAAGAAATAAAGTATTCACAGAAGTGAGGCTGGTAATGCATTGAGTACTTTCTGACATCTAAGCGTGCTCCATGTGCCCAGAGGCTGCAGACAGCCCCTCTATAACCAAAATTCAGAGATGTCACAAGTGGCTGAACAAACAAATATCACCAGTTAATGGTTAAGCTCTCAATTTACTAAAGCGTTTGTTACCAGTTTGCCAAAGAGATCAAACAGCTGTGAATCATAACCTTGGCTACTAATTAAGTCCTTTATTCCCTTCTCTCATCGCAGAAGCATTTAATCTTGGGGAATCAGGACAGCCTGTTGTGCAGAATTACATTTTACAGCATAAGCAGAAACAAGCTTACTGTAAGGCTTCCTACTGGAGCTGGAAATGGGAAGGATTAAAATGAGAATATTAACTTTCCCTCCTGGCATGGTAGTTCATGTTAGCACTGACAAATGATTGATGGCGAATAGCTACATTGGAAAATCATTTTGGTCGTGTAGCTTTGTTATTTCATTGAATGGCAAATACCATTTTTATTATCTTCCTGCCTTGCTTATAGATGGAACTTGTCCTCTAGATAGAGAATGAGGGATTTGGTGTGCTCTACTGGTGACTGGCTGTCCCAAAGAAAAATGTTTTACTCAGAAATAATGGACTGTGAAGAACACCCCAGAGGAAATGAGGCATAAACCAAAACACTACAAGCAGTTTTATGGCAATTCAAATATATTTCTATTTGTCAAAAGATGTTTTTGTGTGCTTTTATGTATAGAATGTAGAGCTGCATGATATCATACCTTTGATATTTACTAGAAAATTAAACAGTGTTTACCTTTTTGGCTCCCATCTCTGTGAAGCAGAACTTAAAAGCCCAAACACTTTATTTCCTTGGGTTTGGGGAAAATCATCCAAGTCCTTAGCAGCAAAATGATGCAGCACAGGCTCACAGAACAGGGGTACCCTGAACTAGCATTAGGCTAACTCTGTCTGCTGGGAACTGAACCAAACACACAGCCATTCCAGTCAGGAGTAGCAAATTTCCATTTTTGGAACTCGAACCATGATGTTGCAGTCGGATCTGTGGGAGCAGGGGGCTGGAGACAGTGTCTCTAAGACACCTCAGGAAGGTGTTAAGAGGGAAAAAGCTTCCTATGCAGATCCAACTGCAGGTTTGGTGCATAATTATTGAGGTACAGATGATTTATATAAATACACTTGGGGGTAGCCATCTGTAGACCTGTGGTGAAAAGCTGTATATTGTTAGCTTGAAAAGCAATGTATTTTATGCTGTTTCTGGAGAAAATAATATTTTCTGTCATTGCTAAATTTGAACAATTTCTGTAGCAGAAAGAACCCACCTGAGGGGCAATAACTAGAAGCTGAAAATTATGTCCTTTTTTTTGATTCTGCTTTTGGCTTTGCAGAATGCTGTTTTACTACTAAAAAAGTGTGAGTTTTAAGAAGGGGGAACACCCTAGCTGCACCTCTTCAGAGGACAGACACCCACCATTTGCACATGCAGAACTTTTATTTGGTGGGGGAGATCTATCCTGAGGAAACACTTGAATACTCACTAGAATTCTAGGTTATATTTAGCTGAAAAGGCTTGGGTGATACTGTGCTATAACATACTAAAGACACAAGCTTGCACAAACTTTTATAGAACTTAAGGATGGCTTTTCCATCCCTTAGTGGGTATGAATGCTGTCATGTTCAGTATGGACAGAAAGCACTGAAAAATCTCAATATGCCAGTCTATCAGTCTATCTTACTAATAATAAGTTTATAAAGATAAAACATCTGAAACACCTAGCTGCTTTTACAGGTGCTCCCCAAAGCCATCACTAGAAGTCTGTTTGGGATGAGAGTTAGAAACACTAGATGTTCATGCAGTTAAAGTGGAAATAAAGATGGTGCTGTAATGTCATTCAGGTGCATCTTGGTAATAGAATGAGCAATCTGAGTAATTGACTTAATGTCTGATATTATATTTTGATGTTAAGAAGAAATACATCTTTTTTGCAAGTTTTGAAAATTTTGAAATAACTGTTGGTTTTAAGGCACTGTTTGAAAAATAATGTCAGATTCATTGAAAATCTGCCATTTAAAAACACAATGAGCAAATTGTTTTGTTTTTTATTCTGTTGTCAGATCATATGAATATGCACATGGACAAAGAGGGGCATATATTTTTTAAAGACCTGTCACATTATTTTGTCATTATATTAATTTATCGTTCAGTTTGGGGATAAGTATGTATGTAGTGTTACATCCAGCAACCACAAGATTATTTGGATTGTTTAGCAGTCAACAAATCAAAAATCTTTCAAATGTTTTTTATTTAAATTATTCTTTGGGGAAAAAATCATGTAAGTGAAGAAACGTTGAACAGAAATTGTGGGGTGAACACCTCTAAAAACCCAAACAAACTGAAAAAATCCTAAAAACTGGAGTGACTGTATAAAAGCTGTTCATGGCTGGCTGTGCAGGAACTTGAGATGTCAGGGGTTTTTTTGTGGAAATGAAACTGGTAGGGTAGGGATGCGTGGAGGTTTGCTTAGACACAGAAGGAGGTTATGTGGACACCTCTTTTAGCTGTGAAATGGATGCAAACCTAGTGTGGGTCAGATAAAACCCTGGATTTTCAGAGCCTTCTTGAAAGGTGAGGAAGGTGTGCAGAATGGTGTGTTGTGCTGCCAGGCTGGATCACAACTACTTACATTGACATGTTGGTGAAGGACTTTCTGCAGCCTGCTGTCTTTACTGCCTGGATGGAGATGCTCCTTCCCCCCCTCACCCTCCTCTTTTTCCCCACAGGCTGCGGGAGCACCACCGCGCTGCCATCAAGGTGATTCGGAGGATGCAGTATTTTGTGGCAAAAAAAAAGTTCCAGGTGAGTTGTGAATAGAAAGTTCCTTTTCTAAATAAACCCTTTTATTCTCCTGATTCATTGTCTCTTTTAGAAACTTAAGAGAGACTAACACAATTCATTTCAGTAATGGTGATCTACACCCACTATTCTCTCCCTCCTTCAATAGGGTGGTTGTTTCGCAGCAGGTTAGTCAACTGTGGGTGCACTGGAAATAGGCTAAACTCCTGAAATGCAGTCTGAATTAAAATGTTATTTTCTGCTAATGGACTTGACCCTTAGCCCTCTGTTATCGCTGTCTCTTTCTGGCAGTGCAAACATTCTCGTATGTCTCCATTAATTCTGAGCTGTGTGCTGCTTTCATGCCCAGTCAGTAGGATTAGAGATTAAAATGCTACCTCAGCCTTGTTTCTGTCCCTTACTCAATGGTAATGAAGTCCTGATAAGAAACTAAGGTGGAAATTTGTTAGTGTATTGGAAGGTTTCTCATTTCTTCTCCTTTCTACCCTCTGCATTGTAGGAGACCTCCTTCCCAGTTAGTGAGATATTGATTCTCTCTCCTCTGGCCCTCACTGATACATTTCTCGTGTGCCACTCCACTTGCTGTGGTCTTGTGATGCCATAAGCATTTAACAGTAGCTAATTAACCTTGTTTCCTGGTGTGAATAAAAAATTCTGACTGCAAACTTTCTAAAAATCAGTTTCATTAATCCAGTAAAAACACATGTCAACAGCCTTCAGCTTGATTTAAACCAGGTGAATGTATATATAGGTAAAAAATATATTACCTTACTTAAAATTATTAATAAGGGATAATCCCAGAATAAGGGATAATCTCAAGGTTTCACAACTGAAAATACAAAGGATGAGAGGGGCTTAACTGCTTACATCCATTTTCATACATGACCTAGGTACTACTGCTTCCAATAAACCAGAAAGCTATCCCATCTAGACCCTCCAAAAAGGGAGTGTCTTTTCTCCTTCAAATTTGAAGGCTAAAAAATTAAAGATCAAAAATATTGTGATGATAATGATGACGATGATGATGACTAACAATATATCTGTAAGGCAAAGCTTGCTGCTACTACAAACCCACAATTGTAAAATTCAGAAGCACTGCTTGAATTCTTTAGCAAATTTCTACTTTGAATATTTTCATTTTTACTAAAATTCTTGAGCTAATTTATGGCTAAGGTTGCCTGAGCTTGTCAGAAAATTGCTTTAGTTATGTATGATGTATTCAGATTGTCACCATTATGGCTGAAATGTCCCATGTCCAGAGTTTCCTTGAAGAGAGTGCTTTCAAAAAGTTTCTGCTAGCACATTTCACCTTTTATTACAAGTATTAGAATAATATTAAGAAAGGCACAGTATCTCAACTACTTCAAGATAATATTTATAGTCATTTTGTCAAGAAGTTTCTTAGCACTTGCTGGTTAGCACTTGAAACTTGGCAAGGGATGTGACCCATTCCAGTGTTGTGTCCACTGTTGTTGTGTGAATAATTGCCTAAATGTGACCAGTTCCATTAAAATCTAATTTATTTTCACTCTAAAACTTGATTGTGATCCTTTGCTCTGTGGTAATTACTGAATCATTGCTCTCATAAATTTAGATCATAAAATATTTGCCATGGTATTAACTAAATTGCTTAGTAACAAGAAATCCACACGTTGTAGATCTACCTCCCAAGTGGTATTTGTCAGAAACAGATTTTGAAAATGCCTGAACACTGTGTGCAACATTATCCACCTGGCAAATAAACGAAACTCCCCTGCGGCAGATGATTTGATAGAAGCTGAAAAAAGCATTTGACTGAATAGAATGGGACTATTCAGTTCATACTTGAAACTTGTTTGTGCTCAGTATCTCAGTTGCTAATCTGGCTTCTCAGTTGTACTCTCACTTTCGTGTCTGCAAAAGGCCCGGTCCTGGCCATCTACAAAATCCCTCGACTGGGTTGTCTCTCATCTCTCCTTAGCAGTCTCCCTTCTTCCTGAATGATCAATATTAGCTGCTGCTGAAGAACTAAAACTGTCATTTGGCTGAAGTGGGGTGGATCTTAGGTCTCTACTCCTGTGTGCAAGTGATGATACGCTGCTGTTCTTTTCAGAAGCAGAATCTCCAATAGCAAAGTAGGAGAATATCTGATACTTCTCCATAATTTCTGAATATAAAGTTATGATCAAGCTTAAAAATTTGGAGAGCATCAAAGGTACAGTTTTCCAAGGCACCCAAGTAACTTAATGCACAAAGTCACCTTGAAATTCAAGCCACAAGGTGCTTTTGAAAATCACTCCTAATTAAGCGATAACCACTGTCATTATTCTTTCATCAAAAGTATGTTGTAAAGCTGTTCTATGCACATAAAATAATCATCAGAAAATAAATTGGTTTAACATGTGCCAAGTAATGACTGTACTGTTCCTAATAAGCTGACTACTTATGTCTGAGAAATGTATGAGAATAAGGTAAAGCAGAAGATGCATTTTAAAAATATATCTTTCAGCATTTAAGAGGTCTGTACCGCTGGTTTTTAGGAGGTGTTTTTGTTCTTAGCTTTACATTTATGTAAAATACATGTTCCAAAAAAAGAAAATTCAGATACTTTCTTCCTGTAACAGTTGAAAAAACCCACAACAAACCCACAACTCTATTTCATCTGAAGTCCATTGGGCTATTCATGCTTAAAATTAGCTGGAACACTAAGGAAGACCAGCACTTTAAAGGAGTATTTTTTAGAGGTACCTCTGAACCTTTTGTGTAGGGCAGCATAGGAAGAAGGAGAGGAAGAGGAAAATTTTGCAAAATAGGTCCCAGCATGAACCCAGCATGGTTCTTAAACTATACCAGCTGTTTGCAGGACACACCTGTAGGCCTAAATTTGACTAGATATATTTTTTGAAGGGCTCAGTTAATAACAGGGGGTGATGGCATCAGAAGGACAAAAGCCAGTTAGAAAGCAAAGCCTTCCTGTTTAAAACGAAATAAATAAATAAAACAAATAAATAAAAGCTCAACAGGGATACAAAGATTTTCAAAGGACATGAAAAGCAAGTCTTTGTGAGGTATCATTTCCTCTTTAAAAAGAAGGAGAGAAATTTAGGCTGTATTTCAAAGTCTAGGCTTAAATATAGTCCTTATGAGGATGCCCATGTATAACCCATGAACCCAGCATAATATTATAAAGAATTAATACCTTTTTTATGGGTGTGTTTATGTTCTCATAAAGTCTGTAAGACTGTTTCAAATTCTATGCAAACGATCACTTTCAACACAAGTCCTGTGCATCAGTCAAAGTGAATGACTTCTGGTTAAGGAAGGATTTTGTAGATTATAGGGAAAGCAGACTTAGAAATGAATGCTTCTGTAGGCTTTGTTCACCCTACCTACCAAAAAGGAATTTTATGTATTAGTTGTAAAGCAGATGTTTTTGACACAATCTAATATTACAACTGAATTTCAGGAAAAAAAAAAATTGCCATACTCAGTAAGTTATCCCATTAGCTTGATTTATGAGTAAATAATGTTTGTTTTCCAATTATGGAAGTTTCTAGAAGTCTTAAAACTAATGTGCATGGATACAACTGTGATATCCATCACAGATACAGAGACCAGGAATTTGTTCTGATTTCGTATTTTCCTTTCGAAAACTTTTTACATTTCCTTTCCCTGTAAATTCTTCCAATTGAGTAAATTAATTTCCTTCTAAAATAGCTTTTAAACTTGTGGTAAGATTTTTTTACCATGGCAAATATTCTATACATAGCATAAATTAAAAATACAGGTTGCAGTTCTAACGATGACATAACTGTTGCCTGATTTGTTACAATTTCCCTGGAAAATCTTACATTTATAGTCTTGTAGTTCATCACATTATGTCATTCGTGTGAATTGTGTGTAATCTTTTCTAATCTCCATACTGGGCTGTACTAAACCATGTATTTCAGTGTCCCATGTTTCACAGGGTGTTCTGTCCATTTTATTTGATGTTACCTGGTTGCAATTCCCAGAAATTCCCCTTTCCTGGATTCTCCTTTCCCAGGTCTGCCTCCCTGCCCATGCAGTTACTAGGGAACAACAACAGCCACAGCCAGTGGTGCCCATTTAATATTTGGCATTGAGTTTTGTGCCTTTTAAAAACTTTCATTGATAATGAGGGAAATCCTAACATATTTAAGAAGAGTTTTGCCATGAGTTTTGCTTAATTAGCAGAGGGCCAAAAGTAAGGAAGAGAAGCAGTTAAGGAAAACTGGGAGTGGCTTCTACTTCTGTCTATTCCATACTAATTTGTTGCCTGCTGCAAGTTTTTTATATGGTCAGTATCAAGAGTATTTTATCATAGAAGAGCAGCTTTCAATATGAAGCAGTTACAGAAAAATAAATTTACTGACTTAAATACCCAGTTGTACTCAGAAGTTTAGCCTCATTCATAAAATATATTTACTCCATGTTTTCAAAGAGAGAGAAACTCCAGGTTTTTAAAGAGAGAGAAACAGCCCTGTAAATGAAAAAGAGGCAGGGAAATACCTACCCTACTGTCAGACTCCTGTGTCAGAGTACGAGGGTGGCAGGAGAAAGTTCTGCATCTTTGTTCTTTCTTGCAGATTTCTCTTTTGCTTATTTATAGTACAAGAAAGAATCCAATTCTTCTTCGTCGTCGTCTTCCTCTTCTTCTCCTTCTTTTTTTTTTTTTTTTTTTTTTTTTTTTTTTTTTTTAATATTATCATGCTTATAGTACTAGTCTGTGGAAAAATTTACAGGTTTATGCCATCACAGAATTATATTTCTTTCTTTGTGGATGTCAGTTATGTTTTATGTGTGTGTAAGCAGTTGGGATGCTCAGGAATTCTTCTGTGCTCCTTGGTTAGGTGGAAGTCATTCCCAGTCCTGCTTAGCCTTCCACTAGAGAGTATCTCACATTCACCCAAGGCTTGCAGTTGACTTGGGGAATCTGAGAGACTGAAATACAATTTGTTTGATGAAGTGATGTTATTGAAGGAATCATTCCTGAAATGTGGGAGTTACTTCCCAGGCAGGTGCAGGGGACTGCATGAAGGTGCCACAGTCTCCACAGCCGTTTTTTGTATGGTATTCCACTTTCCTTTGGCTTAGAAAAAGAAATGGTATTTATGGCATGGAACTGAGGAAATCCTGAAGTTTGGGAAATAGGATAAAACAGTGCAGAGACATCTGCTTTTGAAGTACAGGAGACAAAATACTTCTGAGACTTCAAAATGGATCTAAATTCTGGTGTCTTAGAAGCTACCACTGAAAACTCTTATCCTTGTTCTCAAAAGATTCAAGAAAAGAGAAGTTGTAACTCAGTGTTACCAAGGTTTTTACAAAACCTAGAAAATTATCTGCGAAGTTTCTATAAACAGCATCATGAATGAGTCAGAAATCATAGAATAGTTTGGGTTGGGAGGGACCTTTAAAGGTCATCTGCTGCAAACTCCCTGCCATGAGCAAGGACATCTTCACCCAGTTAGGTTGCTCAGGGCCCCTCCCAACCTGACCTTGAATGTTTCCAGGGATGGGGCATCCACAGTTTCTCTGGGCAACCCATTTAAGTGTCTCACCACCCTCACTCGAAAGAATTTCTTCCTAATAATATTCTAAAGAATATTCTTCCTAATCTAAACCTGCCCTCTTTCACCTTGAAACCATTTCCCCCTTTTCCTATCACTACAGGCCCTTGTAAAAATCTGTCCCCATCTTTTTTAAAAGCCCCCTTCAAATACTGAAAGGCTCCAATGAGGTGTCCCTGGAGCCTTCTCTTTTCCAGGTTGAACAACACAACTCTCTCACCCTGACTATGGCAGAGGTGATCCAGCCCTCTGATTATTTTGTGGCCTCCTTTGGACTTGTCATAACAGGTCCATGTCTTTTCTGTGCTGGGAACACCAGTTCTGGCACTGATTGGACTCTAGATTCTAGATGTAGGATTTAGATACCTTTGATTTGTTGCTACCCTTCAACATGTTTGTTTACTTGCTTTCTGGTTTGTCTTGGTATCTTATAGGTTGATACTGTTACCTTTATCTTGGCACTATTGCCTCTATAGTACACGAAAGTTGCTTTATGAATGACAGGTTAGATGAAGTCTTTCCCATGTGTGAGGTGCAAATTACAGACATGGGGCATTTTTTGCACCAGTGTTTCCCAGCAGTTTTGAAAGCTCAGCAGTCTTTCTGGAAGAGGGAATCAGTCATGCACCTTCCTCTAGGACTTCCTCTAGGAAGTTTTAACTTCCCACAGTAAGACCTGAACTGTGAGCCCCAGCTGCTGACTGAGAGCAGGGGTTTGTGCATGTGCAAGACCTCTTTATTTTTCAGTGGCCAAGGAGTATGAACCTTATTTCCAGAAGGAACTAGAGTGTGCTAAACTTCTGAACAAAGTGCCTGATAAACTTTTTTTGGCTACAAGTTCTTTTGAGCTGCAGTTCAGTGGATTATCTCTTGAAAGCATACAGACCTGCAGTAACAAAAAGGTGGATGAAATGAGAACTGTCAGTATTATTCCACAAAAATGTGTGATCATGGCAACAATCAAAATAACTCGTGTGTTTGCACAGTGCTACAAGAACTTACTGTTTGCTTTTCAAAAACATCTACATTGCCACAGGCCATTCCTTCATCCTTGTGATCTAAGGGCATGTTTTTTGTCTCTTATTTTACAGCAAGCCAGAAAGCCCTATGATGTCCGAGATGTGATTGAGCAGTATTCACAGGGCCACCTCAACCTGATGGTGCGAATCAAGGAGCTACAGAGGAGGTACATCAGAGAAACCCAGTCTTGGTACCCCTAAACAGCAGCAGAAGGATGTTTGTAAATTAAGCAGTGACTGGGGACCATGGTTAAAAAACTGCCAGGGTTAAAGGTGCCATATTGGCAGGACTGTGCAAAATCAGGGGATATAAAATGGCATTTGCGTGAAGTTTTCTTTTCACACACAGAGGAAAAAGCAAAAGATTAAAAATCTAATGATTGGGACTTATGTGTATTACCTCAGTCCCTGCTAGCTGTGACTATAGACTGCAATCCCTATATGACAGGGGCTGTTTTACACCTGCAGAGTGCAATACTGTCACCTGCTCTGGTAGAATTGCACATAAGAGCCAGCTAAGGGATGACAGATGCAACGAGAAAGCTGCAGAAGAACAAGAAAAAGACAAATCAATGCTGAGCACATGGAAAATTAATGGGCATGGTAAAACTTCACAGTGGTTAAAAAAGCTGTAGAGCAATCTAAGTCAAATCTCATTTTGCTACTGTATTTTTCATTTCAAGCTACTTTTAGCATAAAGCAACTGCTTCATTCACAGGACAAACCAGAATTATTTGAACTTTGCTTGTTGGTGAAAAGGCCTCCTTGCTCCAACTAGAGAGAGTGAAGATGCTGGTTCAGTCTGATAAAAAAACAAAAATGTTTCTTTTTGTTTTATAGATTGGACCAGTCCATAGGAAAGCCATCTCTTTTTATCTCCGTCTCAGGTAAGTCAATACAAAGGATGTGTCTAAAATTAATCTGATGAACATATAATTAATGGAAAATACTTGCTAAAATGCTTTTCATTTTACTGCCAAATTTTTAAACTGTGCCAACTGGTTGTGCTCTGAAGATTAAGCTTTGGCAGTAATGTTTAGTCATCAACACTTTTAAATTAGGGTTGTTCTTATTTGGATTCTTAAAGCACCTACTTTCCCTGAAGTCTTCAAAATGTCGGCTCTAGTCTTTCTGAGACCCACCATATATTCAATAAATTGGTGTGCTAAGATTACAGAGTTCCTATGAAATTTGTAATATTCACATAGATCTTTGATAGCTTTGAAAAGACACTGGAAAAGGAGCACAAAGGACTAAGTTTGTTTGTGACAAGTCTGGCTAATGAAAATTTTCTGTTTATGTCATTTGAAAACTCATCTTTCCATATAGTTTATAGTGGGAGGAAAAAAGAAAATGTTAACAAATGTGTTATAGAAGTTGGCTGTGGAGTCCTTAGCAAAGTGGCAGGCTGTTTTTAAGTGGTAATTAGAACATTAACTAAATTGGGAACATTTTTGCTCTCTGTGGTTAAAGCATAAGATTAAGATTAAAAATGCCTTAAACTCAGGGCTATTAAAAGCCCTGGCGTGAGCCAGTGCTATAAAAAGAAACAGAAAACTACTTTTAAGAAATGGATCTATCAACCTGGTAAGGGTGTTCAGTTGCACAGTGTTGGTGGGCTAGTTAAACACACCCTGTTGTGGTTTGCTGCTATTTTGTTACACCACCATATATTAATTTGAATATGTTTCTTGTTCCACAGAGAAAAGCAAAGATCGAGGAAATAACACCATTGGTGCCAGGCTGAACAGAGTGGAGGACAAGGTAAGCCTCAGTTGAACTGGCAGTGAATGAGGATATGGTTTGTGATTGAACAGTGCTTGTTTCATAGGATGTGAAGGAAAATTCAACTTAAAATAGAGTTGAATGCCTGGCTTTTCCAGGGGATGGCATCGAATTTTTTTGTCACAGATTGCATTTTTGGTTCTCGTCATTTTAACAGAACGAGAAAAAAACCACCAGAATTTAATTGATTTCAATCTCTTTTGGGACTTGCTTGGGTTTTTTATTTTTGACTGCATATATTATATATGTCTCAATGCTTTACTTCCTTCCTCCACAATAGATAAAAGGCTCTGTTCCTTTAATAACTCAGTATATTATGGTCCCTAAGATTTGCCTTTGATCTTTGCTCTGTTGTTTACATAAGTCCACCTACAATTCCTTAGAGAGGGAAATAGCAAACCTTGTTCCATCCTGGTTTTCATTCCTTATGATAAGTGGAGTTTCTCCTTCCAAGTGACGTGAATCAAAAAAAAAAATCAGACTTGTTCTATAATCACAAATTAACAGTTAAGTGCTTTGTAAGCCTTTACTTCAATGCTGGCTGTGCTTGAGAAAATAAATGACAGGTAGAGGTTGTGTCATTGTTAAAGAATACAGGTTTGCCTATGCTGGTGTTTAGGAAAGAAAGGAAGAGTTAAGAAGAATGGTTTGAATCTTTTACTCATCTCTTGGAGTGATTTGGTGAGGGAGTGAAAGCATTTCTTTATTTTAGAGTTATTTCACTCATGTATCTGACCTGTTCACTAGTTATTAAGAGTGAAATTTTTTCCTGAGGAAAAGAACTATGTGGTAACCTCATGAAGGTTTTGTTCTGAAGAAATATCGAGCAAATTTTCTGCAAAATAAAGGTGTGAGCAATACACCCCAAGGACTACAAACTAGCACCGTGATCTGCATTGATTCACCTGTGACATGCCCGTTCCTTACACATTTCTCCTGAATTACTTTAATAAACTTGAATGATAGTACTCAGGACTGCACTTCACTCTCCTGGAAATAGTGGTGTTTTAAAGGAAACAGGTTTCTTTTGGTATATGGGGGGACACACAGGAAGAGTGAAATAGAAGAGAGGAAGGTAGAGTGCATTTAGCACAAAAAAGAATCACTGTGCAGTTCTCCCTCACATCTGTGGTTAATATGTGTTCTTACAGATGGAAGCCCTTTCCAGAAAGTTTGGATTACATTTATTTATTTTCTCTCCATAATGTCAACTAAAAGTGTGGAACACTAAGAAATGTCTTGTGACTCGTGACAAAGAGCAATGACTTTCAGTGTGGACAAATAATTCTCAAATGGCAGCTAAAGCAGCTTCTCAGTGCTATTTGTAAAATCTCCAGCGAGCCTGGGAAAACCTTGGTGTTGTGCTGGCTCAGAGATAAGCTGTTTGGGAGTTATTAATTACTCTTTTTTACATCCTTACAAATAAGTACACCGTGAATTTATAGTGACTGGGTTTTTATGTCTTGTAATGGGACTGTAAAACACTCCCTGTATAATTTTAGTATAGCTGGGTTAAATTTTAGCCTTGTTTTAAGTAACAGACCCTTCTTTCTTTGCAGTTGCATGAGGTCATCTGTGGTTTCAGAGTTGTATGTTATCTGCCCTATACAGCTAGTCCTATCTGCAGGAATTTTATCTGAAAGTAGCTGAAAGGCTAAAAATAGAGAATTTCAGTTGGACTCAGCAAACAGTGGTTAACATAAAAACACACTGGCAATGCTAGAATCACATTTTTGCTGCAGCTGTAGATGGTGGCCAAAGCTAATTTTTTTGTATTTTTACTCTCAGAGATTGGCCTTCTCTTTCCCCTAAAGTACATGGTGCTTGGTATGCTTTCAACATACAGTTAAATCCTTCCTGAGCTGAACACTATATTAAGGATATCAGGTGGTTTTCAAGGTGACAAAATATTTTAAACAGTTTCATCCCATTTGATTTGTGAATTAGTGTTCAGTCTTGGACTTCAGGAGGAGATACTTTCAGTGCTGCAGGCTAGTGTCAGCATCTAAACACTTCTTGTGCATTTGAAAAATCTCCTGTAAGTCAGTGGAGGGCTAGGTACAGCCAGCAGTACAGAGGGGATGGCACCTCTAAAGGGACATTTTGAAATAAAAAGTTTAAACAGCAGTGTATTGAAAGGCATTATGATCCTTTATGGCAAAAAACTGAATTTTCAAGTATTGACATCAGCAAAATGTTGTGTTTTCTTCCGTAAATTTAGGAACATGCTCATGTAAGGGAGTGTCCTCTAATCTGCTCATCTTGTGCAGAGGGGAAACCTTGACCTTGTGATATACACAGTTTGTGATCCTGAACCTAAGGATTGTTTCCTGACATAAAAAAGCCAAAGGGATGAATCACACTTGCAAGAACCTTCCTGCAGATTCCTTCCTGCCGAATGCTGTAATTTTGGCAAGACACTGAAAAGGTGGTTTTGTGAAGTGACTAGAGAGTGCACAGCCTGCTAGGCCTTGGTGAAAAGAAATTCAACATGTAATCATGGCATATTTTGACTTTGCCATTGTTCTCTGTTGCTTACAAAGCTGAGGATGGCAAATGCTCTGCTCTCCTAAAGGTGTCCTGCCATGCTGGGTGCAGGGGGCTGCCCACAGCCCGATCAGCTGTGGTCCAGTGGGAATGTAACAGCACCCAGGCAGGGCTCACACACCCTGCCAAGTGCCAATGGCCCAAGAGCATGTGTGTAGGTACCTCAGGGAATGTTGTTGAGCAGCATTACAGCAGCAAATCAATTTATTTGCGGTGACCAGCCTTCTCTTTTCATCCTGGAAACATCTGTGAGTGACTATTCAGCCTACTCTCAAGTAACCTGGCCACAGCTGGCTTGCTACCAAGCTCAAAATCAAAAACAGTTTTTCCAGATGGGCCCAGCTGTGTGTGCACAGTGCCCTTCCTCCTCACACAGCACTCTTCATCCTCACGCCGCAAAGCGCAGCCTGCCAGGGGCTTAATGCTGGGTGTGCCCAGCAGCTCCAGCCAGGAGCAAGCCCACAGCACACTTGGGAAATTCTGCGTCCTGCAGCCCCTATTTTCCTTTCACTGCACTAATTTTAGCTTGGCTATAAATGATTGCAGTGCTAGCTTTTTAATTTTCACGTTAATCTGTTCTTTTTCAGCCTTTTGCCAACCATTAATTTAGCTGTAACAGGCGCAGTTTGCACTTCCCAGGTAATCAGCCAGGCTTGCTGCTTTGGCTGCCCTAAGGAAATTCAGTCTTAAATATGGTCACTGCACAAAATCATCTAGAATATCAGGGAAGGCTAAAAGTGGCCAGTCCCTGGACTCTCTTGTTGTCCCCACAAACCAGACTGCCCCAGATGTCTGTGGGTCCTGCCTGCAGACCTCCCAGGGTAGAATAACACAACCCGGATTTACAAAAAAAAAAAAAAGTTTAAAACTATTCTGAGCAGTAGACATTATGCTCTCTTTCTGTTAAGTTTTAAAAATAGAACTTAATCTTCTGCAAAGATTATAACACTTTAAAGTTTACCTTTCAAGAATGTTTCTAGCAATCCAAAGCAGTTTTCTGGGCATCCCTTCTTATATACTCAGAATTGTTCCTGTATTTGACAATAAATACAGTATTAATATCAGGATTGCCAAGGTCATAATTAAAATAGTCTTTTTATAATTGTAATAGTCTTTTTCAGTTACATGAAACATTAAGAGTTATGTTATCTGTTGCAAAATTGTGTATTGTGGAGATTTAAATGGAGATTTCTATTTGTACAGGAGATATGTGATAGTGTGTAGAGTGACACCTTTTAATGTGAATCAAACAGTTCTGCAAGACAAATATTAATTCCAAGCTTATACACATTTTTCATGCTTCTAGCTGAGAAGGCGAACCCTTGTATTCTAACCAGTACTAACCCAAAGAGCAACATAGACATCATTGCATTTTTTCAGATTTACTTGGAAAGCAGATAGCAGCACTTTTAAAATCAATTAAAACCAGATCTACCATGTGAAAACATCTACCCTAAAATACATGCTGCTGTGCTTGTTGGGTTGACTTGTGGAAATCTGAACTGATCTTGGAAAGCAAAGCTGAAAGGCAGTGTACTTCTCACAGGGCTTTTGAGTTCTCGTTTGGTTTCCTGTATTCCATCTACCATGTCTGTGATTGCTAAATATATAGAGGTCAGTAAAATTGTAAGGATATGATAAATATTTGATAAGTAGTCAGCAGTGACTGTGTAACTGACTGACTGTATAACTGTTAAAGAGAAATAAGTGCAAAGGCTTGTTCAAGGTGGCTTTCAAAAAGTGATGGAGACTGTATCTTACAAGATTTATGTCCATGGTATGACATTTTCTTCTAGCTAAATAATTTTCTGTAATTGTTTCACTGGAGTATTGATTTTATCCGTACATGTGTTAGAAACCGTCTTGACTGTGACCATGTTGAGGACAGCTCCAAGGAACAGAATGACCATTGGCAAATCTTGGTCCAGTTTCTGACTTAATTCTTGTTCTTTTCTGCTCTTGCTTTCTAATTAACTAACAGTTCCCCATTGCAAAAGGTTTCATATCTGGTTTATTTATCTTGTTGGTTTGCTTAAAAATGTGTGAACTTGAGTTATACATTGCAGAGGAATCTTACTGTAATGTGAATAAATCTGCTATTTTAGTGTATCATAAGGCAAATTGTAATCATGACATTTCTAATAATGAACTCTCAGCCAGTTCAATGCAGAAAAGTTTAGGACATGCTGCAGAGACCATTAAAGGTATTTTTTTAACCTGAGGAACCAACATTTTAGTTTTCCCTCATCATGGGAGGCAGAAGCATTAAGCTTTAGTAAAGTCGTATGCCTTTGAGAGGACTTCTTCTTTTAGTTGTTGTGACATAGTTTTGCTCAGCACCATGGATATGGTACTTTTGTGACACATTTCTGTCATTCTGTATTTATTTGTCTCATTATTTGATGCTCCATATTTACAATCCAATGAGCACACATTAGATAGTTTAGCCTTTTGCTTAGGAAAGTATTATACCATCTACATCATCCTGAGTTCAAAAATACCAGGTTTCATGTTGGCAGCTTATTCACCTAAAAGATTTCTTCATGTGTGGCCATTTTTTCAATTTCATGTTAAACTGCTGCATTACCTAACATAGGATCAAACCATGTTGGGTTTTTCCTCTGTTTTTAATGTCATTCTGTAGCCTGGGAACAGTTACCATGCTTCCTAGGGTAGCAGAACAATTAGTGTGAACTTTAAAAAAGCCTTTGACTGATGATGCCCTTGTTGCACATTTTGGCTTTTGTTTTAATTGGATAGAAATGGATTAATTGAATTTAGTTGAATAGATATTGATGGTAAAAGACTGACAAACAACCTAACTTTCTGGCCAGTGCTGGAAAGCGAGGTTAAAACCATCACTTGGAGAGATGGCTTCAGAAAGTGTCTGGCATGGAAATATTCAGCACTTTGCAGGCTGAACATGCACTAGGCATTTCAGGTATTAAATATTGGCAGCTTCTGTAATAGGTCTGTGAAGATTTGCCTTCACAATACTGAGAAACAGAACTAAAAGCTGTGGGTTTGGCTGGAAGTTTTAAAAGATACGTGAAATCAATAAAAATCAAAACAAACACCACCAAGCAGTTACTCATCTTGTATGTAGTTCTTGCAATAATGCAGAAGTAATAACCTGAAGGATGTGGAGGAATATTGAGGCATATGGAAGATTAAGTATCCCTATTAATTTAATCCTTAGTCGTTTTCCAGATGCTGAAGTACAAGCATACGGAAGCAATTTCCGTGCTGAGCTTTGTGATGGAGGATGCCCATTTTCTATAAATTGGACTACAACTAAGCACATCCTTCAACAGTCTGGGTCATTAGGCAACCTTATGGTTTTCTCTTACCAATCTGATAATATTTCAGTAGATAAACAATGAAAAACTATGGATTTCTGTGTCCAGTGTCCTATACTTCCCATCTTGCCAGCTATGGTAGAATAAAATGATCCGGCTGTGCTGGTTTTGCATTGATTGAATACACATAGTCATACACGATAAAAAATGAAAACAAAAAATAATTGCTTGTTGGATTCACTGCTGCCAGAAGCTTCAGTAGCTAGAACAGAAACAAACTGAGAGAGAGAGAGATTAGGCAAAGCCGTGGAGAAAGACTCACTTGAGGATTATTAAACAGGATGTCAGTTTGTAAACTCCAGTTTAGCAAGTACTTTAAACAGAAGTCAGGGATGAGTTGGTTAAAAAAAAAAATGAAAACCATGATTTTTATGCACATATACTTTCTTACACCTTTTTTTTTTTTTTTTTTTTTTTTAGTAATCTACTACAAGCCTTGCACTAGAAACAAGGCTGGGACAGAGAAATTTTTTCAAGATACCCTTTTCATGCTAGGCTTTATCCACAGCTGCTTGCTGCTGGATTTGGTCACCCACACAGCCTCATGGAACATTGCTGTGCCGTGCCTTGGGTCTGATCTGTTTACAAAGGTTGTGTAAGCAGCACCTTGTTCCTGCCTAGAGAACATCCATGGGAGGGTTGGCAGAGCCATACCGTGAAGACCACAAGGTCTTTGGAGTGGCCTTCACTTGCATCCATTTGTTAGCACCAGTTTTATATCTTTGAAGATCATTAGGTCCTATCACTGCACAAGTGAAAACCAGTCGATTTTTGCATAGATTTTTAAATGGTTTAACATAAACTATGTTAAGTGCTTTCTGTAACCTGTAGGAGAGTTGCTAGGTGTAGTAGCTTAGGTAGAGTTACCTGGCCTGCAGAGCAGTGTTACAAGCACTTGTGGTGTTTTGTTCTTGAAGTGTCAGCTCTTGGATCAGAATAAATGTGATTATATATATAAATATATATATATAAATATATATATATAGTATTGAGCATAAATAGCCATAGATAGTGAAAGTACTGCACCTTATCAGCCTCTTTGCTGGAAATGAGTGTACACTTCATCAGCAATGAAATACAAAGCTTAGCAATAAAAAATATGATCTTTATTCTCCAGAAGACTGGCTGAGAGTAGTTCAACCTAGCACACAGAGGCTATGCTAGTACTCAAAAGCAATGATTAATTAAGCTCTGGTGACTCATTTGCATGAGTTGTCTGTGATACTCCTCTACAGATTTTATGAAGAGTAAAAAGGCCAAAAAAACACCTCTAAAGAGCATAATTCCTGTTTAAATGAGTTTTGATAGATTTTACTGCAAATTTCTGGGGCTTGTGGATGCAGACAGCAGTTAGGAAGCATAATGCTGAGGATGGAGTGTAAACCTTTACAAATACAAGGTGTTACAGATATACATATGTATATATATGTATATAATTCTTAAAAATGGCAGTGGCTGTGTGCTTATGATCCACACAGATGTCTGCTTACTTATTAAAAGCAGAAATCCCAGAGGAATTTTAGCTAACATGCAATATATCCTATAAAATCTAGGAATTTGGGGAGGGGGAGAAATTGGAGGAATTAAATAATGCCTTGCCAGTTAATAATCTTTTAAACAATCTTCAGATTAGTTGCTGGCTTGAGAATCTGCTGCTGGTGTTTATATTTGAGTAGGTATGCAAGTGGATATAAGGTCTGCAAATGGGGATGACTCAATCTTTTATCAAACCACATAAAGACTGTTTTGTCTGGCATTCAAAGATAAACCCAAGCAAGATTTGAAACGTAGCCTCCATCATTCTTGTGCAGAGAGTGTTTACATTTGATGTGGAATGGAAATGCATGGTGCATATGCCGAGAGAGAATGTGGAACAGTTGTATGGACAAAATACCCTGTAGAGCTGATTAGAGAAAAGGGATTTAAGTGAACAACACGTGTGCACAGCATGCTACACAGACAACTTTTATTTGTCTTTCTTATAGGTGAAAGGAAAAGAAATGACCATAAGATCATATCTGCTTTTTCTGGGATGGGGTGGGGGGTGGGGCATGTGTGTTGCAGATGAGTGAGCAAAAAACATTCCAACATAAATGGCAAATTTTGGGTTTGATACACTAGGATGAACGTTTACTGAAATTAGATGCATCAAAGTTGAAATTGTTCCTTGTCAAAGATCTGTTTTTAGAGTCATCTTGCTGGAATTAAAATACTTTATTTTCATTTGCAGTTGAGTATCAGGGAGGGAAAGTGGATGGAGCTGAAAGGACTCTATTCAGGCTGCAGTCTTTTCAGGGTTGGAATCTATTCAGCTCTTGGAAAAGATTCAGAGAAAAGGGAGGTGTACTCCCTTTCTTACACAATGTCCATACCTTCTGACACCCTATCTGCTCCTCCTGTTCCCCCCACCCCTCTCCACCCTCAGCTAAAAATTGCAAACCAAAATTGGTCCAGGAAAAGAAACAGGAGAAGAAGCCTTTGCTGCCTGACTCCTACTTAGGGCTAGGGAGTCAGAGGGAAGATAAGAAGAAAAATAGGCAGTCATCAAAAGTAAAATATAAGCACATGGTTCAAAATATACCTACCACTCCTAGAGCTCAGGCAACCAAGAGGGCAAATATAGTTTCCTCAAATCTATCTCTGTTCTTGTGTCCTACTCACTGGGCTTGTCACAAAACTACAATTCACCTTTCAACAAGAAAATTAAAATTTGCATGATTAAAAAATCTATAAAAATCTAGAGCAGATATTGTTACAACAGCAATTTACATGTTTTTGAAGTATCCCACTGTTTCAGCAGTCAGCACAGAGCTGTGAACCCATGTCAAAGGCTCTCTTTCTGTCCCAAACCAAGTGATGCTCCACTTGGTGGTTCCACCTGGCACACCTGGTTCCCCACGTGGCACAGTGTGATTGACCTTGTATGCCATGGGTGTAACCACCTGATCAGCTGCCTCCCTTTGGATGGATCTCTGTGGCAGCTTCCTTATTTCCATCATGGCATGAAAGCTCCTGCTCTGACAGGTTAAGCACACAAAATAGAGAAGGGAAGGGAGAAAGAAAAATATTGCTTCCCTGTTTTACATTTAAGGTGCAGGAAGTGACTTGCCTGAGGTATCACAGTGGCATCTGTGGCACAGCCAGGAATTCAACTTAAGCAGTGTCTGGGACTTAACCACAAATCAGCATTCCTTTTTTTTGTTGTGTTCAAACGCCCCTCTAGTTTTGAGTAGTTATATTGGCCAGTGCAGGATTCAACATAATCGTATCCCATTAATACTAAAACCATCCAGTACTTGAGAACAGCATATATAAACACATAAACCACACCAACCCAGCCAATATAAATGTACTGGGACTATTTTAGACAGTGCATTTTAAATCATCTAGAAGTTAATCTACTAACATCATTTTGTAGCCTTAGAACCTAGGGGTGGAGAGGGCTGAACATGCTTAAGTGACACAGAAACTGTCATACATATAATTATGCATGTAGGTTTGAAAGCTAACCAAATTACATTAAATGCAGTATTTTCACAGTCAAGCAGAGAGCAATATTCAATGGAGTTCAAGTATTCATGTAAGTTTCTATTTTAGAAGCCTTGGATCCGACATTGCTCGCTATTGACCCTCCTGTGACATCTGTTAATCTTGGGTTTATTTCAATTTTTTTCTCTCTCTTTTTTAAGCAGATGACTCCACTTAAATCAACACTTGGTTTCCATTAGACAGATAGAAGGTGATTCACTTAGTAACATGTGCATCTTTATCTAGTTAAGTCCTAATAGCCTTAATATATCAAGGAAGCTGGTGTGATTAACAGCGCTAAAGGCTTTGTCAGACACTTCACCTAATAAATACTGCCCTTTGTCCAGTCATAGAAAAAGAGTGAACTAATAGATTGGGTTTCCAAACTGAAAATGTGTACAGCCTTGTTAAGTATTCTAAAATTATCCCTATAAAAATATATGTTGACAATAGGAGTTAGATCTACATCTCTGTCTGTGTTTGTACATGTCTGCCAATCCCAGTGTGCTTTGGCTCTTCGCCCTCCCTGGGCCGTCCTTTTTCTGCTTTATCATTTCATGATGCAGCCACCACTCGTGTATGATTTTCCTGCTGTTCACTTGCACTTGGGGCAGATTCTTTTGACAGTTCTTTGTCTCTGGTTGTCATGGCTTATCTGTCCCAGGGTAGAGGGATGTGTGAGCATCAGTTTTGCCACTCCAGTTAGTGATGGCAACAGCGACATCTGACTTGGCTTAACCATCATGTAGGATAATCCTGCCAAATGAGGCAAACAAAACAAAAACCCCAAGAGTAAAATGTATTCGAAATGTCAGCTTGAATGGAGATGGGGTCTTTGCTTTATCATAGCTGAAGTTGTCTGGAAACTTTTCAGTTGTGCCACCAGTGTCTGTGAGTGCATGCTGTGGTTGTCAAGGTACTGAAGGAAGCCTTTATTCTGCTTCTATCCCAAGTTTCTAGAGAGCTTCAACCAGAGGAGTTTTACAGCAGAACAAGTTAGAAAGGAAATGGTCAAGGAGAAGTTTTGCTTATTCTCAAAAAGAGGCTGGCTGAGCCATAATCACAGATCCTCTTCCTCTGCTCTGTGTTTGCTTCATGGTACAGAAAGGAATTTGGGCCAAGCTTTGAGGTCAACCAGCCAGTCTCACAGAGATTTTGCCATAATCTCTCAGTAGAATTTTGGTACCAGAAGCGGGTGGGGAGGAACGCAGTGCCTTTTTACTCATGCAAGAGCTGTAGTTTCTGCCATAGCCCAGAGTTCATACTCTTTTTGGATAACACAGTGCCCTGCAGGCACATTGGCCTGAGGCCCAGGGATCCATCAAGCAGCGTTTGGGTGGCACTGCATCCATTCATGGCTTATTGGTATGGGCATGATGGTCTGCAAACATCCAGCTGTTTCTGGACTTAGCATGGGCAGCACTGGTCCTGCTGCCTTTGCTGCACAGCTCTGACTACAGCTGACTTGACACAATGCTCACAATGAATGGGTCATTCAAAAGCTGCTCCAAGATAGCAGTTGACAAAGCTGGTTTTGAATCTGAGCCTTCTGAATCTCTGTGCAGAGGAATTTATGAATCTCATGGCAGCTAGAAAAAAAGTCAGTGGACAGTAATTTCCTTTGAATACAGGAAAGGGAGGAAGAAGATTATCAGTGAGTGGTGCTACACTTGAGTATGAAAAGGACAGTGATTCCTAGAAACAAGGTCACCTTCATTTTATTTTCTGTACACTGGCTGTGAAATTTCAGTGAGAAATCAGTTAAAGAACATCACACCAAACCTGAAACAAAATGAGAACTACTTTTGTTGGTGGTTTGGGATGGGTATTTTTGCTTATGAGTAGTTGTGGTAAATGAAGAGAGCCCAGACTGGTGCATAGTCTTTTGTCTAAGACCAAACAAGTAATTTCCTTTTTTCTCCAGTTTTTGTCCCTATTCAGTCCTGAGATGGTTGCTTTAATAAAAATTGGCCAAGTGCAGTGCTTCCGTGATTTTGATGGCTCCTTTTCTTCCACTGCCAGTGGAAGGGCTGTGAGGTAAGAGTAGGAAAGCCACAGCCTTTAGAAGGTCAGTATTTCTGTATGGCATATCTGAAGGTATAATTAAATCAGGACACAAGCAAATTCATTAGATCCATCAGTGACTACTCTATTTATATTATAAAGAGTTACAGGTTAGAGGAATGTAAATTGTGCTGTGAAACAAAGCCCTAAAAACAACTGACCTGGATTTTGAGGCAGTGAAGTTCCCCACCTGTACCCTCCACACACCCTTCCTGAGAGAGGCTTGTGCTGATTAATAACTGTGAAGCAAGTAAGGGTTAACTTCATAAGTGCAGCAGAAAAACTTACCAAAAAAAAAAGAATTGTTCTGTCTTCAGAGACACAGAGATGCACTCAGGGAGTTTAAGTCTTTAGGATCTACGGCCTCTTTGCAGTGCAGAATCATCATAATGTAATGGAATTAATCCAACTCTCACTTGATAATAATTCAAGTTAATTTTTCTCTCCAGCTGCCCTGTGTTTCCCCCCAAGCTTTGACCTGTACTGTAACCTTAAAAAGACATCTTAAAACACTGCAGCTCCAGCTCCTGAGTAAAACCTGGGATGCTCATCTAGGCTGAAAATCCTCAGAGCTCCAGCCTTTTCGTGTGTGTGGATGGAAATATTCTGATTTCCAGTGGTGCTGGGATTTTGGATATTATTGATGATCGGCAATGAAACAGTAGAGCAGAAGATTTGTGTGTTAAAGATACCTAGGCTTTTAAACATAAAATAAAAACAATGTAAATACAGCAGTATCGAAACAGGTGTTTTCTGTGCTAGATAAATTGCTAGTAGATAGCTAGGAGAACTCTAAAAAACAGTAGAGAACTTAAGAAGCCATTGTAGAAAAATGTTTCTACACTCACTTTGTACTGTGATTGTAGTGAGGGCAGGGAAAAAAAGGAAACCGGTTACCAAGATGAGTTATTAGAGGTAAATTGGGTTGAATGTATTCTCCAGAAGAATATAATTTCTACATATACAGTACTATTTAAAACATTTTATGTGATGTTTTGATCACTGTTTCTTTTGGAGGAAGCTATTGCTAACCTTGGAAAAAACAGGCAGGTTAACTTTAAGTTGAGATTCCTTCTAGTAAAAAATTCTTAAAGTCTATTATTAATTCACAATAAAAGTGAGTATTTTGAATAACTTAAGGGATGCCTATGGAGTAGGTACATACTGGTCACATTCAGAAATGCTTTCCTTTTAGGACATGGGTGGAAAAGTGTAGGAAGGGGACCAATATTTTAGTCAGCAAAGCATCAAGGAAGCTCCTGGAAGAATATGGTATACATTAGTTTAAGGGACAGCTAGGTATCTCTTTGAAATTATCTAAGAAAGTTAACACAAATTAAAGGTGGTATGAAGGTAAGGGCAGAGACTGGTTTAATTAAAGATTTAATTAAGGATGAAATTGTATTAGCTGAGCTGAGCTGAGCTGGCAATTATCAAGTGATAACTTATGGAATGGGGATCTTCCCTCCTTCAGCCTCACATGAGGCTGAGGGAGCTGGGGCTAGAGTGTGTCTCCTCGCTGTGCTGGTGAACACGTGAATTGGACCCTGTGACATCTGTGAACTTGCAGCAGCTTGAACCTTGATTCCAACCTGGATACCAAAGCAGCTAGAGGGCATTGTAAAAAAACCCAACAACTGATGCCAACAAATAAAAAAAATCCTTTCCAGTTTCAAAAAAAAATTGTCTGGGGAAGTGTCAGAGCACATCCATAATTTCCCTGGGCGTTGTCCCGATTCTTAGTGATGCAGAAGGGAGAAGGTAACATGGAAAGCATTTGAGAGGGCTCTCTCTGCAGGATGATGCATGTACATGTATGTACAGACTCTTGCTTGCCTCTAGCAAACTTTGAGCTCAGGGAATTGTAAGCTTTTGTGACCCATTTTATACCCAAAAGAAGCAGAAGTCCTTTTACAATGGCAAGCGCCATTTTCTTCTCCTTGGCTGTAGAAAAATCCTCTCCATTGAACCCAAGAAATTTGCACTCGGTAGTAAATAATAATGAGGTTTAGTGTAAAGGACTCAGTTTATTTCCTCCCCCCTCCCAAGCTCCCTTTCATTTCTTCGGAGGTTTGTTTTGTACTCAAACGAAGCTGCGAGATACACATTGAACAGGAATCAAAGTGGTGCTTTCATGGCAGTGCTGAAGCTAATCACTTGGCTTGCTGCTACAGGCATCTGCAGGCACCTTGAGCTCTGCTACAGTAGTGTGCTGGCTCTGGAGGCCCAGCTAGTTTAAATCATAATAGTGACACAGTGTGCATGCCTTCTTTCAAAGAGCCTGGGCAAGCCACGCTGAGTTGATTTTCTTGGCACGCTGTGTACCTATAATTTTGTCTTATGTTTTGTAATGTCGGTATCTGGGCACAGAATCAAAAAGCTCTGCTGAATATATAAGATTTTTTTTTTTCCAAAAGAAAAACACAACAACAAACACATTCTTTGTTTTTAGATTGATAATATTCCTTCCAACAGCTATAGATGTTTAAGAACAAAGAAAGTTAACTGGGGAAAGGAAAAATGGGAAAGAAACTTCATGATTGTGGGAAATGTTCTGAGGGGTTTTTGGCAAGACTGTCCAGGTGTTTTCTTAGTGATTTTTTCTGCCATGATTTTGGTTCTCTGGTAGTATTCTAAAGTGACTGGGTTACTCAAGACACTGAGAAATAAATTATAACTTTCTATGAAACACCTGAAAAGCCATGCATGTACTCTGATGAGCTGACTTAGTCTAAAAGAATTGTCTGATGGCCACAGTTTATTCTATGTTGATTTCCATTTTTTTTACTGTTCGAGGAAGTAAAAGCAAAACAGGAGGATCTAGTTCTTTTACTCCCCACTTCATGTCCCAGCAGCCTGGTTTTCAAAGGTGGTGGCAGACACTGTGAGGGCTCAGCATCACTGAGAAGTCAGCTCCTACCTCTACTCTGGAAAGGAATTTGATGCCTTATTGCCTGTACAGGGCTGAAGAGGCAGCTGCTTTTCACAGTGAGGACACTGAGCACCTGAAAAGCCAAACCTACCCTTGCTGATCTCTATGGAAACAGGAAGAGTAGACTTCAACACAGTTCTTGATCTGTAATTTAGGATAATGGTGTAATTAACCTCATGATAGTATCATGAAATGGGCAAGAGTGGATGGGGCTCTATTCAAGTATAAGCAGAAGACCCAACTTAAACTGCAAAGTAACCAAGAGGGACCTTTTTGTTCCTATTTTCTGTTCATTGTATGAAATTAGTAAATGCCACCTACCTATAATGTTAGGGATGAGGCTGAGAAAGAACAACTTCTGAATATAAAGTAAAAAAGAGCGTGGGTGAGCTGTTATTGGCATTTTTTTTTTCTGGAGATCCACCAGTATTGGAGTATTATTGGAGTATTACAGATGAGAATTTTTTATGCATGGAGTTTTTTGGCCATCTCACTATTTTGTATGCATCAGTAATCAACTCCTTTTAAACACAATGTTGAAAAACTGCTGTGACTAAAAGCATCCCTATTTTCTCAGTGATTTTTTATTTCTCAACTCTGAGGGAAGGGCTTTTCCCTACCATAGGCATGTTACCATGGTATGTTGCACCCTTTTTGTCTCTTCTTCCTTTTTACCTTAGATTTGTCTATTTCCTGTGACTGCTGGTGCCAGTGCTTTCTCTAAGCTTTCAGGTTTGACTGCTTCTGTCAAAAGTTTTCTGAAGTTATCCTTGGTTTCCAGAGGCAAGAAGAGGAGGATAGCTGGGTTTTGGTTCATGGTAGTCAGTAGACCCAAAGCTGTTCCAAAAGTGTGTTTTGTTTCCAGGGAAGAGGATTTGATTTCAGAAAATTAGTCTCTCTAGCTAGTTGTAGGCAGGCAGATTGGTTAAAGTTTACAACCTCTTTTTGTTTAGCCCCTGGAACAGGGCCACGGAGTCTCAAGTTTCCCATATAAAGAGAGATCTGTACTCGGTCAGAAGGTAACCAGGCAAGGTACATGAAGGCTGCAGGGTGAATGGCTCTTTCAACAATGAAATCAGTTTGGGGTCTTTAAGATCCCAGCAGTGAGTTGTCTCAAGACAGTGTTGAGCAGGCAAAATTCATAAAACCCTCAGAGGGCCAAAATAACCACCCTTGAGAAAACAAAGCAAAACTTCAGAAAATACTAAACAGCAAAAAAAAAAAAAATCCCTACAAATCTGATAATCCTTATGAAGTTCTCTGGCTCTCGGGAAATCAGAGGAGGTGAGAGCTATTCATGTCTTCATTTCCTTCCCAGTGAGTCCTGTGTGCTTTGGCTGTTGACATGCATGCCCATGGTGTATGGTGTCTCTTGAAAAATATCTTGGTGCACTGTTGTTCTGGGAGCAAATGCACCCATGCATCCTGAGTTTGAGGATTAAGGATCTTAAATAGCCATTCCTGCAAACAGAGGATTTCTGCTCCCTTTCTTCCCGATGAATTAGTAAATCATATTCATACATTACTCTACAGCTCTCACGCAGGGGAAAAAAAAAAAAAAAAAAAAAAAAGGAAGAAAAGAAACAGAGAAACAGACTCAGAAATATTGAGTTCAAGTAACAGCAGACTTGACAGCATTATGAGAGATGCAGTAGTGAAGCTTTGTGTTTTTATTATCTCGTTTTCCTGATTTCATCAAATTAGTGAGGAAACTTGTTTGCTTTGCTCATTTATCTGGGCACTGTTGCCTTTCCAGTAGCATGCTGTTTGATTCTTTTCTTATGCAGTAATTTACAGAATAAATTCCATCAAGAAGAAAAGGAAATGTTAGGCATCTGATTTTGACCATCTTTCTTCATGGTTTGGGGAAGCTTGCAAATTGTCTCTATTTAAGTCCATCCTTGAATATCAGCAAGTTAACTGCACCAGCACAGCACCAGCACTCAACTTTACCACTTTCAGTATGTAGCTTTTAAACATAAAAAAATTTCATGTTGAGAAACATTAGAAGAAAAATGTTAGAAAACTGTACCTGAGCAGAAACGTCACCAAAGCAGTGACAGTTTGTTTAGAAAACTTATGACAGTCCCAGTATTTCTGGAGTATTTGTGGGACCTTGTTTTTGGTGAAACCATGAGGCTGAGGCCTGAATTAATTTCATGTAATCTTAGGCACGCTGAAGCACAGGATTAGCATCACTTTCCAGGCAGCTGAGAAAATCTTTATCCTCAAGGCAGCTTCTGCAGAGAAGGTGGGGTGAACCCAAACCTGCTGCAATGTGCACTGAGGAGCAGCAATTGCCGGGTGTCTCTGTGAGGTCCTGGCAATTTTCTGCTTTTGCTCATGTTACAAGAGGCTCCATTGTGAGCTGGATTTTTGCAGGGATCTCCATAGATGGTCGTTCTTGCAGTGAAACTTTTCCAGAAGTAAGCATTGCTTGTGCTCTTTCCCCTCTCAGTTTCTGGTTTTCTAAAGGTACATCTGATACAAAGCTGTTCAAATATTTGTCTTTAAACAAATGGGCTGGACAAGTGCTCAACATCAGGGAGAAAGTGCTGGGTTTTTCTGATATTGACTGGTGCCTGTTTTGTTGTGATTTTTAGGGAATACTAATTACTTTTTTTTTGTTCTCTGCTTAAGCTAAGCAAGAAATAGGTATAAAGTCTGGTTCACTAAGTGTGTGAGGTGATGCCAAGTGGTGTCAAAAAGTCCTTTTCTGGCAACAATGGGCTGTTGTTCAGTATCCTCACGCAGGTTAACCACAGAGCTGCTCCTGAGAATCCTTCTGATTTATGATGACATTGTTGGCAGCAGCAGAAAGCCCTCTAGCAGTGCTTTCCACAGTGCTGTGTCAGCAGTTTCTTAGATATACACACACTTAATATACGTATTTATAGCAGGGAATTCTGGCCCAGTTCTAGAATTCATCCTGTTTTTCTTTGCACTTGAGTGATGTTTATTCAGCAGTAATGTATCTACCTACGTCTCTGGTTGCAAATTTAGTGTCTATACAAATATCAAAACTATTCTAGTCAGAACAGCCCTGGGAAATGAATGAAATTAATTATATTGATCCTCTGTTGCAAATGCCTTGCTAGGAGGAGTTCCTGAGAGCAAAAGAGGCAAGGAATTCTGGTTCTGCAAGGATACAACTTGTCTCAATAAAGCACATATAATGGCATTAGAGAAGCAGCTCTGAATTCACATATGCAATAACTATAATGCAATTATTATTTGTCATCAGAACAGAGCTTCTGCTATGTTTGAAAGACATGACTTTTCCAAATTGAAGAAAAAAAAGGCCTTTAGCAGAATTTGCATTAAAATGTTGATTTCCTGTAGTATCATTCTTGGTACCTTCTTTCTACCTTTCCCTCTGTCCCCCAGGAATTAAAGAAACTCTGCCCTGCCTTGGCTTATATATAATTCATCCTTCATCTGTTTCTTATTTTTGTTCTCTTCTTGGGCAAAAAATCCTGATAAAAACAACACAAATGTAGAGCTCAAGATTTGAATCTTCAACCTTTATCTGAATGTTTTTGAGGGTGGTTTTTTTTGTTTTCTTTTGTTTTGTTGGGGGGGTTTTGTTGTTGTTTTGGGAGCCCCCCCCCCCCTCCCCCCCGCCCCCAGTCTTTGATTTGTCTAGAGCAAGCTACAGTTGTTTCTGTTCTGAGGCAGTAACATAGTGAAGTGTTTTGCCTATATTGAGCTACACACTGTATAACACCAATTCCTAGAAGGCAGCCTGTGGACCATACTCAGGTCCAGTTGAGATCAGGAACAGTCACACAATTCAGGCTCTTAAACTTTTCTTCTAGTTTGTAAATGCATAAATAAAATAAAGTGAAAGTACACAAACAGCTCTTTATTATTACATTGGTATTTTATTGCATCTCATGGGCAGTTGGTGCAGAGTAACTGGGTTAAGGATAAATGATGACCAACAGGAGGGATAAATGCACATGATCACAAGTGGGATGGAAAGTACTGGTGAGGCATTCCTCCTGCTGACAGATGCATGGGAATAGCCAGGCTATATCCAGACTATACCATGTTTAGCTCCAAATTCTTCCTTTGGGGACAAGTCCCACAGCAGCATATCATGTGCAGGCACCACAGGCCTGACCTTTTCTTCCATTATGTCACTTCCTATTATGTTGTTTTCCAGGATCTTAAGAGACTTCTCAAAGAAATTATTTAATACCACCTGTTGAAGAAACATTTCCTTCTTAGTTTTGCAAAGCCTATTGCAGTTAATATCTAGACATGCCTAGATTTGGGATTCTCTGGTTTTTCCTAAAGAAATTCTTATAGGATGTAAGTGACTAATAAAATTCTTTTGTTGGATAAAGAAAGGCCTTGATTGATTATCATTCTGCCTTTCTAAGGCAGTTTCTAATAACTTGCTTGACACAGTAGGATTTCCAGAAATGCTAAGTTCTTTCATCCTGTGGAATTATTCCTGGTCACAAAGTGCATTAAAGGCAACAAAAAGGCTTCAGTAAAGAGAATACAGTAACATTCCTGCAGAGATCTGTGATGCAGTTCTCAAGCTCACCTCAGCCATAATGTTTTTTTTCCAGGTGCTTCCCACTAGTCTTTTTCCTCTTGTTTTTCTCTTGTTTATATTTGAATGGGAGGGTTTTTTTCTTCGTTGTCTGGGCTCAGACAGGATTAATTGGCAGTGCTGGGAAAGACTCCTGCACTCACTTGTGTTGATCTCAGTCTTGGCATCACCCCCACCAGGCCTGAATATCACACAAAGTGAAAGTCCTGGGGTTTTGCTGCTTGGGATAAATGACTGCTAAGGGATAAATCACATCCTTTGCCCAGAATCTTGTCTTACCAGAATTGGATTTTCTGCTTCAGAAGATGGAGGGCTAGAGCTTTTCCTAAAAAATCTTTTTTTCTTTCTTTCTTTTTTTTTTTTTTTTAGACAGAAATTCATTTTTTGTGGACATTGCTCTTAGAAAAGGCAATTAATTTGTCTGAGGTTTCAAAAATCTTTGATATTCATCATTAAGGAAATCAGGCCCAAAGGCTATACTTTGGCAGAATTACTGAAGAGTTATTTCACAGGAAGCATGGGATAGACTATACAACTCCTAATGTATTTGTTACAACTTTCCTTATTATCTCAGAGTACATCTGATCCATTCTGCAATTTTAAATATACATTTTGATGATGAGTATAAAACCTTTTAAAATTAAGCATGTCAAATGCTAACTGAAAGAGGAAATGCAATGCCCTCTTAAGGCTTTCATTTTATGAGCATAGAAAGTGAGTTTTCTTGTCTGTCTTTTAAGTCCTGTAATAATTTCTGCTTCCATAAATGCACTGCTGGTGAGGTGATATTATTTATTGGTGAACAAGCAGTTTGCTGCATTGAGTAAATAGGGATGTAAGTCCAGGAAAGCTCAAAAATTAGGAAGTTTTAATGAAATGAAAAAACAGCTCTCTACTAAGAGCGTGTGTGTGCATATACATGTCTAGCTAAGTGTGAATTCGGTTTGGGTAGGAAAAAATAAATAAGTAAGTAAAGAAATATAGCCGTGAGTCCCTTGAATCTGTCCTGATCCTCTCGGACTGTGTCAGACAAAATATCCCTGTCCTAAGCACAGCAAAGTGTCTGGCAGGGTCCCTGTGCTTGTTTGTAACCAGCCAGACAGCAGCTGCAGGGGAGGGTGAGATAAAGTGAAAATTAAAAAGCAAAGGGGAAGCCAGGATATAAAAGAGATAAAAGCAAACTTGCCGTGAGCTACTGTTGTGGGTACTTCTAGAACAATTCAGCTGAGTAAGAGTGCCAGGCTCTTTCCTCAGTATTCATAGAATCCCAGAATGGGTAAGGTTGGAAGGGACCTCAGTGAGTGACCTGGTCCAACCTCCCTACTCGAGCAGGGCTCTCCCAGAGCACATGCACAGGATTGTGTCCAGACAATTCTTGGATATCACCAGTGAGGGAGAATCCACAACGTCTCTGGGCAACCTGTTCGAGGGCTCAGTCACCTGTCCCTTCATCCAGGTCATTGATGAATAAGTTAAACAAGACTTGACCCAGTATTGAACCTTGGAAGACACCACTAGTGACAGGCCTCCAGCTAGACCCTGTGCCATTGATTCTAACCCTCTGGAATTAAGGGTGATGCAATCCAGTGGTGCTTAAGAATCAGTCAGCTGTTTTCAAGATTGTTTTCACTCCAACTTCTCATGCGTAAAACTCATTAATCTCAATATGACTACAAGCGGGCTCAAGAAGAAGGCAGTGAGTTTCTGGAACTGGCCTGAAAAGCACCAAGAACTGAGCAGAAAGAGCTGTATTAACCCTTAATCTAATGGAGACATGCTCTTCTTTACATACTTCCCTGAAACATGAAAAAAATGAAACACACATGAATGGCAAAATTTTAAAAAGGTAGAGAGTGGACATCAGCATAATACAGAATTGCTTGGCTTTTGCTTACAAGTTTGGCTGAAGCACAAGTTGAACAATTACACATCTGTTTATTTAGGCTGCTTTAACCCACTGGACTCCACTGACCTTCCCTGCAGCAGGTTGCTTTCTTCAATAGGTGTAGTACAATTAAGTTTAAGGTGTAGAACATTTAAGATGTAGTACATTTCAAGGTTATTTGTTCATTTTTTAAAAATTTTGTTTGAAAGAGACTATTCCCAAATTTAATGTTGCACTTGGCTTTAATTCATCAAGGTACTTAAGTGTGTGCCATGTATAAGTATAAATGATTACTGTCCACTTTGGTTGGAAGTACTGTTCTTTAGATTTATGTTCTGCTTGAGTAGCTTGTTGAACAAAGGTCGTCATTTGTAGTTAGTTTTCTTCCTCTTTTTTTTTTTTTTTTCAAAAACAACTCTGACTTTACTGTTTTTATAAAGCTTCCAGCTTTTACAAGGAGAGTGGAATCACAACTGCCGTGGCCTTTTGTCCCTGTGTGTATAAATCCTGCGTAGTGTGTGAAAGCAGAGGACCCTAACCACATGCCTAAAAATCCATGTATGTCTAGAAATTTTTAACTTTCTTATCTCTGGTGATAAGGACCAGACAATTTGCCAGGACAAAAACTTCAGATTCCCAAAGATCAGGTCACTGCAATGAAATCAGGGCTAAACAACTTCATTTTATGGGCCAGTAAGTTACGTCTTATAGTGATGACTGGTGAAAAGCAGCAGTCTCCTGTGCCCCATTCATTTATGCAGGACTCATGAGATTTCCTTCCAGTCCTTTACTCACCAATCAGCACCGTTGTATAGGATTTAGGAGGTCACTGATAAATCTCACATGGCAGTACAGATTGATGAGAATTGGGTATGATTAAAGCTGGAAATGCTTTTGAGGTGTCTGCAAGGTACATCCATGTGTAATTTTTCTCTTATTTTATGTAATGAAAACGTTTTGTCACATTTTAGTCTTAGGACCAGATCCCTCATGATGAAAATAATTGTGAAGTTCTGCTTAGAAAGAAATCCATTACAAAAGTAAGAAAGTCACTCTTTTGGGGTGTGCAAGCTTTAGAGTAAGATGAGTTTTAGGCATCAGGATGGTGCTGTAAGGTCTTCCTGGAGCCTTTTCTTCTCCAGGCTGAACAACCCCAGCTCTCTCAGCCTGTCTTCACAGGGGAGGTGCTTCAGACCTCTGATCAACTCAGTGGCTTCCCTCTGGACCTGCTTCATCAGGTCCACGTCATTTTTGTGTTGAGGCCCCAGAGCTCCAGATGGGGTCCCAGAAGAATGAAGTAGAGGGGCAGAATCACCTCCTCTGACCTGCTGGCTGCAATTCTTTGGAAATAGCCCAGGATATAGCTGGCATTCTGGGCTGGAAGCATGCACTGCTGGGTCATACTGAGCTTTGCATCCACAAACAGCCCCAAGTCCTTTTCTCCAGAGCTTGTCTGGATCCATTCTCCACCCAGCCTGTATTTGAGCTTGAGGTTGTCCCAGCCCAGGTGCATCAGATTAATGGAAATGTTGTCGAATCAAGTTGTTTGGTTACGTGCAATCGGTCTAAGTTTGCAATGGAGGGAAAAACTCCATGAGCTAAATGATTGTGAACTTTGTTTGAGCACCAAAAGTCTTTAATTTAAAATGAAATCCCTATTTTACTGAAAATGTGAAGTTCCTTCAGCAGCTTCTTCCTAAAGATAAAACCCACAAAGGCTTGAAATACTCAAAATTGGAAACAATAATAATTACAGCTATGAAATGGGAAATTCTGCATTTAATGTGATTATATCAATATCTGTCACTTCTTCCTAAGCCAACCATGACATGTCTTTCTATAGTTTTCCAATGAAAGCACTCATCTGTGTGCTGGTACGTAATCTGGCATTTCTCCCATCTGTTCTCTGGATAATGAGTTGGTTGGGGTTTCTTTTCTAAATGTAGTAATTCCTTGTCCATCAAAAATAGTTTAGTCAAATACATACTGAGTTGGAGCTATGATGCTCAGTATTTTTCACTAAACAGTATTACATGAACATTTTCATAACTCAACCTCTGATCTTTTACAGCTGTCTTAGAGTCAAAAGAGAAAGATGGGAGAAAGAGTACAGCTAATTTACTAAGTGCTGACAAAGTTTCCAGATATGCAGAGAATGGGAGTTCCTTCAGGAAGGGAGAATTTCCATTTTTTACAGGGTATTTCCAAGGGCACCGCTTCTGCCGTCTTCCCCTTCCCGTAGTCACTTTGATTTAAAGGAGCTTAAGTATATCCATGATTGCTTTGAGCCCTACTTCAGTTCACATCAAAGTGTGTAGAAAAACTGGCAATTAACTTTAAGGTTGTAGGATCGTGACCTTGCTTCTGAGATCAGAAGTAGGATCACAAGCAGCAAGTTAGGCAATGTTACACTTCAGGACATTAGCACCTATAAAGCCAGTATATTTCAGTGCTTGTATTCAGCTCTGAGGGGAACTGGTCACTGATTTTAAATGTCTCAGTACATTTTTCAGATTTTAAGTTATTTTTACATTTTTTTTCTAAAGCTATTTGAGAATTTTGTGCCAGGAAGTTTTAGTATGGTACTTTTCCCATCAGAAAAAAAAAAAAAAAAAAAAAAAAAAAAAAAAAAAAAAAAAAAAAAAAAAGTGAAATCCCACTCTGCAATGCATACTTCATATTTGTAGAAGCACATTTTTTGTTAAAACACTTAAATTTCATTTGAGGGGTCAGTCTAAAATTCTATTGACCAGGCAACTCTGCTGCTTAAGTGCTGTTTAGAATGTGTCCAGGGGTCAGCTAAGTCTCTGCTGACATGTGCACGTCAGCTGCTGCCTTATCTGACTGCAGTTAGGAGGGCACATCTTCATTCTCCCAGCCCATCAGGCTGACCCTATGAATTTTTGTGCTGTAGGGCTGGTTGGTGAGGTGCATTAAGGTTGAATGCATTTCAGCTGAAGAGCATGGTCTGTCTAAGATGATGAAGGGGAGCTGACCATCAGAACTCCTTTTGCCAAGGACAGCTCTCCTGCTCTAGGTGCACAATGTGTAGTGTCTTGCCAATCCCAGAAATAGTATCCTGACAGTGTCTATTTCACTCATTCAAAAAGGCATTTGTATTCCAAGATGACACTTGTGGCACTTTGTGTTGGGGATTGGCGCGTGTTTTGCCTGCAAGATAAATGCAATGGCAGTCTCTTCCCATGGGAATTGTCATGACTGGACTCATGACCACCATTTCTGTGCAAGTGTGAGAGCTGCAAGAGTTAGATGCTGCGTGTTCAAACACTTACACTGCTGTCTTGAGGACAAGCTGCTTTTACTGGAGGAGGTGCAACACCACTTGAAAAGTACTGGTTTCTTTAGGGACGTGCAGTGCTAACATCAAAAAGTCCCTCACTTGGGCTTGATGTGCTTTTCATTAAAGCTCCTTGGAGGTCAAACGGTGCCAGACAGAGTCCCAGAGGCACAGAGCACAGAACAGAAGAACTCTATGAAGTTTACATGACACAGAAACACTTTCTGCATATGGCTTTGCACAGAATACTCACTTTGAAATATTTTTCCTTAAATAAAAATCACTGGGTTTTTTGGGTTTTTTTTTCAAAGCATAATCACTTCTAAGGAGCTATGTGATTTATTGTTTGTCCTGTACATTTTCTTTGCTTTATAGAATATTTAATTAGCAAAGGTCCTTCTGTTTCTGAGCCTTTTGAAATAAATTTAGGATCTCTCTGACAGCTGCCATTTTTTATACCCTGATACCATTACCTGCAGCAAATATCTGCTGCTCAAGCTTGCTTTTCTCTGATCCTACTCAGTCACGAAAGGCAGTGGTCTCCCTGCTTATTCCTTGTCTAGTCTGCCTCTTTTTTTTTTTTTTTGAAGCCAGATGGTGTATGCCACATGTAATTTGTGTCAAAACCAGTTAATATTGACCTGCTGCAGCACTTTTTTTGTATATGGTGGATCTCATAACAGTTGATGGATTTCACAACTGGTTTTGTTGTAGGACAGTAAGTGCACTCTGAAAGAAGCAGGTACTCCATCACAGAGACTCAATATGATAAGACAGTTCTGTCTTATGCTATCACTATAAAAATGGTGTTTACCTCAGCTTAGTTATCATTACTTTCTTACCATAATCCCAACACGGAATGTCTTTGTGATAGCTGGAGGTAGGTGCTACTTCTCTCCCCTTCTGGCACCTCAGTATATGTTGAGAATCTGCATTGTCATCTGGTCAGCAATAGCACCAGCATAAAACAGATTCGTTTCCACTGGGCAAAATCTATAAAATTAGACTTTGTTTTCATTAAATCTGTTATTTGGGTTTGCAGCATGATGGATGATGACTAATTCCATTGCAGCTGAAAAGACGATTTTAAAAGACAGTGAACCACAACAAAGGCAAAAGCTTGTGTGGAGGACATGGTTGGCTTTGTGGCAGGAGTTGCGTAAAGGAACAGTATATTCATGCATGACAACATCCTTTTCAGAGGCAAAAGGCAGGAAGATTAAATAGAGTGGATGTTACAACATGTGTTTAAAGTACTAAAGTAGGCTCCTTGCCTCGGTAACATATACTTTGATGAGAAGAATTTGAGATCATTACAGACGATAGAAGGTGAAATGTTCATGGCAGAGACTACAAAGCAGCGACATTTCTTTTGCAGGTGCTTGAGCGTCAGTGTTTATTAGTCATACATCACAGGAAAATCCATTTTGGTAATGTAAATAACTGGTTGTACGTTCACAAAAGCAGAGTAAAGTTATAAAATCAAGATGTTGGTTGTAGCATTGTTCTGTGGGACATCTAACATGTTTTCCGATCTGAGTGGAGGTACTGGCATTTTTTTTCGTTTCAGTCCTACATTACTTAATTTGATGAAACACGTTGCAGGGGGTTTTTTTGTGTAGATACGTCATCTCAATTATATAAAAAATTAAGAACCCAAGGATTTGTGTTGATGCTTAAAACCATTTTTCTACTAGTATATGTGTAATAGATGAGTATGGTACATTAAATTAATTGGTCTTCCAAGGTGGTAATCATTTCTTCTCTCTGATTTTCAGAAAAGTGCCTTTCTTTCCTGCCTAATCTGTTTGCAGAAAAAAAAAAAAAATTGTATCCAGTTGTATCTGTTCCGTGCAGTTGGCTATAGAAGTTGTAACAGGATTAAAAAAACGCACATATGTGACCCAGTGTGTGTCACTGGTGGAATAGACTGGAATTCCTCAGGCCAGCATGGCAGGCTCTGATGTCCTTCTAAAACTTGCTGTCCAAAAAGGTGTGTTATTAGCCTGAAAGAGGAAAAGAAATTCACAGTATTCATTGGTCAGCAATGTTTATGAAAATAGGACCTTGAACAGTCAGTGTGTGTTTGACCTTTTGACTTCCAGAGAATTCCTGGCAGCTTTGTACAACCAAAGGATTGTTTACGCTGGGTGTACGAGGCATTCTGAGATTGAGCTGTGATACCGAGAAATACCAGGAGTTACTACGTAGATGATTCAGATTAAATAAAAGAACAAAATGCCAAAAGAGACTGCAATGTTTACCTAAAATTTGTAGCACACTCCTTCAGGTATCTACATCTGCATCCAACTGGCAGAGCTTATGGGTACCTTTTGCAGATAGCTACATTTACCTGCATATATTTTTATAAAGTAAATATATTAAAAAACCATATATCTCTATAGATACACATATATATTTATTTCAGTAATTGAATTGAGAACATTTGTGAGGGATGAAATTAGATCTTGCTTCCAAAAAAATCTGTTTTTAAATCTTACAGCTTTGTTATGGTAGTGTGTTTTATGTTACATGAATTACGCTCTTTAATGTGAATATCTGGAAGATACATTCACCATCGGATTTAACTTGCATTTTGGAATGTCCACAGAGAAAGGATCAGCAGAGCAGTAATAAAAAACAGGCATTTAGTAAATTTTTTTCTGACACATCTGTGCGCAGTAAAGAGACACAGGGTTTTACCAGCCCTGAACATTCAATCATAAGTGAAACTTTACAACTGCAGTAACAACAGCGCTGTGAAAACATTCACTGGATTGCCACAAACTCTCTACTTACTACTGAAATCCTTAGATAAATATTGAATGAAATTTCTTATTGCAAGGCATGGCAAAGGAAAACAAACACACTTTCATATCCACTTTTTTCGCCTCCAAGGTACATCAGGTGACGTGGAGGCACGTTAATTGAAGTTGATTTTTAAAGGCTTGATTTCCAGGCTCTGAGTTGCTACAGGTGTATCTCTCTTGTGGTTACTAGGAGTGAAGGACTGAGGTTGTCAACAGAGCAAAAGAAAACATCATGAATACACAAAATCTGTAGCCACGTACAACTTCTGTATTTTTTCTCTTTAGCTTAGCATCTCACAAACGCTGACAAGTTAATTTAAAAATTGGACTCTGTTTTGTGTTTTGACAGTATTAGAAAAGGATGTTTATAAGAGAGGCTTTAAAAGATGCAGACATTCCCTCAGTTTGTAAAGCTTCAGCTCTGCACGTCTAGGTAAACAAGGTTTTTGCTTCATAGAACCACAGGATCATTTAGGGTTGGAAAAGACCTTTAAGACATCAAGTCCAATCATTAACCCAGCACAGCCAAATCTACCATGAGGAATGCTGTCTTATTTATCTTGCTGTGGATTTTATTTTCTGTTTGGTTTGGGTTTTTTTCTGTTTAATCACATCTTCTGAAAATATTTTCAGCATTTCAGAATTGCAGTAAATTTTTGTCTGACATGGGATGAAAATAACACTACAAAAAGAAAAGCATGTACTGAAATACTGATATTAAAAGGTTTCCTGTTTTATTAGTTATGTTAATACCATCTGAACCTGCAGAACTGAATCCAAAGTGACTATCCATGAAACAGTTTCTGTTTTCTTCTACTTTTGTCCTTAAGAAAGCCAAAGCATAAGAAAATTACTAGAATGTTGATGCTGTTCCCAGAACACTTGAGTTTACTTAATGCCAGGAAAATCAGATATGCACATCAGCAACTGATCAGGTGGTAACACAATGCACTGTTTTTACCAGCGAGACATACTGCAGTGAGTGTCTTTTATGGAAAGGCCTTTGGACAATATCCACACCATAGGGAGTTCACCACAGTGTGTGAATTACAGAGTGAGCAGGATGTTAACACAGCTACTGCTAGGCTGGAAACAAGTCATACAGTGGCAGAAAATATGATCAAAAATAGGCAATGTGCATTAGGGCCTGGATTACTCAAGTTTAAAGGGCTTGGCTTGTTAACAGCCTCTGAGAGCAGAAGTGTGTATGAGAGACAGGGATCTGAGCACCAACTCACGGGCTATGATGAGATTTGTACTTTACATTGGAAGTGCCACTTCCAAATTAAACACTGGCCACACCATTCACCCTTCCCTAGCACTCAGCAGAGAGCCTCTGGCACACATCCACTTTGGGTAAGCCTGGGCAGGTTGCAGTAGAGAGATCTCTGTTTTCTGGCCCCAGCAGCTGATATCTGCAGTTTGAAGGGGTCGCATTTCTTCCAGGACATCATGGAGCCCATGTGGTACATCAGGTCCCTCTGCTGCTCGCTTTCTGGAGTGATGTTGCTTGTAGGAGAGTTGAAACTTGAAGAGAGTAGTGAGTGGGAATGCTAGAAAAAATGTCAGCCTGTTTTCTGAGGGAAGAGTACCTCAAGAAGGGGTTCTTCAGTATCTCTGGGTACTTCTCAAGCTCCAGGCTTGGGACATCAGCATTGCATACCTTGACATCAGCATTATTTACTTCAGGACAAGACAAGCAATGTGCATGCTAGAAAATTAATTAAGCTGACATGTTTTCTGCATTTAGCAACAAGTGCTGCAAAGTGGGCCAAAACCTATACATGTGCTTGTGGGCGGTGCATTCTCAAAAACAAATACAGATTTTTGACAGTGCATTGCCCATGGGTGTCTGTCATTCAAAAACCATTCACAATAATGAGCTCAGGATTTATCATAACAGCAAGAGCAAAGACCAGAGGCAGGAAGGGTTGACTGACCCAGATGTCACCAATGAATGAGCAAGGTCCAGCAGACAGGTGGGGCTTGCTGTGATCTTCTCACCCAAGGGTATGCTTTGGTTCTTCGATTTCTGTTCTTTGCCTTCCATACTAGCCGCTAGTTTTCACAGTCTTGCCTTTTCCTGAAAAATGTGATTTTTCAGGGCCCTGGAATAAGTGAATTGCAGAGCCTGTAGTTTCTTTGGCATCCTGCCTATCTGCAGTGTACAGTTACCAGCCCCTAGGTGAGGTTCCCAGTGTGGGATCACCTGCCTCCTGGATTGTTCCTGCTCATCCTGCACTCATAAAGTATAGCAGTCAATTGGATAAAATTATGTTTTGAAAAGCAATTTTGCATTAAGGGAATATGAAGACGCTAAAGTGAGGTTATGGTTCATTTAGTCTGGGTGAAGACAGCAATTCTATAATGTACTTTTGTTAACATTTCCATATTAAGTCTGTCATAGTATCAGGCTAATTTTGAAGATTTGTAAGCAATTAGGTGGTGGTGATAGGATAAGTAAAATGTGTGACTAAACTTGTCTGGTCAATGAAAGGGAGGGATGAACCCTTCTGTTTGGTTTCCAGGTAGGTCAGAGAGAAGTAATTGCTGTGTTGCTCAAATTAGAAACCAGAACAGTTGTTTTGGTGTGTGTAACCTCAGCCACATGCAGCACATCCTCACAGTAACCTCCCCATTTACTTATGAATAATACCTCATCAAAGAGCCAACTGGCCAGCCACCATTTTATTCTGAATTCTAAAACACAGCATAAAATTAGTAACATCAAAGAGACCACTCAATAAACTAAGGCTGGCCCTACCTACCGCATACAGAGGTTGTGTTTCTGTTAAATCTAGCTTCAGGTGGCGATGCTGAGTTTGCTCTGGAGAGGCTGCCTCAGCTCACAGTTTCTCTGACCAGAATAATCCTCAATTCTGAAAGATTTTTAATTTACCTGAGTGATTTTTGCATGTTATTGAAAAAAAAAAAATTTTCACAGATACCTTAGCCTGACGCAGTTCACTTTCTTGTTTAAAATGGAAAAAGCTAACATTATTCTGTACTTTTGGCACTGTTGTTTTATCTTCTTACCGAAGAGCCCTGCTGTGCAGTGTGCCAAGCATGTTGTGACACTCTAGAAGGATGACCTCCCCTTTCTTCATTTTGCCTGTCTATACACTTTCCTTACTAAAACTAAAGCTAAATGCTTGCTGCTGTTCATTCTTTTTAATCTGGCTTTAAAACTATACCACTACATTCAGCAACAGCTCAGAGTTTCTGAAGACAAAGACATTTTATGTCACGATAATAGTGAAGAATACTTTCATCGTGTGTGAATGAGTTTTATTTTTAGAGTAAGAGTAAATGGGTGCTGGCATCTATTAGATGAACATAAAAATGAAAGAGACTAAATATTTTGAAGCACTGCACCTACATTTGGCAATAGCAAGACAGAAAGAAACTTCCCAGCTGGCATGTTACTCTCATGGAGTCCTGGCTGGTTTTAGACTTCCCTGTAGATTTGTCAGTCGGAGCTCTAGGAAGATCCAGAAATATACTCAGTACATATTCTCCAAACATTTTTAGAAAAACAGGAAATTATTAGAAGTCAGTGGCACAAAGAAATACAGTGACAGTAGAAGGGAACTCCTTTAGGCTACATGGATGTTGAAAGGCACAAGAAACCATATTTTAGAAACTTGGAATTTAATAATGTGTGACCAATGGTCACAAAGCCCTAGTCAGTCAGATGTCACTGGCAAAACTCCTGTTTAATTCAGCTGCTTAAAATAGATCTCAAAGCTGAGCATATAAAAATTTAGGCATATTTTGGAAAAGCACTATAACGTACTTTATATTAAGTGCTATGTATTTACTTATCCATCAGTGTTTCAAATCTCTCCCAAAACAAGTATTTTGTGTGTACCTTGGTGTCCCTAGGAACAAGAAAATCATAAAAACACCTTTTTTCCTAGTCATTTCTAGATTCCCTTACCAGCTCAGTTTGTTGTTTGGTTTTGGTATTTCTCCATGTCCTAGATTTTTGGGTTCAGCAAACACAGAAAAGGAGGAAATCTTTATCAAAGTATAGAGGTACACCAGCTTTACCTCCTCGTCTCTGGAACATTCTTCTAGCCCAGCTGGTAACTTGGGAAAGAAAAGGCTTCAAGGCTCCAAAGAGCAGGAGAAGATTCAGACCCAGTGGTCTTCCAGCCTTTGGTGTGGACCACATGATACAAGTTTTGCTACTTTTCTGAAATTTTGAATTTAAAAGGAGATTTTTATAGAAGGGAGCTTTCTTGCTTTTTTAACTGGAAATCCTTCCAGCTTCCCCTACCAAAACTTTAAGGTAGGATGAAGTGCCAGAAGATTATGCCAGACACAAAACCAGTGCTTTTAAGTATATGAAGGAAAAAAAATCAAAGGCCTCTGGCTTGAATGGAGAGGACTGGGGGGAGGAGGGGAAGAGAGGTGATAGATTTACAATGTAAATGCAGCCCTGTATAAGTGACCTAAATATAGACAAGCATTTGATATTTCCTTTTATAAACCCCATGAAATTTTTAAAATACTGAAGTATTGAAGTGGATTTTTTTTAAAAAAAAAATTCTGTGTGCCTGAATTTAGCCCATCCCTTTTTGTATCCCAAGCCTCTGTAGAGGAGAGCTGCCACCTTGAAGAGGATGCTTGGCCAAGCCAGTCTCCACCCCATTACTGGGAGCAGTCATTTCACCCAGAGGTCATAATTGCAGGAAATAAAATCAACAAGAATGTTACACAAGTGTGTGTACATACCAGTCCTCTAAGTGACTTATTTATGTCTATGCCGTAACGTCTGTTCATTAAAAATCTCACAGAAGTCGTCTTCCCCTGGCCCTTAAGCTGTAGAATTCTGTTTAATACCCTCTTGCTCAGAAATCAGCAGCTCTCCAGACCCCGTTATACAATGCAAGTCATGACAAAAACTCAGCCTGCAGCTCCCGTCGCTTGAGCTTTGGCGTTACGAATTTCGCCCGCGTCGCTGCAGGGGATCAGGGCACAGCTCGGGGGCACTGTTTGTTTTCCATGTAAGAAAATCCCGTAGCATTCCCCGCAGCAGGCTGAGCCAGGGCAGTGGCAGTTGTTGGCGGAGCTGGGGCATCGTCAGCCAAAGCACGTCATACATCACTGTCCTCGTTCACAGCCAGGGAACGTGAGCGGCAAAGGGGAAGGGATTTGCAGAAGCTGTGCTTGACTTCTGGTAGCTGTGCTCTGAAGAAAGTGGAACATCAGGATTTTGGAATGGCTGGGAAGAGAGAAAGGCATAAATGGTGCTTGGTATTGGGTTTTAAATTATTCAAGCAAGTAGCTGTCAGGCAGGTACTGAGAGGTATTTAAATGCTGTTGTAGTCGGTGGGAGTGGAACACTCAAATACCTTTCGGAGGTTAATGTCAGAGGTCAAGAGAAGGATTTCACAGACATTGAACTTCACCTCTATAGAACAATTGAGTTGGAAGCTTTTGTCTCAAGGTCAAATTGAGTGAGGTGCCTCTTCAGTCAGGCATGCAGCCCCACACCTGTACCTGGCACCTGCCAAATCTGCACAGTCAGCTAGTTGCTAATGGCCACTGGGGCTGGTGCTCCCTCTTGGAATCCCAAACTGGGAGGTTCCCTCAGGAATTTGCAGATGGGAAATTTGCTACTCTGACTTTCCTTGAAAGAGCAGCATATATAAAATGTTGTAGGGAGAGAGGTTGGTTTTGTTTTTGTGAGTTTTTTTGTGACAGCAAGCCAAAAGTTTATGTGTAGGGAGAGATTTTCCATGACTCTCAGTTTATTAATAAAATCTTTCTTGGTTTTTTGGTACCAGTGACAGGTCCTACATTTCAAGTAGGACAAAAATATCTCCAATGTTATCTCTGTGGTTCTCTTTTCTTTTAGCTACGATCCACACTAGAGGATTCTTCCAAGGTTTTTCAAGCTTCTAAATGCCCACAAGAGTTCCTATTAACTTACCACAATGCTCTGCCAGCCATCTGTTGTGGTTTATATCATTAAATATCAGTAGGGGCTATGTGTTACAGAACAGGGAGAAAAGCTCTGACATAATAGAAGTTGTCTCCCAGAGGAAACGATAGAGAGCCAGAGGCTACATCATTTTGGACATTTAAAGCAGCTCAGACTAAAGTGTAGGAGCTTGTACTGCAGGGCATTTTTGCAATCCTATCTGTGCAACCACAGAGGTCTAAAGTCTTCCTGGTTCTTAGCAGGCAGAAATCAGGATAAAGTCTGTAGACCTTTAAGAGTAAGTTACCTCTTTCTAACCGTAGAGCACAATATTTTCCCGTAATAAATTTGCATTGCAAATGAAACTGCTTGAAATACGTGTCTCTGGGAGAAGTAGAAAGAATATACCTTATATGTATTTGCATTTCAATAGCACCTGAAATGTGTTGCAGGTCTTCTGTTTGCATCTGGCTGTCTTGGATAATCAGAAACCAAATACCCAGAGGTATTGCTTTTTAAGGGAACAGTTCACAGCTGGGACATGAGATTATAGCAGATTTCACAGAGACTGACTGATGGAAGAGTTGCAGCCAGTTTGGGCTCGTGGAGTAACTCTGCATGTTTGTATCTCTGCATGATCTGGCTTTATCTGCTTTACCAAAAGGAAGAACATACTGAAGGTTTTCTCCTAAACAGCCTTAGCATCTGACTTTGCAAATGCCACTTTATTTCTTCCACTGCAGTATATATGCAGCTTCTCTGGTGTCTGTCCTGTCTTTCCCAACTTCTCCAGCATGACAGGCATGGCAGGTATAAAACAATTAACAGCAAAGTAGTGTGCAAAACACCCTTACAACTTGCAGTTAACCCCCAGTTATTCACCAGTCCAGACTCCTGCATTCAGCTGTGACAGTGTCCTGTGGGAACAAAGGAACAGCCGAGCATACAAGAATGATTAAGGTGATAGCCTAGAAAATTATACTTCTCCAAATCTTTGCAATTCCTAAGGATGTGTTCAGACAAGGAACCATGGATTGCCACTGGGCATGTTCGTATACAAAGATACTGAGTATTTTGTTCAGACATGCCTAAGCTCATACTGACATATTTAAATCCAGTGAGTGTGCTCTATGTCCAATACACTTGGTATTTCAAAATCAGAAATATTTTACTTTGTTTATTGTTGGTATGGCGCTTTTTTTTTTTTTTTTTTTTTTTTTTTGGTTTATAAAAGTAACCAGAAACAAGAGAGCGTCCAGACCTTCAATCCAAATACTCTGTGTCTCATTGCAAATCATGTCATGGCTTGTTTTTTGTGAAGGGAGTGTTTCTAGAAGAAATAGCCAAAAATGTCAATTTCATTTACTAATATTTGGCCAGAATACTTAAAAGTCCTTTAAAAAGATAAAATAATTTAAAATATTAGCTTTCTATTCGATTTTTAGCAACTGGCATTCAATTATTTGGTGCCCAGCGTACTCAGAAATGCTCTAGAATACAAATTTCTAAGACTTTCCTCAATGTGACAGGAAAAATTATACAGTGCATAGATAAATTCAAAAAGTGCTGTGCTTCATCTGTGGGTATAATCCATTACTACTTACCTGTCTTTATTCTGTTTCTGTACTTGGTTACTTCACAGATTCCTTCACTTTGTCCTCATTAGTACCCAGAAATGCATCCTTCATGCATGTCACCAGTGTTCTTTGTTATCAAACACAGATGTGAAGAAACCACTGTGATTTTGATACTTTTTCAGTCATTGGAAATTTCTTTGTTGTTCTCTTTGGTCCTGCTCCAACACTGTAGGAGTCGGTGATTGTCTTTCCACCAACTTCAATGGGATTTGGATCTTGCCTTTAATAGTTCCACTAAATTCATTTTATTTCCAACCTTCAAGCATGTCTCAAATTTATTTTATAATTATAATGTTTTGCTATTTGACCTTCATGGATTTTATATATTTTTGAATACTGTCTTTATTCCATCAGTTGCTTCTTGTAAAATTTAAACCCTATTGCAGCCCTTTACCCAGGCACTAACTCTGCTGCTCTCTCACACTCTTTTCCCGAATTCTGTTTTTACTCTGCTAATAAATTACTTACAGTCTCTTCTTATGGGGATTAGTTTTAGGTTTCACTCTCCAAAAGTATCTATGTTCCTCCTAAGGCAACTCCACCACCTCTTTCAGCTTCAACAAAACTTGTCTGCTCTGCCTCTTTGTCAGCACACATTGCAAATTTCTCTCATGAAAATAGATTTCATTTAATTAAATCAGTCTGTGTATTTACAGCCATTTCTCACAGTGAACTTTTCATGGAATCACAGAATTACAGAATGGCCAGGGTTGGAAGGGACCTTAAAGATCATCCAATTCCAACCCCCCTTGGCATGAGCGGGGACATCTTACACTACACCAGATTGCTCAGAGCCCCATCCAGCCTGGCCTCGAACACTTCCAGGGATGGGGCATCCACAACTTCTCTGGGCAACCTGGGCCAGTGCCTCACAGTGAACAATCTCTCCCTAATATCTGATCTAAACCTCCTCTTTCAGTCTGAAGCCATTCCCCCTTGTCTTGTCACTACGTATCCTTATAAATAGTCCCTCTCTGTAGGGACTTTGCTGTAGGCTCCCTTCAGGTACTGGAAGGCCACTTCCAATCAGGTCTTCCCAAAGCCTTTTCTCCTCCAGGCTGAACAATCCCAACTCTCTCAGCCTTTTGTCATAGAAGAGGTTCTCCATCCCTCTGATCATCTTGGTGGACCTGCTGTGGACTCATTCCAACAGGTCCATGTCCTTCCCCCTGTGCTGGGACCCCAGAGCTGGATGCAGCATTGCAGGTAGGGTCTTAACAGGGCAGAGCAGGGGAACAGGATCACCTCCCTGGAACTGCTGGACTGCTGCTTTATAGATGAACCTCTCTGTTGTTCAAAAGCCAGATCTCAGCAGTGCCCAAGACCAAATGCAGAACAAGGGCAGAAGGACTCTCTACTATTAACAGCAGGAAAAGTTTATCCCCCCACAACTCATGTCATATGATGTCACTTATTCATGTTAGGAGAGGGTGGCAAATGCATTACTTTGTTAGTTTCATGTGGATTTTTTTTTCTTTGAAAGATTTGGAGAAAAACTGTGATGTTACACAAGACCTGAAAGTATAGGCAGTGCCAGTAATGTGGCAGGATGTAGAAAAATGGGAGGCAAAGCCAGGTATGAGACAGCCAGTATTGAGATAGCCAGCATTTCCTTAAAAACTTGCACCTAGAGGAGAAATTATTGTCAGCAGCTTGGCATTAGAGGAAAAAATAAATTGGCCTTGTTCCCAGTTTTAGTGGACACAGCACAAAAACCACCATGATTTTTGCAGGTTTTTGTACTGCCCTTCACAAGGGGAAAGACTGTGGCAAGGAAAGTATCCACCCCTTCTTCCATGCTATGGCTTGGATGAATCAGTGAAGCCCTAGGAGGGGATCTGGCTGCTGCTACCCAGGTTTTCTCTGCCCTGTGTAGAGAACAGGGGCACATCATTTCATTCTGCAGTGCTTTTGGTCCTGTATCTTCCTTGAGCAGGAAATTAAAACAAAAATGGAAAGTAGTTTGCCATTAACATGGCAGTGATTATCTGACGACCAGACTCGGCATCTATTGAAGTCAAAGGGAAAAAAAAAAATAGCATCAGCTTCCAAGAGCTTTGGCTCAAGGCCTAGGAGAACCTCTTCAAATTTCTGAGGATTGCTAGGCTACTGAAAAATAATGTACGTACAGTGCTTCAGTGTACATATGTTGCTTTGATTATTTCATGGATATCACGTGCTTTGATGTTGGAGGCTACATAAAGACCGCCAAAAAAGATCTGTTAACTAATGACTGTTTATGCTGTAGTAGGCAAGTGCTGAAACTGAATTTGGCCTTTTTCCCCTGGGACGGAATCCAAATAAATGTCATGAAGTAACTGCACAAACAGCACTCACTGGAAAAAAAAGGTCTTTGTTTCACTAATAAGCTCTTTTAAGGAACAATGGATACAGTTTCTCAGTTTTCTTTGCATCTGACAAAATAAAGCAGGCAAGAATTCTATTTTAAGGCGGTTTGAATGAAAGCAATGAAAATTGGTTTGCTTAACAAAGGTAACTTGACTAACTGTTTGTTGTCATTTGGAAGATGTGAGAACCCCTATGAATGTTTCTTAATTCCTGAAAGAATTGCGTGGCTGAGGAGGTTTGCTTGTTTGCTTGTCTGGTGAGGGCAGTTGGGTTCCAGCACATCAGGCAGATTTCACGGGCCAAAATACACCCAAGAGTTGTAAAGTAGTCAGAGGATGCCGATGCTCAGGAATTTACAAGAAAGTGTTTTTTGTAGGGAAGTTACACTGTCATTAATTTACTTGTGATTCTTATTGAACTGCAGCTTGGGTAGCTGTTTTCTGTAATTCCTCGCTTTCAATGTCTGTGATACCACTTTTGGGACAAATGCTCTTTTAGTTGAACATCTTGGAGCCAGATTCCTTCTGATATCTGGGTAACGCTGCATCCATTACATACTGGAGGAACTGCTAGTTTGAGCCATGGTCAGACTTTGCCAAATCCAGCCATGTCACCAGAATAAGTTCCAGTCTTTAACTACTTGCTGTACTTCCCCTGCCAAAGACTGCTGCTCTCTCCATCCACTCACACCACTTGTGCAGGAGCTCCCTCATTTGTTTTAAGCAGAAATCAGCTCCGTTTGTTTTGCTCATCGTTGCCCTGTACCAAGATAACAGGCTCAGCCTGAAGCTGCGCCATGTAGGAAGTGTTCATACAAACTGTTCAATGAGCACATCAGTGGGGGTGATCCTTAATGAGGAGAGCATGGAATGGTGCTGAGCAGCTGAGAGTAGTAACCCCTTCCAACTCACAGCGGGGTCCCAAAGAGGACATCTGTTCATGGCTTCTGTCTGCAGCTCCTTTGTAGGTCTGACCAAAGTGCTTCTGCCAAAAATGAGTGATTCCTACTAGGGAGGGGGAAAGAAAAAAATTTAAAAAGCGGGGGCAGGGGAGTTGTTTTAAATTTTTTTTGGAGGTAAATGTTAATTTGGAAGAAATTCGAACAAAAAGTGAGGTGGTGCCTCTGGTGAAGGAACTGATGCTTTATCCACTGAATTCAGTGAAGCTGGGTCTTTACAAAAAACATCTGGTTCAAGATTTCTTTTGAGTTGAGATTTCAATTTGTAGATTTGCATGTTTTTCATGACAAAAGAAAATCGGTTTCTTCACTTCTAACACCTACCATTCTACTGCTGCAAAAAAAAACCAGGAGCACACTCAACTCCTACTCAGCCTATAAAGACTTCACTTCCAGATCCTTAATAAAGATTTTGGCCCTAGCTATTTAAATGGTAAACTGCATTAAAATTGATGGGTATGAGTGTAGCCTGCAATCTGTAGTGGTGGAAAACCTCATTTCCATATGGCTCTTCTGCTGTAAAGTGTGAAGAACAAAGTGTTTACTCTGATGTGCATGCACATCATTGATTTGCTAAAGGATTTATATTCCTTAAAATAAATACATTACAGTGGGGCAAAATTGGTATTTTGCTCTTTGCTCAGAGCAAAAATTTCTTTTCTAATTTCTTTGCCCTGTAAATGTGTATTAAAAACTCCCAACTTGCAGTTGGTAACTTAGTTACCATATTTCAGTAAGTATCTCTCAGCAGATTTTCTATCTCAAATGATTTGACATTCTGTTAGTGTAAGACTTTATCAAGGGAGTTTCAAACAGTATGGAGTAGACCCCCCCAAACTGCAGAGCTTCTCCACAATTACCCCTGTGTGCTGCTTAAAAAACATTTTCAGAACAAACTGCATAGTCCGTCTTTAAATCACACCATCTCTTATTTCTTCAAAACATGGACCTTAATGAAGGCATAAATCCTTGGTGCTTAATCTTTCTAAAGAAATGCAGTAGTGTTTGCACAGGGAGGAAATTATGAAAAAAATCAGTAACTACTGAAAAAGCACAGAGTATCTCAATATCACCATTTATATAAACATCAGAATCTGTTTGCTTTATAGTAAAGAATACAAGAAACTGACTTTTATCTCCTCCCCCACAGATTTCAGTAAATAGTAGTCTCAGAATGAAATTATCTTCAGTGTCAACTGTGAAACCATGCTATGATGGTCATAAGGATGGTTCCAGCTTCAGTATACCTCTGCAGGATAAGCAAGAAATACCTTATAAGTAGAGCCTGTTAAAAGAGGAAAGGGCATAATTTAAGGATCAGTATATAAATAAGTTGTAACTCTTTTTTTTTTTAATCTATATTGCTTTTCCTAAATGTACTAAAACTGTAAAGTAATATCAGTGGAAAATTGCAGCAGAATTATTTGTTTTCATAGTTCATTTATAGTTAATTTCCTGTACTAGTAGTACAGGGAAAATGATTTAGCAGCGAGTCTAGTGTGAATTCCTTACAAGAAACCAAAAGATAAATAGCTTACTCCCCACTGCCTAAAGGTTTGAGAGTGCGGATGAATTGAATTAATAAAATCTTTGGAGCCTTTGTGTGCTCCAGTATGGAAGGCATGAAAGGTATTCCTCCACTGTGCAGTTTATTTTCTGTACATGTTCTCCAAGAAGGCAACATAGAGATAATACAGGACAAATTACCTTCAGCTTTGAAAATCACAGTCTGCTTTTAAGCTCTCTTCAGGTGCAGCTGAAGGCTGTGGGCTTTCTACCCTCTGCCTGGGGAAAAACCAAAGGTGCCCCCACACAACTAAGGCATTTGGCAATCGGATGGGTGCAGAAAGGGCTTTTGCTCTGCTCTTTCCATTCCTAGGGAGATACGTGGTGGTGCCCTCCATGTGCATGAGCTCAGCTGTGCTAGCTCATCCTGCTAATTTCTTCTCTGGAAGCCAGAAGGCTATTTATTGTGAGGGTCACTCCTGTGTCTGAGTGCTTGACTGCTGTCACACTGAGGTAGTTTTGCACTTTCTTTGTCCGCCTCTCAGCTGTTGCTCAGCACTTACTGCTGGCAGTGGCCATTCAAGGGAAGGAAGAGGAACAGGAAAGAGAAGGGATTCTCATCAGAATTGGGCAGAAATTTTATTTTGGTGTAATTTTTTCTTTTCTTAAAACATATAGGTACTGTAAGGTGTATATAATTACTGTACTAAAATGTATGTGGGTGAAGAGTAAGAGACACAATATATCCCATTCTTCTCTCATTGGTAAACTAATCAGACTAGCAAGTAGATATTAATGGTTCATAGCTGCTTCCCACTTTTCCTGCCCTCCAGCTGTCTGCTTTTGAATAACAATTTGCATTTCCTCCCAAACCTCTCCTAATAAAAGATCTCAATCTGACTGGTTCTGAGCTACTTTGACTAGAGAAGACTGGACTGAACCTGCTGACCAGCTGCTGTTGTAGCTCTGAAAAACAAATAAATTCACCTCCCACACATTTACTCCTACACATTTTCTTTCATCGCTGACATATGAGATACAAATGGAATGGTCTCAATTATGAAGATCAGAGGCATTACATGATTAAGACTGCCTCTCTATTTCATTGATATCCAAAAGTAAAATACACATTATGTTTTCTTACCTAATTCACAAAGCTTTTCTATACTGGAATATGTAAATCTAATTTTATACATTCAATGCAAAGCATAAAGCAAGCAAATGCATCGCTGTAATAAGCCACTAAAACTTTGTTGTTCATTTTGTAGAGGATAACTTTGGCAGTTCATATGGTGTATTAAACAAGATCAGAGGTTCATATTCTTGACTAACAAAATGCAGTTGAACTTACTGATAAACCAAAACGTGAACTGGTAACAGAACATTTTTCATTCAGTCTGTTCTATTTTATCCACCTGGAAAATAAGGATCAACCAATCTGGTATCAGAGTTGGAAAGTTTTAACAATGCTGGCAGCTCATTTTAAAAGGATGCTTAATGATGAAGTACATTAAGGGATGTTACTTGTTACCTTGCTGTGGGGATGCTGACCATCAGTCTAAGACAGGAGCTCAGTGCTCACCACGTGATCACAATGTTGTTGTGGAAGGAAAAGGCTGAATGTGGAGCTAAGTGAAGTAGCAGTTAACTGTGTTTGCTTGTAATCTTTTCAGATAAGGCAACTTGAATTATAAGCATACAGGTTCATTGCATGATTGTTAAGAGGTTGGCTTAACTCTGAAAGGTGCTGAGCAGCTGACAAGTTTCACTACATTTTTACTTCTATAGTAGTGCTGAAAACAGTACCCTTGAATTGAATAGAGCAGGATCAGGTCCGAGTTTGGAAGTCTTCACAGGCAGATGTGTGTGAGAAAATCAGTGAGACTTGGTGTGTGGCTGGGTGGGCATAGCAGTCAAGTGAGGAACATGCTTGTGTACCTGCTTGGATGACCTGCTGTATTTAGTGTATTCAGCCACATGTATATGGTATTATTAAAATTATGCAAGTAATTAGACTGTGAGGATAAAGAGATTTGCAGTGAATGTACAAATAAGAAACACTGACTGCTTCCTAGAAAAACAGATGGCACTAATATTTGTAAATTAATTGAAATAAGTTGACGATGACTTCTTAGTGAAGGTCGAGGAAACTTAGGCAGGTTTGGATTATCCAGCAGCTGGAGAAGGTTATCTTATTTGCACTGTTTCTACACATAACTACTGCTGAAATCCATAGCAGCCCTGTTTATTTATTTTAGAAGTGTAAAACTGACATTTTTATTATAGTAGGAAACAATATTTTAATGACTTCCCAGTCAGGGAATAGTGTAATTTTTGGACATACGGGAGCCACCACTCACATGGACAAGAGTGACCTATTTGAAATGCTGGGTATGGATTGCCAGAGAAGCTTGACAGGTTCCCTGCTAAAGGACTCTTAAACCCTCTCAGAACAGTCTCATGGATCCCCCACAGCTTTGAAAGATGGGAAGCAATGGCTGTGAGTAAATGGCTAAGGAAGGTAGTGGTGTATTCCCATAGGGATCTGGCCTGGAGCTTGAGCTGTTCAACATATTCATAAGTGATCTGCACAACAGTGGTATGACAGTATTTGCTAGTGATCCAAAATTATTTCAGCTAATGGCATTTAAAATTAGTTGTGTGCATGACACTGAATGGCAGATAAAATTCAGTGTCAGTAAATGAGAAGTAACTCATACAGAGAGAAACCTTGTTTCCCCATACAAGCTTGCACTGAATTAGCTGTTAGGACTCAGGGAAGAGATGAGTTCCTGTGGATTAAAGCTTCCATTCATTCCCCAGATACTGTATAGAGAAGAATTTGGAATAGCACAGAGAACAAAACAAACATCTTATACGTGATAAATATTTTATTAATATAATACAGAATAAATGTAGATTTCCAAAGCAGTGACATGGTGCAAGGGTGGAAGCTGTGCTTAATCAAGTATTTGAGAATCTGCCCTGAAGAAAGATCTGGGCTTTGAGCTGTGGTGCCTGTACTGACAGGCAAATGTCCCTGGAGTGGCACAGTGCTCCTTTCTGCCTATTTTGCCTTAAGTCCAGCAGCATCACCAGAGGGGGCAGTTGGGGGTAGTACCTTCTTCATCACAAGCAAGACTTGTCAGCAGCCTCTGTCCAAAAGGTTTTTCATGGGATGTAGAATTTGCAGTTCTTGAGTCCTTTTACTTAATAGTAGATGGGTTCATGAGCCTCTCTTGTTATTTATTTTACATTACACATTTATATGAGTTTAACTCTCAGATACCAGTTTTATTTAAACACAACATATTTTACAAATACATTTTACAAGTGCACCACAAACATTCCCTTTATTTGTGTATTGAACAGATGGTGGACTCAGCAGCTCTGTCACAAGAGCCCAGGCAGCAAGTCCAAGGCTCTGCACTGTACTCAGTACTATTCTGTCTTGTCCTGAAACACCACTTAGTTGGAAAACACTTTTCTCAGCAAAAATTCTCAGTTGCTTCTATTTAAATGTTTTGGGTTGTGGTTTTTTTGTAGTAACCAAGTGTCCAACCTGCCTTTCTGCCAGCTAAACACTCCCCTTGCAGCCCCACCTAACTCAACTTTTCCTTTCTCTCCTGGTTGGTGCTTTTCTAGGCACTGATTAGAACCCTCTGGTAACACCAGGTTTGGTGAGCATTGAAATGGTTCCTTGTGTGTGTGTGTGTACTTGAGCACATTTAGTTGTGGAGGGGAAAGGGGGCACAGGTTTATTCACTAAACAAGCAGCATTTGGGCTCAGTTTTACCTTGAGCACTCAGGAGAGCAAGTAGCTGCAGGAGCTGATCACATTGCTGGTATGTTTATAGTATAGCATGGAAGGTGCTATGGAAGTGCCAATTACTCTATTAATACTAGTAATTAGTTTTTTATACCCTACCTTCATTTTATGCTTTTCCTAAGAAAATGTAATCAGTGCAGACTACCTTAACTTTCAAGTGTCTAAATGCGGTTCATTCCAAGGGTTAACCATACTTGTAGTTTACTGTATTAGTCCCAGTTGTATTTGACATAAAAATGTTTTTATAGCACAACCAAATACCAGCATATTTGTGGCTGCAGTCAGATGTTTTTAACTATATTGGATATAACCCACAATGGTTTCAGAAGATATTTCCATTGTTTTAGCCAGATTTAGAGAGGCTGGATTAAGCTATGGCCCAGTGGTGTTTACATATGTGAGTATCAGTCTTAAAGGGCAAAGAATATGATGTTCCATAAACCTTTATACAGAAATAAATACCTCGCAGCAAAAATGTTTTTCTAAGATCAGTTACTATTTCAACTATAATGACCTGCTTGGAGAAGGTCAGGGGCCAAATTCTTCTCTCATTTACACTGGCGTAAATCCACAGTAATGTAAGTGCAGGATTTGGGCTTGGGAGTTTAAAACTTGGGAATTAATTTTCCCTTGACCCACAACACTTAATGCAATCTATTCTGCTTGAGCTGTTAATTTAGCAAACTATTCCATGGATAAGATCCTGATAAACTACCTAACATGAGAAATAAATTCAGTCAGAGCTTCAGGGCAGAATGTAGTCCTGAGCAGCCCTTGTTTTAATTCTCTCTTTCTGAAAACAAAACCCCTCCCAGTGCTGATCTGCCAAAAGGCTTGTTCAGGTTGGAGATGTTACTGTTTAGACAGAATATGTATACGTATGTGTATCTATTTATGTATGTCAGTAATTTACTGAAGTTCTGATCCAACTTCACAAGTGTACCAGTCCACAGAAATCCTCAACTCATAATTGCCAATGCAAACACTCCTCAGTCTTTATCAGTCTTCTGGTTGAACCAAAGCTCAGTTGATGTATGTTCCTAATTTTTGCAGTTCAGTTTCCATTTTAAACTTTATGGACTTTTCCCAAATCATCTGTAACTTCCCACTGCAATTAGTATTTCTGTTCTTTACTGCTTGCAGTGAACAGCTTGTTAATGAAAGGTAATTTAGTACCAATTTGAACATCAAAAACTGTTAATATTATGTAAATAGAAAGGATTTTTTAACTGCATACTTCTGTGAGTGCAGTGCAAATCCAGTGTGTGTACACAAGGCAGTCTGCGTTGCTCTTGAAAAAAAGTAGCAAATGTTTTGTAGGTTAAAACAGTCAGTTGTTTAACATAGCTGCTTAAAACCGGATTCACAGATCCTGTGTTAGAAGTGTCCCTTGTAGCAACCAGCTGTGTGGGACTCAGTCATTGCCCCCCTCAAATTGTATTCACTCAACCCCCCAACCCCAGTGGGATGGGAGAGAGCATTGGGAATAAAAAAGGTGAAATCCATGAGCTGAAATAGAGACCAGTGATGCACAGTGCAGTTGCTCACCGCCTACCGACTGCTGTCCAGCCAGTTCCCAAGCAGTGTTTGGCTCCTCCCAGCTAACTTCCCCCAGTTTATTTACTGGGCGTGGCATTCTAGGTATGGAATATCCCTTTGGCCAGTTGGGTCAGCTGTCCTGGCTGTGTCTTCTCTCAGCTCCTTATGCCTCCCAGCCCACTCGCTGGTGGAGTGGTGCGGGAGGCTGAAGAGTGTTTGACTTAGCGTAAACACTGCTTAGCAACAACTGAAACATTAGTGTGTCAACATTATTCTCCTGCTAAATCCCAAACACTGCACTATAGCAGCTACTAGGAAGAAAGTTAACTCTATCTGAACTGAAACCAGCAAAGCACCCATCCCTTATTCTGTACCATATATGTCATGCCCAGGCCCCACACTTTCCAATGCATCCTTTCCTGTCTTTGGATATATACACCCAGGCATCATTCCCTTTGTCTATGGGCCATCCCTTTAAAGTTTCTGTTGAGTTTATTTAGTCAATGATTTTGGGATCCATCTGTCATAGCAGTCCAGAGGGCAGGAGAAATGGTCTGTGGTGTTGGATCGTTGCGCACCAAAGCCAGTTCTGGCTCCAAGCCATTGTGCTTGTCTGGTTCTGTTATTGCCAGGGTTTCTTCAAATTTCATTCTTCATTAATCTGGGCAATGGATGCTGTTGATACTGCATATAACAACCTTAGTAGGGATTATATATAGTATTCTATAGAATTAGCATATACCATTCAAACCATTGGCTATTCTCACCCAGAATCAAATCCCCTGGAGTAACATATCAGACTTCCTCATTGTCCTGCATCACCCATGATGTGTCTTCGTGTCCCTGGGCAAAAGCAGGATGGGTTTGCCTTTGCCCAACTGGAATAACGCAGTCTGTCTTCCCCAGCATATTTTTTATGTGCACTATAGGGCCTTTATCCTTTTCTTTAGTATGTGATAAATTGGATTGGGTATGGCCAGCCCAACTGGCAGACCCCCTAGTGTTGACTGAGCAAGTGGCTTTCCCTAAATTGTACCCCAGTGTTTAAATGTCCCCACACCCATTGCTCTCAGTGTGATCTTTACCAGTCCATTATATCATTCCATTTTCCCAGAGGCTGGTGCATGGTAGGGGATGGAATGGACCCACACAATGCCATGCCCTTTGGCCCAATGAGCAGCAATTTTCATGGAAGAACCAACTTTTGAGGTTGTTCTTCCTTGCAACTCACATATCCATGCCTCTAGGGTCAAGGTAGATTTGCCATTCCACTTCCTGATGAAAGATGAAAGGTAATTTAGTATCAGTTGAAACATCAAAAACTATTGTAATAGATATTATGTAAAAATGAAGGATAAAATTTTAACACTGCATACCTGACTTCTGTGAGTGCAGGGCAAATCCTTTGTGTGTACAGGAGGCAATCCACACTGTCCTTGGAAAAAATGTAGCAAAGCTTTTTTTAGCTTAAAATAGTAATTGACACTGATTGACAGATCCTGTGTAGGAGCATCTCTTGTAGTAGTGACATTGTACTCTGCACATCATCCAAATTATATAGGCCAGACATACGCATACACAGAAAATGAAGGGCTAAAATATTTCAAGAGGCCTAAAAACTCCTCTGCATATCTTCTACCCATGGCCCTTTCACAGGTCAGGAACCTGAAACAGGATCCTCGTTCTTCTAGTGTCAAGGGGACATCTGTAGCTCTTGTGTAGCCCAGCAACCTCCCAACATTTCACTTCTCAGGTGCCAGGAATTTCCATTGGGAATGTAAAGACAGCAAATGACTGTTTGAAACACAAAATCATGTTAAGCTATCATCCTACCAAGAAGATTTTCACACTTTTTTTAATGAGTTTTTTGTTGTTATCCTGGGCGGGGGGGAATTGATAAGTAAAAGCACCATTTCTGCCTGTCTTTGATATTGAGCAACACAGATCTGGCTGAATTTCTCCACTTGACCATGCAGTGTGTTAGTAGATAGCTGCTATATTAAAACCTGATGTGGTTTTGGATGTGCATTGGATTCGTTTCTCTCAAATAACTCTTCCCATCAAATTTGAGCGTTACACAAATACAGTAACAAGTGAGAGGACTTTTATTGTAGTTTTAATTCAACACAGAGCACAATATATATAACTACTGAAAACAGAACCAGAACTTGACGGACTCAGAGCTGGCGCTTCCCTAATCCTGTGGGCTCTGTGCAAACCCTAATGGAAAAATACCCAGGAAGGGATGAGATGGGATGAAATCAAGCTCTCTACATCTTTGCATCTTTGGAGATGCTGCTGTCTTTGGGAAGTCAGAAGTTGGTCCCTGAGACTTTGAAGGGAGTCAGGACTTTTTCTGAAGCTCCATGTTGAAAAAGCTTCCATCTTTTCATATCTCCCATTTTGGAGGCAAAACTTACTTCTGAGCCCCACTGTTGTTTCATGTTCATGTAACTGTGCAAAAGGAAGGGGATTCTGAAAGTTTATGGTGGTGTTTGCTATTCTAAGCTCCAGATGGATTTCTATCCAGATGTCCTAACAGCTGCTGAAAAGGCATGCACTAGCAAATTAGTACTTCCCAGTTACACATGCAGTTCCTACATGCAGAAAAGACATGGAAAGGCACTGGTAGAGCTAGGGGTAAAAGGAAGCACGTGTTTTACTTCCCCTCTTTCCCCACCTACTGTGGGAAACTTGGGGCTTTTATTCTTATTCTTCTTTAGGTCGGTATGGATTATAAACTTCCTTAGTTCTTGTTTTCCAATCCCATATTCTGAAGGTCAGGTTTGAGCTCAGACATGTCAGGAAATGCTGCTTGTGGAACCACTTTGCGTTTCACTCGGACTCATTTACGTGCGCTGTTCAGCGAAACGTGTCCGTCACACTTCCACACTTTGATTTCTCCAACTCCCATTTTGTGACTGGGAAATCCAAATGTAACTTAAAGAAAAAAATTCCTTTAACTTGAGTTAGACCAGAGTTTTACTCTTGTCCCTTTCTCAGAATAAATTATTACAAGACTGTGCAGGTGTAAGCACCTACCACCAAAGGCCTACAGCTACCAAGCACTTGGCTTGCATCCCAACGTGGTGAGCAGTACCAGTAGTTTTCCTCTCTAGTGGGAAAGATTGTTCACAGAATACAGTTATTTGAGGTAGAATTAAAACCTCTGGGAAAGGCTACTTCACTATTGCAAGGGCTAAAAGAAGTTGATGCTGGAGGTGTCTTCTTTCTGGAAAGGAAAATATTTAAGGAATGTGGTATTAGCTGCTAACTATATGCAAGCTGTAAGTGAAATGGGCAGGAGAATAGGACTTGGTTCCATTTTGCAGGGTGTGTTTTCGAAGTAGTTTCTTGTAATCAAATAGATTCAGATATAGATATAGATATATAGATTTTTTTTTTTTTTAATGAGGAGAGGATAGGAGGCTGTATAGTTTCTTTTTTCTAGGATCCAGTTAGGAGCCCATTAGGAGTTACTCAAAGGCAGAGAAGGCAGTTACCTTACCTGAAGAAGCCCACAGCACACCAGAAAGCTGTTGTACTGGTAACAGAAAAAGTCTGCTCTCTTAGAACAATGGCTTTTTGCTCTCAGCCTAATCAGCTGCAATCATTAACTAGGTTACTCCATTTATTTTGTACTTTTTGTTTTGTCCCCTCAAAATAAGTGATTTTTTTCTCCTCAAAGTGAGTAAGAGCTAGCAGTTATGCTTAAAATTAAAAAATGTGTTCTCTTCAATGTGCGGTGTAATTGCTTTTGTTCTTCATCACATCAAGTATTCTTTAAAAAAAACAACCATTCCAGTGAAAGTTCAGCCTCTTTAGCAGTTGATATATTTATCTCCTGCTCCATTAGGAAGCTGATCCAGCTTCAGTTTCTGAATATCCTCGTAGTGTCAGTGCACACGTCTTCTGTCAAGTTCAATTAAGAATAGCTCAGATAGCAGTTGAGTATTTTTCCATTGCAAATCATAACTTCTTGACCTTTTCAAAATTTCTTCTGCAGATGTTCCTGTGACGGAGTGTCAGACTCCACTTGGGCATCATTCCCTCATTAATGTGAAAGACTGTGACTGTCTTCTCTTACACAAGCAGCTTTGTTTTGTTTTCTCTGCTGTTATTTGAGTTTCATTTTGGAGTGTGCATATGCTCAGATTTCCCCTCTGGCAGCACAGCTGGCTATACCCAAGAGTGTGCAGTCTCGAGTTTACAGCTAGCACTGCTGGGGTGGGGGCAGTGCACTGATGAGGAAAAGGGAAAGGAGGCAATAGCACAGCCTTAGCAATGTGAAGATCATGGATTTATTCTGTTTAGATGTATGTATCTCAATAGCTTGGTCAGACTAAAAAGGGAGTGGTAATGTTGTGTTGTAGTTAAGGTGTAACTGTGCTGTTTCTAGTGGATAATTACAGCTTATTTATGAACTGCCAAACCTGACCAATTTGCTCACTGAGACCCCTTGGCAGAAGTAGCCTCGTGTGTGCTATAGGCCAGGTATATTAACTCCTGCTGTACAGTGGAATTATTCTGAGCCCTGTACTATTTTTTCTGATTAAAGGTTGATAAGTACTGATGCAAAAAGACAAACCTTCACTGCAGCTGAGCTGAGCCCAGGACCAGCTCTGTGCAGGGCGACATTAACAACTGGCAAATCCCAATGTGCCTGCTGAATTCTTACATCTTTGAAATGACCCTGCATCTTGTTTGGCACGATCTGCTTCCTGGTGTGCGCTGCTCCCGCATGCCTTCTGCTTCTGGGAAGGGATGCACAAGCCCTGCTCAGATGGGAGGCTCCTCAGGATCCCCAGATGCCAACTCCTGGGGGCTCCTCTTGTCCCTGGCCTAATGAGTCTGATCAACATCGCCAGGATATGGAAGCAGACAAAGCCTTTTGCAGAAAAACTAATGATAAAAAGGAGGATTTTGGGGAGCAAGCAAATTGCCATGTGGGACCTTATCTTTGTGGAAACCTGTGAAAGTGCTTTTCTTACATACACAAAAAATACTCTGTGAGGTGTAGCCCTCTCAAATTTTAGAAATAAGACCAAAAAGACAAACCCCAAATTCCTGTTTGCAGGTTCTGGCAACAGGCCATTTACAAAGCATTTGACCATTTAGCCTCAGTTAAGACCTCTTTGAAAGAACTGTATAAGTTTGCATTGCCTGGATTTTCACTGAATCCCCAGTCTCAGCTGTTGATGGAAGATATGCTAAATAATGCTGGACAGTTGAAAAACTCAGATTAATTGTATGAAAATGTCACATAGGTCAAGGGGGGATTGAGTTTCATCTTATTTACTGATACAGGGCATCACCACTGGAATTTGTACATCCTATACTCTAACATGCTCATTTATTTGGCACTCCTTAATGGAAAACATGGAGCAATTATATGCAGACAATGCTGTAATGGAAAATAATTGAAGACAGACATGGTTTGGGGTTTTGTTTGTTTTTTGGGTTTTTTTTTCAAACAATGCATGCCAGATCCTGCTTGCAACAATCCTTTTTTTTTTCCTCCCAGCATAAATGCAGCCAATATTTGAACCACATATGAAACCACAGTTCTGAGGCTCTTAACTTCACAGCCAGCTAGAAATGACCAAAACAACATCTGCTACAGTTAGAATTTGAAAGTGCTTTTTACTTTGTAAGAGTTCCTTTCTCTGCTGAAGTCACCCTCAGTAGAGTTACTGTTTTGTAACTGTTATATCTGAGTAAACAGAAAACTCAATGGTTTTCTGAAGTTCAGCAAAGGATTTGTGTGAAAATCATTCACACAAAAATGGATGAAGTACGCGTGTGCATAAATCTGTATGTATATAGTATCTGAAGCATTTCTTGTTATGTCTTCCAAAATGCTGTAACAGTTAAAGCTTCTTTCAAGTCAGTGTACACTTTGACATTCCCTTGCTTTTTATGGTTTTAAACATCAGTGTTTACCTCTGCATAAGTGAAGCTGTCAACACAGTGCTTCTAATATTAATGTGACATATATGCCTATTCTTGTTGCTCTTGTTGTTATTAATAGTAATCATAATATTTGAGTTATGGTAGTACCTCAAGGCCCAGCCCTCTTCTCACTAAGCTTTTATAAAATAAAGTAAAAGGAGGGTTCTTTCCTAGACAGAAGGTCAGTTGAAAATCAGGTATGGTGAGGGAGAACAGTGAGCTGGAGCAAAAGAAGAGCTGAAGTAATGATGATGATGCCACATGTGTCAGAGGAAGCAGAAATAACCAAGTTTAATTGATTGGATGGTCAAATACATTTCAGGGCTCTTGCACAGGTTGGAGCATTAAATTATGGTTATGGGAGTGGTGTGGAAAGCAAATAGCAGAAAACTTATGCTGAGACATAATTGATTCTCTTGTCCTAAGTCATTCATTGTCATGTTGCAAAGTTGTCACATTGGAAAAAGTTATTGTCTTTTTCTTTATTGATAAAATACGAGTATTTCCACGGTGAGGTCAGAAATTATGGAAAAGATACAATGTGAAAGGCTTTCCTGTTTGATCACTATGCCTTACTGCTGCTGAGCCTTTTTTTAGGGATGCGAAGAATAATTGTATGGCCATGTTTTAATTATTTGACCATTATTGATAGTGTTGTGAAACAAATCTCTCTGCTCTTCATTGTCACAAAATTGCAGGAATTGTGGGCGAGCAGGCATTAAGAAAGCTTTAAGTATTCTTCTTGTACTGCTATGTATTGGTGGAGTGGAAGGCAGGAAACCTAGCCCCCTAAAATTACATATTAATAAAGTACAGCATAGTTTTGAGCTGGTGAATTTATGGGTTGTTTTTTTCCCTTCAAAATCTGATTTGCACACAGCAGCTGAAAGGGGAAAATGCGGCTTTATGGTGCCTAACTGGCACAGATCCAGTGTCCTAATGATACAGTTTTAAATCCTGCATGAGTCAAAGATGCAAGTAAGTAAAGATGGGCTATGTTAGAAGCTTTTAGAAACAGTTGCGTGTGGAAAGGGACCACAGTTTGCCGATGACTCAGGAGTGCTGCGTCCATCTGCCCGCCTTGCCGGCGTGATAATGGAGGCGATTAGTGAATTGCCAACATGGCAAGGAACAGCCTCCCTGGTGGCATTGGCTTTGATTGATTTTATGCAGCAGTGAGAGGCTCCATGTTTCATTCCCAGAGACTCCACATCCCGGATCAGAGGTTACAGGGATGGGAGGGCAGAAGCAGTATGATGTCTTCATTACCCAGAAGAAAAAAGCCAATTATTCTGAACACCAGTGCGGTTCCCCCAACTGCCATTGGCATCAGCTCCTGAGACTCGGGACTGCCAAGTATCTTGGCCAATGTCTTCTGTTCTGGCAACTGGAGCTATCAAGAAAAATGAAAAGGGAAAAAAAAAAAAAAAAAAAAAAAAAAAAAAAAAAAAAAAAAAAAAAAAAAGGAAGAAGATTAAAGGAATTATAGGAGTGACGAAGGAAGACAATTTTAGGGTCTGGTTCTCCAGCTCATATCAACTCCCTGTGAACAGCAAAGACTTCAACACTTTAACAAGATTATTTATGGACTGGACTCTTACAGGGTAGCTTGGGAATACATCAGTTTGCTATTAAACAAGTGTACATGTGTATATTTGTATTTGTGCATAGCCAAATTACCTGGGAGTGCATGGGATTACCCAAACACAGAGAATAGGAAATCCCTCTGCAGTTATCATGAGCTTATAGCTGAGCACAGCAATGTTTCTGTGGTGTCAAGGTGCACTTCTGTGCTCATTAGGGGAAAGACAGCATCTCACTTCAGCTTCCTCTGCCAGCTCTTTCCCCAGTGCAAAGCAATGGCTCTAGCCTTCAGATGTCAGGGGCTGTTTTTTATTTGTCATTATTCAGCCCTCCTCAAGGTTTTTGAGGACATATAGGATGGCTGAAACTTGAAGGAAGTAGGTGTTTTCAGAGCCTGTGATATCCATATCCCTTCCTCCAAGAAACAGGGACCCTGAATCTGCCTGGTTGTCACTGAAATATTTTCCTCTAACAACCACTGAAAAGAGACCTTGCTCTCACTCCCTGAAAAGAAAGCATTAACACTTCTGAAGGTCTCTTTAGCAGCATAATAAGCTTAGTACATTTCAGGCCTGGGAATTATTTACAGAATTTTTATGGGAAGCCAAATACATCAATAAGCACATTGAAAATATCTACTGGGACAGTGGATTATAGGAAAACTGAGAGTGCCAAGCTTCAGAATTATGAAAATATTTTGAACTGTGCAAATAATGAATGCGATGCCCTATTATGCAGTTTGAGGTAAGGCATCCATTTACATGAGCTCACTTACTAAGGTATCATTTAATATAGTATGGTGAAAATAACCAAGTAATTTTCTTTTGTATAATGAAAGTATTCTTTTTTTTCTTTTCACAATCATGCTATCAGAACACATTTTATGTGTTTATGTTGTTTAAAATGTAAAAATAAAATTTTAAAGGGAGAAAATTGAAGAAATTCAAGTGCTAAAGGTATCTTTTTAAACTGTCTGTCATTTTAACTTAGAAGGAAAATACTTCTTCTTTTTCTGGTTCAAATTTTCCCCTTTATTAAAAAGAAAATAAAATGAGATACCTCCTCCCCCACTTCTCTCCTTTTTCCTTTACCTTTCTTTTGAAGGTAAAATGGGAAGGGAAAATGGAGTGGAGAATAAGCAGCTTTCTCAGTTTTTATCTCTCCCCTTTCAAAAAGTCAGTCTTAGCCGATTGCTCTTTCTTTTTCTCCATGGTGAAAAGTGGAAGTGTGTTCTTTCAGCACCCAGCCCTGATTGGGAAGAGGGCTGGTTTCTCTGGGAGTGTTTTCTTCTTGACTCGCCTGGAGCATGATCCAGCTGCTGTCCGGAGGGAGCCTCATGCCAGGGAACCTGGGGGACAAACTGTGTCCCCCAGGAGACACGTCAGGCTGAGCTCACCCTGACCCACCTCAGCCAGGACTGAAGGCAGCCAAGAGCAGGGACAGAGCCAGGCAGCTCCTCAGGGATATCTCAGACCAGTGCAAGATGTTTCCTATCTCCTCTGCAAGTGGGGCAATATTGTGTATTTAAAGATCTGAAGTGCCTGGCGTCACAACGAGAGCAGGAGCATCCAGACAAACCAGAGCTGGTTTTGTGGCTGGCGCTGTTTTCAAATTAGAAAAACAGTCAAGGGCTTTCGGATAAGATGTGCATGTCAAAAGGCAATAAAGAAAACAACTGGTCTTAAAAGCTAATCGCCATGCACCGTTGAGGTTGGGACCAAAAAATGTTAGCTAATATTTTAAATGTGAGTGAAGGGTCAACAGATGAACCGTATTGTAAACATACATGTCAGCAGCAGGGCAGGGTTGAAGATAAAATTGGAACCATGTGCTTTTCCATTTCTCATAAGGCACAGAGGTCATGACCCCAATGGCTTAAAAGTCCCTCAACAGGGAAAAATACAATAATGTCATATGTCACACAGGGAGATGCTGTGCTTATTAATTTTGTAAGGTACATACAATTGCTAAGAATAATGTTTTGTACTGTGAAGGAGAGAGTCTCTTTTAAGAACATCTGGTTTTTATCAAATAAAACTACTCTTGAATCAGGTCTTAACACAATACATGGAAATACAGTTAAAACTTACAATGAACTGTAACTAATCCCACAAACTGACGAATCAGCACAAATCACTAAATATGATATTTAGAGCAAATGAATGCAGTCATCTGATAAACCTTGGAACTGCCTCATTACTGCCATTTATTCAGTCATTAAAGAGCTGCCCCAGTTAGCATCCACCCCATTTCCACCCTAATACCTGAGGAAGCTGTGAGCTTTTTCTTTCATTTTTCTTTCCCCATTAATAAGTTCTACCCATTTCCTTCCATGGTGCAGTTAGGTGGTCATTGTGCTGGGTTTAAAGTTAGAAAGGGAAGCACAGAGAAAGGACTTTTTTATATAAATAAATAAATATTCTATTCTGTCCTTATGCTCTGTGGTCACAGTTATACAGCACCCAACCCAATTCCCCTCAAAAAAAGACAAGGGTGGCAAGGTGATGCTCTGAAGGCAGAAGGCACTGCTGTATTTGTGGCAGCTCCATGGATGGTTTATTGATGGCAATGACAGTGTGCTGCCACAAGGAGGGAAACCCTCATAGTCCCTACCCAGAGCTTCAGCAAGTTCTCATCCCCCAAGAAATCAATGTGTTCTGCAGAAATTGTTCAAGAGTGATACTTTCCTGGAATACAGATGTTCATGGGTTTTGCCTCTTAAAAAAAAAAAAAAAAAAAAAAAAGGATAAAAAAGGTGGTTTTTAGCACTTACTGTGCATCTGCTCTTATTTAAGTGTCCACTAGAGGAGTAAATATGAGATTGAGAGAAAAAGGTTCTGAGTTCTGATCTTTTCTTTGGGTAGGTTTTCATGTCTTGGTAGGAAAATCTCTCTGTTGCTTTCTCCTAACACTAAAATGAGCATACCTATTTCAAAGCATATCTCTGAATATAACTAGTTGCAGTTTCTCTGTTTCTTTGAAGATCAAAAAGGGTATTTTTGCATTAGAGTTACATCACAAAATGCCAGGCCCCTCCTGGATTTCCCATTCCTCTGGGTACTGCAGTTTTTTCGTTTTTTCTCTTCCCAAACCAGACTTCTCTCTCCCTCTTCTACTTCCTATCACTGTTCCACTTGTATTTCTTGCCTGCCAGATAGCTGTCTGTTTTATCTCCCTTCATATGCATTTCAAAACTGAGGCTCTGAAATGTCTGGGATGAAAATTACCCTCCAAGAAGCCAAAGTGAGGAAGGAACTGAATGTTCTACTTAATTCAGATGAATCCGTGCTAAACCTGTTTTCAACTGTTTTCTCAAATGCAATTACCAAATGCTACCCAAGCCAAAAAGATCTTGTCTGTCAACTCTTTTTCCAGTTCCTATGCTCATGAGCATGCAGGTCTTTTATAGTAAATTGTATTCAGGAACATCAGGTTAGAAAGAACCACCTTCTGCCTTTGAGACTGATCTCCCAAAGTTGCAACCATGAGACAGATGCCCAGTTCAGGAGTGCACAGATCTTTCATTCCTGCAATCACAGCACACAGAACACTACTTATTAGCCTTCAAAAATACATATTTATAGTGGAAGGTCAAAAGTCATGCTATAATGTGCCATAGGAGTATAAGAGAAAAGATCAAGGGTATTGCAAAACAAGATTTTGTGTGAAATACAGCTCCCAGGTGGGGAAAAAAAAGCTGACTAATAACCATTGCATCTGAGGAAATAGGGAAACCCAGTAAAGTACCTGCCAGTATGACCTGAAGGAAAAACGTGAGCTGTTCCATTGAGTGCCAGTGGGATGTGCCAACTAGATGCTGAAGGGAATGTAATGCCTTGAAGCATGAGTGTGTCTGCATCTTATTTCAGTATCCAGTTGTTCAGCAGATGGAGGAAAATATCAGAAACAAGGGTAGCAGGGTGATTAATTCTTCACAAGGCGTGAAATCTTGAATAACTGCACTACAAACAGAGATACAACTCCCCTTTCAAACTCCCTTGTATGTACCAATATGCTGGATACCTACAGATCTGCTTCAGAACCCACTTTCTGGGAATTTCTTTAAATTAATCATTCCCTTCCTTAATCCTCTCAAAATCCATCTGAAAGCCATTTAGGCAACCTGTCACCATGAGCCTCATGCGTAAGCAGCTTACAGAATTTCACTCTTCAGACAGCTAGAAACTTTTTTCTCTTTTAACTACATTTATTCATGACCAGTTTATTGCAATTTGATCTTATGCTCTATGGTCACAGTTATACAGGGCCATGATATCTTTTCTTTGCCTTTTCTTTATGAGGCTGAACAACCCAACTTCTCTTATCTTCCTATCACAGGATTTATTCTCTCTCCCTTAATAAATTCTGTGATCCTTCTTTGAAACTTGGTTTCAATGCTGTGGTTGTCCTTAAATATTTAGAAAAAGAGTATCTGGGAAGCTTGAGACCATGAACATTCAATAAGTTGTGTGTGTGTGTGTGTGTGTGTGTGTTAAAACATGTAAATTATGCACTCTACACATGGATTTTGAAACAAACAAAAAAAAGTATCGGTTCAGGTTCTTGCCAAACCCTTCCCCTTGTTCTCAAAAACCTCTTGGAGTCCTTCTCAGTTTTAAGTGAAGATGCAGCAGAAAGACAATCAAAACAGATCTAAATACAATGGAAAATAGCTACCTCGTCTCTTCTTCTGGGAATTGTGTAATCTGACCTAATTATGTTTTTAGAAAGTTGGTATGTGCCCCCACACGTATGGCTACCAGCATAAAGAAACCCTAGAACCAGGCATGTTGTTATCATGTCACTTTTCTTATTCCAGTCATCTTAAGGGATTTCATAAATCATGAGGATCTTATTCATATTTAAGACATTGTCAAAAGCACTTAACTCTGTTATCCTGTTCTAATTTTAATTTTCATTATTTAAGCCTCTTATAAATGCATACAGCTTAAATGCTCATATAGCTGTCAGTACTCCCCCCTGATTTCATTACCTGCAAATTCCTGATAGAAAGCTGTGCTCTGAAACCACTGTGTTGTGGAAGGTTAAAAAGGATATTTAGAGTGACTTCTCCTGGGCCACTTTGTTAAGGCAGTCAGCACTCACTTGAAATACCAGTCTTGTATTATAGTAAATACAATTAATATAATAATATTAATTATAATATAAATAATATAAAATAATATAAAAAATGATAAATAAATAAATATTCTATTCTGTCCTTAAAGGCTATCTAACTAAATTCTGGGCCCAATTCTGCAGTCACATCTGCAGAGCATCTTTGACTCTAGCAGTGCCTTGAGCAAACAGCATTTCTAAAATGTTGATTAAACTTAATAGCCAAAAGAAGAGGCTAACCACAAATCAGTGATGGTGAAACATAAGCCTTGCCCACCTCACAGAAATAAGAGGGTTCTGTGTTCTCATACCCTACCCCAATCATACTTAGATCTGTTTGAAAGCCAAACCAAATTGTGAATAATCCAAAACCAAACCGCAAATTGGCTTCTGGCACTTTAAATGCTTTTATTTAGGTGCCACCCAGCTATGGAGGCTCCACAAAACCAAACTGGTGTTATTATCATCCTTTATTCTAATTCTGTGACTGCTTCTGGCACCATCTAGGGCAATTTAAAGCATAATTAACAGAGTGAAAGGCAATGAAATTTTGACTGAAAATCGTGCATTACTATGATCCCATAACTTTTCTTTCCTGAATACTGTGTCAAACTTTTTCAATAGAAAGCAATTTTTTCTTCTTGTAACTCTCCTTGTGTTTTGCCTTAGACTTCAGTCTTCACAAATTTCTTGTGCTCAATCCCATACACAAAAGCTTTGAAAATGAATTTGGGGAGAATAAGAATAGTATTTTGATTGGAGAAAAATTAGTCTGTCTTGATGGTTTTTTGGAAAGCTGTCACAAAAATGGCTGTCCTTTGAAAGTCCATATTTTTCTGCTGCATTTAATCTGCTTCAGTTAAAGAGCTACCAAAAGCCAGATTCTTGGAGGTACTAGAAAGTTGTGTTGGTGAGTGTTCCTCTAACGGGGAAGAAAAAGGGCGAGCACTGTAAGCTTCTTCATTTTCAGCTGAGATGTAATGGTTTAGATTATTGTTTTTGAGAGCTGTGATATTTTAACCTTGGCATTGAGCCCCTATTGTTGCCTCCCTTTGAGGTCCATCTCTGTAGGAACCACTGGCTTAGCCACAGCAAGTTATTACTGCTAGCAGCTCACCCTTGCTCCCATCCAGGTTAGGACAACATTTTCCCAAATGGAAAAGCACAGCCTCCAAAGGTTGTTGACTCTTGGTCTGGTGCCTGTGATATGGCATGGTGTGGTAGTGTGGCTGAAGTGGAGACAGAGCAGTAAGTGTGATTCTGGTCTTGTAACAAAGTCAGTGGCAGAATCTCATTCACTGCAGTGGGGCAATGGGTTCAAGCCAGAGGGAAGGTGACTCATCTTGACTCTTTGGGTATTTTACTCTAAGTGTTGGTCTCTGATCTTACTAGTCTAGACTCAATGTTTTGGGGAGCGGGGGGCAGGAGAAAAGCATATCTCGAGTGTAATGCATCTCATCCTAAAACAGACATCTAAAATAAATGGTGTGGACTACAATGTTGTTGCATGTTTCTCTCCGCTGACCATAAAAAGCGTCAGTATGACTGGCTCCAAAACACACATCTGTGTTGACACTTAGAGAAAGGTCATTTGCTGGAGAGGACTGAAATGACATGGAAAAAAAAAAAAACAAACCTATGGTATTAGGGTAGAAATCCACCTTACCAGTGTTGTTACCTTATGGACAACACTTCAGTACCTGTAGCAATATTCTGCAGTACTCCTCTGTGAGACCCAGGAGTGACTCAAGGATCAGGAGTGGTGTTTTGTGCTTCCCAACCCCTCCATTTGCAATCTCCCCTGTGCTGGTAAAGCAGGAGGGATGGGAAGGAGAAAGGCATTGAACTGGTCTTACTGCTCCCTCCTCTGTTTCTAACTTTTTGCTTTCATTTAACACTTATCTTAGTGTTGTGTTTCCCCATTTCCAAATGTTTAGAATTCAACATTGCAGTTTCCAATGAAGAGTGCCATTCCTATTCTTCTGAATAAAATAATGAAAACACTTTAATTTAATTAGTAATTATAATGCATGGGACAGCTGAAAAGTTGTAGTAGAATGTCTATTTAGATACTCACTTTCAACAGTTTTTAAACAATTGCTTTTAGGTATCATGGTTTTACAGTGACAGACATTTGTTCAAAATTAAAATAGTGCTTTATAAATTTCTCATTCTATTTTCTCAAGCTTTCAGAAACTGTATTTTTTTTCTTTTCTGTGTGAGATGGAAAGTTGATACTGGTTTAGAAGACATCAGGATATTTCAGTGATGTGATTCCTGTGGATGCAGAGGCACCTATTTTCTAGCTGTTATTGTCAGTTTCTGAGACTTTCTGGTTCACAAGAAGTGCTTGCCATAGCACCATCAGGTGCTATCAGCAGTTTACTTTCTGATGTCTCTTTATGTGAAGCATCTCCAATTGAAAAAAAAAAAAAAAAAACAAAAAAACCACACACACACAAAACAAACACCACACCACACAACCACCACTAAAAAAAACGCACCTTTATTTCTGAGATCTCTTATGGCACAAGGGAGGAAGATGCCTGTTGTTCTGTCTGGCCTAATTTGGGGGCATACTGCCAGATCCAGCAGGCTTAAGGCCTATGCCTTTAGCATTTGGACTGCTAAAATATGCTCTGAATTTAGAGGGATAATATCTGAAAAAGCAGTCTGACATAAAAGAATTCTTGTAAGTAAATAAAGGAGTGATTTAAATTCTACCATGCATAGGGAAGTATAGTTTGCAACCGAATTTTTTCTTGCTCTGTGCATTTTGAAATGCTCATGGCTGCTGTATTCCTACTGCTCAACACCCAGGCTTCTGTGCTAGTAAGCACAGGGGTTATTTTCTGGTTTCATTTTCAAACCATAATGAAACTGAAAAAGCAACAAGGGCTGGATATAAGTGCAAATTATGAAGGCCATAAAATGCTCCCAGCAGACAGAACTCTCTGTGGCAGAACTGACGCTTCACATCACTTGGTAAATACTTAGCACTACTACTACAAAACAAACACTGGGATTAATCACAAGAAAAGTCTGCAGGTTGAAAACCTTGAATGAGCAACTGTAGAAGGATTTTCAGAACTGCTTCAGTCTGTTGATGTATCTCACCATAAAATCTTTCCATATTCATATTTGTTTTTTGGCTGAAGAAGTTAAACAGTGGTCTGGCTGCTAGTACAAAGTGTTCTGTCTCCCTTCCCCTCCTGCCTTCCTGTATTGCCATGACTCCAAAGTGAGGGGAGGAGTCCGGAGACTGAGCAGAATCAAATGCAGGTGGGGATTGAGTGCTAGCCGGCCAAGACAAACAGCACTCCTGCTGTCTTCTATCTTTTTTTTTTTTTTTTCCCTTTCTTTTCCTTTTTTTTTCCCCTTCCCCTGAGCTGTCCTGCATTTGAAGCTCTCAGCCTGTTTGTAGCTGCTGGTGCGTGCAGTGATACCGATTGCTGTAGTGCTGCATCTCCCTCTTGCAGGCAAACACACACTCTTGTTTCTTTTACATTCTCTCCTCCCCCTCCACAAACCTTTTTTCCCTAATGGTTTGATTTTGAAAGGAAAAAAAAAAAAAAAAACCGCAGAGAATAATAGATCTGCACAAAAAGCCCGGTAACAAAGCCAGGAGAAACTTGGCCGGCTTTCAGCTTTGTTACAGACTCAAGGCTCAGTCCAGGTGTGTGGAAAGTTTTGTGACTGTTCTCCAGGCTGCTCAGCAAAACTGGGCCCTCTTGTACTCAGACTGGACCTGATTTCTGGATTCACATGGCAACGTGAGGAAAATCCAGGTCCCACATGGTTTATGGGTCAAAATCACAAACTGAAACAAGGGACACCCAGCCCTCAGCCCACAAACCCAACCAAAGCAGATTTACACAAAGGTTGTATCCCTCAGTGCTGAATTTGACAGAGCTACATTCCCTGTAAGCATCAATTTTTAATTGTAGCAATGTGATTATTGATTTTTTTTTTTTTTTTGGTCAGAAAATTATACTGAAATTCTTGCACCTGAAATGCATCATCCGTAGACATATGGTAAAAACATTAAACTGTAGCAGAAGAAACTAAAACTAATCTCATCTTCTGTTGGCTAATTTGTTCCTGTAGGCAGCATTTTGCCACATGATCTTTCTCTTGGGCCCAGCCCTGCCCCTGCAAGGTCTGTCTTTCTGGTTATTGAGTTTAACCACACATTGCAGAAAGTAGTTTCACTGGATCCCAACAGCAGTGGACACAGAAGCAGAGCTCCCAGCATGGGATGTGTGTGCATGTATCAAATTCAACCCTGCAGTCACTTGTTATATGTTCTAATGTAAATATCAGGTAGACTTTCAAGTATTCTCTAAGCCAGCACAAAGTGATTGCTCTTGGAGAATCTTGCCATGCTTTATTACCAAGGATGGTTCTTCTCCATCTCTGTTACCTCCCTAAATTTAAAACGCGTGTCATAAATTGTGAAAATGCAAAATGCATACTGGCACTTTACTTGTTTCGGTGGCACAGGATGGAAGTGGAGTCATTCAGGCATGGTCTGTGAGTGGTGCCTCCCATCTGACATCCTGCCCACCCATCCTCTCCTTGCTCCCACTCGGAGGAGCTTGCATAGCTCCCTGCCAGCTCACCATGGTATCCCGGCCACTCCCCAAACAAGATTAACTGAAGCTGAGGATCACCTTAGAGAAACAGAAGGCATTATCAGGTTGTATTTTTTTAACTCTGATCCTCAAAAGCCTCACAGGCTTCCTTGTCATCAGCCAGATTTAAAAAAAAAAAAAAAAAGGCCTTCTGCCATCATAATGTACTTGTTGAGAGGTGATACAGGATTTAACTTCTGTGGGTGCAGAGGAAAGATTTTGCCAGCACTGAATCAACACCCAGCTTCCATGCCAGCAAGAAAATGCTCCCCCACAGCCAGCACCCACAAGCTGCTCAACATTTCTTGCTAGGACTCAGATGCCAGCTGCCTTTTGGGCTGCAGGCAATTATGGAATATGGTCGTTCCTCCCCTTTTTCTCCTGGCTGCATATCAATTTATAGATTAAAATCTGTATCTTTAATGTTTTGCTCTGTGAAAAGTTGTTCAATGCACAACCAGTCATTTTCTGCATTACTAGAGGTACCCAGAGGCTTTAAAAGTACACCCAAGGTGGAGCACAGGGTGAGTGCCCAGCCTGAAAGCTGCCACATGTGTGGCAGTGTCCTTACATGAAGAGAAGGGTCTTGCTGCCTTCGAGCAAGCGCCAAGAAGAGTCTCCTTTTTAAAAGAATTCAGGAATGTCTAGTGATAGGCTAACACGCTGCAAGGATTGCAACACTGACTGGCAAAGTGTAGAAGAAATAGAACACTGTTAACTGAGAGCCAAAGATCTTTTGTAAACTCTAGCTGTTGCTTTTGACACGCTGAGCAGAATGTTAGGATGGGCAGTCCAGTCTATAGTGACACGGAGACATAAACTGCCCAGCAAGACGTGCTACCAGTACCCATAACTGGTTGGTTTTTTGGGTTGGTTTTTTTTTTTCTTGTCATATCCTGGGTTAATACAGTTGTTTTAATCTTGTTTAAGTTTTTCTGCTTGCTCAGTTTAGGAGATTTTAACTTGTCAGGCTTTATTATAGTGAAGATCCTCTTTCCTGCTTCACAATTTACTGCAGTGGGATTGCAAAAGCCCTAGGGAGAAAGTCAATTAAATGAGCGATGAAAACACTCCTAAGGATATTAAGAATTTGGATTTTGTTTGCTTTCTGCCTGTAACAAAAACCTACTGTCAGTTTGAGTGCTAAATTACTTGATATTGTTTGGTTTTTAAAAATTAATGGTTCTAGTGCAGTGTAGGTCTTGCTGGTTGCCTTGGTGCTTTAGCTCAGAGCAGGAATGCACTTTTGAAACAATCATCTGACAATCCCCATTTATTAGGGTTTTGTTTTTGTTGAGAGAGGTCTTGGAACATGGGAGAGTTATGAATGAAATCAAACTGTGCATATATGCTACAGGAGTACACTTAGCACACTCCTGCCCCTAAGTGGCATTCCCTCCTTGGGTCTGGAGTTGAGCTGGTGTGGAGCAAACCCAGCTCCAGAGGGATGTGGGGAGGGATGAGGGTGGCTCTGCCTCACCAGCAGCTCTCCTGCAGAGATCTTCTTCACCTACATTGCCTCACATGCTGAGGCAGAGACCACCTCTGGTTCTCAAATTCAGGAAACTCACTCTGAAGGGTAAGAGAGAGAGGGTGAGCATGTCTGTGTCTTGTTTTGTTGGGTCACCGACCACACTGGGCATCTAAATCAGTTCCACTTCTGGGCAGGATGAGTCCAGGCCTTGGTGCCATCATTCCTCAAGTCCCTGTTTAGCCTGAGACATAAAAGAGGATGGATTGATCAGAAAGGAAATCCATCCAGCTGACAGTCCTGCCTGCAACAGATGCAGCATGGAGCAGGGCAAGCCTACAGTGAAACGTTTGAACTATACTTGAATTAATTAGAATACATGTAATTTTTCATGAGGTTCTGGAAAAGCAGTTGTTAAATGACCTCTACTGAAATTCTGATGTAAAAAAATAATTTTTGTCAGCCTGAGTAGAACACATGTATCGTGGAATACAATGGACATCCTTGCAGTTTGGAATTTGTGGCTTCACATCAGATTACAGCTCAGTTATTTCCACATGAAAAATAATGCCTTAATTGTAAAACAGTTCTTTTAACCTTTAAAAGATGGAGCCTTAGTGCACACACTTCTGCATCTGGTGAGTATTTTTATGAATGCATGACACGGAAAGGGTTAAAGTGCATTTGGCCTTTCCAGTGAACCTGGTGTATGAGCAAAACACAAGGGAAAGGGTGCCTCGCCTTTAGCCAGATGAGTTCATACAGAATTTGGGGTCTGCTGGAAGCAGGCATTTTCTCTAGTGCTCAGTGTCAAGTGTATTTTAATGTAACTTTCTATCCAAAGCTGTTCTGATGTGAAGAAAAAAAAAAAAAAAGAAAGAAAAAAATGGTTGGCACAGAATTTTGCTGCTGCCCTGGGATTGATTATGTCCTCTGTGAGTACAGCAGCAATGACACCCATCTGTGCTGTGCTGCTGAGCTCCTCCTGGCATCTTTGTACAAAATGCACAGAGTGGTTACAAAGCACTGAGTTGCACTGAAGTTGTTGGAGGCTCAGCAAGTGATTTAATGGTCACAGCTGTTTGTTTGCAGACAGGATCTGGATAAGTGGAAATATACTGACCTGTGATGTGAGACCTACTCCAAGCTCTGCAAGTTCTTCCTGTATGACCTTGGGCAAATCACTTCTCTGCTTTTTCTCCCTCCTTTATCTGCCTTGTCTATTCAGTCTCTCAGGAAGCTCCCAAGAGCAGAGACTGTATCTTACTCTCTGTTTGTACAGTGCCTAACATAACAGGGCCCCAGGCTTCCTGAGGTCCCAAAGATGCTGTTGCAATGCAAGTTGTAAATGTTAAAGAGGTGTAAGACTCTGGCCCCGTGCACCATCATCACCATCTGTTTTCCTATGACAAATTAGTAGTAGGAAAGCACACAGCTGAGTGATTAGAGTTGTGACCATTCCCAGGTCCTGCTCTTAGCTTTGGCACCGCCATGCTTTGTAACAAGAGCTGTTTAAAAATTTTCCAGCAACATACTGTTGATTTTTCTTCCTTAGAGAGTGTCAAATTAGTTAAATCTGAAAATAAGGAGGGAAAAAAAGATCTAAGAGCATGCCAGTTTTGACAAAGCTTTACTGGGAAGATGATTCAGGGGCTGAGATTGGAATTCCTGGAAAAACAGAAAGCAAGTGACCTCCTTTTCTCACCTCTCCTAGAAGAGCCAGTATTGTTTTCATGCACTGGAGGAGGCTGTGGTTGAAATCTCTGCTCAAAACTCAGCCAAGGTTTTGCATATAGACAAGCTTGTGCTACTGAGTAATGTCACAATGACTTGGGGCCATCACCTGGGGTTCTTTGTCAGGACTGCACAGAACACAGATGGGGGCCCGGCTTCCCCACTTCTTGATACCTTCTTCACCAGTAGACTCTGTTGTCCCAGGGAGAAAGGGGTTGAGAATCTCTCTGTGGCTTTACATTCACAGATTTGCAAGGTTTTGTGCTTGTTCTCAGCAGAAAGGAAAACAGAAAAAATATTTTATGTCCTGAAGCAGTCAGGAAAGTCATTTGCTACCCAGCTCCTTCTGAAAGTTGTGTAATTTCTTACTGTCTTTGTGTGTCCTCTAATAAGTGGGCATTCTGTTGCTTTTAAATAATTCCATCTCTTGTGATGTTTAACCAGTTATCACTTCTCCTTTGGGGCTGATGCTTCCTCTGATCTGACTAGAAGTGTGGAAAGGCAGTTGTATGGAGGTGCTTTGTGCCCTGGGGGTATCACACACAGCAGCCATCAGGCAGCTTCCTCCAACCTCAGCTGCAGCAACAGCTATGGATGGAGCTATTTGCTCCACAGATAATAATTAGATTTTGGTTGTGCTTCCTCCACACAGCACTTCCCTGTAGTGATATAATCAGCTATGCCAACTTTCTGCACCTCCCAGGACTCTCCTGGAGAAAGGGAGTCCTCCAGCTGGACAGGGAATGCAAGCAGTAAGCAAGCATACACCACTACTCCAGAATTTAATTCTGACAGGATGGAATATTCTGAAATCTTATGAATTTGATTATTTCTTTATACTGGAAATTCTAAAATATACCCTGCTATAAGTCAAATTGTTCTTGGCTTCTCTTTAGTAATTCCCCATTATTTACTGGAAGTTATGTCATCCAAAGGACTGAAACAAATTGATCATGGGAAGTCTCCCTTTAGTCATAAAACTACCATGTTTGAGCTTTTGTCTGACATACCAGGTGGGGCAGTAACTGGTGATGGTGATCGTTGTGTTAATCAAACCACTGAATTACTAGATTATTTCTATGCTTTTATTCTACTTTTCTTGGAAGAGGTTTCTTTGACAAGCAGGTGTTTCTTTTCAAGATCATAATCAGTGCAGAAACATAGGGTGGCTTGGAGCTGTCACATTTCCACCAAAAGTATTTCATTACTACCATGTTTATGTCTATGTCCACTTAATGAGATTTCTATAGATCATGAGACCCACTTAGTATGTCCTTAACCCCATAATGATAGGAAATGGTGTTCTCGACTGCCAGACTGATTTTCCTCACGGGGATCATAATGTTAAAATTTCCTTTCCAAAACGGAGAGCCATATGTTGCCACATGGAACTGCCGTCGGTTGCTTGAATGAGTCAGTGCCCTGAATTTTATGACAACTGGAATGGCTACTATGGTTGAAATGAAACTTTTCAGCTTCAGGGGTTGCAGTCACAAAGGAGGTTAGTGTCTGGGCTGACGTGGAGCGTGCCGGTGCAGAACTGAGCTTATTCCCTAGCTCGAATCTGGCATTTCTTCAGGACCTGAAGGAAGAGGATTTCGCATCTGTTCCTTCTTGCCTAGAGGAAAGCATGCTTATTAACTGTATTTCTTCACTGGAAGGGTTGTCAAGGGTTGGAACATGCTGCCAAGGGAAGTGGTGGAGTCATCATCCCTGGAAATGTTCAAGTAATGACTGGATGTGAGTGGCATAGTTTGGTTGATACAATGGTGTTCAATCAAAAGTCAGATTTAATGATCTTGAGGACCTTGGTCAAAATTTAGATTCAATGATCTTGAGGGCCTTTTCCAACCTTTCTGATTCTCTGAAAAGACTCAAAACCTTGAGCTGCAATTATGCCCAAGTCACTTTGTTCACTGAATCTTGTAAGACAGTTTAATAGACTCTGTTGCTGCTGCCAATATTTGCACAGAGAGAAAGACAAAATGTATTCATGGGAGAGATTTATCTCCCTTTATTTGCATTATTGTCAAACAGAGATATTTCAGGATGAGGCAAAGATGAGGGAGTTGTTTGTTTTGGGGTTTGATTTTTTGATTTTTATCTCTCCAGGCTCAGGCAAATTTGTGAGGCTGCAGCTGTAACTCCAGGAAGAAACAGGTGAAATGAAAAGTAAATTGTCAAGTAATGTAAAGATAACAGAGCACTGTTTTCCAGCCCCAATGCAGAAGTCTTGAGAGACAGATAAACAGGAATGAAATCCTCCAAAATAAGTTATAGTGCCTGTCTGTTGTGGGGTAATTGATGTTGTTATATATTCATATGAGGTGTAGGAAAGCATTTAGTATGTTTTCGCCATTGAAAAAATTAATGATGCAGATCCCCATCTCCCAGTAATTAATTGCAGCTCTTTCTGCTCTGGAATGTTTATAAGGCTTAACTGACATTGCAAGAAAGAAGGAGAAACTTAACACAAAATGTGACTGAATAAAAGTCTGTTTTACCCAAGGGTTTTCTTTGGCTTTTAGTTTGTGACATGTAATGTGACAGATTTGGTTATGGTTTATTGCATAAAGATGGTGCACTACTGACACAGCCTATTTGACTTCAGAAACTCAATTCACTTGGACTGACTGACTGATTGTCAAATCCAGCTTTTCACAAGTTCCAGGAAAAAAAAAGAGAGAGAGAGAGAACCAGGTTTTGTTTAATCCCCATAAATACATAACCTTCAGACTTTTCCACCATGACTAGACACTAACTTTCAGAGCCCACTGTTAATATTGTATTTCTTCATGTATTTCAGGCCAATGGAGGTATTTTCCCTCTTCCCCTCTCCCACTCCTAGTCTCTCTCACAGTCTAACATTCAAAGTGTCTACAATACCAAAAATAAATATACTGATGTTTTGTGCATGTCATAGCTCTTACTCTGAGGGCCATGAACTCCAAAATGTGTTTCTTTTCTAACATAAAAGGACAGAAAAAGCTAAGAGTTTGTATCACCTCTGAGGTGAGCTTTGTGGAGCCATGCCAATGCTCTAATAAACAGAGGCCTGTAATGCAAAAATGTATTCCTGCAGGTAATTTTGTGATTAGGGGGAAGACCAGAGATTGATGGATTATAGGTCTGACTCAAAATTCATTGAAGTCAAAGGAGAGACCTTCAGTGATTCCAATAAATGCTTTTTCTTTAAGTATGAATTGGTGACAGGCCAAACTTGGGCTTGAACTCTCTCAGAATTTGGGAATCAGTTGAGATATTATGTGGTTAAGAGCTGTGAGTAACATATGATTCTAGAGCCCTGAATTCAAATCTCTGTGTTGTTCAGCTCTAAAGTTTGCTTTAAAGTCTCTGTTGTAAAGACCTGTGATATTTTACAGTGCTGAGTCCTAATTTTACAGTAGGAATTTAAAGGATGCATCACAATCAATTTCTTGCAGGTGATAAAGGGATAGATACTCAAACTGGCAGTAGGTTGGATTTCTTGGGTAGATAATTATGTGACTTGTCTGTATGAATGGCCAGGTATTGTAATTAACATAGAATAGCCTTCAAACTATGATGCTTTGCCCTGTAAGTAGTCACACAGATTTTCAAATCTTCACTTACTGCTCCAGTGCCGATTTTCCATGTGAACTATAGTAGCCAATGTGACTGGAAACATGATCTTGTAAAAGGAACAGAGGTTACTTCAAGGTAATCTCCATTTTAAAACAAGTTCCACCATGCAAGAAGTTGCATAGCTTGTGCTGTAAGTCATAATATCAATGTTTTTTTAGATAAATCTGGGGTGACTGAGGGCACAGTCAAATACACTCTCAAATGCTGGGTCATTCAGAAGTAGGTTACTCTCCATTTTTGGTCTTGGCAAATCATTCACTCTTGTTTATACAACTTTGCCAGTAATCTAGATAATTCATATAGCACTTCCCCAAAGGTGCTGAATTCTGCCAGATTCGGAACAAATTCTTAATGTACGAAGTAGAATCCACCACATTTTTATCTGAGAGATGAATCTTTCAGTGCCCTTAAAAGTATGGGAACAAGATAATTTACTAAAAGCAGGCACTGTACAATATTCAGAACTGTAGATTTGTTAAAATATCTTTAACATATGTAATACTAATTAATATATAAAAAATTAAAACCAACAACATCTCTGGGACGAGAAGTGTTTCTTAGCTTTGAAAAGTATGGCTTTATGGGACAAGTCTTCATAACTTATTTTCTAGTTTGTAAAGTTTGGATGGATGAAATTTGTTCTACGTTTCAAAAACATCATGTTTGAGTTTTTTAATGGCTATTTCATCTGTGGACCTTTCTCAGTTAATTTAGTTTGATTGTTGCTGTTTTCTAAGTATGAAAAAGGATACATTTTGTAATTTTTTGATGTAAAATAGATATTGGCTAAAACATTAAATACTTGCATGTGAACACAAATATTTGTTAAAATATGCCTTTAACGGCCAATATTAATTCACTGCAATGTACTAATTCCAGAGTTTCTTATGGAATATATTGTCCTGAGACACAAGTATAGATGATTTTAAAGCCTGTCCTTAACCTGTCACAAAGCATAAGCCATGAAGAAGATGGTGAAATCTTCTTCAGAACATCAAATCTTTTACAACTGAGCTGTCAGGTTACTAGAGATTACCTGTGACATTTCCTATTAAAATCTAATTCATTATGAAGAATCCATGGGTGATTCTTTCATGCTTTCATCTCCCTCACTAATAGCCATCACAAACTGGATAAACTAATGATGAAAATTTTATTTTTCTTTCTCTGTCTTATTGTCAGTGCTAACATAAATCAGTTTCACCATAAGGAGAAAAAAAAAAAAAAAAGGAGGAAAAATAAACACAGCTGTAATTGTAAACATTTGTAGCATCAGTTATAGACATGGGATGCCAGCATTTTTAATCTTTAAAGAGTATGTTTTTATAGTACAGAACTTAATACTGAAAAACTGAGTAACAGCATGGAAACTGATATGACTTCTCTTCCACAATGTTAAAAGCATACTCAGGCTATCCACTTCCAAGCAAGACAGAGTAACTTCTTCAAAAGCTTGATACCTTTACTGAAATGTTCTTATTTTGTTGAATTGTGAGGACACAGATTATCACTGTTAGACCATTTACTCAGTGGAAATAATGCTTTGGAAATAGCATTTTGTTTTCACTTGGGTAAAACCATATTAATTATTGTTCTTAATTAATATTAAGACTTGTTTAGGCTGTTGCCATCAAAATTTCCATTATTGCAACATTATTTTATCTGATGATAAATACAATAATTTCACCCTGACTTAATTCACTGAGGTATCTGTTGCTGTCTCCCAAGTTCCCAAGGCCTCAGCTTTGAGGTTTCATCATTCTCTTTACATCCTTCTAACACTTTTGCCATATACTGAGTGCATGGCCCTTAGATTAATTTTAAAGGTCTTTCATAATCCTTCCTGTCTGTCACCTTGTTGGCTCATGGCTTACACCAGCTTGTATCACCTGCTTTGTAGAGAAGCTCATTTGTACTTCATCCCATACACTATAATATATATATACACAAACATATACGTGTATATCTACTCAGAGTGGGTCTCCATAAATGTCTTAAAGGTTTTCTGCTTTTTCAGATCCTTCTGTAAAACTCATGCCAGGATAAGGTACCCATCATGCTGCCTATTGTGTCCTTCCTGTCCCCCATTTGTTGTCACTCTGTACTTACTACTTGAAGACACCTGAAGCAGGGTTTCCCTTTCCCCTGGCTCTCTTTCCCTTTTTAGTATGGAGTCTAGCATGCATTAAATCCTGATCAGATTAGTCTTCCCTGAAACTGTGATAATGAATACATAATCCAAGCGGTTATAATGGTTGTTGTTGCTCATGCATGTGGTGGAAGTGTGTAAAGGACTCCTTCAGTGTACACTCACACCATTGTTTCCATGCAGCCCTTTTTCTGTGGCTTCTTCAGCTTCTCCAGGTTTACTGTTGTTGGGAACAGGCCTGCTAAAATAAGAGGTCATTGCAGTCACAAGAAACTAAGTTCAAAAGAGAGCTAGGTTAGACATTGACACATAGTCATACTTGTGAAATTAACATTTAGGAAAATATTTGAAATCTAAAATATTTGTCACTGACAGCATCTTGTAGTTATTCACTTATGATTAAGAAGGGGTTTTCCTTTGTGTCTTTTAACTTAAGATGAAAGTAAATGTACCTTTGATTTGAGCTATTGTGTGGAACCAGATCAACTTCTGAACTTGTCTCTCAGTCCTTTAGAAATTATATACCGTGTTGTATGTGCCTGTTACGTTGCTTAATGTATGTACTCACTGCAAAGTTTTCTTCCTATATGCAGTTTTCAATTATTAATTTTAATTTCCTACTCTAAGTGGGCCTACAATCTAATTTCCATTTACTTCTCTGGTAGCTGGATTAGACCCTATGAAATGGTCAGTCAGGGGTGCTTTGATTAAAGGAAAAATAAATTTACTGTCAGGCAAGTTGAAGATCTAAGTGGAAGGGACAGCATGCTCAGGCTTGTACGAAGTTATTGCCTTCTGTATGGTTTGAGGAAAAGATTGGCTGGAGGCTATTACTTATCTGAATAACTCCCTTCATGATGTCTAGCCATTAGCTATGTGAGCAGGGAACTTGGAGTGTTATTTCCTGCTCTCGTATTTAGTTAATGCAAAAAAATTACAAAGTGGCTTGTTCACGACATGTAAGTGTGTCAAAGGCAGTATTTGGTGTGAAATACATGAGCATTGTTTGGGGTGGTATACAGTCTATAAGCCTCAGGACTCAGCCCCTGTATCTGTCACATCTCTGCTCCTGGAGTCGCAGTGTTTTCTGACTCTCTTGGCCTGTGCTGTGATTAAACAGGAATCTGTTTGCTGGTGCATTTCTGCAGTTGTAAAATAAAGCAGGACACATCTCCAGAGAAGTGAGCAGCATGTCATCAATAAAGAACAGTTTATTCACAATCTCCCCAGCAGCTGATGAACCTATCAGGCACAGGAGGGCTTTCAGAACAGGAAACCTCTGTGAAGGACAGAAGCTAGTTTGGGATCAGTGATTTTTCATTGCATGTTGTGTAAAAACAGCAGCATGCTGACACATCTGCAGAGCCTGATGTACAAAGCTGTTGAACAATTTTTCCCAGAAAACCTAAGAATAAGAAAATACTGATCTCTAGATGGGTTCTGCTTGCCTCTGACTCATATCTAGGTAAGCAAGGAATCTACTGGCCCAAGAGATGTCACAGGAGGGAGGTCTGGTCAGAAGCCAGGACCCTGGGCTTCGTGTGGAAACAAAAGCAATCTTCCCCGCCCTCAAGGAATGTTTGTCAGCTGCATAGTGTCTTATCTGCTCGTTGGATCAGCATAAAGGGATAGGGACATTAATCCTCTCCTTTATTCTTTACAGAAGTTGTGAACAGGAAGCTGCTATCAGCAGCAGTACAAACTGATGCATTCCTTTGGCTCCAGCTGAACAGGAGCCAGCCATGTGCACTCGTGGCCCAAAAAGCCATTTTTATCCTGGGCTGCATCCAAAGCAGCATGGGCAGCAGGGCAGGGGAAGGGATTTTCTCTGTCTTTTCTCTGTTCTGCTGAGACCCCTCCTGAAACACTCCATTGAGTTCTGGGGTCCCCAGCCCAGAAAGGACATCAACCTCCTGCAGCAACTGCAGAGGAGGCCACCAAGATGATTAAAGGGATGGAGCACCTCTCCTGTGAGGAAAAGCTGAAGGAGTTGGGATTTCTCAGCCTGGAAAAGAGAAGACTCCAGGGAGACCTAATTATGGCCTAGTACCTGAAGGGAGCCTACAACATAGAGAGGGACTATTTACAAGGACATGTAGTGACAAGACAAGGGGGAATTGATTCAAACTGAAAGAGAGGAGGGTTTAAATCAGATATTAGGGAGAAATCGTTTCCTGTGAGACACTGGCATAGGTTGCCCAGAGAAGTTGTGGATGCCCCATCCCTGGCAGTGTTCAAGGCCAGGCTGGATGGGGCTCTGAGCAGCCTGGTCTAGTGGAAGGTTCCCTGCCTAAGGCAAGGGGCTGGAACTGGATGACCTTTAATGTTGCTTCCAACCCAAACCATTCTATGATTCTGTGATCAGTGCAAGAGGTCCTTATTACTGTCACTGTCTCTGTTGGTGGAGAAAGGTCTTTGTGCATCAGATGTCCAAAAAAAGCCCCTGAAGTTGTATGTGACTCTTCCTTAAAGCCATGATTTTTTTTTTTTCTGGGTTTTTTAATGAGTTGGGAAAGAAAGAAAGAAAGAAAGAAAGAAAGAAAGAAAGAAAGAAAGAAAGAAAGAAAGAAAGAAAGAAAGAAAGAAAGAAAGAAAGAAAGAAAGAAAGAAAGAAAGAAAGAAAGAAAGAAAGAAAGAAAGAAAGAAAGAAAGAAAGAAAGAAAGAAAGAAAGAAAAGAAAGACACCACCACCCTAAGAATTGTTGGTAATTTTGAAGAAAATGAAAGTAAAAACTTTTCAAAAGGGCTGTGTGAATTTCCAGATGGCCCCACACTATTTGGACATGTTTTGTAAAGGAAGAATGTGTAAAGTTTTTTCATTATGTAGTAGATAATTTTGTCTATGAGGCCCTATCTCAACCTGCCTATTTTTCCTTAAATCACTAATCTACAGAAGTAACTGATTAGTTTGATTAGGATTGGTGAGAAATATATTTTCTAGGTATATTTTCCTCTCTATCACATGAGGAATGCTGAAGATTACCTCATACCTGGTTTTAACCATGAAGAAGTGCAAACCTCTGTCCTTGAGATAAAGAGCAGAGAGGATCTGAACGTATTCTTCTTTCATCTCACCAGAGAGACAGAGTAACACATGCACACAGAGTAAATTTCGATTTTAGACAGTTAGACAGTGCAACCTGGCAGAGGCACGGTAAAATTATGAAGCTCATTGCATAAACAGCTTATGCTTATTATTGGCTGCACATCCATTTAAACTGGAAAATTCTCTTTTTCCCCAATCTAACTGTAGTTTTCCTCTGATTGTTTATTTTTTTTTTCCCCTCTTCTGGTATGTCTTAAAGAGAAAAGAAACCTGATGTAACAGAGTAGCCTAGCTTAGCAGGATCCAGATAAGCAGCATGGGTACCTTGGAGATTAGGTATGTATTTTTTTCCTTTGAAAAAGTCTAAAGTAGTGTAGGAACAGATTCAGGGATTGTTATTGAAAGGATTAAGTCCAGCTTGTTTCTAGAACAAACTTGAACAAAGACCAATCTATTTTGTTCATCTTTCACAAAAAGATTAAGCAGGCTGCTTTATTCTGCATTACAGTAGTCACACATTGAAAAATTCTTTCCAAAGCAAAGGCACCTTTTTTTATTCCATTAAAAAAAAAAAATTGAAAAATTTGTAAGCAGGAATGGACAGGAACTGCTACGTTCCTGGGCTAATCCAGTGTGAACACGTTGCTCTGCAGTCTGAAGGCGGTTGGCAACTTCTTGGCAGGAATATTATTTATTTAATTAATTAGTGTGAAAAGAACAGTTTGGCTTGTTTTCCCGCTCTCTTTACAATCAAGAGCCTTTCCCTGCTGGATGCTCCATCGCTTCTTACATACCACTTTTGCAACCTACTTCAAGCTAATGCACGATGTCTTTCCTTCAATTTTGTGAACCAAGTTAAATCATGAGTAAACTAACTCTCTCTGACTGTCAGATGCTCTAGCAGATCCCATGGTTTTATTGCTAAGCCATTAAGAGATTTTATTTTTATTTTTTTTTAACTTAAACCTTCCCTGGACTGAGTTCTGGCCAGAGGCAGTTTCCCCAGCTCATAAGTTTCATACTTTGCATGGAAGAGAGCCTCCATATAAGCACTGGCTCTCCCCTCTGGGAGCCCCACAGTCCATCAGTTTTGAACACAACAGCCTGATCAGCAGAGATTGTCAGCTACACTGGGACACTCCATCAATTTAATGTGGAGACAGAAGCCCCTTTGGGAGTACCTGGTGGTGGTGTGGGGGAGAATTACAGAGACCAGATTTCTGTTGGACTCGATGATCTTAGAGGTCATCTTCCAACCCAAATAGATTGGATATGATTCTATGAAACCTAGGGGGGAGAAAAAAAAGGTGTAGTGAATGTATTCCTACAGGGAGGGTCTTTTCTTCAAGGGTTATCTCGTTCCTAATGGGCACCAGAGGCAGAGGGGAGTGCTCGGAGGGTAGGCACAGCAAGCAGAAGGAAATCATTATGTTGGATTTTTTTTCTTATCAGTTCTGCAACTTAAAACTACCCTGAAAAGACATGTTTCAACAGAGCTCTTCACACTTCCAAACAAAAGAGCTTTTCTCTCTTCCTGCCCCCCCCACCCCCCACCCTCCCCCTAGTTTGGATGTACAGCTGAAGAAAAATGATTGCAGGCATTGTCTGGCAACAACAACCACAGAGTCTCTTCTGGAAACGTGTTGGGTCAGGTTCATGAGCACGCACAGAAAGAGAGAGAGAAAGCGGGGGAAAAAACCCCTCCCTGGCCAGATAAATAACTACTTTTGGAAGATGCTCCACCAGTGTTCCTGCTGTTCTGTAGCAGCCTCAGCCAAGATCCAGCTATGTCAGTTGTTTAGTCATTGGTACTGGGAGAAGGTGATATGCTAACAAAAGTATGCAGTAACAGGCATTTAAAATGTGATGTTTTATTAGTTTTTCAGTAAATACAGGAAGATGCTAATGACTGATTTCTGCTCTTAACATAATTCGTGTTGTGAACATGAAAATGAGCAGAGGAATAATTTCTCAGAATCTGGATCCTTTCACTGACCCTGTGCATTTTTGCATTTAAACAAAAGAGACGAAATTTCTGCCTGTGCATGGCTGAAAAAAAAATTATCTATAGTCTTGTCTGGGTAATGTGACAAAAGGGTTTAATGTAACCTAAGGAAATAATTTGAGTATAAAATGGGGAGCTGATTAGAGCAGTAAAATAATCAGATGTTAAAAGGAGCAAATACAGGAGAGTGTAACGACTAAAAGCCCGGGAGTGGGAATCAGGCCAGCTGGGGTTCTGCTTCCATTCAAGCATGCTGTGCAACTCTGAGTAAGTCAATAAACCTTGCAGTGCTTCAGCTCGACCATCTGTAGAATGGAAATAATAAAAATATTATTCCCTGTCTCCCCAAACTGCAGTGAGGCATTGAGATGAGTATTGAGTCAGAGTGCTGTGAGTTGAGAAAAGACAGATTTAAACTTTCCCAAAGTTCAGAAGTTTGCATCCCCTTCATTTCTATTTGGGAGGCTCACATCCACTTCAGTTGTTAATCTGTTCTCCCAGCTCTGTAGCTGCTTGGAGTCTGTTTGCCTTGTGTGAAGATGCATTTGTGTCCACAACAGTGTCACTGTGAATCAAAGAGGTGTGTTACACTTTGGGAGCTGTGGCAACAGGAAAAACGTGCAGAGTTAGGGATGAAAAATGGAACAGAAACCATGGGACTAGTAGTTAAATTCTTTACATACTTCAGAGCTCTCTCTCTCTCAAACAATCCACTCAAGACCCAAATCTCATGAGCCCATGTTGTATACTTTTAATTACGACAGCATCTTTCTTCTTTGGGTTGTTTTGCAGCTGTGAGATGGAGTGTGCTCTAGAGCCCAGACATCACCAAGACATATCCTTGTGCTTGTCCCCCTGCTCCCTGAGAAATGGGATGAGGAATGTTCTCAGTGTACGTATTTGCTCACAGCCATAAGTCTTGGTTAGGGCTTAAGCGTGTGCAGCAAAGGGACAGTTGGGACACATGAAATACTATACAAGTGAGCCTTGCTAAATTAGCTTTGAGTTGTTTCTAGCTATAAATTGTTTTTCCTCTTAAATTTCATCTCTGATTCTGGGGTCGTAGCTGGAAACAGAAGTGCTGAAATACAAATCCAGGCTTCCTGGTGTATTTAGCTCAACGTTGGAGTCTCCAGAGGTTGAGATAAGTTCCAGAGATTACTCCAATGGTTTGTTTGCTCGTTGAAAGTAATTTCCAGATCTCTGAGTAGTTCAGAAGGTGAAACAATCAATTAAATACACTCATGTGCATACTCACATGCACAGAATATCCCCAAGGTGGTTAATGGGGCAAAATGTTTAAAAGGCACCAGGAGCCCAGTTCAGGAAAGCTGCAAAAACCGCAGCACTTTGGACATCCAGTCTCTTCAGAGGCTGCAACTGGAACGTCCCACTTCTTTTGTGTGTTACATGCAAGCCAAATAACAAGCAAAAGAGCAGCACAATTATTTCCTCAGAGTAAAATGTACATTTTCTGTAATATAAATTCATTCATTTTGCACTCCAAAGTAATTGTAAAAAAAAAAGTATATACACATGCAAAATATTTTCCTTTTTCCTGTGTTCGGTTGGCAGTGGGTTGTTGGGTTTTTTTGGGTTGGTTTTTTTTTTTTTTTTTCACATAAACCTCACTAAAATCAGCCATATGGGACAGGCTTACAGTGTGTTGTAAACATCAGGTTCAAATCAAGGCTAAACCGGTGCTCTTGCTCCAGCCAAAGCCACAGGGTGCTTCGAACTCCCATCTATTGCAATATTGGAAACAAACTACTGTGCAGAAAATCGTGAGGACTATTTTTTCATCTTGCTACTCTCACATGAATTCATTTTCTTTCAGCTATGAACTCGGCTGAAAAATGTGAGACAAAACAAAAGGAGGAAGGAAAAGCTTTTTCAGTTACAGAATAAACTTTTTCATGTTCTTAAATTCACATTGCAACTAATAGCTTGAAAAGATAATTTCTTTACATGCCCTAGAATTCTTTACTTCTTGATATATACTTTATTTACGTTTGGCATGATGGCAGCTGAGTCCTGAAAATCAGCTTGGCTTAGGTACTTCAAAGCAATTTTATAGTTCTGAAGTGACTTTGAAAAAAAATCTGCCTTTTTTCTAATTCTATGAGTTTTAATCCTGGACTGTACAAGCAGATTCTGTAACAGTCAGTAGAATTTTGGGGAATTCTCTGTGTATTTAGTTTCCCATGAAGTTCTGAAAGCAGAGTTTTGCCTTTCTTATCTTACTGTCAAATGATTAAATATCTTTCTTTAAGTTTTTAAGGCAGTAGGAGTTTCAACACCTAATCATCTGTGTGCCACTGAAGTTGGGAAATACTAAGGCTCATGGTTTACTCAAAGACATTATCTTTTCTGCTTTAGATTGACAAGACTTAACTATCATTTCATTGACTGTTTTTCAGTGTATGTCTCTGTCACTGACAGAGCTCCGTGCATCCTGTGTATTACAGTGGCAGGACTCCAAGGCAGTATTTGGCTATCAGTTTATTCACTAGATTTTTCATTTAAAATCCCTCTTGAGCTTTTCAGTATGGCTCAAATAAATTATTAGTTGGCTTAGAGTGCTGGCTGTAAATGTTTGGGCCTTTATTTAAGCATTAAAAAAAGGCCTGGGAACTATTTCAGGGAAAGTATTATTAACAAATTCTGCATGATAAAAATCTACTATTTGTTTTGGTTTCCAACCAGGATTTTTCATTTTGGGGAAAAGGCAGGAAGGAGGTTGGTGGCAAGGAGAGCCATTCTTATCAGAAGCAGTGTCATAATTACACAGAGTAGAGGGCCTGTCTAGAAAACAGGATTTTAAAAATTATACAGAAATCTTTATAGCCAAAGAGGGAGATTCCTATGGATGATTGAGGAGGGTGTCCAGCAGCCAGGTCAGCAGCCTGGTAAAGAGTCCTGCTGGAAGGAGAGCTTGAGGTTTCATTAAGAAAGCGTTTCAGACAGTTAGAAGGCACACCCTGATGTCCAGGAAATAGATATTATCCTTGTTAACTCTTTGAATGCAAGTCAAGGTGCAAGTATTCCTGGGAAGGGCCCAGAACATGCTGGAACGTGAGCAAGGTTCCTTCAAAGGGCGCTGTCCCTCTGTGCTTTCCAGAATTACCCTGTGCAAGTGGATTTTCCATGCAGCAGTCCTCATCATCTTCCTTGCCTGTGTTAAAATCCTTTTACATGGTGTTTCTAGTGGTACATTGATCTTGTCAGGAGTGGTTGAGATTCTCCCTTGGTATTGCCAGGTGTGTCAGGGAGCGTGGAGTTTCCCTGTGCAGCCTGCAGATCTCTCTTCATTCCTTCTTTAGCAGGAATATTCTTCATAAACCCGAGTTTCTTACCATTCTCAAGAGGCAACCAAGGCTAAGATTTTTGATCCAGGTCCTATAAAACCACATGACCAACTCCTAGTGTTTTCTTTTCCCCTCTGTATTTTCCCTGGTAATCAGATCAATGTGTACAAGAACTGGCTTAACAAATTGGGCTATAGGGTCAAGATGGTTTCTTGTGTCACTGAAACTGAGTAAGATCAGAGATTAATGGAAAATTTTCACCTCTAATCACTGGATGGATTTTTATTTTCCATCCATTTCTACAACTAAAAGTCTTGGAGAGATGTTTTTTAGTCAAAACTGGGAAAGTAGACTAGCTCTGACACTAATGGACTGTGCAGAATGAAGCACCACAGGGCCAGCCTGACCTGAGTGCTCCTGGGAGTAATCCTAAAGTGTGTTGTTGATAAAAGTTAATTATTCTTGACTGTGTTTCTTTGTGCTGCTTTTAAAGTCAATGGCAAATGTCTGGCTAGCTTTAGAGGACCTCCATCCCATTGTATTTTCACACAGTGATCCCAAAACACAGTCTCCATGTCAGACTCCCAGGTAAAACATGCTACCTATTCACTTTGAGCAAAGCTGGAGATGGAAAGCTGCACTTCCACCATCCAAAAACCATTCACGGGATTTTTGCCAATCTTATTACTCTGCAGCATTAGCAGTTGCAGTTCTGTACAGGGAAAACCAATTTGTCTCCCCAGGGATATCTGCTGGAAAGAGCTAGCTAGAGCCACTTAGAGAAACAGGGAATTCTGCAGTTTTGTAAATTAATTTCAAATTGATAGCCCTTGTGGCAGGTGGTTCTTCAGAAGCCTCTCCAAAGTGCTTCCCCAGAGTGCAGATACTTGGGGCAATATCTCAGGAGGGAAAGCTGGTGGCAAGTAAGGACTTTGGATGGGCTTTGTCATGGAGAGTGGATGTTATTCAAATAGTAAGAAGTTCTAAACAACTTACTTTAATTAGAAGTGGCAAAAATCAGCCTTTTTGGGAAAAGAAGTTCTGTTAGAAACCTCTTTTGTCTTATGTGAAGAGGACTACTTGAATAACATTTTCCATCAAACCTTCTTGGAATCATTGATTTAGACTTTTTCGTTGTGGTCAGCATTTTAATCCAAGGACATTGAAAGGCTGTACTTAATCTGCTTTGTTGTCTTTCTATTCCTTTCAGGCTCTTTGGAATGGTGAAAGAGTTTTTACTTTTTTAATGAAACATTTCAGTACTGTCAACATTCATTATTAAGCTAAAGTCATTTATGTGTTTTCCAAATTAAAACAGTTCTCCAGCTCCACTCCTTAATATATCTCAGTATTTTTAGAGGTTAAAAAAATTGTGATATGCCATAATTTCCCATACAACAGAAAATTCTATTTTCTGACCAAGGCATGTAATGGCAGCCCTTTTTTCTGTACAGGTAACCAAAAATGGGGTACTGAAGCCAAGCAGTGAAGCAATTCATCTTCCATTAACTGTATTTTGGGGTTTATTATGCATACACAGCTCTTGGTTTTGGCCATCAGGAGTGCTTCAGATCCTTACCAAAACTTTGTAAGACATTGCCCTCAATAAGACTTTGTTTTAATTTTGTGCATATTTAACCACTTTACCTGAAGTTTTCCATTTTGAGCATTCTGGACAAAAAAATTATAGGAATTTTTCAGCTGAAAGCTTCAGCTGTTCCAAGCAAAAAGATAGGGAGAGACACATCATTTTCTGCATATTATTGTGGTTATTTTTAAGCCTAGTAAGTGTTTTGTGATGTTCTCCTATATCCATATTTTGGAATGAAGATTTGAAATTCCTCTGAAAGTTGAATCCTAGGTACATTTATTCTTTCTATTAAAAAAATACTCCCCCAAAAAGACTAACCAAAAACAAAGTAAAGCCTTGCCTTTTTATTTGACCAAAGTAAGAGCATCTAAAATCACACATTCTTAGGGCAAGGGGGGCAGCAGATGAAGAGGTGCTGATCACCTCTCTCTGGCCACCAGTGTCAGAACACAGGGAAATGGAATGAAGCTGCTTCAGGGGAAGTTCAAATGGGACATTAGGAAAAGGTTTTTCACCCAAGGGATGGTTGGGCACTGGAACAGGCTCCCCAGCTAAATGGTCACAGCACTAAGCCTGACAAAACTCTTCTGGAGACAAAGTAATACAATACTGAAACATGCATAACTACTCTTTCTTTCCTTTCTTTTTATTTAGTAAGAATGTGTGAGCTGCAGGTCAGATGTTTAGAGGAATCACTTAAGTGATTATTTACTTTTCCCCTGAAGCATGGCACAGTTTGTTGTTTCTGTGGCTGCTTGCACAGAGGACTCTGCAGAGAAACGGCAGAATCCAGACTTCCTTCACCAAATAAGAAATTAAAATATGGGACTTTGTTTCCTAAGCTGGATTTTTCTAAAGCTTCAAGTGATAGGTTCCTGTGTAACTAGTGCTATATGAGCATATATGTTCTTGCAAGAGGTTTAGAGGGGTGCTGTTCCCCTCCTGTGCTTGGAGCCTGTGTGCCCAAAGGCTGAATGCAGCTCTGAGATCTCAGCTTATAAACACAGGTTGGAGTAGACTTGTAGTTAGTGAGTAAAGGGTTAATGAAGGAAGATGAAGTTGATTTGAACTGAAAAACATTGGTTCAGTTCTTAGGTTTAGTCCCAGATATTTTATGTGTGAGCGCAGGAAAGACATTTAATCCCTCCATATCTCAGTTGCATATGTATAAAACAGGAATGAAAATCTGATCTTTGTCCCACCCCTTGTTTTTTATCTCATCTCTTTAAATCATGCATTTCCCAAGGCAAGGGCTGTTTCTCTGCATGTGTGAACCTCAGACAAGGCTCCTGAAGTGCTGTTAGTGTGTAGTAGGAATATTAATAGTAATAACAACAACAACAACAGCATATGGAGTTCAAATTCTGACAGACAGCTGAGAGCCATTACACATTCAGGAGAATGAAACATGGTCAAGCCCAAGACAGCAATTTTCATCTGAGACCAAATTTTTTAACAGTTTGGCAAGGCAACCAAATTTGGTGTTATGTAAGCTGGGCTTTGCAACTTCAAACCCTGGGTTTATTTACATTTTGGGGAATTTTCCTTCCATTTCCATACGGTTCAGTCTGCAACTGGCACTGGTTTAGGGCTGGCTCGCTGTGGGTTCTACCCTGCTGCAAACGACGTTTGGAAATCTGAAAAGAAGGTTTCTTTAATTAACTGAAAACCAGAGCCCATAGTCTACTTGATATGAAAAATAGGCCAAATTATAGTGGTATTCATAGCCTGCTGGAATGGTTGGTTGTTTTGGAAAAAAAATTGTTTTTAAAGGAGGCTTGCCAAGAAACTGTTCTGTCAGGAAATGATAAATGGCAGTTCGGAGACTTGAGTGGCCTGTGCTGTATGTATGTGCCTTGGTAACTGCTGACTCAATCCTATGTGCTCCTGATGGCTCCCACGTTCACAGCAAGGGAATTTACAGTCCTGATTCACAAACTCATTACTGTCCTGCAGTTCAGGACTTTTACGCATGGCCTGAGGATTGTTTTATCTGAAAACAATGCCAACACATTTCTTTAAATTACACTTCAGATAACCTTTTGGTTTTCATTACTTTTACAGTGTATGCTAGAAGCCTTGCAATTTCTTTTCCAAAACTATAGTTTGTCTGAATATTCCCTGCCAAGTTTGGTGTTTTCTGTTCAGGTTGGATTTTTTTATTTTTTTTTTTAATAGTATGTTTTCTATGAAGCTGTGAAGTTTTAGGAAATTTAAATAACAGAACAGCGAAGGCTTGGCTAGAATTTGCATGACAGGGTTGGGTTTTAAAAAGTAAAAGAAAAGACCGTCTCTGTGCACTGAAGAAAGGTCTGCCGTGCACAATGCACCATTTAGTCGCAGGAGTTCTTTGCAGTGACATGTGTCATTTACTAGATTCTGTTACTGTAGGGGATATGTTGCGTGCAAGTGGACAAACCTTTGGAGTGTGCTCTTCTGAGTGCTAACTGTGATCCATCTTTTCAGGGCATTTATATTACCTTAATCCCATTGACATCAATAAGTTTACTCCTCATTTACTCTGGAATGAAAGAGGAGTGAACTGGGACTATTGTATATTTAGGCGACATTGTTGCGAAACATGTCCCGTTCCTGAGTCAGCGGAGGGAGAGAGAGAGGTTCCTGCAGTACACAGAGCTCAAGGCATTATTGTTTTTCCAACGTTGCCTAATGAATCTGGCTGAAAAGGGTCACACAAATGGTAGAAAAAATTTGCATCTACATGTCCATGAAAATTTATGCTGTGTGCTTGCAGAGATGAAGTACAGATTAAGGAGTTTGGAGATCATTTGATAGAAATTATATTGATCCGTTGCCTTTAGCTTGAATGTTAGCCTTCCTAGGTACCTTAGGAAGAATTTGTGTATATGGTCATTTGCATCCTTGAAAACCTTTTTAGCATTCACATAGGAGGCAGTTGTGAAAATGCCAAATACTTCAAGGATCCCTCCTCTGCCCTGGCTCCATTATTTTTCTGCCCTGGCTCCTGTTGTTTGCTATTTCTGAACAAATCCTGCTTCTGCTTCCCTTTTACTTACCCCATATATGGCACTGGGGCGTAGAGAGCTGCAAAAAGCTGGATGGAGAGCTCTGCCCACACCCTCGGTGCTCCTTGCCTTTGGCAGATGCTGTTGCTTGTATACTGAGGGCAGCATGACACCTTGGGGTGTGTTTAACTGAAGGCAGCACCTACCTAAAATACCCTTCTGCTCTGTGATTTCCCAGTGACAAACCTGCTGACAGCTTTTACATGCAGTGATTAGGAGAAGAGTAATGTGAAATGCAGATATCTCTGCCCCCTGCAGCCACTTAGATGCTGGTTTTCACATAGTATGCCATTGATTCTGCAAGTTTTCTGTATTGAGCTAAGGGAAGTACCAGTGCTGATTAGCATCAGTGTGAACAGGGACTCTGGGAAGAGCTGAACATGACTTCATGGGGAACTAAATTAGTGAAAGAAATGAATGCTGACCTTGGCATTTGAGTTCCAGCATAACTGTAGGTGCATAAACAGCACATGTGAATCACAAAGTGGGTAAAATTAAATTAGTTGACATTTCTCACCTGCTTACAAGTTTTGCTGGGTCAGGTATTGGTATACAATGAGAGATGGGGAAAAAACGTTATTAATATGAAAATGAGAAAAATCACAGAATCACTAAAAATAGTGCTAAACTGAAAAATTTCAACATCAGTTCTGATTACTCTCTTCATTTTCTCTATTCATTCCAATATTCTGTGTCCAGCAGTGGGGTATCCCAGTCTTTCACCTTTAGAGGCTTCAGAGTGTGAATCTGTTTCCAGGGTTGCCTAGTTTTGCAGCCCTGGAATGACTGCTCCAGAAATATAATGATGTCTGTCTCCTGGGGTGGCTGATTTAAAACCTTTGCCATGAGCAGTGACCCCCGAGTGAGTGAAGTGCGTAATTAGTACAGGTGTTCACTGTACTAACAAAAGCATTTGTAGGCTCAGGGACAGTCTGCAAAGATTGAGTTAATTTCATTTTCCACACAGGGCAAGCTGCTTTGTCCAGCGGGGACATACAAGCCCTAAATTAACTGTAGAATTATAAACAGACCATAATTACAATACATAAGGAGAGAAACCTCATTTTGACCTCTTGTATTGTGCTCTCACTTGTATTGTGCAAAGTTACAGACTATGTGTTCCACTTCTATCCAAATACATGGATCTTCCTCAGTGAAAAGCTCACCAGGAGTCAAGGGCACTCAGAGAGTGAGGGAAGTGTGGAGCATTTTGCAGCAATGCATTGCAAACGAGCTTGACAGCATTTCCTCTGTGTGAAATATTCCTCCAGAAATGGCTCCCTGGAAAATGGCACTTATTTCTGTGTCAGCTGAACTGGAGAAACGCTGTGATTTAAGAAAGCTTACACTTTAGCCAGAGGCTTGTTTTGCTATTGTACTAGATGCTCTGTTGTGCAGCAGCAGGGGGAAAAAACACAAAGAATCAAGATAAAATTGTATTTGTGATGATGTGTCTGTGTGTCTGCACATCATCTGCAGGCTGTGGATTTATTAGTTTTTAGGTCAGTAGAACTGTTTTATAAATAATGCATATCAGAGCTGGTCACACATGGTCTACTGACTTGCACATGTACACTGTGAGTACTCCCTGAGCCAGAGAGGAGTAAGTGCAACCAGATCTCCTCTGTCCTCTCTGAGAATCAGCTTTTAAAAGGCAGTGTCAGACACTTGTGTCATCATGACAGTCCATGTCCCTTCTAGAAAGATGCACTGGTGTGGTTATTGTGGGGGTTTCAGGCAGAGTGGGTGCCATTCCTGGCTCAGACCTTGTTTTCTGCAGAACCTGAGGCAAGTCATTTCACTTTCTGCTGTTTCCATTTCCTCAGCCATGAGTACTGGGTATGAGAAATATTTTGAGGCTTGGAGGTCAAAAATGAAAACAGAAGCACTTGGTCATATTTATGGTTTTTGTTATCCCGCCTGCTATTCCGGATTTATCTTAAAACTTAAATATAACTTGAAAAGTTTATTTCTCGATGGCCCTGGTACTTTTCATGTCCAGGCTTAATGGGGTTCTGAACAACCTGGTCTAGTGGAAGGTTTCCCTACCCATGGCAGGGGTGTTGGAACTATAAGATGATAGTTAGGGTCCCTTCCAACCCAAGACATTCTATGATTCCATGAAAATATAAATCAGTAGTTCAGGTATTATGAGCAGAAGCATCTTAGACCCTAAAGGAGCTGTGATGTTTGAGCCTGAAGTAAAGCCCTTTCACATTTCAGAGCAGATGTGTCAGGGCTAAAGTTGTTAGTCAAGTCACATAAAGCCATCCATAAAAATGGATGACAAAATCTTTATTAATTCTGAATTATGTTAGCATTTTAATCTGTAAAGTCCTTACAGATTAAATTGTTGTTATTATGTGACGACTTTTTTCCAAAGGTTGCATGATTAGGGGTGAATGAATTTCTCCTGAGTAGCTTATTACTCTCTCTATTGGATTGGGGCAAAAATACTACTTAACAAAAGAGATTTGCCGAAAAACGAAAACAAATTACTTCAGAAAAACTTCTTTGACTCATTCAAGGAAAATATACAAAGAGAAAATAGGAAATCTCTGCAGCTAAACCAGTTTGTGTGGTGATACCCAGACCTTCCACGTAAAGCATGGTCTGGCCCCTGTGAGCACCAGTGATCCATCTCCAGGAGGAGCAGGCTGCAGCTTGCTTCAGACACAGGGTGCTGATTCTCTGATGTTCCTTTCCTGGAGTGCCACTGTCAATGAAGTCTCCCTGGCAGATGCCCAAGACAAACTTGGTCCCTCTGTGGAGGACCACCCTAATGTGACAATTAAAGTGATGTCTCTCATGACTTGTAGCTACTGAAGATGCTGTAGAGCTCTTTGGCTGTCTCAGACAGGATTTAGTACTTTCTTTCTGCCACTGTGATGTTTTCTCCTACTTTCATTGTATTACTGCATTTTGTTCCTACCTGTAAATGCTGAGAAGTGTTACCCTGTGCTGTGAAACAGATGCTGCCTCCCATCACTGAGAAGCTACATTTTGTTATTGATTTAACAGGGGTTAGTGCAGCCCTCAATGGCAGGGGCTGGAGGGGAGAGAGCCAGCCACGTGTTCATGCTCTGCCTTTGTGCAATTGATAACAGTTCTGGTTGGAGGTGGAAATGGAGAAGGGAAACGTCACAAAGCTTTATGTTCAAGACTGTCACCACCTCTGCCTGAAGAGTCTTCCAGCATTTCATCATGTCTAGACTATATGTGCTGTGTGATCTTGTGTAGTAGCCTCCTCTATCATAATACAATATTACAAAGCCCAAAGCTCTTTTTAGTTTTGAATGGTTCATCGTTATCTTCGGAATGAACAATTCAGGCTACTGCCTAAAAACCAGAAGAATAGAAGGTGGATGCACATCTAACATCTGGAGCTGGGCAGATCATTAAATCTTCAAGCCTGTCGTAATGATTAATCAGCTAGGAAAGACTGTGAGCCTTTTGCTTCCACCATGGAGCAATTGCTTATGCTGCCAAGTGATCCACTTTTGAGTCATGGTTTACCAGACCAAACAAATGCCCAGCCTGGCTGTATTCCTAGAAGAAGTTACTTGACAAAGAAATGCTCTAAAGGTTTTTTGTTATCTTTGTCATCCATTAAATTTTGCAAGTATATTATTTTATCAGGAACGTTTGCTTTCTTCTGAAGGCATTATAGCTTAAAATGTTATGGGAAAGAGCCTTGATATTTTAACTGACTCAAAAACAGAGGGAAACCTGCAATGAGAGTAATTGGGAAAGTTAACCCATGCAGAACTTGTTACCAGCAGCAGCCAAATTATCTGTCTCTTAATTTTCAAAATATATGAAGCCTTCAAAATGTTGGGAAGTTGGCTTAACACCATAAGGTCATATTTAAGCAGTAAGAAAAAAAGGGAACACATATGAGTATTTAAAATTTAGTTTTTGAGATCTTGGTGTATACAGAAAACCTGTTTTGGGGGTTTCCTCTCCAAGAAAGTTGGTCAGAAGCTAACTCTGGAAATTGAAGCTGATATTCTTGCATTGCTGGTTGGCTTCAGCATTTGAAATTTTAAGCAAAAATGTCTAAAACTACAAAATGCATAACAAAATAATCACTTCATTCCCCCCCAATTCAACTGGCAGAGCTGTTGAACTCCTGCAGGCATGGTAATGACTTTGTATGACCCATGAAATTTGACTGAAAACCCTTCTTCATTAGCAGTTGGTTGCCTTTGTTGTAGTTTTGCTCCTGGTATCCCTAAGATCTCCTAGTTTGCCTTTATGAATAACACCATGACAGCCAAGAAGCAGTTTCTTTTCCTTGTAAACATGGGTTTCCACTGGTAAATATATTACATTCGAGTTCACTCGTTGGTTATTTGCTGGCTTGTGATTGATTGTATCTGCCTCCACTTTTTGAAGTGCTCACTAAACGAATGAAATGTGCTTTGGGGATGTCCATTGATTTTAGAGTGTGCAGAGCACCTGCATCTTCTCTGGATTTCGGTGGGGTTTTGCTGGATGCTTAAACTTCTACAAAATGCAAGTGGTTTTATTTTTAGAGGACTCTGAAGGAGATATTTCCAGGGATATGATTTCAACAGAATTGAATGATGGTTAGAAAGGCTGGGGGAGTAGAGTGGGCTCACAGACTTTTTATCACCACTGAATTTCACCTCTGATCTCTGTGCAGCCCCTGGGAATGAAAAGTGCCTTTGGAATTGTGTGTGGTTTTCTTTCGTTCCACTGAGCTTTCCCACTGAAATTTTCTGTCTTGCATCTGTGTCTTTGTAAAGCTTAATGCAACGGCAAAACAAGAGGCCGCCTCCTTTCTGAGGAGCAGGCTCAAGCAAACAGGAACACAGCCCTGGTTTTGTGTGCTCAAAATGGGTGCAAACTTGCCACCTTATTTATCACCAGGATTTCTAACCTTCAGATGCCATGGCCCATAAATGACTTCTCCATAATAATATTTATCAAAGTATTTCTGGTCTAATTATTCATGCTGAGCTTGTTCTCTAAAAATTTCTCTTGAAAGAATCTTTTTAAAGATTTTTCTTTTGAAAACAAATTCATGACCACATCAAACAGAGATTCATGTTGCCGTTAGTTTAATTACCAGCAGCCCTCAGGGAAAACTCACTCAAAACTCACTGTTGTTGTAATTGCTTCTCTCCCTTTCTCTCCCCCACTCTTTTTACCTTTCCACTTTTGATTCCTGCAGAAGTCATCGTGTGGTTATTCATTTTTTAAGCTCCTTTTAAGTACTAAGAGGTTTATGCCTTTTTTTGCCTATATAGTAACTATCAAATTATAAATAATTAGTAGATTATGGATGCTGAAAAAGGAGCTGGCAAAAACACCCACTCTTTTTTTTTGAGATAACAGTTGAAGTTATCTTTGTTTTTAACTTCTTAAGCAAAAAGGCAGATAGTGGTGTCCTCCCCAGTGCCATGCCATGAGGTCAGATCCATAACCTGTGGATCTATTCCAGCCATAAAAGTTGCTGCACCTAGTCTGGCTTTATTCCCTTTGAAAAGCAGCATGGATGCCTCATTTGGATGAAGTGCAAAACATAACATAAGCAGTGCTGACCTAACACGACATGATACATGGCAGATTTGCTTTAAAAAGAGCAGCAGTCACAAATCTGTTTTGAATTAGAAAAAGTGTTTGAAGGAAAGAAAGGAGAAAGGGAACCATTTCGTAGCAGGCATCTGAAAAATAACAGTTTGGAGGATGGAGGAAAAGTTGTCAGGGCAAAACCTTACAGTTAAAGCTGAAAAATGTATTTCTAACACTGGGGATTATGAGTGTATATCTTATTCTTTGTTTTTTTTTAAATAAAATCTTGGAACTTAAGTGCATACTGTGATGGTCCAGAATGAGAACAGCTACTCAATGGTGAAATTTTCAACAGTACTCTGGCGAGAGGTTATTAGTCATAGTCCCAGTATCATACAAGAGCCAGAGCCAAGGATTCAAGAAGCAAAACATTCCCCTTTGGAGAGAGGTCAAGATTAGTCACTTTTGTTTTCTTTAATGGGGGGAGGGGGACAGTGGGGGCTGAGTTGATTTGGGGTTTATTTTGTTGTGGAGAAGAGTTTTGGACATATTTTTATGCCAGTTGGGTCTTGTACTCTTCGCTTTTTAACCCTAAAGTGCTGCAAATATGCCACTGTTCCACACCAGGAGCGGGAATCTACAGCTAGGGGAAAGCTGTTGTCTGACAGCCAAACTTCTGACAAGGAAAATATGGAGTGATATTCAGAGGCTGTACTGCTGCGGTTAAGCCAGCAGAAAGGGTCCTCCAGAGGCAAGAACCACGGGGAGTTTTCTTCACATCTGTGGAACTGAAGCATCTGAAATACAAGTGCCTGTTAGCTAAACAGAGAGCCTTTCTTTCCTCTGCAGATAGGTACCGGGGTGCTCAACCAGAAGGACCCCGTGGAGAAACAGTTTGCTGAACAAGAATGTGATTGAGAGTGAGAAAGCAACCTGGTTTTCCACCTCCTGTCTCGATAATAAAAACCAGAAAGGTGCTGTGAAGTTTTCCTTGAGACTGAAAGATGTGCCCAGGTCAGGGAGAGTATTTTCTAGGTTTTGCTAGAGCCAGTCATCCAAGCTGATGTTAAGAATGTTTATTGTATCTGAAGGCGGGCCACTGACTGTGCTGCCTCAGTTTCCCCCACATTGTGCTGGTAATAACAGGACTTATCTTCTGTGCTTAGGTGTACCCAGGTTTGCACAGTGCTGTAGATGCACTAAACTTAGACTTAATCATAGATGTAGATGCACTAAACTTAAACTTAATCATAGAACTTCCTGAGTGGGAGGGGACCCACAAGGGTCATCAAAGTCCAGCTCCTGGCCCTGCAGATGACCATCATTTTTCCTAGAACTAGAGATAAGGGGCTTTTTTTCCTGGTTTCTTTGATCAATATTTCCACTATATTTCTTGTTATCTCAAGCCTGTTCCCCATCCTCCATAAGACTGGATTTCAATTTAAGCATAATTTGGGAAGCTGTTTATGATTATGGTGCTGGATGGATATCCAGCAATTTTCGCAGATACATTAACTTCTAATACTTCTGGTATCATTGATTCACTTGTGAAGAAGGAATCCCTCCCTTCTTGCCAACTCATGTCTTACTTTTAAACAGAGAGGGAGGAAAGTTGTGTTTGGTCAAAGAGATACTGTTTCCTGAAGATGGGGCTATAGTTAATGAAGATAAGCTAATTCTTGAAAATGTCAGAGTATTCAGTTAATAGCATAGGGGGATTTGATTATCTTTGGTCGTTTCTGATAAAAGTTATATTTAGAGACAAGACTCTCACCTTCACTTCCCTGGCTTCATGCAGGGAGGGAAAAATATTCCAAACTGCCTTGTTTATCTACTAATACACTGTTAATTTAGAGGAAAGGGTTAAAAAATTAAATATCTGACCTTTGTAATATTTTAGAGAAAAATAAATGCTGTATCCTGAGGCAGCGCTGGGCCAAAGACTGTAGATTTTGGATGCTGTTCTAACTTGAAAATTTCCATGTGTTTTAAGTCTCGTCTGATTTATCTAAAACAAGAGTCAGCCAGTTTTTAATTTTCAAATTTTAATTGCTTGGCTATAGCCTTCTGGATGCCAGATAGATCTGCGAGCATTGCACACATCTGGGCATGGACTGAGTGCTGGGAGGCCAGCAGAACTGGCCTGGGAGCCTGGGGAGTGGTGAGCCAGCAGACAGGCCTCATGGCCTGAGACTACATCTAGAACTAAAGAAAGGCTCTCAGGAAAAGCTGATTTCCAGCAGTTTGGGTGCTTTAAAGAAGCCAAATATTTTTGCAAGTTGTTAATAATGGCAACTAAAGCACTGAACTGAGAACACAGTTCTCTGCTCTCTCTTCTTCAGTGGCAGCTGTTTCCAGTCCTGCTTCTGACTATCTCCTGCAGCCACATCCATCATGGTCCTCATTTCTGTCTTGACTTACTAGCGTTGCAGGTCATCCCTTCCCAACATTTTTACCCTCAAGCCTTTCTGAATCCTCTCCACTTCTAAAAGAATCATAGATCATCATAGAATGCCCTGGGTTGGAAGGGACCTTAAAGATCATCCAATTCCAATCCCCTGCCATGGGGACACCTTCCACTAGACCATGCTGCTCAGAGCCCCATCCAACCTGGCCTCAAACACTTCCAGGGATGGGGTATCCATAACTTCTCTCTGCAGCTTTTTCCAGTGCCTCACCAGCCTCACAGCAAAGAATATCTTCCTTACACTAACCTATATTTTCCCTCTTCCAGTTTGAACCCAGAAAAAAAAAAAAAAAGAATTAAAAGAATTGCTGTTCCAAAATCTTTCCACCTTCTGAGGTCTTACACTCCTTAACAGCCCATGACCAGATGTATTTCACTGTTCTGTAATTTAATTTTCCCAATTGCCAGCATCCTACCAACCTCTTTGTTAGAAGGAGTGGTTTGTATTCATCTTATCTTGCTTCTGTTGGTCAAGCAGCAAGTTATAGACAAATGATCTTATGAAGGTGACCTGTAAAAAACCAAACCAGCTTGTTTGTAACTTTTGATTCCTACTTATCCCTCAAATTTTTTAAGATCTTAAAGGAATTGCTTTCTTACATAAGCACAACATCTGTTGTTGCTGTATGTTTCTTTGTAGGGAGAAGTGGCAGTATCATAGGAGAGAGTTTTTATAACATGCTGCTAATATTCTGGTTTTGGTCTGCTGTATTTTATATTATATTATTTATTCCATCACATACTACTGAAGTGGCTTTTTCATATCAGTTTTTTACCTTTTGACCCATCAGAGCCTATCTCTTACTACCACTGGTTTCAAATATAATTCAGGGGAGACACCTAATCTGAAAAATGACATTATAGTTGTAACTTACACTCTTCTAAGAATCATGAAGGAAATGGAGCTGAGTGAATAGTTAACCAGAGATGTAATATTTCCAGCAACTTTGAGGAATTTTTTAGAAAGACATGCTTTTCTTTGAGAAAAAAGAACATTTGGAAAAGAAAAATAATTCTCTGCAGTTTAGTTACTTGCTAATCAAAATTGCTTTCCCAATCCTAATGGAAAGAACAGAAGCATAAATCAACCGTGTAATTTCTCCCATTTCCTATAGCTTGAGCATTTGCTACCCTAGATCTTGTGCTGTACAACCAGAACAAAATTCTTCAAACAAACAAAAATTACTTTCAAGTGCCACAAGTATTACAGTCAGTAACCAAATGGCTCCATGCTGGTGTTGCCAGTTCGTTTTAATTCCCAAAACAATTTTTAAAAAATGTGCGACAAGGCTGAGTTTCCTTACAGTGCATTTGGAATTTACTGTAGAAGTCAAGCCCTTTGTAATAGTTCACTGATATCAAGATAACTTCTGGAGAATCAGAGCCAGCGACTGGTTTATAAATCCTGGTCATGGCTGAGCTCTGATTCTGACTCAAAGGCTCAGAATTTTCTCCCCGGGGTCATCACCCTCTGTTAACTTCACAAGCAGCACACCCTGATCAATGGGGAATTCTCAGCAGCTGTTCAAGGGCTCTTACTACAAAAAATAAGTGGTTTTTTATGCTTTTGAGCAGTGTAAGATAAATATTTTCCTATAAAAATACACAGCAAGACGAGAGCAGCAACAGTCTCAGTTTATTGAAAAAACAGAACAATTTTTAGTATCTCAAAGCAAAGATTGTCACTGATAGCTTTATGCAAGAGAGCTGATTTTAGAACTCAGGGTGTAGCAAGTGCCTTTCTTTCCAAAGATGCTTTTTGTCTGAAAATTATTCATTTTATTTGTCAGTTAAGGCAATGGTTACAGTGTTCATATAATGTTTTCATTGGCTAGAAAGAGACTTGTCCATGTAACCCTCAAAACCTGTCTAATTTTGTTCCTCAGAAGCTCATCCCTCCTCTATTCCAAGAAATTATCAATCTTATAGTAGAGTGCTTTTTCACTGGCTCCACATCTATCCTTTCCCTGGACACCACACTCATACTTTCTTCTTTGGCCAACTCTCAAGAGAAAGGACAGACAGTCTGGAGAGCAAATCTTCCTTCATGCAGATTACATTCTCCTTTAAACACCTCAGTGGCAGGAGTATAACCTCCAGCAAAACTGCTGCCTCATCTTGAGCAGCAAAATAAACACATCAAAGCCAGAAGTTCTGATAGGGGGTTTTAGAGAATCCGGGATCTTGGGTATTGCAAATGGAAGGGAGGCACATTCCATGATTTTGTAAGAAACATGCACCTGAAGAAAGAAACGTTCCTTAATAATACTGAAACCCTTGGTCTCTCCTAACACTACTATAGAGAAATCTTTAAAATAAATTCTCTTGGAAGATTCCCATAGCTATCCCTGAGCTCCTCTAGAAAGCCACTCCTAACATTGTACCTGTTCCTGTCCTCAGAGCCCTCCAGGATAAAGCATTAAATTTTAGAAATGCTGAGATACCAACATGTGAGAGGACTTAGCAAGAAGAGAAGCCCAGGGAGCTTCTCTCTGAAGCTTCCTCGAATATTCTGAAGAACTTAAATAGGAAGTATCCCACCAAAGACAAACCTGATTTATAACCACATGTTTTCTTCCATTTCGTTGTTATGTACCATTGGATACTGATACAATCCTTCATAACATTGCCATTAACAGGTATCATAAGTTCTGCAATATTTTTTTTTGCCTTCTGTCTTCTCTCCAGCTGAGTCATTGGTGTGCCTGGTGATTATTTTGTTAGCAGAAAGGACCTTTTTGTATGTTTTTATGGAAGATAAAGGTAGCTTATTACTGAGTGTACTATTGGCCAGCAAACTCATTAGAGATTTGACACAACATGGAGAGATGCTCAAAGAAAGAATCATTTTTTTTTATTCCTGTAGAAGTTTGCTACACTGCAGATCAATAGGGTCCTCCTTAGTAAGAAGCCAGCAGAAGTGATAAATGCATTAAGGTCTCCCCAACTCTCTTTGGTTGTTTTGAAAAAGTGCCTTAAAGAATTAGTTCACTTTGAGCCAAAAAGCTGCACCCACAGGAATGAATGCTACTTAAGTCAGGGCAGCAGACTTGGGAGTTTATTATTGTAAAAGAGCTGAAATCTTCCTTTATCACATTTTCATTCAGCCAAGTGTTGCTTGCATCCTGGTTTCCCTCTTCTCTTTTATCAGCTTCGTGCTTGGCTTTCTTTACTGAGAACAAGGACAGCCCCCCTGAACCCACTGAGTGAGCAATGAGCTGATAAAGATTCTCTTCATTATGGACAAAAATAATCTGTTTAATCAGTCAACCATGTTAAGAGCATAGGTAGTTATAAAACACCATTCTGTTCAAGGGGACTATGATTTTTACCCTTTATATTTACTTTTAAAATCTCTGAGGAGAAGATTGACAGGCAGATGACACAGCTTTAATCAACAGCATTAATCAAGCTTGATCTCTCCAGATGATGGAGCAATACTTGGAATAACCCATTAATAATTTGTGGTCTTTGTGGCCGAAATTATGCCAAACTCAAAATTTTGTCCTTCAGCTTCCCATGGCTGAAAATACTGTTCCATTCAACTCTGTAATTGTGTCTGTCATTGCCTTTTCCCGGTGAATTCCTATAATTAGTTTTGGGAGTAGGTCTCCAAAGTGCTACCCTTTAGTTCTCCATTACAGGGGAGCTTAAAAGAGACCATTCTGTCCCTGGAGCTGTCCCTGGAGCCAAGCAGGCTTCTGTGTTCTGTTTTGTTTTGTTTGTTTTGTTTTTAAAAGCAAGGAAATAAATTCATTGTTACATATTATGTTCCAGATCATACCATGAACTTTTTTACGAAAGCTTAAAATTACAAAGTGTTGCAAGTTAATATAGTGTGAAGATTTGCAGAATTTTAATAGATAAAAATAATAGACAAATTTAATTGAAAATTATTCTGTTCTTTCAGCAAGAACAGTCTGTGTCTTGTTCAGTAGCACCTCCTGGAATGCCTTTGATCCCTTTACAAATATTATTACCTTTATAAATGCGTGTCACTAAGGCTGTGAGAATCAGGATTGTTCAGCCTGGAAGAGAAAAGGCTTTGGAGTGACCTACTTGTGGCCTTCCAGTACCTGAAGGGAGCCTACAGGAAAGATGTTATAACAGCATGTTATAACTTCTCCTCATGATGTGCCATTTAAGATTTGCATGCTAACCTTTCAGCCTTTGTGAAGAGCTATTTAGTTTTGGGTTGGTTTTCTCTCAGTGCACTGCATGGATGGGATTTTTATTCATTTCTAAGAGATAGATTCAAAACTTGTTTAAATCTTCTCTCCATCTGTGCTCAGTTTATGATCCTTGGATTTTATTTTTTTTTTTAACTTAGAGGATGGAAAAATTTTGTATTCATACAATATTTCAGTAAGACTTAGGAATAACTGTGGTGTGTAATTTCTGAACTTTAAAACACTGCTTCGTCTTCCCAACAACTGTGAAATACAAAGGAAATTATTTGCATATAAGGAATCTGATCATCCAAACATCATGCTTCTAATGAAACATAAATCAGCTACAAAGGACTTACTTAGTTTTTCCTAAAGGAAACAAATCAGTCTGAGTTATTTTTCTATGTAATTAGCAATGTTTGCTGTTTTAAGTAGAGAGATCAGAGTTGTTCAAAGCGGTTAAGATTAGAGCAACATCAGCAGTTTTTCTGTTTGCTTTACTTTTATTCATTCTGGCATCAGAGCTAATTTCTAATCAAGTAAATGTGTTTGAAAGTATGATTCAGGGGAGATGATACATTTCTCCACGCTAACTGTGTAAAGCTGGCTTAATAAAAAGGATATTGCACACAATGACATTTTTCTGGTGGGTATAATTATCTCTGCAGCAAGCAAGTGAATGGTGTATTTCAGGATGTGTGTTTGGATGATGACAGGCAGATTGGGCACAATAATAAACCAGGCTGTTCACCAGCAGGCCTCTTTTTCTGGTACATCAGAGGCCTATGATGACAGTAGAATTTGCCTTCTGGTGGCTTTTATTTCTTCTTTTAAAATATCTTGTACTTTAAGCAGATACTCCTTTGGCAGAATCAAGAATGGGGGCCCATTGTCCCACTGCTGCCTCAGTTGCCAATGACATCTTTTCTGATCGAGTCCCAAGAAGCAGAAGATCCATGTACAGAAATCCAGACTGCTCCTTCTCTTGTAATATCCAAAGAACATCTTAGTATTTGGGACTGATGATTCATTCAGTCCAACCTTGGTACAGAGCCCACTGAAGCCACTGGGAGTCTGTGCTTGCCGAAATCTACCACTGAGTTCAGTGTGTCTTGGAGCAAGCCCTTCACGGGCACAGAACCCTCAGGGAAATGGAAAGCAAAACTGATTAAACAACTAAACACAACCAGCTTTCTGGACCTCCCTCCAGAAATGCTCTGTGGCTTTAGAGCCCTGCTCCAAAAAGCAGGAACATGGACAACGAAGGCCTTTGCTTTTAATCTCACATGGCTCAGCTCAATAACAATTAGCTCCTGCCTCTGCTTCTGTGGGCCTCCTGCACTCCACAGCTGCAGCAGCCAGGCCTTGTTGCCTAGAAAAAAATTAGACAATTATCTCTGGGAATTTATTTCCCAGCAAGAATATTCACTTCTCACTTCTCCCCAGTACTTCATCACCAAGATGCACAGCTGTTGAAGGACTATCCAGATCTCAGTCCAACCTACTGTCATGTTCAATAGTTCATCACTGCAAGAGTTTCATGAGTGCACGTTTTCCAGATATATCTCCAGTCTGTGTTTCCTCTGGTAATCCCTGACTGGAATCACAAATTAAGGAACATATATATACATATAAAAATCCCCCAGTTTGTTTAGAATAGTTAGCAAAAAGACATTTCTTGTAGAAGGTAAAGTTGTCTTTTGGATTCTGAAGATAGCTGTTTGTCTGGAGGCTTTCACTGCAGTCCTTCCAGCACAGTTGTGTCAGAAAACAAACAATACCTGGGCAGTGGGGGGTGCAGGAACGAGGTATTTTTGTAGGTTTCTCTACCACTGATTTGTACTGTGAGACTTTGGAGCATCATGAGTTTGCCATCTGTAATGGGCACCATTTGGGCAAAATGTGTCTTTTTTTAAGGGAGGGAATAAAGAGTGATGAAATAAGAACCTGATGATCTGCTCAGTTTTCCATCTGTATTTCCTTCTAAAAATCTTGAACTTATCTGTTCTTCAGCTTCCTCATTTCATAGAATCTCATCTTTCAACAGCCATTTCCATCCAGAATTACTAGTGTTTCGTGTACCAGCTAGGGTGCTTTGCCTAATGTTTTCAAAACCAGCTGCAAAGTATAAATCTCTGGCACCTCATATTTTTGAATCACTGTATCTGCTTCCCTACCAGTTGTACAGAGTGTTTGAAAAAAACCAGCATTTTCTCTATGGTGGAAAAACATTTTAGTCTCTGCTGAAATCCTCCAGGTTTGTTGATGTTCTGCTCAGCCTTACTGTCTTTTACTATCCTGTGTGATACTTGGATGACAGCCAGGCACATATAAATTGCTCCCACTCATGCTCTCTCTGGCAGTTTTATGTGCCTTTCACTACTTTCTAGCAGATATTTTTGGCAACAATTTATTCCTATCACGGGTATTTTTTCTGCTAGTTTTCTTTTCCCTTTCTAAAAAGTATTACATCTTTTTTGCCTAGAATTTGCTCAGTGTTTTAGGATCCCTGTGGATCAATGGGTCAGAGACTGCAATGACAAAATCGAGGCTTTCTTATTACACTTGAAGAAGGGAGAAGGAGGCCATAAGGCAGAGTCTTACTGCCTAATTTCAATGCTTTTACCACACCAAGGGTCAGAGAGTGGGCAGGACTTGGAAGCTGGAAGTGCCCATCTGCCCCTTGGGATATCTTCATCAGTACTCTGGATTCAGCAATGGATCTTCCAGTGCCAGATAAAAGGGGTGACATCAGTTACTTCTCGACTGGGAGATGCAAGAAACCAGATGCTGCATCTGTGGTGCTCCTAGAAGCACCTAATGCTATATTTTCCTCTGAGTACCACAAATATATGCCAAAAAACATCCATAACCTAACCTCTCTTAGGTATCAGCATCTTCTCCTAAACATGAGAAGAAAAAGCAGAAAAAAGAAAGAAAAAAAAAAAAAAGGGCAGGGGGCAGGGAAGAATAATTAAATAAATTAAGGAGCCTGTGTCTAAAGAAGAAAATGAGCATTATGGATAGGGGCTGAACCCCTGGAGTCCCCCAGTCAAGAAATTAATTTTCAGCCATCTTGGAATTCTTAGTTTCTGTCTTGCTGGGGATCATGTCATTCAGATGACAATCCTAGGGAGTGCTGTGTCACTGGGTTTTGAGAGCATAAAACTGGCTCGTGTTGCACTCCCAGCTGCTATTCACTCATGGCAGCAAAAAAAACCTATGGACATTTTGTGGCCTGAGTTGTTAATTGAGCCCAAATGTAGCAAAGAGCACCACTCAGTCCCAGCTTAAGAGCTGATTAGATCACTGCAAGTCAAGCAGTTACTTACCAGAGCATATTGGTGTTGTTAGGGCATAGAAGCATGCTAGAAGTTTATCATTTAAAAAACAATAATATGGACATAATAATAACCAAAAAGAAAACCAAAAACCAAAACCCACAAAAATTCAGTTCTGGGACTTAGTTCTCTATTCCAGCAGATCTCATTAAAATCCCACTTGTCGTGCGTTCACCCAGATATAAAATGAGTGTCAAAGCACACACCAGAGGTGAGTATTAACAAGCTTGTCCCCATCCAACCCTGACCCTACTGCGTTAAATTTCCAGTGCTCTGTTTGATGAACTGTGTATCTGTGGTATCTTCACAGAGGCTGTTGTGATCCTAATTAATATTACACGTGTGTCACCCGGCCTGTTGCAATTTTCTTGCGTGCTGCTACTAAACAACTCCCCCCTTTGCCTTTGTAGGTAACGCAGATGGACCAGAAGCTGAACCTGATCACAGACATGCTGCATCATCTGGTTTCCCGTCAGCAGGGGGATCAGGGGAACAACAGATCATCTCAGAGAGGCAACAACAACGTCAGCTCAGAGCTTTTCCTCCCTAACAACACCCTGCCCACCTACGAGCAGCTGACAGTACCGGGAGGAAACGAAGACGACATATCCTGATGTGGCGCAAGTCTGGGTTGGGTTGTTCCTACTTTTCTCCTCTGAACGGGACTGAGTGTTGAGAACCTGGGAGAAATGAAGTTCATCAGCCAACCAAGAAATCGTGCAACTGCTGTTATCTACACCACTAGCCTCAAACGTGCTCTTCTGAAGATACCCACAGTAGCCAAAGGATTGCCAGGCTGTCTTCCACCAGGCAAAACTTCCAGAACCTCCACATCGATTTTGTTCCTGAACAAATGATCACAACTCCTTATTTCTCAAAAAGACCAAAATGGCAAGGATTTAGAGCTCCTGTAATAATAATAATAATAGTAATAATAATATTCTAATAATACTTGAACTTAGATGGAAAAAAAATGCATTCTGTTTATGAATCTGCAGATAGCAATTTATTTCTACTACTAAGGTTTTTAAAACAAACTAGGATAACTTATGTTGTTTTTATTGTATAAACATACACTAACATTCTAGACAATAACAAACCACATACTGAATGATTTTCTTTTTCTGTTTTATTTTAGTGTTACTACATAAACAGTTATCAGATAATGACCAGATTTTTAAAATCTGTTTTTCTTCAGGGAGGAACTAATCCTTAATCTGGAACAATTCTATTTATAGTGGAAGGACCTATAGATTTTCTAAGATATCAGTTTTTCATGGGGAGACAATAAAGTATTATATAGCAAAAAATCATTCTGCTTTCTAGAAAATTGTTGCCAAAGAATTTATATATAAATAGAAAACACAGTGGACTGAATGTACTTGTCCTGAGCATTTTAAAAGGAAGGCTTTCTACTTCTTAAATCTACTGGGTTTTAGCTTACAGATGCCAAGAATAATACAAGAGGCTGAAGTGGCTGGACCTCACTAGTCAAGTGTTTGAGCTGGCCACTCACAGAACATCCATAATCCTTGCAGGAATCGAGGCTTCAGTTCAGGAGAGCATCTCTAATCCTCACAGCACATATGCCAATTTCAATGTTTTCGTGAATAATGTCTTCAGAAACTCAACTCCCTACAAGAGTCGGTTGGTACTGACAAGTGCCAGCTCTTTATTTAAAGAATTGAGGGCCTCAGCCATAACCCATGGGGCTGAACCTCTCTGGCCCACATGATGACTGCAATGAAACCAACAGTGTTGGCTCAGTGTGAGTTCTCACACGCACAACGTGAGCAGGAGTTGGGCTTTGGTTACTAAGGCTGAAATTACCAAGCCCTTGCAGAGACTCAGCACCTGAATCATATCAGTCTTTAAAGCTGACAGCCTCAGAAAAAGCTCTTTAGTCCAACGTGGTGGTAGTGGTGGCTCAAACTGCTGGGGAAACGAGGTGTAGACAGATTTATCAGCTCTTGCACTTTGAGCATCCAACACATCCAGTGCACCCTGTTCCCCTCACTGCAGAGCCTGTACCCCACAGTGGTCTCCCTCTCCTGGGGGATGCCCTAAAGCCTCAAACCTTGGCATAGCAGTTAATATTACCAGTCTTTTGACCAATATTACCAATCTGAAATACTGGTGAGTAATGAATGGGATCGCAGGGAACCTTCTCATAGGGAACTCTCAGAATCTGGGCTTTCTTTCAAACATTTCATCTCTTTCACTTGGACTGCAGAGAAATTTCTGTATTAAATATCCTGTATTTAACTTCCCAGATTCTGTTACAGTTATCCAGCCTCTCTGTTGTACAGTAGATAAATGTTAAGGGTGTAGAAATTTACAGGCATAAAGAAGAATTGTATCAGGGCATTATGTTTTTGTAGAAATCAAAACTATTCTCAAGATTTTGAACATTTTTAAAATGAGATTCACTATGTAATTTCAGATTATCAATCAGCCTGTTCATTTCCTAATAAAATACAGGACAAGAGTGCCATGTGTTTTGGTTATTCTAAAATCCAGACACTTGATATACACAGGAAAGCAGATGGCTTTTCTTTTCCTTTCTCTCTTAGCCCACTGTGCAGTGTAAATATGCCTTATTTGCAATGCATGACTGTAAGCCTTCTGCTGATTCTTCACTAGAGAAATAAAAGAAAATGCAGACTTTATCAGCTGGGATGACTGGAGAGAAAGGTGTGCCACATAGCCCTGGCTGAAAGCAGATGGGTCTGTGCATTTCTAAGAGCATTCTTTTAAACAGAAAATGTGTCCATTCCTGCCTGCTTGTTCCCAAGACCATACCTCCATTCTCTGTTTGACACCTAATCTTGGTGGTAACAGTCTGGCACAGCAAACACTTAATGCAAAACATACTTTCCCTTTCTTGTCAGTTGGTCTATAACCATCTGAAAGTCTCCACTGGAACCAGATTCATTGGTGGCCAGTTGAGAGGTCAGTGATTCCTCACCTGAGTCCAGCCGATCCTTTCAAAAAGTACAAAAGCTCTGAGATCTACTTCTTCAAACCTAGGCTACCTTGCCCTAAGGAAAAGAACACAATCCATTTTCCCTGGTGAAGAGGGATGTTATAAAATGAGCCATCCAGATTTGCCATGCAGCTGCCCAGAGCCAGCCATCCCCAAGGCCTCACCAGAGGCAGATTTGACCTCTCTGCTTGGAGGACTGACTGGAATTTTCTGCCCTGCTGGGGCTTCATGTCTCAATGACTTTTCCTGCAGGCAGGTGCCTCTTTCTTGCACAGAGCACTGTAGAACAGCAGCAGTGGGAAAATGAGCTGGGCAGTCCAACACTGGAGCAGCCTGAAGTAACCAGCATGTAATGAGTATGTGTTTCTGCTGAAACCTTTCCTACTGGTGTCTCCTGTTCAGCCAAACTGTCCAAAGTCTGGGTTTTTTAAGTAGGTAGGAAATGTTTGTAAGTATCTTGAAGGGGAGCAAAGGAAACTGTTAGGTAGACCAAACCTTGACTATATGACTTGCTGCCACATTTTTGTGAGAGATCTGTTTAAATAAATGCATCTGAAGCTGCAAAAGAAGCCTCTTCCTTAAAGCAGCTCAATAGCAATTTGCATTTCAAGACTGGTGTAAGCTAGGCCTGGACCATCAATCCCTGCTAAAAAAAAATAAAGGTCAGTTAAAAGTAGTCATCTAAAAAAACGTTAGCTGGCTTAGCTTCCCCAGGGGGATGCCAGGTGGATGCCAGATCTGGAAGGTAGGGGAGGAGGCAAAGCATGGGGCTGCCCAGCTGAAGGTGGTGATGAAAGCTTACCTGCCTCAGCCTGCAGCAGATGCAGAGGATGTGCAAGTTTGCAAAAAGGAAATTTCACAGGAGCTGGAGAGATTTGTGCAGGGGAGGAGTTTTAGTCCATGAGCAAGTCTGGGCTCCTGGTGAGGGGACTTGTATTGGGATTCAAAAGACAGAAGCACTCCCTGGCATCAGCATTAATCTGCAGCGTGACCTCAGGGCGAGTCATTTCACCTGCTTGGCCACATCTGCTGCCCCCTCTCCTGCACTCAGCCCACTTGTTTGTTTAGACCACAAATTCCTCAGGAAGGGAGGGCCCCTTTCTGTGTGTTTGCTCTGTGCCTACACAAAGGGACCTACCCTCTGGGGACTGGAGGTACCACTCAGATAAATAATTACCCACCGTGAAGTCCTGCTACGGGCAAACCCTTAATTATTCTGAGCCCATGGAGTTTCAGCTGGAAGTGCCTGCTGCCAAACCAACAGTTAGAGGAGACTGGGCTTTAGGTCCCCTTCAACCTAGTATCTTACAAAAGGCAATCAGGAGCCTGACCATCACTCATTTTCACTCTTCTGCTTTAAAGCAGGTTCATTTCAAATAACACAATGGGCCACTGCTATGCTCAAATACTAGCTAAGGCAGAAATCTTGGGATGTCAGTGGATTAAACAGACATTTTACTACAGCAATTAAGGTTTATTGTTAGTAACAGATACCTCTGGGCTGATTTAGCACCCATCAGTTCTGAGGAAGCTGGAAATATTCCAGCCTGGTGAGCTTTAAAGGTCTGGGCAACAAACAAGCTGCTTTTTTGAAAAATGAGAAAGTAAAACACAGAAAGTTATTCTTTTCTGGGAGTTTAAAGGAGGTGAGGTTAAAATAGTTTTAAGCTGATCCTCATGTACCCTGCTGAGATGGGTTTTACTGCTAGGGTGGTGGTTTGGGAAGAGGAGAGGCATTGAGAAGAAAAAGATTGCAGGTATGATGCAGCTCCCATGAAAAGGTACTTGTGCATTTCATGTATGTTGGCTTAGAGTTGGGTATTGCCTGCAGTGGGACAGCTCAGTCCATGCAGGTCAGTGTAAGCCTGTGGAAGTTGAAAATGTGCAGTAAAGATGCCTTTCCCATGACCTTTCAGTGGAAGCTGGGCTCAGGTCTTTAGGCAGCATTGCTTTCTTCATGGTCACAGAGCCACAGAATTGTGTGAATTTGCAAGTTTCTGCTTCCCTTGTCTGTTTTCAAATTACTGGTTTCTAATATTCCTGCATGCCACTTGTGTTTTCAAGCCACAACAATTAGAGGTATTTCCTTCCACTTCAGTGGTAGGAATCCTACTGCACACACACAACACAGAGCAGCCTTTAAAATGCCCTCCAATTTCATTTAAAATAGCTTCTGTAATGTTTTGCATCTTGGGTCTTCTGAGCAGCAGCAGCTGTGATGAAGGCAGCAGGTTGCTAAGCCAGTACTATGACACTTAGCTACATCCCAGGATGTAGCTACGGAATTGCCAAAAGGTGTTGAGTTTAGGTTGAAACTAGCAAACTGTGAGCACTGGCTTTTTTGGTCTTGTCTGCGGTCTGACTGATGTCTAAGAAATGTGAATTTCAGCTGAAGCTTTTCTTTTGTGGTTGCAGGTTTGTTCTCTGTGTCATTCCCCTGATGCCCAACAAGGCATGTGTTTCTGTTCAGCCTTTCCTCAGTGAGGATGTTGACAGCACCAGGACCCTCTCTCTTCTACATCAGTGCCTATTTTCACAAAACTTAGGAGAACTTAATTATTTTCTAGACCTCTATCCTTCTGTCAAGTTGAATTGAGCAAGGCCAACAGGTTCAAAAGTTGTTAGGAGGAGGCAAAACAAACACAGCATGAGTGCATTAACCTTGTTTTCACAGGAACTGGGCTGAAAGTCCTCTCTCTCCCTACCCAAACATAGAGGTCTGGAAGAAATGTAGCCCCTCACTTTGGAGTAGAAGACCACTTCTAACTCCTGAGGTGAGGAGGAGACATGCAGGAGGCATGTTCCTGGGAGTTGTTGGCTCCTGCAAGGCTTGATGCACCTTGCCTTTGGATCTGCTATTGAAAGATGCTGGAAAATAGCTTTTTCCTCACATTGCTTCCAATGACAGTGACTGAAAGCATCAGAATGCTTGGTGCTGCAACAGAGAGCACCCAGGTGCTGGATGGGGGTGTTGTACCATGCCTGTGTGTGTTACTGTGACACAGCACAGTGTCCAAAGAGAGATTGTCTGCATGGCTGGCAGGGGAGCATTGCTGGGGAAGGGCTGGCCCAAAAAAAGTGGCATTGTCCAAGCTCACATCACTCCCACACCAGCTGGCAACTGCTGCCTCTGGGAGAGACTTCCCGGGGATCCCACGTGAGGCATTGTGCTCTCTGCCTGTGGATTTGCACCTAAGAAGAGCTGATCTATAAACCCAGTCTTGAAACCATCTTGGAGCTACGTTTGCTTCAGAGCTAGCGTTGCTCTGGCAGGCTGCCCAGGGATTTAGGCTCGGTTAATCCAAGCTTGGCTCTCCGTGGCAGACACCCATGGAACAAAGGGAATAAAGCTTCCATGACCCCATCGAGTTGCTGGTCAATCTCTCAGCCAGGTGCAGAAAGTGGGCTAGGCAGCCCTCAGTGAACTGTCTTGGATCAGAGAGGGCCAAATTCCCAGCAGGGGTGTGCAGACAAATCCATAGAGATTTTCTTGCCATAATTTCCCAAGCCTGGGAGCCTCGTACACCAAGCCCCCAATGCCTGTGCATTTCACATAATTTTTAAAGCCAGCTGTGCTGAAATTTGTCACTGCTGCTTTCTGCACAGGCAGTCTTACAGGGAAGTAAAAAACAAGAAGGCAAGGAGAAAAATAAATTCAGTTTCCAGTTCTGCCATACGTTACATCCTTAGGATTATACTGATCATTAATTTTTAACCATCAATGTGTTAAAGTTGATATAAATAGTACCAATGCTGTAAGAATTACAATCATGTGTGGAGGATTAGGGTTACAAGCAGTTTGTGAGATGCTATCATCTGTTGTTTAAGCATTGCCTAATAATTTGTTAGTTCTAATAGTCACCTGATTGGATTTTTAACTGGGCTGTCTATACATGGAACCTAAACGTAAATGTGATTCAGGGTTTATTCCTTTTGCATCTTTGGCTGTTACGCTACTTATAAATTTGCTTTGATTAAATCCCTTTTCCTAATTCCTTCTGCTCATTGAAACACTGTATGCAGGTTTGATTGGCAGAGGGATTCATGCCCTTCAGATCATTTTTGGGAACGATCAGCTAAGAGTTACCCCTCTGAGGACTGGCCACAGCTGCACCAGGGAGTCTTCTGCAAGCCTCAACGTCTTTTTAATCATAATTTGTCTTGTAAAGCTTGAATGACAGAAGATGTGCTTCCCCTGCTGACTCCCTCCTCTGCCTGTGCTGCAGGAGCTGCAGGCTGGCAGCCACACCACGTGTGCTCACTCGCAGCCGTGATGGAGCAGATTTGAAAGAGTGCCTTTGCTTAAACGGTTGCAAATGTTTCCCTGTTATTTCAGTTGGCAATCAAGCCAGTGCTTTATTTTCCATTTCTTTTCTCTCCTGTGCTGAGAAGTGAGAGAATACTCTGCAGCCACAAGACAGAAGCCAGGAGCTGGGGAGCAGAAAGGTGCACCAAAAGACAGGTCTTGTCATTAAGCAAAATGCACTGCCCCAAGCACACACATTTCTGTCCCCGTTTCTTGCAGCCTGAGCATCACTTTTACTGCCCTGGCTTGATCTTCCTACACCCAAAAGTATTAAGTGCCTTAATGCACCTTTGAAGTACCTTGAAGCGTCCCAAACCCTTATTTCCATCTGGTTCTCCCACTTCCACAACTTGATTCGGGTCTCAGTCCAAAGCCAGCAGGAGGCAGGAAGGCTTTGGGCCGGCTCTGGTGGCACAGGAGCTGGAGCCCCGGGATGTCTGCCCGTGCCTGCCCCTCTCAGGCACCTTAGTCACTGCTCCTTGGCACGGCACAGCCCGTGATTAGCATTTCCTTCCTATGCCAGTCCTTCATGCCGCCGCTTCAGCCCTGACTTTTTGTTTTCCTCCTTCCCCCCTTCCCAGCCAAAGGGGAGAACAATTCCTGGAAAAGAAAAAATGCTCTTTCCCCTGCATTGCTGAAACCTTTGCAGGGAGCTTTGGGGAGGAGAGAGTAGACTTTGGAGAACATATGGCTAAAAGCATTTGGGGGTTTTCAGATGGTAAATGACCGATGAGGTCTCAAAGGGGTTTTATTTATAAATGATAGACTCCTGAGAGAGAAATAATTGCTGCTCTCCCAGGCGTAAAAAAGCAATTCACCTGACATAAAACCCAGGGATAAAATTAGCTAAATGAAAGCAAGATATGGCAACTGTATTAAGCCGCTTTTTCTCTCTCTCTCTCTCTCTCTCTCTCTCTCCCTTCCCCGCTGAATGGCGAATCATTTTAATTTTGTTTTCCCCTCCTTTCTTGGAAGGAGAAAAAAAAAAAAAAAAAAGAAAAAAAAAAAAAAAAAAAGCCAACGCCAAAGCAGTGCCTTGGGTCTGAAAGAACAGATGGTGCCCTGGGCGGCCCTCCGGAGCACTCGGCAGCGTGCATTCCTCCACTCCAGCACTCAGATAACTGAGTTATACAGCACACGACCATCTGGTGTATGACACATCTTGTGTCCCCCGGACAATGCCCCAGCAAACCTCTTCAGGGGAGAGGTTAGTTTCTAGGGTAACAGCAGCATGTGCAGCTCCAGGCCTTATTGAGATTCAGGGCTCCTCACTTGTCCCTATTCTTCTCCTCCCTATTGTTGTCACTTGAGCTTTTGCTGCTTGGTTACACCGAGACTGACAATATCCATCAGTATTTTGTCCCCGGCCCAGAAACCATTGTCTCCAAATTTTGTTTCATTATTTATGTTTTCAATATCCAATGGTTGACTGAAGCATCTGCTGTAGAGTGATAAGGCAAGTGCCTATTGAGGAGAGCAGTGCTGCTGCCTGACAACGATGGTTTGAATTATTTAGGTTGTGGTTGGACAAGCATTTGCAAAAGGCAGGGTATCCGTGAAGCACTGAGGTGACTTTATTTATTTCTCTGTTTCAGTTTTTTTGGGGGGTTTTTTTGGTGTTTTTTTTTTTTTTTTTTTTAGGTGCTCGCATCTTTTAATCCAGATCCCAAAAAGCTTAAAGCCTTTGCAGAGAAGTCAGCACTGAAGAAGTAGCTCTGTTCATTGACTGGAGGTCTCTGGATGTTTCCTTGTGGAAAACTATTGGGATTGAAAAAAAAAAAAAAAAAAAAAGGGGGGGGGTTTACCTTCCTTTTAATTTTTTGTGGGGGTTTGTTTTGAAGTGACTTTGGAGTCTGAGCATTCATTTTCTCCACTTATTAAAAGAGCCAAGGTCTGGCTTAAAACCATGACCAAGGACTATGCACAATACTCTAAAATTCTGTTTCAGCAAGCTAAACTTAATCAGCAAAAAAAAGTAGTAGGTGTTTTCTCCACCAATAAAAGACATGTGCCCCACTGAAACATTTACTCTGTTACAGAGCAGTTACACTGGCAGTGTTACCTTCCTCATGTATCTGTAATTGTCACAGCCAGCCAAAACCCCCCAAATCCTTCTTACATCTGCATGAAGTAGAGTGCTCATTGAATGGAGTGGAAAATACCTGTGCAAAAATGTAAAACATCAAGCATGAGGTCTAAGCGTTAAAAATACACAACCAAGAAAGTATAACTGATGCCTAAGCAAAATTTGCTGAACTGCAGGCCTTAGTCCAGTTATGAGAAATTTTAAAATACTGCATTGCATGTCAGGTTGACGTCAAGTATTAAAGAACCAGCAAGCACAGTTAAGAGAGGTTCTGTATACGTGTATGAAATAACAATAACTATATATATTGATATTGTGATAAAATTGTCATAACATCAAGTCTGATACATAATTTTCACATATTTATAAATGGAGATTTTACTTTCAAAGCAGCGATTGTAAAACACAGATTTATGACCTTAAAGGCAATTTTTAAATCATTTGCCTAAAATGTTTCAGAGCTACCATGAGGAAAAGAGGCAAAAAAATTTGGGGGGTTTTCCCCTCATGAAACATCATCTTTTTAGTAGACTGGCAGCAGGAAATAACAGTGAGATGAAATCCTGAGCCTGGTTTTAAATATTCTAATGAAATTCAGTTTTGAGTTGCAGCATGTTCTGCCCCTGACCTGCTGGTGAGGTGTGCCAGGGTAAGTGCTTTTTCTTCATCACATGCTTGAGTTGGCATCTGATCATAAAGCAGAGACCCACTAGGGTGCATGTGCAAGAGGAGGAGGAGCTGATGGCAGGCAAGCCTGGCTTAGCCGTGTTTTGCTTGGCAGCTTTCAACACTGAGGAGGAAGGGACAGAGCTCCTATTTTCCTGTCTAAGTGTTGAAAGTTGTCAGCAATTTGCTCCATCAGAGCCTCTGCATTGCCTCTGTAGGTGCAAAACCATCCACTTAGCCAGCCAGGCAGGGCTAGCTGGGAAGGTGCAGGAGAAGCACCTGGGCTTCAGGTGTTTGTGAGTGCTCAGGGAAGGTCCAAGCACCCAGGTCTGTCACGTGGACTGCAAAAGGGGCTCAGCTGTGCAGCCTTTTTCCACTTCTCACAGCCCTCCTACCTCCACTCTCCCAACTTTAGAGATGGGGTCTGCAGCCCTGAGGTGCCTCAGTATCTCTCCAGCTTCAGAACCTGAGAACAGCTGAAAGTGACCCAGAGCAGGCTGTCCTCTCTGCAAAAGGTGCTCTGCTCCCCATGCAGTACCAGGTGAGGAAATGTTTCTTTAAGAACTGTGGAAGCTGCACCCAGTGTTGAGCCTTCAACTGGAGCACTGTGTAGCAGCCTGGTTACTTGAGCTGGAGGAGTTTCCCCTGAAGGTGGCATGGAGCAGAAGAAGGGTAGCAAGGGTGGTCAGAGGAATTAAGGGCCTGTGTTAGGAGTTTCTCTGTCTAACCCAACAAAACAAAAGGCTAACTTTGGTTTCCATAAACACACAGGAAGGAGAATTGCTGTTTCAACCGAAGGGCAGTGTTGGCATGAGAACAAATATGTAAGTTGTCCTCAAATAGTTTTTTGAAGGTTTCTAAATGCCAGTGTAGGGGGTTTCTGCAACAGCACTCTGGTGAAAATATGGGGAACCAAACCTCCGAGCTTTAAGGTGCCACTTGATCGATTTGTGAAAGAAGTGATAGGTTGTGATTGCCTGCAAAGGCAAGGAACTGGTCCTTGTGACTCAGGACATCTCTCCCTCTCCAGTACTCATCAGTTTTCAAGCCACAAGAGCCTATTAGATCATCTGGCCTGAATTTCTGTATGATACAGGCTATAGATCTCACCCAGTTACCCTTTGCTGAGCCCAGCAATTTGTCTGACTTGGGTATTCTCTTACCATCACCAGAGAAAGAAACACTATATATACCTCTATGCTTAAATATATATAATTGTTGATCACTGTTTAAAGAAAAGTGAAGGCACACAGAAGCATGAGTGATGCATGCAGTATGGAAGCAGATGAGAGAACTCACTTCATTCCAGAAGAAGCTCTTGCCTGCGGACTTCAGCCTAGCAGGGTTTGTCCAAAGGAGCTGGTTTTATTTCCCTTGAGGAAAAGAGGAGCTGCCATTTTCTTGCCTCTGATCAATCCAGAGTGAGAAAGGTGAGCCAGGCAAGGTACTGCACATTGCAATATCCCTGTCTTTGCTGGCTTGTCATTTCAGGGGAGCTAATTAGGAGCAAATAGGGAGTGAAAAGAAAGCCCAAGGGGTCTCCATCTGTGAAAGCAAAGGCTGTTTACAGGAAAAATCTCAGCTCTACCAGGAGGGAACCTTCATCTTTCCCATTTTACTCTGAGGAAGGACAAGCCACAGAGTACAAAGCTTTGCTCAATTACATGAAGAAGTGAGCATTTTTCTAAGGTTGTACTGAGATATCTGTGTAGTGTTTGAGGGCCACACTTGACCATGCTGCTCTGCCTTTGTCCAAACCTCTGAGAGCCAGATGAAGCCAACCAGTTTTTCATATATTCTGTTTCATTGACAGCATAGCAAATGGCCTCTTAGCAAAGAGGTTTCTCTTTGGAAAGGATTATTGAAGAGTCAAAAAAGCAAATTAAATTAAGAAGCATAAAGCAGAGTGCCATGGGCAGAGGGCAGAAGAATATACTGCTGTTTGTGTGTAATCTAAGAAGTCAGAGGCACTCAGTTTCTCCAGGAATATCTGAATACTTTCATACTTTAAAAAAAAAAAACAAACCATGGTACAGACTGTTTAGAGAAAAAACAAAACAAGTGGGGCCGTGAGACATGATGCAATTTGCATCTAAATCCCTTTTAGAGATAAGAACGTGTTCAGAGGAAAAACACAGTATTGCCAGTTCACGAGACTTACTTTCTGGTATCTTTGTGGGAACCAAATGAATTGCAAAACATCTGCAAGGTCCAAAGTGTCAATTATGCCTTTATGTACGTGGAGGAAATGTCACATGATGGAGGCAGTCATTGGACATGGTCAATTGTAGGGTTTTATCCTTTGCTTAGCCTTAAAGCCTCGCTCAACAGTCAGGTTAGACAATGGCTCTGTCAGAGCGGGAGATGGATCAGTTTGGCCACTCAGAGGAGGTGCTTATCAGCACAGAAAGTGTCCCCAGCCTCGGACAGCGCTGACATTTTGCTTGCAAAGCCTGGCTCAGAGCTGCTCCGAACAAGTAGGCTTCCAGATTTGCACGTCTAGAAGCAGCCAAACGAAAAACCGAGCACAAAGCGCAGATATCAGCTAGGATTTGCAAAAGTAATCATGCAAATGAAGTCGTTTTCCAAAGTTTCCCTTAAATCAGTTCTGTGTTTCTTGGTAAGATTTCTCCTCCACATTTTCAAAAATGCCAACTTTGCAGAAGCATCTTACAGGAACGTATAAAAGGAGGTTGTGCATCATTCAAGGACCGTAGGAGCTGCCAAACGAGAAGAATGGTTTTGAAAGGCCCATATGTGTGACTCTGAATGCCAAATATCCTCATTTTAATGGCTTGTGTGTTACAGTTTATACTGAGTACTTCAACAAGTCCCAGTAATATTCTTTCCGGATTTGCAAACTTGCACTGCTTCTCCAGGAAACTTTTAAATCCAGCAACATTTGTAAAACACAGTTTGTGTGTGTTTTACTACAGACAATGTCTGCACAAAACAGCATCTACAGTCTGTAAAATAGCACAGAAATGCCACTGGCACCGTTTCCAGCTGTGCTCCAGGCTGGGCTCTGATCTCTAGTTTACACCACGGTCGATCACTCTCTAGTCCATGCTATCCATGTGTCATCTGACGTGTTTAGGTCCTTCACAGCCCACACAGATGCTGTCAGAACCCGTGTGCAGCAGTCATCTGCAAGAGGGGGTCTGTAGGGGACATTTTTGTGGCAGTTAGTGGAGGACATTTCAGCAGAACCACCAGAGAATCCTGCAAAACGAGACAGTTTCTCCAAAGTCCGGTTTCTACGTGGGAAGAAAATCAACAGCCTGAACTGCATCAGCCTTGTCAACTCCACAGCTGCAACCATCACCCTTTTTACTCTTTAATTACACATTGTCACATGCAGATTATTGGCATCAGCTCCCCTGCCCTCATGGAAGCTTTGGACTGAGCTTGTAAACATTATTTTTAATGACTATATTATTGCATCACTGTGGATGCTTCTGTAAAGCCTGCGTGACTGGGCAAACGTGTCTGGCTTCACTCTGAGCCCCACACTCTGGTGTCCCACCAAATGGGATGCCATTTGCAAGATATGAGCCAGGCTGGATAAGAAAATGAGCAGCAGATGGGGGGAAGGAGGAGGCAGGGAGAGGAAATGTTTGGTAAGAAGTAACTTAATGGCACGTGTGTTTCTGCTGCTGGACTGTGGCGGTGCTGGTGCTGACACTGTAACACCGCCGTGTAAGGTACATGGAAAAAAACAGGAGGTCGGATTATGTAACTTGCAAAAAGTCTTTTTAGGGTCAAGGTAGGAATCTGGGCCAAGGGATTCTAGATCTGTGTGATCCAGGCAAGGAGATAAATGAGCAGAAAGGGAGACATGCAGAACAAGTGTTTTCTTTAGAAAGTGTACAGCCAAAACTGGAAATCAAACATCAGGAATGAAATCTATTCTGAACTGGAAAGCTGTCACATTGCTTTAACTTGGATTTTTGTATTTAGTGTAGCTGTGTTTTACCAGTGCAGTGTGAGATAGAGCTTGGGAGAGATTTTACCTGCAGGAGGAGTTCAGCCCCCTGCTGAACTCCTGATCTCCACGCCCCCCTGCCCTTGGCCTACAGAAGCTGTTCAGTGCTTGTTCTTTCTAAAGTACTGGTCAAAAGCCTGGCTTAAATTAATATACCCAAGAGGAGAACTATAGTTTTGCTCTGGCTGTGATGAGCTGTCAGTAACTAAACAAGTCATGACAAGGTAACCCATACACCTGAAGAAGAAAAACAACTGGGAAAGAGATGGAATTTGCTTTGCTGGGGAGGAGCAAGTTGCCTAGTAATTGAAAGGACAGCATTTATTTGAAGTTTGTCGGATAAGCCTACCAAGACAGGTATTCCAGGAAAGGGTGGAGTTCATATCACAATTCCAGGAATGGAAAGGGTTTTTTTATGAAGGGAGCAGACACAGATCACATTCACTGTGAGATAAACCCACTGCACAGGTCTGAAGGGCATCACCATTTGGGATGGATTACAGCAAGGCGAGTTTGGCTTCCATTTGTGAGGGAGCACGGGGGAAGACTGCTGTACAAGATGGTTCTAGCAGCAAAATCACTTGAAGGGATGATGCCTGGAAACTGTTCTTAGTTTTAAATGTATGGCAACAGTTTCCCTGTGCCAATGAAGCTTGTGTAAGCAATATCTCTGCAAAAGAAAACATATAATACAGTATAAAATCCAGCATCTGATGGTGAATGGATCAGGCTCCAGCCTTCAAAACCTCTCTAAAGGAAAACAGTAAAAGCCAGGAGGGGTCAGGCTGTTGTCCATCATCTCTGTGGGAGAAAAATGGCTTACATTTAGCGGGGGGAAATCATACAAAACCATACAATTTCTAACTGGAGAAAACTATCTGTTAGCATTTCTCATTTCTGTGTTGGTTAATGTCCTTTCACATTTAGAGGAATTATCTACCAACTGAACTGAACTCAAAAGATTAGTGTCCAATCCCTCCTCTTCTAAGATCTTGGCATCAAGAAAACAGCACAAGAAAGTGTTTAATGGACTCATACTGTTTTGGGTTCTTGAGAAGTTGCTGAGTAACCAACTGATAAGGGTAGACTCCTTCACAGCCAGTTGTGCATGTAGGTTTATCAGGAGAGAAACTTGTATTTCTTCAAAACTTTATGTGGCAGGGTCAGTGACTTCATCATTCCTGTCCTTCACAAAGGGGGAGGTGGATGCCAGTGGCTCCTCTCAGGAGCTCTTTTTTCACCTGAAAAGACTCCAATTCACATATTTTACAAATCAGATATTTGTGTATAAGAGATGGGCTTTCTGTCACACACTTATCTCAGACATAGGCAAAAAGTGTTGGCATTTACTGAGCATGCAGGTGGGGACTATCCAGCTTGGGCATACTGGTGGCACTTCCAGCTTTACCCTGCCTTAAAGGTTAGGGTAGAAAGTTAGGAACTACCAACATGTTTGTTTTGCAAAACAAGAACTGTTTCCCCACCAGCTGCCTTGTGCCTCCTCTCTGGCAGATTCCCTGCCCACAGGTCAAACAAAAAGGCAATTTTTGCCATCATCAAAATGAGGATTTGTTGAGATTGTGTAAACCCAGGCCCGAATACCTCCTTTGGTGAAAATATTGTTAGGGGATGCAGTGGGAGTTGAGCCAGGCTTAGCACTCTCCTGGTTACACAGACCACAGGATGAAGGTGGATGTCTCCCAGGAAACCAGGCTGCCACAGCAATTTGCTGCTAGATACCACACTGTGGCTTGAAATGAATGGTATTTAGGCTATGAGCAGGGAAGGCAGTGGCCTAAAGCAGCAGCTTTGCCATTGCTTCACCATGATGGTCTATCTGATGATTTGTTTTCTGTATTGCAGCTTCTGAATGCACAGGATTACCCCAAAGTTTTTGGGTTTCTTTGTTGCAAAAAAAGGAGCTTTTTAGCTTTTTATTTGAGCAGGTGGGGTGGAGGTGGGAGGTGTGATCAGATTGCAAAGCATCCTGAAAGTGGACAAAACCTGGTTTGTATGCACCTGGCACATAATTGACTTCAGCCTGCGGCCTCTGAGCACTGTTGTGCCCTTTGCCAGATCCACAGTGTTCACAGGTGTGGGGCAGCCAAGCAGGAACGCCCCCATGAATAAAACTCCTCCCCTGTTGGCTCTTTGCTGCCCTCCTTACCTAATTCCTTCTGCAGAGAGCCTTAGAAAAGACCCTGTCCTGGGTGAGTGGCACTACCAGTGTGTTCCCAAGGAGGACGGAGGGATGCCTATCCTGATGTTTTACTCTTCCTGTGTTTATCTAGAGAGGATTCAACAAAATGCTTCACCATCTCCTTTCTCTGTTAAACACAAGTAAGGAAGGCTTAGGATAGTATTTTTCTTGTGGTGTATTTTGGAGTTGTTAGCTAAGTAGGTTTGCCTCTGTTAGAGAAACCTGCTCTATGCTGTTTATCAGGAAAAGATCCAGAGCAGAAAATGTGCCCTGAGCTGCCAAAAAAAGCCCCATCATCTGTGATGTTACCCTCAGGTATGCAGCTTGGGTTTAACCAGGTGTGCTCCATAGGGGAGCCGTGCAATGTCCCACTTGGCAGGTGTGGAAATGCTACTGATAGGAAATAACTTCAGCTCTGGGGTCTCAGCAGCTGCTCAGCTCAGGGTCCTCTAGGAAGGAGCCAAGGCAGATCACACTGGGAGAGGTTTTTAGCATATCCTTCTTTACAGTGCAATGTCTTAATCCCAAATCTATCCACCTGTGTGCTCCTTCTGCATCTCAGGGCTCCCCACTTACCCTGGGAATGCTCCCCCTCTTACAGACCCATTCGCTGCAATTCCATTTGCTTAGTTTTCCTCCCTTTCCATGTTAAGGCAAATTTCTCACATCTAATCAGCAATGTCAGGTCCCTGGGTTTCAGTGAATCCAGCCTGAACCCTCCTGGAGATGGATTCTGGCAAGAAGAAAGCACCAGCCAGCCCGAACTATGGCCCAGTTGAGATCCCCACCATAAGGAAACAACGTTTTCCAAGTACAGTCACAATCGCGTCCTTCAGTTCTGCAATATTTTGATTAAACTTATTTTTTTCTCTTTACACGCTTAGTGTTGGCCTCACTAGTTGTCTTTTTTTTTTTTTTCTTTTTTTTTGGACCTCTAATGTGTTTATTCAAACAACATTTGTTAAGATTTGAGCCTTATCTCCTCTGTTTGCATACTAGTCCTGTCCCTTTTTGTTCACTTGTCCCTCTGGGATTTTGTATGTTTTGGTACCTCTTCTTTTTACTAAATACTCCTCTTAAAAACACTGCATTTGATTTTGCATAATGGCAGATTTTGCTCCTGGAACAACTCTGCCACCTTTCTTTGGCCAGATTACATGTATGTCAGTTATTAATGAAACATTATCTAACATGACATTTGGAGTTTTTAAAATCTGTCCAAAAAATCAACATTTATGTACTTTAATTTTGCTATCACTCACCTGGCTATTGTGAAAAAGCATTACCCTCATTTTAAAATCACTTCAGGTGTTTTTGTGTAATAAAATTAAAACTGTACATACTTGTCTTAAAAATCATCAGGGTTACTCACTGTATCCTCTGTCTTATCACTGGAGATTTAAGTGTGCTCTGTGGCCAATTAAAACACTTGCTCTGTGATTTCTGTTCTAATTGCTGCAGTCAGATTGGAGTCTGAGTCGGAGGAGTTTGGGAAGAATGGAGCAGGTGGGAAGCAGGATGGCAATGAGGGTCAAACTTTCTTAATTCACAGATGAAATACAGGAATATGTTTCAGTGAAGTAGTAATTAAGCTTTAAGAAAACAAGCCTTCTAGCCCAACCACATGGATAAATATCAAATGAGTCAGAACTTTATTCTTGCCTTCACTGGATGAAAAAAGCAGACAAAACTGTCAAGGTTTTGGAAGTGCACCTGATGATCTCAACTAATTGTTTTAAAGCCCATGCAATTTGCTCCCTTTATCTCAAAACCAGGGTACTTCTGGAGTGCTGCATTAGAAAAATGTCTGATACAAACTGTTCCAGTGACAACCACCTTGTTTGAGAGGCCCAGCTGCTGTGAGGACAGGAGCAGCACAAAGATCTCTGTTTCTTCACTCCAGCATGATTAGCTGCCCCACACACACCTCCCTTAGCCTCTTGTAGGTATTGGTAAAACCTGCTGTGTTATGCATCACAGGAGTTGTATCTCACTGGGGTTCAACAAGTGACCTTAGCTCCTGGTGGGTGGCTTTGGACATGAGTCTGTGTCCCTAAATAGACTGATCTGTTGTCCCTTTTTCACCTGTAGCTCTCCCCTTGTGACCAGAGACAGCACAGGTTATCCCCACAGCCCCGTTTAACGAGTCTGGGGTAGCAGCTTCATTTCTTGCTCAAGGTTTAGGTCTTCACCACAGGAGCACACGTGGGACTCCTCACACACCTCTTCACCCAAAATCACTGCAGCACGCGAGGAAATGCTGGCAGTGCCTCCCTTTGTCCTCCCCTCACCGCCTTTGGGTTTATCCCCCAAAAGTGGGAGGTGAAATTGTGCTGAGACATGGTGCGACCTCTCACGCTTCTGCTTCTGCTCTCTTTCTCCAGGTGGATGCGCAGCAGCTTTGGGCGGCGACGCGTCCGTGTCAGTCCATTCCAATGCAGGTTTTTGGGAAACGGCTCAAACGACTTTTTTTTTTTCTTCCCTCGAATGCCTGGCTGCGGGGAATGCGGGGAGCTCCCATCCTCCTCCACCTTTGGCTGCCAGGTCGTGGCCGCTCCAGCAGCAGCCGGGCGGGGGCTGCGCTGGGGATGCTCACCCTTCCCGGCAGGAGCTGCCTGGGCGCTCCGCGGCAGCGGCGGGGCCCTGGGGAGGGTCTGTCTGTCTGTCTGTCTGTCTGTCCGTCCCCTCCCGGCGTGCGGGGGCGCGGCGGGGCCAGCAGAGGGAGCGCACACGACGCGGTGCTGTTGCGGCCCCGCTCCCGGCGGGGCCCGGGGGTGCTCGGGGGAAAGGAAAGAAATTCCCAAACCGCCCCGTCTGGCCCTTGCCGCAGCCCGGCCGCAGCCCGCGCGAATGTGTCGTTGTTCGGTTGTTGTTTGTGGGTTTTGTTGTGTGGGGGTTTTGTTTTGGTTGTGGTTTTTTTTTTGTTTGTTTTTTTTTTTTTTTTCTCCATCGTTTTACGCTGCAAGGCGGTTTGGGCAGCCCCTGCTGCGGGGCTGAACCCGCGCCCTAAGGGTTGTGAGTCTGGGCTTTGTCCTCCAGAGCATCTCTTCTCTAACCACGCTACGAAATCCACAAATGCCTTTCTAAGCAGGCACCGTATCTAGGAATGTCATCCCCAGTATGCCACTGATGCTTTAAATGTGAGACTATCACCTCTGCAGCCCTTGTGAGCATCTCTGATTACAAGCGCTGAAGCTTTCACTCTCTCTGATGGGATATGCAGCCCAGAGAGTGACAACTGAGCTCAGTCCCAAACTCTAGTGGCCCTTGATGCAGAATTGGTTGGAAAAAGTCTTTTGCATGAAAATGATCAAATTTTAAAAAGAAAACCAAGTCATACAAAGAAAAGAAAACTCTTGAAAAGACTTAGTCATAAAAAAAAAAAAAAAGAAATTTATTTCTACATCTGCCACTCAGAAAGCACCAGCTGCTTTATAGAGAAAATCCACCCCAAAGAGCCTGTGATGGGAGACCCCAGACTCACAAACCAATGGGGAGCTCTTCCACCTGCACAGAAATCCATGGATTTCAGGGGAGCCTGCACGAATCATTTTGCAGGAGTAGACCTGAAGCCAGTCACACAGATGGGCAATGTGACATTGGTTTATCCATTGCCCTTCATTATATTCTTAGCCCCCCCCCTCCCCATGCCTTAGCTAATCTTTATTTTCCATGTACAAAGAGGGAAAATGGCTACTCCAGATGTCTCTAAGCTCCTCTCAAAAGCCATTATCTGGCAGGTCTCTCTAGAGGACTGTGCTAACTGTGGGAGTGTTGCTTAGTGGATAATAGTACCTATCCTCTATTTTCATGCTTCTAACAGTGAAAGATCTGAAGTTGTCTGATACATTTTCAAGCAAATCACCAAGGCAAGCAATAGCAGGGAAGATGGGGAAGGAGAAAAAAGCAAATGTTGGAAGGACCTGGGCATTTTTGTGGAGGATTATGACTAATCAAGCTTTGATCTGCAGAGGGTTTTTTTTCTTCTTTCCTTTCCTGACAAGCCCCAAACATTCCCTGCCCTATGAATGTTTCCTGCTCTCTACTTTTGTGTTCTTACTATCTTCCTCTGACCTAAGACTTGGCTTGCAGCTGTCAAGGTTTCCCCTCCATCCAGGCTGGGAGCCTGTGGGTTGTTCCATCCCCAAACTGTCTTCAACTTCTGAATTTGGAGGGAGGAGACACACAAAATGAGGTAAAAAAAAAACGGTTTCTGGCTTGCAGAAGTCCAAGTGTCTAGTAAGGTGGCAATACCATCTAACACAGTGATTTCTTCTGCCACTTCTCCTTTCTGAGTGCTGTCCCATCAGAAGAAAGTGGAGGGGATCCATATGAAGGGGAAAGGCTGAAGCTTGTGTTATTCCTCTCCTGTGCACTCAGAGACCTGGGGCTCCTTGGAGGCTGACACAAGGCAAACCTGAAACAGGCTCCTCCTGGAGGAGTCTGTGATTGTCAGTACAATCACAGATTGTGCCATCCTCCCTTATATTCCCCTGGTGGGGCCAAAGCATTTCATACCCTCAGCCAGGAGTCCCTGGTGGTCCCAGCTGCACTCACTCCATGCTGTGGCTGGGGCCAGCAACACAAGAGGAGTTGCAGCAGTGATGGAAACTTGTTCCACTGAGCTGTACATGTATTAACCTCCTGTCCAAATCCACCAGAAAGGCATAAATATGTATGCTGGGATCTCTGTGCTAAGGCTGGAGGGTGGGAAAAAAACACTTTGAGGCTAAGTCAAATCCATGTTATTCTTCAGAGTTTGCAGTAGACAGGGCTGTATCAGGACACAAGGTGTGCAGTCACTCAGAGCAAGGGGCTGCTGGAGGCAGCAAACCAGCCTGCAGCCTTCACTTACTCCAGGGCTGCTGGGGTCAAGGCTGGGGTACAGGAGGAGGCAGCAGGGAAGAGCATTGCCTTGCAGAGGTAGGCAGCACTGTGTGCTTCTGGAATTGTCCCTTTTCCCGTCAGGGAGCAGACTGTGTCAGCGTGTTGGTGCAGTGTCCACAGAGCAGCAAAAAGCTGTCCTGCCTGCACTGAGCAAGATCTTCCAGCTGGCTCTGCCCATAGACTGTTTGTTAACTCAGGTGGGACAGTGAACCACAGAAAATCAGATACTGAATAGCCAAAACACACATGAAGACACAAATAGTTACCACCTATGCAGTAAACACAAAAAAACCAGCCTCCTCTTAGATATATATTTGAGTACTTCTGCTTTGGTTATTATCCTAATATCTTTGGATGAAAACCTCTCAGCCTTTTTATCTTTTCACTACAGAGAGGACATAGATTTACCTGTGCCTATGCTTCCAAATAATACATAAGTCAGATTTACCTTACCCTCTCCTAAAGATCTTGTGACTTAATAAGACGTAGGAATTTGTCATTCTGTCTGTAATGTCTTCAAGACACTCAGCTTATTGTAGGCTCTAGTATTGCTGCCTTACCTAAGAAATGGGTCTACAGCAGCTCAGGCAGGCTTCTCTTGTTGCTGGTACAGGCCTTTTTTGTCCTATTGATATGTGACAAGAATTATGCTCATGGCTGCAGCACTCTGATCCGTGCTTGGTACCAGGTCTGGAAGTGGTTGTGGCCAGTACATCAATCCCAAGGGTAGCCAGAGGAGCCAAGCCATTGCCTTCAATCAGGTGGCCCACTTGGCTAGAGGTGCTGCTGCTTTGTTCAATAAACTTCATGATATTTTTTTTCCTAACCATCACATGCTTTCTCCTGTCTTTTACAAACCCAAATCTATTTTCTTTCTCCCTCAAGAATGAAACCCAGCCTTAACCACTAATAAATTAATTTGGGGGACCACAAAATATTAACATGAGGCAAATAGGAGGCAGAGATGCAAAATCAGCCTGCGTGCCACCCGTGTGATGAGGATCTATCCAGCTGTGGAGGGCTCTTATTTTACAGACAGCAGTGTCTGCTGTGCTTAAAATACACCTCGAGGGCACAGCAGGGACTGTAACATGTTAGAACCCTGTGCTGAATCGAGAGCCAGCCCCAGACCTTGCAAAAAGGGATGGTTGCTGCTCGCAGCTTCAAGTGCAGCGCAGAAAGGACCTAAGAAAGAGGGGGAAAAAAGCAGGAAAGAGCTTATGCTTGGATGTCTAGGGCCATCTGCCACCACAGAAGTACAATACTGGATTCTTGAAATGTAAAAATAGATCTCAAAAGAGACATGTTTTAATGAACTGAACACAAAGAAACATGGTCGAAATAAACTGAAAACAGAAGCAAGGTTCAAGGATCTGTTTGTTAAATGAACACCCAAAGCCAGAATATGTTTTTAGTGCTGGAGAATGCTGGCTGTCTGGTTTCTGCTAAAGCCTCCGGTCTCTCTTTGGGATGCATGTGGGAGAAGGAGGGAGTGAATGGCAGCCCTTGTTTGTCCTCTCTTGAGGAATCTAATTATGTATCAATTGATTTCAAAGCCTGGAATAGTAACTCTCTAGAAAACACTCGCTCAGAGACATTGTTCCAATTTTCGCCTGTTCATAATTTATTCACCTCCGGTTTCAATGAGAAGGGTGCTCCCTCAAAACGATTCGCTCCCCCGCAAGCCGCACAGAAAATCACAAGTTTGTGGACTTTTAAAAATAACAAAACACGAAACAAAACATTCACACAGAGAGCAGCGCTGTGAGGCGAGGGGAAGGCGTCTGGGCGAGCGGGAGGGAACAAAACGCAGCTCCTGCAAGGCGGGGCTCACGCACACCACTGCGGTGGGCAGCCCAGCTCCTGCCCGTGCCCCTGGCTGCCAGCACAGCCTGGAATCACCCCTGGGGGCCAGGCGAGCTGTGAACCCCCAGGCAACATTGCCACGCACAGCACTGCGGTGCCCTGAGCATCCAGGGGGCGAGGCGCGGGCTGCTGCTTGTCTGCTGTTGATCGACGTGCAGAAAAACCAAAAAACGCTTTGGGAGCCCGCCCTGCAGCCCTGGTGCCACCCTATCTGCTCAGGCCAGACGGCTCACGGCCATCCTGGGGTCACCCTCTGCGCTGCGGCTCTGCGGGACCCCAGGAGCCCCCAGCCACCCTGGAGGGTCCCCGTGCCTGGGTACCCGGGCGTCACCCCCGGCTCACCCCGGGCACAAGGTGACCAAGCAGGCTTGGCCCTGTCAGCCCACGGGCCATGTGCCTGCCGATGTGTGCGTGTGTTTGGGGCGGGGGCGGGGGGGTCCCCCGAAGCCACCACGGCTGTTTGCTCGCAGCGGGAGGCACCCGGTGCCCACCCAGGGCAGGACCGCGGCCCCCAGCCGGGCAACCCCTCCCCCAGGGCCTGGGTCCCCCCAAAACCCCGCAAGGGCAGCGGGCCGGGCGGCTGGAATCCATCCCTCCCCCCTCCCCAAAGCAGCCGAGCCACGAGTCTCCTGTCATTCAGCCTTCTGCCCGGCTGATCACTGTGAAAAGAGCCGCCCCGGTGACAGAAACACATGAATATTGACTGCAAACAAACCCCGGGGGAGCGGCACCTGGGGGGCTGCGAGCGCCGCTCCCCGCTCAGCCCGCGGGATGCGCGCTCACCTGCCGCGGGGCGCGGGCACGCACACACAGACAGACAGACACACAGACACACAGACAGACACGCGTGTCCAGCCCCCACGCACACCCAGCCGGGCCCGGCAGCCCCGGGCAGAGGGTCGGGCCGGCTGCAGCCCCCCCGGGCCGTTCGGTACCTGCGGCGGGCCCGGGAGGCGGCAGCTGAGTCTATCTAGCTGGTGGGTTATAATGGGGCTGTCCCCCGGGGGGGAGCACCATAAAAGAAACACGTTTCATTTACAAGTTTCCCCCAGCTGGCCCCCGACTTTAGTCCTTATTCCCTTTCTGGAGAGGGGATGGGGGGAGATGGCTTCCCCTCCCGCCCTCCCTTTTCATGTATCTACCCCAGGCCAAAATCTTTGCTTTCACTTCCAAATCCTCAAGCTTTCCCAGTTTAAAGGCAAGAGTCATGGGAGAAGGAGGGGTGAGAGACAAAAACTCTAACCCGCACAGTTTTCCATCTCTTTTGGGGTCACGGCTCCTCTGATTATCCCTTTCCTTTTTATCATCTCCATTAATATACATATATATTAATAATTGCTTTAGAAATCTACTTTGGAACAACCCTACACCCCCCACCCCCCCGAATTAAATAAACAGCATCTGGAAGCTGATATATCACCAAGTGCCCCCCCCCCCCTTTTTTTTTTTTTTTTTTTTTATTATTTCTTCCCTATTGTGTAGGATTAGGGCTGTAAATAACTCGTCGGGTGCGTTTTATGGACAAGCCACGTTTCTGAGGTGTCCCCCCCAGCTCCCCCCGTTATACCGTCAGAGCGGGGTGTAGGGTCGGGGGTGCAGGGGGCCGACTCCCCCGCCAAGCCCCTATTAACAGCCTATTACTGCGGGTGGGGGCAGGGAAGGTGCAGATTTAAATGGCCTCTCCCCCCCCCCCCCCCCCCCCTTCAAACGCAGACAATTTTGATGAGTGGGTTTTTGTCCGGATGGTTTGTAATGGTGCCTGTTTTGGGGTGTCCCGGGGGGTCCGGGAAGCTTTAATTCGCTCACAAAGGCTCATTTGCAGGTCAATGCCATGGCACACTCGCCTCTCCCCTTTGCCTAAATCTCCTTTTGTTCCCCATCGCCTGCTCCTCATGCCAGATGGCCGCGGAAAATGCTAATTTTCTCTCTCCCCCCACCCCCCCCCCCGCCCCTTTTTTTTTCTTTTTTTTTTTTCCTTTTTTTTTTTTTCCCCCCCTTTTTTTTTCCCTGCATTTAATTGCAGCCCTTTGCAGATGGGGGCCGCGGAGTGTGTGCTTCATTCAAATGAGGTTTGCTTTTTGGTTTCCAGGCACGTTTCTAAAAGTCCGATCTGAGTCAGGCAGGGATTAGCTTGACAGGGAAGTGATCAGATTAAAATCCGTGCATGAGCTCGGCCTCGTCCCTCCCTCCCTTTAAAGCTCTCCTCCTTCCCCGCCGCTTTCCTCTCAGGAAAAAGGCAAATTCTCCTCTTTCCTGAGCATCTTGCCGTCGGTGGGGTCATAAGGCCGGATTTGCCGTGAAAAATAAATATTTTTTCTCTCTTTTTCAAACTTTCTTTCGAAAAGGCAAACTCGTTGGGCTCGATGGGAGGTGGGGAGTGGGTGCCCCCACGGATCCGGGGTGTGTGAGGGTGGGGATGGGGTCTGCAGGGTCCAGGAGGGCAGCCGCTGGCACCACAGCCTGTAAAACCCTCCGGGGGAACCCAGCTACCTCCAAAGGTGTGGTGGGGACGGGAGAGCCACCAAAAGAGGTCGGCAAGAGGCGCTGAGAAGAGGTGTGCCCGCTTCTTCGGGAGTGTCACTCAGTTTTAGTAGGATGAACTTGCCCTCAAAAGGGGTCTGTGACCTTTGAAATGCCTTTAAAACTGCCGCGCTGAAACGCTTGCTCCCAGCAAGGAAAACAGTGCCGAAAGAGCAAAAGTGGATTATTTTTTTCCTCACCTCAAAGCCAGCTACACACCTATATAATACACAGTGCTTGTAGCAACTGGCCAAGATGAAACCCCGAGTCCTTCTCCTGCAGGCGGCTGCTGCTGCACGGGGTGCAGCCCGGGGTTCGGGCTACCCCCGCCTGTGGGTCATGCTGCTCCTCTTCACCCAGCAGCAGGGTGATTTTGCCCCCGGGGTAGGGCTGGGTTTGGCTGCTGAATTTTCAGCGAGAAGGAGCCTTGTTCAAGGCAGGTCATCCAGACAAGAATTTTAAGGCATTTTTGCATTTTGGGTGGCACCGGGTTTGGAACTGCGCTGGGCAGCAAATCTCTCAGCGGCAGGAAAAGCCCACGGATCTGCCCCAGTTGCCGGTGGGGTTGGATGTGGTTTAAGGCACCACCAAGATTTCCAGAGGAACCAAGGCTGGGGCTGTGCAGAGGCAGAGCTGTAGGGTGGCTCAGTGTGAAATCAGGTGGCACTTTCACACCTGCAATGCTGGAGGTGAGCATTGCAATCTGCGCTCACAGAGGTACACGGTAGGAAAAGGAAATTAATGTCTGAAAAGTTTTTAAGCTATTTAATGGTGCAGAGAGGCAGATTTAACACACAGCTTATCATTTTCTGTGCAGTCACAAACCTACACTTGATTTTTCCCAAATGATTTGTTTTGTTGTAGCAAGATGCTGACGTTCACTCATTGATGTTGGACCATGTTAATCAACTGCATTGCTTGAGTTCTCCTGATATTTCTGGCTTAATTAAAGCCAGCCTGCAAAGGCTGATCCAGGTGCTACCCATGGCTGGCAAATGGCTGGCACAGACACCTGGATCTGTGTCTGCAGGCTGGGGGAGCAGCTCTGCAGCAGCAGTTGGCTGTCAGCACAAATTCATATATATATGTATGTATGTAAATATATATATATGTTTATTATAGAAATACATTAAATATATTAAATATATTTATTTATAAATATATTTATTTGTGTATATATATTTGAATTCCATCTATTCTGATTTTTGGAGTTTAAGAAAAACACCCTTTTAAAAAATCATTATCATCTGTGACTGATTGTGCCCCAAGAGAAAAACCACAGCTTCAGGACTTTTAGATTTGAAGGAATTAAGTAGTGCCTTTGCCTACCAGGTAGAGTGCTGAAGGAAGGTGGGGAATGTGCATGCCATCTGCTTTTTGCCTCTCTCAGTGCTGGGAAATCACAATTGGTCTGTTAAAAATGGATTATTGCATTGTTCTAATATTTATTTATTATATTGCATTACCCTAATGATCCTATTATTTCTGATACTGCATTACACTAGTTACTACTAATAGTAACTCACTGTGAATGTATGGAAGCAGCCATTCTCTTTGGGTTACCTAGCAGAAATAAAAGCAAAATTACAGTAGAAAAAGATTTAACCCTATTATCCCTTAAATCTTTAGTAATTATTTCTCTCTCTCTCTCTCTCTCTCTCTCTTACATCTGTGTTGGGGAGGGGCAAATCCCATATATTCTGGATTTTTGTTTAAGTTAGGTTTGTTTCTCTAAGAATTCAAGAACATTTATTTGCTTAAAGGCTTGCCAGTAAAAAGGCCCCAGGTCTAATCCCCTTTCTGCTACACACCAATGAAACTTAGGAAACTCTTTGACTATTGACTTTTTCACGTGGAAACCGATCTGCTCAAAGTGAAAAGAAACCATTTCTTGGAGGGGGGAAGAAAAAAACTCTGTGGAACTCTGTTTTGAAGAAGTCGTCGTCCTTGGCCTGTGGAGTAGCAGCAGAAGCAAAGGCTTTTTGATCCTCAGATTTGTAAACTTGTAGACATAATAATGCCATTTCTCTAGTGTTAGCAGGTGTCCTGTCTGGAAGTTGCTGCCTCAGCCTCCAGCAGAGCTGGGAATTAGAAAATTGTCTGTCTTTCCTGAACCGTGAAGTGCTGCTCTTAAATAAAGGCCAGGTCAGATGTTAAAGGGACATTCTTGTCTCCTGAAGCCGAAATAATCTACAGTCACGTCGAGAAATGAAGGCATCCTCCTCCCGAAATGGTCAATCTCTTTATCTCCCATTATAGTCCCCAGGGTCAAGAAAAAGCCCCTTCCGTGCCGACATTTTGCAATATTTCTGCTAAGTCTGTAATTATTCTGGTTCTGCATAGCTGAATTTCAGGGAGATACGATAATGGGGAAAATTTTATTCCTTTTTCTTTTCCTCCTCCTCCGCCAGCCCCCCCAGTCCTTCCTCTGATAGAATAGTTCAGCGAACTTTGATCAAGCTTCAGATACAAATTCCGTGTTTTCTCTCCGCTTCTTAATAGCTTTGACATGAAATTGGGAATTATTATTTTTAATCTAGTGTGGTTACAGAGAATTTTTTTGCACCGAGCCCTCGAAAATCCTGCAGACGGGCACAAAAGCCAAACCAAGAAGCACGTCTTTTAATTTGCAGCTAGCTCCTCCCGGTAAGGTGTCTTCGCCCGCTGTGTTTTATGGGTGTTTGCTAACAGCGATTGTGATGGAAATGATCCCCAAATCTCCTGTTGTATCCCCCCGCGGAGGTGGCTGCTGCTGCTCGGGGCTGTGCTGCACACCCGAGAGCAAACACGGACGGCTGCTTTTATTTCATTGAGGCAGCAGAAAGGCTGTGCCGGGCCCTTTCTCCGCCGAGCGCCCGGCCCGGAGGTTGTGCTGGTGGGGAGAAAGCTGCGGGGTGTCCCCCTCTGCCCCGGCCCTGCCCCGCCACTCACGGGCTGGGTGCTGGAGGGGGAATGTGCGATTTGGCAGGCAGTGGGTTTTGCGCCAGGCAGGTGCCTTTTACCATCTCAGTTCAAGTTAAATGTGCGTTCCCCTGTAACATCCCGTAAGCTGCATTCCCTGAGTTTCTCACTCGTGCTGCATAGGGTGGTGTGGAAATCCTGCTTGTTTTGGACAGGAGGGGTGAGAATCTGTGAAGGCAGAGGTGTGGGTACCACTGCACCCACTCCTTCAGCTCTCCAACCAGAAAAGCAGGGTCATAGCAGCTCCGAGAAGTTTGCTCTTGGTATAAAAGTTGGGCTTCCTCCTTTGAAGGGTTGTGTGTCTGGAGTCCCTCAGTCAGCAGGAAAAAGAAACAGGTTTTGCTTCCTGATGTGCAGAATAAAATAGAGAACCAGGGACCAGTATTCCCAGTCCTGCCCACTCGTCTGGGTGAGAGAAAAACAAAACCTAAAACAAACAAACAAAAAATCCAAAGCTTTTGGGATCACCAGTCAGCAGATGGAATGCTGGACTGCACCGACAAAACTGAAGTGATGTTAACTAGATCCATGTTTGAAAACATCTTGAGTGAAGGTCCCAAGAAAAGCTGGCTTTGCTAAACCAATTACCAAATGTATGAAAACAACTTAATTCATGGTCATTGTTTTCCAGAATAAATTGCTCTAAACCTCAGTTCCCAGTAAGTCTAAGGCTTAGACCCAAACAGGGACTTTTCCTCAGAACTTTCATGTAAAAACACATGCAGTGGTGGGGATGTATTCTTAGGGAAGGGTGGTTTTGGTTTCATTTGTTGGCTTTTGAGGTGGCTGGTTTGCACATTTGTTGCCATCAGCCCCCGCAGAGAGCACCGTGCAAGGGGAGCTGCGTGCTCATGGTCCTCTAATCCAGTATCACTCAAAAAGAGCCCCAAACAAAGCATCCTCCAGCTCTGAAAAACTCTTCTCCTTCCCCCCACCTCACAGCCAGGCACAGAGGTGATTTCCTAGGCTTGCTGTGATGTCAAGGATGGTGGAGACCACAGGCTGGGGCCGAGCGGCTGCATCTGCAGGAGTACGGTCAGCAGGGGGAGGGTGGGACCAAGGGGTGGCAAGCAGGGAAAAAAAAAAAAAAAAAAAAAGATCCGGTGAGGTGAAAAGACTTGTCAAAGTTTAGGCAGTGATTTCTGCTAGTGCAGAGGCTTGGGGAAAAAAAAAAATTAAATGTCTTTTAAGTTCTTGCTGTAGGTTGCATCCAAGAAATCCTCTGGTGTGATTGATACGGAGCAGGCGAGGATGAGGGAAGACGGGGCCTTGGCTCTGCCCCCTTGTGTCTGTGCACGATGATAAAATCTTTTAATTAAATGATCGCATTGAGTGCACAGAGAGAACGGTGCTCGCTTTAATGAGCAGTTGCTCAATTTTGTTTTTCTCGACGTTCAATGGACGGTGCTACGTCTTATTAGCTGGGCACCATTCAAACCCTGCTCAAAGACATTATTAATGTCCCCAGCAGACTTGTACAGTGCTGCTCACGGTAGCAACCCAGCACTTTCCAAACGTTAACGGATCAAAACCTAAGTGATGAGTGTTGTTATCCCTGTTTAGTGATGGGGAGACAAATAAAAAGAGATGGGAGCTAATAATTAATTTGGAGTGTTGGTCCAAGGTACCCTATGGCTGTTCCTTTTCAAACCATGAGCTTCGTCTGGCCAAAACCACATGCAGAGCCAGGCACTGTGACCCTGGCTGCAGCTGTGGATGCTCAGCACTTTCACAAGTCAGACCCCAGCAGCTCGCATCAGCTGCCCAGCAAACCTGGGCACAATTAGTGGCTGCTTGTGAAAACTTGAAGCACCTGGCCCTGAGCTGCACAAAGCCTCTGTTGCAGGAACAGGTCAGGAGGAGCCAACTGTTCTCTGAAGGATAAAAGCCTGCATTCAAGTGTTGGCATTGCATTAAACATGAAAGCATCCTCTAGCCCCTTGCTTTGCTTTTTCTGGCAGGAGTTTATCCAGAAGTTTCACCTTTGCTGCACAGCCCAGATTCATTCTGTATGGTAAAGCACTGGGTGAATTGGGTACTGTGTGTCCTGGGGAAAGAAATGGTGTGCATGGCCGTGAAAATGCACTGGCAGCAAAAGATCTGGGCTGAAATTGTACAGACAGCTTGGGCACCTCCAAAACTTGAGGGTTTTTTTCCCAATTCTCCTTCTCTATATAATACAGGTGTCATGTGTGTGACAGGGAGTATCAAGTAGACTAAAGCAAATCTGGCAGGGGAGGGTGAGTAGTCCTGTGATGATGTGAATGAAACTTACTGACTCCTCAGCAGGTCTGGGGCAATTTTAGATCCCATACTGACCTGGGACACAGGGACAGAAAAGAGGAGATTATTGTTAGCACCCATCTGTAAATGAGTTGAGGGGAGGGATAGGATGTTCCTGGAGGAGTTTCACTGGTGTTATGTGACAGCAGAGATGTTTTGAGGCCAGGCAGCCTTTGAAGGAGTGTACAGGGTATAAATGCTGTGGCCTGTTCCCTTCTCTCCCTCCCTTGGTGCACACCAGTAGAATTTTGTGTCCTCTGCTCAACCTCTTCCAGTGTACCCCAGCCATGCTTCTGCTCCATGAATGCCTTGTTATCCCCATCCTAGGTGTTTTCTGGCACTGCCTCCTCATCCTCCTGTTCCCTCTCCCTGCATTGCCATCCTGTAGACTGGGGCCCACATGACACCACAGATGTAGATGTGAGGCCACTGGTTTCCCTGGAGCAGAGGTTTGGCTATGTGGATTGTGGAAAGTGGGTCCAAAATTCAGTTTTTTCTGTGTTTAAAAGACTTTGTGTTATTTTTTGTCTCATCAGGGCCTGTTTCAGGGCTTTCACATTCTGTGCAGCTCATCTAACTCTTTTGGCATCTTTCATTCTCTCTTTTTCCCCAAAAAACTGTTGCAACAAAGTTTTCTTGGAAACACATGGCTGAAAATCCCTTTTGGTTTAAAAAACAACGGAATAAACCAAAACACGAAGAACTTTCCACTGAGAATTTCACCACTGACACCAAAAGAGATTGTGTGGTCTCCAGTATTAGATACTGTGTGTGAGGAGAAGATACTTGATTCTTCTCCATCCTCTGAGAGTCAGATACAATGCCATCCTTTCATCTTAGGTATAGAGTTTTGGTTTGTGTTTTGGCTCGTTCTGTTGCAAAAATAATTGTCTAGAGTAACATTTCTGAGCAGGTGCAGGAGGAGAAGGCATTGGAAAACCATCTTAATTTTATCCTGTAGGAATAGGTGACAATGTGGCTTGAAAAAAATCCCTGTTTCCTCATGAATTATTTTATACTCCCTAGTTAGGTACTTCTTGTATATATATATTTGAATATATGCTGCTACTCTTCATATCTGTTTCTTTACTTTGAAATGGTCAATCTAATTTGCATTTCTCTTTGTGGATCCTTCACATGAATCTCCCTGTGCAGCCACCCTACCAAGCAAACACAACTCATTGCAAATGAATTTTTTATTTCTGTACCAAAACATAAGAAATTAGTCTTTAAAAAATTGTTTTTCCCCCATCCTGTTACGTACACCTCCTGCTCATTAGCAGCAAATATTTGCTGAAGAAGTGGAAAGCAGCTTCTTGTTTATTTTAAGTGATAATAGAATGAGTTTTGGCCCAGAAAGAAAAGTTGTGGCTAGGAAGGAGAATGATTCCCAGTGTCAACCATATGTTGCATTCATCCAACTGAAGTGGCTTAATTACTGGTAGATGTTGCTGAGCTCATAAAGATACCTTTTTTGCCAAGATTGTTTGCTGATAATTGCATTCCCTGAAAAAAAAAAAAAAAAAAAAATCTGAAAAACTTCCTCCTACCAAGCTTCCCTTCCAGCCTTCCTTCAGCACCCTTTCCCTTTAGGTGCCCACCACAGCTTGACATCGAGAGATGCTTGCATGAAAAATTACTGGAGGTCCATTATTGTTAAGGCTCCTGTCCTGGGCTGTCTCGGGGCAGGGGAGGAACTGCAGTAGCCGTGCTCCAAATGCGCGGCTCTGCTCCTTGGGAGAGGGAGCGGTGGTGATTTTGGAGTAGGTTATTCCTCTAATTGCGTAGCTGGTTTCAGTCTGGGATTAAGGCAGCTCAAATAATGACCTGACTTTTTGTAGCTGTAATGAGCAGCAAGCTCGGTCCTTCAAGACCCCTGATATTTTGAACCCTTTCCAAAAATATTCCTGTCGTCAAATCCAAAGTGGAATTCGGGATTTAGCGCTAAGGGGTAAGTGGGTTGGCGGTAACAACCGGCAGCCTCCCTCCGCTTCTGCCTATGCATTCTCATGATAAAGGGCACTTTAAAGCCCCTCTGACAATGAATGAGTCCTAGTTAAATATTTCAAGAACTTCTTTACATGGTTTCCTCTGATGCATGTACTGTTGAGACATCTGTCTTCCGTACTAATAAAGTAGTCTAGATTTAAAATGAACTTCATTGGATTGCTTTGAAACTATAGGCACATATGGTTCATAATTAGCTGGATATCTCTTATAGTTAAATGATTTTTTTTCTCTCTCTCTCTCTCTCTCTGTCGCCCATTCGCATCAATAATAGAAGCAAACAAAGTTCCAATTGTTCCCTGTTGCGGGACATTATGTGCCTGAATAAATGGATGTTGGCTGTGTCTACATGGATTTGCCATATGGCTACAAAGGCCGAAAGAATAGGGGCAGTGTGCTTTGTGCCGGGGCGAGGAGGGCCGGCCGGGCTGGGTGGGGCAGGGCGCGGGGGCGGCCGCACACCTTCCCGCACCCCCGGAGCGCAGGGGGCTGCGGGGGCCGGCCCTCCCTCCCTGCCTCCCTCCCTCCCTGCTGCGGGCTGCAAACCCCGCCCGGGCGGTGCCCGGCACCTGGCATTGTTTGCTTTAGAGCCCCGCGCCTCGGCTGTCCCCGCGGTGAGAGCTTTCCTCCCGGGCCGGGCTGGGCGCACACCTCGTGGCTCCTCCGGCCGAGGTATTTGGGAGCTCGGAGCAGGGATCTTTCATTGCAAAAAGTCCTATTATTAGTTGCGGGCTGGGACAATGGAGGTCCCAAAGGCACCTGCTTTCATGAAAGCGAGAGAAAAGCCCATAAATCCTGGAGGATCCAGCTGCCTCACTCCGGGCATTGTTGGCTTTCATAAGGAAAGGGAAAAGCTATTTTTCTTTTCAAAGGGGGGGAAAATCGTATTGAGTCAGCGGCCACTGATGCGGGCGTGTAAAATAATCCCGTTCTGATTAAGCGATCATGGAGCTGGAGGTAATCAATGTTACTTTTACAGCCAGGAGCGTTTGGCGGCCGTGACAGCGTGGGGAGAGGTTGGGGGGAAACGGGGGGGGGGGGGGGGGGGGGGGAGGCGGCAGAGAGGAGCGCTGTGACGGGGGAAGACGATGTGCGTAAACCTTGAGCCTTATTCACCCTGAACCTCATTCTCTCGGCTCCCTGCCCCCTCCCTGGAAGTGTATCATGCCGAGATCAGAAAGGCAGCGAGTGACGCCCTCCCGGTCCGCCCCGGCTGCTGGGTCCAGTGTGGGGGGTGCAGCATTTCGGAGGTGCAAAGTTGGGGAGTGGAATCGGAAAGGCATAAATCAGTCCAGCTCAGCCCCCACGTCCTGGTCCTCCTCCCCATCTGCACTCTCCAGCATCCCGATCCTGCCCCACCTGCAGCCAGCACCAGACCTGGTCTGTCCCGCTCTCCCGGGGCAGCGCAGGGTCGGGATTCGGTGCAGGGCTTGCGCCCCGACCCCACGGGGCTGCCTGCAGTTCCCACGGCTTTAACCTGCCCTGGGGCCGGGGGGAGGACGTGATGCCACCGAGCGCTGCTGGTGCACGGTTGTGACAGCACTGTCACCAAAGCACTGTCAAAACGCTGGCTGCTTTGTCTCGTGGGAGGAGGGCTTGTTTTGTGTGAGCGTTGTTTTGCTTTTTACGTCTTTTAGGGCGAGCTGAAACTGCTGCCTTTCCCAGAACTGTTGTTTGTCCTGTAAATCATTGCTGGGCAAGAGGTACCAGGAAGTGCTTCCCTGCAGTAGCCGGGGCTCTGGGCTCCAGGCTGGGGAGAGAGAGGGCCCGCGGCCGAAAGAGGGGGAGGGGGGAAGGTTTGCACGGCCACCACAGGAGCGTCCCCCCCGTGCCGAGCCCGCTGGGGGCCATGGCCCGCACCAGTCACCCCCGAGGAGAGGGGGGCAGCGGCCCCAGCCGCGATGTGGTGAGGGAGGGGGCTTCCCGAGGGGTGCAGACACAGCCTCGGGAAGAAAGGGGGAACTGCTAGAAGTAACCATTACAACGTGCCGGACGGCCGAAGGCAGGGTGTGATGAAGGGCGTGTGCTCCCCTCATGCTTGGGTAACTCCGGCAGAACTCAGGAGTGCCAGCTTGTTTGGAAGGTAAGAAGCGCTCCTTTTCCCTCCGAGCCGCACGCCCGCTGCCGGCGGCGGAGCGCTGGGGGGGGGGGCAGGGACCCTCCCCGTGGCGGGGTCGTGCTCCGGGGGTACCCGGGGCCCCGCGGCCAGGGAGGAGCCCCCCGCCACCGAGAGACTCAGAGCTGGGCTGGGCTCCCCCGCCCAAGCCGCCGGGGCTGTCCCTACCACCGCCCTCCCCCTGGACTTCCCCTCCAGCACACACCAAGCAGGCTTGCGGCCGTTTCCTGACTTTTTATTTTTTTTTATTGAAATTGTGGCATTATTTGCAATGGCAGTGGTACAGACCGGCTCAGGATCCATTGAAACAGATTTGTCTTCAAGTAAAGTCTAAAAAATATTTCGATTCATAGCTACATCTTGTGAATGCAAAAAAAAAAAAAAATTCCACTATAAAAATAAATTTACATTTTGTGAATAACAAAAGCAAATATAGTGCCCTTTGGCTTAACCAAAAGAAAAAAAAAAAAGACTATTGGATGTCAAAGTTATCCACGTTTCTGACATAAATAGAAAATATAAGTTAGTATAACTCTTAAAAAAAGTTTTGTACAAATATACACTTGTTTTTTTCTTTTTTTCTTTTTTTTTTTTTTTTTTTTTTTTGCACTGAGAGCTCAGCAGAGATTAAACATTTCTCATAAATGACTTTTAAAGCTTTACACTTCTGGCCAGTGTACTCAACATTAGGCATAATACATTTCTATACAGAACGTCATACATTGCACTGTTGTACGATAACACTGCTCCGTGCGCGGCCGGCGCTGCGGCTCCGCTCCGGTTTCCCGCTCCGGCTCCCGCTCCCGGGCCGGGCGGGCGCGGGGGGCTCCCGCCTCGCCGCTTCGCTTCCCGCCCCGGCCCCCCGCGCCTCCGGGGCGTCGCGCCTCCCGGGACGGCGCGCCTCTCCCGTGGGTGCAGTAGTGCAAAAGTCTGGAGAAGAACAAAAAGGAGGAGGGGGGGGGGAAATTAAGTAGGGGGAAAAAAAAAAAAAATACTTGGTCGTGGTACAGAAAGTAAGTCAGAGCGCCGCAGAAAGCCCGCCCGGACAGCCTCGCCCGGCTCTCGGGGCGCGTCTCACCTGGCTCACCGGAGCCGCTTGCGGGGGGTCTGCTCAGCCGGCACGGCGGCGGGGGGCGGCGGGCAGCCGGCGGGGCGCTCCGCCGCCGCCTTGGGCTCCGCCGGCCTTTTTCTCCTCGCGAAGAAATCTGGATGGGGGACGGAGAGGAAGGAGGGGTCCGTCAGCCACTGCGGTGGGACGCCCCCCGTCCCCCGCGCCCCCCGGCTCCCCACGCACCTGTGATGCGGGCGGTCGGGCCCCTCCGGCGGAGCCGCATGCCGCGGCGGCGGGGCGCGGCGCGGTTCTCCCGGCTCAGGCGCCCCCCGGGCCCCTTGCCGGCGGCGGGCGGCGGCGGCGGCGAAGGGGGCGCCCGGAGGAGGGGGACGCGGCACCGTCCCACCTGCAGAGTCTCCCGGTAGAAAGCGGGCACGGCGCCGGCCTCCACCTCCTCCCAGCGCAGGCGGCCGGGCCCCGGCAGCGGCGTGTCGGTTTGGAAGTTGTAGTCCCAGCGGCGCTGGTCGTCCTCCCCCATCTCCCGCAGGCGCTCCCGCAGCTCCCGGCCCAGCTCCTCGTGGTCCACCGGCCCGAAGAGGCTCCTGCAGACGGGGCTGCGGCCGTGCCCGGCCAGGGCTCGCCGGGCCGAGAGGCGCTCCAGGGCGGCGGCGCCGGAGAGGTGCACGTTGGACATCGCCGCCGGGCAGGACGCGGCGGCCCGGGAAGGCGCGGATGCCCCCCCGCCGCTCCTCTCCTCCCGTCCCGTCCGCTCGCTCCCTTCACGCTCGCACCGGCCCTGCCTCCCGCCTTTGAACCCCTGCCCTCGGCCGCTGCCTTTTAAACCCCGCTCCCCGCGAGTGCGAGCAAAACACCATTAGCATAATAGTATTTCCCTGCCGCCGGCCCGCCGCGATTGGCGGGGGCCCCCCCCCGCCGCCCCCCGGCCCCCGGCGGCAGCGCTCCTGCCCGCGCCCTCCATTGGCTGCGCCGGGCAGCGCCGCGCCGCCGCCGGCCGCATTGGCCCGCACCGGCCCGGCCCGGCCCCGCCGCGGCTCGGGGGGGCGGCCCCGGCGCTGGCCCGGCCCCGGAGGGCGGCCGCCGCGCTCCCCGCCCGCTGCCGGCCCCGCTCCCTTTGTCTGCCGCCGCCCGCAGCTCCGCCGCCGCTTCCAAGCGGGCGACTTTCGGGGTTGTTTTTCCACACCCCCCCCCCCCCCGCTCCCTGTCGCCTTTTCCGCGTGAAGGGTCTGTGTGGGAGTGTTTTTACTATTATTATTTTTACTATTATTTTTACTATTATTTTTACTGTTACTTTGTTTGGGATTTTTATTATTATTTTTTTTTTAAATTCTCCTCGAGGAGTGTCGATAGTTTTTTCAGCATCCGCGGAGCGCGGGGGCTTGGGGCGGGGGAGGTGATGCCTGTGGAGGAAAACGGGATCGTTTTCTGGCTCGGGGATTTTTATTACAGTGCTGCAAAACAAAGCGAGATGCTTGCAGATTTCAAAACAAGCTGAAGGCTATTTTTAAAAATAGGGCTTCTCAGCTGCATGGAAGTAATAACTTGCAGCCTTAGTGAATAGAAGTACATGAAAACCACAGCATTTTCCTCTCCTGACTTTAAAACCCACATAATACGTGTTTGTTCGCTGCAGATGAACTAATCTCGCTATTGTGTTGCCAGGGATCAGCTGGCTTGTGCTTTACATTTTCTGCAGGTCACTGCAATCATTGCCTTTTGTTGTTTTGGGGTGGAGGAGTATGAAAGGAAAAGAAGGGGGAGCATAATTGACACCGCACTGAGATTGGTCCCAGAACATCATCCCAGGGTTGATGTGTGTCTCAGAGGGTCATCATGGCAATGATTTTTGTCATCTGCAGACAGCAAGGGGAAAGATGAACCTCTGTCATGCAGCGTGCTTGGGGACTCCCTCACTCCTCATGTCCCTGTGGCTCTTGCCTTTGGGAAGTTCAGACCCTTGAGCAAAGACAACTTGGAGGCTTTTATTCCCTCTAGGGAATAAAATTAATATTAATTCCTAGGATGTGCTGGCTCTGCAGAGACTGCCCCAGATGTTGGCTTGCTGCAGGGCCGGAGGGGTTGCTGCTTTAGGCCCCTTAGGGCAATGGTGCCCATAGGTAGGTCTGCTTCAACAAGAGGGGCATTTTTCTTTGCATCCATGGAAAGGCCTTGCCAGCTTCACCAAAGTCTGTGGTGTTTCCACATTCATCCCACTTCTGTGACAGGGCAGCCCTTGAGCACTGCTGGGGACCCTCACTCCTACAGTTGCCATGCCAGTGAGGAGCTTGTGGTAGCTGGGACAGCCCCTGCCACCTCCCAGCAACTGCACCTTCAGTGGTGCTTCCGAAGTCTGCACACCCCACTGCTGGAGGTACCAGCAGTGCCCGTGGGTTTGGACCCATGGATCTGGGGTTGGCTGCTGTTGGCAGAGAGAATGGCAGCAAGGATCTATCCGTGCTCAGGCTGCTGAGCAGTGAGATGCCATGTCAGGTTTGATCTCCTGGAGTAATTTCCTGATGTTTGTGGGGACAGGTGGGGTGCTCAGTGGGAAGCATCTGTAGCTTGGTGATTGAGAAAAGAAGATGCACCAAGTGCCTTCAGGGTGCAGATCCCCACTTGTTCCCTGGGCAGGCATGGAGTCACACCTGGCAGAAGATTTTGCTGAGCAGTGGTACAGACAGACCACTTTCATTTCACTAATGGTGATAGGACTAGTGTTTTAAGAAATGTGAAGACTTTTTTATTTTAAAGATGCCTGCTCAGATGTTACGTTCTTAACATTCTTAGTTAGTTTCCCAGGTGAGCTGGACAACCTAGCCAATTAGGCTGCTTTAGGTGAATATTACCCCACTGTCCTTTCCATCCCAAAATGGCCCTTGAAGATGGCCATATGGAGGTCTCTTGGCCCTAAGGATATAATTTAGGGAGCAGGTCATGAAAAGTTCCTCATCACCAAGAGTACATCATCTTAAAAAGCAGGAGGTGCACATCAGGTTCAGCCAGGAGAGAAGGTGTGGGCCTCTCAAGCTGGGAAGGTTGGAGAACGTGGTGAACATGGCACAGTGTTCACCTGGGGACTTCTCTCAGCAGCCATCAAATGCCTCTCTCGGGATGTCGGTTGGGGTGGTTTTAGGAATAAACGTGCTATGCAGAGAAAATACTTTGAGTTCCCCGAGAAACCTGCTGGAAAAGTGCCCTCTATTCAAGACTCGAGCCAAAAGGCAGTGGCCAGGTCCCTGCAGACAGGGGCTCTTTGTGAGGAGTCCTTGCGAACCTGCTGCCGTCCTCCCCCCGTGCCGGCGAGGCCAGCGACCGCCTTTCCTGTGTCCTGCCTCCTTGATTTTAGACATTCCTGCCATGAAAGCTGAAGGAGCAAGATCCCCCCGCTATTTGCAAGATGTGGGCGTGCCCTCTGCAAAATCCACATCGTTGTCCTTCCAAACCCTTTCCAGAGGTCAGTCAATATTTACGCAGCGCTTGAGGGACACAAGGAACGACGGTTTCAACGTTCAGGAGTTGCCTTGTGTTTGAGGCCACTTCACCTTCCAGCTCACCTGGGAGGTAAAGCAGCTCAGGTTTGAGATTACCACCCCTGGTTTTTTAATTCAGCTTCCTCACTGTTTATGCTCCCTAATGCTTTGACTGGATTTTTTTTGTCCCGCTATACATCTAGGTTTTAAGGTGGTGGTGCCAGTCCTGGCCACTTTCTGCTCACAAGTTGCCAGTTCTAGCACTGTCTGTTTTTCCTTTTTTGTGTGGAGACAGAAAGCATCCAGCCCATTTGAGAAGGAAGTACTGTATGCACAGAGAGATGTTTTTAATTTAGTGGATCTGTGAACTCTCAGGCCAGAGGGGAGGTTATGATCCTCTAAACCAGTAGTTTGCCTAACATGAGCCATGAATTCTTACCCAAGAGCTCCTACCACCAAGCCTATTAACTTCTTCAGAAATTCCTGCTCCAGAACACTGAGCAGAGTAATTACTGCCATGGCTAGAACAATGCCCCATAAGAATGAAACTTTTTTTCTCAAAATATCCAAGTCATATCTGCTTATGTCAGGAAAAATAATGACTTTAACTAGTGTGTATTCCTGCTGGCTGCTCTGTTCCAAAAGGGTGAGGGGAGGGAAAGGCAAACTCCTTTATGGCCTGTACATCATTGCAAAGGGACTGTAATTGCAGGAGGTTTATTGCATTTGACTATTTCTGTTTGGAAAGGGTCCAGGTTGACTGTCAGAGCCAGAGCTGAGTTTGATGGCTTGGCAGATAGGGGAAGAGAGGTCCTTGCACTGTAAACTGAGCAAGGAGTAACCAAGGAGATTTGATAAGAAGTTATGGAGGTAACAAAAGAGAGATTCTCGGTGCTGTCACTCTGATGGGGCTGGCTGTTGTGCAGCTCCAGGTTAACTTATTCAGAAGAAAGGGTTTAGTGAGATGCTTATGTATAGAGGCAAACAGTCTCCATGACGTGGTGCCATGGCAGAGCACTCCTCTGTCTTTTGGCAAGTCTTGGAGTGAACTTCTCCTGCAGGGATTGTCCTCAGCATGCTGCCAGACGAGCAGACCTGTTGTTGGGCCCCTGGGGCTGGGAGGTTTGTGCTTTGCTCTCTTCTCATTTCCTTTAGTACGTGGTTATCATCTACGCTCAGCAATGTTTAACTCAAGATTCTTCAAATGTTGTGTGATCCACACGTGATTGCTTCATTTCAGAACGTGTTATATCCCATAATTGCTTTAGCAGAGGCACAGACCAATAGACATTGGTACTTTGTCTCCTTTGCACTCCTCTTTCACTATGTGTGTGATCATAAGCAATTTGCATTTATACCAGTGGTAATTTTGCTTGGTACTTTGGAATCCTGCTTAAATAAACTGATTACAATTAAGGTTCAAGTTAGGACAGACTGCTCAAACTCCTCATTGAGGCTTTTCTACCACCAAAGTGACAATTCAAATTATCCAAGCTGGTAGAGACTCAGAATTTTCCATTTCTTGACAAGGTCATAAAATGTCAAATTATTAGATTTGATAGCTGGGTGAAACCACACTAGTTCAGGGGTTAAAATGGGAAAAGGAAATCTGAGCAGAACCCTGGAAAAATTCTGGCAGCTTTAATTCAGTTTGAATTGCTTTTTGTTGTGTTCTCAAAGTAAAAAAAATGCATAACCTAATATCTCAAAAAAAAGAAATTACTTCAGTTAATTTAATTTCCTTCAATTATTTTTTTTATTATTATTATTCCTTCTGTTCTTGGTTGTTAAAAGAAGAGGCAGCCTTGCTGCCCAGCTGCTGTGCATCATTAGGGTAGCACAAAGGTAGCAGTGAATTTAGCCTAATCTATTGATGGACCTGCCAGTGCACCAGGGGCCATTGCATTCTCTCTGCACACTCCTCTTTTGCTCTTGCCATCATGTCGTTTTACTAGATGAACTCCACTCGCCATCTGGCCCTTCATCCTGCCTGGGAGCCTGGCTTGTTTGCAGGATGCTGTGCTGCTAACTGGGAAAGCAGGCTGGGAACGGCCAAGAGCATTTTGAGCTCGCAGTATGTACCTGTGGAGGGTGGCTCTTTTCTCGCTTGCTGTCTGTGTAGTTATATTGGGGCAGTAGTTAAATGCTGCATTTATTTGTATTCCCTGCTTCTCTGTTGGTGTGATTGCTGTCAAAGTCATGCTCTATGCTCACAGGTCCTGTTCATTGCCACTCTTCGCATTAAACGAGAGGTTTGCGTTTTGCTCGTTTTGACATTCCCCTGGCCTTTCATCTTGATCCACGGTAATATTATTTTTGGAGTAGCTTTTCATAGGTTATTTCTACTTTAGGTGGGGGGAGGTAGTGGTGAAGGGGCCATTACACAGGTTTTATTTTTGGTTTCACATTTCTTAAGTAAACCGTGTTTTTACTGCTGGGTAGTCTAGCACGAGTCCTGAAGGGGATCGTTCATGGCCTGGACTGCTGCAGAGGGGCGGTGCCTGGTCCCGAAGCAAGCCCAAGAGCAGCGGTGAGTGCATCAGAGGCATCTTCACATGGATCCCATGCCTAGAAGGAACAAAACCTAAAGAGTAGGAAAAAAACTCCCCAAAGCACTAGAAAAGCCCTGAAATCTGGCCGTGAAAGCAGCGCATACTCGGGAAGTGGAGGATGCCCAAAGAATCCTGACGGTGAAGACTTTAAAAGCAGTGTGAAGGGAGAGTGAACGAACCCAAGTTTTCCTCGCCGCAGCCCGTGCGGCGCTGGCGGAAAACCCGCCGGGGCGAGCCGCGTTTGCTCCCGGGCCGTGCCGCCACCTCGTCCCGCCCCGTTCCGCAGGTCTCTGTCCCCCATCGCCAGCCGGAGCCCGTGTCCGGCCGCGGCCCGGAGCGGGGCTGCGGCGATGCGCGGGGCAATGGTGCCCTCTAATGTCGGCGGGCCCGGAGCGCCGGGCGCTGCCCGCCCCGCTCCCCTGCCCGGCCCCGCCGCCGCCCCAGCTTCCCCGCACTGGCGGCCCCCCTCTGCCACAGCGCCGAGCCCCCCTCAGCCACAGCCCCGAGCCCTCCTCTGCCACAGCCCCGAGCTCCCCTCAGCCACAGGGCCGAGCCCCCCTCAGCCACAGCCCCGAGCCCCCCTCAGCCACAGCCCCGAGCCCCTCTCTGCCACAGCCCCGAGCCCCTCTCTGCCACAGCCCCGAGCTCCCTCAGCCACAGCCCCGAGCCCTCCTCAGCCACAGCCCCGAGCTCCCTCAGCCACAGCCCCGAGCCCTCCTCAGCCACAGCCCCGAGCCCCGCTCAGCCACAGCGCCGAGACCCCTCAGCCACAGCCCCGAGCTCCCTCTGCCACAGCCCCGAGCTCCCCTCTGCCACAGCCCCGAGCCCCCCTCAGCCACAGCCCCGAGCCCTCCTCTGCCACAGCCCCGAGCCCCCCTGTGCCACAGCCCCGAGCCCCCTCAGCCACAGCCCCGAGCCCTCCTCTGCCACAGCCCCGAGCCCCCCTCTGCCACAGCCCCGAGCCCTCCTCTGCCACAGCCCCGAGCCCTCCTCTGCCACAGCCCCGAGCCCTCCTCAGCCACAGCCCCGAGACCCCCTCAGCCACAGCCCCGAGCCCTCCTCAGCCACAGCCCCGAGCCCCCCTCTGCCACAGCCCCGAGCTCCCTCTGCCACAGCCCCGAGCCCTCCTCTGCCACAGCCCCGAGCTCCCTCTGCCACAGCCCCGAGCCCTCCTCTGCCACAGCCCCGAGCTCCCTCTGCCACAGCCCCGAGCCCACCTCTGCCACAGCCCCGAGCTCCCTCAGCCACAGCCCCGAGCCCCTCTCTGCCACAGCCCCGAGACCCCTCTGCCACAGCCCCGAGCCCTCCTCAGCCACAGCCCCGAGCTCCCTCTGCCACAGCCCCGAGCCCCCCTCAGCCACAGCGCCGAGCCCCCCTCTGCCACAGCCCCGAGCCCTCCTCTGCCACAGCCCCGAGCTCCCCTCAGCCACAGGGCCGAGCCCCCCTCAGCCACAGCCCCGAGCCCCCCTCAGCCACAGCCCCGAGCCCCTCTCTGCCACAGCCCCGAGCCCCTCTCTGCCACAGCCCCGAGCTCCCTCAGCCACAGCCCCGAGCCCTCCTCAGCCACAGCCCCGAGCTCCCTCAGCCACAGCCCCGAGCCCTCCTCAGCCACAGCCCCGAGCCCCGCTCAGCCACAGCGCCGAGACCCCTCAGCCACAGCCCCGAGCTCCCTCTGCCACAGCCCCGAGCTCCCCTCTGCCACAGCCCCGAGCCCCCCTCAGCCACAGCCCCGAGCCCTCCTCTGCCACAGCCCCGAGCCCCCCTGTGCCACAGCCCCGAGCCCCCTCAGCCACAGCCCCGAGCCCTCCTCTGCCACAGCCCCGAGCCCCCCTCTGCCACAGCCCCGAGCCCTCCTCTGCCACAGCCCCGAGCCCTCCTCTGCCACAGCCCCGAGCCCTCCTCAGCCACAGCCCCGAGACCCCCTCAGCCACAGCCCCGAGCCCTCCTCAGCCACAGCCCCGAGCCCCCCTCTGCCACAGCCCCGAGCTCCCTCTGCCACAGCCCCGAGCCCTCCTCTGCCACAGCCCCGAGCTCCCTCTGCCACAGCCCCGAGCCCTCCTCTGCCACAGCCCCGAGCTCCCTCTGCCACAGCCCCGAGCCCACCTCTGCCACAGCCCCGAGCTCCCTCAGCCACAGCCCCGAGCCCCTCTCTGCCACAGCCCCGAGACCCCTCTGCCACAGCCCCGAGCCCTCCTCAGCCACAGCCCCGAGCTCCCTCTGCCACAGCCCCGAGCCCACCTCTGCCACAGCCCCGAGCTCCCTCAGCCACAGCCCCGAGCCCCCCTCAGCCACAGCCCCGAGACCCCTCAGTCACAGCCCCGAGACCCCCTCTGCCACAGCCCCGAGCCCCCCTGACATGCCGGCGCCTTCTCCTGCCATGCAGCCCCGGGGGTGTGAGCCGGGCACCTGAGATGCTCTTGGCCGCCGCAGGGAGCTCCGGGCTGGGCTGTCCCTGGTAACAGGCGCTCTGCTTCCCCGCAGAGATCTCTCAGGGCACGGCTGGCTGGGGACGCTGCTCTCCAGGCCACCAGCCTGCAGACAGCCCCGGGCAGCAGCTCAAGGGAGAGCAGGTTGTGGAAAAGTGCAGATTTTAATTCCCTGCGGTGTGCGGTGTCCTTCCAGAGTAAGGAAGTACATTGTAGCTGTAATAACCATCCTAGAGGTTTCTCAAGTTGCTCCAAGTTCGTAGGATTCTTTGGCAAGATTTGTGAATGGAAGAATGCACTCACTTTATTTTGTGAAAAATGAGGGTTGAGGTGTGACTTGGCTGTCATAGAATCATAGAATGGCTTGCATTGCAAGGCACATTAAAGGTAATCTTGTTTTAATCCCCCTGCCATGGGCAGGGACACCTTCCACTAGAATAGGTTGTTCAGAGCCCCATCCAGCCTGGCCTTGAACATTTCTAGGGATGGGGCATCCCCATCTTCTCTGGGCAAACTGTACCAGTGTCTCACCACCCTCACAGCAAAGAATTTCTTCCTAACATCTATTCTAAATCTTTTTGGTTTAAAATGGTTTAAAACCATTCTCCCTCGTTCTGTCATTGCCACTTCTCAAATATGACAGACAGTGACTTAGCTCAGTGGCAGCTCTAACCCCGGCAGTCCAAGAGAAGCAGATACAGTTGTAGAGGATGCAGACCTTGAGACACTTGTCTGGCTTCATGGAGGCCTGGCATGTCTCAAGAGCCCCAGGAGTTTTGTTTCTTTTACATTTTCCTGCGGTGGGTTCCCTCTCCGTGAGTGGTTGGCAAAGTAATACAGTTCTGTGGGATCTGGCTGTTCCTTCTCTTGCACGCCGAGCTGGATTCCCTCTTCTTATCTGCCTCTCCCTCAGGGCTTGCTGCCTCCATTCCCTGCAGTGGGGTGTTGAGATATCCTGCAATGACGCAGCGTGATGAGATAATCATTCCTCCCTCCTCACCCCCCGGCTCCTTGTTTGTATTCTTTGGTTAATTTATCTTCTCGCCTACAGCTTTAAATTTGCTTTTAGGGTAGTAACTTTCTGAAGACACAGCACTAAAATTTTATTTTTTTTCCTAATCTTGGAAAACAATCACTTTATAATCTCTCTGCTAGAGTCATAGCATTCATTTTGCTGCAGGCATTGAACGTGGACCAAACATCACCCAGAGCCAGTGGTGAACCTGCAGAGGGAGTGGTTCAAAGCTCTCCCTCGGGGGAGTCCATCACGTTCATTTTACAGCAGTTTAACCATAATAGGGCTGCCATGCCCACAATCAGGTATGTATTCCTACAGAGTGAGGAGTTAATTGTACCTGGATCCACCAGCACACCACGAGCACATTTATACAGTGCAGAACTATTAATGCTGTGACTCATTGCTGGGAGCTCAGCCTGTGTTGTATATGGGGCAGCATTAAGGGATTTGTTTGTGCCATCCCCAACAGCACTCAGCACAAATCCCACTAACCTTCAGCATCCTGCAGACCCAAAAACAAGTTCCATGTCCCCTAACAGAGCAGAAGAGGTGGAAGGCCACAGGTAGCACTGGCCTAAAGGCTTTCTAATGGTTTGCATTACACCCACTGACAACTATTTCTTAATGAGCCAGTTCTTGAGTTTTGGACAGAGGCTGGAAGGACCTGTTTCCTGAGGTCATGGCTGGAAATGTTACTAAATACTCTGATTACATGGGATTGTAATGTCCCTTGGTAGATGGTGGAGGCCAGGAGAAAGTCAAGTTTTTTCCTGTGCTGTGACCAGGTTGAAAAATTATCAGGTTATGCTGTAACCTTTTAAGTTTCCCCTTAGCAGCTGCTCTGAAGCTTCTTTCAGGAGCTGTTGCTAAAACAAGTGTGTAGGGCAACCAAGCTCCAGGTGCCCAGCTCTCAGTTTCAAGTAGGATGACTTTTGGACTTAGGACAGGAGGATCAGGCACGAAGAGATGAATTTGTACCTGATTCTCAATTAAACTTTAATTCCATGAAGGTGCAATTAAAGACACACCTTGATGCTGTGCCAGATAGCAGATATCTGACTGGCCCTCAGTGAGGGTGCACGTCAGGGCATTTCAAAATGACATGGTACAAATTCTCCTAGTGTGAACCATGAGACACAGTCTCAAATGTAGTCATGACCAAAATGGGTCTGAAACAAACGTTTTCCTAAAAGTAACAGCAGAAGAGGAGCTGGATGAAAGACTTGAAAGTTAAGTTCTGGCAGCATTGAAGTTAGAGGCAAAATTCCCAGTGAATTGGGGTCATGGTTTCAGTCTAAAGCCAAGTAATGCAAATCCTGTGCTTCTCAAAGTAAAAAATGAGTCAGCTGGTCATCGTTGGTATTCAAAGAGAAAATAGAAACCAGGTGAAATCATTTAAGCTGACAGTGGCCAAATGGTTGTGAATTTGCTCTGGAAGGAAAGAAATACATCTGGAGGTGTTATGTTTACAGAATCTCATTGCTTTCTAGATCAAGTGCACTTGCTTTGCAGATGGAAGAATGGCTTTTTTTCTTTTATTTTTTTCCCTCTTTTTTTAACCACCAGGCTGCAAATTTAATCTAGTCTTTTCTTTTCATGCATCACAGCCACTAAGCAAGATTTGTCTCTGACCTGCCCTTGCAGTCCTGCAGCTTCTGAGAGCACCTCCAGTGGGATTTGTGGTGGTTGTTGCTTCACCTGCGCAGAGATGGCTGAATTTGGCAATTTGATTGATGAGGCTTAGAAGGAATATAACCCACTACTCCCCTGGTGGTACTGGGCAATAAATAAAAGGGATAAATCCTTACTGTTTTGTTTTGAAGGTAGTGAGGAGAGAGGCTGGGCAGACCTGCTGAGTAGATTGCTGTCAGTTTTAACAGCAGCCTTCAGGACCCAGTCAAGTTTGGAAGTTGGGGAATTACTTCCCAGCACCCTCCCTGAGGAAGTTTTACAGAGCTAGTGAAAAAACAAAACTGTAGAACTTGTTTGATTTCTGCATTATGGGCCTGTGATCATCTCAGGGACAAGCTTTTAAAAGTATTTTGAAATTATTTTTTTTTAAATAAATAGCTCTTAGGAATTTTGTCTTGGGAAAATTTGTGTGTGCCACTCATGTCCTGATGCCAGGGTTGGATCCTAACAGTGTGCAAAGTTTGCTCTTGTTCTTTACAAAGAGGGATAAGTTTAATTCACAAGTCCTGGTGTTGTTCCAAAATAATTCTGAAGAATTATTATAAGAAATGAGTTTTGAAGAGAGAACAGTTGAGCAGGTTTGGTGTTTTCCTGTGTCAGACATACCTGCAACATGTTATAAGTGCACCCTCATAGTTTGCTGTGAGGGAGGGCCATGCCTGTAGAGATTGAAACTGCAAAGAGAATTGAATGGTACCATGCAGGTTCTGGCTTCTTACAGCCAAATTTCAAGTCCATTTGAAGTGGGACTTGATTATATTATAGACTAGGTTGAGCACAGGGATGTATCTTCTAAACTTTTCCACTCTCATCTATCTGTCCATGCTAGAGTTGAATTCTTTGTTCAGCATTGGTTTTGCTTGAAAATTTTCCCCAAACCATTGTGAGGATTCCTCATAATTCCTCATTCAAGAGCCTTAGTGGGCTCTCCCTACAATCTCAGTGCTAAGGAGTCCATGAGGAATTCCCACTTCCAGCAAAGGCAGTTTGATTTCTTTTTGTCTCAGGTGAATTCAAGCAGAGCTTGTATGGGCAGGTCAGGAGGAAACAATGAAGCATCTCCAAAGCCTTCTGGTGGTTTGAATAAAAAAAACCCCAGTATTTGTAGGACTGTTATTGTTCTTTATTTCTAACTAAAATCAAGATTGTAATCGTTCTCCCCAAGTAGCCATGGCTACAGCCTTTATTGCTGATGCAGGGGGTGCAGACCTAGCTAGCAGAGAGGTTTGTGTCTTCCAGATCTTTAAAAACTTTGGTTTTCTTGGGTGAGTTGACTCAGGGATACATGCTCTGCTCCAGCTTGCAACAGTGAGAACTCCAGGATTTGCTCTGACTCTGAATGACAAGACCATTCAGGCCTTCATCTGAAATGAGGCATTTTACTTAGAGGGAGAAGAATAAGAACCTTGGAGGAGGCTTTGTAAGTCATTTAGAGCCCAGACAGACCAGGAGCTGTGAAACCATGTTTGCACATTTCAACCTTTTTGAGCTGCTGATAAATCCAGCCTGCAGGACTCTGAATATCTTTGTCTCTTCCAGCCATAGGCAGCAAATATCTGCAACATAGGTTTATCCCCCACTCATGTAGGGGATGAAGCCATGGTCAGCTGCCCTCTTTCCACTCATGGCACTTTGGTTCTGGGCAAGACTGGGAGGGGAAACGCCTCCCCTGGTCCTGAACTAGTAGGGCTTTGTCTCAGCATGTAGCACAGACCCCCTTCTGTGCAGGGAAGCTGTCCCTAGGATGTGGAGGGTTTTACAGACACACACTTTGCCTTTTTCTGTTTGCTCTGCATAGAAACATGCACTAGCAGGAACACTGGATACCCACCCGTGTTTTGTTTGTGCTGCGTACAGCTCTGTCGGAGGCTGAATGACAGAGAGGTTCTTGTTACATTGTGTTGCTGGTGGTCTCCTGAATGCTTGAGATTTATAAATCAGGCAATTGTTCGATTCTGACACAGGAAAATGTTTTGGTAAAGGCAGAAGGCTTGAGTCTAGTTAAAAATGTCTGGGACTCCCATTGTGTGCAGAATGTTATGTGTGCAGAGGAAATCTGCAGCATTCCTACAGCAAACCACAACAAGAAGCTCCACACAGCCCCAATCAGTCACAATTCTCATATAAATTATAACGGCCTGAATGTTGTTTAAATGATAAACAGCTTTTGCATTCCAGACATTGCTGTGATTCCAGAAGGTGGCTGTGCAACACCAGCTGAATGAAATATTGCACATTGCAGGCGGAGTATGAGGCTCCATTTGTGTGTGTGTATCCGGATTTGTCACTTCTAGAATGTTCCTTGGCTATGAACCTTGGACTCCCAGTGCACTGTGTGTATCTTGGAGCCCAGGGCTTCATCCATTATCCAGCAGCGAGTTGTCTGAAGGCTGGGCATGCCAACATGCCAGGAAGCTGAAGACACAACCACAGAGGCAGCAGAAGCATCCATTGATTCTGGGCTGTCACCACAGCTTATTAGCGTGTGGAGTTTTGCCTGGGCCCTGCTCGGCAGCCAGTGGAATAACCAGTCCTTCAGTCACATTTTCCTACAGAGGTGGACAGGTCAGGCTTGCTGAAAACAAGTGTGGCTTGTGGAAGAAGAGTGTCAAGTCTGGGGGAGACCATTTGCCCAGCAGAGAGGTCATGCAGCTGACCTGGGCTTTCACTGAGTGTCATCTTTTGCTTGCTGATTCTTCAGTGTTCTGGCATAACAGACTGGAGGCATTTGCTGGTTTTTGATGTCCCTGCTGGAAGGAGAAGCAGCCCAGCAGCCCTTCTGCACCGCATGGCAACAGCTCATTGAAACTTGAGGGGTTTCTGTTTGCTCAGGTGGGGAGGGCCACAGCCATGGCCACACCTGGGAGATGATCCAGAGGTGAGTCCAGGCTGAGCTGGAATCATCCCACATAAGGTGCCACTCAGTGTGAGCAGGCACAGGAGGCTCCTGCCCCGGTGAGGTCCTGCTGGAGCCCAGGAGATTGGATGGGTACAAGGAACTGAGTTTTTCTTCCTATTTGGTCATGTTATTCTTGGTGTAACTCTCCTGAATTCAGGCCACAGGATTTTTCCAAAACTCTTTTTCAATTGACACAGTCTCTGTCTCATCTTCATGTTTTGTTGTCAAATTCCAGTATTCAGAAATGTTCTCTTTTATTTAAAATTTTCCAGAATATTAGAGAGAAGAAACTGCCCTGTGGTTAAGCAAGGCAACTGGCATCCAAAGGATGATTGAATGTGACTCCAGCCTCTTCCACAGACTTCCTCTGTTTTCAGGGAAGTCATTAAACCCCTCTGTCTGTTAGAGTCCCATCTGCAAGACAAGGAGGATTTAAGGCTTTTCCCTCCTCTGAGTCTCAACCTCTTTTTGTGTTTACAGGGCACCAAATGAGGCTTCAGTATGAGTTGGAGCGTTGGGGGTTTACCATTAAAATTTAATAATAACCAGCCATATTTCATAGAATCATAGAATGCTTTGGGTTGGAAGGGACCTTTCAGATAAAATGTGATTTGCAGTTTAATATGCTAAGTAACAAAGACTTTACCAAGAGAATGAACAATAGCCTTTTCCATTTCACAAAATAATTTGCCAGGCATAATAAGTGCACCAGCATTTTTATAAAAACAAATTATAAATAATTGCTTTTTGCAATTTAATACACACATAGAAAAAGCCAAAAGAGTTCAGCAGCTACCAGGAATGTGATTTCATTGTCGATTTGGACTGTCTTTGCAGTTTTTATGAAAAATCCCTGAAGACTGTGCTATTTTGTAAACTAAACGTGGCTGCTTTTTTGTTTGGTTTTTTGGGGTTTTTTTTTTTTTGGTTTTGTTTTTGTTGGGGTTTTTTTCTGGCCATGTGGAATCTTTTTCCATTCATTAGTGAGCTGCTTTTTTCATGGACACAATTAGACAAAGGAATAAATCAGTCAACAAACTTGGGATATAATTTTGGCAATACCAGGCCATCTATGCTCTTATTTGCTTAACTGTATAAATCTTTCACCAGAATACAAATGAGGCCTGTTCCTTTAGTCTTGGGGTTGGGGAAAGCGATGGGATCAGGCCAGATCCTGCAGATTTGATGGCTCCCACCAACCACGGCTGGTGCTGAGCAGTTCTCCCTCATTGCAGCCGTTCAGCATTCCCACTATTGAGGAATTGCTTCGAGATAATTCTTCCATTTCCTCTCTCGTATTACAGAGTTTAAGAAACATGCCCAGGACAATGGCTCCCTGAGGACTGTGTCTCCGTGAAGGGTTGTTTTGTGCCCCCATGTCTGAATGTCTGCCTGCCTCACTGCTTTTGGCTGGTGGCCTCTCAATGCTCTTCCAATGAGAGGGAAGGTTATCTCTGCAGCTTCTTGGGCAGGGAGATGAGGTACGTTCATAATGACTCATCTCACACCTCGTGTCCCTCCTGGCACCCCCAGTACACAGCACACAGAAATGCTGTTTCTCTTTGCAAGGAGGAGTGAAGGTTTTGCTGACAGCAAGAGGCAGTGATTCCCTCCCTGGCATTCCCAGCCAGCTGTCATTCTTGCTGTGGGTATGGATGCACACCCACAAGGGCAAGGACTTGTGACTGATCTACCTTGGAGCAGGATTTCCTTCATCCCATCTGATTTTTTTTTTTTTTTTTTTTTTTTTTTTTTTTTTTTTTTTTTTTTTTTTTTTTTTTTGTGTGTGTAGCTGAAGACACTGGCCAATTCAAATTCATAGAGGATTGAGGCTTGATTCTACCCCTCCATTGCTGGGCAGTACATCTGCATTTTCATCTCTCTTCAAGGCTCCTTTGGTGCTGAAAACTTGTTTTGATTCCCTGCAGGCTCCCACCAAGGGTACCTTGTGTTCCTCCAGATCATATAAAGCTTCCTCTGTGAAAAAATACAAGTTCAGAGAAGGATTTGAGATTTCTTTCCCCCCAATTTATTGTTTTCCAACCAACATTTTCCACTTCTGGTATTGATGTAGGTGGATTTCCCTTCCCTATGCATATGCTAGCCTTGCTTCCCATTCCAGCAATTTAAGAAAAAAATTCTGCCCAAGTAACATAAACAGTGAGCCTTTATGATTTTTTTTAAAGATGTTCTCAGGTTTCCTGCTCTATTTTTTTCAGAGATCACCAGATAAATAGGCCTCAGGAAAGATATACCAGGAAGGCAACTATAAATACTCCAAAATTGCTGAGAATAAGTGTCAAGGCTTAATGCATAGCTAATGGACTAATCTGCAATTTTACCACAAGATATTTATCTCCTTGCTCGTTTTCATGGTAGTCTCCCTGTAATACATGTCTATTCAAAGTTTATTTATGCTACCCAAGAAAACTCATTTCCTCTTCATAACCTGTTCCTCCCCAGTTTTAGAATTAATTTTGTTTTTCAAAGATGCCTTGTCAGTGACCAAGTGCTACCTGTGGTGGAGTCTATAACTGAGCCAGAAGGAGCTTTTAGGTAAAAGTGCAGTGCCAGCCTATGCCATCTGTCATTAGTGGTGCATTATCACTGCAGGTATAAACGAGCTGGCCCCGAGCTGCATGGCTGCAAGCGTGGTGTTCAGTGGAGCACAGCTGGGAATGGGGTTAATCTCTACCATGCTTTGGCTCCTGCAGACATTTTCAGTCAGACTTCTCACTCAGGGGAGGAGGAGGAGAGTTTGTCTTGTGTGGATCACACTGGCTGTGTTTCAATCAGTGCTCCTGCTGCCACATTTAGCCCTTAGGCTGATTGATCCAGGGGGGAAGATTCTAAAAATCGGGCACTGAAAGTCAGGAAAGTCCAAGTTCCTGTGCAGGGGAATCCTTGCAAGAGGATACTGAGAGGGTTTGAGGCTGCCAGAATCTTGGCCAGGTTTGGAGAATACAGCTCATCCCTGCATCCTTGGGGCCAGGGCAGCGTGGACATGACCTGGCCATTGGCATTAAAGATGGCTTAAAACTTCCACCTTCTTGCCTTTGTCCTGTGCAGGTCAAAGTGCTGGGATGGGGAGAGAAATGATCCTGCCCAAGGACAATGCTGCTAGAGGGGGATCACCAAGTTGGGCCCAGGGCACTTCCTTACTTGCAGCCTGATCTGGGATGCTAAGGAGCAGTCTTGAGTGCTAAACCATCCAGGGGTGTACAGGAACTGATGATCACAGCTTATTCTTTACGGACACCTCCACACCAGGCACCAAGTTTAAGCTTCCTGCTTTTTAGAGCTGTGCCTTTAGCCCCAGAGGCTGGAAATTAAACTCTGTGGTTTTTTCCTCCACTTCCCTTGTCAATGCCAGTAAAAAGAAGCCAAATCCAAGGGAGAGCATGTGTCTGGCTAGCTGTCTGCACTGCATGCCCTGGCAGGACAAGGCTCCTATCTGGTAGGGAGTGGCTGCATCTACAAGTCTTTGCTGCCCTGGTCACCTTGCTGGGATCTGTTTTCAGTTGCTGCTGAGACAAACTCACCAGTCAAATTACTGATTCTTTTCAAGTCCAAGACAGCAAGGTTTCCTGTAAGCACTGTTGTACATTGCATTTGCATGAGTCACTTTTTTGGTTGTCTCAATACCTCCTTAAACAGAATTCTGTCATTAATTTTACTCCTCTATTCAATGGTAATTTGTACATTGTGCCTATCCAGCACAAGCCAGGGAGTGATGATGTTGGTGCTGTGCTGAAGGACTGTCAAAGTGCAGGCAAATCCATTGTTTAGCTCTGAGATGAACCAAATGTTGAGCACTGATCCTTTGCTAAGCTGGGATTCGTGCTGGGTAGTCGTCCTTCCTCAGTAACAAATACAAATTCTGGGGTCTTGTGAGTTGGATCTTGGTGCTTGAGTGCCAGCATTACAGTAGGAAAGTCATTTTTAAAGGTGCTTTTTTCACTCATGCTCTAAGTTTGTGAAGGGTTGTTTCTGTGCAATCTCCAGTGATATGGTACCCAACCCTGGTGAAAGATTTAACCTTTGGACTTCCCCGTCCTTTTCCAGGAGGTAGAGCCTGGCAGCCTTCAGCAAACCCCAGGGCTCAGGGGTGACACGTTGAACAAAAAGGTGTGCCCAGAGATCTTACAGGTCACTCTCCCTAGGCTTGGTTGGAATCCTAGGGCTCTGACAACCACTCCAGATCCAAGCCAGCAGACATCTGTGTGTGTCTCTGTGTTGATGTGTCTGTATCAGCCTTCATGGTGAGTCAGGACTCTGTTTCTAAGCTAAGGTGTTACTAAATTAGAGGGGCTGGGTGACATGGTCAAGCTGCAGCACAAGAAATTCAGACTGGACAGGAGGAAAAACTTCTTTGCCAGATACTTAGAGAAGGGGCAAATCTCTTTTCTTTGAGATTTTCAAAGCTTGCCTAGAAAAAGCCACAGCTGAACTGATGTGTTCAAGCAGCAGGGTGGATGAGATCTTCAGTTCCCTTCCTTCCAAAAGTCCTATAATTCTACAAAGTCAGAGCTTTGGAATCTCTGCCTTCTTTTTCTCTTCAAAATAAAGAGAATCCTCAACCAGACACCCAGGCTTTGACAAGTTAGAAAACAAACAGATGAAGCCCCAAGCAAATAAGCAAGCAGACAAACAAATAAAACCCTAAGTAAACAAGCAAGCCAACAACAAAGCCCCCAAAGGCCAAATGAGTCTTATTTATTTCATTCCCCAGCTGGCAGTCAGCCTCATGATTTGTGTGGATTTAATTTTTTTTTTAATGTTTTTGACTGTGGCTGGTAATCTGTAGTTTGAGTGGAGTCACGTGTGAACATTTGCTAGCTCAGAATTACTATAAATTTGCAGCACCTGGAAAGGAGGGAAAATGGCTCAGGTAAGAGTGATGAGAGGGGTTCTAACTACATGCAAGATCTGTGTTTGTTCCAAGATCTGTGTAAACCTACTGGAATTGGAAATAGCTGTTCTGCTGTAAGCTTCACTTGCAACTTCCAAAAATAAAAGCAAAGTGCCCTTCCTGAAGAATTAGAAGAGTCATCTCTCCTGAGCTGCTGGGGCAATAGAAGTGAAGGAAGTGAAACAGTTAAAAGGGCTGAAGAGCTTATCACGTGTTCTTGTTTGGGGCAATGTCCACTTTCACTTTGCTGGGACACTCCAGCTGATCTTTGTTGTGATGGCACTTGGGACAGTGAGCCCACCTGGGACAAGGCTGAAGAACCGGGTCCGTGGCTTGATGCATGGTTACCTTTAATCCTGCCTAGCAAGTGAGCAAAGGGAAGAGGAGGAAAGAAAGAAAGAAGGAAAGAAACATTAAACCCGTGGCATGCTGGCTGGGGCACCTTTCACACCGTAAGCTTTGAACTGTGCACACAGCTTGTGCGCCTTATCTGCGCTTCACATTGGCAGCTAGCGAGTGCCTTCGTGTCATTTTCCAGCCTGTCCTGCAACAAGGCATTCTGTGAGCACTATGAATGTGAAAACCAGCTCTAGAGGTGAGGAAGAAGCCTCAGGAATGAGGAATGAGACCCTGGGAGAGGCCAAACGGGGACGAGTGATCCGTGTTACGTACGTGATTGCAGCCCTAGACCTGACCTTTCTCTTCATGCAGATGGGAGTCATACCTGTGAGTATGGGTTCTCTTGCTTCACAGCACATTTCCTTCAATGCCAGGCTCTGTAGTTTTCCAGGAAAGTCACAAGGTAGTTTTTTAGCAGGAAAGAGGAAAGGTATCCTTGAAAGTGAAAGGAATACTCGGTATTCTTACCAAACAGGCAGGTTGTGTCTCTGTCCAGGGTACACTCAGGCCATAAAAGCTGTTTTATTACTTGGAGTGCAGTAGCACCTAGAGCCCTTTCCTGGATTGAGGGCTGTGGATGAAACTGATGTAGTTTGTGTCTTCTTGCATGGAGTGTGAGAGTGACCCATCCAGCAGCTATCAGGAAGCAGAGGTTTCAGATTAAAGGTGAGTTTTTCTAAGTGTATAATTAACCAGCTCAGTGGGATTCATTACTTCTCACTTACTGGACTTTTCTCTCTGATTTTGTAGAATCAGTGAAGACTTTTGGTTGGAAAAGACCCTTAAGGTCATTGAGTCCAATCAGAAACCTAATGCTGCCAAGTCCATCACCAAACCATGTCCCTGACTGCCACATCTACGCATTTTTAAGATACCTTCAGCGATGGTGATTCCACCACTTCCCTGGGCACTCTGCTCCAGTGCTTGACAATCCTCTCAGTGCAGAAACATTTCACAATATCCAATCCAAACCATCCCTGACACAACCTGAGGTCATTTCCTCTTATCCTGTGGATAGTTACTTGTGAGAAGAGACTGACCCCACCTGGTTACCAATCCCTTTCAGGCAGTTGTAGAGAGAGATAAGGTCTCCCTGCACCTCCAGGCTAAACTAAAACATGACACAACAAAAACATGAATTAGAAATAACTGCCCATTGGCTCTTCAAGGTATGCATCTGTGTTTTTTGCAAGCTCAGGCTGTGGGTGTAAAGGCAATATTTGCTCATGTTGTGCTTGCATCGATTCTGGCTTGCTTGATTAAACAATAGCTCTTCCACTGTCATCTCCCAGAGGGTGACTGGGCTATTCCAGGTGCAGGGTCTGGAGGCAGGAAGGCATTTAAAACTTCCCTCATCCCCCTTAGCAGTTGCTGGATATGTTCAGCTGTGTTGAACTAGAAAGGGAAATGGTGATACAAACTTGTCACTCGGTGCAAAATTGATGGTTTTGATCACATCTCCTCATCCTTCAGGCTGTGGGACAGAGACATTTGGTCTTTATTGAGCTGCCAGTGTCTGGCCCAATGAAGATTTCCTCTATAGGGGTGGAGAACTGAAGAAAGTGGTTGTTTGGAGTGGTGATCCTCTCCAAACAGATATTAAGATGTTTATTCATAAATATAGCATGCTTCTTTTCCATTTATTTGTCGTTTCGGTGTTTCTGATTTTTATTTTTTTTTTCATTTTTAGTACTTGGCAAAGAGCCTAGGTTTAGATTCAGTGGGGTTTGGCTATCTCCAGACCATTTTTGGTGTCCTCCAGCTCGTGGGAGGTTACATTTTTGGAAGGTAAGTGAGAATGATTCTCATGACCCTTTACATAGCTGAAAAAGGCCAGGCATTTTTACACTTTCATAAAAATCATTTAGTTCTCATTTGTAGTCCTGTTGAAATGCTTGAGGATTTCATAATGAGCAAGGGAAAAATAAATGCTATTATTAGAAATACTGCAGCATAGAAGCAGCCTTTATATTAACTGAGCTACATTTTAATGACACACATTTAAAGTGTAACAATATCCTGGGAATGGGCTTAAACCACCAGAGTCCTCAGAGCCCAGGTCCTAACAGTTTAATCCTGCAAATGTTTTATAGCTATGTGTAACCTAGAAATGTCTTGTGACTGGGAAACAAAAAAAAGAGGAGAGTATTTATTGATGGTAAGTAGAGCTGTCAATTACAATAATTGAAGATTGTGTCATTTCATCAGCTGAACCTGAATCCATGTTGAATACAAATTTAGACTTGCATGGACCTTTAAGAACCTCTAAGAATCTTTTAAGAATATCTATAAACTCAGCTATCAAATAAAAAAAATTTAAAAAAAAAAAAGAGAGAGAGGAAAATACTTGGGTTTTCGGCCTCTGTACCACAAGGAACAGACTTTCCTCTTCCTAATGAAATGTAAATAGCCCTTAAAGATTTGAGTGGTGGGAGAATACATTCCTAAAGACCAGGAAAAAGAAAACCTTGAAAGATACGTAACAGAAATTCAGTAACAGAATTCAGTAACAGAAAACTAAAATGAGACTGAGAAAATCTAATTTCTCTTCTTGATCCTGCTACTGATCAACAAATTAACAAATGGATAGGGAGCTGGTGTGTGCTTCAGTTTACCTGCAGGGAATTTACTTTTCTGGCTGATGTAGTCTGGGAGCTCTACAGGATCCTCTGGTACATGGAGTGTGGCACTTTGAGGATCTGAGCTCAGCCCTTGGACACATTTTCAAATAAATAACAGCAATGTTTGATTCTACATTACTGCTTGGCAGAAAATGCATTTCTAAAAATGGAGGTGGTACAAAGGGCCTGCTTTTAATGCTTTTCCTGTTAATACACAAACCTAGAGTGTTTCTGTCCTGGATCTAGTGCCATCTGAAACCTGGTTCTCCTCTGTGCATGTCATTCACTAATATCCAGAGTCACTGCTGAAGGGAAGGAAAACAGCAAACCAGAATCTGTCTGGGACTGAAGGTGTCCTTTGCCAGATTGAAGACAAAATTTGAAATGTAGGTCTGAGATAAAAAGGATTTTTCTAGATGTGAGGCTGCTTTGATGTCAGCGTAGGGACAGATTAAATAGAAAATAAGAAGAAAGAGAGAATGTGTTTCTTAGCTTGGTTTTTTGTGTTTTTGCTTGATGCTCCTAAACAGACAGGAAAAGATAAAGCAATCTTAGTATTCTGTCTATACTTTTAAGTAACAAAACAAAAAAATCCCCACACCAACAATGTAATGATTTGTGGTCTTTAGATTACAAGCAGCAAATGCACACTGCCCTGGCTTACATGTAAACAGCGAAGCTTTGACCTGTACCTCTCCCTCAACACAAAACCTTTTAATTACTTAAGCTTACCTCTGTTTGTAGACCAACCCTGGCATTTTTAGGGGGTCTTTCCTCTTAGGGAAACTATGCTAACTTGCATAGCAACTAATTGCCAAGCAAGGTGATGTTCATCTGCTAACTGTAACATGCAGCTTCAATAAAGTGCAGGAAGGAGGAATTGCAATGAGAAACACTATCTAAGGCCTGTTTTATGGTCATCTTAGCCCCTGTTGCTCAGAACCCCTTTTGTGGTACTCTCAGACTTTGTACAACTTTTAAAGCTTTTTGGAGTTGAATTACAGTGAAGAGTTGGAGTTGGGTCAAAACCTAATCTGACTGGGGTTTTTGCCTGTTTGTGTTTTGGGGCTTGGGGGGGGGGTTGTGGTTGTTTGTTAGTGTGTTTAGTTGTGGTGTTGCTTTTTCCCCTTAAACAGGAGCAAAATTTACTATCGAGAAGTCTTTTTTTTTTTTTTTTCTTTTCCTTTAAAAAAACAAACAAACACACAAAACCCCCCAAACCTAAATAGAAAGCTGACAACCTTGTGCCATTTCTGTACCAGGTTTGCAGATCAGTTTGGTGCCCGAGCAGCCTTAATTCTCTCCTGTGTATCTGGAAGCATTTTCTTCCTGCTTATGTGCCTCTCCACCAGCATCCCCATCCTCTTCCTCTCCAGGCTGCCAGGAGTGTTCATGCATGGCATACCAGGTAAGGTCAGTCAGGGATGAGTAGCTTTCCAAATTGCTTTTGCTGCCTGATTTTCCCCTTCTTGCTTGTTTTAGTGGAAGTCAACAGGTTCCACAGCATGAAGGAAGGCGGGAGGAACATGTAGTGCTCCTCAGGGATGAAATGCTGGGACCATGAAGCAGCAGGTGTACTGGCTGTGGAAAGCAGTGCTTCTTAGTCTGGGTTCCAGGCCCATCCTCCTGTATAATCCTGAGGAAATTTTTTGGCCTTGGTCATCCAGACATGGGTGCAAGTCACTTGCTGGCAGCAGTGTTATCCCAGACTTCTCAGCTGCCTTCTTGCAACCAGGATATTTTAAACAAAAGCTTTTCCCTTTCTCCTGGTAAAATGAGCATCCTGGTAAAAATTAAACATTGTTACAAAAATACTTTCCATTACCCACCAAGCTGTTCTGTTTGGGCTGATGTTTCCTATATTTTTTTTATGTAAAAGACAGAAACTTCAGCTACTAGAAGTCCATGTAACTCATGCAAGAGGAATCAAGTTGATAATGCTTCCTGTCACTTCTGAAGTGGTTTATTTGAGTGGTTTGAGTGGTTCTGTTTCTCATGACTGGTGGGCTGTTGTGTTCAAAACTGATGGACTATGAGGCTCCCAGGGGAGATGACAGTGCTTATTTGGAAGACCTCTTCCATGCAAAGTATGAAAATTAAAAGCTGGGGAAATTGCCTCTATCCAGAAACCAGCCCAGAAAAGTTTTAATTGGAAAACCACCCCCCCCCTAAAAAAAAAAAACCCAAAACAACAACAACAACAAAAACCAACAAAAAACCCAAACAAACAAACAACCAAAAAAACCAAAACAAAACCCCAAAACCAACCAACCAACCAAAAACACACACGAAAAAACTCCACCACCCACACAAACAAACAAAAAAACCCCCACCCCAAAACCAAAAACAACCAAAAAACACCAAACCACCAAAAAACTCTTAATGACTTAGCAATAAAACCATGGGAACTGCTGGCCCATCTGCTCAAACCCTGTGGCAAGGGTCTTTTAAGGGATATTTTTTTCCCCCTGCAGGTGCTCAGAAGGTTATTACAGACATGACTTCTCCTTCCCAGCGTGCTGGTGCTTTGGGGAAGCTGGGTTTTTGCTTTGGAGTAGGCATCATTACTGGCTCTGTCCTGGGAGGTGTTCTGTCCACCAAATTCGGGTAAGTGCCCCACTTGTTTGGGGCTGATTTTGTTGCAATCATTGAGGGAGCTGCTAAGGGATATTTTGCTGCCTCACAGCTTTTGATGCTATCTTACTCCTGGTGGCAGCAGAGGACCGTACCAGAACTCGAAATTTTGCTTTCCATGCTGCTACAAAGAATCCTCCCACTTTCTGTTTTCAAGGAGATCTTGTTGCAAATCTCTCCACCTGCCTACTTACAGACGTTTAAAAACAAGCTGGATGGATAAGTGGATTCTGTCTTTCTCCTGATTGTCTTGTTTTTGGAGCAGTGTGTGCTGAAAAGCAGCTTTTAAGAGATGATGTTGTACAACTGAGAAATGGAAATCAGGAGCACTGTGAAACTGGTGGAGAGCAGGGTGTCTTTGGGGGATGCTCAGTATAGGGGCATGACTGTGGGAAAGGGAAGGCAAGCTTGGGACAGTGGGGGAAGAGAGTGAGGAGGTCTAACCCTGTCACAGCAAGATGAAGCACACACCTGACCATTCCATTCCACAGCCTGGCACCTCATAGCAGGCTGCCACCTTCTCTTACATTCTGCAGTAGGAAAGAAATGCTCAAAAGGTATGGTGTGTCAGACTTTTGCAGGCAGTGAAGTGCATCTGGCTGTAATCTCCTTGGAGGATTCCCCAGCGTTGCTCTGGTGGGGGAAAAAGAAATCCTTTGGGAACTTTCAGGCTTTGGTTTTGCTCCATTTCTCTTTATTATGGATACTTGCTTCTGAAGACTCAGGTTAAAATAACCCCACAGCGTAGGATAGATGGTAAAAATCATTCTTATCCTCATCTTAGTGCCATAAGTTCTGTGGACTGTGTATGGTCATACATCTCCTGGGTGTTTTGAGTGGGGCACAGTGGATTATGATGTGGGGTGTCATGTGTTGCTCTCTGAACTCCATTGTGCATTCAGGTGCTGCAGTGATGCCATTTTGTGTGTGAAATCCTTTCATAGGTTGAGTAGAACACCCTAACCTTGTAACCTTAGGCAGCAGCCCTAAAATCTGTTGGCTGCTGTACCCTTGGCAGCCTTGGCCAAGTGACACAAAACTGACCAGGAGGATTCATTTTGTAGTTACTACATGGTTACGTAAAATTGGAGACATACATAATAGTAATTGATCAGTATTTAAAAGTGTTTATAGATATTGCTGGCTGAGTGCTGGTTTTAATAAGTGTTATTTTTAATCAAACACGGTGATTGTAGACCTTTACCTGTTAACTGAAAGCAAAAGTTCCCTCAGTTCTCAGCTTTGGTTTTATACCCACATCTAAACATCAGCATAGAAGCAGCATTGTTATCTAGCAAAAATTTATGAGGTTTCACTTTCCAGCATGTGCATCAGTCACAGGTTTACAGAAAAGCAGTGGTGGGAGGGAATCTCCCATTTCATTTAATTAGTCAGGGACACTGACTTGCAGGCAGCCTAGCCTTTGGATGTTAGACCTTGGCTTCCAGGCTCCTCGCTCACTTTGAAAGCTCCTGGACCTTAAACTTTGTGTCTGCAGCCCAGCGCTGAGAAAAGCGAACCTTGTCCGTAACCATGGGGAAGGAAAGCAGCTGCAGGTGGGAAACCCGCCGGCTCTCTCGTCTTTCCCCTGCGGGGGCTGTTTCCCTTGCCTCCTGCGGAGGGCAGCTCCGGCCCGCCGCTCCTGCCCGCAGCGCTGGGGCAGGGCTTGGGGCAGCCTGTCCGCCCTTCTCCGCCAGCATCTGCGCACCCCTCTGGCAGGACGAGAGGGATTTCTTAGCAAGGGACGAGCTCCACCGTGCTGGCAGCGCCCTCCTGAGCGCCCTGATGTGCGGAGAGGCTTGATACGATTTGGTAAATACAGCAGCTCCAGGCTGAGAAAGCCGCTCTGGGTGTTGGGTAGCAAGGTTTGCTGCAGCCAAACCCCACTGTGCTTAGCTCCTCTGCCAGATTTCAGCGCAAAGATCAGAGGAAAAAATCCACTGGGCTTCAGTGTTTTGGCTGATCTCGGTGGAGAGCAGGAATTCAGCTGACAGGAGCTCGGTGCCACGGAATGGCACCTGGAGCATCCCATTCCCGGCTGTGCCTGCCGCAACCACCTGCAGGGAAAGGGAAAGGGGAAAGCACTCACTGCGAGCTGCCTGGTGGGCATCCCGTCGGCCTTGCTGCTGTATCCCACAGCCTGGCTGCTCATCCTCCCTCCCTATTTCCCACATTTGCACACGAAGGCTGTACTCTGTACTTGGAGCTGCGGAATCACTTCCTTCTTTTTTTTTTTTTTTTTTTTTTCTTTTTTTTTTTTTTTCTTTTTTTTCTTTCTTTCTTTTTCTTTTTTTTTTTCTTTCTTTTTCTTTTTCTTTTTTTTTTTCTTTTTTTTTTTTTCTCCCCCTTCCCAGAAGAATGACCCAATCACCTTCCATTGAAAAGAAGCGTTTCTGCTGTGTCATGGAAGAGCAAAGCTGGAGATTTCTGTCCACTCTGTGTTCTTTGCTTTCCCTCACCACAAAGCTGGCCAGCGTTCCCCCATGTGCTGTTGACAGCATTATTCATATGTTAGCAGTGCTTTGTATACAAGACAGGGAGTAGAAATCAGTCTCAGTTCCTCAGCTGATGTCATTTTGGTATTATTCTTCTGTATTGTATTTACCATTGATGCATTTGACCTAAAGAACTGGTCTGTTATTGTTTTCATTGTTAGAATAATATTTGTCAACCCTTATTTATTAAGGGAGCCCTGGGGAAGTTGAATGCCTTGTTCTGATTTGCATAGGATTTTTTGGATGTTAGATCCTGACCTCCACTGTTAAGCTGTAACTGCCAGCTCCAGCCCTTCCTCTTCTCTTTAAAGTACTACATTTCCCTCCCATGTTTTCCAAAACTTTACTGGTCAGGCAAATTTCATTACCTGAGGATGGAGTATAAGCCAATTTATCAACACAAGCAGTCGTAATATTAACCATTTGAAAAGTGTTTTAATCTTTGTATATTTTTGGGGGTTTTTTTCCTTAATTGGTGTTTTCTGGTCATTGAACAGTTGGGTCAGGATTGTGGATAAAAAATACCTAGTTTGAAAATAACTCCTGTAGTTCAGCTGAGGGCTGCAGAGGTTCTTGGAGGGTGCAAACTCCCTAACAGTTCATCCACAGAAGGTGACTAAGAAAAGGAGTTCTGTTTGCACTTGCAGAGGTTTTTCCCTCTCTGTACACTTTCTCCAAAGCTGTTGTGGGGCCACTTGCTGCAGGTGAGTGCACCCCTAAAGAGAGGAGATTTGGTATTTGCAACAGACTTCTGTGGCAGCCCTGTGGGTAAAAAGTGAAAGCAGGCAGCTGGATTAGTTTTCATAAGTGGAAAGATGAGTTTAGTTAATGGCAGAGATTTCATCCTTTCTTCTGGGACTATGATTAATTACATTTGGCTGTTTTATTCTTTCCTTCTAACAAGGCCATAAAGAATGTCTGCTGCATGGCCCAAGAATTGTTTGCTTTCTATGGACACAGAGACATTTCTTCATTTTAGTGACCTGGCTGTAGGCTTAAATCTTTTGGAGCAATTATTCTTTTGATTATAGTAGGCTTTGGGCATGGTTTGTTAGGTTTTGGTTTCTTTTTTCCCTGGCTTTGCTATATTATCCTTCTTCCTCATGGGGAAAAGAAGGGGCTTGTTTGCCTGGAGTGGGGAATTGCCTTTTTTTTTTCTTTTTTTTTTTTTTTTTCCCCTCAAAACCCCACTTGAACAAAGTCCTCTGGCAGGGAATTTCCCATGGCTCCGTGGCAGAGTGGAAAAACTGTGGGTGTTGAAAGGACTGAAGGTTGGGAGCTGGGAAGGCGGGTGGGAGCATGGCAAAGGGTGAAAGGGTTGTGCTCCATTTCAGGACAAAGCAGGGCATTCTGCTCCTGGGAGCTGCTCCTGCTCCCTTTCCAGCAAAAACTATGATGTTTCTCCGCCTGGGATGATGCTGATCAGCCAAGCATCAAGGACTGGTGACGCTTGTACAGGCATTGCTTTGTCCTTTGTGTCCAGGCACTGGGGAGAAAGGGAGGTGGAGTCTGCTTGCCAGCAAGCAAGTCATCCGTGATCTGCAACATGGTCTGTCACTGCTGGCTGAGCTCTGTGGTGCCCCGGGGAGGAATGGGGACAGGAGAGGAAATGGGCTGTCTGTCAAGGAGCTGATGGCTTGAGGAAGGTGCAGAAACCCTCAGCTGTGGCCTTCTCTGAAAAAAAAAGCAAAACAGAATCTAATGGTTTTTTTCTTATCACTTACTCTGCATGGCAGCTATCTTAATTTGGAAGCCATGGCCCCAGAATTTATCTGTAAATTCTGTGATAGAGGATCATGGATATTATCCTTCAACAACTTGTTGGTTCAGAAGTCAGGTCTAGGGCACTTCTGTCCTCCCAGCACCAGAGTTTTCTAGTTCTGATTAATTGTTTAACCTATTCTTGAACCCAAGAAATGCCTCAATGTACTTTGGGTGGAGTTCATCTAATCTTAGACATCTGCAGGGGAGACAACTACACCTAAATTTGCTGTTCAGACTCTGTGGTTGAGAGGCACAGGTGGTTCTACAGCATCCTTTACCTCTTCATGAAGCAGTCCTGAAGCAGCTCAGGGAACAGTCTGCTTCCCAAGTTTTTTTTGTGCTTGACCCCCAAGTCCCAGAACACATTTCTGGCCATCAGCACACTGTACCTGTGGTCAGGGTCCTGGAGTTTGATGCTGGATTGTGAACTTACCAGAAGTCACCAGGATGCAGGTCCTGAGTAGTTTTCTGTGTGAGCTGAATTCATACAACAGATAGGTCTGCACTAAGCTCTTCCCTAGCTCTTCCTTCCTGCAAACTTCTAACCTGCCTCCCACCAGTTTTTAGGTTTGTGTCCCCTGGTTTTCTGCTGCGTGCCCACTGGAAGATGGCACCATCACTGCAAGGGTGCCCTTGTTCCCCCTTAGCCCATCTTCAGCAAGCCTGGCTCTTCCCTACAGCCCCTGGTCTGAGCTCCAGGGGAGAGAGGTGTGATGATGGGGCCAAGAGCTCCTCCTTGGTCCTTCACCCGTAGGTGGGGCCCTTTCCCAAGGGAGGAAGAGTGGGGTTTAGCACAGGAGCCAGCAACTGGTGGGAGGGAGAGCCCGTGCCTTGTGGCTGCCCTCAAGGGTATGGGGTATGGCTTAGGAGGGCTGGGCTTGGGTTGAGCTAATGGGGGCCTGTTGGCAGCCCCCTCCTCAGCCTTATCAGGTGTGCTCTCCATTTTCCTTCAAAACCCTCATTTCCACTCAGCCTTCTGCAGGGATTTTGGTGGGAGGGCTGTGAGTGGGGCTGTGCTGACTCACAGGGGATGGCCACCTGCCCCTTTTCCCCACAGCACCCTCCTACTTCCTGGGCATCTCTACCTTTAGGGGTTAGCTGCTTCATTTTCCCAAAGTAACCACAGTGAAAATGCATTTTAGAAAAACAAAATGTAAGTATCCAGAGCTTCCTCCTGTGACTGGCTTGTGCTGCTTACAGAGAGCTGAGGTTTGGGGGCTGCTGGAAATTGCCTTGCACCAGAGCCATGGGAAGAGGGACTCCTGGCAGGATTTGCCTGGTGTCCCCCCATGGGCTGACAGCAGTTACGCAAAGAGGCAGACAGAAAATAAAAGGCACAGGGGGAAGGAAGGGTATCTCCAGGGGAGCTAAGGAAGTTTCCCCACTGCCTTTTCAGCTTTCATCATGCCTGTGCACTGGGGGAGGCTGCCCTGCCTCGCCACCCCATGCCTGGAGTCAGAAAGTGAGGGGGCGGCGGGCGAGCGAAACCCTGGTTTGTGTTCGTGGTCGTCAGATTGCAATCAAAAGCGTGTGTGTTTGTGGAGTCAGCTCTGCTAAACAATTATGGATGTTTGAACACTGCTCCCCTCTCCTGGTGCTTTGAAAGCCCTGGGTTCCTGTGCAGTGTGGGGCCCCGCCTGGTTTGTTGTTAACTCTGTTCCCTCAAGGCTGTGCAGAGGTGATGGCCGATTTTTCTTGTGAAGCTTGGCTTAACAGGCCCAAGAAAGAGTGGGGGGAAAATCCTCACAATGGAACCAAAACTGGAACTTTATAAAAGGCACAAGGTATTTTGGGTCTGACCTTGCTAGCAGAGGTCGAGTTGGAGGGCTGAACATGACCCTCACAGCCCAGGTTGCACAATGAGGCAGTGTCTGCTCATGACTCACTAGAGCTTCATCTGCTCTTCCCACTCCTGGAATGTTTCACGACTGGGCAGCAAATCCAGCAGTATCACTGGGGATTGAAATCCAGGAAAATACTGTTTTCTTTGTTAACAGAAAATAGAAAGTACAGAATAGCCTGTGGTTAAGTCCCTGAATTGGGATTTGGGACTTGGCTCTGCTGTGATTTTCCCGTGATAGGAGTAAGTTATCCCATCCCTCTGCACTGCTGTTTCTCATGCATAATACAGGGCAATGAGATAGTGTTTCCTTCCCTCATCCAATACATTTACAATATTGCTATTTAGATCCTGCAGCCTTTGGGATGCAGACTTTCTCTATCATGAGGTATGCTCATGCAAATATCTACTGCCTTGAGGGAATACATCCTGCTTTTCCTGGATGTATTCTCTTTTTCATCCCTTGGTGCCCTGGGCAGGCAGAGTCTTAGTAAGCCCAATTGCTATCCCATTCTGGGGGGTTGTTTCCCTCTTTTTTTCCTTCTATTTCCTTTCTTTTTTTCTTAGTTGTTTGTAAAGAGTCAGTGCCTGGTTTGGCACTAACAAAAGGTTGGGGTTTTTTGGTCATGGAAGAGTCCCAAAGGCTGTGGGCTAAAGTGCAGGGCTGAGCCCAGCAAGACCTAGCAGAGGGACCTCCAGGGCAACTGAGGTGGCCCTGCCTTCCTCCCTTTGTGTTTGTACATATTCAAATGGGCAGCTCTCTCCTTTACTTCTCCTAATCCTTTTGATTCAAAGGGTCATGCTTATGTTTCCTTCTGATCTGCTTCAGTGAACAAACCCAGCTTTGTGGTGAGGCCGGGGCAGGAAGGATGTGGTGCTTGTGTGGGAAGGACTATCAGACAAGGGAGGGAGGGAAGGTCAGGATGAACGGAAATGTGCAGACGTGGCATGTGAATGGTGGACCAGGAGGAGTTAAGGCTCCTGGAGTTAGGGACATGAGGAGTGAAGCTCTGCAGGAGATAGCGATTTTAGATGTTTTGTGTCACCTGGGGCAATAAGATTAGGGCACCAAGGGGTTTGGACTGCAAAGGAGTGCTCCCAAAATAGACCTTCATTTGCCACAGGGGAAGAAGGGACAGCACACTCACTGGCTCCTGGTTTCCTCCTGCCTGAAATGTGACTGCTGTAAAGGATGGCTGGAAAAGCAACCCTTTTGTAAGACTTTGGTCTTGGCTTTTAAGCTATTCCCAGTGCTTTCCTTGGCTGTTGCTGCTGGACTGGTGGGACAAGCAGGAGGCTGCTGGGTGGCTGGAGAGATGCAACACCACATTGTCAGGAGCTGCCAGTTCACTTGTGGTCCGGGCTGAAGGCCAGACTGCTTGAATGGGGTGTTAAGAATGAAATGAAATGGGTGTGACCTTCTCATGAACTACAGCAGCTCCTGCGGCCCGACCCAGGGTTTTTGTTTCCTCACAGTCTCCTTGTGAAATCCTGCTCACAGCCACGCCACCAGAGCCAAAGGTATGTGAAGCATTGGGGCAGAGGACACAGCCAGAGGGCAAAGGAGTTTCTGAATGGCCATCTCCAGGCTACCCCTGGCACTCGTTGGGGCCTGTCTCTTCCACCTGACAAACCCTGGCATAGTGCAGCCAAGCGAGAAGGTATTTCCAGCATCAGAAACTCCTTGGTGCTCCTCAGTCTTGGAGCAGCATGGAGTGCATGGAGCACTGCCTGGGGATGGATGGAGAGATGACCAAGGATTTACGGGTCAGGATCAAAGGGAGGACAGGACAAGTGACATTATAGTCTGGATCTGCTGTAGGCCATCCAACTGGGGTGACTGAGCAAATGACATCATCTGTTCAGATAGGAGTGGCCTCATGTTCACAAGCTCTGGTCCTGGGAGGGACAACATAACTGGGCATAAGCAATGCAGGAGGAGAGAGAACTTCCTGCTCCAAGTCATACAGGAGCCAATGAGGAGAGGTGTTATGCTGGATCTTGTTCTCAGCAAGAAGGAAAGGCTGGTGGGGAAGGTAAAGCTCAGGGGCAGCCTTGGCTGCAGCGACCATGGACTGGTACAGTTTGAGAATCTTAGTCCAGCAAGGAGCGTGCAGAGCAAGCTTCCTGTCCTGGACTTCAGGAGAACAGACCTTGGCCACTTCAGGGATCTGCTTGGTAAAGTACCAGGGATAAAGCCCTGGAGGGAAGAGGGGTCTGAGCAAGCTGGTTGGTATTCAAGGATCACCTCTTCCAAGCTTAGGAGAGGTGTAGCCCAAAGTTGTCAGCCAAAAATGCATGGCTGAACAAGCAGCTCCTGGAGAAACTCAGAGGATGTCTGAGAGAAACCTTCCAAGGGTGGAAGCAGGGACAGTTAACCTGGGAGGAATACAGACAGATCATCTAAGTAGCCGGGGACCAGGTTAGGAAAACAAAAGCCTTGATAAAATTAAATCTGACCGATGACATCAAGGGCAACAAGAAAAGCTTCTATAGGCATGTGGTTGATAACAGGATGATGGTGGAAAACGTGGACCCTCTCCAGCAGGAACTAGGAGACCTGGTTATATGGGATATGGAGAAGGCTGAGGTATCGATGATGTTTTTGCCTCGGTCTTCACTGGCAAGTGCCCCAGCCACAGAGCCCAAGTCAGGAAGGCAAAAGCAGGAACTGGGAGAAAAGAACCTTCTGCTCTAGAAGGGGAAGCTCAGCATGACCTGGCAATGTGCACTTGCAGCCCAAAAGGACAACTGTGTCCTGGGCTGCATCAAGAGCAGCGTGGCAAGCAGGTTGAGTGAGGGGATTCTGCCCCTCTCCTCCAGTCTCAGGACCACCTGGAGTGCTACATCCAGCCCTGGAGGCCCAAGCATAAGAAGAGTGTTGCTCTGTTGGAGGAATCCAGAGGAGGGCCACAAGGGCTGTAGCACCTCTCCTATGAAGACAGCTAGGTTTTCAGCCTAGAAAAGAGAAGACCTTAAAGCACCTTCCAGTACATAAAAGGTGTGGTTGTAGAGGCAGCCACGACACTCAGAGTGCTTCAGTAAAAGCATCAGAGGGCTTCAAGCATCAGCACCTCTTTATCTAGAAGCCTCTCATACCTTTTGTAGTCCCATGGGCAGCTCCACAGAGCTCTGGATCTTTCTCTGAAGTTGTCTCTCCTCCTTCTCCAGTTCTGGCTCACTCCTTCCTGTCCCTAGCCCAGCCACCCAACCCTGTCTGTCCTATGTACAGTAGTTTACCCTTTCTGTCCCTCCCATCCCTTCCTCCTCACAGCACAGCCAGCAAACTCCAACTGACTCCCCACCAGCTAACTCACTCTTTATCACACCCATGGCTGTCAGGGCAAGGCTGTTCTCACTCTTGGATAATTAACACAGCTGCAATGTATCAAGGACAAGATTGCCTTCAGCACTATCTCTGTCTCCCCACAATCTGTCTCCCCATAAATGGGGGTCTATAAGAAAGATGGAGGGGGCCTTTTTACTAGGGCATGTAGTGACAGGACAAGGTAATGGCCTTAAACTCAAAGAGGGCAGGCTTAGATTAGATGATAGAAATAAATTCTTTACTATGAAAATGGTGAGACCCTGGCACAGGCATTGTGGGTACTCCCTCCCTGGAGGTGTTCAAGGCCAGTTTGGGTGGAGCTCTGAGCAATCTGATCTGGTAGGATGTGCCCCTGCCCATGGCAAAGGTTTGGAAATAGATGATCTTTAAGGCCTCCTCCAGCCCAAGTCACTCTGTGATTCCATCAAATGTTCTCCATAGCATACAGCTTACAAGCTCCTGACTGCTTGGGCTGAGCCCTGTGCTGTGCCAAGCAGTGCAGGAAATTACCATAAGCACTGCTGGCAAACAGAGATGCTGATCCAAGAGGAGGGAGATGCTCATGGTGGGATCTGAGAGGCCAGGCACCGTGGGCAGAGTCCATTAGTGCTTAGCACTGTGTGTTGAGCCAGCAGTGTGTCTGTGCCACAGCACACCCTGAAACACTCACAGTTTGCCCAGTCAGCATTTGCAGGGGGCAGGACAACATCTTACGGGGTTGTATCCCACCTGGGGGGACATGCAGCAGCAGATTTGGAAGAGTAGCATGTCTTGTTATTAACTATTGCTTGGGAGATGTCTTGGATGGCCTGAGAGAGACAAAAGCCTTATATCTTCATTCAAATGATTTGCTTTGCTTTATCATCAGGCAAGGGGTTTGACTCTGCTCTCCAGCTGCCCTCCTATACAGAAGCAGTTGCCAGCCTTTCCAGAAATGACTGTGATTTTCTTCTTCTCCAACTTGGGGATGTTTAAAGTGGATTTTCAGCAGATGGGAATTCAACACTTTTGGAAGTCTGATCCATTTAAGTGGTTCAGGATCTGAAAACTGTGCGAGTTTTTGAGAATCACAATTTGTTTTGCTGCTACTACAGCAACTGTTGCTTCGATTTTAATTTATTTTTCTTTGAGGAGAGGGGATTGCATATCCAATCCATTGTGGTCTTTATGCAGTATTAACTTTCTCAGTCTCACTAAATGTTCCTTTATTCCATTATATTCTCAGCTAAAACTTTTGGTCTAATTACATCTTTACAAAACTTAACTGTGAATCCCTTTGAAATCTGCACCATTTTTGTTTTTATGGGATTTAGTTCAATTCTCTTTTACCCCAGGGTATGTGATCTGAGACATATTGAAGTCATTGTAAGTGTTTCCTTTGAGTTTAGTTTTAAATCAAGCTCCGGGTAAAGAAATTTGTAGAGGAAGGAAGGAAAGCCCCAGAAACCGAAAAGATTCCTGCAGGATATTTCTTTAAAAGACCCTGAATAATTAGAAATCCCCTTGGAAAAGCCATCTGGGGAGCATCTGAGCAATGCTTACAGGAGGCCAGAGTCTTAAATGCTGTTCTGAGACTTTTAAAAAAAGGGGAGATGAAAGACAGTAATGATTATTAAAGCTGAGGATGTTCATGCATCAGATGTTTAAACTTACTTCCTACAGAAGCTTGGAGGGGCTCTTTTCTGATATAAAGCTGTATAACAGATTCTGTCTTGTGTGTGATTGGGGTTTTTCCCCCCTCCCCTTTCCAACTGTCCGGGCACAGTTGGATATGAGACAGATGATAGATTAATTCTTCTGGCTAATGTTTTCCAGTGCAGTCCTGGTGGTTTCCCAGTCTTTCAGGAATTACTTTTCATGACAGAAAGAGGCCCTCTTCTGGGTGGACCTGCTGATGTTTAGAGTAGACATTTTTAAAGCATTAGTTGAATGACTCCTTCTGGGTAACTGGAGGAGCCTGTGGTTGGTGACACCAGGCTCACACCTCACACTACACCCACCTGTGTTCTCATTGCATGTGATTACACGGTCTGGGATGTGTAATTGCCTGATTGTAATCTGTACACCCTACCAAAAGTTGCATCATTTTGATTTTGCCTGGGTGCTGTGTGGCAAGCACTTTGCAGACAGAGGCTCTTGGCCCTTGAAGGATTATATAAATTTTTTTCCTGTACTTTTGTATAAAGTCAGATTAGTATTGTTTTTAATTTTTTTTTATTTATTTATTTATTGGAGATGAAGGTTCAGCTGTGTCATGGAAGAATTTGCAATAGCTACAGGAGTACATCCAAGGTGCAAAACTCCTCTGGATAGCAGTGGAGCTGAATTGTTTTAAGGTTTTTCAGAACACAAACTCTTCCTTGAATATTGCAGCATCCAGTGTGAGCAAATCCCATTTGTTCTTCTCCAGCTATGCTGGTGAGAGGCCAGGTGCCCACTGGGAAAGCAATCCAGAGCCCTGTGCATTAGTCACCTCAGCCTAACAGGGCCCAAGGTCAGATGATGGAAAAAGGAGTGACAAATACCTCCCAAGAATAATCCAGCTGGGAGATAAGGCCTCACCTCTCCACAGGGGATGTGCAGGGAGCTCAGTGGTGGCACCCAGTGAGGGGGAAAGCAGAGGAATGCAAATGGCACGCTGTGACAGGGCAGTGAAGCCCTGTCTGATGGCACACTCAGGCACTCTTTTACAGGGAACTGGGATCTATTTCTGGGCTTTGGAAGCGAGCCATCCAAAAGTAAATGTTTAGTCAGCCTTGCCAGCTGTCTGAAATGCGTGACGTGCCTGTGACAGGGTGATTTTATGGGGATCAGGCTGACCTTTCTTTGTCAAATGTGACTCTGCTCTAAAGAAAATCTACAGTCAAAAGAGTTGATAAAGTGTGGGAGAAGTTTAGTTGTCTGTTCTGGAGAACTGAGCTGCAGGGGAGAAAAGGGAGTCTGCTTCTTCTGCAAGCACTCATAAAAGGGCATGGGGGGGGTGGGGAGAGGGGGCTTTTCCTGACATGGAGGTTGTACCCTTCAAAACAAGCCCTGAATCTGGGGATTTGGCATAAAACTGGGGGTTATTGCCAGTATTTGCCTCACAGGCATGAGTGGAACCACTTGGCTTTGAGTTAGGGCAGGCTTCTTGCTTTGACCAGGAGCTGTTGCCTGTGAGGGCAGAGAAAAGGGAGTGCAGAGACAAGCTGGGCTTGGTCACAGTGCTGAGGGGGCCATGGCTGCTGGAGCAAACGGGGATGCCAGGGAACAAGAGCCAGCTCTTGAGTGGAGCAGGGCACTGGGTGGTGTGGGGTGAGAGGAACAGAGGGCACCAGCAGCTGAGCATAATGATTTGGCCAACATCAGGCTGCAAGTAGAAAGCCAAATCTCCAGACTCTGGCTTTTGGAAACCTGTAGCTCAAACTGTGGGTTGGGTTTTGGGCCGGGTTTTACTTTATTTGGGAGAGGAGAGAGTTACAAAATGCGGATCTGGGTTCAGGTTACTGTTCTGCTCCCCTGGGCTATTCCAGGTGTTCAAATATGAACTTTTGGCCCAGACCCATCTCTAATTAGGCGTATTCTTTAAAAGTATTTTCCTTCCTTGGCTCCTGTGCTCTTGGCTTGTCTCCACTAGCCCTCTTTGCTGTGCTAGAGCACGGTTTGCTGGATATATTAATTGAACTGTTTACACACCTGGTTTCCTGCAAGAATAGACACCTAGCTCCTTCTTTTGAAAAGACAAGCCCAGAGGCTGTAAACAGGAATTGTGCTATGTCTGGAAAAGCTGAACTGCTGCTTATCTGCATTCCCTGGGGCTGTGGGAGCAGCAGCAGCAGCTGCTGCAGACATGGGTCAGTTGAGCACGGAAACCAGCCTGTACACTCTTCCCACCAGTCCTGTCCTGCCACCCAGCTCAGTGGGACTCCTCTAGCAGCTGAGGAGTCACCTTCTTTGCAGGGTTATTCCCTTTTATTGTGGCAGTGACAGGAGAGGCCCCACCTGACATTTGGGTCAGCTCAGATGCATATTTTATCTTGTGTGTGAAAGTTGGGGTGTCATCCTGCACTTATGTCCTGTGCAGGATGGTTGAGGGGACACTTTGTCGTCTTGTTCTTCTCTGTTGTTCTAAAGTTCCTACAGCCTTCTGATGTTTACACATTTGTAATGGAGTTTCTCATGCACTTTTCATGTAAGAAATGATTGTTTTGCATTCCTTTCTGGAGGAGGAGAGAACTGATAGACTGTTAGGTTGATAGTGTAGTTGGAGAGGACAATTTTCACCCTCCAATCCATGGTAGCTGTTGGAATTCTATAAATGTCGAGGTCTGTAAATAAACTGCCCCTTTTTTTTTCCTTGGACATCTCAGTGTGTGTCGTTCTTTCGTGTTGTATTGCAACAACACTTCCTCTCTTTTTATGGCTTTACCTTCCAAGGTTAGTTTCTGTTGAAGCTCCCCAAAAGCATTCATCACCCATTTTACTCTTCTAGTCATGGCCAAGGGACATCTTTGATAAAACCTGGTGCGGCTCAAAGAGCGACTGTGGAAAACAAGGTTGGTAAGACTTGTGCTGCGGGGCAAATGGAATCGTCCCTCATGGTCTCTTTGGGCTTAAAAGGTATAAGGATAAACATGTGCCACTGCACAATTTTGCTTTCAAAGTATAAGAGGATTACCTTAAAATACGCTGATTTTTGTGGTCGTGCTCTCCACCCCCGAATCCTGCTTTGCAGCTGCTGTTTTAATGAGTGGCACTGAGTTTTGCTTTGCTGCTTCATCTCTTTGCTGAGCATGACTTGCACTTCACCTGGAAGGTACCAGCTCACCACTGTGTAAGGCCGTGAGCTGGGCAGGCTGGTGTGGCACAGCCCATGGAGTGCGGTGCTGATGAGCTGGGCCTCGGAATCTTTAACTCTCCGCACTGCTCCAGCTTTCCAAATCTGATGAGGGCCTCTGGAGGAGTCCCCCCAAGGCAGGCCCTGGGGAAGAGGGGGCATGCAGATCAATGGGCTGGGAACGGGGAACAGGAAATCAGATGCACCTTAGGGCAGAATTTGATAGCCAAATTCCAGTCCAGCTAGGAATGGAAAGTGCTGCTGTTCCCAAAGCACCGGGCTGGACTGGTATTACTCCAACAACCTCCAAAGTGGACACAAAGCCATCCACTGGGGAATTCCAGAAGGCATGATAGCAGCTTTTTGCTGCATGTGCTGTGGGAGAACACCAGCAACTCTGCCCAGGAGCAGCGCAGCTCCTAATCACCCAGCAAGAAGTGACTTTGTCGTTGAACTTTATGTTGGCGTTGATCCCCGCTTGGCTGCTGAGTGTTGGTTACATGCCATGAGTGTTACAAGCTGTAAGGGCTGGGAAATGTCAGCTCTGGAAAAGGGGCCTGAAAGGACCAAGGTGACAGGTACTTTTGTCCAGGCTTGCGTCAAAACCCCTCGCAGAGGAAGAGAAGGCTTATGCTATCGCCCTGCTTACCTTCCCTCCCGCGCAATCGGGCCCCTCTGCCAAAAACGGGAACCAGGGCTTCTGCTGGGACCCAGTGGCTACCTGCAGCCAGCGCGCAGCGGCACACCCGCTCACGCCGCGCTCCCTGCTCCTGCTAATGGTATCAAATCAAGCAGGAAATTATTTTTGGAGCAGTGAAGCATGTTGAAACCCAGCAGAAGGCAGCTGTTTGCGTAACCGGAGTTGTGGGAGAGCTGCCTGCCTTGTTGCCAAGCGCTCGACTTCCTATAGTGGTGAGAAACGGCTTCCCCGCTCCCGGCAGCGTGAGCGAATCCCCTTGGGCTTGGGAGGCTGGGCTTGGTCCAGCATCCATCCTTCCTGCAGCGCCTGCTTCACCGCTCTGAAAGTCCCCAGACACTTTTTGGGGCCGGGGGCAGGGGGGGTGGTGTCTGACCTATCTGATTCTTACTCCTCAGATCACTCTCCTTAAAAACAAGCTACCCCTAAAACAAAGGGTTTTCTCCAGAATTTCAAATACGTTTCGGTTATCTCTCAGCAGAGGTCCATGTCTGGCAAACAGCCCATGCTGGAAGTGAAACAATAGCTCTGCTTCAGTCTGATCATCTGCACCATGTGTTTACGCCCTGGCTGCGTTTCCAGCACCGGTTTGGTGCCCTGGCGGCACACACAGTGCCTTCACAAGGGTGTGCCCTGGCACGCAGCTCCTCTGGCTGCACTTCAGCACCTCCTTTTCAGTGGAGCTCTTTCAGCAGCTCCCAAGTGTCTAACGGGGCTTGCGCTGTTTTCCTTTTTTTTTTTTTTTTTTTTTTGGGGGGGGGGTGTGAGGGGTTGGGGACATGGTCTTGGCACGCTGCTTCTTTTTCACTCTCTAGCAATATTGTTTCTGCCTTTTCTTTCTGCTCCATTACTGCAAGCTGCTCTCCAGGCACTGGCCTCACCCTCCACCTGTGTGTTGCTGTTTCTCTTACCCAAACAGGTCTCTCACCCTGGGCTCTGCCTGCCTCTTATCCCTCATACCAGAGCAGAAATAAATCCTTTGGCACTTTAGTGAAATGCTGTGCCCCATGAAATGGCATTGCTAATGTGAGTCGTAGGATTGCGTTAGCCAGAAAGAATGAGATAAAGCCATGGCTGCAGAGATGGGGCTTAAATTCCTGCCCCCAAAATGTGATGCTGCTGTACCGAAGGGAAGGACTAAGTCAGTGCAGAGAGGTTTCAAAAGCCACCATGTGGGTATAAAGTCTTTTTTGTTTGTGGAAGTATTATGTCATCCCTCGGTCATGCAAATGTCGCCCCTGAAGAAAGACTTTTTCACATTGCTGCCCTGTTCTGGAGAAGTCCCTCCCTGATTATTCATGATTGCTGACTCCTTCAGCCATGTGCCCCTTTCCTAAGGGCTGCGGGGTGGAAAGAAATTCCCTGACACAGTGAAAGGCAGGAAAAAAATCCAGTGTACCCAAAATGACTCAGTCTGAAATATTTATGCCTTTTCAATAGGGTAATTAAAATCTCATGCAGCCCAATTATGGTCAGAAAAGGTGTCTGTCCTGTGTGAGGCTGAAGCTTGTAACAGTGATGTGAATGTATGTCAGCAATGAGAGCCCAGAGCTGGGATGGTGGGCAGGGTGATTTCCATATTCTGTCAAAGTCTTGGTGTGAAGCAGATTACAAAAATAATTTTTAAAGCCACTGTTATTTCACTTAATCACAAGTGCTGGAGAGTTTCTGTGTGGTTTGGTACTAGATGATGGAGCCTTTTGTTTCTGTCTGTTCCATCCATATCTACATTTGCAACTATCAAATGCTTTGCTGTCTGGGGCTGTTTGGTGCATGTTTTTAGTTGAAGTCCAATTATTTTCCCCTTGCCACTTAACTGGTCCCTGTGGCATCATTATACCTTGTGCCTTTGGTTTTGCTTCGTTTGGTGTGTGAGGGACACAGCACAGAGTGGGAACACCCTTGGAGATATCCCAGGGCCATCCTGAGTGTACTTCCTGCCTTGTCTTTCAGCTCTCTTTCTTTTCTTTGTCCCCTCCATTGGCCTGAAGGGATGAAAGAAAAAGATTTGAAAAAATCTCCTGTTTGGTGGCTGCTTTAACTGGTCACTCAGGCTTTGCCTGCTCAAAGCCATCCTTGGTCTACAGTGCTTTAGCCCAAATTTCCTGGGACCTAAACTGAAGCATCTATTATGATGTACCCCAAAAGGGAATCACATTTCCTGACAATAAAATCCAGCCCATGAAATGAAGTTAGTATGGACCTTAGAGGCAATGCAAAGAAAGGAACAGCTGCAGAGTGTGAGGAGCAGTACATTAAATCAATCAGTTTGAAACCTCTGAGACCAGTCCTGTTTCCTCAGATGAGTGCCATAGCATGTCTGAATGGTGCCTCTATTTCTCTGCTGATATTTTACCAAAGTGTCGCTGTAGGGAAGGGTTTAATTTTACTTTGTCACCTTATCTCTGGGAACCACTTCAGTTCCGTTTCCATGACGTTCCCGAGAAGCCTAGAAAGACTAGAAAGGGATTTATTGTGCCTTTGAACTGCCTTTTGCTCTGAGGAATGAGGATATAATTGTAATGTAGGAAGGACAAACTGAACATGTTCAGGCTTGTCCTGCCTGATCTTTCCCTGTTGCCTTTTTTTTTTTTTTTTTTTTTTTTTCCTTTGCCCCTTGCAGCTAGCACTCATGACTGGGACTTTCCAGCTGATAAAGTCTTGGCTAGCCTCGGGGCTAATTTGCTCCTAGCAAAACCAGCTCTCTGGCCAGCTGGATGCATGGTTTCTTTTGATGCCAACAGGACCGGGCTTTGCCACATTTTCTCTGCCACCAGAGCCTCCATCTCTCACTGTTCACATCTGTGGGATGAGTACAGGGGGAGTCTCAGGCAGATGGCTTTCATCTTCCCTCTGGGATAATTTTTTCCACATGTTTAGTGATCTTTGAGTACTCTCTTCTCTTTTGGTTGTGTTTGGATTTTACAAGAAGTCAGGGGAAGAAGTTAAAGGCATATATTTACCAGACTTAAAGCAACCCACAAAGAACATCCCCAGAACCTTCAAATTCCATGGTGCTTTATTTTTAGGATATCACAGTACTAGTGTAGTTGAAATACAGTGTTTGTTGGCTGTGGCTGTAAATATGATAAGTTGTGCTTAGTTTGTGTCATTTAAATTTAAAAAAAAATAGCCTTTGTGAGAGGCCGCTACTAGACTTGATCTGAAGCAGGGACTGAAGGTAAAGACGTGGGTACCAAACTCACCACCTTTTCTCCTCAACTGCTGCTATCTGATAATTTACTGAAGAGCAGTGACTTTCAGGTCCTTTCCTACTGCTAATCCCTGTCCCTGTGCTCTGGCTGAGCTCTCTTTGTATTGGGTGCTGCCATTTTGATGGGGATTGGCAGCCATCACATCTATGCTGCTGATATTGGGCCTGGTCTTAAACCATTTTCAGCTTTTACTGACTTTCATCTTTTCCATGATGCCTGCAGTTGATCTTTTCCAGCCCCTTTTCCATGACAGCCCCTACTGCAGCCAGGATTGCAGCTTTTATTACTAATTCCTCAGGATCTGCATTGCTTGTTTTACTCTCACCCTGTGGTTTTTACTCAGTCCTTCCTCAGACAAGTTTCCACTGACTCAATTTCATGCTTAAATTGAGTCAGGGCTCTAGGATGTGTCCCCGGGGCGAAGCCTGTTCCTAGGGCAGCTGGTTCTTGTGGAGCTGGGCCAGCTGACACCAGTGTGCAATATCAAGGCTCCTGGGGAGGAATTCTTGAAACAGTAATAGGGATGTCACACATATTCAAAACCTACATGTGTGTGCATCTCTCCTCAGTGGTGTTGTAATATGTAGGTGCTGCTGTTGTGTTGTCAGGGTGCTGCGAGACACAGCGAGTTGTGTGCTCCCATTGCATCACTGCTATGGCTGGGGCAGAAAATGGCTTTTGGGGGATCCAGGGAAAAGAAAGAGGAGAGGAAAATTGTGGTACTCTGGTCTGAGCACTAAATTTGCATGAGAGACACCTGATTTGTAAGGCTTTTTATTTTCACAATGGTCTTTATGGGATCTTACTAGGCCATTCAGGTTTTCTGAGCTTCATTTCCCTGTGAGTGCATCCGGGGTGTTTGCACCACCACTACCCACAGGGATATAATGAAGATAAATTGTTTGATTTAAAGTGTGATGGTTTTCAGCTGCCATTGTATTAGGTCTGTTTCTGTCGGTAAGAAAACTTGATATCAAGACTCTTACAAGGACTGATGCAGACCCAGGTCTGGGGATTTGTGTACTTTGGGCACCCCAGTATTTCCCTGGTGCTGTACAGATGTACATCCAACAGACTTGGCAGCACTATGAAGTCCTTGTTTCTGTGGTTTTGCCCTGCTGAAAATAAAATTGATGTGAAATGAAAATGTAATTGTTTTCCCTGTGCACTGAAAAGAAAAAAAAAACCCCAACAATCTCAAGGTAAGTAATTTCCTAATCAATAAGTTCATCTGTTTAAGTGGACCTCTTTGGTGCACTGAGAGCAGCCAGCTCCTGCAAGGCTCCAGGATGTCACAAACATCAGTCTAAAATCATCGGCACTGCCGGCCACTAAATAACATGGCCCCTTGCTGCCTTCGTAGCACCTGAAATACAGGTGTTCCCTAGGATGTCCTGCCAAAGAAGTGTGTGGCCTCTGGCTCTTGCACCACCAGAAGGCTTGAAATGTAAATCTCACAGCCACAGCAAACCCCAAGTGTGCAGTGGGCCGGCGCTTCACCCCACACAGCTACAGCAATGGATAATCAGAGGTTTCCAAACTCCTCTGCAGACAGCTGGCAGCTCACACCTTGCTCACCCCTCCTTATTTCCAACTGCTAATTTGCAATTAAATGCAACTAAAAATACAGTAAACACTCTGCTCCCAGTTTTCCATGCGAGTCCGTCAGGTCGCTTGCCGCTGCTGCCTTTTGGTGGTGAGCGGAGCGGGCCTGTGCCCCAAGCGAGTGGCTGGGTGGAGAGCTGCCCATGAGGCTGCCTAAGATGTGGTTCCCACTGAGCACTCCCACAAATACCAGTTCAGCATCATGCAGCTGATGCTAACTGGCATCCCTGTAGGTGGTCTCTGTAGTGGGGCCAAGATGAAACGGGGTGTGAAGAAAGAGCCGAGCGCTTTCTCTGCCTAAGGGGAGATCCTCCAACCGAGAGCAGAGGTGTGTGAGGCAGAGCTCGAGATGCAACTGCTGCAGCAGCTCTGCAGTTAAAGGATGTTCTTGTTCAGGGCTTTGGCAATGCTGGAACCCACCAAAATACCCAGGATGAATAGAAGACCTGGCAATTATGTTTGACTGGTATGCAGTGCATTCAATTTGCTTTCACTCGTTGCTCCAAAATGTGCAAGCAACTTTAGTTAATAATGAATGTGCTTTTTAACTCAAATAATCTTCTACTATGCTAAATAAAGTAGTTGAGAATACCTCACCCAGTGAGAAGTTTCTTAGCCGTTCCTTGGCTAGTGTTTCTCCTACCAACTGTGTAGAGGAGAAGGCTACTCCAATTTGCAAATGCAAAACACAGTGAAACCTCCTTTCTGAATATATTTAACACGCAGAAACCATTGTCATTACGGATGAGGGAAACAAAGTACTTAATTGGAGGAGTTCAGTAAATACAGCAGTAGTGAGACCACTCCTGGTTAGGGCATAGGAAGCCTGCCCAAACAAGCAAACTGTGCACCTTCAATTAATGGTTTCGCCCATTATTGAAATGGAGTGACTCACTCATCTCATGCAGATGCCTCCTTCTGGGGTCAAACTCTTCATGAAATCAGATCAGCTGCCCCACAGCCCTCAGGCTCTGTCTTTGCTGGAGAAAGGATTGGTTTCAAGGAGCCTGTTGTGCAACCAGAGAGGTTGCAGTGGGATGCTGGAGAGTCTCCCACCTGACCCTTGAAGTGCCTTATTTGTGACTTTTGGGTATTAGCTTTTCAACACTGCTTCCCATACAAAATTAGTCCTAATGTGTCCTATTTCATTAAAAGGCCTTACTAGACAAAAGATGCTGGAGCCCTTGATGAGGCATGGCAAGGTTTTTCACACCTTGAGGAAGGAGGTGTTGGCTGCCACTACTTGTTCCAAGGCGAGATCAGTCTGTGCCATACCTCTGGTAGGATGCTGCATTTATACTTACTTACCTCGAGGTAAAGAATTAACTTGTTTTGCCAGGGATTACGTAGCTTAAAAATGTCATTCACATGAGCACAGTCCCGGTACGAGATGAATTTTAGGTGTCAGACTTGGCTAGCCAGCGACTTCTCTATTTATTTACCTCAAAGCCTGTGGGTGTGGGGTGTGGAGGGAGTCCTTGCTTTTGTGTCACTCTCAGGGATCACAGCAATAGCATTACCAGAGCCCTGCTTGCAAAAGGGCCTGACAGAGGGAGAAGGTTGAGTCTTTTGGTGGGCTGATGCTGGGACACCTCCAAGGTTGGCAGAATAGGTTGTTACCTGCAGCATCAGACTATCTGCCCACAGTCCTGTTGTCTGCTTGCCAGAGTGTCGAGAGGGCACAGTCTGTGCAGAAAGCCGGAGCATCTGATATCTGTGTCTGCTTTTGGAAGGTGGGAGAGGTCCTCTTGGAAGTAGAAGTCACTGCCAAATGCCTTAGTGCCAGCAAAAAAAGGCAGTGGCTTGCCAGAACTCTCTTCATGCTTTCTTTGCCAGCCAAATCCTACCCCTTTCCCTTGCAGGAACTGCCTGGACCCCACCCCTCATCCTTGGGCAGCAAAATTCAGCTCTGCCCACACAGTGCTTTGAGCCAGCTGTGAGTAAGTGAGTGAGTGAGTGAGTGCATCATGATGGGTGAGAGGTAACAACTCCAACCGATGCCAAGCTTGCAGATCTTCCAAAGCCACTGCTGTGAGTCGAGACTTGACATGCAGGGAGTGCAGCTCAGGTTACTATAGCAAATCCTCAACAGTTTCCTGCCTAGCTGAGTCTTTTGGAGTCTGAAGCACTGTAACCTCATAAAAGCTGGAAAAAGCTTGAACTCATTCAAAGATTATTTCACACCACCTACAGCACTCTATGAAGTCAGACATGCTGTAACATATAATTAACGATGTGTTTGGTGGTGAGTCACTGAGTAGTCTAGCAAGCTCACCTTCAACCAGTCTGTGTGTGGGAGTCCTTACCCAGCAACACACCCAAACTGAGCATTTTAATAATTTACCACATTCTGAGCTTGGAAGAGTAGGGGTTTTCGCTTAATTAAGTAATTTAAAAAAAAAATACTTAAAGGCTTTGCTACCTGTTAGGGAACAAAGCTCCAACATGAAGGAGAAGGTGGGGGACAACCCCAAAAATCAGTTTGTAATAATACTTTCTTTTATTTTCTTTGGAGTATCCAAGAAAAAGGTTAAGAGATAGGAGACTGCATCTTTGTGTTGTATCAGTCACTTGATAAGGTACATGAACATTTATTGGACTGAAATGTGGCATTACCCTTTCCCAACTGCATGTCCTCTCAAACACAAAGTGAGAGTTGTGCTTATTCTTATTTATTCTCTGGAATGTTTTAGGGCTGCAGGAAAAAAAGCAGCATTTTCCAGGGAATGAGCAAAGATGTGCCTGTCTGGCTTCTGACGTGGTGGTGAGAGTGATGGTTTCCATTCCCAGTGTAGAGAAGGAAATTGCACTTGTGTCTCAATGTGATCTAGTAACTTTATCCTTTCTCTGACAAAAATCATAGTAAGAATCCTAGTGAGCAGCAAGAGTCGGACAAACTTGCATAATACTTCTCTGATTGCTTTTCCAGCCTCCCACTATTTTCAGCTCAGGGGATTTCCTGACATGAATAACTGAATATGATTTGTGATGCTTTAGCAACCTTAAGTGCATCATTCTTCTAACTGCTTATCTAAGCTCTCCTTGTACCTGTCCAAACCTTTTGCTTCCACAACAACAGTAGCAACAAACTCCACTGACCATCAACATGTTGCAAGAAGCTTTAGGCCTTTCTCTTTCTCTGGAACCAGCCTCTGACAGTTTCGTTTGGTGCCTCCTGGTTTTTGCGGTGGAAACGACCGTGTCAGTCACTTCCTAACTGCAAGTTCAGAAACTGTAATTTCATGTGTGAATTTAAGGCTTGTTTAGCCTGGAAGCATCTAATCTAACTTTAAATCTCACCTGTGTTGACTTTCAGGTGCCGTGCTGTTTCCCAATCCCTCAGCCCTGTGAGGGCCATATGCAATTCCCCACTGGCTGTTCTTTCCCCCAGTACTCTTTTAGTTGTGCATTCTCAGGAAATTTTCTTACTTCAGCGCTGTGCCAGATCGATCACAGATAGGTTGAAGAGCACATGCCCCAGCCTCGCCAGGGGGGTGCCTCTGATGGGAGCACTGACCACCAACACCTACTTTCTGATGACTATCTCGACCTGTCCCGGCTCATCCAGTATTAGTTGGCACTGCTGGGATCAAAGCCAGGTGTTGCAAGCCCCCATTCAGGGAGCGCATGCAGCTCATACCTGGTCCTTGTCTAGACTTCTCCATTTCTAGGCACACATGGTGATGCTGCGTAGAAGTGTGAGGCAAGCAACGCCTAAAATAACTAAAATCTTTTGGGGAACGCAGCTTATTCCCCCATTTGTTACAAATTCATGCAGATGTGCAGGTGTTCAGTGAACCAAGACGCCAGTGGGACTGTCCAGGCCGTGCAAGAGGGAAAAGCAATAATCAAACATTCAAGGGAAGCTTTGAATTAGGGAAGTGCAGCATTCGGAAATAGGGCCAAATTTACCAGAAAAGAGCGCACGAGACTACATGGTGCTCAAAATTAGCGGCAGATTACGGGCAAAGCATGCCGGCCCGCCCACATCCTATTAAAGCGTAAGTGATACCCCTCTTCCTGCAATCAGCCGAGATCCGCTGCGCGGGAGCGGGCAGCGCCACAGTCCGGCACGGGCAGGCTGCTCCGGCTGCCGGGCAATGAGCATCCTGCCGCAGGGATTTAGCATCCTGCCGCAGGGATTTAGCATCCTGCCGCAGGGATTTAGCATCCTGCCGCAGGGATCTCCTCCACGCCCCGGCCGTGAGACCTGCCGTGCCTGAGCCGGGGCTGGGGCCGGAGCTGGCTCCTTCCAGCTGCTTCCCATTGCTGGGATTTTCTCTGCAGATCACTTTCATGCTGCGGAGCCCCTGATGGACAGCCAGCCTCATCCATTCAGAACTCTCTTTACCTAGGGAGCTCTGTCAGAGGAGGATTTCCCCTATAGAAGAAGCCCAACTCTTATTATTCAGTGCACTGCATTGCCCTAGTGTTTTGGTTTTTTTTTTGTTCACGGCTGAGTATCAAGACCCATCTGCAGCCCTCCTTGTGCTGGGTCAGTGACACACACAGGAGTGAATGTCCCTTGAGGGAAGTTCATCCACAGGTGGCTCCAGTGGCTGGTGATGGCTGTCCAGTCCTGTCCCTGTCCCACGTCTGACGTCCCCAGCACACAGCAGCTCTGATGTACCCCTGTGGTTCCTCTCCTGGCTCTTTGCTCTGCTAATGCACCAGTGCCAAACTTCAGCATCGCTCCCTCACCCGGTTCTGATGGAAACAGGTCATGGAGGCTGCCCACACCCCTCCTCATATTCTTTTCCTTCCGCACCACACGAATTTTCCAGACGTGGCTGCCACTAGAAATAAGCAGTTTGAATGAGCACTTGTCTGCAGGTGACTCATCCTCAGCCTGTGAGGGGCTCTCTGGAGGGTGTGGATGTGAAGTCTCACTCCCTCCTTGGGCAGCCTGCAATGATGTCAAGCTCACCATAGTGAAGAAAAGCCTCCTGCTCTGCCCAAAGCAGCAGAAGCCAACTTCTGCTGCTCCTCATCTAAAGCATATGTGACAAAAAGGACAACCTGAAAATGGTTTCCAGTTGCATCAGGACAGTGAACTCCCCCCTTTTCCTGCTGATGGATGGGAGGGGGTGGCTATCCACTCAAGTTTTGTCAAGAGACGGGGAAACACACTTCCCCATGTCTCTGTGTAATGTTTTTTTCCATGAGGACAGGAGTAGGAACTGCAGAAAGGAAGACTTTGGGGGTGTTTTGTTTTCCTTTCAAAGGCATGGATAATATGAAGGGTGGTCCTCTTCCAGTAGAGCTGCCTTGAAGTCTGCTGAGCATTGGGTTGTCTGAGTTTATGTGTGGGTTTTTTTGCTGTTTCTTGCCCTGGGCTGTGGAAGCTGGACTAGCTCTGTACATTGGCATGAACATCCTAGGAAATGTGGGAAAATTCTGTAGGCTCAATAAGTCTTTTTTTTTGTTTGAGGCTTTTGTGGGTTTGTTTTTTTAAGAGGGCTTGGTGAAAATTTGTGCTTGGGTTTTTGGGGTTTTTTGTTAGTTGGTTTTTGGTGGGGTTTCTTTTTTTTTTTCTTTTTTTTCTTTTTTTTTAATTTAGGCAGAATCTCAATAATATAGATCAGACCACAATGGGTCAGAGAAAAAATGCATTCAGCAAGGCAGTAAAACAGAGTTCCTTGAACAAAACCATCACTAATTTACAGTAAGTTATGCAGTAACTTATGTATCACTAAGTTACCAGGAACGCAGTGGTCACTGCTCACTTTCACACAGATCTAAAGCTGGCTGCCAGAGCCCGTGGTTTGGTGTCATGATTTCACCTGAACTTTCTTTTTGTCACCTCAGTTTTATTGCTTTGCTTTTCTTTTTAACTCACCAGCTTTGCCTTTTTTTTTTTTTTTTTTTTTTTTTTTTTTGCTTTTTTTTTTGCTTTTTTTTTCACCCATATCTGCCCCTCTAAGGGTATGAGGGGATAGTGTGGCCAGACTGCAATCAAAGAAATATTTTGAGAGTCCTCTCGGAGCTGTGTAAGGAATGTGGGCCGGCTATGAATGCCGGCTTTATGCAGCGCGGTTTTGAAGGAGGGGTGAGTCACTAAAAAACAATCTGTGCTGTCTCCGTGTTCAACTCTGACTTTATTAAGGAAAAAAGAGAAAGAAAACAAAACACAATCCCATTCACTGCCGAAAACACGCATTGATCCTTTAATCCTCGGGGAATCACTGGGAGCTGCTTCCTCCTCGAAAGAATGGCTGTACTGACGCAAGGTTTAATTGTGCAATTACACGCGTGTGTTCTTCTCCCGGGCGCTGTGGCTGCAATGCTGATGGCAAAGGCGCTGATACCATCTCGTGGCACACGCAGCCTGAGTGCAGCCTCCCTCCCCGGCTGGCAGCAACCCCGAGGGTACCTGCCTCCCTGGTCTGTCCCAGGCCTTTCAGGCAGGAAATCAAAGATGGGAATTGCAGCCGAGCAAGGACGGGAATTTGGGCTGGAGCCCAAAACTGTGGCCCCTGTTGGTTTGTTGTAGCTGCCCTTGCTGGAAGCTGGAGGTTCCGGTGCCCAGTCCCTGCTTGGCACTGCTGGCAGGTACCAGCTGGGATTCTGCTCAGGCTCCTTGCCCGAGAGCTGAAAATATGCCTGGAAAGATGCCTGTGAATGCCTGGCCAGTGGCCTCTCTCCTGCTCCTGGTCCACTGCCTGATGCCCGCATGCTGCACATGCCTTTGCAGGATTGAGCTTTTCATGGAAGTTTTGCTGAAAGCATTGCTTCAGAGCTCCTGGGAAATGCTGTGCACATGTCTTTGTACATTTGGATGTACCTATATACACCCACACGTACTTGTTTGGCCAGGCCCTGCTTTCCAAGAGCTGCATTTGCTCTAAAGTTTGCCAGGTTTTTCGGATGCTCCACCTCTGACTTCAGGGGCAGGTGACAGGAGTTGCAGAGCCCCTGTGAGCCCTTGCTGTGTTACTGTCGTTCTTAATTCAGGAACTGAACTCTGATTGCATTCATTTAGCTCATACTAATTGACCCTGATGGGAGCAGGTGGTGAAGGAACACGGAGTAGCTCCTCACTTTGCTGCCCTTGGGAAGTGTGGCAAAGGTTGGGATTTGCCTGCCAGTAAATACAGGGGCTGGTTAAGTGTTAGATGGGAAGAAATGCAACCCTCCTCCAGCTGGCCTTGGATCCTAGGATTTTTCTGGGGTCAATCTATTTACCAGTACGTTACCATTAATGGTTTCATCATCAATTCTGCTTTCCCACCAGCATTAAGGATGGAGTTTCCAGATGGGTGATCCTAGCTGCCAGCCACTTGTCCCTTCTCCACGGCCACAGGCTACCAAGTGAGCCTTGCACTGGGCCACACCATGAGTCCTGTGGCAAGTGGCCATCCCACTTTTTGAAACCCTTTAAAAATCTTTAAAAGGAGGCTTTAAATGCATCCACCACATTTTACTTACTGGCTACAGGAAAGCGAAAAGGAGAGGCTTTTGTTAGGTTGTTAAGCAGTGCTTGGCCGATGTTACGGGCTCCTGGCCTCCAGGTCCCTCTGCTCATGTTCTCTTCCTGTTTCTCTGAAAGTTTTGAGCTGGGACAAGCTGCAGCTAGTCGTGTTGGCAAAAACTAGTCCTCCTTGACCCTAGTTCCTCCTAGTCCTAGATTCAAATGTTTGCTCCCTGCAGCCAAAATCTTTGCATCCTCCTGAAAGCAGGAGCTCGGGATACATCAGTTCCATGCAGGATAGAAAAATGCCCTTTATTTCTCTGCTTCATGGCAAGGCTGGAAAAAAAAAAAAAAAAAAGAAAGAAAAAAAAAAAGAATAGTGAGGTGTGGTCTTAGCTGACAGCTGAAAGGGGCTCTGCTAGCAGAAGTCCCCAGGGAAGACCAAGAAGGCTGCTGACAAAAGTCAGGAAGGGGCTCTCTCTACAGATTAAGAAGCAGAGGAATTATAAATAACATGCTGAAGTGCACAGATAAAGTTACCCAAGTTATTTTGACCATAAAGCCCAGGACAGTAAAGGCCCTTAATCTCTCCTTAATCAGCAAGAAGCTGGAAGAGGCCATACAATGAGCTCAGCTGCCAAAGCTGCTGTGCCCTTTTGCTCCGTTTAATTTAATTGTATTAGTCCTGCCCGCAGCCTTTGTTCTTCTGCCCCGCTCAGGAAATCTGCTGCTGGGTTTGGCAGGGCTCACTCTGGTTCCACATGGCTGGTTTGTGGACAGCCAGGAGGGATGAGAGGGAGAGCAGGAAGGGGAAGAGGATGGGAAAAGGTCCCACGGGAGCAACCTCCTTGATGTACTTCATTTATCTTAATAGTGCCACTGCGTCCCTTCCTGGTGAGCCTTCCTCCTGATAAGCCAAACACACAACACTGAATGCAAAAGCACTCTGGCTGATGTCAGCAGAGATGGGAGTCCATGTTTAAATTTTAAAATAAAAAAAAAAAAACAGACGAGCGACCACGAGCCAGCTCTTGTTCAGCAGGTGCTACCAACCCAGCAAAGCTCTCCTACCACCACCTCCCCTGGTTCCACTTCATCTCTCCTAAATGAGCCAAGAAACAAATGCAAAAGGTGCTTTCCAGGACACAGCTGAGCTGTGTCAAATTTCACCATTCGTCCCTGCTGAAGGATGAGATGGCAGAGCAGCTAACTGGAGGGTGTACCTTCCTCACCTTTCCATCAAGGGATGACAGTGCTTAATGCTTGGGAAAAGATGGAGCACTTACAGAAAGATGTGCTTAGGAAAAGGGATTTTCAGATGACTTTGGATGCTTCAGGCTTGTCTGGGAAGCACAGTTTTGAGCACCATATTTTACTGGATTTCTCTGATTTCAGCAACCAGCCATGTAAAATGCCACAAATTTCTTACATCAAGCCCACGTTTCCCCAAATATGTAAATTGTCAAGGGTCTCCTCTCCCTTTCCCAGCAGTGAATTAACACTCCTAAGCTTGTAGTGAAGTAAGCATATTAAGGGCATTGTTTGCTTATAGTTTTACAGAGAGATCCTTCTGTCATTGCTTACTGTAATTCTTCTTGGATGTGAGGAGTAAAACAGATTTACATTGGTATGTGGGATTCTGGACAACCTCAGGAAAAAGTAGGGCTGGAAAGGAAGTTTTTCTGGCTGATAAAAAAAAAATGAGATGTGTTTTTTACATATCAGAATGAAAACTGGAAATATGGAAACTCCCAGAAAAAAAAAACCCAATCAACCAAAAAGAAAAAAATAAACCACAACATCCCCCCCCCCACACACATTTAGCCAGCTGCAGCTACCTATTTTGGTTATTCTATCCTTTTTTATTTTCTTTATGTTGCAGTGCAAAGAAGAAATTCTGGATGTCTTGGATAAAAACTTTTGTCCACAAATTTGATTTCGGTAGTTTGGGAACTGCTTGGGATATAATTCTAATTAAGAAAGTGGCAATCTGCTGCACTAAAAATGAAAACTAATGATCCAGTAAATGACTAATTTTGTGGTCTGAGTTAATTAGTGAAGCAGCTTGGCGGATAGAAGGCAGCAGGTCTAAATTACTGTGCTAAGTCCTTTTGCAGAAAGATATTATCTGGTTTTGTTGTTTTAATAATAATTAATGGGAACTAAAATATTCAGCTGGGATTTTTGCTGTTACTATTAGCAGGAATATGTGTGTGTATATATATATGTATTTATATTTGCTCTTTGATGCTTTTCTTGCTCGTTTGCATCTCAATCCTTGACTGTCTTGCTCTGTGACTTAATGCTCAGAAATTATTCAGACGGTGCCTTTGTCTAGCATGGAGGAAACATGAGGCTTTTACAATTAGTGCTGCTGGTTATTCCATGAAAAACATACACCACAGTCTGACAAGGAAATCAGCAGTAAAAAGCCAGGCAATAAGCTGTCTCTCATCAGCTGGGGGCTGGCAGCTCACTTTTACATCTTATTTTTGGCAGCACAGGTTGCTGGGAATGCAGCAATGGCACACTCACCTCCAGGTCTGCATGGATCTGCAAAACTTCAAAGCCTTCTCTGTTGAAATCCAGGCATTAGTTTGTTGAAGTCCAAAATGCTTAAATTTTGATGCCTCCAAGGCACTGTGGTGGTCACTTCATCTTGTGCCCTACATGACACCAGCCTTTGGTGTTCCTGCTGGGCATTCCCACCCCAAACCTGCTTCTTGGGGTTGGTTTTAAGCACACGTTTTAGGAAACCCTACAACTAACTGGGTTCTCAGGATGGGGAGACTTTTAATGAGCTGGTTTAGTGGATAATTGGTCCCACTGTTAAAACAAGCTTCTCTCTTTCTTTTCAGCTTGACTTCCCTCAGTTTCAGTCTTCCAGCCCTGGACTTTGCTCTATTGGTGTTTGTCAAAATTAAAGCCCTTTAGAGTGTGGAATCTTCCCACATACCCTTAAAGACTAGGAGGAGTCATTTCCTAATCTCTTTTAAGAGGACAGTGATAATTGAGAACTAATTACTGGCTCTGTTGACTTTTTCATGTTTGTGTTTTTTAGATAAGTTGTAATTGTTCCTTTTAATCATTGTATAACTATAGTTAATAATTGCTGTTCACTCTGCCTACATCCAAGGGCGTGGCCCTACTTCTGTTAAAGATTCAATGTTTGGGGCTCTGTTGAAGAGATAGTTGGTTTGGTAGTTGATAGCTGATATTGGTTTGGTTTTGGGCACCTTTGGGGAAAAGTAAGTGCATCAGTCAAAATGCTGTTTACCTTCTCAGAAGGCTTTTTGATCGTGTTTTTATTTTTAATGTCTCCTTTTCAAATGGTATCGTCTCTCTGGTGGGTTTAGTTCTGCTTGTAGGCTGTATTCTACCATCCTTAATCATCTTGAGTACTTTCCTTAAGTTCATTTTATTTCACTGAGAAATTTCAAGGAGTGAGATGACACTTAGATGGATGAAATTGGGGATTAGATGGGGATTAGACAGATTCTAGCAAGCAGATGCTGTTCTTTTTTGTGGGAAGATCTCTAAGCTTCACTAAACCAAGAAAAGCTCTTTTCCCTTGCCACTTGGAGATTTAAAAGCATTGTATTATACCCTATTATTAGCAAAATGATAAACTATCTTGATAGCAATAGCCATTTTTTGGTGAAATTTCAAACAGTGGTCACATCCAAACCTTCCATGAAGGGATGTGAGCTCTTTTAATGCTTTGTCTACTGTGACTACAAGAGGAATTGTTCCTCATCCAAATGCCCATGCCTTTGCAGGATGGAGGTATAAATATCCTGTTTATGGTATTTATCCAGTCACCTCTGTTTTTTCTGTTTGCAGCGTTTATGCTCCTGCATATGTTGGGCTGGTGGGAAGTCTGATCAACACCCTGATAGCAGTGGTCTGCATCCCTTCACAGACTATACCAGAGTCAGACCGTCACGTGACAGAGCACAGTGAGTATTTTGTGTTTCTGATAAATTGTACATGAAAAGGGGCAGGGGACTGACATGCTGCAAGGACTGCTGAAGGACCTTGGAGTTGCATTTAAGTGCGAAAAGGTTCCAGCAGTGAGGTGCTTCAATGTCTAAGCTGTGCTTATGGAAGAGTATTATTCCAAACATATCGATCACTGTGCCATGCACAGCTGCAGTCTTCCAGCCCAGACTTGTGTCTCAAAAAAGGCTATTGTGGGCCCCTTGCTGGGGGTTAGTTTGGTCTGTCAGGGGAGGAAGCCCCACTGTCTCAGAGGGTTCCTCTGCATGCAGACCTGGCAGCAGCTCCCAACCTCCTGCCATCGGCACAAAGCTGGTGCAGCAGAGGTGTGGTTTGGGGGTGGTGAACCTGAGCAGAGTCCCAGAGTTTCCTGCTTTCTACCCTTAACCTGTATAAACAGGGAATTAACCCATATGTCATCTTCTGCAGGCACATCACAGTCTGGCAGCTTGTTTAGCGTCAGAGAAATCCTGCGCCTGATGAAGTTTCCGGGAGTGATGGAAGTTTTCATAGTCAAGGTCTTTGCTGGACTTCCCATAGGTAAATCTCCCCCTCTACCCATGATTACTGATGTACTTAAAACAGGATGACACACATTGTAGGCCAGACTTGTCTCAAGTTACTGAATGCTTGTTGCCTTTGATCACAGAGCAGTGAGGATTCACCTCCTAACAAGGTGTTGGATGCTTTCAGGTAGTCTTCAGCTACCCAGGGTCAAAGCCCTGGAACTCCATGTCAAACACACTGCTTGTCATAGGCTGCATCTGGGAGTTTTGGCAAATCACTTAATTTCTTCATCCCCCTAAGTGTAAATGTTTTTTTTCCTCTAGTCTGTCATTTCTCTTTGGGCTGTAAGCTCTTCAGAGCAGAAGGAAATAGTTTGCCCTCTTCCAGAAAAACTGAGGTCCTTCTTGATTTTACTCAGTGATTTTAAGGTGTATGTGTATCCTAGCCTTTTTCCCAACAATTAAAAATTATTGATGGATGAGAGGCTTGGGCTGTACACAGGGGACTCACAGCATATTTCTTCCCTTGCACATTGATGAGGGTGGTTGTTCTTCTCTTCCTTATATATTCTGCTGAGGTTTTTTTGTGACAGGAACTTGCTGTTACCTCAAACCTTTCCCAAACTCACCTGTTTCCCTGCTTCCTCTGAGCCAGTTGCTGTCCTGGCATGGTTCATATCTCCTTATTTGCCTGATTATGTACCCCTGGCCACAATTTAATAATCTTCAGTTTGCTTATCCTTTAACTTTTTTTTCCCCACACACTTGACTTGACAAGCTGCATGTCATCCTCATCAGTGATGTGTAAGGACAGGGTGATGTTCTCTGCCCTTCCACACACAAAGCCTTCACAGCTCTTTTCCCAAAAAGTCAACCCAAAAAATGCAGTTTCTCTTGATGATAATTTCAAGAACTGAGTTTTGTGCACATGATAACATGTGTGTATCATGCCTCTGAACAAACTAAGGTCCTTCACTTCCTAGCAGGGATCCTAAGAAGGGACTTAATGCACCCTAGCTTTTAGACTTTGCATCTTTTTCCAATTCATTTTTATCTGGAGAAGCCCTTTTAAACATTGAAGTTTAAAGAACATGAAGCATGATTTACAAATCAAATGCTAATTTGGAAACTGTAAATTCAGTTTACAAATGAAAGTAAAATTGGCTATGGAGTGTGGCAGAATTGGAAGGGGATGGCTTTCCTGGGCTTGGTCAGGCCCATCTGTTATTCCTTGCTATATCTCTGAGGGAACAAGTCCAACTGGAGTTGTAGAATAACATGCAGGGAGGTAAAGGATTTCTGATTTTTTTTTTCCTTGCTGTGTGTAGCTGGCACTGGCTGAGATCAGTAATGCCAGTTCGTCCTATCCCTGCCACTGGAGACAGGATACAATCTCAAACCACTGCTGGCTTGACCTAACAGTGCAATCTTTTTGGTTCTTAAGATGATAAACTTCTAAAGCTGTACTCTAGAAAGTGTATAAAATGACAGCATTTCACAGAATGAGACAGATGTTTTAAGAGGGGAGCTGATTCTGCTCATTTCTCATCTTAAAGTAGCATTAATTTCTCTGTTAAAAATGCCTGAGAATGCATCCATATGAGTTCTGCACATTAATTTCCTGTGTGTTCTCTTTTTTTCCAAAGGCCAGGCAAAATGCACTTTGCTTTAGACATTCCTGCTGAAATGCAAATTCCTGCCTGTTACAGAATCCATTCCTCTTTCCCTGTGAAAAGCAAAAATCCTCACTGAACTGAAATAAACATCTCCTGCCCAAAACTGCAAGGCAATTCCTAGGCAAAAGAAGATGGAGGCAGTGAAGCTGGGATTTAAGGCAGACTAAGAGTCTGGCACTGCATACCTGGGAGTATTTCTGTAAGGGTAGGAGAGGGTTCACTTGAGGCATTCCTGCTGTAGCACTCACGCTTCAGTGAGGAGTGATTAAATTCCTAGTGACTTCTCTTTGCAGTAACAATTCCTCTTCACTTCAGGTCACTGACCAAACTGATGGCAGCTGAAAGGGGATCTGGCCATCGCTAATTCTCTGCATCTCACAGCTGGAGGCTGAGCTCCCCACGAGCTCATTTACCTTTCATCTCCAGGCTGCAACTGTATAATTAATTAGATTGCCCAAATTACAGACCGTTCTCTATTTACTTGGTAAACAAGTTTGTGATATACAGCAAAGAAAATCTTTTGTTCCCTATGGATCTCATTGTTGTCTAAAATTAGCTTGTTTGGGACCGAAAGAACCTCCCCGGGAGGGCTGCAGGGCTGGGAACCTCCTCCCTTGTGTTGCATAAAAGTGGAGATGTGGGCTCTGTGCCTCTTGCAGGAGAGGAGCTGCCAGGGATTGGACAGGCAGCAGACAGCTCCAGCACAGCCAAGTTACCTTCCCAGCTGACCTGGGAAAAGAGAGCCTCACTGCACTGTGGTAGATAAGAGACAGAAAGAAAAACAAGAGGATAAAAATATCAAACGTAACTCTCATTGACAAGAAATCACCAGGGCCTTCAAAATACTGATAAATAGCTGCTTGTACGAACCTTTGGCTGCCTAATCCCTTTGGAAAATCTGGTTTCAGCATGATTGCTTTAGCACCTGCATCCTGTTTTTTAAAGGATTTTCTTTCACGTGTGGGACAGCGTTTTGCAGTGAGCCTCAGGGCTCTGCATCCCATCACGTTTCCAGTCCAGCGTAGGAGGGCTGTGAGGAGCTCCCAGAGGCTCTGCTTGCCTTCTCACACCACAGGCTGCTTTCATGTCACATCTTTTCCTTTTTTTTTTTTTAATAGGGTTTGCACTCCTGGTTTTCCTTGGTGCTTTTTGTCATCGTTCTTGCACCTTGCAAATAATTTCCCTGCTTTCTGCTGCATAGCCCTTGTTACTCACCCCACTGATGCCAGGTTTTCTAAGGAGTTCACACTTTTCTTAGACCTCCTCAAAAAAGGCGAGGTTTCTGAGGGTATTTTATGCCATTTTCCATTTTTTTTTTTTCACGTTGTGCCTGTCAGTGTGGGCTGAGGCTTATCATTATTTATGTGGCTGCACTCAGCTGACCTGCAGCCTACCCAGCTGGGAACCTGCTGAGATCTTTCCTTGTTCCAAGGAGCATAACATCTTCTTTAGTGCAGTCTGAGGCTCGCCTAGTGAGTTTCATCAAGAAATGTGTGATTACCAGTGGGAGAGACCACCTTAGTTGCTGAAAGAAGAGGGGCAAGGGGATCTCCTCCCTCCAGCTAGATTTAAGGGACCATGCAGGCACAGGGGGTGACACCCATCTAAAAACGAGACCTTTGCAACCCCAGGGGAGCCCTGCAATGTGTAATTCTCATTTCAGAGCCTATTCCCCTGCTCTGAAAGAAAGCAGCCTGTTTGGAGGAGAAAGATCCAAATCTGTCTTAACTTGATGAGGCACTTCAAAGGGCAGAGGAGCTGTAGAAGCTGGAGGGAAGTACCAGGAAGATGCATCAAGTATGTAGGAAGGCCAAGCCCCTGCTAGGTGGTACCTGCAGTGGGGTGCAGGATGAAGGGCGAGTGCCTGCTTCAATCTAATCTTCCTACAAGTGAAACCAAGTGTGGTTTTTCTTTCATTTCGTCACGTGTGCCTTTTATAAACATGTGCAACCCTGTTGCCCGATTTGGGTGTTGTGAGTAAATACTGCTATTTGCATGTTACCTTAAGCTGGCTTGAGCTGAGAGTGATTTCAAAGTAACTGGATAACAATGGGGTGCTCCTCATGAGCCCCAGCTCCCAGGCACCTTCCCCACATAGCTGGAGAGCAGAAGAGCAGGGCACCCTTCCTGCCCCCCATCCCTCTCTCCCAACACCATGGAGCCAGCTGGGGTGCAGCTACTCCTGTTAAGGTGGGGGACGTGTCTCCAGTGGGGTTGAGGAAGGCTTTGTGGCAGGTCCTGGGCTGGGAAGGCAGTAATCCCTCCAGGCAAAGGCTTGGTGTGCCTGGAGGGAGGTCCTTGTTGCTGCAGGTGCTGCCCTGGTAGTGCTGGGATTGGGCTTCTGCAGGCAGTGGAGTTGTATTTATTTGTTAAGAAGCCAGTCCTCCACAGTGTTTTAACCAGCAGTCTGGAATTGCTCTCTTCATTCTTCCAGGAAAAGCTGGCAAATCCTCCCCATGCCATGCCACTTCGCCAGGCCACCAGCTGCCTTCTCAGTCCTCACACATTGCCTCCTGGATTCTGGGTTTTTTCAGGAAGGAGAGGAACACAGCTCCCTTTTTACCCAGTTTTTATAACTCAGATGATCTTACAGGGAAAGGCAGGACTGCTAAAAGTCATCTGGTCTCTTCTCTCCCAGAAGGATCAGTGATCTCTGACAGGCACTGGTGGGGTTCTTCACATGCAGAGAGCCCCAATTTCCTACCGTCTTCCTCCATCTCGGGTGCACAAGACACTAGGGGAAGCAGCAGACTCTTACCCCACACTTGAAATGCAGTGTTTTGACACAGTATTTTTAATTTGGGCTCTCTCTGTAGGACGGGAGCATGTGCAAGCACGCCTGTGTTTGTGTATGTTTGGCAGCGGGGGAAATGCACACAATTGTATTTTCATTGGAGATTGAGTGGACATTCTCTGTCAGACTTTCCAGAACTTGCCTCAATTAAAAAGCAGACCTGATCTGTGCTCTTTCTGTCCATACTTTCCTGACTTGACATGGCTCTCAGTCCACACAAGAGATTTTTCACGTGCCCCAGACATCGTTGCTGAGGTGTGCAGTGAAACCACTGCATTTTGGCTGATGTCACTGGGCTGTTCCCCACAGTGAATATCTGAAGTCAGGCAAAAGGGGTGAGCAATCCAATCAGATTATTTTTATGGTTACAGTCTTGTCTGAACAAATGTTTTCTTGCTGTCTTAATGGTTAGCCTGGCTTCAGTGATACAAATATTTACCAGTTTATAATTAACAGCTGAAACTACAGCCTACATAGTCACATTATTTAAAGATGAAAGTAAGGGGGATAAAAAGGTTAACATTTAAAGATTAAATTACTACAATGACTTTGAATAGGATTCTGCTCATGTTTATACCCAGTGCTGGCAAACCCAGGGAGAGCTACTGACTTGGACTGGTGGTGATTAGGAGCAGGGTTTGGGCTATTACATGCAGTGCAAGTGTATTGATCTATTCTTTGCATTGACCCTCACTCCAGGTTTGTTCATGATTATGTTTTCCATCATCTCTATGGATTTCTTTGGCTTGGAAGCAGTGGAGTCTGGATATCTGATGTCATATTTTGGTGTCCTTCAAATGGTAAGTGAAGTGCAAGTCCCCCTCTCAGACAGACTAGCTTGCCACACTGTTACCTAATTCAGTACCTTCTGGACACATGCTCTTCCAAATCCAGGTGCATTATTGACTGGCAAATCCTAGCTCTGCCATGTAGCATTTAGCTTCAAAAAGAGAAGTGGCTCCAAATTTATTCTGTTCCTTGGAATGGGAAGAAATTGGAGCAAGGAATGTCCTGAAAGCTTTCTTCCCCTTGTCCCTCTTTGTGGATCTTTAAGCTGTAGAGCTAAAATTTTCTTGGACTGACATGTCCTGGGTTTTGTAGCAAAACTTACATTGAAGCTAAAGTGCCTTGGCTGAGCTTTTTCCTGGTGCAGGTTAGTTGATTTACATTTATATAGCAGCACCCTGTACACTCAGGAAAGCAGGCAATCATACTGGTGTTTTCACTGAAGATCCCTTCAGTGTAGAAGAACTTGTTTCTTCTGCATGGAAACAAGCACAGCAAGCTTGCTATTCCCAAAAAAGAAAAAAAGAAAAGAAGAAGAAAATAAACAGGAACAGAAAGGTGGGTGATGGAACATGGTTAGAAGACTACCAAAATGGTTAAAAGGGAAAAGTCAGCTGAATTAGGCAGTAACAGGGTCAGAAACATGCAGTGTTGTGTTATAGCAGAGTGTTCCTTTTGGAGGAAGAGGTTTAATGATTTTGCAGAAAGAGCAGCAGATGGTTATAACCAAGCCCCAAGGTAGGAATGCAAGTTAAGCAATATCCTGAAGGAGAGTGGTCTTGTTATTAAATCCTCTTCATTTCCTGGGCATTGCCACAGAGTTCCTGTGGGATCTGGAGGAGCTTCTCATTTGGGGAATGGCAGCTTAAGTTTCTTCCTTTGTGATTTGGATTTGGCATGGTGTTGCCAGTCACTTGGGCTCTGGCATGGTTTCACCAAGTCTGGGCATCTCAGTAGAGCAGCTGACAGGCATGGCTGCACATCAGCAGCTGGATTCTGCAGAGTAAACTGCTCCTGAGGAGATGGTGCCTTTGCCATGTCCCTCCTGTGAGGGTGGCTTTGGACTAGTTGTCTCTTGGTCCTGTGAACATCTCCAACCAGCTGAATGTAGTCCCATTCAGCCTCTTTGAAGACCAGTTCACTGGTCCACAGTATGGAAACAGCACAAAAAATGGGGTGATCAGCAGCTGCTTTCCAAAGCAAGTTCCTGATCCAAACTCCACTGCTTTCCCAGGCTCTCCCTATGTTAGCCTTGTATACTGCCTCCTAGACCAGGAATCCCTCAGGGTTTAGAGGGGCCAAGTCACTGTCCCATATCTTCTTCCCCATTTGAATGCAGGACTCCCCACAGCTGGGCTTTTAACTTAAGACATGCCAGTTAAACCCACGTTATAGATGCAGAAATAAAATCTGGAGTTGCAGCATGGCTGTGGTGTGCTTGTTTGGAGTTGGGTAACGTGGGCAGAAATAGCTCTTGTAAGGAGTGGCTTTGTGTTGCTAGATGGAGCCTGGACACTGCTGTTAGGTCCAGGATATCTGTCTTGAGGACACTGCAGTTATGTCTGGAATATCTGCCTGCCTTCCCTGCCATTGTTCCCCAGGTTAGTTTGGTTGAAACTGCTGTAGATAAGGTTACCTCCTCTGCCATGCTGGGGCACCCCACATAGAGACACAGCCCTGGAAGATACAGGAATTACAGCATCCACTCTGCTTCTTAATGAATGATCAGATGCCAGTGCTAACCAGGGACCTGACCCTTCCCAGAGTCACAGAGTTTCATCCCACAGTGGCCAATCATTCCTATTGCCACAATCCAACCCAGCAGGGCCCTGCAGGCTCAGGTGCAGCATCTGCTTTGCTGGGGAGTCTTTGCTTTGGGACATTTGACACAGAAACTGGCTTTTATCAGCCAGGCAGTTTTCTTTCATACATCCATGGAGTTTCTATCCATATTGCTAAGCCTATTCTACAGTGCATGGCTCTGGATATCAGAAATATAGGAGTGAATTGGTCACAGGGTACAAACTTTTCTTCATGTTGATGCATTGAGGTTCACTGTCAGAACATCAAAATGGAAAAAGGGAAAAACACTCTATAAAAAAAAATTAAAATCCCAGGACACCTGATTCTTGGTGACAGCAAAGCCATCTCACTTGAGAGCTTGCAAAGCACTGCTTTTTGCTTTGTCACTTATTTCCCCTTTATTCCCCTTTAGTGGCAGTTCCAAACTCCACTCTGGCTTATGCAGGACAAGATCCTCAACTGGGCCAAATTAAACTCTCACTCTCTGGCCTTTAAATTATTTTGAAAACATTAGAATTCATGTCTTTACTTTCAGGTATCTGTCTAGAACCACCCAAAGATATCTCTTGCAGATGGTGGCTGGGGTAATGTTTTATGGCTGCTTTCTGTTTGGGTTGCTCTAGCAGGCAGGGAATAGCAGTGTGCTGGCTCTGTCCTGCTGAGCCCCAGAGCTGCTTGTGTTGCCTAAGCTGGTATTTCAGATGCATTTGTTTCTGCTGTACAGTGAATTGATACTGCTGAGATACAAATGCAGATTAAGGTGCAAGCAAATTCCACCAATCTGGATAGGCCAACGATGATTAATATCTGCTGACTGGCTTCCCCACTTCACTGAGTAAATGACAGCTTTATTCATAAGGAATATAATGTGATTTTCAGTGAACTTTCAGATACTCAGCTTTGATTTTTTTTTTTATTCTTCAGTTTGCCCTTCTGTAAATCATTGTGAGAGGATTTCCCCGTCCTCTTGGACTTGCCCTGAGCCCTCCTGTTAGAGGAAACCTGCCTCCCATGTTTGCATCTCCTCCTGGACTTGAAAAAGATATTGTTTAGGGATTTTTATAGCTGGAAGGGAATATCAAAGAAATTAAGGAGAAAATTATTTCTTTGTGTTATTGTAGTTTCTATTTTTTAAGTTAAATATTCTCAAAACTTACATATTCCTCTTACAGAAGGCAATGTTGCAGCTCCCTTTCCCAGCCTGATCAGCAGTCCCAGGATGACTCAAACAGTGATGGTGTCTTCCTGCCTTCCTCTCCCACCCCAAGGATATTATGCTCCAATTGCTTAATCTAGTTTTTCAGCTTCCCAACCTCATTTGACCTGCTGTGGTGAGAAGTGGCCAATGCACTGTAAGAATCTGTTTCTCCTCATTCCTCTCATTCAAGCCAGCTGCAGAGTAACTAGCGAGGAGATTCTGAGAGGAGATTTTGAGTCAGTCCACCTAATTTTAAGTAGGCAGCTCAAGTTGTTTGTCATTGCTACCTCAAACAGTTCTTTGCATGGAGAATCAGCACAGAAACACAGACCCTGCAGGAGGTGAGGTGTTTGCCCTCTTTGCAGATGGAGGATGCTAGTTTAGACACTAGCACTAATTCAGGCATCACCTGAGGGATCCCATCCAGAGCTCCTCAGCCTCACTTCAGCCCGTGGTGAGCATCACCTAGCAGCAGGGGATACAGCAGGGAAATTGTGGGGCAGGTTGAAGTGCAGTGAGGGTGGGAAGGGGGCTCGTGTCTGGGTCAGGACACAGCCAGGCAAGGTCAGAAAAGGGGGTGTGGGAAGGCAGTGAGGCAGCATTGAGACAAAGAACTGTCTGATGAGGAAACAGAGCTGTAGCTTAGAAAATGGAATATGACCGAGGCTGGAATGGACTGATGGGGAAATGAAAATAGCACATGGGGGCAATTCAAGCAATCCAGGTCTCTGCAGTGGTTCTTGAAGCACCCTGGAAGTGTGGGGCTGTCTGATGAGCTGGGACTGTGCCAGGGGAAGGGAAGTCGTGTGGGAGATAACGAAATGAGGAGAGGAAGGCAGACAGCAGGAGAGCTGCCTCTGCACCAGGCAGCCTGCACTGCAGAGATTCCCTTGCTCATGGTGTGCTTGAAGCATCTTTATCTGATCACTGGTAGGTCTCCAGGCAAGAGTTATGAGAGCCCATCAGGGACACAATCCCTCTGTCCTCCAGGGCTGGGCTCCAAGCATCCTCTCATCTGAGAAGCCATATGAATGAAATTTCCCTCCTAGTGAATGCCTGGCAGTGTGAAATGCCATTCAGTCTCCCTCCAGAGAATATTAATTTCATAATGTTTTAAAATAATTTAATTTTGAGTCATAGGCAGAAATGAGCCTAGACTCCTTTTTTTTTTTTTTTTTTTTTTTTTTTTGGAGTTTGCAAGTGTGATAGTGTGGAGACCTTCCAGGTGTAGTATGTGGCTTGGAAAATGCTGCTGGAGGATTAGGCAAGTGAAATACCTGGAGTCCCTGGTTGATATCTCAAGTCACATCTGATGCTTAGATTTCAAACCACGGGAGGGGGTGGGGGAAACTTTCCTTTAAGAACTTTTTCTCAAAAAAAACACCCAAAGCAAAATGCTCCAAACAAAACTCTGGGTGGGACAAAGGGGTAGATATTTATAACCCTGAGGATCAAGAAATCATAAGACATCTGTTCTATTTACTGCATTTAAATTTGTATTGTTATACAAACTCCACCTCTAGCTGTGCAGCTTCTGGAGGGACAAGTTGGTACGGAGTGATCCTGAAAAGATGAGAGAGATTCCTGGAGGAGAGATTTACATTGTGTATCATCTTATCACCAGTCTGTCCCTCTCACTTTTTTTTTTTTTTTTTCCCTGCACAGCAAAAGAGATGATTAAAGAGCCGGGGATTTAATTACAGTCAGGTATGCCTAGGGGGAAAACCCACTTTGTGAAAGGACCTTGCAACAACAAACAGAAAGTTCTCCAGTTTCCTCGCTTTGAAGGATTTATATCTGTGGAGGGGGGGTGGGTTGGAGGGGGAAAGAAAGCCATTAGACTGGAGTTTGCAAAACACACCATCCTCTTCCCCCTGTTGGGCAAAGTGCTGCCTTCAGCAGTTTGGTCCTCACCATCAGCCCTCCTTCCAGTCCCACCGCCCCCCTGGCCCTCCACAAGACCTGAACTACACTCAAGCGATTTCAGGCGGCGCTGTGTCAGTAACACAGCTCCCCTTCCCCCTGGGCAGGGCTTTGCAGCAGGTTCAGGCTGTGCAGGAAAGCCCCAGCCCTGGTTTGTGCTGACCCCCGTGTCTGCCCCAGCAGGTCCCTCCCCAGCCGGCGCTCGCCTGGGAACTGCCAGCCGGCACAATTTCAAAGGCGAGATACGGGTCCAGGGCGTGGGAGGCGGCTTCTGATGTGAATCACGCTATCTGTGCTAGGGATGGGGCCCTGCATCTTCTCTGTGAGGCTGTACCAGCTTATCTGGCCTGCTGTGTCTGCCTTTCCGACCTTCTCACAGCTCTTCATTTCCAAGCTCTCGGGTGAGAGGGAACTGATTTTGTTGCCGGGCTCTGTCGAGCGTTCGGTCGGTGCTGATGGAAGAATCTTTAGCAACAGTGCCATGTCCTCTGAGCACAGCTGAGCATCTGCATAACTCCTCTAACCTCCACAGGAGAGGTCAGCTTCTTGCAGGTGCCAGCTAGCTCAGCAGCAGCTCCGTGCAGCAAGGCTGGTACTTCAAAAGTCTTCCAAAAACTGGCGCCTTGGACTTTCAAATACGAGCAGTCATCTCCATCCTGCAAGGGATTCCCTGAAATTTGTTAGAGGTTAACAGTCAAATGGGTAATTGGCCTTTCTGAGCAAATGGGAGCAGCTGCTTTCCCAGAAACCAAGTGCAGTGATAGAGGCAAGAGAATATTGTTCCATGTGATTTGCTGGACAAGTGTAACAAATCCCCAGCTTGGTGAATCCAGAAAATGATGAACAGAGATTTGGCTGGTCTTATGCATTTATTGGGAGACTTATTTGCCTTTAAAGAAGGAGAGGGGGAAGGAAAAAACGATGAGTTGGTTTTTCCTGTGACATATGTACACAGCCACAGGCAGTGCCTGTTATTTCACTTGCAAACAATTTCCTCTCTCTTTTGTTTATTGATGGCAGAAGGCATTCCAGCCAGGTACACTGGCTCTTCCCCGACTTCAAAGGAGGTCAGGTTACAAAGGCAAACACCATCCAGGCAAAATGAAATGCAGGAGGGTAAGGCCCATCACAGTCAATCTTCAAGGGGAGTTTATGTGCAAGGAAAAAGCCCAGAACACACCAGTAAGAATAAAAATAAGGATAAATTCCACTTACCAGCTATCAGAGCTTATCCATGGGAGTAGTGATGACCAAGTCACCTGGGATGTCCCCACTACCTCCTGGTAAACGGGCAGCACATGTCCAAAATCTTACATGGGAGAGTGCACACCAACCACCTTTCACCCTCCCAGATGTGCCTGCACAGGCAGGTGCTGCTCATGCCAGCCCAGGAGCTCTGTGCTCAGGGAAGATTGCAGACTGGAAGTAATGGGCTTTCAGGTCTAAATTCAGCCTGGAAAGTGAGGTCAGAGTTACTGGTGACTGGAAATATTATCTAGTGCCTAAATCAAGGCTCTGTGTCCAAAATCAGGATGATTTGATGATCCCAGGTCTTGCCTGCCTGGACTAATGGCTGGATCAGCAGTGCCCGTGCTGGGGAGCAAGGCAGGCAGCCCAGGTCGCCCGTGGGGGGGCTGCCATATGCACAACCTAAGGATTGCTGCCCAGCCCCAAGGGGAAAGCAGGTGACTTGGGCTCATTCTTGCCCTTGGAAATAGTCCCCTTGCCAAGCTGGTTGATTCAGCAGTGATGTTTTACCTTGTGCTTTTGTTGCCACAGCCCAAGTGGTGGGAAAGCCCACGGGGAATGCCAGCATTGGCATGAGGACCATCCCTCTGCTCTGCTGACTCTGAGGACAGCTCATCCTGCACATCTCCAGGTCCTGCCTGCTCAGAGCCTGTCTCTGCTGCAGTGCCGCTTGTTGCCTTCACCCAGGGGCTCGTGTGCAGTGATGGCAACGTTTTTGGGAACGCCACTCCCATGGCCATCAGACCAGGGATGTTGCTGATGATATACCCTCATGACTCAAGGAAGGGCAGGGACTGGGCTGTGCCTGCACGGTGCTTCCCAATAAAATATGCCATTCAAGTCTGGGCAAATTGGGAAATGTTTCCTTTCCTCCAATGGCTCAGTAGAGCTGAACTGGGGTTTGGGTGATGCCACCTTTGAGTCAATCCATGCCCTGTGACAAGGCTCAGCCCCCATCCCATGTGACTCAGCAGAGCCCCAGTTGTAGGAGGGACTGGGAAGTTGCAAAAAGTTAATGATGATTCTCCCTTTTTGGAGCACTCAGCTTAATGGAGCGTCACTCAGTGGCTTCCCCACCCACCCCTAGAGTAGGAGCTGCTGGAGCTGGTATCAGCCTCCTCTCATGGCAGGGCTTCTGGTCAGGATGACTCAGGTCACCCTGGGCATTGTCCAAGCCTCGTGCCACAGCAGGTCCAGCAGTGTCTTGGAGGCTGCCTGACAGGTGACATGACCCAGGAAGGACAGGCAGAGCTGTGCCAGTGTCACACGGCAGCTGGGCACACGTGAACCACGCTCTCAAGCCCTGGCCAGAGGCAGGGACAATGACAAAAAGGAGGCAGGAGCCAGAATGTCTTCTTGGTGTCATGTGCCTTCATGTCAAAAATCCTTTGTGCTCTGAAGCAAAGCGAAGGGTTGAATTTTCATGGTTTTCCATTCACTTGTATGCTGTTGGATATGTATTAATTTTGTAGCTATTGTTCTTTATGTCAGATTCATTTTCACTCTATTGCTATTTGCTTTTTTTTTTTTTTTTTTGATTGGTTATTATAAATTAACATTTTCTTTCTGCTTAAGAACTTACTTTCTCATTTATTTTGCACTCATTTCCTTTCAGCTGACTTTGGGTTTCTGCCTCAGGAATAACACAACAAAGCTGAGTGTAGTGTAGTGTCATTCCTGGTCCAAGCAGACCATTGAAGTTTTCTCCAGGATGGACTGTCACAGAGACAAAGCCCACCAAGGACACCAAACCAAGCATTTTGAAATAGAGCTCTTCTTTCAAGTCAGACAAATTTTATTTGGACCCCTTTCAAGGCAGGGAAAACTCAGTTTCCTATCTGTCTCTTACCTGTATTGCAGTCAGTCAGACTTTTTTACCATGATCTCTTCCAGCCTCTCTCATGTCCGCTTGGGCCAGGATCACCTGCAGTATGGCAGATGCTGAACAGATAAATAAAAGAGGGAATCCTTGCTCTGCAAAGTATTGGAAAAGTCACATAATTTCTGGGATTTTAATATTTTGCTCTTCCTTCCCTCCCCCCCACCCAGTTTTTGTTTAAAATCTGTAGAACCAGTTCTCCATCCTTTTCATCTGCGTGTCCTGCTGGGAATGGATATTAGCATCTCCGTCATACTTGTTTCCTGCCTAAAATTTATGAACCACCCAATTTGTATATTTATAGTTTAAAATAATGGCAAGAGAAGGTACAGACATTTTCCTCCTCTGCTTACAAACGTACAGTTTCTCTTTGGGGAGGACTAGCCAAGAATGAAGACCGTAGTATTAACTGTATTTCACAAACACACCGCAGGTTGTGTCTGCAAGCGTTTTTAGAAAGTTTCAGTCACTGCTGCTGAGGAGACAGCGATGGGTAAACTCAGGCATACACCCTGAGAAAAACTTCCAGCTGATGGGATGGATCTCTCCCTAGAAGGCAAAACACTCGAAGAAATGGATCACACCTTCCAGCCATTTACTGCGGCAGTGAGGTCCCTTTTTGTCAAAGAAACCCCGATGGAAGAACCTGTTTGCTTGAAGAAAGTAGCAATTCTCTTTTGTTTAAATTATTATATTATGTCGGGCTTAATGGTGCTTTTGTGTTTCTTTGCCAGGTTGTCCAGGGTTTGGTGGTTGGGAAACTCTCTAAGCACTGCACAGAGATGACCCTGCTCAGACTCAGCGTCATCGTCTTTGCCGGCGTGGGCCTAGGCATGGTAAGGCGGGTGGGAAATCACCCACAGTGTCTTTAGTAACGTCACAAGCAGTGACACAAGGTCTGTGAGACCTGGCTGCGAGCTCTGCCCCTGGAAATGCCACCTCTGGCTCTCTTGGGTGGTCTTCAGGGCAGGGAAAACCAGCTCTCCTGGGCCTCTGCGCAAACAGAGCCGCGCTCAACGTCAGCATTGCGCCAAACCATGATAAAGAGCCGTGTGAGTAATAGTTATGGGGATTAAAAAATATATTAATCTTGCACAGAAACTCGCTAAGTCCCTCCTGAGTCACCGGATTTGCACAGAAATCCTGGCCTGGTCTTGTCAGCCACTGCATTTCCTGGACTACCCAGAAAGTAAATGAAGATTGCGGTGGGGAAAAGCCATTGCAGTTGTATGTTGTAGTGAGACAGCAGAGGTTGTGCACTCTCCTTCTGGGGCTTTGTTTTTGTCTAATCCCCCAACATGAGAGCATTTGGGGAAGGAGGCAGCAAGGCAGGAATTTTGTTCCTCCATTTTGGGATGGGCGATGTTAGTTGTTGCCGGTTGTGTCCGCATGGGCCACGGTTGATGCCAATCTCAGACAGTAATTGGAAAAAAGAGTGGATGTAGGTAGCTCTGCTGGGAACTCTATTTGCTCAGATAAGCCTTGTTCAAGGCACTGATAGCTCTGCCTGGGCCATTGGGATGGAGGAAAGGTGCTGGCAGTCCCCGTCAGTGCAGTGGGACCCAAAGGACAGTTGAGCTGCAGCAGCCTTTCAGCATTCCCTGCTGGATTTGGTCTTGAGCCCTGCTGCCAGGATGCTGGTGCTCCCACTGCTGCAGGGAGGATGAGTGCCATTCCCACAACCCTGCTGCAGCTGTGGGGAGGTCAGGGCCAAGTCCTGGAGGGTGCTGAGGTTTGTGGTTCCCAGCTACACGGATGAGATGAGGCACCCACACACCTTAGCTAATCTGAGGCTCAGTCATGTCTGAGAGGAGGCTGCAAAGGGAGCATGGGTACACACCAAGGGCTGGCTCTGCAGATGGAGCGTGGTCCCTCTCCCCAGGGTCTTTGAGGCTCCTGGGGGTTCTGTCAGGTGTAGAATGCTTGGGAATAGTCTCTTCCAACTGCTGTCATGATCTTTTGGCTGAAATCAATATGCCCCCTTAACATGGGACATCTGCACAGAGCTTAATGCTCCTGAGCATGGCTTGGGAAGGACTTGGAAGGTCTCACCACTGTTTTTTGGTCATGGGTGGGAGCAATTAGGTGGGATCAAGCTGGACGTGGCCCATCTGGAGAGATGAGCATCCCCAGCCAGGTGCAGGGCAGGTGCTGCTGGGACTGAATCCCTGTGCTGAAACCTGGTCCCATGGGAATCAGGCAGAGCAGCAACGTGAATGATATGGCTTTTGTGCACTGAGGTGTCACTGACCTCCAGGGAAGGCTGGAGTCAGGTGGAGGCAGCAGAAAAAGCCTCAATGGCAGTGGAGGGGCACACAGGGTAGCAGAGATGTCCCAGTGCAGGAAGGCTCACACTGGCAGCACAGGGAGGAGAACCAGGAGCCAGGAAGGGAAATCATCTTAGAGCTGATAATTATGCCAAGCCCAGAGGGCTGTGGACATCCTGAGAGCACGGGCCTGGGGACAAGGGTCAGCAGTGACTTCCCATGAGAACTATTCATAGGCAAATGCAGCTGCCATCCTCTTTGCCCGGGATGCCTTGTTAAAAAGCACTCTGTCCAAGTGGCTGCCAAGAACACATCCGCTTCTGGGGTGGCTTTCTGTCTCGGTGGGGATGAGTGCTGTCACAGCAGCAGCCCCAAATGCAGAAGTTACTGGGTGAAGCTTTTAATCCTTCACAGCTGTTGATGGAGGAGCATCCCACCTGCTGTGCCCTTGCAGCATGTGGCTGCCAAATGCAGCAGTTCCCCCCCTGAAGGATGGAAGTGAGGGGAGGGAAGAAAGGCTAGCTGTTAATAAAAGACACCACAGAACCCATCCTGATAGCACAGGGAGGGGAGGTGGGCTGCAGCCTTTTTGGAAGGCTGGCACAAGCTGCAGCTGGGAAGAGGCTGCAGGATGATCCCAGCAACAGGCAGCTGGAGAAGGGCTGGAGAAGGTGGGCTGGGAGCTCGGCAATAACACCTGGATAAGGAGAGGATAACCAGTGTCTGATCTGCAGATGTGAGCAGGGAGAGCGTGGGCAGGGCTGTAGGAGGGCTTGGCAGTTGCAATGGGGAAGTTTTTCCCTTTGTCTGAAGGCATGGCTGTGCCTCATCCTGCCTCACTGCCTGCATTTCCCAGGCATTTGTTTTTCGAGTTCTCTGCTGAGACTCCTGATTCTGCCTCTCACCTAAAATAATGCTTTCAGATCTGCTCACCTCAAAAAAGCTACTACCACCCAGCAGCTGAGGAGTAGCAAGGACTGGGCTCTGCCTGGCTCGGTTCTCCCTCAGCCCCAGGGAAATGAGGAGCCATTTCCCCTTGTTTCATAGGAGGCACAGATAAGCCTCTGCTCTTTTCTGCTCACTTTCTCTAGCCCATGAGGGAGGCTGTACAAAGCAGAAGGGATTAAAACTGATTTTTTCTATGAGCTCTGCAATGTTGTCCTGCAATGACATTTGCCCTAGCAAGGAATTATTCCCCTTCCTTTTGTTTATGTACCAAATACCTGTTCCTCTGTCTTTGTTCTCTGGCTCCTTAATCAGAATTGCCTAGATCTTAACCAAAATGTAGGCAAAGAGCCCCTTTGGGGAGAAAAACCTGGCTGTGTGTGACTCTAGAGGGGAGCTAGGAATAAACCTCAACATTTCCAAGTCATTTGTGAGCAATGTCTCTGGGCTCCTCCATCTTCTGTAGCTGAGAGGCAGGGAGCAGATCTTAGGACAGAGAACTCCAGAGAACGAAACTTCTGGCTAAACCAGTGACAGAAATATTCTCCAGCCACAATAACACACCTTGAGACATGGGTTAGGGCAGGAGACTTGCAATAAAGGGGGAATTTCCTTTCCATGCCCCAGAGAAATCCATTCATTTGACCAGCAGGGCTTGTGAATGAGCTGGGAGCTGCTCCAGCCCTACAGCTCAGGGAGCCTCACCGCTTTTGTTTCAGCATTAAACAGCTGGAGGGATGTCTCCGCTAAGAATATGTGCAATAACAAAATCATTACTCTCCCTAATTATGCTCGCTAATGTGCACTCATGGCCAGAAAACCTATTCCAGATTATTGAATTTGGTGAATTTATTAGCAGCAGGGAAGCAGCAGAACAGGATTAGAGATCCCAAAGGTACGGTGTTACATAATGCACCGTGCTCATTTATTTTGACAGGCTCGGTTTAGTTTTAATTATTTATGATAATGAACCAAAAAGCCTTCTCTAGGCTGTTTTGTATAAGTAATGGAAGCTTCCTGAAGTACACCACACACATCTGCTGTTCAACATTTCCTCGGGAGTTGGACAGAAGACAGAAGACAGGGGGAAGGGTGCAGGGACGTCACTAATTCCCAGATGCTAAAAATACCCACAGCAGTGCTGGGGAAACGTGCTGCCAGATTGTAGGGTATCGTTGGCTCTGCATGCTTGGAATAATTCGCTGCAGACAAATGGCAGGCTGTGAACGACCCCACAACGGCCAGAGCCGCACCGCCACGTATCCTTTGTGGCTCCCACCATTTCCCTAAGCCATGGCTTTGACTGGTGATTTTCTTCCAGGTTGTTCCTTGCCACAAAGTCACCGTTTGTGGCTCTTTAATGATCTGTGGTGTCCTGTCCCTTAGGCCCTGATGAGGACCGTGTGGCACTTCTGCATCACCGCGGTGCCGCTGGTGTTTGCCTTCAGCATGCTGGCCACCATCACCGACAGCATCCTCACCAAGGCTGTGCCCTCCTCCGACACTGGTAAGACTCATCAGAGAAGGCCAGACTGATATTTTGTCACTTTTGAGTCCATTGGGCACTTCCCAGCCCCCACCACAGCCATGGAGCACTGGGGCACCAGGAGCACTGGGTGAACACCCAGATCTGGCTGGGCACACCGGGGGTGTTGGCAGAGCAGATGAACGGGACTGGTGGGGCTGATACAGGATGGGCTTGAACAACCTCGAGCAAGCATCCCACCCAGTGCTCCCAGTCCTGTGCTGCCTGCTGGCATCCACAGTGGTGGGCACAGGAAGGGAAGGCTTTCTCAAACTCTCTTTTCCATGGAAAGCCAAGGTATGTTAAAAAAAAAAAAAACAAAAACAAAAAAAAACAAACAAAAAAAAACAACAAAACACCCCCCCCAAAAAACAACAAAAAACAAAACAAAACAAAAAAAAAACCCCACACACACCAAAAAAAAAAAAAAAAAAAAAAACAAACCACCAAAAAAAAACCCAAAAAAAACCAACACCAAAAAAACACCACCCACCAAAAATGCTTCTCTTCCACTGTGACAGTGTCAGAGAGGGCTGCTTGTCCACACCTTTTAACTTAGGGTATCTCAGGAGGGGATTCTGGATTACTCTTTGCAAACATGCTTTGCCTGATGCAGTAATTGCCCCCCCTCTCTGTTTTGGCCTTGCTTCAGTCAGAGTTCCTGTACTTCTCTGTGCAAGACAGCAGTGGTAGACACTTAAATCTTTATACCTGGGGCTTTGATTCTGTTGCTGAAGGAAATATGCCTACATTACTGTCATGGGAGCCTGGCTGAGTTTGTGAGGGGATGGAGCTGGCTTAACCTGGTTTGATGTCTTTTGCTCAAGCCCTTTCAGGGTTTGCTCCCACAGCAGGTACCCAAGAGTGTCTCTGCTTTAGCTGAGGCTTTCTGGGATGCCAGTCTGCACCCTGCATCTTCCCTAGCAGCTGTCTGAGCAGACACTGCTGCGCAGACCCTACCAAGAATGGGAGCCGTAGTTTGCACAGCCCATTAGTGAAGTTTATAAAGCACTTTTGAGATGCTTCTGGGTAAAGAGCTTTTGTGAAAATCATTTCAGTAGTTTATTTGTAGAGCTGACCCACTACGTCTCCTACAAATGCTGGGAGCCTGTGATTTTCAAGTGGGATATTTCCACCTGTGAGGACCATTTATCCCCAGACTTCACCTCCCTGGGAAGCATTTCAGCCCCTCTGCTCAGCCAGGAGGAAAATTTGCTGCTTCATGACTTGGAGCAATGTTCATTTGAGGGAGAGCCGGGAGGAAGGGCACCAAGCGGCTCTGGGACACACAACCAAGCTGGAATTCATCCAGGCCCTTCTCAAAGGGGTTTTGTGAGGAAAACCAGAGCAGTGCTTAGCTTTTGGAGCCCGGAGGCAAGCTTTGGTCAGAGAGGAAAATGGGTTTAGTTGCCTCACCCTCCTCCCTGCTTGCACATGTTGTTAGGCCAGCCTGTGCCTTGGTGGAATGGATGGTCTCCCCATGGTGGAGCAGGACTGCAGGGCAGGATGGAGGCAGTCTGCAGAGCTGTGCAGATACTCAGGAGCAGGGGGCAGGTCATCAGGGGATGCCATGGCTACTGAGGGTTTTCCCCTGCCTGTCCATCCTGGGCTGATGTCATGCCAAGTGCTACTACAAATGCAGAGTTCCAGCTGGCTCAAAACTGGGCATGCCACAGAGGGACACTGGCACAGAGCATTCTGGCACTGGGGGAAAACCTTGTCCCTGCCACACCTGGCCTCTTCCTGGCCCTCACCTTTCAAACTGTGCTTTTTCCTTGCAACATTTCTGGGGCAAGAGGTACCAATGGTCTTGTGCTTGTTTTGGATGTGCGTGGCAGGGGCCGGGGGGGAAGGCAGGAATGCCTGACACAGCAGAGCCGGCAGGCTGCCTTTCCACAGCAGCTGCAGCAGCGGCAGCGTGGGTGTCTGCAGAGAAATGCAGCCATTGAAATGCCTGCCATCCCTGCCTGGCCGTGGGTGGCACCCCGCAAAGGCTGCTCCACCCATACAGCAGCCTAAAGGCGCCTCCTTCCTCTGCCAACCCGAGAGCAGCTCTGCGAAGAGGGGTGGTGTTGTTTTTTGGTTGGTTTTTTTTTTTTTTTTTTTGGGGGGGGGGATGTTTTGGGGTTTTTTTTTGGTGTTTTTTTTTGTTTTTTTTTTGTTTGTTTTTTGTTTGTTTGTTTTTTGGGGTTTTTTTGTTTTTGTTTTTGTTTGTTTTTTGGGGGTTTTTTGTTTGCTTTTTTTGGTTTTTTTCTTTTTTGTGTGGGTTTTTTTGTGGTTTTTTGGGGGTTTTTTTTGGTTTTTTTGGGGGGGGATGTTTGTGGGGTTTTTGTGGGGTTTTTTTTGTTTGGTTGGTTTTTTGTTTTGTTTTTGTTTGGTTGGTTGGTTGGTTGGGTTTTTTTTTTTTTTTTTTTTTTTTTTTTTTTTTTTTTTTGTTTGTCTGGGGTTTTTTTGTGGCACATTAGAATCCCTTACTAAGAGCGTGGAAATCTGGTTTTATGGAAGAGCTTTACTGTCGCTGTGTTGAAAACCTTAGCACGCACTTGCAACAGCTTTTACCTAATGCAAGGAAATGGCACGTCAAGAATTTGCCTTTAAGAAGTATCACTTTTGAGACTTGGCTGCTCTCTGCTCCTGATGGTTTTTGGTCAGTTTCCAGACTGCAGAACCCACTGTGGTTTTTCTCGGGGTCAGGAAAAGGCTTTCTGAAGGAGCTGGAGTTTGGGCTGAGCTCAGATGTCCATCTCAGCACGGGGCTGGGATGGATGGGGCGTTGCAGGAGCGTAGCCTGCCACACTGGCTGCACACTGAGTCACCCATCCTTGCATTTTAAACAGGCGTCTCAGAAAGGGAGCAGTGGGAGGTGGCAGGGCACCATCCCTTGCACCCACCAGCCTGCTTTAGATCCGATCCAAGGTCACTTCCTTCCAAGGCTGATGAGTTCGGCGCTTGCCTCTTTGCTTGCTCTCAAAAGCTCAGGCTTTGCGCACAAGCAAAGGTAGCAGAAATGATTTAATTAGTTTCCCTTTGACTTTTTTTTTTTTTTTTCCTCTTTTCCCTTCTCTTCATCTTCAAAGGCAGGAAGAGCAAATTCAGCCGCAGACGCACGTGCTGCTCAGCTGGACGCATGAGCTGGTGGGAGGGCAGCCCCGGGCCCAGGGGGGCTGGCATTCACACAAGCCCTCCTTGTCAAGTCCCGTCCTTCCCCAAGAATGGAGGTCTTGTTCCTGCACAGGTCCCACTCCCTCCCCGTTCCCCGGGGAGGGGGGCAGGAAGCCCAGCAGAGCCTCTGTGCGTAACGGGACCATGTGTCCTGATTTTATTTGTGCATCAGAACCTGAGGAGGAGAGTTTGCAGCCAGGCAGGGCTCGGGGCATTGAATCCCCCAGCTCTGCTTTGAGCTTTGCGGGTTCAAAGGTGGCCGCCGGCGACAGTGACCTAATGGTTAAACCCGAACGCCCCATGGGCGTGTGGCTGATCTGGGCCAGCCCCATCATCTGAGCCAGGCAACAGGATGTGAGCTGGAAAGGAGTCGCCCCGCCTTGGAGAGCCGCCAGCACCCAGCCCAGAAACCTGCGGGAGCAGAGGAGATCTGGGATGGGAGGGGAGGATGGGCTCCCAGCCGGCACAGGTCATGCCAGGTATGGGGAAAAGGAAGGGAAAAAAAGCTGGAGAGGGAGAAAAAAAGAGCAGGGAAGCTGCAGAAGGTGGGATAGCCATGACAAAGAAGGTGAGCATGTGCGTTGGCAGAGCTGCGCGAAGCAATGCAGGAAATTTTCTGCTGACTTGTCCCAGTTGAAGGTCTTGTCCTAAATGAGATCCATCACATGTGCAGCTTTGCCACAGAGCTACAGGCACGCTGCAGAGCGGAGATTTACAATGTCCCAAAGCCTGAGGGCGTCTGACACGAGGGATCTAATTTAAGCCCATTAAACAGAAATTATCTTTCTCAGCAACATGTTGCAGAGGTGCAGAGGGAGAGCCCGGCCTTTTAAGACGATGGATTTCTGCTCCTGAAAAAAAAAAAAAAAAAGGAAAGGGGAAAAAAGTGCCTCCTCAATCATAAGAGCCAGTTTGGCAATTGCACGTAGTAATTAGTTTAATTCAAATACCTAGAGGGGAAAAAATAATTGCAAAACCTGCCCAGAGAGTTTGGTGGTTGTGGGATGGTTCCCATTGGCAAAGGGTCAAGGCAAGGTCCCACCCATCGCCTTTGTGTTCCCATGTGTGGGAGGAGCACTCGGCAGCGCTTCCCGGGAGATTTCCCTCTCCGCATGGTTACACCCTTGGCTGGGGCTCATTGCACAAGTATTTTAAGCACGCTGATAAAAGCCCGGCAGTCGCTGCCCGGCATTACACGAACACCTGGCTGCCTCTTCTCTCTGGGAGCCGGGGATCATCTCCCCGTGGCTGCCCACGTTAAATACCACGCTCTTACTCCACTTCTTACATACAGAACAGCATTCTCCTCATCCTTCCCGGGTGCGTGGTGATACCTCCTCAGCATGTGTCTTAGCGGAAAACTGATGCCAGCAGCCCAAATAATCATGCTGATAGTAAAAAAATAACTGCAAACATAATTTCAGGGCTGGGCACCAGTTTATTGAATACACTGCCAGCCTGCTGTTCCTCCCAGTGTTGGGGGCTGATGGTTTGCTGGCTGGCCAGGTGTTTTCTGCTCCTCTGAGCATGACAGCTGTCCTAAACAAAGACTGCAGGACAAAAGAGCATACTGGGTGTGTGTGGGACAGCCTTGTGTCCCAGGGGATGTCCTGGCCATTCATCTGCACGTGGAAAAAAAAACAAAACCTTGCCGTTGCCAAACTGGAGGTGCTTCCCCATCCGCTGGGTTCCTGTTAAGGATGCAAATGTGAGGGCTGCTGGAGGGGGAACCGGCCCAGCCGGGCAAAGGGCTCACATATCCATCCAAACGGAGGTATCCGCTCTTTCTGCCAAGGGGGGTGGGGGAGTATCTCAGGGGGGTTCTGCTTTTATCTGTGGTTTTATTTATTTATTCTTAAAGACCTCGTTAGGCCTAGCCCTCTCACTCCTGCTGGAGAGCTGTTTTCTCTGTTTCAGACTAGAGAATAAATGGCACTAGTATCTTGGGTGGAGCAGAGACCACTCAGGTAATTAGGAGATTGGAAGAATCTGTGTGATTTGCTAGGAGGGCTTAAACATGACCCTAGAAATTACCTCTCCATCCCTAATCCCATGCAGTAGTTACCAGCCTGCCAGGTGTGATATTGAGCAGCACCTTCTGGTGCCAAAGGCATCCCTGGGCCCTGGTGATGGCAGTGGTGAGCACCCACTTTGCCTCTTGGGCAGTGCTGTGATTGCCCAGACCGCACAGGAAAGAGCTGAGCTGCCTGGTGGTGGAAACTGGTCCCTGTGCCTGCAGGAGTCCTTAACCAGAACAAATCCTAATTGCACGACTATAAATTAATGCAAGAAATTATTTGAAGGGATTTGCTGCTACGGCAGGGGAGCAGCATCAGGGATGAAGGGGATCCTGTGTGCTCTTCTCTGCTTTTCCAGGCCAGGACTTGCTCTCACCCTTTGTGTCTCTGCCATCTCTCCTAGGTGCCATGCTTGGGATTTGCGCCTCAGTGCAGCCCTTGACCCGGACGGTGGGTCCAACCATCGGTGGAGTTTTATATAAACAGTTTGGAGTCTCCTCCTTCGGCTATTTACAGCTAATTGTCAATATAGGTTTGTTTGTTTACCTCTGGAAGAGTAAAATCCCACTGGAAGAGGTGAAAAGCCAATAAAACAGTTGTAAGAAAGTAACCCCTTGTTTTTTGCCATAGAAATAAATTCTCGAGCTTTATTTTTGATTCCGTAAACCTAGAATAAAACAATTTGAACAATCCTTCCATTTTGTCAGCATTTGCATCTAGAGCAAGGGACAGATCAGTTTGCAAAGGTCTTGGAGCCACGCTGGAGCAACTGGGGGCCATGGGACCCCTGGAGCTATCAGGTTCCTCCCATTCCCCCCTGCAGCAGTGGCTGTCACAGCAAGCAACAGCCCCCAACCCTCAGCTGTTGTCAGGCAGCATTCCTGCTTGGATTCACTGAAACTGAAGGGATTAGGAGCCAGTGCCTTTGCTCTGGTTTGGCTTTTTATTTCAGTGCCCTGAAATGGTACCAAGAAAAATGGGGGGAGGGGGGGGGGGGGGTGTGAAGCACATCTGCTTTTGAGTGTTGTTTTGCTGCATTAAATGCATCTCCAGCATTCTCAGCTTAGAGGGGGCACTGAGGCCAAAGGCTTCCAAATGCTGTGGCCAGAGGTTTGCGGCATCCACAGCTCAGTCATGTGCAGCCCTGCCTGTGCACGAGCTGCCAGCAGCCAGCAAGGAGGATGCAGAGCCCCGAAGTACCAGGCTGCAGTGCCAGAGCCTCCCCGCTGCTTCCAGAATCTGAGCCAACCCTCCTTCCAGGTTTTTTCCCCCCCGTACTGAGTCTCTCTTGCTCTTACTACAGGCTTATGTAATTACATATTTTGCAACTTCCTCTAGTACAAAGTCTCCTGCAAGTGTTGCGCTGGTATCAGGAAGGGGGAATTACCTGCTGGGAATGACCAACTTTGGAGCAAGTACTTTGCGTGCTCCGCTCACAGTCCTGACTGCCAGAGTTGAGTCGTGTGCTGCAGCATTGCTCTCGAGGAAGCCCAGGTCAGCGAGAATTGAGCCTCATAAAAGAAAACTTCAGCACTTTTATCCAAAAGGTCAGCTGATTTTTTTCTCCAAGCTTCTTGGTCTGGGTGCTATAGGAAAAGAGCCTGCCTCCATTCTTCAGTTATCCTGGAGAAATTTAACTCTGGCTAGAGACTGCAGAGGTGAAGGAAGAGAGGAGAGCGAGTTCAGCTTGCTTTGCTACAAAGCTGAGGAATCCGTGGAGCGTTGGCGCTCTTATTCCGAAACCAAGAATCCAGTTTTGTGCCTCAGCACAGCACTAAGCTATGGGGGCTGGGGGAGGACACAGGGCATACACAAAGAGCAGCATTTTCCCGTGGCAGGGAGCTCCTGCGCCTTCTGCAGCTGCCATGACTCGATTTTATGGGAAAGAGTTTCTAGAGGAGCACTTCTGCAAGCCACGGTAGGCTTTTCTATCTCCACCACTGACCAGAACTGAACCTCAACACATTTTCCCTCCCTGGTCGGGAGACAAGGTCAAACACAAACAGGTTATCTGGGCTTTCTCCACCTCCCACTGCCCAGTCCAGGGCACCAAAAAGCCAAGCCTTGCCCACTCTTTTAAAGCCACTTCACCACTGCCATATCCACAGATATGCCTCAACAAAAGTTACTGCAGCCCAGAGTACAGTAATAAAAAGTGAACATTTCAAGTAATTTATTTGGAATGGACACATTAATGCAAAAGCAATATTAAGACCAGTAAATGCTGAAAAACATTCAACAAAATAAATACAAATATAGATACTACAAATAATTTAAACTGTGTTTAACACCACCAGTCAGTGTTGAATCTTCCTTGCATCTCATAAATAGAAGATAATTGTTCACAAAGCTGTGCCACTCAAAACACGTGGACGCTTTGCTAGAAGTCCTGTACGAAAGTCTTTGGTTTTTCTTTATGCATCTTAGGCAAAGCTCAGGGCTCTTTGCTCAGCAGCCACAACGGGCTTGGAGAAAACCAAGCTGCTTCCAGCTCTCTTCTTTGCTTTCCTTCATTGGTACCCTGTCCCATTTCAGTCCAAGACACTCGATCTGGTTTATCATCCAGTGGGGTATGCTCTAAAGGAAGCAAGAGGAAGTGGGTTAGTTAAACAAGTAGCACAGGAAGGCACAGGGAAAAAAAATGGGGGGCTTTAAAGGGAGAGTAAGTATTGAGCATTTATTTTCACAGATTTTTTTTTTTCCCCTAGCAGATTCTGTGAAGAAAGCACTGCCAAGTGCCATTTCTTACTCCCCGCCACCCCCACGTCGGACTCTCAGCACACTGCAGAAGCGCGGCTCGCACCAGAAATTCCCCGCGATGCATCGGGAGAGGGGCTGAGCCCCGTGCGCTGCCTCGGGACGGGGCCGTGCTCCCCTAAACCCTGCGCTGGCTCGGGACGGGGCAGAGCTCCCCTAAAGCCTGCGCTGGCTCGGGACGGGGCAGAGCTCCCCTAAAGCCTGCGCTGGCTCGGCCGGGCAGCCCGGCGCGGTTTCGGGGCGCGGCCAGTCACCACCGCGGGGCGGAGCGGAGCTGGGCGGCCGCGGTGCCTCCGGCCGGGAGGGCTGCGCGGAGAGCGGGCAGCCCCGCGCCCCTCCGGCGGCCCGAAGCGGGCGCCGGGGAGTAAAATAATTTATAAAGACCAAGCGGAAAGCCCACGAAGTGCCGCGGCAGCAGCGCCGAGGGGCCGGGAGGGCTCACCTGGGGCCCGGCCGGGCGGGCGGGCGGCGGCGGCTCAAGGCGCCCGGGCCAGCCGCCGCTCCTGGGTGCCCGCCGCCTGCTCCATCTCCTGGCGGCTCTTGAAGTCCTGGATGGCCCGCTTGTTCTGGAAGTCGATGAGGGCCATGGTGATGGAGGCGTTCCAGCAGCTCTGGTCCGGACACCGAAAGTCAATCTCCTTGCGGTCTTTGGTGACGATGGTGAAGTAGATGTACTTGCCCGTGCGCTCCACGCAGTCCACCTTGAGGATGGAGCCGAAGCCCAGCTCCTTGCCCTTGGCCCGCTTGTGCCCGTCGGGGAAGAGACTGAGGCTGTCCTTGGTCAGCACCACCAGCTTCTTCTTCCACAGCTGGAAAAGGCTATCGCTCCGCTTCTCCAGCTCGCCCTCGCGGATCACCTCGGCTTGCATCTTCATCCTCGCTCCCCGGCGGTGGCTCCGGCTCCTGCTCCGACTGCTGCTCGGGCGGCGATGACCGAGCCCCGGCGCGATGGGAACAATTTATTGCATGAATCAGCGCCGGGCGCCTTCCGGTGCCTCCCCCGGGGAGCCCGGCCCGCCGCCCCCTCCCGCCCCGCCTCCCGCCCGCCCCGCGCTCCCCGCCCGTGCCGCCCGTGCCCGCGGGGCTGCGCCCAGGGGGGCGGCGGGGGGGTCCCCCGGGGACACCGGGAGGGTCCTGGAGGCTGCCCCGGGTGGGCCGGATGTGAGGAGGGGGTGTTTCCCCCACGGGCTGCCTCCCCGAGGGCTTCGACTCTGCTGCTGCCGTATGAGGGGACCCCAGTCCTGCCTGCCCGCTGCCCTCCCCATTGATGTGTCCTCTGCCCGCCAAGGATAGCCCCCCTCCCGCGGTGAGGATGGGGCCACTGTGATCTGGGACAGCCCCCTGAGCACTCCCTGCCACTTCTCAGATCCCTGATGGGGTACAGGATGCTCCCAACACTCTGTTCCTAGGGACAGGATCTGGGCATCTTCTCAGCATTGGGTCTGCCATGGCATCATCTCTGTCTGGGGCACAGGCGTCTGAGCCAAGCCTGTGGTGGGTTTCTGCCATCTCCCATGGACATCTGGTCTGAGTCCAGCCCCTAGTCACACCAGGAGACTCAGCCAGGGCCTGACCAAGCCCACCAGCTTCATTTGAGGCCCTGCATCCCATCAGCTCTGCACCTTCACCATCAGCCCTTCCTTCGTCCTTTCCTGAGGGCAGCCCACCTCTCCAGTTTTGCATTAACACTGCTTCCCCTTATTTTTATACCCTGCAATTACCGGGTTTATCCCATTTTCTCTCCACTAGCCCATTCCCTCCTCCAGGGAAGGCACCACAGTTACAGCCTGGGCAGTGCCCAGCGCCATGGGGAAGTCAGGAAAGGCTGCGGCAGCTGGAGGTGATATTTAAGAGACACGTGTGAACCTGCAGTCCCTTCCTCTTGGACACCTTTCATTTTGTCATTCCTTCACGACAGTTGACACAGGGCTGATCCAGCTTCCCAGCCATTGCCTTGATGCTGCAGCCAAGGGCAGGGCCGTGCTTAATGAGCGCTGTTCACGCTGCTTCTCCAGCAGTGTTTGCTCAGGTATGTGCCATGTGCAGCAGCACCCTTTGGACTCTGAGCCCTGCTCTCTTCCACCGCCTTCCGTGAATGACCGGCACCTCTAGAGGTGTTGGCAAGCCAAACCCCAGAGGTGAGCTTACAAATCAAGGCCTGGCCCCTTCGAAGAGGCTGGCAGCGTTCCCAGGGATGTCGGCAGGGGCAGAAGCCCATTTCCCGGGAACAAATCAGAGCTGGAGCCAAACCCATTTCCGCTGCAAATCACTCATCTGGCCACAGGATAGGGCCACGCTTTGCTAATTCACTGCAGCGTGCACATCTGTGGGGAGGGTCAGAAAAAAGGTGGGGGCTGTGTGATGCTCCCAGGGTTGATGAATGAGCCAGGAATGGTTTGACTGAGCTTTTCAGGAAGGGATGGGCTGGGAATTGCTCTGGAGAGACCACGGTGGCCATCACTTGCTTGTGGGGTAGGGCAGAGGCCGCAGAACGTATGTGGAGCTGTGGCCTGGCATGTGAAGGGCTGCAGGCTTTTCCCTGAGAGCCAACACTTTCCAGTGTGATATATTTTGTTTCAGTAAGGGCAACAGCCCAGACTGCTTTACAATTAGGCTGCACATCTACATTTTCAGGGCAGATGCTGGCCTGCTCTGTAAAACTGCTTTCTGACCAAAAGGCCCCATAAGAATAAAGGAGCTGGAGCCAACCAGGAGCAGAGCTGGATATTAAGCAGAAATCATTAGGATATTTTCAGTCTGGCCCCAAAATGAAACAGGGAATGGTCTTTGTGCACAGGAAATGGGACACCACTTCAAAAAGAGAGAAAAAAAAATAAAAACAGGCAGCAAGTCAGGAGCATACGAGGAACATCTGGAGGAAGGCTCCTGGTGTGGAAAGGCTGCAGGCTTGGCATGTTTGTGCACACCTTGCTTCAAAAGTTCCAGTAAAAGAACCTGAATTTCCCTTTAAATTAAACTTGTATCTGTAGATGCAGGGTCAGCAGACCACTTTGGTCTCTTTCTGCTTTTGCTTTCATCTGACTTTTCTTGTGCATTTATCCATCATTTTGAAGTATGCAAAGCCTCCCCCAGCTGTCACCTCAGTAAACCTGCCTTAATGCTGGCCAAATTAAGAAAACTGCTAGGAAAAAAAAAAAAGAAGAAGAAAAAAGGAAAAGAAAAAAAAAAAGTGAAAAAAATTGCACGCAGTGGAAAAAGGTAAGTTCTTGCTGAACAGGGACCCTAGTTTTGAACATATGTCCACTGTATGAAGTCTCCACTTTTTTACCTAAGATGGGTTAGTTAAGTGAATAAAAGAGTTAAAAGAAAGCCCAGTACATTAAAATATCATAGGGTCTCTGCCATTCTGACCATGCAGAAATTCTGTAAAGTAGGTTTTAAAATTAAATTACCTTTACTAAGACAGAAAGCAAAGGTGACTGTAGCTGAATCCAAAATGGGCAGCAGAGTCAAATCACCAGCGATCTCCTATAGGAACATTTCTTGGGAAAGAATGGAGAGCTGCAAGGAGCTCAGAGCAATCTGCTCCAAGAAACGTGGTAATTACCTACAAGTAAGTAGCACAGCCCTAATCCCAGTGCATACCTTGGTAGCTGGTCACTGCTGATACAAGTATATAGCATTAGTTTTGCCTGAGGAAAGAAAAAATATTTATATTGCCCTATTTCTTAGATACTAAGGGTTAATAACTTAGGTGAAGAGCTGACAGCAGGGCACTGGTTTCACCTCAGCACCTGGGGAGAGGAGTAAGAGATGTGATGCAGCCCTGCATCGTGCCCTGGCACCAAAGCTTGGGACAAGTGTCACAGGGTGGTGTGAGTACGTGTGGGTAGTGGATGGCTTTGATAATTAAGGGCCACGACCAAGCTGCAGCTAATGGGAGCTTTGGGTGATTGCAGCTCAGGTGCTGCTGCTGTCTCTGTCCAAGCTGGGGCTGGCAGCTGGGAGGAACCTGTCACTCCCTTTAGTTTGGGTTCAGTTGTTTAGCTGTGTTACCGGTGAGAGAAACAGAAGGGTGGGGTTTTTTTTCTTGCAACCCAGCACACCTGGCCAACAGTGGCCAACAGTGAGCTCCCAAACACAACTACCACGGCTGCCTTGAATATAAAGTCATCAGGCCGTCCTTGCCCCCCGAATACAGGACATCTCCAGGAATCTCAACATTTAGGAATTTGTCTCTGTTCTTAGAAAGAGGGGGGGAAAAAACACAGTGAGGAGTGTGAACCAGAGGAAGGTGATGGGAAGGGGACTGATGTTCAGTCACAGGAGCCTTGTCCCACACGGCCATCTCCCTCTTCCCACACTTGCCAGGCATGCTGGTACCACCCTCTGCTTTGCCCCAAAGCAATTTCCAGTCTACTAGGGACATTTTTAAAAGCCTAAATGGCCAATTGGCATGGAAGAGTGGCTTCATCCCCCTCCTAGGAGAAGGGAACAGCATTTGGCTGCTGAAGGGGGATTCTTGTACACCTGTGATTGTGTGTGGTGTTCAGGGACTTTCTTATGGGTGTGGGAGGGGATGGATGAGCTGGTGGTGCCAGCTCTTGCAGGCTGCATCGATGGCTCTGCCATGACACATGTCTCTGAAGCGAGTGCCCGCTCCAGAGGAGGGATTTGATCATCGTTTCCGAGTCTATGAGGTGTCATGTACCCTGCTGCTGGCAACATCGGGTTGCCTTGGCTACGTGAGTCATGGCAACAAAGCACGGCAGCCATGCAGGCACTGCCAGGAGCAGCCCATGCTTTAAGGTCAAGGATGAGGATGGATAGGGATCACACCGAGGAAAAATGCCAAAAAAGTGGGTTTTTTCTCAATTTAAATCCACAGGCAACTCTCCCTGTGCCCATCAGGAGGACCTGCTGCCCTTTCTGTGGGATTTAGCCATGCATTTATTCCACCAAGGTTTCCAGCTGGCCCCAACATTGCGTCCCTCTCCCAAAAGATGCAGGAGCTCCTGCTGCAGCTCTTAGCCATTGCAGGCTACTGGCATTTCTGCAGCTGCCTTGGGTTTATTCCCATTGTCCCTCTGTAATCCTGGATCCATGCATCTCCTCTCCCAGGGGCCTGTCCCTGGAGAAGGACCCCTCATTTTGCTGGCATTAATGCAGGCTTCTCAGCAGCAGAGGGAAGTGGAGATTGAGGGCTGTGAAATTGCTTTTATTATAATGATTTCAACATGACATCTGTAGGGGAAAAAGCTGGTTTACAGGACTGACATTGTAATCCTGGCAGCTGAAGTCGATTAGTAACAGAGAAACACATGGTCTTGCATTGTAAATTGCTGTCCTCCATGTTTATATTGGGGCGTAGCTGTATCCACAGGCACTTTTAGCTGGAGCTCAGTATAGTGACCACTGGGTCTCCTAGGAAACTTCAACTCAACCCCCCCCAAATAGCTGTAAACTAGAAGTGTGGGTTGTTACTGGGGAAAGTCTGTGATGAGCAGAGCTTTTTCATGTTTTTACCATTTTATTTCATTTTTTCACATCTTTATATTCCTTAAAATGTTTGGGTGGGTTTTGTGTTTGTTTGGGTTTTTGTTTGTTTTTGTTTGTTTGTTTGTTTGTTTTGTTTTTTGTTTGTTTGGTTTGGTTTGGTTTGGTTTTTTTTTTTCCCTAGACTGTTCCAGAGTATCTCTGGGAAGTTTTTGGTTATAGTCCCTTATTATTCTCTTCCTTCAGAAATGTCCTGGTACAAATTGGTGCCATTGGGACCTCCAAACTCCCCTGGTGAGCTGGTGGGTGCCAGTCTCTCTGTGGGCAGGACCTTCTGGAGGGGTGTGGAGCTCATCAGGGCCACCTGCCCGTAATGGAGATGTCCTGGGAGGGGGCTCAGTCTCCCTTGGGGGGGTTCAGGTCTTCCCATGAACACAGAGGGAGCTCGGGTACATGGCTCCAAGCTCAGGTGAAGAAGCTCTTCTCTTTGGGGCAGTTCACTTGGAAAGGTCTCAGCCAGGGGGGTGAAGGCCACCAAGGCTGTTTGGTGATTACAGTAAATGATACGCAGTGAGGCTGGAGCTTTTGGGTTAATTTAAACAAGGGCATCAGAGGAAGCATCTTTGCTCAATCTGTGAGATCCTTTTTTTGGTACCATACGCAAGCTATGGATTAATCAGCAATAGCACGTAGCCCAGCTTGCTCAATTTACTAATATTTATCTGACTAAGACTCTTTTTTCCTGAGAAGCTTGAAATGCCTCATCCCACTGAGTCAGTGTGTTACCATTACATGTTGTAAACTGCTGCAGACAGTCATGGAGCAGTTGTGAGGGGCTGGGAAGAAAAGATGTCATTTCCCATCAGCCGGTCCTTGGCTGTGCTCTGCAGCAGACAGCCAAATAAGGGTGGGGATGTGCCAAATCAAACCTGCTTAGGAGGACTGCAGGCACTTAAGTTTCATACTGGGATTAAAAACTGGGGGAAGAAGGGCTGTTTTGCTCTCTCTCTTCCCAGCAGCCTGGACATGACTGTGGGTGTAGTGTGTTTCCCACTCTTGGACGCTGTGAAGGTGTTTAGTTTGGTTTCTAAAATAAAAATGGAAAAAGAAATCTTGTGTTATCTGGTCTTTTGAGCTGTTGGTCCCTCTCCTAATACATACATATTTTCAAGCCTCTTGGTCCAATTTCAAGCCCATTTGGCAGAAATACAACAGGTAAAAAGTTGCTGCAACATCCCTGTGGAGGAGCCTGGATGCATCTTCATGCAGGTGAGGAAGGTGTTGACCCCACAGTTTGGGTTTGGTCCAGGACTGCTGTTTAGATGCTGGTAGACCTTGATACAGCCTGTTCTCACAATTATCTTCACAAAGCAGCTTGGTGAGCATCGTGGGGGGATCCATGAATACCCTGAGATGTCAGAGGGGAGGACAGAACCCCATTGCAGGGCCGCCGTGGGACCATGGTGACTCAGTACTTCCCTTCTGCCAAGGGAATGGAAAGCTCAGCCAGTGGCTTGCCAAGCATTGCCCTGAACTATGAGGTTATTTACTGACCCCTCTGAATGTTGTCAACATTTTCCCATGTCCAGTGAGCTCAGGAGATGGTTTAGGCTACAGCTCACAGTTTTAAAATGATGAGACATTCCCCCGCTGAAGCATTCAACTTCTCATACTAAATATTTGTTGGGACAAATATTTGGGATATCTTTGTTTTCAGCAGCAATAATAAATGTCTGAGGCCTCAGCCTGGGCTGACACTGATGAGCTCTTTGCATAGGAAATCCCTGGTGATTTCAGCTCGTGCCATTCAGCCTGACATTGCCAGCCAGCCTTTTATTACCCTGCCGTGCCAGAGATTGTGAAGGGCCAGGCTTTGCAGAGCTCTGCTGAGATTGCTGAATGAAGGTCACTGCTCCACATTACCTGTCCTTTCGAAACCTGCCAAGGCCCAGGAAGTGGCTTTCACCCATCTTTGTCCCGTCTGTATCCGTGTGTGGAGGCTGTGGCAGGTCCTGTGCCGGGATGTCCTGTGTCCTGTGTCACCCCTGTCCTGACAGCACGGGACTGAGCTCCCTGCCTGGCGCGTCCTCCTGCCCCCGCATTCTCAATTTGACCTATTTTTTTTTTTTAGCAGTGTATAAACTTTTAGAGTAAACACTGAAAAGGGTCGCAGGACTGCCTAACCACAACATCAGCAAACTTTGGGGAGATGGGGGGAATAGAAGGTCGTGGTACTGTCCAGCTTTGGGATGTTTCCTGTCTCCAGGAGGGCTGGGGCGACATCAAAAAGAAACTCCTCCAGTGCATCATTCCCAGAAGGGGCCAGGGCCAGGCTGTGGGAAGTAGCTGGAGGGGAAAGAGCCCCCTTTTCCTCCTGGACAGCTGGGGGTGTGTGGCAGGCCAGGTGGTAGAGCTGATGTTGTGCTTCACATTGTGCTTTGGCTGCCAGTGTTCCTTTCTGACACTGGGACGTTGCACTACGGCAGGTGTGAAGGGAAGCAGTCAGATGAGGTTTTAGGATTTTTTTTTTTCTGTCTGTCCTCTCCTGAGGCTTTCACCTCCTCGCCAGTGTGTCCACTGCTGTGATCTTTACCTGCTACCATTACCCTGCTGCTCCCCCACTAAACCTGTGCCCGTGGCCAGGTTTCTGCTGGTGCAGCCAGCAGGAGCTGAGGATGCTCTGCTACCTAGCTGGCAGTGCTCAGGAAGGCTGGAGGGAAACAGGTGTCTCATATGGTGGACTAAAATGCAAAAAATATTCTCTAGGCACCAGCTTCAGGTCCTTCAGTGACATCTAAAAGCCATGGGGGAGAAAAAAATCCTAAAAACATTGGATAAAATTAAGAATGGAATCAGCAATGTGTATTTTTCCAGTTCTGATTGGTTTACCCAGCTCTCACCTGTCAATGATTTGTCTCCCCACTCCTACCACCAAATGAAAGGGTTTGGGATGAGTTCAGTAGTCCTGAGCTGTGGATGTCAGTGTTTATAAACTCCACTCCCAATTTGTACCTGTCCTTTGCCTCGTGGCTCGTGTGGCGGTGGACAGCAGCTTGCTCCTCAAGTTAATATTTGCCAATGGGGCTAAAATGTAAAAGTCAAACTTACTTCTTTCCTGCCAGTTACTCAGCCCATCTTATGCTCAAACACCTGGCCCCACCTGGGCAAATATTTGCAATGAGTAGCTCAGAGGATGTCCCACCAGGCTGAGAGCTGGGGCTGGGGCTGAACAAGCACCAGTGATGCTGTTATTCTCCTCCTGGTGGTCCCTGTGCTGCTTGGCTGAGCCAGAAGGTGTTAAAGGGAAATCCTAAGCCATAAAAAGCTGAGGATTTAATTTTTTTTTTCTGCTCTGTTAGAGAAACTACAATTTGGTGGCAGGGAGAAATGGGCTTGAAGAAACCTCTGTGTTTTGTGGGGGGAGCAAAAAGCCAGTATTTAGGAGATGGGTTTGAGCCTGGCAGCCCAGTGGCCCTGGGCAGTGTGAGAGCCCAGTGACTGAGCCTTTACGAGTGGAAAAAAAGATGAAGCGAGAAAGTTTGTGATAAAGCAGGGAGGCAGTTAAGAGCAGGAAATGAGGGTGCTTGGCACGAAACCTTGGCCAGGCTCTGCTCCCCTGGGACGAGCCAAAAATAGATTTCCCTGGAGGCAGGGCAGCCCAGGTTAAAGCCCCAGAATGATGAGCCAGGGGGATGCAGCCACGGCACAGAGGATCAGGGGGGAGCAGGACAGAGATGTTATGCTCAGCCAAGGGCATCGTGCTGCTTTATTTGGGGCAGTTTTGTTCCCCCTCCCCAGGGATTTCCCCTGGAACCTGGCTCCCATACTTTCCCCTCTGCACGTCCTCTGTCAGCTCAGTGGGGCTCCATCCCAGCCTCTGGTACAGCTGCAGGGGTGAGGAGGAAGTTATTTGCATGGATCTGAAAACTCAGGACCTCTCTAACACTGATAATACTGTGATAGCTTAAAACACAGAAACCTCCTTCCTGTGGAGAGCTGAGAGCTGGCTGGGACAAATATCACAAAATCTTAGCTATTAATCCCAAAATTCTGGTGTCCTTTAGAAGAAGGGTCCTTCCTTTGGGCAAGGACAGGTGGCACTGACCGGCATTTGCCACCCAGGATGGTAAATCTGAGCTTCTCTGGAGGTGTTGTAACCGGGGTTGCTACAGCAGAGATAAACTGCTTTAAATTCCTTGTTTCCTCAATCCATTTATCAGCAATCGGACATTGAAAGTGTGGAGTCCTGCTGGCCTTTGGAGCCCGGAAATAACCTCCAAATGGAGCAAAAGGAGTTAAATGGCTTGGCAGGCAGCCAGGATGACTAAGTAATTCTTCCAGCCTCAGTGGAGCAGGAGTCAGGCATGGAACCGGACACATTTCCCATAATTGGAAACCCCTGGTCAGAACTGCGGGATTCGTGGCTGCGTAAAAGCCGCCGTGGGCTGTGAGTGGCTGGAGAGGCCATGGGCAGGGCACTCCAGAAGGGAGATGCATGTCCACGACTGGGCCTGTTTGCAAGAGCAGGCACCAAAGGACACAAATAGCAAATCACACAGTTGGCCAAAATACTGGAAAACGAGGCTGGAGTTTCCGACACAGATGCTGCCAGCCCCCTTCCACTGCCAAGGCCTTCCTAAAAACCTTTTCAGACTCCCCCAGGCACATCTCCGCCCTTAACTCGCCTCATGAGACATTGAATGAGAAGCTGTGTGAGAGCAGGAGGAAAAATGTTTGATTTCGGTCAATACACCTCCTTTCCCCCTGCTGTGAGGGACAGGACTTACCTGTGGGCACCTCAGCAAGGTGTGACAACAGCCAAGCACCCTGTGGGAGCCGTGTGGGTGCCTCAGCACCCACAGATCATTTAACCACCCATTCAGCCACCCTGTCGGCGCCACTTGGCCCACGGCACCACTGAAACCCATCATCACCACCGGATGCTGCTGGGAAATGGGCAATGCAAGAAGAAAACCAGCACCCCCCGGGCTGGTCCCTTGGGTGGAGGTGTCAATGGCACTGGGATTTTGGGCTCTAGCTGGCCTCTGAGCACATTTCTTTGCACCCAGCCCAGCCCACAGCCTCTCCCATGGCTGATAACGAGCTTGACCTTTATCTTTGGTGACTCATGGCTGCTCCTGTTTCACTTGCCTGTCAAGAGCCGGCTGCCTCCTCCATGGGAAAACTCTTTGAGTGTTGACCAGGGGCAGGAGAAGCACAACCACACCTGCAGCCAGAAATCCCCTTTAGCCACAGCCATTCCACCACTTACCATCCTTTGGTGCCTCACTCACTGCTTCTGCTGTTCCTCTCATGGTGTGAAGCCAGGCTGCAATAGTGATGGCTGCTCACGGATGAGGATGATGATGAGGATGGGGATGGGGATGAGGCTGCCCCAAGGGAAGGGCACCCCGTTCCACAGCCTGAACTGCACAAAGGCGGTTTTCATTCTCTGCAAGCAGTTGCTGCATGTCATCTTGGATCAAGTGATTTCTCACCCAGCAGTAATGAGGGAAGAAAGGGGGAAAAGGCCTTCATCTCGTGAGAAGGCTGGGTACTGGGATGGAGAAGCAGCTGTCCCTGTGGGAGCAGACTGGGAGATAACATGTTATGGGTCACTATGAAGCAGTCCTCTCCACAAACCGTGCTGTGATCCATGACTGCTGCGGGTAGCGAGGGCGATGAGCTTTTGTCGAGCATCTGGGACCCCAGGGCAAAGGAAGTGGGAAGGCAGGGAGGAGGTTTGTGCTTGTAGGGGGCTGGCAGGGAGCCTGCAGTGGAATCTCAGCCCCGACCTTCAAAGGCAGGAGGCTGCTGGCTCAGTGCTGACTGTCCCCACTCCCACCCGGCTGTTTAAGGCGGCAGGTTTCACTTCTCCCTGCTTAAAGGCGACCTTGTTCTCCCATCTGGCGCGGGGCTGGGGCGGCAGCAGCGGTGACTCAGCCTGCCCACGCAGCAGCCGCCGGCCAGCTCCAGCTCTATCTGACGAGCAGGTGAAGTGATCGCTGCTCACAGGGACCTCGGACCTTGCCCTCTTTTCCCTTTTCTTCCCTTTTCCTTCGCCCTTGCCCTCCCTGGAGCTGCACTCTGCGAAGCGGCACTGGCCACGGTGCAGGCCTGGCCCCGGTGGCCTTGGGCCTCCCAGCCATGCCCGGTGGTCCCGGGCCCAGCCGGCCCTGCAGGCCAAGGGCGAGCCCGGCAGCGGCGCCTGGGGCCCGGGGAAGGCCGAGGGCGCCTGGCAGCCGCGGAGCCGCCAGCTTTTTTTTCTTAATGATTTTTTATCTCTGTGGAGAGGAAGTCGTAAAGCGATTACGTTTTATTGAAACATGACGAGGAAGGACATCCCAGCGCATGGAACCGAGTCAAGGCCAAAGCTCCGGCTTTCTGGCTGCCAGGGAGAGCAATAAAACAGAGACTCAGCCAGCAGCTCGGGCCCTGCAATTATCCCTGCTTCCCAAGGGAGATTGGGACCACGTGCCTCCATTTTTCCCTCTCCAGTCATGCTTTAGCACAGCCAGACAAGGTGGTGTCTTCAGGAAAAATGAACACGTGAGCTGGGTGGGTCAGTCCCACCTTGGTGCCCGCTGTGTGGGGTCACAGGGAAGGTGTTTCTATCACAGGGCAGCTGCTTTCTGCTTGGCATAAAAAATAAAATAAAATAAAATAAAATAAAATAAAATAAAATAAAATAAAATAAAATAAAATAAAATAAAATAAAATAAAATAAAATATAAATCAGCTCCCAATTGTGGCTGTGCTTTAGCTTTCAGACACTCATCCCACCCCAGCAGCTCCTCCTGCCAGCAAGCACCCACTACTTTATCCAGGAGGAGTTTCTGGCTGGTGCTGTGTGTGTGGGGGGCTTGGTTTGGCTTCGCAAGGCTTTTTGGGGTTGAGTTGGTTTAGGTCCTCTCTCTCTTTTTTTTTTTTTTTTTTCTTTTGTTATTTGCTGCCCCTTTGATCTGCTGGCTCTGACGACAAAAAAAAAAAAAAAAAAAAAAAAAAAAAAAAAAAAAAGCAAGCTGATTGCTGATTGCAGCTTCCCTGGCGGTGCGGGGCAAGATCTACAGTTGCCAGCAGCGTGGCTGGGAGGCATTTGGCTTCCATCTGCTCCTGCCAGTCAGCCCAGAGCCCCCATTAAGCCCTCCCAGACCAAGGGGATGAGGGAGGAGCCCCCCGAAAACCCTACTGCACCGTACCCAGATATCTCCCTTTGTGCCACTGACAAGCACGAAGGGAGCCGGTCCCCCCTCCCCTGCACCAACACCCCCTTTAATTAAAAATTGAAATCATGTAATTGCCTCTTCATTAAAGCCAATTAAAGCCCGGCTGACAAGGGAGGAGGCGGCACATTTTGCAACTTGCCGCGGAGATGAGAAAGCGCGCACCGCAATTACGGTGTCTGTTTGCTCTGCCTTCCCCCAACGTCTTCATCAGGGCTGCCTTTGAAATCGGACCCGCGGTGAGATGGAGCTGGCGGGCTCCTCGCAGCCGGCAAACCCCGCGCACTGGTCGGGCTGGGTGCTGGGGCAGGCTGCGGTGGGAAAGGGAGGCCGGGCTGCCTGCTCTCCTGCCTCTGCCTCCTCCTGCCCCGCGCCCGCAGGTGAGGCCAGGTGTGGAGCAAGGATGCTTAGGGGAGAACAAGACTGGGGGGCAGCATTCCTTGTGCCAGGCTGTGCCAGGGGTTTGCTGGAGCTGGATGACAGCTCTGTGTTTTGGTCTCCATCTCCCAGGGATGCTTCAAAGTCATGGGTGGCTCTTTTCCAGGGCGAGGAGCACCCACACGGCTGATCCCCACCCCTGCTTGGATTTGGGAACGGTGCTGACCTCACACTGTGAGGTTCAGAGTGCTGCTCGTTTGCTGTCCCCAGCCATAACAGCAGTCAGTTCCCAGGGGTTTGGTCCCAGGGTATTTATTTGCAGCCTCTTTGGCCTCACTGGGGGAAAGAGACTGAAACACCTGCTCCCCAGAAGGCACAAGATGAAGCCGGGAGTGGAGGGAAAGAGGGATCCATCCCCTGTTCTCTTTGGCCAGGAGATCCCAAAACCAGCCAGGCCATCCCTGTGACCGCAGGAGTTTCCAGCCAAAGCAGCTCCACCGAGTGCAGAGCGGAACACACGTGGAATGCTGCGGTGCTGCTGCTCCAGGTGCCAGCTCCGTGATTTTCCCTTGTGCTGCCCGGCTTTGAAACGCCTGAGCAAGCAGCCCTTGCAAACACTTTATTGCACACACGCACTTGCCTACGTTTTGACCTGAACCGTGCTTATTAACCTCTTTTTTTTTTTTTTTTTTTTTTTGTGTGTGTGTGTAATAACAGTCCGCTGTTCTTTGTAGGCAATCTGTCTTCAAAGATGGCCTTTTTGATCTTTTCATAGGCTAAGCAACAATTCAGCCTATATAAATCTCAGATTGAAAGTACATAATTTGTTTTTCCCTGATTTTTTGAAGCGGTAAGAGATGAAACGGCTCAGGGGAATGTCAGCAGCAGTTATATCTTAATTGTTTTTTCTCTGCATCAAAACGCCTTGAACTATTCACTCGTGTGCAGGAGCTCTGCATGACCTCTACAGCAAGTGCTGTAACTCCCCTAACAAGTTGTATCCCATCGCCGACTTCAGCAGTTGGCTTTAGTAGCAGCTCCAATACTCATTTTTCACCCAACCTTCATTCTCTCATGCTCTTTCTGTTCAGGCAAATCAAAGAGTTTGGAATGTGCCTTAAGACAGGAGCATGAAAAGGAAGAAGGAAGACCAGATAACTGGGTTAAGTAAAAAACAGTATTAAAAAAAAAGAAAAAAAATAAAATCCCAACCTCCTCCTGTGACCTTAATAGAGTTGATCAAATAGTCATTAATGCTATAAATAGCAAGTTCTCATTTATCCCTAAAAGGTGGGCTCAAAAAACCAGAGTGAATTTACTTTGCAAAAAAAAAAATTTAACAGCTCACAAGGAATATTTGCACAGTGCCAAAAATTATATCAATGATAGATCAGACCATCCTATGCTGTTTGGTTTCTGCGCCAAACAGGGGCAAATTATTATTTTTTTGTTCCACCCTTTGGGTTGTGATGAATGATAAGTAAATTCCCTTCTCTAGTGTTTCTCTTCAGCCTTTTTTCTCAAGCTGGGATGGGTCTAGTATGGGTTACATCCACCTTGCAGATGCTGGGTGCGAGCAGGGAGGCGGGGGCCAGCCAGCAAGAGGCCACAGCATCACTGGTGATGCTTTTTTGGGAAAGGAAACTTTGCTGGGAGGGATCTTTTTGGCGGGGGGGGGGGGGCGGGGGGGGGTGTCTGTTACCAGGGAGGCTCCTAGAAGCCAGGAAGCCGTGTGGAGCAGAGCTGGCAACTGCAGCACAGGCTCACTGGGTTGTATTAACCTGCTCTGGCATCCCCACGCGGTGTCCAGATTCCCACGGTAAAATCTGGAGGGCAAGGCAGCTTGTGCAAGAGGCGAGCGCTGCTGGGTGGAGCGAGCGTTTTTGCTTGTGTAATGGCGAGGTGAACCAGCAGAGAGGAAAGCCAGTCTGGAAACAAAAGCTGGCACTTGACAAACTGCTCAGTCTTCATTCACATGATGCCTCATTAACAGCGCACAGGCTTGGATTTTTTTATATTTTTTTTTTCCCTTTTCTTTTTCTTGGATGCTTGTCAAACCAGAGTGACTTAGGGCATCTATTGTTTAGGATTCGTGGCCCTGGCCCGTGAGAGGCTGCTGGTATTTAGGACATCAGTATGAGCAAATGGAAAAAAAAAAAACAAAAACATTTCTTCCTGCTATTAGTGTGATGACTGTAAACGATTTGGGAAAGGAAGGATGAAGGTTTTTCCATGCCCAGGTCACAGCTACTGCAAGAGTTGTTTGCACACCAATTTGTAGTGAAAAACATGGACAGCGAAGGTAAAAACTGTGAGGACTTCAGCTTCAGGGGAGGAGTCCTGAACAAGATATCGACATAAAATCAATTCCCTGTACATTTTAGTTGGGGAATAATGCAGGTATTTATCCTTGGGAAGAGGCAGACGATAAAGAAGCATGAATGCACTACTCTATTTTTTTCATAGGTTGCCATTTGTCAGACTCAGAATGGTTTGGGTGTGAAGGGACCTTCAAGATCATCTCGTTCCAACCCCCCTGCTATGAGCAGGGATATCTTCCACTAGACCGTGTTATTCAGAGCTCCATCCAGCCTGGCCTTGAACACTGCCAGGGATGGGACAGCCACAATTTCTCTGGGCAACCTGTGCCAGTGCCACACCACTCTGATAATAAAGAATTTCTTCCTAATATCTGAACCTGCTGTCTTTCAGTTTGAAGCCCCCTCGTCCTGTGAGTTTATGTCCTCCATTTAGTCCCTCTGCATCTCTGCTGTCAGCTCAACTGGAAAGGATGTTTCCTGAGCTAGAACTGTTTCCAACAGGGCTGGAGCAAAGATGCTTCAGAAGAAGGTGCACATTTCAAGCACAAGTGAAAAGCACCACTGGGGTGGCGCTACCTCAATGCAACGTCAGGCAGCCGGGCCACGTCTCACATCTTGAACTCACCTGTGCATCCCTGAGCTCGCAGGGAGCAGCGAGTGATTTCCTGGTGCTGAACTAGTCTGACCTCTTCTTACGTGTCCCTCTGCAGCGTGGGGCTCTGGACTGCGCTGTGCTGAGCTGGCTTCCCAGCGAGACCTCATTTGCTTGAGGAACTGCCGGCAAGGCAGCATTTAACTGAGCGTGAATCTATTACCAGTCTCCTTTACTTTAAAACAGGAAAAGCTTGTTTAATGGGGAGAGTGCGAACACACAGAGACCATCTTAATTTTTCCAGGTACCACAGATCCAAACAGCAAACCCCAAATAACTGAACATACTGAAGTTGAACCGAAAGCTCTGTTATCCCAAATACCAAATTTTCAGGAAGGTACCCTGATGCTGTGCCGGACTCCTGAGAAACCACAGGCTGTCCCCTGTGGGACAGGGAGTTTCAGCTGGCAGCAGAGCATTTGCCATTTGTTGCTGTATCAGACAGGGCAGCAGGGCAGTACCTCCAAGGCTCTCTTCCTAGACAACCCATGCGCTGAGAGGCTGTTAATAACGCTGTATCCCGAGCAGGCGACACGCCAGATGAATTTCTCCTGGAGTAATTCCAGCTGCTTCAGCTTTCAGGCCCAGAACTGGAGTTTTTTTCCTCCCTCAGATGAGAAGCCACCAACATGAAGGCTGCATCACTAAAGTGTGTTCCCATGGACTAAATTTCAGGGTTTTTATCAGGGTGCTGAGATTCATTTATTTGTCTCACAGCCCAGTCTTCAAAACACACCAGTATTTTTAAAAATGTTTTCATTTAAAGAGCAACTTGTGGATTTTGCCACACTCACACTCCGTCCAGCCTGGATATTTACCACGCAGCCTGGATTTATCCAGCCATGACATTCTGCCTACCACCTCACCAGTTCTTCATACTCTGTTAGAGGAATGAGCTGTACAGGTAGCAGTTCGTTTCCTGTAGACAAAGTCTGTAAGTGAAAACAGAGAAGTCTAAGAACTGCTCATCTCTGCCATTATCAGTGAGATCTGCAATGGGAAGAGCACGGCTGGGCTTTGACAAGATCTGTTTTCTATTAGGCTGTGTCAACCGGCATTAACTATGTTTGAACGAATCCCAGCTCAGCTTTCCCACCGCTTTCCCTAGGACAAACATCTTGCTAGGCAGCTTCACTACCCACCCATCTCATTTGGCTCCCTCGATGCTGGCACATTTGCTGCACATGTTCTGGAATTTCCCGTTTTCTCGAAATTAAAGTCAGCCTTTCAGGATTCATGCACATAAATTACTTTGGTGTGCTAATTTGCAGATGTTTATCTCCAGGTAGCAGCACTCCTGTTTAACCATGTAGTGGAAAGTACTGCTTGAGGATGGGGAACTAATTTTCAGTTTCTTCCAATATACAGAGAAATAAACCAGGTCAAATATCTGTATTTGGTGGCCCTGGCACTGTGCTGAGCCAGTCTGAACATGGGCAAGCTCCATTGGTTATTCCTGTCCTTGTCAGAAATGCCTTCACACTGCTCTCCGTGCCTGCCAGAGTGCACTGCAGTCAGACTAGGTTACAAAACCTCAGTTTTTAAAATAAAGCCCAGAACCTATCCCTGTTCCTGCCTTCTTCCCTCATTCCTGCCTTAATACTATGGCACCTGAGCATTAGTGTTACATTTTCTGACTGCAAGGTCAGATGTGGGAGTACCTCAACAATCATAAACCAGTTTGTCCCCCAGGACCTCATTCAGTCCATGACCAAAGTGCACAGATCATGTGGAATCTTGTAGCAATGCTGCTGCCCTAAAAACCCCAACTCCTACCAAAGATTCCAGACTGTTTACTTGCAAATTGAGCAAGTTTGTTCTGATTTACATCACAGACCTGTACACTGCTGTATTTACAAGGGCTCCTGTTTTGGCTTTTGGCAAAGGCAGATGTTGAGCCAGGAGCTGTGAGGCCAAACAGCTGGAAGGTGCTGTGTTTAACACTCCACCATTCACAGCAGGATGCTCATTTCTCCTAAGGAAGCATTAGGGACCAGACAGGCACCACCAATCATGTTTCACAACTTTAATAGAATATTCTATCTATTCTGTACAAATTGAAAACACCGTATTAAGTTACAAATGTGTAAGGTAAGGCTGGAGCACTCTACATGCCTGGTCACAGTGTTGATACAGCTGTTATTCAACTGCTGCCAGAGGTTGGTAATGGATGCTGAAACTCGAAACCTTAAGTGCCACAACAAACAACAAAAGGCAGTTTTGAAGACTTCAGAACTTTAAATAAAACAAACTGTGGAATGGAATAATTTCAGTGTTGCAAGTAAGACACCCAAACTTCAGATTTATTGAACTGATTCATTTTGATAAATTTCCGTGTTCATAGTGAGAGGTCCTTTCATGCTGGACACTAAGCAATAAGACTACTGAAAATTGGTTCTTTGGCTGCAACCCACTTCCACCAACAGCAACAGTTTGGCCTTTGCATTTTGATCTTCATCCTGGAGAGTTGTCATTTTGATGCAAGTTTGTTTCTTCTGTCTAGACTACTACATTGAGACCACTTTGAATTACCTGTTTTACAAGTACCCATATTGTATGCAAAAGAGGAAGAAGATTTTTCAAGTATATTAAAAACTATTAAAAAGCACTAATTCTGTCAAAGTACTTACAAACATGAATAAATAAATAGTAAGATGAACAACTAAGTCTCAAATATGACACCCTCTTCAATGAAGTAAAATTACTTCAACTCAACTGGTTGTACTGAGATAATAAATATGACATTTAAAGCTGCTCAAGCACTAGTTCGATTTGTAGGTTGCAAGAAACATTAAAAAAGGGGGGAGGGAACTAGCAAAAAAGTCATATTGCTCTATCTGTTTCAGCTACCATACATGTAAATCCATTTACTTTAGCTTCTCAGCACATTGCTATTCCACAATTTTCAATGTTGAGCAAGAAAATGGATAATCCTCACATGGTAGTCTGGACTATTCCCCTATGCATAGGGCAAAAGGCTCTAAAGGCCTACTGACATACTTAGCTACAGTGTACCAACGGCTGTAGAGTGTGCTTTATTTAAACCTCATATTTCCCAAATGCATTGAAGTTGCCACTGTACATGTTAAGCAATAAAGTTAGTGAAAATCATGCATTTTAAAACAAATTATTTTTAAGCATTGTTAATAAGATTGTGCTGCAGCGATAGAATATCCTGAACTGCAGGCCAGGTATCCAACTATTTGTTACAAGTTGTTCAAATATCACTTCCAAGTGGTATTTCCTTATTACTGTTGTTTGCATTCAGCAGGTTGGCTGGACTCTTTCTGCATAAAAGGAAAAAGAGAAAATAAACAGTTAAAAATCAAACTGGCATAAAAGAAAACACTTCAACCCAGAGAAACTGGCTATGCATTTCTGAGCTAACTAGGTATCACTAGCATGTACAAAAAGTGCTACATGAAAACTCAAGCTACATCATAAAGGCCCAACAGTCACCACATTTACTGGGTTTCCCCTTGCCCCCAGCTGCTTGATACCCCATAATTTTTTTACCTATTTTTGTGCTGTTAACACTGCATCCTGTAGGCCAAGGTTCAAACAAATAAGAAAGCAAACCACCACCTACTCCCCTCAACCAGAGGCTCTATTTGACTTCCAGCCCTATTAAACCACTTTAACAATAAACTGCCACCTCCTCCAGCTCTGAGGAGGGAGGAAGGCAGGTGGCTCATTCGGCAGCACGTCTGAGTTTTTCCTTAGGAGCCTTTCCCTTTCTGCTAAGGTGATAAAAATGTAATTAATGTGTTGATTTCTTCTAGGTTCTGCATCACCAGCAGGTAACTATTCAACAATTTAACACTGGGCAAGAAGTCCATATGTTAATCTGAATATGTAAAAGTAGAAACACCTTCATTAGGTAGTTAAACAACTTCCCCTTTGGCAAAAGGAAGTGTATTTGGGAATGAGAACAGGTACTCAAACAGCTAAGAACTTCAGGTTTACACTGCACTTTTTGCTTTTTTTCCATTGTATAACAGCGTTCTTGGAAAGCAGGAAATTTTCCACTTTGTTTCTCCCCTTACTATTCTTAATATAGTTTATTATACACAAACAGCAGTCACAGAAATCTGCTGCAGTCTAGTAAAGAAATATACAGACTAAAACACGACTAAAACACGACACCCTGAACGCCACTGATGCAAAGTAAATTCTTAGTTACTACCCTAAAAAAGAGGTTTATGTGTTATAAAATATGTACCCATGCCAATTCAGTATACATCAAGTAACCAAGAGCTAAGACAACTGAAGCATTTTGCTTCTAGTGAGGAAGAATAGGTGCAGCTAATTTAAACTCCCTTATCATGAAGTTTTGCCCTTGATAATCTGCACTAAATCCAGGCTGGTTTTCTGTTCCTCACCAAAACTGCTTTATGGTCAGAGTGGTCACCATAATTCCCACTGCAATTCAGGATTAGAGCCAAATGCACAGATGTGTCAGAGACCTTTCAGACTTCTTCCTGGTATTCCCTACCAGCATATCTGGCTAACTTTAACTTTGTTCTCCCTCGTCTGCCTGAAGTTCCAAGTAACACTGATGTGAAACAAATTGCACTGATCGGGGACTAAATACAGGAAAAGGGATATGTTTACACAGAACACAAAATTAGTATGTATTCTTGCTCCTAAATTAAAATTTAATTGCCACTGGTAGTACATTGCATGCTATTCCTCTTTATTGAGGGACAGGCAAAAACCAGCAGCGTTTTTATCTAAAGTTTTCTAAAGATTTGTATTCTTCTTTTAACTGCTTGGTATTTGAACATGGCCAGAGTAGTGTGCAGGCATCATCACTTCCTCTCCTCTTTTATTCTGGATAAGAGCCATGATAAAATAACAAACCTGCTATTTAAAATGTACTTAAAAAAATCTTTCCATCTCCTTCCTTCCTTCCTAGTCACCTGTTATATTTAGATCAAGACACACTTAGGTTGACCACTGCAACCATTTCTGCCAAATTTTAATGATCAACCAAAACACTTGTTATATTTTCCAATAAACTTCATTATCTTTTCCTCATTTCTGTAAACACTTAAATCACATTTACTGCATATAACTGTTTACGCTGTAGAAACTGAGTCACAGAGAACACAAAGCTATTTTCTAAGGATCTTTCAGTGTTGATTGCTGTTCTCAGGCAAAAAAAAAACAAAACACATACAGTTTGAGAGGTTCCCAGATCTGAGTCAGTTGTTGGAGGGTTTTGAGACAAATACTGCTATTTTTATGCTATTTTTAGGTTACACTTGAGGGTGTCTCTATGTTGGCCATATATACAAAATGCTTAAGCAGGCCCTAAGTATCAAGGCAGTATTTCAGATCCAGACTCCAACATAATCCACATTCTCCCACCACTTTAACACATAGCACTGCCCTTGCTCAGGAAGCCAGCATGTGAGCTCCGCGCTGCCTTCACCTACCCTCAGCCCCATGCAAAGCATCTCACAGCCTAATCCCAGAGGACACCACCACACAGAAACCATAATTCCCTTCCAGTTACAGCTGTTCCAGCAGGCACATGCACACTGAAACTCATCTCTGGCCTTTGCTGGCTCCTGTAGGATGAGAGTCCAGCCCCAGGCTGTGAGTGTGATGGAGAGCTGACAGCCACACTCCCTCAGGTTGGGCTTTAAAGCCTGAGCTTGCTCTTCCTGCAGAGCTCAGACTTGGTCACACTGGGTCAGCCAACCACTACCACTGATTGCCTTAGCCTCTGTGCCATTTCTCACCCCATCCCGGCCAGGTTTCCATTCATGCTCTATTTCCCTAAATTAACTTCCCACGGTATCTTAGAAAGGTTGGGAAGTGCATTGGCCAGGCAATAAAAACCAGAGGGACTTGAGCTGGCTAAGATAAGGAGGAATTGCATCTTATTTAAAACTAAATTTAGCAGTAAACACACATACTCAAGATCTCTACCAGGGCTAACAGAGACAAGAATTCTTTTGGTTGTAAACAGATCCTTTACAGTAACCATAAGCTGATTTAAGTTCATTCTAAAATTTGTAGGATTTAAATTTTTTTATATCTTTGAAGTATTTCATAGTCACTTATTCTGTGCAAGGAGTTTAAACTACTCCAGGCCTTGAATTTCAGTTTGAAATGCTGTTCCAAAGAATATGAACAAGCTGAGTGAGACTGCCACCTGTTTTTTCCCTTTTGCTAACAAAGATCAATATATAGCTTTTTGTTACTGCCACTCACTTATTGCATCACTTCCTTGGAATTAAAAATTGCACCTAAAATTTGCAAGAACATAGAGCTAAAAGAGAGAACAAAGTAGGTCTGAGTTAATACTGCTTTTAAGACTTTCCTACACAAACCCCACCGTGTCTGCCCACCCAGTAAAACTGGTGTCCCAGAGGATGGGGACATAAGCCCAAAATTTCCATGCCATTTATTTTAGCCATTTTGTTTTTTTCAAAACAGATCCTGAAGGAAAGATCCTGAATTTCTGTTACGTCTTCAGTGTTTAAACACACTAGGCAAGATACAATTCCTCGGTGATTCAAAGCACAATCAAGTCTTTATCTTCTTACTTTTCCAATCCACTTTTTGGGAAGCTTCCCATCTGCTAAAGTAGCCATGCAGGAACAGGCAGATCATCAAGATCTCATCTGACTCCCCAAGAACTCTGCTGCCAACAATGGTATCAAGGCAGGCAGCAGGCACTAAATCTGATGTCCTTTCCCATGGAGAAGATAGAAAGCCTTTCTGAAACACCTTCAATGGAATAGTCCAATAACAGGACCTAAAGCTGAATCTTATCTTTATTTCCTATTCTATGCTACTGAATGAGAAAAAGCAAGGATATCAGAATGTAAACCCAGAGCTAGCTGGAGTTAAATAAGCAGCCCTAACCCAAACTGCCTCCCTCCACAACAGGTTCTGGAAATGAATTTGCTGCTGACAGGTCCTGCCACTGTAACTCAGAAGGTCTTGAAGCCCATGCAGTCTCACACACACAGAGCAGCTCTTTTGCTCATGAGTCAAACCAGCACTCTGCATTACCCTGTCAGCTACTTCTCAATTCAAGCACAGCCTCAGCAAGGTAAAATAAAGGCAGCTAAAGGAATGGGACATGCAAGCACATAGAAAAACACACTAGACAGAACCAGCTACATTATCTAGTTTTTTAACTACTTTCAATCATTTGACTGCTCAGTCTTCCAAAGCCACAACTTGTATATGGCACAAGTGTTTTGTGTAAGAGATGATAATGATCTGGTTGTATCTGAACAACTCAAATGTACTTAAAACTCACAGGAAGGAAGGAGGAAAAGTTTACAAAGCAGAAAGTGTTGACATGCAGCAAATGTACTACAACAATAAAGGAGGAGGTAATATGGAAATGACTGAAAAGGAGAAACTGGATTTAAAAGAAAAACAGGCCAATTATTTTTGTGTACATGGAAAAGAAAACTCAACTAGATAAGAAAAGCAGGGGGTGGGAACTGGAAGGCAAAGAAAAGCGAGGAACAGGGAAAAAGAGGACCAAAAATGGTACAAGCAGGAGAAAGAATGGAAAACAGGACAGGACCAGGGCACCAGTGTCAAAAAAAAAAAGAAATAAAAGAATTCCAAGTTGACTTGAAAAACTGGCCAACAATTTTTAACTGTAGGGAGGCAGCACAGCTGTGTAACAGACTGCAGCAGGACACTGGATAAGCCACTGTGACAAACAGATGTTCTACTACTGCAGGTGAACCACCAGTGCGTGTATGCTGAGGCACCAAAAACCAACACAGAAGCACAGCTCCATTTAGAGTTTAACAAAGGCAAGGAAGGGCACCATCCATGCAGAAGGAACGAGCTAGAAGGATTATAGCTTCTTCTAAATAATTGAAATAAAAAGACACAAGCCTAAAATACAGGGGGGAACAAGTATGGAGGCTGTTGCAGGCATTGTTCTCTGTGAGGAATGGGATGAAAGGTGAAAGATGACAGTATACAACAGAAGGAACTTTTTCTTTCTTCTTTTAAATGAAGAGACAGATGAGGAGAAGAACAATACCTGTGCAAAATCATGAGAGATCAAGAAAAGGCTTCTAAGAGTGACTGCCTGCCTTTGTCAGGCAGCATAAATAAGATGCTGGAAAAGGCATACTAAGTAAGCAGATGACTTGGAAGAGTTTAGGAAGAGCAGAGAAGATATTTAAGAAATAATTTGCAAGTGCATTAGGAACAGTAAAGAGATGCAACATCAAACCAGAAACAAGGAAAAATAGAGTCTGGCAAGTCTCAGTATCTTTTATCATGACATACAGTTTGATTGCTACAAAGGCAAAGCAGAAAATGTGCCAGGAAGGCACAGTGTCATTCTGAAAAATCTACTTTAATTATATGATTTAAAGGCACTCATCTCTACACTCATTTCTTTGTATTTTTACTAATAAAACCTAAACTCTGAAGTCACCATTTCCCCACTTCTTTTCCCCGTACAAGAAAAAAAAAACAACCAAACAAAAAACAAAACCAAAACAAAACAGAAAACCCTAGAAAACAAACCACATTACATGACTACAAATGGGACTCTTGAAGATAGGTATGAATGGAATTCCACCTTACCTAGAAATGTATGAATGAATAACAGACTTATATTACACCTAAATGGGAAAAAATTGAAAGGAACTGTCAGCATGGATGAAAAGTGAAATGTACAAAATAATACAGGAGGCAACAACCATAACCTTCCAAGATAACTTCAGCTTTTTTTCCCCTACAGAATACCAAATCCTCCAGAAGGATACTTCACACAAACATATGTTGATGTAGAACTAACATTGTTTCTCGGCTGTCCAACTTTTTCCCATTACAGGTACACCACTGCATCTGAATGCTACAGAGCAGAGTCAGAATATCCATTTTTGCCAATCTAACCCTGTTTGGTTGATCTTTGTACAAGACAGACTTTCTTTACTACACAGAATTTCTCATTAAAGAAAAACCAACTTGACTCTTGATAGTAACAAAAACCATTTACTAATGATAGGATGATGTATAAAACTGTACCAGAAGAGTGACGTGTCAAGCTGCTGTTAAGCCTTTTATCCAAAGATCAAGCAGCGTGCCTTTCACTTTTTCATCTGTCTTTATAAAAAATTGAAAGCTGATGTTTTAAGAACTACATGATCACAAGTCTGTCATCACTGTCCCAGCTTCACTAAACATAAGTATTTACTATGAGTGAAGAACTGAAAAAATACCTATCAGAAGGAACATTAACCCTCAAGGCTGAATTTTAAGCCAGGTATCATAAAGTTTAAAATTCAAAGTTGAGTACTGACTTTTTTTGATTTCTAACCAAGTACAGACATGTAGAGTCTAATCGGCAGCCATCAGGACAACGATAAAGAACAATTCTAAGGAGAAGAAAATAAACAAACAAGCTAGTTGAGATTTGTCAGACTAATTCTAGCTTGAAGTCCAGCCAAAGAACATCTGAATATGACCTTTCTAAAGGAAAACTGTATCAGCATTACAGAGATGCCATTAAGAAGCAAAGGCACACAGTTTGGAAATTATCTCAGTGTATGCTGGAAGTCAAAACCTGCATTTTCTCTGGTAGAAACATTTAACTCCTCTTTTAAGAGCAATTTGAGTCTCAAGATAATAAAACATTGCAGTCAGAAGCTATGGTGTGATTTTGATTAATCTTTTCACAAATTATCATACCCTTAACTACAATGTTATGACTAAGAACACAGAAGTCCTTACCTTAGGGTCACTCTCTGCATCTTCCTCCTCTTCTCCCTCCTCTTCCCCCTCCAACTCCTATGACAAAATAGAGATAAACTAACAGAAATTAAAACAGGTTAAAAGTGCAACTTTTTGTAATGGACAGAAAGCAAATTAGCAAATTATCACTGCATTCCAAAGTGTTTCAGATGTCAGCATTGGGCTGATTTAAAAGAATTCAGCATCTTCCAAGTTTTAAATGCCAATGTTTTAGAACATGATATAAAGGTCTCAGTATGGCTTAAGGCAACCTTCCTATGTATGCTGCTGCAGTCCCACAACAATTTTTAAACTTCTACCTAACAAATTGTTTGGAATTTTAGTTGGGGTAATAGGTTTATATGCCTGATTTTGTTCTTTATTTCAGCATTCCTCCATATAGTCTGTTTATTTTGATTACTGTGGACAGGCTATGCATTCCTGTGCAGGAATTTTGCACTCAGTTTTACACACAACTACATCCAAGTGATAACATCTGGCACTGGAAACTGATTTAAAATACACACACACACTTCTATCACTTCTATCACTTCTATCAATACCCAGCTTAAAAAAATATAAATATTAAGATGTTAGTCCCTCAACAGCCTAAGCACAGAGGAAAAAGAGACTGCATGCTGAAGGCTGCCAGCTCACATCAGTTCAGCAGCTTGATAACCTCTGATGCACTCTGCTATGCTGAAGCTGACAGCAGTCAGGGATGTACAGGGATGACAAATTAGCAAAAACAGCACAGTAAAAGCAGTAAAGCAAAAGATGTCAAGGATATTAGTTCACTTAAGTGTGGTAACATTTAGTGGTTTTGTGTAAAGCCTGTCATAGTGTTTGTGTTCATACAATATTATTGCAAATAGACCAGAGCCAGCCTGAATTATTTATGCTCAGCAGTTGCACACTGCCCCTTTTTTACTTTGCATTTGGTAAGACCCAGTCTTCAAGCTTATGACAACTAAAAGCTGACAGCTGAATTCCACTACCACCTAAGGAACAGATATTTATCATGCAGCACTCTAGGAAAAAAAAAAAAAAAAGCTTGTCTTTAATTTTTGACTCACGTCAGAAAACAGCTTCCAAAATACTAGATAAAAAATGGATATATGCTCTTGCAGAAAGTACTTTTATGAAAAGGAAAAATCAGGCACAGTTTTGCAAGTCATGAATGCTGAACTCCTTTGGAAAGAAGTACCATGCACAAGAGCATTTATGAAAAACTGTTTTCTGCTCCATACAGAACTAGGATGAATAGGTAATCAGTAATTATAAAGAACACAGTGTGCATCTCACCTCCTCTTCACCTTCCTCATCTTCTTCAAACTGAAAAACAAACCCAAGGTTTAATTAGCTCACTAGTATTTGCATAAAAATTTCTGCAGTAATAGCTGTAGCATATTCAAACACTATAACTGAAACTAAGCCCCTTCCAGAAGCAGATTAACAACATACAGCAAGCTGAATGACCCTTTTCTATCCCCAGGTAGCAGGAATCTCTTCAGGGCTTTTTTTTTTGTTATTCTCATGTAATTAATACTTCACCCAAGTCTAATCAAAAAAGGAGAAGAATGTTTCTATGTGCTGACTACTAAACAAAATGCTAATTGCATACATACGTTATCATCATCCTCTATGGCTTCCCCAGTGAAATACAGCACAGCGCGAGGGACTATCCTTTCACGGAAGAAGTGTCCAATTTCAAAATCTGCTGCTAAAGTGAATTCTGAGTCTTCATCCTGTAAGACAAGTCAGTTTGAGTTTTCTACTGCAAATGTGATGTGCTACACAGAAGCAGATGAAAATATTTCAAAGTAACAGGTTTGGGAAAACGTCACACTGTCAGCACCAGCCTTCAGGGCACAGGTGCTTTCGGTATACTTAACTAACAGTTAAATCTAAATCTAGTTTTGCAGGATTGAGATTTTTTTGTACAAGCTTCCTACTTTCTACACACAGGCTAGTGTCCTACTGAGCCACCTTTTATTAAAAAGCTCATATAGACTTGGCTGGCTCTGGCATCTGACACTGCAGAACTGTTCAAAATGCTCCAGACTGATTTTTAAAGAAGTGCTGCTGAGTGGGCAGGGAAAGTGACCTTCCCAACAGTGACACCCAACAGTGACCACTGGAGATATCTTGTGTAACAGTGAGCTGTCAATGGATTACTTGGAGAAGTTGGCAGTATCTTTCACTTTACCAAGGTGAGGCCCAGCTTTGTCAAAAGCAAAAGTAACAATAAAAATATACAGTACTTGATAAAAAACCCTATAGTCACTATACAGTGACCCGGCAAAAAGGATGTGGCAAAAAGCAATTGTGCCATTTCAGAAACTTACCAATGACTCTCCATCACCAGATACTGCAAAAAGAAAGGAAAACAAATTTAAGAAACGCTTGTATAGTCTCACCCCTCTTGATAATCAAGATGACAAAACACAGTACAAAGACCTTCTCATACCAGAAAACATTGAGGTTATACAGGCTTCACAAGGTAGCTATTAAAACTATGACAATTCAGATTAGGATTAAGTTAAACCTACGGAAATCATAGGTATAAAAATTTCATGTGTTATATTAAAGCATCAAAGCTGCCATGCAGATGTCAAAGATTTTTGCACAGGAAAGACTCTTTCTACAAGGATGGGTTCAGAGGACATGCAGATCAACGTATTTAGCTTCTCTATTAATACTGTAATTACAGTAACTTCATTTAGCTGGAGCACTACAAATCATCTCCTCTCCCTCAAAACAACTGGAACTAAATAGATGAACATTTTGACATGAATCTGCAAAGCATTGTTGAGAAGAGGTCCAGTACTGTAACCAGCATGGAACAGCGTGGGTGTTTAGTTTGTTTCATGAAAAAAAACAACCAACAACAACAACAAAAATCAATGCAAAAAACTCCCAACACAAATTAAAATGTACTTCCCTTTTCTACACTACCATGTGATCTACTGTGAAAGTCATCACTTGGCTCAGTTCTCAAGTTGAAAATGCAAATATCCACTGCCAGCAGATGTCAGTGTCTTATCTTATACAGCTAATTCCAAAGTGTACCCTTTGAGTATTTAAAAGAACAATGTAACACCAACAGGAGACAAATCTCCATCCTTTCCTCAAAGCAACAACAAAAATTAAAGTACATTTCTGTACCAAACCACCCCCAACTTTGAAAATACATATCCCATGTTTCTTAACCCACACAGGTGGGGATTTGCAGTGGTAATTACAAGGGACAGGTAGTTCATAATAGCCCACAACAGAACCAAGAACCATTTTGTTCAGTCCACCTCTGGAAGCACAGAACGGTTTGGGCTGGCAGGGGCCTTAAAGATCATTCAACCCCCCACCCCTGCACAGGGACACCTTTCAGAAGACCAGGCTGCTGAAAACCCCATCTAGTCTGGCCTTGAACACTTCCAAGAATGCCCAGAGAAGTTATGGATGCCCCAAACTCTTCCAGTGTCTCACCATTTTCACAGTCAAGAATTTCTTCCTAATATCTAACCTAAACCTGCCCTCTCTAGGCCTAAAGCCATTCCCCTTGTCCTGTCCCTACATGCCCTTGCAAAAAGTCCTTCACTGCCCTTCTTGTAGGACCCCTTTAGTCCACAAAATAAACTACTTCCCTCATCTATGTCTGCAGAAGAGGACAATACCAAGAAAAGACATACCAAGAAAAAAATAATGGTTTTGGAATCCATCTAAATTGTTTAATATGTGAGTCCATATCTAGCATTAGACTAGGAAAATGAGAAAATTATGTACCAACTATCAGGGATCACTAATTAATCACAGAAGAAGCTACAGAAAATTCTGTCACTTGACACAGAGGTTTCAATGAAACCACTATGCTGTAACCAATAATGGAACACGTTTCTTTTGCATGTTAGAAACAAACTGATGCATGGAGCCATCCTGTGGTAAAACATGTCAACTTCTTTAAGGGAGTCTATGAGAGATTCTTTTCCATACTATGAATCTTGCTTACACAGCACACCTATTGGTCAAATTCTACAGAATAATATCAGAACAAAATAATCTGTTTGGACAGGCAAGAGTTTGCAATCTTCCTCTAGTAAGCACTTTACAATGTAGCAGCATGAACAGCTTGAATGTTTAAGTCACACAAATACAAATATATATGAACATATTTTAAGTATCTTAAATTCTTAATTTCCAAACTTACCCTTTATTGGGCTGAAGAAGTTAAAAAAGGAATCATTAGGTACTTGTTTAGTAATTGTCCGAACTGTGCCTCGGCCCTTGTGTTTCTGTTTCTTCTTGATTGTTTTAACTGTAACATTTTTTCCTTTCTTCCAGTCAATGGTACACCTAGAGACAGCAGGTGAGAAACAGCATTTTACCACAAGGCACCAGGCTAAAGAAGGAACTGAGCAGAAGAGCAGCAACATCAAGGCCAAGATGGCTTATCACTCTCTGGATAAAGCTGCTTGACAAAATATGAAGTGGATCATAGTTCTAGAGATGATGTGTATGTTGGACAGGTCAAATACTTCCCTAAATGAAAATGCTATACAAGTTTGTCTTGGCAGAGTAACCACTGCCCCCACTCCACCTGTAATTCAGTACCTCTGGCCCAACAACTGGACTTCTGTAACCAAGATTAGCAGGATTAAGCAATTCCAGGAAAAAATCTCACCCGTCAGACCATCAGAAAACAATACATTTTATCCCTTAACTACAGGTCAAGGCAGTGTCCATTTACCCTAAAAATGCACGTCCAAAGAGCGGCCAGCAGACAAGCACATCAAGCTGAAAAAAGCCTAATTTTCAGTTCCATTTTGCTGCTGTACAAACCAACACTCAATGAAAACTCTCTCTCCATTCAAAAAAGTTTTACCCAAAACTGCACATGGCAAAGATGGGCAAACACAGCTAATTCTCCTATAATGGAAATAATGGTGTCACAGTAAGCCTTAAATGCCTCAAAAATATCTCATCCTATAGACAGATGGCCAAAGCCACCAGTTTCATACTTAACCCGTGTAACAAGGCACAGACATGTTTTCCTGCTCTACTTGTACCATACCTAACACCTTTTTCAGGAAACACCAAGTGAACTCAGAGTTCTGACAAATCAGCAATCCAGGAAAGCATTCTTTTATAATATTGAAACAGAAAATATTTTGCTGTAATGAACTAAAGTTTTCTTTAAAAAGGAGTAATCTGTAACTTAGGCACAACTTTCACTGAACATCCAAGACATTTTGCCTCACTGCAGGTGAATGCTGGATTCAAAAGCCAACATGTAGCACTAAAAATCAAGAAGTAAAAGGTTTTGAGGTTGTCAGCATTCCTTCAAAAGACCAAGTATTTGGCATTTCTTAAGTGTGAGTTAGAAAACCTCAAAAACCAAACCACAAAAACATATCCTCAAAGGGGTAGGAAAAAATCCTAAAAACCAAATATTCACCAACAGAAAAGAATACTTAGATGCTAAGAAAAATAGGATACAAAAAACATTTTTTATTTGTCTCAGTTCTGCTCTGGTGTGGCACTGGAATTTGGTTATAGAGCAGAGATCATGGATGGGAAGAGAAAGAGTTAAGTTAGATGGAACAATTATTTTACCCCCAAAAAACTCTTATTTGGTGTTCAACTCAACAGACTGCCCGAACAGACACGAGAATTTCCCATCCACAGCTGTTTTCTGAACACGTTTTGCAAAAACAATAAAAAAAAATTTTTAAAAAATTGCTGCATTAGCCACAGCTGCCAGGATCAAACTGCATGGCCTTTATGTTCCAGCCCCACAACTGGCTGAAAGAACACACAACACACACGACCTATTCCTGCCTGATAATAATAAACCAATTCCTGCTGGAGTAAAAATTGCTGAGGAGATGACAAGAATCCAAGAGAGTCCAAGGCTACTTATCAGACTGAGGAGGGGGGTAGTCTGTGAAAAGTAATGATTAAAAATTATTTACCCAGTTAAATTTACCCATAATTGAGGTTTATTACCTCAATTAGAGAACTATAAAATTCAAAAGGTGGTCAATTTAAAATGTACACAATGTTAAAATATATCTCCATCTATATCTCCATCCATATACATGTTACTTCTGCATGCTGAGACTAACACCATCATCATCCCTACAAACATTCCCAGTTTTGAAGTCAGGAACGATTTTATCTTTACTAATCATTATCACAGTAAGCAAAGAAAATATGTGTTTTTACTTCAGAAGCTTTTTTGAATTTCACTTTTCCTTACCCCTCACAATCAACAATTTCAGGTCCTTCAAATGAAAAGGGATCTGTCTTGTCTGGCTCCGACTTCATCTTGTATGTTTTTGTCAGGACTGAATTAGAAAAGTAGTCATTGGGCCCAAAGTGGAACTCTAATGAGAAAGACTAGAAGAAATTTTATGTTATCACTAACTTTCATCTGTGAAATAGTGCATCAGCATAATTATCAATTATCAAACTCTGAAAATAAGAAAAAAAATATGGCAAACATATTTCAACTACAGCAGAAGCAGGAAATTATGAATGTCAACGAATTTCAAATGTGCAAGAAGCTACAAGAACCTTGGCTTAGATTCAAACTGTAAACAGGTAATTAGTACATTTCACTCACCTTCACATATAGAACTGCTGTCTTAAAAGCAACCTCAGAAATAAGTATTTTGAGAGGTCTTGATTTCATTTCCTATGGAAGCCTCTCATCATCCTTGCACTAGGGATGAAGTTGTTATTCTCAAGTCATTTTAACATTAGAACACCACCATGTGGTTCTATTGCTCCCCCAAGTCTGATTACTATCAGTGAATCAGACTTCATTTCCAATTAAAGCACAATTTAAATTGCAGTAGTCTATTTAAATAGCATGCTCCCCCAGGAACCAGAGGGGTTTTTTCCATTTGATAATAGAAAATCCTGCAAAAGAACACTGACTTCATGAAGTGAACCCTACAACCATGTCTCAGCAGCTTACAGCCTGAAGGAGGGGTTTCTGGTTATGTTTGAACCTCCTCTGGCACACAAAAAATTGTTTGCAGAGATTCAGCTTCTTACATGGAAAACAAAAGGCTCCAGTTACAGAAAACCACAGTATCCAGGATGCATCAATTTTCAGATCCCTGAAGGTTTCTAAACTGCTTGCACAATGCTATATATGCTCATTTTACACTCAGGATCAACTATGAGCTTTCTGAAGCACACCAAAACTCAAGCTGTCTTGCAACAGGGGAAACAATAAACGAAAAAGGTTTTTGGCAAGTCACTTAGTGACATGAAGAAGGAAAAAGTCTACAGGTCAGCTCAGCACAACAGAAGGACTGAAAGACATGGCTTCCTACAACACTACCCAGCCACAGTATGTGTAACAGTTACCTTAAGTATCTGATTTACTCCCCTAGTAATATGCCTTATGAACTAGCCCTGATCTGCATACAAAAACAGATTACATAGCTGCTAAAGGACTGCCCCTCAACGTATTTCCCCAGGCATTCTTCAGACTCAGGCCAGAAAACCGTCTGTTACCACCAAGTCTGCCTTGCCATCCTCTTTTTCAAGGCTTTTCATGCGAGGACAAGATAACTGGGAACAACAGCCTGCTCGTCACAGATATTCATCGCTCTCATCTCCCAAAGGCCCCAATCTTCCTAAGACCCCATCCATCTCCTCACATGACTCATACTGCTAAGAGTGGTCAAGGAGTGATAGAGACTAACGGCAAGAGCAGCCTTCCCAATCCCCATGCCCCCTGTTTAAGGACAGGACTGGGACCCAGCAGTGCACTTTTGGAGTGCCATAACTAATTGTTTTAGTCAACAGTAAAATTAGAAAATTCCTAATTATCATGTATTTCTTTATCAGCAAACCCCAGCAGAATTAGTGTATCTATGACACTGGAATATCCGTGTTGACTTCACAGTGGCTATTTCAGCTTTACTTCCCTTTAAAGCAATTCAAGACAGCTGCATGGTTTGGAGGCTGTCTTCAGCTAAGGCTAATCTCTCGCTGGCAAACATGCCCAGGGGAAGAGCTACAAACTTAGCTTATCCACTACCAGTGACGAACACTCACACCCAAATAATCCCATAAACCATCACTGGGGCTATATATAACCAAGCCAGTGGCACTACTTAGCATGCAGGATCCCAAGGGCTAGCAAGACAAAAATACCTGCACACACTGCATTTCAGCATTTCATTTGTATACCTGTTAATTAGGAGACAAGAAGCTTCAAGCTCCACATAATATTTGAAGTGCTGTAAGAACCTTTCCAATACTCTTTATTTGGGTATCTCTGGGGTTTTTTTAATCAAATATGTTCACATGAAGTTCAAAAAAAGGAAAACTGCCTTTTTTTAAGCTACTTAAGCTATACTTAGATGCATCATCCAGGTCTAAATATGCTAGCTAAGGATCCTGATGTCAAAATAAATATGTCAATAGAAATTATAATTATAAAATACACATTAGTTTATCCATGTGGTTATAAATAAGTAAAAGCAAATAGTAAAGGAGTCACTTATGCTTCATGCAGATAAAAAGGCTCTATGTGCAGGCCATAACAAACAGGACTTTGAAGCACTTTAACTGCAGTCAGATAAATCCACTTTTGGAGTGCCGTAACTAACTGTCTTAGTCAACAGTAAAATTAGAAAATTCCTAATTATCATGTATTTCTTTATCAGCAAAACCTAAACCCCAGCAGAATGTGTATCTATGACACACTGGTTCTGTGAAGTTCATACAGTACAAAGCTCCCACTGCTGCACCAATTTTCAACAAAAAATTGCAGAAAAGACAGTCACACACAGCTGCAGAACAGGCTTCACTCAAGCAGTGAGGAACACATCCTTTGTCTCCAAATACAGAAGGGACATAGAGTTTGTCAGCCTTCCATTATTGGATTTAATGTAGCACTGGAATGGAACCTATTCACAGAAAAATGCTGTCAAAAGGTTACGAACAGTGCAACACCAGATAAATCCAGTGTTTAAAGCGTTCTCTAGCTTAAGGTATCATAAAACAAAGCTGAATGAACACAAAGATGATGTAGGCAAAAAAATCCTATTCCCATCTCATCCAAATGTCACTGAAAAGGTATGTTCAAACAGAGAAAATAGCTAAAACAGCAAACTACTTAGAATGCCTTACTTTGTGCTTCGGCAATTAATTTTCTTCATAAAACTCATATCCTCTCCCTAAGTCCCAGCAATCTTTAGAAACTTAATTCTCAGTTTTTTCTCTGCCACACTACTTTCTTGCCTATTATCACTTGAGTGTTTCAGTACTACTGGAAAAAGGACAATAAGAAATAAAAAAACCAAAACCCAAAAGAGCCCCAAACCAACTTGCTATGGACCATTAAATGTTATTCTGAGAAAGTCCTTCCATCTTTCTTATGTGAATCTTCAATGATGCTTGTCTTGCACTTATTTCAGGCATTATCAGAAAACCATTACTCCATAAGGCAAAACAAAAAATACCCAATATAAGAAAAAAGCCACAATGACAAAGTTTAAGAAAGTATGTGTAAGCTCAAATTCCATCCTTCTCCCTGCCTCCCCTTCAAAGGGACTCCAAGGAATAAGTATAGTCTGCATAAACTGAATAAGCAGCAGAACAACTTCTTTTCAACAAACACAGTATCTGTTACTGTACATCAAACTTAAACAAGAAAACATTTCCAAAAACAAAAAAAGGAAGCAGTACTTTAAAAAATACTTACGACATACACTTTTAAATACTATATAATGTATTTTCTGTTCTTTTCAAGAGGCACAGTATCTATAATCATTGCTTTTGATTAGTATTATCAAGTCACATCTCTTTTGATAAAATACTGATACACAGAATTTTTCCCACAATTCATTTTCAAATCAAAAGCAGCCATGTAATTGCATTATTAAGAGAAGCTACACTTGAATTTGAGAGAGAAAAAGGAGGCAAAAACTAGACAGAATTGAGCCAGAAGAGCAAAGAGTCAGGAAAGCTGATGATAAATTCTTCAAAGGCAAAGCATGAAAATAATAGCTTGGAAAGAAACCTCCTCCCCCCACACTACAGCCAAAGAGCTGAATGAATGTTTTGGAATGCTGATCACTTCCATTACTACAAATCCTTATAAGAAACAAGCAGAGAACACTCACCATAGGCTGTCCTGGTTCAGAAAACTTAACTTTAATATCCTGCAGATGTTTCAAGATAGGTTCATCATATTCCTAAGGAAAAAAAAAGTAAAATCCAATTCAGCAAGCAATATTTAGAAAAACACTCTCTCCTTAAGAACCAAGCCTTGTAACTGATTCAACAATTTCAGCTAAAGTAAAGATCTGGATGTAAATTTCTTAATTATACTTGCAAATTCTGTGTGCCAAATTCTCAGTCATTTTAGGGCTCATCTTCAGTAAACAAAGCTGCTAGGATGTATTACTTAAGATACAGTAACTTCATTCAGGGTATTTATTACCAGTGAGATTCACAGGAAGACACACTCCAGGGAATTCTTCTTTAACAGCATTAAAAGCAATTAATACAAGTGCAGGCATAACTACCTAAGCTATTTAACATGAATTCAACTAATCCACAGGTATTCTTATAACCTTTCAAAAATAATCCTTTATGGATTAAACTAAATATGCTTGTCCATCATTTCAAGCATCTTCAGGGATTCCAAAGACTCAAAAGATTTGGTGTCTCACACCAAAGGATTGACTCACACTACAAAAGGATTGACTATTAATGGGGAAAGCAACAATTCGTTTAACAATAGAAGTTGTTCATTTTAGAGTAGAAACTCACTTGTACTAATTCACTTAGCATATCTACATTCCTAAAGATAGTAAACCAGAAGTCCGGAATTCCTTTGACGTTTGTCTCTTCTGCTTTTTCGTCTATTACCACTGCATTTTTCAGGTCTCCCTGGGAAAGAAACACACAAACAGCTGAGAAATTGAATTGTGACTTCTTACTATATTTAATAAACAGAGACAGAAGAACAAAACAATTGCCATGTCTGAAGCCGAGTTTAAGGAACATTTGAAATCTACTTTGTTTTTTACCTCTACAAATGAAGCTGAGAGATACAAGGTTTATTTACACAACTGAACATACACACAATTCAGATTTACTTTCAACTCATTTGAAATTCTTCTATAAGAAAACTAAACAGACCAAATGTCTATGTCACTGATTTAACAAACAGAAATAACTAAAACACTTTCTTTCTATTAGTAGAAAAAATTATAAATGCATTTCTGTTTTTCTATTAATCTTATTTCTGTAGCTCTGTAAGCCACCTATGGCATTTTATCTAAAAATTTAAAATTTAACTTTGCCCTCTGAAACGCTGCTTTAGCTTCCCCATTTTGCAGAATACTTGTAAAGCTGTACTTCACAGGTATTTTCCATTATTATGCTGTGTCTAATTATTACTGCCTTGGGGAAGAACACGCCCTCCACAAAACTGATGTCAAATGTTATAAAAAAAGAAGAATGAGGAAATCATTTCTCAATCCCAAACAACGCTGAAAATTCAGTCTGAGTTAGTTGCACCTTTCCCTTTACACCACTAGATAGCAGCAGATATTTAAGATGTTTTTGGCAGCTGCTTGGGTTATGATGAGCCAAGAACACGAAGCTGCAGTTTATTTCCCATCTAGACACGTTTCTGATTTCATTGTGTGGAACATGGCCTGTCAATGCTGTATTTACACAGAGCCTAGGGAACGTTTTTTGCTCACGCACATGGAGCACTGTGTCATGCTAAATCTCAGGAGATCAGTAAAAACAAAGAGAACAATTCACTTTGAATACAGAACAGCATCCAAAAAAACCTAGAAGCAATCGGGCTAAGGAAAAAAATGCAAAGAAAACCTGACAGAAAGGCAAACAGAGCTTTCTAAGTAGGTCGCTTTTCTAAGACAAAGCCTGAGTACACATCTCCAGAAATGATGCTGGGAGAGAAACAGGCAGCCCACAGACCATATTATGCCTCCTAAATCTAGACAGCTCCTGCTCAATAGACAAGCAAGAATCTACCAGCCATTTTATTAGCTCGATTCTGTTTTTTGACTGTGTGACAAGTGTCTCAGCTGCGTTTATGAAAAGCAACGCTACCGATGTCCCCCAAAATGATGCGGCTGGGCAGAGAACCAACCAGCCGCCTTTCACCTTGGGCTTTCATGTAGCACCGGAATGGAACCCGTTAGCAGGGAGCTGCTGCTAACAGGTTACGAACAGTGCCAAGGCAACTCCTCAATTCCCTTAAGTCATAAATGTGAAAGGGATAAACTAACTAATGGTGTAGAAGCTCTCACTGGACATATCAGTGCATTCATCACAAGAACACATCACTGACACAAAAGTTCTTTCAATGGCAAGAACAAGAATTTATCTCTGACAATCCGATATATCCATAGTAGATGACCCAGCTTATACTCACAGCCAGTTTTTCTTCATCCTCGTTTTCACTGTGCCATTCTGCTTCTGCATCTGTGGGTTCAGCTTCCCCATTAATAAACTCTCTTCTCTGTGTTAAAAAAAACCAAACTTGTAATTGAAGATGTAAAATTATATATATGCAACCAGAACTGACAGGAACAAAGCAATAAAAATTATATATATATATAATTTTCCCACCTTATCAAAAAGAGGTTGATAGAGTGCTGCATATTTTCTCTCTAAGTCATGTACTTCTTCATAGAATTTAGCTTCTATATGGGCACATTTCACCTGGAGCTTTTTCAAAGCATCAATTCTTCTTATCACTGCTTTTGGAAAACTAAAAAAATTATTTAAGGTTAAAAGTTAGTTGCCTCAGCATTATTCCACATACTACTGAGAAATAGCTTGCTTATAACTACGTGCAATTTTTAAATAAAAGGCTTATGTCAAACATACATATTTCTCCAAAACCTATTTCAAAAAGTTGAAAGAATCCTCTCCTACCCAAGTTGTTCTCAAAGATGTTATCTTCTCTTCCATTCCCTGGGGCCACTACCCTCCCCGTGTAGTTCAGAGATCTGAAATTAATACCTTTGTTTACACCTAAGCTCTGAGACTAGATTTGTGTTGATCTATCTGAAAAATAAGAACTGTGCATTCTACAGGAGAAAGCTTTGATTCACGGGTCACACTTGTAAAGCACACGTTGCCCATCTGCACTTTTAAATTATTAAACATTTAGATACAGTCATGTAAAAAGATCTCTTTATAGAACTTACGTTTTTCTAAAAACAAGTCTACAACTCGCTATTTTCGGACAAGAAATAAAAGCACAAATATTTACTAAAGGTAGGATTTAAATCTACTTTATAGTCAATGTGAAACTAAGCTTCAAACTAGGGATATACAAGTCCTGAACTTTCCATTACACCCAGGAGAGCAATCTAATAGAAATCATCAGTAAATGCAGCACATACCCCATCAGAATAGGGGTCACAGAAGGGAACAAAGGAGGGGAGTTATTTCTATCCAAAACAACAAATAGCCACGGTAAATATCAAACGGGACAAAATTTTGTTTGCAAGTTTGCGTAAGGGAAAACTTCACTCTTCCTTCCAGAAGTAAGACACTATGAATCACAGGTAAAGTAAACCATTTTTCTTCGTGAATCATTTATTCTAATTCCCTACCCTAATTACACAGCAATAATGTTCTAATATGCTTTCAGTCTTCCAAGGATTTTATCACGCCCAGTACTTACGTTTCAATGTAACTTGAAGGAGTGAGTGATGTGTTGTCAAGACGCTCCTGAAGAGATGCCAGGACTTGTGGATTTTGCATCACTTGGTCTGTAAGCTTTTCTATGAAGACAGAAAACCCATTTTAAACAAATTTGCATAGATTCATAGTGCTTTTGTCATACTGTGTCTTACAATAGTCACAGTAAAAATACTTACTATTTTCACACCTCAAATAACACCACTGTTATTTGAGGTGTGAAAACAGCAAGTATTTTACACAAACAATTACTTCAGGACCAGATTCCAGGAATATAAAGTTGGATAATGACAGAAAAAGCACTTTTCTCTTTGCAAATCTATCAGTTGCTTTTACAAGCAAGTAGTACATCGACAACATAGGCAAATTTCCTGTTTTCCTTTTATGTAAGAAAGTACAAACCAGAAGTCTCTCTCCTCCTTCTGTATTAACTGTACCTTAAAAGCCACGTAAATATTTGCAGGACGAGAACCACTGAATAACACTTCCAAGACACCTGTTTGCCAGCTGCTGTGACTCCTGAAAAAACCCTTCCAGGTTTGTGTACTGTACAAGAAACAGCACGGCACTGTGACCTTGACAATTACTAATTTTTTACCTCAAGATGACTTTACAATCTGTAAGATTCCTCAATCATCACAACACTTCTCAGAAGACTACTGTTACAGGAGACCAGATCTAAAATGCTTCTGGTTAGGTGTTAAAACCCTTTACTAATAACCATGCATGGTGTCATGATGTGAAGATTTTTGCTTTTCACATCTTTCCATTCTCAGTGCTCTTTTCCCCAGACATTAGAAACCCAATAAATTGCACAACACACACTAACATGGTGAAGCTTTTATGTGCTTGTTTTTGTGTGTTGCTTTGTTTTTCTTATTTATTTGGGATTTTGTTGCTATTTTTTCTCAATCCCACTTGACTTTAAAGATTATTCAATGCTGTCTACCAGTTCTCATGTGATTTCCAACTGCCAGTTACAAAGGTCTTCTTAAAAAAACAAGAGGAAATGAGGGAGACCCAAAGAACATTCAGTGACACAAATATGAAACATTTCATTGTAACACACAAATTTGAGTATTTGGAGAAACAATGGAACCGTAGCTTTTCTGCACATAGAAGTATTAATTTGAAAAACTACTCAACAGTTATCTGCAGACCTTGCTAATGGAGAATAAAAACTTCCACGATACATTCTAAAGATGCACTTTCTGGTAAACAAGACAGCAAAGGACTAGCATACAAACAGAACAGCTCATTTTGATAATTATGCTGATGAAGAATATATTGTTCAAGCCAGTTACAAGCCAGTCTTTGCAGGTCTTATTGCAAGGGTCTAGTGGGTCATTTCAGGCAATGGTAAAGCATCAGAGTCACAACACAGACAAAAATAGAGCCTTCACACTGGTTTTGACTGCAATAAACATGGAAAACATCAGAAAGTGAACAGTTAGCTTAAAAACCATTGTTTTGCTTTCAACTGTGAACACATCTTCAGTTTTGACTGTAAAGGCTTATTCCACTTCTGTAATGTCACCTACTACTATGTATTTCTTACCTTTTTTGTTGGTTGCATTTTTAGCAGCCTCCAGAGAATCTGAAGCAGTATCTTCTGTTTTACTGAAAGAATTCAAAGGGTAACATATTAAAATAGCATCACGTTATGGCACAAATATCAGCATTTAAGAACAAGTTACTCTGAATATCTGGTGTGCTATAGACATGCTTTATAGACAAGTATGCCAGTAAAAGACATATTTACATCTTCAAGCTTGTGAAAACTCCAGAGCTTGGGTATGAAACTAGATCTAAGATGAAAAGGATGCAAAGGCAAGGTAAGGCAAGGCCAAAAACAAAGAAACAAACCAACCTCCAAACAAAACATAACAAGCCCAAAACAAAAACCTTTGACAGATAAATTCATCTCATTAAGTGAACGGCTGGCCATTCATGTGCATGATTCAGTCCGTGAATCATGTGGCCATTCACTCTGCACATGAAAATGTTACTACTCACAAATGAAAACAGGAGACACTTCTAGTGTAAATGATGAAGAAAAACATGAGAAAGGATGCAGTTACATGATAAACAAGAGATAAAAGCTGTTTCCAGCTTCTCTAACAAGCTGTTTTGATAAAAACATTCACTCCAATTCTAAAAGAGATGTCTCTGGCCTCCCCATCTCCCTGCAGGAATGTCTCCCATCTCACTGGCTGTGCTAGAGAAGGAGAGGGCTCAGCATGAGTCAACAGCCAGACAGTATTCCCTGTGCTCCCTGCCAGTTTACAGGTCACAAAATGCACACTGGATATTGCTGAAATTAACCCTAACTCACACACAAAACCAGAAGAGATATCACATATGCAAATGGGTATTATCAGCTACTGGGCAGACCAGCTTATCCAGCACTGCAAGCCTCAGAAGAGCAGCAGCACATGTAGATTTGCAGCAGTTCCACAGAAACACTGTATGTTCAAAAAGTACTACATAAACTAGGGAAAAAAAATTGCCTTTTGCATGCCTAAATTACACAGATTAGAGAACCACTAAAGCTCTTCAGTTCTTTAGAACATTTAGAAAAATATTACCATTTTATTCTTATCCAAGTCTGGTAATCCACTCTTCACAGGTTAAAAAACCAACCAAAAACAACCAAACAAAACAAAAAACACCCACAAAAAACCACCAACAAACAAACAAACCCACAAAACACCACCAAACAACCAAATACCTCTCATGCAGAACACCAGATATACAGTTGGCTCTAACTACCTTGATTTAATTTCAGGAAAACAGTCCCAACATACCTGTTATCTGCCATCTGTGTGCCTGTATCCACCTGCAAGTTGAAAAGTAGTGTTTAAAAATACTTGAACAGCAATTTTTTTACCTCAGCAGAAGATGAAAACAGAACAGGTCATTGTTTAAAACATCAGTACAAATTAACAGCTGCTGGTTTTTTTTAAGAAATTCATCATGCATAATCCCTCACAGTAAACTAAACAGCTACCACAATACCCAACTCAAACTGAAACCTCCTCAGTTTTTGAGGTCTGTCCGGTGGTTTAATCCTCCTAGAACTTAGTTTTTCTGTTAAATACTCCAGATACCAATGCATTTCTACCCAAACATGGGTTTTCAGTCTGAAGTTAAGTGCCACAGTTTCCTAGATTAGCCAAAGAGGAAGACATAAATATATTATTTTTTAATTCCTTGACAGCATCATAGTAAATAATGAATTTTTAATCCCTGCCTATATAGCACACTTGAGCAAAAAAAAAAAAAAACTATGAAAGTTCAAATGAATTAGTTACAATAAAAGAAAAAAGTCATTTGGAAATTATCACTGAAGTGGAAAAATATGTTTCAGTTGTCTGTCTAATCAGGGGTATTTTTGTGAGTAGCTGCTTCTGCTGCTCTACAATGTGCCTAAAACTGTTGCTAGATAAAAAGAACACTAAAGAGCAGAAAATTATTTACCAAGAGGAAGGGTTTTGATAGTAGCTAGGAAGACAGAATCCCCTGTATAAAGATTTGGTCCTTATTTATCAGGAGTCAGAAAATGAAGAGGAAAGTGAGAAGTCAAAATCTCATTATTAACAGTGACTGGAACCAGGTTTAGCACAGCTACCCCAGCCCCCAATATCTAAATTAGCTCTCCTGAGAAACCAGAGGGAGCCAGATTGTCTAACTTATTCTGCTGTTCTTTCTTTTCTGGGGTGAAATAGCTAAGCTTGTACATGTATTTCAGTAACAGACTGAAGATTTTTACCCCCATTTAAAAAAACTGAACAAATACCAGTAATCACTACTTGCAGTAGAGAAGCACAGCTGGTATGTTCCACTACCAAGCTATCACAAAAGCCGATGCTGGTTGGTCTGTGAGTCAAATTCAGAGCAAGAAGTAGTTCCAATCATTCATCAGAGTTGACAGGTCTGATTTCTCCAACTCTATGAAGGCCAAACAGGCTGATCTCAGGCCCAGCTTCCAACAGGGGACTACTGATGCCTTAAGTTTTAGCTCTCATGTTTTTCAGATTCTGTGCTGCCTAGGGGTGCAGTTCTGAGCCTCATATTAAGTGCTAGTGAGCTCTCTTCGCAGAGTAGGGAGACAAAACAAATCCTTCTCCTGCGGAAGACCAAGGACAACTTTCAGGCCCAAAAGCACAAACAACGGTGGCTGAAGGGAGGAACAAGAAGGATGGGACCTCACATCCTGAAGCTGTAATTGGACAATTAAACCCCAATATGCAAATGGACCAAAACAAAAAGTGTAAGACTTCATGACTAGCCATCCATTTTGTGACCATTCTATGCCCACCTCAGGTGTAGCCCTGGTCCTGCCCAAGGTGAATCCTACAGGCCTTCCAATAAATACCTCCTCTATCCTCTGGCTCTGTCCAGTCTCTGTTTCAGGTCAGCCTTCCCAAGGCCTCACTACCAAAGAAGAACCTAAGTGCTAATGCCAATTTGAGCAGCAGCCCAGAGATTGCATGCACTCTTCCATCTGGAAAATGCTGAATCCTGCTCTCAGCTGCAAAAGCAACACTTTCCCAATCATTTCAAATGGCGTAGAAAAGCTTTGTTAGTTTTCAGCAGTGTACTTCAAATCATTCCACAGGAAGTTGTTTACATCTCCCACATAAGTCTAGAAGCCCACCCTGAAGGTTAAGCCCACAATAAATGGGCTTCTGGCAGAGTAGGTGTTCCACCAGCTCAGGCAGATTTACTTCCAAACACTTCCTCTTGCCTTAAACATAACAAGAGAAAGTGGCAATGCCAGCAACCACCTGCTAGAGCAAAACAGATTTTTACAATCTCACAGCTGAAGAAATAAAGGAGCATAAATTAATCTTTCCATCCACGGCAACAGAAGGCAGGGGAAAAAAGATACAATTAAAAAGGTAAAACAGAGCAAATTGACCTAATATCAGAGTTCAGCCAACAAGTTACATGATCCCAGTCACTATTAGAGGAGGCAGCTAAAAATGCAAACTCACATTACTTAAAAATTACCCTCAAAGACTTGTGGCTTCCAACCTAGGCCCAGCAACCGAGCTAATGGAACAGACTCTACTCCACATAAAAATTCTTCTGCTCAGCTGTTTGTGCTGTATTTCCTGCAGGGACCTACTTCTCAAGCCTGCCGAGGGAAAACAAGATCCTCACGTGTGTTTGGAAAAGATGGAATAATGTCTGAATAGCAGCTGAATTCACCTCCACTGGAACAGACATGAATTGGGCATGTTCTGACAGAAGCCACTCACCAAGTAACAAGCAAGAACAAAAAAAAAAAAAAAAAAAAAAAAAAAAAAAAAAAAAAAAAAAGAAAAAAAGAACCATTCCCTGGTGCAAACACACACTTTGAGCCTTGTTTCACTCCCTACAGTTGTACCTTTGGCAACTGGAAAGTACAAAGAAGCACATATATAAATAAATAATGAGATGCAGCTTTCTTAGAAGGCAACTTGTGATTCCCAACTTCATTCCAGCTGCCTTGCACTGACTTCACTGCCACACAGTCACCAACAAAACTGTTCAGGACAAGCTGGTGAAGGCAGTGGAGGGGAGAGAAAGGTAACAGAGACAAAGTCAGTGCACACCAGTTGAAAAAGAACAGTATCAAAGCCTGAGTACTTTGTACAGTACAGAGCCTTCACATCTGTCGTCTTTGTTACTTCCCAAGCAACTTCACAGGCAACACAGACAGGAAAAAGCAACCAGAACCCAAGGAAATACAGCAGAAGGCATCATGAGTATTGCTGCCACCACCACTAAGAGGCCAAATTAGTGCCTCATTTCTTCTGGACGGTTCCCTGTTCTCAAATATCTCATGCAGATGAAGCTTTGGGGATGGAGGAGATCAGATCAAGGCCTGTCCAACAAGTCACACACCATCAGTCACATTGAAACCTGCAGGAAACTGTACACTTGAGACACACCAGGATAGGAAGGGTTCATTACAAGGACAATATCCTGAAGGACACAAATTCAAGGGAAAAAATCTATACACTGGCAAGATGCATTCATAAATAGCAGTGTACACAGAACAAATCTTCTCTGCCTTGCACAAACCTTCTAAACACAACTAAAACACAAAACAGGAAACTTGAAGGGCTCCTGAACTCACAGGAAGACTCCTGCCCACAGCTGTTAAATGTTTTTCGTAACTACAACAAATCAGAAGGGAAAGTTACAACTTCCGTTCCAGAGGCACTGAGCTGTAACCCCGTGGAAGCCACAAACGACACAGTCAGACACTTTCTGTGAGGGTAATAAGAAGGGATCATGAAAAATTATTTGAAACTCATTAACCTGTTCCACAAGCCCCGGACACCAGCAATACTTAGGCTTACCTCCGAAGTTTTCTTAAAGGAACACTATATTGTTTAGAGGTGACCTCATAAAAATATGCCTAGTGACCCTGGCTTCATTCCCACACACGCTTCTTTACTTTTATATTTTAAAGCCTCGTGAGCAGATGTTACAGGAAAGGAGTCTGGCAAATCCTACGGGCACCGCTATTGTGCGTAGTAAACAACCGCAGCAGCACAGAAAATTTCCAACAGACCCTCAACCGCAAGAAATCCGAAATACAAAACCGAGCCCCACGAACCGCCCGCCGCGCTGCGGGAACACAACACCGTGGTTAAGGTCAGGCGAAAGCATCGCACCCCAGCCAAGCAGCGAAGGCCTCGACTCAACCCGAGCACGGCGGCGTGAGAGCGCCGGGGGCAGCGCTCACCAAAAGCAGCCCTCCCGCCCTCCTCCTCCCCCGCTCCCCCGGGAGGGCGGGGACAGGGCGGGCGCGCTGCCAGGCAGCGCGGCCATACATGCGGCCGGAACCCCAGCGTTCCCCGCCGCCAGGCACGAGCGGCCCAGGACCCGTTCCGTCGGCCCCAACTCCTAAAACCGGCCATAAAATGGAACGGCGGCAGGCCGAGCGCAAACCGTTCCGCGCCGAGCGGCTGCGGCCGCCGCCGTGCTCCGCCCCTGAGCGGGCCCGGAGAATCCCCAGTCCCACGCCGGGCTGGCGGCGCCCGGCTCGGCCCGTCCGCTGTCTCCGCCGGGTGCCCGGGGCGCAGAGCCCGGGGCCGCCCGCCCTCACCTGCCCGCGCCCCTCACGCCGCAGAGGCCGCAGCGCCGCCGGGCTCCTCGCAACCTCCTCGCTCGGGCAGCGCCGCCGCCAACAAACTCGCGTCCTATTGGCCGCGGCGCGGGCCCCTCCCTCAGCAAGGGCGCCGCCGATTGGCCCCGACGGCGCCGCGGCCGCCACGCCGCACGCGGGCCATGTTGACTGTCCGGCCGTGCGGCGCTCGGCCAATCAGAGCGCGCGGGCGTGGGGCGCGCGGGGCCGCGGGCGCGCGCGGGGCGAGCGCGTGATGCGGGGCGGGGCGGGGCCGGGGGGGCGGCGCGTGCCCGCGTCCTTAAAGTGACAGCAACACCTCTTTCCTCCTCGGCTCCTCCAGCACCTCCGGCAAAAAGTTCTTTTCAGTGATCTGCAGGAACTTCCCGGACTGTGTGTGCCGGGCCGCGCCGTCTCTCCAACAAGTATCAGGGTGGTTGGAGCCCCGCAGGAGAAGCGGGGCCTGTGACCGGGAGGCTGTTGGCCTGTCCCACACACCCATAACAGTGTCACCGTCTCAGCCCTTAATTCTCATCATAAGCTCTCACCTCATTCGTCTGTCCCTGGGTAGAATTAGAGTAACTCCACCACTTCGCCTCCCCGACCTGTCCTCAAAAGCACACAGCCATCCGTGACAACATTCCAGTCGTGTGGGCTATCCCAGCGTGTCTCGGCAATTACATGAGCTCCCTCCACGCCTCAGTAATTGCAATTTGTCATCAAGATTATCCACGCTGGGAGATGATCCATGCGGTTTCTGAGGCACCGTGCCTGGCCTGAGAAATGCGGTGCTGCTTTACAGCTCCTCTGCAGCAAAGGCGGACGTGGCAGTGCCCATCCTCTGCTCGGACACAATTCCCTGTTACAGCAAGCCCAGGGAACCCCACAATCGGCCCACATTCCGTGTGCCTGGCAGTCTGCAAACATTGGTGTGAGGAACCGGGCAATTTCAGCACCTAGAGTCACTTCCAGAGTTTTTGTCACCTTTCATCCAGTTGGAAAAAAAACCCCTCTAACCCTTTTCTCCTGTCAGGGGTTCCCTTGTTCTAGAAAGTTCTAGAAAGGTCTGCAGCTTGGAAGCAATGAGACCAATATTTTATAAATTAACAACTAGTCAATATATTAATGTTGGATTAAATAATTTGCAGTAGGAATTTAAGTTACAGGAATAACCAAGTAATCTTTAATTAGATACCAATACTGTAATTAAAAATGAGATAATTTTGAAAGAACTGCAGGAATGTTGTAGCCAGTTGCACAAACAAACAGATTTGGTGGGCCAGAGGACATGTTCAGTGGAAGATTCTCCTTCTTTACTTTGCTTCCAGCTCCCTTTCCCTGTTTCTCCAAACCAGTCCTTTTTCTAACATCAACAGGTTAACAGCCTACTCATATTTCCATTAATCCTTATTTCTGGGACAACCTTATTCATGGTACTGACTCTGTTTGATTCTCAGTTTTCCAAAGAAGAGCGTAATGAACTCTGTAAGAAGGGTTTATCTGAAGATATTCCTACTCCACACTTCTGTGCTTGCTGCTGGCTCAGAGCTATCAAGTATTCTTTGTTAAAAGTCACTCAGGTGCTCAGTACAAACTCCAAACTTCGTCTCCTATGAAGATGCAAGAGAGGTTTTGCCTGACTATGTAATCCAGCTGCACCTTTCTGCACCTGTATATCAAAGTAAACACACATTTCAATTACCTTACACTCTGGATTTTTAGTGCCTGTCTCCAAAGGCAGTAAGTCTCCCATATCAATGAGGGATTTTTGCTGACTGCTGTCTAACCTCTCGTAGCACAGTGCTAGACTCCAGGACTGTGGATAAAGCACAATCTGTGGAGGCATCTTGCTGTCAGGTGCTTCTACCCGGCGGAGAGCTGCAAATGGATATCTGCTGAATCACCCTGGCTCGATTTAAGCACCCAGCCCCACACACAAGAGCTTGGAGAACCAAAACCGAGGGAAGGGATTGTGCCAGAGCTGCCAAACAGATGCACTTGACTGACACTGGAGAGCAAGTAGGCTGAGATCTGTAACTGGCGTTAAAACTGTCTGTGTCTTCTGCCCTTGGGTGGGTATTAATGGAAACTGCTCTCACTGGGTGAGATGCCAGACATTCACAGCCTAATCTGACATATAAGACTTTGTCTGTCAATGACTTTTTCCTGCAGGGGAGGAAGAAGTTTGATCATTGCTAAACAGAGTCTTGGCACTAAATAGCTGATTTGCTTCTTAATTAATCTGTCCTGTCTCAAGGTATGTTAAGTACTATGCATGTGGTACATACAGAAATTGCCTTGTGAAATCACAGAGTGCAGTAAAATTCCTTCCCATATCTGTGTGGTAGAAGTTGTGTAATTAAAGAGGCAGCTAAAGTTGTCCCAACAACTACCACCAGCTGAGAATGCTAAAACTTACCTTCAGCTTCTTTTTCTACATTTTAAACTATGCGCTGTATGTGGCAGCGAATTGCTTATTTGCACATTTAAAGTGTACCAGTGCCTTTGTGCAACAGGAGACAGCAAATAAAACTGTTAGGATAAACAGGTCAGAGACTATCATAAATGTAATCAGCACTCATCAGTTGAAAGTCTTTGTAAAGATTGGTGGCATCAAGTTCACACTGAACAATTCACAGATTTTTCTATCAGTATCTGAGCAAACTGAGTGATGAGAGGAATTTGTTCCCTTGAGTGGAGCAGTATTCACATTTGACGTTAATGAGAATATTCACATCAGAAAGGCTGAAAGGCACACTCTGAGCAAGAGACAAACAAAATTTGCTGCTGCCAAGTTTAGCCTTCAGCCAAGGGTGCAATTAAAAACATAAACACCACTCTTTCATCTTCCCTTGCCATCTCTGAATAAATTCTTTGATAGGTGGGAAATGAAAAGCTCCACGTTGTATGAGCAAGATGAGGTCTCTGTTCCAAGAAATTAAAATATTTTAAAATTCTAAGATTTTGCTATGAGGATTTTCATGATTTTCATAAAGGTTAGAGAATCATATTTCAGTTGGCTTCCTGGCTTCCCTGTGAGTGTGTATGCATACGTGAACTTAAAAAAACCCAACAAAACACAGCAAAAACAAACAAACAAACAAACAAATAACACAACAACAAAAAAAAATTAAAATACTGTGTAGTCTGCCCTCTCCCTTTTTCTGGCTGAGAGAGATGACTAAGACACTGCAGACCCATTGCTGTTGCATTCCCTTCTCCTGCTTGCCAGGTCTCTCTCACAAAGCGCAGTGGAATTCACTTAAGTGCCACCTTGAGGGATTGCCAGGGATTGTCGGTGCAATTCAGTAATCCAACAGATCAATTGGCACACCCACACAGAATAAGTCATTTTAAGCAGTGTGCATCCAAGCCTGGCTGCAGCATTCTTTGTTTGCTACCAAGTTTTCCCTCACTGGGATTTTACACATACTGAATTTAAAAAAACATACTGAGGGAGGGAGGGAGGGAGGGAGGGAGGGAGGGAGCAGTGTGTGCATGTGGGAAGCATACAGAAAGACCGGAAAATAACCTTTGGAAAATGTGAGTCTGAAATGCTCCCAAGATCCCTGCAAGGAGAGTTGTCCCAGAAACAAAATGAGGCATTTAGGAAGGAAAAAGGTCATTAAAAAAAAACCAAAACAACAAAACACATTATTTTACATTGATACAGTAGGTAAGTAATGGAATTAGATTAGGTTCTACTAAAAACATAGCAGGAAGAGAAAAAACAAAATGTGGGGACAAAAGCCAGGATTTTATCATGTAGATGTCATAAACTACAGTCCAGGACAGCCATGGATCAACAGCATTTTCTCCACAGTTAAATACTAACTAACTTTAAGTAAGTGCTAACTCAGATCACCAAAAACAATTTCTGTATTCAAATTCCTGGCACTACTTGACATTAAGGTGCAATTTCAGAAGCAGCATAGGCATGTCCCATCCTTTCAAAGGCATCCTGAGTACACATGCATCTTCAGGAGCATGCTGGGAAGAAAATGATGAGCTGATAATGCCAAAGGGAGTTAGGATCTAAAATGCTGCAAAAAATGCAATTGAGCCTTTTCTCTTTTCATACCAAAGGATGGAGAAGTTTCCCTGATGGCCATGGCTGGCTGCTTAAAGTATCATTGTTCAGTTTAAACATACATTTATAAAATTGTATGTTTAAAAATTACCAGAATAATCAAATACTGAATGCAAAATACATTAGTAATAGCAAGCTAAAGGAAGAGTTCTGCACACTACATTTCAAAAAGATGGTTCTGGAATAAAGATAAGCTCAGTATTTTCCCCACTACCCGAAGTTCACACATACGAGTCACATACAATCACATACAAATACTTCACAAGAGATTTTATTTTCTGTACACAGGATGCATCTGATTTACTGACCTTAACATTATGTGTTTTCAAAGGCAAATACAGGCAAATTAGAAAAGAAATAAACCAACCCTACTAGACCTGTTACTTCCAAATAATGTGTTCATTCCTCAGAAGGACGAATATAAATATATAAAGGAAAAGCAAAGATGTTTTAACTCTTAATTAAGGAAAGGAACACAGCCTCAGATTGTAGCATGAACCTCAGAGTTGAGAAAACAGGTGTCACAGTATGACTTTCTGCAAGTCACCTTGAGAATACTGAATGAATATAGTTCTGCAAATCAGACACCTGGCTGTTTGTGCAGCTGCGAAGTAGGTGAGATATTTTTTAGGATTTCATGAACTTTAGTTGATTTCGTAGCTTCTGCCAGTGAAATGCATTGTTAGGCAACAAGGGACTCTCCCTGAAAATATAATGTGACCATACTACATCAGAAAGGTTTTTATCTCAAGGTTAAATTGTCATGTTCAAAACATCAGTCTTGAATACAGGGCAACGTCTAGCTGAATTCCCTAACTGCAAACCTATCCACACACTGTGTAATCAGTAAGAAACCCTCTGTTAATTCCCCACGGCTCTGAACTGGTAATTAGGTACTGAGTACTTTGGGTAATCAGGTACTTTGGCAGAGCTCCTGTTTCCTTGAAGGGATAGCTCCAAGAACACACCACCTCTACCATCAGTCCTTCATGTCTTTCCCACCTGTTTGTTCAATGCAGGTGCATTTGCCTTGTACTCACCCACTTGACTGCAACTGGGAGTTGATGATCTGTTCCCTTTTTCAACAAAGGGACTGTTAATTTCTACTATGCAAAGTATTCTGGGTTTACTTATGAGAGTTTTTAACTAGAGCAGCTAGAATAAGTATCATAGTGGAACTACCCACTTTTCCTGCTTATGTAAAGATATTAAAGTCATCTGGAAAATACTGTTCTTACTGTGGGGCAAATTACTCAGCTCCCATTTAGCAATAAATTTTTCTGACTGCAACATTGGGTCTGAGATAGAGATCAGTATGTAGAACAAATTAACCAAAGCTAGAATGGACAAGAATACTTCTGTGGAATTGCTGACTGAGCAGCACTTTCACAAACAGAACTGGCAAGCACTGTTGCTACCATTGAGAAGAAACTTCTTACAGGTTGGCTTTTTTTTAATGACGGATTTTTATTACATTTCCAGATGACATTATTAACCCACGTAAACAGGAATTTTACTTTGCACATAATAGAAAGTGTAAACAGAAATCTGAGCATCAGTATATGCTCACTTCTTCAATGGGAACCCAGCACTCGCCTTCTAAATAAAAAGTCCTGTTGTTTTCAATTTGCACTTCCATTCTGAACCATTTGTAGATACTCCTTGTGTAGCTTTTCTTGGGTTTCATAAAGTTTCTTTAGCTTCTTAATTTGTCCTTTGCTAAGTTCTTTGCCTTCTGTGTCATGGGTGGGAAATCCCTGAAATATATAAAAAAAGAGAGTATTTAAGATAAATTCTTGGACTGCTTTTGCTCTTTAAGGAATCATGTTTTAGTAAGAGAGGGAGATAATGTCATAATGACAGGCTGTCAGGAAGGAGTGTATCTTGACTAATTTTAGTCACCTAGAAGTTTGACAGCTAACTTTGACTATTTCTGAATGTTCCCTTCCTAGCTAAACAAGAGGCATAAGGGTGTATTTATCTTCTGTCCTGAACCACATAAGGGAAGCTTAGACCGTAACTTCTAGATGATTTTAGTTAAGAAAATAATGACTAATTCCTGAACAGATGGTTAAAATAATCTTTTAATCATACTAGCAGATTGAATTCAAGGCTTAAAGCAAAAGCAGTAAGAGATTTATAGTCTTGATGGAGAAAGTATGATCAGCATTTTTATGGACATTCTCCTAGGCTTGCAGAGGTGTTTTCCAGTATTTATCCTCTCCATTCTGACTTGTCCCCAGGCCTTGAATTTGTATAGGTGAAGGGGAGAGACAGAAGCAGGATCAACAACCCAAATCAAGCAGAAGTGAAGAAACAGTGCTTTATGCTTTCCAAGTAACCTTTTATCCCCAGGGGGAGCAATCAAGAGCAAAGTTATGCATACAGCCCTTCAGAGAGACTTTGCCAGGAAAGAGTGAAACAGTGGGCAGAAGGGAACAGGAAACACAGGACCTCTCCAAAAAACATCAGTTCTGGCAGAGCTGGGGAGTTTGTACTTGCAAATGAATACCCTGCCTTGCACCAGAGTAATCAATCTGTGAATGAACATCATACACGTTCCTACCCACAATATATATATTTTGCTTTGCAGTAAGGGGAGCCAAAGGAAATGTACAATGAATGTACAAGGGAACGTAGAAGGAAAATACCCTTGAAATGATGGATAATAGAGACCTTGCTCCCCAGTACACATGAATAAAATTCATGTATCACCTTTTCTTTCTCTCCTCTCCTCCTCTTGCTACTTTAATAGCACTGCCCTGGAGGTTTGGAACAAGATTGCTATAAACATATACAAATAATATTTACAACTGGGGAAGGAAAAGTCTCTTACATTTTCATCAAACATGGAATATTTGTCAAGTTCCAATTTAAACATTTCATGTGGTGGAATCTTCATTTTTTCCAGTTTTGCTGCCTGTAATATAAAACATGCATTAACATCACAGTTAATTACTGACAAACCTGTCACATATGCAAAAGGAAAAGTAGACTATAATTTCAAAATCAAGGAGCATTAAATTCATAATTGTTTATGTGAAAAGAAACTTGGAGTGAGGAACAACTCAGTAGGTCTTAGCTGTGCTTGTCTGGGGGAAAAACTGTTTCAAACCTGTAGAGAACCACTTTGTAAAACAGATGCATTGCAGAAACTCAAAATAATTTGCTTATATACTCAAAAAACTACATCTGATTCCTGCTACCTTGGTTCTTTAGTCAACACAGAGTGAGTAGCTGCCATCATAAAGAATATTCAGCAATTAACTCACTGCAAAGGGAACCACCTCTATCAAGTTTCCTGCCGACAAGCAAAGGTTTCTATGCAGGTCACAAAAGAATCAGATGCACTAACTGCACTGAAAACAAACTGAACTCTCCCTTATCTGCAAACAAGCACATCTCAGAATCTTTTCCATGTAATTTTTGCCCAACACAAAGGAATCGCCTTTTTGAAAAAATGAAAAAAGGTACTTGGAATTTGTGGATGGTAAATGATGTTTATCTTGTTTTATCTCAGTACGTGGTGCTCTCTAAAAGTTTTCTTCCTCTTTTAACACAGGAATGTATTTCCTGTACTGTTAAAGTCATCAGCATGGCAAACAATATTGTCTCTTATGAGTTCATCTCCTCTGTCTACTCCCATCCGAGGTCCAAAACCTTTTGAGCTATCTGAATTCCAATCACAGAGATAAAACATTTCCCTGCTCAATCATAAGGAACATGGGATTTCTTACAGAGAAAAATAAAAAAATGGTAAAAAGAAACCCTTTCACATATACCTATGATATTAGAAAGGGAATAAAATAATAAATGACACAAGCAAAACCTTCTCTAACAATAACAAGTATGTAAGATATTACTTTGTCAATAAAGGAGGTAATACTGTTTATGGACTGAAATTAGGTGCTGCAAGGTCTTTTATAGTAAGTTTTTGCAGGCTTTAGTTGTGCTTTCAAATACAGCTTCTCTGTAAGAATGGAAAGTCCTGAACTGCAAGCCAAAGCCATTCTGAGCAGGAAATTGTACACAAAAAAGAAATGGAGACCTGGTTAAGGCTGGGCAGAGAGCCTGTGTTCTAATATTCTTTCCTGCACGTGACTACTGCTGCCTACACTTTCCTTCAAAACGAGGTTACTTACTTCCTGCTGTTGTTTTTTCCTGGCTGCTTCTTCTTTCTTCCTTTTTTTCTCTTCTTCTATCTGTGAGAGACAGTGTTAGTGAGTAAAAGGTAATGCACTATTCCATTTGATTGTTTTCTGCAAACCTGAGCCAGCTCCCCTGGATACCTAATTACAGACAGAACTGGCAGCATGACCTGCAGCAAACCCACCATGCCTTATAATTAGGATTGTCTGATACTTCCCACTGTATGACTTTGATTTCATTTGCTTTTATTCACAGTTAAGCCAGTTTTAACTGTTCAGAATGCATTTTGCATGCAAAGAGGATTCCTTTAAAAGAATACCTAGAAAAAATTGTCTTATCATTTCAGAGGGAAAATGTTTTGCAAATGACTTTTAAAAATGACTGTATTTCAATGATATTTTAAGCTCTTGCCTCAAACTGTGAAGACATCACAGTTCCTCAAACAGCAGTTGTATCACTTGATGTTCCTAGGGAAACAACTATCCAAATTTAGCCCACTTGCTAAAAATCCCATCTTGCACTTGCCCAGGAGAGACCTGTCAGCTCTCCAAGGGTTCTGCCAGTACTGAGCATAATGCTGTTTCCAGGGAAAAGGGACTCTGGCTGCAGGTCCTGCCCAGCAGTTACAACCAAACTGCCTTCAAATGTCACTCATGAAAACATCTGGACTCAACTAAAATGGCTTTTTACTTCTCCCTTTTCATCAACATGGAAGGACAAATGTTGGAAAGTCTTCCAAATATTTCTAGTCGTGATAGAATTTTATTATTTGGTAAAATTGAAGACAGACATATGAAATGCTACGTTTAAATATTACAAAGTCAAATATTAATGCTAGGCAGTGCCAAAAGCAGAACTTCTGTACAGATCTTGTGCTTGTGAATTCAAATTCACAAGCTTTGTAGAGTAACATGAATTCTTGCCCCCACATCCTGAATATGTCACTAATCCATGCTATATTAATTAAGATTTAGCCAGTACCTTTTTTTCCAGTACATATGAGATTAATACAGACTAGTTCTATGGAAGATGTTGACTTCATTTGTACAAACAAAAGAAGTCTGAATCAGCTTCTTACTGGAATTCTTCTTCCACAGAGATAAGACAGCTGGAATGCAATACTGAACATCCCTTAGTTATATGAAGATCTTAAAAAGCTAACAAATAAAAAAATCTTAGAGGTATTCACAAGGTCCCATATAAAGTTTTCAAGAAGCTGTTTCGAAAAAATTCTTTTTTTCCAACACACTTAAATTTTTGTATCAATTATCTTAGCTCATCTTCCTTGTTGGTAGTCTGCTATTACTCTTTCTTATGAATTAGCACAGAAATGTAAAAACATCCATAGCTTACACATTAGTTCAAATTTTAAAAATAAAGGATGCTTAAAATAATTACCTTTTTCTTTTCTTCTCTTTCTTTTAATAATGTGTCCCTATCCACTAATTTAACCACGGTTGGAAGTCCTAAAGAAGTAAAAAAGAGATGGATTAATTTCTTGATTAGTCAAGGATAAATGTATTCCCCCTGTGATAATTGTTTTCTTTTTGCATGCTGAATGCAAATACAACTCAGTGGCTACTCAAAAGTGACTAAGAAATTAGGTGCTATACAAAGAGGTGAAAAATACTGCAATGTATGTTTTTTTGTTCTGTATTTGTATTCCCATACACAGCTCTATAATATATATTTATACATACATATACACCATTATATATGATACATACTATGTGCCATTATATATAGTACATATGAAATATTGAAATATTGTACTATTGTATAGTACATATGAAATATATTTGGTGCACATATCATATGCAATACTTGAGTTTACTGAATTATTCCAAATTACTTTTGACAGTTTGTTCTCCCACTTCTTAGGAAAACAGCAGGATTATAAGAACAGCTCCTACAAATTTTCAAGAGGTAACTGGGTACCTTCATGATCCTCAAATCGAACTCCAAGTTCAGGCAGGATGTCATCCCGAAGAGCATCACTCAACAGCAGCACTTCAGTCACTAACAGAGCATGAAAAATACTTTTAGTGAAGTAAAATTTGGCGAAAGTATACTTTTATCCAGATATGTAGTTACTTAAGTGCAATTAAGACGTTGCTGCTCTCTCACACAGAGAGAGAAAGGTCTTTTCTTTCAAAGTGGTAAGTAAGCCCTGCCTTATTTCAGCCACACAGAGAAGCAGCGCGTTTCTTTGCAAGGATTTGAAAATCATAAATTTGTTCCAAGATACCTTCACTGTTCCTGTAGGGGAACAGAAAGAAAATCGAAGGCAATTCAGAAATGATGTAACTATTCTGCCAGGGTGTTGTGGAAGGGTGTATGACTCAGGAAGATCCTAATGGTTGCTGTAGGATGTGCAGTAAGAAAGGTTAAAAACCTAATTTTAGAAAAATCACAAATTAACATATCCTGTGCTAAATCTAACAGTGCCATTTGAAGGACCATGATTTTGTTGATCTGATAACTCCACATACATTTGTCAGAGGAACTGTAATCCCAATATCCTCTTTATTTCAAGAAATCTAGTTGCAGCAGAACAGAGAATTTTGGTTTGGCTTTCTTGTGGTGATCAGGACATCATGGCTAAATTTTTTCCCTTGCAAACTTATCAAAGAGTCTTTGATGACAGCAAATAATTAACAACTTAAGATTTGCTGAAATATATACAATCAGCTCTTAAGGTGAAAACAAATCTTCATACAAGATAATTTTTTGGATGAGAAATGGTATCAGTTGAGAAGCAGAAGAACAGTTAGGAGGGACTAAGAGCATCTAGGGGACCCAGGATGTTGCTGTTGTGAATTTAGTGGCATTTCTAATAGGCAGTCTGGTATTTGGGAGGAACACTTAGCAAGTGCAACAAGTGTTCTCCCTTTCAGCAATTCTTATCCAGTTAAACCTAAGAAGTACTCAGGGTCTCAAAGTCATTATTTCAGGCAGTGGAAGCTTCCATCCAGGCAGTTTCATAAACACTGCACATTCTGGTAGACACAAGTACCATCCCTGAGCCTCCATCTCTTCCACAGTTCTCAGAGAGCTGTGAGTGAACAGCACTGACTGTCCTAAAATCACAAAAAGGAACACCCTGTTTCCATGCACGGTCCTGTTTTGTGGCTCTCTCTTTGCACAGGAAACCACTGCACAGACTCTTTTGTCTGCCGTGAATGGAGTCATTGTTTCTCCTGATCCAGAGCAGCTACACACAGTGAACCACAGTCATGTTTGATGCAACTCTAAATCAGCCACTAAGATAAACCAGGGATAAGATTACCTCAGTGGCTGTTGACACTAAAAGGTGTTGGCTCTAACCTAGGCAAAGGAGTTACACATACCATATCAAGAAATGTTACACATATCGTGTCAGAAACACCTACTGCTTATTCACCAAAATAACATCTGCACAGTTATTAGATGTTTACTTACATAAAATCATGAATAATTGAAAGTTGAAGAAGAAGAAGAAATCGAGGAGAAATGTATAATGAAACATATTATTTATGAGAGGACACATCCTCTGATCAATCCTGTCATCCAGAAGAGTCAGCACTACACTTTTTAAAGCTGAAATGTGCCTGTTCTTTGCATGTGGAACCTCCAGAGCAAATATGTTTAGGATTGGATAGAGGGTTGTTTATGGGCTGCCTCAGGACATAAGAAGGCTCTCACTGAGGACAGTGACCACAAAACCAACCTATCCCCAGTGCCCATCAGCAGTCCAGCAGACAGACACTCCTTAGGCCTGTGACTATCTAACAGACCTCCTCACTTTTTCTGTGAATTTCAAGCCAAAGAGCATCAGATGTGAAGCAGATGTTGAGATGCTGTGAATCAGAACACTGTGATGGGAAGGAAAAAGAGTAGCTTGAAAAGCATTCTGGAGAATGCCAGATGTAAAGACTGGCAGCAAAAGACAAGAGCAGGCAATGCTACAATGAGAGAGTTTGTCCCAGTTCTGGTCAACTCATGACACATTCAGAAGAGGGCAGAAGGTGCAGAGGGCACTGTGAGAATTATTAAGTCCACATTTGAATGCTACCCATTCTGGATAATGGTAACATTTTTGCAAAGTATATATATTTTGATTATTACTAAAACCATAGCTTTAAAAATGTCTATTCTGTGAAATATTTTGTAGGTACATTTTCAAAGTGCCTGTGATGGATGGGGACATTTTTAATAGTCTGCAGGTTTTACTGTGCCACATGCTTTTTATTTAACATCTGAGAATCCTTAAAGCAATACAGATTGTTTTAAATAATATTTAACACAACCCTGCCAGCAACAGGCTATGATGGGGAAACTCCCTTTGCCTACAGCCATGCAGAGGCAATATCCCCAGCCACTAATCAGAACAACTTTTACAGTAATTCAATGCTTCCTGCAAGCAAGAATTTAATGTGTAAACAGAAAAAAAGCAGTAGTATGTCAGTACAGGTCCTGCCAACCACCACTCAGCTTCCATATTTCAAATAGTTTAAAAGAAAGGTACCTCCCTGGTCAAATTGCAGAGTGCTCCACACTCCAATCAAGCAGCAACTAGATCCAGTTTTTATCACTGTCCAGTGTATTTCAGGCAAAAAAATCACTGCCTTCCAAGTAGGGAATTCAAGTGCCAGCAAGCAGCCTAGAGCCAAGTGTGTTCTAAAAACGATCTACAAGATGCCATGTGATATTTAAACCTTACCACTGCTAAAAGCAATGATCAATTTAGCTCAACCATCATAAAGCAAGGGGAAAAAAAAGCTTCATCTAAACAAGTATGTTAAATACCAAAAGACTAAAGCTCACGTTTTTGGCTGAGGCTATACACACAAACCTCTTGAATTAATTCAAGTTACAGAAAATATTTACTATTGGAATTACTGGAACTTATTACTAAGCCTATTTCTCAGCATCAATTAGGCCTATAAGAGTTTGACAATAATAGCAGAGTAGTCACATTACCAAATACAGTTTTGTGCTTTTAATGCAAATTTATCAGCTTTAGAAGGACTCCAAACAGTAGCAGAATGAGAGTCAAGAGTCTTTTCCAGCTGAAAAGGTTAACAAACACTCAAGTAATTTTATGTTTCTGTGTAAGATATGTATTAAAATTTTTGTATGTTTTATGCCCTGTTTTGCCTTCAAGAACAAATCCCAGTGTCCAAGTTTTAAGAAAACAAGAATCAAATCCATGCTGAAGACATGCAAAATACCACAAGGAACAGCAGAAAATAGTAAGAGCTCCTCCATTAGGAAATATCAGTAAAATCAAAGAAAGCTTAATGGAACAACCTTTTTAATACTCTCTAGTTCTGCTGCCAACACACACAGCATGATCAAAGCTTTTCAGAGAGATTAAAATAAAGCACCTGAAACTTCTAGCAAACTCCCAGATGAATTCTCCAAAGAGAGCACTTAATTACCATCAGGGGAGGTACAGTTCCAACTATGCTAACAAATAATAGTGAACATCTCGGGCTATTTAAATGCAGACGCTATTACTGCGTAGCAATCTATGCTTTTAAGAAAATGCAAGCTCCCTGGGGAAGAGATCATGGGTACTTTCATACCTAGAAAGCATGGAGCGCCCTAACCTAGAAAACAGCAGCTACACCTCATCATTCCAGAACTTTTAGATTCTTTAGGAAATGAAAATTAGTTTAGGAGCCTAAAAAGACTCCCAAATTAAAGAGACAGGCAGCAGAGATGCAAAAATTCAAAGCAGCTCTGATTTAAAGATGCCTTACTTTTATTCTCTAAGCAAGGAGAGACTATCAGCTGCCTCACACCCACAGCTCTATCCTCTCCCCCAGTTTGGTTCCTATGACCTCCAAGTCTCAGGTGCAACAGTACAGGAAACAGTGAACTCTCACCTTTCTTCTCTCTGGCGATTTGTCGCACTCCTTCTCTGAACTCAGAAAGAACTTGGAGGTATGGCATCACTGTAGATTCAATCTGCAGGATCATGATTTCCACAGTTAGCTAATCATCATTTGATATAAAACACGTCCCTACCCATTTCATATTTATGTGCTGTTGGATGGAACTTGACCCTCAGGGCAGATCTGTATCAATGAAAATTGTCATTTCTCTATTGATGTCAAAGGATAATTTGCATTAGCTGTCAATTTTCCTTTTGCACCGATAAAATCAGCTTGTCAAGTTCAGCCTCTCCCCACTCCCTTTTTACCTCTTTTCAGTTAGACCCATCACTTCCACAGGGTTATGCCACAATCCAGCTAACTATAATGCAGTGCAGGGATAAAAACAGCACTCAGATGAATTTGCTCCTTCATGTACTGTGTTGTCTTAGGCCCAGCTGTTTATCAGATAATAATACCATGTGAAACTGATATTGGGACTCATTTTCATTAGAACACAGATCTGTTCCTGAGACTTTAGCTTATGCTAATTGTAGAGACACTGCAATTCTCTATATTCCTCATACAATTCCTTCTCCCACAAAAAGTGGAGAAGGATTACTGTTGAATAATTTCAGGTGTAAGCAAACACTAGGCACGAAATTTCAGAGAAAAAGTCCTGTGAGTCTGGTCTCAATGGCAGTGAATAGCAGCAGCAAGCAGTCAGTGAACAGCTATGAAAACAACTACAGATCAGTGTCTGCCAAAACTTCTCTGGAATCCCAAAAGGTAAAGCCAGGCCCTCAGGGGAAAGCCTAAATTAAAAGTTTCATTACTTTGGAGGGTGGTGGAGAGAAAAAAAATTGCAAACTTTTTTTTTTTTTTGTCTCCTCTACAATTTCCACACGTCTTTCCTGTCTGTTTTAATCTCCATGACAAATTTCTGTGCAATTAAGGGACAAGATAGTCTGTCACGCTGTAAAAGTCCCCCTATGAAAAGAACCAAGGAGTTCTGTTAAAACTTTTTATAAATGTGAACACTGCACTCAGCTCCATAATCAGAACCAGTGCTGATAAGTTTGGCCCAAGGAACAGACTCTGGAAGGTAATAGTCACATCTCCACTCCCCCTCTGCACTAGAAGTACCTCTTCATGCAAATAAAGTAGTATGGGGAAAGCATTTTATTTCCATAATAACTAACTTGAAAGAAATGCTGAATTTACTTGGAAAATGATATTATGGAACTGAGGTCTTCTGGCTTCAAATCTCTTGTAGCCACTTTTCAAGTAAATTACTGACCCATGGTAATTAAGCTAGTTTTTCTTTCAGCGCTTGTGAACTGGATTATGCCTTTTTTGGAGATATTGACTCAATTGGTTCTTTTAAATCTCTAATTTAAACAAGTAAACAACTGGCCTGACTCACAGCCTTCTGTGATTAATGAGAAGTTTTTGAACTTTGGAAGTTCACCTTCTTTAATTTGTGCCAAGAGAAATAAGAATTTGCATGGAGGACTGAAAGACAGTATAATATTTAATGAAACAGCCAAAACATTTGTGATATTATGCATTTTTATATTATAATGCACCAGTAATGACCTGGGTGATAAAAACAAAAGCTTCTTGAGTGTAAAGGATGTTGGCACAAGATGCTTCTGACAGCTGTGCTAACAGTGTTGCAAAATGTGGAATGTGTAAAACTTTCTTCAGAAAGGATGTCCTTTAATGTTTGACTTTTGTATCCTTTCAAGCCTAATCAACAAGAAGGGAGATTTAATCCTTGAAACAGCAGCTAAGAAGCAAGCTCTGTGCCATGTCCAGGTGTTAGAAAAACAAGCTACTTGTTGGCAGAATTGCCTTGCTAAGGTTTAGGGCTGGACATGCTACAATGATCTCAGACCTTAGGGGAGGTTAACAAAACTTGTGGAGAAAGACGGACCACTGATAGTGAACACAAAGAATGCCACAAGGAATTTACAGGCCACAAGGACATTTGGCAGAACTCCCAAGAGAATGAAGAAACTCATAAAGCCAAGTCAGCAACGGCACTGAATCAACTCCCACTGAATAAAAGATAATTTCAAACACCAATACAAGGACCACCAACCCAAGGAACCCACTGACTCAAAAGAACAGAAAAGACTGAGCATGCAGACTAATTAGCATGGGACGCAAGAAAATTATTAACCAAGAGAGGACAGAATACAGATGAAGAGAATTACATAACTTGTAGCCAATGAACACTAGTTGCTTTGTTTGCTAAAACACATAAATAGTAAAAAGTTTTGATAGTTGGTGTGCTTGCTATGTGGAATACCATTGAGTACCCACAACTCTGAAACAAATAATCAGTGTTGCTCTTGAGGGTGTAATTACTGGCTTGATGCACACAGGTAACATTTCCAATTTTTGTGGACAACAAAATTTTTGGGGGGATTTTTTTTTTCTGCACAAGATTCTTCTCACTCTCTTCTCACTCACTCTTGGCAGTGTTATTTTAAAGGAGTGAAAGGACTTAGCTTCAAGCTATCACCAATCCTTCCATAAAGTGTATCTATTGGAAATACTGCCTTAAGTGTTAAATACAAATTTAATTTTCATTATCCTTAAAAAGGTATGTGTTAAAGTGCTACCTTTCTTCTGAAAATCAAAATAATTCGGAGCTTAATTAAAAAATCATTATTGATGGGTTTTGTAGGCAATACTGAACATCTTCCTTATTGTATCATCAATGGAAATTTCCACAGCACATAAATGTAAGTATTTGCACTGGCCATTATTGGATGAATGTTCATTCCCATTCTTCCAACCACAAGCAAGCTTGCCAATTTCTTTGATGAATAAAAAGTTAAGCTTTTTTTTTCACACCAAAGGTGTTTCATTTATTCCTTCTAGGGAGGAACATAAAGGTGCATGGCTACACCTTTAATGCAGAAAAATTTGTGAAAAACAGCACTGATGTGTCCGCAAGAGATTTTTGGCATGAACAAAGTGTTGATAGCTTTCACATGGAGTTATTTCTCCTGCCTGCACCAGAAAATGTTCCAGTTATTCCAGAGCCAATCAACACTTTCATCAGGTACCTCTCAGGTATTTTCAGAAAAATTCTGCATTGCCACAGAACTGCTGGGTGACTAAAGCAAAACAGCCTTTGAAAGCCACATAAAAACTGTGGCTGCAAATGAGATCAGAAGAAGAGATTGAAATGTGGATAAAACTCCAGCTGCCTCCAGGCTCGTTTCTGGTGTACCACAAAGAAGTTTAATCAGTATAATTACATTTTTGAAACTACTTAGCATACAAATACTTGTAATGAGTCTTTAGACTGTAGCATGTGCTGCCCGTAGTTCACATGTGGTTTAGGAAACAGACTCATCATTCAGAAGACAAGATAATTCTTTTTCTGGTTGCTATACAATTTGTCTGTCATTAAATCAAACAAACCTATAAAAACCTCAACTCTTGTAAAAGAAAAATCCTGCTTCCTAAGCCAATTAATTACATCAGATTCAAAAGTTAAAAGCAAAAAGAAGCAATTCAGCTACACATCAGAACTGTCATCACTTTAACCTAAGCTCTGAAAGGATACAGAGTAATTTTGTTTAGTGTATTTTGTCCTTCACTTACATTTATGTTTTGACTTGTCCCTCCAACAGGAAAACCAATTGCATCATCACTTTCTATGGCACCAAAAATCTGAGCAAGGAAAAAGAAAAGGTTGTATACATCAATTCACAGGTATGTGAAAACTATAGCAAAATCCACATACTAGGCTTTTGAATAGTTCTCATTTAAACCAGAATTCACAACTCTATCAAGACAATGTTCTGATTTGTAATTGATACACCATACAAAGCACTGGCTTTCAGATTTAGCTTTAGAGCTGTCAGATTTGTCATTCTGACTTCATATTTTTTCTACTATCTAATTTTTCTTGAATATATTAGGGGCTCTCCATTATTCAACAAAACATTAGCTGAAAACCTAATGTGACATGGAGGACTCAAAATTTTTCCTGCTGCAGCACACACTGCAGTTTGGGGTTGTTTTGCCTGGGGGATGTGTGGAAGATCTCTAGTCCCCTGTAAGATTTAAACAAAGACTACACAGACCCCTCCATACTTGAAAATACAAGTTATAACTGCACACTGCAATAGCAACACGACTCCTTGCTGTTACATACCTTTAGCATTTGAGTGAGATAGGAGCTGATGTTTTCTAAAAGAAGTCTGTTTGGCATCTGTCTGGAAGATTTCTTGGCAGCAATATAGGAGTTACTCTGGCTGACCAACGAGCGCATTTCCTCTAACACAGAGCGAGTGTCAATATTGTCACACAGTGCTTCATGAATTGCTGCCTTCTTCTCGTAAAAACTGAGAAGAAAAAAATTTCTTTTTAACTACTCATGCCAAAAACCCTGCAATGAACTCTGAAGAGTCCAAAGAAAGGAGACAAAACCAAATATCCATGAAGTAGCATATCTTCTACTCCTCCCACTTCTTTATCCCTTCCTTTTAACCTCTCTATTACTTATTATCTCCCACCTTTTTAAGAAAGGGCTTATCTCCACCAACCTCAAGTTGAAGATAAAATTTTCAGAGCATATCACTACACAGAAACATCTGCACTTAATCCTTCAATAGTAACATTAGTGACCACAAGAGTGAACTGAACTAGGAAACAATTTTAGCACTGCAATGTAAGATGCTTCTGTCTTAAATTTCAGACCAAACGGAAGTCATTTAGGAAGCTGTTTGCATTACAAATAATGATGGTAGTTTTGTTATAAAAGTCAAGACTGCAGAATTGATATCACTGTCTCAACAACATTTTCAAACACTGGTGCTCTGATTTTTTGTGGTTATAGTCAAGTCATTTAACTTCTCAGATGTTCAGTAGCTTCTCAGATAGCTTACTATACCTTGAAATATGTAAAATACTGTTTTTCCTGTTGTAGCCAACTGTGAATTATTGGTCACTTTTCAGAGAGAAGACAAGATTTCACGTAGTAAAGAAAATGACATCTATCTAACAAAAAAGCTCTCTTTCCTTTCACAAACATGGCAATGAGGCATGCCAGTGTATTTAACACAAACAAACGGAAAATTGACAATTCCATCTATACTTCATAAAGCTGTCTCAAGATTAAAATGATTGCTTGTGAAGAATTGGGATATTAAGTGGGAATGCTACAGACATAAATATCACTATACACATTGTAAGTGATATTGTAAAGAAAAAAGAATTAAACACAAAGCAACACAATTCAGAGAGCAGTAGGAGTGCTCCACTCACTTTTTGTTCAGCTCTAGTTCTTGATTTTCCCATTTCTGAAACTGGCCTGTCACATCAGTGGGAGCTCGAAGAATATCCTTCACATTCAGAAAGAATTCCTGTAAGAAGAATATAGCTAGAAGTCAGTTTCAATTACACATAATAGTTACTATGAAAGGGCATTATTTCTTAATGAGACTCCTAAACTTTATGGGTCCAACACTGTTTCAGCCAGGATCTAATGATGTCTCTCAAGACAATAAAACCCAATAAAATCATTTTGCATAACTCTGTCAATCACAGTTGGACCACAATTCATTTTTATCTCTTGCTCTGTTACTACACGATACCCTACGATATTCTAACACCAAGCTGCTCACACAAAAAACCTTTTAAAAATGTTTAGGCAACAGTTCTTATGGCAGATTTTAAAGTATGTTGCTAGCTCTGGAAGCTGAAGAATAAAATGGCTTTATAGCAAAGATCTGGCCAAAAATGGGCATCCAGCTCAGTAAAAAGTAATTTTAACCTAAACCATGGCCCAAACCAAACATTCTACTTAAAAAAAGCAGAAGAGCTTCAGCTGGAGAGACCAAGATTAACAATCTCAAAATGCTGTACAGTGTCCTTGTGGGAAATATGAGTTTAAATTATGGCTCCAAACTAACCAGGGATGGGAACTGTGCCTAACCTGTCACACATCTGCAAGGCATAGAGGCAAAGGCTCAATGTTTGTGGTGAGGAGACAAATATTGTTTGTGGTGGGAACAATATTCCCTCTTCCCTTGGGCTATGTTTGTGTAGAGTCTGATCTGGTAGAAATGTTAGAGAGTGTCTGTTGGACTCAGTTCTACAAGCAACTGAGGAATTGATCTTGTATGTAAGTGCTAAGTGCTCAGAGCTGTCAAAACTTGGAGAGAGCACCCAGCTGCTGAGAAATGTGGCAGTCTGTGGAATTTACAGGACTTGAGAGTTGGATGGTAGCTAAATAAGCACTGTGCCATCCCACCTGATGAACTGAGAAAGCAAACCCAGTCTGGGAATATGGCCTACATATCCCTGGAGTTCTACTCCTTGAAACATACATGGCAACACAAAGACTGGAGAAGAAATGGAAAACTTACATTCATAAACTTCTCATATTGAATGGCTGACTCCATGGTATTATTTGAATAATCCAGTGTATCCTTCCAAGAGTGCATGAGGAAAGCCAGCCGTAACTGTCGTGCTAGTAGGAGGTTTAAAATAAACAAGGAAAGATTTCATAAGCTAAAACATTTTCATGGACTCCAACACAGCAGTAGCTAAGAACATAATCTTTAAAGTTCTTACTATCACTACATCCACCAAAAAAGCAAAACCACTATCAACCTTACTGATAAATACCAACAAGGATCAGAAGAATAAGGAAGCTGTTCTAAAGTTAGCGAAGAAGAAAGACACCAGAAGTAACCCCCCCCCAAAAAAATTATCACATCAGAAGTATATTAAAAGCATTCCCATTCCAAAATAATTTTTACCTGTGTGTTTCTTCAGTGCATCTTTTATAGTAATGAAATTCTTCAAAGATTTGGACATTTTACAGCCAGCAATTGTTAGGTGACCAGTATGCAGAAAATACCGAACCCAGTGATCATTTTCGAAGTATGCCTGCAGGAAAAAAGCAAAACCCAAAGACCCAACGCTGTTTACACATGTATTTCATGAAGCAGGAAAACTCAGAGAATAAAATCCTGAGAACCAAAACTCATGTTTACACGAAACACACACCAAGTTTAAAAACCTGAATCACGGATTTGTGTAAGTTGCAGTCAAAGCAAAGTTGCTTGATCACTGCAGAAAGGTCAGTTCATTCACCTCAGACTGTGCCAGTTCATTGTCATGGTGAGGAAATCTGAGATCAAAGCCTCCTCCATGAATGTCCATTGACTCTCCCAGGACGGATCCACCCATCGCAGAACATTCAATGTGCCAGCCTGGACGGCCCTGTTAACACAAAGGCATTACCTGGTTACTAGAAACTGTCTTCCTCTCCTGCCTTCGTCTCATTCCCTCATGCTGTTACTAAGAGGAAAAAAGATTCTCAGCCTCAGCTTCAGAAAAGGAAACTGTTGCATTTAAAGATCCAACCTGGCAATACATCTGTAATGTTCTGATTATCCTGCTTGCTGTTCTTTTAAAAGCTACATTAATATTTTTGATCACAAGGGCGAAAAAAGGGAACAGAATTTACTGCAGATAAAGCTTGTCAATTAACAGAGGACAAAGGACAAGTAACAGCCATGCTGAGCCTGCCTGCAAACTTCTGCTTAAAATGTATCAGACTGATACACATTCTAGATTATTAAATGAACATTAACCACAGAATCTTATGACTGAATACATAATCCCCACAATTTATACAGTGTTAATAAAAAAACCCTTGTGGAACTGTGCTATTTAAATAAGTGAAGAAAATCCAAATCCTGATTATAATGTCTTTCCTTACCTTTCCCCATGGAGAGTCCCATGAGGGCTCTCCTGGCTTGGAGGACTTCCATAAAGCAAAATCATTTGGAGAATGCTTCTCACTTAAACGATCAGCTGAGATGCTCAGGTCACCTTCCAAAAGAGAAAATGTAAATGTATACGTTTTACACCAGCATTACTGATTTTTGGCCTTGCTGTACCTCACATAAAGAGAATCTTAAAAAAAAAAGTTAAAAAAACCCAAAACACAAGCCTCCAAATCATTGAACCCTCAAAAATCCTCATTATTAACTTCGATAATCCTTTGGGGTTTTAGTTAATGTGTGGTTGACAAGTATCTGACAAGTATCAGCTGCACTGCTTTTAAGTTTTGACATCTACATTCTCTTACCTCCAGTAAACACCTCCAATATTGCAGTTATAGAAAAAAAAAATACAGAAAGAAAAAAAAAATCCATACTCAGAGACAAGTAAGACTGCAGATTCAATTAATTCCAAAGACAGATGGATCTAAATTGAGATTATGATCGTCTTAATCTGCACATACAACACGATCATGGAATATTTCTTCCCCTGATCTCAGCCGCTGCACAGAATGGCTGGTATTTGTTCAATAGCTACATTTATTCCTCTGTTACCTACTGCTCAAAGAGTGTCCTGATTTCTTCTGGTATGAATATTCTATTAAAACCTTTTAATATTCTTTTTATAGACTTTCTGCATGATTTGCTAAAACTGTACAACTTCAGGAGCAGATAACTAATGAGTCCCATTTACTGAGCACTTTAAGTTAATCCTCTGCTATAGCTCTATTCAAAAAAATCCATATTTGGATTTGGTTCAACACAACAAAGTTCAAGTAAGAGCTCTCAGTGTGAAAGAGAAACTAAATATTTGTCATGAAATAACGCCAGCCTGATGTGGAGAACTTGTGCCTGGCATGTGGAAGACCCAGGTTCAAGTCTTTGCTCCTACTCTGAGCCAGATGAACAGGCAAATAACTGGGCTATGGCCAAATGACTGAGTTATCAACAATTCTAACCAAAAAAACCTCACAAACAAACAAAAAGCAACCCCAAACCATCCTAGGATTAATAACATTTCTTGGTATTTTCCAATTAAAAACTTTCAGGAAAGTACTGGCTGAACCTTTGCTACTGGCAAAGAAACTGGTAAAGGAAGTGCAGGACATAAATCATTAAGCTCTGACTGTGACTGATCCAAATATCAGTAAAATCAGTTGAAGAGACCAACACATCACCAGCTTCTTCAGCAGCTTGAGCAAATCTTTACCTTCACCCTCTTGAAGAGCTTTCTGATCACCTACAGCTTCAGGCACCAACTTAGCATAGGAGTGTTTTTCACTGGCATCAAACTTTATAGTATCAAAATACACAGATCCATTGGACACATACCTGAAAAGTTAAAAGATCATTATTTAGCTAACTTTCTACCACTTTATTGAATTTTATCCCTAAAATCACTTTCATAAATTTTCTAGTAACTCCACTCACATTATGGTACTGCTCAGTATTGTAAATATGACTTAGGTAAGCCTGAGTTTTAAGGCCTTATCATATGAAGGCTTTGGACAAATCCTTGGAAGTTATAATAAAATTTACTGAGGAGTAAACAGAAGCTATTGTTAAGCTTCTGAGAGGTATCAGGAAAGAGTCACAAGAACTACCATTTTTTAACATTTATGTTATTTGCAACTGATTTCTAAATGTCATGTGTCGATTTTTGATGATTCTGGATGAAGACCAGGAATCAAACACAGTTCAAGTGAATGGGACTTTGACTTTATTTTAATGAACAAGGATTTCACCCTATAGTACAGCATAAGAAGCACATCAGGTGAAAAATAACAACTCTTTTGCAAAGAAACCTGAAATTCCTTTATTTTGATGAAAAACTGCTTCTGGCAAAGACTAGACTCTTGCAGATGAAAACAGAGAAAACAGCTCATAGCTAAATGCTGAAAGCAATCATTGAGGCATTCAGCAGCAAACTTACCCATAACCATTATCCACAATCTTCTTCACAAAATCCACAATTTCTGGCACATATTCACTAACCCGTGTTAAAACATCTGGAGGTAAAACCTAGAGATAAAAAGTAGAATTATACATGTATATGGAAATATGTACTAAACATATATGTTATGTATTGGTTATAATTTTGCTCAAAAGTAAGTGATAATAAAACCTAACACTACTACTTCAAGCTTTCTGCTCTGAAACAATGTGCTGCAGCCACTTTTTCCTCAGCCTTTAAGAGGATACCAGCACTTCTGACAGAAGAGACAGCAAGTCCCTCTGACTTGCAGGTAAATAAACCTGATCACCAATTAAGTGATGTGCAACAGCCACAACAGATTTAAGATTGTTGGGATGGAAACAGAGAAGGTGCTAATTTAACACCTATCTATTAATATTTAAGGAATTACTTTATCAATAAGGTTGAAATATGAGATTCTTGAAAGCTAGTAAGGAGCTAAATCGTCCTCTGGCTACTATAAGGCATGGCACATACATTTTTAGAAGAGAAAACAGTTCATTTACTTACGTTGAGTGCTTCCATATCTTTATGAAATTCCCCTTCCCAGAATTTGGGGAGCTTTGAGAATATGGAATTGTCAGTCACCTGACTGCCAAATTTTGTGTCCAGCCAGTCAGACAGCAAATCTTTGGCTTCTTCCAACAGTGTCTAGAAAACAACAATGATAAGAGGAACTGATCCAAGACTGGCCCTGTTCAAATTGTGCAGAATTGTCCTTCATAGATATAGATGGAACAACCAGAGCAAGGAAGATAAACTGTTAAGTGGTATCTGTTTTGATACTGATCACTCAAATAGGCATCTGGAACTTATGCTGTAAACACCAGATGGGAACTGCAGTTGTATTACATTTTCTGTTCCCCCACTGCTACTGGATAATCTAGCAGAAGCCTTACAGTGCACATTGCTAAAAAGTGTCTGAAAGACTATCCTGGACATCAGCAAGGATACCTTTTAGTTCTTATATTAAAGGATTTCTATTTCTGATACCAGGACATAATGCAGAAGGTATGATTGCTTAGATTTTAGTTTTTTTTAAATTCCATTAGGTCAGTACACACTTTTATAAAAGCACTTGATACTAGAATAGCTGGGCTATTTAAAAAAAGAAAAAAGCCATAATTTAGAGACAGTGTTTTCTCAAGAAGGGAGCACATAGCCATGTACACCCCACAGTACTTACCACAAATAATCTGAAAGCAAGAGAAGATGAAAATGGAAATCATTTACTAGAAGACAATGACTACTAAAAATAGTTATACTGACTGACTTGATTACTGGGACAGGGCTAAAGCCCAATAAAGTCAACATGATTATTTGTCACTAAATGTAATTGTTTTTAATAAAAAGAATCCTGAGCACAACTTTGTGGGAGGTATTTTCCTCTCTGATCAGAGACAGAAAAACTTGCATAGAAAACTGCCACCAGTATTGGAACATCAGAAATGAATGTTCAGTAACCTATAATGAAACTAATTCATCAAGACAAAAAAGTCAAAGAGGAAGTCTAAGTACATGCAAGAGCAAAATCCTCATTGGAAAGGATTAAAAAAAAAAAAAAAAAGTAATTGATAGAAACAGCATCCAAAAACTCTGTAGCTGAACTGAAGAATCAAATTTCCTGTATTGAATGCACACTACTATAAAGTTTTCAGTCCCACAGTTCCCCTTTATTTGAATTAAAGGTTCCATAACATCTCAGGGAATTACTACAAGCTACAAATTATTTTTAAACTTCCTAACAATTACAAGCCAAATACAAAATATAAAAAGGAGCTCAAACTTACCTCATGACATCTGTTGATCTCTTCAGCAGGGAGCTTTGCTTGAACAGCTTCTTGTAGAGGGTCAAAAGCAGACTTCACAGCATTTTGAATTCTTTCCAGCATTTGCTTTTTATCTGGGTCTGTTGTTTCATTTAGTTTAACTGAAAAGGGCTACAATTAAAAATAATAAAATTAGAAAGCCAGCTGCAGTACAGTAGCACTATGCTCCATACACAGAATATTATCTTAGACACATAGTACCTTGCTAGTGATGAATAAGACATTATGCCACAGAAAAAGCCTTGACATCAATTACTGAAGCGTGAAATATGCTTCTCATCAGAAATAAAGGTGCAATCACAAGATTTTAGTTCTCATCCAAATTCATTTTTTCAGAAGGACTTCATAAATCTCTATATCATCATCATAATTACTGCTGTTTTCATTTTCTATGCAGCTGATCACCCTAATTGCGCAGCTGATTACCACGAATTTGAAAAGGACAAGCTTTAGTGTGAAACAGGGAGAGATTAAATGCAATGGGGAGTATGTTAGGCAAAGATAGCTGGGCAAAATTTCCAGGCTTCCTATTCCCAGGTCTGTATTCAATTCATTAGAATGATAATCTCTTTGTGATCTGTAGTTCTAAAAATTACCAGAGAATCACCTTCCCTCATCTTCAGTCCTGAATACACAATTTATTAAATCCTTAAAGCTGTCATGCCTTTTTTTTCCCAAGGTCATCAATGGTACAAAAGGGAAATCTCCCAAGCTTTAAAAGATTAAGGACAGACCACTGTTTAAAAACTCTTTGAAAGGTTTATTTTAAAAGTTCTCCCAAGCTTTAAAACGTTAAGGACAGACCACTGTTTAAAAACTCTTTGAAAGGTTTATTTTAAAAGTTTGAATTCTAACACACAAACATCCAACTGCTGTTTGAGTAATACATGCACTCACAAGTATGTGCTAAGATCACAGAAATCAGGAATGCCTTTTAAAGAATTTGTCAATTCTAAAACAATATAAAAATCAAAGTAATGTGCAGTTCAAACAACATTTTTAATGTGTGCAGTACCAAGACGAAAAGAAGCAGAAAGTTAAAGGAGGTAGCAAAGCCTGAAGGACTCTTTAGATGCTTTCCTACATTATTGAGTGAGAACCTAAAACACAAGCAAGAGATGACCACACTCACCACTGAGGCAGTTCTAACATCTTCAAGCAGCTGATCTGGTGTTGATTTGTTCTCTCTGTATCGTTCAAAAAGGTAATTTTGTCTTGCTCTCTTGATGATCTACAAATCAGAAACATGAAAGTATTTCTGTGAAGTGACACATAGTTATACAAAGTGCAGATAAAATCTGTTCTATACAAAAGGCATTTCCCTATAAATTTAACAAGCTACAAGAATCATGTGCAATAATACAAACCAAACACACCATACACAGTTAATGAACTACCTCAACAGAGTCAATTAATTACCTCAACAGGCAAATAAAATAAATTATCTCTTTAAAATATTTAGTCTTCATTATTTGTGACAACATTCATTATTATGCAACAGTATAGTGTTTGCTACCATAGGAGTGCTACAAAACTGAGAAAATCGATGCCTTTGTGCACAAAATGTTAGTAAGTGTAAGATTTATCTTGGCTTATCAAGAGGCAATTACATTTGACTCTCTAACATCCATTCTAAATGTTCAGCATTTTAGATTGCAATTAAAAAAAACAAAAACCCTTACCTTATCATCAATATCTGTAATATTCATACAATAGAAAACGTCATATTTAAAATAATCCCTCAAGACTCTTCTCAGGATATCAAATGAGATGTAGGACCTAAAATCAAAAAGATATTGGGTATTTTTAGTAAACACCTGTGCACAAACCATTTTAACCTCAGTCAATAACTGTACAGTAGTTTTACTTTGCCCCCATCTATTAGTAAGTTTTTAATCCCACAATGATAAAATACTATAATGTGCTTTTAATCTTAAATTGCAAGCATTAAGTCAAAAGAGACCATTTTCTAGTAATACACTCATGTAAATAATACCACCTTCTAATAATCTTTTGCTTCCACTAGGCACTGTTATCACCTGTATCAAAGTAAGGAATGCAGTACCTGGCATGTCCCATGTGAGAAGCATCATAAACTGTTGGACCACAGCAATACCACAAGACCTTTTTTCCATTCTGAGGCTGAAATACTTCCTTAATTGAAAGGGAAGATACAATGGTCAGAAGAAATTGAAGATGACCTTAGGCCAGTAACACCCCATTTGGAGATTACAACATGAAAACAAGGATTATAATTACAAAAACAGTTATTCCATTTCCAATTTTACCAGAAGTGAAGATCACCACTAGCTTTATCATGTAAGAAAGAAATGGGGTGTGGCTGCTTATGTTCTATGCATTCTCATCAATCAAGATATCAGGTTACAACAATTTGGACTAACAGGGCACTATTCAAACTGTGAAAGTTTTCTTTTGCATTGAAAATGGTTACACCCTATAATCAGTTCACAGATACTTGAATACTACATCCCATGTAAAATTAATATTCTTTGTATTTCCACTTTCCCAAAGGAATTTCAAACAAGACCACGAGAAGTTTTGCACTTTTTATATTGCAACTATATAATCAGTGAGACTTTTTTTACCCAGACAACATCTGAATAAAGAAACTGTGATTCTATTCTGCTCACACCACCTACACTTACGTGTATTACAGCTGAATGCCTGGCTATTATGCATGACAACTTGAAACTGGGGAGTGAATATTATGCAATATGCACAGAGAGACACACATTTGTTGTGTATATATATTAGTGTATATAGTATTACACTTGCCCAGCAAACGCAGCTGACTGGCACAGAGTTCCTGGCCCGTGCTTGTTAACATTCCACAAAATACAGCCCAGAGACTTGCTTACTGACAGGGCAAACACTTCGGAAACAAGGATTTGATGACTGCTCTGTTTGTGTTTCTAGGGAAATCCTCACTTTCCTTTCATTGACTCACCTTACTGCGAGTCAGGCTGTTGTAGAGGCAGAGCCTGGAATGTTTTGTCCCTTCAGGGGGAGACCAGGGCGGCTGCACACGTTTCCCTTTACCTAGGAGAAAAGGGAGTTTAAAGAAAACTGAAAAGACACTTTCCACAAACAGATTTGCAACATAACATTTTCTCCTCATCACATCGTTATTTCAGAAGAAAAAAAAAAACAACCCATATCTAAATGGAGAAAGCAGCTTCAATCCTAATAATGCAGCTACTTCTGTTAAAGCCTTCTACAAACCACCAAAACCAAAGTAAATTGTTTCCATCTAGTTTATTTTCTACTCTCTAACTTGCCATTCCTATTAGCTTTTGATCCAAGTAGCAGTGAGGAAGAGCGTACAAACATAAGAGCATGTGATTCAGGTAAACTATTACTGTGAGTTTTGAAATTCACTGAATCATTAATGAAGTGTTATGGCAGTCCGGGGCTATCTGCAACACCATCGATTCTGCTGCCATGGCACATCACAGATCTCACACAGAATTTGCAAAATATCTCCAGAGCCCAGAGGCAGTCTCTAGAGCCAATATTGACAGAGCATGTCCACTCAGGGTGAGAGGGAGAGCTGATAGAAAAGGCTTAGAAAAAAACCTCAGCTTCTTATCATGCATTGTTGTTATGCACACAAGACATTTCTGAACACACTCATTTACCACAAATACGCTCCAGTTCAGCAAGAGGCTCCATTTTGCCACTAAAGAGAGTAGATATTATAGTATATATAGATATATAGGGTAATATCAGTGACAATATTCTTGCATTTATTTTCTCTTAAATTTGTAAGAAGCAACACAGCTGTTGAACTCATGGGGTTTTTTCAAACAGAAGCATGGGCATGGGATTTGTCAAAGAGTTGCAGTTTGCTGTGTACTGGGCTCCTTACAGATGTAATGATGTTAAACCAATTATTATATTAACTAGGAATGAAAGCAAACCAAGAAATTCAGAAATACAGCAAGTGTGCCAGCTTAATACACACAGTACTATTTTTAGGAATTCTCATGGTATGCATTTTAACTGCAATTAAAGTATTATACAAACAATTTGTTTTGACAACAAAATTGCCTTTCTTATCCTGTGTCTCAGGGTGCTCTTCATTAATTCTGTTTCCCTCAGTATCTTCATATGCTTATTTTGGCTGACAACCTTCAAGTAATATAAACATTCATAGTATAAAAAAATGTAATCTCTTCATCTTGCTTTTTTGAGTAACTGCCCAAATAAGAAAAAAATATGTTAGGTGTAGTACTCTGCCTCACAAAGGGACTTCATTTAATTTCCATGCTATGAATCCATGGAAATGTGTGTCCATTCTAAACATTTTCTTGCATGAGGTGCTCCTGAACAGAACACCTCAAGTTCAAGAGCAGTCTCTCCATAACACGGGCCGTACACCAAGGTATGGATTTGTTTACTCTTTGATTTACAAAGATTACTCTGGCATGCTTAATTGTGGCCAACAATTCCCCCGGGGAAAGAAGCCTGTGTGGGTTAGTCTAATAAAAGATAAATCTATTTGTAAAGCTTTATTCAGTTACAACCACATGATCACAAGGAAAAACCCAGATACTGCACCCCATATTTCTCAGCTTGTGAGTTAAGTGTCACATTTCAGCCACTATACAGACGCCAAGGGCAAAGTAAAAGGCTGGTAAAATATTGGTTAGTCTAGTCAAACACACCTCTGCCAGCCTACAGCCCTTCCCCTGGTTGAAGTTCATTTGCTCTAACCCACCATGGATCTTTCCAGTACAAAAAAATGACAATCAAGGATGCAAGGCCTAAGAAGCACAGCAGATTCGTGTGTTACTTTCATGGTGAACACTGCAGAACACCATTGCAGGACTCCTGAAACACATGCACCAATCATAAAGGCATAACCCTTCAGAAAGAGAAATCTAACAGTAAAGATTTCATGGTCAGGAAAATGGAAACTTTTTCTTACTGCTCCACCCTGATCCATGGAAGTCTAGAGACAACCTGCAGTTAGTACATAAATCTTCTATTAGAGCCAGGGGTGCAGCTGAGATCCCCTCTCTGCTGGAAGGAACTAATAACCAGCACAAACACTTGCAGGCACACACAACACACAGAGAATTTAGTCACAGCAGTCTGACTTTAAGTGCTGGTCTGTTAGGAATTGAGAACACAAATGGTGAGAGGCTGTGAGAAGATGGCATTGGAGTAATACTAGTTAACAACCATCAGCAAGAATGACAGACATGCATTCATTTGTAGGTACTGCAAGCACTATACAACAGCTCTGCATTGTTATTTTTCATTATTTCGTGACTCCCTGAGCAAGGACCTGACTATAAAGCAATTAAATTAGACTAGCTCATTGGGAAACAACTCAGGAGAGTGATGCAGCTCCCAAAAATGCCTGCCCATGCTTACACAATGACCTAGATTAACCAGTTAATACTTCCTCAAATCATCAGCATGCCTAAATTACCAGGGTTAAAAAAGAACCCCAGACATTCTTTGTGAAGTTCAGTGTTAATAACAATCATAAGAGGAAGTATTCAGTTTATTCTGTTGTGGATTTGTGTATTATACAACACTAATTTGGTTAACTTTGCAAGGAAAAAAGTAGACTGGGCAAATATCGGTATTACCAGGAAAAAGCTGAAACTCATACATTCTTTTACAAACCAGAAGACAGCCAGCTTTTTTAAGAAAATACATATAATTGAACTCTGTACACTGAGAAATTTTAACATTAAAAAAATTGGTAACAGTTTTTACATCCAAATAGGTCAGGATCTACCAATTACACAGTAACTGTATGCAAGAATGTTATGACTTTGAATACAAATTGATACTGTAAATTATAAGGCGTGCAAGAGAGTATGAAAGGGAACTTCTCAGAATTCTCAGCAATAACAACCAATACAATGTCAGCTAGTCTATAACCTGCCCACCAGTTTCATATTACTCACTTGTTTGAAGTTTACAAGGCTCATTTTTTTCACTGCTGCCATCATAGATTGCTTCTATGTGTCTGTACCACCGGACAACATGGATATACCGGTCCACAGGTGGCCCCGAAAACTTTCTGAACACCTCCACATCTGCATGTGAAAATGTGAACCCCTGGATATAACTACGAGTGCTCAGGTACTCGTTCAGAGCCTTCACCCTGGCTTCCTCTTCACTAATGCTCAGAATAAAACTGTAGCTGGAAGCTGTAAAGAGAGGCACAGGACATTTGGTCAGCATTAAAAGAAGGAGATCCCATGACCAAAATATATCCTTATAAAATACATCTCCCCCTGTCAATAAGCTCTGCCAACTGGTAAGAAATTTGAGAAAATTAGCTTTAATACAAGCTACCACATAACTATTTATTTCCTGTTAACAGGATTATGTTCATGCTGCTGTAAGTTTTTGAAGACATCTTTCAAAGAGTAGTAAGGACAAGAACACAGGTCTTTTTCATGAAGAATATCATCTACCGAAATTGGAGAAAATCCTTCACACAGAGCAAACCTAATCCATCACTCTTTTCCATGCTGCTAAAACACTCATCCTACCAATATTTAAATAGGATTCATTTTATACATTGTGGAAATGCTGTGAATATGTCTACTGAACTTGAGCATGTAGTTTACATCTTTGCAGGTGTTGCCTGCACTCAGGCTCCCAGCATGATGTTCAGCTCCTCCTACTTGGTCTAGAAACTCAAAACTTCAGCTGCTGCTGTATATCCCCATATTTCACCCCTTTCTCTCCTCAGGCACATGAATAATATTTAAAATGAGTAAAATCTACACAAACAAACGGGAAGGATATCAGATCGTGCCCCTCTCTCACAAATTTTTAATTCCATGATTTCTTTGTTATACAGGCAAAGCAGGTTCAGTTATGTCTCATCTTGACAAATGCAGGGACACAGAGAAAAGCTCTGTGAGCTGGTGGGGATGCTCAGTGGAAGAGCAAGTCCTGTGCAAGCCAGTGGGTACAAAGCACTCTGAGGTTATGGCACTGGGCTAGCACTGCCCATTAGGCAAACCCAGCATTCACATTTTCCTACAATGATTCAATGTTTGTAGCTCTGTTCACGTTCAAAGTACTGTACAAACATGAAGGCAATATCCTGTCTAGGTAGTCAGCCAGCAAGGTAATTTAAGCCAAGGTCACGTGCAGTACAGAGGCAGCAGGAGAGCACCTGTCCCTGCTCCCAAACCCCAACACAGACCACAGACACAAGCGTCACTTCCCACACTGGCACAAATATCTCCTGCACGAGGAGTTCCCAAAGCATGGAGGTGCTCAAGAACACAACTCTTGGAAAGGCAGGAATGAAAGGAGATGGGAAAGTGATCACTAGGAGAGGATGTGAGGCATGGCACTATTAAAGTTTTTCCAAATGTCATCAGTTAAAACTTTATGAACCACTTTCGATATGGAAATCAATTATTAAAATATCCAATAGCAACTCAGGATGACAGGGAAGCGGCAGCCAGATATCAAGCACGTTTGTATTCAACTCTTTGGGGTACAAAAGAGATACAGTAACACATCAGGAGAATTAATAAAAAACAAAAAATTAAAAAATAGAAATTCATGAAAGATATTTAAAATCTATGAGCAAAAGACAGATCTATGAAAAGTATAAATCCTTCTCAAGGCCCTTCCATGTAATTGCTCAGTACAATTAAGGAATACCAAGGAAATACTGGTTCATAACTTGACCTTATAGGTTTGCCCTACCCAGCTGAATGGGATTCAGCTTCAGCTTACACAGTTTATTTTACTATAGTCTTTTCATGCTCCTAAATATTTACTGATGTTTATCAGCACAGAACCTCATGTGTTTATACACATGAAATAGTTTGAAACAGTTATGTTCATTAACAGTGGAAATCTAAGTCTTCCTTGAACGTGAATTTTGTACACATGAAACGTATGAGGGAGAAGGCAAAAAAAAAGGTATTACAAGAATGATCTGGGTAGAAATGAAACTATATCTCAAAGAAAAGATCTTTTCCAAGGAAAAACAACACTCAATTTGCAAAGTATTATTATGGTTATTATGACCATTATTCACACATCAGGCTGCTAATGGAAGCAAGTCAGTGTATCTGAAACACTGTAAGTGCTTTCCAACCACATCTGTAAACCAATCTAAAAGGAAAGCTGCCCAAACTCACACACAAATACAAATATGACAGCACTCATACAAGCTAATTTTGGCAGGGAGAGACGGCAAACACTGCCTGTGAATGCTGGTACCAGCTCAGCACTGATAAGCTTAACAACCGAAGTGTTTTTGAGCAATCTTGGCATAGACATTAATACTTGACACTCTAAGGATGTTTGGCAGGCTCACTGTCCCATTCCCAGTGTCCCACATCAGGTTCACAGGCTGTGCTGAGCAAGTGGCTGTGACAACACTGCCTTGGAAGGCACTGGAATCAGTGACAGCAGTCTGTGTAAAAGTCTGTTCTGCTTTAATTGATACCACGACTTAAAGAAGAATAGTAAATCTACAGAATCTGGTTTTCTGTGATTTCTATTCTGCATCCTCGGTTCCCCCCACCTTGCAATTCCTTCAATTTATTGAACACTCCCACTGAAACATTTCTGGTACCTCCTAAGTGCTGCATCCTATTTTCCCATACACTTCAGTATCCCCATTGCCCTGCACAGCTTCAGCTCATCTTTGCTAAGTCTGCCAATGGTGTGCAAGAGGCAGTTTCCCACTGTCAAATTAATTGATTAATTAATTGATTGATTAATACCAATCGATGGATTCAAAAAGTATTGAGGGGGAAGGGCCAATGGATATATGAACATCTGACCCGTTTTCCTTGTTGCTTTAGGAAAATAGGCCTTCTCTCTAACTGAACTGCAATTTTTTCCATTCCCAAAACAGGAAAACTACAGTTGTTACTACTCAATTGCATCAGGAAGCATCTCCTTGACAGGAGAAACATGAGAATACTACAGAGCTGTTGCATAACACTGAATTTTTACTCATGTGAACAGAATGATCCATAGATATGGTATCACACAAGAGGAAACAAGTACTGAGCACGAATATTGGAGAGCTAGCCAAATAACCTTGAAAAATCAGAAGAATTAATGTTAACAACGTGACAGCAAAAAGTTGTTTCAAAAAAATTCCACTGCAGACATCAATTAATACAGTTCTCACACAATAACCGCTGGTGTACAATCTCTTTGGGTGATATCATTGTCACACATTCTTCTTTCCATGCATGGAGTGCTTCAGAGACTATTAAAGGACACTGGGAATTTGTCTGAGAGACTGCAGCAACACACAGAGTCAAAGGCACAGGACAGCCCCTTCATTTAATTCGCACATAAAATAACTTTTGAGGTTTAATCAAGACACATAATCCCCACAATATCAAATTTCATTGAAAATTTTCACTTTTATTAACTTGAAAATGAAAACATCTGCTCCTTGAAGGTGTGGACAGCAAAGTAAATACAGCAAAGCCATAAAATAGGCAGTAAGCTAGCTAGCTGACACAAAACCAAGGACTTACTTTGCTTCAGGGAAAAATTACATTTCCTGGGCTTCCCTGAACCTGCTAACCTTGTCAGTCATAATTAGATGACAGCATAAATGTTCTGCAAATTCTGCAGAGCCATTCTCCAAAAAGAAATCTTACTGATTTCTGAACATTTTGAAATGCAATTTCTCATCCAACTTGGCTTTCACAAATTTAAGACAACCCAGAAAAGACAAATGTAACATTCATTATTAATGCAGCTCCAAACTGGCCATTTATCATCCTGGCCGGCAACTCTGGTACCTTTGAAAAGAATTCCAACCATCTGCTCAGCCAAGGTGAGGTCTCCTTTTCCATTAACATTTCACAAGAACTAAACCAGTGCAGTGATCCCAGCTAATGCCAGACACGGCATAAAGACAGAAAAACAAAGGACTTATCAAAATTGGCAGATAAGGAGCAAAAGGCTTTTAGATGAGCAGGGATTTTTAAGACTGGAGTATCCCACACCCAGGAAGAGCTCGTCAACCCTAGGCTTTTGAGCCCTGAAAGTTTCACTTCCACTTTTCCCAAACTGAAACTAAATGTAACAATTGTAGTTTCAGCAAAAAAAAACCCCACACCCTAACAAATAGTAACTAAAGAGTTTCTCAAAATGCGCCTGAACTGAGCCTGTCTTGGGTTTTTTCCCTCCACGATAATGAAAAGACTTCTGAAAAAGCCAATCCCTTGACAACAAGAAATGTTTCACTTTAGTGAGACTATTACATGTGATAAATAAAGAGCAAAATAACTTTCGGTAACAAAAAAAAGGGGCAAAAAATATTTGTATTTACAGATCCTTAACTGGAATGTCAGAAATTTCCAACCCTTTACATACCATAATGGTATTTCATACTTGCATGACTGGTATTCCAAGTTTCCATTTGCTACGGTAGTGCCAAAAATTATAGTACTACCCTAGCCCTCCTTCCATATGGAAGCGAACAGCACAACCGATCATTAGGACACGACCACAAAAAATGTCCGTAAAAGTCCAAAAGTTCAGGCGTGAGCTCAGGGGAGAAGGCTGCCGGCTGGGGAAAGCCAGCACCGGAGCACACTGACAGGTGAAAAGCGCGGACGGCGCGCTGAGCAGCGCACGGACCGAGCGCAGCCAGCACCTCCCGGCACCCAGCGAGCCGGGGGACTCCGAAGGTTCTCCACAAATCGCCGAATGCCAACATTAACCTCCCACCCGCGGCGAGGCACCCCGCCGGGCGCATCCCGCGGGACGCGCACCCAGCGCGGGGCTCTGAGGCGGCAGCGGGGGCTCCTCGGGCGCGCCCCAGGCCAGCGGAGCCCGGGGGACGCGCAGAGGAGGCGACCCCGCCGCCAGCGCCGTGACAGCGGCGGGGCCGCGACCCCGGCCCGCGCCGAGCCGTGACAACCCCGGCCGCCCCTCGGCCCGGCCCCGCCGGGGGCCCGCGGCGCCGCTCGCCCACCCACCTACCGTGCTCGGCGCTGGCGGCTGCTGCCATCCCGGTGCTGCTGCTGCCGCTGCCTCCGCCTGCCCTCGCTCCCGAGCTGATGCAACAGCGCGTCCGGAAGCCTCGCCCCGCCCGCCCTACGCTACTTCCGACGGCCGCGTCACCCGGGCAACGGGCAGCGCCGCACGGCCCGGCCCCACACGGCACAGCCCGGCACAGCACAGCCCGGCCCAGCCCCACACGGCACAGCCCGGCCCAGCCCGGCCCACACGGCACAGCCCGGCCCGGCCCGGCCCCACACGGCACAGCCCGGCCCCACACGGCACAGCCCGGCCCAGCCCGGCCCACACGGCACAGCCCGGCCCGGCCCGGCCCCACACGGCACGGCCCGGCCCGGCCCCACACGGCACGGCCCGGCCCGGCCCGGCCCCACACGGCACAGCCCCACACGGCACGGCCCGGCCCGGCCCCACACGGCACGGCCCCACACGGCACGGCCCGGCCCGGCCGGGAAATGACCACTCAGAGCTCCGCGGCCACCCCCTGACCCAACAGCACCGTGCCAACCAAGCCCCGGCTCCGAGTGCCGCCGCCCGCTTTTCCTTCAATAGCTCCAAGGACGGAGACGACGCCGCCGCCGCAACAAAGTCCCAGAGTCAGTTTCCGTCTCAGACAGGCTTCTTTCTTTTTTTTTTTTATTATTGCTGTGCTTCGAACATAACGGTGCTGAGCAGCCCGACACAAAACAAAACCGTTTTGGAAATTAAAGCATCACAGTACTCCCTCAAAAACAGCAGCGGACGCCGCCGCCCAGGTTAGGACAGCACAGCAGTGCCGCACACCAGGGGATGCCTGAGGTCCTGGCTCCCACATCGGCACCTGGCAGCTGAGTTTAGTATTTTACAATACAAAGGCAGGAAGGTCGTGTAAACATGAAAACAACAAAGGCGTTGCATCCCTTCCGGCGCTCTGCATGAGGTGAGGAGGTTATCAACTCCATTTCTACTGGCAGTTTCTAACACCCTCACTTGAAGGACTTAAGACACATATACATATACAGGAACATTTTTGCAGTTCCTCATAAACATTAATTTTCAGCTTCTACTTTACTTATAATGTTACTACTTTTTAAAGTTCTTGATATGTTGTAATAAGCCTTGGTATCTATATGCCTCAATGCATCCAGTAATTTAATAATACATTGTTTCTTTCCCAGTCTGTTTCTCCAGATGAGAAGCATCTGATACGATTGTTCTTCTCTATTATCAGGAAATTTAGAAATAATTTCATCAATACAATTTTCCTGTAGAACAGTTCTCATGAGCCGCTTCCACTGTCGTGGTGGTACTTCCTTTATAAAGACATCAAAGGTCTCTCTCAGTTCTGCAAGAGGAAAAGCACAATACACATCAGCTTGGATTTTAAAACACAGGGAGGTGTTTTTTTTTTTTTTTTCATAGCTCACATACACATACTTTCCCCCTTAATTTTCAGCCAATACCTGCACAGACCAAACAGCAGCAGCAAGGCAGGATTTGGCACCTAAGAAGCAGCAAGACAAGTTACAAGTTTTCTACTAAGTGGTCTTGCAAGTAGCTAAAGGTATTGGTGTATGTCTCAGAAGTGGTCTCCTAAGGCAGGACACCATGCAGTAAGGGTGCTCTTGAGGAAGGCTTCAATGGCTGGGATGTTCCCTTGGCAGCGCTACTGAAGAGGAAGTTTTAACCACTTCAGTGTGCTGCGGGCATAGGTTTGCCACACCAAGACCACCACGAGCAAAAGCCATTGCCTGGACATCCAGCACAACAATTTGCTGGGTACGGGTGGATGTATGGAGGTTTGATGTGCTCTTCCACGTGAGGGGACATTTGACAGAGAGATCTCTCACTCTGACTTACACCTCACTCAGAGTACACTGCTGCAATGCAGACTCGTTTTAAAACATTTTTCAAAAAATCTGTACCATTCTTATTCTTAAATTCACAACTGTGCTATACTCCCATGCAGAAAAAAGTCATGCTCCAGAGTTGAACAGTTCACCACAAGGATTATAAATGCAGCAATAATCTTGCCTCAGCATATTTTACAATAAACTGGAAGCCTTATAGCTCTAAACAATATTCATCAGCCTCTTTATACTACTCCTTAAGTAGACTGAAGTCAACAGGAAAAATGAAACAAATTCCAAGTACTGCCAATTTATGGAATACTTACCACTCTGAGAGAGATCTTTAACAATTATCTGACTTGGGTCTCGTACCTGTAATACAAAGTTGGACCATTGCTCCAACAAATCAAGATGCTTCACTCACTATTATTTTTTACCTACTCGACAGCTTGCTTTTACAGCACACACAGCAAAAAGAGGAAGGGGGGCAGATTTCAGAGCAGACCTGAAAGTACTGGAGTAAAGAAAATTGCATGGTGAAACTTAGCATGCTACTGGCTCCAAGCAATGTTCACTGCTATCTTGAAAGAGTAGCTTTTGTCAGGGAGATGAAAGAAGCAGAGTAAATTAAATGAGAGATTGAAGGTTTTTTGTTTTTTTTTCCCCAAGCTATTGCTTCCCATCCTGCCTATTACATCTTTAAGGCAAAGTTTCCTCTATTGTTTTGCCTGAAAACTCTAGGAATAGTTAAGAGCTCAACTAAAGGGCTACCTACATTAGAGAAAATACAAAGATAATTTCACACAAGTACACTTATCTTACAATTTGCTGGAGTTCCACTTGAAAGATTAGATAGGACATTCTGCTGAAAAGAAGAACTCTGGACAGGTTTTGCTGCCAGTGAGGATTTAGCAATCCTCCTCAACCACACTGTCATACAGCACTTCCAGCTCCTGCATGGGACAGTGCCCTGCTCAGAAACCACACTATTTTCCACTATTTTCTTCTAGGGGAAGAAAAGAAAATACTTGAAGTCACCAGACGTCAGAGAAACAAAATGAGAGCTGATAATCTACCAAAGTTACAGCCTTCACAGAACTAGACTTCAAATGGTTTCAGAGCCTGACTCTCCACCTCCCTGCCTATTCTGCACCCACCAGCCTGCAGGGTAAGGCTCACAAGTTATCTCCACAACAACCACAGGAAATTTTTCCTAATGTTCTGATGGGGATTGCTGCTTCCTCCTCTCTAGGTACAGAAGGTAGGTACCCCTCCTAAGACAGGAGGGAATTAAACTGTCTTGCTGCACCTGAGCTGACTGAACAGCACCAGGGGCCCCAAGCCTATCGCTGTGTCAAGGCTGATGCTCAGAACTGTTGCCAAGCAGCCTGTCAGCTCCATGGACATGCACTGCCTTGGGCTGTCTGTGGCTGGAATAGCTTTCCTGGCAGATTCACAAACTATAATCAGTTGAAAGAAGCCAGTGAGCACTCATATACATTGCATAGCTTTCATGAAGGGACAAAGAGGGAAAGCCAGGAAGAAAGGCTCCCTCCCTTTTTAGCATTGTCAAGCATAGCCAGGGAGTACAGCACCAGCGCAGCATGAACAGCACAAGCACAAAGCAGAGTAGCGTGTCCAGCATGACAGGTAGTGCTAAAGCTGGCAAGTTTTAGGAATATTTTTTTTACATGTGGAAATGAGGATGAGGAGTTACTGTTCTGCCCTGAGACTTGTGTTTATGAAGGTGCAGGCCCTTTGTAAGCATAAGCCAGCATGCTTTCTGCTTGCACAGGGACAGTGACTCACAGCTGACATCACATGTGACCAATGTGCATAAGCGTTGACGTGAGGGAGACCCCCCACATATCACACAGGTAGTTGTACATCATTCTCACTGAAAACAATTTCTGTTTAAGGCTACAAGCATGTTAAAGAAGTTGATCTTATTTATACAGGATAATTCTTAAACAGGAAAACAAATGACTGAAAGAGCACAGCATGGCTGAAGCTTTGGTTTCAAAACCATCACCTACTCAAGTATCAGCAGTTGTTGGGGGCATTAGAGCAGTATGAATTCGCTGGTTCTTTGGAGGGGAAGGTGTGTAAATACCAAAATACTCAGTCTCAGGACTGCATCAGTGTAACTCTCCTTAGCAAATAAGCTCTTGCAGCAGCATGAGCACTCCAAGTGCAGACTTTGCATCTGCCTGTGACAGCTCTAACATGAGAGACAAGTGGCACCATGCACCAATTTGTAACTGCATCATTCTACAACCATTTTATTCAAATTAAAGACATGTTATATTTGCCTATTCCTATGCTACAGCGTTTTGACCAGGTTTTTTGTCACATATCTTCATCAGCTTCTATAAATAGTTGAAGTGCTGCAAATCTGGCCAGGGTGTGAGGGGAGACACAACCCAACAAAAAACCCAGGGTGTTTCACATATTTGAGCCACTTAGGGACCTTAAAAAAGAAAAAGAGCAGAGTTTAGGGTGAGCCTTTGAATATCTCTTTCAATTCTGTTTCTTCAGTCTTCAAGTATTTTTGACATAATTAAAATGCATTTAATTACTCAAAATGTCTAATTAGTAACATTAGACAAGAGTGCATACACTGGGTGAGTAAAGCCTGGGTGAGGGACAAGAGAAGCTCCAGGGAGAAAAAAGTGCTGTACCCACACTGTGAGAGCAGTCTGGATATTTTTCCTAATTCCTCATCAAGACGAACATTTGTTGTGTAAAACTGAGCTCACTTTTGCCTTGCAGTGCTGGTAGGGATGTAGTTTCTAACCAGAGAAGCTAAAGCCAGCTCATATTTACTTTGTCCAGTCTTGTATTCATCTTGCAGAATGCTAGACTAGCAATAGGTTTTTTCAGACTCAAACAGTAAGGTTCTGAAATAGTGTTTGACTACAGGAGGCCAGGGTATACCCAGCTTCAAGTTGGAACACGTGCCAGCAGCCAGCCTCAGCTGGATAAACGCTTTCTAGGGATGTACTCTGGGACTGGCAGGCCCTTAGCAGACCCCCTCCTCTTTTGGGACTGCTTAGGACCAAGAATTCAGACTGTCATGTTCTGGTCTGTAGCCTGTGGCATGAGCCCAAAGGCAGGAAGACTCAATCACTTCACTGGAACAGGAGTGGTTAAGTCTTGAGAACAAATAATTTGTAGTCACAATGCAATGCGAGCCCGAACACCACCATGCAGGTAAACAATAGCTGCCATCAGTTGGGAATACACATGTGAAGCAGCAAAAGAAATTAACTGGATCAAGGTGTCACTTGGAGACAATCTGAAGTGAAAACTTGCAGCCAAGTCCAAGTTTTTTCCCCCGCTTCCAAAGTTTCCTGGTCACAGGCTCTGAAATGTTTCCAAGTATTGACAAGGCCAACTGCAGCAGACACATGCAGCTATTGAATGCATCAGGCACTTGCTAATTAATATCTGACCTCGTATGAATCACAACTTGCTGCATCACAGGAACACATCCTACCAGAGAGCTACAATGAGACAAACATTGAGAGCTATGTCTCAGGTACAATTAGGCTGTGAACAATTAGACTGAGACGAAGCACTTGATCCATCACATACTTACCCAACCTCTCTCTGCATCTTTATCAGTTGAGGAAGCTGAAAAAAAAAAAAAGTGAATTTCAGCAACTTAAACGAGGCTGAATTCACACAAAACTTCTATGCAATAGAAACTTTTGTGACACAGCCAAAGCTTTTAAAAGCCATTTCGTTTCTTTGACCTGTCAAACATTCCATCACAGTACTACCCTTAGCTTCCACCAGCAGCACAGGCGCTGTGCCTGAATACAGAGAAGTGCCTGCTTAGTAAAATGCAGACCACAAGATACTCTTTAAGCCACTCTTGCAACATCCTCTACTCCAGCTTTTGTTTCTCAGCATTTTTGCAGGCTATTGCAATACAGAAGGCAGAAACTGTCTTTACTGAAATATAATTAGTAAGACATGATTTCAACAAACTTAGCATTTAAAATTCAGAATATTTTGCAGTATTATTTTAACCACACTAGTAGCAAAAATACTTCAATACACAATAGTGGAAATAGAAGTTTCCGAGGAAAACAGCTCAGTTTCTGCTAAAAAATAAATTCACACAGGACTTATCAACCTAACATTCACATGAGGAGGTTCAAAAGACTAAAAGGTACCAATTTGTAGGGAAAAAAATCTCCACAGCCAAACACAGTGAAAGTAATTAGTGATCTAATTAGTTGCTACTTTTTGCCCCATGCAAAAAGTATGCCCTGAACCCACACACAGGTTTTTCCTCTTTGCCAATACAAGGGAATTAGATTGGAGAAGTCCTTTTTAAGGACCTTATGATAATTTTGCTTTGAAGCAAAGGCATCTGTCAGCAAGTTCAGAAAGCTCATAGTTCAGGATTATGCATTTTATTTACCAAAGAAAACTGCTCTTCATTTTACAAGACCTGCTAATTTCAATCACGTGCTAAATGAACTAGAGCTTAAACTAGATTCCCTCTAAGGCAACACAGGAAGCAGGGATAGCCCTAGTGCATGCTTTGCCTAACTCTGGAAAACAAATTTCACAGATAATAATCAAGCAGTTACCTTTATCACGCTTCAGCTTTTTAATAACCACAATTAGCGAACCCAAACCAAACAACACCACCATCACCACAATCAGTGGAATAACCCAACTGAGAGCTTCCTTCCCTGCAAAGTAAGAAAAAAAAATTAGTACTGAAACAAAAAGATATTCCTTGCTGTCCTAGAGTAAAACCTAAGCCCAGAACTAATACAATATCCAAGATAGTTTGTCCTAGAAAAGGCATCAGGATTCTGAGCAGCACCTGAACATGTGAGTACTTGTTTGTACTGCACATGATGATCCCAAAGGCAGAAGGGGATTCTGCAGAGAGCTGCAATACAACTTCTACGAGGTTTTCTGGAGACACACTTAAGGAGAAAACAAGTATGCAAAAGATGGTATCAGTGTGCATTCCTGGCAGAAAAGGAAGCTGCTTCAGGCACAGTAAACATCTTTGCACTACCCACGACTTTCAACTGTGACACACCTGCAGCTTTAAGAACCCTAGCAACACATGTAGCTTTTCACCAAGTGAAACTCAAGGTGGTTTGTCCCTTCAATCCCTTTGACAAGTTGTCTTTAGCAAGTAACTCCCAGACTAAAATGCAGCTGCTGCTAAGTACATCACAGTAGTTGAAACCGCTTTTACAGACTGCTCTGGTGTTATTAGCCTGAAGCCAACAGACCCAACAAACCAGGCTGAGTGAGATTTGTGTAGCAGACCTTGACTGGGTAAGTCCAGGTGTGTAGCATCTGTGGAATTCAGTGCGATTTCTTTCCCGTCCGGATGCCTGAAGTGGATGGTAACACAAGGTCATATCAACATTTCCAGAGCAATACCTAGCTTTGTCCAGACCTGATTCTGTATCAGACAGAGCTTAGAACCATGAATGGAACATGCATAAACTTTAATAGAAGTGCACCTTTAAACAACCCAAGGTAGATAAGACTACAAGATAAAATAAAAGCAAAGCAGATAAAATTCATCTATGTTAGCTTCTAAGTGGAAGGGAAAAAAAAACCCCACAGAATAGGCATTATTCATGCACAGTTAGTTTCCTTCAACAGGTAGTTCTACATCCTAAAATGTTGTGCTGGGTGCTAGAAAGTTCATCCAAGTGTGTTTCTGGGGAAATACCAACCTGAAGACATGAAAAATGCAAGTTTACAGCCATAAGCAACAAGCACAGTGATACTTAAGTCCACGTCTTTCTAGGTCTCAACATCACAGGTTTTGACACCTAAAATTTAAATGCATGAATAATGCCATTTGGCATCAGGGCAATTAATCACAGCCTGACAACACCTGTTAACTATTGGTACAGATTGGACCACAGTTCTAATATTCCCTAGAAGGAAAACAGTGACTTATCCTCAAACTTACATTTGACTGTTTCTCTGACATATTTCACAGCCCTCATCAGCACAGAAATACCCTTGTTTGCACTGGCATTCGGCATCCTGTGTCGGAGTACAGGGTCTCAGAGTTACCTGATCTAAAAATAAAATGTAAGTTAGCAAGTGCAAAGATTATACTCAGGCCATAAAGGCAATTTACTTTTAATTTCAATATGCTCAATGAAGCCCAGGTTTTCCACATTAAAAAGGGAAAATGGTTAAGGTTTCATCAGGTTTGGTACCCTCTTTGCACTGTCTGCAAGGCAAGCATCCCTCCAAGCCATTCGCGTGGGCAGTAAAGCCTTTTCCTTCCCAGCAAGGGTTACATTTTCCTCTCAAATGTGAAGCATTGCAGTGATCAGCAACAAAAGTACCTGTGGAAGAAGAGAACTGACAGCAGCAAACTTAGGGAATCTTTTGACAGACAAAGGGCTAAACCAGGATATTAGAACACAGACTTCTGGGGAGAGTTCAACCCTCCCTTGCAAATCAATTGCATGCCACATGAACTGAGTGGCACAGGAGAGTCAGGAGGCACACTTGCAATTTGCTGCTCAGACAGGGAGAGCTGCAAAACTCTGCTGGGGCAAGGATGAGTCACTGCAGCAGCTCAGGCAGGGAGCCATGTGGATGGTACCACTGCCAAAGAAATGGGGCAAGCCTAAGGAGAATTGCTTTCAATAAACTTTTTCCTCCTTTGTCTGAATCCCACCTAAATGCACCAGTAAGGTTCTGAGACTAACGAGAGGTTTCTTGGTGCAAAACTTGTTAGCTCTGCACACATTGAGCAAGGAGGGGAGAGCAAAACCATCCTGAGGTTTTGCCTACAGACACAGAAATATCAGAATTCCCCTAGGCGTGTTCTTTGTGTTGCCTAAAACACTTCAAAAACTTTATCTTCCACCACAAGCAGAGGCATCCTGGCTTGATGCCAAAGCACCTCTCCAGTTATCACTTGTAACATTAAGGGGCTCTCACTTCGAAATGGAGCCCAGCCTTTACAGCACCAAAAATTCATCACAGCTCCAGCCAGGCTTACACTTTCATGGGATGCAATGTAAGAAACAACAGCTATCAGCTGTAACTGCTCAAAGTCTTACCTGCTTCACACAATACACAGCAGAGACCTTCATGGGAGTATTCTTTCTCTCCACACTTCGCTTGGGCTCCAGGCATCGTCAGGAGCACAACCTACAGTGGAGGCAAACAGGCCTCTTGAGTGATTCACCCTCCCAAGAGACGATAAATATCTTGGGGAGATTAACTTGTAAAGACTTGGAAACACGTTCAGAAGTTTATGGGAAGCCACAGAGGAAACCCAAACTAATTTCTGCTAACTGCTGCTCACAGCAGTAATTGCCATCACAAAGCTGGGGTTAAGGCAGCACCATGCAGCGGCTGATGGGTTTTCAGCAACTATTGCTACACATTCCTGCCTCCATATAAGCTTCTGTTTTCTTTCCACTAGCTCACTGCAGTTCAACTGCAGACGCTAAAGTTTCTGCAGCGTGCAAGGGATTAGTTTCTCCCTTCCTCCATCCTTCTAACTCATCGGAATCAGTGCCAGCCTCATTGCTGCAAAACTGAGGAAACATCCCATAGACTCTTCCAACGCGATTCACTGGCTCTAATCTTAAGCAGAAGGCAAGATGAGTCACTAACCATGCTACGGGAGCATTGGGAATGCCTTTTTTTTTTTTTTTTTTTTTTTTTTAAGAGGAAGAACCGCGCAGGTTGTGCTCACTCCTGCGCAGGGGTTCCGCGGGCCCTCCCAGCAACACTAGGTCAGGTGCTTCCAGGGAGGCGAGCACAGGCTCGGCCCGGGACACCTGAGTCACATCACTCACAAGATAGACACGAGACAAATGTCCAGAACAGAAGCAGGAAGAGGGGAAGGGGCCGCCAGCCACCGAGCTCCCTGTCACTAAATTGCCACCAGCAGGCAACTTCTAAGCTAAAACCAAGAGGGTCCCGCTCTCTCCCTGGTAGACTGAAAGTCTTCCCCGTGACTGTGGGGAGGTGAGAAAACTTTCGATTTCAGAGTTAAATAACATCGGGACCATTAAAGAACTCACTCCTCACTTGCAACTTTTTTTTTTTTTTCCTTTTTTTTTTTCCCGCCCCCCGGGAGGAAAGGCGGCTGCGAGCACGCTCGGAAGGGATGGGCTCCATTGTCGCTAATTCCCTGAGGCGCTGCGGGCTCACGCAGCCACAGGTGTCCCTGAGACATCAAACACGAACAAAAAGTTCGGGAAAGTTACTGAAGTCTCTTGACGAAGAAAAGGACAGAAAAACCCACAAGGCTCCTTCACGCTAGAGGTGGAGGAAAACTTTTTCCCTCTCAAAAGGCGGGATTTGGGTTCTGGCTGCGGGCGAGCCCGTACCTACAGACGGCGGCCCCGGCCGGAGTCCCACCCTGCGGCCCCGAGTCCCACCCGGCACTCACCAGCAGCAGCGGCCCCATCGCCCGCCCGGCTCCCATCGCTCTGAACTTCTTGCCTGCGAGCCGCTGCTTTTAATCGCGGCTGTGACGCGGGAGGGGCGGGCCCGGCAGCGACTTGAGGAAGTCTCCTGATTTTTTTCTCCACCTACCCTCACCTGGTGTAGGATTGTCCACCCTGATTCAAAAAGCAGAGGGAAAAGGCTGTAAGGAGAATTTTTCTTCCAGTGGGCAAACGAAGTGTGTATAACTGGGTTTTCTAAAGCCCTAGAAGGGTTCTCGCGTTTCTCCTCAGCAGTTACACCTCCCAGAAAAATAGCGTTTCTGGCCATGATTTTCCTCAAGAATACTTTCTATTTCCCATGTACGTGTAACTGGCATGTAGGAACATTCACTTCCAGATGTTAAAATTGTATTAAAATTCAGGCCACAAGGATTCATAGGCTGTTCCTTTTTGGACTACTTTTTAATCCTCTTGGCAGCAGCCCTAAATGTTGAAAACTCTTCCTCTGCTGGTGCCTAATTAGTTTGTGTAGGTTGATAGTGTCTTTCACTGAACTGCTGCTCTTGTGGTAACTGTTTATTTCACTCAACTGCAGCTGCAAGTCCTAGTGGGTGCATAGTTTGGCAAAATGGAAATAATCCAAACAATTTCCAGCACTCACACTGACACCTACTGAAGGCTTCCTGCTCAGCACTGCTTCTCTTTGGTTCACGGGGGCTTGGGTTGTTGGATTTTTTTCTGTTGTTTGGTAACCATTTCCCAAAGCCAGGATACAGTTGTACCCAAGGGATGTAAACAGCCCTACAGAAGTGGAGAGGCTCGTATCCATAACTCAAACACATGGTCCCAAAGCAGGATGAGTGCGATGAAGAAGGCTGTGCTGACGGCCCAGAGTTCTGCTGACTTGCTGAAGCATTCAAAGGAGATTAGTGGATGTGTTTGCACAGCTTTACATCCAAACACTTGGATGTATCCAAACAGGAGCAAACACTTTGAAGCTGCATATGGGACTTCGCACAGCCTGGCAGGCAGAGGCAACCCCCTCTCACTGAGTTTTACACCACATGTGGCATGGGTCAGACTTCCTCAGAAAGAGTGACAAGGACAACATCCTTCAAAAAGGCACGCAATCTGGATCAATAATGTTGATATTCTTCAAGGATGTTTCCTTAAGATGAAGAATACTTTGGTGTTCTGGGGACTTCTAATAACAAAGCCACTCTCACTCTTTACTATTTCAGGTGATCAGTTTCCTGAATGTCAGCTTCCAGATGCTGGCTCTTACCTGTTCATATCAGAGAGCTGCAGTTCTCTCTGTGGAACTATCTATTCACTATCCTCAAGTCCTTGATATAAAGGTTTCCTATGTCCCAGACAAGTTTGTACATTTGCATGTACAACAATGAAAAACATGAGAACCACTTTTCTTTCTGTGGAAGTTGCTACAATTAGGAGACAATTTCAGACAATTTCTGACGATTTTAGCCAGGGGGGTATCAAACTGCTATTCCTGTTCTAACTTATGGCCCAGGTCTGACATTCTTGGAGGCAATTTCCTGTAGATTATCCTCTAAAAAGTGATTTACTTGTAAAATACTATCAAACACAAACCACCAAATAATTTGTCAGATAGACTGCCACTGAAAGTTGTGTGTAGTTTTATTTCAACATATCAAGCACAAACAGGTTTCCCCTAACTGGGGAATATGATGAGGAATGTACTTAAAAATTTGGAAACATTTACATTGAAAGATAGCCCAGACTGGCACCACCACTAAGTATTTTAAGGCTGTATATATAGCAGTACTTACCACTTGGAACTACTTCAGGCCAGAAAAGAAAGGCTTAGTATTGTCTGCAGTCTACAGAAAATATTGCAAATCTTTAAAAAATGGTGTAAAATAGGAAGACTATTAACATGTTTGAACAATGCAGTGGCAAAACCCTCCCTCTTTCCTGACCTTTGACAATGAATGTGCCTAAGACCGAACACACGTACACCTACATCGCTCCCATCCTTCTCACCTATGCTGGGGCAGTGGATTTCTCTCTACAATGCTAGTGTGTGATATTATAAAACAGCCATATAGCAAATAATAACAATAACAGTAAGTGACCAGGTTTTACAAACAGGCGTGCGTGTCTGACATCACACTCGAGGGGCCAGACCCAGAACACCAGTCAGCTCCATAACCAGATGAGGAGCTTTCACTGAATACTTCCCATTTCCTAAAGAAGAATGGCTCTAGGAAATTGTGTATATTTACAGTTTCCATGGAATGGAAAATAAACCACATCCTGAGGTCCCATTCTATATGGGCTGACTAAACAGATCATGACTTAATACCCTGGGGCTGGATTTTTTGGACCATGTTCTCCCTCCTGTAATTAATTAAAGGCAGCTGGACAGGCACCGCGGACATCAGTTCTTTACAGCTCCCCAGCTGCTCTCCCTCACTCCTGGAGCTATGACCCAGGCCACCGTGACTTTTCCAAAATGTTGAGGTGATTACCATTTTGGGGTTACCAATACTGCTGGGTAATTATTAATTGCATCAGAAAATGACAAAACATAGAAAACAAATTGCACAATTAAAGCTACATTTGGCTTCAGCATTAAGGCCCATACAGGTTAAGAGGTCCTTGAAGATGTACATGTAAAAGGCAAAAATGACATAATCTGCAGGAACAAAGTTTTGCAGGTTCCTAGGTCCCTTTTTAACCTCGTTTTTCCACTTCCTTCCACCTCTGCCGTGTTGGTTCTAAAGTGCTTTGGTGCCTCGCTGGGCTCCTTGCGCGAGTGGCCCCCTCCTGCAGCCAGTGATCATTATTGCTGCCAAACGTAGTGATTTTATTTGAAGACATAATTAATGAAGAGTTGACACGTGAGAAAGATGCAGAGGAGAAACCAACAGCGAGAGTCCAGGAGGAAGCTTTCAGAAGAGGCCTTCCTGTGGAAGGACTTTTTGTTCAGAGCACTGAGGTTTCTGCAAAAGAAAGCAATATGATTATTTGTGTGTTGGAGAGAGGTGTGCCTTCACACGTGTGCACACCCAGAACTTCCACACCAGGAGGGATCCCTGTACTTTGGTGGCACCTTCAGGGGTAGAGCAGTGTGCCCCCAAAGACTTTACCTCCCTCTTTTTAACAGGAAGATTAGTGCATATGGCTGCAGCTGGGAAGGGCACAAACCCCAAAAAATCTCTTCATCCAGCACCCACTGATAACCCTGTGAGTTTAGCCTATACCTTAACCTTCCCAAATGCAAGGCCTGCCCTGGAGCTGCAGTGAAGCTAAAACCATATCACCAATGACTCTGGCATCCAGAAATGGCAGGCCTCATGTGTGATCCCACCTCACTGAAGCCTTGGGAGGGCTGGATAATACTCCTCACACTGAGGGGAATCAGCAGGGCTCCCTGGAGCAGAAGTTAAGCAGTTAAGACTTCCCCACAGGAGTCTGCAGGGCAAAGACCTCTCTCAGCAGCAGGTGTGGTTACCGCTTCCCTCAGATAGCAATCAGCAATTTGTACAAAAAAATGGAGTTTAGTGCTTTTCACCATGGAGCCCAGTTTTTCAGAGCACACCCCTGCATCTCTACAGCAAACTGAGGAAATTCCTAACATGCTCGACCAGAAGGGAGACCTCACAGGTTCTTGCCTGGCTGAGATTTATTTTTAGCCAGGGCCTGGCCCAGCCCCTCTAAGTCAGGAGTACCTCGAGTTATGTAACATTCTGAGGTGATGCTTTTTGCCCACAAAGAGAGTGTTAAGAGATTTTCTCCTCTGTTTCAAGCAGAGCGTGGGTTTGTCTTCCTGGTGTGTTAATTGGTTACTTTATCTGCAACAACTTGAACTGCACTCCTGCAGCTCACAGAGGCACTCCAAAGACCACAGTAAGGAGTTAAATGCCACAAGTTATCTTCAGCCCATTAAAATCACTGACTCATGACAGAAAATGGTTACCTGTGTATGTCCTGTTGGGCTTTCTGTAGGGATAAGACAGCTGAGTGAATTTCCTTCAGGTGATTCATTTCTTTCCCACACTGAGCGCACAGGCTTTCAAACCCTGTGGCAAAGTATTGAATGACAATTATGTTTTGCATGACCATTCTGGTGGTAGTGATGAAACACAACACAGCAAGGGTGGCTGGGATCTAATTGTCACTGCTAGGGAGGGCACTTTCAGGAGGAAACATGGGGAGGAGGAGACAGGGAATAGAATCTTTGACCCAGAAGACCCAGGCCACTGTAACAGGTTCACTGACTCTGGCTCAGGTGCTTCCCAGTCAGCTCTAAGGAAACAGTGCTCCCCAGCTGAGGGAAGGAGAAAGGAATGCTCACACCTGCCTCCTCTCTCAAGCATTCAAGGTCACCTTTAACAAAGGCAGAGAAAAGAGAAACACAGCCTGTTTCCTATGTGTTGATTAGAATGTCAGTGTATTCATCCAATTTTGTCAGGAGTTGGGAAGTCCTTGTTGTAAGGCAAAAAGAGAAACAACCCATACAGAGAAAAGCAGAACATTCTCTGTGCTGCCTGTGGGCTGTTGGCCCATGGTATTAACTGGGCTGGGAAACACCCCAGGGCTCGCTCAAGAATTAAAGTAGCAAGGGAAGAACATTAAAGCCTGACCCAGTGACACCCAAATACTTGCCATCATCATCTGAGAGCTCCTGCACTGACTCTGGTGTTGAACAGCTGCTCTCTGTGTTCTGGCTGTGGTTGGATGGCTGGTCGCTGGTTTTGCGGCGCCTGCAGTCTTTGGCAGACCTCTGGATGAAACAGGGATTAGAAGTGTCTCAGTCTCTATCACACTGAAGACGTGTGTGTTTGCTTTAAACAAAACAATTTGGGGTGCTGGGAAATATGTGTGAGTTTGTGAAGTTTGATTGCTCTTTTCAACTCCTAGTAGTCGGACACTGGCAGCTACTTAAGAGTATTATACACACATGTGCCTCACACAGAAGCATTTCCCCAAATGACAACATTCTTAAGACACCTATCCAAATTATTCTTCTTGTAGCTTTAACTGACACATACTATGGATGAACCTTATAGTTCCTTTGCTGAGTTGTGTACCCAACTCAACCAGGTACGTAAGAGAAAGCCGGAAAAGAAGAAAAAATTAGAGTCAAGTTCCCCAGCAAAGATTTTTCAGAAGGTGCATGAAGGAACTAAACATTACATAATTTTTATGCCTAGTTTCTGATGCACTTTGGAAAGTTTCTCCCTGTCTCTCAGATGAGTAAAACAAACATTTGAGTGATTCAAAGTTCTCACTACAGGGTCAGAAAAGCAGTTATGAACCTCAACTTCCCCACTGAATCAGAAGCATTCAGATGTGAGGTATTATCAAAGTCTATGTGCATAATAAGATACAAGTTTTTCAGTGTGATATGTATGGGTTATACTTAGCTAGTTTAGCAGCTCTGCATTTGCAAAGTGTGTTATGAATGACATGTATTGCTCCAAAGATGAAAGCACTGAAACAGGGGAGTATTATCTCTGTTTAAGGGAAAAGACTGAAAGAATTGTCTTGCCTGAGAGAGAGTAGGTGATAAAGGCTGATGGCAGAGACTGAAACTGAAGTCAGGGGATCTCAGTTGTGAATTCCAAAACCTATGGGAACTTTTCTGCTTTGGAAACACTGAACAGTGAAGTCCAGCTCAGTCATGTGCAAAATTCACTGTCACTAACATTGGGTGGAAGAAAAATGCCAAAACTGATAGAATGAGTCAATAAGTAATTACAATTCTTCGGAGCTAATGATGGTGTAATACTACAGGTCTATGGTCACTAGCTATATTTACCCAAAACAAAACTTCAGCATGCTGTGCTTACGTGGAAATGCTGTAGGAAAAGGGCTGTGTATCTAAACAATCCTGAAGAATATTATATTCCCCAAAACAGGCTTTTTACCTTGTGCCGTGTAATTTGATTGTTTATGCATGTTGCTTTGTGGTTCGACATCCTTGTGGATAAGTGCCTTTCCATTGTCTGAAGTATTCCATCCTTCTCAAATTGGGCAATGTCGTTCAAAGGATCCCAAGGTCTTAGACTTTTGAGACCAAATGAAAAAAAATCATCAGAAAAGCAAGAATCCCACATTAGGTGTGTTAAGCCCAATACACTAATTCCACATGCATCAGGGCAGGCAATCATCCCTGACAGCAGCCAGACTTTCCAGATGCAGCAACAGGACTAACAGATAGTTCCCTGCACATTCACAGTTCCCTGCAATAAGTGAAGGGGTTCAGCCCCCAGAGGCTCCACCCTTCTTGCCCAGGGGAGAAGAGAACACTTGTTAACTCTGCTCTGAACACTGCAGAAAATCTGCTAAATTGCTCCATACTTGATTGCAGTAATAGGAATTTACATCAATGGCACAGTGGATTTTCCAGTGCCAAGCCTTCATTTCCAGCTATTCCCAATTATCATGATTATATATTCTAGTGATGACATGGAGCTCAGAAAGGGCAAACTCTGGACATAGTTTTGGGGAATGGCAGGGCTCCAATTGCAGGACTGTAGCCCTGCTTGCATCCCTGGGAAGCCAGGCAACAAGATGTGTTGGGAAGCCCAGGCCCAGCACTCACTCCTCGTATTTGTAGCGCCATTCGTTGGTCCCGGCATCGTGCTGGAACAGCAGCGGCTTCCATTCCGTGCCGCTTTCCCTCCGCTCCCGGGCGGCATTTCTCTGCTCCTCTTCCAGCACAAACTTCTCCTGCGTCGCCTTGTGTTGATCACCTTTGTTTATTGCACTGGTAACATGCTGCCAAAGCCTAGGAACAACCCAGGAAGGAAGTTAGGCCACCTTAGAACCAACAATGTATTTTGCCAGCTGGAACTTCAGAGCAGAAACTTGTTGGGGCTATTGATACTCTAGCAGAACTGTAGCAGGATTGCTCAGCCTCTAAAACTACAAGTTTTAGCTTGTAAGTGAAAGGAACTGAGAATGGCTACACCGAACGCTGTATGAGTGATCTGCTGAAGGAACCTTCTCTTAGATAACATTGCTTACAACCATTATTAAATTGCTCAGTGCTGTCTGTGTGAGTCACAAGGCAGTTGTGTTCAACTCACTGGGATCCATGGCCTCTTTAGAGGTGACTATTGGAAATCTGTTCTGTGCCTCATCTTTTCAGGCATTTCTGTTTAGAACCTTTTGTGTCAATGTCTATCCCCAAAACAAAGACTTTGTATTTGAAGTTTAGAAGCACTGGAAAACAAATTTTTGTGCATATCTTATAGCTGTGCATGCACCTCCTATACAGGATTTATAACCAGATCTGTAGGAAGCTGATTCAATCCACAAGCAACAAGCATGTCCTCGTGCTCACAAGCTGCAAGCACGAACACAGGTTTTCACTCACACTTGTTTGCAGCCACCAAAGGATATGTGATCTGTCACATGAGCTGCTCTCATTGAGCATCTGCCCTGAGGAGAGGATCTGCCTTCTACCAGAGAAAAATCCATGCTTTTTTTTTTTACTGTAGGCAAGCTGTGATCAACCTTTCCACAGTTCCTCTAATCAGAGCACTTTAATCTTCATTTCAGGTTGGAAATACTTCTGAGACTAGCAGCTAGCCCTCCCAAAACACTACTGTATGCTTTAGTGCTTAGAATGTGCACAGGACATCCAGGCTGTTCCAGTATTCCCAGCTCCACAAAACACCTGTCCGCCATTTAGAAGATGAATTCATTACTGCATTTAATTTGGAGCTTGCTGTGAAGCTCTTAATTTAAAAATGATCCTCAAGCTTTCATTATATTTTTATCATCATACATTAACACAGAACTTTCAAAAATGCATCCTCTTCGATAATTAACTGAACACAGAGCAATGCCTTCCTTTCATTTTTAACAACTCGCTCCCCTATTTCTGTATATGAATCTTTTCTCCCAGAAACAAAGGAAGGAAACTCAGTGATGGAGATGGGGGTAGGAAGAGGAGTGAAATAACAGCCAGAGAAAATATTGTGGTAGTGTAAAGCCTGTCCTAAGGAATGCAGTGGTGTGAAGAGTGAGTCCCCTAATTCTTTGAGCCTTAGAGGGACAGCACAAAATTGTTTGACAAGGGTGAATTACTCCATCAAGAGCTGCATGTGTGAGAAAACAAGACCCTCCATGGTGAGCTGCATGACAGTATGAGCTTCAGAGATTCTCCAACAATTGTGAAAATAGACAATTTTCAGCACCGCAGGGCAGAATAAGCAAGTTAGGCAGAATATAACCTGGATTAGATGGCAATTTATTCATGGAACTGTCAGCCTAATGAGGAGTTAGGTGGAATGTCTGTTAGGGATCTCTGTAACTTTCCCTTTTGCCTCCTTCCCTTGGATGCATGTATCATTTTTAATCTCTGATGCAGCAAAGGGAGTCCCTCCCACAGGAGGCCATAAACTCTGCTAAGCAGAGAACTGCAGATTCTTTGCCCACAAAACCAAGATTGTCCTTTAAAAGGATCCTCTTCTGAAGATTAAATGTACTGCAGTCTGTCCTGCTCTGCAGAGTTAACAAATCTGCTCTGCAAGTTACAAATACAGATTTTATTGCCCATAATGCCCACTGCTGTCCAAACTAAATCTTCATGTGCTTTTATTTTCATGCAATCCCTTTCTTTACCTATAGAAAGGGGAATCTTTTTAGGGTGATGTGATGTGACACCAAAATCAGATGTCCACAGAGAAGTGCAGAGCCAGGCAGCAATGTGCTGGCTTGGGATGTTGGCTGGTGCTGGCTGACCATAGTGGAGAGGAAGCACAACTAATTTGTTTAAAGCCAGCCAGCTCCAGATAACTTAGCTCAGCACATAATGCTTTTGCTCAACAACTGCACATTGTGCATTATTCATTCCTTCCTTCCATTTCCTAAGTGTATTGGGTTGGCATGGCCTGGATTTTGGCAACAGGGTGGTACAGAGGTGGCTTCTGGGAAAAGCTCCAGAAGCTTCCACAACATCTGGCAGAGTCCTGATGGCTCCAAATATGGACACGTGCTGGCCAATGCTGGGCTGGTGGTAATGCCTCTGTGATAACATGCTGAGGAAGAAATCAAAAGAAATGTTGTGGCACAGTTTTAATTGTGTCTAGAGAAGAGTGGGGTGAGAATATGTGAGAGGAGCAGCTCTGCAGACACCAAGGTCAGTGCAGAAGGAGAGGTGCCAGAGCCCAGATTCCTCTGCAGCCTGTAGTGAGGACCATGGTGAAGTGGCTGTCACCCTGCAGCCCATGGAGATCCAGATCTGTCCATGAAGGACCCCGTGGAAGAGTGACCCACACTGCAGCAGCCTGGGGAGGACTGTTGCCCGTGGGATGGACTCACATTGCAGTAGTTTGCAGGGAGGTGCTGCTCGTGAGATGGAGCCATGCTGGAGAAGTTAATGGAGAACTGTCTCCTGTGGGAGGGATTCCACAGTGCAGCAATGAAGGACTCCTCTCCGTGAGCAGCAGGAGAAGCCATGGGTGATGAGCTGACTGAAACCCCCACCCTCCTGTTTCCTTGTGCTGCTGGGGGAGGAGGTAGAGCTGTGAAGGAGGGAAGGGTGTGGGAAAGGTGGTTTTAGGGGCTTACTTTACTTCTCATTATCCTGGTCTGAACTTTTTAGCAATAAATTTATTTTATTGTTGAGCCTGTTTTGCCCTTTGATGGTAAGTGATGAGTATTTTCTCACAGTCGTTAACTCACAAACTCTTCATTAAATTTCCTCTCCTCTGTCCATCTACAGAGGAGAGTGAGCGACTGACTTTCATGGGTACCTGGCATCCAGCCAGGGTCAAACCACGACACTAAGTTATGTGCCAGACCCACATTTTTAGGCAACCTAGATCACCCTACAAAGCCTGGTGAAGACTGCATTGGAGATCTCAGCTGAGATTATGAGGCAGGGTTAAACATCTGTTTAATTACATTCATTTGTAAAATCCTGTGACGTGGTTCAAAGTACTGCTCTGTGGATGCCAGGACTTTCCACAATTCCTACATCAACTTTAAGAGCTTGTGGTTGAAATAAGCCTTCTTAACAAGATATCCAACTCCAGGATGACATCCTGCCCTTTCATAAAACGCTCCAGCAATTACAGAGATCTCTGGAGTCCAGGCAGGATTGTTATTTTAAGCAGATAAAATGTAGCCTCTACTATTTCTCAGCCCAGGTCTATTTCAGAGCTGTACTTCATGGAAATACTCCAGAGTTAATAGTCTGGAAAGAAACAGGTAAATGGCTGGGTAATATGTGCCGACAAAGCAGGTCATTGCCTTTCCAGGACTGTGCTGAGGAATTGGAGGAGCCCTGCTGATCAGAACCCTGCTTCCAGGAGGGAAGCAGCAGTGAGAAGTTCCCTGAGCCCCCTACCTCTCTGACTCAAAGTCCATCTGCTCCTCAAACAGCACAATGTGGCGCTTCAGTCTCTGCCTTCGCACTTCGCTGGTTGGGTTCCAGAACATTTCTGTGTTCCCGTTTTTCAGCTCATTTATATGCACTTCTCCATCCTGAGAAGGGAAATTAAATGAATTAATGACAATCAGAAAACCAAGGCAGAAATTAATCCTGACAAATCAAAGCTGCTCCTGGATGATGATAAGGGATACCTGTTGGTTAGGAGGCTTCTTTCCTCCTCTATCTGATAGAATCTCACTGAACACTTCCTGAAAGTTTCTGAAACGAATGAGGCAAGGCATTGCCAGAAACAGTGGCTGCATTTATCATTAATCAGAGTAGAAAGAGACCTGGTTCCTTCTACTAAGTCTTGTCCCCAGACCTGAGAGCCCACAGAAGCCCCAAGATATTCTTGGGGCCACCACTGTTCCTCTCACCTACCACCCAGCACATATAAACAAGATCCCTGGCTCCTTTTTCCAAAGTCTTCCTCAGGACTTCCTCTCCCATGTTCCAATATGCTACTTCCAGGACTGATCCCAGGTCCCCAAGAGACCCTCAGTGTGGATAGGACAAGGACAGGCATTATCAAACACCACTACATGCATCTCTAACAAGCATATATACAAGCACTCAGCTGCTGCTGTGACCCTAGGACTGCGAAGCATTGGGATTTATTTCACTTCTTTATTCAAGTGGGTGTTCAGGTCCCGAGGCAGAGAATTTACCATTCAGGTGCAAGGATTTCTGTCAGGAAACTGGATGGTGTCAGAGAAAAGCCAGGAGAGCAGGCAGCACTCCCACTGGGGAGGGAGGAGAACCAACACCATCCCTATCCCACTGCATGGCCAGCACACAGCTGCAAGCAGCAGCTCACAGAGCCACCGTTCCAAAGCCATTTAACTTCTTTTATACATCACTACAGTTTTGTGCACCACAAACAACCAGGACAAAGATCAAGGGAGGAGTGTGTAAGCACAAGGCTGGGAGCTGAGCAGCACTCAACCTTGTGGCTCAGGAGAGCCCCTGGATGATGGGCTCTCACGGGTGGTGTTGGCAGGACCCATTGCAGACAAGGTACTCCACAGCCCAGCACAACTCATCACTGACAGAGCTCATCCTGCAGGACAGGGAGCTCAGAATGGAGCAAATCCTTTGTACATGCCTAGAAAGGGCAAATGTTGGGGTACAAATCCCCCTGGGCCCCATTCACACAGGCCCAGGAGTGTCCAGAGATGTGAGGACTGATTAAAACCTTCAGAAAAACTAAAATACATAAATTCACACAGACATGAAGTAGAAATGCAACTTTAGTTTTAAATAAATAGAGGATTTTTAAGTGCCTTAGAAATGAGAGCCTGTGTTAGTAAGTAAGAGACCTAGTACCTAGTTTATAGTTCAGTGATATTGCCTTTTGCAAAGTTAGTTAAATTCTAGTCATAATAACGATAATGTAGCCTTGCTAGAAATTCCTAGATGGAACAGACAGAACTGTACACGTAGAATTTGCGTAAGAATTTACGAAAATTAACACACATCAATCTTAACTTAGGATTGGTCCAGCAAGGATATAGAAAAATTGTGTATGTACCTAACTGGCTAAAATTAGAATAAAATGTGCTACTCTGAGAACTCACACACACAGGACTCACGAAAACACCGATGCAGTTGTTGCTACTGCATGGTCTGCTACTGATAAGACACTCAAGGACATAGACTACTGATGCCTTTACTGCAGCTGTGGCTGCTGCTTCTGCTTGGGACTAAGAAACTTTATGTTAGAAGGCTTCTGCATACTGCTACAGACTCTAATAACTTTGCCTTCAAGGGACTGATCTAACACTGCAATAAAGGACTTCTTTCACAATTACCCAGCTTCTAATCTTCAGTGAAGATGCGCTGAAATCTCGGCAGGCAAGTCTCCCAAATCAAAATGGTCATTAGCTTTTTATGTAAAAAGACAGATTGCCCGACAGAACAAGTCCAGTACCAAAGGCTACTCTGTTAGGATCTCACTATAGTAAGGGCTTTATCCAGGCACATTTTGCCTGGCCTACTTTAAATACCTCCTTCAGATGAGACAAATCTTGTCTCAGAAATGGCAATTTCTATAGACTGGCAAGGGAGCATAGGCCAACTGTAACAATGATGTAGATGCCCAAATGCTGCTCAGAGAAATACCCAAATGTCCAGCCCAAAGCCAAGATTCACTGCTTTTGTTTCAGGTAACAGGAGTTACAATAAAAATTAAACTACATTATTCACTATGCAACTTTACTCTTGTTGGATTTTGGCTTGAAGGTGGCTCTGAGTGAATCACTTGTGTATACTGGGTGCACAAATTCCAATGAAAATTAGGGTACATCATTCACTATGCAGCTTTATTCTTGTTGGATTTTGGCTTGAGGGTGGCTCTGAGTGAATCGCTTGCGTATACTGGGTGCATAAAGGTGCCAGGTGCTCTGCTGACTGTTCCAAGCTGGCCATGGAGATAACACCCTCACTGAATCAATGTTTCTGTCCTTCAACTGATGAACAGGGTAGTAACTGCCTTCTACCATAAAGGTTTGATGTGAAAATAATGAATTCAAAACCCTGGAAATTCTTCCCTGATCTCAATCTAACTGGAGAAGTACTGAACACACCAGACAAAAGGCAGCCTTGAGATCTTTGCAATCACACCTAATACACACTGAATCATACTCCTGCCATCAGTGCTTGTCCTAAGCCTCAGACCCTAAATACAGAACCATTTGCTTTGATGGAGAATCCCCCTACTGTTCCCAGCTCGGGCCCAGGCTCTGGGAGTGCAGCGTTACTCACACTACAGATGGATGGGACTGTTGAAGCATAAATGACCACCAGAGGTTCCTTGAGAGGTGTGGCCTGGGCTCTGCTTGCCTGCATGCCCTGGGGCTGGTGGGAAGAGGCAGGACAGGGCCCTCCCAGCGCCCACTGCAGTGCAGGGAGCCTGCCAAGGGCTCCCTGGAACCCTGTCAGCAACTTTGATTATCAAATGTTACCCAGTGTCCGGTGAGACTCGCTAGCACTTCTTCTCCACATTTAATCTTCCCCGAGATCTGATTAATGCTCGTGCTGCCACCGAAGAAGGGCTGTCAGGGAAGAAGAGAAACAGCAAGTGTGGTCAGTCTAGTGAGGACTGGAAGGGAGCCAAACACAGAGATGCAACAGGAGGGAAGGAGAGTGCAACTTTCCACTATTTCTGGGGAAAGGCAGAATGAATTCTAACATGGATTCTGACCCCCTTCCTTTTGTTTGTAATATTGCAAACACTGCAGCTGCAGGTGGGGAGGTAAGCTTTGATGTGCACTACCATTCAGGAGTGCAAGGTCTTATCTTTATTGGAAATACACCTATTTATTGTCAGCCAGACATCAAGATAAGTGTACGTGGACAACTCCTTCCCACTGTCCAGAATCACAGCCTTTGCACCCTTGTCCAAAGGAAAGGAGCAACACTAGTGGTGACTCTTCCTGCTTATGGGACAGCAACAGCAGTGTGGCACTGCTGATGACTTCATGTGTGTCAGGTCTCCAGCATGAAGAATCTCTGGTCAGCAGCAAAAAAACCCCACAAACCAAAGAAGTATTTCCAGAGTCAAGAAAAAATCCAACAAAACAAACCCAGAACAATGGAAAGTTCCACCCATCTCCTGGCTGCCGAACACAGGAAATGCAGAGAGAGTGTGAGCAGCTCTTCCATTCACAGAACACATCTCTTCAGACACTTTAGCAGGCACTTCCCAAAAAAGTTTGTGCAGAGAAACTTTTGTGTGTGTGTATTAAGTAACAATATAAACCTAAATTTCACACAACACCCATGGATAAGATAATCACATGTATCTCAAGCATCAATCTCTGCAATCCAGCAGAGAACTGGTACATATCCAAATTAAAAACAAAGTTAAGGGGTTTACCTGCAACTTCCCACAATTCTACTAAAATAGACAGCTAGGAAATGCTCAAAGCAGAGCATGTAATTACATCATGGAGACATTTCTGAGACGTGTTTGGATGACTCATACTGTTTTCAAGTCAGAAAAGAAGCACTTGAGGCTCTAAAGTGTTTGTAGGTTTGAGATGACAGCCAAGTCAGGGAAATATCCCTCTGGCCTCAACACAGTACACTAGGTCAATGGGAAGAACAGGCTTTAAAGGCAAGGATGTGCAAATGTCAGGGAAGTACATGAGGCAAGAGGTCCCTTTGTAAGGCCAAATAAAGACAGAAAAATATTGCCCTCAAACAACTCACAGTTCGCAAGAGATTCCCCCAACTTCAGTGATCTCTCACATTTATGTTGGCTAAGGCCGCAACTCTAAAGTCCTGCAGTCTCTGAATTCTTCTTTCATTTTATGCTTATGCAAGAAATTGTTTGCTGGAGCAGAAGTGAAATGGATGCTCCTTGAAAAGAAAGTTAACTGCCCAAGAAAAGTTACAGGCTATCATTTTCCCTCCTGAATTTTAACCCATGTAGTAACAGGAATGCTCAAAGATGTCTCCATTTTGTCTGCATACCCTAAGTTTGCATCTCCAGGCTTTCCAGAGAAGGGACTAGCTACATGAACAAGTCAGTGCAAGACTTGCCAGTGTGACAGCCACTCAGAATTACCTGCCTGACAACAGGCTGTCACCTTGCCATCAGGGCAAGGTCCTGTAGCCCTGAGAAACATAAGGTGGAGCTCACCGTAACATCTGCAAGGTAAGAGTACAGATGTGATGGCTGCTGGACAGCTACCTCGAAGATCCACATCCTAATTTGCCTCCAAGTTCTTTGTACATTCACTGTATTTTGCAAGCAAAACTAATTATCCCTGCCTAAACAGAAGCCACACTGTCGTTTCCAAACTTTCACGACAAAATTTGGCCAGTAGCCAGCTGCAGTGAAAAAATCATGTAAAACTAAGGCTTCCTGGGGTCAATTTGAGTTGCACAAGGGAAAACTAACAGCAGGGTGACACCTTCTCTCCAGGGAGGCCCTGCTCTGGTGCTCATATGTATTGCTGGTACAGAAATGATCTGGTGTGTATGGTCAAACCTTGCCTGGGGCACAGGGGCAAGCCTGAGACCCACTCAAAATGGGGCTACAGTGTATCTTACCTTTAGCTTGAATTCCAGTTCTGCCCTGTGGTTAGTTTTCTCACAGTCAATGGTAACTTTCCCTCCAAGCTCCATTGTCATGGTACCATATAAAAGTCCTGAAAGGAAAAAAAGAGGCTTAAGAGAGGTCCCAGTGGAAGAAACCTGCTTTCTCAACCTGGGTCTTCCTGACACACTGTGAAATTCATCATTTGGCTTAAAGTTTTGAAAAGACAGAACCAGAGGTTTCTAGGAAATGGCTGTTTACTGTAAGCATGAAGAATCTTCCCCTGAGTCCATATTCCCCATTTATGACACCAGCTAGGAAATAGCCTGACTCACAGGTGCACCTGTGGCAAGCTGAAACTGGGACAGGAAAAATAGAAAAAGTTGTGCTCAGCAACCTCATTCATACTAGTGCTTAAACAGACCCAGAAGTTGTAATAGGATTCACCAGAATCTGGGAGACTAGAGGTCATGTAGGGAACTTTTTATATATGTTTATCATTTGCTGAAGAGGTCTTTTGCAGAAAAAGAAAAATCGGTAAGAAGAAGATTTATGCACAGGAATACTTCACAGGGGGCATAATATTATGAGGTTACTGTTTTCAGGTACCTAGTCCCCTCTAAATATAAACTTAGAACAGTCTACCAAATTAAAAAATATTCAATCCACAAAACTGATTCAGGTGCTGATTTTAACTCTGCAGTGGAAATGATGCAGACAGAGCTTCCTAAGGAACCATCAGCAGCCATGCCCCAGCCTCAGCACACAGTGGCTCCACAGAGTAAAGCCACACAGCAGCAGGTGCCAGCCTCACTGAGGCAGCTCATACTCTGAGAAATACAATGATTAGAGTAACAAAGAAATGGCAAGAGAAGTCAGGATTTTCCTTTATCCTCAAAAAGCCAGAAAATATATCAAGCAATTTCAGCGTTAACATAAAAAAAATTATCCTAAGAAGCTCAGAAACGTAGTCTTGTTCTTTTCATCTTATCTGCAGTGCATATATCCAGTATTTTTCTGTTTCTGCATAGTGAAAAAAACTAATTAGGCCCACTGATGGGCCTAATTCTCTCCTGGGCTGTTCCCAGGTAAACCAGAAAGAGTTCAGTGAGGACTACTGAAGGTGTCCTGCTATGACTCATGGGGAGTTCTCTGGAGTTAACAGACCCTGTGATGTCAGCTACTTTAGAGAGGAGAGCCAGTGCAAAGTAAGACACCATTTAGTCAGTAACACACCATTTAGTTACTCTGTTTGCCTCCTGTTAGAAGAGTCATACCTTACCTTTACAGTGGGCATATGGCATAGTGATTATATAGTCTTCCCCTCTGCTTAGAAACATAAGCTTTGCTTTCCCATCCAACAGTGCAGAAAGTGAGTTGCCTAGAATTTAAAAAACATACACATTAAAAAATTCTTGTTATACTTTGTCCCTCCTTCTACTTTAGAAAAAGCATTTCCATTTAAATGTAGGTCACTAATGGAAGAAGAGATATGAAATGCTCATAATTCAGGACCCTGCAAATCATGCACAGAAAGAGCAGTAGATTAAACAGGTCATTAGTGGGAGCTTAGAAGTTTCTCAAGTCCTCCAGTTCTCACAACTTTTCTGAATGTGGATGATCCCAAATAAGGAAAGAAATTGCCAAAAGGACAGCAAAGACTATCTGAAAGTGTTTCAGCAAAAACACTCAGCAGAGGATAGTAATTAAGAAATTCTTGTCTAAACAAAAAACCGATTTCAAATAGCAACAGTGTTTCAGAGCCTGGAGTTGGTCTGTTCCCAGTGATATTAACTGACTGGAGGACATTTTGAAGCTCTGGGGTTTAACCCTCAGGAGTCTGGGAGGCAGATAAAGGTTCAAATCTGTTCAGACAATTTCTGTTGGCTGGGTGCCAGAGAGCTGTAACTGTGACTCATCCATGAGCTCTTATCAAGTGGATGCTGACAATCCCATACATTATTATTACAATCCCATGAGCCTTTGCCTTCTGAAAACCAGATTTTTAAAGCACTCAATCTTTCTATCTGATTTTTTATGTCTTTTAACATCAGAGTGGTGTCACACTGAAATGGTGGAAATGGGGAAGACCCAGGAGAGTCAAGACAAGGAATTAGGCTATCCTGGTGACAGATTTGTCAACCATTTCTTTGTTCTTAGCTCTCAACACACTCAGGGATGATTGAAAAACAAACCAAAACCGATGCCACAACATTACCTGGGAGAGGCCTAGACTTAATGCCTTACCATAAAATTTGGACCTAGCTAGAATGCTGCCAGAAATGCAGAATCCATCCTTCCTATTGCTGACGTGAAAAGCTGACACTGGTGGGTGATGGGACACCTAGGATAAAAACAGGTGGGGGTCATTTAGAGCAGTCTGCACAGTCCAAGCAGAGGGAGGGGTGCACACTAAGGGGGGAACACAATATATGACACCATTATGTATGAGAGCATTATACATCCAATCTTTCTCCCCCACCCCGTATTTTCTTGAGTTTGTGCACATGAATCACTTTCGGGCCAACAGGTAGAGTGTAAGGTTTTCAAGACAATAAATGAAGAGTGCAGAACTTTAGTGCAGCATTTGAATAACCTCCACAAAATACATGCAGTGGTTGAAACAAAAATTTTAACAAAGCTAAAATTATCTGATTAAATAAGGGAAAAATGTGAAACTGGAAGTCCCTTTACCAAAGACCACACAGTTCTCAGATCCTTTTATTAACACTGTAAATCTCAAATTACACTTTGTCAGGCCAGTTAACTTATGAGCTCTGTCCTTCATTTGATCACAAAGACATAGAGACATAAGCCCTCAATTCACTCCTATTAAAATCATCATAGAAAGTTTAGAAATAAAAGATGGAAGGATTTAGTTGTGTGTTTTATGCCCCTTTTGACAGAGGCAACACAACCCTCATTTTATTAACAATAAGAAAACAGTAGGGCAGAATCCTATGGAAAAAGTCTTTATTGAAGAAGCTGATGTTATATATAGGAGACTTGCTGTTATAGTCTTGAGTGCCTACCAAGCCTCACAAAATTTCTGTAAATCTGCAAAGAAAAAAGATCAGCAGCCAGTTTACCCCATGTCCTGCTCTGCCTGTTTACACAGAGCTCCAGGTTCCTCTCCTAGGGTGAGACGAGCAGAGTGTTTCTATGCATGGAGGTGCAAGCAGGTTGGTGTTTGCAACACCTGAGCATCCAAACAGCAACTTACCTGTTCTGCTATGTAAAATGTGTGACTGTTCGTCTGAGGGTGAAACCAACAGCAGCGGAATGTCTCTCCCAGAATAGGGTTGTATGGCTTTTTTATCCCCTGAAAAACCAAGTAATCAACACCTGCTACAAATGAAGATTTGCAGTCCAATGCTACAGATGGCCACAAAACGATAATTTTTTTCTCTGATGTTTTAAACAAAATCAATCACAAGGATAAAAACTGAAGAACTAGATACATATCCATCTAATCCAATCTAACCAAATGTAATTTTTTCCTCTGAGCCATGGATTAATCTGCTATTCTCACCAATTTAATATTTAATTCCGTCCAATCAAACCCTTACAAGATGATCAAACTTTATTATTGCTGCTACTATACACAGCAAGGGCATACTAATGTGGAGACATGGCACAGTGGTACTAATTAGCCTGAAAAGAGAAAGGAGACCTGCTTTCAGCAAAGGGAAAAAGCTTGCAACCCAGGGCAAGTTACTTGTTGATGACCAGTTTTATTTTCTAACTGTCCAGTGCAAAGGCTCTGAGGTTGACTGCCTATCTGCATTCATTGTCTACTCTGAAACCAAATGCAACCCCATTTTTAAAAGTAATGGTCAAAGTCTTCTGAGCAGTAACAGAGGTAAAGTTTCAAAGGAGAGTCAATAGAGAAATTAAACAAAACCACAGCAGAAGATTTCAATGCCCATTACAACCCCAATTTAATGCCTCATTTTACCTTTGGCTTCTTATAGAAGCCGGACAGATACCACCTCAAAACTTGCTTCATTCGGGTGTAGGGATCATCTTCAAGGACGGCCCTGCAGAACAGAACACAAAATGTTCTTTATACTGGTCACACATCACATCAGTTTCCAGTATAATAACAAAAATTTCAATCCATTTCCCCACAACTAAAGGGAAGTAACTTCTGTGCTGCTGCCAGTGAAAAAGGTGTTTCCCAGCAGAAATATATATATTTTCAGTAACGGATGTCACACAACACAGACTGTTAAAAAGTGGCACCCCTTGCCCTGATTTCTGCAAAAAGACCAATAAAACTTCTGGAGTGCATCATATTTGCTTGGACATTGGAGTAAGTTAACGTGGGATTGCCACTCACACTAGCATTGAGTCACAGCTAGTAGAACAATGTGAGTCATAAAAACAAATTTATGCCATCAAAATCCAAGACCTTTCTTTTGTCTCTTTACAATGCTCAAAGATGAAGCAAGAAATAAACCAAACCAAAAGCATTCCTGGTATTTCCAACCATTTAGTCAGATTTAAAAATCAACTTGGGTAAATTATTGCAAAATTCATTTAGAATGATCAATCAAACTACAAATTTAACAATTTTTTATCAAAACCTCCAAACCTCTTGAAGTCTTCTTACATATCAGCATTGAGAACTATTTCTTTAACTTCAGATGGTACAAATACCACAAACAAGGCTCAAAAATATCATGATTCTGTAATTACCCAGAGAAAGTGGAATAAAAATGAGTAACTAGTGCTGCTATTAGAATATTGCACATCCTGGGTTTACAATCCACTAGGCATACCTCATTCAGAAGGCAGGTCCTATCTGGAAGCAGAACATTTCCTATTTTCTATTCTGCTGCTCCCAGCAGGCCTCTCTCATCAATGGTTTTAAAATATTTCTTATTGATGGTTTATCAACCATCATCATTATATTGCTTTGGGGAATAGAAGTGCTTTGCTGTCTGTCCTACTCCCCTGTGTACACGAGTACACCAGGTGGTGGCACAGCTCTGTTGTGCAAAACTCCAAGGCATGGGTTGAATTCCCATCAGCTCCAGCCAACAGTGGCAAACATGTCCATATGCAAAGGTGGGTTTGTCTGGAGTTTAACTTTCCCTTCCTTGCCCCTCACTGGCAGCAGTCTATCTGTAAGAAGTCACTGCAGCTGGTGTTTGGCTTGATCTCTGTTGAAGCCAGTGACCTGGGTATAATTTGGGAGCCCTTCTGACACACAGAGATAGTTCACAAATACAGGAGAAGTGCCTGGGTCAGGCCCACCCTGTGCTGCTTACTGGGAGAGCAGGTCGGCATGGTAGTAGTAGTCGGAGAGTTTGTTCAGGAAGGAGCGTGGCTCCAGGATGAAGGTGGGCAGCACCACCCGGGACAGGTCCATGCCAGGCCGCAGCTGCTTCAGCAGGATCCACATCAGGCTCTTGTTCTCCTCAGAGACGGTTTCTGTCTGAGACGACTCCCCTGTCTGCAAAGGCAAAGGGCACCTCAGGACACAAGCAGGAAAACCATTCCTTGCGGGGGCATTTCCCTGGGAGTCCAAGCTCAGCCATGCACACCAGGCCCTGGCACAAGGGTGAATGCCCACCTACACCACTGCAGAGACACATCAGCCATGTCTCAGCAGAAATGAACCCCCAAAGCATTTAAGTGAGTGGTGCAGGAAGCCCTGGGTGTCTGTGAAGGCTGGCATGAGGCAGAGGGCACAGCTCTGCTCTGCTCCTTCCTGAGCCACTGCCTCCACACACCGTGAACTGTGATGGGCCAGCATGGACCAACATTAGCCAAGAGGACTGCACTGCAGGCCCTCAGGAGGTGTGGACATGCCCAGAGCTGTTACAGCATCCCTTGTGGCCTGATGGACGCACAGAAGAAGTGCCTCTCAGTCCCATTCTCCACAAATGAGAGATTATAACATTCCCTAGGAGATATGTAGAAAAATGTAGGAGGTAAACAAGTAATCGACAGAGAACAGAAGCAGCCCCCCAACTACTAAACAAGACAAACTGGTGTGTCAATTTGGCAAGGGCCTCAATGCCAGGTGAGAGGCCCAAGAACTCCAGCAGCTGCCAGTGCTGCTCAGAGCCCTTTGCAGCAGAAGTGTAGGTAAAAGAAGCCAGGGATTATGCTGTGGTTTCAGCCCTGTGCAGTTCCTATGCATTCAGTGGGTCTACAAGATGTACAACATGGAGGAATGGGCCTTTCACACCACTACAAAAGGTAAATTAAACTAAATTTTCTAACAAAAGTGCCATTTTAATGCATGCTAGGCATCACAATTCAACAGTGAGAGAACACTTAAGCTTTCTACTGATTCTAGGCAAGAGATTTCTATGAGAAAAAGGGCACAGGTTCACTTTTGGAATGGACTTTGGTTTGGGAGAGGGCATAGCATAGCACAACAGGATTTCCAGGTGGTATAAATCACTAAACATTCTTTTTCACCACCTGAGCATTGCCACCATGTTGGCTTCCATTCAGCCCTACAGTCACAGCAGTTTACCAGTCCTACAGGGCTTGCAGGCTGAGGGAATTTCAAACTGAGGAACAACAAAGCTCTGTTACTGTAATTGCTTTTCCATTTCTGTACCATTCTTCTTTTGACAGTTTGATGCAATACACACCTTGAACCTCCAAGGAGGAATGGAATACCACAGCATCACCAAGGGCTTACAATGCACATGGGTCTGTCAGAACTCTCATTATTTATCCAGGTTCTCAAGTGTGCATGTACTGTCAATATAAATTAATGCCATGTTGAAATTGCTGGACAAAGTGTTACTCAGAATGAATCACTGCACACAGGATGGACATAAACAGAAAGAGAAGAAGGTGCAAGAAGATGCACAAGAAAAAGGTGAAGAAGGTGCAAGTGAACAACCTCAAATAATAACCCTTTTTATAACTTGTTCAAACTACAAGCTTGGAAAAATGTTGTAGGGTTTTTTTTCTGTTATCAATCTACCTACTGAAGTGTCTGTTTTGTGTTGTAGACCAGCTTTTGCAATCTCAAAGCTCTTCTGACACCTGTCTCTGCCTTCACATTCCAACTGCAAACAAGGCAAAACTGGAACATCAAATGCACCAACACCTTCCAAGAGCACAGCAACGCACCTAGCCACATGCACACCTTTAAAATGAGCCCTCAAAGCCAAGCTGAAAATTTAACAGTGCCAGATTGTGACCTTTGTCCTACCACATCCCAATTGCACACACACAGGCTGAGGGCAGTTTCAGTTCAAGATGTGGCATTACTATTGGCACATGTTTACCTTGAGACATCCCCACCCAGGGGAGATACATCATTGCACAAAACCTGTTTTTCTCTATGTTCCTTTCACTAGTGAGTTCAAACTCAACAACCAGTCCTACCTGTGTGGCCCAGGTGATGACAGCCCAGCCTCTTGAAGAAATCTTACAAAACATTCATTGGCCAAGGTCATGTGGCAATTCTTTTTGGAAGCCCACTGGATGATACCTGTGCCTGAGCAGACAACTACAGAGAGCCTTATTTAATGCCACTCTCCAAAAGAAATGCAGTCTTTTTACTTGATTTGTAGTGCATTTTTTTCTTATTTTAATGTAAAACTGCAGAGATCTCTCTCTTTCTCTCACACCCATGTACACACATCAGTGTAGCCTATAAGGTCTGCTCAAACAAAGTATCAGTCTGTCCTACCAGCACTTCTAGGACAAGTTTGTTGTGTCAAGAAAGGTCATTTTAGAATAAGCAGCTGACAGAAGCTAAGTTTGCTGTCATTTCGCCGCTGTGTAGTTACTCATCTATACTCAAAATCTCCTGTTTGAACCCAGTTACCATTTGCCTGTCTGCAAGGAGATTTGAGGGAAAAAATGCACTAAAGATAAGCTAAGTGTAATTAGGATATATCTGACTATGTTTTTTTCATCAATACTAGTAGCACACTTTCAGGAAAACATTGAAAGAAAAGTGTAAGAGGCTGGTGAAGGGTATGGAGCACAAGTCCTGTGAAGGGCAGCTGAGGGAACTCAGGTGGTTTAGCCTGAAGAAAACAAGGCTGAGGGAAGACCTTATCACTCTCTAAAACTACCTGAAAGGAGGTTGCAGAGAGGTGAGTGTTGGTGTCTTCTCCAAGTAACAAGTGATAGGGGAAGAGGAAGTGGCCTCAAGTTATGCCAGGGGAACTTTGGATTCTAAATAAATAGAAAGAAAGATTCTAAATTCTAAAGAAACAAAAATTTCTTCACTAAAAGGATTGTCTGGCATTGGAACAGGCCTGGAACAGATGGTGACTGCGTCACCATCCCTGGAGGTACTTAAAAGCCATGTAGATGTGGTGCTGAGGGACATGGTTTAGTGGTGGACTTGGCAGTGCTGAGTTAAAAATTGGACTTGATCTTAAGGGTCTTTTCCAATGTAAATTGTTCTATGATTCCGTAACTTTAAGGAAAGAAACAGCTTTCCAGCAGTGCGTTACTTTGAAGCATCAAGACATCAGCTCCCTTGTTCAAAGCAGTAGGCAAGTGAGTGCTCAGAGCAGAGCTCCTCTGCTGCCTGCTCAGACTGGTTCTCACACAGCACACTTGGCTGCCCCAGCTCTCCACCACTGCCTTCCTCAGAGGTGTCACAGTGACATCCAGCTAGCAGGCTCTTATGTGGAACAGAAATGCATCCTCCTGCTGTTAAATGTCATGAGAAATGGCTTTCAGATAAGCAACTGGCTTTTAGCAATCAAATGGCTTAAATGCTCCATTCAGACACACAAAAAAAGGATGCTCCCTATGTAATAAAAAAAAAGGGAAGTGTCATATATTGTATCACACAAAGACTGAGTGCCCTAATTGGCCAGGACACATGCCCAGGATAATAATCCCCTCTCCTGCTGGCTCCATGAATGTGCCAATGCTGTGCAGATCTTTAATGCAATAACTGGTTAAAGCAATCACTGATGCTGAAAACACACCAAAGCACAGTAGCAGAGCTGCTGTTCATAATGCAGAATTATTAAAGCACATAACACCATGTAATTTAGCAGAAAACTGTGCTTTGCTTTATCTGTAAAACACTGGAACTCATAAAGTTGGCTGTTACCAGCCCTACAGCTAAAAGGCTGAAGAACAAATACTATGAACAGATACATTTTAACAGGAGCAGGCAGCAATCAAGATTTTTGTTTTCTTACCTCTCCAAATTCTTCATAGACTTGTTCAATATAAGTGGTCCCCTTCCTTCCTGGAGAGACCTCTCCCTGTATTTCTGACTGATCACTCTCACTTTCATTTGTCTTCCGGCTGTTCTCATGTGCCTCATTCTCTGACTCCTCTATGTTGTCTCTCTCTGACTTGTCCGAAAAAGCATCGTTTTCCAAATGGTGGTTGTTCTCCAGGGTTGATTCATTCAACCTGCAATGCACAGTTCATTACTTGCTTCAGTTTGATTTACAAAGCCACATTCCTTATGGCTTTTTAAACACAGTAAAAACACCCCCAGGACTCAGAACAGGGTGTGCAGTCCAGGACAGTCTCAGACATTGATTTCTTGAATAACAGGGGTTTTATCACAGAAAGAGTGAGATATTTTCCATCGAAATTTTCCACTCCAAACTGAACGTTTCAAAATGTGCCACCTCAATTTACCCACCCTTACACAGCCCTGCTGCTGGCTCTGGATGGGAGTCCAGAGACCAGAGGGATACAGAGCAAGTGCACTCCAACAACTCTACACTGCTGATTAGGGAACTGAAGTATCCATCAGGAGAGATTTATCCATTTACAGAAGCCAATCAATGGACTGCAGCACATGTGAAAAATATGACATTATGGGACAAATTTTCTTTTCAGTGCTATTGCTATTTTATTTCAATAGAGGGTGGTCCTAAGTCAGACCTACACCAGAAAAGACAAATTTAAAAACTAATGGAAGCAAGTACTTTCTCACACACATACCCTCTCTCATCCACCAGGCTAACCTGGGGAATATGCTTCCCCCAGACTGATGCTGTGTGGAAGAACAGAGTTGAAAGCATGGAGTGGACAATTGCATGTGAGAAGAGCTCCCAAATTATAACAGCATCTAAGGGAAAGCATGGAAGTTCTAACAATCTTCATGCTCAGTGATTCAGACTTTAGAGAATGCCAAAAATTCCCTCTCAAGTAACCTACAGCATCTCCATTTGAAAAAGCAGATGTAGTTCATATGACAGATGGCAAACATGATTAAACAGGCCAGAGGTCAGGTGCTGAAAAGTATTCACTAAATGAACTTTTTTCAAGTGGTATCTATCATGGCAAACAGTTTTCCTTATTCATATATGTCTGCAGACACATTAACTCTTCCATTGCCTGGCCTAACTCCCATTTACTCAGCTACCCACCTTGTCCTTCCTCTGAAAATTTCTTAACTGAGACTTCATGAAAAATTGCTCTTGGATAGAGCAATAAGAAAAGATTTCCAGCTATACAAAGGGTTTCAGAGGACCTAAACAGGCCCTGGATCTTGAAGAGTTTTGTAACTTCCTGTAGTCTGTCTTCCTCTCCAAGATTTCTCAGTACATGGGAATGCTCTGTCAAGCATCAAGCTTCTCTATGATGGGCATTTTCTCAGGCAATTCTGGCTATGTTCCAATTTTTATTAAGGATGAATGCTGAAAGTTGTTATTTTCTATTTTAAAGAAATAATTAGGCATTGCTAGGTAGAGCCAGATTAAATTAAAAATAAACAAACAAAAACCAACAGAAGAATCAGAATGCAGAACTGGCATCAGCTTTTCTGAAGATCTCAGCTTCCAACTATGCACTGAAATAAGCTCATGATTTTTAACTTGCCAAGAAAGCCACATTGTGACAGCCACAGCTCAGTTTCTGGCAGAGCCCAGTTTCTAGAGTTCTTTTGGAGTGTCATCTAGAGCTTTCTGTGCCTTTAGAAAATCTTTAATTCCATTTGGAAATATATGTATGTCTGCATATATATATATATATATATATAGTGTTTATATATAAAAACCACAAGGTTTTTTAATTGACAGCTGTACTGTACCATAAAACTAAGATCATAAATCAGAGTCAATGACCAGCATAATAATTTGCTACCAGACATTATGTGTCTTCATCGTTCTAGTGCCAGGATGTTAGTTCTCTTTTTTAGCCAGCAAGCAGCAAATGTAATGACTGATAACCAAATACACTGGAGACAAGGATTGCACACACATGAATTTAAAATAATAAAGCAGAAAAAAAGATGAGGAGAGAGCTGTCTGGAGAGATTATCCCGTGATTCGTCACCACAGTTGTTTCCTGGATGGTATGTCCAGGAAAATTTTAGTTTTTGATCATTTAAATACCTAATTTATTTCTTAATTTTTCAATAATCAGGTAAACATGTGAGTGTTATCTGTGGTTGCTTTGCTCCCTTTACCTAGTGGAAGTCTTGTCCATAGGAAAAAAATAATTGAAAGAACAGTTCATTATAAGGCTTTTTGTTCATGGCTGAGAAGTAGCACTTGTTTCTATTTCAAATTTTTAAGAAGACCAAGTTTTCCACTGTCAACTGCTTCACATTTGGAAATATTTGAAGTTTAATGGAGTAAATTACTCATTTCTTAGTTTCCTCTCACCACCACCACCACCCCCCCATCCAGTAGTTTTTAAGCATTTCAGGTTTAGTCCACCAGGGAAATCAGACTGATGTTAAATTCCACTCAGCTGTGCACTGATTATCCACCACCACAAACAAGGTAAGACTTAACACATCCAGACCCACAGAATCACTCTGGGGAACCAAAAAGAAAACAGATGTTTCTTATTCTGAGTATCAAATATGAGATGCTGAAATGCACCAGGTTTTTCCTCAAAGGGAATCACCACTGAGTATGTGTGATATGATAAAAACAAAAGCCATGCCATGAGCTTGGCCAACCAATCAATGAAAGACTTCCCAGAGGCTTCCAACAAGATTTGGATCAGACTCCAAATGCTGGGGTGGGGGGAAGACTATGCTAAAAGTTAGCACTGGATTTCCACCATGAACATAGGTAACCTGGCACTTTTCATGGCTAATTTACTGTTTCAGCATATTACAGTTCCTTTGCAGCAGTGCTTTATTCCCTAAGTGGCATTCCTGGGAAACATCAGTTGGTGACCAGGATTCTTCGGTTTAATACTGCTCTTCTACACAAAGCAAAGAAAAAACTTTGGTTCTTGCAAACAAGTAACCAGCCAGCTTCCTGGAGATTCTGGAGGTAAGACGTGGAAGCCACAAGAAATACAACTTCATATTAAAAACAAAAGTGCCTGGTGCCCTAAAAGTCTCTTGTGTAAAATCACCGAATTGCACAGTACTTAAGCCTTTGATTCACTCACACAGTTCTCTCCCTCATTTTTATATGCTACTAGAGACATGGATTTTGAAATCACTGTATAATCTTGATTTGTTTCCCAGCAGGAAAAGAGCAAAGCAGCCAGCAGACAAATGCAACTTTGGCTCAACAGAAAATCTGCCTTTGCCAGCTCCCAGGGGGGTTTTGTTCTCCCTATAATATCCATCATCTTCCCTTTCTTTTTCTGTTCTTGACAGAGTAGTTTGGCTAATTTGAAGATAGAGTTAAATGTAATTAACTGGCCCCCTAACAACTGCATACCAATTTAATTGGTAAGATTCCCTGTAGGGTAAGCATTTAATTAGAATGACTGAATCCCTGTGAGGAAGCCACTGTCACCAGCAAACCAAAACCACTTCGCTCAGAACTTGCACAGTTTGGGTTTTGCATTCTCCCTTATTTAAATGTTCTTCCTTCCTTCAGGGATGACAGCAAGTCATCCTCCTGTCCAGCAAGCCTCAAACTGCCCTGGACTTTAAGCAGTGGAGAGTTTGGGTACACATTTCCAACAGTGGTAGGACTCAGAAAGGAGAGTGAGCTGTCCAGAGAACCATATGCTGAATGCCCAGCTTGAACCAGACTCAGCTAAAATATGAGTCTGTAAGAAATATCTGATTGCAATTGTGGGTACTCTGTCTTGCTGAAAACTCTGCATGTGTGCTACTACTACTGAATCCCGTATTTCAAGGGGGCTTTTAATGTTGGACAACTAAGAGGTGAAATAGAGGTATCACTTAAGCATCATTCACACATCATATTCTAAAGAAGTACTTTACTACAGTTTCAACCCTATCTTCTGCATTGGCTTACAGTAGCCATGGGTTTGCCTGAAGGTTCTCAGTGCCACAGGCTCCATTTTAGTATTATGTATATTTCTGTACACACATCCATCAGCCAAAACCCAAGTCCACTGCATTCTTGAATTCATTATCACAGTGAGCACAGAGACTCTCAGGCATAAGGAAAGTATTATGAAAGAAGCCAATGAGCACAAGTACTAGGGCACATGATGTGGCAAGATATTAGACTTCCTTTTCTTCTCCCACTGCTTTTTCAGTGAAGTTCTGCTTCAAACTCTAGATAAAAACCCATACAGCAGAACTGGAGAACACATGCTGGGATTACCAGAACCTATCAGGGCAAAGGGCAGACTGAAATGCTGCCACCCCTTTGGTCCCATGGGGCCAGAGATACCTTCACACTCCAAAGAAGACTCAGACCCCTGCTGTTGTTGTAACAGAGACCATGGAAACCTCTTAAAGGTGAGGTCCTGCTCTGCAAGGCATCATCTTTGCAGACTGCAAGAATTGCTACCCTAGAAACTGCATCACTGATGGTGCATTGCTGTGAGCTCTAAAAGTCAAATTCCAATCGGCAGAACTAGAAATAGACACTACGTCTCCCAGTTCCCACTCCAAAGGCCAAATGTCTATACCAGGAGGATTTTTGAAGTTGCTTATTCAGCTATAAGCAACAGAAAGGCCTGGGGCTTTTTAATGTGTAGAGAGCTTTGATGTTCCAAAATGCTGCAGTAATACCAGGAATATGAATAGAAAGGAGGCTGTGGGGACTTTTTTCCCCTTATGTAAAAATATATCTGATTCATCGAGGAAGAAATTGGACACCCCTCAAAACCCCTGCAGAGAGAGAAAGTAATTATAAAACTAAGGATGCAGTGTGTGCACTCTGCTGACTATGACACAGTATTACTAGGGAAGAGTACACATTATTAAAAAGTATATCAGACTCAGAGCCATATGTGCTAGCAACACACAGACATTGTTAGTGACTGTGTCTGTGTAACTACAGCAGCTAGATTCTGCAATCTTTACTCAGGCAAGCCATTTTTCATGCTGGCATCCCCAGACACCATTTTGGCCCAAGCAGGGGACAGAAGAAAGTTGTTTATGTACAAACAAACACAGCTGGGATTTCCCCCAGCCTGCGTGTTCAAGCATTAGGTGGCAACACCAAGCCCATGTATTAGTGAGGGATGCACAGCAGAACACACAGGCGGCTTTTTAAACAGATCTCCTCAGTGGACTCTGGCTAGATGACACTAAAGTTTGAGCCATATGACACCTCTCTGTGCATTAAGGAGTGAGAGCCCCATCTTACTGGAAGAACTCCTGGTCTGACATGGCACTGGTGTGCAAGAGGTGGTTGAGCCCCGCGTGCGCAGAATCACTCGAGCAGTTCACTTCTCCATCCTTTCCCTGCTTGGAGGCACTGAGCCGGAAGAGGCTGGAGCAACGCAGGGCGAGTTCCAAAGCATCCAGCCAGCATCGGCCTGTGAAAACAAAAGGAATTATTTAAGCATAGCAGAGTAAATAACGTCATTCATGCATTGCTTCTCAAAAGCTTCTTGCCTGGGAGTAAAGCTCATTATCACTGTAATTCAGGAAGTCACTGTTGTCTTGGGTTATGGAACCAAAAATGTGTATTCTATTTCATCTGATGAAAGCAGCTGGGGAGATGTTTTTTTTTCTTTATCTCTTGTAACTCTGGGGGGAGGGGGGCAGGTGCTTTCTGATAATGGGCCAACTGTTAAAACCAGGTGGGGCAGTGTTTCTTATCTCTTTCTGTCCTCCCTCCAGGGGGATATTTTCTGCTAATGGGCCATTAAGGCTCACCAAGGACACTCATCCCATTGTGAGATGCTCCACCCAGTGGGGGGAGCCAACCATTCCTACCTGGATAAAAACTGAGACGTAGGAACACGAGGTATCTGGTTCCACCGGATTCCTGGAGGAAGACTGGACCCTTCTCACCATCACTGGACCCTTTTCTCTCAGGATCATCTCTACTCCAACAGAACCACATCTGCCACTCCAGGACTTACTTTTGGACTGCTTCCAACACCCTGACCAACAGGGTGCCAGGTTGTAGCTCTGACTCTGTCAGGGTTTCTAGGATTGTTGTGGTTTTTTTTGCTTGCTTGTTTGTTTTTTTCCTGCTACATTTGTATTGTTAATATTCCTAGTAAAGAACGGTTATTCCTATTCCCAAATCTTTGCCTGAAAGCCCTTAATTGCAAAATTATAATTTGGAGGGGATGAGGGGTTTACATTCTTCATTCCAAGGGAAACTCCAGCTTTCCCTGGCAGATACCTGTCTTTCAAAACCAAGACAATGTGTAGAATATATTTTTCCTATGTATAATCCCTAGGTTATCTTGCCAGGAATAGTGTGTTTTAGTGGCAGCATGAGTAATACATCTTCATGGGTGATACAGTGGGAAGCTCACCCCAACTCCTTCTTCCCTAATAACATCCCTTTCTGATCTCCCACAACTTGTTCACATCCCATTGCTCCTTCCTGATTTAGTCTGAGATTCAGGGAATCTGTGTGGGTACTGTGCTTCCACACCACCCAGCATCTCATGTCTGCAAGTAATACCCTCCCCAAAACACATTCACCACTTGGCATCCCCACCTCACGCACTTCCCAATGACAGGGAGTACCAGGGCACTGAGCTGTGTGGGAGAGGTCCCTTCTTACTCTGGGATCACTGAACCACAGCCTGCTCAGGGGTCCCATGCTGGCTGCAATGCTGCACTAACCACCATTCCAGTCAAGATCCAGGATGGTCAATATGTGACAGAGTGATTGAGACTAGAGAAAGATGCCAGGCTGTTCATTTTCCCTCTTTCTCTGCATTTTTATGATTTTTTTTTTCCATTCCTTCTCTCTGCCTGGTCCAGTAGATAATCTGGGTGGGGCATCTTTTTTTCTTAGCTTGCCATAAAAAAATCTTTACCTGAAGATTTTGGGTCCATTTTGCAGAAATTATGAGCATGGCACAGAGACAAGACAAATTGCACACTGGATTTCCTTATGGCCTGCACAGGTCCCCCAGATGGACAGCAAATGAAAAGCACAGGAATCCAAGCTAACCCTCGACTCCTTTTACAGTGATCCATACAAGGCTACAAAGCTGAGTGTTAAAGCCCAACCATCACGGTGCTGGAGCTGCTGTACTCCTGGAAGCACCTGAAAACAGCCTGCTTCTGTAGTGCAGTCATTAATGAGGCCAGGGCACCTGCAAATTAGCTGAACATTCGAGAATTGAAGTATCATGGGAGTCATCCTCTAATTTCAAGCTTGTAAAACAGAGCTCTTCATTACACTTCTCAGAATACATTCCATAATAATTAGAAGTGTGATTGAGAAGCAGTGAAGGAAACAAAGGATTTTGCTCTAGCAGTGGCAAGTGCTGCAAACAAGGTTTCCCTGGAGCGCATTCATTCCTGGTCCCATTTGGCAAAATTTTCCATTAGATTCTTTTCTATCTCACAGAATCAAGCACATGCATAAATCTCACTGGGATCCTGCTGCTCTCCTGGGCAGAATTCCCATCAACATCAACATGACCAAAATTTGGTTCTGTAAGATCAATGAGAGTTTTATAAAAAAAATGAAAAACCTAGAACATATATATAAAGAAATGTTTATAAATTTGAGTGGCTTCCAGTGCTTGCTTTGATGCAAAGCTGCAACCAGTAAAATAAAAATAACTGAAATCTTTGAAGAATTGCACTTGAACATTTAGCCAGAAACACTGCAGAGCCCCACTCATTTATTTTAATTTTTTCCAATAAATTCCTTCAGCATCAGCTTATGATTTAATAATAACATCACAAATAATGGTTAATAAAAGATTAGAGAGGTTGAATGCTGTTGGAATTGATTTCGCACTATTTTGTATTTAACAAATATTCTCGCATTAAGGCTTTACAGGCAGAGATTTATTCCCTTCTCACTATGTGGAGGATTTGCATGGATAACCCATTAGAGTTAATGGCTGCACTGAGCACAAATCCACCTCCTCCTACATATCCCTTCTCCCCCCAACCCACCACTATGCAAATCTGTTTCAGGCTGTGCCACACAAGGGAGCACACTCCTGCTTAGGCTCCCTGCCTTGATTCTCCTTTGCCTTTAAATTTGCTTTTCTTTTCCAGATCCACAGAGCGAGAACTGTGTGATTTGACATTTGGAAAGGCTTCATATGTCAAGATATTTTTGTATTAAATAGGCTGTTAAAATCAGGTGCTTTGACAGGTAGGTTGATTTGTAGCAGCATGAGCCCTTTGAGGCAGCACCGAGGTCATCTCCTCAGTGCTCTGCAGCACTCATTATCCTATGACAGCTGAGGCAAAGGTGGCCCCAAGTCCCCCTCAGACATCCCCCTCCCTGAGGATGTAGACAGAGCAGCCCATGCTGGCCATGACCCATGGGCAGCTCTTTTATCCCCACCCCGCTGCCACAGGTGTTCACCAGTCCTGCCATGACCTTACAGGCTTGGCCAAAATATTTGGGGTTCACCATGTCACCAGAGGAAATTTCTACACAATGTATCTAGGGTTTTCATCTCTTCAGATAACTCCCTGGGATGTGTTATGAGAAACCTGAATCTCTTCTGAAGCTTTACTCAAGGAGCTTAAATTTAAAAAAAAAAAAAACCCAAAACATTAAATATTCATTTTAATAGTCCCAGGCAGATACACAAAGCTTTAAAGGAACTTGCTGTGCATCAGCAGTCAGCATTCCTTGTGCCCTGAAGCAAACAAATGGCATCAGTGTACACCCTAGTTTTCACTTCTAACAGAAACTGAACAGAAGGGATGCAGAGCATCCCCAAGCCCAGAAACAGGCCTTCAGCCATCAGGTGGTGCTGTGAATCCAAACAAACAGATGTCACTAACCCAGATGTAAAATACCGGCTTACCTCTGCAAATAAGAAGGTTACATTCTCTGCAAGTCAGTGGTGTGTTAATAGCAGAATAAACCCATAAAATTATACTCTCTCAATTACAGGGATTGCACACAAGATAAACCTGTTTCCTTGCTAAAGGCCTATATGAAATGTTTTTACATCTGAGTGACCTTTCTATTGAGCTGTATTCTTCTGGATTGTGGAGATATACAAAAATGCTAGCATTTGGATTACTTAATTGCTTACCTGACACGTCTACTCACTCCCTCAGGAAATACAGAAGGGGAAAAACGAATGTGGTCACATAATTAAAGGCTGTCACCCACAGTCACAGCACAGCATGAAGGCTTCATGGCTACCTCAATTCTCACGTTCTAATTTTGAGTGGGTGACTCAAATAGGGTTTTTTGTATACAGGGTAATTAGACCAGGAAAGAATGTAAGATGTGGGTTCCTTCAGAGAGGATGGTAGCCCAAAAGGGTACATGTGAAGGAAGCAAAAAAAAAAAGTTACAATAATATTCTTTTAGGAGGTTTGAAGCTGCAATGTAAAACCAGCAATCAATTATCACTTATAATTTTTCACAAACTGTGGCTTAAACTCAGCATATGTTTAAATTCTGAAGAAAAACACAGAAGTATATTGTCAGCTTGCGGCAGACTCTCTCCACAAGCTTTTATGCTCTTCTCAAACCAAATTATATAGAAACAGGGATTTGTTTATGTTGGAAAATACCTCTAAGATCATCAAGTCCAACTGCTAACCCAGGACTGCTAAGTCCACCATTAAACCATGCCCCAAAGTGCCACATCTGCATGTCCTTTAAATACCTGCAGAGATGGTGACTCAGCCACTTCCCTGGGCAGCCTGCTCCAGTGCTCATCCACTAAGCAGGTCACCTTGCCATAGAAGGACATCAGGTTGGTCAAGCAGGACCTGCCTTCCCCAAACCCAGGCTGGCTGGTCCTGATCCCTTGGTTGTCCTGGACATGCCTTCAGGTGCAAACAGGAATCACTATGGCTCCTTGCAGGACACTTCCTGGGCAGGGCACTGCTGGCACCATGAAGAAACATGGAGGCTGCAAGGCTGAATAGCAGCAGGTATGTGCTTGCTCTTTTTTTTTTCTCTTTTTCTTTTTTCTTTTCACAAACAAAAGGAAATACTAAAACCAAGAGACAAAAATAATTTCTTCTCCCTCTTGGGAAAAAAAAATCAAAACAGAAGATGCTTATGCTGCTAACCTAGGTTCAGTTCAAAGAAAAACTTGAGTTTGTCCTAGTCTTTGAAGAGATCTAAAATTACAAAAATATCTCACAGGACGAAGCCAGGCAGCACTGAAAACACTAAGCTATTCAGTTTTGAAATTCTTTGCACTCACCTAGAACAATTCATCTGATGTGCCAAGTCTATCTGCCACATTTTTGCAGCAGCTGGTCACGGAGGATGCAGCCAATGTTCTCTCAGCACTCACCAGAAAGAAAGATCTGCTCTAGATGGAATCACACCATTACACACAGGAATATCAGTCTGTGACTATGCTTCTCTTCCACTGCATTCCTGTAGCTACAGAACACCTGGGATGAATCTCTTGCCAATTAAGACTTCAAAAGGCTCACACGGAGCAACCACACATTCCTCCAGAGAGGCATCACTAAGGGAATATTATTCTTCTTGAATTATTAAAGTCCTCCAGCTTTGGCCTCATGCCTCACACTTACAAGATAGATGCTTTAAAAAATCAACCTGAAGTAGACTGTCACCTGGAAATGAATTCTTGCTCAAGTGCACACAAATCACGAATTGTGAGGAAGGAGGCTGATTTGGTTCAGTCAGTGAACATTAAGGTCATCGTGTTCAGCTGACTGCTTGCTTTGCTGTACCACTTGGGTGCCTGCCTGCATGATTTCTTGCACTTTGGCTGTCAAGATGCGAGGATGTGAGCTCTCAATTAGCTGCAGGTGCAATTTATGCAGTGAACTTAATGAAATCTTGTTGCAAAAGCCTGCATTTTAAACCACTGTGAAAGGTCTAAGGAATATGAAACACAAAGCTAAAAAGATATTCTATTTTCTGCAGAGCTGCCAGGACCCAGAAGTGTATTTCATTGCTAACTTGGTTTCAAATTGCAATCTTCCTTGTGGTTCTTTGCTTTTGTGCGTGACCCTTATTTCAATAACCTAATTTCCTCCCCACATGAGAGCATCAGTTTGGGGGGAAGGGCCAGATGCCTAGAAAAGAAACAACAGCACTGTAAGCCAGACCATCAGGATTTCCACACAACTGCATCCACATCGGGCAATGGAGGCTATCCAAAGCATACCTGAAGGAGAGGGCAGACATAAAGAATAAAATGTAAATGTGGGTTACAATTCCACTGTTAAAATTTTAACCTTTGGTAATCTGCCACTTTGAATTCCATTAGTAGGAATATGCCCTGTGGCAGCAGTGTCCATGGGAAAGTGGAAATCCTCACTGTGAGATCTAAGCAGGTGACTTAAAATGCTTAGGACACACCACTTAGCTCTCAGGGGCAGCTCCAGAATGGTCTTGGCACCAGAACTGGGACAGAATTAAACTAGTAATTTTAAATACTCTTCAACACAAATCTGAAATGCAGACACAGTCACAGGTTTGGAAAAAGCAGTCTTCTTTTTTCAAACTAAGAAAGAAAGAGCCTGCACTCGTACAGGTTGAGCCCTGTAGGCTGACATGACCTTTCCAGAGGTTGATGTTTAAAACACATCAAAAAGTAGACTGCTGCTCTGGTCTGTGAATATGAAAGGCAGTGGTTCTGCAGATTGTCCAGAAGTCACAATCTTAAATACTACCAACAGTCTGTCACAGATGGTACAGCAGAGGGGAAAAGGGAGATTCTGAAATGCTGAGAGAAAAAGTAGGCCATGTAACTGCTGATCATGATATAGTTGCCTGGATGGCTGAACTGTACACCTAACATATGCTGCAACTCACTATTTCCCAGCAAGTCAGAGGCCTCCATGGGTTAGTTATACTTGCCAAATGCTTTGTTGTTCATTTTCCACTACTAACATGGCAGACTGTGTTAGGAAGAACACGGCCAGGACACCTCTTCAGAGATGCTGTAGATCAACACAGTATTGTGTTATGTGGGAGTTGTGAACACACTACAAATATACACAAGGGCCCAGATCCCACCTGCCCCATTTGTCTCAGCTGGCTTAGCTCATTTTACCTCAAACTCCTTTCTCTCTTAGATCCCCTAGGTTTGTCCAGTGTGTTAAAGAAATAAAATATCCTCAGGCACACCCTTTTGGAGATGCCTCTTTACAACAGGTGAAGCAATATAACAGTCTGAAACTATTTCAGTCCTGTCTTCTGAGCTTAAAATCAAACCATATAAACTGCAAAGTACAAGCCTTAATTTCCTGCAGTTTATACAGCATTCTTTAAATGTAGCAGTTTCTTTGTTCCTCGTGTCTTTGTCTGTGTATGTTTTACATAACCTACTGACATTAATACTGTCTCCAAGTCACTCATCTCCAAGTATGACACTCATGTGTTTGGCCATTTGTCAGGACGTGTTTGGGAGGAAGCTGCTCTTCCCTCTTGTCTGGAGATCCACATCCTGCCCTTACTACACAAAATATGGCCACTTTCCACAGCTCACTGACCTCAGCTGTGAAGTCAAATACCCTCATTCAGGTGAAAATGGCACCATTTTTCATGCTAATATTTCTGGTATAATTCAGTATCAATTTTTTTGTGAAGTCCACTGCTAAATGAATGGACAGATCCCAAAGCTTCAGCTTTCATGATCACCTCATCAGACTCAGAATCTACCAGGCATAATGTGGGTGCTCCAAACTTGTGCAGGTTGCTCTAGGGCACTCCTGGTGGTGTTCAAGAACTTGTATATTGTCTTGAACCAAAGGCCCTAGTTCCTTTCTACATACACATTTAGGATATTTGATTGAGAGGCACCTCAGTTCCTCCTCCTTCCCTTGATCACATTAGCTTTCCATCTGACATAGAACCCTACTGGAGAGAAGCAGCAAAGTAAAGGAAAATCACACTAAACCGAAAGTAACTCTGCTTTGATCTGCCTGGCCTCTGCATGCGTCCCAAGAATCTTGGCCAACATCTTGGCTTTCAAAATGTGTTGCAGTAACTCACTATTTTAAGCTCTTTTGACACTGGAGACACACAGTAATTCACTGGGCAGAAAACTTCCCGCGGGCATTTCAACACTGAAAATTCTCACGTGCCAGGTACGGTCCCTTTTGTGCTTTTCCACCACGTGTTGTACGACGCAGACAGAGAGATCACAGCTAAAAAAGTTTTACCTCTGATGATCTTTTGGGAGCTATTGCTACCTTACAGCCTTTATGGGTAAGGTTAGTTAGAACAAATGTAAAGCTCTTCTACTCCATGTAACTATCCTAGGGCAGACATCAAAAAAAGAAAGAGTAGAAGCTCAGCCACAGGTCTCTTTGCCAGGCTGCCTCCATGGTTTAATCATTAATAATTAAATTAGTGGAAAGACAAGTGGATGAGTCTCCTAAGGAAATAATATTTTATAAAATCTGGATTGACAGACGGTTGTTGAAGCTATCTGGTTGCCTAAGAACTCTGTGGCACTGTTCTTTATATCTGTTGTGCCTGTATAACCAGGGTTTGAAATGCCTCTAATTTAGCAGCTCTACCCTACAGCACTATTTTTCCTCACAAGAGATTATTGCATCTAATTCTTTCTAGGCAGGTGATATTTGGAGCCAGGTTACAATCCAGTATTCCTTTACAAAAATAAGCTACAAAAGCATAACATTTAAGAAATATATGTGCTTCAATGGGTCTATATAAGTTCTGCTTATTTTCGTATAATTTCACTACACTGCCATCCGTGAACAGTTTTCAGTGTCAAGATGGTGTCCCTCACTATGAATTGTCCTCTTTTGACTGCAGGAGGAAAACAGCACAGAAGTCTGTAATGAAGGAAGGTTTCCTCCTATTCTAAGTGTCATGTCAAATGTGCATTTGCACTGTCTCATTTCCATCCCCTATGAAAATGTAAAACCTAATCACTGGACTAGAAAGACACTACTTTCAAAGCCCATTTTGCTCCATAAGAAGTCCTTATGTCCCTAAAGTTACTCTAGATGAGACCCAAAGGAGCATATGGGATAAATGAGCCTGCTTGGTGGGGTAGGTGAAAAATATCCATTAAATGAGCAGCCTGGGTTAATTTGCTATGAAAAAAAAATTAGAGTAGTCTGAAGGTCAAATGGAATGAAAACATGTTTTTAATCTTCTTATCTACTTATAAATCACTGATATTTTAGGTCTGCTGAAGTAATTTACAGAGATTTTCCCATAGCAAGCTGGCATGTCTGTCATATATTGACCTAAATTTACCTTCCATAATTTTGCAAATTCCCAGAATGGTATTTTACATGTGGAGTCACCAGCATCTGGGCCTGCTGTACTGCAAACCACAGCACAAATAGTTCACAGCAAAATTCAGGTGGCTGAAAGACATCTATTGACAGCTCTTTAATATTACCACACCATCTTCCCCCAATAGACCCCTCCCTAATATAAGATACAGGCAGATGAGACAATGAGGTCTCTGCTGAGCTGTGGAAACAGAGCCCTTTTCATATCAGTTTTGGGACCAACTCCTTCCATTCTTTAGTTTATACTGACTTAGTGGTTTTCCCCTATTAGAAGCCTTCTTCCATACACACGGCCAGAGAGGTGGCTGTACAGTGAGAGCAACGAAATGTGCCAGAAGTCTGCTTGACCTATTCCGACCATTGCTAAGAGCACTACTTCAAGCTGGGTGAGCCACCATTTTTTCCTTCATATACCTTTTTTTTTTTTTTTTTCTTTTTTAAATCAACTATTTTCTTAACTAGCAGGAAGCATGCTATCTGGAGAAAGCAAACAAATCCCCAAACTTACCATCTGATTCGGAGGCTGCTCTGAAAATCAAGTAGCTGCTGGGAAGAGGCTGAGTGATCGAACCAACATTTTCTCCCTTTGGTCCCTGGAAATGCACACAGACAGAAAGATGTAAGGGATGGAAGCTGCAATGGACTGTTCAATGACTTTCTACCCTTCCTAGGCAGAGTGTGCATGTTTGTGACAGGAAAGAAGGCAGGAGCAGATGGAGTAACTTGGAGAGACTCATTAGTAATCACGATATTGCTGCTGCAGCTCCAAGGCAGTCATGAGCTCCTATGAAAATTGTCCCTTCACAGGCCACCACAAAACCAGCAGAGCCACACCTTGTGCTGTGAGTGCCTCCAGCAGAGAGGCAGCAGCAGCAGCTCTCCTGGAAGTAAACAAAGGGGAAACTCCATCCTGAGTCTGTGGAAAGGTGAAAAAGGGAAAACCACAAACTGAGGACCAAACTGAATGTCCCCCAGCATGGGCACATTCTACTGGGTTGCAGTCCTTCACCATAAATCCAGAAAACCCTTATGCTGGGGTGACAGCCTGGGGTGACAGCCACTTCAGGCTTTGCTCATTTTAGGTTGCCTTTACTTTAAAAGCTGTGGCAAAAAAAAAAAAAAAAAAAAAAAAAAAAAAAAAAAAAAAAAAAAAAAAAAGGGGGGGGCTTGTAAACATCCTGCCACCATGCTTTCAGCATGACCCTCCAGAAATTATGCCTAGGGGAACCAAATCCACCCTGGATGAGATCTTCTTTGAGCAGAACCAGAGGCTCCCTCCTTGATCTCCTCCCTGTTTCCTTCTCTTCTGAACTGCAGAAGATGCTAGGAAAAAGCAGTTCCTGTATGCAGTGAACACAGCTTCGTATTCTCCATGGTATGGACTTTGTGCCACAACCTGACAGAAATAAATAGAAATCCCTCCTCCTCCATTGCATTTTCAAAGTGACCCAACTTCCTCCAGCTCCTTCTCTTCCTCACTTTGTAACAAATAACACAAAAGCAGATCATTTTTCAAATCTGCACACATTATGTCAGAAATAAAAGCAGAGCAGAAAATATCACCAATACTCATGTGACCACTATGTCACCTGCAGTGGGGACCAAGAGGTTTTCTCCAGGATGCTCCAATACACATTTCCTTGACTTTCTAGAGAATAGCACACAATGCTGAAAATCTGTAGGCTGATTAGGGCTGTTATAGCATCCAACCATATTCCTTGAAAGAAGGATTTCTCCCTCCCAGTTGATAAGCATGGAACTGTAATTGCTATTGAAAACTGCTCCTGTACACAAGTGCTTCACAATTAAATAGTGGTTTTATCTGGATTTTTGTTTTTAAATTATATTCAGAAAAACAAAATTTGGACAGAATTAAGAGTAGAGAAAGCATCAAATTGTATCTGAGTGTACAAAGATGAAGTGTTGAGAAGACAACAGTCTCCAGTCAAGCTTTTTGCCTTCACATCTGCGGGGGTCCTCTGCTGCCAGGAGAAACTGGGATCCTTCTTACTCACTTTTGTTTTCCCCTCCCCTCTCCCACAAGAGATTCACAAAATTAGGACTGTTTATAGGCTTAATAGTCAGGACTGGCAAAGTTGAGATTTGATTTGTAAACCAGAGCAGAGCAGCTTAAGACATTACTAGTGACATTAATGCAATCAGGCATCATTCCCCATGGCATTTTTCCTTCCAGTTGCTTGCAGCTGAGCAGCGTGTTGGAGAACTATTGATAACACCATTACTTGTCTTTTTAGTGCAGAGGTGGATATTTGCTCTGTTTGAGGAAAATCCCACAACCTAACAGTACACATACAGAGACACAGTATTTAATAAAAAAACAAAATGGGGGGAAGTGGGGAGGAAGGGATAACACAAGATTCTAACAGGCATTTAGGCACGTGGATTAACCCAAGAAGCAGCAGGTCACTCTGTCAAGGAAACATATTCAGCAGTAAGGCATGTTCATGCATGGAGGGGGCCATTTCCAACAGAAAAAGAAAAGAGAGGTGGCCATGAAAATAAAACCAACATTTGCACAGATTAAATGATGTTCGGTATCTGCACAGCAGAGATAACGATGCTTTCTGTCTCCCAGCCTTTGAGCACCACGCCAATGACCATCTCTCACTAGAAGTGTTATCCCAGCTGCAGCAGCACCCAGAGCCCAGCTGCAGCCCCTGTGCAGTACAACTAAGAAAGGATCACCTTCAGATCATTCCTATCTTCACATCTGATTGAGACTCAAAAGACATCATGAAACAGGGGTTTGAACAATGGAGAGTACTGACAGCTTTGGATAGTATGACATGGCATCTCAGAAATAAAGCTTTTAAAAGCTTTAAAAAGGAGGAAAAAAATCTCCTTAACAGTACTGTGGATAACCACAAGGATGAAGACGAAACTGTTGTACTCTGGAATGGACTAACAACTAGAAAAGCAGCAGCACAAGACCATTACTAGAACTTTTTCTTTAAAGGAATGACTCAAATTCTTACAAACCAACAAAATTCAAATAATACATTTTCCCAGATGCACTGGGTCGGACCTCAGCTTAGTTATTGTTCTAAATAAATGTCAGAACAGGCTGCAGATAATGAAAGCCTTCCCACACCACTCTGTTCAGCCAACTTCTGAGCAAGCTTGAAGGGAAATACAACCTATTCTAGGACATCTTTTGGGACAGGCAGGCAAACGCTGCCAGCTGATAGCTCCACACTCCCTCTGTGGAGCAAGAGGATAGACACCCACACCCTCACACGAATTACTAGGTTGGCATTCCCCATGCTCCTGCAGCCACCTCGGTAAAATGTCTCTTCCTAGCAGCAGTGTGGGATCACACTGCCTTCACACATTGGACAAAGTGCCTCTGCAGCAGCATTTGGAGCATGTGAGGGAAGCTTTTCTTACTGCTGCTTGCACTGCTGGCTGATTTAGGGACCTTGACGGTTTTGGCCTTGGGTTTACAAAGGCCTGGATGCAACAAATAGATAAAAGGTCTAATCCACATGCACTGCAAAGAGGTTTCAGGCTGAAACTCTCAAAATGCCAGGGAAGCAGTACGGAATAAAGAACTCTTTCTCTCAGCAATATGCTTCTAAGATAGCTGTAGACCCCAGAGAGCTTTATAGGAAAAACAGGCACCCTGGTGCTTGTACTTAGCTTTCAGCTATAAGCCATGGCCTTTACATCTTATCTTGAAAGGTGCCCCAAAATCTCACCCGGCTCTAACTGAAGTAAAATACCTGGACATCGAATTTATTATGCTAGTACTACCATAAAGGCCTATGGCAGTGCCTGAACCAGCCCTGTCTGTTCCAGGGCTGAACCCCAGAGTTAGCTCCAAACATCTGCTGGGCAGCCAGGCTATATGTACAAAGATGTTCAGTAATTACCCTGAATAACTGCAAATCCACTGATGAGAGTGAAAGCTGGACCATCAACTCTCATCTGGATAATCCCTGAAAATTTCACAAGCCATTTTGGCCTAGAATGAAAGGTTTCCATCCAGATCTTATTTCTACTGTGATGGACAGTAACTTGGGCTTTTTTGCTTAAGCTCGGGTGAATCCGTATTTCCTGAGAAACAGACTTTCTTTGCATAGTTACACACAACCAATGTAGATCAGTCAATTCTGCTCCAGTTGCTTTAGAAAGAGGCTGTGAAATGACATAAAATAAAACAGTATTTTTAGCAGTTTCAGCCTTAAACTGTTGACAGAGTGCAGACAGCCTCTTTGACATCAAGCAGCTCACTGGTGGATTTCTTCCTGATGTGTATTTTGGTGTTTACCTCGTAGCTGAAAGCATCTATCACAAACAACAATCCAGGCTGAACTCAGGACTCAGGAGTATCCTACTATGCAGCTCAAATATGGCTTTCTAAATATGTCTCAAGAGACACAGGATATTACTTTGACTTTAAAATTTAAACCTCTTTGGACTTCCTCTAGTACACAAACATTTTCAGATATATACTCCCATCACATTTAATATACTAATTCTTATTTCTATCATATGTTTTCTCAAGAGACACAAGCATTAGATATACATATTTAAATGCATACATATACTGATAAAACCTCCTCTTTCTTTGGGATGCTTCATATCAAAGGACGGACATCCTAGTGCAGCACTTCAGATCTGTCAGCAACTCTGCCTTTCAGTATCTGACTGCACTTTTGATTCTATTTTTCACTACCTCCTCTGACTGTGCTTCTCAGAAGAATTCAGTTGACCTGTCAATTCACAAGGAATGCTTTTGTTGACAGACAGTAAATCATCAACAGCCTTCTTGGGTGCATGTTCTGAATTTAAAAAGCATCAAAACTCTCAAAACTGAGTAAGAAGCAAGGTAGCAGCAAAACCTTTGGAACTTTAAGGAAAAACAATGTATTTAGGCACAAATCAGAGCTGAGCTGCTGGCAGAAATCAGCAGCTCTCACCCCTGGTTGCTGAGGTTAATTTTAATTCTCTCCTCCTACCTTATTAAAAATGGAAAGGCTTTTAATAGCGATTGTATAGCTGTGTTTAAAACTGTTCAATTTACTGCATGGATGAGCAGGAGTGTGTCTGCTTGATCTGCTCCCACAGGGCTTCTCCCTTTTGTTTGAACTTCTGATGCCATGACAAGTGCTTTCACTGCTCTCTCGTGAGTCTTTCCATTTCCATTCCCTCTGCTGACCACCTTGCAGCAAGGCATCAGCATAATGCCTTATTTACACTTGTGATGTCTCCTAGAGAATTTATGTCTGCAATAACTTTGGTTTCGTCACCATTTTTGACAGAGAAACAAATACAAGAACATTTAAGTTTTGTCTTCAGGGTATCCAAAAGAGGTGTCTCTCAGTGCCGCTCAGGAGGTACTGGGACTTTCCTCTTTGCTCATAGGCATTACATAATTTTTTTTTCTTTTTTTGTTGCCTATTTTTAAAGGAAAGAATAAGAAAGAAAAACAGCTCTTTAGGATCTGCAGGGAGTTATTTCCAGAAGTGTGAAAAACTATTAATCATTTTTGCTACGGGCAGATCCAGAGGTCACTGAAGGAGCCACTGTGTGTACAGGAAGGGATTGTCTTAGCCTCTCAGCCTGAAGAATAACTCAAAATGAAGTGGAGAAAATCCTGCTATTTCCATTTCAAAGAAGAGACAATAAGGGCTATTTGAAGTCACACTTTTGTGCAACAGTCAAGGTTTGAGCTGAACACCGAGTTCCAAGTCCATTGCAAACAAATCCAGAGCTCAGGGGCATTAGAAAAAAAGAAGTCAAATTATAAACCTGTTTTTTTGTCACTTTGCCAACCACCTCCCAGTATGGTGTGAAGCACCTGGTGCTTTCTGCGTCCTTGTTTTGGGGACTTGAGTTAACTGTGACTATGCCCAACTCCTTTTAAAGATGTAGGTCATGGCTTGATATAGCTTCTAGGTATTGAACGTCTTTTCCTGCACTAACACATTTACTTTTTCCTCAGTCTATGCAGACAACTGTACACTGAGAATGATACATCTGTGGAACTAATCACAAGGATTTGGTCTCTTTGATGTCATTCAATGATCAAACCTTGGTATCTTTAATCTTTTTATGCAGTCAATTCACCATTGCTAACAGCAACTGAATAACTAAATAATATCAGTGCTAGGCAATACCAGTGCTCAGAAACGCTGGTGACCAAGAAGAGGTGGTTTGACTCATCAGGATTGTTACCTTTACAGCCCAGATGGATTGATCCAAAGGATGGAAGAGTTTAAAGCAGAAGCCATCCTTTTTGGAGGGTCTCTCAATCAGCTCACAAGAATGGAGCAGGATTGTCCCAACCCACTGTCCGATCTTTGGCGTCTTATAAATGAGCAGCACTCCTGGTTTCAGGACACACCATAGCCTGGTCCAGCTCTTTAGAGTCCCACGAATCTGGAGGAACAAAAAAAGTTGCATCTACATTGCTCCTTAGAAGAAACTCAGCACTTATTCAGTATTTATACAGTATTTCCAGTATGTTTATTCCAAGGCTGCACCATGATACACTTCCTAAGGAAAATAAATGGTGTTCCCTGAACAGTCCTAGGACCTCACAGCAAAATCCCAGAATCTGGAAATCTGGCTATCAGAATCTTGTCCTCATATTTTTATTACTGGCTTAATACTCATTTTTATTACTAGCTCAGTGTCAGAAGCTTGATGAATTTTTTAGGCAATCAGCACTGCTGGCCCATGTGAGAGTGATCTGTTAATAATCCAACGGAGGACATGCCAATTAGAACATTGCATATAAAAATGTTATAGCTAGTCTAACTTGACTTATAAGTCATTTTAATAGTGTTCTGCAGAACACTGCTATTAATGGGGTTTGTCAAATACCCCATTTTTAATAGTACTGTCTCCAGCTGGTTTACTTCTCTGTCGAGCTCAATGCAGCTCTCTCTTGTATAGAAGACATTAAATCTGATAAGAGTATATTAAAGATAACAGCTTTTGAATGGGGAAGTTTCTCAGTAAGGTTAGATTTTGCCTAAGGTCTTCCTGCCTTCAGTGTGCATAGGCCAACCTCAAGTCTTTTCTCTGTTCTGTTTTTATTTGCAGCTCATCAGAAATTTTCAGCCACAGCAAACATGCAACAGGTATTCTGAGTTTCAAGAAGTCTCAATATTTATTTTTCATTAACAGTAAACACTACAGGAAGACTTTGCTGCCAATCTAGCTTCTCAAATAAACCACAAGTATGTGATTTTTCTGAACTTTAATAATAATTGCAGAACAATGCAGCTGCATTGTTTAATGAGATCCTTAAGTTACTTTGGTTTTCTTAAGAGCTATGTGTTAGGCAATGTTTGGAAATTAGGTTTTGCTAATACAAAAGATTCAACCAATTCATTCTTATTTTGAGAAGACTAAATGGCCCCAAAGGAGAAGAAAAGCAGTGCTCATCTCTCAATGTCAGTCCAGATTTATTTTGCCACACAGAAGTTTCAGGACTTCAATGAGCAGCTGTCACTACCCGAGTCTGTGCACAAGGAGAAATTGCAGTTGTCATCAGGTACAATATGTTTCATTCTGTGCTGTGACAACAGAAAATCCAATTGTCGATAGAACAAGCTGTATCTGCCCATTTTCAGGCTGTTACTCAGTCTATTCCCTCTTCAGTACAAAACCACATTTATGGGAAGAGGCCAACAAAGTCTTTCAGAGAGGAACAAAGAGAAAAAACATCATCACTTCCCTTTGTACTATGCCCTTTTTGAGTCCTGCTTGCTGCTTAAGGACATGGAATATACCAATTGAGTTAAGGTGGAAAATAAATACCCACAGTTACACTTTTATAGAAGTTATTTAAATGAAACTTGAGTTGAAGTGACTTTACAGCAACTTAAAACTATTTGGTCTTCTCTCACTTAAAAAAGTGATAGTGCATACATCTCAGACACATCAACTACTTCACATCTCATTTATTTTTTTTTTTCCACAGCCTCAGAAGAAATGGTGTGTATCAAATACCTTCAGCCAGTCTTCTGTGATCACCACACTGGGATCCTTCAGAGCACTGAAGAGTTGTTTGGTAGCTCTTTTCTTCTCCTGCCTGTAATTTTTTTTTTGTACCTGGTTGAGAACAGAGAAAATACAGTAGCTGTCATCAGGGCCTCTTTTGAGGAGGAAAGAACATAATGCATTAAGGACAGTTATGTATAGCACAGCAAGAACTTGACTCAGCACAGGTTCCCCAGAAACGAGCACAAAGAAGAATAAAAACATAATGAGAGAACAGGCATTTTCTTTGCTCCTGAAGTTTCATGAAACACAACCCAGTTTGTCTTTTCTTTGGGGGGAACAGAAAGAGGCTACCCAGTCTTTCTCATGCCTCAAATTCAAGAAACTAAATTTAATTTCATTCATTTATACTTTTAGGTTGGTAGACAAACAAGTGTTCAAGCCACAATTCGCTCAGATTGCCTCAGCAAGTTGTCCTAAGAACAGTGAAGGATTACAGTCCTCTTGAGATGCCTAATGGCTTCAGAACATACAAACACTGTGAAATAATTACACTGATCTGTTCTGCTTGCAGTGTATCATCTAATCCTGTGTATTAAGCCTGTAAATGCCCTTGGCCTATAATGACTCCTAGAAGATTCAGAGGCTTCTCTGGGTCTTGAAATGACTCTGACATGTTTCCAATGGTTTGTTTGGAAGGTATAATCTGTTTTTTAAAAGATAGTCAGCTGATGATGACCTGGCTGCTTTGCACATACCTTCAGTGTTTCCTTCTTCATGAATTTGGCTGTGGGAGACACGCACTCCTTGTCAGATCCATTGCAAAGCTTATAGTCAATCTAAAAAAAGAGGGAGAGAAGAAAATAGGAATGTGTTAACATGAATATGTTCAAGGTATGCTCTGATAAAGTACTGTTTATAACTTTCAGGAATCCATGAAAGAGCTGATTGCAGACTTCGGCAGTGGAACGCTAAGCAAGTGCACAAAATGCATATCTACAGTGCAGTCCAAACTTCCTTTTCATACCCATGGCTGGTTGGAAAATTCCCCACCAAATTTTCTTTGTATTTCTCCCATGCAGACATTAATCTTGGTTAAAAAATAAACAAAAAACCCAATGAAACAACAAAACAAGACAGCCAAAAATTTATTTCTAATTTTGAAAATTGTCCAATTCTGTTCAGATCTGAAAGCATTTCAACTACTAGAATAAAACTTATGAGGAATTTGTTATAGATTTTTCAGAACTAGACTTGATACTGGCAATGACTGTTGCACTGACTGAAATGTCCAAAAACATGGGTGGGAAAGAAATGACCTAAGCATTTTACAGATAATACAGGAAACCACCTTCATCTTGGCCTTGCAAAGTGAAGCACAAAGTATACATAGTCACTTCAAATTGTGTTTGATAGTGTCAGTGCTGTTTAAATTCACTTTCAGAAACTACAGACTGATCTCATGATTGTGCTGATGGAATGCAGAAATGCTTTACTTTCATTAGGCATAATGACAGCATTACTGTTACCAAAATAAAGTGCAGCTTAGAAAGTGCAGCTCTCCAGAGCCCAGCTCACAATGAGGACCCCCACGTGGTAAGGTTCTGCCAGCAAATTGTACAAAACCCGGGCAGGGTTACTGGTGAAAGAATTATGGTACAGTCTGGACTCTTCTGCTTTTTATGTGACCTTGGGGAAGTTATTTTCTCTCTCTGTACCTCTCTTCCTTTCAACCTTTCATGTGTCTGATGCATTCAGACTGTGAACTGTTAGGGTCAGGCACTGTCTCTCCCACTTGGACATGACTGTTTTGTGAGAAAAGCTCAGCCCTCAGCCACCTTGATTTAATGAGTATGACACAAAAATGAGCTGTACTATGGAAAAAAAATGTATCAAATATATTTCCCATTTATAAGTCACTGCTATGATGTGAAACAAACCCACTGGGCTCTTAGAATTTGTCTCTTTTACATCACAAATTGATGTAATAATTTGACAGCACCTTCCGCTTCGAGAGACCCACTCCCTTTTTCCCTCTCAGTGACACAGAAATCTCTCAGGCTACTACAGCCACGAGCTATGCTGTACATAAGTGTGAGCAGGAAAATGTTTAATGACAGCCAGATCAGTCCTTTTCACATGACTTGGAGAAAAACACAGAAATGCATGACCAGATCACAGCAAACAGCCCATCAGCTATGCCTTGGAGACTGGGACAGGAGCAAAAATGGGAGAGAAGGGTGCCTGCTCAACTGAGCAAAACTCCTTGTAGATGATGATGCAGATTAGAAATCAGGGCAGAAGGTGTGATCTGCAACAGAGCCACAGCCACTGTAGAACCTATTACTTGTTCTCACATTCCCTTGTAGTACACTCTTTCACTAAAACCAAAACTACACAATACTTTAAAAATAGAGAAATAAAAACTCTATGATGACACACAAAGGCCAGTGAGAGCCCTGATCTGACTTACAAGTCAACTTGGATCCACTCAAAGAAAAGGCCATCCATCTCCTGGACTCCAGAAAACTATTCAGTCTATGCTGGTTCTGTTTTCACTGAAAGCTAAGCCTGCCTCCTCTGCCTGCAATGCAGTCTCTGATTCATATTTTGTGCTTTGGACTTTACTGTAAAAACACAAGGTTTATGGTGGGGACCACTGCAAAGATGTGACGTCTGAGCAGGGAGTTGTGCCCACAGGGTCTTAGTCTCATTTCGAAGGGCAGCAGTAGACATTTGGGAGATCAGCTATAAGCCTTTCTCTATGAAGAAACATTTCCAAGTGCCTAAATATCTCTGAGCAAGAATCCTTCAGAATTATTAGGAGATTATGCTTTCATGATTTGAGATGTGTGTCCTCTGAAATCGGTCAAAAGAATTCTCCCCATTTCTCCCAATTAGCAGGAAGAATGCCCTGTCCTTGAGACACAGCCATGAGCCAATTGTTTATTAGTGATTTCACCCCCTCCAGCCTGAGAGATCAGAGACAAACACTGTGTACTAGTCCTCATTAGCCGGTGTGAGAGGCAGAAAAAGCACAGATGTTCCCAGGATTCTAGGAAATACTGCTCAGGTGCCTGCAAAGCATCAGGATACAATGAATGCTTTTTGCTTAACTAATTAAACCAAATTACAGTTGCTTGTTATATAGAAACGTACACCTTAGGACTTAAACAAAGAATGAAATTTTGGCCCCTAAGCTCACTTGGCTTGGGGAGATTTGCTTGGAGCCACCAGACTGTTTTGTCTTGTGGCAAATGTCTCCATAGAACTATAGAGAGACTCCTCTCCCAAACGTAAAATTCAGTAAAATTCAGAAAGGCTTCCAACAATCACAGCAAACGTGAGCTTAGACTTGCGGCTCTGCCACAGACAGAGGCACTTCCACTGCTTCACCAGCCCCACCTTTCTCCTCCTTGGAGTCTCTCTGGGTCATACTAAAAATAGAGCTGAACAAGCACAGGACTTCAAACCTGCGATGTTCACACAGACAGACACTGATTCTGACTCTTTGGGAGAGCTGACTCCATGACCAAGGACACCAGTGCCCAATTCCAGCCAATACTGTTTTGTACACCATCAAACCACTGCACACAACAGCTGATGAAGGATAATCTCCCCTGACACTACCATGGCCTTTAGGAGCTCAATAAATACAATGGAACTTGTCTGAAACCATTTCAAACTGGTCCTTCACTTAGTTAAAGAAGCTGGATGAAGAGCTTTGGAAGACACTGGTGGCTAGAGAACCACTGTGCTGCTTCCTTCAGGCACTCCCTCCCCCAGGTTTGGGCTACACCTGGACATGCTGAACCTGTGAACCTGGCCTGTAAGGGGAAACAGGGCCACAGGGATGGTGGTCATCAAGACAGGCTCGAGAGTGGATGAGAAAGAAGCAGTAGCATAGGTACTCACTGCCCATATAATAATTTCTAGGCACGGGAAAATACATTTCTGTGCTTCTAGGTCCCAAAAACTGTGATGTACCTACTAGCTGTGTGACCAATACCACAGCTCCCCGAGATGGTTGCAAAATGCTTTGTGAGGAGAGAGAAAATGTTACTGTAACTAGGCCATGGTTTTAACTAGGAGCACAAGCCTTCAGATGTTCTGACCTGGACTTCTGACAGTTCCCCAGTTAGTTTTTAAGGAGGCAGACTGATTGCTTCTCCCTCCCAACTTTTCCTCTTGTTATGCATATGAGGATGCACCCTCACTGATCCTAAACAGCAGTTTGCTGGCAAGGAAACTGGTGATCTCCAGCTCTACAGAGCGAAAAGCATTTTGCTTCTGTTTTTAAAGTTCCTGCTTTCTCACAGGACAAGTGGGATCTACATCCCCAGGAAGCATACCATAGGTCTCCCTGCTGCTGATAGTTCTAGGATTAACTTGCTAAGTGACTTGAAGTAATGTGATTTCATATTTTTACATTATTCTGCCTTAATGGTTGTGATTGTACCTTGTGGCGTACACAGGATTCAGTAAATTTGGGCCATCAGCTCTAAAGATTCCCGAAACACAGCAGGGTCTCGTATTGCTAAGACACATCAAGAGCATTTAATGATGTCTTTCTACTGCCCTGCCCTTCTCAGCCTGGCAGAAAACTAAGAGGAGCCATTTGTCATCACAGCAAGTCTTCCAAGGACACTGGGATAATGCCTGTGCAGGGAATCAGAATCTGGCCCCTACTCTCTGCAGCAACATGTGAACAATATTGGCCACAGATGAGATTTTGTACAACGGCAGAGTAAGGAATTTGTGTCCTTTTTAAAGAAAGAGAAAGCCCATCGGAGTGTTCTAATAAGAAAGCAGTAAGTAGGCTTTCCATATACTGGTTCCCATAAAGAGGGAAGTCTGTTAATCTGCCAAAAACTTTCACCAGAGCATGCTGCAGCACTCGCAGGGAGAAGAAATTGTTGTTCCTTTTCAGTTCTCTAATCAAACCTGTCCTTCTCAGGACTGAGTGATGACCTTGCCGCTGACAATGGGCTGTACTGTACTCAAAAACATACTTTTTATCCCAGTTAAGTTTCTGTTCCCTTTCATCTCAGTCACAGAGCTCTGGAGATTCACTGCTGATTGTCAGCAGTCATCACAATACCCTAACACTTCAGCCAGGCTTTGTAAGAGAGCATGCAGAGTCCTCACAATAGTGCTATTCTGATCCAGTCTTTTTGGTGACTTCATTTTCAAGAGGAACCAAATCATTCCACAGAAAAGCAGCCTGTGATCAACTTGGGTGTGGGGGATGCCAGCAAATCAGCATGCCAGCCACGCCTAGGACAACAGCAAGAGGAGTATCTTGTTACTTATCACAAGCAATCCTTGCTGCACAACAGCCAGAATTATTCCGAATCAGAAACATTTAAATAAAGTCATTCTCAAGCTGTGCTCTGCATGGTAACAGCAATGACAGCTTACAAGAAGAAAGCTTGCCCTTTTGTCTTCTTTGCATCCAAGAGAGAGAAAGGCAAGACCAGATGGGAATTTGAAGGCAGAACAAAAGGAGCTGGGGTCATAAGTTACGCTTCACAAAATCAGTGATGTGTCCTTGGTCAGATGGAACTTCTCCAGCATCTTTTCCGCATATAATTGCTACAAATTGCAATCACAAAGAAATAAAAGAAATGAGAGAAAAGTTGTTTAAGTAGTATAAAAACTATGGAAAAGCTGGGTTTGACATTACAACTGAGAAACTCCTTTTTTCTCATGTGACTATTCATAGATATCTCAACCAAATGTAAGCAACTTTGGTTTCATTATATTATAAGCAGTTCTTTTTGAAAACTTTTTACTTTTGTTGTGAATTAACAGCTCATCCAAAGCACAGTAGAGTCAGTAAGAAACAATTCTTACTGACAAACAACCTTTGCAATAGGAAAGATTACCCTTCAACTGATATACTGCTTTACAGCAAGCTGAATAAACTCAACTAAAACTTTCCAGTTGGAAAAACCCCCAACATAATGATCCCTCTTATTTCAACAATGTTCCAAAGATACAGTGACTGTGTTTACAACTCCGAAATAGTACCATGATTAGCACAAACTAAAGAGCCTGTATAAATAAACAGGAGACAGGACAACAGCACCTGGGGAAAATAACTGGGTGAAACTCAGCCATCCAAGCAACTTCAAATATCAAATCAAATTACGATAAATAAAGAAAAACTCACAGATCTCATAGGATTTCTATTTGATCATTTAAGTGTGCCTTGCATTGGAAGTTCATTCTGCAAGGTCAGAATATCTAAGGAACATTTGAGGCAAGATGGGAAGCTGGACAGTGAGAAAGATGCTGTTTCACATGATTGTCACAGACTCAGTGCCAGCAGAAAGCTGAAGCAGTTTTGATTTCCCCTCCAACTATAGGCACAGCTTTTGTCCCTAGGCTGAGTTTAAACAAAGTGAGCAATGAAAAACAATTGGACCTGCAGTTTTGCTAAATTATTCAATTATTAATTTCAATTTCAGCACCACCATTTGCCTTCACCTTCCTTGTCAGAAACACTAGACTAAGGAATTGTGATCACCAGTGACCTATACTGACGTGATTGCACTGCTGTGGCTTACCCAAAGTTACCAACTTTGAGTTACTACTGTCTCCATTCACAAGTTAGGAATGCTCCATGTTTTCCACTTCACCATGCAAAATCCCATCCCTCTTCAACCTGATTTTCCCAGGATACTCCAGGCAAATCTCTGCTCAGTTGAAATCAGCTGCAAATCAGTCAACTGTGACTACCCTGAAGTGCTGCACTGGAACTGAAGTGGCAAAGTGTGCTGAGCCAGGGCACAGGAGCTGAGTGTAAGTGTTCATGGAGACAATCGGCTCCTAAATAGCTCCATCCACAACATGGAGAGCATCAAGTGTGGTAAAGAAAAGACAGCAGGGGTCCAGTTGAGCATAGCCACCACCTGGAAGGGCCAGAATCTCCCTTTAAGCTGCACTTAACACACACAGGGGATGTTTCACTCCTCAGTCTCTCCAAGGTGACTCCTGCAATATCTGGATCTGTCTGCCAAATAATTCCTTGGTTTGCTGGCTAAGAGAGAACAGAGGAAAACGTACCCTTGTAAATTGCCATATTTGTGAATGATCTTCTGTGTTAGTCCCAAGTGCAACCATGACTGGAGTTATCTCAGAGGTCAGGAGCATGATTCATAGATTAAGCAGGGTGAGCTTGAGACAATATGGGAACTGTAGCTTAAATCTCAAGTGATCAGTGCATGCAGTTTCAAACCATTGTGCAGCCAAAATAAATTTCTAGCAGTGAGTTATATTTGTATTTTAGATTACAAATCACACAATAAAGGCCTGAACAATTTGAGCATGTGGAAAAACTCATTCAATGCTTTGTCTTCCAATATATCACATCACTGTGCATGCAACAGCCACACTCCTACAATTTCAAAGACTTCATTGCAGCATTAGTAATGGACTGGAAACAGTGAAGTACCACTGAGCTCCAGCTTCATGATTTTTCTGACTATCCCTTAAAATATACCTCAATTCTTTGTGGCCCTGCACGCATATCAAGAGACTCCAGCTGCCCTCTAGCCAGTAGAATTAATAGGAAAACGCAGGAAATAAAGAAGGAAAGAAGGAAAGAAGGAAAGAAGGAAAGAAGGAAGGAAGGAAGGAAGGAAGGAAGGAAGGAAGGAAGGAAGGAAGGAAGGAAGGGAAAGAAAGGAAACATGCAGCACTGCATAGTGCAATAAAAGGTGCCTCAGAGGACTCTAACAGCACCAAATGAGGTGCAAAGCAAAAGAAAGACACCTCCTGTCACTATCAGGTGTGTGCTAACTGTACTATCTGGTTGCAGAGACAAGCATGAGGCTTACAGACAGTTTGATGACACTTTCACACCCCACTATGTGCCCTCATCCCAGAAAACAAGGATAAAGGGCTCTAAAACAGAGAGAAACTAATATAAGAAACAATCAGAAATAAGTAAGCTAATATTCTTTTTCCCTTTGAAAAAAGGAGATGAAAGAAACTCCACTTAAAAATCAAACAGGAGAAAACGTGCTGCAGAAAGTTACCAAAATAATATGTAGCTAAATTGTGCCTTAAATATGTTCCAGTAGAATGTGGGTCAAGAAGCCACCGCTGAAATTACCAATGTATATATATAGTGCCAAGAATCACACAAACACAATGAGAGCAAATGTTCCAGTATCAAATATTTGACTGTCTGTACAGACAGGACAACTGGGATGTGTTCACACCTCAGAGAGAGCAGCCCACCCACAAGCACAGGGCAGTGTGGTTGCAGTTAGAAGTCTTCACAGCTCACAAGTTCACAGATATTAATAGGGTTTTTATAGCACATCCTCTCTGCTAACTTGGTCAACCTGCAGCCTTCCCCTTCATGCCATGTGGATATGGCCTGGGTGAACAAAATGCAGAAATGTTTCCACTTCACTGATGAAGATGTGAAACAGAAACGCAATTAATGCGCCTTGGCAATGCAGGGAATCCAAGGCAGAGTTGGGAATTTGAGGTTCCCCAAGCCCCAGTCCAGGGATGGAATCACTTCATTGGCTTTCCTTCCTTTCTTATTACTGAGTGAAAGTAGTTAATGCACTGGGGTACCTCAAAACAGTGCTGCTGAAAGAACACTGATTTCCAACAAGGTTTTTTATATCCACTGTACCAAAAGAAAGGGCAAATATCCATGGCATGGATCTGTGACCTATAACATTTACTTTTTAATCTATTAATTAAACCAGCACACCCTACAGTCCAGTCTCTATCAATTATTCCCCCTCCCCACTATCAGGAATCTAAATATGACCAAATTAGGGCACACCTCTCCCTTTGGTTCAAGTAAGTGGAATCTCTATTTATTTTTAAACTGAAATAGTATGACAGATCCCTACTTAGAATTCTGAAAGCTGACAGTAAGGCTTTATTCTATGGCATTAGAGCTTGGTGGATGTGAAAAATTACATATGAAACAAACTGACCATCGGTTTGCCTGAATTTTTACGTAACAAGACATTTCACAATAAGGACTCCCTACTGTCATGGCAAAGCACAACAGAAGGCAAGTTACATGGCTGGAGGAGAGCAAGGTACTGCACAACACAGCAAGGTGAAGAAGAGTGATGTGAGAATGACAGGTGCTACAGCACAGGTCCAGTGAGGTGGAAAGTCTCAGAATCAAACATCATGTGTCTAAGCAGAATATTCAGGCAGGAAAGAAACACCCAGCTCTTTGGCCCATTCAGCAGCCAAAGCAAGTGCCTGCAACACTGCAAATGAGTAGGCAAGTTGAGGTTCAGTGTTTTGTGTCATCTCTTTTTAGTCCACTGGTGTTTTAGAGCAATTTTGACTATTGTAAAACCAAAAGCTTGGGTTAGTGAAAGCAAAGCTTGTGTCCAGGTTCAGAGCCCCATTTCTTTTGATTCACAGATCTGATGCAGTTGTTTTGTGTGGTGCATTTACTCTTAGCCCAATTGTTCTTGGCACGGCCTAGGAGAGACCCACCAATGGCTCCCAGGTGCACACAAAGCATGGCAGAAATCAAGGTGGGCACCCAAATCTTCCATGGGTGCTTGTCCTTTCAAAAACATACCTGTATGAGACTGAATAGCAAGGATGACCTGGAGGCTGGAAAACACAGCTGAGCCATGCTCTCACCCAGAAACCCCTCATAAATACACTCCTATTCCTGTTCATCCTGTATCTCAGAAATCAAACTCCCTTTTGGACAGCATTTCAGTGCTCTGAGCTGTCCTGTCCAGACAAAGTCCTTCTTCTTTACATTCCTAAGTAATTGGAAATTCAACATCTCTCCACGTAAGGCGTGCAAAACATCTAGCTTTAAAACACAGCCCTGGATGCAGTTACCTGGTCCTTGGGCTTCTCCACTGCCAGGATAAGTGGGAGGCTGATTTTCCTTGAGGAACCTGCCTGAAAAAGCAAAACCAAGATTGGTTTGCAGCTTGCCAGGTTCCAGCAATAGCAGAGGACATGTACACAAGTCCTTGTTGCATAGTCTCAAAGCTCCACTCATCATCATCTCCCTGTGCTGACCTCTGCCAGGACATCCCAGCAGAACAATCTGCAAACTTCAGGCAAGCACAGAGTAATATACTGGAAGATGTAGAGATTATTTTCATGTCTCACAAGAAATCACTTGTCTGCAGCTGTTTCTTTCATGCTGTATTTTCATTTCAGCTGGTGCCACTCGCATTTTATAGCTTCATAGTTCAAAATAAATTTAGTTAAATATTTATTAACTGGTCTTGCTTCTATTTCTAGTTACCCTCCAGAAACATGTTAGGGAGCTGCAGCCAAAAAGGCTGTACATGAATCTCAAAGCCAGATCTCATTTATGAGGTTGATTCCATCTCTACAGGAAATCAAATCCTGGCTCTCTGTAACTCTTAATCTAGAGGCAAGTTTTGAGCAGTGACATCCAGAGAGTTAAGATTCAGTTTTACCTCTCCCTGACAGGCTGAATGGAAAAGCTGTGTTCAGGAACTGTTGATTAGTTTGTCTTCCTCTTCTGTAACACCAATTCCCAGAGCTCTCTCCCAGGCTCTCCATTCACTGTTTCTGATGCTGCGCACTACACTGAATATTACAGTTTTCTTTTGCAAAACAATTAAGACTTATGATTGCCTTGCTGATCAGAAACAGAAGGAGATACCTCTGCTGACAAAATCAACCTTTCAACCATAATAATTCATATCTAATTACACTGCCAAATGAGGCCCAAATAAGCCAGGTTCTTCTGCGGTAGGTGAAATCAAGCCAGAGGAAAGTGCAGGCTTCCTTGTCACCCCAACCATGCAAAATTACTCATTTTCTTTCCCTCAAAATATGCACCCACAGTTCCTGCAGAAACAGTTGGAGAGGCTTTCTCAATGACTGTCAAAAAAAGGGTAATGATTAATAACAGCTGAGATGAAAGCAAGAATGGGAAGGGTTCCCTATCCCAAAGTACCTTGCTAATGAAGTTTGGAGTCTGTGGTGTCTCATCCTTCAGTGCCGATGGGCTGTTTCCTTCCACATCTTTTCCTGCAACAAAAAATTGTGATTCAAAACGAGCAAAATTCTGTGCAAAACCATGGCTCATCACAGCCTGAGAAGGGCTACTGCTAACAGCACACAAGGGAAGTTATCATGAGCAAGAACAAGCACGCCATGATCCCAGAGACGGATCATGTAGAATTTGAAATAGCCTCAATCCTCATGCTTGGGTAACAAGAGTGCTCAAAAGTAATGTCTCAAAACACCATGGAAAACCAGAATGATGGTTGCAAAGTCCAGCATTTGAAAGTTGGAAAAAAAAACCAGAAACAAGGTTGCTAATGCATCCTTAATCAGCTCCCTTCTGTCTGCATTATGATGCAGTCTTTAATTACATTATCACAGTCTGTTCTTTCTTTACATACCCCATGCCTTGTTCAGTGCAAATAATAAATGCAATTCAGTTAATAAGCAGCTATTCAATCCTCCTTGGTAAGTAATCTGGCAACTATACATGGATGCACTTGATAGCACACTCTGTTGGACAAATAATAACCATGATCACAAAATGTTACAGAAGACAGAAGAGTACCTAGGCATAATTAGTAAAACAAAACTAAAAAAAAAACCACTTGCAGAAGATCAATGTCTTCTGACCAAGTTATTTGTTAAAATAGGAAATATATTAAATTTATGAGCAGTAAATGAGTACTATGACATTTTCCAATCCTTGTAGAAATATATCGTCACTACTCAAATATCCTAAACTTGCATACATTATATACTGGCATGAGTGCCTGTAGTCCTAGTCCAAGCAATAAAATGTAATGATAAATACTTTTCTTTTGGCCAAATGTAATCATGGCCTTACAGTAAAAGAAAGCACAGAGCTTCTATTAAAAAAAAAATGCTGAGAAGGAGAATCTGATGAGACTAGATTTTTAGTGCCAAGAGTCATTGTTAACCAATTACAATGTCATTTTCTTCTCAGAATCACTGGCAAGCAGAGCTTCAGAATACAGGATGCAGTAAAGAATCACCAAGACAGTGAAACACAGTCCATTTGTAGCACACTGCAAACACTGGGAACCGTAGAAAATGTTTCTAACGCTGTGTGGGCCAGCCTTGGAAACAGCGCCAAGTCCAAAACCGGCAAGGGAAAACCCCGACTCTCCTGAAGTCAGCAGAAGCTGTCATAGATATGTCAGAACCATAATTTCTCCTGGAATCATCAGAGCAGCCATTTAAGAAGTCAAGCACTGTTAGAAAAGTCAGCCACAGAAGCCCATGTTGCCACAGGAGGCCTGAGAGAAGAGGGACAGCACGTGCACTGCTCACATGGGGAGTGGAGTGGAGGAAGGACCCATCCAGACATGCAGGAAAGTGATGCCACAACACGGGACCCTGATCTTAACCTACTTTCTTAGCTGTCACTCCTGCCCTGGAAACACTGAGCCCTAAATAATACACTCAGAATTCTGATGTTTGTGGGCAGGAGAAGATTAAAAAATAAAATCCCCAGTGGCCAGAGATTTGACAGTGCCTTTGTGCTACCATGACAGGTGGGATGGCCATAAGCACTGCTGTGCATGGATTAGAACCTGGATCTCCATACTTTTTCTTTCTCTCACGGCATTTTCATCTCTATAACCCCCATTCTCCCTGAAAGAGGCAGAGGAGGATGAAAAAAACTCATAAAGCCATGTAGCTGCTGCACTTGTTTCCCATGAAGAGTTTTTTCTGCGCATGTATGGGAAAGTAACATATAGTCTAAAACTTCAAATAAAGTTAATGGGAATCAGCTGCTGCCTGCTCCAATGGAATGGTATCTATTAGCACAACAGAATCCACATCCATTCACATCCATTTCTTTAAAAAAAGCTTAACTCCAAGCTTGTAGCCATACAAAAAGCCTGGATGTGAGACATTTCTGCCTTCTCTCAGTAATGCAGTTAAAAGGATTTGCACCTCAACAATGAGATTTTCCCTCTTCCTGAGGTTCTGGGCAATCCTGCTCACAGAGCATTATGGAAAAAAAAAAGAAAGGAACGTGCAACTGTCCATTCTTACTGTATCATTTACAAGGTTCATTAGGTATGTTCATGAAGCAACATCTACTAGTTTCTTATACCAAATGCTACTGGTCTACTGGAAATTGTGAGGGAAAGGGTGTTTCTCAGGAGAGCTCTCTCTGCTGCCTGTCTCAAGCAGCCCTGCTGCAGCCATGCAGAAGGAGAGGGCCAGCCCTTGTTTGGAACGCAAACTTCATAGGATGTGGAAGTTTCTCAAAAACCCACACACAGGGTCAAGTGCACAGAAAGCCCAAGAGTGAGAGTCTCACCCCAAGCATGACAGATACAGCCACCTCAAGAAAATAAACAGGAAACCACAGAAAAACATAAAAGGAGCTAAACATGAACTGGCTATAGAAGCTGAAACACTTATCTCCCTGATCAAGAAAACACAATGCCCATGATAGAAGGGGAGATGAATCTCACAATTTAAAGTGCTGGCTGCTACCAGGGCACACAAAAAAGGGTCCTCCACAAAGTAGCCCAAAAATTCTGGACCAAGTAACAAGAAATATTTTGGGAAGAGAAATCAGTAGTGCTTATGGAAACATCTTCATCACATTGTGAAAACTGCCAACACTCCAGTCTTGTGGCTAAAAAGTAGAATTACTGATACTTTCTTTTTATCCATTATTGTCATGCACAGGGAAACTAAATATTTAGTTCTTTTTCAGAACAGCAACTATTGCTTTTCTTTGGTTTTCTGCTGGGCATCAATCCTACAAGTGCATTTGCCTTTCCCCTTTATAAAGAATGATACAGCAAGCATGACTGATAAACCACAAGAGGAAATACAAGCTCTGATGCGTGACAACACTATTGCCAATAAAAACCATTTCTGCTGTAAATATCAGCCACGTGACCCAATGTGAACACCTGAAATGTACTTCTGTGTATCCTTCACAGGAAAATTCCCATATTCATGAAAGTACAGCTCTTAGGATGCACATAAGCTAATCTAAATTTTTATTTAAAGACTGTGTAATCTTGCAGCCTAATCAAAAAGAGAGATTCTGTAAAATTCTTATACCAATAAATTTCCTATCCTCTGGAATAGAAAATAGAGAAAGGTTCTCTCTCCTCATGGCTAAGTGAAAGACAGATATGAACAAGGAACAAGAATTCATGTCTCTCTAATTTGTGAGCTCCCTATAAAAAGAAAATATCTTACTCAATTTTCTCTCAGTTACAAGAATCATTAGCACTTTTGTGTGCAAGCAAAAGGCAAGAAGTCCAAAGTGTTATTTCATATAGTGCCCTCTGCATTTCCCATATGTTTCCTTTTAAAAAAATAAATTTTCTTGATGAAGTGCAGTGTAGCTCTCCTGAGGTGTAAAGTCTGTCACTCCCTTCTCTCTGAAATATTTACTTGCACATCTTTATTGTTGGAGGGCGAATCCTAGGTGATGGTGCAGTGAGACCTGCAGCTCCAGCCACATCACAACCCACTGAATTCCAAACAGGAAATCACTGGGCATTGCTGCCCACTGCAGCCACTCAACACAATCAGCCCAGTGCTCACATAAAGGAAACCTGCTGGGCTCAAGCAGCAAAACACAGACCACTGGAAAAGCCTCAAGAACTGAAAGTTCATGTAAAACAACAGAGAAAAATAGAGAACAGAGATGGGATATGAGACGCAGCTTATGGACACAGACCTGTGGCTTATCTATGGTGATAGCAGCATTGTTCAGAGGAACAAGGAGAAGGTAGGGAGAAGCATGCAAGGCTCAGAGGAAAACAAGGCAGAAGTAGCAGCAAAGGAGTGAAAGCAGAGCCTGCCATAGGAAATGGCAGCTGAACATGAAGAATAACAGGCCCTTCTTGCAGGAACTATTAGGAAAACAAAGAGACAAGGCAGCTCCATGGGGATGGGAAAAGAAAGGAGTAAAAGAGGAATAAGGATAGACAAAACCCCAGACTCCCTGCAAGAAATCTCCTGACTGAAGCAGTAAATTCTGTTTGCTTAAAAGGGATACTCTCTCCTTTACAAATCCTTCAGTCCACTTTCTTCCTTTGCAATACTGAGGGCTACACAGCCCTCACTGACACCAGTGCTGGAGGTTACCTGGGATAACTGTGCAGCAGAATGGAAGATCCATTATGGCTCAAGGCACTTGTTCTGCTGAGCCCAGCAAAGGCTGCCAACAGGGATCAAGGAGAAACAAGGTGATGGGGGAAGCTGAGGGAGAGAAAAATTCTTCCAGCCACCTCCTCCACACTGAAACCCTCAACTTTCCCTGGTTTTTAAAATATTACAGCACTGAAATACCACTGTGAGGGAGTCAGTAACTTTTTTAGCATTGAAAATGAACTGAAGAAAGAACTGAGCAAACTCTAAGCCATGGCTCTCCATCACCTCAAAGCAAGGAGAAACAAATACAGGCTGGAGAATCAGCCCTTCAGCTCCCTAGGATAGCAGAAGTGAGCTATTTATTTGCCACACATTTGTACAGACTGTACTTATAGGCAGTCAGCTGTTCAGAAGTCCCTCCAGGTTTGAAATGTGTGAGATTTTAGGTGTCCCATTTTTAAGTTGTTTTCAATTTGATTACTGAAAGGTTGTTGAAGCTTCCAGCGGCCTCAGTGACAGCCAGGATTAGTCAGCACTGCTGAAAATAGGCTCCCCACTGCCTTACAGCAGACACTCAAAAACAAAATACCTGCAAAATCAGAGGCCCTTGAAACCTTTGCACTTAAAGACAATTAGCTCAGGAGAGCCAGACCTGGTTCTGCACTACATCTGCAAAGCTCAGAAAGTCTGTCTGTTGGGTGCTCCATCTATATGAGCACTGAAACCTTCTGACAGATGCTGTGTTCTTTCTCCAGATATCAGTGTTTTAAGACCTCACAAGGATGCTGTGAGATTTGACTATTTAGCACTGACATGGCAGCCGCAGATGACAGCTCTAGAAACTTGTGACTGCCCCCTAAAGCACTTGTTTACAGACTGGAATGGAAGCATTGTCTGCAGACTGCAATCAAGGGAAGACTTCAATGTTCACTGTGAGCAACAAATTCTGAAACAATGAAATGAGCTCTTTTTCCTTCAGAAAGATGCTAGGAAATTCAAAGAAAGGAAAAAAAAAAAAAAAGAGAATGCTTAAAGCCAGTCTGCCATTTATTGCAACCTGTCAAGATTCTCAGTACTTGTAGTGCTTGTAGATATTTACAGAACATTAACCACAGAAATTTGCTCTTTTAATATTTATCCTGGGCTGTAAATCTGAACAGGGAAACCTGCCATTAAACATCTGCAAATGAGGACAGTAAATTTTAAGCAAGTCCAGTGCTTAGGGTGAAACACATCAAGTGACTTGAAGTGGATGTGCCTGAAAGCATGATAGTAACTTTTTAAATGTAAGCATTCAAACAGCTACAAACCCCAATTCTCATGCCCTCCATTCCCACTTCATGCCATGGCAATGAAAAATGACAGCATCATGGAAGCAGCACTGTACTGTACCGGAATCCTGTACTACCTGTGTTGCACCAGCTTCTCTCACTTTCTCTTTCACATTCTTGTTTCTCTGCTTCCTGGCAGCATGCTAAAATATCTACTTGCAGTCAGGCACCTGAGGCAGGCTATTTTCTGCAGTGACACACCAGAAACCCACCTGGGCTGAGCGGGTAGATGTCATTGTCGGCCCCGAAGAACAGATTGCGCGTCAGCTTGCGAGGATCGACCTTCTGAGGGGTGGACGAGGCCGGACAGAGGGAGAACCTGCGACGAAGAAAGTTCTCCTCCTTCATGGCATGAGCTGTGGGGGTTTTCTGAAAAGGAAAGATAGAGATTACAGTTAATTTCAAGACACAGGAAATCAAAGTTTTCACACCTAGATGGCTCCGCTGCTTCAAAGCCACCTAATCCTATGCAGTGTGCCAGATCTTTTTATAGAGTGCCAGAAGGCTATGCAGGAAAAACAAAAACAAAACCAAACTATAATAGTTTGAAGCTACAATTACTGATTTGCTGACTCTCAGTATTTATAAATAGGGAAGCAGGACACTGCTCCTCAGTGAATCCAAGCAGTATAACATCTTCCTGCCTACAAGGATCTGTCAGGAAAATAGCTACTCACTGGGTCCATTCAGTGCCTAACATTCAGTACACAGTGCCTGAAGCTCTCTCTTTTTTTTTTTTTTTTTTTTTTTTTTTTTTTTTTTTTTTAAGGCTTTTGAGTCTCATAAATGCAAGTCCATTGGTGTCAGCAGAGTTACACCATCACCACACAAATCAACATTAATCTGAGCTGCATGGAGGAAGACCAGCTGCACTGGCTGCAGGGAACAGCAAGAGATCACACCAGTCACTCCCACCCTTATTTCCTATTACATATAAATGATTTTGGTTTCTTTAAAATGGCATTAAGATCAGCCTTGCAGTTTGATCAGTAAGATAACCATTGCTGCTCTGTGAGGGTAAAGACCAGCATTTGTGTCCCTGCATCCCTGTACTGGTGGTACTTTGTTCTTTACCACCGCTTGGCTGACGCATTAGACCATCCTGGCTGGAATTAAAGGGTTTTTTTATACCCATCCAACAAGCAGTTCTTTCTTACCCTTTACAAACAGATATTATGACCATCTCCTTCCCGAGTTACAGGCTTTATTCTCTCCCCATGTGCAGCCAGAGGCAGGGCTCTGGATAGCAGTAAGAAGAGCTAACCCAGCCTTTGGGTGGGCATCCCTCACCAGAAGGTCTGCTGCTTCTCTTGGGGACTGAGGAAAGGAAAAACTCTTTAAGGATTGTACGTATTTCCTGAAAAGCATCTCCAGGTTTTCCCATCTCTTTCAGGCTACTGGGAAAATAAAGAAGAGAAGGTTGCCCAGAGTCACAGTGCAGTTAGGAAGGGCAGGACCAACATGCTCCTAAGTGACCCTCATGGCACTGGTGGGAAATGGGCTGATAATAGGCTAGAAGACCCTGACACTCCCTTCCTGCTCTCTGCTCCTGTGCTTATGCTGCCCAAATGTCCCAATTTCATGGGCTTCTACAGCCTCTTGGAGCTCAGCTTTGACAGCTAAGACACCACATGAGGGGATGTCATGAATGTGTCCCAGTGTGAGGAACTCTCCTCCTGTGTTTTATCTGGGCTCTGTACCTCCACCTGCCCTGCCAATCCCTGTAGATGACAGGCCCAATGTTTCAGGTTTTGCCATTTTTAAAAGCTTATTTGCCCAGCAGCCTGCATGAGTGTTATAAACTAGCTGCTGTGTAGAAGGCAAGAGAGAATCTGCTCCTTCTTTCCTTCAAGAGAAGGTCTCAGTGCCCAAGAGCTTAATTTGGTCTACACCAGGCTGGCAGCAATGTGCATGGGTTATCAAAACCACTTTGAGCAGCAGGTCTTTCTGAACCCAGCTCACCATGGGATGTGTGAGACATTGGGGTCTGTAAAATCCAACAACAGGCTAATGGGCAGCAAGTGGCGCTAGCCCAACAATGGGACTCCATGGGATCTGCAGCTGCCATTTGAAAGGGATGCGTGTCCCCTTTGGGGCCTGCAGTGTCCACGGAGCATGAAACAAGGTCTGTGAAGTGATTGCACAACTCCAAAAGCCCCGTGTGTCAGCATGGCCCTCACCAGGAAGTGGTGTAAGACAGCACACACTCAGCAGCAGAACTTCACTGCAACCCTGTCCTGGTTTTGGGCAAATTTGGGAGGAAACCTCCAAAGGGGGTTCCTCTGGAAGGCACAACCAAACGGCCCCTCCTCCCAGCCAGTCCAGGAAGAAACTTCCTCAGAGAAAAGGGGAAAAAACTATTTATTTAACAAACAAGATGCCCACAAGCACAAAGAATGAATAATATGAAACAATAAAACCTCTGGCCGCTCTGCAGAGAGATGGCAAACAGAGACAGTCCTTGCCGTGGGTGCAGCTCAGCTCACTCAGTCTCTCACCAGCCCCACTCCCTCCGCAGGGCCAGGCCCGGCGGGCCGCAGGTGCCAGCCCTCGCTGCTCCTCTGGGTTTGTCAGTCCAGAGCAGATTTAAACAGTCCCAAGAAAAAAAGGAAAAAAAAAAAACCAGTCCAGGGAACTTCTCTGCCCTAGCTAGCTAAACTAACTAAAAGCACAGGAGATCTCTGTCCCACCGCTGTCCGTGCCTCAGACCAATGCCGGAGCAAGGCCGTGTGGGGGTCAGGCAGTTTTCTCAAACTGCACGCTGCTTCTTTCTCCTCCTTCACTCCCAGAACCATTTTGAAGGTACAGAACTTAATATACAGCACAGAACAGATGACTGGGGATACAAGCATCATAAAGTCACCCTAGGACAAACCCCTTCACAGAGCTCTTGGTGAAAGGCTTTGTGTTTGAGCTCCAGGACACGCACACAGTGTGGGGCCGCCGTGGGCCCAGCCTTCGCCTGGCACCTCACGCAGGGCCGTGTTTCAGGCCGAGGGTGTGTGGTGGCAGCCAGGTGAGGTGAGGTGGCTGCAGCTTCCCACTTGCTGCTGCCCTGCTTCCTGTCAATTCCACTGCCCAGGAAACCGCTCTGCAAACATATCCAGGCTCAGAAATGTCCCCAGGTTCCCTCTGCGGCCAACGGCATCTCCGAGGCAGCAGGTAACACAGCTAACTTAGCAATGTAAATAAACTTCTGTTTGCTTAGAAACTCTTGATGGCATACTGCTGGGTGGGGAGAAGACACAAAACTTAAATGCTAACTTTAGAAAAAGAAAGGAGAGAGAGGAGGAAAACACAGCCAGCTACTTATCTGAAAGCAAAGTATTTAAAAATAATCCAGGTCTAAATAGCTGGGTTTGGAATGCTAACAGGGAGCTAGCTATTTTTTGTCCTTGTTCCCAGAAAGGCAGTCTCGATTCTCTACCTCTAGAACTGCTCGTAAGTGGCTCGGAACAAGAGCAGATGAGTAGGATATTTTCCCCAGAAAGCACGGACCTGGCAAGGCTGTGCCAATCATGCAGAAAGACGTTCAGAAATCCCAGGCCCACCCAGTGGAAGCAGCCTGGAGAACAGGTTACAAACATAAAACATCCATCCATCCATCCATCGGCTCTTACGCCCTGACAGGGCAACAGAAAGGCTGTGTCCATCATCATTTTGTCTCAGCAATACCACGAGCTGTGACAGTGAAGAACTATCAGCCAGCTCACACTGATGTCAGCAGCAAAACCCCAAAACACAATTTCTTTCAACTGTTGTTCTATTTACTATGCACAGAGACCGATACGCTGATGTTTCGCTCACGTCCTGTTTCACACTATTTAACCACAGGATAATTGTCAGAACTGCTGTGCTAATGCTCTCTCATTCCCTCAGTTGTGCCTTGTGCAACTGGGAACAGCCAGTAACAAAGGAAGAAGACTTTTCTGAGGTCTGGCTCTTCTTTTACATATCTTTATGCAAACCTGTGGCAGCAACTCATCTCCTTTTGACCACACTCCTTTTGATCAATTTGAGTAAGTTCCTCTTAACTAGTGCTTTTTGGCAGAAGACCCCCAGTGACTGAAGCTCTCTGAGATGCAGCAGCAGAGACATGTCTGTCTGTCAGTCACACACACAACCATGCAACACACCATGCCACCAGCACGGTGTTTTCTGGCTTGTTTTTCAAAGATATCTACATAAGTACATTTGACCCTCACCCAGACAGGCTCTTTTGTGAAACACAAAATCACAAACCCCAGACTTTTTTCTTTTGTATTTTGGGTTTTCTTGATATATCAGACACTTTTTTTCCTTGTCGGGAGAAAATCTAGTTCACATTATTAAGATTCTACAATAAATGTGAAATATTTGGTTTCCAGAAGACATGCCTGTGTGTTTCTGCATCTGTATCTACCGTTCCATCTTCCCTCCCAACCCTTTTGTGCCATTTGTAAAAGTCATGGAACTCCAGCAGACATTAGAAAACTTGAAAATATTTTTCTTAAAAAAACCACTTTTCTTAAATTTCTTAAGTTTCTTAAAAGATCATTGGCTTCAAGAAACGAGGGGAACTGTAAAGCTGTCCTCTGAACCTAGCTATTACCAAATATCAGTGAATCCAGCATAAATCACAAATCCATATGAAATTGAGGCCTCATTAGCTCACTTACTCAGAGAACTACTTCTTATATCTGTCCATAAAGGTCTGACTGCCCAAGCTGGCTTCAAATAATAGAATGCTCATGAGAGCAGTAGGGGAAGATGAACAGTAGATGTCAGGGACAATTTTCCAAAGGGGTGTAACAGAGAAGTGGAAGGTGTGTTCATTGCTTTTCACAAGAGGGCCCTTTAGACACCTAAATAATCCATAAAACATACAAAAATTCAGTGCTGATGAAGTATCTGGTAAGAAATAAGCAACAACAGAAGATGGGCTTCTAGACATGAGTGATTTAGAGCCTCAAATCTTTCATGGCTGATTTGAAGACAACACTTGTTCTGAACCCCAAATCTACTTCTAAATTGTTATTTCCAAGATTGCTTCAGGATACGGCAGAAGCTTCAGGGAAACCAGTTCTGTGGGGGCTCACGGAATAGAGAGAAGATAAAAATCAAAATTAGGCCAGAATTGCAGGAGGCCAGAAATTGCCGTTTTGTCGCCAAACCACTTATGTAACACAAGGCAAGAAATGTCACCCACTGCTACTACAGCATTCCCTCCAAGTCCAGCAAATGAAATGAACTGTCCTAGAAAGACAACCTCTTAATTTGAAGATGCCAACTAGTGCAGAATCCATACAGTCACTTAAGAAAATAACCTAGTAATGAAAGCCCTTCATTCTAGCTCCTGTATGAGTTTGCCTGGTTGTTAGTCTTGGTAGAGTAAGTGCCCTGAAATTTGCAGCTTGGGTCATTTCTGTCCTTCCATTCTGTGCTCTTGGTCATAAAAATGAAGGAAAGGTAATACAGAGAGTATTGATAGAGCCACTAAACACAGTACTTTTCAGGATTGCTCCTTTTGTGTTGACAGCTCTCTAAGTAATAATGGGCTATTAAATATGAGCTGTTCACCAGGGCTCAAAAAGAAATAAATAATTCAGCAGGATGAAATACATTTCTTACTAACCCTGTCTTTGAGAACTCTTTATCTTTTAAAAATGCAAAATACAGCAGAAGTCCATGTCAAACCCCCATGAAGCACAGGACAAATCAAAGTATGAACTTAATGGGGTGCAACAGCACAATGGGACTTTCCCTCCCAGGTGGCTTCAAGACCAGCCAACGAAGAGCAGTGGGGCAAGAATAGAAGTTACTTTATCAGCAAACCTCATGGCTGCTATTAAAGCAAATGGGAACTGTCAGTGCTCTCCTCTTCTGGGACTGGATCCATTTTGGATGAGGGCAGTGACTAAAACACTCAAAGATCATCATTGCTGGTGCAGAGATGCCTTTTCCACACACCCGTTCTGCATCCTGGGCCTTTTGTGCTTGCTGGGAAGATAGTGGAAGCTTTCAGCATCAGGCTTGAAGCTTCTGGGAAAGGAATTTTTCTGGCTCCTTCTTTAAATTTTCAAATTCCTGATATATAATTACCACACAGCTGAACACTGTGCAGATATTATGTTGTCCGTACCCTCTGCAAATTTGTGGGTAGGTTGGTTAGCTTACTCTCATTTCCAGCATTTTAAAATAGATTGGAAATATGTACTTCTCTATAAATAGTTAATTAGGGGTTTTATATAGTCAAGAAGCCTGTGCTAGTTAGAGGGGGCTCTTAATTTATTCAAAGCTTGTTTCCAACAACCTTCTCTTTTTCTGGTCACTAAGGATTTCCCAGAAATTAAATTAATTTGTATTTTGTATTCAAAGCAGTCATTCACTCCAAAACCTGCATCAATAGGGAAAATTAGATCTAAAGATACTGACATTTCCTGATCCAATTAACCCTGAGAAGGTAAAAAATTCATGAATGAAATGAGAAGGCAAATTGTTAACAGATACATTTCTAGTGATTACAGTTCTAAGTATTCATAAGGAAAATCAGCAGCACAGATCCTGAATAAGGGTAAATTATTAGTTCAGTGGTGTGCTGGTGATTTACAACAGCTGAAGAACCACAATCAATTCAGGAAGTCTGTGAAATCTGTTTTTGAAAGCTATTCCCAAAAATGCCTATTAATAAGATAGATAATTGTGCAACCAACCCCCTACTAACAGTTAAATAAAACCCGACACAGTGAAAATTGACTGTGCAGGCAACGTTTTGCTCTATCTAATTCATGTTTGTTGATTAGAGAAATGGCAAAACACACATACTGCAGCTGACACTGAATGTTCTGGGCTCTTGGGCTGTTAGCTGGAACCTGAAGCAATGGAGCTTCAGAGCAGGTGTCAGCTATTCTCTATTCCCTTCATTATTTAGGGTCAGCTATTTCTCTGTGGTGCAGGTAAGAGGATCTTTCCTCACCAGTGGTACTGTAGGACTGCTCTGATTTTATGCAGTGCCATATCCTCTGCTGCATACCACACTAAGCTTGACAATCAGCCCAGGCTGGAAAATCAACTTGGGTTGCTAAAGACACCCATCTGCAAGAAAGGGATGGTCTTTGTTAAGATTATATGCAACAGATTTCTCCCAGCTGCTTTGGCAAGCTCAGGAGCATGGCCAGTTTGTCCCACCAATCTAACTCAAAGCTCACATGTCCTGCAGAGTCCTTAGAGCTGCCTCCCTTGTGCTGTTTTTGAGGAAGTTGCCTGCCACAGCTACCCCAGCAATCTGTCCTTGCTTTCTCTGAGAACAGAACAACCTCCTTCTATCACCTCCTGCCTCTCTCCCTGCCTTTTCCTGCACTGGGCAGTGCAATTCACGTAGTAATCAGGAGACAAAACTATTTCCTCCCTTAATTCTCTGTAAGACGTCTTGATTAATGTTTTCTTTGTATACACCAGAACATTTCCAGCTTCAGGCACACCAGCAGCACTCAGATGCATAATCTTCTTACAACTAATCTCTCTCTACGGTGAGCATTACGTACAAAGACTACAAACAGAACAACTGCAGGCAAAACCAGGCCCTGAATGCCTACACTGAGGAAAAAAAAAATCCCAGGTCGTTCTTCCTGGGGATCCCTATCTCACACAGGTCTTAGAAATTTCAAGGTAGGGTCACACAGGGCAGAACATTTTTATTTGACATGTAGGAAAACTTCATCTTCAGAATCATCTCTGGTTTGGATAAACATCTGTGGGCAAACACCGGCCCATCACTAAAGCCATGCTGTGTTTGGGAAAGGGATCACTGCAACCTTATGGCTTAGAAAAGGGCACTGCAATAAGCACTACATACACAATCCTTGTGTGGTTTGCTTTTTTTCTTAAAACAGTTGCAACTGACTCAGTAAACATTGCACTGGCGATTTCTTCCAGCTAAGAATATCGAGTGGGTCGCTGAAATGAATGCTTAATGATTTTTACATCCACCTCCTCTGCCCTTTAAACTGTAAATTGATTGTTATGCAAAGGCTATTAATTTAACAAAGCATATTAAATTTCCCACTAGCACTGAGGAGCTTCTCCTGACTTAGCATTTCACTGGTCTTTCCCCTTGTTAACTGCATAGATCATACCTCACTTGCTGTAATTACATCTAGTACATCAACATTAATTATTTCCTTGGTAATGGCAGGTGCATGTAGAATTGAATGTCTAACCTACACTACCAGAAGGATGAGAAAGTCTCCAGTATTCAGTGAAAAACAGGAGTGAGAACCTTTCCTGCAGATCTTTTTATCTCAGTCTCTTATTTATTTTCAGTAAATCATACTTTGCATAATCTCCTTTAGTCCCCCAGTTCCTGAAGGCATCTCAATTCAATATAGCTCATGCAAAGGCATTTTATTGAAGCACCAATCTATGCAGGAAGGTGAGGTGCTTGCTTGGAATCCTCTTCAGCCCTTTAATACCATGTTCTAATATTTTCAACTGAAGAGATAAATCAAACCCGTTAAGTATATACCAAGCACCTTATCCGTTTTACTGAATTTTTATTTACAGCTTGCCATTTTTTGTTATTGATATCTCTCATCAGCGTTCTTTTAAGCAGGAAAATAAAGTCAAAACCCAGATTAGCAAAGGATCCCCACCAAAATATAATGTACAGCCAAGCACGTGTGCAGTGTGTAGGAAGAAATGTGCCATCACAGATCACAACTCATCCTCCTGATGCAGTTTTCATGACAAACTAGCCAAGAAATTCCAGTAATGATCCACTTAGAGACAAACTCAGGAAACCAGATCTCTGCCTCTGAATTTCTGTCCATCTGGAAATACTTCCGTACATCTTTAACTGAAAGTTTCACAGCGATGACCCAAGCATTCCCAGCTGCTTCTCAGCAGTGAACTCATGAGGCTCTTAGAGACACAGTTAACACAAAACCAAGGTATAAGCACAACCTGGACACATACACACAAATTACCCTTGAGCTAGGTAGCTGGAGTAGGGCTAACAGCGTGGGCTACAAGGAAGGCATGCAAGGCAGGCTAGAAATGAGATCTGAGAAATCAAACAAGCACCACATGGCCAGTTCATTCTGAAATCTATGCTGGTGCCTGCTACTTATTCAAGCTTGTTCAGGTAAGCAGATATAAGCCACCACCACACCACACTTGCATACAGATGACCCTTGAATCCCTGCTGCTTGTGCTGGATGTGTGGGCACAGCTTCTGGGCAGCAGACAGAGGTTTGGCAGTGCACATCCAAGCCAAAGGCAAGATTCCCTTTGACTTCCATGGGCACAAGGCTCAGGCACAGAGACATAGCATAAGGTTAGGCATTAAAATCCAGTGTTGAATGCTTTGTGAGTACTAGTTAAGGAAATAAGCATTCACTTTGTAATTTCAACATAAAGAATATTAGGCACAAAGATGAAAATACTGGACATATAACTAAAAACTCCCCACCTCCAAAGCAGATTTGAAGTGCTCCACTCCCTTTTTGTTGTGGTTATTGATGTGGACAGCTCATCTACCAGTGACAGTTTTCATTTGAGGCCTGCTGTGAACACATCTCCAAGTCAGGGCATTTCAAAGAGCAAGTCTCTGAGTTCCATGAACAGTATTAATGAATTACATAATGGTAAACCACATCCACCTTTGACTTTCCAGTAATTACCCATAACCCACACAGTACACGTTGTTTGAGGAATGGCTATCCCACATTCCCCCCATGCCCTGAAGTTTTTATGTGTGCTGCTACCAATACCCTCCAACGACCTCCCACACAATCCTTTCAAACTGTAGCCAAATATCTAAGAGAACAGCTTCCTAATAAGCCATTTTTTCTAGAACTGCCTCTGGGGTGAGAGATCTCAGGCTGTGGTAAAGGCCACCCTGATGGATTCAACACAACAGGCTTTGGGAAGAGGGAGCTCGGTCCCACATGGGACCTGCCATCCCCACGCCTGCAGGGGCTGACAGGATGTGGGATAAACTCAGGGCAGTGAGATATGGTATCAGGTACACAGAAACATAAATAAGACAGTAACTCAGTTGCTTTAGCTAAAGCTATTGGAGATTTAAAGCCATGACAAGAACACTTTGCTTTGGACAGGGGCACAGTTACATCATTTGAAGCAGGCCACATCTTCAAGGTCAGTTCTTGCCTTGATAGTTTTCTTTGAAAAGAACATATTAAAAAGCATCATTACAGCCTCATCCTGCTATCTAAATCACATAATAAGAGAATATTCCCCTTTAATGGAAGGATCCTACTTTTAATGACATTTTTAAAAAACTCAGATGACTGCAAGCCTCACTGATGGCTTTCTATGATATCCACCTCTGCCTTTATACAATTAAGTCTAGAAAAGATTGTGCCTTGGGGCTACATTCCCACCACACAATTACTAGGAAATACCAAGCTAATTTGAAGACCTGCTTTAATGCCTGAGAGGGCCCTTCTGACATTATTCCCTTACTTGTGAAATATTGCCCCCTTGTAACAAAGTAAACCAGAATCAATTTCTACCTCAAGTCTATTGAGCCATCCCAGACTTGGGCTCCAATGGGAACTTTGACACAGCAGTAAGGCAAAGGCAATGGCAGGGAAGGATGCTTACAGACCTCTTACAAGACAGAAAACAAGTGCTGTTCAATACCCCAAAGATTCAGTTCCAGATTATGCCATGAGCATCCACTGTCCCAAAGAATTTTAGATTAGAAGTGTATTTTTATCTTGACATATTGTATGAGCACAAACTATATTTCCACCCAATGGCTCTGACCCCAAGCCTACTAAATTATACTGACTAAATTATAGCTGACCTGGCTCACTTCAGAAGAACAGGTAAATGATGGGGCAATGACCATATCCTGTGGGGCTGCAATCATGGTGAATTTTTCACTCCTCTATTTTCTTGTTTCTCCTATCTGATTCAGACAGGATCTGTAAATCTCAGGGGCTGTCGTAAGGAGGGCTGAATAAACATGACCAAATTAATTTTAAGGAAGTGCATCTATTTTTGAAGAGATCCTTATATGCCCCTGTTCAGCTTTTCAGACTTTTGGGCACTGTAGTGTATCAAGATCTGTTGTACAGTGGTTTAAATTTAGAACCCACCTATACTTCTTTGACATAGCCACTCTCCCTGAAATTCTACAGGAAATTAGTATACTCAGTATCTTTGCATAAACCTCACTTTTTCAGAGATGAGAACATCCAGCTCTTCCTTCAACAATAGTTAAAAGACAGTACTGCAGTTGTTTTGGTCCTAGATTTTTAATTAAAAATCTCTGCAGGAGGAGGGGAACTAGACAACTCACAAAGCGCGTGCAGGGTGGGATTTATGCTGTGTTAAATGAGCCCAAAGGACTCAAACCGTGCAAAGGCTGATTGAGCATGCACGATGAAATCCACTCTCAGCCTCAGTTCTCAAGATGAAAACCTTTCTGTGCCTACTCCAGTCCCTCCTTCTCTCCCAGTTTACCTCACACAGTGAAAACAAGCACACAGGATAAACTCTTTGCGTTGTGGCTTTCCTTCATTTCAGCCAGAGGGAGTTTCAGGCATACAGGTGGATGAGCACACCCATGTCATACATATTTAACAGTGTATTTGTCTTTGCCCATCTCCTTCTACCTGTTCAACTAAAACTATCCCAATATTTTTACCAGTGACTACTCTGCTGCTCCCACTAGCAGGTGCAGCATGCTGGACATAAGCAAGACTGAAACTGAGTTATCTGCCATAAGCTAAAGCCCTGGAGAATCAGGACTCCTGGGTTTGTGGGCAGCAGACCTAAAAATACAGCTCTTGATAAAAGACAACAAATCTGAAAGCTCTGGAATTCAGGAATAGGACTCCTGCCATCACTTTAAAGCTAACCTATACTGACACCAGCTTTTTTTGTCGTTGAACGGAAAGATCTAGGCAAAAAAAAATCCAAACAGAAACAACAGTATAGCAGGGCTACAAACCCTCCTGGCTATAAGCACTGGCAACTGGAAATACAAAAGAGGTCAAAATCAGCCCTGCCTGGAGAGCTGGGAGCTCCCAGCTGGGGAGGGCAAGGGAAGCACTCACCATTGCAGCACACCACCAACACAGGGATGTCTGTGCCAGTTCCAGTGCTGCCACAGCAGGGAGGGAGGAGAGCTCAGAGGAGGATATGGACAAACAAGGGGCACCTGCAGACCCCACTTCTATGCATTTATGGATCACACTGACCTTTTAATGGCTCCATGCCAAAAGCAAAAATGTGGCTTTAAGCAAACATAAATCACTGCCTCCCACACAAATGTGAGCCGAGGTCTGACCCAAAAGGAAGATCAGGTCCTCAGTGTCCAGACTGGCCTTGTCTGAAAGGAAGCTAAACACAATGCAGCAAGTTCACAGCATTTTCTTTATCGCAGTGCTAAGAGCAGCTATACAATGCTTTCCAATAAAGAACACAGCAATTTATCACAGAGAGACAGGAGTTAGCAGGAAACACTTCCATTATCTCTGCTATGGAAAGGAAGTGACAAAGAGAACGGCTAAAAGGTGACAGACAGTTTTTATGAGGCTAGACTTCAGACCCTCTCAGGGCTGACCAGCTCTTTTTTCCATACCAGGTAAAAGCGATAGGCTTCAGCCATGTGGGTCTCACATAACAGGAGAGAGCTGCCACACTGTCACTTCTCAAGACAAACAAACCAAAACGAATGAAAATATCTGGGATCTGTGAGGATCTGTCAGATCCTCAGGCTGTGTCAATCAGGGATGTTTTGTGGCCTCCTTAGCAGGGTGATGCTGACTGACAGCAGGGAGTGCAGGGCTAAGCATCCAACTGGTAGAACGGAGGCAATCTCAGTGACCTGCAGTGCTGTAAAGAAGGGACAGAGGAGAGCAAGAGCCCATGATGCTTCCTGGCAACTCTTTGGTCTGTATTAGAAAAGCAGGCTTCAAAGTGGTTGCTGCCTACAAGCTCCAAACACAGAAGAATTTATAAACAAAAGAGCCCAGATGGGAAAGATTTGAAAAGTTTGGGAGGGCAACATGGGAAAGAATAAACAAATATCTCTTAAATGAAGTAAGGAAGCACTTTAAATGGCAGAAGGCTAGATGGTCTGTGCAGACTTCGTGGTGCCTCTAAAAGGTACAGAATCTTTAACATCCCATGGCTGTGCACACGTACCAAATTCCCCTACAGGGCACAAACACAGGCTGCTATTACTAACTGCCAGTAACAAACACTATTGCTCAGCCATTAGCAATCAAGAGGCACAGCAACCCACAGTGTTAGGAGCTGTACAAACACATAACAAATAATTGCCCCTGCTTCAAAAAGCATATTGGGTTTCTATCATCTCAAGCAGCACTTGGACCCAAATGTATTTGCTAAACAGCAACTGACCACAGCAGCTAATGTCTGAGTGAAGCAGAGAAAACTAAAGAGCGTAACATTTTAATGTCTTCCCCTTGATCAGGTCAGCTCATTCAGTGCCTTTCGCAGCAAAACTAATCTTCAACTGCAGTCATCTCTTCATCTTTAGAGAAATGTATAAACACAGATATTAACAGCTTCACTCCTCAGACACCAGTGATGAGACTGCTGTAAGGACAACTGGGCCTTTTATAATGAACAATTTCCTATCTGGTTAAAAGTGGAGGCGAGCAGACAAATAAAAGGGAGCTTTTTAAAACTGCTCAGCAGCAGACTCCTGTGGGAGTGGGGCCAAGCTGAGACTGCCTCTGTCTGTCAATCTCACATAAAGTGTCCTGACTGCAAACCGTGCTGCCAAGAGATGCAGGCGAAGACTTGTCTGATGTCTCTGACTCTCCTTCCAGGACTGACAATGTAGACGGACTCTTTAAGGTGAAAGATCAGCTGTTGACAGCTTGCAGTTCCCACCCGATGCAAAGAGAACAGACAAACCCTTGAGTCAGCTCGGGGAAAGAAGTAATGTAAACCAGCAAAAGGACTCCCACAGATCACTTTCCTCCTAGAAAGAGGAGGCAAAGACCAGGGCAAGCTGGACACTCAGCTGGGTTACAAGTCAGCTGTAGATTTGTCCAAGGTCAGCTGCTTGCCCTTGATGACCATACAGCAGTTTTAGCAGGCTGCCTGCCTGTGCCACCCCGGCAGCCCCAGCAGCACCCCCAGCCTGCAGGCAGAGACCCAGCCTGCTCACGGGAGTCACCTCTGCCACCATCACTGCAGTTGTTGGGAGTCAGCGAGCTCAGGGAAAAAACAGCAAAGAAGATTTGCACCTTGCTCTGCAAAACAAGCCACTTGCAGTTTGGAAAGCTGTTCCCGAAGCAGTGCTCAGTCCGGAGGTAATGAAGTTGAGAAACGCAGCATGGAAATGGCACTCACAACAAGCAAAGGTGGGAATTAAATGAGACAGAGGTGACACTAACTCATAGGAGGAAACTATTATGTTCTGTGAAAATTTACTTCCCTCAATAACCTGTCAGGTAACTGTGCCAACAAGCAGCACAACAAAGCACATTCCTTCTAACAAAGCTTTGCAGTCCCCTAGTGGCACCAGCTTCTCCCCCCTCCATAAGCTCCTTCACGTCACTATCACCTTGAAATAACTTAAAATACCTTAAAATAACCTCTTACCTTGCAGAAGAAAAGGAGCCTATCCCTTATTTTCTCTGGTAGAAGAGAACCTAAAAGCTTTAGTTAGGTGCCATGTTTCCAGACACCTGTCATCAGTCATGTGCAATTAAGACAGCTCTTTCCCAAAAGACCACTTCTGCTGGTGGCACTGCCTTCCCAAAAAACCTCTGAATATAAAGTGATTTCTATACCAAATGTATTTCTCCTTTGTCTGCAAACACCAAGAGTCTTCCCTACATATTGCTTGCTACAAGACCCATACTGATCATCTAGATTAACCCCACCAATAAACCATGATGTTTAGGATTATAGTGTCTGATTGGAATTTCAAAGTTTCACTATGTACTCTAGACTGTGACTGAGACTGAGACTCTAGTGCTCTCTAGACTGCCCTGCCCTACTGATGACTGAGGTAGATGACCACAGATAAGTGTTTCACACCCACCAGGCACTCACATTTCCCTGGTCCAAGTGGATTTTCAGCACCCATTTTTGTGACATTGCTAAAATACCTCTCTATTTCCCTGGCAGCTCAAAGTCACTTCTAAGTAAGCATTACTGGAATTTACATTTCTGCCACTACATTGCCAATTGGCTGCACATAAAAGCAATGGTCAGAAATCAGTTTGGAAGTGAATACAATCTTAGGTATTTTTTTATAAATAAACAACAACCACGACTCACATGACTCACAGTCGTGACTGTATAGCCAACACAGTGGCCAGCTCTTAGTTTCTTAACTCTGAATACATAATGGCAGTAACACCAAGTCTTTCCACTGTACCTCCAGTCACAAAGACAAGATTATAAACACACAGCATATTCAACACTTGCTCGTCAAAGAGTTATTGAGGCAGTCTGCAGACCAAGACTTTTTCTATACATGATTTTGCACCAGTTCACCCTTGTTAAATTAAAAGTATTATTTGCTGCTATATTTCTGATGATACAACGAAAGTGTGTATGTAATCAGAGCCAAAAGAAAGTACTTTGTACTGGAAGAGCTGGTTCTTCTTTCTCACAGGGGAACAAGCCACACTGGTATAAGCATGTTCATACTGGCACAGCTGAATTCGCACCAGGGGAGGGTTGTATCAATATTACAGAACAGCAGTTAAAAAGCAGTGCAAGTTGTTTACATAGCCAAGACCTAATTTTTAGAGGATTTGCTCCTGATCTCGAAAACACTGCTAAAACTCCTAATTCTACAAACAATCTAGATACAGAGAAGAATTGGGCTGATCATGGGCTTAGCTGAATAAAATATACCACAAATCAATATAGACCACTGGATAGTAATAATAAGAGTGACAAAAACGTATGGAGGGGGCACACTTTCATGTGGGCTCTCACTAATAAAGCCAGTTACCCACCCTTTATGTAGGTGAGAAGATACCCAAGTTGTTTAGCAGCAGAGGGCAGCAAGATGGCCAACCTTGTTGTATCAGTCCAAATTCCTTGAAATGTCAACTGATGAAGCAAATTACAGGATGCCACTGCCACAGCTGCTGCTATCTGAATTCAAGCCTCAAGGGAGCTGAGTGCCGGTGTGGTTTTGAGCAGACAGGCAGAAATGCAAATAGGGTGTTCAGATACTTTTAAATCCATCAGATAGAATTCCTGCCAGTCAAAGGTTCCCAAAACATAAGGCTATCAATGTTCAAAGAACCCACTGCAATTGCTTAGGACTGTCCAACCTCTGAGGCATGGGGATGGAAACAAAGAAGAGGAGATTGAAAGGAGGGGAATAAGAGATGAAGGGAGAAGAGGAGGTCAGGTAAAAGAGATTGAAAGGCATAAAGGAAAAGCCTACACAAAGGGAGGAATTTAGAGAGTGACAAGAAAGTAGGAAGGTTGGGATCAGTCTTGGGGAAGGGGAAAAGGACACTCACCGCAGTGCTTGCAGCCTCAGACAGCATTCACTCTTCTCTCCCACGCGACACCTGCATTCAGAGCCACCATCCCTTCCCCAGTCCCTCACTGCCTGCTACATGCACAGAGGGGTTTCCGATCCCCTCCCGGATGCTACACTGCTCCAAGCTGCAGATCAGCACAGGACCCAGAGAAGAAACCTGCACACACAGCCTCTGCTCCAGGGGCACATGGCTCTCGAACACACCTCCCACACGCTGCCAGCACCCTGTCTGCGATCCCAGCTCTCGCTCAGAAAACCAGGGCGACTCTCTAACCACGGGGACTGTGGAAGAAAATCCCGAGAAGAAGCACAACGTGATTCAGCCCAGCGATATGTCCAAAGAAAGCTTTAAACAATAGCCCTGACGGGTGTGATCTGCCACTGTTTGGCAGGGGAAGTTCAAGCTGCAATGCCCATCGACAATAATTAATTGTCAGCAGTGTTAACAGTTTCGCTGCTGATCAAAGCAGCTGGGCAGCACCGGGAGAATTACAGCCAGTTGCTGTCACTTACCAGAGCACGGCAGCAATAAACAATCTGCAACTCTGTGACCGACTCCAATCCTGTCGCACATAATCTCTCATTCTGTTCCTTTTTAGCGGCTTCTTAGCACACAGAATCCCAGTGAAGTCAAAAGTAAAAAAAAAAAAAACAAACAAAACACAAAAACCCCAAAAAAAACAAAACCTAAAACAAACAAACAAACAAAAACAAAAAAACAACACAAAAAAAAAACCAAAACAAAAAAAAAAACCAAAACAAAACAAAAAAAAAAACCAAAAAAAACCCCAAAACAAAACAACAAAAAAACCCAACAAAAAAAAAAAAGACCCAACAAAAACAACCAAAACAAATCACCCCCAAAAAAACCCCCCAAAAAACCACCAAACAACAACAACAAAAAAAGCCCCCAACAAACCTGCAACAACAAAACCAAACCGAAACAAACAACCCTCCCCAATTCACTCTCTTCTGTAATGAAACTGAAAGGACTAAAGTAAATCCTTGCAACTGTGGAATCACTCAGTGCACTCTGCACGGGACTCAGATACAAACGAGTTTGACAAAGATTTCTCAGCTGATGCAGCTGAGCAGTAAAAGCATCATTTCTTACGCTGTACAGAACCTAAACCTGCCACGCAGAGGCAGGTTTGCCAAGCACTGGTGCAGACTTCAGGTACACTAGCAGAGCATTACTGCTTTAGATTTAAAACCAATCCAATGGATGTTGCTAGTTACAGTATCCTATGGCAATTGTACAAATATTTCAGTGGGCGAGCATTTGTAATTACAGCCCTGAATCACTCTGCATCTGGAAGATATCCACACTTTTTCCTTCTTGGGTTTTCCCGATACTGCTAAATTAAGAGACAAACACAGAACACACACCTCAGCCAAAGCTTGCTCCCAAGGCTATTTGTGTTGCTGTTGTTCTCTCCAGGATGTGTTCTTCCCTGGCCCTCACCACAGTGAAGGAAGAGTTTTGCAAAAATATCTTTATCTGCTGGTGTCACCCACTGCAGCGTATCAGTCAGCATCTTTTTGTATACATTTTTACACTGACTTCACTGAATCAGACAATGGCTTGGGTTGGAAGGGACCTTAAAGATCATCTTCTTCTGAACCCACAGATATACCTTCTACCAGATCAGGCTGCCTAGAGCCACATCCAGCCTGGCCTTGAACACCTCCAGGGATGGGGCATCCACAGCTTCCCTGGGCAACCTGTTCCAGTGCTTTATCATCCTGACAGTGAAGAATTTCATTCTAATGTCTAATCCAAATCTGCCCTCTTTCAGTTTAAAACCATTCTCCCTTGTCTCATCACTATCTGCCCACATAAAAAGTTGCTCTCCCTCTTTTTTATAACCCCATTTAAGTACTGGAAGGCCACAGTGAAGTCGCCCTGGAGCCTTCTCCAGGCTAAAGAACTCCAGTTCTTTCAGTCTGTCCTCATAGGAGAGGTGCTCCATCCCTCTGACCATATTCATGGCTCTCCATTGGACTCATTCCAACAGGTCAACCTCTTTCTTATTTTATCCGGAGCTGGATGCAGCACTCCAGGCAGGATCGCATGAGAGAAGAGGGGCAGGATCCTCTCCCTTGACACCAGCTTTCCCTTCCCCTTTACTGGAGGGGGTGGGGGATGGTACACTCTCTTTGGCCTTTCTTTTCTGACCACTGTACTTAAAGAATGCCTTCTAGGTATTCTTCACATCTCTTGCCAAGTCCCATTTTATCTATGCCTTACCTCTCCTGATCCCATCCCAACACACCCAAATGCTATCCCTGTACATTCCCCAGTCATCTGACCCTGGTTCCACTAGCTGTGCATTTTTCTTCTTGCTCATCAGCCTGAGAGGAAGGTCCCTGCTCAGCCATGCTGGTTTCTGGCCTGCCTTACTTGATTTCTTACACATTGGGAGGGAGAGGTCATGTGCTCTAAGAAAAGTGGCCTTAAAGAGTTGCCAGCTCTGGTCAGCTAAGGACAGTTTCCCAGGGAATCTCATCCACTAATTCTTTAAACAGATGGAAGTTCACTGTTTTAAAGTTCAGGGTCCTGACTTTGCTTTTTGCCACACCCATGTTTCTTGAGATCACAAACCCAGCCAGGGCATGCTCACTATAGCCCAGGCTGCCTCCAGTGTTAACCCCTGTAATGAGTTCATTTGCATTGCTGAGCCCCAGGTCCACTAATGCATCTTCCCTCGATGGTTTGTGTAACACTTGGATCTGAAATTTACTCTTGATGCACTCCAAGAGTCTCCTGGATTGCTTACAGCCAGCTGCATTGCTTTTCCAGAAGATATCTGGATGGTTGAAATCCCCCATCAGGATGACAGCTTGTGAGCATGATACTTCCTGTAGCTGAGGCAAGAGGCCCCATCAAAACGTTCTCCCTGGTCAGATACCTGTAGTAGGCCCCAACCACGAGGTGTCCTTTGTTGGTGTGGTCCTTGACTTTTACCCACAAGCTCAACTTGTTTGTAGCTGTTTCTCAGAGACAGCCCTTCACAATTCACCCATTCCTTAACAGAGAGTGCAACACTCCTGCTCCTTCCCTGTCTATCTCTTCTGAAAACTTGGTAGTCCTCCATTGCAGTGTTCCAGTTGTGTGACTCATTCCAACCTGTCTCCATGATAACAATTTGGTCACAGTTCTCTAACTGAAACATGGTTTCCAAATCCTCTTACTGCATGCACTGGGGTCTTAGGGCAGACTTGTGTCAGACCAGAATCCTCCAAGACATCTGGCACTGTGTGACTAAAGAACTTCAGAAGAACTCCCACTTGTTGCACTAATTTCTCATTAATAAATGAAGATGCAGTAGTAATAGTAACAGTGAGAAGCCAGCATTTTCAAGGTGTAAAACACCTTAAAAGTACTGTGCAAACAAGGATTAAAATGCATGTATAAACACCACCTTCTACACTTGACAGACCATTGTTTGCTGAAGCCACAGCACCTGCTGAGATATGATCTTTTATTGGATCAGATACCTCAGCTATCAGAGACACTGCAGCAGCAGCAGGAAACTATTGAAATCCTCATGGGAGGCAATGCTCATGTCTCAGGCAGCACAAACACTGCTGGGATTCCAAAGCCACCACCTTGGAGGAAGTGATAAATCGCAGTAGAGCATCAGGCAAGGAGTGATGCCAGGGCCAGGGGTCCACAGATCCTCTCCTATGAGAACCAGGGCACCCAGAGAAACTGGGGTTACCAAGCAGGGGAGGAACCATGCAGGATGCACAGTAACCCAAAAACACCCACCCTCATTTAAGAGGGCAGAGGAACCCTGCAGTAAATTCTGCAAGTAATTAAAAGAAAGAGTGGAAAGTAAAATTTTTTTTTACTGCATGTCCCAGAGTCTCAGGGACTCTTCAGGCAAAAGTATTTCTCTTGCTTTCAGACAGTTTTAAAGGAGCCCTCTGTGGCTGGGTATTATGAGCCAAAAATAAAAACTGGGATGAATTTGAAGAGAAAGATTCACAAGCAGCCAGCACTGTGAAGGGTCCGAGGTCTCCACTGAGATGAGGGGATAGATGCAGGGCTTCTATCTGAGAAGGACACCCTGAGGCCATGCTAGTTGTGAAAACAGAGGGGATTTCTCGGGCGCATGAGACATGGAGGTGCTAGGAACAGTTTTGTCCACGAAAAAGATTTGATGGTCTCTTCAGCTCTATGTTTCTCTTGGTTCACAATTTCCCCATTTTCACTGCCTCTTAAAGAGGGTGGAGAATTTTTGAATGGGTGCATGCATAGACAGCAACCCCTTCTCTGTATGGAACCACTAAATATCACAGCAACCTGGTGGCTCCTCTCAAACAGTTTTAGACTGTGGTCTGCCCTTGGCAGCCGTGAGACTCACTGGCTCCAGGCAAGGTATAACAATCCAGAGAAGGGAACTGTCACAGCATCATTTGTGAACAATGGCACATCTACCTCTACCATCCATCTCAGCCATGGAAAAACAATGGCAAATCATCAAATTTCTTCCCAGAAGGAAGCTATTATACTGCTGCCCTTTCCTTACACCAGTTCAGGACGAATGCCATAACAAAACTAATCTCTGCAAACTGCTATATGTTTGCCCTCCTGCCAGCTCATACCCTCAGCTGGGCTTGGGTCAGTGGTGACCTGCCTGGGGTCAGTGTGGACAGGATCAGTCTCAACACTTCTTGATCTCAAGGAGACTTGCTTGAAAGTAATTTTCCACGTGCCTGGTGATCGCGTGCTCACTCTTTCTTTCTTTGTTTATGCTCCATTTCTGCCAAGTAACAGCATCCTTCCTGTAAATGGAAAAGCTGTGTCCCCCAGCTTATACCACCAGGTGGTTTTCTCTGTAAGTTTGGCTGAACTGGTTGTTTTCTTAAAAAGCAGGCAAAACTCTTTTATCTTCAAAAAAGAGGACAGCATTCAGGAAGACCACTATTAAATGCTGTTAGAGAAAGGCCAAGTAGCACACGCAGCTTTGTATTACTAAATTAACAATGCAAAACCAGACCTTAGAACAGACTGTCCCACTTAAAATACTTCCAAATTCTGAAGCTTGCAACAAATTGATGACCTGATCAATTCACAACTAGAAAACAACTGAGCTGGCACGTGGATTATGCAAGTAGGTTCAACTCCCACACAGGAACTCATGGTCCAGTAGCAAAGCTGCTTCCAAAGACACTGTGACTTTGGAAATGCTTGTTAACCTGTCTAGGGAAATCTCAGCATGCTCTCTCCTTAAAGTCTGCACTGGCCCTTTTCCTCTGGGCATTTCTTACTTGGTCAGAGACAATGCCCAAGTTACTCAAAACAGTTTCTTCCTACAGTTGAAGTAGCAAAGGCATTCCCCTTTGTGTCTTCTGATTTCCTTCGAAAAAAGGCACACCTTCTTCCTTGGAATCTCTCTGAATCATGGAGCAGGCAGGCAGCCCTTAACCCCCTTCTGGCCAGGCAGCAGGACACAGGCATTGCTGAGGAAGACTCCCTACAATCCTGCTCAGCCCTCCAGCCCCAGGAGCCTTTGACCATCCAAAGACCAAAGGACATGAGGACTTCAGTGGTTCTGGCAAGGAGGGCTTAGTGCAGCTGAGGTTCCCAGGCCTCTCCCTGATTGTACAATCTTCACAGTGTATTTCTAGCTTTAATAAAAACAACAAAACAAAGCAAAGAAACAACTTATTTTTCTTTCTCCTGTTAGACCTGGAATCCTCTTGAAATATCATCAGCATGAAAGAGATTTGGGCTTTACATTTTTTGTGATTGCAGAGGGACAGAAAAGAAGCATGCCAGGCTATACAGTACTGCTTTTCTATCAAGAAAAATGAGCAGGAGATGGAGGAAAATTGTTTTCTGATGTGCACCTAGCCATGCTTTCTCACCACTTCCAGACTCCCCATTAACTGCTCATTTCCACAACTGCACATTTTGGTACAGGACACAGGCAAACCTTTCATTTCTAGTCAGGAGTACACTAAACCATTTTATATCCAGAATTTCGATAAAGAAAAACCTTTTGGTTCTAAATTGCCATAAGACAACAGTCTCAAACAGTCCTACAACATCCTTCTTCCTACATCTTCTCATGCTATTTACAAACTAAAGCTATTTTTTAAGCAAATAGAATGGATTCATCTGTTTTCTTAAACTGCTTCCAAGATGCTCTGTGAACAAGGCCAAGTCTTTATCAGCTCCCCACACTGCCATATTAAAAAAAAAAAAAAAAAAAAAAAAAAAAAAAAACTTTTCTAAATCACAGCACTTTCATTCCTGAAGAATAATAAATTCAGCACTGATCCCACAGCCTGATCTGAAAATGGGACTGCAGGCTTTTCTGTGCTATCAGTGCCCTGAAAGAACATAAATTCAGAACTTGGCCAATTTATAGCATCAACATCTATTAACCAACACAGATTTTCCCTGCTACTACTACCATTAAGAAATGTGATGCTGTATTGCTAAAGTGATGATTTTCAGAAGAGCTGTAACTTCATGTCTTCACAGGGGCTCCACTGTACCTGACCAGTAAAATATTGTAGTAACAAGGTAGAACAATGAAAAAAAAATGCAAGGCATTACAAGATCAGATTGAAGTGGTACCATTTTGGACATCTACATAGAGACACTTGAAGACACTTGAAAAACAAAACAAGCAAACAAACAAAAGTGGGGAGTAAATTACAGCCAGTTTGCCTTGCAGTTCAAAGAACCCAGGATCCCAGGTATCAAAGAGATGTGTAAGAAAAGCCAGGCAGAAAAGCATCAGAAAATAAAAGCTGCTAGAAACTAATAAAGAATCCTCAAATGGCAGGAAGGGGGAGCAACCAACAGCAGCAAGAATATGCTCAGCACCCATCCCTCTAGGCAGATTATTCTTCTCAGTGTATTTCTGGCTAGCAGGCTAATCTTGGGAATACTTTAGTTACATTCTCTGTGCCTGTTTCTGGGAACACAGCTATGAGAAATAAGCCTGCTAAAAGTATGGGTAGGTCTGGGTTTTTAGCCTATTTAAGAGAAGATGTAAACCTTTCTCCAAATCTATGATTAGGTCCCGTGATTCAGGAAGAAGCAAGAAAATAGCTAATACATGTTTATAAATCTTGCCACATCTGCTTCCAAACTTTCCATTAACAACTTGGTGAGTATCCAGTAACAGGAGGTTTTCCAGGGCCAGGACACTGAGGAAATAGTGCTGTGTGAAACGTGCACTATTGTAACAATATTCCCAAATGACACGGGAAGGTGGTGACAGGATTTGTGCTTGCCTGAATCACTGCCATGCTGCCAGTAAATGTCAGGGCTTTGGGCTTCGGGCGTTGTTCTTTTTCTCAGTTTAATAAACAAAAGCTGCAAAGAGAAGTCTTTTTCTTGAAGGCAGACTGCAAATGTGCCGAGGAGAAGAACAGGAGAGAGTTTGTTTTGCTGCTGCCAGAAGGACAGAGACAAGGAGGACTGGCAGCCTCAAGAGCTTCCCAGTTGAGAACTGGAGGGAAAAGGCCATGGCTGAGTGAGTTCAGCAAGCCACGGGCAAACGGGTCAGTGCACCAGGCAAACTGGGTGCTCTGTCTGTTGAAAATCAGGACAAAGGCTGCTGGGACCAGTCTTAGAGCCCACTTCTCCCAGTACAGAGTGAAGGCAGGACAAGGGTGCTCCTCACCACCCAAGTGTCCTATGCTTCCAGCAGCTACACAGCATGAGAGACTGAAAAATTCCATATGGAGAAACATGTGCTGGCTGCTACAGGGCAAAGTAAACTTTCTAAACAGACTGAGCCATCATGATTATGTGCAATCCTGAATTGTTTGTTGTGATTTTAGTTACTAAAGCTGGTTGGAAAGAAATCAGCCCTTAGTTACATACATACAGTGAGAAAAAGCCAGCATAAGGGATGACGAGGAAGTTGTTCTTCCTTGTGGCCCAGCATGAAGAAGATGAACTCTGACTGACTTCTGCAATTAAAAAGGGAAAGTGAAAAAGTGTTGTTTGTTAAATCAGGAACTTGACTTCTCAGCAGTGGCAGCCTGTTTCCATGAACCAGCATGTCACCCCAGCTTTGGAAGGATTTTTTCCAAATCAAGTCGCTCATCTGCAAAAATTGTAACTGCAACCACAGCTCTGGTCCATTTTCAGAGTCACACATTTTCATACCCACACTTAGTACTTGGTGCCAGCATGTTTTGTCCTAAGTATTTCTTTGTATTAGCACATGGCAGACAAGAAGGTAAGAAACAGAGCCACTGAGGATGAAGTGGCACAAAAAAAGCTTTTCTCGGTAACAGTTATTCAGATTTTAAAAATTCCAGCAAAAGGCAAATTTATCCAAACCTTCAGAAACCCAGGTTTCAAAATGCTCAAAAGCTTGTGCTTTTTCTGAAGAAATTTTGATGCCTCCTAATATGACTTTGATACTACTTTATACAGTAAGACACACACACTTCAGACTATGCCAGCAACTTGTTCAGTGGTCATTTTTTTCTGCAGTCTGTCCGTGCTGGTAAGTTGAATGTATGGAACACTTACATTAAACTGCTCATTAGGCTTAATTTCAAATAACAGCAACTACTTAAAGATGAGTTTATAGTCTGGAGCTACATAAACCAGGAAGGAAAGAACACCCATAAAAAGTAAATTATCTTATTTCTTCCAACACTTTTGTTTTCATTATGGCCTTTTACCCAGACAAACACTGTGTACTCTAGCTTAAAATTAAGGTAGAACCACGGGAGTAGATATGAGATGACTGATTTGTCAGCTTCCTTTGAATCCGGCTATTAGCAACCAGAGTCAGAAACAGCCTGTTCTGCTCCCTCTTCATGAACCCTTTGGCTTAAACGCTTTCAGATGCACAAGGTTCTGCTTTTACAACAGCTGACAAAAAGAAAAATATATTATGGGAATGGTAAGAAAGCCAGGAATGGAGGCAGACGCAGTAAAAAATACCAGAGAGTCAAAAACCTCAGGGAAAGTCACTTTAAACACCATTATCTCTGCTGGTAAAGAACATGCCAGACACGTGGACCCACATCCACAGCTGGTGAACTGACTTTGATGCAAGTGAGGCTATTTACACGATGTCCTTTTATGTTTAGCAGAGAGCAGGGTCTGTTTGAGAGGACAACCACGAGGCTCTGGGCTGCCTTTGAAGCGCTCACACACCATTTCATGCCATAGATAGCTGGGTATCGTGTGCTGCATTGGCTTCTGTTTAAACTGTGCTGCCGTGGTTAAGCACAGCAGCTGCACAGCAAGGAGGGAATGACTTGCAATCCAGCAGAACAGCCAGTGCCTGCACTCCACCCAGGAGGTGCTGTACGTGCTGGAGGCACAGGAGGACATGTAGCAGCTAACTCTCATACAGTCAGTCAGACTTCAGTCCTGTGATCTAGAAAATAGCCCTTGCCTTCAGGGGGTGGACACCCAAAGGAAGGACTTCTGGCCCCAAATCTGCTTTCCACATCAAAGAGCATGTTTCTAAATCCAAAGCAAGCAAGAAGGGTAGGAAGCAGCGTTTCTGACAGAACATGTCATTTTTAAAATGGCAACATAACATGGCTGCCAAAGGATTTTTTTCCTCTGAAACCACGCCTGTTTTAGTCTCTCCTGCCAAGAAAATCCATTTCTGCAGCTGTGTCATCAGTGACTCAGAGATTCCCTCATGCTGAGTCCCCAGACTTGTCCCATCGGTGGTTCAGTGGCAGCACTGGGCAAGAAGAGATCACCCCAAGAGGACAGGGAACCAAGACCAACATGTCTGGGCCAGGTTTGCTTCTGGAATATTTTTGCTTGTATTAAACAGAGTCATCAGTAATGGAAAAACAGATGAAAACAGACTGTTAGCTGTGATCCCATACCTGGAACATAGCAGTAGAGGAACAGCCACACAAATGTCACAAATGTCTCTGCAGCTCCCTGCACTGAGCAGCAGGTGACAACAACAAGCAGAATACAAGACCTCAAGCCTGCTACTTCTGGTCTGGCATTTTACACCTTTTCCAGCAAGACTGAGGTGACAGACTGCCATTATTCAGTTTAGGAGAGACAAGCAAAGTGCTTCCCTGTGGGGACAGGCAAGAAGGTGGGTAACTGAGGACCTGCTGGTGAAAAAAATAAATAAAACAAGCCAAGTGTACATTTAATCCCTTGAAATCTGGCTTCAAATATTGAGTTCAAAGCTGGTCAACCCCAGGATTTCCAGGGATGTTAGATGGGCCTGGGAGAGCTCAACATGACCTAGGAGGGGCACATCTCCCTTCTGAGAACTGTGGGTAGCAGCTAACACCGACAGCACAGAGTGTTATCATGTGGGTGAAGTTGGATAAAAAAGAAGGCAGAGACTGTTTCTCTACAGGGCACTATCCACCACACCCTAATGGCTCAGTGACAGAAGGATCCAACAGCATTAAATATCCACAACTGCACACAGGGTACACACATGTACATACACACACACCCCCCAACACATATATCTGCACACACACACGTGTATGGGTTCAATACAACACTCACCCTCACAGAAAGGCAGCAAAACTTATCTGCAGTATCACACTGCAGTGATGATATCCTGACTGATTGCTATTTCAAGACACTGTCACTGGAAGAGATTTACATCTCTATCCTGTGCCCGCCCATGCAATTAGTCTATCTTTGTGCCAAATTATATTAATGGACAATGAGTGGAAAATTTCTATTTAAAAAAACATTCACGGGGAAAAAGAAGTATCTATGTAGATACACTATCTTTAACAAAAGAGAAAGTTCAGAACTGAGAAAGCTTTGTGCTACAGTTCCCTGCTCAAAAAGCACTGGAAAATTCCAACTACTGCCTCTCAACTGTTACATATCACTTTTTTTTTTTTTTTTTTTTTTTTTTTTTTTTTTTTTTTGCTTATAAACAAAACAGATCACTGCAATTTAATCAGTGAGATAATAGTGCAGATGAGCTTATGGTGTGTGGAGAGATGTAATTAAGCTTGTGAACCCTAACTCTAAACCTAACCCTGACTAAGTCTAACCCAACCCTTAATCCTAACCCCTACCCCTAACTATTAACCTTAAACTACACTTAAACCTTGGCAATGAACAACGCCTCTCAGAGCAGCCAGGACTGGGGAAACAACACCAACAAGGAGGGAAAAAATCCCCAGCCGTGTTTTTTTGTTTGTTTGTTTTGTTCTAAGTTGAAAAAAGATAATTAACAATTCTACAACAAAGGCAACCTGCAAGACTAAATGCACAAGTACACAGTTAGACACATTCAGTCCCTAACGCTCATTCAACATCCACTCAATTCCACTCCTCACTTGGAACACTCGAGTTGAAGAATACCACTCCTTTCACCTGTCCTGGTCTTAAATCCTTTGCAAGGATTTTCATTATGAGAAAATGGCTCCCCTCTTCTTCCTTGCAGTCATCTCACAGTCCTTACATGACAGTCACACAAAACAGAGTTCAGGCTTCAGAAAAACAAATCTCTTTGGCATCTCAACAACTCTGTGTACCAAACTGACTTTTGCCAAAGCAGAAGAAAATTTCACAGCAACTTTTCTTGATCAGACCACTCAGCTCAGTCAAACACTGCAGGACTTAACAAGCCCAGGCATCTTCATCAAAGCAAATAAAACAGTAATTATAAATGGAACTTTTTCCAAAGAGAGACAGATTGGCAGGTAGCATTTATCTTTTTACCAAATGCAAGGTAGGTACAGCATTTCAACAGAAGCAGAAAAACAGCTCACGGTGAATATATCAGTGTCTTCACAAAGCAACAGGGTTTAGATCCTGCCTTGGTGAAAGCTGGAATTACACTGCACTGTCAAATCTACCCAGTTTCCTTTCCCAGAGCACCCTGAGTCCATGCACATGAGTTTAGAGTAGAACTGTTCCTAAATTGCCACAACTGCTCTACTGTAATCATAGTTCATTTCAGCAGGGAATCATTTTTAGAAGTTTTCCCTGAGTAAATGAGGTGATCCCATTGGAAACATTCTAATGCAAGAGAAAACTGGTTGGGATTTTTTTAGTAGAGACCAGCCTCTGATAATCTCCCACACTGTACTGCACAAATAGCCTGGCTGATCCACATGGGTGGTTATCATGAGTAAGGCACTACTCACAGTGACCAAAGGTGATAAAAACATCTGTTCCTTCCTGGTTACCACAAAGAGATGGCCTTCTACTATGGCATGTATGAGACTAATGGCATGTAGGGAGCTGACTCATGTATTAGGTGTGTCCTGTCTTTAGAAATAATGTTACACCAAAGAAAATGAAAAAGTGGATTTCTACCTTGTGTACAACATCGATTCAGTGTCTTCAGGTAAGCAAGGATTAGAATTCCTGTGTTGTCTCCTTTACACAATTTAAATTACACAAACACACACAAGCAGTTGAACAGTGACAGACTGTTGTGTTTGTGGTGAACATACCAAGTTAGTTTCAAACATCTGAGATGGGCACTGGGCATGGTAATGACCCATCCTGGAGCTGATACTTCTGCTGTCCTCACATCAAACAACAGCCTAAGCAGCCACTTACCCATTCCCCAACACAGCTCCCTAAAATGCCTGGGAGAAGAACAAGCCCACAAAAGCTTTTAGAGGACACTGAGGTGTGGAACCCCATCACTTTGCAGAAAAGCAACATTTTTGCACATATTGTCCTGAATATATCTATTACGAACCAATTACTATGCACTACAAAAGTAAGGATTCAAATTGTATGAACTCCTGCAACACTCCCCAGATTCCTCACCAGCATGATAGTACTGATGTTTCCAAAAACTGGAGTTTCTGAAATGCACAGGGTAGAAAAATGAAACCAACCATTTTGCTTTAACTTTCTAATACAAGTAAAAAAAACCCCAAAACTCCCCCACTTCTGCTTCTCTGACATGTCCATTCTGAGCACTTCAGCTTTGTTTGCTCCAGAACAGTTTAAAGCGTAACGACACTCAGGAAGGGTCAGCTCTCCACCAATCACTCCTGATGCTGAATATTCCCATGACCATGAAGCACCTTGTCACAAAGATCTGGTGGTCTTGTAGACATAACATGGGATTGGAAGTTAAAACTCCAAACTATCTGCATTTCTGTTTTCTAGTCCATGTTTAATTGTACAAACATGTAGGGCGGGGACTTTCACTCTTCCTGTTGGGCAATGCATGAGCACATTGGGTTTCTGATCTCACCCAGGAAAGCAAAAAACCCTTAAACTGGAAAAAGAGTGGAAACTATTCACAGGTGGAATAAAGAGACTCAGGATGCACCTTATACTTGGAGGAATAGCATTACAACTGATGGAAAGCAAGCAGCAGTCCAAATCCTGCCCCACTTTCCTTCTCTGGCTCTCTGCTCTGCCAATCCCTGACATTCAGCTCCAGCAGCAGGGGAGCTGAGAAGTAAAAAGACTATTGTTCTGGCCTGCAGAGAGACCACAATATCAACAAAAATGACACCCAGGCTTTCCAAGCAGACATCTGCTAGAAGGACCTCAGAAAGATAAGCTGTACTAATACACAGAGACAGATAATAAACCCAGTTACACACCAGAACACAGGAATCTCTTTTTGATAACCAGTAACAGCAAATTCAAAATAACTACAGAGTAACTACAGCAGCTTTCTCCTTGCCACAAGTCATGCCCCACCTACAGCAGATTCCAGGGAACTGTATATCCAGCAGGTAGGTATTCTAGCAGTGCTCCCCTCTTTCAGGAGGATCCTTGTTGCTGGTATTTACATTGCGCAACTTCTCATAACAAATTGTGTCTCCTAAATCAGGAAATTAGTCTCTGTCTTCAGTTGGAGGGGAGAGGCTCCTGCCAAGAGTGACTCAAAGCAGCAGCCTCTCTCAACAGGAGCCTGGTATTCCTATGCTCTTAGGGCAGACATTGAGGTCTGACAGCTCCAAGTAGCAAGTCAAAATAGTCACTGAAGCTTCTTTCCATTCCACTTACATACATCCTTTTTCAGGAAGTAAGCAGTACTTCTGGCTACACAATCTTAGTTCCTGAACAGCTATTCAAATCACCCTTGTAACTTTTTTCTACCTCTGAAGTACCTTATAGGAATGCACCTGGGCCAAGGTTGCATTACTCTCCCCCCACCCCAAGCCTGGCTGAAGCTGCACGTGGAAGCCTCAAGTGCAAATGATAATAAGGAGGGAAAGGGGAGAATTCCAGGTCTGGGGTTTTCAAGATTTGCAATTCATTACCTGCAGCAGAATTTGGAGCAGCAGGCAACACTGTAACATTTATGAAATGCCACTGCATCGACTCTTGATACATTCCTTGCAGCACAATTAACTGTAGCTATGGTGTCTTTTTGATAAGGGGCTGCAGAAGAAAGCAAATTACCACTTAAGGCCACATTCAGCAGGGAGAAGTGAGAGACACATAACAAAATGATGTGAAATGGTTATTAACTCGTGAATGTGTTATCCTTCCATCCCAGGCTGAAAGAGATCTCAAACAGTCCCACACTGTATTTCTTCCCCATGCCTCTGCCCGAAGCAAGTCTGAGTGCATTCAGGTCATGCACTGGCAGGTATTTCTCCAGCATGCTCTTAATAACTTCCAGTGAGGAAAAAACTTCACAGCTTTTCCTCTGCAGCCTCTTCCAACAATCCATCATCTTTACAGTACATGGGTTTTCCTAATGCTTGATCTGACTAATTTATTTACACCAAGAATGAGAGTACCATAGGCACTGATAGACACACTTATTATTGTCACTGCAGTGGCTTGTAATTAAACTTAGTAAACACTTCCCAGTAGAGGACTTGTACTCAATTGAATTTAGAGTATTTGTGTTGAAATTCAGCATCTCAGTCAACTGCCTCAGGGCTAGTTTGAAGAACATTTCAACCAGAGATAATCAGTGATTTCCATGAATGAATGGAGATACAATGTAAATTGCATGCTAGCCAGAGACCTTCCCTTGGAAAAACTCGATATTGAAACCCTCCCCTGAGACCCACAAACACATACACCCTTGGAACTTGCAAATATATCCTAGCACCACTTCTATGGAAAAGTACTGAAATTTGGCCAAGCTGTGTGTTTTCATTCCAGCCTTTCATACCACCACTGCTGCTGCAGCCACTTCACACGTAAAGGAAGGTAAAATCCATGGCAGCTGAACCCAGCTGACCCTCACAAGGTACAAAGTCAGAAACACACACAGGCTGGAGCAGTGTGTTTATGTATATGTTCCATCCACACTGAGCCTTTCCAGCTGCCAATCATGGCCCTGGTCTTGGCACACTGAGAACTGACAATGGAGTGAGATACAGGGGAAGATGCAACCAGAATGAAGTCTCCAAGAACACAGTCTGGGACCTGATAATTTTCACTGAGCAAACCCCCTAGCATTTCAGTGAAACACAGCTGGTTTCTAGCACCTGACTCACAATCTGCCCTTCCATCTCTCCTGTGATGCCTCTTGTTCAAGGACAAGGCAGTGAAAAAGCCTATGTCCCTGCTCTGAGTATGGGAATCCACCTGCAAATAAATGGGGGACTGAGTCCAGAATGCTGTCTCTTCATGGGTATAAAGTTTTTTAAATTAATAGATAGTCAACCTGAAGGCACAGCACTCCAATCTGAAGTTATAAACTCAGTCTCATAGATGCCTGATATACCAGCTTAAACTCTAATTACCTTTCCCCATTGCTTTCCATCACAATGTAAACAAGGGACTCTCACTGGCACAGAGCCTACAGGGTCATTCCACAAGCAGCAGTGAGTTTTTCACAGCTGGAGCACGGGAAAGGGCATGAATCACATCAGCATTTTTCAAAGGGAACACTTAGGAAGTTCTCAATTTGCAATCACCCAGTGAAAGGGAAACAAACAAAACCTTATATGGGCTAGCAGCAGCTTTGGGGACAGATAAAAGATTTAGGAAAAAAACCCACCCTTTGATCTCCTATGGTGTAATTAACCATAGTATAACAACACACAAGTAAAGAGATGGAGATAAGCGAGGGCAGAAGCCCTACAGAAACCCAGTATCTGGCAATACCATCATCTGTCTTGCCTATATGAAATGATGTATGACAGTTTGCACCCTAGGGGGGTTCCAGCAAGGATACAGCACTTCAAGAGAGCACAAAGCAATGATTTGATTAAATCTGGATTAATCTCCAAATATTTTCTTCATTCCTGGTTTTACACTGATGAGTAATTTCATTTTTATGATCATTCCTCTTAGTTCCATTTACACCTATATCTGAATCCAACACATTATTTATATGTACAGGTCTCTGCATGCATTAAACTCTCCTTTTTCACTTTACTCTTGCCAGAATATTATTAAATAACAGCAAAGAATCTTATTTAGACTATGTCCAAGGCAAAGGAGGGAGTCCCCTCAGTCTGCCTTTCAAACCAAAAAACCCCAAGTTAAAAAAAATGAAAAGCCTTTAGTGTTTTCCTGCCTAACAGGCCTCTTTACACCAGTGAAATTATTCAGTTGTGCAAATGTTTGCAAAAGAGGGGCCTATCACTGTAAGCTTCCCACATGCATCTGGATCCCAAAGCACGAGCCAATGAGTGTGTCTATCTAACAGCTCACACATACACATCCGGGGGCATTTGAGTGTGTGAGGGCTGAATAAGCACAGCTGTGTTTGGACTTCAGCATTTGCCTGGAGAAACAGCCTGCTCATGGCTTGGACAGGTGAACTCTTTCTTCACCGTGTGAAAAACTGGCTGGGTGTCTGGGCCCAAAGGGTGTTGGTGAACAGAATTAAACCCAGCTGGCAGCCAGTCCAAAGTGATGTTCTGCAGGGCTCACTACTGGGGCCAGTCCTGTTTAGTGCCTTTATTGATGATCTGGACAAGAGGATCAAGGGCTCCCTCAGTCAGGAAAGTGTAGGAAGTTCAACAAGGCTGGGTCCTGCCCTTGAGTCACAACAACCCCAGACACTGCTACAGGCTGGGGTAGAGTGGCTGGAAATGGAAGCTGCCCAATGGAAAAGGATCTGGGGGTGCTGGTGACAGCACTGGACATGCACCAGCAGTGCCCAGGTGGCCAAGAGGGCCAGTGGCGTCCTGGCCTGGACCAGCAACAGTGTGGCCAGCGGGAGCAGGGCCATGGTTGTGCACCTGTACTGGTGAGGCCACATCACGAGTGCTGGGTCCAGTTCTGGGTGCCTCAGGACAAGCAGGACATTGAGGTGCTGGAGCATGTCCAGAGAAGGGCAACAGAGATGAGGAAGGGTCTGGAGCACAGGTCATATGAGGAGCAGCTGGCAGAGCTGGAGTTGTTTGGCCTGGAGAAAAGGAGGCTCAGGGGGGTCCTAATCATTCTCTACAAGTACCTGAAAGGAGGCTGCAGCCAGCCTCTTCTCTCCATACGACAAGGAAGCAACTGCCCCAAGTTGTACCAGGGGAGGTTTAGATTGGATATTAGGAAAAAAATTATCCTCCAAAAGGTTGTTAAGCACTGGCACAGGCTGTCCAGGGTAATGGTTGAATCACCACCCCTGGAGGCATTTAAAAGCCATGTAGATGTGGCACTTTGGGACATGGTTGAGCGGTGGACTTGGCAGTTCTGGGTTAATTAATGGTTGCACTTGATGATTTTAAAGTTTCCATCCTTTTCCAACCTAAAGGATTCAATAGCTCTGCTGTGTGCCTGTTCCTGTTCAGACCATGCAGGATTCAGACCTCTGCCATCTGCAACAGTCTTGTCAATGTGCAGAGAGCAAGAACGTGCTGCACTCCTGGGGATGTAGCACTCTTTTAAAACCCACACCACTTGAACAACTTTCTACAAACAGTTCCAGGAACCTTATCCTTGGTAAAGGCCATAAAAACTCTTATAGACAGGTGTTCTGTATTACTCTTTTACTTACTGAATTATTCTAAACACAAATAGGGGAAAAACATCATTTGGTCACTTCAAAAATCCTTAAACAGTCAACCACTTTACTTATTTCATAATGTTTTCTTCAATACCCAAATTATTTGTGTGAGCAAGCATGTGAAAAGCTGGAAGAGAAGCTTTTTGGTCCTAATCATTGCAATGTCACTTTAATGGTGGGGAACAACCTTTACTGAAATCTGTCACATCTTTGTAAGGAAATGGACTTACTCATGTAAAAGGTCTTACATTTTTCAACTCTTTTAGCATGTTCCCTATTATAGTGCTGGCATTTTCAAGTTGATATTCAAGCTCTGTTTCACAAACAAGCATCTTGTCAGCTTAGAACTACACAGAGAGGAAGCTGCAAAACCAAAACCACACTCTGCACTATGCTATTTTAAGACACAAAAATCAGAAACCAACATTTCTTCATGAGGGGAATTTCTCTGTTTTAAGACACCAGGACTGACCACAGGAACACCTCTTACAGTGAAGCACAGAGCTATTTTCTAAAATTTTAACATACTCAGGCAAACATGAATTGTACCTTTATGTAGATAATGAAAGCTGTTCTTTAATAAGCAAGACCAAAAAATACACAAAAATTATGCAAAGTAGCATTTTTTTTTTGTAAACAGCTGTTAGGTAGGTATTTATGCAAAAATATCCCAAGCTAGGAGGCATCCCTCAGATGCATCAGCAGCTCTGAACATACAGCAAAGGGAGAGCTCTTGGCTGAAAAGGCTGGCATTTCAGAAAACAAGGCTGACATTCCCTCAGCCTTGCCTCCCATAGAATGACTAAGCTAAACAAACAGTATCTGTGTGCTGTCAATGTGAAAAATCCCTGCTGGTTTATGCACCGTGGCACACCCAGAACAGTAACATGAAATTAAAAGCCTAAATTTTTCCAATGTACTGCCTCAGACAAAAGTTCCTGGCAATGATGGAAGACATTGAGAAGAAAAGAGCAGCTGAAACAAATCTACTTCATAATGTGCTTGTTGGGGTTTTTTCCCAATGATTGCTGTGTAGCAGAAATAGCCCTAAAAATCAAATGTTGATGTGTATCTGAGGGCTGTAACTTACATACAACAATGCCAGTTTGGGCAGGACCAGCCAAGAAAAACTTCCTTGGACTCCTCTGGCTTTCAAACCACTTTTCTCAGGAAGCAGCACAAAGAACAACCAACCAAGAAGCTCAGTGCAGAACACAAGGTGGCTGATCACATGAACCAATTTCATAAATAGGTACCATAAATAGGTATTGTGTAAGATACACATCACCCTGTGTCTTGTACCTTTTGGCACCATGAGTCAGGCCTAAGGAGGTTGTTACCAAGCAGAGGAAAATATTAGATTGCCTTTGTATTTCAAATGACCAAGAAACCTCTTCTGGGACTGATGCAAGCAATGTCATTTGCTAACAAAAACCCACTACCACCTGACCTGGAGCCTAGGAGTGGTTTTGCTGCCACACAGCTGGGAAAATTAAGTCTGTGAGCTGACAAACAAGAAATGTGAACACAAGACATCCACAGCAGTATGTAGTACATATTACATTCTAAAATAGTCTTAGAATGTTCAAAACTCCCAATACACTTCAAATGTAATTTCCAGCCCAGGATTTCTACATTTCCATCACAGACACTGTTATGAGGACAGTCTTTGGCTGTGGAGCTCTCCAGGTGACTAACTGATTTTATGAACCAGTTATCTTCAGCAGTCTGACACGGCTCTTCAGATATATCTGGCTACAAGATGTGATTGTTCCCTCCCTACTGTCACCCCCAAGTCTCCAGATTATATTTTCTGCTTTCTGTCCTTTTAACCTTCTGTTGTCTATGTTATATTAAGTCCAGATTATGACATGAAACTCCCTGTGGCAAGAGCTCTCACTGCATCTCTCAGGCACAGACTGTAATTTCTCTGCAGGACAGTCACCAGTAAAAGTTATGACACCAATTACTGGGCAGTAATACTCACACAGCAGTAAAAACCCCTGGCTTGTGAAAGTCTTAAAAGTGCCTGCTACAGCAAATTACTTGCTTTATGTATTTTCCCATTAGCAACACATGAATTGTTCAACAGACTCCTTTTGGTGCCCTGCTTGCTTTGTGGCTGCAAGCATTTTCTTTCCAGTGGATGATGTGGCTTTTTGATTTGGTTTGGATGAAGTGCCAAAGGAAGGTGCCATTCATTCAGCATAACAGAATATTTGTTTCATGTATCTCATGCCAAACACAAAGCAAGTTCATTTTGGTCCTGTGTCAGGACCAACTCTCCACTTGCCAACAGTGATGAACTGACAGTACTCTCGGATTGCTTTTCTCTACATGTTCATCTTCTGCAAGAAAAAAGTCTAAAACTAGTAAGAGCACTCAGCAGCAATCTCATGGAGTCTGCTGCCAAGGAATACAATGAGAAGACAGTCAAACCCAATGATCTTCCCAGAAGTATTAAAATTACGTTTGACAATTTCCAACAGCCTGAAATTGTTTGCATCTCATAAGCAACAGTGCATCCCCCTAGCTCCAAGTGCTACCAGCTCTAACCTACCTTCCTGTCCCTTCTAACATGCAACTCTTTCAAAAACATTCAAATATGAACAATCCCAACTGACATATACTGCATCCCTTTCTTTTTTTCATATATAAACACAGATACATGTCCACATATGTACCTGGATACACACACACTTAAATAGAGGAAGACATGAAGAGAGGTACCAGCATTTACTCAGGTTCAGGAGGGTGTACTGTCCCACAAGAGCTGTTTGTTTCCAAGGCAGCTATGAATACGTGTCCTCGGGACTCGTGACTATCAGCTTTAGTGAGACAGACCTCCAGCTCTCATCATTTGGCATGGCTCACAATGCCTGGCTCCTGCAGAACTGCCCTCCATCAACACCAGCTGAGCAGTTTTAAGCACCTTACAGAAGCTTACAGTGATAAATGTCAACTATTTTTCGACTGCGGTTTGGTCTGTGTCTTATGGCTCCCACTCAGTTTCTCATTCCACAGGAATTAGGCTGAATTCAAGTATCCATGGAGCTGAGCTATCTACACACATTCCAGGAGGTGGCTTACATTCCAGATGAGCAGAACTGACAAAGAAAAACCAGATTTGCTAAGTACTTGCACTTATTTTGACAGGTTTTGTCCATTAAAACCAGGAACAGTGAGCAAAGTAAATGTATTTGAGGAGCTGCTTTCACAACAGCCCCATCAATTAAATGGATGTAAATTATTTATGTGCTCATCCTGCAAAGACTGATGGATAATCTCAATGCAGGACACCTGCTCCTGAAAAGGAGCACAAATATACACGTGCGCTGCTCAACAAATGCAAAGATGCTCAAAGTAGCAGGACTCTCAAATTTGCAACAAAATGTCAAGCACATCATCTTCACCCATTCCTCAGAAGCCAAAGCAATGCTGCAAGCACCAAGAGACAGCTGCCTATTAGGCTGCACCAGAAATACCTTCTGCTAAAGCTCAAAATGTACTGTTTATATTTATCTTTGGCTGAAATTCATCTTCTCTCCCATAGCTCACACTGTATTTCAATGTACACAGAAGATGTTTGTCTCAGCTAAGATCACATCCACATAAATTCTGAGACAAGCTATTCACATAAAAAGAAGGCCTTTTAGTGTTCTCCTGCTTGCAACTATTTGGAAAGATCAAAAAGACTTTGGTAGTCAAATTTAAATTAATATTTCCTAAAAGTGGCTCAGTGTCAGAGAGCTGCACATCTTTGGAGGTCTCCTCCTATTTGTGAAAGTGATTAAAGATTTAATATCTCTGCTTCTGCCAGTTGTAGTTCATCTAATGCAGACCACTGGGACTGGTCTAAACATATTTGGGTTTGGTTTTTTTTATTAATGTGTTATTTATGAAACTGTACTTAGCATTGCATCAGAATTTCAATGCTAAAGACTCACTTTCTGGAATCTGAAATGTGTTTTTACCTGGTGCAAGTAACATTCTTCCCTGCCTGAAACTTAGCAAAGCAATGTCCAGTAACAAAAACACAGTTTGTGTCCTGCTTGCTTTTGCTCAGAAGAGAAACTAATTTTTTGCTTCCAATTTGCTCAGTTCATTTGCACATATTTATTTTTGTTACCACAATAAGGACATGTTTTGACAGGAGAACTTTGTCTTCTGTTTTCCTTGTGCACCACAGTAGGGACCATATTCAACAAGCTATTTACATTCCTTATTTACCACTGGTTTCATTAGAATAGGTCTGTGTTTTATTGGCTTTCCCATTTATTCCACCAAGAATTAAGAACCGAAATAGTCTCTTGCATCTGGCCTGAACTATCTGCTCCATTACCCCTTCTTAAATCACAGCCAGAAAATTCTTCTCCCAGCTCTTAATTGTTCTCCTCTCCTATTCCCAGTTAGCATATTTAACTCTGAACTCAACTCTGAACAACATGGTTGTCTCTGTGGAAAGGAGAGATCGATCTACATTAACCATGTTTTACAAGCAGATTTGGAGATTCTTCTCCTGGGATTTGCCAGTGTAAGACAAAGAGTTAATTTGAAACACATTATCTCATTATTCATGGCAGAGGAATGGGAGCTACTGGCAAGATGCCAAGTCATTACCTATTTCGTGTCTGGATTGACAAACAGGCAGCTGTTTTAAACCTTAAGCTGATCTTTCCATGGAGGGTTTTAGGTTTGCTTTTTTTAAAAATATAGGTATTCCGAGAGTGAAACTCCTTGGCTGGTATGTGAAAGGGGCTTCCAGGAAGTAAAGTAATACAAACAGCACGTAATGACTAAAAACAGTACATGTGACTGGCAGATTATCAGCAGAATAGAGGGGTCGCATAGGTGTCGGACAAAAGCCATGTCTGTGACATGGAGAATGCTGCTGATAGAGCAATAAGGGAATAATTTAGCTACAATTACTGTCCTCGAGGTCATGATTTGTGCTGCTGTCATGGTCTGCACAGGCCACAGTGTGTCTGGCTCGTCTGCCAACACTGTCTTGAAAAGACAGCAGTGAGACAATTTGTCCTGATTTAAGAGGCAAGATGATGCCTGGTTTATTACACTACAAATTCTTAGCATGGAGCCCTGAAACCACTCTCCACCACCAGAATCAATAGGCAGCAAATTATAAAGAGCAAATTATAAGTGTTGTTATTGATACTTCCCACTCAAAGAGATACTCTGGGTACAACCTACAGAAGAGAGAATGCTTGTCAAGACCAAGCCAAGGAAGGCAGCCCCACAGCCTGAGGTGGGAAGGACATGCAGGAAGTCTGCAGGAGAGCTGCTCTGTGTCAGGAAACTCCACATCACCTCACAGCACACCCAGGCTTGACAATACTTTGTTGAGATCCTAGGTCACAACTCTGCTTTCTGAAGTAACAGGAACTTGCAGGATCAAGCTAAGCATCCTATTCCAGATGAGCAAAATTGTTCAGAGCTCTGTGCTAAAAACACAGCTCCTGTTTCCCCTACAGAGAAGTTTTTCCTACCTTGAAGCACCACCAGCATGCTGAGGACAAAGGATCCATGTGTCAGCAGTGCTTTTGAAACAGACACCATGGCAGCACAGCACTAAGCAAGAGCAACCTGCCCAGAAGACATAGCTGGTTGGCCAACATCATTTTCTGTGCTCCTGCTGGAGAAGTCACAAGACAAGAGGGGGAGCATCCTAGAAGCTTAGAAACCATGCAGTTTCAGACACTAAGGCATTTTCCTTGTTCAGAGGGACTAGAATAACTAGGAGATTGTATTTGTCCTTCATCATGGCTCCCTGTGATTGCCAAGGCTCCTGCACGTTCACAGAACTGCTGCATACTCAGGAGTCAAACCATGAAACTCATGAGGCCAACTTCAAAAAAATGACCAAACAAAAAACAACAAAACACCACACCATGAGAGATTTTAAAATACAATTTTTCTGTTCCCGTATTTCCTTCCTGGTTCTCAAACAGATGCAAGATGCACAAGATGTTTCAGCACTTTCAGGTCACATTTCTGAGCAATCCCCTGGTTCCCAGAACTGGGGCCTAAAGGAAGGTATCATCTATCCCAGGTCTAATGTGACAGAGAAAGGAAAGCAACAACTCAGCAAGACAACCACCCAAGACAAGAGCATGAGGTTGGTTCTGTGTCTGTTTAAATCAGCTGGAATTGTACTGCGGATTGCAAGGGAAGCCTCCAGGTCCTGTGCTCCCAAAAACCCAAGGGTGGGAAAGCCTGAGCAGACACCACTCTGGCTTTTCTCCAGTCCTTGTCAAAACAGAAAAAAGCAGCTTAAGAAAAATCCATCAGCTTTACAGTGGTATATCTGAGAATGTCACACTAACAGAGGAACTGGTGCCCCTGTCTTAAACAGTAGCTGTGACTGTGCCCTGGCTTTGAAGAATTTCCTTGCAGCAGCTTAAGAAGTATTTTTAGGCTGAGATACTGGATTTTTTAACTGCAGCTACAAATGCATGTTACCTTCTGCTGTTCTGTTATGGGTCCATTACCTCCAGGAAAATACAGGGCAGGGAGCAGCACCTTTTACAACTGCAGCAGCAAGATTGTCCAGAGCTCATCCATCAATGCCCAGAATATACAGCTCAGTAAAACATTCAGGAAGATGACTGGACTGGGTAAGAGAAGACACCAATCACTGTTTTAAACAGCCCAGGGGAGTTCAAAGGGTCAAAAATGCATTCATTCTTGCACACATCCTCATCTAACAGTATTTTCAAGGACTCATTTCAGAGCCATCTACATTGCAATTCCAAACTATATGCAGAATGATTTGCAGCAATGATTGAACTTGGATGGAAGAGAGGCTGGGGTGGATTTTTACCTCTAAATATGGCATGCCAAAACAGCAAGATTTAGGAGCACACTTATGAAAATCGGCTTTATACACTCTTCATATGGGAATATACTCACCTTGGTCCCTTCTCTCTGAATCAACAATCACCTCTTGCACACAATGGCTCAGAAGCACCTGCCAGTCACTGATCTGAACTACCTCCCTACCCAACTGACTGCAGAGATTGTTAGAGTGGGCCTGATGCACCCTCCCCAGCTTTCAGCCATCTATGGAGCCCCTATCCAAAGCATCCCAAGGTGGGAATGGAAGCCCAGGACACAGGCTTTGGCACTGGGATGCAGGCATCCTCACCCAAAGCAAAGCTTCAACAGTGAGCTGCTCCCAAGAGGGGTAATGTTTGCTTATCACTTGGGGGGGAAGACAGCTCTGACCTCTTGTGTCATCATCGACAGGCACAGTGTGCTGATCCAGGAAGTTCAACCTTCCCAAAATAAACAGATGATTTTATAGGACCTGTTATAATGTGCATGGGTGCCAGTTCAGAAAAAGTTCAATGGAGAGGCAACTGGGCCACATCATCTGAGTGTGATACAAACCTACACCTACACTACTGATGTTATTTGGCATCTCTCCACAACAGATAGGATGGATGGATGGATGGATGGATGGATGTACAATAGACAGTTTTATTTCTTTGCCTATGAATAACAGCTCTGCCACACATTCACCAGTGCAATGCACCAGTCTCCTTCATTAGATATGGGTAAGACAGATCCCACAGGCACCTGAGCTTACAGACATACAGAAGTGCTTAGGGGTTTCAATAATTAGTTTTAAATAACCCAAAAATTTGAAAGAGAAACACTCACTTCTCTGAATACCAAGCTAACAGCTTTTCCTAGTATTAAGAGCCAGGTATACTCCTCATTTTGAGGAAAAAAGAAGGGGTCATTTTTGTTGTAACAGTGATGAAAAGCACCTAGCAACTTGGATGTCCCAGTGGAGAGAATGTAAAAGATTCCACTTCCAAAGAGCTCAGCAGTAACATTTTGCAAGCCAGGATTTTCTCCAGCATTTTCAAGTGGCATATCAACGATAAAACCTGAAATCAGGACTGAGATTTGAAAAACTTTGACCATTCCACATCTGTGAAACCTTTTCAGCTCATGCCCTGAAATCAATTTACACATTGGATTTCCTAGGAGAATATACTCAGTGCAAGAAAGCCATATATCTGGAGGTGGAGTACAATGCAGTATTCCTGATACAGCTGCAATCAAACTGAAACCAAGAAGAGGGAACATTGAAGGTTTGGGACTGAGACTACCAATCATGACTGCATTTAAACCTGATGGAAAGGAGATGGGGAAATAGGGAAAATAAATCTTGAGACCAGTAGCTCAAAACAAAATGTCCTCAGCTGAAAATAAAGATGTCACTGCCAGAAATGTCTAAGGATAGTTCTGTTTCATTTAACACAAGAATGCAATATCCAAAAATGTCTCTGAATTAAAAACTCAAGTAATTAAGGATATATACTAATACTATACATTCAATAAATATTTTTGAATCATCAATATACTATGAATATTCTTATATTAAGAATGTAAGAATAACATGAAAGAATGTCTAACTTCAGAAACAACAAAAAAATCAACAAAAAATCTCTATCACATAAATGCTAGCACAAAAGGATCTAGAGAAGCATCTTCCTCAGAAGTATTCATTGCAGTGTTTTAGAATTTCATAGACTCAATTTATACTGCCTTTCTAGGGCAGCAGTTCAGTGATCCAATCCAGCCTACAGAGACTAAACTGTACACCAGGGGTTTGTAGAGCAGGACTGCTTACTTGAATCAGGATGTAAAACTGACAGCAGCCATAGCCCTCGGCATGTGAAGAGTTCTGGGATATAATTATTGCTGCACACATAGTTTGGGGCTCCTGTGTCAGTGTATTCTGTCATGAGGTATAAAACACTGCATCAACCAGGAAGCTTGGAGAATTCAAATTAGCTTTGATTTTCTTTCTGCTCATATGCCCAAGTCAGAACACCTACTTGTCTTCCTAGTACCTCCTGCCAAATCTTAAAAACACAAGGATGTAACAAAAAAAGCACTCTAGTAACCTCTGCCACACAATCAACATCAAAGCTAATAACTCGGGAGTACCACACTTATGTTGGTATTGGCCTGATTGCTACAATGTGATAATCTTTAAAAGGGAAGAGGACTCCAGGAAAGTTGTCAGGAATTGCCTTTTCATATCATTTGTCCCAGAAGATAAGAGAGAATCATGCAAGGATCCGGCACAGCTCAATCATGCAATGTGGAAAAAGAGAAGGAAATTTTGTCAGTGGCTTCAGCAGCTGTGAGACCAAGGTGCAGGTGAACTCAAACAATGTGGAAAGGCAGACTGGGCAGTAAAGATGACACTGCACCCAAACCCAGAATGTGATGGTCAGATCTCCATATCCAGCTTCACAGCTGCATACCTGAACAACACCAGCCTGGTTTTCCAGGGTCTGAGCAGCCACAGGTTTCACCAACTCCAATGACAACTGCAACAGTCCTCACTTCTGAAAGCCAACAGCTTTCACACAAGTGCCTAAAGGATATCTCAGCTCCTGAGATTTCCTTTTTCATATTGAAAACTTCAGAGGCTGGAGTTATATAATAATAAAAACATTCATAAAATAATAAGGTGTCTCTATTGTACAATTTGGTTCGTTGTGAAAACTTGCCTTTTCATTTTCCATTTAAAGGGTTTCAGAGTATTTTCCCATGTGAAACATGAATACGTGTCACATCAGCTTTTATTTAAAGAAAATACAGGCTTCTAGCTCTCATAATAACAAAAACATGAGAAGTGAACATTTATCACAAAGCCCAACAGCAAACTAGGAGAGCTGCCTTGACAAAGCAGCTCAGGTGCTGAGGAAGCCTCAAGAGTGTTTTTCCCACTAGAGCTGGCAATTCAATATGTAATACCAACCCAAATTTTGCAACTTGAAATAAGAAGAGAGGCAAAAAAATTGCCCTGTGTGCTGAAATGCCATTTACCTGCCTGCTAACTGCCCAATTTGGGTACCATTTCAGAGACTCCATGTTACAACAGTTGAGATGAAAAGATATTTAGCTCCTTACAGCACTCGTTGGTTTCAGCTACTTCTAGAAATTGAGAGAACTAGGCTAGCATTTGCATTTCTGCATACCTCCAAGGGATGAAAACAAGTTGATGAATTGTAAGGGCACAGAGAAATCGATGTAAAAAGCCATAAACTGTCCTCACAGTGCCAATGTGAGCTCTGCACAAAGTTGAGGCCCATCCTGATCAAAAGATAGATGGTCTTATCAGATGGAACTGGGTAAACACAGGAAAGAAATAAGTCATACCTAAAGAAGCTGAATGAGGAAACAGCAGCACTGAATTTTTCTTTAAACGGGACCACTCAGATTTAGAGCAATGAAGAGACTTTTATGAACATTTTAAATTCTATATGAAGTATTTTGTCTTGCCAGAAGAAAACTACGGAGTGTAATTCTTACTTACAGCAGCAACTACTTTCCACTGATCTGTGTAAAGAGACAGAAACATAATTTTCCAAATCTGAAGATCCTTTTGCCTTGCCAGAACAACAAACAACATTACAAGTGTGAGATGTTTGTTTCTCCTTTTAAAGAGAATTGATGTTAAAATAAAATAAGGGAAAGACACATAGCTAGTTTCTTGACATTCTTTATAGCAGGAATTAATCTGAAAGCTGTTTCAAGTAACTAACAAAACCCATACCCATTAAAATCTACATAGATCTCATTGCAAGAGAAACACAAACAGAAACTGGGGAGGTTCTCACAGCAGAGCCTTTTCAGAGTCTATCTGAAATTTCAATGATCATAGGAGGACTTCTGGTAAAAATAGGAAAAAAGACTGATAACAAACCAGGATTAGATGGTGCTCATTTCCAAATTTAAGGACACATAGTTTAGACAGCCTGCTTACTGAAAAACTAAAAACATGCAGCCGTTAGAAAATATTTTGCAAGGATATGGGGAGCCACAGGTCTCTATGACTAATGCTTGTATCTGGCAACTTTGTGAAGCCTTTAATAAAGGACAACAGATACCCAGATAAATACAAGCTCCTTGCAGAGTCAGTACAGCTGCTGTAAGGGAGCAGCTGCCTTTCCAGCCTCTTGAAGTTCACACAAAATGTCAGCAGCCAGGTGAATAAAAGCGATTTATCTCACATAATCTGGATTTCAAGAAGAGTTGTGGTAAAGATCTTCATTTAAGTTCTCGAAAGCTCAAAGCTTCAGGGTTAGAAGTGATGTTTCTGAATAGAAAAAGAATAATTTAAAAGTTAGGAAACATAGGATAGAACTAAGGATTCAGCTCCAGTGAAAGGAGGTCATCAGTGAAGTTCATTAGGAACCCAGACTGGAACAGGGAAGACAGCATTATAAATCCACAGTTAATTCACACACTGAATTCTACATGAAGCCTGGTACTCTCACCTCAAACAAGATAAATTAGAACTGGAATATGCCCATGGAAAGGCAGCAAGAATGATTAAGAGTTAGTCTAAAGAATGACTGAATAGTCTGGGACCCATTAGTACAGAAAACACCTGACTTAGGAGGAAAAAGGTCTGTAAAAGGATGACTGGCATCAGTGTGGTTAGTGCCTGACTGCTTGGTGTCTTCTCCAAAGCAGGACCTTCAATCTACTAAATGAGGTAACAGCACCTCTACTCCTCACTCAGGCAGGGCCAGTCTGTGAAAGGACCCTGTGAGTTCACGGAGTTTACTTGTAAAGCAGAACACAGGACACAAAACCTGGTCCCTGGGTTTCAGTCAAAGGCTTTAAATTTTATCGTCTGGCAGCTGGGCAGCTGAAGCTGTTCAGGGGTTACTGCAATATACAGACGTGCTAATAATGTCCCCTGCAGCAAAGTAAAAAGACCCTTACACTGAAGCTTCTGCATTCATTTTTACCTTCAATTGAAATCTCTTCCTTGCATCTATGAATACAGAATCAGAATGTACACAGAATCCAATCAGAAATCTTTCTACAGCATTGCATTAGGGAACCACCTAATGTTCATCTTGCAGTCACTACCTGTAAAATGAACAAACAGCTCAACAGAACAGCAGATGTTGCAGAATTATTGCTCATCTCCTGGTTTATCACATTTCCACTACGAGAAAATCACAGCTTTGTCCAGTGTCATTTGAAAGCTGAAGCAGGCGCTTGCCATAAATGCTGGTCACATTTCTCCAGCTTCATCAGAGGCTCCTTGCAGAGCTGGAAGCAGAAAGCTCATTAAACATGACTTGTAGGTTTAACAGTTAAAGAACAATGAGAAAAGTCTACATTAGCTCGGTCCAGAAGCTGGCTGCACTTAATTGCTTCTTTCAAAGACCCGTTCCTTTGTGAAGAATGGTAGAGAATTGCTGATCATTATTACCAATTTGCTGGGACACTTAAAACATCAATCTCCTTACACGGAAAGCATTTGCTGAAATTATCACCATTTACACTGCCTGATGAGTTTTTGCTCCTCTTTGCAATTTGGAAGTAGGCCACCCCATTAATAGATTCTCAGACAGGTTTAAGCAGAAGAGTATTAGTATGTCCCTGCTAGTAATAACAGGGTCATGGCAGGAGTACCAGTGAGCCTGCTGAAAGGCAATCACAGAAGTTTCTATAATCTTTGTGCAAAATTAAATTGCAGCCATGGAAATTAAAATCAACACTGGTTTGTTGGTTAATGAATGGCTGAGGTCTTACAGAGTAATTCTAATTTTAATGAATTGAGACTAGAAATGCCAGTCAAGTAGATATTTAACCCTAAAATAGAAAAAATAGGGTTCTCTGGTTGCTGCTAATTAGGGTGGGATGGAGCTCATGGCATAAAGATGACACATTTAGGTCCAGATCTATTCAATCTAATGCCAGGTATCTCTGCAAAGCACTACCCTTATGGGATGCTTGGAGACCAGGAAGTGCCCCCTCCTTACCCTTCAGACCTCACTAAAAAGACCTGAGGTTTAGGGGAAGGGCTCTGGTCCTCTGTTCCTTTACCTGACCTACTCCAAATCGCCCCTCAACTTGGCAGTTGCTGTTAACAACCCAGCCACACTCCAGGTCCTTTTCACAGCTGCATCCTGAACAGCAATCAATGCAGCACAGAGCCACTGGTGTCAAACAAAAGGGAGAGATTCTTCATGAAGAGCAGTTCAGGAGTTACTTTTGCCATTTATCACTGCACTGAAATGCCTCACAGTCCTAAAGGCACCCTTAGCTCCTTCCCATGTCCCACTTACTGATGTTAAGGCCATAAGCAGGAACATCATGATACAGACACAAGGAATGAAGACACAGGAGGTAATGGTTTGGGTGGCTATTCTCCTGAATCCTGACTAAGCATTCTTCAGCATACTGAAATCACTAATACCTTGTTCCCATAGCAGCAGCTCATTTTAGAGCAGTTTGATTCCAACCAAGACTAACGTGCAATGTTGGAAATGATTCAAGTACCTACTACCAACTTCCTCCCCCAGATCCACAGCACCTGAGACACAAGTCAAAGCTTATTTCACTGGGGTTTGTTTTGGGCTAAACTTCTGTGTTCAAAAAGCAACATAAATCCCCATCACAAATGGTCAAAATGAAGACAATTCCATCAAAATGAAGACTATTTTGGAAGGAAAGGAAGGTGCAGCATGCAGTTGCTGCTGTGGCACAGGGTGCCGCTCACCTGACACAGCTCTTGCGCAATGCAGCAGGTTGTGAGGGCTCAAAACCTTTTAATGAGAGGGTGAAGGAGGCTTGAGTAATCAATAAAGCAACCAAAGATAACGCAATACCTTTGATCTGCTTTTGCTTACTCAAATATCAGCTCCTTAAAAATGTAGGAATAAAAAAATACAGTAACCAGACACACCTACAAGCAGACTCCTGGAGTTACACATTTACTACTGCTCTACTACAGAACAACATAGGGCAAATTAAGTAACTGCTAAGTTGCAGGCACCTTTTAAAATGTGCTTCTAGCCAGCTGTAGAGAGCTATGAATTGCCTTACAGTTTAGATGTTAAACCTGAAGACATAAAGGACTTCAAATACCAAGTAGTTAACTGCCAGCCAATTTTAAAATAATTAACACGTATACAAGACAATATTTGTCTTGCAATTAGTTATATGCCACATTGTTTCTCACCAGCCTGTTCATTTCCAAACCCCTCCTAGCCAAACAAGCCAGAAACAGCTCTCTGATTCCTAAAATGTCCCAGCTCCAGCCATTCAGTAACTCAAAGCAGTCTAAAGAGCTAAAACAGCCCCGCCAGCTGGAGTCCTTACAAAGGTATACACTAATCCAGCTTGCATTAGGGAAATTATCTCTGCTCCACCCGTTTTTGCCATCTTCTGCTCAGGAAATATGTCTCCCTGCCAGGCAGCACCAGCATGTCGCTAGAAATACGAAGAAGAGACAAAATGAACCAGGAAACCAGTAAGTTAAGCAAGGAAACAGGCCTGGGTGGGATGAAGTGACACACTCTTGAGAAGTAAAATTAAGTCTAGTTCCACATCAAGCCTGGCTGAAGGCTTCTGTTCCCAACTTTTCACTGGGATTACTGTCACCTAGGGCCATCACCATGGCAAGTAATGAAGGCATAAAAGAAGAAAAGTCAAGTGCCCAGCATGGCTGGGTCCAAGGATGCTGTGCAGTCTCATGTACAGCCAACAAGCCAATTAGCTATTCTGAACAGTCACACGAAAAAGTGACTTCTGTAGACCTTCTGTTCTGTTTGAAGGCAGAGAGACCCAAATTTGGATCTGTATGCTAAGCCTGGCACATCTCTGAAATAAGCTCAGCAGCAGCAGCAGCAGCAGCAACAGAAAGCCAAGGGTAGGAGCCAGCAAAAAACCAGAAGCGCAAGCTGTACAGTTCCAAGGTGGAAGAGACGTCTTGCTGGCAGGAGAAATACCCTGTTGTTCCAAAAAGAAAGAAAAAAAAAAGGGGGGAAAAAATACATCCCAAGACAAGACAACAAACAAAACAAACTCGACCTCAGAAGCTTTAGGCACCCTCCTATTGAGAATGATTATGCAAAAGCTGGTTTTCTTCCAAGGACACCGGCAGACGTAGGTGGACAAATCCCAGTGGTACAGGCAGGGTTGCTGAGAAGGCATTTAAGATCAGGAAGATAACATTTAAACCCTCCATTCCCACAGGAGGGGAATTTCCCATACTTTGTGCTTGCTGGGACACATTCAGCTTTCGCTCTGCTGTACTCTCAAAGTGTCTCAAACTCACTGCTACTGTTCTCCTCACACACTGAATGTGCTCAGCACGTTGGGGCCCGACCAGCTAACCCACAACCTGCTGAACTGAGAGGGCACTAAAGGGTAGAAGAAAAAGAAGAAAATATCAATCTTCTGTCAAAGCTCCTCACAGTGCAGTCCTGCAGACAGTTTGCTGGGCTCACAATGTCAGCTCACCATTTAACATTTTGTCCACAGTTACTCTACAGTCCTTCTCAGTAGGGCCGCACAAAAACCAGCCTAGCTAACGCTACCATCCAGTTCAGCCTACAACAAAGGCTCAGATTAATCAAAAAAAAAAATACAATTTAATTCCTTTAAGGTCAGTAATGCTGCCTCTTGTAAAACAATTGCAGCAGACTTAAGCCAAGCAGAGTAACATGACCCACACTAAGTGTTGCAGACGTGCTGGAAGATGTGGAAGCTTGCAGGGTCTTAACCAAGCCAAGGACTTACAAGAGGCTCAGGCCCGTTCTAAATTAAAAGGAGTGTACATTTGACTAATGTTTGTCATGCAAACTTCTCACCCAGGATTTCCCAATTTCTGTTTAAAGAAACCTCTCATGCCCAGTGATTAGCGAAATTGGCTGTAGTCCTGCAAACAGTAGCAAAACCCATTCTATGCTGCAAAAGCACTGCAAATATTTCTCAGAGGCAACAAAAATGAAAACACTTTGATAATTTCTGTTTCACTGGGGAAAACAACATTTTCTAGCCATTACAATTTCTTTTTCCCACAGCCTCAAACCTTTGCCATTTCAAAACAAGCTCGTGTGATTGTCACTGATATACTGCATGTGAATGCTTCCCTGCTACTTTGTTCTCTCCATTCTTGCTATCATAAAGTAAGCCCATACATTCCTAAGACAACAAATACCCATCTTTAATAAACTAATGGTCTGTGTAACATCCATCACAATGAAGCTTTGATGCTAGATTAGAAGCCCTAGGTATTATCATACGAGTAAATAACAATTTTTTAGCCAGGATAATAACAAGAAGCCTAGATAAGCAAGTCCTAGCAAATAGCTTCAGCGGGCAATTGCTTGGCAGAAAAAGAAGCACACAAAAATGAAAAAATAAACCCAAAAGAACTAGACTGAAATAGAGAACTTCCTCTTGAATATTCTATTAGAACTGACAAAAGACTCTAAACTCTCTGAACAGAGTCTCTTTGTAAATTATATTTCCTAATATCATCTTCTAATAGCTGATTAGGCCCTGCAGCCCAGCAAGCCAAGGCAGCCCTGCTATCTGATCTCTGTTCTCACAGATACTCAGACTGTTCTCTCGGGTACGTAGGCTGCCTTGCCGGATAAACCAGAGCATAAATCACAGAAAAGAACTGAGCATCACATTCCCTGTTGCTTGGCTTTTCACTTATATTTGTATAAAACCACACAGGACAGCAAAATATTTTCATAGGTAGGAGGCATTTATCCATTGTGGAACAAGTGAAGTGAAAGGCCAGAAAACCACCATCCAGCCATCCTTGCTGCAGAGTGCTTGTTGGGGCACAATCATCTGACTCTGTCTACTTCATCTGTAGTAGGAGTTCTGCTACTGATTTTCAAGAGAGGCATCTCAGTGTCTCATTTAATATACCCAGAAGTTCACATTAAATAGCAGATTAAATAGCGATTACCTGAAATCAGGATTGTTACAGGTGGGTTTTGCTGAGGTAGCAGGAGTCCATGAGCAGAAAGGGTCACAGAATCACAGAACTGGCTAGGCTGGAAGAGATCTTTGAGATCATCCATGACCAAACACCACCTTGTCAACCAGACCACAGCACTAAGTGCCATCCCCAGTCTTTTCTTAACCACCTCCAGGGATGGTGACTCCACCACCTCCCTGAGCAGCCCATTCCAATGCCCAACCACTCTTCCTGCGAAGAACTTCTTCCTAATGTCCAACATAAACTTCCTTTGGAGCAGCTTAAGACTGTGTCCTCTCATCCTGTCGTTGCCTGACCCTCACCTGGCTACAACCTCCTTTCAGGCAGTAATTCTGCCAGCTGCCCCTCCAATGAGAAAAGGAAATACCAAACGTGAACAAATTTATTGGAGCAGCACAGTAAGATACAGTAGGCTGTGAACTAGCAGGCTAAGTGTTGAACAAAATGAAGAATAGCAAGAGAGAGGTATTTTGGTCTGGAAGCATATGGACTGCTTGGAATTAATATGCTGGCTGGCACTCAACAACTATGATCAAAGGTGTATCTTAAAGCTCACCATAGCAACTCCAGGATCCAACCACTCACTGCCTGTTTCTGAGAACAACAGAGATGGAAAAGAAATAAAGAAGCTACATCATTACTAAATGCATTTCTATATTTCTGCTCCTCATTTAACAGAGCTGGTGCAGATATAAGAGAAGGATGCAGGGAAGAACACTGTTCACTCAGAAATTTCCTAACTAGTATTTGCATTTTGGATCCATCTGGAGGTTGGATTGAGCTGCAAAGGAGCAGAGAGATGATAAAGGAGAGGCCAAAACAGCAATGCTATCTCACACTGCCTTCTAGCTTGCAATTGTAGAAACGTCAGAGCTTTCAGCTCATACACCTGACAGACTCAGTGGTGCAGCTCTAGATTTCCAAGGCCCCAATTAATCATTTCCCCTTGAGCTCCATGGTAGACAGCTTGATATTCTGTGACCTTAGGGGAGAGGGAATTCAATTTTTATCGTGTATCTTCCTGGGGGACTTTTCCCATCGACACACCAGTAGGTGCCTTAGCAGCTGACCACAAACCCTGTCACTGCGACAGATCTATCTCAGCCTGGAGAAGCAGATTGGGTCAGCTGAGAGATGCACCTTTGGGCTCCTGGGGGAGTGCCCACACTCAGAACATCAGTGTGACTGGGGAAAAGGCTGACAGCTTCACTTTATTTTGTTCAAACCCATACATGGGCTAAAACAGCACCTTGTTTCCCAAACTCTTTCACTTCCAAGGCTTAGGAGAGGCAGTCTTTATTGCCAGTGCCTGGCCCTAACACCAGGTTAGGGTTGCCCCATCCCACACCTATCTTGGAGCTGTTTGCTAGCTAGATATCCTGGTAAAATTCAGACTCTGATTTTCTACATTTTCCCTGATTTTCTTCTGGAAAGTCAGCCAAGATCTCCAAGAATCCTGCTATCAATAGGCAGGCACCGGAATAACATGTAAAAGTATTCATTACCAACCAAGTCAGCCTAGGACAATAGGGCATGTTCATATTCCAAATCTGGCACTGACAATGAGAAAAACCAATACCATTTTGAACATTTAGCTACAAAGATATTGCTTTCTAGCACCTATTTGTGCTTAACATCAAATCAGCTTTGGGATCCATGTTTAAAATGGATCCTTAACAGTGTCTGACTGAGTAGCAACAGCCAGACTGTAGAAAACAGCTTTGTTTCTTAATTCAATTTGTGCCTCACAGAGGATGGGGCATTTAGCCAGATGGAGCAAAGCCTGCAGTACATTTTCCTGGGAGTTGTGCAAGGATAAGTCAACAAGCAACAACTTAAACTACACCAGCCTGCTCTAGCCCAACAGCAATAACTTTCTACTAGCTAGCTGCCAAACTTTAAAAAAAATAAAACTATTTAAAAGAAAAAACCCAGATGAGCATATTAAAGAAAAAAAGGATCAGAATGTGTCCTCACAGCACCCTATTACTTGCAGCATCATTTGCATAACACATAGAGTGCTGAGGAGGAGCTCCATCTTTACCCCTCAGGAGCTCAGTGAGAAGACTTTCTGTGTAAATTTGCTCTGTAGATTCAGCTACAGGATGCACTGAGGTTATCAGCCAGTGTCCCTGGTTGCCCCAGTGAAACTTAAGACAGGTTCACTCAACATTATGAAAACAAAAGAGACTCAAGCTGCTGGTAAAACATAACCTTTTCAGGTGACAGCTGTGAGCTGCCTCTAGTCCATATGACATTTTACAATAAGGACTCTATCAGCAGACAGCTGCAGCACAAAAAGATGATTTTGGAATTGAGGTCAGCTAGAGCTGTTCCACTAACACCTACACAACTCTCTGCCACAAAAAAACCCTTATCCCACAGGTCCCATGAAATGTGTGACAGTTATACCCTTCCCCATGTCCTGGGGGTCTGACTGTGCAGTTTCTGTGTAACCAGAAAGGGCAATAGCCTAAGAGTGGATGGAGAGAAGCACTTGCAGAGGAAGGATGGAATAGTGAGCCACTGAGCTCTTGCCCTCTTTCACAGCCCGTTAAAAGTTTTAGGAGTGTTGTTCAGAGCCAACTCAAACAACAGTAAATTTTTATATTTAAAACTTCCTGGTATTAGAAAGGTATAAACAAATGGTTCACATGGCAAACAACTCCCTGTCCAAGATCAAGCAGAAAACACAATATAAATGCTGATGATACTGACAGTCAAGCAGTAATTGTACACTTGCTGCTGGTCCTCTTCCCCCAAAACAGAAGTCAAACACTCTGGTTACGATCTTTTCTTTTGGGCTGGTAGGAGAATTTTGCTCACACCTTTGAATATTGTGACTCTGTCCTACAAACCAATACATGGCAGCAGACTTTCCAACCCTGATTTACACAGAGCTTTGAAAAGGCACCAGTGATGTGATGGCGTTGGGGCAGGGGGGGAAATACCATGACTGGGCCCCCAGATGTGAATTCTTATGGATATAGCTCGGGGCTTTTATATGTCTCAGAAAACGAGGCCCTGATTTCATTGGCATACCCCCTGACAAAATGTTAAGACGCATAAGAAAATAGTATGGGATGATTAACCTGGTCAAATCCAACTCTGATCATCCTAATGAGACTCTTAGTAGACTTTTCAAGCTTTACACACGACAGAACCAGTCAATTACAACCTACATTAAAGGGGCTGGGGGGGGGAATATCCACTTTTCCTCCGCTAAAGTTAGGCTTGATGCGGGAATTTTATTTAATACATCCCCAGAAATACACTATTTCCTTCACATGTCTCAGGCTGGAAATGAGAGCTGCTGAGTTTCCTCAGTTTACTTGAAAGGGACAGTGGCATATGAAAAAATGGGCTTACATGACAGTGCCAAGAAAGGCATTGCAAAGTTGCTCAGGAAAAGCTACTCTTGTGTGCTCTTCAGTGCTGGACAGCCTCTGCTACTCACTCAGAGTTACACAGTGCTCATGCCCTGCCTCCTGGTAAAAGGGAAGGAAGCATTTATGTTCATAACTTAAAAAAAAACAAAACAAAACAAAACAACAAACAAACAACAAAGTGGAGCACAGAGGGGGATTTGGTTTCTACACTTCCTTCCACAAAATCAACTTGTGCACGTGAAGCTAACCCAGGAAAAGTAGAAGAGTGATGAGGTATGAACAAATCTAAAAAACTAAACCCTTGCCAACCCACCTTTTCTTACCTGAAATTAAATTATATAGGAAACATACCAAATCTAGAAAGGGGAAAGCATATTTAGAGATTAAATTTAAAAATTAAAGTGTGCTCTTCATGTACTTAGCTGCCAAGATAATTCTCAGAAAGCTGGCCTTTCTCTCTGATATTAGTAAGTAATAATTACAGTGAAAGAGCTCAAAAGTACCACCTCCCATTAGATTAAGTGTAGCTACAAGAAAAAAGCACAAATACTGAACTCCAGTTTTGAGAAGGCCAAAATTTGCCGTGGAGTATGGAAGACCCATGAGAATGAACCTGAGCTCTTGAGTTGTTGATCAAATCTCAACAGCATCAGAAACCGCATGAAAAATATGTTCCACTCTGCTGGGGCTAACCTTAGGAGCAATGTGATAAACCCACAATACTTCAGCCCTTTGAATCTCCCAGCACACCTGTGGAAGGTCCTCAGACAGCGTGTCTCCTCCAGGCTCCCACACAGCACACGGGCCAATAACTTTAACACCAGCCTGATTTCTCCAAGGCTGCTGATAGGCTGATGCCTTTCCCAAACACGAAGATCCAAACTCATGAACTGTAATTACCAACACTGCAGATGCATCCAGATTAAGGAATCAAGTTACAGGACAGGTTTCACTTTGGACTATCTCTTCTGGTTATCATAAACACACTTTGGTTTCAGCTAAAGGCAATGCCCTTTGCATACTCCAAAACTGCTCCACAACATGAAATACAGCACAGGAAGTGGAAGTTACTCCACAAGTGGAGAATGTATCTGCAAAGCACAACCCTTATCTGGAAACAAATGCTACTGGGAACACCCTGAATCTCCTCCCACTGCTCACGGTGCAACACAGTCCTCAACCTCAAAACCAAATGAGAGTTTAAGCATGTACTGCACTTCAGTAGGTGCTATAATTCTGGTTGTACAAGCATGTGTGTGAAAATATAAACTTATATTTTCTTTCCCTTCTGAGACTTGAACTCACATATGGACCACACTTCATTTAATCAAGACTCAGAAAATCACCACAGCTGAGAAACTGAGGGGGATCACAGCTCCCTCTTGCTAACACCACATACTGTGTTTTCACAGAGGATCCACACATGCCTGATTCAGGCAGGTAAGCAGGAGGGAGAGAGACCTCTCTCACAATCCTGTCCCTGAAAGTGCCAATTTGACAGTCTGGGCCATGACTGCCAGTCCAGCCACTGAAAAGGGCAAGTTTGGCTTGGGGCTCTCCTAAATCCTACAGACACAGCACTGCAGGGCAGAGCATCACAACACTCTACCAGGAGTCCCAAGAGCTACCTCTTGGTTTCCTGCCTTGACCACAGCTCACAGATGCAGCTGTGCCTGCATCTCTTTGGTCAACAAGCAATTAGGAAGGAGCTTTTCTTCCTAGCTGAGCTGCTCAGTGTGAACTCCCCAGGCTCTTTTCTAGCTACACTGTAAGACACAAAGCAAAAGAGAAAAAATTCCATGTATCACGCATGGAAAAAGAAGACAAAAGACTATTTTGGGTGACAAAGGGCTGACATTTCAAAGTGATGGATCTGTGGTCCATTTAAGGAGTCAGCCTCCAAATTTGCAGCCCACATTACAGCGCTCCAAAGCCATTCACGCAGATTTGCCAATGATGGTATTGTGTCTGCATGCCTGGCACTCCTGGACTATTCCAGAATTTCCCTCGGTGCTGACTAGACACATTCTTCCCCATGCTAAGGAGACAGTGACCCATTGCTTCAAGCTGCAGGGAAATGCAGATAACTGCTTTTGAGAAGCAAACCCACAATATCTCCCCATCTTTCTGGCTCATGGGGGAACAGCTCGACCCTGCTCTCTCACCCATCAGACCAGAACAGTGATGCCAGGTCAGAGCAGCTGTGCACTGCCTGGTATTTACAAAGAATTTGACATTTATGTTCTGATTTAGAAAAGCATAGAGCTCAATCTGTTCAAGAACTGGCTTTATCTGATTTGAATTGCCCTTCTGCCCAGTTGGCTTTGGTGCATGCCACACAGCACTGGTGCTTCTCTTGGTGTGAGTGCCCCTGTTCAGCAGCAGCAAAGGGAGCCCCAAGCCCCTTCCCAAAACAGCCTCGGCTTATCCCCTCTCAGGAATATGCACAGGGACTTCTCAGAGCAATGGCAGCTTTTCTGTTCACAGGCAGTTCAGAAAACCACCAAACCTCAAAACATGAACAGCGGCAATCCTGCCTTCCAAAATATAACTTCAATAGACTTTGTCCCCCTTAGGTTCATTCTGATTTATGCAATTACAGGGTGTGGCTGTACTCACAGCTCTCCAGTGTGCAAGTGAGACACTCTGGAAAAGCCTGGTTTCAATTATACAAGAGCAGTGGGGTATTCCCTCTGAAAAATCCTACTGTCTGACTGTGGTATTTTAGTCTTGACCAAATACAGCCCTTCAGGTTTTCCAGTGCCTTTGGGACATACTAATTAAGCTTACAGAGCCTCAGTGACAGAAGGGAGTATCACCACAAACATGCAAGGAAATACAGCCCAAGACTGAGAGAAAACAGTAAATTACTTCTGGGTAAGTTAGAAAAGAGTCAAATGGTAACAACTTTCCTCAGATGGATCAGCAATAAAGAAAGAAGTTACTTTCCCCAGGTGGATCAGCAATAAGGAAAGAAGTTGCTGGGAGCCACTTCCAAAGGAATTCAGGTCCTCAGTGTTTATTTTCACACTGCACTAGAGGTACTGATAGTGCAAGCATCAGTATCCATCCAACTTGGTTCTTTCAATGAACAAGCCCTGAATGCTCACAGGTACCATTAAGGCCCAGCAATTGCCTTCCATACACACACTTTCCAGGAGAGGCACGTGTGAATTACATTATGCCATTTTACTTACTGGGGACTTGTTTGCTCAAGCACAGCAATGTAAGTGGATAATGGAGTCAGTGAGATTCCAAATCCAAGGCCTTACATGTTCGTTTGTACTGGCAGATAGCAATCTCTGCATGAAAACAGTGCCATTTATACAAAACTACTACATTAAAGAAGAAAGCCATATACAGAGAGCACTGTATTTATATTCTGCTATGGATACACAGCACTAGTGTATACTACAATGGGTGTGATTACAAATCAGCAAGGTCAACGTAATGAGATAAAGGGGCGTCTCCTTGCTTGGCAATACAGATCACATGTCCTACAAACTGCAGCCTATCCTGGAACCAATAGCATCAATTTTCAGAGACTAAAATGAAATGTCACTCTCTGGATAGCCTATAGAACATATCCACTAACAATGAGTGGGTGGAGAGGTGGGCAGGGGGACACAGACAAACACATATAACCCACATATGAAGTGAACCGAAAATGATTTCACAGATATTGAACAAAATGTTTACAAGATAGTGTCTGGTTAAATAAACAGAAGGGAGAGACGGAAAGGAAAATGACCTTGTTCTGTACAATAGAGGGATTCATATGGGTGAACCAGATACCCCAAATTACCAGCTACTAGAACTGTATTGCAAATTTTGCTCAACCTCCAACATACTAATTCCTGACTCAGTCCTGTTTGCAATGTGAGAAAACAGAGACAAAATCATGTCGGTCACCTTTCTGAATCTGACCATTTTCCACCTGCTAAAAACATAGCAGCATACTGAACAGAAGCTCCAGGTGGTATAAATCAGTTCAGCTCTGTTGACACCATGGATGGCAAAGGATAAAGTATCTTTGCAGTAGTTGTTCTCCTGAAAAATCAAGTGCACATAGTACTTGATCTCCCCTGGCAGCCCGCATGCAAAGGCATGAATATGGACATACTCACTCTGAGGCAAGTTTCACAAACCCACCGTGTTACACCCCTGAGTTGTGGAACAATTCATATAAGGGGGTCTTTACTCTGCCACTGTCCTTTTCTGGTCATCCAAAAGAGAAGATTATATGGATGACACAGTGGGAAAAGCTCTGCTTCAATTTTTTCAAGAGATGTTTTCTTCTAAGGAGCTCTAATCTGCAAGACTGTAACTTTCCCTCTTCAAATGGAGCTCAAATTCCTGACCTTGGCACAGCATCACAGAGGACTTGTTTTCACTCACATGGATTAACTGTCACTGAACAACTCATCAACAACTCAGGATAATTGGCACAACCACTCCTCTTCTTCAAAGCTCCCACTTCCTCACCTATTTTCTCTTCTTCCTCCAAGGACTACACAACACACAATATTAAAGCATATAACAGTGACTTTAATTACCACCACACCAACTGGCGAGAGCGTTATCCTGAATAATTCTGCCAATTACAGCCAGTGAAGGAAGGCACCGCACGGGGCCGTACAAAAAGCACCTTTGAGCTCCCTGCTCCGAGCACCAGGTGCAGTTTCTGCACATGGCTACAAACCCTGCCTGCCCCTGGGAACGGAGCAGCATGGCAGCAGCACCTGGCACACACTTGTAGCGTGGAGGCAAGGCAGCTGCAAGTGTGCCAGCCCTGACCTCTTCCTATGGACAAACCTATATCCATTGCTCTTATCTGCACGTATCCACACAGCTCACATGCCAGTGGGGAGGCCTATGACCCATCCATGGCGTTATCTTGGAGTTAAGTCCAATATAATTTGTCCTGCGCTCAAACAAACGTCTTCCTCTGGCACTAATTGGGAGTGCAAAAGAGATATTGGCTCTATTGTGTGTTTCAGCTAGAGCTGCCACGATTTGAGATTCTGTAATCAATTTCACTCTATTTTTTTTCCTGTTAAACCTCAGGGGACTGCTTTGAAAAAGTGTTTGTTTGTCAGTAAAACCTGAAAAAAGTCCAACCTTTTCTAGTTGGGAGAAAAAAAAAAAGCTGGGATGTGTATGTGGATCATGAGATAGAACTTAAAAAATTAATAGTAAAGAAGGCTTCTTAACGTCCTCCTTAAAATTCCTATTTTTAAACTGAGCTTCGCAATTTCTAACATCCTCAAGATCTCCAAAACTGACGAAATCTTCCTGAATCTTTAATATTATCACTAACAAATGGATGAGCAAGGTACTTTCTGAGAAGCCTCGTCACAGCTATTTTGACTATACCCACACACTCAAGCTTTAATTTTGAACACCTAGTCAATATGCAATCTGTCTCTCCAGCCTTGAATTGGTCTCTGTCTCATTTAAATTTGGAAAAAAAAAAAAAAGCTGGAGGAACAGCTAGCAGCCCCAAAATAGGGTGCTATTTTGCCCACTCTCCCATCAGCAATCCTTAAAGGGCTGCAGTTCAATTCCCCACTGAACTACACATCCTTCCAGCTGCACACTCACTCCTCTTCCCTTACACCCAGCAATCACAGAGCCTCTCAAGATGTTCCTCAGTTTATGAAACACAAAGAAGATGGGCCAGCTTCCTCTCACATCAGCTCAACTGGTCCCTGGATTTTATATGTGGGATACAGTGGTCCTGCACAAACAGATGTGCAGAAGAGTCCAATTATCCTGCCTTAGAGGGAACATCAAGTCACCTCCAGGAGAGTTAGGAATGCAGTGCCCACACTCTTTCAAGGGATTTACAGAGCTCAGGAAGCCTCCCTTGATAAAACCCAGCCCAGATCAACTAAAACGAAAGCAGATGACAGGAAGAAGGTAAATGCTGCTATTGTAAAGCACCTTCTTAACTTACACACACCTCTGAAGCAGGAAACAGCAATTAAACACCAGCCTTTGTAATTATAGCACAGGAGCCTGCCTCCACCCTCACAGCCAGCTGGAACTGCTCCCACTTCTGGAGAGCTCCTCACAGCCACGCTCACCCACAGCCACACTGCAGCTCTCCAACCAGCTTATTACTGCCCCACACCACCAGCTCTGGGACCTGACTGAGCAGCACCTTGCCCTGAATGGACAGGATAAGGACTTGGGGACACTGCAATGCCAGATCTCAACAGCAGCAAAACAGGACAAGCATCTTGTTTCTCTTGAACTGAGACAGCTGTAAGAGGAAGGCAAGAAGCTGGGGGAAACAAACGTCAGTCATCACACAGCAAAATCTTCCCTGACTTCATCCACTAGAGAAAAAAAAAAAGTAACAGGACCTGTCCAGGGCCCACAGTCATTTAGATGCCAACCTGATTTATCTACACTGATTTCTGCTCTTATACCAGCTGTTCAACTCTCTCCTGGGCAACTTGATTGGGAATTTTATACCCTGAATGGGCCATTTCAACCACAGTATATTACTAGCTTCTCACAAATGCTCCTCTCTGCTTGGGGGAGGAACACTCATCCATCAAATACCTTGGTGCCTTCTCTGCTTGCCACTTGCTGCAACTATTTGCTTTGGCACAGCAGCTCCCTGGACAGCAAGCAGGCACACTGTTACTTTCCCCAGCGACAGCACTGAAAAAGGAAAGCATATAAATTTTAGCAGTCTTGAGGCTGCCTTCATTTATCCACCAAGGAATGGGATTTTTTTGTGTGTGTGTATCCTAGTGCTACTTTTTTTTTTCAAGATGCTGTAGAACTGCTCCCAGTTTTGCTTGCTCCAGAAGAAACAGTGCTGAATATATACCATTCTGGGGGGCTTGGCAAATAAAACTATTTCAGCGCAAGGCACCTGTGCTCTGCATGCCCTGGGAGAGTCAGGGAAGGTCTTCTGTACTGTTTTTAAACACATTTTGTGTCATTTTACACTTCTGGAGCAGCTGTTGTGTAGAGTACCAGAAAATTCATGAGTAAAGGGCATGTCCTGGTTGCACCTACAAACATGGCAAGTCCCAGCCTTGCATCACACTGTCAGTCCATGAAAGCTGCAAGGGTCAGAGAGACTGGACTGCAATCACAGCCCAGATGTGTATGAAGATAATACCTTTATATATTCAAGCCATGAGTACAACCCATGGGCTTGATGTTCAACTTGTTTCCATTGTCCACCTGTGCCTGTTCCCCCAATGTCCCCCCACTACCAATACGACTTCAGTGGGATTTAAGACTTAAATGGATACATAGAATCAAAAAGAAAAAAATCCTTTTTAAGCCAAGGAGAGACTGGAAACAATCCATCAGTGTCTTTGAAAGTATTTAGATCACTTCTCCTGGGAAGGACTGCAGCAAACAAAACGAAGCAATGTGTCTACCTGAGTGGGGTGTCTGAAGCTGCAGGAAGATAGCTGTGGAAAAAAAGCAAAGGCTCTGGGCTGCTGCAAGACTAATTAAACCTTGATTTAACTGGGGCTGCAATTTTTAATCTGGATTTTATTACTACAAATGAGGAGAGCTGCTGAAGCATTTCTTAATATAATTTTATCCAGCAGCCCCTGGAATGTATTCTATGTCAATTGGTATCTTTTTCCTGGGACAGACATCTACACTGGCAGCTTCTACCACTGACACAACACATCAACTCACATAAAAGAAAAAAATCACCATTCGCTAAAAATATCTGAATGAAAACAAAATAGTGTTTCAAATGCCATGGTATTACCCTGCCTTTCTTTCCTTGGCTCCCTCTTTGTTTTCTATGGCCATTGATGGAGCCTCTGATAGTTGCAAAAAACTGCTCGATTTCATATTAGTTTGTAAATAGCAGTGGGAGACATTTCCTTGAATTATATTTGTGAAAAAACGCAACCTGATAAATTTCTTTTGTAAACAATCCTCCCAAAGTCGGTACCAAGAGCTACTGAGTATATCAAGAAAAGGGCCAGTAAATGAGCTGTGAAAGGAAAACAGTGGCGGGCATGACGCACTTTCCCCCCCTCACTTTCCAGAAGCTGCTCATTAAGTCCAGTTTTAAGTGGGGTGGAGACAAGCCACAGAAATTCCCAGGATAACACTGGTGTCTGCTTAATGAGAAATGTAACATCAATCCAACAGACTGGTAAGGAAGATGTGACTGTTGCGTGCATACAGGCACTGACATTACACTGGGTGTTTGCCCCAGAGCATCCTGCCCACCTGCTCCCTTCCTGTTCAACTCAAACCTTCCTAAAATTAGGACCATTCCTCCAGCCTCGTTCCAAGTTTCCACCTTTATCTCTCAGCCTGCCAGTGCTGGTTAAACAAAGAATTTAGGGGCGGAAATGACTGTATTCTGCGAGAGACACACTCCAGAGAGCAGGGGGACGAGCACACAAACCCAAACAGAGCAGCGCCGGATGCTTTCACAAGGGAAACCTTCTGCATCCTTTCCTACAGTAGAAATGAGCATAGGGAGGAAAGAACGACCTCCAGATGTAAGCCATCCTAAGAAAGCTACTTTAAAGGCAAAGCTCAAGATTTTGTACTTTTTGTGCTAAACACAAACCCTTAGGGGCTTTCTCTGAAGTCTGCTTAGGTACCCTGCACACATCTGCTGGGTGAAAAGGAGCAGCGTGTCTGTTTGATACAAAGCGAGTACAGAAACACACTACGTTATCCTGCACAACCTTTTAAAACATTTAAATACGAAAGACTAGCAGAAGAGGCATGAAGAATGGGATTCCCTATATTCCTTGGGACAGCAGGAAGCTGGGAATGCTCCTTTAGCCCTTACAGCCAGTCGGCTGCTCCAGCCTCAGCACGTTCCAGCATTTTACAAGGCATCCGCCATGGCCAGGAGCAGCACATATCATGCTCTGTAAAAAAGTAAAACACACCAGGTTGCCCAGGAATGCTTTGGCTGAAGTAATTCGAATGGCATTTTTTAAAAAATAAATCTATTTCAAGTGGATTTGGCTTGTTTCCAACACCAATTAATAGTAATATTGAATTCCTGAGTAGATAAAGATGCAGCTTCTGCCTATTGGTTTTTCATGTAACAACACTGTAAAAAACTAAAAAAAACCTGATTCTATCTGCCAGAGACTACAAAAGCCATATCCCCTCAATACTGACCTTTCTACACTCCCTTCTTTACATTGAAATTAATTTTGAATTTGGCAGTAAGAATGCAGCACACAATTCCTCTGTCCACCATGGCCATATAATTGTTATAATTCAGGCGTGCATTTTTAGGTATCTACAGAGATGCTTTAGGGAAAGGTAGCAGCAAATACCCTGCTGCGAAAGAAACAAGATAGCACTCCTCTGCAAGACACTTTTGTTCATTTTCTGTAAAAAAAAACATCAGCTCCGCTGCTTCTTGTGCAAACTAACAAACTACCTTAACTGACAACATTAACACTCATCAGCCTGCCCCCACAAACAGCAACCTTTTCCCCCTGAGCTCCCTCACATCCACCCAAGCTCCCCATCATGGATAGTGTCCAAGCATCTCCAGCTTAGGACTGCTGATGCTTATGCACTGCCCAACCACTATTGTTATATTTAAGCCAGAGCCTTGCCTCCAACAGAGTGATCTCTGTATCAGAAAGCACCACTTACAGTTACAAGGGAAAACAGCACTGCAGTTTCAACCTAAGGCATCTCAGAGACAAAAATCAATAAGGAAGTTTTTAGGGAAAAAAAAAAAAAAAAAAAAAAAAAAAAAAAAAAAAAAAAAAAAAGGAGGATTAAATATTGTGTTTAACTGAACTGCTGTGCTTTGGATATAACAGAGCATCCTTAACAGGTGACGTGGAAAGCTATTCCTAAAAATTAAGAATATGTAACATTCTGTAACCCTAGCCTTTAGAGATTATTTTGGCCTTTTAAATCAACTTAATGTCTCATTTTTCAAGTATCAACTTCTCATAATTTCTTTCTGTTACTGTATTTAACATCCAAGGGAAACTTCTTTCTTGCATCTTCCCCATACCCTGCTTCAGGAAAGGACAAATCAGTGGAATAGGGACCAGCAATATCAAAAGAAAGCTGCTTTTTCATTTTTATGCATTTGTGCCTGCTGCTAATTCATCATTTACAAAGCTGGGGATGGCCGAAATTTTGTTCCAAGGAAACCATGCTCTGTTTAATAATGAGAACAATCAGACACTGTGATTTGTAGGAAGCAACTTTTTTCTTTGACCTTTTTTTTACTGGCAAAATGTCAGCAGATTATTGAAGTGCAGAGAGCACAATCTATGATAAATAACTTTTGTGTTGCCACATACCAGACCAAAACGCCTCCTCCTCCCTGTCCAGACACAAACCTTAGCTTTCCAAACCAGCTCTGATTTATAAAGAATTATAGATAACTAACAGAGTCTGAATGCCAAGTGCAATTCCGTGGGTGAACAGCGCTTGCTCAATTCCTGGAAGCATAAACAAGGGGGGAAGGAACAAAAAGAGCAAGAGCCAGAATGCAGCCTTATTTCTGTCTTTGACAGCTGCAAGATCACTGCTGACATAACACATGCAATCTTCATCCTTACCTGAAATACAGCAGCATGAAAAATTGGAAAGGACCCAGCAAAAACCATAAGGCTGTCTCCAAGTCTTAAATCAACTGCAATGAGACTTAAGATGTTCAACCTACTTAACTAATCAAAGACATTTAAGGGATCACCTGATCATAGCCTGCAATCACTTAAAGGGAAAAGATGTCAGAAAGCTGGAAAAAAGAAGGTAGAAAAATGCCAGGTTAGAGAGAAAGCACCTATCTCTTACTGTAAAGAAAACTACCATTGCACACATTTCCAAAGAGCACAAAAGAATCACCACCAAAAATTAAAATGCACTACCTGCCTAAGGAAAACGCTGTCATTCAACCAGAAATTACTAGATGTAAGAATCCCAGGCTAAAATCCTTGCAGATGCAAAGTCAAATGAGATCAACAGGACTGGTACAGATGGCATTAAAATCCAAGATGCAAAGAAAAGCTACGCTGTCCAGAAAGCAAACTCCAGCCTTCCTACCTGAGCCCACTTTCTCACCAGATAAGCACTTTAGGAGATCACCATGCCAAGTGTTGCAGAGCCTTTCCCCAGCTGCCCGAGCCCTGCACCTCGCTGTGCTGTCATCAAGCAGCAGACCAGCCAGACTGTTAAACACTAATAGCCCCAAAACACTGCATTTCTTCTCCACTTAACTTTTCTAAGGTCCACTTCCAAACCAGCCTGAAGAAAACACTGTTTCACTGACTGCAGGACAACAAACCTTTTTTTATTATTTCACATGCCGTTTCATTTCCTGGTACTCAGAGCTAAATGGCACAGATATTTACAGTACTGGGAGTCTCATCTGTAGCTCATCTAAGACAGCCTCACTGAGCCAACAGCTCACAGCGCAGTAGGACTGCCCATTAAAAACACTACGGGATAATTCCAGGCTTCCTACGGGCACCATCCGTGTGTGCAGCTCAGCTCATTTTCTACACATTATTAAAAGCTACCCTACTTAACTCCCCATTTAATTTTGATGTTAAATGAAAGCAGAAAGCACGACAAAAGAATGGTGGGGAATAAAAAAAAGAAAGAAAAAAGATGTACCTGAAGACTTCCTAGGAGCTTTATCCAGAGAGTAAACAGGTATACTCTGGCTGGAACTGGGCCAGCAAACAACGCCAAATAACCCCAAGAAGAGATCAGACCCTCTCCCTGCCCTCATAACAGAGCCCTGTAGGCCAACATAGGAAAATAAATAAAACCCAACCGCAAAACTTACTTTGTTATTTTTCCGGTGCAGACAGAGGCACAGAGTGCAAGCAATCTCCCCACAGCTACAGGAGGCCTGTGATGGAAGCAGGAACTAATGCTGATCTCCTGATTTCAAAGCCAAATGCCCTAACCACAAAATTATCCTACTTGCATTGCCTCAACCTGTCTCAATCCAGAAGAACCAAATTATTGGAGAAGGGAAGGAGGGAGAGCAGGGAAGAAAGCAGAAGGTTTAACAGGAATGTTTCTGGTCCACCTGGGAGCAAACACTGCTTACGCTGGTCCCCCATAATTGCACTCCAATGAATTTGGAACAATGGTATGAAGTTAAGTGCTCAAAATACTCAGCTTTCTGAGAGTTCAAGAAAGGCTGACACAGACCTCTCTTAAAGCAAGAAAAAGCCCCAAATTGCTCAGTGCTTTTTATACAGAGGCCTGGAATGCTCAAGAGATTAAATAACTCACACACTGCCCTTCCCCAGGGGTTCACATCTAGCCCAGATCACAAGTGTCAAGTACAACCACACACATTCTTGACAGACTTTGAGAGGTAGGAGCACGGCAGGAGCGCAACTCCCAGGAGGTAAATGCTTGTATGGGACAAGTCCCTGTAGATCAACTTGGCAACAGTCCTAGCAGGACAGCAAGAGAAGCCAGTGGAGGAAATACTGCACAGAAGTGGTGTCTTGGACCCCAGGGTACAGAGATGAATAAACGAGAGAACATGCTTTGGTTCAAGCTTCAACTTCCCAAGACACAATGAAATCCTGCCCCAGATAAAACACTTTTATCCACATGGAGAGGCAGGGTGTGCTTAGAGCAGCTCCACGTTAAAAGTGGCATAAAAGACGCCATTCTCAGTTGCATCAAATATGCCAAGACAGCGAGCTGGTGTGTTTTCACATGGGGCACACAACTCTGCACACCCTGGGACTTGCTCAGGCTCTCAAACAAGGGCAATGGAGGGAAGCAACAGCACCAGCTGCCGCAGCTCTGGCGCGGGAAGAGCAGCAGAGGCGGGTGCTGGTAGATGGCACAGAGATCTGGGGTGCACCCACTCAACCTGCCCGGGGACTTGAGATGTTGTAACTTGCTCCAAGCAGAACAGAACAGCAAAGCACGGCGTTCTCTGCAGTGTGGGCAAAGCACGGAGGGAGCAGAGCCTCCGGGGAGCCGTGCCACACTGCAGTGCCTTCAGAGCTGCAATGGCATTTGCTGTGTGTGCCCCTGCCTGTGCAGCTCCGGGCTTGGCTGGGGGCTGCAATCTGGTTCTTCACTCTATTTCCACAGTCATTTTCACTTGGAGTGCCTGCTGGCTCCTTTCATAAAGTGCTGCATCCCTGAGACACAAAGGGCAGAAACCTCTTCTGGCAAAACCTGGGAGTCAGCGATAGAGAGGGCAAAATAAATTATTAAGGACCACATTGGAGCAGGGTTTTTTTCTTTCTGTCTCGAGCAAAACTTAAATCACTTCTTCCTTCCCCCATCGTGGCTCTGGTAATAATGCACAACTATTCATTATCCTCATCTTAACTAGAAAAGCCTCTTTCAATTTAGCACTTAATATAATTACAGTAAATTAAACAGTGTCTAGAAAAAGTCTTACCTTTTCAGAGCTATTATCTTACCTCTATGAAACTCTATCAGTTAAAAGTGAAGCTAGCTATTAAACAATAAGGGTTTGTAGCTATTCAGTGAGCAGCAAAGTGAGATGTTCAGTGGAAAATTGTTCAAATTCTATTTCTAAATTCAATACCACATCTCCAAGGGAAAATGGGAGAATCTCATTAATGGTATTGCAATGTCCCTTTCGCAGTGCAGAGATAGCACTTGAACACCAATTCTCTGTTCACTTCCCTTCACCTCAACCGTTTCCTTTCTTAATATGAGGGAAAAAATCTGCATTTCATATATCACAAGGTAAATTACTGCCTTTGTGTGCTTTCAGGAAAAGCACTCTCTGGCTAGTGATGCATCATTAATCTGATTTCTCCAAGAGACATACAGGATAAAAAGCACTTGGCTGCCATGAAGTCAATGGGAAAACATACAGACTTTGAGAGGGTCACTATAAAGAAAAAATAAAAGCCACAAATTTCCACACTGTGACTCTGGAAAAAAAAAAAAAACAACAGGTACTCAAGAGAGGCATTTGGTAAATGGTTGTTCTGTTTTCTCCTAAATAAATCAAACGCTGGCTTGGTAATACTTGGAGTGATATTAGAAGCATTATTTTTAACACAACACAAGCATACCAGCCATCAGGAATAAAATATTAAGCAGGAAATATCTTTAATATATTGTTTTTCAACAATTGGGAGAACATTAGTAATAATTAGCAGCCAGCACTGGAAGTGCTCTGCTAACCGTGCATCTTGTGGATAACAGCAAGTCTTATGTTAACACAATGATGTCAGCTGACAACAGCTTTATGGCAGAGAACAGCATATTGTGCATTTCTGGGAAAAAGAACCTTTAGTGCTGTGGGGATTATTATGGTTAAATTGCTTCTGAGTCACAGTCTGTTGTTGCTCAATGTTTCTCACTTGGTCCCTACCTACCTACCTTTTATTTCCTCATGGGGATGCACCTGTTCAAAGAGAATAAAACTGGCACTGTTGCACCCACTGTCTTAGCTCATTTAGACAAGTTATTCAGTATCTTGCTTACATAATGAGATAATTTTTATTTATATTACAGAAAAGCCCAGCAGAATCCAAGACAATACTGCTCTAAATATTGTGTGAATTTCCAACAGGAGACCTCGACACCAAAGAACACATAATCCAGGCAGAGAGACAGGATGAAAAAGGCTTGGAAAGCTGATATTGACACACCCTGGCCATGTACCTGCTCAGGGCACTCAGAAATGAGAGACCCTACAGCACACTTCTCAGACATACTCACAGCTAGGGGATCCTCCCAGCTTCTCAGCACACCTCACCCTCTTGGAAAAGAAAGCTTTCAGCACCTACGCTGAGGGATTCCACAAGCCAGAACTTGAACACCAGCTTGGGAAAAACTGGGTTAGAAGCCTGACAGTCTAGGCTTGGTTTAAGCAGCCTCCAGCCTTGTCCACAAGTGGACCTCCCCAAGTCTACTGCAATGCATAGGTGTATGAATAAATGAGTGCAGGTATTAATAGATGAGTGCAGGTGTGCCAAGGTGCCTCCCATGACCTGGAGTCCAGAGAGGCAGTAATAGCAGTTTGATTACAGACAACAAAGCCTGCATGGTTCATCAGTTAAAAAAAAAAAAAAAAACCAAAAAAAACCAAAAAAAACCAAAACAAAACAAAACAAAACAAAACAAAACAAAAAAAAAAAACCACCAAAAAAAAAAAAAACCAAAAAACATGCTCAACAGCCAAGAAAATTGGCCTTGTTTGCACCTACTGAACCTGAATTAAGAAAACAATACAAATCTTGTACACGATTATATAGATTCTATCTCCTCTTCAATGAGAAAGGTTACAAAGGCAGAGCAAGACAAGGAGGCTGGGGCAAATGACAGATGTTAAAATGGAAAGAGGAGAATCTACTATAAACAAAACTGAAAAACACAAACACTGTGTATTTCATATCTAACACACCTGTGTCCTGCTCTAGATTACAATAACAGAGCTCCATGGAAGGCAGTTAAAATTACTGCCTTGCCCACTAATGCTGTAATTAGTATGGTGCATTCAGTGCTCACTGAAAGCTTTCAAGTAAGGATTTCACAAATTCAGAAACTCACAAATTTACCAAAAAAAAAAAAAAAAAAAAAAAAAAAAATATATATATATATATATATATATATATATATATACTTAGACCTGAACTGTCTTTGACCCACATATGAAAGAAAAGGTCATGAAATGATCTGCAAATCCAGATTACTTTCCTTAGTAAGGTAAGAGAAAAAAAATAATTCACTGCATCAGCAGCTGTCAGGCTTGCAGCAGTGCACGAGGTTCTTTTTCAAGGCAACACAGCAAGAAAAGACAGAAAGATTCATCTTATAAAATGGAAATCTCATTTATTTGCATCCATGCCAGGAGCTTGCCAGAATAAACACCCTGGTGGAGCATTAATTCCAGTGGCAATTTCACATTCACATTTCAGGGATTTTACAGATGAGCCAGCAACAGCTGTACTCCAAATGTACTATGCAATGTTCGATAAAGTGTATGAAAGCCTTGGTCACCTCCTACAACATAAAAGTGATTCTCTCCTGATGCTTAAGTCATACCAAAAAGAGCGAGCGCAAAAATACCAAGACAATGACAAAAAAGAAATTTAAATTGTTGTTTTCATTCTGCCAAGATTACTCACAATGATCAACAGTTACCCACACCATGCAACGGGAGCAGAAATCCCTTCCTCTCCTCACTGGGACATGGCAATTTACTGCTGTGAGGAGAGGATTCCCCGTCATTTTAACCTGAGAAAAGAGCAAATCAATTCAACAATGCAGTGCTAGCACAAGCTTTGCACTCTTAACTGGCATCAAACAAAGCAGGTAACAAAAGCCAAGCTGCCCCTGCAGCACTGAAGGTGGGAAGCAACAATGATGCTACAACGGTTGTCTGGAACAAAATGCATTGGCATGAAAATTAAAGTGCCTTTCAGAGCAATCTCATGAGAGAAGACTGAAGGAGAGCTATCAGGACACTGCTTTTGTGCCTCAAGTGCTGGGACGAAGAAGGACCAAGCTCACATTTAAGCTCTGCACTCAACACAGAACGAGACATTTCATCCCTCGATGCCTCTCTGCATCATCTGATAGATAAGCAGCGAGTCTGCTTTTATCTTGGCCTCTGCTGATCGATTTAGACAGCACACCCTTCAGGACTCTACTACAGCAGCATTCCAGTTTGGGAATACACACAAAACAGCTATTACATTATTCCTTGGGGGTACAATCTCACATTGATTGATTCACTGACAGATTAGATAGGATGAAGCAGGCAAGCCCCATGTTGAACTTCCCCCCTCCTCCCCACAAGGAGAGCTGCACACGTCCCAGTTTACTAAGGATTTCTCTTTTGCCTTTAAGTGTGTCTCTCTTGCCTTTAGCTGGTTAATTTTTCACTGATGCTATAATCATGCGAATGGTAACTGGGTTGCCAAAACACTCAAACTCAGCCCTGCAGTCAATTCCCAGTAAGTTGAAGCTTGGCATGGAGTTTAACAAAACACATAGAAAAACTACTATCAAGAAGACTGCCAGCACAGCAAAGTTATTGATATTGGAACAGAGCACAGACCTCAGTGATACACTGCAAAAGGAAAGCCCAGGTATACAGCTGGCTGTTTATTAAACAAAGACGAGAATTGAGCCTTTTCAATTCAGACTTTGATTTATACACCTATAAATCCCTTCAATCTGAAAGGAGCGTAAAGGAAAAAATGGCACAATTTCAACTGTAGCTCTACAAACACTACAGAAAACTGAGACTAAAGAACAAGGGATATATGTCCACGGTTTTTATGCAGCTTGAAAGAAATTAAAACCACCACACAAGCAGCTGGACTATTCTAACCTAAAAAAAAATAAAAAAAATAATCCCCCTTTCATATCACTCTCCTCCTGTGATGGGCAGAAACCATTTACAGGTAACTCTTACTAGCCTGCTGTTAGCTGCTTCCAATTTTGCAGAATATTCATTCCCCTTTAGTCCCTTGATCTTTTTGTATTACACAGATGCATATACAGTACCTGCAGCCCGATGCAAGCACAATACTCCCTTGAGTGTTGAGCAGAGAAAGAGTACTCCAATAATTAAGAAATGTGAAAACCTGGGCAGGTACAATACTCCTTAGTCCTCCACAGAGGGTAAGCAGCTACTTATCAAAAGGGTGTTTTCCAGGATGGTTGTCTCCTTCCTCCTTCATTGCATGACCAGAAAGAACCACAGTGGTGGGGAGGAGCTGGGATGAAGGCAGAACCTGTGGTTTAGACACAGCCCTGTACAATTAAATGCACCACAACCACACAGCTCCAAAATGAGGGCTGAGCAGCACCTGGGAAGAGTTTGCTCAATCTCAAGATGCCTGGTGCTCCAAAGCACAACATAAACAACAGCAGTGACGGTCTGGAGCCTGCATGAGGAGTGAGCAAGCCCAGACCCACACTGAGACATGCTGGCAGAGCAGGTCGCTGTCATTCCTGCCCAAGCCCGTGTGTATTTAGCATTTGGATTGTTCCCATTCCCTGAGCTGCTTTTTTGTGTTTCCTTTACCTTAGTAACCACAGCAGGCATGTACAAACACCTACAATGTGATGCCAAAGACATCTCACGTTGAGGAGTGGAGGCGTGAGGAGCAGAATTTCTGCCTGAGAAAACACTCCGCTGCTAATGCTCCAAAGGCAGGGAGGTCAGGAGAAAAAACACCAAATGCAGCTTTTCCCCCAAATAAAACAGGAGATCAAATAGCACAAATCTGTGCAGTTGTAGAGGGAGGCCTGTGCTCCGCAGCTCAGAAGCAGCAGGGCCCTGCTGACACACTTCAGGGCAGTTTCATTTTTACCTCTTCAGCCCCAGATCCAGCACTAAAAGACCTTCAGCACTGGCAACGCTGACCATCTCACAATGGCCTCCAGGAGATAAACAGCTCCCTTGGACATGAAGTGAGTCTAACTCAATTCAGATTAGCTTAACTGAAATTTTTATGATCTATGAACATAATTAGTCGAGTCTCAGTTTTGCTCTGAGCATGGCACACTGATTTCAAACACTGCATATTGCAGATTATAGGAATGGCCTTTCCCTAGAGATATCCTGGATTCCAAACCACAGCACTGTATCAGACACAAAGCCATTTTTCCTCCTGCTGTGGCCAAGAAAGCACCTTGAGAAACATCTAATCCAGCAATAGAAACTGAACCACCTGTACTGCACAAGCCTCCCTCCCACTCACCTGATGAATCAGTGTTGCAATAAAGCACATGAAAATTAAATTAAGCACCATGAAAAGATTAGAGCAGTAAATCCGCCTTTCAGTTACTTTCCTGCATCACTGTGATTAAATCATTCCTTGGGTTCACATTGTCCACTTCAAACCCAAACAGGCGGAGGGCAGCACTGTGGCCTGCATTTTCTCCCTTGAGTCAGAGAACTGCTGTCTGTACCTCCATCAATAGTGTCACAAAGTAACGCCTGGGGCTGAATCTGACTCCCTCGCTGCCTCCCAGGTCCTTTTGGCCCAGCTCTGTCCCCCTCCTTGCCCGGCCAGGCTGGGGATACATACCCCCAAGGTCACCTACCGTCCCACTGGGAACTGCCCAGCTGAGAACACCCATTCTCCTCTTTGGGCAAGAGAACTTACCACACACAGAGCCTGGCTGGAGGCACCTGTCTCCTCCTCCCCACTCACAGTTTCCTTTCCAGAAACTTGCTGCCAAGGAGGAAAGGTGGCAGCTGGGGACACATCTAGTGCAGTGGCTGTTCTCTGCTGTACAGATATTGCCAAATACTGTTATCTTGTACATCAGTGCAAAGAGGGGGAAGGAATATTTTGACAACAAACATACTGCTGCAGCTGGATGAAGTGAGGAGGTGACTACACAGTTTAAAGAACTTACTCCCCCTCACTTACGTTAAACAATTGTTTTACACTACAACACTTTAGGTTTGCATAGCACTTGAAAAATATGGTTTCTGATCCAACAGACAGTTAGTTGCATGTGCTTATGTGTTTATTTTTCTAGGAATGGTGTCTTGCTTCACTTAGTGCAAGCTAACAGCATTTCCAAACACAGGTTTCCACAATACGTTTTTTAGGCAGAGATGCCTATGGTCTCCGCCATGGTACCTGCACAAGCACCTATAGGAAAGGTAATTACTATCGTCAATTAAATGTAGCCAAATAGTAACAGTGCAGTCTCCTTACTAGTTCCTCGCCGTGCTGAAAGAAGTACATTAAAAATGCGTTCCACCTACCAGATATGCCCACATGTCTAAAGAAATCAGGTCTCCTTGACAGCACGCCATCCCACACGCCACACCGGCCGCTTGCTGGCCCCCCAGCCCTGCCATGCCGAGATATCGGGGGACACCCGGGTCCACCCCACAGCTCCCGTCGCCAAACCCCAAAAGGCACACGTGGAAACGGCGACGCACAGCCTGGGCACAAAGCAGGGGCAGAGGCGGCGGGGTCACCCTGCCAGAGCTGCCAGCGCTCAGACCCTCGCTGAAATGACGCCGCTCGCACGCCGGCTCTGGGGTACCACGTTACACTCAAAAACCAGGCAGCCTGGCAGCGCGGGGGACAAGAAAAACAGCTAGCCCAGGAGGCGGGGGGATGGATTTATTGGAATAATTCCGGGCGGAGGGAGGGGGTGGTATTTGCTTTTATAGGGTATTTTGCGGATGACGGCTTTTGGGGGGTTTCGGGGGAGGACGTGGCTTTTTGGGGGGAAGGCGGGAGGGGAGGGGGGATGTCCGGTGTGTCTTACCTGGCCGGGGCGGCCGAGCCCCCTGGCGGTGCCGCGCTCAGCACGCCGCGCCCTGCCGCCGCCGCCGCATGGCCGGGACACGCGTGGGACGGGAGCGGGGACACGCGTGGGCCCCGCCGAGCCGCTGCCCCGGCCGCACGGAGAGCGCCGGGCCGCGGCCGGACAGCTGCTCGGGGGAGGCGGCGGCAGGAAATACCAAAAGACTGATCCAACCACGCTAGGGAGAGAGGGAGGGAAGAGAGGGAGGGAATGGAGAAGAAAAATAAGAGGGAGGAAAAAATAAAAACGGAGGAGGTGGGGGGGGGGCGGAGGGGGGGGGAAGAAGGAGGGGAAGGAAACGTACAAAATCCGGGCGGGATCGGCGCGGAGCGGGCGCGGTGCTCGGCTCCCCGCGGGAGCGCCCCCGGGGAGCGCCCCGGCCTCTCCCGGCCGGAGCTCGGCTCCCTTCGGTTTGTTATTCCCCCCACACTCCCCGCAGTTCGTGTCTTTCTTCTCCTCGGCGCAGGGAGAGCCTGAAGGCAAGGCAGAGTAAATAAAGCGAAGCCACCAACCCCTTAAACAAGAATCAGGCGGACCCCCCGGCCGGCAAGCAGCAAAGCCATCCCTGGGGTTTCACGGACGCCACGCGCAAGATAATGGAGAAAAGCCAACCTGGAGGAATCACCGCGCTGAAGCCCTGCAGCTGCAGGAGCACTTCGTCTCAGCATCCAGCCGCCCGCCGACGCCGTGGCTCAAAGGCGCCCATGCAATATGCAGCCCTGACACGCAGCTGGGCACGCTCCCAGCTTCGCCTGTGCATCCAGAGCGAAAAATCAATCCCATGGCAAGCACGGACCCCTAAGCTCCTCCAGACGAGGAGGACAGGCCAATCATCGCATCCCTGGCCTCAGCCTGCCTGCTCTTGGGGGGAGGCATGGCTTTACGGGCAGCAGAGTATCTGGTAAAGCATCACGGCAGAAAACGAGCCAGCCACGCGCGTTCGGCTGCTGCTTCCTCTCGCCTCCACTCTGCGGGTCCCACGGCTCAGCACTGGACCAAGAACAGGAAGCCGAGCAGACTTCACACCCCCTTCATCTCCATGGGAAGAGGGGTAGCAGAGTTAAAAGGCACCCAAACTTTCTGAAACCAAAAATCACATGAGGGAATAATGTGACCAACGTGAGTCTGACTTGCATCGCTAAAGTCTGAATCACCCATGTACAGCTGAAGCTTTGGTACAAAATACAGCATGAAGCTGCGACTCATGCTTCTGAAACCAGAAGCATTAAATCATGTGCCTGCAGTGCTTTACTACCCCACCCTTCACAGAAAAAGCCAGGTCCTTTTTCTCTTTAGTGTATGCAGAGGCTGAACCAAGACAAAGATCACTAGCTCTGATGTTCCTCATGCTACACAGGAGGACAGCTTCCAGGATTAAAAAGCAGCAACTCATTACTTGAAAAGGTCTCCCAGATCATAATGAAAAATCCTGAATTCAGCCCAAGCTGCAACCTCAGCTTGGACCAGGACACAATTTCTCTCACTTACTGCCTCCAGCCAACTCCAGCCCACACACGGATTACAAGGCTTCACCCTGCATCACTGATATCCATGTACTTAATGCCAACAGAGGTGGCTGATTTTCTCCTAGTGAGCTCAATGGGACACAGAGCAGAATGCACTATACCTAGCTAGGAGTAGAGCATGGTGATGGTAGGAGAAGTCACTATCCATTTTTGCTCTTCCCTGGAAAGAAAAGCATGATAAACACATCATAAACTATAAACAGCTCACACAGCCTAAGCTGTCCCTACTACTCAATAGTCACCACAGCCCTCCTCTACCCATTAAATACGCCCCTGAATCACTTGCTAGGGCAGGTGATTTTAAGTTCACCTGTATTTTTTGTGATTTCTGCCATCATTTGCAAGGTATGGAGAGTTGTCATGAGTCCAGCTGCCTTTGAGTTGGTCGGGATTTTCACTTAATCCTCACCAAAATTCTACCCTGAGGGCAAGCCTGTACTGTGCAATGGGGCAGGGCACTGTGTGGAGATGCCAAGGCCTCTCATCACCCTGGCTCAGGGCACTGCCAGGTTGAGCCATCTTCTTAGAGCATGAAGCAGCACACCCTGCCTCATACTGCCTTCTCACTTTGGCTGCTGCCTCCTGCCCTGTCTGTTCCAGGCCACACTGGGGTCCTTCCTGTGTCCTCCACTCCCTTCACCCTTCTGCTTTTAGAGTTGGAACACCCAAATGCAGCCAGGTAGTTTGCCAGCACCTTCTCTGGTACAAATGGCTTTTTAACTAAACCACGGCCTTGACATTGGTCCAGCTGTCTGTATCCAGACTGGCTTTGTCCCACCATGGCTTCTCAGCTACTTTGGTACAGAGAGCTACAGTTTTTAGCACCCTATATGAATCTGATGTTCTTCATACTACACAGGAGGATAGCTTCCAGGATTAAAAAGCAGCAACTCATTACTTGCAAAGGTCTCCCAGATCATAATGAAAAATCCTGAATTCAGCCCAAGCTGCAACCTCAGCTTGGACCAGGACACAATTTCTCTCCGTGGGACTTACAGTTCACTTTCCAGGGATTTCCATTTTGAACATTTTTAAAAACCCTTCTAAAAGTGTTTTGGCTAAAGATTTCTACTAATTTATTTTCTTATCAGGAAATCATTCCATGATTACTAGCGTTTCATCTGTTCACCGCCACATTGCCACACACCACTCATTTGATAAAAAACTAACCATCCAAAATTATTTCTGTCAAAACAATTGGAGACCCTCATGAAGAGTAATACATTATTTTCCTGTGTGCTTTAGGGCATGAGGCATTAGTGATGCACAGAATGGAATACTTGTCAGTTAAATTGTCAAAAAAATTTTTGAGTAAACTGGACCATGAGAGAAAGTTTACCTCAGACTGATGCTTTGCATCATGCAGCCACGGCATTTCTTATGGTCCAGGGAGCCCTGAACTTGAATTTGCTGTGTCTTCAGACCTTGCACCAGATGTGTCCTCTGACTCTGGGCTAGAGCAATCCATCACTCCCCTGTCTGTTGAAGCTGGGACCTCGGCCTGTTCTCCCCCTTAGAAGTCCCCCACAGAAACGTGGGGAGTAAGCAATGCAAACACTAATGTTTTTGAAGACCATTTTCCACAGCCCTCTAGCGTCTATTCTGTTAACAGCCATTCAGAAAACACATCTGCTGGTTATGTGCTGTCTGCAGTCCATGCAAGTATACCTGAGCTGTGCATAAAGCCTTGAGTGGGCAGATGTGGAGTACAGAGCTCATAACCCAGCCGTGCATTTGGGGTGAGCTTTGCTGTGTCCTAACACCACCTGAGCTCCCTAGCTGAAAACTAATTCATCAGTGTCCCCCAGGTATCACATATCCCTTTGACAGAAGCTCTTTGATGGATGTGCCTTGTAGTTAGGGCTGAGGACCCTTCTGGCTTCAGCTCTCCTTTGCAAGAAATGAGCTTTCTTTTCAGGGGGTCTGCAGCTGTGATATTTCCTTTGGGCATTTGCCAGTGTTTGCAACACTTAACTTTCTCACCACAGCAACGAAATTCTGTCCTAAAAGGGCTTGTAAACTGGTGTGAATTCGATCATAAACAGGGTAACACAAGCAGCAAAGCACAATAAGCTTTAATTCTAGTGCTGGGAGAGTGAAGTCAGACTGTTTGAGCTATTGTTATTCCAGTTCTTACATGCAACTCAAAGACTTTAATAGTCAGAACACTGAAAAGCAGTATCTCACATCCTTTTATAACAACCCTTGGAGATGTGCAACAACACAGTATCGGTGTTGTCTAAAAATGGTGGTAAATGCAGACAGGCAGGTGAGCAGCACCAACAGACAGATCACTCAGTTCTCTCAGGTCAGCAGCCTGCCTAGGAAATCATTGCAGTGCTTTCCCCTGTGTCTTCCTTTTCAAATCCTCCATCTTTCACAACTGCTGAACGAGCTCCTCTTCCCCCAACAGAGATCAGACCCCACCTATGTGAACTGTAAATGCATACTCCTTTTGCTGAGTCCAGCAGACTTGTGTTTTATGCTTTCCTATATCTCACAATGTAGTTACAATAGTTCTACAAGCTCCTGTTCATGACTAGATAGTTAAATACCATAAAAGCCATAAGATATATTTATTGGCCTCTATTAAAATGAAAATGGAGAGGATCATATTTCTATCATTATAATTACTACAATGGGTCTAGAGCCATAACCACATTAATCAGACATCATATGAATGGTTGTTAGCATTGTAAGATACTTGCCCTTAAGCTTGTGGCACACAGTGAGACAAGAAGCAGGAAGCTTTAAAACAAATTAGTTAAAAAATGTTATTAAACACTGGTCTTTATCATTAGCCATAAGCTTCGATACAGCTGTATACAATTAATGATAAGAAAAAGATCACTTTTACCCGCAATTGTTTTCCATTGCCATGTTCTTTAGCAAAAATATTCAATGCCATAGCTGGATAGAGCAGGACTTTCTTGTTAACAAATAGTAGTCTGTCTGTTTAGACCTCTGAAAAAAACATGTTTGTTCATTTTACATTTGGAAAAACAGAGCTGCTGCTAAACCAGGATCCTAATTGCTGGTTTGCTGGAACAGGTCTCCGCAGAAGTTAGTTAGAAAAACCACAAACATCTCCCTGAGAGCACTGGAGACTGGAGTCCTCTTGTGGCAAAAGGTAGAGGAAGATTTCCAGTGACTGTTTACTGCTGAAAGCTGGAACCCAGTAAGAGGTACAGGGAGTATCTACTTTGTAAAGAGCTTCATGTCACAGAGCAGAGCATGAAAGCAGCAGCGTGAAGGTTTCGCAGCTGGCAGTGGGCAAGCATCAAAAGGAGCAGGATGCCACAGTGTTTTGATACTGCAGACTGTGCTTCTGTTTGCTGTGGTAGCTCCTTTCTGTTAGTGTGTTCCCTGCTGAGATGATATTTCTGGCTGGGGTATTTTTGTTGGTGGGGTTTTGTTGTTTTTTTTTTTTCTGTCTCTGTTAGCAGAGGTAATTTTTCCTAAGTGGTTTGCTAGCAGGAGCTTTTCTCCTGGTTAATCCATTCACTTTACTGTATCAGAGGTCAGCTCCCATCCTTCTTGTCAGTCTGGCTGGGTGGGCAGATAACATAATTCTAAGATCTTGTTTAGATCCTGCTGCTCTGTATTCCATCTCCTTTTCTGCTGTGTTGTTTCCTATCTGCAGTAGGTCCTATGGACTGCCTTGAGCTCATCTTAGGAGACATTTCTACGAACGACGGATGTTGGCCATGGCAGTGCCATGATCCCTGCCTGGAGCAGCACTACAGAAGATGGAGTAAGTTAATAACCCAAAAGTCTTTCTTTACTCACACACTGGTCAGAAAACTTTCACATGTCCACATTTGGTCTTGGGTTACAGCAAAGAGATTATCTGGCTAGCAATTTCACCCCATGGGCCAAGCCTCCAAAGGGCTCATGAGCCCCTCATAGCTTTGGTAGTCCTGCAAACAAGATTTTGAACTTTCAGGAAAGTCTCCAGCAGGAGCTTGTAGCACAGGCTTCAGAGGCAGCTTTAAAGACCTGCCAGGAGCAAGATAAAAGATCACAGATGCTCTTACCTGGTTTATTTTCTCTATCCAACCCATCAGATGCTTGGATGGTGCCCTGCTTTCTATATCCTTAGCCTCAAGGGTGTTTTTCAGGAATCTAAATACAATTTCAGCTACTTCACCCCAGACCTCATTCCAGAGAAATCATTTGTGTTCTTAGGTATCTGATATTAAACAAGACTTCTTCTTACCTTCCCTGCACCCTCACCAATGTCAACTTCTGTCTCAAGGGGTCTCATTCAGGAATCCCAAACTAAGATCTGTGTTGGGAAGTAAAACTGTTCCACATACATGGGCCGTACTACAGCTGGAGTTAAATGATATTTAATTGTGAATTTCCAAGTTCCTGATTTCTTACTGCTCAGCTGAAGCCTGTTCACATCAAGCACCATGGACCTATTTTATTTTCCTCCAAATGTCTAAGCCAGCAAATTAAGCTGAATGCTGGCATTATGGCTTTGGTGTGAAAAATAGATCAAAGAGTTTGACTGCTGTTATTTGCTCCCACAGGCCTGGCCAGTAACTAACTGCAAATATCATCTCAGAGAATAGCCCAACATGCTGAGCTGATCTGGTGAGCAAGGTTCCTTCTGCAGCAGTCTGGAAAGCAGCCGAGATATCCAGGACCTGACAAATTGTCCAGTGAAATCTGGGCTAGATTTCAAAACCCTTGATAAGACATGACACAAAACCAATTTGGTATTCAAAAACATTCCAATAGCCCTTGTTGTTGGTCAGGTTTCAAGCTAATTATGAAGCAAGCTAGCTGTTACAAAGTCTCAAAGGACAAAACAAAAACATTTATGTATATGTAAACATATCCATAAGTAGAATCATAGCATGGTTGGGGTTGGGAGGGATCTTTAAAGGTCAGCCAGTCCAACACCCCTGTAATGAGGTGGGACACCCTTAACTACATCAGCTTGATCAGAGTCCCATCCAATCTGACCATATAAATATGAATATAAATGAAGTTCTAGCATGACTGCAGTCAGTCCATCCCCTGGGCAACAGTCGTCCCCAAACTGCTGCAGCATGGGTCACTCTTCCATGGGGTTCTTCACCATGGAGAGGCTGCTCCAGTGTGGGCTCCTCTCTCTATGAGCCTCCCACAGGGTCACAGCCTCCTCTCAGGCATCCCCCTGCTCTGGTGTGCAGTGGGATCCCTGCATCCCTGTGGATCTCCATGGGATGCAGGGACACAGCTGCTTCACTGTGGGCTGCACAACAGGCTGCAGAGGAATCTCACCTCCAGAGCCTGCAGCACCTCCTCTCCCTCCTTCTGCACTGCCCTTGATGCCTACAGGGCTGTTCCTCTCCCATGTTCTCATCCTGCTCTTCTCTGGCCACAATTACAACTATGCAATCACTTTTTTTTTTCTCTGTTTCTAAAACATGCTATCACAGAGGTTACCACCATTTCTAGTTGGCTCAGCCTCTGCCAGCAACACTTCTGTCTCTGGATTGCCAGGGAGTGGCTCTGCTGGACAGGGAGGAAGCTTCCAGCAGCCTCTCCCAGAAGCCACCTTTGTAGCCCCCATGCTCCAAAAGCTTGGCCATGCAAACCCAATCTAACACATGCATTTCCATAAAAGATTCTCCTATCAGACTCATAAACATAGACACACAGATCTTGGTATGGGCCAATACCAATCTCTCCATGCATATTTAGTTATGTATCAGTAATTGATTGATCAATACTCTATCCAGAGATAGATCTGGATCCAGACAGACAGAAATCACAGTCTAATTCCTATTTGTTGACTACTTCATTCCCTCCAGAGCGGCATTTTGGCTTACAGATGATTGAATCTAGGTCCTGACACTTGATGTATGCTATTGATCTGGAGGTTAGGCCAGAGAGTCACAAATCAGCTCTATTAGCAGCTTTGTAATAACACTGTATCACATTACCAAGCTTGCAGCTGCTTCCCAGGATATGTTTGTTCTCATTCTTGACCCTTTTTATTTTGCCTGACTCTTGACTCACTCTTGTAGCCAGCTCATCTCTAATAAATTATGGAACTTCTCACAGTGTCCTTCCTGCTCTTCTCTCCAAAATTCATCTTCTGGCTCCATTTGTGATCAAGCAAAAAAAAAAAAAAAAAAAGTCTCCTTGGCTGTTACAATTCATTCTAAGGATTCTTTGTTATTGCTGGTGCCTCTGGTGAACTCCCACAGGGGCTTGAAGGAGATCAGGAAGAAAAAGTACAGTAATATTTTTTGCTGCTTCTGAAGGGCATCTGGCTTGTCTGCACAGCAGGATGCCAGTATTTTTGTCATCCTTTTGCTTCAAACAGGGAGACCTGTCTGGTGTTAAGTCATAAGTTATAATTATAGAAATAAAACACAAAATACTGCAGCCTGAATGAAAAATGCTTCCTGAGAACAGATCTAACACTATCAAAGACTATCATGCTCTGACTTACAGCCCAAAAGGACAGCACACAAAGGTTTGTTCCAGAGCAAATTGTCTGTCCCTTTTATGCCACAAAGGACCTGGTTTGATCCCAGAGTCACTGCACAGATCTGTACTGTTGAAGTCCAAACACAAAGGCACTTACAGAGGATGGCTTGGTTTAGCTACTACTGCAGTGCTGAAATAGTAGGATAATACCTTGGGAACTGTGACGTCCACATGGGTGACCTGATGGTGGCCACAGAGAACTGTAGGTGTTTCTTCCATCATTTTGCAAATTAAATTATTTGTGTCCTAGCTGTTCTCAGCCCTGATGAACTTTATTGTTCCCCTGTCAGTGACTGTGTCTCCATGACAAGTGACTGATCCCTTCATACAGTGAAGCCAGGCTTGCTGTGGGCTGTGACTTTCTCATGCTGTTGCCACATTAGCAAGCAGGAGCACATCTGTAGGGCAAAGAAATTGGTAGTGAGGATGCAACATGCACATTATTTGCATTTCAGAGAACTGGCTTTGGACTAGCTTTAGTCTGGTCCCATCAAGTCAGCATCCATCAACAACTGCAGCAAATTAGGCATGCTCCTAGAGTGCATCTTCCCATACTGATTCACTGAAAGGGATTCCAGGTGCATGTACTCTGAGACTGCTCTGGCTATGAATCAAAGAGCAGTAAATAAAAACGATCTGGATATTTGCCTCAAAATCACATTGCTGATCTGTCTGAAAAAGAAAGAGAGTGACATCTGAGAAATGAAGAGGCTGCTGACTGAAAAAAAAAATAAAAAGAGATACTGGTGGAAAAAATATCCTGAATGCAAAGACACAGATTTTAGGATAACATGTCATCTTATCTACTAACTGGTAATAGCTCCTTAGGTTTGTACAAACCTTGGAGCATGTTGCTTAGCCCTTCTGTGTTATTCTCCCTCAATTATACCTGGCTGTGAAGGTCAGGATATTTGTTCACACCCAGGGGATAACAGCTGTGTGGAGCAGCTAACCCATGTGGGACATTGTTGGAAGCAGATCCCACAGCCGGAACAACATAGCCCCACATTCCACCCAGGCCTCCACTGGGTACAAGCCTTGCCATGAGGCCAAAGGCTGCTTTTTTCAATCAGCTATTGTCACATGGTGGCTTCAAGCCACTGTTTTGAAGATGAACTATGTTAAATGTAGCAGCCTTTCACTTTGAACTTGCATGGTAAAGATACAGGCATTAAAAGTAAGACCAACTTCTAAGAACAGGTGTCTTTTAAAAGGGCAGTCAGTGAAAAACATACCATAGGTTTGACCAACAAATGCTACCTGTGGTTACATTGACCAAGAAATTTCTAAAAAATACACAAATATATGAAATGTGTTAGTTGAAAGTGTTACTATTTACATTTATATAATTAAATGAGTAATGTTCATCAAGTATATAGGAATGAAACCAGAGTTCAAGACCATCAGTGATCTCTTGCTACCCAGAACAGCAGACTCTGACATGCAATTAATCCTTGTCCTGCTTCCCAATGGCTACAAAGAAGAGGGAAGAATAATGGGTAGAATAAAATATTCTCTTTAGCTGATCTCAGAGTGAAACAAATCATTGCATTTAACTATGGTGAGCTAATTTTATAGTGCTTTTCAAAAGTACCTTAAGTAACCCTTGGGAAAAGAGGTTTTTTAAGCAGAACAGAATCCAAATGAGCCCCACCGGTGTTGGGTCATATTAAAACCTTCAAATTCATCCTATTTTCATCAGAGCTGTGCCAAGCATCTCAGCCAGCTTGTGCTTCTGCAGCAAAACTTCATGCTCCTCACAGCTCTGTCAAACTGTCCAGTGAAACCAGATGAAACTCGGCGGTGCTGGCCGCAGTCAGAAAGCTCACAAGGTGCCTGTGCCAGCAGTGACAGTGATGCAAGGCTCTGCTGGTTAAAATCAGAGGCAAGTCCAGCATATAGATTGGTTCTGAAAAACTGCACTTGCCACTGACAGGAAATTCTTTTTATCAGGCAGCAAAACCATAATGGAGTAGATCTGTAAAGGAGCAATATCATTTGGTGTCAGCTGGGGGTCTGGACATCATCATGTATGCTTTTTCTTTCCCCAGGAAGATTGCTCTGGGTCACCAGATTATGTTGAATAGGCTGGTAATTTTCAGGGATATTTGAGCAAAATTGTTTCCTCTTCTCTGAAATACATGTCTTGGAAACCTGCTTATACATGTACACACAGTTTCTCCCCGAACAGATGTTACTTTTCACAAAACTACAAGGCTGTCATCTGTGGTGAATACTAAGTAGCTTCAAGAAGTCTGTTCTCTGAGCTGGTACAGAACATGGAACCCAAAGGAGGGAAAGGATGATCTGGTGAAGAAAATAACATCCTCACCAAGCCAGGTCCAAGTCCTGGCCTTAGATACTGAATTTCTCTTTGCAAACCCATTTTTGCCTTCACAATTCTTCATGTGCAGAATGAAATATTTCCCACAGACTTTGCTTACTTACATTTTTTACTCTTGATGTCAGTGCATGTCTTACCTACCATCTCTAGAACTGCACTTACTCCTATTCTGATATAAATAACAATATTTTATTTCAGTTCAGTATTGCACTTCAGCACAGAAAAACAATCCCTGACTCCTTCTCTGATGCTTTCCCGTGGGTTCATTAGACTTCCCCTTAAAAAGACTCAGGAAGTTTCTAAAAGCACCAGTTTTCAGAAGAGAGGATATTTTCAAAGCTAAAAAGATGTGCAAATTAAAAAAAAAAAGTTACATTTGTAGAAGAAACAAGTCAGCCAGAGATGGTGTTCAGTGTTTAGGCTTTTGCCTGTGCAGAAGAAAAACCAAGTAAGAAATGTCTTTATATGTCTTTTTTGTAAGAAGAGCAGTAAGATATACCCTAAATAACATAATCCTAAAAGCATAAGGCCAATAATTTCTCTTTCACTCTCCTATTTTTTTTTTTTAGAGAATGAGAAGCTTGCTTGGTTGAAGGAAGCTGGGGATGGAAGGGTAGGAGAGCACTATCTGGGGTGGTGGCAGACTCCCAATTCTTACTCAAAGCACAGGTAAATGTCATCAGCTCCAGAAAACACAAAGGATTCAATGTCTGGCAGTTGCTTGGCATATTCTCACCTCACTTGTAAAAGCAAATTCTTATCTGTTACAATGGGAAAGGATCTTTCTAAAGACAAAGTGAATATAAATAGATATCTTTGAGCTTGTCTGTGCAGTTGTTTCTTCCTGGTTATACTGGTCTAATGAGATGATTCATGTTAGACCAGGGTGAACATTCTGATTTTAGGTGAAGACTGGATCTTGGCAGAATAGCTGAAAGAATATGCAGCAATATACAGTAAAAAAAAGACAGGCCTTGATTTTAGACACAAAGTGTCCTCCTGGGAACTACTGCTGGTTTAATTAAAGAGGTTCAAAGTGTCTCTCTCTCCCTTTCTGTTATAACTATCCCATGTTGATCAGCTGAGATTGAGGAGAGACTGAACTGATCCCTGCTGCATGACATTCGCCTTCACTTGAAAAGATGCCGGCTCAGTTGACAAGTATTGTGACTGTAATGCAGTAAACATTAACTCTTTCACTCCTTAACAAAACACACAAGGAAATCAAGGGACCAGAGGGCCTGCAGAAACACTTCCCAGAATACAGAGCAAGCCTAGCTGTTGCTATGCATAAAATGAATATATATAAGCCTACCTACAGTTAAACTGCAAGGAAGTCAGAGGGAGGGCACCAAATGAAATGATTTTTATTAAAAGATTAGGGTTGGGCTCAGATTGGAAATGCTAGAGAAATAATACTCTCATTAACAGGTTTCTCTCTTGTCCCCAGAGAGACATCCTTAGGAAACAGGATGATTTCAGAGTCATTCCAGAGCTATAGGACTGACCTGATGGATGGGCAAGGGTTGTTGGGATGTTTTTAATGAGCTGTAATGCCTTTCTTCAGGGACTGTGAGATATCAAGATGCTGAGAACAGTTTGTCTCAAAGTATGACAAGGGAAAAGAATGATAAAGGACACAGGGACATGTAATCTGCTGAATTCATTGCACTGCACAAAAATTATGCCTTGACAAACTCACTGTCTGTTGATGAAAAAGAGGTTTTAAAATGACAGAAGTAGGTAGCATCGACTTCTGTGGATGAACTATATTCTGTGGTTTTGGAAGAAGTCTGGGAGAAGCCTTCTCTGAGAGGTTCAGAAAATAATGACTTCCTGCTTTTTGAGCACACGGTGATGTAAGAAACAAAGCTGGAAATCACCTCTGCAAAAGGGAAAACAGAAAACATGTATCATCAGCTAGGTCTGAATATAGCCATCTTCCATCTCCAGCTTCCCAGAGCCACAACAGCACCCAACATTCTCCAATGCAGAGAGGGTACCTGGCACACATAAATCCTCACAAAATGGAGCAAATCCAGCCTATTGTGCTGTAAAAATTTCCCATGCAACTGTCTGAGAAGTGCACACGATCAGCAACAAGCCAAATTAGCTCTGGTCACAGTATCTTGTGCCTAATTGCCCCATCAAAGCAGGGCTGATCATTGTTCTTAGAGTTAAAAATTAAGAGTCTAGCTCCCATGACACGTGGCAGACCAGTAGAAAATCATCACAGTTCCTTACAGCATCTGTGAAAATCTAGAAACTCTGGATGGAAAAGGCCTATTAAGTCAGCTCAGTGTGTCTTGGTCCAAGATTGTTCCTAGTCCTTGTTACATATCCCTCAGCACCTCCAGAGAGCATGGCCACAGCCATCCATTTGCAGCATGAAGCTGCAACAGCTCAGGGCTCCAGATAAGAGCTGGGACACAGAAAGCCTGGAAAGAGAAGTTGTTGATGACCACAACCAAATTAAGCTAAAGAAATGCACTGTTTTGGGATTTGTCGTTTTACACATTTCTTTTAAATTAGACAGGACAAGGTTTGTGCCTTTAAAATAAACTGAAATGAGCAGGACTTCTATCAGATAATAACCAGCTTTTCATGTAAGATGCATTGGCAAACGCAGTTACAGTGCAGCGAATTTCTCCCTCTGGTCAGGTCCTGAAAGACATTTTCTCCAAGAGCATTCAGAATCAAATGTGCATTTAACTTTTCTTTCCATTTCACACTCCATTTCGAGTGATTAATGCTTGTGTTCTAGATGGATGAAAGCTGAAACAGATGTTATCCATTCACAATGCCATCCTGATAACCCTGAGCTAAAGGCTGAAATCCTTAGCAGATTAGCAGCTGAAATGAAAAATGGATAAGTAAAGTGGGGAGTACGGCTGAACAAACTCCTATAGGTTTTATTTCTGTGGATAACAATGCACAGAGGCTGTGTAATCTCTGTGCTGATCTGCCAAAGGAAAGATTAAATGGCAAAATTCCAGCACTGAAACCTGCAAGTCCCCTCTGCTCTACTCCCTCAGTGTCAACACCAAACTTTTTAGCAGAATGTCACTGTGTACATTCTATTATGTTTATAAAAATGAGGGGGTTTCAGCTCATTTTCCCCTTATTGAAAGAAAATAAGTTTTTCTTATACATTCTTATGAGCTTATGGTATTTCTGCCATTAAAAGTACTTGCAGCCATTTTATGGTTCATCTGGTACTGAGCAGGTCAGGAAAAATATTTGTATTTTCACTGAAATGAAACTGGGGAGTGGCTTTTATCAAACAAGAAGACACACTTTTTAGTGACTTTGGAACATTTTTTCATATTTCTTGATTCAAACCTTGGAAGTATGTTGGAGCAATTAACCTGACACAGCTCTATCAGGGAAAAAAAATATTCTCCCTCCTTTGTTCTTTACCTCAGAGAGCTACAATATGTCAAAAAGCTGAGCTGTATTGATCTATAGACCAGACAAACCAATTCAGCTGAGAACATGCTATTGGAAACCAGAGGAAAAGAGGAGATACACAACATCAGTACCCTGAAGAGCAGAGAACTGACTAGAAATCTACCAGCTGTAGAGCTCAACATCACCTAACCCACCCCTTTTTTTATTTCTTTTTTTAAGACCCTCCAATTACTTTCTTTAAAGCCCAGGATTGGAAACATGGATGCAATAATCTAGTCCATTACCCTGCCTCAGACAGCAGCAGATGTTTCTGGGGAAGGAACCAACAACCAGCAGTAGACTGGTGTAGGATAATCTTACCCCCCCACATCAGAACAGATCACAGTCTAGTCTTCAGTAGTTAAGAGACTGGCTAAAAGCAGAGCATTTAATATCCTTTTGAGAGGGTTTTCTACTCTGGCCACATCAAGGATGAATTTCTTTCCCATACCCATCATGAAGATGAGTATCCTTCATATATCCGCTTTATGTATCAGATCAAGTCTCCTAAATGCTTAACATTGGAGAAAAGACTTAAAACAGTAACCTGAACTACCTTTTCCAGATGGAGAGAAGGACACCCAGCTTGCTGTGTATAACTTGCTCTCTGTGGAATTCACAGTGCAAGCTGCTTGAGGCCGCTGACATCATTGCAAGGTCTGCATTACTTCCAATATCTATCGATAATGCATAATAAATCATAGCAAAGCAAATGGAAATCCCAGCTCTTACTCCTATTCTTAAGGAAGCCCTAAAGACCTAAACAACAAAGACATCTTAAAAGATATTATTTAAAATTATGTATTATTTATAAGGTAAAGTTGACACAACGGATATAGAGGAAAGAGCAAGAAGGTGAAGAAGAACATCCTTTAAAGGTATGTTTTAAAAACAAACACCTCCAAACTCATGAATCCCTTCCCACCACCACTTCCCAAGAATGGTTAGTTTTGTTACTAGGATAACTTAGCTGAGGAATAACACAGCATTGCAAGTTTCAGGGTATTTATTCTGTGATGCAAAATTCTCCAGATCTTCAGTCCGCAGGAGGCACAGGAATCTGTGACTCCAAATTGCTTCTAACCTCCAGGCTCCACCTCCTGAGGCTGCTGTAGAGATCCCAGTTAAAAATCACTAAACCTGCACCTTTCCTGGCTCTTCAGTGACACCTTCTGGGACAAAAATAGACCAAACCGATCTCAGTTTTTCTGCAGCTCTTTTTACCTCTAAGTAGGAGTCAAGTGAGACTTTTGTAAGCTAGTTGTCGAGGAAATGGTGAGCCCAGAAAAAACGCTAAGCAAATACAGCTGCCTGGCCCTGAAAAGCACGGTCTCTTTGGAGACTGGGCAGGAGATGAGTCCCAGATGGCCACAAATCTGTAAGATTTCACTTCTCCCAACACACATTTTGATTTCCTGAAATTGCTAGATGAGGAGAAAAAAAGTCACACTTGAACAGCTGGATCCTCCCTATAAGAGCAGTAAGGATGAAGGTGGAAGTCTATATTGATATATCTTACTTTTAGTGACAGTGATGTTATCTTTGCTTGAGGGCAGGTTTTAGAAGCATATGTGGTGGGACTCCAGGGCACAACTCTTGTATTTCACTCTGGCAGCATCATAAAGGGCTGGACTGCAATTCCCACTCCCATGCAACCCCAGTCATAAAGGACAGGGGCACATATGAAGGTTCCCTCAGCTGCAGGGGAGGGAAACACCTTCTTATCCACTCTCAGGGGAACATGCTGAGAAGACAAGTAGGCTTTGCTAGGTAGGGTATTAACTCAATGAGTAGGCTGGAGCTTAGCTGAGAAAATGAGCATGTTTAGCAAAGAGGTCTGATCTTGAACACTCACACAATAACCCCAGAATTCAGTGTTACTCTGCAAATTTACTGCCACTCAGACAAGCAGAAACAAATCTCATTCTCCTCTGTGCATAGTCTATTGCAAGTAAATGTACCTTTGATCACACTGCTCCACTGATGATCCATCTAGTACTTTTTTGGTATTTCCATCCTGTCTGCCCCAGCCTATTTATTAATCTTTAGCTTTTTATTATCCAATCAGACACCTTGGACAACAGTTCTTTATGTGTTTTGCAGCTACTGTTTCACAAAGAGAACACACAGAGAGTGAAAAAAAAAATAATTAAAATCTGATATGGTCTTCAAGTTCAACACAAAACATCCTTTTGTCTGACCTGAACTAAAAGGAAGCCAAAAGGGCATCCTCTCCACCCAGGGCAGCTGGCAGTACTGCAGGGGCGACATGGATGCTGTGCTCTGTGCCCAAAGGCAGAGGGTCAGCAATTACATTAGTGTGACCTGCTCCAGTGTGTAAGTTAAGCTGCTCTGTGTAACTCTTCCTGGACACTGACTGCTTTCATCAGTGCACATTTTCCTGAAGTGGCAGGGTTTATTTGCACAGGAGGTGGTTTTCTTGTACAGGAGGTGCATCTAACATGACACGTTGGAGCACAGAGAATTTGCGCTTGTAAATGGGGAGTGCTGAGAGCCACAGGTGAAGCTGGCAGTGTGCAAGGTAGACAATGTGATTTGTAACAAAAGCAGAAAGAAGTCAGGTATTCTGTGGACTTGTGCATTAATGATCCATGGCCTTCTGCTGGAGGGATTCTAACGTAACCCATGAATCATGCATAGCTTAAAAAGAAAAGAGGACCAAAGAATCTCTGTGCTATTGGATCCCTTCATTTCTTCTCTGCAGGAGCCAAGGGCTGACCTCTTTGCCTCAGGGTTAAGTGCTCCTAAGTACACTGCCACAAAGCTGAAAATAAAGGAGAGAGCTCTATCCATTTCTGTCCTTGCCCTGTGGCTCAGGAGGAGTCCACATCTCCATGTGCTTCTTTCCTGGCCACCTGGAGATGCAGGTGTCTAATTCCAAAGGGTAGGGTTGTATATCTGTTTTCACCACTGGATAAGTAAATTGCTGCAAGCAGCATTCAATTAATGTTTGCTCCTGAGCAGATGGGGTCTTGCTGGGTGGGACAGTTCTAGGAATTGTCTTCTTGCTGTGGCTCTTGGTTTGGACAGTGGAGAAAACATTGCCCTCAAAACTCCCCTACTTTCCTTTCAAATTAGAGTATTATCCCCCCTCTCATAAATTCCCATATTCTGGCATAAGCCTGGATTTTTTTCTTAGGCACATCTATATATTGGAGCCCACAGAGAGCTTTTTCTGGGTATTGGGTTCTTTCCGTATATTAGAGCTTATCTGCACATCTGACCACAATTTGCTGTCACCTCTTTTTTCAGGGTGAAAAGACAAATACCACATAAATTGTAAACCTCTGTGATAACAAGAAGGCTCAGCAAGAAGATTTTCTGGCTTTTCTACATTAAAGAGGCGGGCTGTTATCATTACTGTTCACTCGCAATATTGAGGCAGCCTGACCCAAACTGAGGCCCCAAAACGCTGCGTTGTTTCTCTAAATACACAAATGAAAGCAGCTTGTGAGAGTAGTAGGTTTCCAAGGCAAAAATTACGATTTACATTTGACCTCTTTAAAAAACTTGCTCTCAGATGTCCTCAAGAACATTGCACGTTCTCTTTTTACAGCTCTTTTACTTGCAACCTTTGCCATAAGCTGCATCCTGCTTCATACCCCTGGCAGCACTGATTAATTGGGAGCTATGGGTCAGGGAGCACCTTCCCAGCCCACCACATTGCAGCTACAGAGCTTCTTGTCCTGCACTTTGGTATCTCCACCCTCAAAACCCAGGCTATGCCTCCTTTTTGCATATGACTCAGAAGGGATCCCCTCTTTGCTGCCTGGCCAGACCTGTGCAGGAAGGAAGCACTTCTGTTCCCAGGTGTAACTGTACTAAAGAGAAGAATCCTCTCTCCTGTGTACCCTGCCAGGCTGCCCAGGATGCCATGTGCCTCTCTGCCCCACTTCCAGGGATGTGTCAGCCCTGGGAAGGCAAAATATTGGCCCAGGCAAAGCCAAACTGAGCTACCTATGCTCACTCAGACCTCAGTGAAGCATGTGCCAGTGGAGCCCATAATTTGGCTATCAGCATGTTCTGGTGTGCTCACATTTCAGGCATGTCCATGTTTTAGGCACTCTTTGCACAAACATTAATGAGTAGCTCAAGGGCATGGCAGCAAAGCACCAGGGTGGAATTATAACCACACTTGGCAGGATGTATCAAGCAGCATGCCAGAGTGCCTATTATGGATTTTGGGTTAATATTTGCCAATGACTATCACTGCTCATCAGGGAAAGCAGCCTGTTTTTAATAAACTTTGAAATAAGGGATAGATTGATTGTCCTGACTACTGCAATCCAGTCACTAAATTTCTTCTTGGGCACAGGTTATCCTTGTTTTCTCCACAGTTGTAGATTGTGAGGACTGTGAGTTAACCTGCCACATGGAAAGACTTCTCCCCTTATACAACAACACCAAGGTGTTATTTCCTAGCTTGGGGTAACCACAAAGTCAGATAAATCCTCAGCAAAGCACCACACCTGGAAATGAAGAGAAAAAACTGTTCCCTGGGCTTTGTTCAGGTGCTCTACTGCAAGTGCCAGCAAGAGGGCCTCTTCCCTCCAACAGCAACTGCAGGGCTGGGATCCTGGGAAGCAGAGTGTCAGGCAGGAGCAGGCTGGAAGCACCATCTCATTGTAGGTGGTACCAGTTAGCCACGCCTGAGCAGATGCCACCCTGGGGGACTGACAGTCTGCCCACTGGTCAGGCCCTGGGCTTTGGAAAAGAGTGGAGCAGTAGTAAACAGGTTAAATGCTCCAATATCAGAGTGTGCTGTGAAAGCACAGAAGCTTTGGCCTTCCCTTGTTACGCCACAGCTTTGAAGCAGAGAACGAGGCTGCACTCCTAGAGAGGTGAGCAGAGTTCCCTGGGTTCTGGCAGGCTTGGTACATCCTGCACAGGCTCTGGGACAGCAGCAAACCCAAGCTGGTTGAAGGAACCCAAAGATTTAAAACTCAATATTCTCTGTTGACATCAATCTTCCCAGAAGATAGAACACAAACAACAACAACAACAACAAAGCTAAATAGAGGTTTTAGCAGCAAAACTGCTTTAACAGATACTGTAGGCCTGAGGAAAGATAGAAAGCATATGGAGATTCAACTTACTGTCATGAATTGGGGGATATCAGCATAGCTGCAGAAAACACCATTACTGAGTCTTTAAAAATCCAAAAAAGGACAGTTTTTTTAGTACAGAGATATGGAAAAAAAAAAAAAAAGAGAAAGAGATAGGATATGGTATCTCAAAAGAAATAGACACTATCTTATTTCATATGTATTTTTGGACTCAATTTTCCCCTTGCATAAATCAGTAGGAAAGTCATCTTCAGCAGCATATTTAAGTACATAATTAGCTTTAAGGAGATGCTTCATCCTGATTTAATCACATTGCTGCATTTGTGCCTAAATCAAATTCCCTTCAGAATCTTAAAACTACAGTGGTATAAAAAACATGTAAGAGGTCAAAATCAGATACTCCAGGGCAGAAGGTAAATTGCTACTGCCAATGAGCTGTTAGAACAAATGGTGTTATCTTTTACCAAGAAATTACACTGTGTTATACTATGACAAAGAGAATTTGTCTTTTCACCCATTTCCTACTCGGTCTCCCCTCAGCTGAAAATTACTCTGTGAGAGTCAGAGCCCAAAATACAGTCAAAATTCTTAGGACAAAAGCTAAAATGCAGCAAACTCCTCGTGTTACACTTAAAGATACTTCATGAATTACACAAATTGCTTCCACAAATAAATGAAGCAGCTGGTAATTGCCAGGGTGACCTGGTGTTCTCAGACTGTTACTACTGTAACAGAGTGGATGTTGCATGCCTAAATAATAAATATAGCAATTCAGCAAAGTAGATCAATGTGTGTTTCACTCTCATTTAAGTGAAGGTGAGATAAGACAACACCCCATTAAGGGTGATGCCTTAACATTGCTCATTTCAGTGAAGAGTAACACACCAAATTCTGGGAGTTACAAGAACTGCAGCAACATCTAAGAAATCCCCATTAAAAAAAAAAAGAGGAAGACAATTTCACTAGTTTTATCTACTGCACAAATTAGCACACTAATTCATTCCAACATCATGGATAGCAGAATGGATAATCAATCAATGTTTAAATTGCCCTATAAGACAAGATTATAAGAAGATTCACAGCTTGTTTCAGAGCTAGCTTCTACTGGGATACTTACAGAATCAGCAAGCCAGAGTGTTTCTTGGTAGCCCAGTGCTACATATCTACTTTGTTTTCCCATTGCATTCTTCAGTCAAGAGAGTCAGCTTGTGATTTTCCAACACAGAAAATCCTCCTGAAATTTTCTACAGGGGAAAAACCCCCTTGCATCCCAAAACCTTTCCTGTATTCAGGATCTACCTCTTTTTGAAAAGCTAAGTAAAAGTCTCCTTACCCTTGACATCACACAGGGAAGAAGGAAGGAAGGCTAATGTGAACACCTCAAGACTGTATTCTTTTAAAAGCAATGCCAACTTCACACATCTGATTGATGCCATGCTGGCTGAAGTCCCACACTGACCAGAGTCTCTTCAAATCCCCTTGCATGCACTTTATCATCTCCTGAGTCAAACTGGGCTCTGGGGAGCACCTCCTTTTTATTCTCTCTCTGTGCTAGACTGAACACCATGGAGCTGCTTGGTGTTAATCAGCCCAGCACAAACACACTTCCCAGAGCTGCAAGCCCCTATTTCCCACTGCTGCCTGCATCCTCCACAGGCAGCCACAGCAGGGCCTAGGACTGAAGTGCAGGATTAGGGGCATGGAAGAAAAACAGCCTTGGGAGATGAGCAGAAGTGAGAAGATGCTGTGGGTGGAGGGATCCACCTTGGGTGGGCAGGGAGGATGTGAGTTTGGGTGGTGTGCATGAGTGGGTAATACTGGAAACATAATTGTTAACAATTTACAGAAACACGATGGTGATTAGTCCATGGCATCTGTCATTAAACCTTGATGAAACTCAGTGTGTGCAACCATTTTGGTTAATTGGCTGCCATTAATAATGCATGACTAAACCACTCCAAAATACCACTCAAATGGGATACTATCCCTTAGTTTTTTTCCCATCCCTCATTCTAAGGAAGAAAAATTATAGTAGGTATGATATTGCACTGGGACTTTAAGAGTACAGATGGAAAGCCTGCCTCTCCCCAGGAGCTGTAAGCCTTCACACAGTAAAATATTTGAAATAATCTCTGAGTACTTAGATATTCAGGGCCTTGGACAGGCTTGTACTGCTACATGAAGTCTGCTTTAGCACTACTTGATCTCCAGCTAGCTGGAAAAAAATCTATCTCAGGAGCATCAGTGCTTTGCACTGATTTATTCCACCTCACTTTCTTTCATGGGGCACAGGCCCATGGCTCCAGCTAATCTGTTACAGTGCCAGTTGAAATAAATGGGGCACATGTGCAAACACTCAGGCCCCTCATTTATCCACCTGTAAAAAATTAGTTTGGTACTTACTGTTCAGTACTGGCACACATGGAGCTGTTGAAGCTGAAAGGTTTCAATAAATGTTAGCAAAACTGCCTGCAGGCTGCTGGCCTGTCTCCTTATCCCAAGAGGGGGATAAAAAAAGCAAAACCTTTTCTGGATCCTGTCTAGTCTAGTACAAAGCTCTGAAGAGAAATAAAATAAAGAACAGGAGACAAGTCATCAGAAATGCTCCAGAAAGGCCTAGCACAAAGCCTGGACAAAGTTTTGCTCTGAAGCCTGCAGTGCACCAGGGGATGCACTAGGAATCCTCTCTGGGTGCTGTTGATCACCCTGAGCTCAGTGCTCACTTAGCAGAGAGTCCATCCCTTGGGTACCAGCTGAGGGCTGGGCCCAATATGCAGTCAGGTGCTGGATATAAAAGAGAACACTGCTCTGTGTTTCAGATGCTGCCTTTTACCTGAAAATTGTGTGCCTTTCTCATCTTTACTAGATATTTCTCTTGGGCATCAGTTCACCATGGTCACCATCACAGCTTATGTTAAGCCATCTTCTTTACAGAGATTTTGGCTGCCTGCTGTTTGGAGGTTCCCCACCTGACTTCCAGAAGATTTTGGGGGTGAGATTAAAAACCTCAAGCAAACAAACAGGGCGGGTGCTACTTTTGTACATTAATTCTTCTGGCTTTTCTTCTAGCCTCATCTTCTAGAAATGCCTTCTGCAGTGAAACAGAGCCCTGCATAAGGAGCCCACACCTGGAAACATTCAGAGTCAGGACCCTGCTGGGAAGGCTTAAAGGGAGGATTTAGGAGATTTGTAAGCTTTGTGCCAAGCCTTAGAAGTGAGATAAATGTCTCTCCAGAATACAGAGCTCTCTCATTTTTTTTCTATAGCCTTTTTCACCCTGAAAGAGCTTTTTAGAGAGGGAACTTTTTTCCAGCCTGAATGAGATTGCCTGGTACAAATAGAAACTAATGTAACTAAACATTGGAATTGCAAAAAAGAAAAGATAAATGAGACCCCAGTGCTACCAATATACAATTAGATGGTTTTCACATGGGACTGTTAACAATAGATGCTTTTCAAGAATAAATCCTTATGCTTCCAAGACATAGGTCTTTTCAATCACCAGCTCTTCGAAGAAGTTCACAATAAATGAGTGCAAAGCAAATTAATGGAGAACACGACATCATCACTTAACATTCCTGATATTGAATCCATTTCATTAACTTGCAAGCACTTTATACTCTCACAGAGAGATTTTTGCCCCTCCTCAGGTATCTAATTACAAGAATAAAAATAAATTTAAAGCTTCTTCCCCTTGGAGCCTACCTCTAGATATATTTCCAGAACTATACCTTTTTTTTCAGTCAGGATGATGTAGAAATTATAGTAGTGAGAAGGGGATGTGACTTTTTCTGCAGGCTTGAAGCATTTTATTTGCCTGTTAGAAACACCATCCATAAAACCTGCTGTCCTCATCCTCCAGAAAGAGTGGCAGAGAAAGCCAACAGATGAGTCAGGATGATATTTACTGTGCCCAAATTAGCCAGTGGGTGTGTGCACATCAGTATGCAACACTTTGAGGGTTGGCTTCCTGTTTGTGGAAGCCATTCCAGGACAAAGCTTGAGCCTTTCTGAGTCACACTGGCCATTTCCTCAGGGTTACACCAGTACTGAGCTGTGTTTTAGCCAGAAGATGTCTTGCAGTACAACATATACCACCGAGACAGCTTTTCTGCCAGCCCAGCTGGAAAGCAGGACACACTGGAATCGTTCTCCATGGCTCTATGACTTCTCTGGCACTCAGGGTACCCTCTGCAGGACAGTCATGCTAACTCTACATAGCCTTAGATTTCAGCAAAGCATAAGGGGTTTCCCATACAGAGCAGATGAATAAAAAAGAAGGAAGACTAAAAAACATGTCCCTGGCTAGATAAAGTTACTCAGGTCTACAGGTAACTTAATAATGCCTGATAAGAAAGGATATACTGGTCAAGAGGATTTGAGGTATATTGTGATAAGACTTTTTTCCCCTTCTTCCCTGAATTATTTGCAAAAATCAACACAAATTTTCAAAGTGCTTTGCTGATTTTCAATTGGCTTTTTTTTTTTTTTTTTTTTTTCTGAATGAGATTCGTTCACTTACAGCCCTGACAAAATAACTACAGGAAATTGCTTCTTTCTGCTGCTCTCCACAGCAAGTGTTTATATGCACAGAAATTAGGACATTTTTCAGAAATGGAAATCATCCAAGAAATGGAGGAAGTACAATATGTCTTAAAAGACTAAACCTGCTCCAGTATTTTCAAAATAATATGCAAGACCTGAGGTGTGTGACTCCTACTGGCACTAGGGAGAGTCACGACATTGCAGTACAGGTCTTTGAGCTGAAAATATCTGAGACCTGATTTCACTAAACTTTAACAGCACTGCCCTGCAAGAGCTTCCTAGGAGTACAGAGGAAAAAGAAAACAAACAAAAAGTGAAGAGAAAAACCTCTGAGTAGCAAAGGCAATATGTAAGGGAAAGGTAAGCAGAAAGGACAGTATTACTTGAATTCATTGCTTAGGAAATTGGCAGTGATCAAGGTGAGGGCTTTTAAAAACGGCTAATCTGAGTGGTTTTAAATTCAATTCACCTCTGATATGAGCTGCAAGTATATCTACACACATTTTGACAGGGACAGACTAACTAAATTGAACCCTTTTTATAAGCACCTGAGCACATGTGGTAAAGATTAAACACTTGGAGTGAACTACAGGTATCTATAGTTATATAGTCAGTGGTGTAAAACCCCCAGTTAATGCACAGCAACCCCAACCTTCAAAGGGTGGTTAATCCTGTTTTAAAAAGGGCATCACTGGTGGCTACAATGATTTGCCCTCTGGAAATGCTCACTCTCACTGACTATTGGAAGATTCCTACCAACCAGAAGTCCAACTAAAGTTAGATAGATAAAAAAGTCTCTCAGTCTGACAAGGTAAAATAACTTCTGTAGAGTTAAAAATTTTCCTGGAAGGCTTTTCTCAGATGGCATTTGAGAATTATTTTCATTAAAATGAAGAACATTTTATGATTGACTTCAGTGGGAGTACATTCCCATTAATGCCAAACATTTAGAGAATGTTGTGTTTGAATGAAGTGTAAAATCACTGATCCTTAAGGGAGTGTTATCAGAAAGAGAGCTGAACTTCCTCCAGTGATTTAATTTGGTCTGCAACAAATCTCACTAAAAGAGACAGTTATATCCTGGATATTAAGGCTTCCATGCAGAGGTTCACCAGATTTCACATCTCTACAAGAAGGCCTTACTTAACTGAAGGGATTTAAAGCAAGCCCTCAAAGAGGGAGCATGCAGAAACTGGTCTGATTACCCTTTTTTACCTAGACAACACTGCCTGCATGTTGCTGCACAGACTGACAGCCAGCTGAGAAAGAGCTGAGTATATGACCTGACTTTGTATTTCATTGGAAAATTGCCCTTCTTATGCCAGAGGCTTCTTCACCGTCCTAAAAACAATCACATCAAAGAGATAAAAAAGATAGCTTTTCCTCTAACACACTGAAAAAAAGAAACAGAAATTAATTCTTGCCCCACTGTTGACTAACAGATACAGCAAAATTCAGTCAAAACCCCCAGTAATCTCAGAAGACATGAGGACTTCCCAAAGGGAGTCATGGTAGGGTTTTTTCCCTCTTCCCCATCCTACCTGCTCCGGAGCCACCTCTTCAATCCTGGATAAATACTGAGAACAAACAGTGATAAAACCACCTTGGCAGGATCTTCTGTGAGAAGCTGAGATCTCAGTTACAGCCTCAGAATTGCTGTGAACTGGGGCCAACTATCCTTGCATTCCCACCACAGACTCTGCACAGGGCCATGGAGCACACACTCTCGTACAAGGGTTGAGATTATAGTCTACCACGATGAGTTTTTACCTTGTCAAGTAAACTATGACACTGCAAAATATTATCTAATAAAAACATTTCTAGTGTGAGGCCAAAGAAGAGGGTTGCAAGTTTAAATGTCACGGCTAAGGGTACCCTGTTCCTCAAAGCAGAGTGAATATGAGGTGAAAAGAAGCTAAAAATCAAGCTGCAAAAATATTAGTGCTTCTAGGCATGTCCAGAAACAACTAAAGAAAGGATTGTGTTTTGCTTGAGAGAAGGGCTCAGCTGTCCAAATTAAAAATAACTGAACTCAATTTCTCTGAATTTACTTCACTACATTGCTGGCCTTATCTATGCTTGGCTTAAATCCTGAAGTAATTGGAAATCATTTAAGTAGAATAATTCATGCTTCTAGCACTCAAGGGTTCAGTTTGGTGAGTTTATAAGAGTTTTTGCAAAAAGCTTACAGTAGGCCTAAATTTGCATATTTGGGCCTTTACTGAGACCAGTGTCTGAGCACAGAGTGGTGTGTTCCCTCTGTGGACACCCCAGGAAAACACAAGGCAAAAAATGAGCGTGTGAGAACTGATGTTTGACATTCCTAGGCCAGGGGCCAATCTGGCAAGCACGGCACTTGCAAGGCCCAAGCAGAAAAGGTTTGAACTCTACCTTAGCAGCTGCAAGGGCTTTTGAAATCCTACCCTCTGGAAATCATAACCTATTTCTTCTCAGCTTCTGGCAGAGCGCACACTCCTCTTGTTAATAAAGCAAAGCATCTCCAAGGAATTCCCAACCAATGGAAAAAAAAGTCTATTGTAAAGTAGTAATTTAATTTACAGAGCTCCTGATAAAGACCTTTTACTTTGGGGTACAACATAAGGCTGTCACTAACAAGACAACACACTTAACCACAAATAAGGTGTTTATAAAATTCCTTGATTACAAATCCAGCAGAGCCAAGGCCATGAATAATTGTGCTCCTGACTAGGCATCTTGCCCAGTCCCAAAATTTGATGCCTTTGGCCCTCCCGCTCCTTTTGCAGGGTGTACTGGCACTGCAGGCAGCCTTCCTTCCTGTGTCAGTCCCTTCCAAAGTGGAGCCTGGTTCCAATCCCACATTTGCTGAGGCATGTGGAAAGCAGCAGCTGCACACACCAAAAGGCCAAAAAACCCCAGCTCCAACTACTCTGGGCAGTGCTAGTGAGCTGCCTCCTGGAAATCACTAGTAACTTACACAAAGATGCATCCTAGCAAAATACAGCCTATCATCTTTAAAAATAGCTCTTTCCACTGTGTCTTGGGTTATGGAACCAAAAATGTGTATTCTATTTCATTTGTTAAAAGTAGTTGGAGAGATGCTTTTCTTTATCTCTTGTAACTCTGGGGGGAGGGGGGCAGGTGCCTTCTGATAATGGGCCAGCTGTTAAAACCAGGTGGGGCAGTGTTTCTTATCTTTTTCACCACTTGTCCATCCTCAGGGGATATCTTCTGCTAATGGGCCATTAAGGCTCACCAAGGGCATGACACATTCCATTATCCCATTGTGAGATGCTCCACCCAGTGGGGGGAGTCAACCATTCCTACCTGGATAAAAACTGAGACATAGGAACATGAGGTATCTGGTTCCACCGGATTCCCGGAGGAAGACTGGACCCTTCTCACCATCACTGGACCTTTCTCACCATCTTGTTCTCTCAGGATCATCTCTAGTCCAGCAGAACCACATCTGTCACTCCAGGAGGACTCACTTTTGGACTGCTTCCAACACCCTGACCAACAGGGTGTCAGGTTGTAGCTCTGACTCTGTCAGGGTTTCTAGAATTTGTTGTTTTACTACTAGATTTGTATTGTTAATATTCCTTGTAAAGAACTGTTATTCCTATTCCCAAATCTTTGCCTGAAAGCCCTTAATTGCAAAATTATAATTTGGTGGGGGTGAGGGGTTTACATTCTCCATTCCAAGGGAATCTCCAGCTTTTCCTGGCAGATACCTGTCTTTCCAAACCAAGACACACTGCCTGCTACCTGGGAGCAATGAGCAGGTGTATGGAAAAGAAGCAAGAGACCCAAATGGGACTGAAACATGGTGAAATGCATCATGGTGAAACATGAATGAAATGCATTCAGAAATATCTGAAGATATTCCAGACTGTTCAGTGGATTTTGGCTTCATATTCAAAGTCTCTTAACTTACATAAATCCTGATCTTTCTGCAATTCACGTTTGGTCATGCTCAACTCTACTAATATTAAGGATACTTTTTTTTTTTCACACTGGGTCCTCAGTTCTTTAGAAGTTCTGAACTCCAAGACTTCGATTCAGCTTTCCATTCTTAATTTTGTAAGATTATGGAACACTTGGAAAAATGCTAGTTTTATGTCAGAATAAATGAAGGTCATTAGCTACAAGGAATCAACTTGTTATTAAATCTATTTGTGTATTAAAAGAAGGATCCAGACATAAGAGTACACATATTTCAAGAGAAAATAAATAGTATACTTCTAATATTCATTAGAATGCTATAAATTATGTATAGAGTAATTTTTTGTGAGGCCAGAAATCATCATTGGTCATAGCCTGGCTTTTTGTTTGGAACAAGGCTCAGTAAACTCACTTACACTTATGCATTTTATATTTTAAAAAAACCCATACATCATCTTTATTTAGCTATTGTGAGAGGTGAAGGGTCCCCCACAAGCACAAGTGATTGATTAGCCTCCTTCATGTAAAGATTACGTTTATCTGCTTATCCTCCACCCCCAGTGCTGACTCTCAGGCAGCAGAGCCTCTGATGTGCTGTCTTCTCTGATAAGAGAACCCTCAGCAGGATGCAGAGCCTGCCAGAGGTGAGTGAGGTAACTCCAGAACAACCAGCAGCACAGCCTCCAGATACCTTTCTCCTCCTGACCACGTTGTTCTTGTAAGGCAAGCTAACTAGCCCCACATTTGGGGGTGATCTAAAGTGGTTATACTGCTCCTGGTACCCAGAAACAGCCAAGGGAAGCAATTTGGGTGCTCCTACACAGCATCCTCTCGTGGCAACATACAATGCCAATATCCACAGGCTGCAGGCAGGTGGCAGGGGAAAGGAACTCCTCCCAGCACATTGGCAGAAGGCAAGACAGACAGCTCCCAGATTGCAGTCTTTGGTAAGAACACTCAAAAAACCAGCTGCACCTGACTTCTTTGCCCATGGTACAGCTCAGATGGTTCAAATCCCTGAGGAGAGCCCCCTCCTCTTCTTACATCATAGCACAGAGGTGTGGCCACATAGAAACACCTCATTTTCTCCTGCACCCACCTCCAGCTGAGCCAGGCAACCCTGGCCCAGCACTACCTTCTGCTTTGTGCTGCCTCTGACCCACATGTCTCGTGCTGCCAGTGCTTTTGCTGCTTCCTTCCAGGTGACTGCCCTGCCTCCAAAAGCACATTCCCTCCACCTTCCAAACCTTGACAGGGTCTGATTTAAAACAGCTGCTGTCAGCATTCCCTGACCCTCAGCTAACAGCAAAGAAGGCAGTGCTAAAGCTTTCCTTCCTCCTCCCAATTCCTGCTCTGTGTATGTATTTGCAGTAATAATAAAAGCTCAGGCACCTTCCCCATCACCATTCCAGATGTTACAGCAGCCACAGGAAAAAGCCTTTTCCTCTCTGAGGGAAGTGCTTGCTGAACATCTGCTCCCTGCTCATCCTCACTGCTGCCCAGATAGGCTTTTCTGTTACAAAAGCCAATCAACCTCAGGTGGTTACTAGAGGAGTCAAAGAAGACATGATTTGGTTAGGTCACAGTCTGATTGCAGTTCTGAACCTGCCCAGATCCATCAAAACTCCTGATGAAATCTTGTTCCTATCTATTTAGTAGATTATCATAGCCAATGTGTTTCCAGCCAAGCATTTATAGAGGAATATTTCTCTGCAGACCCTTCCAAGGGAGGAAGGGTCTCTGACATCCCTTTGCTCAGGAGGGTCAGAACGTGCACTGGACCCTTTTGTGTTGCACCTGACTGATCCTTGTGCATGCAAAACCAGACATCCTCTCTTCAGAGGGGTGCCATTTTCTTCTCCCTTCCAGAGATTCTGGGGATGTGATTCAGCTGATACACACAGTCAATATATTGGATATTTCTCCCTGGAAATACAAAAACACATCTGCAGTAATTTCAGCTCCAGCAGCTCAGATAAATCTTACTCTGCATCCAGCCATGGCCTGGACAGAAATGCCTTTTTCAGAGGAAGCTGGTGAGCTTGGCAAACCACATCCTCCTGCACCACGAGGGACACGGGATGAACAAATCCCAGGCTGGCAGAACAAGGAGTATCCAAGTAGAAAGCTGCACATATCCTGCCAGTGAATTTTTGGTGGTTGAACTCGGGGCCAAGCTGGACAGGCTCGCCTCAGCCTTGCACTGCAGTCTGGGCAGCCTGTCACACCTCCAGACTGGTGATACATTCTCAGCACTGGCCCTTGATCAGACTTTCCTGTCATTTCCCTGAGTTAGTGCTCCAACATCTGACCAGAAATGCCTCCTTTACCACATGGAAATGACTGAAATGACACACATAGAGTTAGTCTTGCATATTTGCTACTTATGGTTAAGGAAATGAGGAAAAAAAAATAAAGGGGTTTTACATACATTGTCAAATTAAAAATGTCTTTTGTTTCTTATGGGGAGGCAAGGGACAATCCACGTGCAATGTTACACTGTATCCCTTAGGAAACCCTATTTTATTCTTGTGTAATTTTGTGGAAGAAAATTGGTTTAAGTTCAAAATGGCCCAATTCTCTGCTGCATAAAAATGGTAACTAACTTCTCTGCAAGCACCATGTATTTACTTACAGCTGAATGAAGCTGAAATGGCACTTCTCCTTGCAAGTGGCCAAGAGATGTCATTGACACCTTCCACAGGGATGGATGCCCACAGGGTGGTGAACTCAGCTGGCTTTGGCAGCACCCACCAAATGATGCCACGGAAAAGTCCTGCACCTCTGTCTGAGGCTTGGTTTTTTTTTTCAAAGCTTAAGTTATTTCTCTTTATTTTGAGGACAAGGACAGCTTGCCTCAGCAGAGCTAACAGGTCAGGATGACCTTAAGGATGCCATTAAGAGTTTCTTTTTTTTTAAGTGAAGTGGCCCTGCAAATGGCTTTCTAAAGTGGCATCAATTTAGCAGTGGTTTTTTGCAGTAGAATTTTGTGTTTCAGTCTCCCACGTGGGGTTATGCATTTCTGGTTTGTGCTCAAGGAGGAGGAGGTAGTTAAAAAAAAAAAAGAGTGAATATTCATGAGCAGGATAAAGTAACATCCTTCTCTTGGATCAACGAAACCAAACAATTTTTAATGGGATTTGACTTCATCTCATATAATCTCAATAATCTACTGTAGAATGGGATTTTTTTTTAAATCCAAGGTATTTTGTTGGGTTTTTTTTTAAAAAAAAAACCCTTTTCTTAGTTTTTCCTGAATTTGTTGTTCTTTTTCTGGTAGGAAAAAAAAAAAAAATCAATAAAGCAGTAAATATATCAAGTCTCAGTAATAAAGATATAGTTTTGTTTTTTGGAGTTTGAGTTCATTAAAGAGACAGTTCTTCCCTGAGAGATTTGGCAACTTACCTTTGAGCAGAGGGATTACAATATTACAAACAGATTATATTTGCTTTGCTGGCCACGCTGATGATGTCTCCACAAATTTGCTTTGTTGAAAGCAAATGCAAGATAGACAAAAGGGACCACACTCCTTTCCTGGTTAACTTCCACAGCCACACCTGCATCTCCTTCTCTCTAAACACTGCAGACAAGGTATCTTGCCAGGAGAAGTGATCAAGTCTAGAAGGATTCTGTGCCTTGATGCATCATCTTCTTATCTCCCCACAGACCACCTAATAGGTCCAGTATTTTTGTACATCTCTCCTTTATTCCCTTCTAAATCCACCAACCACCAGAGGCTCTGGAGGATCGTGAACTTGGTGATTCCAAGCACAATCATGCCAACAACCCCATGTCTTCCTCTCAAACTGGAGAGCTGTCCCCCTCTGCTGAATTTTGCTGCAATGTTAGTGCTTCATGGACCCCAGAATCACAGAATGGCTGAGGACAGAAGGGACCTCTGGAGGTCACCCAGAGCCCCAGTCATACCCTGCTGTGGTTCTACAAGCAGCTGGAGGGTCCCTGCAGCCAGGGACAAAGGAAGCTCTGCACCAGCCACCTTCTGTCTGCAACTTAACATAAGTTTTCTGATTCATGATCCCATTGGCTGGTTTGTGCTGTCTTTTTAGGAAACCTTTCAGGGCTTTTCCTTTTGCATAAGGATTGCATAAGCTGCAACTTCCTAGGAAACCGCGCTAAAAAAAATTTCAAAGCGTATTAAGTGTCACAGCTAAGATTAGAGCCTGCAGGCTGGGGTGTGTAAACCAAATGTCTGCCATGAAAGAAGCAACAGTGTAACTGAACCCAGCTGGCTCCTTGTGAGCTCCTGAGAATCTTTCACAGATTTTAGACCTCTGATGGACTCCCTAGGATGCAGGAATGAGCAAATCTTAGGTTTAGTATCAGAATAAACAGACCCTGGGCATGGAAGAACTGAAGGACTTGCTCTGATTTATAGGCACAGTCACATCCTATGATAATTAATTTAATTAACAGGCTTGATATCAATCTCTCATTACTAAAGGAAAATGTCAGAAACAGCAGAAATTGCTCTCATTACACATCTGCTCCACCTAGACCAATATTCTGCTCCCATGCTGGCAGGACTGCCAGTGCCAGGAGAGCAGCTGCACCCCTGGCTATGCTGGCAAGATGAGCTTCCTTACAGAGCAGCAAAGGCAATGGACTGTGAAGCTGTGTGTGAGAACCTGTGCTTTTAAGGATAAGGAACACTCTGCATGGCAGCCAGCTGACCTACATTTACAGCTGAAGATGTAAAGCTGACCCACAGGGACTTCTGTCTGACCTACAAACACAGAAGGAGCGCTACTCAAGCAGACCATGTCTTTTAGAGCTATGAAGTGAGCAGGAGCAGCAGCATGGGGACAGGCTTTTCCTGCTCCCACATGCAAGAAGCAGACCAGTTCAATGTACTGGTAAGCCACTGCCAGCAGGGAAGCACATCCCAGGGTAACTCCTATGGCCTCGATATGCCTTGCAGCAGGGAGAAAAGCACAGGTTTGCTATGTGGAGGCAAGCAGAGCAAGCAGTGAGATGGCAGCCTGGGCTAAGCTGGGCAAAGCAGGCCCTGGGGTGCCATTGCAGGCAGTAAAGCTGCAGCAAAGCTATGCTGTCTCTGCTGCCAAGCTCATGGCATCAAAGCTCACACAAGGAGCAACACCGAGCCATAGACACGGCTCGCCACGTGAGCAAGGGTAACCTTCAAAAAACAAAGGGGACAAACAGTGCATTCTAGGCCATAAAGAGAGAAGAGGAAGAGAGAGAGAGAGAGGCACAACCTTCCCCAGGCACAGTGGTGATAGTTGCATCACACACTTGGGACCAGATTTTAACCCCCATCAAACAAAGTAGCTCTGTTCAGGTCAGCACAGTGCTGCTCCACAGTGTATGAGGATCTCCCCATTGGCATAAATCAGCCTTTAGAAAAAAGAGGCTCCCAGTTAATTAGCTGAGTCCTTTCCCAAAACACTGATTTTTCTTGAACAGAGCATTCCCTGTCCCACTGTGGAGCAGCAAGGTCACATGACAGCTAAAGAGTACATGAACTCTTTTTCCACTGCTACAGTGGTAAAGAAAAGATGTAAAAGAAAAACTGAAAGTTACTACAAGGCAAAATCACATATCCTAAGCCCACCTACTAAAGACAGAGTGTAAGTGTTAATTAAGCTACCCTGCCTATAGTAAAATTACATCACATCGTTTCATCCCTGAATGACAGTTCTATACTTTGGAATTTTATGAGACAAAACCAGAGCAATGAATAGCTCTGCTGGGCTCTATAAATGTATGTAAATAACCACAGAAGGAAATAATCATTAATAAAGCCTGGATAGAAAGACATCTCCCAGATTACTCAGTATTAATTTCCTCTTAGTTTCATTTTACAGAAATCTAACCATCTTTTATCAAAACTTCACACAGACAAGACAGTTCCTGGGACCATGCAAATGCCTGGTGCAGATGCAATAACTGGGAGCCAGTGCAGCTTAACTGCAGCATGAAGCAGGGACTGCCTGCTGAGACACAGCCACGTGTCTAACTTGCACCTCAGAGCTTGTGTTGGTGCAAGTTGCTGCAGTGGGTATCTATATTTATCACACACTTGACTGGGTCATCTTTGTTACCTTGGTTCTCAGGTAGAAGTCACCTCCATACAGGATCTTCATGGCATGTCTGTGACACCCTGACAGAATGTGTGATGCCCATGTATTGGAGCCAACATGGGACATCAGCTTGAACACAAACCATTCATGTTTTCATGCATCATCTCTCTGTTCTTCCCCCCAGCCAGAGCCTTGTACCGTAAAAGGGGAGTAAGAAGTTAAATAAATACTTTCTCTTTTTTTATATTAAACATTGGTGTCCACCATATTAAATAAGGTCAAGAGGAATGATGTTTGGTTTGCAGACCAAACAGGAACATTTAATATAAAAGCTGAATGTGGTGTGATAAAACTCCTTGAGGAAATTCCCCTTTCCTGTATCGTGGGTTCTGGAAAATAACTCAAGTCACAAAATCATGGAATCATAAAATATCCTGAGTTGGAAGGTATCCACAAAGACTATTGAGTCCAACTCCTGGCCCTGCACAGGGCAAACACTCACTGTTCCTTTCCTGAGACAAGTGCATTTTCCTACCATGCTTTTTTTCAAGCACAATCTTTTCTATTACAAAGACTGGGGAAATTACCCATGACTGTCCCTGAAAAATCTTATCAGTTCAGCAAGCCATTTCCAAATTTTACTCCTCACAGATTTCAGCAAGTTCATGATCAGCAATGCTTTTTGGCCAAAGTTAGGCCATTTTCACTTGTGGGAAATATGTATTTCTATTCATTCAAGGAAGATGGACTAGAAAAACATTTCAAAAGTGATTACAGGATTCAACATCTTAAGCCCCTAAATCACTTCTAAGGTCAGAGGCTTTAAAGCTGCTTTTGACAACTTTTAAACATTTTACCCTAATCTTGAGCCACAGCAATTAACAAGAACCTGAGGAGATGACACATCATTCCACAGAAAGGAACAGCCTGTCAGACATCATTTTTGTTAGTGACCATCTCCTCTAAGAACAGAGGTATTGACCAGCATATATTCCACGTGGCAAATTACATATTCACCAAAACCTATACAGTCATTTGGATTTATGCAACATTGCAGAACTCTCTCAAGGGAAAACAAAATAACAAGTATATAACCCTTCTGTAGTGTAGCCTGAAAATTACAGGCCTGTAACACGACACAGAGCATTTTCCTCAAAAAGTCCTTCCTAAGAAGCCAGCTGAAAAGAAAAGCCAGGTATGCTGAGGTGCTGGGGAAACACTTTATAGATTAGCACTAAAGCAGAAAATTAAATGATTACCCAACCTTTAAAGTCCTCCCATCCCCCCCCAACCCCCCCATTTCAGTTACCTCTGTGGAGACCAATCTTTTCAACTTTGTACCTTGTACTAGCTCTCCATTGTGAGAGACTATTTTAGCCTAGATTCCCACAAATTGCCACATTTTAATGGTTTCTTCACCAAAGAAACAATGCCCACCTGGACACACTTAGCCAGCCACATTTCATCAAACACATGACATGAAGCCTGGTACAGAAATACATCATCTGCTTTGGGGTTTAAGCTTTCATATTGTGCCCATCTTTTGCAAAAAGTTAAGGGGACACAAGTCTCTGCTTATATGGGGTCATGGGTGAGTGAGTCTGTGCACTTTTGCCATTTGCCACTGCCAAAGCAGAAGCTGAAACTACTCTGGGGGTGCTGACAGTGCTGCAGTTACAAGTGGCCACAGGTTGCTGTCCTACAGCAAAACTTTCCCAAGGAGAGTCCAACAGGCTTTCCCCTCCTCCTGCATCCATCCTGCATCTCCCTGTCCCTGGAAGGTTCACATGAACACTTTGAGGGAGGAAACCTCTTGCGTTTGGGGAAGTAGAAGTGAACATCCACACATGCTTTGTAAACACTTCAGTTTACATTAAAGGCACAAGCTGTGCATAATCATTATCATTTTTTGGTAGGAACATCCAGAAAGGTCCCAGACACTGTCTGCCCGCTAAGATCAAAGTGGCTACAAGAGCTACACCATAAGGGGGGATATGAGCTCCTCTGGAGAGGTCCTGTCAGCCATCCATCTGTTGTGACTGTGGGTGTAGAAAACAGGGTGTCACCTAGCTCGTTTCCTCCCAGACTGCAGTGCTCTGCAGATAATAATGAGCAAACTTCAGCAAGCTTTGCTTTCCAAGATGGTATTTCCATGGAGATATTCCTGAATGTCTCCAGCTGGTGTCCTGGCCATGGATTTCAGTTTTGCTTCTAAGAGGTATGATAAATAATGTGATTAAGAGCAAATAGGTTGTCTTTATTCCAAGGGATGTGTGTATCAAGCTGGTGGGTTTTTTGGTTATGAGTATTTCTCACACACAGAGAAATTCTAATTTTGCTTTGCGTTGGCTTTCTAAATTTCTCCTCTGGTTAGTTTTCATCTATCGTTGCATGCCAGGCATCCTGGCATCTGGATTGTGCAGCATGGAAAAGCCATCCTCACATTCTGTGAAAGAATGGAATTCGCTAGTGGGGAGAGAGCCTTTCTGGTTTTATCTGGTGTGATATGGAACGTGAGGAGGTTGCTGGCTCTGCTGCTGAGGTGGGTGCAGCATGCTCCAAGCCTTCAGCCTGGAAAACTCTGAGCTACCTGGGGTACCTTCTCCTGGCAGTGTCCATTCCCTTACTCAAGACAGCATTTTGCTCAGAAAGCCCAGATCAAATGTTAGGTTCTGTATTCCCTGAAAATAAATGCCTTACTGTTGCAGAAGCTGCAGAGCATGTGATCAAAGGATGCCATATGGGCCATTTATTAACAATGAAAAATGAATGCACCATTTGTCAGGCTGTAATTGAAACGGAAGAACAATTCCAGTTTTCACTGCCAGTGTTGATCTGGCTATCTGTATCACAGAGCATAAACAGTTTCTTGCCTTATTACTCCTAGCATGAATCCACAGCACGTTAGATTTACACATGGCTGTTGAGAGTAAATATTTCATGTTATGACTCAATAACATACTGGTGTATATGTAAGCATATTGCCTACCAGCTTCCTACTTACATACGTGTTTTAATGGGATTGTGTTTATATACATACACAGGAACACAAATTCACATCCAAGCCAACCAACAAACCCAACTGTGGTGCAAACCAGCACATTAAAAAAGATAAAAATAAAATCACTGCAGACAGTTTACATGTCATTCTGAATCCCAAGTGTTTTAAAATACTACTGCAATTTGCAAGTCCACATTCTAAATGAACATGCTGTAAGAAGAGCATTGCATAGAAGCTATTTTAAACTGTCAAAATACAAATCAATGTATTTCCACTTTCTTAAGTCTTAATCTAAAAACAAAACATTTCCAGATAAATGCTTTTTCAAAGAATCATAGTTTTCTCTTGGTTTCATTTCTACAGAATTGCTGAATATAATCATTAACAAAGACCACAAGCTTTATATTTTTAGGTGCCTTCTCTTTCTACTTTTCTCCCTTTTTCTCCCCTCAAAGTAAAGTGCCTAGAATTGTCCTTATCTTTTATCTACTCCAACAAAACTGAGAAACTTGCAACATTTACAGGGCTGAGGGAGGGAGGCAATTGGGGTGCAAAGCACCACACCAGGCTGACAGGGAAAAATCTGCCGTTCTGTTTTGAGGCTGGCTGCAGTTTGTGGCCTCCTCACAGAGACCACCAGCATCTCAGGCACAAGGAGCAGCCCTTGGCTATCCATTCCACCACTGCCCAAAGTGAGGGCACCTCTACCTGACAGTGACTGAAATCACCAACATTTTGCCTGTTGTGGCACGTAGAGTGATGGCAAAGGCTCAAAAATAACTAAGCAGCCTGTATTCAGCTGGTTACTATTTTGTTGGAACACACCAGCAGCACATCAGTAACTGGGTTTCAAAAAGCCCTTTCAAAAACCAAGAGAATCAGTCATTCCCCTCCAAATAAATTGCATCCTACTTGTGAGAAATTACTAGTAAAGGTAAGAAGATTTTCAGAAGCTGTAAAAACATGTCTCAGAAACAGAAGGAACAGATAACTTAGAGTTAGCTGCAGCTGCAGAGTCTGAAAGCAGAGAAGATACAATGACACAGTAAGCAAGGACATGAAACAATAGTTTGAGTTTTTAGGCTTGGCTGGAATAAACCTTAAGACTGCAGAAAAATATGCTTAGCAAGATAGTAAAAGGTTTTAAGCCTAATAACGGAATATTGTGTATTGTTAGTAGAAAGCATACAAGCAAGAATTGTTTGAAGCAGGTGTACATGTGCTTTTAGTGGTTGGCTAGAACAATTGTCTGTAAGCCTTAGCAATATGCTACTGGCTGGAAAACTTTTAAAATGCCCTGTAACAAAGAGATCTTTGGCCACTGCTGGCAAGACATGAGCTGTTGCCATCTTTCAATTGTCTCAACCTGTTGTGAGGCTGATGTCGCAAAAAAGGCTCGAGGGACATCTCCCAGTGGTCCCATCCCGTTTGTGCCATAGGCAAACATGCTACTGTAGTGGCAAACCTCTATTTCTACCATGGCTTAGCTTCAAAGCATCTCGTTTAAACCTAAAACTAGCAAAAATCACATCTTCACACACAGTTTCCTCCCCTTTTGTTTCCCTTTTCAGTATTACAACTACAACAACCACAGATTGCAACTTTGCAGATGCATGTCTGACATTAATACAGAAAAAGCCTCTCCAGGAGGATGAACGTGTACTGAGCTGGTATGTCAATACTATGTTTTTCACATTTGTCAAACTTAAATCTTAACCTGAAATAAACTCTAAATCAGATTCCACAAGAAAATCCCAGGAAATCACAAACACATCTATAAAACTAGGTATAAAACAGCCTCATCTTCCATATAATGACAGAACCTGTGATTTCTAGAAGGGATGTTTGAAATCCAATCAGTATCAATGTCAGCTTCCCATGGCTCCCTCAGAAACCTCAGCCAGCAAGAACAGGAGCAGGAAGGGTGCAGAAACACAGGAACGAGCAAAAACGTAGTTTAGACTATTTACAGGGCCAAATAAATGTTTAGAAGACATTTAGAACCAAAGTTTGTCAATGCTACCTGGCACAATTGCACAAAAATCATACTAAATTGTATTTGCCATGTCTTTTCTCATTAATAAAAGGTCCTGCTTCACTCTCATATAACCACAGGTGGTAACCGGGCCACATAACTTCATGGACTACCATTCCTCTTGTCATGGGAGCCAGTTCAACAAGTTATTTCCTTCTGAGCTGAAATAGAGATGGAATTGCACCAAATGAGGCCTCCCCTTTTCCCCACTTGGACACAATGGGGAGACTCCTCCTTACAACTACAGCTGCAAATCAGTGTTCATGTCTCTCCTGCACCTACAAACTTGGCCCTCCCACTCTGTCCTCTTCCCAGAGTACTCAAAACGTGACTTCAACACAGCTTGGAAAGGCAGCTGTGGTGCAGGTGATTCCAAGAGGCTATAGCCAGCCCCATGGCACCCATTTCTGACTCCCTAAGGAACCCACTGCATCCCAGGCCAGTATGGTGCTGCAAAGCTATTCCAGCCAAGGCAAATCATGAAGATGCTCGGGTTCCTCCTTGGCCCTCAGGAAGAAGGAAGAGAAGCATCATTGCCATCAACAGCTGTGGTACACAAAGCCCGAGAGAACGCAAAATTCTAGCTTGGGAAATCTTGGGGGGCTGTGTATAGCTTTACTCAGATTTAACTTAATACTTTGTCTTAGCTCTGAGGAAGCTATATCGTTCCTGCACCATGTTCTGGGGATCTGTTTGCAGAAAACACTGACACCCCACCTCCTGCACCATCTCTCCTTAAAAAACCCCCTCTGAAATATTAGAGAGAGGTATTTCAACCAAGTAGAGTGATAAAATGTTGTTTCCCAAAGCTGTCAAAAATACACATTTTCAAACTCCACTCCAAGTATCAGGGGTACTGTTAGAGTGAAACTCAGGTTATTTAGTATCGTTTTTGAAGCAGCAGGTATGATGCACTCTCGGGATTAGCTGCATCTTTGTATATTATAGGACTGCTGCAGTCTAAAAAGCTGCATTCCTTCATTCTGTTCCAGTGCTGCTGATCAACCCTCAGTTCCTTAGGTAGCAATATTTTGGGGGGCCCTTCAGACATGTTTATCCATAGAGCTGTTTGCAACTGATGTAGGTGCAATGCAGTATCCTGCCACTTTGAGCACCACACACTTTGGGGGCTACATTAAAAACATTCTCTTCCTTTCCTCTGCCCTATTTCTGCTCTGTGGCAAAGCACAACTTGCAAAACGATCCACAGCATCAAACTTCACAGAAGTTATCCTTAAAAAAGAAAGGGCACGATTAATCAGCAATTTTTAGAAGATTTGAGCAAATATTAGCGAGCAGCTCTGGTATTCTGAGTTTCCATTAGCAAAATAATAAAACCAAAGAAAACATTTTAATATCAACATCTTGCAGCTGCGTTTTGCTCTCTCATGGCTAAAAGCTTAAATCGATGTGTTGCAGCACAGGAAACAACCAGAGCAGGACACAAACGCAGTGCTTTAACTTAGATCATTGCAACAGTTAATGGAGCATTTTGTGACAGCAAGCCATTTACCAAGTACATTTTCACATAATTAAGCAGCAAACGAGACACAGCCCACGGGAGCGGCGCATTTAATCGTGTCAGCAATCAGATCATAAAGCACTTCACAGATACAGACGTGGCTATAGGACCTGCCTTTCTATACTCACCGTGCAGCAAGGCATGGGTGCTACGTTGCTCTCGAAACAATTGCTTCAGAGCCCCAGGCAGAGCAACCTTCCTCTCACTCTCATCTCGGGCAAGTCAGTGTTTCTGGAAGGTGGCCAGGCAAGATCAGATTCATCAGCCAATAAAATTGTCTAAAGCTGCCGTTCCACAGGAGACCGTTCCTCCGGCTGCAGCCTCGGGAGCAGCCAATAAAGGAGAAAAAATCAGCATCAGAGTGCGGGCGAGCGTTTTGCCCCATGCTAGGGGTCTGCTCTCCAAAAACCCACCTTCCCCCTGCCTGTGCTGCTGCACACGCTCACCCTGCATGAAAAAACAACTTGCACTTGGCTTGCCTGGCTAAAATAGGTGCACAGCCATTCTGAACACTGACAAGGGTAAAGGAATCAGGCAGGCAGGTGCCTCTTGAGCTGGGAAGCAATACAGGGGCATTTGGAGCCACGGATTGATGCTGCTAGAGGGGTGCCACAGCAGAGCTGGCTTTTTTTGTGGGGCACTGGGAATTACTGCTCACACAGCGTTGCTTCACTCAAAGACAGACAGACTTTCATGGTGGGCAATGTGGAGACTGTGAAAACCTTGCCCCTAATTTAATCTTCCAGAGCTGGACCTGCTGCAGTGGCTGCGAGAAGCCATCCTGTCCTCAGCCCCACGTGTTTGTCCTGGACTTCATTGCCATTCACAGGAGCCCTTGATTTCACCCTGCCAGTCATACAGCAGCAGCAAAATATCCCAGGGTGCAGCAACTCTTCACAGAGGAGCTGTCTGACATCCTGGGATCCTTAGGGCTTGCCTTTCCTTGGAAAACCACAAAACCACAAAAGAAAAACCCCCAAAAACCAAACCACCAAAAAACCAAACCAAAACAAAAAACAAAAAACAAACAAACAAACAACACAAAACCCCCCACACAACAAAAAACACAACCCAAACAAAAACAAAAATACAAACAAAAACAAAACAAAAAACAAAACAACCAACAACAACAACAAAAAACAACCCACAAAAAACCCACAAAAACAACCAACAACAAGAAAAAACCAAACAAAACCAAACAAACACACAAAAAAACCACTCCCCCCCCCAACCAGTAAAAAAAAAAAAAAAAAAAAAAATCCACCTTACTAAGAGTTATCTAACCAACTGCTGCAAATCCTAAAGGTGACAAGGCATTTGTGACAGTTATGCATGGAAGCAAGTCAAGAAAGGCCTTTGGAGGTCTTTACTTGTAAATTAACAATCTAAGTAAGACCAGGCCTATGTGTTACCAGTCTGAACACACATATTTTGACAGCAGATGACACATTTTTGTCACAAAATCTCAGTAGAGAAAAAGCACAGGTGGTCCCTGCACACTATTTTACTGCCTTGCTGGCATTTACCTCCCCTAACCTCTCTGAGGTTAAAACTACCTGGATTTGTTTCCACAGAAATTTTGCACCAAGTTGCTTTAACTGCAAAGCTGAGTTACCACCAAATGTGAGGGCAGTCCTGGTGAAATCCCACATTCTCAGCAACATTTCTTTCAGTCTCCTGACACAAATGAAAAGCAAATACCATCCAGTCTTCACCACTGATGTTACATACACTCACCTACATGTATTGAAGGACAAAATTGTCTGTAGTGCAGACAGCCCTTTGGAAGGTTAAGACTTCGCAAAAAGCTACACTGCACCTTGAAATGGGAAGGGATTCTTAATGGAAAACCAAACGATAAGGAAAAAAAGATTAGAATATGAAGACTGGAAATTAGATTAGATATTAGCATAGGGTCAGCAAGACTCTCATTAACAATAACTGGTTTTCATTTTAACGTGCCATTGCCTTTAATCTCTTGGTTTATATGGATATATTTTTACATATTTATGTGAGACCTCTGCTCTCCTTCTACATATTTATGTGAAACCTCTCCTTTCATTCTTGTACTACTACAGCTATTTGGAGGACAACAAGCCAAAGATGTTTCCCCCAGAGCTCTGAAGGCTGTGTTACACTGGAGGAGCTGGAAAAGAGGCTCCTCAAAAGCCACACTGTGCTAAAATCAGGCAGCACAGAGGCACAGCCTGACCAGATTCAGCAGCCTGGACTTTGTAGTCTGGTCTTGAAAAGCTGCATGTGCTAGCATTTATGATCTGGATTTTCCTTTGATGTAAATTGGCATAGACCCATGTCACTTCTCACAGGCTTTCCTTCCAGCTGGGGATCTTCTGCTATCTCTGGGAAACACAGGGTTCCATTTGGAGCCATGGTATGCTGCCCTATTGTCCATTCAAGGGCAGTGCTGGGCAGGAGCACACACCAGCCTGAAGGCAAGTGCATGCTGAGGGCTCCCTCGAGGGCCTTGGGACTTGGGAACAGGCTTGTCAGGCAGTGACTTCAGAAAACACTGCCTTGGCTGCAGAGAGGCAGCCAAGCTGCACATACACCTCCTTGGAGCAGCTGGCTTAAGGAAACTGAGGGGCACTTGGCAGCAGGTGAGGAGCCCCCTCACCTCTGGGAGCAGGAGAGCACAAGGCCAGTGGTGGGCCAGGACCCACACCAGAGACATACAAAAGAAGGGGATGCCAAGCAGCTCCCCAGAGCAGCCTGTCTCCAGGAACTTCTTCATTTTCACACAGCTGAAAAGAAAAAAAATCAGTCAGCCAGGCAGCTGTGCTTGGTGTCACATCTCACTGGCAAGCACTGGGTTGATTTAGGCTGGGAGTTGTGCACATTGTGCTAAAAACCTGGTGAACACATCCGTTTTCTTCTCCTGTGTGTTTGGAGTGAGGTCAAACTGCACAGAGAGGCACTGGTGCAGGGTTTAGTTTATCACTCATAAACTTTAGTTCCAGGATTTAAATGCAGTAATAGAGAACATTTTCTAAGCTGCCTTCTACACATATTTGAGGTGGTTTGGGCTCTAATTAATTTGGAACAGGGCAGGGAGTTCAGAAATTTTCCTTTTCTCTCTCTCTCACATCCCTGTGTCCCACTTTAGTTTTAAAGTGGTAAGGCCCATCTAGATTAAGGCACTAGGAGGGAGAAGGAAGAGAAAGAAAAGAAATCTAGCTGAATTAGAGATGGCTGACAGGGCATTTCATCAACCCAATTGTGTACTCAAAGCTTTTCAGAATCCATGACAAGAGTGGCCATGCAAATCCGTGAGTCATTGCAACAGCTGAAGGGGAAAAACCCTACACACACACACACACAGACCAAAAAAAAAAAAAAAAAAAAAAAAAAAAAGAAAAAAAAAAAAAGGAAGAAAAAAGAAAAAAAGCAGAACACTGCTCATCTGCTAAACCTGCTCAGTGAGGAGTTTTCATAGCATGCTTGTGTTTTGCCCAGCCATAGCCCATTTTTATTCTCTTTAGCACGTTTATCCTTGGTGAACTTTGTGAATTAGGGTGTTCCTTCTGGGAAAGCTACATCACTTTCCTACACTAGGATAGCCCAGCAGCATGCAGGAAGTCTATGACACTTCAAGGAACTGAAGCATGTCTTTGTAGTTAGAGCTAAGGCTGTTAAATCTGCATCGGGCTTCTCTGTAACACAAGATCAAAAGCTGCTTCCCTCTTCCCCATCTCTGCCAGCACCTGGGTATGCAGCTGGCATCCGTGTGTCCTCAGTGAGGGGGTTGGGCAGCCTTAACCTTTTAACAGCAGTATTCTGGTCTTACATGTTTTATGGGCTCAATATTTGCACAGTTCTTTAGTACTTATATGTTTTTGATATACAGAGGACCTCAGCATTAAGAGAATGCATTGGATTTTGGGTGAAAATCGTTATACACTCAACCCTTCACACTTATTTTGATCACAAAGGACAGCAGGATGCTGTGACTTTCTTTAGTTTCACCTTTTCTAGCAGGGAGTGATGAAAGGCCATATATAGGAAAAAACAATAAAATTATCAGAAGAACTCAGACTGTTTTTTCCCCCCTACCTCAACTCTAAGCAGTCCCTGCTTGTCAAGATTCCAGAAACATGGAGAAATCCAATATGCAATATGCACCAGAGAACAGGCATTGGTCCTAGAGTACCAAAAAAAGCAGCCTGCGAGAGAGTGACAGAAAATTATTTCCCTGTGAATTGTCTACCCCAGTGAGAAGTGAGATACCCTCTCTTGGAGCAGGCAGGTCAGCAGGCATGGCACCCAGTGGCCCTTGCTTTGAGGGGAAAGCTGCTTTGGAGTGAGCAGAATGTGGAAGGAGAGACAAGATCCAAGCATTGGTGTTGCAGTGCTCAACTCCATGTTGCTTTACACACTCCTGCTCCATGGCAGCCTGTGATGAGCAAAAGGGATGAAACCAGCTCTGTCAAAGCTGGGGGGTTTGTGTGGCAGGCACCTGTAATGAACACCTTCTGTGTGTATGGTGTCCTGTGATCTATGACAGATACCTAACATTCATTAACACAGGAAAGGAGACCTTAAGTGATTCACAGCTGGGGAAAGAAAAAGAAAAAGAAAAAGAAAAAGAAAAAGAAAAAGAAAAAGAAAAAGAAAAAGAAAAAGAAAAAGAAAAAGAAAAAAAGGAAAGAAAGAAGTAATGTTGCTCAGAGCTCTGATTCAGATGAAGCAACTCTGCAAGTGTAATAATGCAGCTTTTGGCCTTTAGTGTTATTTATGGGAAAAGTGAATTTGAACAGATCTGCTGGGTTTGTTCAATAAAAGGAAGGGACTGGGGTTTTATTTGCACACACACCCCTCCTTAAATCAGTTTGACACTGCAGCATAGAGTCGATGCCCTCTGCTTGGCAGCCTCATTACCATCTGTAACCAATGTAGCGCCTTATAAATAATTTATGCTGTAACAGCAAATACAGTTTAGAAGAAAGAAAACATTTAAGAAATCTGGGATCAGAAAAGGCTAGAGTGAGTCAACACGGGCCCCTCTGTTTCCATGGAATTAAGAGCATTACCCTACCCGCCTTAGCTGCAGTCAAACAGCAGCCCAAGTGACCGGGCAGGAAATATTGCATCAGATTACCAGAAAGGGAAGAAGAGCACTAAGCAGGGAGGGAGATCTCCCAGGCAGGGAGCGTGCTGGACTGGGACCCAGCAGGAGTCAAACTTGTTTTTCTTCTCTGTTGCTGATTTCTGTCCCACTCTAGGCTGACCCCTAACTGTGAGGAGGAGGAAATCTATATAAATAAATGAAAAATTTTAGCAAACAGCTGTTCTGGTGTCAATACCTTGTCACATCCCATTTTCTGCTTGTTGAAACAAACTTTACCCATGCTTCCTCTGCTGCACTTGGACTAATTTATCATGCATTATGTATGTTCCTCTGTCTCAGAGTTTAATTATTCATGAATCCCTCCACCCTCACCTTCTTTCCCCCTCCACGTGCACAAGGACCAATGGGCACAGTTCATCATCTCAAGCCCTTCATCACCACCAGCTCTCCAAGGTGTGAGCCTGCAGCCTGGCCCAGCTCTGGATATTGCTGGCTCCTGCCAGAGATCCCCAAATCCATGTGTTTACTGACCACTTTGCCTCAGACCTCGGGAAAGCGTAGGTGCACTGCATTAGACCTGGCTGCTGATGCACAGAAATGTCATCTCCCCTGGGGCTCCTTAACAACCCTCCTGCTCCTCCAGCAGGTGCTGTGCGCTGGGGACAGCCCAGTGTAACCCCTAAAAATGTGGGCTGGCCACCAAGGTGTGAACCAAAAACCCCAAAATGAGCTTGGATTCTCAGTTCTCCTCATCCCCCCACAGCGGCGGGAACCCCGAGGAGCCGCCTCAGGGCCCTGAGGGCCCTCTCGCCTGGGACGGGACACACTGTTTCTCCCAGCACCGTTTTCACTCCCTTTCTGTGTGGAGGGAAGTGTCAGAAGAAGACAAACCTACCTGCTGGGTGCCAGCTTACACAGGGGCCAGTGCTGTCCCCAGCAGGAGTGGGGTAGAGTGGATGTGGCCAGCTCGGACCAGGAGCCCGGGCCTGATGGTGGCAGGGTGGCCAGAGAAGGTCCATGCCTGGTGTGGGGCCCAGGTGCCAGCAGCAGAGGAGCAGCCACGGTGAGGAGAGGGGCCAGGGGCTGCCCTGTGATGGACCCAGCTGGCTCCAGCCCTCTCCTCCCCAGCCACACCAACCCTAACACTGGTGCTGCCTCTGGGAAAAGGTTCTCCAGTGAGAGCACAACTCACCAAGAACGAGGGACACACTGTGAGGAACAGCCCTGACAGCAGCCTGGGGTGGACGAGAGCTGAGGCAGCACGAGGAACATTTACAAGCCCATGGAATGAGGAATTAGATACAGCACAGAAGCTTTTTCTGAGAGCTAGGATCTAAAGGCTGTTCTCAACTGCCAGTGCCATGGGAATCTTGATTTGACTCAGGTGTGTCCTCAACAGGATCATGCATGGGAGCCGTGAAGCACAAGAAAACACTTGATGCCAGCCCAGTCCTTCCAAGTCAGCTCGCAGCATGCAAGTCCAGCCAAACTGAGAAAAAGTACCAAATTATTACTGGTTTCTGTAATTTAAGTGCCAGATACCATTGCTTGCATTTTATTCCAGCACCCATTTCTAAACAGCCACAGATTTTTTTTAAAAAAAAGAACAGCACTTTTCTCCTCTTTTTGGTAGCAATGATATCTCACAGTGTGGAGGAGGTATAATCTGCTGTCACCACTGCAGTCCTGGGCCAGTGCTCTCACCTGTGCTGTATTACTACTTCATTTAGCACAGAATGCCTCAGTCAGCACCAATGCCGAATGCATCAAGTATAATGTGCCTTTTTTAACTTTCAAGGCTTCCCCTCCAGCTTGTATAACATTGCTCAGCTGATCTCTTAATTTCCTACATGCAAAAATCGAGCTCTTTGTTCTGAAACCACACAGCTTTCATCTGCTGCCAAAGGGGAATCCATCTGGGTGCCGTAACTTCCACCCTTTGAAATGAGTGCTCCCCACAGCCGCCAGCAGACAGGAGGCCTGTGGCCACAATTCAGGATGCCTGCTTGGTTTTGGTTTACCAGGGAAGCGGGGAGGATTGGAGAGAGCAGGCATTCTCATCCTAGTCACAAATCCTTCCTCGCAGCTAAACCTCGCAGGATGAGGGGATTTTTCCAGGTGTGGCAAGACCCTAACGACCACTGTCCTTTCCATTTGCTTTCTGCCTTTGCTGTGACTTTAGTTAGGTGAAAAGATGGCATTTCATTTCACTGTAGAAGTTATTTTGGGTTTTTCCATCCCTTAGAGCACTATGGAATTTGGTTTCCTGTGCTGTGGCTTTGCTTGGCACAGAGAGCCTGGAACTGCTGCTGGAACTGGCCCATGATGGAGATAAAGCCTTTACAAGGCACAACTGAAACACCCTCTGTCCATTGCAACTTCTTGGGCTGGCCCCTCTGCTGCTTTTGCAGAGCAAGAATCAAATCATAAAGCCAGACACATCCTATGGCTACTGATCTACCCCAAATGTCTCGTTCCCCACCCACAGTCCTTAACCCCGGCAGGTCCCGCTTGCCTGGCCACCCTCACGCCTGCTGCCTGTGACTCTGTGCACCTCAGACCTCCACCTTCTCTTTCAGTTTCATTGTTGAGGTTATTTCTTGCTGTAATTAGTCAACTGATTCCCCCATATGCAACACTGAGGCATCCCGAGACTGTCACTTCAAAGGGCTTTTGTCAGATTTGTCACCAATAATTAAAGCGTCTCCACCCAAGCAGACTGTGCTTTTGATCAAGGATAAGCAGTTTGCTCCTGACTGTGGGCCAAGGAAAGCCATAATTTGATCACAGTGCTGGCAGATGTCCTAGTGAGCAGGGGAAACTCACTTTGTTATGCTTAGTAGCTCCTGCCTTTCAATCATGGGAAATCATAATTTGACTATTAGCATGTAAGAATTTTCCTTGCACACCAGCAAAGTTAAAAAGCCACTGTCAGCTTGGAACCTGATGCCTTTCTTTGGAGCCTGACGAGAGGCTTCACACAAATCTCTCCCTGCTGTTCGCCTGTAAGTTTCTGGAACAGTCACAGGTTATTCAGATGTTAGATTTTTTGCAATGGAAGTATTTAACTCTGAAGAAATTATTTACTTTTTCCTTTTCTGTTGTGTGAAACAAGAAGAAGCTCCACAGCTTCACTTCTGCAAATATTTGCAGTATGCACCTGCAATGAAACACACAAGTTTTCCCCACCATATCCCCTCAGCACAGCAGGAGTGCTTTCTGCTTCCCCCAACCTTGGGAAAGCAATTCATCCCCACAATGCAGCTGCTTAGCAAAGACACCAGTTCATTTTGCAAATTCTTTTTAGGGTATTTCAAAGATGATAGTTTGTCTTTGTTAACGATACCAACATTGAATTGCCTTCAAAGCCCTCTGATTTTATTCCTACTCCACCCATTTTGCTGAAAGGAACTACTTCTGAGCCATTTGCCAAACTGCCTTCAAATGTCTCCTAAAAATATTGCATCTAAGAAGTCTGAAAAATGGTAGACAACTGCAAATGCTGCTTATTAAAGTGACCATGGTTACCACACTGCTGTCTCATGGCTCAGCTGCTGGTTGTGTTTATCTCCTGCCTCCGGCCATACCATTGATTGCAAACTCTAATCAGGAAATGGTCCTTCCCTCCTTGGCAGCTGTGGCCTCAGCCCAGAGGAAGCAGCCACCTGAGTCCTCCAGAGCCAAACAGCAAAGTCCTTAGAAGCTGAAACGTCTACTGAATGAAAGCTCAATCCCAAGAAAAACAGCAGTGTTGTGGTTTTTTCTGGGTGCAGAGAGCAATCCCTGCAGACTCTGGATGCTGCTGGCTGTGTTTTCATAGAGATTCTGGCTCTACCTTGTAAAAGCATTTACAACATATTGATCACTTCATGTAATAAATTGCAACTACAACAATGTTTCATCTGGAACCAGTAGTCCATGGTTCATAGAATAATACTTCCATGTATTTCTAATATCATTTAAAGCCAATGATGTTGAGAGAGCTGTAAGGCTTTGGTTTGGCAATAAAAATTCCTCAGGCTGACTTATAAAATTTCATTGCAATGGAATAATCTAACCAGAGGGGAAAAAAATTAAAAATAAAAAGTAAAAATATATCTAATTTCTGTCTGTGAAATGGAAAGTGGATAACCTACATATAGGTGATGGATGGCTCAATGCAATGCTCCTCAGGAAAGAGCATACACTTTCTAGAGCTCTTTAGAATAAGGTCTTAACTCTATAAACCAGATAATAGAATACTGTGTAAAAAATACATCTTGAAATAGGTCAACAAATAGAATACTAAAATCTACATATAGGAGAGCTGTTTGGGGTAGGGGAACTTCTTGCTTTTAGTTCTACAGAATACCATCAGCAGAAAGTTTAAGAGGATATGATTGACATCCATATGCACTCAGATTCCCTATTCTCTGCCCCATCCTTTTCTAACTGTATGCTTGATATTGCTAAAAACAAACAAACAAACAAACAAAACCAAAAAAAGTAAGATTGGTTTACCAAGGCCCTGTGCAAACTGCTTGCTCTGTGTATGCCCACATTCCCTCTCGTCTGACTTGCAAGAATAGGGGAGAAGAGATAAGGTCATGTTCCACATGTGACAGGAACCAGAGCTTTCTTTGGATTTCTCAGTATTTCAGTCCCTCTTTTATTCAGTCCCATATTAAAAAAACATGTTTTAGGAAACAAACATGGAGTATCTTCCTAAATCCTGATTGAAACAGCCATGTTCATCATCTTTACCTTCAATTGCTTTCAAAATATGTCCAAATGGTGAATAAATAAAACATAGAAATTCCCAAGAAAGATTTTTTTCAGATGGAACTCTTCAAATCTTTATTTAATGGCATTTTTAAAGGCAACATTTTCTAAAATGAAAAAAAAAAAAGCTAATTTTCAAAATAACAAGTGGCAACATCAAGTGTCTTAACAGAAATAGCATGACTGGTACTAATGTGACACCAGTGAGCTTGACACAAGAAAAAATTGATTGCAGCAAACACTATGAAATGTAGCTTCTGGCACCTCAGTCACATTTTAGGAGATCTTGATGCAGAAGCAAACCAATTCAGCAGCTTTAGACCTGGCTTATGATTAAATTACAACAAGTTGAAAGGTTTGACTGATCCACATTGGTCACAAATTTTTCTCTGTATTTTGGTAAGTGGCCTCCAGAGCTCAGCTTTCCTTGAGCACGTGAGAACCTGGCCTGTCTCCATCAGCTCTGGGAGCATCACTCAGGTCAGGAGGCAGCAGCTGAGAGCTGTTCAGCTCAGAGCAGATCTTCCACAGGACTGGTGCTGATACACAAGCATGGGAAGTTCTGATATGAAATGTTATTTCCAGGTTTGATTTATTCCTTGCTCAAAGACTGAAGGATGTGCAAGCAGCTGGGCAGTTGCAGATAGATCTTCCAGAAGATTTAGAGTTCTCTCACACACCTACCTCCATTATTGCCTTGTTTGTAAAAAATATATCACTAGAGCTTTGTACTGGAATCTCACCGTACTTCAAATGGAAGACAGAGGAAGCCAAAGTAACTCAGCAGATGTTGCCAGATGCTTTAAAAGCTACACTTAAAATCTCTCCAAGGACCTGTGTAAAAAAAGGCAGAGAAAAGTCACGTTTAGGTCACGCACACACAGATATAAACAGATCCATTAAATGAAACAGCCTTTTAACTGTTACTCGTATTGAGTAGTACGAGCAAGCACGTCATTGTTTGCTGTCTTTATTGATGTATCTGCCCTGTGTTCAGCAATCCCATAAATCTGTTATTGCTGGGAACAGCTGTGGAGCAGACTGCTAAGCTGGGAAATGAGCACACAGCTGGTAATGCTGAATAACCAGCTCCAGGCTGGTCCCAGCCAAAGCCCTCACACCTTGGAATACACACACCATCAGAAAATGCCTAGGTGTCAGCAACACTGAAGCAAGAGAGCACTTCCCGAGGTAGCAAAGGATTATTTGGCATCAGGCTATTGCTGAGCTTAGGAGTTTCTGAAAAAAAGTCACCTAATCAGGTGTGCAACACTCTACATATCCCTGCAGAGCAGGCAGATGGCTGTACACAGGCACTCCGGCCTTAATGGGTGACATGGCCACGGCAAGAAGGGCAAACAGCAGGAGTGGAGGGAGGTTATCAGAATCCAGGAAGGAAGTGAAAAAGGAGCAGCCTGGCAGGGAAAGCTTTCCATGGAAGGACCAGTGGTATCATGTGCCATCTGGAGGCTTAAACCAGAAATGAACAGGATAGATTTCCCTTCTAGAGTGACAACAATCACCTTTTAGGTAGATACTTAATCAGAGCTGACATTAGACCATTATCAGAAAGTCTGTGTTCCTTCTGATAGCATATTCCCAACTCTGGAAGCACCACATCAAAAATCTACCAGACAAAAAAATAAAACAAGTCTAGAAATCCCTTAGAGAGGATCCATGACTTCCTGTCCATCCTGCCCTGCAGTGAAACAAGGGCAACAGCCTGGCACTGTATGTGAAGAGCACTCTGTCCCTCACATACCGAGCACCCAGCTCTTATGTGTCCCTAGAAATCTTGTCAGCATTATTGATACACCAGGAAGGTCCATGAGACATCAGCACTATGCTTGGAACATTGCTCCAAACAATCCAGCTTTTCCCTGATTACTTGGAAAGTTGGAGATAAAATGCAAATTCAAGTAACTCACTTGGGATCAAACTTTCCTCAGTTAAAGGGGATAATATGCTAGCTTTGCTTCTGGCTGTCAGGAAATTATGTATATTAATTTAAAATGAAATGAACCCAGGGAAAGCATCTTGAATGAAGAAATGGGGCTCTGCTAAGTAACAGGGACTAAGAACAGGCCTGGATTCATAATCTTTGCTTCAGATCTAAGAAACAGCTTGAGAAGGGCTCCCAGCTTCTCCCCCACAGAAGATGTACTAACGGCTCCTTCCCTTCAGCCAACAATGCTGGCAGGAAGCAGCTCCTCCTGGTGCTTCCAACTCAGGTTTTCTGCTTCATTTGCCTCCTCTGCCCTTGCAGGCAGGAGGTGGCATGGGCAAGGGGCCTGCTGAGTCCAAGGGTAAGGAACATGGAACAAAACACGAGGTTGGAGAGAGGCACTGTTTGGTACCAACATCAAGAACACTTCTGCAAAGTGCTGAAAATGGAACAGTTTGCAGGCAGGGGTTTTTCAACACCACCAGCTCTTACATGAGGAGCTGAAATGGACTCTCTGAAGCAGTGCCACAATAAAAGAAGAAAGAAGTACAGTAACTTCTCTGGTGAGGACAGAAGTGGAGAACACTGTACCTACCCACCTGAGAAGCAAGTAAACCGCTAATCTTTGCTTGCCCCTCATTCCAGCCCTTGGCCATAGTGATTGTATCTGCATTTTTTAATTAGTTTTTACCCCAAACACCCAGGAGCTGTTAAGACCTCGGCTTTTTCTTTTTGCTTCAAAATAGCACACCGTGCAGTTTTCAGGTGTTTTTCCCTCCCCCAAGGCCTGGGTTCTGACCCTCTTCTATGAAAGCACCCACATGTTCATCTCCAAAGTCTGTCTGCTGCCTGATAACACCCAGCCAGGAAGGGCATGCACCGGCAGCATCAGTACATCCCATTTATCAAGCCAAGAACAGGACAGAAACATTACATCCTCTCCTCTCTGACCTCCATCCCTTTAATCTCCAAGGCTGTAAAACTCATACATGACAAGACCAGGTACAGAACGTGATTTCCAGATATTCAGCTTCAGCTCTACTCATGTGAACAAAGGCTCCACATGGCAGCCAGAACAGCCAGCTTCCCTAATATCACAAGGATAAGACCACCACCATGTGGCTGGCACATGACCCCACTGAACAATGACAAGACAATCACACTTGGCTCTTCCCATCTCACCATGCAGTCGTTTCAGAAAACACAGCAGCTGCCACGGAGGATCACAAGATTTTAGTTTAGTGTGAGCACCCTGTGATGAACTGGAGAGCTGCTGAGTGCCAGTATCACCCTCCAGGCATGTGATCCTCCTCAGGAATGATTCAGATGGCAGCCAGGAAACTTAACTAAGATTTTTAGGAGAAAGGCACTTAACTGAGATAATTTTCTACACATCTACAGACAGGTGATCTGCACATCAGCAGTCAGCTATAACATAATAAAGATATTTCTGCATCCCCTTCTATCACCACCTCCAGACAACACCATGACTTCAAGAGATGAAAAAGTCCTCACTCTTGTTTCTCGGGAAGCAAACAAGTCTTAAAAACACTGGTCCTCCCCCAAGGCTATTTCTGCAAATGGAAATCTTTGATGGACCTTGGATGATGGTCCTGTTTCTTTACCTGGCATCAAGCCCTTCATTTAGAGATGCTACCAACTGCCAGCATACATTAACATCAGACCCAGGGCCTGCCATTCAGACTTGAATGACAGATTAACACTGTCCCAGGGAGCTCCAGAGACTGCAGCACACAACTAATTCAAGCGCCACCCCAGAGGATGGGAGCCCACTTTCCATTTATAAAGTTCTTCTAAATGAAATGGGTATTTTAACAAGGTAATTTTATTCAAAACAAAATCCCAGCAAAGGAAAAATGAAACCAAAAGGGCTCTAGGATGATGCTTTTTAATTGTTATTTTTATGTTTTTAAGAACAAATCAAACCATTAAAAATATTACAGACATGTACTGAAATTTCCTGTACAACAAATATGAAAACAATAAAATTTGTACATCATTTCAAGATATTCAACAGTCACTTATTTGAAACACATCAACTTTTCCCTTCTTAAGCAGGCCTCAAATGGGAAGAAAGAGTAAAACAGAAATGCAACAGATACAATTGTCACACAGTGGAGCTTTCAGTGGACAGCTTTAAATAAGCAACAGTGAGAGAAAACACTGTCTAAAGAGACAGATCTCAGCAATTATAACACAGAGAACATCAGAGGGCAGGGAGAAAACATTTGCAGGAATTGATCTTGACCAAGACACATCCACAAGGCAGTGGAGCATTACCTGTAGTCCTTTTCCTGCAGAGACATCCTATGAGGAATGTCCTACTTACACTGACACTATGCCCAACTTTATGCTTACAACAGTTTAAGCCTTACCAACTTTTTCCACCCACACACAGAATCAAGTGGCCATTCACTACAACCTTCAGTCTCTTCTCACAATGCATCCATTTTGGAACCTGCATACAGTTTTTCAGAAACAGATACTCATTAGATGATGGCACATGTGAGAATCTGATGCCTGCTTCTAACACCAAAATAATGGGACAGATCCATTTGTTTTCTGTAAAAGGATCTGGGCAGTGATTAGGCAGAAACACATACTGTCCTAGCTCATTTTCTGATGTTCTGCTGCAACAGAATAGAAACAACATCACCTAGCATGGAAGACTCATCTCTCTCTCCTCTATGCCATACAAAACAAGGGCCTTCTCAAGCAAAAGAGCACTTGCCACCCTAAGGCAGCAAGTTCTTGGGAGACCTGGAATAACGAATACTGGCTCTGTGCCCTGCACAGATGTGCAGTAATTAAAAGAGTAAGAGTGTTAAAGAAAATAACACGACTGTAAAGGGCAGACTTTCCTCCCTCCCAGTTCCTTTGGAATGGTTCTGTTTGGTGCAAGTGGTTTATCTTTGTCATCTGACAGCAGCTTAGGAAGAATGCAAATGAGAGATCCACTTTGTGGGCTGCCAGTTTGGATGGAGGTGGGCAGGATCATGAACCTCATGATGAGGGTTTTCTAAAGTATTTCCAGAGCAAGAGAAACAAAATTATATTCAAGAACCCACAAGTGTCTGCTACAAAAAAACCAAAAACAACAAAACAAAAACAAACAACAAAACCAAACCCCAAAACCTAACAACCAAAAGTGCACTGTGATTTGTCCTCCAGTTTTGCTCACACAGCACACCACAGTTTCACACCAGGTTGTAAAAAATTCCTCAGGATATTTGTAAGGTTACAGTTGTGCACCAGGAATTCCTATGTTCTCCTTCAGCTGACATTGGATCCTGTGAGGTTGCCAGATTCCACTGTAAAGCCATATATACTCCTAGCATTTGCAGCTTTTTCTGACAACTCTACTAAAACAAAGAAAAACCACGAAAACAACGACAAGAAAAAAGCAGCAGAATTCCAGGGATTCTGGTTATTAAACCTTCATAAGATTTTTTCCCTGCTTCATAGCTATTCTATAGCATTATTCATAAGTTTTATATTCAACTGCAATGCAACCAGTGCAATGATCCAAAGACCAAAAAACACACCCTCCCCCCACCCCAAGCTACCTAAGTCCTTCATTGGTAATGCCTTCCTAAGTCTAACAGTTATGTACCAGCAAAATAAATCCAATCTGATCCTTGACTTGTGAAATCAGCAAACGGGGGATTTCTGCTTGTTCCTTCAGTTTCTGAAAGGACCAGTCAAAACAAAAGCAGCAGTATATCGCAAATAATTACAAAATAATTACACTGGATCAGTGAGATGCAGGCAGGTAAGATGTGTCTCAGTTTTGAATGGCTAAAACAACCGAGAAATTTGTCTTTACAGCAGAATTTTGTGCAACGTCTTTTGGTAGAAACAGTAAAGCCAGTCGATCTGTTTGGGAGTGCTTGAACACTTGGAACCTTAGCTTCAGCATTTTCACAGATTTATATATTTGAGGAAAAACAACAACAATGATAAAAAGACACCAACCTGAGAAAAACTCTATTAGAGTGAGCATTATTCAATAAATCATATATTGCACCTTTAAATAATTCATTATAAATTGTATCAAAACAGGAATATCAGCCAGGAACAGGGAGGAGCTATTCTGTCCTTCATCCACAGCCCCACACATCCCCCTGCACACACATTCACAGATTCACTTGCTCTGTTTTTAACTACAGTTAAAGCTCGGAGTGACAGACCACACTCCTTTTCCTCCGGCAGAGGCACCGAAACATTAAGGCAGGGGATATTTGTGGTGAAATGCAAGAACAAAGCTCACCTCCAAACTTCTGGAGAGTCCTGCCAACAGTGCAACTACAGTTAAGTTTGACATAAGCCTTATTTAAAAATCTGTGTTCTCATTAAGAGTTTCAGTACAAAAATAAAATCTCTGCTGTTTTTTTTTTTTTTTCCTAGAGTAGCAACTAGAAAAGGCACAATTTCCAAATATAAATGTCCATTTGAAGGAGCCATTTGCACTCCTTTTTTAAATAAAAAGGAACACAGAAAAAAAATAGATCACATAGGCACATATCTATTAACTAAGTAACCAGATACAGTAGATAAAATATGTTCCTGAAACTTATAATTAAATATATCAAAACAGCCCACCAGCCTGGTGTCTGCAAATGAAATCATATAAAATTGTAATAAAAAGCTTGTGTTATTATTTTAATATTTAAATTCTAGTTTGCTGTTCACCTATCAGTACTGTTAAATTCCCAAGAAAAACCAAGATTCCTCTGTTAACTTCAAAAAGTTTTGCTTCGGTTTTGTTGTTCAAGAAGTGTTTTTAACATCAGTCTGCAGCTCCTGCCAGCATTGTGTTTTTCCTCCTGGAGATCACACCTTGGAATGCAGACAGAACTGGAGAAGCCAGACATGAGACACTGCACACAATCCCAGAAAACGTGAGTTGGACACCTCCCTTTGCTGGGCAGGTAACACCTCCTGGAGGCACTGGGTTTCCTTCTGGACTATGCATGGTAGCCATTGGCCTTCCCAAAGGCTGGCCCAGGTGTGAAGTTCTCATAGATTGCCATTGCTGTCACGTTTTGGTAGATGAGGTCAGTTTTCCTCTCTCTCTGGGATTTGATGATATCCATGACACACTGGTTTAGGAAGACGTACTGGTCCTGATGGAAGAAAGAGAGAAGGAAATACATTTCTAAAGGACACCTGATTTTGGAAGTAATTCTGCTTCTGAATATAGGTTTGGGCACTGCATTGAGTGTTATCACAATGCTTGTTTTAGAACTTATACGTATCGTTTACAGAATATAGAGCTGGAAAGGACCTCATGATGTAATTTGATCCCCCCCCCAAAAAAACCCAAAACAACCAACAAACTAGGATCAAGTTTTGCTGTCTAGAATTAGAACATTATCCTAGAAGACTTTCATGATGGAGATTTTACAGCTCAAAACAGCTAACTAACTCAAATTTACTAACTCAAATCAGCTTGAGTTACACCTTGACCATACACCTTTCTGGATCAAAGTGGTAATTTCTGTAGGAATATTTGTATTCCTGCAGAACACAAAAGCAAAGACACATACCAAGAGCACTTGATTCAAGATAATTCTGGCTCACAGCTAAAGGATAAAACCCCCATGGGTAAAACTAGTCTGCAAAAAAGTCTGCTTCAGGATTTGATTCCTTCCAGCTGCAAATGCCAGTCCTACAAAGTATTCTGTAAAGACATTGCTTGGATGTACTATGGTCCCTGGCTGCACCTACTCTGTGGGGAAGAGATGAGGCAGGAAGGAGGGAAGTTAAATGGAGAGCAATTGTAACTCCTCAATATCTTACTGTCCTGTCACTCAGAGCTACAAGTGGATGATGATGCACACCCGAGAGACGTGCTGCTGGATGGGAGAGAGCCTCACCTCAGTCTGCACCATGAGGGGCCGGTGCATGCGGAGGTCGTACACCACTCCGTACACATCCACGCTGCTCTCCATCTCCATCTGCTGGATCAGCCGGTCGATGGCGATGAACGTCCCCGTCCTCCCGACGCCGGCGCTGCAATGACATGGACAGGCTCTTCGTGCTTCCTCCCAAACACCTGCTCACTGCTGGCCTGATAAAAAGCCAGGGGAGCCAGGATGATGCCTCCTACTACTTCAGTGGCACGAGTAACAAAAGTCTTGGCAGCAGAGAGGGGTGGCTCTTGCCACCACCAAGAGGGGTTTCTCAGCCTTGCACATGCACAGGTTTATATATATAAGCTCTTGAAAGGACATCTTTCCCAGCTCAGTTTTCCATGCTAGGAGAGATGCTCTGTTCTTACGACATTTTGTATCGCTTCCTTTGCTACCTACACAGCACTGCTAGTTTCTGAAGCACTGGGCAAAGGTTTTGGTTTGGCAAGGTAAACAGGCCATGTCCTTACACAGAGAGACTTACTTTGGTTTTAATCCCACTGAAATGGAACTGACTGTGAAAAAAACCACAAGACAAAAAAGTGCGTTTAACAGACTTCTTCCTACCTGCAGTGCACCAGAGTAGGAGAGTCCATTGGATTCTGGCTGTTGTACTCATGAACAAGGTGCCTGAAGTTGATGAGAAGGTCTGTTGTCTCTGGCACTCCGTGATCTGGCCAGGAGGTGAAGTGGAACTGGCGCACTGTGTGGCTCTCAGGGGTGTTGGACTGCAGGAATAGATATTAAAAAAACCAAAAATGGACAATGAAAACTGGCTTCAGAGGAGCAACAGTTCAACTTCCTGCCACATGTACTGGGCCAAGTTCAGCTTCACCAAAGATTCCTGTTACAAGGCATCTTGTGTGCAGTGATTTGACCAGTGATATTCCAGTTTCCCCTCTTCCTTCTGCTGTGGTACAGAATACTTAGAAATCATTTCCTTGTACTTTCACTTTACTCAAAGCTCATCTCTACTGCATTGTGTCTGCTGATGAGGCTAATTGTTCAATCCAGAAAAAAATACAGATGTCTGCATAAGCACAAGGTTATTTATACACTAACAACCAATAATCAAGGCAGCTCTTACCTTTTCTACAGTGAAGTCCCTTATTGTCCATTCTGGAAGGACAACTTCTGAGACCATTGTCACAATAATGTCACCATAGCTCTTGGGTTGTTTGTCTGGCCAGTACTGCTCACATTTAGTCTAAGAAGAGAGTTACAAAATTAGACACATCACACACAGGAATGAAACAACTCACTTTTAGATAACACATCACCTGAAGCAGGGCTAGAAAGCATGTCACCCTTCTCAGGGGCTATTCCAAGACAAGAGAAGTTCTACCAAAATCATTCTTTAGAGAGGAGAACCCACCCCTAATGACACTGATTGCACAACCCTCCTGAGACAATCTACTCTGATAGTCAGCAGACATAAAAAAGTAAGAAAAAGCTAAAAAACAAAACAAAAACAAACAAACAAAACCAACTGCTTTTTAAATTTAGAAAACAGTCTTCCACCAAGAGGATGTTTGTTAGAAGACAGTGACCAGCCTCCAAACCACTAAGGTAACAACAAAATTAGAAGAGATGCAGCTGCCTTCAAGGACAATTCAGTATTGATAACAACATACCCGGGCTTGTTCCACACATTTTGTCAACATAACAATAGAGTAGATACTCTTTTCCCAAATCATTTGCCAGAAGTCGTCTATAGTATTGGGTAATGGACCCTGTGCAGCAATAAATGCCTTCTTTGAGTTATAGCCCTGAGAAGAAAAAAACCAAAATAAATACACACAAAACATCAGTGAGAAATAAAAGCTGATTTTAATCATCATTATGAGCCCTTATGCCTACATCAGAAAAATAGACATTATATTTCATTTCAGCTGATGAAGCAACTTACAGGCATATAGTTTGCATTAATATAATCACCAGTTCCAGAGCTTTGATTGGAAAGCTTAACACGAGAAATATCATCTGCAGAAAGAAAAAAGGAAAAGACAACCATGAACTTTCGAACTGGAACCTTTCAGCAAAATACTGTTTATCTAATGCATGGTTTCTAAGTAAGAAGTGTTCAGTGTGCATTTTAATAAGAATTTACCTTAGGAATCATAAAGAGCAGTATCCTTCAGAAAAAGGAGTGCCCATGATAAACACTCAAAAAACATAGATTATTTTGGTTTTAAATATGGTTTGGTATTGCCAATTTATATATTTTTAATCCAGCAAAAAAAATTACTACAGTTTTAATTACTGGATTAAAAAAAAGCGATTTATCTTTTGATGTCATGGCAGCTGATGTTTTTCCTCCAAAGCATCCTTAAGTACCCATCACTGTTCACTTTTCAATTACTTCTGACTCTCTGCTACATTGGGATGCCCACAGGCAGCTTGACAGGGCTTGAACTCTTACTTCATCTGCAAAGCTGGCCAGCAGGGTCTTAATATTGCTCATAGCTCTTCACATTTATTAGTCTGTGGTCAACTGTTATCCTGTTGTGTTTTCAACCTGGATTGCACATTTCTCACAAATGGGAAATTAAAGTTCTTTAGTTAAGGGAAAGTTCTTTAAAGAAGCTTCTTGAGGAAATGTCTCCTGAGGGAAGGCTCTTTCAGGTTTGCTTATACAATGACTTTGGGAAAGCAGCAGCCCAAATTCATTCATTTGCAAAATGATATTTGAAACCTCTGGGTACTATTAAAGCCAGATTAGCCAAACTCAACTGTTTTCACTTAAAAACTCAGCCAGTAGAAGACACAAACCAAAGAGAATAACTCACATGGTAAGACGTTGTTGTATCTGTTTTTCCCCCTGTTCTCAGGAAGTTCAGCAGCAAATTTGGGCTGATGAACACCAGCAGACTTGAGTTCCTACAATAAAAGGAGGATTTATGAGCACCTGGTCCAGCTTTAGCAACCATACAGAAATGTGAGAAACAGAAAAGTAGTCCAAACACTTGTGTCTTGTGCTGTAAAAGTAGGCATGTTAAACTGGGATAAAAACCATCAACAAAACCCATCTTATTACAGAGTGGGAGGGAGACTTTTAGAGAAGGGATTAATACAGAATGTAGGAATAGCAGCACGTTCAAAACCCACAGATGGACTTTAAAAGCCTGGAAACAGTTTTGTGGAAACAGACACTGATATCAATGCCAGCTCCTTCTGTCCCCAAGGCAGGGAACTACTGCATAAGCTCTGCAGACATTATAGGGAGAGAGGAGCAAACACATCATGAACCAACTGGAGGAATCAAAATCTGGGAGGAAGGTAAGGTGGAGTGCCAGCCCGTGAAGTACAAAGAGACAGAATCTGAAGAAGAAAGTCAATTAATAGCTCTGAGGAGATGAGAAAAAGAATGAGACCCCTTAACAGCAGACATGACAGCACAGAACCCTCCCTGACCCTTCCTTCCTGTCCTTTGTTCCTTACAACAACTGAGCTTTAGCACATTTCATAGAAAAACTCTTATGGTCACTAAGCAAATCACAATTGCTGTTTCTCTGACTGAGCTATTCACAGGTGTGGTTTGCAAATCACACCCACGCACTAAAGAAGTCGGTGAGATTAGCAACAGACTGTCATGACAAAAACCCCAAAAGCAACCCAAGATGAGAAAACCGAAGAGCAGAGATATTATATAGTGTCCCCTAGCTAACTCTGCACATGATTAGGGCAAAGATTTCTCTGGTGAGAGCTCTGACAAGCAGGCCATGCTACAAGCCCACAGTCAGAGATAATAATTCAGGGCAGGAAGTATTTGTCATGCACTTCAACTAAATTTGGAGCTGCATAAGGGAAGGGAAGGCTATACATACAGCTTAATCATCTCTATAAAAAAGGACCCTTCTCTCCTCCTTCAGTAAGCCTTGTGCATGCTCCATAGGAAAGATGATTTGTCTTTCCAAAAATATTTGTCATGAAGCTCTCTCCCCACTGAGGGCACGTACCTCATACTCTTCAGCAAAACCACAGTTGGAGTCAGCTTGCTGCTTCTTAAAGTATGACTCAAAGTTCTCCACTTTAATCATTTTTGATCTAAAATGAAAAAAAGCCATGTGTCAGCAACTGGTGTTAGGTAAATAAGCCATGAATTAATTCAGTTAATGTGTTAGAAAGTATGCTTTACTTACTTCTTGATTCTTCAGGAGAGGGTGAGGGGAAGAAAAAAAGGCTGATTAGACACATGCAGTTGTATTTTTCATTATGTGAATCTAAGACTGAAAGCATGACTGTTAGTTGCTGCCACAAACCAGTGCCTTGACAGGGGACGGGGTATCAAGCATAGCATTTGACTGCTCTGTTAAATCAAGGAGAGAACTGGACATCCTTCAGGAGAGGAACACCACACAAGGTGTCAGTCAGCTGCTTACTCCCATTGGATTGACCCCATTCCCTGGTGTATTTCATGCCAGCCATCACAGCCTACAGAGGTGGGATTCCATGGGCTGTTCTGGCCATGGCTTTCCACCAGCACAAAAATTGGTGCCAGAACCAAGAACATGATTCAGTTGCAGTGCCTGTGACTTCCACTGCGTTGTGGTAACTTCCTCCACTGCCAGCTTTTACAACCACAACATTATCTGGATGAATGGCTCAGCACAAAGCAGTCATTAAAAAAAAGAAAAATTCAGGTCACAGAACATACTTTGCCTTTTTGCATTTTATCAACAATTTGGATTGCTCCCTCAATGTGCACAAAGCCTGTGTTTCATTCAAACATCTTGCTTTTCAAAACCATGTGGAGTATTTGTGTGTCTAATAGTGAATTATGAATACTCAAATCCCTGTGGTGGCTCTGGAAGTCTCAATCAACATGATTATATTTTTAGTCTGCATGCTGGCATCTTTCAGTTCCACAAGGAATTAATTCTTCAAAATTCTCAATAAAACTGCACAGAAAACAATATCTGAATTCCAAGTAATTTTTGCACCTATCACTTGAGCTCAGAAAATACCATGAAAAAAGGTATGGACTTACTTAATTGGAGAAAAGGACACTTCATTATTTCTTTTATCTTTCCTATAAGGTGAAAGAAAACAACACAATAGGTTCACAGTAGAATTCAATAGAATTTATATAGATTTCTTATCTAATTTCTGTGCCTGTTGAGAACAATTTCTTTTAAAGCATCTTATTCTGTGAAAAAAAAAATAACAAAACCAAATTCCCGAGGCAAACTTTAACACCTGGAATTAAAAAAAAAACCAAAAACAAACAAAAAACCAACCAACACAACAGAAAAACTTCATCTTTCTTTTGGTGATGTTGCGCAATGGGACTGCTTCTTCCTGTTGGAACCAGAGTAAAAAGCCTGGACACAAAGCACATATTTTGGTGGAAGATGTACACTTGAGGGATCTGCCCCACTGGCTGGTGTCTCAGGAGAACTGCTGCTAATCCCAGAATCCCTACAGGAATTGTTCAACAGCAATGTGTCTGCCATTCAGTGGTTGCTGAATGAAAAGGAATGTTGCTAGCTTTAAAGGAAGCTCTTCCCATGGTTGTACACAACTATTAGACACAACTGTAAAAATAACAACAGTTAATCAAAGCAACTAAAAAAACTGGACTAAGGGCCCTATGGCTAACTCCACAGAAATGAAGCACTACATGGTCAGAAGCAGGAAATAACCTTTGTGCACTCTTACATCCCAGATTATTTGAACAACATTGGAATCTGAGACAACAGCTCAAACTCATCAGCTTCTGGAAATTCCAGAATAGAAGTTTCATGTGACAAGCCATCAAGCAATTAAAAAGAATGACTGATGGATAATTTAAAATCAAACCATCTAAGGTACAATTACACCCAATTACTTTTAGCACAATAATTTGAGATGTTTGCTTACTTGTGACTGAATGACTTCACCACTATTCATGCATGACGAGGCACTGGCACAGGTTGCCAAGAGAAGCTGTGGATACCCCATCCCTGGCAGCGCTCAAGGCCAGATTGGATGTAGCTCTGAGCAACCTGGTCTATGGGAGATGTCCCTGCCCATGGAAGGGGGGTTGGAAATGGATGATCTTGAATGTCCCTTCCAACCCAAGCCATTCTATGACCCTATGAATTAAAATTTATTTTGTTTAGCTCTTGTCAACTCCTTAGTTTGTAACTATGGGCTTAAACAAAGTTATTAAACAAGTTGTTTGATACTTCAACTCTCATCTGTAGCATACATACAACATTTTAATACAACATATTTTAAAATGTCTTGACAGCTATGTATCATGACAGAGAGAGCCCTTTTTAGAAGAAAGATACTAAAGTGGAACACTGGTGCTCCTCAACACAACCAATGCAACAACAAACAGACCTTACCTTCTCCTTCTCCAGAATATAAACCCCCCTATAGCGACTACAGCAAAGATAGCCAAGAGGCATCCAATAACCACTCCAGCAATAACACCTGACAAAAGAGAAAAAGCATTACTCATTTTCCTCTTCAGTAACTTCTAACTGAATCAACATGCTACAGCAGAACCTTGCAAGTAACTAACCAAGCATGCTCCACTCTACCAAAAAAAATTCTTGTCTTCACTGTCCTTTGGCAGTACCAGTATTGAAATCTCATTAAGAATTATAATCAGAAAATGTTAAATTAATATAAAATTGGGATCAAAGGACCAGTATCTGCATTTCAATACATCTGCCTCTAGTTTAACAGAGCTGTGAGAACATCAGTTGCTATTTGCTACTTGTTGCTAGACCAAAGTCTCACTGTGTCATCCAACCCCTTTCAGCCTGCCATAGCTTTTGGCTACTCCTGCAGCAGAATCTTACAAGGAAAAAAGGGATCACCCCCAGAACTAGCAAGGTATGAATTTACAGAGCAGTGCCACTGCAAAGCTAGAAAGAAGCAGTTCATACAGAGAAACCAACGGGTGTTTTGACATTATGAAACTTGCCATAATTAAGGAATCTCCACACGCTGTGTATGTGCCAAGCCGCCAGTCCTATATTTGACATTAACTATACCTGGATCCTGGGGTAGTAAAACCGGTTCAGAACATGGTGAAAATGACACATAACTGTCCTCCCCCTCAATCATGTCGGCCATAAAGGTTATGTTAGTGAAACCTGCAACACATGCCCTGTTGAAAAGGAAGGAATAAGGAAAAAAAACAAAACCAGGTACATTACAGGGTTTTAAAAGCCTTTTGCAAGATCTGTAATCTTTCATTAGATGATCTTCTAGATTTCAACAGCAGAAAACTTAACAAATGAGTGGTTTGAAATAAATACCTGTATGAACGAAGAGGGATCAGTGGTCCGTTTTCATAGCCATACATTGTGTTTCCCTTGCCTACATTAATGATGTTTTTACCATTCTGAGAATGGGAAGAACGTGATTCTGCCTGCTCTGTTTTTATGACATACGTAACATAGGCAGCTGTCTTCTTCTGCTTGAAATCTTTGTATGTGTTGTTCAATTTAGACTTCAAATACTCAGAACCTTCAGGAAAAAACAAGAACATGGATATAATTTATCTGCTGGTTTTGTACCAATTGGCACAGTGGCTGAAATGGTCATATTAACCACAGCTGTCATTCCTCCATAAGTACTGCCTGAAATGAAAGGCTGAGAGCAACAGATAATTTCAGAAATCTCTTCTACTGCAGTACAATCTACTGCACCACCTCTCTCCAGTGTTATTTGTTTTAATTTGCTATTGGTTCTACTTCTACCATGTATAGCAGAGCTTTTGAATAAAGGTACATGAGTGTTGGAACCAGGCATTCTCATGGACAGACTTCACCAGCCAAGTCAGCTCTATCCATATGTGTTCTATCAATTCTTGTATATAGAGTAAAATGCAAATAGTGTAGAAAGAAAAACCCCATCAGTATTTGTGCTACCCAAACAGCATCAGGCCTCATTTAAGGTGACACAAAACTTGTCCTGACCTTGTTCCTTGTTCTATCCTACAAGAAGTCTCCCACCTGAACTGCAATAGATGAAAGAAGTAATTTCTGCCTTTTCTTGACATAGACAAATACTGGACAAAACAATGGTCAGAACAGCTTCCCCTTCAGGAGATGAAGAACAGGCTACTACAGTGAGCAGTGACCAACAGGACATCATTTGCAGAACAGCATCACTTTACAGTGTCTGTTCTTATACCAGATGAACCCTAGAACCTTGAGGCAGTAACACAGTTGAGGCAATGTAACCTAAAAGGTAATAAACAAACTCAACTTACCAGTAGTCCCAATAACTCAAGAGCAAGCCAACTGACAAATGATCCCAATGTCAAGGGAGGATGAAGCACCTCACTTATTTGAGAGAAGTTTGCTCTCTACTGACTGCTTTTACAAAGCTAAAAGGTCCTTTTAAAAGTGGGTATAATACTGAAGTCACCTTTAAAAAGGAGAAGGCAGGAGGCTCTGAAAAGTGGAAAAGCTCTGGTAAGCTTTCTAGACCTGTGCAGACAAGGGGTGATCTACCACCAGCAGCAAAGCTCTCCTCAGCTGTATCTCTGCAGCAACAGGATGCACAGAAATTCTTCTAAGGCACTAACTTGGTCTCATTAAAAGCAGATGAGGTTGCAATTAACTCAGCTGCCTAGAACTGAGTGTTCAATACTACCTGAGATATGTCTTGTCTTGTCCCTAGCTTCCATTCCAATAGGATGTATATCCCTGGTTATACCTGCAGCTCCTTGTAGATGCCTTGAATACCACCCTATGACATTTCAAGCAGCCTTAGATACCATTTCTTACACAAGAGAATAAAGCCCCCTCTGTCTGTCCTAAAGGAAACCATGACTGGTTTAGAACAGAGAAACACATCTCAAGAACATTTGTGCTATTTCAACAATAAAGCTGAAGAGATGCTTGGCTGTAAGGCTGTCTTCTGCTCCCATCAAAGCACTCACTCTACATTACAAATGTGGGCAAACTTCCTCCCTTATTTCTCTCAGCCACATCCTACAAATCCTCCTTGAATACCTTCCAATCCCTATCACACTGAAAAACACATAAATCTCCTTGTAACTAACCAGGACTGGCTGAAGTTACAAGCAGAGCTGCATGTAAGAGACTGGCATTCAAATCAGCAATTCTAGGGCAGCTGAGTAGGCATGTGAAAAACAGGAATTTTCTGCACTGATGTGATGTAACAATATATATATACACACACATATATATGCACACAAACATGCATTTCTTGGATGTATATTGCATGGAAAACCACTGAAGGGAGATCTATAAGCAAAATTCTGCAAAATCAATCTCCAGCGTTGTAACAAAGGATAAGCATGACTGTCAACTCCCACTTAGCAGACTGTCCCCACCAGGTGCCTTATTCCTCCAGTGCACTGACAAAAATGAACAGTTGCTCAAGTGGAACCTATGCTGCAAAACTAAGTTCCTTAATGTAATGATTTATGTATGTAACCTAAGAGGTAGGTTACATACATAGACATTCACCTATCAGAGACATTTCTCAGTTCTGATGCTTTAAATAGACAAGTCTGATACACTACCCTCTAGTTTTTCATGGCATTTAACTTCCATTAATGCTGTCAATGATATTTAAGCCTTCCACCCACAACCCATCTCTCTTAGTTAAAAGTGTTTTGAGTAAAATCAGGAAAAAAGTTCTTTTCCTTTTCAGACCTTACTGCAGACATCTTTCAGCTAAAGAAGGAAGGGGGAAAAACATTCCATATTCCAAAGCTGCTTCTATTAGCAGCTCTGGAAATTATTCTGTGGGGAAAGAAAAGATACTACACAACCTTGGGGAGGGGAATCACTGGCAAATCAAGGTGGCAACAGCAGAAGGGCAATACATATGAGATTTATGCACAAAGATAAGTCAGGCAGGAAAAGACTGAGTGAAAACAGGCACCTGCTGTAAACAAGGTGACCTGACTTCAAGCACGGTATTTGCCTCACAGTTCCTGAGAAGTAATTGAAAATTCTGCATCTGCTTTTTCTTTATCTGTTAAAACACAGTGTGTTCAGAGTGTAAAACACCGTGCTGTCTGGTGAACAGTTTCAGCTGCACAATAACACCATAAACATCTTACTTTGGCCTTCTGTTGTAATCATTATCGCGTAGGCTTCCAAGGGACCATTCAGCGAATCGAAATCGGAGAATTCGACAGACAGCGAGCTGTGACTGACAGCCTTGACTGAAGGAGCTTCCCTTGGAGGAGGTGGGTCTATCAACAAAAAATATTTTTTTTTAGTTGCATTAAGCACTGACAAAAGTTTCCCAAACAAGAAAAGGCTGTGATAACCAACACTCTTCACACAATACATATTTATTGTGCATCACATTAGACTATGAATTAATGTAGTGTTTTATTCATAATCTGCAGGCTGATAATGTAGTGCACACCAAGCCTGGTATTCTGCAATCATGAAGTTAATTTTTTTTGTCCTACAAGTATCTTTCATTCTTAATCTTATTCTTAGTCAGATCTTAACGCTTACCAGTAATGCTGGTGTGACACAACCTGTCCACTGGAGAGCTTTCAGAGCCACTTGAAAGAGTTATGATAGTAACATTATAGGTGCTGAAAAAATTCAAACGTGCTGTTTGGAAGGTTTGCTCAAAGCCTTCTGCCGTGCAGTGTGGAGCCAATTCTTCCTCTGAAGTATTAGATATTTTAATTCTGAAGCCAGAGTTGTTACCAAAAGGACATTTCCACTTCAGCATTAGGAAAGGCTGCTTGGCCACTGGTTCACACCTAAATGAATTCACTGAGAGAGGTACTGCCAAAAGAAAAAAGAAAAACAAAAGAAAAAAAAGAGTAAGAAATCAAGCCATGCCCTTAACAGAAAAAGCTGTCTATTTGTACGTTAAGTGTATAAACGCTTGTAAAGCTTCAGGATTCCCTTCCCCTTTTAAAAAGATGCCTGCATGGCACCTACTGCCTACACAAGGACATGTTACCCTATGAGGAAGACAACTATTTAACACAGTACACAGACCTATTCTGTGCTCTTTACCTCCTCTACAGGCAGGTTTACTAGGAAAATTTAGGCTGAGTATCGATCAAGATCAGCAACATTTTCAAAATACTGTTCAACCCTTTAACATATTACTCTAAGAACATTTTTAGACTAGTATGTAGGCTGCCACTCAATCCCTCTATAATTATGTAAACCTCTTAGTGGCCAACAAGAAAGAAGAAAATTAATCTCTGTCCATTAAGAGCACATCAGCAGCCATCCTTAAAAGCAGCAACTATAACAAGTCAAGTTTGGGTGAGAGTCTTCTCAGATATGATATAAAACCAGCAACCTTACGACCTTATGATACAGAATGATACTTAAAAAGTAATGTAGCACTAACACTGAGAAGAAAGGTTCCTCTAAACTAAGCATCATGTAAAACTTGCAACAAAGCACATACAATCTACAATTACAACACACACCAAATTAATTTCCTTCCTTCCGGTAAGGAAGTATTTGGTACTTTCAAATGCAGGGTTATAGACTCATCTATTAAAATATTTTGTTGTTAGAAGGGGTATTATTTTAAGAAACTAAGAAGAAGCACAATTGTGTACCAGAAGAAACAGATTTAGTAAAAATAGATGTGAGTGAGTAGGACTTACTTCTACTGCATTTTATAAATATTTATTTTTCGTCAGTAACACTGCCAGCTGTTCCTACAAATATGGTGAAATTATAGGAGATTATAGACAAGCCCTGGAACACAACACCTCTAACACCTAATGATAATGGATGCCTAGTTTCTAGAGGAGTCATGACTTTTGATCTCTGTCCTGCAGAAATAGTTAGATGAAGTATAGTCTATCCCAATATGGAAAAGAATGCTGGGCTCTGTGAAAGTCATGAGGAGACTCCAGAAACACTCAGGAATATTTTGCAACAGACAAAAAAAGGCAGAGGCACAACCATGCTTCTATACTTTAGTCAGACTGAGAACTTCGAGCAGCCAAGCAGCACTTTCAGAGTAGCAGCAACTCTCCAAGTTCATCTCAGAGCTCCTCTAGAAAATCGGCTCGCCAGATTCATTTCACCTCAGTCAAAATGGGACAAAACAAAGGCAAGGACAAGGAAGCACATGATCACAACAAGGAGGAGAACAGTCACAATGCCTAAGGTGAGGAATGCAGAAGTAACTCAGCCTTCTCCTGTCTGCTGATGGGCTGAGCAAAGCAGCAGGGCTGACAGCCACAGCATCCAGTGCTGTCCAAGCCCAGCTGCACCCATGGCCCTCCAAAGCTGTAAGCTGCCCAGGCACAATGCACACTCTGTGGGAGGCCTTCACATTAAGAACCTGAAGGCCTCACCCAGAGGAAACAGAGGGCAATACAACTCCCAGCACAGAACCTCCTTCCACACATTACCATTGCTGACTCCAGGTAGGCTGTGTGCAGCACTTCTGCATAACATTATATTGTATTTCAAACCCTGGGCAGGTGGGCAAGAGGCCTGTACTGCACAGCAAAGCACAGACCACCAGCAACAGCGATGCAAGAAACTGTGACTTACTTGTATACAGGCCTATGGGCACTCCTTCTCCTTCTGTCTTATTATCAGCTGCTACAGCAGAGACACTGAAGTTGTACATTGTCCCAGGGATCAAGTCTGTAATTTCTGCTTTGGTGTCATTGAACGTCAGGGTCCTCACAACTGTACCATTGACAAACCGTATCCTGTACGTGTAGCTGTCAGAAGCACTGTCATTCACCATCCATTTCAAGGTGACAGAAGTCACACCAATGGATTCTGCCTCCAGATCAAGAACCTGGCTGGGCCCTGTGAAAGGCAAAGCAACAACTCATTAACCTGCAAGAACAGCTGCTCACAGACAACAGCCACACCAGGGCCCCACTTCCCTCACAACACTCCTGGGCCACAGTGCAGGAGCACCCCAACAAGGTCACCAGGCATTCCTGGAGCCTGTTGTACCAGAGGGCAGCTAAGAGAATTGATGGAATGCAACCTTGAGCAGAATTCATCTCCCTTTGACACTCTAAAGCAGAATATATCATTACAATGACAGAGCTCCCAGGATTTTGCTCAGAAATTCAGAGATGTTGGTCCAGAGAGATACAAAGTTGTAGAGGGACTAGGGAAAGGGGGTCTATCTGTGTACAGTGAAAGGTAAGGAACTTCAAATATCACTAAAAGAGGAACAGAGGTCATGAAAAGTGACAAAGAAGCAATTTGCCTAGGTCATGTCATGAATGCACTCTGAGACAGTATTATCCAAAGTTTATTCTGTTCCAGCCCCAGGGCCCCAAATCACAATATCTATATATGGGAGCCTTTTAAAAGAATGCTCTGAGGCCCTGATCCTCCAAGAAGTGAAGGGAACAGAGCCACCCACAAACATCTCAGGCCAAAGAGGAAGTTCTTGGGAATAGTTCATTGTGCCACAGGCCTTGGTGACCAACTGCAACAATCATTGCTTTTGAGGTATTTGTTTTACTCTGGTTTTTCAAAGAAGGCTATGTCTCTTTTACACATGTATCTCTGACTGCAGGCACAGCAAAGCACACACCTCTGCCTGCAAAAGAGTCTTAAATTACAACCTTTGTGCAGGTGAGCAGAGCCTCATGCTGCAGATTAAAGCACAGACCACCAGCAACAGCAATGCAAAAATCTGTGACTTACTTGTATACAGGTCTATGGACACTCCTCCTCCTGTCTCATTACCAGCTACTACAGCAGAGACTGTGAAGTTGTACATTGTCCCAGGGATCAAGTCTGTAATTTCTGCTTTGGTGTCATTGAATGTCAGGGTCCTCACAACTGTACCATTGACAAACCGTATCCTGTACGTGTAGGTGTCAGAAGCACTGTCATTCACCACCCATTTCAAGGTGACAGAAGTCACACCAATGGATTCTGCCTCCAGATCAAGGACCTGGCTGGGCCCTGTGAAAGGCAAAGCAACAACTCATTAACCTGCAAGAACAGCTGCTCACAGACAACAGCCACACCAGGGCTTCACTTCCCTCACAACACTCCTGGGCCAGAGTGCAGGAGCACCCCAACAATATCACCAGGCATTCCTGGAGGCTTTTGCATTAATATGAAACTGAGGAGGGGCCATTTCAACCAGGACTCATTTTCCTTTCACAGGCAAAGGCCACCCTGGTGACCTTCCACCAGCACAGGCCACCCCAGTGCTACCACCTGCAGGGTTTCACCTGGCAATCCAAAAAGGTAGGCAGGAAGGAGAGAGGAGTGAAGAGGAAAGACACTGGTGGTGCAACCTTGTACAGCAAAAATAAGGAAGATGAACTATCACTAGGAGAGGATTAGCAGTTATGAACCAGACACTCTTCTCCAATCCTCATGCCTGCACTTCACTCCCATAGAAGAGAAACCATCTCCAGACCCTCTGGAGACACTCTCTCCAGCCCCCTACTCTTCCTACATCTTTAAAAGAGGGCAATTAGCAATTACAGACAGCACAGGGGAGACTTTTGGGCATTGACTGGTCAGCTAGGATCAGATATGCAGGCACATTTCAGGAAAACACAAATGACAAGAACAGCCAACTATTTTCTTTCAAATGCACTCTGTGGAATGATCAGGCTGAACTACTGCCTTGCAAACCAGCTCCAAAATGGCCCCTCCAACACCACATGTCAAGACTTTTAATACTCAACATGGCACGGTGCTGAACAGCCAAAGCTGTTATCCTGATCTAGCACTGCTTGAATCTCTCTCCTGGCTGCACCACAATGGCAGCTATAGGCCCCCAAATCACACATGTTCACCTGACACAACGTCAGGGTGAGCTCATGGGAGCCCCTTAAAATGAGAATCTCAGACCCCCATACTCCAGGAAACAAATGCAAATGTCCCTTTTCCAAATTTGCAAGATATCAGTGCTCAGGGAAAAGTCTCTTCTCTTTGCTGACAGTCTTGGAGCAAGCTTTACCAACAGCTTTCTACCAGGGCAATTCTGCTTCTACACTAATATCTGATGCTTGGAGATTGGCCATCTCCAGATTCAGGATGGAATCATCACCCCTGCCTGCAGCAGTCTTAAACTATAACTTTTGGGCATGTGAGCAGAGCTTCATGCTGCAGATCAAAGCACAGACCACCAGCAACAGCAATGCAAAAATCTGTGACTTACTTGTATACAGGTCTATGGAATTTCCTTCTCCTTCTGTCTCATTATCAGCTGCTACAGCAGAGACTGTGAAGTTGTACATTGTCCCAGGGATCAAGTCTGTAATTTCTGCTTTGGTTTCATTGAATATCAGGTTCTTCACAACTGTATCATTGACAAACTGTATCCTGTACGTGTAGGTGTCAGAAGCGCTGTCATTCACCACCCATTTCAAGGTGACAGAAGTCACACCAATGGATTCTGCCTTGAGATCAAAAACTTGGCTGGGCCCTGTGAAAGGCAAAGTAACAACCTGTCAAAAATAGAAGAAGAAAGAAGAGCCACAGCCACATTTCCCTATTCCACACAGAACGAGCATCCCTTGGAGCCAACCATCTCTTTCCTGTTTCAGGCATTCATGCTGAGGCATCTCTGGAAAGGTCATAGGAGCTTTGGGGGATATTATACTTCATTTCACATTTACCAATTACTTGTTTCCACAGTGGTTTTCCAGACAGAGAAACAGATGGAAATCAGGGAAGGAAGCAGTCCAAGCTGATCTTGGTGTGTTAACTCAAAATTATGCCCATGAGCCTCAATTTAAGACCTTCAGCTTAAACTCTCCTCAACATCAGGTGAAAGAAACGGGCTGCTTGAGCAGGTCCAACAGCTGACACACCTTAGAGGGCTGTGTCTGCAAGCCTGACTCGGCAACAATTCCAGACAGATAAAACTCACCTCAGACAGCTTAGACAAGCTTATCACCTTAATAGCAGCTCCAGGACACACTCCTCTAAATTGCTTTGTAGAGACATTGCCTGTTCTCTTACCATTTCTGAGCTACACACAAAAGTAGCGTCTCCTCCTATCCCATCTATCTGGTGTGGGAAAAAGGTGCCCTGGCACCAACAATATTGGCACCACACTTGATAATGCAATCCTAGGAAGTGAGGCAGTCACAGCCCACAGGAACCTCAGGCCCCAGACTCTGCAAAGAGCTCAAAACAACCTTTACAAACAAAAAGCCTCCATGACCATGGCACCACATGGCTGCACACCACACCTTTTGGTAGCAGCTGTGATAACCCCCTCCCACAGGTGTTGTGAGGGGTCTATTCAGCCCTCAAGTGTCTAGGAAAAGTCATGCTGTGGGAGCAGCTGGATCTCCACATAGTCTTGAGCAGACATGCTGATGAAATAACTGATTTACAGACGGCACATGCAAGCACAGAGAATTTCAGTCCTTTTGCAAAGACTGCTGCATCATGCACACACACAGATGGAACAAAAAAGCAACATCACAACAAGAAATAGGAAAAGCTGGAAATGGAAAGTAAGAAAGCAGAGCAATTTGGTACAAACAGCACGGTTACTTCAACTGGGGGCACCAGTTCCTTACTTGTATACAGGCCTATGGACACTCCTTCTCCTTCTGTCTTATTATCAGCTGCTACAGCAGAGACTGTGAAATTGTACATTGTCCCAGGGATCAAGTCTGTAATTTCTGCTTTGGTGTCATTGAATGTCAGGGTCCTCCCAACTGTACCATTGACAAACCGTATCCTGTACGTGTAGCTGTCAGAAGCGCTGTCACTCACCACCCATTTCAAGGTGACAGAAGTCACACCAATGGATTCTGCCTTGAGATCAAGGACCTGGCTGGGCCCTGTGAAAGGCAAAGCAACAACTCATTAACCTGCAAGAACAGCTGCTCACAGACAACAGCCACACCAGGGCTTCACTTCCCTCACAACAATCTTGGGCCACAGTGCAGGTGCATCCTAACAACGTCACCAGGCATTCCTGGAGCCTGTTGTACCAGGAGGCAGCCAAGAGAGAACTGAAGACAAGCCATTCTGAATGGCATTTACCTCCCTTTGACACTCCAAAGGAGGAGCTTTGGTTACCACTGAAGCAGAGCTCCCAGGGAACCCAGAAAGGTGGACAGGAAAGGGATGGTTATGGTTGGCAAGGCAGGCAATTTCAGGTTTGGTTTATTGGTTGGTTTTTTGTTTAGTTGTTGTTGTGGAGGACTTTTTGTTTTAGGGTGGGAGGCTAGAGGGGATTTGCTGTTTAATAAGTAAATCAGTCAATCAAGGCTCTGTGTCTTCTATACATGAACCACTTATTCCCAGCATCTGGCCCAGGTAAGGCTCCTATTAAATTACAGCCTCAGGCAGGTGAGCAGAGCCCTGTCCTGCACAGCAAAGCACAGACCACCAGCAACAGGGATGCAAAAATCTGTGACTTACTTGTATACAGGTCTATGAAACTTCCCTCTCCTGTCTGATTATCAGCTGCTGCAGCAGAGACTGTGAAGTTGTACATTGTCCCAGGGATTAAGTCTGTAATTTCTGCTTTGGTGTCATTGAATATCAGGGTCTTCTCAGGTGTATCATTTGTACCATTTACAACCTCTATCCTGTACGTGTAGGTGTCAGAAGCGCTGTCACTTATCACCCATTTCAAGGTGACAGAAGTCACACCAATGGACTCTGCCTTGAGATCAGCAACCCGGCTGGGCCCTGTGAAAGGCAGAGTAACAACCTGTCAGCCTGCAAGAACAGCTGCTCACAGACGTGGACACAGGAAACACAGCCACACCTGTGCTTCACTGGGCAGGTAAAGAGAACTGAAGACACATCATTCTGAGGGACATTCATCTCCCTTTGACACCCCAAAACATAAGCACAGGCCATCACAGTGATTGAACTCCTAAGGCTTCCCTTGGGAATATAGAGGTCAGCAGGAATAAGGTAATGTGGAATGGAATATTTACTTAGAAGGGGCCTACAACTACCCTCATCCCCCTACCTGACCACTTCATGCCTCACCAAAAATTAAAGCGTATTACTGAGAGTACTGTCCAAATGTCTCAAACACAGAATGGCTTGGGGCACTGACCACCTCTCTAGGAAGCCTATTCCAGTGTTTGAACCCTCTCTGTTAATAAAAAAATGCTTCCTAATGTCAAGCCTAAAACTCCCCTGAATCAGCTTTGAACTGTTCCCACTCACCATATCCCTGGACACCAGAGAAGAGCCTTCAGCTGCTCCCTCTCCATTTCCCCTCCTCAGGAAGCTGAGAACAATGAGGTCATCCTCAGCCTCCTTTTCTCCAAACTGGATAAACTCAAAGTCCTCAGCTTCTCCTTCCAGGACAGGCCTTCCAGCCCTTTTAACAGCTTTCTTGCCCTCCTCTACAGGCATTCAAGGACCTCCACATCCTTCTTCAGTTGTGGGGCCCAGAACTGCACACAGTACACATTCAACTCCTGCAACAATACCTTTGATAAATATGTTGAGCAGCCCTAGGATTGAGCCCTGAGGACAGCACTGGTGACTGCTCACCAACAACCCCACTCACTGGAACCCTGGGAGCCCTGCCCTGCAGCCAGCTCCACACCCAGCACACCATGAACCCCCTCATCCCACTGCTGGATAATTTGTCCAGAAGGATGCTGTGAGGGACAGTACCAAAAATCTCACTAAAATGCAGAAAAACCACATTCACCACCTTCCCTTCTCCAGCAGGTGGGTGACCTTACCACAGAAAGATAAAATTAATGAAATGGGACTTTTCCTTTGTGACTTGTGTTGATGACACCTGATGACTGCACTGTTCTTTAAACAGCTTTCAACATTACTCATTATCTTCTCCATAGTTTTTCCAGGAACTGGGGCTGGTCTAACAGGCCTGCAGGCTCCCAGGTCTTTGCTCCCACCCTCCTGGCAAAGAGGAATAACAGTGGCTGGCAGAGACCTCCCCAGGCTCCCAAGGCCTTTGGTAGCTGATGGAGAGGGGTCCTGCTGTAACACCAGTGAGATCCTTCTGTACTCAGGGATGAATCCCAACAGACCCCATGGCCTTGTGAACATTCAGCTGACACAGGTGGTCCCTCACAGTTTCAGTGTCCACAAGGACAAAGCCAATGTCCCAGCACTCATGGGCCTCCAGCTCTGGGGATTGGGCTGACCAAGGTCTGTCAGTACCACCAAAAACTGAGGCAAAATACACATGGAACGCCTCTGCTTCTTCCCTATCCCTATTAGGCACGTGACCATCTTCAACAAGGATCAGTCCAATGTTTTCTTTACACCTCCCCTTGCTATTAATGTATTTCAAAAAGCCTATCTTGTTATCTGAAACAACACTGGCCAGTTTCAACTGTAATTGAGCTCTGGCCCTTGGTGTCTTCTCCTGCATAGACAGATAAACCAGAGCTCTGTAATCCCCCTGAGAAGGCTGACCTCACTTTCAGAGCTCATACAATTTCTTCATCCTCTTGAGCTCCACAGGGAGTTTGCTGTTCATCAAAGCTGGTTTTCTGCTCCAATCGCTTGACTTGTGACATAGTGAAATTGCCTGTTCTGTGCTTCTACAAGCCAGTTCCTAAAAACTGAACAGTGCTCATGGATTCCTAAGCCCTCAAAAGCAGATTCCCAGGGTAGTCTGCTAAGTAGTGCCCTGGATAACTTAAACTTGGTTATCCTGGAGTCCAGGGTAGCAACTCTGCTGTCCCTTTTTATTTATTACACTTCAAATTTGAAACTCAGTTATTCAATGTTCACCATAGCCAAGTCAGCCACCTACCATCTCCCATGAGTCCGACTCTATTCAAAAACACCAATTCTTGGAGAGCATCCTTTCTAGTTGGCTCACTATTTGTGACAAGAAACTATCTCCCACATGAAGAGATATGAGGGCAAAGATAGAGAGGAAGCAAGGTGGATTATGTTTGCCTGGTTTTTCTTTTTAAAGCAAGGATGTATTTCTTCCGTACCTACAGACACCATTGCTTACTAGATATAACAGTTTAGGCTCCTGGAATAACACATCAAATCGATACAAGCAACAGCTTTATATTTTAGCCCTCAGGCAGTTAGGAAGAGCTCTGAGCTGTCCACTAGGAACAGGATGGCAAGAAACTGTGACTTACTTGTATACAGGTCTCTGGAAACTCCTCCTCCTTCTGTCTTATTATCAGCTGCTACAGCAGAGACTGTGAAGTTGTACATTGTCCCAGGGATCAAGTCTGTAATTTCTGCTTTGGTGTCATTGAATATCAGGGTCCTCCCAACTGTACCATTGACAAACCGTATCCTGTACGTGTAGCTGTCAGAAGCACTGTCATTCACCACCCATTTCAAGGTGACAGAAGTCACACCAATGGATTCTGCCTTGAGATCAAGAACCTGGCTGGGCCCTGTGAAAGGCAAAGCAACAACTCATTAACCTGCAAAAACAGCTGCTCACAGACAACAGCCACACCAGGGCCTCACTTCCCTCACAACACTCCTGGGCCACAGTGCAGGAGCATCCCAACAACATCACCAGGCATTCCTGGAGCCTGTTGTACCAGGAGGCAGCCAAGAGAGAACTGAAGACAAATCATTCTGAGTGGCATTTACCTCCCTTTGACACTCCAAAGGAGGAGCTTTGGTCACCACTGAAGCAGAGCTCCCAGGGAACCCAGAAAGGTGGACAGGAAAGGGATGGGTATGGTTGGCAAGGCAGGCAATTTCAGGTTTGGTTTATTGGTTGGTTTTTTGTTTAGTTGCTGTTGTGGAGGACTTTTTGTTTTAGGGTGGGAGGCTAGAGGGGATTTGCTGTTAATTAAATAAATAAGTAAATCAAGGCTCTGTGTCTTCTATACGTGAACCACTTATTCCCAGCATCTGGCCCAGGCAATGCTCCTCTTAAATTACAACCTCAGGCAGGTGGGCAGAGCCCTGTCCTGCACAGCAAAGCACAGACCACCAGCAACAGGGATGCAAAAATATGTGACTTACTTGTATACAGGTCTATGGACACTCCCTCTGTCTGATTATCAGCTGCTGCAGCAGAGACTGTGAAGTTGTACATTGTCCCAGGGATTAAGTCTGTAATTTCTGCTTTGGTGCCATTGAATGTCAGGTTCTTCACAACTGTATCATTTAGAAACTGTATCCTGTATATGTAGGTATCAGAACTGCCTTCATCCACCACCCATTTCAAGGTGACAGAAGTCACACCAACTGATTCTGCCTCAAGATTATAAATTGGGGTGGACCCTGTGAAAAAAGAAAAAAAAAATTAACCTATAAGGATATTTGCTGACAAGCACATACAGCACTCTCCTCCCTGCCATACCCAGTTTCTGTAAAACAGAAATCAGCCTGGGAAAACAACCAAGCCATCTTGGTTGTTCATTCTCTACTGCAAGGCACAGTTGCAATCTCTGCCATCTACTCCACTTCCTCAAGCTTTGCTTCACCTCAAGCAGTAAAGGTGCAGCAGTGACTTCTGTGCTGCCTCAGCTGTGGGCACACTCAACACAGTGTGCTAAGGAAGACTGGGACACACAATAGGCTGTCATTTTTTTCCTAAGCTGTTTCCTAAACAGTTCCTGTTTTCCTAAATGTTCCCTCTGTTGTCCCACATAGAGGAGCCTTTCTAGCTGCAAGATTTGCACACCTCTCCTGTACACATGTGACACAGAACATTCTGTACTAGGCAGAGGACTTCAGCTGTACTCCACCATTTATGCATTTCAAATCTGTAAGTCACAGCGAGTAGAACTATTACCCTGTAACCTAAAAAGCCCTCTTAAGCAGGGAAAGAGCCCGAGTCTAACATGGATGAAACTATTCCAAGGCCATGCAGCCATCACAGTATGAAACTGCACTCCCAGTCAGGTGTGCAGACGCATTTCTTGGCCTCAATCTCTACTGCAGTAAAGCAGCTGGATCCATGCCCCTGCAGTGCTCACACTCAACTAGAGTTCAGGCCAAAAATGCTATCTCGGTATAGAAGTGCAGAACACCCCAAAGATTCACATCCCAGTCACATTCCAAACAGAAAATGTGTTACAGTGCTTAGATCACCTCTTGTCTTATCAGATGTAGCCCTGATCACTCTTCCACCTGCAGAAGTTCTGTTCACACTTGCAGAGTTCGCTGATAAATCATCATCATTACTGGTTGCTGGTTCTGCAGTTACATTTTTTGAGCTGCAATCCTCAGTGCCTGAAAGAAGAACACAAAACTCCGTCTTTACAAAACTTCTGGACTTCCCATTTGCAGAAGTACAGTCAGTTACAGATATCATGCATAGACCTGCAGTCACTTCTGTTTTCCCAGTTCTACAGAAACCTCACTGCACATTTCCTGGTTTTACCACTTTTCCTGGTTTCACCTCTGAACTTCTGTGAGATTATTTGAACTAGATTCAAGTGATTGCCACATTATTTCAGCCATCCACTGACTCTACACATGGTTTGGATGAAAACTATTATGACCTCTCTTTTTAGTACAGTTTTTTTCGAAAGAAGTTAAAACAACTTACAGCCACGCTCCGTGTGTGTGTTTTCTTCATGTATTATCAGAAGTTTTGTTTAACCTGGCATAGCAATTCTGTCTCTCCCCCTCAGCATATTCCCCTCTCATATTCCCACAATGTGTTTCCACAAGTAAGGAAAAGACATGCCTCTATGTCTAGAGCCAGAAATATTAGATCAATTTTACAGGCCAAAGCATAGAAATAGTTGATTCAGACCCTAAAATTTAAAAGCTAACTAATTTAAGTCTGATGCTCAATATTAAGGTAGAAGTTATTTGCATACGCTTTCAGAAATTTCTGCCACATGAAAACATGTTATCTTGGCCAGTACAGCTGTTCAAGACTCACTTCAGAAATTCTTTAAAGGCATCACTTCGTGTGTCTTCTGATTTTGGGGTTTGTTTGGTTTTTATTGCCTTTAAGTGTATTTTCCCATCTTTCTAAGCACGTTACACCTGCACTTGATTTTACCAGACCTCTATACAAACTGAAAAGCAAAGGGATTTAAGTACAGACTTACATTTTTAAATATCCTTAAATGGATTGTAGGTATTACAATCACTAAAATAACTGAGTACATATTTTTAACTGCTATTCCTAAAAAATCTTTCCAGAAAGCTTTTTTTTAAGTACTTCGCTGATACTGCCTGATCTTTCTTAAAAACAACTAAGATAAGGAGAGTTATTAAAAAGAAAAAAAAAATGCAAGCAACAGAATGATACTTACAAGCAATTGTACATCTGACCTGGAAAACAAAAACAAATAATATAAATTAAAACTACTGGAAGCTCAAATAAAATAAGGACTGGTTTAATTAACATGAGGGGGAAGGAAATCTGTTTTAAAAAGTCTTTTTTGAAAAAGATTTTTCCATCTGCAAAAGACATACATAAAATTCTACTGACATTAAAATAACACCAAAAAGTCCACCAAACTAGTAGGAAAAAAAACCTAAGCATGCTGGTAAAATGCTAGTTTCCAGATTCTAAGAAAAACTAGTTTATTTTGTCACCAAAAAAAAAAAAGTTTGAATAACATAAGGTGGTTATGTATAAATTTATAAACCAAACCTATAAGACCTTATTTAAAACACACTTTAGTTAGTATCCTTGACACCAGCCCACAAAAAAAAATGGCAGATGTCGATTATGTCTTTCTTATTAATAAGATTTTTCCTTTCATCCTTTTGCTGTTTAAACCTTATTATTACTTCTCACGAAAGTGCTTTGCAAATACAGAGCAGTCAAAGTCCAAAACACTTGATATATGCTCTGAGATCCAGTTTACACATGTGCACATATCCATGATATATCACCAGTTGCCATTTAACTGCAGCCTGAAGCTCCTCTGCTGGTAATACCGACAAACACAACAGAATTTTGCTCTGAGGATGACTTTTAGTCTTCAAACTTTGTACTTTACTTCCAAACAGTCATTTCCCTTCCTGTTGGTGTGAGAATTGGCACATAAATTGTCATATTAACATCCCTCCAGGTGGCACCACAACATGCTGCTTAAGGGAGTGAAGTAAAAGCCTCAGACTGAGGTCTGCAAGAAGCAGTCTTATCTAAAGCACTCAGAACTTTTGTTTTTTCTACCCTCCTCGAATTTCTTAGCTGTTTGTGCAATTCCATGAGCTAACTCAAAATATGCAGCTGTCTCACAACACCCTAATGCAATGCTTGAATCCCAAATCACTCCCCCAGCTGATGAGGAGCTCCAGAAGTAGCTCCTTGCACCAGTCACAGGTCCAAGCAGACACACCCTCATAAAGTAGTCAGAAAATACCATTAAATCTTATTCCCTTGATGGTCTCAGTGCTGCAACATGAAGAGGCTGGGCACTCTTCCTAAGCAAAAAAAAAGCCCTTGTAAGCATCAAAGACCTAATGCCTGGTCTTCTTGAGCACAGCCCTACGGACAACGTGGCACACAACAGACATGACATGGGATGCAGATGTCTTACATGTGAGGCTCCTCCTCAACCTGAGCTTCTGAGACCTCAGCCAAACTGCAAGGCTATTTAGGAAGTGAGGAAATATTTGCCTGCACCCAGGTCAAGAGTAATTCTGCATTCCTTCTTAAAGTGTCTTGGGAAGAAAAGCTCAAGAAGGAAACAGCCACTCTGAAGGCAGGAAGACACTACCAGGCAGTGTCCAGAGCAGAAGGGCTAAGCTGTGTGGAAACAGCTGCTCAACACTGAGCAAGAGCTGAGATCCCCTGAAATGCAGGGCAATCTACAAGCAGAGCCAAAAGGATGTTATGTTTATTAAGAAAGGGAACTCACAAGAAGAACAAAATCAACAAGAAATGCCACAGGGCTAAGCTACAGCGATTTCTGCAGCTCTACAAAGAATAAAGAGCCTGACATCATTCACAACCCATCATCCTTCAGTTACTTTCTCTTCTGTAGAACTGCCTGAAAATGAATTTTCTCCTCTCCTTCTCCACAGATTTTGAGTTTGGGGCACAGCATCCTTCCTGAGCAACAAGAACAACAGGGATTATATGACTGTGAAATAGGTATGCCACTAGCAAATACCCCTGAACTCCTTTTTACCATCCCATTTTTCCCCTGACAGCTCAAACAAGGAACACGTTGATTCCTGTTTTATGGGCATCTGATCTAATGGCAGACAATGACCAAGCTGCTAGAGATTTGGTTGTACTGTCACATGTGGGTTTTATTGAGGATGCTTGAACGCCTTAAAGAGGAAAGTTGCACTACAATTTCTGTCACATGATTAATGAACTGCATCCCATCGTTCTACTTGCTTATCACACCTCAGCAATACACCCTCAAAATACCCTTCTGACTTTCCAGAACCCTAAGTGTAAAACCAAATTTAAAAAAAAAAAAAAAAAAAAAAAAAAAAAAAAAAAAAATCACATCTCACTGGCAAGCAGGCAGGCCTCCTTCTGAAACCCGAAACCACACAAAACAAATGATCCCATTCCCAGGCATCAGCCTGCCTGACTCAGTCATTCCGTGCTGTATTTTTCAACATCAGCCACGAACCAAACTGTTCTCCTACCTGATGTTATTACTTAGAATTTACACAAAGCATTTGTTTATGATTTCAGAGGATATTTGCACTGAACACCTGATTCTCCTTGTGTTTGCATTTAATACATCATGAGCCCTGCCATCTTTGCTTTTCTTTTTCAATGACACAAATCCCTATGATTCATATATACAGTTGGGTAATTTTTTTATCTTTTGTGGAACTTTGGGTAGGGGTGGAACAACCTTAACCAAGAAAAGACAGCAAAATGCCAAATACTGAGCACTTCAACTTGAAAAACAGGAGAGAAATGTATACACAACCCCATCACTGCCATCAGCTATGGCAAATGAATTTTTTTTTGTGTCACACAGCCATGCTTAGGGCCTAATCAAAGGCTGTAGGTTGCAGAAGAGCTGAAGAATTCATTTGAACTTGCACAAGGTCTGTGCTGTGCTCCTTATGTGAACAGTTTACAACTGACCAGGAGCTGGTGGTGTGTGATACATGCAGAATTCAGCTCCATCCTCTTTAGGTACAGACTGGGTTGCCTAACTGAGGAATCAGTATTAGTCTCATGACTAATGATGCAGGAAAACTTCTTAAAAAATAGTGAGTGACTGACAAGACCAAATCCCAGTGATATTTGATAACTCAGAATATTTCCAGGAGCAGGATTTAAAACATGCCAGCTCTACACATGCACTGGAAGAGCCACAGGGAAGACAGCAGTGCAGGACTTCAGCTCAGCTTGGCTCTGCTGTCAAACTATGCCTTCTAAGGAAGTTGGGGTTCCTGCTCTGGGGAAAACCCTTGTGGGCAGCAGCCAACCAACCTGCTCCAGTTTTCAAAACAAACAGCATGGTTTGGTTCGTGTAAATATAAGGTCAAAGGCTGGCTAAACAGTCAAATCGAGCAAACTGAAAAAACAAAAGCCAAAAAAACCCTTAACCACAAATCCTTTCCAAGAACACCACTTGAGGTTGCTGCTTACGGTTTCTGGTGTGCCACACCCCTCTCAAAGCTGATGATCTTCCAAGTGTGTACCTATGGATCTTATCTTCTCCACCCACCCATCCTCCCAGGTTTGGAGGCGTTCCACAAAAATGCCACCAAGCTACCACAGTGGTCCCCAAACTGCTTCTCAACAGCCCTTCACCAGCAAAATTAAATCACTGCCCCATTAGGCAGTGAGACCCCAATCTCACACCTTTTTTACCCCCTCTATGTCCACCTACCATTAGTTGTCCCACACGCATAACTGTGGGCTTTGGGACAAGCCACCACACAGCACCATTGTGATGGTTTTAGGACTCCAGGCTTGGCTTTGCAGATGCTGTCAGCCACCACCACCCATCCAACAAACATTAACCAGCAAAGATGCAGTAACTTGGCCACTTGCAGACCCCTCTCTCACCTCTGATACATCCTACTTAGCACAGACTTAATCAGGAAGCATTCCCACAGAAAGCTTTTACTCAAGGTCACACAAAGTAAGTGAAATCAAACTCAGGAAGCCCCACAGTAATGGAAATGGGATTGCCCAAGTATTGCATCCACAGACTGATACAGCTTTCCAATACTTGCTGATTTTGTAGGATTTTTAAGGCATTGACTCCTATTCCACCTGGGGACATATATGCACTCCCTGCTGATCTAAATCAGCAGGGAGTGACATCTTTCTGCTGGAGACTCTTGTCCTTCAGGAGGACAAGGTGGGTTTTGGGAAGATGAAATGTTTCTGTCTCTTAAAACCCAGATCAGGGCTGTTCCATCTCATTTATTTCCAAATTATTTCCAAATTAATGAAGTTTGTAGGCTTACAGCACTGGACAAGAAGAATGAGTTCACCTGAATTGGGGCACAGAACTATGTGCTTAAACCTATACAAACCTATGTCAACTAACACACCTTATCTGGACAATGTGTGGGTTCTGGGGTGGAGAAAATGTCATACTGGAAAATGTGTCAAAATATACTTGGGTAACATAATTGCCCTATTTTCCAATTTCTTTATAAAATGTCATAAATCTTCAACTGCAAAGCATTTCCATGCATTTAAGCAGAAAACTTCAAGTGCAAATAATTATACTATTACAAAACACAAAATCCTCAAGGCTGGAAGAGACCTTCAAGATCATCCAGTACAACTGTCAATGCAGCAACACCAGTCACCCCCGAACCACATCCCCAAGTGCCACATCCAAACAGCTCTTGCATGCTTCCAGACAGCCTTTCATTTACACAAAGATATGCCAAGCCAGGAAATGCAGGTGTTTTCCTCTGTGCTTACTGTCCAGTGAGGAAAAAGGTAGTGTGGATAAGGCCTGTGTGCTGAAGGAGTGCTACGATAACAGTTCAGTTACCAATTCCAGTGGCATCTGTGGATACTTAGCCCACATCTATCAGGTCCTTACTAACTGAAGGAGGAAACAATCAACAGGAGGCTAAATCAGAAGCATATATAAGCATGTTATATTATTTCATTGAGGATTGATTACTTGCTGGATTCAGTGCTAGAGTTTGGGGTTGGTTTTCTTTTCACCTTTCTAGTGTATATTTACTCTGCTAAACTCACTTTAACTGTAGTCCACAACAGTTCTGTGTTGGTTGTTTTGCTTTTTCTTTTTTTTTTTTTTTTTTCATTTAAATTAACTCCAGATGATCTCAATAATATAATGCATTCACTTCCAACAACAACAAAAAAGGAAAATATGCTGTGGCAAGTGTCAGTTCCACCTGTTTTCCCTCTGGTATTTTATGCAGGTACTCACAGCCTATACACAATACACCACTTCACAGAATGTCTGCTCTAAGTGGGTTTATCCTAGAGTAAAAAAGCTCTAATTTTAGAAACAGCACTAAGTTTCTACAGGATGTCTGGAGTCGTCTTTTAACCCTAAATGAGCAGCTCTGCTAATAAGCCTGCACAGGACCAGATGGAGATGCAGAACTCGGAGGGAAGAAACATGAGCTCGTGTTTGTTATGGACTGGGTGGGGCTGGACCCTCCTAGGCCACCCTGTTGTATTAATCCTGAAACAGACACACACAACTCTGCACAGGCTATTTTGAGCTGTTATGCAGTTATGTGAAAGAGGAAAGACTATTTCCACTTTGCATATATTTATATTTTGCCCCTGACATTTCTAAATTCTGACTTCCCTGAAGCAATCCTTTCTGCAAAGGGAAACCAAATATAGTTGTTTTTTTTTTTTTTCCCCCACTGGCTTTTATGAAAACATATGAGGACATTCTAGTTTGTGCAGCACCTCCAATGAACTAAAATTGCTGTGTAAGACAAAGCCTTGTAAGAAAACCAAGATGAGACACCAAAAAGATATTTGTGATGGCACATACTGGAGACAGCTCTTTTTTCCTCTTTTGATTCTTCAAGTTTTACCTGTATTTGCTTTTCAGATGGCTAGCCTAGGAGCAAGGCATTTTCAGGGCAACATATCCAAAATAAAGAGAAAAGTACAGACACCAGAACCCAACCATGACTGGACTGCAGCTGGCAGCTCTCTCATCAATGACCCCAGAGAACACCATTAGATTTAATTCCAATGACTTCCAGTTTAAAACATTCAGTTTAAAACGTTTCCATGCAGCCCAGTAGCAGTTCTGTTGCACCCAGACCTCCAGGCCTTGGTTAATTCCAGGCATTAAGTGCTGCAAACCACCTCAAAGTTCAGTAGGATCATTCCTCCAACTGAGGAAACAGCAAAACTTCAGCCCAAAGAAAGGCTGACAAGTTTCAACAAGCTTAAATAATTCACATAGCCCAGTAAGTTGTAATTCAGAGACCATCCTGGTGAAGGAGGTTATAAAGACAACAGTGTGCTTACTTGGCAATGGCAAGGAGTAATACTTGAAACAACTAATTACTAACCCCCAAACTGTTATCCTACTCAAGTTCCATGTCATACCATGGCAGTTTCACCTGGGGCAGAGTTAACTTTCTCCAGAGTGGCTGGTGTGGGGCTGTTTTGGATGGGGTACTTGCTTGCTAGCTGGGGTTAAACCACAACACTTAACTGATATGGGTGGAACTGGAGATGAAAGTGCAAGAGCAGTGCTTGAATTAAAAAAAACCCTACTCTCCTAAGAGGAACTTCCAGTTAACACTGCCAGTCTTTTTTTTTTTTTTTTTTTTTTTTTTTTTAAACGGAGGAAGCATCAACCTTTATTTTATGTGAACAAGCCACATTCCTGCCTACAGCTCAAGAGCACTATTTTTTCACTCTGAGTCATTACTCAGGCACACCCTGGAAGAAGCAGGATACAATGAAAAAAAAGGAGAAAGAAGAAAATATATACCCGGGTGGCAATGACACAATGCTCACTGTCGCCAAGCCAGCAGGGCTGACCACCCAGGCACCATGGAAAACGCTCACCAGAGCCAGCAGCTGCCTGGCCCTTGCAGCACAGTCACAAAAAGGAGCAGCATTTCCTGACAGAGCCCTATTTCACATCTGCCTAGCTGAGTGCAGTCAGGACTCTCAAGTTTCTCTTATCACAATGATATTTCACTCTGCTGTGCCAGACACCTTGGACTCTGCACGGTCTTTGCTCAGGGAAGTGTTAAAAAATACTTTACAAGGAGAATAACATTAAGCTGGATTTGGTTTGAGAGTTTTCCAAGCAAAACTAGTGGTAAAGGGATTTTAAAACTTACACTAAAGCTCAAAGACAACATCAAGAAAGATTATTTATACTGACAAAAAAGGACTAAATTTTTAATCTATGACACCCTATCTGGTGGCCAGAGAACCATGGCCTGTGAAAGCCTTCAAGCTTGCTCATGGAGAGCTCAAAACTGTCTTGTTTGCACAGAAAATCCTTTCTTTTGGGGGGCAGCCTTGATGCTGGTATATAATATCTTGTTCTTTCCTGCCTCAATTCTACACTTTTCTCAACACAGTTAATCTTTTTGTCTTTATCAAGGTCCTGAAAACTTCCTAATCTAAAAATCTGTGAGCTGTGCAGCTGGGAGAAACTAGTCTGTGACCACTGCTCAGCACAGACTTCCCCAGCTGAACTTCATCTCCTCCTTCACGCTCTGTTGCTGTTTATCACCATTCATTTATGCTCCCTCAGCACATTCAGTTCTAACTCCGCGTGAAATGCTCCACTAGAACCCAAATAAATTTTCGGTATGGCACTGCCCTTGCCCTGTAGCTGGGTAAATCTATCCAAAGGGAGGGAGGAGAGCAATCCTCCCTCCCCATCCCCGAACAGCAGCTTTGGAGGAGTAATGCAGTTTGAGACCACTAGAGGCCCCAGCAAAACCATCTAACTTCAGCCCAAGTGACTAACAGCAGGGAAAGATGCCTGAATTCCCATAGAAGTTGACATTCCGGAAAGCACAAGGCTAAGGATGACCACATTAAGCGTGTAAAATGTGGATGCAGATGTCAGCACCGCCTCAGATGCAGATTGTGGGAGATAATAACACCAGGCTGAACGGGCTTGGGTAGGCTCAGTGCAGCTTCAAACATCATAAACCTGTCACAAGGAAAGTAATTTCATTCAGCAATAAAATACTGGCTGGACCTTAGACTTTCTTCACAGTGCTTATTCACAACATATCACATCTTCACGTGCACCGGTTAACAGTGAATCTACATTTTTTGATGGGACCTAAAAGCAAAGTAGCTTGACTTCCTCAAAACAAATGCAAATTGCCTTACAGCAAAAAACATGATCTGAAACCTTTTCCAGCTCCAAAATAAGCCACAGATCTGGCTCATCTACAAGGATCAGATTATCACAAACACAAACAATTTGATTCAACAATGTTTTCCCATATGTTGTTTTCACATGCAGCACCATGGGGCTGCAGGGATACCCTTGGGGTTTGCCTGCAACCATCAGCCCATTTAATCCTTTAATGAATTTAAACTGTAGCAAAAGACAAATGGACCGAAAGCGCTCAAAACATGTAGTGGAGTACTCCTGGGAGGGAACAAAAGGTCTCATTGTACAGCTCCACTAAGTTCATCTGGGGCTCTGGTAGAGCCTCTCTTTTCCTCCTCTTTGAACAGAAGCTGAATAGAAGCAGGAATGAGAATTGGGCTCTGCCATCACCCCACTGCCAGGCTCGTCTCTGTGAATACACTGAGGCTGCATGAGAAGTTATTCACCGACAACAACATGGGCTCTCTCTCATTTACCAGTCAATAGACACGTCTCTCAAAGGTCAACTTCATGGCCAACTGGGATGACTGGCTATGGTGGAAAAAGGCTGGATGGTGCAGGGTCAGAACCAGAGATCAGACTGACACTGCAGCCTGAACAGCTGCAAAGCTTTTATTCTAGAAAAGTAATATCCACGGCTTCTCTCTCCTTCTGAGATACACGATAGAGTTCCTACTGATCTGTATATTTGGCATAGCTCTGATATGGATCAGACAGCTAGCTAGTAGCTCATTTCAAACTGTTATTTTAAGAGGCAGATGTTTATGTTATTTATTTCCAGTCTGGAAACATGCTCATTTCAAACATATTAAGTGCAGTGTCTGCTTAGCCTGGTAGATCCCTTGAAAAAAGAAACCAAACCAAGCCCAGAAAGCCTTCAAAGCTAAGAGTCAATTGTCCCAACATTTTCGTCATTGTTTGCTTAGAGCAACAGTACCACTGATGTGGCTTCCATAGCTTCTGGTATCTCCATATACTTACGGATTTTCTCCTACCTACACTACAACCTAGAATACAAAAGCATATCTCTTTCTATTTCATGGTCTTGGCAGACAAATCCAAAGTTTTTATAAAAGATTATGGAAAAAAATCTTAAAAATTGCAATTAAGTGAAAAACAAAAAAGACAAAAGACAAAATTCATTACATTTACCCCAACCCCTTTCACCATTAAATGAAGAACCACTACCAGTGAGTTCAATGATGAAGCACAACAATTTCAATCAGAAATTCCCCCTCTACTTGAGGATGGTTTTTGCAAATTTTAAGCGCTCAAGATTATTTTTTTTAAGATCTCTATACAAGTTCTGTTTCTGATGGCACATCCATGTATATTTTATACAGGCAGCCTCCTGTTTCACAGACTGCCTTGAGAAAACACACTAAATGCACTTTGAAGTTTTATTAGAAGTACAGGTGCACGATTAAGAATAATTGTGTCACACAGGCCTTCACAGCATCTGACAGTGCTGCCCTAATAGAAAAGCAGAAAGGGGCAGCAACAAGTGCAGTACCACCCTCCAAGCATTTTTGGCAGATTCTCCCTTTGGCAAAGTCTGTAGTAGCAACTATTACCTCAACTATGGCCAAGGAAAGAAAAAAAAAAGCAGACATTAAAAACTACTAATACTGGTCAGGCACTGACTCTGCAGAAGACACTGGGGGTAGGGGAGGGCTTCATCAGTACTTCTCCTTTTGCTGTCTATGCTATTAACTCCTTTAATCTAATTATTTTTCCAAGCATGTCAGGGACAGTTAGAAATTCAAATGGAGGGATGTTCCTAAGGTATGCTCAGTGTATTTTAATCTCTCTTAATATGTCTATACAAAATGGCAGAGTGAAAGATGAGCAGCAGGTACTACAATCAATCACAATTCCTCATCCTTTCTCTTCATTTTTCCTGCTCTTCAACAACACATTAACACTTCCTTCAATTCATTATACTTTGACTCAAATTGCAAGCCACAAGAGTAGATTTGATTTGATTTCACCCAGATTATACATTCAGTGTCTTTGAAACAGCAGATGGGCTCTCTTTTGCTCCTTGGCCCTCAACAGACCACAAACATGGAAAGTGAAAAAATACCACTGCTTCTCTAGAAGGTTTCTAACCTTGAGCTAAACTACAGAAACAGTTTCCCTGAACCACTGCAAAATGCCTGGGAAACCCTGAAGGACAAGAACTTCATGATTTCCAGACAGACACATTTCTTTCTGGCCTGATGTTTGGTGTTTAATTTTTTACACACTTTGCAAGAGCTAAAGCATAACAGTTCTATCATATTCAGGGAGGAAACAAGGACATACCCTAAGCCAGCTACTAGCTAGCGCACATTCACTGCTATTATTTATTTGTCAAAAAAAGAACCACCAAACCAATACCTCCTACTCAAAAAAAGAAAAAAACAAATCAAACAAACAAAAACAATCCACAAACCAGTAAGGCTATGCAAATGCTCAAGCACTGTATTAAAATACACCTAGTCCACAAACAGAACTTTCAATTATCTGCTAAATATATGCTTCTGAAGTTTCTCATCCCATTCTTTAAGGCTGACAAGTACCAAAGCTCTGAACAGAAAAGCCACATAAATGTGCCTGTGTTTGGAGCAAGAGCTTTGGGGAAGGTAAGATGGGAAACCCTTCAGTTCACTGTGATGCATTTTCACCATGCACACCAGGCAAAGCTTCATCTTCACACTCAAATGCTAAAGCCACATTAAACCAGCTCTAAGACAAAGATGAAACTAAGTCCTCCATGCCTTGCATCATGTTTTGTGTGCATGCCACAGAAGGCTAAGTCATTTAGTGTCTGCTCATCTAACAGGCAGAGTTCCCCCACATTAGGGGGATAACACACATATTTGTAACTGTCTATAAACTGCTGCTTGCCAACAGCAAAAACTGTAAAGCATCAATATAAAACACAAACCTTAAGTGCTCTGCACCACATTGCCAGTGGGATTTTGGTATATCTGTAATCTGGGCACAATAAAAATTACACATAAACTCAGTGTGCTGAGTCCCAAGTCAAAGCCATGTAAGAGATGTCACAAATGACTGACCTTTGTTAACCCACGTGCAGGTAGGGTAGAAAGATAAGACTGAAGAGTTAATTGCATTCCAGATGCTGAAATCTCTTTATCTTTGTACCTTTTAATTGACGTGGCTTTGCTTCCACATCACCTTCCCTGAACTGCTCCTCTAGTGGCCTCAGGCTCTTTCCTCCCCACTTTCCAACAAGGGTTAAAACAGAGAGTGATTCACAAGCTGGATTCCTCTGCACCTCTCCTGTCTCTAACAGAGACAGTCAAAATGTCACAGAGTTATATAATGCTGATAGAAATGTGACTACCTGAAGAACAGGTTTGAATATAGAATGTACAACATTTATAAGAACGATTACATACCAGAACAAAGTAGTGCATCCTTCACAGGCTATGGCAGCCTCTCCCAGCTCTAGGAGATGCTGCTTTCATTATTCCTCCTTACACTTCAGCTGCAGAAAACAAACTGACACGAAAAAGCACTTTGGAACAATTTGCCTTATTGGTGAGAGCTGACAGCAGAGTCTGGTCCACACCCCCGCAAGGTTTGATCCCTGGCCTGCATGGCAGCACCTCCACCCTGTGTTCCAGCAGCAGTGAGAAGGAATCCTGCAGATACCACCAGGAAGAGTTTCATCAAGAGGGAAGACTCAGCTAAGACAACACATACAAATGAGACAAGGGCATGCCAAGCCAAGTCAGACTAAAGACCACTGTTCGCTGCACCCACACTGCCCCTGCAAAGCTGAAACACTTTTCAAAGGACTAAGAAACACATTAGCTTGAATACACCAGCACACACAAAGCCCTAGTTTAGAACGATGCCTGATCCACCACCTGACTCAAGCTATGAAAATGGAAATATACCCACAGACTTTTTTTCTGTCATGTACTGGGACACATGAGCTTCCAGATGCCAAAAAGCAAGAAGGCAGATGTCTAGACAACCCCCGAGGGCTGAACATCTCTATTAAGACATTTTCTCCTTTTCTTTTCTTTTCTAGTGATATATCCAGCCTGCATGACACAGAAACTTTTAAAATCCACTGTTACAGCACTTTCTCCCCTGCCATACAGTGATTTTTATGTCTGTGCTGCCTCTAACAGCAACTGCACATTGTGAAGTCTGTTCAGAGCCCACTTTAAATGCAGACTAAGTTTTAGAGTCCAGCCCTGTTCTGCCTCCCAAAGACACTTACCAAAGCACATTCCTTACAAGTAAGCCAAACAAACAGAAAAGTGTTTGGATAACTAAGGGGTTTCCTTCTTGTTTGAAAATGGAGGAGGGAGCAGCAAGTGTGTGCTCCTGCACTGTCACCCAGGGGGGTCAGATGCAGGCAGCCAAAAAGCTGAGCACTGATCATATAGGACATTGTTGCACGTAAGGGGGAAGATAAAGAATCACTCATGTCTCGAGATCACAGTTAAAAAATAAAACAACACCATGAACAAAACCACCAAAAAAAATCCTCAACCATGAATGAATGAGGATGTCTTATTGGGGATAGCTCTAAAATCAGGGGATATGCTTCTAGAAACATTTCAAGATTAAAGTCTTCTACAAGAAGAAAAAAGATGGTTTGTAGCTGCCAAAGGAAAAAAAAAATGCACTGAATGTATTTCAAACAAGCATGTTTCATTATTGACTCCTGTAATATGAAGTTACCTACTTTCATTCATTCCAACACTACTACTCTGGTGCCAGAAATGCAGCACAAACAGAGACAATACAAGCACAGAAGAAACCAAAAGAATTACCTTTTTACTGACAGAGGTCAGCCCAGGGGTAATCCTGCACTGAAAGGAGCAAGTACTTTGATAAGAGACAATAATTAAACAGGAAATTCTCTGGTAACATCTGTGCATTTTTTGATCCAACACCTACCACTGGTATTTCCTAGCCAATTTCTTAAAGACTTATGTTAGATAATATGACTTATCAGAATTTAACCTTCATATTTAAATTAAAGAAAATGAATTGCAGTTATGGTATTTTTAACTCAAAGCATTCATCTTGCAGCTTAACCAAAACAGTTTTATTTGAATTACATCCTTTATACTTGACATTCAAACTGCTTACACTGGAGACTGGAGAGCAAAAAAACTGAAGAGGGGGATAGAACATTATTCTTTTTACTCTTTATCCTGATTTAACTAGAATTGCATCCTGAAAGATATTTCCAGTTTTCCTAATGACCCTCTTATCCCACTTCCACATATACTGTATGAAGACTCCCCCATTCCCAAATATTATCACAGTAACATTTTAAGCTCTTACACCATTCTTTCACATACCTCTCCCCCATCATAGGAACACTTCATGTATCTATCAATTCTTATCCCCTATAACATGCACCCTGGAAGTTTGTAATTGATTATATTAGTATAGATTTTATTGCAATTCCATCAACAGAGGACAGAGTGTATTTATAGCAGCTATCAGAAAAGCTGGGTGAAAATGGTGGCTCAGTCACCCCAGAAACAGTATCTGCACAGCTACACAACCCAAAATAGACCCAAAACATCATCTTCCAACAGAGCTGATCTTCTGCAAAAAAAAACCCAAAACCTTGCCAGTGAAACACCAGAGCTTCCTCCTTTATTTAAACACTGATCAGACACCCAAGGTACAGGACAGCTTTGAATAACAAGTTTAAAACGCATAATAGTTTCCTCTTATTATAGAGAGTTTATGTTGCCTTGTAGACACCTTGTTTGTATTACCATATGAGCTGGTTCCTTCTACTGAAGTACCAGAGCTTTTGCTGCAAAGCTCTCTTTTTAAAGTTATAAGCTCATAAAAAAACCCAAAAGAAACTCCAATAAAATAAAAGCCTTCCCCTGACTGCAGCAGTCAGGTTTGCTTATCAGCTGAACTGGATCCACGCTGCTCTCAACAGCCCAAAGACTACGTAACAATAAAGAAACAGGCCTAGCAAATTTTAATATTGCTGCTTCTGGATGGAAGGAGTCGGAATTTGTTTTTTTTTTTTCCCTCTTGCTCAATCATTTATTCATTAAGAAACACGGTTTCAGGGAAGACTAAACTATTCATGAGTTTGTGCTGAATTTACAGCAGGGTTCACTCGAGGACAACCCCTCCGACTCGCATTGAAACCAAGGCGGGAGATGGAAAGGAACTGTTCCGATCCTGACAAAAACATTCAGATGCTGAGCACGGCGAACAAAAGCCGAGGCAACAAAGGGCCCCGTCCAGCCACAATACGGTGAAGGTGGTTCCCAACAGCCCCACGGCCACAGCCCTCAGCTGGCACACGGCAGATCCCATCCACACTGGGATCTCCTCGCCGCCTGGCCAGAGGGAAGGGCAGAGTGGGAATGGGGAGCAGCTCCCGCTCCGGACCTGCCCTCGCCGTGTGCTCAGCTGTCCTGAATCACCGCCGAGCTCCGAACGCATTCCTGCCCGGGACAGACCCGAGGTCAAGCCCTAATGAAGAAAAAAAAAGCTTCAACAAAACACACGCAGGGATGTGCCGCTGGGAGAGACACGGGCTGCCCCGCGTCTCCCGCTGTCTTTCCCTCTACTCCATCCCCTGGGGCTCTTGGGTTTAAACACAAACCACACAGGCAAAAAAAGGTGCCCAAGGTAAACCGCTTTAACATGAGGTCACACCAAACAGTCAAATTACCCTAAACTACCCAAATTGTGGGCTTGTGTTGCTGTAAAACTTCCCCCTGTTCCTAGCCTCCACCCCCATCCCCACTATATAGAGGAATTCCCAACCCTTTTTTCGCTTTGAATTTTTCCCTTTGAATTTTTCCCTTTGAATTTTTTTTTGGGGGGGGGCGGGGAGAGAAAGTTATTTTCCCGTATCTGTGCCACCAAATGCAAAAATAAAGATGTAGGGTTTTTTGTTTTCTTTCCATGTTGTACTAAAGAAGAAAATCCGGCCACTGCTGAACTGAGTGCACCTCAGTGAGGGTGAGTCTGGGACACATTCACATTTTATTAGCACCTAGAAGCCAACAGCTCCGGGAGCAGAAAATTCTGTAAAAACAATAAATAAACATTAAAAAGAAGCGCAGGGGAAAGGCATTTGTTTGCACACCAGGGTGGGGCGGCAGCAGAGTACTAAAGGCGTGAATTATTCTTTTTCCTTTCTGTTTAGCTTACTACATTATCCCTCTAAATAGCAGTAATTTGGGGAACAGCATTAAATTCCTCTCTCAGAGGCCATTCTGTACATACCCCTTATTCAAATGCAGTTAAAACACAACGGGAAGAATGATATTTGTTACTTTCTGCTGCTCAGGGTGAAACTAAATCTACTCAACAAGCCTGTATGGAGATACCTAAAACACAGCCACCAAAATTAAAAGCTTGGAGAAGGAGGGATCTGAAAGAATTCCAGTTTTGTTGATAGACAAAAATAGTGGCAAGTTAGACCCAAAAGTAATTTAATTATAAGCAGGACAACGGTATGAAGTGGCAGCAGTGAAATCACAATGCAATGCTCTGACTCACACCATGTATGCACAGCAAAGCAAGATTCTCCTGCCTGGGGTATTTTGGGAATCTGTGTTCTAATATATGCTGTAATTGCAGCATTCCAGCCTTCTGAATTAGGCCCAAATAGCTGCTTTTATTATGGTACCTTTACTGAAGAAAAAACACTGCATTGCAGGCACGGTTTCTTACCTAGAAAGTGGCCATTCATACAGAAAACTACTCTTTCAGTACCCACACAGCTTCCATGAGGCATTACACCCAATTAAGTCCCAGCAGGGTTGCCCATCAGTGATTACTCAAGAGACTGGATGTTTCCAGCTCTAAGGCTTTGGATACAACTTGCCATCAGCTGGAAGCACTGCTCCATTTACCCATCTTGCATCTTTATGATCGATCTGCAAATTTAGCTTCACCCCACCTGAGGATAATAAAAGGTAAATAATTAAATATAAAAGAGAAGTCGAATGGAGTTTTTGCATTTCCCCCACAGAGCAGCTTCTGTGAACTGCTTTCCCCACCTGCTGCTCTGACACCTGGCCAAGCTGGCAGGACCCTCTTCCCAGCCCCACCTCCCAGCCCTGAGCGGGTGCAGCAGCCACTTGGCACAGGAGATCAGGCAGAGGCAGAGGAAAGCCTCCACCCTGCGGCACAGCTTTTTCAATCACCACTCAGCCTCAAGACTTCTAAAAACAAGAACAAGACAATGAAAGATCTCAGTGATATGATGGGAGCCAAAATTGCATTTTTTTTTTTTTTTTAAATGCGCACACAAATGAATCAAAAGTTCCTGTCCGATAATGTCTTCCAGCACTCAGCTTCCAGCCAGTGGCACATGCCAGGCTGGGGTGGAGAGCTCCAGGCATTCACAGCCCTAACTGGAAGAACACCCAGTGCCTGGCAGTATCAAGAGTTTTATTTCCTAATTTCCACTCTCAAAGCGGTTGGTGCAGAAAGAAGTGTGTGTGGAGGAATATTTTATGTATATATACATTTGTTATTTATGTATAAAAAAGATTTGTGCGGTTTAATAAAAAGAAAAAACATTTGAGATACGTTTTCTGTTACTGATTCTAGACTAATGTTCTGACAAGCAGAAAACCTCTTTTTTGCAGGCTCTCTTGCTTTTCCTTATGCCAGAGAGTTACCTTAAAATAATAAGGGAAGAAAAAAATAACTTTTAGCATTTTCCCACAATTCTAAACCCCACCACCAAGAGCAAACCTTTAAATTTATAAACAGTCTGGCAAGTGCATAGTGTAAACCCCACACCATCTCAGGGCCACTGTCTAAAGGAAAACTATTAATATTCAAAATGGGATGTGGAGAAGGTGATAAGGGTTGCACTTGACATATTTCTCTATCTACTTTTGAAGAACACTGAGTACCTCACACAAAAATGTTGTACCAGGTGCTCTCCCCCTCTCCCACTTTATTTTCCATGGGCAGCTCTCCCATCCCCACTGGTATTTGGCTCCTCCTGAAGCCATGACAGCTTTTAATGGAGAACAAGGGCTAACAGAACACATGCTCTGGGGTTTGGAGAGGAGAAGGGTCCCCCCAAAAAAGCCAATAGACAGAGTTTCAGGATGTTAAGGCAGGAAGATGCACATCTTTCTGCATGACCAGCCTGCTGCAGAGGGGTTCACCCCAACACAAGAGGGACATTGCTGCCCCAGCCACCTTGCTTGAGGTTTCCAGAGCAATTGCACCAGCAGGGGCTGCAGTGTTCCCTCACGGACACTTGACACCCAGAAGGTCCCACATTGCCAAACACAGAAGAATACAAATTTCCAGGCAGTGCGCACTATTTCCGTGGAGCACATTTTTATTATAGTTATAGGAAGTTGCCGAGAAGTAATACCTCAGGAAGCTGAGAAGAGGAACCAGATCTTTGAGGGACTAACAGGAATCAGAAGAGTTGCAATAGGATTGCTAAAACAGAAAAAGTAGATCCCTTAAGGGCAGGATTAAACCTTGCACTTCAGTTATAAAGCCAATCCTGTGTTCCGCAGAGGTGGAGAACTAACACGAAATCTCTCTCCATAGCTGAGTTTGAAGTTCCTTTGCCTTGATAGAGCTGGAGGTATCTACCTTTCACAAGCACTTTCCCCTCTTGCTGCACAGTTCAATTGAGGGGTGAATGCAGCCTCCATGCCCCCCAAGAAAGCAGCCCACGTTGGCTTGAGTGAGTAACAGGAACAGAGAAGAGAGCTCCCCGAGAAGCCAAGGCTCCACTCACTCTGCCGAAGCTGGGAACTCCAAGCTCAGCCTGGCTGTTCTGTGTCTGCCGAAAGCCTTTGAAATGAGCTCTTTGAAGTTGGCCAGAAGCGGCTCTGAACTGGGGAGAGTGAAGGGGAGGGTGGATCGCGGCCAGCCAGGGGCTTTTATTCCCACACAGCAGAGTCCAAGTCAAGCTTGGATTCAGCAGACAAAAAGTGCATTTTTTTTTTAAAGTCTCCATTCATTTTACAGGTAAAAGGAGACGTAAATCCTAACTCAAGTTCACAAGATGACCCATGAGCCAAACTGCAAGTCTCAACAAGTGCTACAAGATACGGAAGTGTGCACTTATTTCAGCCTCACACTGCTGCAAACATCATCCCTTAAAAAACACCTCTATGACAGGACTGGACTAGGTACCAAAGCCCTTCCCTGTGTGTACTTCTGCATAAATGACTGAAAATCACCTTAAAGCTCTCTGCAGCATTTCTGCTATAGGGACAAAAGGAGCTCTTAAAGCAAGTCTGAGTTTCTCAGGGGCAAGTAAGAGTGGGAACCATGTAAAACTGGCATTTTCTGGAATCCTTCAGCAAAGGGCATCTCTGATCTTCATTTTCAGTACTTAACGTAGTATCACACAGACTGTAATTCTAAGGGTTATATCTTTAGAGAGTAGCAGTAAGAAGTCTGGCTTAAAGTAACAACTTGCCTTAAAGCAACCCTGATCCACTGGGACCTGGCAATACATCATCCCTCTGAGCGTGGAGCAAAGGAACACGATAATAAAATAAAAAAAACAGCTGAAAGTGTTACACACTAGAAACATTTCATCCCCCTTATGATGCCTGAGGACCGAAGGAACGCAGGCAGTAACTGCAGTGCTGAACACACACAGGCAGTTTTTCTGATGAATGGGAATTAGTGAACTTTCTGTTGCACAGAGTAAGGAATGAGGCACAGCAGGCAGCCAGTATTTGGCTCACAGAACTAACATGAAAATATTAGACATGATTTGATCATTCAAAAAAAAAAACAAAAACCAAAAACAACCCCGAAAGCTCAAATGGAACGAATTGCACACAGAAGACTGCACCAGGAATAAAGTGCCTGTAATTCTGGGACCCTTGGTTTAGTCATACTCATGTATTACTTCTGTTTTCCCTTTCCCAAAAGCCGTGTATTCTTTAGTACAATTAATTTCCCTTATAATTTAGAGCTTATTGTAGAAGTGTTTTCTATTCAGACCTTGACCAGCTGCATGTAACAACCAAAAGGACAGATGAAGATTTTTGCTTCACAAGTTCTCTTGCTGCATTTTATAACCATTTCTCACAGACCTTTTTACAAGCCAGTATTTTTAATAATCTTGGTAAGGAAAAGGAACTTGTCAACACTGTTTCCTCTTTATTTGCTCTGCTAATTTACTGGCTTTTTGCAACAGACTAAAATGACTTTCCAATGTCAAATGAAACCAAACGACTTTCAATTTTGAAATCTAAAAATGCTTTGCAGTCTGCATTTAAGACATGAAGATATAGAGCACACGTATTATTTGAAACACAACACAGCAAGGTCTCATAGTAAAAGGAAAACGTTTCCCTGTAATAAAAAATATGCAGGATTTAATGTACAGCCCCGAGTATAAAGGTCTTTAGGTTGCTAAAAATGGTGCAACAGTTTCTACATTATTGTGTCTCAGCAACTTGTATATTAAATTTGCAGAGCTCACAGTCAAGTTGTTATTCTATTCAACCACACTGGGCTATATTTTCTGTTTTGCTTTGCTTTTTAATTAATTACTTCAGATCTGCAATTTGAAATCACTTAACAGTTCCACTGGGCTCCTTTTAGGAACATTTCTCATCTCCTTGCCTACAGAAGCATAACTTGCTAGAAAATTAGATGAAGAAATATTGCAGTTCTAGTGCAGGAATAGGAGGTTACTCAAAACAAGCACAGCAGCAAATGTGTTAAGCAGAAGTATATTTAACTGGCCTGCTGACCACAGCCACTTACTGAAGCCACGAAGATCCTTATGCAAAGTAGCTTCAGTTAACATCATGTTAAAAACCACCCAGTACTATTTTAAAATCTTTCAGTTTCAACAGTGTTTAACCAGATAAAGTATGGTTCTTAGCACTAAAACAGTTTCCAGACACAAGAATTTTTTCTCCTCACGGACACCACAAGACACAAATGAAAAGATTTTGAACTAGACCCTGAGCTAAGTCCTCTCAAGTTGTGTATTTAGCATGTCATCAACACAATGAGCCAATAAATTGCTGCCCTTTCCTTCCATGCTTTGTTTTTAAAGGCCTCATTGTATTTTATTTCAGTTTATTTAAGCAAGATTTCTATCACTGCTGGTACAGAAACGGGCAAAAGTTGTTATCTTTGCAAATACGAAAAAAGTCCCTGAAAAATACATCCATATATATTAATTGCTCTGACCTTACAACTTAACAACTTAAATCTTGTTAGTTCACACTAATCAGCAACCACAAATCAATATGCCTTCATACCTTGACAAGTTATGGAAATGAACGACATCAGGAGCAACATATTTAACATTTCCTTTTTTTTTTTTTTTCCCTGACAAGCTCCAAGATCAGCAAGAAAGCCAGGCAATACACCAGCTGTAAAAGTATTACTGAGCAGCACTTCCCTGAACATACAACCTTTAGGAAGACTTTCACACTACAGAAGAAAACTTCACACTAATGAGAAAGCTGAAGGCTAATTACTTCACATTGTGGGGATTTCCTGCAACCCCACAGACAGTGAAGAACAGATCTGAGAGTAGCTTCTATAGATTTTCTCAGATCAGCTGCTCAGGTTCTGATGCACACACAGGTGTCAGCAAGTGCTGTCTTGACAGACCTTCTCCTACTGCCTGCTTTCTGAAACACCCCAGACATTCAAAATAAAGACATGTGACTCACTTTCCCAACCAACTGCTTACAAGGATTATTGATTTCATGGGTCATTAGACACATTCCTGCTTTTTTCATTGTCTCTGCTGCAGAGTGGGGATGGGAACTCGGCACTTGGAAAATAATTATGAATTTAAGAGCAGCAATGACAGAGGAGAGAGGGGGGAAAAAAAGAAAAGGAAAAAAGGAGTGTGAGGGACAGAGATGACATGGAGCAGAACACCAGTAATTTCAGCACAAGAATTCCCAAAATACACCAAGGAATGCCAAGCCCTCTCTTTCTTCCCAAAGCACCATAAGGCAACAGCAAACAAGAGGAAGAGCTCGATAAGGAAAGAGCTGCAGCAGAGCTAGCAAATGTGTTTGCTTCCCTGGTTGTGGGTAAACATCCAAACATTTGTATGACTAACTGATCTTCATCATTAAATTTCTGCATAAGCTTGCCTATATCAGGACATTTCATCTTCCTATACTTAGAAGAGAGGGTATTGCTGCTTTCTTAAAATTCTCTTTTATTTCAGAAGCCTAAAAAGCATGGGGCAGAGACTATTTCATTCTCTGATTACTTTTTTTCATGGGGAAACTCAAATGAAATATGGTCAACAACACATCAAAAAGCTGAGAGCAGGTAACCTACATCCATATAACTCCATAAAAAAGGCCTGCTTATATTATGAACAACTGTACACAGCCCTTCTCTGCAGCAGCTCAGTACTAATGCTTTGGCTGAGCACTTAGAGCAGGAAGAGGTGCCAAGTGACAATGGGAGAAAAGAACTTTTGTTCAGCTTTGTTCTTCCCACCCCAACCTGCGATTATTATTTTGATCCTCTTTAAAAGGACCAAGTTTGCATTCTGAGGTCTGCTCTGTGTGCACGAAGCAATCCCCTCTCTCTGTAGGAGACTACAGACAAGGGGGAAGCTTTCCTCCCATTCCTGATTACAGAGAACACTCCTACAGTCGCTGTCATCAAACAGCCTGCTGCTCCAGCATTCGTGCCCACACACACACAGTGCCCCTTGCAAACCCCTACTCTGCTCCTTTGCTGCTCTGTTTCAGGTGCAGGAGGCAGGCAAGCTGACAAGCAGCAAGTCCCACTGTGGAAATTTAAAACATCACTGAGCCAAGCTACCAGCCCAGTCCCTGCCAGGCAAAGCAGGTAATAAATTACGGGGGCAAATTTTGTCAAAAGGACCTTTGGAATCCTGAGGAGAATCCCATCTGCCTGTCTCCTCTGACCAATGCAGCCCAAACATGAACTGCAGCTCAGGAGCCATCTGCAACAACCTGAGAGAGGAAACACAGAAAGAGCCCCAGGTTCCTCTCATCTAATACCTCTTTTTAAACATCTCCCATGAAACCAAGGCCCAAAACACATAGTGGGTTTTCCCTACCACTTTTATTCAAACAGTTATTAAGTGTCATGTTCCAATGGAGGCAAAAAGAAAAATTCAAAGGCACAAAAATCACATTGAATAAAGTCAGCAGTATTTCTATGTTCACATCACCATTTTCACTGAGACCTTGTTCATAGGTAGAGATAAACACAAAATAAAGGTGGAGTGCACACACATGGACATAACATTTACAAGTGAAAACATCTGGTAACAGTAGCTTGAAACCACCAGAGCTGTAGAAAGGACTTCAGCCTGCTTTGGAGCTTTTCCTGGTAAAAACTAATAGGCTTTAGACTCAATCTTCTAACCAGAAGTAATTCCTTACCAGCATGACTACAAGAAAAAGTCTAAAAATCACCTTTCTTGTTAAAAAGTGCAATAAACATCTTAGACAATATGAATATTAAGCCTCAAACGAAACAAAATGTGTTTGGGGAAACAGATAAGAGCCTTTGGCTAAAATAAACAGCTAAGAAACAAAAATTAATTCCCTAATGTAAACTAGAGGAGGAAGAAAAAATACTTGCCAGTAGATTCCCATGTTCTGACCTCTGCACGAACTCTAAGTAACCAGTCTGCAACTTCTAACAGCAACAAGAAAAGAAAGCACATAGGAAGATAGTTAAGGATCCCAGTCCTTTCAACTTCTGCTAAGCAGACAGGACACAAGTCAACTGAAGGAAAACAAAAACCACAAAACCAGAGCTTAGAGTGCACAAAGCTGCAGCTCTTTGTAGTAAATCACCAAAATACTTCATTGCAGCCACCACAGGTGAAACACTACAAGTCACAGACCTATACATGCCTTGGGGACCAAGGGCCTGACTCCAGCTGCAAGTTTCTTCCCAAAATCTACATATGCCTTGGGGTTTAGCTACATTACCAGTTCAAGGTAAAACCACCTTGATTTAGAAATGCCAGATACTGGATAACCTATCACAACCCAATGTTAATGATTCCCCAGCTTAATTAGTGTTAGCATAATCACCCGTATCTACTCTAAAAGATAATGTGTTGAGAGAAAAATATTCAAACTATTTTAGGGAACCTTAGAACGAGTATTTTCTAGGCTGAAATAAATAACAAAGCCTAACTGCACCCACTGAACATGTCAAAAAGTTACAGAAGATCTTAGCAAAGTAGTTGTTTTGCCTTCACATAGTGTTAACAATCAGTAAGCTACTCAAATTAATGTGGATAAACTTGTCTTGGAAGTGTCAGAAATACTGGAATAAGGCAAGATTATGGTGTCTGTATTACACTGCATATTTTTATTAAAAGAGGGTTATTCCTAAGTAATTAAGAAATTAACCTTTGTCGCTAACCTTGGGTTCAGCAAGGCACAGACATACACTTTCTTTCTCATATCCAGTGGTTTGTAGCAGATAGGCCTCCAGAAAAAGCTGGCAAGTTTGTTTTGTTTTGGCTGATAGGAAAATAACTTGCTTTTGCTACACAGGTGTGCAACATTCTCAGCACATTATTTCCAGTTTTCTTGAAAAAAAAACAAGTTCAAAAGTTATTTTAAAAAGGAAAACTGATTTTTATGCTCAGAGGAGCTTCTTGTCTTTGTAACTGTAGAAGAAACTGAATGCTGGAACGACCTCATCAGCCATCAGCATACTGCCATTACCACCATGCTGGACCTTCATGTGCTCTATTAAAACAGTTCACACATTTAGCTCTGAAACTGGCATTTGATTTGAGGCTTACAGAGATGGATAATGATACTGCAAAAGAAACTAAAATACAATTAATGAAACTTTTACTACTGCTGCTGCAGAATGTGGCTGACCCTACCCAACTGCAGCCATTCCTCCTCTCCTCACACTGCCCGCACTGAGGCATGGTCACCCACCTGACTGCACACTGCATCTGTTAAAGCAGCTCATTTGGCAGAGAACTTTTCTTCCAGAATAATGGGAATAGCTTTCTGCTAGTTTAGCTATCTCATGCAGCCCAACACGAGGTCAGACACGGGCCAGCAGAGTGAAAGGGGGCAGCTCACGTCACTGGGTAACACAGGGAAGTAGATGGCCATGAGATTGGCTCAGCTATTTCGTAAGGCCTCACCCTCTTTCAAACATAAAGGAAAAGATCTAACACTTACCCATCTCAATGGCATTTGAGGCATGAAAACACTCACCTTCCACCAACAACGGTCATTTCACAGAGATGACATATTTAATTATGTAAAACATCTGAACAGAATCATTTGCTTGTCATTCTTCCTGGTGAAAGCTCCAATGGCAGCCAACAAAACAATGGCATGTTCTTTTCTGACCAGGAATCTCAAAAGCATCTTTTCTGCAATCCACTCATTCCCTGCCTGCTTGCCTCACTTTCCTGCCTTTTGCCTATGTGAACCAGTTGAAAGACACGAGACGGGCAAGTGACTCCTTTAGAAAAACCACACAAATTAAGGTCCTTCTGTCTTAGCAGTGCACATGGCTGGACATGAGAACATCCTTTTAGAAAGACTGCTTTCAGAAGCACTCTCTATTCCAGGCACGCTACTTTATCACTGTCATGACCGAGATGCACAAGGCGCTTGCAGAGGGATTATTCTGACACAGCAGGAACAAATCATCTTTCAGCCAGCACACACAATGAAATGAATGAACCAGTTGGGAGCCCCGATGCAATTCATCAGACAACCTGCACTACTCCTTAGCAGAGGTTAGTACAGTATTTATTCACAACAGAAAAGGTACCATGTGTCCTTCAAGTAATTGCTATAAACACTGCACAAATTAACTGCCATGAAATACTTGTTTTTAAATAAAATGTTCTCCTTCCTCTGTGCAATAATATTAGCGGAGAACACAAATACAGCAGCTTGAAATAGCAGAACTTGAATAAAGTAGGAAATTCAGCACACTTTATTTTGCCTGTTCATGCAAAGTACACATATTTGCACTTCAGTAACACTTAGAAACCAGGGCACCACCCTATTGAGAACTCTGCTCTCATCTAAACCAGCTCCTGCCCATTGTCCTTCCAACCCAACCCAACCACACCAATACAGGAGGATCTTTAGGGCAGTTGGCAATTGCAAAGGATTTATCCCTTTCCCTCAGTGCAAAATACTAATTCTATTTGCTACATCATGTGTTTTGAAAGATGAATTTACAGCATTCACCTGATATAAATACTTCATGGTCTAGAAAAGGTTCAGCCAGATAATCACCCTTAGTGCTGCACATGGAGGGTAAAAAATGTAGGAATGACAAAGTGAGGTAATTTACCCCTCCCTGTCATTTCCAAACTTCTGCTTCTTTGGCAAGGAGACTCAAGAAAGTTACTAAAATCCAGTGGACCAAGGTTAAAAATTAAAAAGCTCCAAGTCCGCAAAAAAAAAAGGAAATTTAAGTAATATGCAGAAATACAAAGCCAGCAGCACAAAAAAAAACCCAAACAAAACCAAACAAACAACATAAACAAAAAAACCCCCCTTTCTATGTCAACATTTCCTTTGGCACCGAAAGGGAACAGGCAAGTGAGATGTCAGAAGAGTTCAGTGGTCATAGGCTACTGCTCCACTTCCCATCATCAACAACCAAAAGGCATAAGGGTTCACTTCAACAGAAACCAGACCTTCCATCTTGCTTCTCTCCAAAGAGGAGAAATTTTCCCCTCAGGCAGGTGGTGATGCTGAAAATAAAACACAAACTCCAAGAGGAAGAACAAAGTAAGTGGCTAAAGCCCTTCTGAGATGTACAAGGGAGTCAGAAAAAGAGGGTGAGAGAAAATGCCCTAAGAGCTGTTCACAGCTTTGAGTGCCATTTTATGAAATGGTAATTGAACTCTACACAGCCAGTCATAAATATGTAATATGCTTTCCTTACTGAGATAATGAGAATATTTTCCTTATTTTACAATAGAGTGAGTTAAAATAATATAAAGAAGTCACACAAGAAAAAGAGAAGCTGCATAAAAACCAAGATATTCAAAACAATTGAAAGAACCACTATTAAGGTGTGTTTTTTGCATACAATAAAACCTATTATGTCTAATCACAGAATATATTCAAGCAACGCAAAATCTCACATATTCATTGAAAGATTAGACAGATAGCTCAGTGCAAAACAATGCACTACCTGTGCACTGAGCTTTTCTGATGAGCAGCAGGAGAAAAGCAGAGTTTCTGTTGCTGTACATGCCAAACAAATTGTACTACTGTAACCCATCTTCCAACATTCTCTTAAATTATGTCTATTGATAAAGCCAAAATAAAAATTAGCTTGATTGACTGAGCTCAGCATTACCACCATTTTAACTTAAAAGCTGCACTGTTAATTAGATTTTCCCCCCTGCTTTTAACCAGCTGAATATATTTATTAGGAATAAGCGCAGTTCCTGAAATCTAGGAATACTTCCAAGTTTACAGATGTATCTTACTCCTTCCTACAGTACTTCTTCCTTCCCTGCTTTGTGTCTACCACGTGCAACATGACTGAAAACACAGAGCAAACAAAACACTGACTTGGCAAAAGTGCTGCCAAAAGCTCCAGGAGGAAGGGTGCACATTTGGGGGTTGGTTTTGTTTATTAAAAAAAACTTTCAGTGATCATCATACTCAAGGTCATGGCAGTAGAAAAGCATCATTGAAAAAACAACAGCAGAAGAGCTGCTGCTTTACAACTTGACCAAGTCTGCTGGATTAGGTGCTAGAGGAATTTAGGATTATTTACTGCTTAAACCTTCCCCAGAAGAATGCCCAACAGACTACACTAAGTGGCCATTTTTAAATCTAGAAGATGTAATTTTTCTGAGATGGATCCAACCCTTCCACAAAAACATAAAGGGTTACAACAGCTGCCAATACCTTCATTTCTTCTTCCTAAAGGCACCCTTGTATTAAACAAACCCTTCAAGACCAATGTGAAAAACTGAAGTGTAAAGTGAAATGGAGAAGAACTTAAGAGTATATATTCACACACTCAAAAGGAAGGAAATGTTACTAAAAGTTAATAAGCCACAGTGAAATACTGAAAGCTAGAGCACATAACCCAAGGTGAATGACACAGTAAGAGTAAAGCATGCCTGATTCTGCAATTTAGGTTTTATTCCATAAAGATTTGTGAGGAAATGTGGCTCAAACAGTGTGTATGCATTACAATCCCTGGTTACTATAATACCTATTAGAGCACCACATGACAGGTGCTGCTTTCAAGGACTAACAGGAGGCAGTTGGGTTATTTGGGGGAAAATACTCGAGGCTGTAAAGAACTGTTTTTGTTTAATGAGTAACAGGCCTTCCTCATCCCCTCCACAACTGGAAAGTCAAGGAAGGAAAGCAAACACTGAGTGAGGTTACCGTGTTACAGCACAATTCGCCCCTGCTGCTTTTAGCTACTCATTAACTCCCGCACATATTAACCAGACAATAAAAGAGACACAAACTCTCTTGTTTCCCCCTCCACACCAAGAAACAAATGAAGCAAATGAGAGGTTTAGAACCACCAAAATCCCTCAAGAGATGCATCACACCATGGACAACAGCAGTACAGCTCCACACTCAATGATGGATCCCTACTACTGCCATGGGCCCACAGAAATGCCAACACACACGCTTCTGGAGACAAGGTTTAAGCTGGAAATTCACATACTGTAACGTAGCCAGATCCAGCACACCAAGTGATGCCCAGAAAAAAATACGCACCACAAAACACCAGTTATTCGTCATTTCAAGCACCTGACCTAAGAAAGCATTCTTCTCAATGCAAGGTCTCAAAAGTAGGCTTAAGGGTGACTGACAATGCACAGACTTGGACATCAGAGAGATTTTGGTGTCAGCAGCTTTTGGAATTTAGACTTTGCCCCAGGCAGTGTATGAGGCTCTAGTGACAGCTCAGGAGAGGCTCAATGAGCAGCTGCACAGGTAAGAGGCTGTGGAGTAGAGCAGTGCTGTGATGAGCTCCTGACATCAGGGAACAAAGGAGTGGATGATGATCCTCCTCCATGAGGACACAAGGTGGTACAGGTCAGCTCCCACCTGAGAAAGCACCACCACCATCCAACAACGCCAGCAGTCCTACAACTGCAGTCAAGCAAAATCACAGCAGGTGCTAAAGGATTCCTCCCCATAAAAGGGCTTTCTTCTTCTTAGCAATGAAAGCTGAAGAAAACCAAGACCATGAAGCACAAACCCCCCTGTTGTGACCCCTAAAATGATGCACAGTCTACAAAAGACAAACTAAAATGGACAGAGCAATGGACCTTTCACTCCCCTTAATTCAATTCTCTCCTTTAAGTCAGTGCACTATTATTGCCCTTGCAATGAGACTGTAACACTGAAGTTTTTCAGCTTGATGGTAAAATCACGTAGTGTCCATCCATCTCCAATAATAGCAATATTGAGACAATGAACTCTATTGAGGCATCTAATAAGGCAGATAGTCATTTGCATAGTACATTTTCTGTGACTCTCTGTAATACAACATCTCAAAGACTCAATTCAGACTATTCTCCTTTCCCACAGACATTTTAAAAAAGGGATTCTTTTACTAGAAAAAGAAACAATGACCCCTCCCATAATAGGAGAAAGCAAAAGATAGAATTTTCCTGCCTACGATGAGTGCACACTTTTGCCTGTGTATTTTTATTTGGTTGGGCTAGCTTTTTTCCTTTTTTTTTTTTTTTTTTTTTTTTTTTTTTTTTTAATTAACTCTGTGTGCTTTTCATCTCTGTTGTAGCTTAAATGCTCAGAAGTTTTTCTGATTTTGTCCCAACAGTTCTCGGTAGGAAGTACTTTGGGATACCCATCCACCACCGTAAGAAAATTTCATCTTTAATTCCTGTGCTACAGTCGTTTTCTTCATGTCTTCACATACTTCTCTCCTGTGTGCCTCCCTAAATTGTGATTTGCTGGACACACCATGGTTTTGGAGATACACAAGCCCACTTACGAGCCCTGAGTTTTAGGATGGGCTCTGCAATGCACTACTTGGGTGAGTTTGACAAATAACTTCCTTCCAACAGTAACAGCCTCAAAGAAATGAACACACATACAGTAGATGCTGTACCTCAGAGTTCAGCTAAAAATAACCCTTCCAGCTACTGTCTTAGAGAAGGACCAATGATTATGTCCTTGCTCTTCACAGTCCTTCTACTTTGTCCTCTTTCCAGTAACAAATCCTGGACTTGGTCAGCGTTTCATTTCGCACAAGGAAGCACACATTTCATTCCTGGAGGCAGTTAAGATACACCTAGAGTAAAGGCACACACTCAAAATGCCATCTCAGTGTGGTCCAACAGCTCGTCTGCTCTGCCCTCTGTCCCTCAGCACAGCCCTAGGCAAGTTCCAGATTTTATAATGTGCTCCGTTTTCTCTGCCAGAGCCCGCAACAGGCGCACCGCGAGAGAACACAAATCCATAACTCATCTCCTCAGCTCGCAGCCCATGATACGATCACTGATCCACCTTTGGCCACGAACAGAATCTCTCTGCAGACAGGCCAGGGTGCAGAGGAGACAGCCACTGAGCTACCAAAGTCCTTGGACACTCCCCTGCCACGTCCCAGAAAACCAGCGGTGACACACACGCTTCACATGCATCAGGCACGAAGCCTCCCTGCAGAAGGCTGAGCCAGAGCACTGCTCTTAGGTTAACCTTCAGCAACTTCAGTGTTGGGCTCCTAGGAAAACAAAACTAGAGGGCACTTCTGGCAAGTCAGAGAAGGTCAGCGGAAAGGGAGAAAAAGCTGCCACACAACAGCCCTAGTGAGGAACAGCATTGCACTCTTTGTCCAAGTTTCTGATTTTATCAGATTATGCCACAGTATTAACATTGTTTATTGGCCCTATTTTGTGTCTGTGAATCACCCACTCCCAGAGACTCTTCCTCCACCCCAGATTATAAATAGCACCATATACAGAACAGAGCCTGTGAAGCAAAGGAGACTTGCTGAAACAAAATAATGTATATCGAACTGACAAATATCTTTCAAAAGCCTTTCTTATTTATTTATAGTGCTGGCTAGACAGGCAGATTCCCACATTTCGTAAACCCTGTAGGTCACTATCTCCATTGCTCATTCACAAACAATTCTGCTAATAAAAAAAGGGAAAAAAAAAAAAAGCCCTCTGGTTATAACTGAACTTATTCCCCAGCACACTGCTTCTTGGCATAGGCCTTTTGAAAAGAGAGGTTTTTAAACAAACAGTATTATGTATTTTTCCTATTTGAAGGCAACATACGTCTAGACCATGATATGACAATATGACATTATTTATATATCTAGAGATATTCAGACATTGCAACCAATTTCTTAGTGCTCTATCAGTACACTTAAGTAACTTTCTACCATGTTATAGCAGACTGTGACTTAAATTTCCATTGATTCTACTGTCATAGGAAAATACATTCTCAGCAGCAAGCACAAAATCCATCACGTTTCTTAATTCCCTCTTTTCTCCAGAAACGACTTCCTGCAGTGGGAAGTTCACAGTGCTGTCATCCAGGTAACAAAACAGACAAGGAGATATGTGGCCAAAAGCTGTAGAGAACAGGCTCCTGGAGTCCAAATGCACACGACACCTTGTTAAACCAACACATAATGAGCTGCAGACCTTAGGAGCCAAACAAGTAGAAGCCTGGACATTAAAGAATTCCAAATCCCCCTCAAGATGGGATGGATGGAAAGCAAGCACACACGTTCTGCTTTGGCAAGGCAAACCTTCAGTGCTCTTGCTGAAGCCCAGGCAACTCATCCAATCCTTCCATCCCCACACTCAGACATAAATGCCACACATCAACTTCACACCAGAAGAGGATGTGGACTGGATACAGGTCAGCCTAGCAAGGGCCTGCTGAGCTCAGGCACTCACATCAAACCCACACTGGCAAATACACACCATTACACCAGCTGCCAGACCCTTTCTACCAGGCAGACACACCAACACCAGGGATGCTGGGGCTGGAAGAAATTCTTGATTTTTCCTCCAATTATACAGAGACATGGTTATACAAAATGCCTGTTTAAAAGACATCCTGCCCAGAATCGATCGAACAGAAACAGAAGAGCTACTGAAACAATCCTGGCATGTTCTACTGATGAAATTCCTTGTAAGTGCCCAAGGTGAATCCATTCAAGTACTTCACTATTTGATTCACCATTTTTCCTTCCCCCTGCTATTCATCACATGGTTATCTGTCAAGCTAATGGTTCCTTAATCAGTTGTAGAAGTTAAAACCTACAGATGTAGCAAGGTTCCTCTTTAAAACACTAAGAAGGAGCAAAACAAAGCAATCCAATGCATATTTCAGGAACAGTTAAATGTATTAATATTGTTGTTCTTTTTTATTTCGTAGACTCAACAAAAATCAACTGGTTTATAATCTTAGCAAAAAAGTAAAACACTAGTGCCTGGAAAATATCACAGCAAGTCTGGACATCATTTAAGCCAAGTACATATCTTCTTTTTTTTTTTTTATTCTCCTACTGCTTATCTCAACACACAGTTCCTTTCCCTTTAGCCTGTTTCAAACAATACTTGATACTAAACAAACAAAACAGCAAAATAAATTATTTCTCTCTAAAGGCTCATTTCTTCTGTTCTGCATTTACAACGACATACTGTGGACATACACAGTCACATTTATAGAGAGAGAGATATAATTATATATATACACACACGTATTGAACTGGCCAATCTACTTAGACTATCCCATTATCTTATAGTTACTCAAGAAACAACTAGCATTAAAAATGACTTTTTGGTAGAAAGCAAAAACCAGAGTAGGGTCCCCTTGCAATGCAGCACTGAAATTCAGAAAGTCCAAGCTGTGTGCCATCACTTCACTGTTACTTCAGACCCTTATGCCTTTTTCTCCACATTTCAGAACAGAGGTTTTCCCAGGGGCTCAACGTATTGATTTTCATCATCACTCTGAAATACTGACCAAAGGACCTACAGTAGCAATATTTAACCTTCCATAAGCTCCTTCCACATAAAAAATGTGTCTGTCATAACAATCTTTGTTACCATGTCCGATCAACACAGAGGGAACTACAAGATCATAAAATGGGACTGTGACACAATAATAGTGATGGGGATCTCCCACGTAAGTTCTCATTTATGCACACAAAGGGGAAACAGGGAGGAAAAGGAAATTTAATTAGAGCTGACTGAAAAGTGAGGCATATGGTTCACAGGAATTTTTGCTTTCAATTAAAACACCAACCTCCTCCTCCTCAGCAAGCTAAATAAATACAAATGAAACCAAACTACTCTGTGACGTGTATATGCAAAAACTGAATATAAGCATGAAATAAAATTGGGGTGGAAGCTGTACATAGTACCATGTACTCAGACTCCAGTCTGAGTTCTGCAAAAAACACTTTGTCACCACACTACACAAGCACTTATTCCTCTCCATCATCACTGACTGTAACTATCTGTTTCCTCCATTAGTAAAACTCATCCCACCTACATAGCTAAAATTTGACTTGAGGTGTGGGCAGAAAAGGAAAGGGGGAGATAAAAAGTTGTAAAGAACAAGGCTGAATTATAACAGTAGACTTTTTAAGACCTTTTTCATAGAGAAATCATGTTCTGAAGTTTCATATTGATAAAAATGCTAAAATATGAAAATAGCTATGTTTCTAAAATAATATATTACAGGGAACCATGTAAAAGACAGGGCCATTAAGGATGGATTTTTCATCAAAATGACAAATTGCAATTATGTATATACAGAGAAGACTTAAGAAAATGGGATATACTTGATTTAGAAACAAGTGTGAGAAATGCTGTGAGAAAGACAATCCACACTTGCATTAACAAAACTCAGAATGGATGGAGCTTTCACCCACTTTAAGTTACACCAGGATTACCTGGCCCAGAGAGGGGAGAGTTTAGGAAAGGCTGTACCACTGGGCTGTGCCACAGCTCTGTCAAGGCTGCCCATCTCAGGTGTGCTTGGAGATTTCACCCAAGCATCACCAGCACAGTGTCTCTACCTGAGGGTGGTCACACACACTGTGCATCCCACACCACAGAGCTTGGCTGGGGATGAACATCTGCAGCAAGACAGGACTAAGAGCTGTTCTGTATGACAGGGAGGCAGCCACAGATGCTCTGAAAATCAAGGCCAACCAGTTAAATGAGAAATCTGAATGTTAACTCACTGGGTAATGTGACATTACCCAGGGTCTCCTATCAGAAGATGCCGCTTCATAACTTACCCCAAGTGCTTCAATTTAGAGGGAAAGTTTTAGGATTAAATATAATATATTAATTATATATATTAATTAATTATATATTAACTTCATTAATTATGAAATATTGCAACCAAAATGCTTCAAAACACTGAAAAAGGATGAAAACAAACTGCTGTGCCAAATGCTCTCACCTCAGCTTGAAAGCTAATCAAAGGGGGCACACACACCTCATAGCAAGGCTGTGTATGAGGAGCTGCACTGGGACATCCTCTACCTGCACCCCAAAATATATCCAGGCAAGCTGAAGCTTCTCCAGCAGCATCTTCTTGTGAGGGGGCTGGCACTGAGCAAAACCAGCCAAGAATGGGGAGCAGAACTGTACTTTAGGCTCTGCCTCCATCCTTGGGAAAAGAGGCAGATTCAGGTCAAATGGGCACTGTTAATTCCAACACTTCCTAGGCTTTCAGAGATCGATTACGCAGCCACAGAAACTATCCCTAAATTCAGACTGTGTGTTTACACTCATACATGCTTAAAATAACACACATTGGGGGACTTCACAACAGAGACTGCCTTCCCATGCATTTTCAAAACAAGCAAGGTAGCCCCACTCCCATCTAGGGAGCTTTGAGCGACATCCTAAAGTGTGTGTGTATATATATGTATATGCAAACAGTAACACCAGTCACATCTTCCCTTCAATAACAGTCACCACAGACTGGAGACTTTGCTACTGTGTAGTGAAGCAGATGAACCAGACAGGCTCACTCCTCTTAAGCTCTCAGATCATCACGGGTTGACCATCAGCAGACACTGATCATCATCACCTCTTCACAAGCAGCACAAAGCTGGTGATCTCATGTAGAGAGAGCCTGCGGTTTCAGCACTAGCTGTCCAGAAATGCCTTCCATCACTTTTAGCCAGTATCCGAATTAAAGGGGATAGTGCCATGTTATCACAGCTGTCAAGGGTGCAGAGGCCCGGGGTGGCCGGTGCATGTGAACTCGGACTCCCTCTCATTTCAGGAAGGGATGTCTCATCCCAAGGGGATCTAATTAAGGAGGTGGACATGGAACCCCATGTCAGAGGGAACACGGTCCAGCACTGTGTAATGAAACAGCACATGCTTGGGCACTGCTTCAACAGCTGAGGCACGCTGTTAGCTTATGTAGGCTGCAACAATCTTACTACTCATGTACACTCTGTGTTTACTCATCATCCTCCCCCAACCTATTTCCTTTTCCTCAGAAGCTTTGCTTCTGCTTCCACAGAGATGGACATGATGAAGGAGGGCTTACACCCCAGGCTCAGGTAGCCTCTCGTACACTTGTCCTCCTCAGCCGTACCCACACACAGTTCCTGTTTAACTCTCTTTGCTGCATTAAAGAAGGGGCAGGAACATCTCTAACTGAAGTCCTCCATACACCACCCAGTACAAACAAACCACAGACTGCTCACAAGACCAGTCACAGCCCTACAGGACACCCAGAAACAAACTCTGGGTTTTGTTGGTCAGAAAAAAAGCAGTATTTCCTGTGTAAAGACAACAGGCTTGTTTCACTTATGTTCAATACACACTGTCTGGGGCTAGAAGAGCCTGATGGAAGCCATTTCCAATGCAGATGCTTTACTAGCTGATTTTTGCACCTTTTCAATATAATGGCTGCCGCCTTTAGCAGGATCTGCACATTCACGTGCCATCCCTTCAGCAGCTCCCTAGCATCCCAATGCCTCTTGCTGCCCCACTTGCTGCGATTAGTGGCTTCAGAACTGGGACTTGCTCCATGACACGTATCCAGGGTGATATTCACTGTCCCACTAAACGGCTGCCAAGGTTTTCTGCAGCCTCACTCACACTCCTACTACTCCCTTTTCCCAAGCACTTGAGTGGTTCACCACAGGCTGCCCTGTGTCTAGAGGTAAATGTCTATCTCACCACACAAGAACCCTTTCCCCATCTGTGCCTGATGTAAGGAATGCCTTTCCTATCTACAAACCCACCAAGAATTAGCCAATTCACTTAGAGAAGAAAGAGACGAGACCCCACAACCCCGCTTTTGTCTGATTTATAACCCATTCATGACCAAAAAGGAACCCGTATTCACAAAACACAGGAAGTTGTATAAAGGAAGCTTTTTTTTTTCCCCTGCAGCTCTCATTTTTTATGCAGTTTGGGAGCAGAAGTGAATTCTGGTGGAGACAGGTGAGCTGGGGCACTATGCTGATTTCCTGTATGCACCTGCTGACTGAGGAAGATTTCTTTTTTGAAGTCATGGCCAAAGATCCTAAGCCCACAAGATTCCTTAGTAAGTAGCCATATACAACTATACTGTAAGTCCCACGGCACTTACAACCTCCAGGTCACACAATACAACCAGTGAAAGCAAGGGGAGGGAAATGCAAAAAAGATCTGAGGGGTCGCAGGTGAGCAGCTAGTCCTCAAACAAACCTTGACAGAACTTACAGCAAGTCCTGGAACTTCTCAGTCATCAACTTTATCTTCAAAACTCCAGCAGGATTTCATCAGTGTTATGTTTCATGCTGGAGCATGAAGCAGCAAATGTCTGACTTCAGGAAAGCAAAAGTAAGAGGTCTTTGTTCAGAACGGAAACTGAAGTTTGGCACTATCTTATCTCCCATCTTTTCCACACATTTCTACAGGAGGAGACAGAATGTTCAGCTGACCAGTTCTCACTGCAAAACTCAGATTAACATTCATGGAATGAATTTTGATGAAATCTGGAGACAACAGGGACAAATACCACATGTAGCAGTGACTGAATAAATGTCTACGTATGAGAGACCTGTTTTCTTTTTCATCTTGCCTTTTTTCAATTAAAAAAGTAATTTACAAGAGGGAAGAAGCAACTAAGGTAGGCAATTTGCAGAAACAAGACTGCAGGAGACTCAATCTGCAGCAACAGGTTTTTTGCAGAGCTAGACATTACAACTTACTGTTCTTCTTAGCAACTGTGCCAGGTGTTGTGACTAGCCCTAAACTTAAGGATAGGAGGAATCACTGCACACACTGCTTACAAACCATAAATGCACTGCACAGAATTCTGCATGCAGCATAACCTGTGGGGCACAGTGAAGGTTATCAGAAATTACTTCTGACCTTCATCCAGTCATTAACTTAATGACTTAATAACTGCTAGATGGACAGCAGTCCCTCCCTGCAAGTCGAAAATAGTGTGAGTGAAAAGGACATTTTTTTTTTGTAGGCTGCTCAAACTTCCAGAAATTTAGACGAAAACTATTTGCACCACTTAGACGAAGTCCCAACCAATTCCACCATACCGAGAACTAGGCTCCATTGTCAGTGAAGAGGGAAAAGCATGCTCTGCAGTAGCTAAATAGCAGCTCTGACCTTCTGCTCACTCCTCCTGCAGTGCTGTGCTTCGCACACTGAACCAGGAAATAGTTGAAGAGATACATGCAAAATTACGAAGACTGAGTCAGAAGACAATAGTTAAATAAATACCAGTTAAACCACATACCGCAGATCTGTCTTGTAGGACTGGGAAATGAGTATTGCCTAAGGCTGATCCAGATATTGCATCCACCTGCAAATATTTGCTGCTGGCTAAAGCTCAGCACATGCACTCTCATCAGCAGTGGCAGGACTCCCCCAAAATATTGCAGACAAGAAAGAAAATGTTAGCTTAATTCAGAGTACAATAAACTAATTATATCTTTTAATCATCAAAAGCATATAATAGCTTGTTGGAAGACTTTTTTAGTTTGGGTGTTTGGTGGTTTTTTAAAGCACATTATAAAGTTAGTTAAGGATACTGGTCTTTTTTCCCCAAGAATTTTAGGCCTTCAAATTCATGCAAATAAAGAGCTTATTAGCTTCTTTAATGTGGCTATTTTACTATGAGTGTACAGCAGACATCAGAAACAAGAATGTCACAGAGGAATTGGGCACACACAATAAAAGCTCAGAAGCAATTAGACTTTGATTATATAGTCTTAAATCCACATAAAAACATGTTAAGATATTTATATTTTAGATCAACTACCCTTCAGCAATAGTGAAAAATCATTGGAGAGAAAGACAAGAAGATAAAAATGCACTAACATGCTGCTGGAGGACTTGGCCATTAAAGTCATGTGTTATGAAGAAACATCTAAACACTTTGGAACAACATTTCATCTGTAACTGTTAAGCTGGAAAAAAAGGCCTGTTTCCAAATGGATTCAACACATAAAATATTTTTTTTTCTTCTGTTAACTAGTTAGGTTTTTTCCTCTGGAACTCTCTGCCCAAAATTTTAACATGTCCAAATGCAAGTCCTTAATAAGTTAGAGACAAAGGCAAGTTTTCTCTCTTTTAATAGGGACAAAGGAGTGTATTGCTGAGATTTGTAATATACATACAATTACCTGCATTGTTATGGAGATTTCAGAACAAAGGCCCAACAGATCCACTTCCAGATCTTACAGCCTTGTCCTTTCCCATAATTATGTCTTAAAATTGGATTCCATTTAACACATTCACAATACCAACATCTATCAGTGCTTAGCATGTGCTTAGGGATAGTTTCAATTATTTTAAAATGGATGTGGCAATGCATTTAATTTTTCACTGATCACTCCAATGAACATGTTCAATTTAATAGCACCAATAAAGCAAGGGGTTTTTTAGTTGGTTGTAAGAAGTCTTAAAACTAGTACAAAGTTAATTGGAACAACTGGCTAGTCTATCACTCACTTGAAAAAAATGCAAAAGAAACTCTCACAAAAACTTTTCCTTTTTTCCTTTCATCCCAGAAATAGGATTTTGAGCAGCAGAGATACTGAATAAAAAAAACCCAAAAACAACAAACCAAAAACAAAACACAAAAAACCCCCAACAAACAACTAAGCAGCTTTTATCCTGCAAATATTAATGCTGCTCCTTTACCTCATGTAAGAGCATGTCAGTCTCCTTTCCTCAGCTGTCAAATACAAAATCTATCAGAAATTCTGAGTTTAGAACACCAGGCCTGTGTCTGTGACACACCCAGCGTGCCAACTAAAAAGGCCAGATCCTGACCTCAAAGCTGGGCCACTCATTTCTCCCTGGTGCCCAGCTGCAAAAAATGAGAGCTGAATAACTCTGAAAGAGTTATGTAAACTGAACCAAAGATAACGAACTTCCCCTAAGAAAGAACTTTTTTGTTGTTGTTGAAGATACACATTTACAAAGACTGTGGGAAGGAAACTGTGGTTACAATTCCTGTATTTCCTCTTTATAAAATAAAAAAGTATAAATCCATAGAAGGTGGAACCATCAAGGACCTCAGAGTTAACCACGCACAACCTATCTAGTAAAAAATAAAAAAAATCACATCAGAACTGAGCACAAAAAGGATATTTTTATTGGTATTGAACTTCAGGCCAAGTATTAGAAAAAGCAGCTGACCCTGCAAGCAGATGGAAAGAATACTAGAACTGATAAAGTATAATTCATGTAGCAGCAATGCCATGGACTCAATTCCAAACTTGGTTATAAATTATAATTTATAAATTATAAATTATAAACAATGCCGTGTTGAGAAGACTTTAGAATTCCCATATCTGCCTTCACTAGAAAAAAAGCAAATAAAGAAAACAGTCCAAAAGGACTCCACCAATTCAGTGTTGTCCATTTTATTTGCCCCTTGATTTAAAGTATTTATAAGTATGTAAAATTCCTGCAGAATCAAAGTTCATGATCACAAAAGGAAGAAAACCCTAAACTCCCTTATTAAGACAACACAATTTTACATATGTAAATTTGATGCCAGCCACAGGCACCCATTCTTTTCCTCACATTGTGTTCCATAAAAAGTCATGGTCGTTGGTTAAAAAGCACAGTGAAACCATGGCACATCTCATATTGTACTAAAACCACCAGCAAGGCTGAGTCAATGTCTTTCGATGGCTCCACTCTCCTACTTGCTACTAAAGTGCACTTCTTTCACCTGCATCCCAGAAGGAAACTGTGGAAACCCCTATCTTTGTCAGCCAAAACCACATCTTGGTCTCAGAGAGCTCATTTTCCCCAAATCCCTGCTAGCACACAAATCTGGTTGCCTTTCCAACCCAGACGTCCCTGGTGGTGGACACCTCATCCATTTCCACTCCAGCATCCACCCTGCTCTTTCCACTTCAAAGCACAGGGGCCACCTTGAACTAAGTCAAGCAGCAGAGCAGGTTTTGACAAATAAAGACAAAGATGGGATCTCTCTTACTATGAATTCAGACAGTAACTAACAATTCAACTGTCCTTAAGCTGACTAAAATGATGTCTCACAATTTTCCCCTTCTGTATCATGAGACCCTCAGGAAAATTAAGTTTAAAGTTTCATGGGACAGCCCGGGACTGAGCTACTTTAGGCATGAGGAAACCCTGGGAAGGAAAGGCAGCAGAAAGAAGCAGCCTCCACTTATCTACAGGGAATGTTCATCCTGCAGGCACAACTGCTATGGGGAGGCAGCAGGGAGCTTTCCCAGTCTGTAATACCATGGATGGTCCCACGCTTTGCTGCCTATATAGGCTGGCCTGCCCCAAAGCTAAGCTCTGCTGCCCCATCCTTTGCATCATCCTCCTGTCTCATGAGTCAATGTGACCCTCACAAACCAATCCTCTGGCTGGCATACTTTGCTTGGTTGCCTCCTTACTTTGAGAAAGAGACCTGGTAGAAAATACAATTTGCAAGTGAGGACTCAAAACCAGGTATGTAGAAACAGACTTACCAGCAGTGACCTGTTCGTGTGTTTATTTTCTTATATAATAAGAAAATAAGCAAGGAAGCTTATCACAAGTGTTCTAATTTATTAGAGTCTAAGTGCACAAGAGGAAATAATGACAGAAAGCTCTGTCTAAACTCCACCAAGATGGGGAATGCAGAAACAAAAGCCACCAGCATTCCTGTGCAAAAACACCCTCCAGAGCCTCCACCACTGCGGAGACAAAACATCAACAAGTAGAGCGAGATGTGTAACATCATGAACTGGACCAGGAGTCTTCTTACAGGCATGCAGAGTTCTCTGTCTTACCAACCACCTGCCAAGTCATCCATGAATGATTTGACACACTCCATCCAAAAAAAAAAAAAAAAAAAAATCCTGTTGAACTAGCAGAAGCTTTTAAATAGACATTTAAAGCCATGCCAAGCTACAATCCCTGAATGACCAAGGACAGGCTGGGTTTCCACAAAGCTGGTCTGCACAAATAACCCTCTGTGGGGAGCACTCCCATGCAGGCTAGGTGCAGCCCAACTGCTTGCAAGCTGGCAGACACCAAAAAAACCCCTACCAAAACAGTGCCAAAAGGAAGTAAGGAACTACTCCGAGAATGCACCTAATCACAGAGCCAGCTGTGTTGTAGATACAACTCTAACAGCCTAACAAGGGAAAGCTCCAAGGCACTCACCTGGGCTATGATGGGAGACAGGGCTACAGCACTTTGGGGCTCAGAAGTGCTAAGAGACTGCATCTGCTTACCAGGCCACAAGAGACAGGCTGTAATTTGCAATAAAGCTCTGCACCTGATGTTCAAGTCTTTACTTGATGACTTTACAGTCTCAGAAGCAAAAATTTCTTACCGTCAATGAGGAAAATAGGGCTGAAGTTCACACAAAATATTCCTTATGCTCAAGCCCTGGCTCATTTGGTGCACAGAACACAAAAACCAGTACTACAGTATGTGGACAGCATTCTCCTGCATACCACAAAGCCAAATCAATCAACCAAAACACCATTAAGCCCTTCCAATAAACAAAACACCCAACCCAACATTTAAAGAAAGCACCCATATTCTCAACCCTAAAGCAGAAGCCCACATGCAGTACACAACCAAAGCTTTGCATGCAACAGAAACTTCCCAATGACACACTAGGTATTTCTTTTACTTGTTCAGTTTGGCTAAAACTGTACAAAAGAATGAGAAAATGCAGAAGTGTACCATACAGATAGGAGGTACAAGAAGAACAGGAAACTAGTAGATGGGCAACACTGGAGAGAAAAAGACTTCCAGGCACTGGTTAGGAGAGCCTGAAGGTGATCCTAACAGGAGTCCCTTCTCCTTCCCAAAACAGTACTCATGTCAAACACAGCCTCAGCCCTCTTCTCCACTCATACCAGGTGGGTTTGAAGCACCATGTATAGCTAAGCTCAGTTACAGACCCCAGAGGTCTGGTACCACAGCAAACACCAACATCACTCCTTCCTCCATTTAGAGCTGCCATTTCTTCTTTGTAGGTACAACTTCTTCAATTCTGAGAGACAGTAAAAAGCACAGTTACCTTTTCTCCTATTACATTTTTACCAACGGAGAAAGAAGCTTTCCTACATGGCCTTTGGTATCTTCACAGAGAGCACAGAAGGAAGAGAGTGATGGGTGGCTTGCTTGGTTTTTAATATCAATTAACCAATTTTTCAATTTCCTGATGATGGTAGGAAAAGTACTTTCAATGACATGCCAGATACCAACAACATTTATGGAAAGATATGGACATACCTTTCCCTGCCTTTTCCACTGAAAGCCCATGAAGGCCATAGAAGATAACTAAAGGAGGCCATGAATTTATTGATTCAGCTCTGGTTGGACCACACTTACATGTCCATTCTTTGCTGGATTACAGAAATGCTTTTCCCACTTAATCTTGGATTTTCTCCTGGAATTTTGGATTAATAGCCCCAGGAGGCCTGTTTATGTGCAGATATATTTGGGAACAGCTGGAAAGCACTTAGAGAAGAGCCTTGATGCAGCCTTCCAGAGCAGCGCATCTGTTTTGTTCTTCTCTTCCTGTGATGCCTGATCACTCTTTCCCCCACACTCTTCACTTTCTAACACCCCATATTAGCACATGTTCACCCCCTCCCAATTAAAGTCCTCCCCTGCACAGTCATCTCCTACTGAAAATTAATTTCCTACTGATAGCTCCATTTAAGGCAAAGCTCTTTCACTCTCCCATCCCTACATAGCAGTAGGCCCTCTCTGCTGGAGAAAATTCAACTAGCTCCTCCTACACTTCCAGCAACCTTTCACGACGTTCAAGGTACTATTTGCATTCAAATTTTGGAGTCAGAGCATCAGGCTAACAACCAGATGTGTAGCCACCAACTGGTTTAGTAGTGTGTCTCACCTTTGTGCATACTGAGAATCTTTCAAGCAGGCAAGTAAATGTCATGGACAGGCTTTGCACCTGCAAACATCCCAGTACCCAACCACTCTCCAAGACTGTCAAAATGCTCCCTCTGTGATACACTGTAACTCCAGTAGAAAGAAGGAAATGCATAGATTAAAACGATTTAGATTATGCCCTGCACAATGAACAACCAAAGATTCTAAAACAGCAGCAATTCCACTCATATTTAGAAACTGCAACCATAAAAGATTACATGCCATGAAAATTCTCCACAAAGACTTGCATGTAGCTCGCATAATTGAGGAAGTACTAATAATAGCGTGGCTGTTTGCACAGACAACATTTCCACTGTGGGCCTGAATTCTGATCTCAAATGTGCAGAAGAAGATATTTTGTTGTGTGTTGCTGGCTGGAGACTCAAAGTATTGGAAACCATGTGAGTGTGCTGCAATGTGCAGCCGGCTGATGCCTCTAAGGAAGCACTAGGCACATCCATGCCACGCTGGAGACAAAGCCTCCATTGAGCACTGCAGAAGGTGCTTGTGTTGTGGGGCTTTGTAAAGAACACAAAGAAGCTCAGCAAATTAACCTGTGTTGCCGTTTTAAACAAAAATGAACTAAGTCATCACATAAAAATAACCTGGCCTGGCAGATGAAAAGTTTATTTCTAAGCTCCTCAGACACAAGCAAACTCTGTTCAGAGCTACAGCTTCCCCTTCTGGTCTATGCTGCTTAAGTTCAGGCCTGCTCAGGTCTCCAGATCAGCAATGCTCATACCTGTGTTTTTAATAGTGGCCATTAAAGGGTTTACCCCAGAAGTGCATGTACAGAAGCAGCAAGGGAGCCTCACACTTCTCAATCTTTATTCTTTCGTAAGCCTCTCAATGAGCTGTATGTAGACCTGTCACAAAGTTAAATGGAAATTACTATTAACTTCTTCTTGCATGTGCTGAAGATTACCCAGAATAATTTCACAAACTAAAATTTAAATTTAGTGTACTTTACAGAAGAAGGCTCAACAAGAATTATTAATAATGACCAATATATAGCAGAAATTATCTCACATGTAACATACACACATGGCAAGCCCACATTTGAGATAAGATGGTTTCTCATTTAAACTCCTCAGTTGGAAATTCAGATCAGCAATTAAATCATAATCCTACATAATCAACTCACACAGTATCAGTTGCTCTGTGTATGGAATAAGATATAACAACAAGCTAGTAGGGCCACAAAAAAGTCATTTGTAATTCTAAACACCAAAACAAGCCCAAAAACACTGTCTCTTGCTCTTTTACTAGTAGATGTTATTTATCACATCACTAATATGACCACTCTCAATAAAAAACAGAGAGCAAGGTTTGTTTTTTAACAACTCCAACCTTACCCACTCACAAATAAGCAAGAAGCTTATCCTTCAGTAAAAGACACCACAGAAGGATCATGTGCCCATCACACCACCGAGGAGCTGCCATGACACAGCCGCTCCACAGCTCCGGCTGCTTCCCAGTCCCTGCGTGTGGCTGGGCCCACAATGGTGTCAGTGTGGAGCACTGGCCCTGCTCCGACCCCACAGTCATCTGAAAGGCAACACAGAGGCCAGGCCCAGCCAAGAGCCACTTCCACCCCACCTGCTGCCGTCTCACTCAGGGGCTGGCTGGGAGACTGCAGAGAAGGGGCAAGAGTTCTTACTGGCAACACACGAAGCCCAGCTCATGCCACATGCCTGGCAGTCCTGCCAGCTGCTGTCACCTTCCTACAGCACCTAAATGCCTCCCCAGATAGTGCCAGGCCATGTCCCTGCACCTGAGCACATGCCACACCTCAAAAAACACCGGTCAACTCTTAACACCCACCTGAGCCTACACAAAGAACCCTACAAAGAAGCCTTCAAGAACCCTATTAGAGAGCATCCTCATTTCTAGAGGGCAAGACCATGTGAACAGCATTGGAATGGGCAACAAGACTATTGTGCTTAAAGCACTGCCTCCAAGCAAGGCTTTATTCTGCATCCTTATTTCTTACAGACACATAATGGCCTTTTCCAATATGAGCTATCCCACCCTACCTGACATAAGTGGCTATGGTGAAATTTAGTAATTTCAAATGAGAGGATGATTTGCAGAATCACAGCATCAATGAGCACCTGGTTTACATCCTATCCCTCTAAGGAAAAAAAAAATCCTAAAGGACATTTCTCCCCACCTGTCTGCCGTTCAAGCATGTGCTCCTAATGTTCAGAACTCCACCAGGTGCTGATCAGAACTAGTTAAGAAGCCTGGCAAACTGAGACTTCCTTGCCTCAGCCATCACATTCACAATGAAATCAAAATTGAGAATGTTGTCTCCTAAATTTTCAATAGCTGCAGAGTTCCCACCTAAAATTATGAGCCACACCAAAATCTGCAGATAGGACCTGTGTCCCGTAGCATGTTGATAGGAGCTCTGATAACATCAGGGGATGACAAGACTTAGTTGAGGGTCTGCAGCTGGGTCCCAAGATGATGAATGCATAAATATAACTACATGTAATTGAGGAGAGGTTCCACTTTCTTGAGTATTACTATTAATCATACTAGACACCAGTTAAGAACCTGACTTAGAGAACATCATATATCACTAAGTCACAAGATTTCATACCCAGCTTGAGAAGAAAAACTAAAAACAGAGGTCATGGCAGGTAGATCCTGCAAGGGTGTACCCAAGGGCAATCTAGGCCTCCTCTGAGGTCTTCCAAAATGATGGTATACTTTAATATCCAATTCAGTTTTAGCTCTTATTCAGAAGAGATTTTTAAACCTAGGCTTAGTACAACAACAAACAGAGATCAAATGACAAAACCCTGCAAGGTACCCCAAACCGAAACGAAGAAGACAAGGAAGCAAAGGTTTACAACAGTCATTGGCTGCAATCACAAGCTGGCGCCAAAGCCAGGTAAGGAAAAAACAGTAAAAAATGTAAAGCAGCAGTACAGTTCTGCTCTGCAGCTCTCAGGCAGATCTGTCACCACAGATTACCGAGCACCTTGGTTCCTATCAACACACATTCACACTTCTGTAGCAGAAACCACTGAGGCAGGGAGGACAAGCGGGTACATCTGGAAGCAAAAGTTCAGCAAGCCCCAGGACATCACAGTTCACAGCAGCCATGAAGAACTCCTACGGGAACACTGAGAACACCATCAGCTAAGGGAAGCAAGGGTGAGAGAGTCTGTGCCAGCACGCTGAGTGGGTCACCTGGCAAGCGTTCTGATTTACATCACTGAAAGGTGTTCTTGGAAGAACATCCTGCAACACACGTGGGAACAGAGCGGGGCCTCAAAGCCAAGCGTGCTGGCCAAGGCCTCCTGCTGATCTGCTGCCCTGCACCGCCAGGGCTGCTCGCCCCGCACCAGGGCAGCATTTTCCCGTGGAAACTCCGCGCTGATCACGAAAGCTGTAATCCAGCGGGTGATGTGCACGGGCAATGCACAAATATCCTATTACCATATATACCCTATTAATATAATGAACCAGCAGCGGCACGAGGAGGGCAGGCTACAACACTGGGGAGATGGGAGCCGTCCCTGTTCTACCCAGGGCAGCATTCACCCAGTAAAACAACCGAGGCAGCCTCACGCCCCGAACGGAGCCACGCGGCTGCAGCGCCGCGTTAAACCCCGGCACAGCCCCCGCTGCGGCCGGGCGGGGGGCAGGGGGAGGCCGCGGGCATCCCGCCCCAGGTGAGCGACGCCCCCGCCGGGCCACACCGCGGCCCGCAGCCTTCCCCGCCCTCCCCTCCGCGGGCGGCACCGGCGGGACAAAGCCCGAGCCCGGCCGCACACCTGCCCCGCCGGCCGCCGGCTCCCCGCCGAGCCGCGGACGCCGAGCCGGGGCAGCCGCGGCGGGGGCAGGTGCGGCGGCCCCCCGCCTCCCGCAGCTCGGTCTCACCTCAGCCGACAGCAGCAGCAGCGGCGGCAGCAGCAGGAGGCAGGGCAGGGGCAGCCGCCTCATGGTGGCGGAGAGCGCTCCCCGCTGCGCGCACGGCCGCTCAGCCCGACGCCGCCGCCCCCGGAGACATGGCCGGGCTGAGCCCCGCACCGCCCGGCGTCCCGGCCCTCCCCCGCGCCCCGCCCTAAGAGAGGCGGGGGGACGGAGCCGCGGGGGAAGCCCTGCGCGGGGCGGAGTGAGGGGGCGAGCGGGGCAGCGGCCGCCGGAGAGCCGGGCCGGTCAGTTCTCTGCGCCGCCGCTCCTCGCCTCCTTCCGCCGGCCCCTCGCCCGCGGCTTAAATGGCCGTCTGGCAGCGGGCGGAGGGGCTGCGGCTGCCGCTTCCGCGCCTTCCCCCCTCCCGCTCTCCCTGCCGGCATCTGACATCTCCCCCCGCCAAGCCGGGCCGGGCGAGGAAGTGGCTCCCTCCGAAAGTTTCCCGGTCTCCGTCGGCACCCGCGGAGGGAGCGGCGCCGCGGGGCGCGCCCCGCCGCCCGCCCGCCCGGCCCTGGCACGGTGTTCGGGGGCGGGCGATCGCAGAAGGGTCAGGGGTAAGGCGAGGTTAACCCGGCCCCGGGGGCTCCGCTGTCCGCCCCGCCGCCGGCCGGAGGCGAGCGCTGCGCCGTCCGCGGCCACACGCGGCCCCGGGCGGGTGAGGGGCGCCCGGGCCCCGCCGAGGGTCTGCTGCAGTGAGGGGCTCTGCTTGTTGCACCACTTTGCATCCCCAAACTGTCCCCCAAGAAAGTCTCGTACCGCTCCAGGCACGGGTTTGGACATGTTTTATCCGTGTCATCAAAAGGGACGTGACATCATCAAACGCAATCACTTTTATAAGCTTAACTTACTTCCCAGGCTCAGTGAAGCGTTCCACATTTCATTCATCTTGGATAAGGGAAAGGGGGAGGCAGGGACAGTTTACAGAGCATATCTTTAATTACGGAAACACTGGCAGTCCTCATTTTCTCAGAAGTTTTGAGCTCATATGTTTGTCATTTCCCTGTCTTTTCTGAGCCCTCAAAACATATGTATAGCATTACGGAAGCAACTATTTCCATGGGAGTTCATGGGAAAATTCACAAGAATAAGGACATTGGGGTTGTTCTCTGCAAACGAGAAGGCTCCTGGGAAACCATATTACAACCTCACAGTACTTAAAGGGAGCTTGTAAGAAGGATGGGCACAGACTTTTTAGCATGGCCCATTGAAACAGGACAAGAGGGAATTGTTCTACACTAAAAGATGTTCAATTCAGGTTAGATATGAGGTGAATCACTGGAACAGGTTGCCCGGGGCAGTTGCAGATGAACCATCCCTGGAGATGTTAAAGGGCATGTTGGGCGGGGCTCTGAGCAACGTGATGGAGTTGGAGATGTTCTGCTTCTCACACGGCAGCTGGAGTAGGTCACCTTTAAAGGTTCCTTCAAACCCAAACTATTCCATCGTTTTGTAAGGACACACACAAACCTTGTTTGGGAGGCTGAGACCTACAATTGGAGTTAGTGTATAAGCATCACTTCATATCAGTAAGATTTGTAGGAGATAGATAATTACTTCAGAAAAGGGTTGTTTTTGTTTTGTTTTGTTTTGTTTTCTGTTAGGGAGTACTGAAATGAGGCAATAAACGCTATACAAAAAATCATCAATAAAACTTTTTATGCTTTCCATACAGTGCAAAGCACCTGAGAACTGTTTTCCAGCTGAAGACTCCTGGTAAACCACACACCTGACAGAAGTCTCACTGGCTGCTGCAAAGTTGTTATGCTGACATAACTTCTGCAGATCAAACCCTACCATTTGGAAATTACAGCTCTGACTCATAAAATAAATTCCCTGTTGCTGCTCCCCGTGCCTGGGCAGACCCCAGTGGGTTTAAGTTGCCAAACTGCAGCTTCTGGCCAGACTGGGTTCCATTGTCTGGGCTGCACCTAAAGTGCCACAGCTGCACTTGAGCAAGCACACTTGGTCATCCTTGGCTCCAGCCCAGTGGGAACAGCGTGGCTTTTTTTAATTGCATACCTTTCCAGTACAAAAACCTGGTAACTAATCTAGTTGTCCTTGAAATTGAGGGGGTATCTCTTCACTGATGTCAGCAGTAATGGCAGCCAGCTCTGAAAGACAAAATTAAATGAAAAAAAAAAAAAAAAAAAAATTAAAACGCACCGAGAAAGCAAGAAGTGGGGTTCTCACCTGTTAAAATTTTAAGTGTCTCCAAGCTGATGTTGCCATCTCCAGACTCTAGACATCCATGGACTTTTAAGTTCACTCATTCTTCTTCATTGAACAGGCCACAGAACTCAGAAGCAAAGGGCCTTATATTTCTTAGGCTGTGTTAATTCTTTGCTCCAGAGTGCAACTGAGTGGCTGCATCACTATTACAGCAAGCTGAGCTCTTTTCACCACACCACGTCTGTCTGGCTCTGGTATAACTGGTGGGGCTTTTCAAACACGAGGTACATGGAATCTGTAATTAATTACTTTCTCATTAACACTTGTGGCTGAGTGTACATCATGACTACTTGTATATCACATACCTGAACAGGAGGCCTATGAAGTTCTGGGAAACATTCTCATTTCTGGAGCATCCAAAATAGTAGAGAACTGCATTCAATTTGCTTGTAGAGATCTCTAAGCAGAGTATTTCTAGGGTTGTAGTAAAAAAATTGCCTTTATGGCATATCTTTAATTATAACCATAACTAATGCCATCAGTAGGATTTATGCACAGTGGGTTAAACTGGCGCACAGAGAGCATGGGTTTGTTACTGTTTCAGGGTATCTCTCTGGCTGACTCTTACCAGACCTCAAGGAAAAAACTGATTCCTTTCCAGAGACATTTCTGGGGTGTTGGAAGTACCCAGCTTCCAACTATCAGGGACCCTTGTCTGTAGGACAGAGGAGTGAACTATGAAGATTCATAAACATTTGAAAATACTCAGATATGCTGAAGACAGCCACAAGAAAAGGGGGGGAAAATGTCAGGAAACAACAGGCTCTAAAAAGTGTCATTATTTTGTCAAATTTTTGTCATATTTTTGTCAAATGCAATTTCTGTTTGTTTCATTCACACTGATAGCAATCAAACTTTTTTTTTTCTTATGTACAGATTTTAGAGGAATATTTGTGTCCTCTACACTGCTTAAAATTCTGGGAGGAAGGTTCCAGAAAAGCTTTCCTGATTAGATTTTGAGAGCTCCATGGAGAACAAATCACACATGTACCTGACTGCTTCCTTCGATCAATGCTCCTGCCCTTTATAGCACGCTCTGGTTCACTGCTACCCATGCACACCTCAGGAAAGAGATGGGTCTCAAGGAGCTGTGATTCGTGCCAGAATGGAGTCTTCACATGCTGAAAATGGAAAAGAGAAATTAGAAGCCAAATTTTTTAAAGCTCTTCCAGGCGCTAATTGTTCAGCAGCAATAACCATCACAACACAAACAATTTCCTGGGAATAAGAGGCTCAAGGTTGCATTTCAGGCCACAGGCTCTTCACAGCTTGTTACTAATCTGCTGGAAATTTCCTGAATTACAACTGCTACTGCCTAATTGTTTCTATAAGTGAGTTTTGTTTATTCTACAGGCTCTTATTAAAGCTATATGTGTGACAGGTTTATGAAACTGAGTAGGTGTTCCTTCTGGGATAAAGCTTCTACTTTTTAACTCACTGGAAGTTAATTTGTGCATCTGAGTCATAAAACCTCTTCAAATGGAAGTGTCAGAAAGAAGTTATTCCACATCCTTATGATCAAGTTTTCAAAAGAGACCTAAGTTTAAGTTATGTTGGGCCCCTGCACACAAAGCCAGGAAGAATGTGTGTATTACTTATGGGTGCTCTAGTTTACACCATAAGGAATACTACCAATTCTCTGGGCAGAATTGATAGGCTGCAAAAAGTTTGTGATCCAAAGCTGTCCAGTTTGGAGCAGTTATCCTGGCTTGTCTTTCAGAGAGACTGCCAGTAGAAAACAGTTTAAAAAAGAAAAAAAAAATCAGAATGGCCATATTTAACTGCATACCACAGCCAGCCTTGATCACAATAGCGTATTCTCATTAGTTATTCCCAGTTTCATTCATCAGCTCAATGTGCACTGTCAGCCAGAAGTGTCCAATTGTTGAGCATCGTCAGGAAAGGAGTTGAGAACAATGCAAAGAGCATGGTTTTGCCAATGTGTAAAACCCAGGTGCACCCATGTCCTGACTGAGGCTTGTCACTGCTCTGAGCATTGCTGAGGGACAGAATGGTCTGAGGGAAGGTACCAAGAAGGGCAGGTAAAGAAATGTGGATGATGGTGCAGCTGTCTTATCAAGGGAGCCTTAAAAAGCTGAGAGTTTTCAATCAGGAGAGGAGAAAGCTCCCTGGAAATAAGATGAATTAAAAACTTGTTCACTAAATCCAAATTAACAGTCATAATAAGGTGCTTTTGTGCATGGCAGGCAATGAGCTTGTGAAATATGTAGTCACAGCAGGTTTTAAAGGCAAACAGTATGAGCAGTTCCAAAACTTCGTGGACACATTCATGGACAATATGTCTGTAAACAGGGAGAAGGCAGAGATGAGTCTGTAATGTTTGGGTGCTGGGAATGGTTCTTGGAGAGCAGTCAGGTTTGTTTGCCCTTCCTGAACACAATCTCCTAATGCCACTGTTGGAGACAGGATACTGGATGGATTCATCACTGACTGGGCAAGTAGCACATTCCTTGGCTACTGTTTACAGCCAAAACAGTGCAAAGCACAAGGATATGGCATATATAAGAAACAAGTGTATTAGCATGTGGCTTGCTACCTCAGCAAGGCAGGTAACATGTAACAGGTAACAATGTTACCATTGTCATTCACAAAGGAGGAAGTGCGCTCTGCTGTGATTTCAGACCGAGGTCCAAGATCTGCTCTGGCTTTGCTTTCCCTTGCAAGTCCTCAGAGTCAGACATCATGGGACATCTGTGACCCACACAGAATTCCAAATGAACTTTTGTCCTGTCCATCATTGCTCAGTGCCCTGGAGCTATGGGAGCCCAAAGTGCTCTTTCTGGTTGACATTGCTCTGGCTCTTACACCACCTCAGACCTTAAAAGGGTCCTCCAGGCTTCTATGTACCACTGAACCCAGAGATGAATCTTTTGGGAACAACTCTCAAGCAGAACCATTAAGTCCCTTTTACACTGCAACAGAGGATCACTACACTAACCTCAGCAGCAGCTTTGGTAAAAAAAAAACAGTGACTGGCTAAATGCCTCATCTGGGGATGCTCCTACCATCATGAGAGATGGCAGGAAGGTTTCAAATGTTGGATGGGGCTCTAACCTGATTTCTGCTGGTACAAGCCCTCCACAGCCTGTAGCTGCAGGGGGTACTGGATGAGGACTGCTGGGTAGTATTTTAACTCCTAAACAGTACCTTTTTATTTTTTTATTACCAGGCATTAAAGGTGTATTGAGCTGCTAGCAGAGCCATCTTTCAGGAGGGTGAAACAGACAGGGTATTCCAAGAAAACATGGCACTTCTTACAATGAGAGGGAAGTTAACTTGAGTTCTGGTCCCAGGTTTGGGATGGTTTTATTTTGACTGAGGGGGAGAAGACAATTTTTGCTGTGGGGGCCAGAAAAAAAAAACCCTGAAAGAACTGATTTTTTTTTTTTTTTAACACAATTTTCAAAAAGACTTTAAAGTGCCATAGCTGAAAATGACTTTTTGGAAGTCGCTAACACCTTCAATCTCTTAAGTTCATTCAGTGGCCAGCTTCCTTTGTGTGGGAAGGCAGGTGAGTGGGAGGATATCTTTCACATAGCAATTGAAGGGAAAATATTCATTAAAACTCCACAGACTAGCACGGTCCAAAGCATTGAGTCAGCTGCCCTGGCAGCCACGAGGGCCAGCCGTGTCCTGGGATGCCTCAGGCTCAGCACCAGCAGCCTGTCAGGGGAGGTGAGGTCAAGTGAGGTGATTGTCCTGCTCTGCTCTGCACTGATGTGGCCTCACCTCGAGGCCTGTGTGCAGTTTTGGGTGCTACAGTATAAGAAAGATATAAAGGTATTAGAAAGCATCTAAAGAAGGTCCATGAAGATGGTGAAGGGCCTGGAGGGGAAGCTGTATGAGGAGCAGCTGAGGTCACTTGGTCCATTCAGCCAGAAGGAGACTGAGGTGAGTCCTCATTGCAGTTACAACTTCCTCGTGAGGGAAAGAGGAGAGTCAGGCACTGAGATCTTCTCTGTGGTGATCAGTGACAGGACCCGAGGGAATGGCCTGAAGTTGAGCATGGGGAGGTTTAGATTGAATATCAGGAAAAGGTTCTTCACCCAGAGGGTGTTTGGGCACTGGAACAGGCTCCCCATGGAGGTGGTCACAGCAGCAAGCCTGACAAAGTTTGGACAATGCACATGGTGTGATTTTGGGAGTTCTGTTCAGGGCCAGGAGCTGCATTTCTTGGGATCCATGTGGGTCCCTTCCAACTCAGCATATGCATGATTCTACAGCACCTGAGCTTCTTCTAACACAACAGAACATTTTTGTAAGTGATTTCAGACACTAGCCTTTTAAACAGGTCATCATTTACACAGGAATGAATGGACTCTGTTCCTGTAGGAAAGAAGTTGTGGTCCTATAGCCTGTCTCACCAATGCAAGTTCCCATGTAATTACTTGGTTTCAGCCAGGAGTAATGTCATGGGTTGCAAAGGGCTCTAGCACAATAAATATACATCAGAGTTTTACTCAGACTTGCAGAAAGGGCAAGAGGAATGCCCTGCTCAGTATAGGCAGTCCCTGTCATATTACCGAAGGCCACAGCCATAGCTCAGCTGCCCTACACAGGAGCTAGAGCTCTGAGGTGACAGAGAGAGCCAGGAAGCAGTGACTGGCAGGATTCTGGGAAATACCAGAAACTGGCAGAAACATTTCCCCTTCTCCACCTGCCAATTTTTTTTGTCCTTGTCTCCAAGCTCACGAAAGAAAGGCATAAATTTTTCTCGGCAAATAAAGTTCCAGTGGAATCACTTCCAATTACTATTTAAGTCCCATAAATGACACCATATAATCCAAATGAAATAACACCAAGCTAAACGTGGTGCTACAAAACATTACAACAGCTGAGTCTGCCCTTGATAATGAGTGAAATCACCTGCCTCCTGGAAACCAGCAGGTGTGTGCATGACTGGCAACCTCTGTCAAGGGCATTAGAAAAGGGAGTGGCTGCATACTTTATGTTTTCCAGAAGCCTCATCTGCAATGATCTCCCCCAACATACTCTGCCACCTTCAAGCACTGAAACCTTAAGAAACTTGTCAGAAAAACCATGGTTGTGACACCACTTGCAAAAGTACTAGTGCTTAAACAGCACCAAGATTTCCACATCAGAGGATTGCCATTCCAGAGTCACGGATGACCGCTGAAATCCTGAGGTGACAGATATGCATTAAAGAAGGAAAAAGTTGAAAGGTTAAAAATTAAATCTACCTAAATTCTTTGACAAAATGAGTCAGCCTCCTTTTTCTTTTTCTTCTGACATTACAAATTGTGGTGGGAGGGTGGAGCACAGTTTGAATGCTGGGCTTTTATAATGTTTTGCTTATTAGCAAAACCCAACCCCTACCCCCGCTTCTCCCCATAAGTAATAATGTGGAGAAATGATGCAGAAGTGCAGGTGTCTTCCAAGTGTGATGCATGTCAAATATATCAGTAACAGACTGCTTGTGGACATCCTAGGAGAGCAATTAGCATCTTAAGGGTCATTTAACATTTGGTCCATTGCAGATTTCCCCTCAAATATAGGCACATCATCCTGTGCTCGTTTAACAGATGGTATCGAAGCCTGAACTATTTTCATGGCAATGTGCATTTGGCAATACCATAAAAGTGGGAGAAGCAGTTTTGTGAGCAATAAAACTACTGGCTGGAGTGCAACTGGCCTGTTTCACACATAACCAGTACTTTTCTGCCTGCTTTAAGGTAAATATCTCCTTTTTACAAAGACATGCAAAAAATGATGGGAAGCAAATAGGCAAAAAGGAAGAGGTGAGACTGAATCCCTGAAGTGCTTGTATCCATCACCACATCAGAAAGATATCTTAAGGCTTCTCTTGGTGGATGTCAGGTCCTGTTTACTGTGCTCAAACCACTGTAGTTGCATTGGGATGGTTTCAAGCAGGTTGGCAGCAGCCCTTAGCTTAAACAGCAAGATGGCAAGAAGGCTAAGAAGACATTTTCCTGGGAAGAAAACAAAAGCTGACATCAAAAATTATCAGTTCACATCCCAGTTATCATGTTTGAGCTCCCTGGCTCTGAATTTGCATCCCTGCACATGCAATTCTAATGCCTGGTGATGTGCTCTGATCTTTGCTCGTTTACTTGTCCTGTCTGACTGGAAACGGTGTTTTGGCAACAGCCTAATATTTACTGTGGCACCACAGCCCTAAACATCCTTTAAGACATGCTGAGGCTTAGCTGGCCAAATTCTCGTGCTGGCCTTTCAACTGTCATCGAGAGCCAAGTGCCTAGCTTGATGCATCCTTTTCAAAAATCCCAGCTTTTGGGGTTTGGTAACATTTTTAAAAATATATCTTTTTTAAAACTAACTCCTTTCCATCTACCACTTGAACCCAGTCACTGCTGTACAGCCTTCTGATGCTACTGGGAAAAGCTTTTAAACTTTTCCTAGAGTTCAGTAAACTCTAGGAAGTGAAAAATAAACTACACATCAAATATTGAATGAAATGATGCTATTTCCCTGTGTTCTTGCATGAGAACAATGATGCACCAGCATGTTGCTTTTAGGATTTTTAGTTTGTGTGTGCAATGCTTCCACCTGTCATTCCTCAGTTAAACAGATTGTTCTGAACAGTACTTCTGCTCCCCAGGAAAACAAGAGTCCAAAGGGCAAGGAAACCACATCCACAACTAACAGTCTCTGTGGAAGGTACAGATCCTTTAAAAAAACTGATGGATTAGATTCCATCTGCTTCAATAGGCACTCACCAGCAACAATCTAATTTAATTTTACAGCTGACAGCTTAAAGGTTAGGTGAATAATCTGTTCTCTTAAATGGGAAAACTTCCTTTTTCTGAAGGATCCTGAACTTTCCAACTATGCAGATGTGAGCTGTTACAGCTAAGGAGCTGTAGCCATCACCTCTGTTTCTAGTTGAGATAAAGCACATAACTCCTTTCAGGTAAATACTGAATGTGGTTCAGCAGTGTATGTGGTACGTACACTTGCTCAAATTGTGTCACTGCAAAACTGCTCCTCTTTGGCAAGAAATAACAGTGGCCAGGGAGAATAGAAACAGGAAGAGAACAGGGTGAGGGGGAAACAGATATCAAGGGCATGGCAAAAAAATACTCCCTTATTTCTCCTGAAACTCATACCTCCAGGTGACATCAAAGCAAGGAAATAAAGATTTAAAGCAGATGATCAGGAATAAAACAAACTGTCCAGGACATGAAATCAGGAGGTGAAAAGCAAGGAAACATTGAAACTAGGGGGTTTTCTTGTTGGAGCATTGCTGCTATTGCACTAAGCAGAGGTAGGACTCGGTCTGTGGCTGCAAGCATTGCAGGAGAGGCCATGAGTACATTGCATGGGTTTTCTGTCAGACTATGCTGTCATCTTTGACAAAGCAGACAGTGCTGAGGCTTTCTGCTAGGACTGAGCTCTTCACTCTCAGTCACTGGCTTCTTTGTGCTAATGCACTCTAAGAGTGACACTTTAATGACAGATACAGGGAAAAAAATCATTGTCAGGGAAATACTCACCAGACCCGTCTCCTGCAACGATGTGACCAGCCTTGCCTGGGTCCCAGGCAGGTGAGTGTCTTATAGTTTCAAAGCAGTGTGTCCTTTTGAATGATTTCTAATCCCTGTAACTGGGGAAAGCAGGAGATAATGGAAGATGTACTTATGCTTCTTAGTGGTTATCAGAGGGAATTATAATAGAGCATTTTCAAAATTAATTCATTTCCTATATCCAGCATACTTAATTAATCTGGGGAATAAAACTGATTAAGTTTCTCTTCTAGAAGGCGTGTTTTTTCTTCACCAGAACTTGATCTTGCTTTTACTATTAATATATGGTTTAGTGAGATAACTACAACCCAATTTAAATTATTTGTTGCAGCATCAATCTTACCTAGTCTATAAGCCAGTTCTGATTCTACAAGGGGTGTGTATGCAGCAAGTCTTTGTTTGAAGGTAGATGATTCAAAATTAAAGTTAAAACCATGAATATGTTGACCTGAGTAGTGAAGAGATTCTGATTAATTATCAAAATTTTATTTGCTGCTCTCCTTCTCAAGAGGTCTCAGGTTTTAACTTGCCCAGGTCTTAAGACACAGAAAGATTAATGTTGATTGCTGTCTGCATGCTCATTAGAAGTTTTGATTTTCCAAACAAGCCTTATAAGTGAAATAATTTAGATTTTTCTTTAGAGGATTAAAGCTTTGATGGAGTAACTCCTTCCCTTTCTTGTATGAACTGACCTTTCTGATTTATGTCACTGGAGCTTGATGCTGTATAAAAGCATGGGCTGAAGAAGAAGACAGGCATAGGTAAAAGAAAAACAAGAGCTTCAGCAGAGAAATAGAGGATGTGAGGAATTTATTTAGCAGTCAGTGTTGGTGCTATTCCTTTCTAGAGGATTGATGCCAAGAAGATTCCCTAATTTGCCTCCCCTTGTTCCTCAGCCCTCCTTCTCTGGACACAGAAAACTTTGGTCCTGTTACTTCTGTAACTCGTTTATCCACAAATGTGGGCCATGGTCCCTTTGGTATCCCACTAGCCACAGCACTTGCTTTGGCCTTGTGAGCTTTACTGCTTCACCTAGGTTCTGGCATAAGAAGCTAGAAGACAGCTGTTAACCAACAGAAAATCTTGCTCTCAGGAGGTCCTGCCAGTCCCCCTGCCCTCCCCAGACATCAGTAGGTAGCCACAATGCATTCTCTAAGAGACACCCATTGACTAGAAAAGCTGGGAAGTAGCAGTGCAAAGTCTGATCTTGCTGCCAGCCAACACTAAATAAATGCAGTCATCTCAGTTTCTCTGATTTAATTTCACTTTGACTGCAGCAGCACCATCTTTATAACAGTGTGACTGCCAAATTCATGACAGTGGTTTTTTCTTTGTGGAAGGTCTTGCATTTGCGTCACAAGCGGGAAAGGCTCCAAGCTTTTATTTTAAATGAAACATGGTCAGAGCCTGAAAAATGATCCAAAAGCTCCCTAAGGGATCATAACCCAGAAGGTGGGAGGGGTGGGGCAAAGAACACATGATTTCCAAGTTCTTCTCATGATCTTTGAACACCTGGAAGAGCCAGAAGGAAAGTCTGGGGTTTGAGGAGCTTTTGACACTTCAGTGGTCACAGACTTTCATTCAGTCCTTTGTCATCTTTAGCTTGAGTTGCAAATCAACATTCAAGATGCATGAGGTGAAGAAGGAACACCTTGAATTCTTGAGTTCCTGCCACTGTTAAAGCTGTTCAGTGCCTGAAATGCTGACCCTAAAAGCCTGTCCTGGCCAGACAGTGTTGTTTGGACAAGGAAAGTCTGCCCAGGTGCTTTTAATTACCAGGAAAGTAGTTTTCCAGAAATAGCTTGCTGGCTGTTTGCCAGATCTATTTCTTCCGACAGGAAAAGCAAAATGTAAACATCCAGCACTCCATAACAGACCACAGAAACCCCTCTCCAACTGGAGCAGGACTCTGGAAAGACTGTGCTATCTTCTTGTCTCCTAACACTGGGCCACCTCCTAAGCAGAGTTATCCCACACACCTTAGCAGCTTGCCATGGAGACATTGTGGGAGCTTCCTCATGCTGCAGGAGACATTGCAATGCTGAGGAATCCACTGGGTCTCGGTACAGAAATTCTGCTTGGGAGAGCAGATCAAACAGGGAGCTGCTGCCATGCACATGCTTACAAAGCCCTTGGGTACTGCCATAAGAGACCAGTCCCACCTAGCTGCCTCCAAGTGGCAAAACTGGGCCCACAAGAAACTGATGGAGAAAGAGGGGTGCTCTCATTTTGTCCTGTCTTTGGCATTTATTTCTTCTTCAAACCTACTGCTATGGCTGCTGTCAGCTTTTCCTGAACTTCAGAACTACTTTTTAGTTATGTGGCACCTTGCTTACAGGTGAGGTAGGTATAGAGGTACCTCATGGTATCTTGTATGTTGCACCATCTCCAAAGGCAGCTCTTTAGGGAGTATTTGACTTTCCCTCTCCTTGCTCTGTGCCTGGGAATGTCTTATAGGAGGCAGACCCCTGGGAAAAGTTCTCATGCCTCCTGGTAACTGTAAGCGTATGGGGAAGCAACAAAGTGTATTTCTGGGTTCTGTCACCTATTCACAACACTCTGGCAGGAAGAAGATGAGACAGAGAATGTTACAGTGAATAAATAGAGCTTCACTCTTTGCAGTAGCTGCCAGGCAGCTCATGGCTCCAATTCTCCCTTTGCATCCTTGTTCCCTGCCGGCACAGCATCTGTGCTGAGTCTTTCAGCATTGAAAGTTCCCTATTTCTGGAGCCTTCAGCCAAACTACATGACAGGAGATACATTCTTATTAGTGCTCTAGTTTCTAGTTTGGCAATTTTTGGAAGGCATCCAGAGGACATGTTAAAGGATGAGATGAGAAAATGGTGTGGTTGATTACTCAGATATTACTCTTAATTCCACTGATGCCTTGGGAATTAGCAGGAGCAAAGTTTCTTTGCTGGTAAGTGCTACACAAATATGTAGGATAACATTTGCAATAAGGAGGTGATGGATTGAAGAGAAGACACAGATAAGGGAAGCTGTTTAGTTGATGGCACAGTAAGTGGTTAAGGAGCTTGCCCAAGGTTGTAGAAAGAGATCGTGTGAGAGCCAGAAACTGAGATGATGTCTGCTGAGTCATAAAACACGAGTTTACTCATCTAAATTTTTTCCCATTGCATAAATACCAAAGAACTCATCTGCAATATAAAACACACAAGTTGCTTAAATGCAATTGAACTCAGTAAACAGAGGGTGGTTTCACGAGCTGAAAGAAAGGAAGACCTTCATCTTACAGAGGGTGAAAAATAAATTACTTCTTTGCAGGGAAGGCATTGGCAGGGCAGTGTCACTATTGTGCTTGGTTCCAACAGGGAGATGACTCAGTAGTGCTGACACTGATGCTGCTGTTGGTCTCCCTTGTCCATCTGACTTCCTTGCTTTGGGCAGTTTTTGTAACTGCACCCATCCTCCACTCATCTCCAGCCCATTTAAAGTCTCCACAACCATCCCCATCCAAAGTCTCCATAGCCACAGTCAGGTCAGGAGGGAGCTGTGTGAAAACACCACTGTCTGCTACGTGCACAATTCCAAGGGAGGCTTCCAGCTCAATGAAGTCCTTGCAATTTACAGTAAAGAGAGGCTGGAAGAGAGTGTCAGGAGGGAATTGCGTTGCTGAGCACTGCAGATTGGATTGGGAATTTCTCCTCTGGAGACCAGTTGTGAAAAAAAACAACCAAGGCTCACCTTGCTTCCTCTTCACATGAGGTCAGGCAAGGCAGAGAGCTGGGATCAGCCCCAGCCAGATGAAATTAGCAAGAATTAGCAAAAAAGCCAGTGTCCGTAAGTGACCTTTATAAAAATTAAGATCCTTATATGGCACCAAATAATGCAAAGGAGAGCTTCCCGAGAGGACTTTTGAAACATCAGCACTTGTGCCATGGGCAAACAAACAGTCTAACAAACTAATTCAGTCACTGAAGAGATCTGATGCTTTCTGGGGAGGCTCTGGGAATTGAAGAAGTGGTGTGACACAGGGTGGTAAAGAATGAATCAAAGCTGGAGCAGAGGTTTCCAGTGTGTAGGAAAAAAGCTCCAGTTGGCCAGAGTCTGACTGTTTGCCCTGTCAGCCTCTGATCTGGCAGAGCTCTTTCAGATCTTTCTTTAATTTGCATCATTTAACCAATTCGTTGAAGACAATGTGGCTGCATCTCAACAATGTTGAGTATAACACACAGACTAAATGTGCTACTGCACTGCTGTCTTGAAGTGCTTCCTAAAAACCAAGAGTGAGCCTCTCTGGCATTGCCTACCCTAGAGTTTTGCTAAACATTTCCCACCAGTCCACATCAGCTGTCATGGAGAGGCAGCAGCAGTGTGGACTCTTGAGCAAAGCTGACTTTGAATTTGCATACTGAAAGTCTGAGCCCATGAGAAAAGGTTTTTAGAAGGCTTAAATTTTTTAGAATCTTAGCTAGCATTGCTTGGCCCATTCTAGAAAGAAAATCTGTACCTCAGAACCCATCTATAAGTTTCTAGAAAAGTAATTTGACTTTCAAAGTAGCATCTGTTCTCATCTCCAGAGGGACTTGCACATGTCCAGAACTTATGAAAAAGCAATATATTCCTCTGTGGGAAGCCAAACCTAAACATTTATTAATGTAACATTAAACATCCACTTTGCAAGGTGTCAACCTTCCTTTAAAATATTATTTTACTAACTGATTTTTTTCATTATCTAAAAGTTGTTCATGCAGTTCTGCTTAATAGATTGGGTGTGAAAGAGGTCACACCCAAATTGTGAAATTGGGTGAATTCACAGTAGGTTGAGTGTGAAAATGTAGACTATGTCAAAACAAACCTCAGAAAAGAAAAATTATTGAAATTTTTAGTCTGTTTGGGTGGTTCCTGCAATTTGTCTTTTTGTAAAATGGCTTTTTGCCTGAGAAAAATTTTAAATGCTCTTAGTTTTTGAATATTGTCCAATGAAAATTTCTGAAGGTTATTTTTTTCCATTTGAGAACAGAAACATGTCCGCTCCATGGTCCCCTGCCCACAGCTGTTAAAAGATATGTAAAAGCACAGAAAGGAGCCCAACCCAAAACAGTAGTTATTAAACTTCCCCCTTCCTCTTATTTTGCAATAACAGTTCAGAAACATGCACAGTTAACTTTTCATCATGAAAACTATTCTCATCTAAGTTTCTAATACACCCATAGAACTGATAAGCAAAGAATATTTCCTGATTTTTTATTATTTCCACTATTTATTTCCATGCCAAGCAGAAGTGTGTTCTCTACCCACTTGGAAATTCATACTCAAAGATACATTACCTGTGGAAAGGCAGACTTTAGGAGGTTCTTTTTCTTCTCTATTTTTGTTCTATCTAATGCCTTTATAGAAAGATGTTCAAGAATCTGATCACTCAGAATGCTCTGAAAGGACTTTTATTAGCAATAACCAGGACTTAGAGGCCAAGGCGGTAACAAGAAATAAACAAGAAATTTCTTCTTTTAACATCAGGATCCCTGAACAAAGGGATCTATTGATCTTCTGAACTATAATGCAGAGCACTCAGCTTTCTGTATGTTGCCTACAAAAGCTGCTCTAACTCCCGACAGGAAAATGATGCCAGACTGACTTCATAAGGCACCCTAAAAATGGTTTGATCTCTTGTGAAAATTGGAAATTACATGGCTATTCTTAATACTCCTATAAATATTACTAATATTCTCTTTTAATAGGCTGCTAAGAAGATTCTGTATTATCTTCCTTGGGTGGCTTTTACTGAAGCAGCATTCTGCAGGTCCTTACTACAGGAGCACACTTCGGTAGAGGCAGGAAGAGGACTTAGAGCACAGACACCCACACCACTTGTCACAGGACCCCGAGAGGACCTCTGCAAGTGGGAGCTCTGTTTCTGCTCAACTCTGCTGCTCTTGAGTCTCATGAGCGTTGCTGATGTTGGCCTTGCTCGAGTGAACTGTCCCCCAGCTGACTCCCTGCATTTGAGCACGAGCCCACCCAGCCTTGGTGTCCCAGGGACCATGGTGTGCCACTTCAGGGCTGTGTGACTTGGGATTTGACAAGTTCGGTGGGACTGGCCACACTGGGTCTCAGCCAGGGGACAACTCTGCTACCATAGGTAGCAGGTGCTTGTGTTCTGCAGGAAGTGCGGCCTGCGAGATGGCATCAGATCTGCTGTTAGCCTGATATCCTCTAAATGACAATGGCCAGCAGCAGCATCCTTGGGAAGACAAGGAAAAGAGAATAACCCCATGCTAAAGAGGTAGTAATGGCTCCCCAGAGTCTTGCCAGCAGCTTTTCTGCAACATCCAATCTGCAGCTCAGGGTTCCAGGGTGTGAAAAGGAGTTCGTAGTGCATCTACATGGTTAGATCCTGCCATTGACACTTTTCTGTGTGAAAGAACACAATTCAACAAGAAGCAAAATACAGATGTTTCTTTCTTCAAAAGTTAAATTAGACTTTTAAATACCAGAATCATTTGATGTAAGCCTGGGGAAATTTATGGAAGAAGAAACTAAAAGAGCAAGCAAGAAGGAACTTACCAGCCTGCCCTGATCTCATATTGCCTTGTCTACACCCCACTCATTTGACACTGTTGAGCTGAACTGGTACCAATAATATGATAAACTGCCAACTGGGTGAGGTTATGTCAGTAATACAGGCAGTCATCCTGTCTTAGCAAAACTATTTTCAGAGGAACAAGAGAAAGGACTAGGAAGACCTTTATAAAGTGCACAAGTATATCAATGCTTTTATGGCTTGGTTACTGGAAGCCCTACACATGTTTCAGTTGATAAGGCAATCACAAGGTTTTTATTCTCATCTAAATAAGAATATTTAATCTTTGCAGCATAAAGTCCCATGTGCTAAATTAAATTTCCTGCCAGCTCAGCAAACAGTTTTGCTACTTTGAACTGCATTGTGCATGATTTCCTTTCATCACAGGATGCATTCTCTCTTGAGCATCAACAGCCAAGAGGGAAAAGTCCAGTCTGCTCCAGAACAAGCATGAACATGCTGTGGTATTCAGAACCATCATCCACCAGCAGGCAGCTGGGGTGGAATGCTTGTGACAAAGCAGAGGTACCTGTAATGGGGACAAATCTGTCTGAATGAGCCACTGCAGGCTACTTTTCCATGAAGAAAAAAAGGCTACCTGGTGGCACAATGCAGCCCATCTGAGATGGAAGTGCCTGGCTATCCTAAAAGTGCCTCTTTCTCTGCACTGGTTTTCAAGGATATCTGGAAAATCAGCTCAGGTGTAGACAGCCACATTGCAGATCTCTGTGATCAGGAGAGAGGAGTCTGACTTCCAGTTTCCCCCCAGTTCTAGCCAGTAGAAACCTTCGCCACAGTAGATTTAGGGAGGCTTCTCTAGGTCCCCTCCTGCAGCTCACTCATCTATGAGTATGTTTCAAAATGCTTCATGCTTATAGGCTAAATTTGGCCATTTCATTCCAGAGTTACCTAAAAACCTAAAGCAGAGAAAGCTGGTCGTATTTTTCTTTCAAGGGAAGAGAAAGAGGGGGGGGAGGAAGTAATGGCATTATTGCAAAAACAGAGGGGTTTTTTTCACATCATATACCCTCAATGAATTCAAAATATTGCATCTTGGTAAAGTTCACCAATTGTTTGTGCTGATTTTGTAACAAAGTTTTATCTGGTTTAATTCTTTGTTAAACTTTCCTTTTTTACGTTTCTACTATGTGAGAGGGTGGGTGACACTTGTGATTACAAAGATTTTCAACAAACAGAATGGATGCTAAGTACAAAGCAAAAGGGAGACTAGGGCTCCCTGTTGTTAGGGAACAGAAAATCAGTTGCCTTTTGGCTAATTCCATTGAGAGTACAGCCTCTTCTCAGCTTTTCTTGCATCATTAGGAGTTCATAGCATTTTAGAGATTTGCTGACAGAGGTTCAAAAGTACAGGGATTTTGGCTATTCAAATCAAACTCAGAAATACACTTTTCTTTGTTTGATCAGTGAAATGTGACAGGAAGATAGATGAGTTGGACCTACAAACCTCAATTCCTCAGTATCTCAAACTCTAGCCTTCCTTGACCAGAGTTAACTGAACATATCTGAAGAAGAAAAGCTTCATTTGCTATAAGAAGGAATTAAATGTGTATAAACAGACATTAGGTTTTGGCAGGCTATTCTCTTTCCTAATCCTCAGTATTTCCCCAATCACCATACAGCCCAATCATTCTACATAAGTTGTTTTTATTAACACTATAAGAGGCCATCTGTCTGCAAATACCCAGACAAATAATAGAAACCAACAGAAGAATAATCAAATTCAGCTACTGACAGATCGGAAAGATTTGTACGCAGAATAAATATTTACTTTTTTAGGCACTTCAATATCATTCTGGGAGTTTTCCAAGCATTTGTCATTTCAGGGTGGCAGGGAATGGTAACAATTCTTTCTCCACCCACTTCAAGAATTTTTACTTTCAATCACCAAAGATGATGTAACATGAGGCCTTTCCAATCTGCATCATGTTATCACACCCCCAATACAATGAACATGCTGTGATTGTTACAAGATAACAGAAAAAAACCCAGCACATTTTGAACCCCAAAATTCTGACTCTCTTAGAGAAGTCTCATCCAAAAGATCTGAGTTTCTCTACAAAACTATGGCTGCAAAAATGGGCAGGTCCTCTGAATGGGTCCCTTGAATCAATGTAGATGGATTTGGTTTAGCAATCAAAACTAAACTACTTGGATTAATTGAACAGTTTCTGTTGAGAACTCTCCCACCAGGCAGCTTTTTCGGAGCACTCTGCCCCCAGCCTGCAGGGGGTTGTGACCCATACGACACAGGTTGCTTTGTTTTCTAGCAATGGCCAGCAGGTGGTTCGATACAGCATCCCTGCCCGTCTTTCTCCTCTTCCTTGTTTTTGATGGAAATACTGAATAGGACAAACAATGCTGATTTTATCCTGAAGATCTTAAAGGAAGCTTCTATGCAAATTAGTGCATTTAAAAAAAACATAGATCAAAATTTCTTCTCTCAGGTAACAAGGCAGGACAAGAGGAAACAGTCTTAAGTTTTTTTCCAAGGGAGATTAAGATTGGGTATTAGGAAAAAATTATTCACCGAAAAGGTTATCAAGCAATGGAACAGGCTACCCAGGGAAGTGGTTGAGTCACCATCCCTGAAAGTGTTCAAAAAAGGTGTGGATGGGGCACTTGGGGACATGTTCAGTGGTGAACCACAGCTAGTTTAATGGCTGGGTTTATAATCTTAGAGGTCTTTTCCAACCTTGACAATCCCAATGTTGTGTGATTTCACTGACTGACCTCAGGACTGAATTTGCCTCAGTGGCCATAATGATTCTAACCTGTAATTATGGGTTTTAAATAAAGTGTCAAAATGGATCAAAAGCAGCTCAGAACAATGAAAGCCAATTAAATACAATGATGAAAGATCTAAAGAGTTTTATGAAAGTAGACTAAATTGCCTCTTGAATTATCATCTCTGCTTGAATACAGAGATGCTTTAAATAAAACTTGTCTTTCATTGAAAACATTGCCTTCAAAATAAATTTCTGGTTCTTAAGAAAATGAAATTACAGGAGGGATATCTTCTCATAACTATCTTACACTGTAGAGTTATGATGCACTGAGAACAATACCACAGTAACTAAAAAGGTACACATGTAGCAGGTTTGTGTAAAAAACGACATAAATGTTTGCAATATGGTCTGAAGTACTATCATTACTGCTTAGGGAACAAAACCTTTTCACCAGGGATAACTACAGCTGCCCAAAATCAACTATTATCTAATTGCTGGGGGAAAAAAAGAGTGAAAGAGGGAGAGGAAAAAAAAATAACCACTCTGCATCTCCTCATGGTCCCTGGAGTATCTATCCAGACCAGATGTTAGGAGGGAAGGATGTGCTTGTGCTGCCTGCTGCAGAGCAAACAATTATGTTTTTTGCAGTAGGGTAAGTAGAGGGGTTTCAGAAATGCTGGGGTACACATACTCATGGAAAGCAATGGGAGGATGAACCTCCTGTTCTTAATTGTAGGTCTCACCTTCAAGAGGATGAGGTGCCAATTCCTGGCTGGGATGTCTGGTAAATTGACTCCTCTCTTTTTGTGCCTTGGCCACCTCTACGAATGGCTTAAGCCAAATTGCAATTTTGCATTATTTGGAGTCATGTTAAAAATGGACTCATTAATTTTAAAATCACAACAGTCATGCTAATAGATATTAGTTATTATACATTGCTGCACGACAAAATAGTTGTTATAAACTACATTTGTATTTGCTTTGCAGATTTAAAAAACCCCAAAACAGTGCATTTGGAAAACAGTTCTCCAATGACAAAAACTCCACTAATAAAACATATTCCACTTCCTGCTTAAGCTATACTGTTCTAAGGCACTTACCACCCACATAGCTTAGTAGAGGGAAGGCACTGAACTTCAGAGCTCAGGGAGGGACCAGCAATAAAAAATACTCTTTGGCTGTTAAAGCCACACACCATTTTGCTCAGCCTGAGAAAAGGATGGACAAGTAGCAGGAGAGTTAATGTCAGGAAATAATAATAACACTAATACTTCACTAATTACTCTTTTCCTCTGCACTCGATCAAAAGTGAGATTAGGACTGCAGCAAACCAAAAAATAAACCCCCCAAATTTATGTTAAGAATAAGAGGATACATCTGTTTCCTGCCTTAGCCAGATCTGCTCACCCCTGCCATCAGAATAGCTGCACTGAGACGCAAAGTTCCAAAGATTAAAGCTGAGGGCCACTATTTTTACTCGGGCGAGCTCCCGAATATGCGTAAGAGTAGTTTATTATGTCATCCCTGCCTGTGACAGTGCACAAGTGCTGCCAAACGGGGAAGCTCGTCATTGTGAAAAGCTCATTTGAGTGAATGCAAGTAAGAAATTAAGGAAATATCTGTCCCAAAAGAGTTTTTTACACCATTTGTGGAAATCTAAAAGATGAGTTTACCATGGATTTAAGTAAGCGCAGCACTGACATTTGGCTTTAGCTGGACTTTTCCAGTTTGTCTAACATGTCTCAGTTCCTACAGTGGAAAGCCTTTTCAGTATTTTAGATCTGGAAAAGAGACATTTGGAAAATGGACTCCTTCATTTAATTTATCTTTTACATACTTCCAGATTTGGCCTGTTGGCAAGATTTCTTAAAAGATGAAAATTTCTAGCAAAAACTATCAGAGTGGGAATACCTAGTCACACTGACAACTTATAACCATCTGTTACTGGTTACTCATGAGTGGTTGGAGTCCCCTTTGTGCTAAGCACTTCGTATATGCATAGCAAATGAGAAAGTGCCTGCCCCAAATAGCTCAGAACAGACAGAGCTAAGATTTGCCCAAGACTGCAAGATGTACATGGCAGAATTGGGAAATGAGCCCAGGTTCTCTCATCTCAAATCCAATTCCAATTCATCATTCTAGCTGAAATGGATTGGAAACAGTCCTATGTCTGTAAGGAAGAAAAGTTCTGCAGCACTGACAAATACACACAGGGTTTTGCTAGTCTGTGGCTAAACATGGGAGGATGTCCTGATGCTGCAAAGGAAAAGGCTAAATTATTGTTTAAGCTGAATAAAGGTCTAAGCTATTGCCCATATTGTTCAGAGTGACAGCAGCAGAAATAATCACTTTGTTTCACACAGGCTTCTCTCCCAGTGAAGCCTTCTGTCCTAAAAGAAATAGCAGTGTAGGTTTTGTCATCCTTTTACTCCCTTCCCTAATACAAGCCCCATGACTTTCTGTCATTCTAGCAACTTTCTGTCTTCAAAATGCCTGAACCCGGTTTCTACAAATCAAAAAGCCTTTTGGAAACCTTTTTAGTTGTATTGTTTGGGTTTTGGTGTGGTTTTTGTCCAATATCTGAGAATCTGATTGGGCAGAGATCTGAGTAGGGAGGAAGAAAGGGGCAAATATCCCTGCTCAAATAAACAGCCTGTTCCTGCTCCTCCTTGCCCAAAAGATCTGCTAATATCTCAGTATCTTTGCAATAGAAGATCTCTACAACATCTTGAACCATCAGTACACAGTGCCTGGTGCTACTGCACTCCTAACTCACACATTCACTCAGATGGAACAAATCCCAGCCCAGGGATATTCCTGGATTACTGGTATATAACCCCCATCCCTGGCAGTGTTCCAGGCCAGGTTAGATGGAGCTCTGAGAAACCTGGTCTAGCAGGAGGTGTCCCTGACCATGGCAGGTGAGTTGGAACAAGATGCTCTTGAAGGTCCCTTCCAACCCAAACCATTCTCTGCCTCCACTGAGGCTTAGAGCTTGCGAGGTGCGGAAGGCCCTGAGAAGCAATGTGCAGGAATATTCCTGCAGCGATTATTTCTCTAGCAGGCAAACAGCAGGAGCTGTCATGTGTCCAAGGAGACAGGTCTGTGCTTGTCCTACTGACCTGCAGCCAGGTTTGTTTCACACAGTCATTCCATACAGGAGCAGAGGAGGTCACAGCTACTAACTGCAGGCCAGGAGCTGTGGCAGTGACCACGCAGCTGCTCTATGCTGTGTCTGCCTTAACATTGTATTGCCACCAATTCTGGAGCCCAGGCAGTCCTCACACAGAGCTCTTTTGCCCCAGCTTTGCAAGGAATTAGTTTTTGGAACCAAAAGGCACTTAATTGTAATGTAAATGAAGAACCATGGAAGGTGGTGGCTGGGTTTTTGACAGCATGATTCACGGTGGTTACTTTTGTCCTTTCAATGGAAGCGATGTAATTAGGAAAAGCACAGTCAGATCGAGTTGGCCTTGCAGGAGGAGACAGAGCTACAGCAACGAAGCACATAACAGAGCAGTGGAAAATCAGCCCTCCTCCACAGTTCACGCAGCACTCACAGTGTCAGCTTTGAACTGTTCTGCAGTGTACTTTGAATAACACATTACATATACGCCTGAAATAAAACATAGGAACCCTACCACTACATTGATTGGATTTTGTAAGTGGTTAACTCATAAATCCTCTTAATGAAACAAATGCATCCAAGCTGAAGATTGAGGGTTTTTTTAGGATTTTTTTTTTCTTTTTAAAGTCACCACTGCCAAATTTTAACTGTAAGGGAAGGTGTTACATGTGCAGTTTCTAATGTTACTGCTAAGCCTGCACTGAGATTATGGTATTGTTAAAATGAAGGAATTCCTGTTCCGTGGTGTTGGTTTTGGCTGATCCTGTATTGTGAGTTAACTTTGTGCGATGTATTTTCTTTAGAACAAATTTCCTTCAATTCATCAGCAGAGGTTCAAGCTGCTCTGCTAAGAGTCTGTGACATTTTTTTGGAAGTAGTTATGCAAAACCAATGCAAAGTTAAGAGATTGTTGAGAACACTCCCTTGGGAATGACATTTCTAATTTTTCTTTATCCTTTATCTTTTGTTTATACTCTTTTCCCTTTCAAGACTATATCTTTCCAGCCCAGAAAAACTGTTGTGTGGAGCTTTTGACACAATCCTAGAGAGCTGCAGAAGAACCCAGAGCAGAGAGGAACATTCTAATTATCCACTAGAATGGAGGCCTTGAGCTACAGAGATTCAAGAGCAAACCTTCAGTCTGTTCCTAGCTTTCTCTCAGACTCATAGGATAATCATAGTCAATTGATTAAAGTGGGGTATTTCAGACCCAACCATAAAAATAACCAACAAATTATCAGTGGGGCGATTGGTGCAGAACCAGCAGGTCACCTGGGGAATTACCTCTCAACAAAAATAGGTTTGTGCTCTTATGCTTCACGAAGGGCAGAAGCAATGAATAATACACAGAGCAAAACTGGAACGAGCTCTTTGACAGAGTATTCTGGATCATGACAAGAGCATGCCATTAAGAATTTAGTCAGGGGAAAGAGGTATGTGACTGTAGGTAACATAGCTAAGTCATCAATCTTGGTAATTACAGGTAAGAAACCAGTATGCTCAGCCAAACAGTGGAGAAAGATGGATTAAAATAATATGGTGTCAATAAGAAAAAGAAGTGACGAATTCCTTTGCCTTCAAACTAAAGACGGCTTGCTCTTTATTTTGCTTTGAAGATCTTTATATTTTACACAAATGGACTGTTTTTAAAAATTCTAATTGGCACACTTCATACAACTGCCTGTCCAAGTCTCTTCAAATCCTTTGAGAAAGGCAGAGAGGACTAGCAGAATGAAGAAAACCAATGGAAACAGTCAATGAATGACCTTGACATATACTCCTGTTTAAACATACACTTTCCTTAACAAGTGCAGTAAGCTGCAGCTTTGTATTGGATATGGAAAGTAATATCCCCCCTGAAAAGTATGATTTTGCTCAGCCATGAAAGCTGCTCTCTTTAATGTGGCAACAACAGGAATACAAGAGCTTCACATTCCCCTTTTATGTGTTTAACCTTTGACAAAAAGGTTAAACACTTTCCTCACAACTGACTCACATCAGGAAACGCAGGAGCTCCACTCTCCAGATGAAGCCTGGCTAGCTGAAAATGCAATGTCAGCATCCAAGTGCATTAAGACAAGGATTCCTTGTGCAGTTCCTTGTACTGCTACAGGGGCAGGAAGTGGGTCAGCAAGAGGGTCTTTTACAGACAGGAGGGAGATGAAATAGTGCCGGGAACAATAAGGAAGTCCAGGGTGGAGGGAGAATTAGCTCCAATTACAAACATCTCACTGAGATCTATTTTAAACACACTGATGTATTAAAATCCCCCTAGCAACATAGCAGGAAAGTTTACAAAACATTAAATAGAATATCTATGAAAACTTTCTGTGCTTTCCATTCTTTGTCTTACGGATATTTTAGGGCTGGATTCCCATCTGGTGTCAATATGCCTAATTCCCTTTGCTTGGCTGATGAATGTAAGCTCAGGTTTGGCTGGGTGTTTTGGTCTGTTCATTGGAAGACTGGTGGCCAAACTCCTGAGCCACAGCAGCTCCAAAGTCAATCAATTCAGCAAGTATTTAACACATCAAAAACTCAGGGCTGGGGACCAGATAGGGCCATTAGTTCTTAGTGCCCTAACTGGCTAGAGATGTCCAACAAAATAAATACAGACCCTGCCAAGTGGGACAGAATTGGAGTGCTGAAGAATGAGTGCGGGAGGAAATGCAGAAGTGCTGAGCAGGGACGTCTCCTCAGGATAAAGCACAAAGAAATGACTGGAGGTGAGTCCAAGGGTGACTGCTCACATTAATATTTGGACGGATCACCTACACAGGTAAGAGTGTACCTGCCCACCCAGCATAGTGCACACCCAGAAGGATGCACTGTGCAGTTCCTCTACATAGAGTATGCTCAGGAATGGGAAGAGAAGAGAAATTGCTAGGAACATGGCAGTCAGCATCTGGAAGTAAGGTCTGCCTGCATCTATGGATAGACCATGGCTGGTATGACAGCCAGGCAACAGAGATTCTGGAAGAATCTTGGTAGGGACATATTGTGCTACTCCCCTTCCTCATACTCTGTGACAGAAAGGGGAATGGAGGATGTGAAGAACCAAGCACTGTTTTCAGGAGAAAATCCTCTCTGAGGTGACCCCTGAGCTTGCCATCTGCCCCAACTTAATCTCTCTCCTCTAGCCCCCACTGCTTTGATCAACCTTCTTCCTTCTGTAACTTGATTTGACCCATTCTTCCCTGGCAGAGGAAAACCCACTAGAAGAACTCATAGCACTCCAGGACTTTCTGCTCTTCCAGGCTATGCCTTTCCCTGCTGCTTACAACCAGCTCACCCCTCTGTCCTGCTCCCCTTTCTCATGATATCATATGGCCTCATGCAACAGCACACAGGGGCATATTTCTCCTGCCTGAAGCCTGCATTTTAGGGTGGAAGGGTGAGCTGGCACCTCTGCTTGGCCTAGGACACAAAAGCTCTTGCAAACCACAGCACAATATAAGGAGCTTAGGAAATGGCTGTGGCCAAGTTCCCGGTTCCCTTCTGCACAGTGAGGCAATTGTGAAAATCTGTAGCTCAGCACAGCATGGGATGGTGTCCCAGTGCTGTCCAAAAGTACTCTCTCCAAGACAATGTGCAGAGAGGATGTGAGGAAGAGGCCATTCCAGGACTCACTTGACTCAGAAGGAACAGAATTGCTTGTCACAGCAGCACAGACCCCTGCAGCCAAGTTGGTGTGGATGAAGGATTCACAGCCTATTAGGGCACAGAAATGGAATCTTCTCTGGACTGAACCTACAAGGAGGTGATTCTAAACCATGAACTAAAATTATAGAATAAAATCAGATCTCTAGGTGTCATCTGCCCAGCATATCCAGAGATTACAACACTGTGCTGAGATAATCTATCTCCTGCAGCCCTCATTATGTGTGCAATATAGCAAAGGGTAAATCCTAGCTCTGGAACTTTGTAAGACTTCTCACTTCAAGCGAAGCAGAAACTGGCTTTGATAAGTGATTCAATGTCCCTCCAACACCAAAGCCATAGAAATGGAGTTCTTCTGCATTTGAGGTGTATTCAAAAAAAAAAAAAAAAAGAGTTTTCTTGGACATTGAGATGAAGACACAAAAAGATATTGCAGAACACTGACCTGCAGCACCCGTTGTATTGCACGATGCTAAGAGGGGACACAGCCACCACCTACCTCAGTGTCCCCCAGCAGACACACCCTGCAGTAAACTACAGGGTTATACTGGCTTCACAAGTGGCACTATGGTGGCAACCACCACATTCCAAAATCATCACACACCCAGGCTCCAGCTGTGCCCAATCCTGCCCACCTCACAAGAAGCATTTTGAGCCAAATATTTTACATGAAGCCCACAGCATCTGGCACAGAAATTGTCATAGTAACGCTGCGTTTCCTGCAGCTTGGTATACGATGCAGCAGGCACCAGGTGGCGACATCATTACAAGATTAGCTGCGACATTACAAAATCATTTTGTAGAAGTGTTAAAATTGTTACCTAGACACTGTCATACACCATTATTGATCCAAAATGAAAATTTTATTACTCTCTAGCAACTGCCTGATTTGTCATGCACTGACTTTCTGATCCTCTGCAACAGGATAGGTTTGACCTTTAAAAGACCAAAAGGGAGCTCACGTCCGTGTGGGATAACTGACAGCTATCAGCAGGAATTTCTGAGACAGACTCTGAGTGGGTTTGCTCGTGGTTTTGTGTGCACACGCACATGTGTTTCAAAGAGTCAGAATAACTCGTGAATGGGCAGAATGAACTCCTGCCCTGCTCGTGGAAATGGCAGGGACTGTGCACCACTGCACTTAGCAACAATTCCCCACTGGGGGAGAAAGGGGGGGAAAGGAGTGGGTAGAACAGTCATGTAAGGGCTGACTAAGTGAACAAATGCTCACTTAGTGGAACAAGCAGAAGAAAGTAATAAGACAGTAAGGAACATCTTCAGCTTGCTGGCTGGAATAGCTGGCACCAAGCACTCAGACCTGCAGCACTAATGGGCTCTCCAAGTCAGGATCAGGAGCAAACAGATCTCAAGCTTGTTTCTGCTCTCATCAGGACTAGCAGATTCAAGTCAGCAGAGCTATTCTAACATACATTCCCAATCTGGATGCCAGATGGGAAATAAGTAACACATTTTTAAGAGTGAGAGTGACTAACCATTGGAACAGACCAGCAGGGGAAGCAGCAAATACTGTTTCTGAGCCCAAACTGGATGCCTGCTTTGTGCAGGCTGTGTTTTAGGGAGACACACAAAGCTCATTGTGAGGACAGCAGTCTAAGGGCTGTGATTAGAGAACATACTATTCAATCTGGCTCTGAATTTTCTTAATCTGTAGAAGCCCAGAGTGTACAAGAGGAGAACTGGGCTCTGCATTGTTTCCCAAGCGGGTGCATGGACCAAGCTTCTGGTGTACTCAGAATGCAGGAACCAAAGTTCATTTTTTCGTAACTCATCTAGTGATATTCACATTAGCTCATCTGAACTGGTTATAATAGAAGTGAATATTCCTCCTGCTTTTTGGAAGGAGTACCTTTGCATTGTGTTGTGATTTGGATAAGCAGGATAAAGCTTAATTTACAGGCAAAATCAGCAACCCCAACTCTTCTGATTTACTATTGCATTTCTGCTGGTTAATCCCACTTAAGATTCCAGACAAATTTCAGGAGATGGACAAAGGTTGTTGAGGTAGAATTTGCCTCTCTCTGCCATGAAGTACAATTTTGAAACCTCAAAATATATAATAGCAACATCAAAGATCTATTTACACATCAGTTCTTCTAGAAGGCAAAGCCTGTGAGGTAGTTAAAAAAGATGTCATATCAAAAAGACATATAATTCTCCCCAAACAACTAATACAGTTTGAAAATTTTTGTCCATGTGTCCTCACATATATCTCCCTTTAATGAACTGTGGTACAAAAATATCCAACAAAGATGGGTCCATGCTTCTGTAACTGGCTGGAAAACTGATTCAGGAAACTTCACCAGCTGAGTTTTGTAAAAAGTTCTGGATGAATTAGCTTTTGATAAATGAGCTAAATTGTGCCTACACTTTCATTTCCTTTTAGCAACAATGAACATGCCACCAGCCATAACATTTTGCACTAGTTCAATTAATCCTGACGGTCTGGTGCATGGAAGAGGTAAGATATCTCTCAACTGTAACATTTTATTCTTGGTGTTTCATAATTATTCATTCAGTATTCACTGCAAGGCATCTCATCTTGATTAATGCAGTGGATATTCATGTGGATTTCCCTTTTCTTCAATTAAAACTGCGTTATAATTCACAACTGGCATAACTAATTGAAATAATGCTTCCTTTTTCAACCACATAATCTATTCGTTACAAAAGTATGTAACAATCTTATTGTCTGCTCATTAGGAAGTTGCATGAACAGAATAGACCAGGACTCTATTTCTTGAAATAAAAGAGTTGAAAAGCTTATTCTGCCATTTAAATGTATAGACAGATGGGAACATTTGTGAATTTCCCATTCACACATGGGCTCATCCCCATCTCTGAGCATCACTGCACATAAAAAAAGAAGTTCAGAAAGGAATGATGCAGAGCAATCCCAAGACACCTTACTGAAGTGTAGGCAGGAGAACACAGCACTTTGTGTCTGTCCATCCGCAAGCTCCATTTCCAGTCACCATGACATTCTGCCCCTCATGTAAAACAACTGAAGCCATTTGGGATCTCAGCTGCCTTCCACCTTCAGAGTTCAGCATAAGAGACTTCATTACTGCTCCCCAGGCAGAGAAGCCTGAATCCCTGAAGGTCTGACTGCACCAGAGCAGGCCAAAACGTTTCTCTCTGCCCCCACAGGACCCAGCCGGTCACTACTGGTGTTCAGAAAAAGCTGACTCCGTCCAAAACCTCAGCTTTGGGTCCCAAGTGCTTTTTTTCAAATTCTGAGATCAGACAAAGATCCACATGATTGATGTCATTCAGGGATTAAATCATGTGCCCTGGTCAATATGGTGAATGAGTGTACTTTTGGTCCCTATTTCACATAGTGCTGCAGAAAGTGGACTCTTCCTTCTGTTCTCAGAATTTCTACTCCTGCCTGCACATTTGCAGTCTCTTGGGTCATTGTCCCTTTTCTTGAACAGTGTGTTTTTTTCTGCTTCAAACAATAAACTAAACTAAGCACTTCCTCACAGTACTCTTTTAGTTTTACCATCTCCTTTCTTTACATGGAACAGGATTTAAAAATTTTGCTCCACACCCATTTTTGACACACCGTTGCACAGCACCAAAGTTAAAAGGTACAGTTTCTGGGGTAGGCAGATACTCATTCTCTTTTCAGTTACTGGTGTGCTTTGTAAAGCAAAAACAACAGACAGCTATTTCAGCAGAGCCCAGATTAAGCTGTGTTTTCCTGGAAAAACATATTACCAAGCAGTAACAAACACAGCTGTTTGTTTTTTGGTTTGGGTCAGGTGGTAGGAGATCTGAAATTAATTCAATCTCCGAGATTCAAATCCTGAATGAACATAAATAATATGAAAATCTACCACTTGGGAAATTATAGTATATGTTCATTTTTCACTGCCTCTCTTGTAGGAACAAATTCTACTTGCTATTACAGCAATGTAAGTTCACAGCAATAGCACTGGTGGTGATCTTGCACTGAAGTATAGCCTTGTATATCAAATTAGGGGATGGTCCTCCATTCAAAGGCAAAAGGCATTGTATGACAAATGCTGATTACTTATTAACAGTGGAGTGTTGCAGGGTCACTACCAGCTGAGCTAATATGTATTTTCAAATTCTTTTGGATCACTTACTAACAAAGCTTTTAAATATATTTTAAGATACAAGTTAAAAAATGGAAATCCTGAAGAAAACATCTTGGTTTTTAGTATTTCTTCACACTACTCTGAGGAATTTCTTCAAAATCCAAGAGAAAAGCATTGTCCTGCTCTGCATCCCCTCTAGGTGCATGGCTATGGGCTAGCCAGCTGTCTGGTCTCTTGGACAAACCTCTGGCCCAAGGATCCCAGCAGTCAGACCTTACTGCCCCCTGCCATGACCTGCCCCTCTCCTAACATCACTCTCTGATCTCTCCATTCTGCCTCCTGTACCTGACTTAAACTTCAAGCCAGGAAAGTACCAGTCTTTGGGGCAGTCTTGAAAATAAATCTCATGATTAACACTGGGCTGGGGCTGGTGAGAGTACACTTTTGGGGCATGGTCTGTTTAGCAAGGGCAGGCCCCCAGGAGCCATGGCCAAGCTTTAGCTGTGCTGGCAGAGCCCCGTAGATACCTCTCATACAAGGCCTAAAGAAGTTTCACTGCAAGCATTGCTGCATCGGGGTGCCTGCCTCACCACGCCTCCAGTCAAATACTGAAGTACAAACCTGTCCTCAACCTATCTGCATCTTCCCTTGAACACAACAGCAATCACTTACAGCTTTTCCCCACTGATGTAGTAGAGATAAGCTGGGCTCAGAGCCCTAAGTAGGGCTTCGACTGCCAGGATCAATGGACCCCAGGACCACCAAGCAAAGATGTGTGTGGTAGGACAGTGACACAGCTACTGCACAGCCACCCTCCCCAGTGCAGCGGCAGCTGCTTCACTTGGGACTCAAATCTGAAATCTCTGGGGTGCTGCTCTTTAACTAACAAATCAATCTCTCATACAGATCCAGTTGTTTATTAAAGAGGCTGCTTTATGCTACAAAAAGCTCATTTCAATAAGCAAATCCTCCTTCTTGTTCTCTGTTCCCCTTCCACCTTTTCCTATCTTCACACCTTTGGCTCCTTATCTGAAATCGGCACCTAAGTTATTCTCTGTGAGGATGTAAGGGGGTCTTTTTCCTTCTCTACTATTATTTTTTTTCCTGTTTGGAACTGCCCTTGCCATTTTGTAGACAAGTTCCCAGGTCCAAAAGAACAGTGCATGACTGCTGTGGGTGTTATGTGAACGGAAATTATGTGGTTTGGATTTTTATGTGTGAATTCCAGAAGGAGGCAAAATGTTGCAAGTAACCTTCATAAATCATTTTAAACAAAGCTCAGGAAATTCCATCATGATTTAGCTCTCAATATCTAAAAAAGAAGTTCACACTGTTATAAGACTCCTGTTAAGTAAGTATGTTTGCTTAAGATGTGATTGAAAAAGTACTGTGTTACTGTTTACATTTTCCATTTTGTATCTCCTGTCCAGGCACAGCTCATTGCTGGCAGCTTTTATTTGGCACTCTGTCATCCAAAAACCAGTCCCTCTGGGGCTACAGAATAAATGGTTGGAGGGAGATAGGTACAAACGAAAACCAGTCTGGGGAAGGCTGGAGCGAAAAGCTGGTGACATCTATGGAGCTGTGGAGTTACTGCAGTTTCCTTTGCCCTCCCCTTTCCTCAGTCATTCGGGACAGGAAACAACCCTTTACTCAGCGTGGGATTCCACACTCAAAACACCAGTCTGCTTATCTGTTGTCCTCTACTGCCTCACACATTTATTTATGTCGCTACAAAACCCTGCATAAGGAGATTACTGTTTTTTAAGGAATGGTCTTTACAGATGGACAGCCAGACAGCAAAGAACCTGGTTTGTTTAGTCCAAATCAGTGATGAGTACTGGTTAGGGAGGAGATACATTTTCTACTGTAAAATACCAGTTTTAGTAACCAACTTTAGGGAAACAAAATTAATTTCACCAACCAGAGATGTAGTTTCAGGACAGCAGCGGATGTCTTGTTACACCAACCTTTGACATCCAAAGATGGGCTGAAATGAGATTTGAAAGCAAAACCAAGAACATTTAGAGCACAGGAGTAAGATCTAGGCATTTCTGATAATTTTCCTTACTCATCTGCCACTAGGCTTAGAGGTAGGATAGTGGATGAGCTGGTTTTGAGCAGTTTTGTGAGCATATGCAGTTATAAAATTCTCTCTTGCATCATTGGTTTTATACGAGGAAAATAGTTGTCTACAGTCGAGACTTTTTATTTGCATTTCTCCCAAGTAAGTTTTATACTGTTCAATAAAATTCACCTGTCTTCATGAAAAGATAAATTTTACTTATTTAGTATATAAAAGCAAAACCAGCACATCCCACATTAATTCCAAGGTATTTGAAATAATTTAGTTATCTACTTACACCTATTTTTACTTCTGTATTTCTTGTTTAGCTGTCCCAAGAGGGCGTGGGTTCCAATACATTTATTTAGTCAGAAACGGCTTCAGTCTGGTGCTCTGATAGAAGCCAGAGGAAAAAAAAAAAATATTATCATCCTTTTTTCTTACCATAAGGAACTGAGGGACATGGTAATTTGCTTATACACTCCAAAGGTCTGTGTCAGAGATGGAATTTTAATTTGGATCTCCTGAGTCTCTTGCAGTGCCATTTCTGGTGTCTCAGTGAAAGCAGCCTTGAATTTCTGTCACATTTCTGAAGGCAGAGGGCCTCACACAGGCTTCCTTCAGCTTCCATACATGACTGCAATGCCTCCGAGAGTTGCTCTGAGTGACAGGAGGTGCTTTCTTTCCCTGCTGGCAAGATAAGCGTGTTTATTATTTTTCCAACCTGCATTTTGGAAGGTTGCTTATGCAGGCTTAGAAGTTCACATGTGACTCTTCTGTGCCAGTACTCAAGAGTCATGGTCCCTGCTGGTGAATATTTGCACTGCTCTTTTGATCCACAGCTTTGAAGAGAGATCTATCAGAGAAGAGGGGGAACTGCCACAGCTGTCTTTTCTATAAGTATTTATTTATGCTTATAAAACCAGATGGGAAAGGTGCCCATCCTGTGTTCTAGGCACTCCTGATGATTATTTAAAAGCACAGTATAACACAAAGACAAACCAGTAAACCCACACAGCAGTAACCCTTGCTTAGAGCCTACATCAAAACTGAGAGAATATTATGAAAGAGAGAATATCCAGGCCTCTGGGATGAAAAAAACCCCATGCATTAAGAAGCAGCCATGTATCTAAATAGTCTGGAATTTTCCAGTTCCTCCAATCACAAGGGATTGGGGAATTCTGCAAAAATATGTGGTAGAAGTAGCCAGGTCAAGTACTCTGACCATAGCAGAGCAGGTCCCAAGAACATCCAGTTTTATCCATGCAAATAAAAAAAAATTAAATAAACACTAATTTTTCATGATGACTGAAGAGCTTCTCAGAATTTCTGACCTGGATGTAATTTGCTCATCGATGGTCACACATATCAATAACTCCACTGGCTCTCTCTTGCTCGTGCTCCTAAACATACGAGGGATAAAATATAGCAACTTTACAGTCTCTTCTCTGATTCAGTCCAACAGCATTCAAATACAGGATGTAACCATACACTTTAATGTTACTGGGAAAAAAAAAAAGAAAACAACAACAACCAAAAACTGAACCAACAAAAAAATATTGACAAATGCCTTTCCCCTCCTCCCTCTCCTTCTGGGTCTTTTCTAATCATTCAGTGCCATTCACTGGAAGCTGTTGTTTTTCTCCCAGGAGGTGACAGCTGCCTTGAGAGAGCATTCCTGAAGTACCCTAAGTGGCTTTCAGAGCCAGGTGACATTTAGATGCAGGCAGAACAAACCAGGAGGTTTAGAACACCCCATTGGAGGGGCAGCTGAGAGCTCAGAGTGCCTCAGGACACAGAATTACAGCCCACTCAGACAGGAGGTAGGAATTGAGAACTGATTTTCAAATATCCCACTGAAATCCCAGCCATTCCTGCTGCAATTCTTTGCCTTCCTGCAAAGAAATTGAAGTGGCAGCCAAAAACTAACTTTGTGCGGCAAGAAAATAAGTTATTATTTTTTTCAAAAATCATGTCCTGGTTAATCTTTTCCTTAGATGTTTTAGTATTTTTTTTAGTAGGTCCAGGCTGGTTTCTGTAGTTCTGGTATCTCTAAGCAAGCTTTTTGAAAAGTCTCTGCATTTGACATGTTGGAAAATGTTTGGACAGCATGAAGGTTCACTGAATTTACTCTTCTTAGACCTATTTAAACATCTCTAAACTGATGACCAAATGCCCCTTGGGATAGGGGCAGTTTGCTAAAGTCGTTGACTTTGCTTTTCAAAGGCATTTTCCAGATAAAAATACAGTCTGTCTTCAGGCATCACAAACTACTTGGCCCGTGACAGAATCGCAGGATTCTGAAATTTTATGTTAACTATTTTTTTCCTCAAGAGATACAAACCACTTCCCCCCACCCAGGTTTCCAAACTCATATTAGCAGTTCTTGTATATTTTGCATTTTCCCATTTGTGCTGGCACATGTTCTGTTGGATTTCTCCCTGACACCACTATCGTGAATGTGGTAGATTGCTTCAGTGCCCTGATGCCAAGAGCCCTGGCCTTTGCTCCTTCTCACCAATAAACTTCATGTGTTTGAGTGAAACTGGAATGGTTCTGAGTCACACCAGCGTTAATTTGCATCTGTGAACTTCAGTACCACTGCCTTGTGCTTTTTCAGTTCAATTCCAGCTGAATTCTCCTGTTAATTCTGAATGGGCACAAGGTAGGACAACCAACAGTGTGCCCTGGGAATCACCTGGCCCTAGGCAATTTAGGGAGACCCAGTGTGTTGGCATGACAATCACTAATTACTCAGGTAACACAGAGACAAGTCAAAATCAGAGACAAGTCAAACTGAATTCAAATAAAAACCCAAAAGTTCAGGAAACATAACAGAGCCAATTCACTTTGGGACTACAGAAATTAATTTGGGAGTACATTTCTTAATCAGCACTTATTGTAACTTTTCAACCCACAGAAAGGAAATCATATCAATATTACCATGTGTGCTGGTTTTGCATTAATTGATTTGTGGTGAAGTGGGAAAAAGTTTGGCCCAATTCCTAATAAACACAAATTTTCAAACACCAGATTTTCACATGGGTAAAAATGTTTACATTTATTTTCTCTTGAACTGCAGAGTGGGAAAGAATCCCAGGCACAAATGTATGAACCTCCAGATTACTTCTGCTTTTAGATGGAGGGATGGGGGCACAAAGCGCCTGAGCTCTGACTGATCAAGGACACAAAAACCTAGTAAATCACCCAAATTACTCTCAGGAGCCAGGAATTCTGACTATTTGTCCACTGCTGTAATGACTAACTAATGATGCCAGCCATGATAAAACCATATAAGAGGAGAAGGTGGGCGTTAGAACACCTGCAATTAGCAACAGCTAGGCTAATCTTATGTAGTCTGTGTAATCCAAACACTTAGAGAAACACTTTCTGCAGCCCACAGAGGAAAATTGTACCACTCTATACTCCTACAATGCATTGTACTACATTCCTTGTTAAAACAGTACCAACAGTTTGTGTAACACTCTTTACTAACATATTCTTAAACTGGAAATAGGAAGTGAGTAATAACACAAGCAACAGCATCTCCTGTGTTACTTTTGTGTTTGTTTGCAATGTATTAGTCAGGTGTGCCACTGTTCTGGATCAACAAGAGAGACCACCAGGTCACCTGAGTCCTGGTGACATTAAATTGAAACCAAAGGTCACCCTTTTGCTTCTCTCCTGTCCTCGGGGGCATTGCATCAATAAATATAGACAGGACTTCCATGCTGTAAAAGAGTTAATGTCCACAGAATTGACATTTAAATGAAGGGATTAAAATACTGTAAATTTAACTAGCAAAATGGATCTCAGATAGAACTGACTTCGGAATACAGGTCTAGTCATGCCTCAGTGCTGCTTTAGGCAAGTCTCTCACCATCACATTGCAATGGAAACTGGAAGGGATCTTTCAGCTGATACTTTGGCAAATGAACAGGAACTTATTCTTAACTCTTTTGTTTCCTAACCATTGAACTGTTCCAATGTATTCTGCATTCAAACAGCTCCAGGCACTCCCAAGAAGAACACAAAACAGAAAAATCAAACTTGAGGGCCTTTTAAGACTTAGTCAATTCCGGATATACGTAGACATAACTTGCATCAGTTTCAAAAGGAATTGCCCTGGCTTATGCCATGGACAAGTGTGACCTTTGAGCGTGTTTATTTTGTATACTAACTCAAGTATGCAGGTATGAGCTCAGAATAGCCCCTTTGAAGTTAGGTCTGGCAGTAAGGCAGCTTTGTCCACAGCCATACCATTTAAATAAATTACAAAGCTCAAAGTAAAGTAATCTCTGAAGAATTTAAGAAAGAAACTTAAGTACTTAATAGTTTTGAGCTATCATTTCAGTTTAGGAATTTTCCTGTTGCTTCAGTGAATATTCTGATATATTATTTTGCTGATATATTGCTGATATATTTGAGTCTTCAATGACATTAATACACAAAATCACACAATGTCCCATCTTGACCCTCCAGACCAGGAATGAGAGTGTGTCCTCAGGCTGTGAGGCCTTTTCCTCCCTCCTATCCCATCCATTCCACTCTCAGTGAAGTCCCAGTGCCTGGGGCCGTCTCTGGTGAAGCCTAAAAGCCCAGTGACTCACAGTGATTCACTCTTGGCCATTTATCTAAGCCTTCATAGGAATCGGGTGGCAGTACAGGAAAGTCAAGCTACATCCCCAGAGACAGTCTGCAACTTGTCCCTTTGACAACTGCAGCCAGAGGGAGACTTTTAATCGCTAAGAGCTACAGTGCTGACATGAATCCCTCCCTTTTCTCCTACAGTTCCAAGCCATTGGGTGTGCTTTAACAAGCCAGGTAAAACCAAAACCATTCTCAACAGCCCACTTTCAATTAACCAAGCTCCATTTCCCTGACAAAGCAGCACTTTGCAAAAGGCCCTAATGACCAGGGCTCACTATTCCAAGCTTGGCTATTGCTTTGTTCTGGTGATGTTATTTTATATAGGAAAGAGATGAAAAGATGAAATGTAACTCCCTCACTCCCTCCGCAGTGGGATGGAGGAGAGAATCAGAATGGTAAAAGTAGGAAAACTCATGGGTTGAGATAAAGACACTTTTATAGGTAAAACAAAATGGATTCCCCCTTCCCAAGGGCAGGCAGGTATTTGACCATGCCCAGCACAGCTGGGCTCCATCACACATAACAGTGACCAGGGAAGGCAAACATCATCTCTCCAAACATCCCCCCCCTTCCACCTTCTTGCCCAGCTTTATAACTGAGCCTGATGCCATATGGGGAGCAATGTCCCTCTGGGCAGCTGGGGTCAGCTGTCCTGACTGCTTCCCTCCCAACTTCTTGTGCTCTCCCAGCCTCCCCACTGATGGAGTTGAGAGGCAGAAAAGGCCTTGGCTCTGTGCAAGCCCTGCTCAGCAATAGTGAACACATCCCTGTATTCCCAGCACTGTTTCCAGCACAAATCCTAAACACAGCCCCACCAATTACTGTGAAGACAATTAACTCAAGCCCAGTCAACACCAGCACAACAAGTAATTCTCAGAGCTTGGAGCAAGTGCACTTGCTTTCTTTAGTAATACCCATTTGCTTCTTGCCTCCTCCTACTCAGGCCTGTGACAGCCCACCCCTGCTTCATTTTAAGAAGATAAAGCTACAGAGTATGGATAAAGATGCAAGGTAGGCAAATAGATGTTATATCACTATATGTAGTGATAGAACAGTTGGCCACAGGTAAGTAATTTCTCTTTTATCTTGAGATGAAGCTCTCTCTCCAGCTGAAGTTTGGATGACCTTTCCGTTTCTCTTGCTGAATTCCATGCTCAAATGCCATATGGATCCCATGTCAGCTACTCCTACTGTGAGTGTCACACGCACCAACTGGTGTGCTTTTCCAAGCACTGGATAATGAGAATGGCTTATTTCTTTCTCATGTGGTTAACACAAAAAGTTAAAATTCTGTGTTTCTTGCAGTATATAAAATTTAACAGTGCTTGCATGCTACATGTAGAGGGGTAATAAATTGCTTGGCAGACAGTGCTGTTAAGCAATAGCAATAAGGCTCTTCTTAGGTTTTTTTTTTTCATTGTCATTCTTGCTTATTGATACTTTTCCAATTGGGAAAACCTGATTCATAAGCTCCCATATGTCACAGCTTGGAGTAACTCCTGAGCAGTGCCTGGTGAACTGGCTTTGTCACAACAGGCAGAAAGAAAGGGCGCTGCTGCTGGCAGTTCAGTAGAGCTAAGTGACAACGAGACTGGGAACGAATACCGACTAGAAGAATTCAAAGGAAAAGCTTGACAACAGCTCCAGGTGTCAGACAAAGCCGTCTTGCAGAGCATATGCCAACTTCTGATGACTACACACAGTATGTAGGTCCTTGGTTGCTTAATCAAGTTATTTTCAGCAAAGGGATATATATCTTGTCTTTCTGTTACCTGCCATGATGTAGAAATTAAAATTTTTAGCTGGTTATATGCCCTGCAACATAACTAAACCACAGACAAATCTTGTCTTTTGCCAATATACTAAAGGTGGTTTTTAAGACATCAAGATACTCTTAAAACACAAAGCTATTTTCTATGGTGGTGATCTCATAGAAATACAACATTGAAATTATCTCTGCTCAGGGTATTGATCATAAAGCCCTAATCAATTTGATTTCCCTGGTTCAGTATTTTAGCCTGTCATCCCTCAAGCTCATTTTTCATATACATCCTTTACATCTCTATGTACAACCATAATTGCTGCTATATACTGGCAATGAATGAACTTCAGTAGCAAAGGATGTTTATCACAGACACATGGAAAACTTAGAAAGCATCACAGAAATTATCACTTTATGAACAAATTATCTGAATTCCCATATTTTTAAATATTTCTGACCTTGGTAGGACTATTTCAAGTCAGAAGATAATTTCTATGGAACATTTTTCTATGGTACTCTTGGACCAAATGTACTTGTTTGCCATTTTGGATGATTTTGGACGTAAATTTTCTCTGTTCTGGATCAAGAGGACTATTAAATCAGACAAATAAACAGGTAAAAATCTTTAGCCATACCGTGCTATAGAGACTTCAGCTATCTCAAGTGTCTGTCAGTGCTGCTTAGCAGCAAGGCATGCTGTGAAAGGCTTGTTTACTAATATTTGCAAGACTACAACAGATGTACAAAATGAGCTAGGCTACAGTGAACATTAAGAAAGGGCAGCTGATTGTTTAATCTAGAGAGAGGGAATTTGCTAGAAACACCACTAGCTGTTTGCTGGCATGGAAATTTTTGTAGTCAAGAGGGATGTTCTCTATAGCATCATCCCTTTCTTTCAGATGTGTGCTTTTCCCCCCAAAATCCCTGAAGCTGAACCATGGATTTTTGTGTATGGGAAGGTCTGGCTGGTGATTACTGTTGGTTTACCAAAACTTTTGTGATTTGACTATTCGTATATAAAATATACAACAGCAAGAAGAAAAAAAAGCATGCAGAGATAATGTTTTGAATGCTAGATATGGACAGGAGGGATCCCACAGAGAGATGAAATCAATCTAGGGAAAAGTGAAGTACCTTAATGCTTCAGGAAGCTCAACATGTATTCAAAGGAAACATTTTAGAACTGACTGTATACATCTCATTGGTTTCTTCATGGTTAGGTTTACACAGCAGCCATCACTCTTTTTTCTTATTGACTAATACAACAAATTTTCATGGTTGTGAGTATATATACACATATAATATAATATAATATATATATATATATAAGTGAGATACTATTCTTCTCAATTCAGATTGCATCTAAAATCCAGCTCCTGAAGTTTCGCACTTCTGTAAGAGTCTCACCTGCTTTGTTATGACCCTGTTCAGTTGGTATAGAAAACTACAACCCTGGCCTCAAAAACTCACTTTTGAGTTTAGAAAAAGGTACTTTAATCAGTGATAACAGGTATCAGGGGAAAGGGGAAGAACAATAGAGGTGATAAGATCAGGCAATTACATAAGTTAACAAAATTATTTTGATTTTAGAATTTCTCCATCAAATCTTAATACCTAATATTTTGTTAATAGTTTTTAATAACCATTTCAAAATCAGCCTTGCCCAAGTGAGCAGTCCTGAACTCTCAGAAGTGCCAAAAAAGTGATTTTGAAATTTTAAATGCACTCCATTTGTAGATTCTGTCCCAAACTACCTCCCAGGACTGGACACCAACAATGCACAGAACACCCAGTGATTTCTGTAAACAGTTTAAAGTTGAACAGCCACCTAATGCCAAAAGTCCCACAAACACCACCTGCTTTTGGAAGTATGTGCATTGTCTATTTTAGTTCCTTTTTTTAGATTCACACATACAACGATCTAAAGCTCTTTCACTTCTCATTATCAGACCATTTTCAAAATCATACAGTCTCACAGTGTCAAAGCTCTTGTTCTCTCCTGCAGAAGGCAGCTATAGAGGTCTGCAGGCCTGATCCCCTGAAAACATCCTGCCATCAGTATACTTTTTGTCCTCAAACAAGGAATAGCAAGCTGCCATTCTGCTTTCCTCTGAGCCATATGCTTCAGCATCTTGAAAGCATCCAAGCCAAGACTTCCTTTGCTTAGTCTGAACCTCTGAAATGAGATAACCTCACAGTCCCAATCTTATACTTCTGGATTTCTTTTTTTTATTATTATTATTTCTGACTTTTTTGCAAATTAAGATCTATAACTCAAGCACAAATTATGCTCCCAAAGTTTTGAATCTGACCGTGTTAACCTTCTGCAGTGTGCATTTATCAAAATAGCTGCTGGTGACAAAGCTGAGAGGGGAAACCCCAGGACATGCACCATATGGTGACAGGGACAGCAACAGAAACAGTAAGAAATAGTAATTACTAAATAAAACAATCCTTCATGGTTTCAAAATGGCTTTTCCAGGAAATATTAATACCTCCTGGTTAATTCTTCCTTGTGACTACTTGGTTCTCAATAAACACAACCCTTTCTCAACTTTGGGAAAAGTTGGTTTGGTTGGTTTTTTTTTCCTCCTTCTGCCTTTTTTTAACATTTGAAATGTAAGTAGTATTACAGTAACCATGGTATCCTGATGACATAATGGTTACCATGAGAACAAAGCTGAAATAGTGTCATTAGAGCCCCTTCTCTCTGCTGTGTGTTGAGTTTTATATTTAATAGAGATGGCCAAACTGCTGCCACCCAGCCTGGCCAATTCTATCTGGCTTCATGGTTTCAAAGCTCATAAAAGCAGAGCTGCCCTGTGCTGCTGCCTTCTGCCTTGGTACAGTTAGTTTTGCTTCAGGGCAGCTGTGCCACCAGCTTATAAGCTAGTTCTGCATAGCAGCAGGTAAGAGGATAACTGTTTTAACAGATTCTCTCAGGACAGTGGCATTTGTCATGTCCCTTGGGCATCCCCCAGTACAGCCCTTGGCCAGGAGTAAAATGGCGGTTCTTGGTCTCCACTTGCCAGACAAACCAGATTTTAAATATTTTTTACTTAACTGTGCTGGAATATTTCTCTGCTACCCTGTACAGGGTCTCTCAGTGCACGATTGCCTGTGGTCCAGTCCTGCAATTGCCTCTGCCCAGAGAGTGTTCTGCACCCACAAAGAATCCACTGGCCACTGCCAAAATGCTGTACCCAGAGAGCAGCTAGAGCTTCAGACAAGCAAAAGTTATTCCCAGCTAGTTTCCTCGGAGAAGATCCTCTCTTCTACTGCAAGAACCGCTGGACATGACTCACTGCATATTGTTTGTTCATTTTGCTATATATATTTCCCAAATGCTATTTTAAGTTGCATTTCTCCCTTATGCTCCTACCAAGTTTACTGCATGAAAACAACCCTCCAGTTTTAATTTCATATTTAACCAAAACAAATGTGGCGTGGCTCTGTTCACTTCAGTAAAGCTATCTGGATTTGTATTCTGCATAGATATAAGAAAGCTGGTCAGAGGGAAAGACATGGAAGGTACTACAAAACAAAGGGGCCAGTGAAGCAGGCAGCATTCCATACAAAGCTCCCTGCATTCTGCCTGTGCTTCCACACCAACCTAATTCATTTCCTGCAGATGGTTCACATGGATTTTCTTCCTCCTCTAACCAGAATCCACTGTACAGACTCTCCCCAAAGATTCTGGCCATAACCTGTTCTGGCTGAACAGGCCCAGCTCCCTCATCCATTCCTCACAGGAGAGAGACTCCAGACCCTTAACCATCTTTGTAGCCCTCCACTGGACCCACTCCAGGAGCTCCATGTCTCTCTTGTGCTGAGGAGCCCAGAGCTCAGCACGGTACCCCAGGTGAGCCTTCACCAGGGCTGAGCAGAGGCACAGAATCACCTCCCTGACCTGCTGGCAGTGCTCTTCCTAATGTCCCCAGGATACCACTGGCCTTCTTGGCCACAAGGGCACACTGCTGGCTCTTGGACAGCTTGCTGTCCAGCAGGACCCCCAGGTACATCTCTGCAGAGCTGCTCCCCAGCAGGTCAGGCAAGGTCAAATGGGTCTCATGTCCAGCTGGTCAAACAGGAAATAAAACCCAAAGTCATTTAGCAATCAGATGGATCAGATTTTTCCATGATCTTCTGGACCATGAAATCAAATGGACATAGACTACTAACAAGGACACAAATACAGGAGTGCATCAACTTCAAATGTTACAAATTCCCAGCTATTCCCACCTTAACCCTTACCAGGATCCTTAACAATTGCCTCAGACACAGTATAGTGCAAATACTTCACTCTAAGCAAGGTAAAACTTTTATACAAAATTCATCAATAGCTTCTGTTCTACAGCTGTATCAGTGGGTGTCCCTGTAATTATTTACATCTTCTGAACACTACTTCAAACCTGCCTCATCAGCTGTGCTTCACCCAAAGTTCAACCCTGATCCCAGCTGTAATCCTGAGTCAGCAACCTCTGCCTGCCCAGCAGGGAGCTGCTGCCAGGGTCAACGTTGAAGTCCCTGGCATGGCTGGCAATGGACCCAACTTGCTGGTCACTGACTCTCCACTCTCTGCCCCGTGTTTGATGTTGGCCTCACCACCATCTCAACCCTTAAGCCCTTCCTAGTTGTGTCAGGGTGACAAAACACCAGAGCAAACCCAGGTTGCCACCAGCCTAACTCAAGTTCATCATGCCCTCATAGCTCATCCATGTACCCAATCCCAAATTATAGTCCCTTTTTTTCTGACATAATTTTAACAGCAAGTAGGCGGTTGCCTGATTCCACCATGTTCTCTGCAGAGTATGGGGTACCCAAATTTTGTTATTCAAAATCAGTTCAGGCAGATTTGAGATGTTTTTCAGTGAAAAAATTGCGGAGAACCGCATGTGGTTTTAATGTCGTTTGTCCTGCATTTCTCTTGTATGCACAAGAAGCAAAATGATTTCTCAGAATAAAACAGAGAAACCCTGCTGGCAGCCCCCAAACCCTGCAAAGCTACTGTGCACCCCATGGCAGTGAGCAATAGATGGCTGGTACAGTAGCTTGGAGCATTTGGGAATAAGGAGAGCTGATTCCATGGTCACTGCAGTCTTTCTGAACTCTCAGAGGAGGTCCCATCACAAGACGATTCCAGGTTTTCATTACACTGACTTTGGAAGGGAAGAGAATACTGACCTAGTGCAGTAGTAACTGATGAGTTTAGTTTTGCCTTACATCAAACTGACTCACCCTGCTCTGATACCAACTCACAATTCTCTCTTAATTGGCAAAACCACTAGGATAGTACTCACTGCCAGAATTCTGGGTCATAAAGTCATTCTCTGACTCAGAAGAAGGTTTACAACAGCTGTGGCAGTGATATGTACTGTAGGTGAGTCATGTTGAACTATTACCACAAACATAAGAACCTTATAAAACAAATATATAAAGGATTGCACTGCTTTATCTAAATTATAATGATACATTCATTGTTCTATAGCAAAAGATCTGACAATGCCATATCGTCCACTCAGTTTTCAGGAACACAAAATTTAAAAAATGAAGTTCCTAAGACACTTCTCCCCACAGAAATCAAAAGCAGCTTTTTTTTTTTTTTTTTTTTTAAATTCAGAGGCTAAAATTTTAGCTGATATAAATTTTCTGGCAGGCATTAAATTTGTGGAGGCATACTGGTTTAAAACCACTCAGAATGTGATTCCAGATTCATGGGACGAAACCCCATGTTTATTGATTATGTAACTGCAAATGCAGATAAGTCTCAACTGCAGCATCAATGCCTGTACCAGTGTATAACAAAATTTTCTATGCATATTCAGAAGTAGAAAATGTTCTTTTCAATTTAAATTGTATGAGATTTAAATAAATAAATACTTTTGGGTGTTCAAATCAAGAATTCCAGTGAATAAAATCAAGAAAGTACATAAAATATTAATTAAAGGAATTACTGATTTTCCATGAATGGATGGTGAGGTAACCACTTACTTTGTAGGCCCCCACAACCTGAATATTCGACTGAGTAGTAAGGCTACTACTAAAACTAACACCACAAACCAAACTCAGAAACAGTCATGCCAAAGCATTGGGACAACCTCTGGTCTCCAGCCAGAGATTGTGAAGTGTGTCTTTAACAAGTCACAAGCATTTTTGGGACAATTGATCTGAGGGAAAAAAGGATTACAAGGCTACCCCACAGTACCAACTAATCACTGGGAAAACCAAGCGGGCTTTAAATTAATTTTGAGATTGTTTCCTCCCTCTCATTACTTCTGGACAAGAGTCCTAGTTCAGGTATTAGATGCTGGGTTTTTATGAATACAAAACGAATTGCCTTTAGTGGAGCAAAGTAGGTTTATAAATGAGGACCTAACCAGTTTCTGTGGCATCTCTAAAGCCACAGTCATTGCTTGAGAAGGCATCAGCCTCTCACCTTCTGCCCTGTGGGAGCAAACCCACCAGAGGCATCGCAGTGTCTTCAAGCGGCCTCTCAGCCCCCTCCGAGCAGAGACACCGAGGGTGCCGCTGGCAGTCAGCGGCCGCCGGCTCCCCTCCCTCAGGAGCCCACAGCGGGCCCGGGGCTCCCCACAGCGGGCCCGGGGGCTCCCCACAGCGGGCCCGGGGGCTCCCCACAGCGGGCCCGGGGGCTCCCTGCCCACCTGGGCCGGCCGGCCGAGCCCGCAGCCCCCGGGCATCGCTGCGGCAGCGGCCCCGTTGCTCCCGGGGGCCGGGCGGGCTGCTCCCGCTCTCTGCCCGGCTGTTTCATTCATGCTTTCTGCTTCGCCATCTCCCTCTCCGACTGAGGGGAAACGGGAGCGCGCGTGGGCGGCCGCTGGAAGGCTCCCTGTCAGTCAAGCGGCCGAGCTGAAAAGAAGGCGAGCGAGGGAGAAGGAGGCAGAACAGCTTTCCCGGGGGAGGGGGCGGCTGTTGTCGGCTGCCAGCCTCGCAGCCCTTCCCGGGGGCATCTGCAGAGACGGGGTGGGGGGAAGGCGGGAGCAGTGTTGCACCACAGACCTTCCCGCCGCGGGGGAAGCGGCTCTTTCCCGCCGCTCCTCACCTGTCCCCCCTCACACACACGCACCCAGCGGCGACGGGGCGGCGGGCGGCGGCCGCCCTGTCCGGCGAGCACCGGGCGCAGGGTCCGTACCCCCGGCGCTGTGGGGGCTGCCCGTACGTGTCCGCCGGGGCAGAGGAGGGGGCCGAGCCCGGGGGGTGTCGGTGGTGGGGGGTACGCGGAGCAGCACGTCCCCCTCAGCTCTCCTCAGGACGGGGAACTTCCTCAGGCTGAGGGGCGCTCCCTAGTACTGCCGCCAACCGCAGCACGGGGGGCTGGCGACGGGGCTTTCGAGGGGAGGCTCGGGGCAAGTTGCACGGTTTCGGGCGAGAGGGCGGCCCCGCAGCGGGCTGAGGTGGGCTGGCGCTCGGTACCGGCAGGGGAGGGGTGCAGGCGGCTGCCGGCGGCGGGAGCCGGGCTCCGGTGCAGCGGGGCCGGGGACTCGGCGAGGGAGAGCCCGCTGCCCCCACCGCGCCGCAGCGCTGCCTTTGTGCTCCCTCCGCACCTGAGCGCCGGGCTGGGAGGGACGGCGCAGGTGGGGGCGGGCACGGCAGCAGCTGCGGCGCATCCCCGGAGCCGGGGCGGGGAGGTAAGGCGAGGCTGTGCCGTGCTGCGGCGGCCGCTCCCGGGGCTGCGGGGGGCGGCTGCACGCCGGGGGCTGCGCCTCCGGCCGGCGGCGGGGGCGGCGAGCAGGGCACGTCCCTCGCCCGGCTTTTCCTGCAGCCCTTTCCCGCTTCGTCCTGCTGCGCGCAGAGAGATGCAACAGCGGCAGCCCGGTCCCCCGGGGAAGGACGGGGCTCGGAGGTGGGCGAGTGGCATCAGCCCGGCCGGTGCGCGGTGGGGCTGCCGGGCGAGGGGCTGGGGCCGGGGGGAGCAGCCGGCGGTGCCTTGCGGTGTCCGCGTAGCCGCCCGCCAAGCTGCGCTGAGGGCGGCCGCAGCCCGGCTCCTCCGGCGCCGCTCGCACCCCCGGGCGCCCGCTCCGCGCCCGCAGGGCCCGGGCACGGCGGCGGCGCTCACAAGGCTGGGCTTTCCCCCCGTTTTTGCCCGCCACAGAACGCCGAGATACGCGGAGCAGATGCCGGTGTATGCGCCTAGCGGACCTCGCTTGGGAAGGAAGGGCTGGGGGATTTGGGGGAGGCTGCTTTCGAACCGGCACAGCCGGTAGTTAACTACCGGCTGCAGTTAAAATTTTAGCAGCAGCAACAGCTTTGCGATGCTTTCCGGGAATGCTGCTGCCTGGGAGCTGATGTTCCAGGCGGCCCGCGGAACGCCGGCGCTCTCTCCTAGATGGCAGTGCTGAGAGCAGGATAGCTGCCGGTGTGGGCAATAAAGTGCTGGGAACCCGGAGACCTGTGCAGCTGGATTTTGGTAGAGTTCAGCATTCACGTGTGCCCTGTGAATGCTGATCTGCGATTAAGACCATTTTTTTTTTTTCCTTCAAACTTTGCATATGGTTACCTTGTTACGCAATTACGTTTTGGTGAGACTGTGATTTTTAGGTTATGTGAGTAAGAAAAAACAGATTTAGTAGGTTAAGCCTTTTTTATTGCAGCGTTATTTACAAAGTTGCCGAGGTTCGGATCCGGCTCCGCTGGCTGCCACCTGATTGGCAACGATTTAGAGCTGGTGCTCAGGTTCTGTGTTTGTGTTAGAGCAACAAATCGCAGATTCAGAAGAAATGTGGCCTGCATTACCCTCTTTTTTTTTCCCTTTTATTTCCAAAATGTTGCATATTCTGAGGAAGCTTTTTTTTTTTTTTTTTTTTTTTTTTTTTTTTTTTTTTTTTAATTTGGTCACAGTGATTTGTTAGTCAGTTTGAGATGATAACATTCTATGAATTGTGCAGTTAATGGATCAAGTTCTAATCTCAGACAGACCCAGAGCTGCAGTTGATTTCAGCACAAGTTGTGTGGTACATGACAAGAGTGTTGAATTTTACTGTGTGGGATAGCTGAAGCAAATTTTCTCACTGCTTGCTCTGCTTCCAGTTTGTTCCTTTGGAGTGGCAGAATGTAGTGATTTTGCCAATGTTCTCATTGATATATTTGAGTTAGTGTTGTACATCTGAAGCCAAGGATAGTTCAGGGCTTCAGTATGTCCCCATTGAGGGAAAATTTAGCTAGTTGACTTGAATGTGGATAAAACGGACATGAGAACTCTTACTCTACATTTTCATATAAGGAATTCAAACGTTCTCAGTAGGTATGTGCAGAAAGGTAAGCACATCACATTTGGTTGTTTTATTCCTTTTGTTATAATTGAATGGGCATTATTCTTCGTAGGATTGTGTTGTTGATTTGTTAGGGTTTTTTACTTCTTGTTTAGCAGTATTATGGTTTAAGGGCTTTAAAATGTTTGTCACTCCACTGCAGAAAAAGTTGCCAACTGGATGTCAGGCATGTAAATCTAGAACAAGAGCCTTTAAATAGCAAAACCATCAATTTAGTAACGATTTAGTGTGATAAATGGCAGAATGCACACAAAGAATGCAAATCTGAACAATTATAGCATGCATCTTTTGGTATTAATATTAAGTACAAAGCACAAAAGGCAAATAAACACTTACAGCTTTTAAGTGCCTAAACTGGTTTGAAATGGAAGAGCTGTTTTCTGTTATATGGTTTATGCTTTAAAAAAAAAAGGCTGGGGTGGGGTAAAGATCAGAGAAGTTTTTACAAGCATTTCTTTTGTTTTCTGGATCTCAAAATTCCATTATGTAGCAGGATGCTTTCCAGTATCTGCTTTCTCAGTATTGGGAAAAGCAGATGTTGCTGCAGCAGGAGCAATTACACTGATTTGCAGCACAGTAAAAAAAAATCTGTTCTTTCTGCCTCTGTCTAAAAAGGTCAGCCATGCAGCTCTGGTTTGGGCTTCTCAACAGAAGACATGAGACAGGGAAGTTAAGTTTGTTCAACAAAGGGTGTGAAGTAATGTACAGTTTCTGTTTCAGGAATAAAACGAGTACATTTGCCCAAACAACTGCACTGAAGAATTTCACTTGCTTGGCCTTCCCTCCAACTGTCCACAAGCCAACCCTCTCTGGAAGGCAGGGAGTTTGCTAGGTTTGGTTGGTTACTTAAGCAGGTCACTCTCTCCTGTGGACTGTTGAGTCCAAAGGCAGAAGAAGCAGTGAAGACTGGAGGCATGTAGGCTTTTGTAGAAGAGCCTTACTGACTTGTAGCTTTTCAAAAGGTGCATGACAGAATCCCATAACTGGGAATTTTGCTCTCACAGTTGTTTTTCAGTTCCCTGCTTACCCTGTGTAGGCCACAGCAACGTGTGACTGACGTGACCCAAGATTCAACCTATGATAGGGCCTGGCTTCTGGGTTTAAACTGATGCTTAGAGAGTTTATCTTCAGATTTCAGAGATAATGTGTTTCTACTTTAGAGAATATTTGAGGCTTCCTTGCAAAGAGAACGTGCAAAGAAATTTAAGAATGGAAGGACTGATTTGCACTAAAGCATCTTTAGCAGAATAAGGCCAGAAGAGATGCAGAGTATATGTGTGCTGTAGGATCCATGCTTACTACACAGAGAGGAAGCTATGATACTCAAGAAAGGCATAGGTTTTGAACATCTCTAGAAGGTCACAGTGGTTTTTATCTCATGATGGAACCCACATTATTTCATAAGCAGACTGTCCTGTGATTTTGAGCAACATTTTAAAGAGCTAGTATAGTAAAAATTCACATCTTAGAAATAAGATTCAAGCTCCTGTGTTGTAAGAGTCCTGATCTGTGACCAGCTAGAATGCCAGTAAGTCGTTTGTTACTGGTTTGTGGCTTTTTTACTTAGTCCTTCCTTGTTTCGTGACCTGCTGCATGTAACCTGACTCCTAACCTCATCGGGGCAGGAGCAGCCTTTCCGAACTTGTTTCAGTCGGGCTCAGATCCTTGTTTGCAGCTCTAGGAGATGGATGTAATAGAAAGTATCAGTCTGGTAACCCTGATTTAAGGTCATGAGTAGCTGCCAAAAATATTTAGTATTTTTAGGAGTTGGATCTCTAGCATAAAAACTTACTTAATTTCTTGTTTGTTTTGCGATTCAGTATCAGATTTAATTTTATTCTGTGTTTTACTTCTGTGTGTAAGGAGATAACAGCTAGGTAGAGCAACCTCCTGTATTTCTATAGCAATTCTGTCCTGTGGACACAACTGTGTGTGCTAACAGGAATTCATTTTTGACACAAACTCACCCTTCAGGTATAAGCAACTTTCTTAAGTTACAGAGAGATTGTGACCTCCCTTATTTATCATCAGATAACACCTCTTGTTATTGCAGTGTATAATAAAGCCACTTAGACCATCTTTTAGAAAAAAAAATTAAATATGTGGGGCAAGGCTCAAATAGTAGTGAGTGCCAGCAAGACTGAAAACTACATGTAATATATTTTATGTACATGCATTTGTTTAGGATGATGACTGTCTTAGTAATCCTGTGTGTGCAAACTTGTTGCCTTCAGATGGGCCAGAGTTTCAGACAGGTTTTTGAAAGCTTCGATGGGAAGTTGCCAATCATTGCAGTGTGCAGAGCCTGCTCCTTGCTAGTTTTGCCCACTGCCACACCCACAGCTAGCACGTCACCATCTAAACTGATTATCTGTGTGGATGCACCGCTTCATCAAACTGCAAAAGCGATGACACAGCTGGTCTTAATTACACTGCTTTTTAAAAATCATTTGAATGTTGTAGTCTGTGTATCACTAGAATTGTTCTGCCCCTTGATTATCTACAGATCAGGTTTCATTAAGTGCTGATGAGCACCCAGGACTCTGAAGGCAGCAGTTTTGTGCAAGATAAGAGTGTTCCGTAAAGAAGCTGATGGAGGATAGAATTCCTAGCAGACACTGACAGCATAAGATGTCACTGTAGTCTAGTCTGAAATTGTGTGTCTGAAGGACAATTGGATGTCCTTGACTTTCAAGAAATTTTTGCACTGAGGAAACTTAATAGTTGGTTAGAAACTGCTTTCAGGAGCTGTGTAGATATGTTTGTTTCTGTTCAGTTGCATGATTATGACTATGGAGCAATTAGTTCTTTTCTACAAGTGAGTGTCAATTGAAGCACTCTACATTAGAGGAAGACATTTAATTTATCCTGGTGAACCTGTGATCTGCACCTATCAGTTTTGAATGACTTTGTTTCCAGAACTGCTTGGAAATCCAGGAAATGGATGTTGTAAGCTGTGAAAGAGAACTGGTTCCAAAGGAGTCTGTTTGGAAGCTGTATGTTCCAAAGCTGTGGGTCACTTGCAGAAGGCTCTTTGAAACCTGCAGCTGACAAAGGTCATGGAGTCTTTGATGTAATTAAATATGCAAAATATCTGATATGAATGATTTCCATACCCTTGCAGAACTTTTTTTAATCACTGGGGCCTTTTGCAGCATAGGCTCCTGTCAGTAGGGAACAGGTTGGAAGTTGGGAGGCTAGGACACTATCATGGCATGTGATGCTCTTAAATACATTCTGCAGTTGTAACCACAATATTAAATACAAACTAAACACAGTTCTTGGCAGATAAATGGTTGACCACTGCTTTGGGAGAGAAAAAAAAAATCACTGGATATTTTAGTGGGCAAGTCCAGTAGACTTTGATTTTTCCATTTCAAGAAGTAAGTGGAAGAATTTTATGTCTGCCTAATATTTCCTTTTATCTTCATTATACAGTTCTTGTAAAAAAAAAAAACCAAAAACAACAACAAATGCAGAAAGACTCTTGCAAAATATGGTTCTATTTGTATTTGTAAGTAAAAACTTATCAAATGATGTCTCTCATTCCTATCTGACCCTGAGAGATGTGGGAGATGGATTTATTTAATTGGGAAATTGAGGGCTAATCTATATATGGAAATTCATGAGCATTGACATACCAAGCTTATTTTCCACACATGCATGGCCCTTATGCAATCAGACTGGGAACTGGAAATGTGTATGCCTGAATGTTTGGAATGGCTATTCTGCTGTGTAGACAGATTCTTAGATTTGAATTGGAATTGCAGCAGTTACTGAAATCAAATCTAAACCTAAAGGAGAATAAAACAGTGAAAGGAACCCTTTAACAGTGCAAGTAGAGATGTAGCAAGAACACAAAGATCTTTGAGGTCCATGTGCTTTGGCAAAGATAGACATTTTCATCTATGAACCCAAAATGAGATGTTAAGGTTAAAAGTCCTCTCAGATATCCACTCATTTGTTTGTTCTGTATATGTTGAGCGAACAGAATATTTTCCATTTAGAAGAATACTTTGTATTTACAGCCACTGGTATTTCTTCAGGTAATGATGTATCTTGTGTTACTAGTGCAGCAAAGTGTCTCTGTGACATTGGACTCAATCCTTGTGGGTCTCTTCCAACTCAGAATATTCTACGATAAACATTTGTTCCTTCTTCAAATGCATGTTTACTGACATCACAATTATACCCAGAAGTCCCAATATCCCTAGATCCCATGAGTTCTGTGTGTCTGGAGATGTCTTTATTCAAATGTCAGGGATACAGATAAAGCTAACTCACGTTAAGTGCTATTAAGAATTAGATGTTGTAAATTGGCATATGAATAGCACTAGTCTGTAAAATTAAGTCAGTTAAATATAAAATTGTTTTAAATAAATGGCAAAAGAAGAGTAGACACAGGACAGTGGGGGCTATTGATGCAAAGGAGCAAACAAGAGGCTTGAAGGAAAAGTGTTATTTTTAAAAAAATGTGAATTATTTATTAAAAATAAGTAAGCAGTTTAGATTTTCTTTATAGTGCAGAAGGTTTCAGTTATGTTTCTCATGTCACGCTCTGAAGTAATTGACAGTGGATTATTTGCACTGTGGGACCACATCAGCCTGTGAACTCATTGCAAAAGATAGTCAAGTGACGTATTACAATAAATTAAGTCTGGCTTGTGAGAAAATATGGGCTAAAACTGTGACTGAATTTAAATTGAAAAACTTTTCTAAATGAGTATTTCATTGAGGAGATAGAATTTAGGATATTTTGTCGACCTTCAGTTATTTACTTTTTAATTTTTTTTTTTTTTACAACCTACCTGTATTGTTTCTGACTTTCTTGAAACTTTAATATTCTTAAAGACTGAACAGGACCATTTGTATTTACTAATAAGAGGTTTGTGCACAGCTCTCCTCTTTATTGAAACTACAGCATACTACTTAGGTTACTGTTTCATCTATAGTTTAGTTCCCTTCTGATTTCCCCTCTTAGCTTAATTCCCTTCTGATTTCACCTCTTAGTGAGGGTGACTTAGATAAATTTAGGTGATGACTTCATTTGGACAAGTGTACACATCACTTTCAAGATGAGGTTGTATCTTTTTTTTCCCCTAATTCCACACTTCAGAAAATAGCAATCCTTGTGGTTTCTATCCTGAGACAAACATTTCCTTTCCCCCTCTAGATAGTTGCTACTCTCCTTCACTGGGAAACTATATTCTGTTAATAACACCACTGCTATGAGCCTCTAATGTTATCTTAGAGCGGGTTAGAAGATACGAATGCTGGCATTTGGTAAAGAACTCTTCTGGATATTGTTGAATAACCAAACTATTGGGGGAAAAAAATCTCAGAATTTTGCACAGTGAGGGTATTTGTTCTGAATTTTCTCTCTCAGTTGCTATAAATAATAACCATTTTCATAATAGATGACTTGCAGTCTGTAAAAGCAGGTCATTCCAATTATTACCTTCTTTCTCTTCCTGCTGTTTCAATGGCAGGAGACTTTTAGCAGCCACCAGCATTGCAGGCAGTTTTAGGTGGCTGTGACCACTTCATGGATGCAAGATAAGGAGAAGGCTCCACTGGGGTATAAGAAGCTTTATGTCCTTTGGCAAGGCAGGATTTAAAAGGCCAAACCAACAGTTACCTTTCCTGCCTCCCACCAGCTTGCCTGGAGCACAGCTTTACTTCACTTGTGTGTAATGAGAGTTGTCAAGTGAACGCTAAAGGGATGGGGAGAACAGCACTTGAGAAGCTTCTTCTTTGGTTGAGAGAGATCCAGGGGAGCAGAACAGCCCATTGGACCTGCTCACTGACCCCAGCTGGTCTCTGAAATTTGGGTTGTCACAAGCAGTCCATGGATTGTAGGTTGGCAGTTGTCATGTTCAGCTGTGGTGACAACACAAACAGCAGCTTTCCCACACAGACACTCTGGAGACCTGTTCTTACAATTAGCTGTTGATTAGCTACCTACTCAAAAGGCAGGCTGCTGGATCTTCCTGGATGCATTCCATATGTCTCATTTTGCAGCTCATACTCCTGTTTTGGAATTGACAAAATTTTTGAGATAATTAAAATACAGGTTAGAGTCCCATAAAATGGTAAGGAAAGCAGACCATCGCAGGCCTGCTAATGGCAGTGAGAATCCATATGGGCTTGAGGTTTCATTTTTCTCCACTCTTGCAAGATTTAGGTTGTAATGTTTAGGTCAGGACACTTAGAAGCAAGCTAGGCATCTTGATTCAGCCTCCCTAAGAGAGTACTTCTTTTACCAGAAATGTTATTTGAAGCATTCTTGGATATGTGATACCACTTCTGAATTTACTGTCAGTTCACTGAATTACACTTGCCTGTTTGGGGGTGGTTTTGATTGGTTTCTTTGTTTTGTGTTTTAATGCAGGTAAATAAAGTGTGCTTAATATGTTTTTTCCTAGCAACATCCAGAGATTCTGGGGAGGGGAATTAATTTTATTCATCAGGCAGTGCATATTTTTTTTTTTTTTTTTCTGGTGGTTCTGCAGAGTCCTTTTTACTTTTAGGAACATACACTTGCTGCTTCCTTCCTGTACCTTGACTGGTTGAGTATGGCTAGATTTGTTTATTTTCTTTTGCAGAATGCCTTCCATTTGTTTCTCCAACAGCATCTGTTCCCTCATTTTCAGTCTCAGTACCAGCGTACATAACCAGACTGGGGCTTGGCTGAAGCTGTCTCCTACAGGAGCAGAGCCTCCTTTGCCAGTGGAGATCACTGCCACCATTCCATTACCCTGACTGAAGCCTCTGCTCCTTAAGTCTCAGAATAGCAAGCCAGAGAGGTGGAATAATTTAAGTAGTTGCCTTGTTTCATTCCTCTTCTAAACATGGAAATCGGCGCCTGCAAACATTCGTAAGATGAAACGTTGGCACAGACGTGGTAATTTCTGTGAAACTGCAGATGTGACTACTTTGTTATGAAGCTGCTGGGAGCTTCAAGAATTATTGTAACAAATCCTGTGACTAAAAAGCATGGGATGGCTATTTTATTGTGCTTGTGATTGCTTTTGCACTTCAGAGGCTGTTTGGAACGGTCACATAATTAAAATAGTTATTTTCTTTTAAATTAGAAGAGGACTTCTCTCATACTTGCATGATGCAAGGAGCTGAGTGCCCAAATGCTGTATTTCAGCCTCTTAGTTATTGCTTTAAACCGTGTTTTCAGATGGTGCTCTGTTCTTTGTGGTAAATTACTGCAAGCGCATGTAACATTCTCCATGCTGTGTACATTTTCTAGCATCCCAAATTTCTGAGTTATGAATATTGTCCCCAAAGCAGGCACTGACATTTGCTCTTTTATCCCTTTTGAGCTTTTTGCATCATGTACAACAGTGTATGAATTTGTTAGGAAAAGACATCATCCCTCTGAATTTCCTATGAGCTCTCGAGCACTGTAACTCCTCTGACTCCTGATGGGAAACCCTGTAGATCTTGAATGTAGTTTTGGTCATTGTCACAGGTCTGTGTGTTGCCAGTGGGCAGCAGATCACAAATGGAGATTCAGTGCTCTAAAGTTATGTAGTGATGTTAAATAATGAACCAGCAATTAAGCAGCAATGCTTTATCTGCAGTGTAGTCTGTGCAACTCAGAACATCAATTTTCAGTCTGTTATCCATGAGTGGATTAGATTACGTTATATTAGTTTAAATTGAGGACTGTTGCTTTGTGTTAGCCCTGGGCATGACTTCAATATTAAGCTTACTGATTTTAATAAAGGGGTTTTTTAAACCTCCCCCCAAAATGGTGCCAGAGGTAAGATACTGATGTAGGCATGATGCTAATTCCAGTTTAGACAGAAGAGCTTATTGTCTATGTATCCAGGATTTAGAAAAAGATTCTCTTCTGCTTGGCAAGCTTGCTTCAAAGTCCTGCTAATGCTAACTCTGGCTTCACTGTGTTCTGTCACAGCCTAGTGGCCTGGGATTTATAAAGCTGTGCCTGTGAGATTGCTGATTACGCTGGGAAGAGAAGGCAGTCCAAGGCTAGCTGGAATAGTGTCTGCTGTCATTTGGGAATTTGCTTTATTAAGGCATCCGGCTTACTCCCTTGGTTGTTGATGCTGAACAGAAATTGAGAGTAGATCTCTAAGCTAATCTATTGTCTGTCCTTGAAACCGGATATTTATCCCAGTTTGGAATATAAAGTTTCCTATCTGTGTCTATAAGCTTTTCTTCCTTCTTTTTTTCCAGCTGATCCCAATCTCTGCTGCTCTGTGCATGGCTTCCACCCTGTCCATCTGTGTCCGTCACCTCTCCAGCCCAAGTGTCAGCTGCTTTAGCTCTGTATTTTTCTTCCTCTCAGAAAGAACTGAGTAACCTTCTGCCACAAAGGTTTCAGACCAAGGAAGTACAGGCTTCCCTCTTTGTCCACTACATCCTGTCAGATTAGCAGCTTCTGATTGATAATGATATTGCCAAGTAGGAAAAAAGCAGCTTTTCCTCGGGAGCTGTGAAATCCCACGGTTGTAAGGGACTTTACTGTGAGCTGAAATGAGCTGATGTCCACCACCACAGGGTACATGAAAGTAATTTGCTTCTAGCTTCTTTGTTCCTCTTCTGCAACTGATTGCGATGGACAGCATTCTGAATCTGAGAACACAGCAGGTATGCGGAAACATCATCCTGATGTCCTAGAAAATGCCTCATTAATCCAGCCAGCCATTTTTAGGCCTTTTCCTCCAATACTGAACTTAAGCATTGCACTTACCTGGTTGTAATTGCTAATTTTCTTCCTTGGTTGCTGCACGATTTTGGGAGCTGATGCTTCATAAATTACTAGAGGTGGAGATGAGCAGAAATCTGAGATCCTTCTAACATGTCAGGCTAGAAAAAGCCTTGCTTGCTTGTCATAGTGATTTGCATGGTATTGGTCTTTTACCCTAGAGAAGGTTTTTTTTTTTTTTCCTTTTCCTGTTGTTTGAGAACAGGTCTCAGACCTTAGAGTAAATTTCAGAGCTCCTCTGCTGTGCTGATCCCTCATTGCATTGTTTTGGAGCTGTTAATTGGTGATAATTCTGGATGCTTAACTCCTTTTGTTTGAGGATTTCTAAACCTTTTCCTGGCAGACTCAGAGGCACTGGTTGATGCGGGGAGTGGTTTTGGGGAAGCAAAGGGATTGGAAGGCAGAAGAAGCTGTTTCTCTTTTGTATGCAGTGGTGCCATGAAAAGCAAGAGCTGGGAAGGGTGAGAGAGTGATTGTTCCTATCCCCCTCTGCACCTGCCAGGCTTTCACGTTTGAGGAGTGTGATGCAGAAGCAGAGCTCTATCTGCTGATGTTCCTTTTTATGTGAGAGAGCTCCTCAAAGAAGAGGGTCTTACATAAATGACTTTGCTGACCTGTGTTTCTCTGTATATGCAATATTGTATCTGTGGACATGTTGTTAACTACTACGCAGAAAAGGAAAAATGAGAAATCAAGTCAGTTCCAGGGCTGGAGAAGGTAAGCATCCCTTTTAGTTGTATGCAGGTCATCATTTCTAAGCAAGGTTTAGCATCTTCACAAAATTTGGACCAAGATCACTTCAGACATTATCCCAAAATGAGGCTTGATTTTCCTTCATGTTGAACTTGGATGGCAGAGGGAACAAGGTCAGACTGTGTGGTGTTGGCTGGTAAGAAGGGAAATTTCAGGGTCTATTCACACAGGCATAGGTATTTTTTTCTGTCTGAAAGGATTCTGATATTCAGCTGAGGGGGGAAAGCTGCTCTTCTGTTTTGGTTTGAAGTGGTGTCTGGGGAAGAGGAAAACAGTGTTGGCAGCAGCTTCATTTGCTTTGAGCATTAAGTCTGTCTTTTCCCTGGAGACCTCATTAATTTTTAAGGCTGTGGCAGCAATAGGCTAAATGGATACAGTAGTGATACCCTGATGGTTTGAGATAGAGCATTCATCCTTTTGGGATAAGCAGTCCTGCTTCCTTCAGAGGTTGTGCAGTACCCCAAGATCACTGGGTCAGTCTAACCTGAGAAGGCAGCTATTTAGCAAACAGGAAGATGCCATTTGGTATAATAATGGAAACAAGAAAAGTGTTAAGAGCAATGGCTGCTCTTTGGATCCTCTTAAGATTCATTTACCCTACTGCTAAACTCTATCTGTTTGTAGAAAAGGGGTTTATGCAAGAAGGTCAGGCTCCTGCCTGATGGTATATGCTGGGGAGACAATAGTGTGTGAAAGACAAGGTTCTGAGTGACATTGATTTCTCCTCAGTAAGTGCTAGTCAGGATGAGTGTTGATTGTTGACTTTCAGGGACTCAGTGTTGCGAATGGAAAGCTTTTCAAACCTGGATATGTTAAAGGTGGTCATGTTTCAGGTACATGTATGTATGGCTCCTTTGTAGCTTGTAATGTCCAAATAGTTAACAAAATCAAGTAAAATTAAGACAATACTGGCCTACTGTGAGAAGTCTAATATCAGACAGGGTGCGGAACTCCTGAGCCCTGACCTAGGAACTGAGTTGTTGTACCCAACTTCCTTTCTGAGAAAAGGCATAGCAGACTGCCTTCCGAGGCACAGCCTGGACTCTGTGAGAAACGTGTGGTTTTTTAAAATGGGTAGGTGCTTCAAAGGGGCAGTAATCAGTGCTGAGCTGGCAATAAACAAGCAGGGGAGGCTGTGGTATGGCCCTGGAGCCCCCGACCAAACAGCCTGTTTGTTGTCACCTGTTACACAGCCACAATGCATGGGGCAGGATAAAATGGGGATCCTTGCATGGCCTGCTGTTGGGGCTGGGGTTCACAAGTGGGACAGCCCTGGCTGCAGGCGAGGCCTGAGGCACTCTGCAGGCAGTTCTTGGGTACATGTGCACAGCTGTGAGGGTGCCAGGAGTATTGAAGGATACAGGACATTTAGAGGTACCTAGGACAGTGAAGGATGGAAGCAGTCAACTGATGAGCCTCATTTGGTACTAAAAGCACTTACTGTCTTTACCTTGAGCTTACCATCCTTACTTTTAACCCTCCTGGCCTTACTTGAGTACTGAGACAATTTAATGCAGATTTGGATGGTCGTGAAGTGCTCTGTCTGCTCTGTCCATTCTCTTGACAATGTCTAATGCTGCTTCCTCTCTGCACTATTGCAATCCATTTCCAAGAACTGGAAGTCAGAAGCGTGCAGTCTGTTCCAGCTGACGGGGTTGGAAACTGTAGGGGCTCCAAATTAGATGCTATATAGCTTCTAGTTAAAAAAACAATGCCAAGGTACCGTGAAATACTCCACATATAAACATCAAGGGGAGAGTAATGCTCCATCTAATGCAAATTATATTCAGTGTGTAAGGCTCTTATATGTACTATATATTTCATCATGTTTGCAAGTTTATAGTGCTTATCTTCTGGGCCCTGGGCTGTAAACATCATCCGCCCTGCAATGGAAGAAAGATCAAGCTCTTTAATGGAAGAATAACAGAGGAAATATAGATGGACAGTGATCCAGACCACAGAAACAGCTTTGTGCTTTGAGACCTATGGATGTAAATGTGTATTCAGACACTGGGGATCCTCATTCTTTGGGGGGATACTAACAACTCCTGTCCCGCTGAGATTAGACTCAAGGGCACTTACTACCTGCAGGATTCAGCCTTAAATGCCTGCCAAAATGTTTTCTGCTTTTGGAACTTGTAATGGTTCAAAGCTTCTCCTTTTTTTTTTTTTTTTTTTTTTTTTTTTTTTTTTTTTTACAAATTTCAATTTAGTTTTTGTTTTTAAAATCAAAACATAAAATCCAATCTACTGTGGCACTAACACTTTCTTCCCACCTCTCTCCCAGAGTCTCTCTTCCTGGACTGGAACCCTGTATGTAATTTTTCAGTAAGTTCCAGGTTTGTTTTGTTAACATATGAGGGATTTAAAACCTAAATGCTGGCAAAACCTTAACTAGCTTATTGCAAATGTGTCACTATTCATTAAGGACTCTCTAGGGTGCAGTATGTTCCTTGGTGGATTGGCTTCCTGGAAATTTAATGGCAGTTTGTGAATTGGCATCCAATTTTGTTTTTAGTCTATCTCCTGCTACTATAGAAAGCAATTTCGGTTCTGATCATTTGAGAAATTCTGTTTTGCTTTGCTTTACTTTCATGTTGTACTTTAGGCAGGAGGATGAGTCAGCTGGTACGATCTTTGAGAAACAGTACAAAGAAAGATTTCTTTGAGTCCACTTACTCTTCTAGAAATTAAGCAGGATATTTATGCCCAGCCATCAGTAACTGGCGGAGTTCCTATCTCACCTGTTGGTGAAGTTCAGTTAGGTTCAGAAAAGGAGACTTGTGTGTAATTCCAGCTTCATTTCTTTCCAGTAATTTTATGGGAGTTGAGATAAGAACTATAGGGTGCTGTGGGGTTTACTTAGTTCCTGGTACATCTGGAGGGGAGATTATTTTGCTTCATCACATTGAAGTGTTGAATTGTTTTTATTGTGGCATGCTACAATATTCTGCAGTACTTACACACTGTCCGTACAGCATTTTTGTGCAATAACTTTCTAAATAACTTTAAGTACAGGCATAGTCATTCTGGAATAGTTATTGTTTAAATACTCGTCCTTTTATACTGTGACATAACTTGTATCTGTAGACAAAGTCATAAATGTTACATAGTTTTGGGGCGCTCCAGCTCTAAGACCCGAAGTAGCCTGTGTAGAAGAAATTATTTTGTGTTGAACTGCTTAGAGAAAATATCATAGTTTATAAGATCAACACCCTCTCCCCCCCAAAAAAAATTTACCATTACCATTCTGTTTTCACCTTCTTTCTTGTGAAATACTTTCCAGTCACTCTGTTTGTTGTTACTTTTGTGACCTGCACTCTGGCTCACCAGGAAGCACGCAGGCAGGCATACACCTTCTCTGAATCAGCTTAGAATTTCATGACCAGGGCTGCACCACTAGGATTGAGATTCATGTGGGTGGGAAGGAACATTATAATAGTGGTTAACTTATGGATAAAGAAAGGGGAGAGTTGTGGCTGTGCAGAGAAGTAGATGCAGAACTGAGTAAAACTGGTAAAAGAGTGACAGGCCATGGTGTTGGACAGTATCTCCTGTTTTCATATCAAATTTCTCTGATGCAACTGCAGTCTGCTTCACAAGTGTCAGTGCTAATGGCCAGAAGGGGTCTGCTCTCTCTGAAAGATGACCTTGAATGATTGTGTGGATTTTGCTGGGGTTGTAAGACTGGACTCAAAACCGCCTCTGTGGATATGGTATTAATAATCTTAGGAGTCCTAGGCAGAAGAATGTAGTAATTTCAATGCTTGCTGTTGTGCTTTGTGAAATTCAGTGACAGGGAATTATCCTTACTGCATGAAGACTGAGAACTAGGGAAGCTATTGTGGCCACTTGTAGTGGCAGGCTGTGTAGCAGAGTTTTTGTCAGTTATGTGGGAAGCTTAGGTTTGATCAGTGGAGAATTTAATTTCCCCATTTCACCAAGGTTGGATTTCTACAGAACTGTAGCTCTGTGTATCTTGCAGAACTTGCATGAGAGCAGAGCTGATTTGTGTTGAGACAGATCTCCCACACGGCTGTGAAAACAAGTGCACAAATTCAGAGTAGCTGGGTGTAAATCTGAAGTAACTGTCATGGAGATTGATGTTGTCTCTAGGAGTTAATCTAGATTTACATCAGGGAAACTGTGACCAGAATCTCCCAGGATTCATCTTCACTAGACTTTAGTAGCTCACTAAATTAATTGCTAATTAACTTGAGATGGTTGATTATTGTGGATGCTTCCCACATATTTCTTCTTACTGTCATCGAATTTAGAGGTGGAGCTCCACCAGATCAGACCAGATCTTACCTGTTCTGAACTCCTGCTTGTCAAAAGCTGTTCCCTTCAGCTAGATGTGAACACTGAGTGCAGTCTGCAGACATTACACCAACCAAGTAACTGCAATACACTGCAGTCCTCGGGAATCTAAACTTGTGCACATTTGGGTCAAAACCAGTGGGGACATGGCAGCCTATATTGCTGAAGGCAGTTAGAATAAGCAAGGGGTTTAGAGAGGTCCTGCAAGGTAGTCCCAGATTACCCTTGCAGGCTGGTCTTGCCAGTTTTGACAGTGGAGTGGAGCAGTGTGAGACTTCTCCTTGATATAAATGCAGTAGTCAGTGTGAAGTGTTTTCACTACTGAGATATCCAAGCAATGGCATGAGCTACCTCCACTCAAAACACTTCTTCCCTCGTGTGCCAGAAAGCAGTTGCTTTGATGCTTTGTTCATTTTATCCAAAGGAGATTGTAATGTGAAGTAGCTCACGGTAAAATACCAGTTTGCAGTGTTCACGGACATTGGGAGGGAGATGGCCAGAGCTATTTCTTCAATGTCTGACAACATTGAGGCACCCTTACTCTTCAGATTTCACCATCAACATTACACTAAAAAAGCACACCTCTCTTGTACGTGTTTTGTATGGCTCAAATGAAATGGGGATCCCAAAAGGATGGGGTGTCTGATCCTGGTGTATTCTGGGCGATGAAGTTTTATGATAGCCTTATTTGAAAACGAAATTTAGGTTCTGTTCCAGGCCCCTCCAGAACAGAGGCAAAGCAGGAGAGTTAAAGCAAACCAGCTTGAGAACTTCTCATGCCCTTGAAAATAGTGAAAGGATCTATGCCAAGGTTGAAAGCGAAACTAAATTAAGTCTCTATTCAATAAAAAAATCCATATTCTTAAATAAACATGTTGCTAGGTCCCACCAGAGAATGTGTCTAAACAGCACGAATTGACAAGTTGTCCTTTCCTTTACAAATGCACGTAACAACCTCCCAGTCCTTGGGCTTCATTTTGAACTGGTCTGCCTCCCAAGAGCCTGCGGTTTGAACCGGGAGGGCCTGGTGGTGCTGCTGCCTGGTGAGCAGGCAGTGAGGATGGAAGGATACAGTAAATGGGTGATCAAATTCCTGCCTGCATGCCAAAGTGAAGGCGCGGTGCCAAGCAGATCTGCGCATTAGATGACTAACAGCTCCCACACTGCCAGTGTAGGCAGGGAATATGCAATGCAGCCACATATGTGTCTCAGAACCGTACCGGGGGATTTTTTTTTATTCTTAATGTTTGGTTTTGTTTTTAAATAGGAGTTCAGATCTTTGAGCAGGATGTTTATCTGTATGCACAGAAAACAATGTTGGTCATAGCTTTTAATATACGATCAAGTTTTTAGAGCTACCAGCTGATATATCTGTTATGAGTGGCATCAGAATTTCAAGTAACTGCTATAAATGTATTCTAGGATGGCTGTGCTTATCATGTGTAATTTTCTGAGTTTACCTTTATTTAGTGGCTAGAAAATAGCTTTTTAAAGAAAGTGAGATTTTTTTTTTCCCCAATAGGAATATTGTTTTAAAGTTTTGTATTTAATGTTTGGGTTCCTATTTAATTTTTTTATTAATATTTTTGTCCCGATTGAATTTTGATCAGTCTTTTTTTGGTAAAATTGGTGGGAGGTGTTCACAAAAATCATTATGCTGTAACAAAGGAGTTGAATTTAATTTGGTACTTGCTTAGCTGTAGTTTTACAATGTAGATGTGGCTGTACAATGAGCTGAAGCCCCAGGGAAGTCCTGTAAATCCCTGTAAGAAGAGTGCAGTTCACCTTAGCATTTAATCTAGCAGTCCGCTTCCTCTGAAGAGGGACCTCTTTTCTTTCCCCCAATGATGGCTAATCCATACTCCATCCAATTAATTCATTTTCTGTCACTTCTGCTAGCTGAAGCAGCCTTTTTGCTGCATAGATAGCTAAGGCAGGGGATAGGATGCAGTAGAAGACACTGAAAAAGATGAAAAAGAAACCCATTTTCTGCAGCAGTGGAAGTTGAAATCATCCTAAATGCAACACAAAGTGAACCCCAAGTGTTGATGATTTGGATGGTGGACTCATACAAATTCCTCAAGAAATATTAAGGACCCTCTGAGCTAAGAACTCTACAACCACAGAATGGTAAGCAGTTTCTTGAGCTGAATCTGAAAAAAATGGAGAAACAGGAAACCAAAGATAGACTCTCAGGTCACTGAGGTATGGATCTGTGGCCTCACAACCAGATGATCCAGTGTTCAATGAGCTCTCTTCTCCCCAGAGCTAAAATTTCTTTAATTTAATCATGCTTTTTACTGACATCTCATAAGCATACAGTCTTGTGGAAAGCAGACATCCAGAGTACAGGTAGATAAGAGCTGAACTCCTCAGATGTTTTCCAGGACAGTCTCTAATTGACAGTGGCAGAATCTGTCAGTATCTATTTATCACTGAGTAACTATCTGATGACAAACTAATTTTTGAGTTTAAGAAGGAACGAAGCCCTGTTTCCCTTACAGAGCTATTCAGTAGCCTGTGTAAGATGGATTGGTTTCTATTTTAAACACCTGTTCCTTCTTTCTTGATCTCTGAGTTAGCATCCAGATCCCTCAAGCCTTTTACGTTGGTTTTGCCAGTAGAAGTTGCTCTTGCGTGGACTAGCAGTTAGAAGGGGTTGTGTGGAATGACTGGGGTGGCAGTTTTCAGTCTGCATTATATAAGCTGTGCTTTCCACTCAGGTGGTTAATTAAACTTGGTCTTCAGATCCCAAGACAGAAACTACCCATGTGCACATTTCATTTTAATAACGTGTTTCTGTTCATCTGCCCCAGGAGTCTTAGCCCTATCATCTGGTTTGTCCGTTGTCAAGAGGGAGAAAAGGGAATGTAAGGACGAAAGCAGAGTGTGTGGTTCTGGGTAGTCCCATTTTGGGCAAAGTCTTGTCTGGGAGTTGTAGGTTGAGTGAGGGAACATCGTACAACATCGCTACGGATTGTCTGAGTGATGTGTCCTTCGGAATAGATGCTATGTCCTTCCCAGAAGGGGGAAAAAATGAACAGTAGCAATAAACCATTTTATCATTTTGTGTTCTGTCCTCTGCAATTGCATTACTGTTCTGTGATGATGCTCCTGCAGTTTAACCTGCTTTGTTACCCTTGGTGCCAGGGTATGTATACAGATAATTGTGTGTACAATTTTTACTTTCATTTGGGCAGACCTTGTCATTGTGTTCAGCAAAAATTAACTTGGTAGCTTAAAAACTTGGGGCTTTCCTCATACATGGCACAAGATAAAGTCACTCTTGGTTCCATGTAGTCTGAATGTGCTTCTGCGTATTTGCTACCAGAAATTTAGCAATTGCTTCTCAGTCCTCTGTGACATATCCTCTAGGGGTTTCACACAGATCAAAATTAGGGGCCAAAATCTTCTCTTAACTTGGAGCCTGATTTTGCTGGCCCTTTTGCACGAGTGAGTGCTCCTGTGGCTGGTTTTAGCTGCTTGTGTCAGAATAACAAAGGACACACCAGCATCTCAAAAGGAAGGCCATGCAGTTGTATTGCCTTTATTGTTTAATGTGAGTTGCTTTCTGTGAAACTATTTGGCCTTGAAGGTTTTCCTTGTAGTCAAGGGTAGATGGAATTATGTCTTCTACATCAGTGTATAGTGATGGTGTAAAATGCTGCCAGATCTCAGCATTGTTTTCACATTAGTTCTGCACTGATAATAACTGCAAGGGATAAGTTAGTGGAGAATAAGCCTTTATGCATATTTGGAGGCTGGAGTGATTCCTGCCTTGCTTTAGTTGTATTTTCCTTTGATCATTCACATGCTGTTGGAGAAAGACAGGGCATATTAGGCAATAGATGGGTATTTATTTCACCAGTGTAAAACTACACTTGTCCCTAAGTTACATGATGGGGAAGGAGGAAGCAGAGGAGGAATGCTTGAGTTTGGAGCAAGTGTTAAGAATGGAATTAAGTGTGGAGTCTGGTGAGGCACTTGCACTGAATGCAGAATACAACAGTAGAATGTAGTTTAAGAAGAGGCAACTCTTTATAAAAGAGTATAGAGCTCCAGTATTAATTCTTATTCATTTGGCCTCTCTGGAAAGGTTGTGATACCAAGTTCTTTGTACACAGTGTGTAAAGAAAACAGTTTTATACCAGTATTTAAACATTTGATGAACTGCAGGCACTAAGGGGGCGTCAAAGAAAACATCTGGGGCTTCTGTCATTGTAAACAGCTCTATGCTAAAAACTGGGTGTGATCAGGTTATCTTTTGTCAGCTGAACCACAGTAACTAAATGTAAACATTCTTATTCTACTTTTTTCAAAAGCATAAACCACTTCTGGCTTGAATTTTAGCCCTTGTCTTCTGCTTGCATTGGATTGAGGGCATGCAGAGTTAATTACATTTCCACTTAGCAGAATTAATAACCTTTGCTTACTGGGGCAACCTGTTCAGATACCAGAGCCCTTTATGTCAAGACAAGAAATGCTGTTTAGAGAGGTATAACATCCTTTATTAGATCACTTGGTGCAGCATAGGGATGTAATCTGGCCTTCAGTAGTGAGCCAAAAGACACAAAGTCCCTCACGAAATCCAGTTACTCCTCGGTTCTGCGCCTCACGGCAGTTCTGCTGGAGGGAGATGAGTGCATTGCGAAGATATACTTCCCTGTTTCTTGGGAATTGTTGCACACAACTGGCAATTATGTCATTGGCAAGTTTGAGGGGCAGTGGGGGTGCTGATGGTAGACTCAGAAATATCCACACCATCTTTTTATGGTGCTTTTAAGTTGTTTTGAGTAGCACCTGCTCTGTAAAAGAAGGTTGACTTCCTTTGGGACTTGCTAGTAAGACATCTTTTCTGGTTTTGAGCCTGGATGGAAGAAGTCACATCAGAACACTAACTTAATAAAAACATCTAGCTGAAAATAATCAGTTGTCATATTTTCCTGGGAAGGAGGGAGAGGTGTTTCTAAGTGGCTATAAAAGTATAAATACCAGCTGTATGACTTATTCTTGTTTTTTCTGGTTTTAGGAATAACTTTTGGGTTATGTTTTGAGACACACTGTGTACACAGACAGTAATTCTTATTCTTGGACTTACATACTATGTTTGTATTACTACAAGTGACTTGAAAGAGACAGCATGTATCCAGGCCTTTACAGCCAGTTTCATCCCTTAGTAATCCCTTGTCCTGGGTAGCAGAGGATTGCTTAGTGCTAAGTTGTGCTATATTGCATCAGGTGATATTTTTTGAGGAGTGGCTCACACATTGCTCTGCTGTTTTGCTTTTACCTAGATGCTGTCTTCTTGTATACTGGTGTCTTCTAAGAATGTGACTTACTTTTAAGTGCTACTTTTAAAGTAAGTAATGTGTTCTTCTTTAACATACAAATGTGCTGCTCTGTATGCTGTGATCACCTCCTAGCTCAGTGTCAGATGTAAAGTCTGCATATCTAAATAATATTGGCTTTATTAGCCTGTTCAGAACCAGAAAAATAATTTTCTAATCAAAGGATTTTAACAGTACCTCTATAGGAGAGGACACTTTGAGAGCTTAACCCTTTAAGCTCATAGTCTTAGGAGACTCCTTGATTGGGTTTGTGAGGCACAGTGTATTGACATCAATATTAAGAGTTCTGTTTGTGGACTTTGGAAGAGACTGTGAATGAACTGGTCTGATGTTCACAGTGCAAGATCCTTTAGAAGTAGATGAAAAATCACATAAGCCTTGACGGCAGAACATTTTATAATCTGGACAAAAAAAAAAGGCATCTCTAGCCTCTCCCTTAGCTAAATGTGTGAAGGGAAAAATAAAGGTCCTTGCAGTTTGTTAGGGGTGAATTTCTTTCCACCTGTCTGCATGATTCTCTTTGCCCATGTTTTTATCATACTTTTAGTGGTATGTTGGGCACATGGTCTCTGAGGTTATGATGGACTGTTCCCAAATTATGTGTTCAGTTAGCCTCACTGTGTGATAGGTATGACGCATTCAACAGTCCTTCACAAATAAGGGCTTTTGTCTTGTACTCAGACCTTTAAGCCCTCTTGGAGATTTTAGTGAAATGAAGAGTTATGATTTCAGCTGAAGGCTTTTTCCATATGGTGCAGATGCCTCCTAAGGGAACTTAGTTTATGGATTGCCTCCTTTGCTTAAATATTAAAACCTTTTATGGTAAGTACTCTTTGATTCTGGTAGATTCTGGTTCCTTTGTGCAGACAATAAGCAAAAGCATCAATAATAGTATGGCAATATACTTCATGTCCTTTCCATGTTTCACTCACCCCACACATCAGTAGGTTGACTCTTCCTTTATGGATTAACTCAGCTCATCACGGTCTTTTAGAATTTATTGTCAAGAACAATTGTGTGTAAAAGCCCTGAATGGTTCTTAGACATCTGATAGTGTTAAAACTTAGATTTTCCCCTAACTTTTTGGGATTCTAGTGCATGAAGGATGTAAATGATAATCCCAGAGGACCATCTGTCCTGGAGCAGGCATTGGAACAAAGTTACTATGTGAGTGAGAGGACTGAGTGCAAGTCAGATGGTAAGACAAGGAATATGAGATGTATCATACTGTCACTTCAGTACAGATGAAAAACACCGCCATACACTCTTTCAGAACTTATCCTAATTTTTAGGTTTTAAGTGTTTTGCAAAGGCCAGTTAGCATAGAAGGTAGTTTTTGTTAGATCTTTATATGGTGGAGTATATATTTTTTACCTAGCTGATGTTCTGACATCATTCAGAGTCCATTTTACCTCCATTGCCTAATTGATGTCTATGCAATTCTTTCTAGCTTGGATTTCTAAGGAAGCCTAAAGGATTGAGCCTTTGTCCCTTAAAAGCTCCTTAGGAATTCCTTTTAAATCCAGTCCATAGCTGTCTCAAGCAGCTTTTTCTTTTTAATTGATTTGTGGCAGAGAGTAAGGAAATTAGTAAACAAATTAGTTTTGCTTAATCATCAAGGAAGTGGGTGTTTTCAAGCCATTCTGGACTTGTTTCTAAACATATTCTGTCTCTTACAGGAAAGTGTCTCCTGTCTGCATAGTGAGGGCTCTTAGAACAACTAGAGATTTTATATATTTAGCATTACTTTTTCCCTTCCTGGTTTCTAAGGGACTTCCCTTCTTCCCCTTGTCTTTGCATGGGCTTTGACAGTGCCCTTCTCTCATCTCCAGGTCAAAATACCCAGTGTTTGTGCACAGAGCCTGCAGGTTGTTCATAGAAAAGATCTTTAATCCAGCAGTGATTACTGGCTTACACTTTATATGTGGGCAATACAAAGGGAAGTTTTTCAAGCAGTTTTGTTTTTATTGCAGAATAAGGCGTGGGTAGTTCTGCCTTGCAGAAAAGCTTAGCCTGGAAAAACCTGGTGTGGGAGGGGAGAAAGAAAAGATTGACAATCATTTATCATGTGACATGCAAGTGGAATAGTTCCAACAAAGAAACTGTGCTAAAACTTCCCAACTAATGTGAGCTGAAGGTCACGCACTTGCATTCATGTTAACTTGACAGAGCCAGCATGGAAGCATTGTTAAAGTAGCATGGAAGGAATTCTGTGTCTGTAGGCTACCCTTGGCAAGTGTGCTTGCTGAAAAGTACCCTGGACAGGCCTCAGCCTGAGATGGCTGAACAGACTGCTTTTGGCACAAGAGGCAAAGGCACTTAGAAAGTATCAGTGATGTTAATTTCAGGAAAGGCTCGGATGTACAAAATTCAAATCCGTGTCTTTAATCTGATGGAAGATGCTCCAATGAATGTTTGAAGTAGAAGTCATTCTCCAGGCATTATCATAGAACTGTAGACTGGCCCTTGTTTCAAATTTGGCAAAGAAAAGGATATCATTGGATTCAGCTGTCAGAAACACAATAATAAACTTGAGTACTGCATAAAATACCATGTAGAATGTGGCCAAAGGTCTTCAGTGTTGTAGTGCTTAAGTTGAGTAATCAATTACATTCATACAAAGAAAGTACTGCTTTCATTGCAGGGCATAGGAACTAATGAAAAGCTTCTAAGGCATGGCTTGATTAAGGTAGGTTGGATGGCAAATTAAAATTCTGAAAGATTTGCTTGGAAACTGTTAGGATATGTTTATGCCAGGCAGTTAATACAGATGGTGAAACCATAAAATTATGGACTAGATTGAAAAATGGTCATTTTAAGTAACCAGAAGTCTATTTATTTCACAGAACTGCCTCATGTTCACATGCTTACATCCAGCACAGTATGTGAAGCAAAAAACAGAGAGTGAAATGAAACTGGATGGTGTTCCTGGAGGCTTGAAAAGTTTTGCTGTAGCTGCACGACAGAGCCACGAGCTGCTCTTGTGCGGGTGGGAAACAGGATACAGATAAAAGAAGTCACGTGAGTCTGTGGGGATGAGCAAAATTAACATGCTATTTTTGCAGGAGGAGTGTGCACTTTGGTTGACAGTTTGAAGGTGAAGTCTTTCAGTCAAATCTTTATTGAAGCAAGTTTATTCTGCAGTGAGTACACAAAACACTAAAAAATCAAACTGATTAAGATCTCAGTTCATCTCTTAATGGCATTTAAAAATCAGGGAGATGAGGATGAGGCAGTTTGCAGTGTCAAGGTACACTATCTCCAGGTATATATCAGTGACCCTGATTTCAATAAAGTGTAAATTAAAAATCAGTCCATTTTTGACAAGCATCTATTTGGTAGATGATCATGTACCGGTTTTAGTGCTATGGTCCTTACTGATTTAGAACAGTTGTAATACAGTTACTTTCAGTATTATCATATCTTTATTAAGGGTTGGATAAGTTCTTAGGTTTTTGCCTTTTTTTCCTGTTAATTATTCTTACACTTGATCCTTTTTCAAGCTAGACAGGTGGCGAGTTGACTTGATGCTCTTCATTCTCCTTCTGTACTGTGCATAGAATTGTTATCTTGCTTCACACTAGGTAAAGGTAATTGGCAAACTGACATTTGTAATTTAAAGGCTTGACCCTGTTGATGGTGTCACCTGATGTATGTTTAGTCCTCTCCCGGCTCCATTAGCCCAGCACAGCAGTCACAATATCCAGGATATCTGATTGTTGAATATCCAAGGTATTACTTTGTTGTGAAATTTCACAGTGGGATTTCATAGGGCATTTAAGGGAACTGATTATTTGCTTTCCAAAGAAGTTCCAGTGGAAGTTGGATTTTTTTGATACCTTTCAGGCATACTGCATGAAAAGACAACAGAATCATTTGCTGATATGTTCCTGGGTTTCAGTCCTCAAACCTTAATAAAAGAATATCACTTGAAAAATTTAATGGTGTATGGAGAATGATGAGCATATACTGACAGAACATTGAGGCATACTTAATGTGGTAAGATTCAGGACTTCTAGCAGGCAGGCAGCTGTATTTCAAAGGTAGATCACAGAGTTTGGGGTTTTCAAAACAGTTTTTGTCAGTTCCTGTGGAGATTGGCCTCCTCAGTCTAAGGTAAAAGTATGTTTTCCTGGGTCTCCACTGCTTAACAGGCAGCAAAATAGTATCTCTGGGCTGTCACTCCCCTCCAAGGATTATTCAGGGCTGTTCTGTCAATCCTGCTTTCATCATTCATGTTAGGACAGTTCTCCCTTTTTTGCTCATGCCTCTCTGTGTGCAGGTCCTACCTTTAAGCTTCTTCTTCAGCAACAGAGACTCTCACAGAATATAAATTTGACCAGGTGCTCTTTGTTAGAGTGAGGTGTGGGTGACATCAACTTTTCCTCTTTGTTTTCCTGTGTTCTGATGAAGGAAATAAGGGCATATGGACCTGAAGAGAGCAACAGCAAACTCCAGTTACAGCCCTGCTCCAGATGGTCATGGGGTGAGGGACTGTGGTTGTAGTTTGTTCCTGCCGTGCAGTCAGATGTAGATGTGGCAGCCTGTGCATCATGACAGAGAAGAGGTGGGGCATAGGGGGATATTCTCTGCAGTTGCATTGCTTGCCTTGGCACAGCTACCTTTAAGGCCGTGTTCCACCATGTTCTACCCCTGTGAGAGCTGACAGAACTGAAGTTGTATTGGTCCCTGGCCAGCACTGAAACTCTTCCCCATGTGGGCCTTTCTCAGTGTGCAGGTGCAGATATCACAAATATCACTTGCAGGGTAAGATTTAGAATGCTGAGCTGTCCTCACACTGCCCAGTTTGTAGTATTTGATATTGTCACAACTGTACCTGTATTTTCTTAAATGTGAGTGACAACAGACACATTTGTGTGCTGTATTCACAGACACAATTAAAGGAAGCAAAAGCACGTGGTAGGCAGCAGTTTGAAAACCATGTCAGTCTCAGTTTCAAAAACAACTGTGAGGTATTGTCTCACTGTCAGTGTGAAATGTAATCCATATTTTTAGGCTGCTTTTGAAAATGAAACTTAGGCCCATCTTTTGATGAACAATTTCAGCAGAATTAGGGCTCTATCTAGGGAAATTGAGGCTTTTGAAAATTTTCCTAGACCTTTTGAAAATCTGGCCCCTTGATGCCCCAAGTCTGTCAGGCATGAGATGCCCACTATCACGTTTCCCACTAGAAAAAGGAATCAAAATCAATGCTTGATTTCTGCGGCTTTGTGTCTGAAAATTTTCAGTAAGAGCTCACAATTGTAATTGGGTAATGGCAATCACCAAAAAAGTTTAACTAGATTTTTTTTTTTGTTTCAGAGTTTAGAGCAAGATATTTCAGATGAGAGGGAGGGAAGACTGTGTCTTAATTGTGAGGTTATTTAATACCCAGGAGGAAGGAAGTTTTCAGTATGCTGTACTGCTTGCATATGCTACCTTGTTTGATTTGAGCTACTGCCAGATGCTGGTTTTAGTCTCCACTCAGTCCTTCTGTCAGGCTTTTCACACTCCTCCTCCTCCTGTGGGCTTCTCTTCTCTGGCCCTGTATTTATTTTCCTTCATTCCTCTTATCAGATATTCTCTTTTCCATTATTCCCAAACATACACCTTGTTTTACCATTTGTATTTTATCTTCTCCTTTCTCTGCTTGTTGCTGCTAGTCCATTGTCTGTCTTAACTGATGAGAATGGTTTTGTAGGATCCATTTTAATGCCATAGAACATGCATTTTGTAAGTCAAAAATATTGAAGAAGAGCCTGTTTCAGGGATGTGAGCTCCAAAACAGTGCAGAATTGCACACGTTGTTACTTACTCAATTATATGCAAGCCTCATGGGCACTGGTTTGGTGGACTAACTGATAATTAATGGACAAACTAATATCATAGCTCAAATAAGCTGAAAATTAGCCTGGTATAACAAGTAGTCATTTTAGAGAACAGGACTTTACTGATGTGTCACATGATCCGTGTACAACAGTTTTATATACTTGTATTTTAAGCTTGTTCTTCAACAATAGTGACTGTCACAGGAGATAAGACTTCCAAAGGATGTCAAATTTATGTTGTCACCATATCTCAAACCTCTACTGTTTCTGGAAATCATGATTTCTTGACCTCTGCCTTACTAGTTTGCTAACTGAGGTTTCATGCTTTCCTTATGCCTGCTGGTGACATCACCATGAGGAAATGCAGGAAACCTCAACAAACAAAGCCCTCCAATAAGGATAGCATTAAGAGGTGAGTAGTTGTGGAGTACCAACCTCAAGAATTAGAGTTGGTAGAGACATGTGGTCTCTGATCTTTGTTAAGATCTGGACCTGATATGCATCTTCACAAGGAAAACTCTAAAAGGAGAGAGGAGGAACTGCAAAGATTGAGAAGTTAAAAAAACTGATGGAGAGCAGGTATTGGCTTGTGCTTGGCTGAAGCAGTCTCCCAAACCTGCTACCTGAGAAGAGTTGTCAAAGAAGAGGTGATCGTGGTATGGTCTCACCTGTGGAAATTTGTTAGATTTCCAACTGCAGTGCATTGCACCAGGAGATTTGGTTGAATGCAACTTTGGAGTTCCCCATGGCTCTTTCACCACAAAATGAGCCTTCCAACTGAGATCTGGCTGTGTTGCCAAAAGAGAGTCATAGTCAAACACATTATTGAGAAAAAAGGAACAGGAAGGGAAATTTGCCTCTGTGTACCTTTCTTCAGAGCATTCAGAGTGGAACTGAGGAGCTTAAACTCTCAGTTTAAGTAGAGAAAGGAGACTCAGGCACTCCATGAGAGGAACATGGAGTTCTTCAACAGAAGAGTTGAGTAAATACTGACAGGTTTGACTCTTTTGCAGTACATTTTCACAACATCTGTCAAGCTTCCTTTAAAAATACTCAGCCAGCTCTGCCTTGACTGTGGATATTTTTCACACTTCCCAGTGAATGGAATTGGCATTTTAATTTCACAAACAAATCTACCAGCTTATTAGGTTTATCCACCTGCTCATGCAAATGGCAACGCAGTAGGTTGGGTTTGTTCTCGTGTGTTTTTCATCACAGGTTTTTTGGTTGCCATTTAAGCTTTACAGAGTCTGTTCTGCTCTGGTCCCGTGTTTTGCTGTATCCCATATAATTTCATCCTTGGGATTGCGCCCACCGCCGCAATGTGCACTAGCTCTGGGTTGTTAGGCTGTTCTCCCCCATGGGATCTGAATACCCCTTCCCTGTGGGCTGTTGGCTTTCTGTGTGCTGCACCCCATGCTGTGGCAGCAAGCTGCCTGGATTACTATGCTGTGGTTCTTTGCACCTACCAAAGAGCTTATCAGGTGTCCTTAATGACATGGATCTGCTATTGCTTTATTTTCAACTTGGCTGTTTAGCTAAAAGAATGTGTTATTTGAAAGAGCAATTTCACCTGAAAGTAAATGGCCAAATGAATTTTTTTTTAGTCCCAACAATAGATGCCATTTGCTGTTGATGATTGCCATCATGGCACGCTTTAAGTGAGAACAAACATACTCCCCCCACTCCAATACACACAAGGCTTTTTTCCTAACAAATTTATTCATTAAGCATATGTTCAAAGACTACAGCTATTACCACTTTTAAATAGAACCTTTTTTTATTGCTTTTCATAGAAAAAATGTTACAGTGTTGTGAAAAACCTATTAATATTCCAGATTCAATTAGCTAACACATTCTATTAAAAGTCCTTTTTACTCAGGTTTGTTGACAATAGGAAAATAAATACTGTGTGTTGGAAGCTGACCTTCAAATGACAGTCCAAAGCTGCTGCTTTGCACAGTCTTTAGCAGTTTGAATGCCTTTACCTTCCCTCTGTGTATGTCATAAAGGTCTCTTACAGAAATTGAAGGGAAGCTGGTTAGACTATAAGATTTGGTCCGAGCTTCCTTGCACAGGCAACATTCCTGCTGAAACAGGTAAAAGTTTCATCTGACCAATTTTGCAGCCTTTTGATAAGAGGAATGGCACTCCTGAAAGACACTGAATGCCTTCCATTTTGTATGCCTTCTGTGGGAGACAAAGATAAATACAGACCTATTTTTCAGAATAGGTCATTTTTCTTTGTGTCAGGTTTGTGCAGGCATTCTCAAAATGGCCCTTTTTAGCATCCTGTGTGCTCACTGGTACTGATAGGTTCTGAATGTCCTTTGCCAGCGCATTGAAGAGCCTGTGTTATTTTTCTGTATGGAAAAATGCTTTTGCAGCTGCTCTAAGGTGAAGCTTCCTTTGTTCTTGAGGTTTTTTTACATGCTACTAAAGTGCTACCTCCTATTGGATGCACATATGGATTTAGGGATGCTATTATCTGTTCAGCTGATAAGATCATTTCAAGATCTGTGGAGATGAAAGGATGAACTATGATGTTACAGTTATCCCTCAAAAGTAGGACTTGATAATGCCCTGCTTACTCTTTTGTCTTTTATGCCTCTGCTCAGCATATCTGAAATAGATCACAGGGCTTCTACCTGGGCCATGGATAAAATGTAGCTCTTGCCCGTTCTTTTTATCATCTTCCCAGCATAACTAATGCTACTGCAGTGATTTGACCTTTGCTGGAGGCCAGGCACCCACCAAAGCCACTCTGTCATCTCCCCCCCACCCCAGAACTGGATAAGGGAGAGAAAATATAACAAGTGGCTGATAAGTTTAAGGACTGGGAGAGATCACTCACCAGTTACTGTCACAGGCAAGACTCAGGGAAATAAGTTGAATTTATTGCCAGTCAAACTCAGAGCAGGATAATGAGAAGTAGAACAAGTCTTAAAAACACCTTCTTCTTACCCCTCCCTCCTTGGTCTTAACTTCATTCCTGATTCTCTATCTCCTTTCTCTTAGTGGTTCAGGGAGATGGAGAATGGGGGTTATCATTCACTTCATCACATGTTGTTTCTGCCACTGCTTCTTCCTCAGGAAAAAAGAGTTCTTCCCCTTCTCCAGCATGGGGCCTGTCCCATGGGAAGCAGTCCCCCATTAACTTCTCCAATGTGAGTCTTTCCCATGGGCTGCAGTCTTTCATGATCTGCTCCAGCAGCCTTCCAGTGGCTGGTGGTCCCTCAGGAACAGGATGTTCTGGCATGGGCTCCTCTCTCCCTGGGTCTGCAGGTCCCCTTGCCAGGATCCTGCTCCAGCACGGGCTTACCGTGGAGTCACAACCTTCTTCTGGGCATCTACCTGCTCTGCTGTGGGCTCCTCCATGGGCTGCAGGGGAATCCCAGCTCTGGCACCTCCTGCCCTTCCTTCACTGACCTGAGTGTCTGTCTGCAGGGCTGTTCCTCTCACATATTCTCACTCCTGTCTTCCATGGCCACATTTACTTCTGTGCCATTAACTTTATTCTCCTTCTTAAACAGATTATTCTAGAGGTGTTCTGACAATCTGATGTGCTTGGCCTTAGCAGGGCTGGCATTAGAACTGTTAGACATGGGGAAGCTTCTCAAAGAAGCCATCCTTATAGCCCCCCACACCCTGCCACCAAAACCTTGCAACACAAACCCTTCAGGAAAGGACCAAGCAGTTTTGTTGGCATTGGGAGATGAGCAGTGCACACAAAAAAATTTCTTTTAGTAGAATCTTGAAGTAATGTGGAGGAAGACAGAGGTAGGATGGTTTGGAAGTGCTGCACTGGTCTTTAGAAGCTAAGAATGAGATTTACAAGATTACTCAGTACTTTATTCTTCATATTGAAGTCAGGTGTGGGAGGAGACTTGGTATGAGGCATTTGGCATCTCCTGTTAATGCAGATGAAGTGTTCTGGATAGCATAGCAGAAACACAGCTCTGTGGATAAAATCTTGCTTCCCATTGACACATACTGTCACCCACACTTCAGAAACAGCATCCTAAGGGAAGCAATTGACTACTCATATTCCAAAATATGTAACATACACAGCATGTTTCAACACGGAGACAAAACTGTGGGTCAACTAGAAGTCCATAAGAATATGCCTGGTGCCTTTATGGTGACCTGAATTATAAATGTTATGAAATCAAGAGCTTCCGAAAAGAAAGAAAGAAATGCTCCAATCGAGACCTGATGAAACAATGTTTCTTAATAGTCCTGATTTGTGTTGCATAGTTGTTGAGGAGGTAAATTCCTGTCTTTTCATCCTCAGAACAGGGCATAGTATGATGCCTTTTATACCTGAAGCAATGGGAGGTTTTAAGTGTGCCTCCTTGGCAGCTGTGCCTCCCACAGATGCAGCACACCTGCGTCCTGCTTCCATGCAACCTCAGATCATCGTCATCATTTCTGCAGCATTTGCTGGAGTACAAAATGAAAACCCCTAGGCTACCTGTGACCCCAGTCTGGAGCCAGGAGTAGAAATGCTCTGCTTATACATGATCCAAAATGGTGTTTGCCTACTGCCTTGGTGACCTGTTGATTAATGTCACCTCTTACTAGAGTACCTCAGCATGAGGCTGTGTGATGCCAGGTGGAGTGGAGCCTTGGGATACATGAGTCCATGAGAGGTTTGTTTCTTTGGGTTGTTTTGTAGAGTGAAGCTCACGATTGCAGATAAGTGGTGCAAAATCCTCCCGGAATAATTGCAAAGCTCATCACCAGCATGTGCTTTTTTCGTGTCACCTTCTCCAACAGAGAGCTGTAACAACTTGTGCATGTCTGCTTATCTATCTAGACAAAACATTGCTCAGTGCATGTTTCCTCCCTGGGAAGAGGATGAGAAGGCAAGCTGTTGCATCTTCTTAGTTTACTATTTAAGGCTGTGTATCCATGTTGATGAACACAGTATAGGAACCCAGATAGACTAGACACAGGACTGTCACCACTTTCTACTTGCATCGTTCACTTTTTGTGCTCCTCCATGGATAGCTAGGGAGAAGGAGAGCTTCAAACTGTTACTCCTGTGACATTTCAGTAATCTAAGCATGCCTCTGACATGAAGGGACTGCAGTTACAGAGGTAGCAGGGTACTGAACTGGAAACAACGATATTTAATTGTGCTGAGTTTCCATTAGGGCCCATAATGGTGTAGCCCGGGATGGAAATAGAGCTCTAATACAGGGACAAAACTGATTTGTTTGTGGATGTCCACACCCTTATCTCTACAAGTGTTTACTTCAAAGCCTAAATTAGAGGGTCTGAGTGATACTGTTGTTTTCTGAAGAAGCCAAGCAGCGCAAGCATAGCCTTTTTAAATGCATGAAAGAAAGCAAAATGCTTATACTTGGCATAATACCCTTGGGGTATGTATCAGGTTTGTGGCTGAAGATGATTGCTGAGACTGGTCTTGATATAAATTACTTTGCTCAGGAAAGAGAATGTCTTTGAAATGAATGTGATAGTGGCTTTCCTAAATGTTTTTTTGTGAAAGCTCTAGGGCATAAGATTTGAGTCACTTAGTAAAGCAGGCTATCCCCAAATGAACGACATCAAAATGTTCAGTTTGAACCTGGCAGGAAGCCAGCAAATCACCCCTCTGTTTCAAGGTGCAAACCCTCTCATTCACCAGAGCAGAAAGCAGATCTAATACCTACAGAATGCCAGGCCAGTCACTGAGGAGACATTAGAAACACACAGTGGTATTAGCATTAAGAGTGTAGAAGTTAATAATTTAACAAAAGAAATATGCGTCTTCCCCCCCCCCCCAACATAGCAGTGTGGCAGCACCAATTCAGATTATAGAAGTAGGAATAGTAAATACTTTCAAAAGTGTGTGATACAAGAATGTGTTTGTTTCTTTTAGTTGTCAGAGTCACTCTTGTACTGAGGAGGCTGTTTGTCTGGTCCGAAATTATTGCTATTCTTTCATTGTGCATTCAGGCACATTTAAGTATATCCTGTACTTAAAGTGTAAAGGTGCAAAGGTTATAATTAGGGTTTGGAAGGGGAGAGTTGGTTATCCTGTTCCAGAGAGTTCAAGCCTGTACATTTCGATCTGCATCGCTGCGCCCCTGACAGTTCTCCCTGCCTTTGTTGCCTGTGCCTTTCTCTCTTTAACTGTGGAATTGCAGAGCTGCTTTGTGGGTTTCCATTTTCAGGGTTAAAGGGAGCTTGCAGCCTGGGATTAATTTGGGACAACCAACTCCACTGAAAGTCAACTTGTAGTTTGTTTACAAAAGCCAGAGGCAGCTCTCCAAAATTATCACCAGGCACTTAAAAATGTTCAGTGAAGAAAACAGCATAGCAAAGAAATCTATTCTTTATTAAAAAAAAATAAATAAAATTGCATCCAATATTCAGTGGTAATAATCAGATGGACCTTCTGTAAGAGGGTTAAGAGGAAAGGAGAAAAGACAAAATCCAACAAAAGAAGCTTTGAATTGAGCCCTGATTGAATGATGGCAATTGCTGATTATGTGTGGGTGCAATACAAGTTAATATTCAGTATCTCTGCCCTCTGAGGATCTGCATTCACTTAAGAGCTGTAAATTCACACCATATTAATATTTTGTTTTGAAGCAAACTCTGCTCTAAGGGCCCTGGCTGCCCTGAGAAATGGCATATCCTTTAACTTGATGTTTCACAGGACAAAAGGAAAAAGGACACTGCCTAACAACACATCTTGTGGTTATGACCTGTAAGCATTAGGAGAGCCACTAAGAATAAACCACTTGTGTTTGGCTTAGCAGTGGAAGTATGATTTAGATGTGGACAGGGGCATAACTAGTCTTGCATTGGGAATTAAGAGCAACTTCCCCATGATTAGTAGAGACACAGCAGTTTATAATGATTGTAGGACCCTGGCAGTCAGACCCTACAGATGGTACAGTAGCTCCCATGTACTTCCCATATGGTTGCTTTATCTGACAGTCCCTTATGGCTTCTTGTGGCTCCTAGCAGTTCCTCTTTGCTTTTTTTTTCCAGAGCAGAGAGCCCAAGGATTCTTTTTTTTTTTTTTTCTTCTTGCTCCCAATTAAGTGAGGCTCACCCCTAATTCAGAGTGATGTCAGCTGAGGTATTCTGAGCTGCTTTTTCCTAGCAGCTCTCTTTCATATGAGCTGTTATGGACTAGAGGCTTGGTGAGAGGATCAGGTAAATTACCTCCTCTCTTACTAGGTAGGTTAGGTATATTATAGAAGTAAATTACCTTCTCTCTTACTAGATGGGTTAGGTATATTATAAAGCAATCAGTACCAGTGTGTAAGACCCTAGGTATGAGAGGAGTGCTGTCTGGAACATTTGGTTTCTTCCAGAAAGGAAGGGTTTTGTGACAGATGAAATGAAGTCCCCCAGACTCACCCTTCAATAAAACAAAATCTCAGGTGTCAGGTTGCATCTTTCCCCCTCCAGGGATGACTTGTGACTTCATAGGCCAGCACACTGTCTTTTAAAATTGTGTTTTGCAAATTCTTTTGATTATTTGGAACAAAAACGACTGTATGGAAGCAGGGGACTTTGAGAAGATTGTGAGTTTTACTTTTCTCTTTCCCATATTTCTTTTCGTCTGCAGTTACCATTTTTTCATGAACTATTTCTTGAGCAACCCTATAGTGAGCTACCCTTTGGGGTGGGCGGTGGAAGTTGGTATAGAAAGGCATTTTAATGCTGTGTCACTTATCCCTCTGAGACTGGATTTTGTCTTTGCATTTCAGGTCTGTACAGCACAAGCACATTTGCAGAGTTTTGCACTAGAATCACTAAAAAGTAAGACTGAACATTAACTAAGAACAGATTCTTTCTCACAGGGAAAAACAGGCTTACTTTTTGAATCATTAATTCTGTTTAATAAAACAAAATCCTTATTTATCTCCTAACAAGCCATCAGTTTCTCTGCTAACAGTAGCAGTGGGTTAAACATTAGTCTGAAAATTCATCACAGTTGTCCTCGTGTAGTCTGAAAGCTAGTTTCAGAAGTGGTTTTTCAGAAATTAATTTTATAAATTAGGAAACTTCTGGATATTTTCTTTTTTCATGACTTAGAAAATATACTGTCCAGAATTCTAATCACAGAAAAGATACTACCTTGGTAATTTAATAAAATGTTTATTTGCATGTATACAGCCCAACCTAAGGGTAATCTGGATGCTCTGTAACTATGATAAACGTGTGTCCCACCATTGATAGTAGAGACCCTTTTCTGTACAAGAATTTAACAGGTAGTAGGAGATGTTGGCTTCTGTTATGCTTGAGTTTTATGGAACCTGCTATAAAATGGCTAGGATTTTCTCTTCTTCTTATTTAATGATGAAAGTTGGAGCTGGTGGACATTTCCAGTGCAGGAACTCAGCTGAAGATGCCCTTAGGAACTGGAATCTATCCAGATGGTATTTTCACTTATCATTGTGGCACTTCCCTGTGGCAGCCAGACAATTACGACACAGTAGCTGTTGGACTGTTGAAAAAATCACAGCAACTTGAAAGCTCTTCTGAATCACAGCCTTGTCTGTACCCTGAAATTCACAGAACATATCGGCAAGCACATAGCATCGGTGACCGATTGGGAATCAGATGAGGTTTGCAGCTTGTTTGATGGCCAGTCTCCTCCTGTTGAAGAGGAGGGGGAGGCAGTTTTTCTTGTGGTCTGATATTTCTCTTCCCCTTCCCTCTCTAGCTGCTCACAGGCTTGCTTTTATATGTGACCCCGCGGTATCATAATAATGGTCCTGGGTGAACATGAACATTTTTCCTGCCTTCACCTCTCCTTCTCTCCTCCCACCCATCCCAGATGAAGTGGCAGGTGGACTGAGTGGGAGCAGTGTGAACTCAGTGCAGAGAAAACGTGTGACTCAGCAGTTCAGCAGGGAGCTGCTGAGCGGAAAGGCAGCTATTCTCCTTGCACACTCTGGCATCAGGTTGCTGTTCCCTCAGAGATGAGAAGAGGCCCTTCATGGCTGGAGATGTGCAGCCCCCCAGCAACCCCAATGGGAAAGGCGCTGTGTGTTCTCTTCAGCAGAACTTACGTTTCAAGAAGAGAGAAAAGTTTCTTCTTCAAGTTTGTTAGAAATGTTGCCAGTGAAAGGGGAGAGGCATCAGGCTGGAAATACGTAGACCTGGATTATCTGCATGACTCGCTCGCAGATTTTCTAAATGACTTTCCCTCTTCCTTTCTTTCCCTCTTGATAATCGGAGCTTGGCATAGGCAGCAGCCAGACTCCACCAGCTGAGCTTGGGAAGTGCAAGTGCTTTTCCTGGCAAGTAGGTGACACCCCTTTTCCTCTGCACTGTCAAAGAACTCCACAGAGAGCACTTGCCTTCCTCAGAAGGAGGCTTCTGGCTTTCCCCATGCTACCTGCCCCTCATGGACAAGGAAGCACAAAGAAAAGCTGATAATTGTGTGTTGTCTGCTACACAAGGATAAATTAACCTCATTTGCTATTAGAGAGGGGCTATTGCAGTGCCTATCTAAGCAGTTGTATAATGATGAGAAAGTTGTGGTATTTTATTACCAATTCTGTGTTTGTCTGTCAGAAAGAAGACTGAAGTAGATTTTTCTGTATAGACTAATTAACAGCAGGTAGACATTTTATATTGGTGGTGGCACTTACTAAAGCTCAGTTTTAAAGCTGCAATGTGCATCATTATCACTGAATTTCCCCAACACATGCACACAAAAAAAGCAAGCTGTGGGGTGGTGTTCTCTTGGAATCTTCAGAGAGCCTGAAACAGTGTCACTGGAGAGCTGTTGAGCAGCTGAGTTTCCCTTGATGGGCATATCAACCCATGAATCGGTGTGAATGAAATACAAATATTTCCAGTGTGATTTTTTAGCAAAAATTCTCAGCTTTCCCAAACAGAATCGTTGAATGTTCGAAATTTCAGTTGTTCCCATACAGCTCTGAATACCTGTAGCCTGGCTCAGCTTGTTCTTACAGTCCAGGGTAGATACACTTAGTGCAAGCTAAAAGCATTAGAAATTGTAAACTGGTATTCATCTCAGATTAAGTAACACAGGAGATTGACACCTGTGTTGCTGGTGTGTAGGCTCAGTCTTGGTTCTGAAGAGTCTTCTGCTCCTTTGTAGTGTGTCAGAGAGGGTAGTTCCAGTTTCTTGGACCTCTTACTTAATTTGATGGTATGTCAGGCTTATTTCCTCATGAGTTCTATTACAGAGAAGAGTTTGAAGTCTGCAGTGCAACCAAGGACCACAGGATGGATTTAACTGGCTTCCAGTCAGATACCAAAGTGATTTCAGGGTTGCTTTGGTGCCTTGCATTATATATGGTAAATGTAGTAGGATCCATGGATCTGCCTGGCTTGTTTCTTGTGTTTGAATTAAGCTGTCTGATACTTTCTGAAGTAGCTCTCAATGTGGTTTTGCATTACAAATGCAAGATCTACCAACCACAAGCTCTTGGCAGCTAAAACTTGGACTTTATCCAGAATGGAATTGGAGGTACTGAGGAGATTACATTGTTGTAAATCCCCTCTATCTCCAGTCAGTCAGTAGTAGGTAGCTGTGGGGTGCATCTGGGGCTGGTTTTCTTTGCAGCTTTTAATCTGGATACTTTTGGGGTCTAGATGCTCTCCTTCTGAGCAGCATTTTACTCAGCCATTTGGAAAACATGAATGTATTGAATTCTTGTAAACAGAACAGGTCAGGGACCAGAGTAACAGTTGTCATGATCAGAAAGGTCAAAAAAAATGAATAATGGAGAAGCTAGCATCCCCAGTTTTCAACACAGTTCATTATATCTTAGTATGAATTTTCAGCATAACTTATCAGAGGAGTCAGGAGTGCAGACAGAATCAAGAAGAAACAGGCTTTCCTTGGTGGTGAATTTTATCTGTCTGTAAACAATAATGATGCAGCTTCTGTCATGTTTACAATTTAATAAATTAGGTTGCTGTTCATAAAGAAGTTCAGTAGAAGTTTCAGAGTTACAAAACAGTGACTCACTAGTTGGTTTCCTGCAGAGTGAAGACCATAAATACACAAGCTGTGCTTGCCATGCGAGTATGAGAGGTCCCCTTCCTCTTACCCACTTCTTCCCATATCACTGCAGTGCAAAAGAAAGCTAATTATTCAGCTTCCATCTTTACCATGCTGCAGTGGCAACCAAAAGAGAGATGGTTTTCTTAGCCAATACCTTTCTCCTAAAGCTCAGCTCTTTGGATAGACAGGCTTTTACCCTCCTGCACAAGCTGCCTCTTGTTCATGTGCACTCTGAGGCAGCTCATTCAGCTTTGATGTGTCTTTCCAGCACCTGGACTTGCCTGCAATCAGGATATCTTATGATGTGTGTATTTAACAAGGTCTTGACCAGGTCTGTGAACTACAATGCCAAGGGCTATGTCCTGTGTGCAGTTGAGGTGCACGTTAAAATTCTTTTCAGCAGTGGACTGGGACCCATCTCAAGAGTGTACTTTTATCTGCTGTTCTTTCATCAATAGCAGTTCTCCCTAGCAGTTAGATGGAAATCAGAGGCAGAGATTTCAGTAGGCAGTAGCATTTGGACATCTGAAGATGCAGAAGCCATAAATGGGCTTATGACTCTGGTTTGCAATGTTCTTAATCTTGATGGATATGAGATATTGCTGGCATGTTCATACTTTGTCGTGCTTCCATCTGTGGTCCGTTCTTACAAATTCTCACCACACATGGTCATCATGAAGATGTGCACAGGTTCAGAGGGATATGTACCTCAATAGACCTAAAACAATTAGAGACAATGCAGCCAAGCTGCTGTGGTGTGTTGGCTGCTGCAGCTTGAGACTTGGAATCCTGGGCTCCCAGGTACACAGTCCAGGCCTCTGGTCTCTACCTTATGCACTGAAAATAACTTAACAGGTGAGGCCCCTTTTGCCTTCCTGTCTTGTGTGTCTGGAAGGTAGAATCCACCATTTACAAAATTTGTATTTCCCAGTGAATAGGCAATACCATCCAACCCAGAAGCATAATTCTCACAGGGACAGTGTGATGGATGTACATGAATGTCTAATAACTGTATGAGCACTGTCTTTTCACTGCTGGGGTGCATTTTCTTTCTGTTATAAAAACAGTTTTGTTGAGCAACAAGTCTTTCTCTCAAAAATACACTGTTAAATTAAGTCTGCCAATGGAGCTATGCCAATTCCTTAAGCATTAGCACCCATGCACAAGAGAGGACACAAGTTCCTTTTAAAATGTTAACTTCATTAGGAAATATAGCCAGGATGTGAGGTTCTGAGGGGTTGTTTCTTGTTTTGTTTTTCTCTGAAGGCTTCAAGTATGAATCAGTTGAGTTACAGAGCTGCTAATGCCTCACCCACAGCAGGATTTGATGGGATCGTGGCATGTTTGTTACTGTAAAGCTTTGTTGACTTGCTTATTATTGCTACAGTGCCTTTTAGTGTTTCAGCTAAGACTAGTACTCTAAGCACTTGTTTTTCTGAGAGTTATATAGCTGTTTTTTTTCATTCTTCTGCCTGTTATGTACCCACGTATGAAGTCAGGAGGGAAAAAAAAAAGAAAAGAGGAGGTATGGGGGGTTAAAATGGGCATTGCCAGTGTTAGAGAAGCCATCTTTTATGTCCTGAGTGAAAAAAGATGTTTCCCTATATATATTATTCCATAATATGATAATATACAGTGCTATGCCGTGTATTTTTGGCAGCTTGTTTTGGTGGCACTGCTTAAGGAAAGAATACAAGATGAATGGATCCTGGCATGATCCAGAAAGTGCTTTTCCCTCAACAGCAAGGATGAGTTTAAGTTTATGGTGCTGTTTTGAAATTTCAACTTGCTTTCACAAGCCATATGGCTGCTACAGATGTCAGAGACCTTTTAATTCTTCTGCCAAAGGTTTTTTTTTTCCCCTAGCAAGTGTAGTCTTGTGCCAAAGCAAAAGTACTCATGGAACTTGAATCCCCATCTTTGTGATGCAGGAAATGAGAAAGCTATCACACGGATGCTACATTTCATTGTCAGTCAAATCACTAGCAAGGGAGAGGCTCAGTTCATTCCTGGATGCAGTCTTCCTTGCCAGCTCTCTCAAGACCTTCACATTCACCTTGACACAAGACAGCTTCACTGGTGTTTCACTCATTACCTCATCTGCAACTGAAAGAATCCTCGGCCCATTAGGGCAAACAATACAGGGATACAGGACTGCAAGATGATGTGTGAGTGCTAATTAAAGCTAGTGTAGTTAAACCAATACAGAACCCGAGGTGGGCATCATTATATTTGTTAGAATCTAATCTTTTGAGATTTGTAGGAGAAAATTTTTGAGTGGACTTTAGTTAACACTAGACCTTCTCTTTGTATATCCAAGACATGCATCTGCTTATTTATATGTAGAGATTCAGCCAGTTCTCCATTATGTTAGTTCTTACACCTTTTGCTTTCTGTTGTGTTAGTGAAAATATCTCTTGATAACTGTCAATTCAGCAGAGTTGGAACCCTGGGCTCCCAGGTACACAGTCCAGGTCTCTACCTTACGCAGTGAAAATAATTGAAAGTAAGAGTGGTCTATTGTCCTTCACATAGGGCAGTTGTAAGAAGGAGAATGTGACCCCTACAGCTGTACAAGTGTTACTAGACAACACTGGAATTCCAGGAGTTGGACTTCTGGGCTGTGGAGAGGCACAGATCCCCATGGTTACAGACACAGAGGAGTGCCCTGACTTTGACATCTTTGTTCCAGAAGATGCAGTTAAGTGGCCTTCGCATCACTGTGTTATAGTCAGGGGTTTGTTTCCAACCAGAAATGACCTTGTAAAATCTCAGGCTGTTACAAGTATGAAACAAAGAAATGCTGTTTACCTGCTACATAAGGCAGCACCTTTGGTCAGTTAAAAAAAAATAAAAGTTCTGAAATATGAAATATTATGACTTATAAAAACCAGCTGAAGGCTGAGCGTGAAATCTGCATTCCTTGGCTCTTTGCATGCCTTGGTCTGGTTGTCTTGCCCATGTAGTTTTAGTTTTGCACTGTGTATATTTTATCTTGAGGTTTGGGGAGGAGTATGCAAGACAGGAAATCATTGGGACTTGGAAAAACAGTAAATATGTTCATTAATCATTCTTAGAGATACAGGTGCATTGTTTAATGCAGATAAAGCAAAAGGAGAACTTAAACTATGTTTAGTGAAAACAGTAAGTTAGAGATTTAAGGAGCAACCAATAATAAACTATAGGAAAGTAGAGGTTTTTGAAGCTTTAGATCTCAGCCACAGGTGCATGTCTCTCTGCAAGGATGACAAAAATAGTTTCTGACACGAAGATTCTGTCCCTGCTGAATTTCAAATTCCTGTTCCAAAACATAGAACATAAACATCCCACAAAAATAGCAGGAAAATTGGCAATCATTAACAAGTATTTTCCTCTCAATTCTTGTTCGAATCTAGTGAGACATGAAACAGTTCAGAAGCTTGAAACTTTTCAACTTTAAGGACTGAAAGGTAGATTTCCCATGATGTCTACCATTAAAAAAAAAAAAAACAAACCCAAAACCAAACCAGCATTAGAAGATGAATTCTTACTATGGCCAGATCCTCAGCTGATACAGAGATACATTTCATTTGCCTGATTAGAGCTGTGGCTAGTTAATGGGTGCTCATCTGGCTTAGAGTTATGATTGTGAAATGTTTGCTGGGAGGAACGTTTTATAGAAACCTGACCTCAACAAACCATGTAAGGACCAATGCTGTGGCCTTTCCCTGGGACACAGGAGGCTGGTGTAGGCTTATGCCTACAGTGTTGTACAGGGCAGCCTTGGGGCATTCCTCATGTACAAAGATGTACGTCAGAAATACACCCAATGATTCTGATCTTTCACTCCTTCTCACTTGTAAATGAATTTTTATCTACGCAGCCTCTGTTCAAAGTACTGTTACTGAGGGAATAGCCACACCTGTGGTTATTTCCACTGAACAGAACAGCATTGCAACGTTATTAAATAGCTCTTGAGTATGAATTCATCCAAGAAGTAGGTTATTGGAATAAAGTCTATTTTATTAGTGCCTTAAGACACTCAGCTAAAACCCAGAGTCCCCGAGCACTATTCAGACACATAACAGTCTCTACCTCAGAAATTTATAATCAGATTAGACAATGCAGGCAAATAAAAGAAATAGAGAAACTGAGATTGGAAGGGGCAGAATGGGTTCTCTGCCATCATGTAGCTGGGAAGTGTGTAGCTAGGCAATAGTGCAGGTAGATTCTTTTAAAAAGTAAAAAGGAAAAAAGTGCAGCAATGTAAATGAGAATTTGTTAACAACAAAGCCCGGAATCTGCACCTCCGGAAAGAATGGGAAAATAATTTATCCGCCCACACTCACTTTTTCCTGATGAAGGCAGGTGAATAAAGCTGCACTAATAGAGTGTGACGCTCACAATCCTGAGCCGCGCTTGCTGAGGCAGAACTGAGAGGTAACCATTGTCTCCAGGAAAACAATAGCCCTGCAGCCCCCGCGGTGCCTGCAGGGTCACAGCCCATTCATCCCCTGCACATGTCGTTTTCACGTGAAGGTTCTTCCCGTCCAGCTGTTATGGAGTCAGTGGATGAAGCTGAAGGACGGCAAGGAGAGCTGAACAGGAAGGAGCAGTCCCTGAAAGCCTCCCAGAAAACAGCCGTGCTCGGTTGGCCTCCCCGGTGGAATGGATTAATACCCAGAGACAGCATGTATCTGTTTGTCCTCTCACAGATACTGGTAAGGCAGCTTGCCATAGCTTTGGAATGCTGGGACCCTTCTTTTAGGCTGTGCTGGCTTGGGGGTTTTCTTCATTCACTGTAGATGTGTAGCAGTGGGAACAGGTGTGGTCCTTATTTCTGTATTTCTGCAGCCACCTCTCACGGCTTTGCCTTGAGAACAGCCCCTGCCTTTTGATGTCCCAGATTCCCATCCCATTTCCTGTCGCTCTGCAAATGCCTCCTTTGCCAAATGACCAATATCCCACTAAATCCCACTAAATCCATTTTCTGTAGCTGATGGGTGTGGGGGTAAAGACCCATATTGTTAACAAGTGGAGTGGGAGGTGTATTCTTTAAAGCTGTGGTGTGCCCTTCACATCTGGGGATGGGGTTATACCTCTCTGTGAGTGTGTTGAATCTAAAGTCCTTGCTTTTGTAGTTTGTGTTAACTGTGGCGTGTGCAGCACCCTTAAGCGGTCCAAATGAAAAGTTTCCATGTGTGTAGGTTTGTATTTATAGTGATGCCTGTGTGAAACAGGGCTATTTGTGGGAGTTTTGAGGGAGGCCTCAGGAGTCTTTTATTAACATCCTAAGTTCACGGAATTACTAGTTTTGATTTAAAAGTAGTAATCCTAAAAGTTCAGAAGGCAGAGGAGCCTGTTGCTCTTTCAGTGTTGCTCCCCTTGCTCTTTCTGGGCAGCCCTTTTTCTAATGAGGGTTGAAGGGAGCCTGTGTAACTCAGTGATGCACATCTAATTAATAGTGGCTCAGCTTGAAGCCTTCAGTCTTTTTATTCCTGTTAAGCTACAGCCTAGAAAATACCTGACTTCTTAAAGCAAAAGCGATAATCAACATGAAATCAGTGCTAACTAAATTAGTTAATTATGCAGTCTTGAAATGAAAATGAATGTGTGTATAATGAGAGATGCTAATTACATCTTTTCTGATTGATTGCACAGCTTCTCTGCACGATGCTGTGGTACAGCACTTACGGGACCATCCCAGCAGCTCAGAATGCCTTCGACCTGCTCTCTTACTTGCTTACCCCATTTAAACAGGTTTTCTCAGATCAAGGGGAGGTAAGTTCCTCTGCTCCTCTCTGGTTATGTAGTTGATGCCAGTAGCCTTGGGTGGCTTCTAATATCTCTTCTGATAAGCATAATATGTGTGTATTCCGTGTGTACGTCCTGAAACAGTTGAGGAGTTTTCTGAAAGCAGATGAATAATTTATCGTTGAGATATTGGGCTGAAATTTTGGCTATGATGTTAAGTCAGCACAGCAAATTTTTTTCTTATATGCAAAGTATTGCAAATGAAACAAAGCAATAAGAAGTCATCTCATTAAGGTTTAGCCCACAGTAAAGAGAGAGCTGGAACTTCATTTCTTAGGATGAATAGAAGCTTAAATTATGGAAGAATGGACCAACCCATAAAAAAGGTGTAAAATCACACCACAGTCTCAAAAATATTTTTTGTTAAGTGTTTAGAACATATCTGTGTGCAGGAAATGTATTTCAAGTGTACTAGATTCAATTATATCTACAGAGCTACCCCAGTAGAATTGCTTAGCTTCTCACCATGACATGATGACATGTATACCAGAATGATTCATCTGATAAATTACCAGTAATTATACCCAGTGCAGATTTTTCTAGTGTGGACAGAACCTTAATTAAGTGGTGAACAGTTACTTTCAAAAATCTGATGAAATATATTTGCTATCAGAATGCTTAGATCCATGGTACATAATCCTTGAGGCAGAGGCTTTGCAGTGCTAATAGAAAATCTGATTCAGTGCCTCTTGTGACTGAAGTATGGTGGAGACTGTTTTCTGTTTTCTCAGTGTTTGTGAGCTGCATGTCACCTGCTCTTTCAGGGTTTTTTGAAAGAAGCACGTTTTCTTTGCCTTTTTGCTGTTGGCTTTATTATGCACAGAGCTCTTCACAGACTGTTGCCTGTGTCTTATTTGCAGTGGCCCAATCATTAACAATTTGTTGTTCCTTACACAAAATCACTGATTTGTATAATTTTGACTTACAATGATTGTCTTTCAGGGAGGAAACTGATTCCTAGAACGCACCACAAGAATACCCCAAGTATGACTCTGTGCAGATGTTCATGCATATGTTTGAGGACTGTTTATTATAGCACTATTTATTGTGCAAATTTACACTTGAAGACAGTATAGGCAAAGAAATCTTCTGATGTTAAAATAAGCAAATGGAAGCTCTTAACTCCAAATTTCTCATTAGCTGTAATAGTAGGAGAAAAACAGAGTAAAATTCCTTGCTCACTGAAGCCCATTAGAACTGAATTTGGCACTTACTACAGAGAACAGGCTGAACTACAGACTACTATAAAATAACATCAGAATTTATTCCACTGCCAGTGGTGTGAATTAACCTGATGGATTTTCACTGAATGTGTAGAAAACACAGAAAACTCCTCTGTGGCTGGATTCTACTTCAGGATCTCCAACCCCAGGAACAGTACTAAACTTTGTTTAAAGGCCTTTGCCACAGTATAAAATCACACTGACTGGAGCAGAGAAGCATTGGTCCAGACTGCAAAATTGGATTGTGGATTCAGAACTCTACTTTGACAAAGCATGGGGGTAGGAAATAGAATTCCTGTTTGCCTTCACAGTGAAATCTGGGATTTAGACCTTCTGAGATGCTGGGCCTTAGGGATGGTTTCAGTTTCAGCCTTCTCCAAAGCCTGACCTTTTTTGTGGTGGTGGTGATGGCAGCTTTTCCACAGGTGGGCATGATATTAGTAAATCTTCATGGGGAATAATACACACTTGGCCAAGAACACACATGCAGACACTCTACTGTGCCCCTAAATACTTCATGAATCATTGTCTATTCTGTTGCTCCACAGAGCCTGACTACAGTTGGGAGTGTTGTGGTATCATACATCCTGCTGTCTTTGGCTTCTCTAGGACTGCTATTTGTAGGATCTCTGGTAAGTTATGATACGGCACAAACTGTATTCATGCCCTTTTTCAGTGGGTTTTTATAACATACCTTATTTAATGAAAGTTGTTGGTGTTATGCCCAAGCTGATTGTAAAGCATCATTTTTGGGGCTGTTTCTGTATAATTACCTGCTTGCTTTATGAAGAGGAATTAGCCTTACTCAATTTCTTGATGAATTGGGGATTGCACTGAAGGAGAATGGTATATAAAAATGGTTTTTATTTTTTCCAGATGGGCAAACTATTTGCACTGAAGTAGAAGGGCTGTGGTCCATTAACAGGACCATCATCCATTGATTTCAATGGCAGGAGAAGCTGTTCCAGAGTGCCACTGTTCTTCTGAATGTGAAGTCCTGTTAGATGTAGGCCAAGGCCCCAGCTGCAGAACAAGCTTAAGTGGCATGACTGCAACTGATCTAGTTATCTGTCAGCTCTTGGGGAGCAGCAGTGTGTTGTGTTTCTCCATGGATTCTGTGACTGGCACAAAGTTGTGTGATAGATGGGAGAGCTATGGAGAACTTTGTCCTCTTGTTAGGGAGCTCTAACAGAATGTGGCTTCTCTAACTCCTCTACACTGTTCTCTTAGAGTGGAATACTGAACATGCAGGCAGAGCATCACCTCCTGCACTTCCAAAAGTGCACCCCAAGTATCTCAGGAAGCTGAAGATGTGCTATGCACATGCTGTTTGAGTCATGGACAGCATAATGAAATACATCCTAGAATCATGGGACTGTAGGTAGGCAGAGAGTGCTAGTCTAACATCCTGCTTGGAGCAGGGCTATTGCTAACATTTGGTAAGATCAGCCATGAATTTTTCCACACAGGTTTTGAAAACCTTCAGGGAAGGAAGGTTTATCATCTCTCTGTGTGCTGGTGCCACAACTGTGTGGCACTTTTGGGGAACAGCTTTTTCCTAGTGTCTCGTCTGAATTTAACAAATGTCAATGTCTGAGCTGACTTTCTGCAGGCTTGTGGCCATTGTCTCTTATGGTATCAGCTGACACTACCAAGAAGTGTCTGGCTGCATCTCTGGAACAGCCCTTCAAGTAGTTGCAGGCCACTGTTAGACCACTGCAGCCTCCTCTTTGCCAGTCTGAACAAGCCCAAATCCCTCCACATTTTTTCCTGTACTCTAGACCCTTGACCTCCTTTGAAACCTTCTACTGGGACCACTCCAGTTTTTCCCTTTCTGTCTTAGACTGGGGGGACTAAATTTGCAGGCAGTATTCAAGCTGCAGCTCCATAAATGTCAAGGAAAGGGGAATACCTCCTTTGATTTGCTGGCCACACTCCCTGCTAGGAAGTAATGTCATATTGTATGCCATGATTAAGTTCACTCAGAGGCAGTACAGTGGCAAAATCTTCTGTTTAATGTGTCAGGAAAATGGACTTTCTAAAAACCATTCACAAGGCAAAGTAATTATAGTTAATGCCTCCATTATTGTGATCATTGATGTAGGCAAGGAAGGTAACAAGGTTTATGCAATTTTCTGGTTTTTTGATGATGCTGTACCTTATCCAGCTTAATTTTGTCCTCAAAATGAAACTTTTGGTAATTCTGTAATTGCAAATATTAAAGAAAAAGGAAGACACCTAAGAATTGTCAAGAACTGAATGAGTTCCAGATAAATTTATCAGCAAAACATTCTAGGCTGAAAGTTTAAATAGCAGGGGTGTGATTTTTTTTTGCATATTCAGCTATTTCTCAGTGGATGAAAACATTTATTGCTGACCCGTTCTTAGCATAGAAGGTAAAGTTGAGTGAAAGCTCTCCACGGCCAAAAATTCTGATCTCTCTTTGGACAGCTTTCCATGTGAGCTCCTTGCAAGTGAACATGAATACCACTATAGACTAAAGTAGACTTGGCCCATTTTTGTGTTGGTTTAAATTTGTGTATAGAAGAACATTTTCTAACAGTTTCCATGCTGGCGAGTTTGCACTGGTTTGTCCTCCTGTGGTCTGTGCTAAGAACTTTGTAGCTGGAGTAGAGGCACAGTTGTCACTCTGTGTCACCTTGCTCTCTGGATAAGTCACTGGGCTGCAGAGTGTAAGTGTCCTGTGGTCCATCTTGCCCAGTATGTTCTCTCTAACATGGACATTAGGAAGGAGAGACTGTTTAGGTAGAGCACATGAACCTTGTCCCTTCCTGCCTCCCTGCCACCTCCCTCTCAAATATCTGAGGTCATGCCGCTTTGCAGTTTGCAAATTTGAAAATATCTGCTTTTATCAGTATTTGTGGAATGAGGTATAATGTAGTCATTGCCAGGACACTGAAAATGGTGATTGAACCAGGCAGGGTTTCTGCAATCCCAGCCTCGTGGACAGCAGATTGTTGCACGAAGACAGTTTTCTTTATTTTCCCCTTTGTCTCAGCTGAGTGATCTCTCTCTCTCTTCTTAAAACTGATTTTAAGCCACTTGCTGCCTAGAAGAGATCTTGAAGGGATCTTTCGCTTTGAGGAGTGCCGATATAACCAAGCCTTTCTTTCCCAGTGTTGAAATTGACACTGTCCTGCATGATATCCTAATGTGCTTTAGTAGCCTAGGAAGAGAAATTTGACCTTTTTTGGTGGCACGTTTTAAAATTCAACTAGTCATTTAAAAGCCATGTAAGAAAAGGACAGAAGAGGCTTTTACTGTAGAAAATAAGACCAGTTCTTCGTCTCAAAAGGATGCATGACAAGGCAGTATAGTTTGTATGAAATTAGCCTGAGTGATACTGCTCCTAGTTCTATGCTAGATGGATGAAGTTGGCTTAGGGTTCCAGATCCTGGAATTCAGAGGCAGGCTTGAAATTTTTAACTGAAATCTCTGTGAAGGATATGAAATCTACTGATCAGATTTCCAAATCATCTAGTCTGTCACAGCATCTGTTTAAACTGATATGATGCGGAAACTTTTTAGATTCACGCAATTTCAAATCTTTGGTTAATCTGTAATATAAACTTGTGTCTTACTGCACTTGTGTCTTAGAACTTCACAGGATTCCTTATTTAACGTTTATACCATATTCAAATCAGATAATTAGATTATAATACAGTCTTTGCCCCTGGTCAAAAAATGATATAGGCATTCTGAGCCTCAGGATCAGGTATATCAAAATTGAGGCCTCTTCAAGAAATGATGGATGGGTTTATGCATAAATTCGGGGTACTGGTGCCTGGTTATTAAAGATGTTCAGCCCAATTATATTAACTTAAGACAGCTATATGTAAATTTCAAACAGAAAGCCATTAAGTCAGGAGAGGTATGATTTGTAGAGTATTATAGTGGATTTTTGTTTTGTAAACAAGCCTGGGAAGGATAAGAAAGTGAACAAAAGGACAGTAGTATCACGTTGGCTTGCATATGATGGTCACAAGCACATTCCACTTCTACTGTATCCCTGAGTTAAGCCTGGCTAGCTCTGTGGAAACCTCTGTGGCTGAAAGCAGGTTTGAATGGGTAGATGTGAGTCCTTGTAATACACACCACAAAGCTGCTCCTGCATGGAACATTCCTGTGCTCTTCAGTACTCTCCAGTTCTAATACAGACAGCTGGGATGCTGCCCTAAAGACCCATGCCCTAGGCTGTACGGAAGGGCTGGCTACAAGCAGAAACTTTTTAAAATGTTTTTTTCCTCCAGTTTTGGCACCTCTTCAGAGCCCAGCCGGATCCCCCCTTTCCGCTGCAAGAGGACAGACGCCAGTCTGTGAGCCGTCAGCCTTCCTTCACGTACTCAGAGTGGACAGAGGATAAAAATGAGGATGACTTCCTAGATTTGGATCCCGTACCAGAGACTCCAGTCTTTGACTGCATAATGGACATTAAAGCGGAGACGGACCCAGCTACTCTGACGGTTAAATCCGTGGGCTTGCAAGAAAGGTAGGATAGATGTGACTAATAGGGAAAAGTCTGCTCCCAGATTTTGTGGGTTTAGGAGTTCTGGGCCTAGGAGGAAGCTTTATTGTCTTTGTGAATGTCACTTTCAGATGTGGTTCTAAAGTCGAACATCCGCTTTATTTCCAGTCCTGTTTTCAATCCAGTCATAGATACAAGCATGTGAACTAAACAGGAGTTTCTGGACAGCTGTCAACAAGTGCTGTGCTAAAGCATCATTTCTTTCCATTAAATACATCTATTTGTGTTTGATCAGTCTCTCACCATGCATCAAGACAGCAACTGCATTGCATAAAATCCCCTATAGAGCAGTGAAAACTTTTGCCTCCAAAAGAGGTGGGTCTTGTTGATTTTTTTTCCCCTTGTCAGTCATACTGCAGGACTAGTCTTTTCTCCAAAAGCAAACCATAGAAAAAGTGATAGTCTTTGGTATTCCTCATATAAACACGTTAATCCAGAAGTAAATGAATTTGATTCAAATGAACCCAGTAATGAAATTTTGGGGTGAGCTGGAGCACTTGAACCATAAGGGTAGCTTGAAAAGAGAAGTTTCCCAGCCAACTCAGGAGGTTGTCAGAGAGGTTCACAGCTCAGAAAGAGCAGTTTCAAAATTAAAGGAACATCTTTTTCTGTTTTGTGTCTCTTCAGTTGTCTTAGTGAAATAGAACAAAGGTCTTGTTGATAGAATTCCTGTGAAAAAATTCTGCTAAAGTGACGATGTTGTGAATAAGAACGAAGTACCTAAGGGCCCAGCATAGCAAAGTATCACCGTTCTTTATTTCTCAGTTTTCAAGCTTAATTGGAGTGCTAACCATAGCTAATTCTCATCTCTAAAGCTTAAAACAAAGGGCAGAACTTAGATTTTAAGAGTATAATGCTGATTTTCCAAAGCTCCTCAGGAAACAGTAAAAGGGAGTGTTAGAGAAGAGGCTTTCAATTCGCACTCTTGTAGGTTTAGAATGTTTTTTCTCACTTTATGGTTTGTTACAACATTGTTCTAAAATCTTATGCCTTTTATTGTTTTATTCTATCTTTATATGAGATCACAGTAACCTCTGGGGCTTGTCCCTGAAGCTGCTGCTCTGTTGGTTTTTCATTATAGGCAGGATTGGTCTTGAAATACGTGAGTCATTTGTGTTCTTCACTATCCCTGATTTCATTCAATTTCTGTCACTTTAAAGATGTGACGTTTCTCCTCAGGTGACTGCTAGCCTACACAAAAGATACTCACTGCATCAAGAGAATTGGGGACTATCGCTTGGGGAATAATCAATTGGTTAAAGTAATGAATTACAAGGAAAAACCTGTCAAATAACTAGAAGTGGAAGAATGAAAGCAATTGCTTGAAGTTCTCAAACTAGGTGCGATGTGAACACTTAAGACAGAAACTTGTTCTCAACATACACATATCTTTGAGAAGACAGACATAATTTCAGGTTTGAGCTGTGCCCTGACAAATTTCATTTACGTTACACTTTGGTCACTTTTCCTTTGCTTGGTGTTGTGTTAAATTACCTACCCATGCCTCTTTGGCATCCATTCTGCTTTTCTCTTACGTCCCTCTCATTCTTTAACCACCTATGCAATTGAAAGGGTGGTCAGCAGCTAAATTCAAATACCATTGAATGTTGCTGAAGAAGAAATAATCTCATTTCCTCATGCTGAAGAACTATTAACGTAGGTAGCCTCTTCTACCTTGAAAGAACCAAAAGCAATCCTTGTCAAATGCATCTGTTTTGGGGGAGAAATGTGGCAGCTGTTTAATAGCACACAGGAGGGTAAGGTGAAATCCTTTGAAAGGTGTCACTAAAGATTCCATGTCTGCCACTAGTGGCATTTCCCCATGGCTGTGAATCACAGCAGGAAGCTGGCTGCAAATTCTTTTGGACAAGCTCCTGAGTCCAGGAAAGGGCTGTGATCCAAGTGATGACTTCTGTCCTCTCTGTGAGTTGGTCATGCCTGTGTGCTTAACAGCTCCTGCACGCACCTTCCAGCTAATTTTCTTAGTTGAGATTCATCAAAAAATAGGTTTTCTGTGTGGATGTATAGAACCTTTACTTAGTAATCATCATATTGTGTGGCTTTATTATTATGTTAAAGATATTTAAATATAGATTCACTGATGGCTTTTGAGTTTTACTTTTGTCGATCATATGTGAGACTAACAGAAACTCAGAAGTGCTTTAAAACTTATTCATAGTAGGCATTTTGACTTCTTTGGTTTGTTGTGTGGCTAACTAATCCTAAAAAATCTACACTCAACAGTATCTCTGTTTGTTTGTTAAAGTGTTGGGAGCTTCATTTTACCCTTCTTACCATGTACAGTTGTGGAAAGAACATTTTTCAGATAGGAAAAATATTCACTGCAGTGATTGGCTTTTCGTGTCTTTATTAGAGTTGAACTGGTAGTTTATCCCAAGATCTTACCCCAGTGATGTTTCAGTGTACAAAGTCATCTTCTGGTCTTGTCCACACAAGCATCACCCATTTTCCTACAGGTAGTGACCAAAATGTCCCAATCAGAACCAGCTGGGTGGTTTCCTAAAGTTGTTCATCTGTCATTGCTGGCAGTGATGGGTCTGTTGTAAGCAAACTTTGACTGCTCTATTTTGCAGGAGAGGTTCAAATGTTTCACTCACACTGGATATGTGCACCCCAGGCTGCTCTGAGCAAGGCTTTGGCTATGTCATGTCCCCACGGGAGCAGTCAGCCCGAGAATACCTCCAGACGGCATCGAACATCCTGACTGAAGAGGAGCTGCACAAGAAAGCACTGGATCCTTTCATACTCCAGGCAGAGTTCTTTGTGAGTGTCTGACCTCTCTCTTCTAGGAGCATCAATAAAAATGGGATGTTGCCTCTCCAGAGAAGACCTTGGTCTTATTTTCTGCCAGTCTAAAAGTAGTATATGCAAACTCCACTTCTGTCAGTGAAGCATTTAATGCAATTCCCAAATTCATCATTCCTTTAAATTACAATGTCTGAAATCTTTCAGTGATATTGTCACTTAAAAACTAGAGAATTGGTTCTGCCAAAAACAACAACAACAAGTCTTTGTTTCACAAGATTTTGATTTTTTTCTGCTGACGTATATTACCTTTTTAACAACAGCAACAAAATAATCACTTGAGTTCAGAAGAAAAGCCACATTTGCTATAAGCATAACTTCTTGAAATGTGTCTGCAGTTGCCCTAGGGATAAAATTAGTCCTAATCCACCCTCTTCGCTGTTGAATGCTTAATGTGGAGCTGCTTTTCAAATCTAAATGTTCTCTGGTTACCTGAAACACAGTGTGGCTCTGTCATTCAGCAGGAGCTATAGAAAATATTTATTATTGGGATTTTTCTCTGCACAAAAATTATTTACTAGTTGTAAACTTCTTCAGTTAATACTGCCACATCAAATATTCTCTTAAGCATGAAATCTCAGGAGAGCAGGAGGAAGATTCTGTTTTGCAACATTACAGCCCTTTCAGCCTGTCCTCTTCATGAGCTATAAGTGTCTGAAAGGGAAAGACCACTCTGATTGTCACTTGCTGTCCTCCCTCCTTGTGCAGTTTCAGGGGTTTTTCCCTTCACAAGAACAGGGCTGGCTTCTGTTTTAAAGTAGAACACAAGGTATCTGTGGTCCTTAATTCCTTTAGTGCTGTACAAGTTGAAGGAAAGCAGCTTTTGTGTAGGCAAAGCCCTGATTCTTTTAAAGTAAAGCATCTATTGCTCTCTCAGGGAGGGAATGTTCACTTGATGTCTGAACTGACTGCTAGACTAGTCCACATACAGTTTCATCAGTCTTGGAGCTACTCTGTAGCTTTCAAGCAAAGAAAATAATGTTAGAGGTAGGAAAAATATACTTCATTTATCTGAGAGATTTTGAATTAGGTTTCCTGGTGTTCATAGAATCATTCAGCAGCCAAGCCATCCCAGGCGATTTTCATTCTTTAATGAAAACTGAAAGAGCACAAAATGCTGTGCAATCAAAATGTCATTTCTGTAATTAAAAATTGTAAACTAGTTGGGTTTTTTTATGAAACCATTACCACCAGCTAGGTCATCTTCATGTTTTCACTCTGTCTAACCTATTTGGTTTTCAAAGTCCAGGTCTCAGATGAAGCAACCAGCTGTTTCATTTTGGAAGAAGACTCAGGGAGGATGTTAACAGGGCTAAATCCTGAAATTAGTACAAGATTTAGAGTTTTTACTCAGGCAGTAGTTCTGTTGATTTCACCAAGAATTGGCTAGCGTGGTAAATGACTTAAGACCCAAAAACAGCCCATGGAGCTTGGCTCAGGAAGAGTTTGGGTTGACTAAATACCAAGGAACAATTGTGAAAAATATGAAGATTTTGTTCCTATGCAGTTCTCAAAATTGATAGGAAATTACTTTAACAAAACATTTTTGTCCTTATTTGCCTCTGGTTAAAGCCATCAGTATGCTCAGTGCTTTGTAAGAGATGGAGTGCAGATAGTCTTCTAAGGTTACAGAATTGACCTCAAATTGTTCTAGGGCAGGTTTAGATTGGATATTGGAAAAAAAAATTATTCACTGAAGGGGTGAAGCACTCTAACAGGCTGCCTGAGGAAGTGGTGGAATCACCATCCCTGAAAGTGTTTGTAAACATGTGGATGTGGCACTTAGGGACATGGCTTAGCAGTAAACATGGAGGTGCTGGGTGAAAGGTTGGACTCTGTGGTCTTAGAGGCCATTTTCAGCCTTAACAATTCTATGTTTCTACAGTTCGTAGCTCTGCCCATCTTAACTTTTTTTCCCAGAGCGAGGTTTGCCTTACTCAACCCTGATTCCTGTTACCAGTCTGTCCTGCAGTGGTCTCTCAAATCCAGTGTGCAGCAGCTGGGATGACCAGCTCTGCCTCCCAGTTTCCATGAGCCCGGTTAACACATCCCTTCTCTTCACCTGTCTACTGACTCCAGCTGGGGGAAGGTTCCTGTTTGTTCCTGGCATTGGCCAGGGGGTGAGCAGTGGGGAGTAGGAAGCCCCTCCATCTTTGTGTGTTCCTTGCAGCAGCGATAGAGAGCCCAGGCAATCCCCGGGCACCCCTTTGCTGTCCTTTTCCATGGAGCTTGACAGCACGACAAGCAAAGCGGTGACGTTCTCCCAGCTCCATGGAGTCAGGTCAGCACACCAGCCTGTCATAATGTGTGTCATACTTTGTTGCTGGTGCAAGTCCCCAGCAAATTATTAACTTCCACCCTCAGGGAGGAAGTGGTGTGAGTCAGAAAGGATGGTGCTGAGGTCCATCCTCTCGGAGCAGTGTCTTGCGTTCCACCTCTTGCATCGCTCCGTGCCCACGCTTGCAATTCAGTTCTAATAATATTAGGAGTGAACATGTCATGCGTGTTACTCAATGAATTAGTCACTAGGAGCGCTTTCACATGAAGGATTTCAGAAAAGAGAGCCAGTGACAGTAAAAGGAAACATCAATCATACTTTGGTGGTAAGTTTCTAGAGGTACTGTACAATATGTCCCAGCTGACTTCATCGCTTTGCCTCCCTCGCAGGGAGGACATAATGGGCTTGGGGTTTTTATACCTCCTGTGAATCTAATAATACTACTGACTGTCTCTTATGTTTTTCGTGGGTTTTTGTTTTTCTTTTTTTTTTTTTTTAACAGGAAATTCCAATGAACTTTGTTGATCCAAAGGAATATGATATTCCAGGCTTAGTGCGTAAGAATCGCTACAAAACGATTCTCCCAAGTAAGTTTCTGCTTTTTAAGTCACTGAGGCAGGGTGGTTTATTCCACATGCTGGAGGGCTTTGCATTTTCCTTTCCAGAGTGCATGAAGCGTACTGTCACCACAATGTATTGTCCAAAAGCCATGTCTATGGAGCAGCAGCATGGCTTCAAAGCATAAATCAAATTTCCAAAGAGGTGCAGAGCATGAAGAACCGAAATGCTGCTGATTCTCAGGGAAAAGTATTTTTTTTTAGTTATTAGAATTGCATCATTTGGTGCTGCTTAAAAGTTGTATCCAAGAAGTTGGTTTATTAAGATGTTACTTAGTGATTTCTTTGATTAAATTTATTTTTGAAAGACCAAATTCTAGCAAAGTTATTTTCCTGACTGATTTTTTTTAAATGCAGACTGAGAATATTAGGAACCAGCCTGATGGCATTAAGATGACACAGAAAAGTGTTTTTCTTTTCTATTACACTAGTTTTATTTGTAGACAGGAGTAGGAGTTTTGAAAAACATTTTGGTACAAATTTTTACAAGTGTCATCATTTCCCCCCCTCTCATACTTTAAGATACTTTGAAAAGTGATACAATTGGATGCCATGCTTTTTTTTTCACTAAGATGTTGTTGTAAGATGTTACCACCATCCACAGTAGTCTTTTGCAAAATCCAAAAGGTTTAATGTCAGGTTAGCAAATATTAGTGCAGTGAAGTCAAAAATGTCCTCAGCTATACCTAATGGTCAATGAATATGGATTTGAAATGGTTTCAAAAAATATTTTTTTAATGTCTTCAAACTCCAGCAACTGCAGCCTGATGTGTGCAACTCTTTTGATGACTTTGTACTCTTTCTCAGATCAGAAGCGTAAAAGCATTTAACACCTTTCATTATTGCTAAAGGCTGAGGTGATTTGTTCAAGTATTAATTCACTGGTTTTGCTGGAATGGGAAGATTGCAAAAGTGGATATTGATTTCAGATGCCCAAGGTGCCGGATCTCTAAGTGATCTGTGCATTCTGAATGTGGTATCTCCTCATCTCAGCCATATGGGTATCTGCCAGCAGCCACTGTTGTAACTTTGACCTCTTCATCTCAGATAACTGTTTTCTACCCAATCATCTCTCTAAAGGTTAACAGCTTTATTCTGGCCTTATTGTGATCTGAGGGGTTTTTTTCTAAATGAACTTTTAGCAACTTTGTCCCTGACTGTGGCCACAGGATGGCTTGATATTGCTGAGGAAAGGAGAGGGCTGAATGCTCACTCTTAACACTGCCTCCATTTCACAGGGCTTGGTGCTGGCAGTAAAGAGGGGTAGCAAGGAGACCTAAACATTCTCTTTATGCTTCAAAACCAAAGATCTCAGTAAACATCAATCTGGTCTCTCTGAGGACAGCATTTCATGCTGAGTCTGTGTTTGTACTACTGTAAAAATCACTGTGAGCTTAGTCCTTAATATGATATTGGGGTAAAGCACCATTTTTGCATAAATTTTATTTTATTTTGCTTTCTAAGCCCGCTGAAGTTTTTAATGAAAAAGGCACTTGTTGTTTGTTTTTAATATTATCTTGGTCATATGCACTGTTGCTGTTCGCTGAAGCCTCTGTCAGGAGGATGTTTCTTGTCAATGGTAACAAACTGGGTAGCACTGGTCAAAGTGGATGAACTGTGTCTGTTCCCATTAAATTCAGTGAAACAGCCATTGACTTCAGTGGGAATTGGACTGAACTTAAGTGGAATAATGTTTTCTTTTGTCATCTTATTAGAACAAGAATAATGCTTCATAAACAACCTCAGTGAAGGAGACTCAAGTACTGAAGAGACTTAAAATGCAAGAGACTGTTAATATTCTTTAATTTCTCTATAACTGTTATATTTGTTAATAGCACATCTTGGAGTTCTGTTCATTGCAAGATGAAACAGGGAAGGAATTATTGTCATCTGGCTTGCCTGGGTGCAAGAATTGCATGTTTATCTTTTGGTAGAAAAGCTCTTTGCCGTCATTTCACAAACAATAATTTAATGTCTTTGAAGCCAGAATGAGTCTGTTGACCTAACCGATTGAGAAATAATTTCCTGGAGCAGAAAACTGCTTTTCCAGAGTAATGCTAAGACACTGACTCTGCAACTGGACCAGTTAAGGCAGGCTTCAGAGAGTGGGTGAATTGTCAGAAGGCTGCAAATTACCCTGACCCTCCTTTCCCTTTTCTAATGGTCTTTACATGGGGGTTTTCCACGGCCACTCACATCTGCTGTGATGGCCATGAATGCATGTAAATGTCTTCCTGTACTAAATAAACTTGTGTGTGTTTCCTCTGAACAACTGATAAACTATTCCTTATCTCTGTACACCTTTCAGATCCTCACAGCAGAGTGTGCCTTACCTCAGCTGATCAGGACGACCCCCTCAGCTCTTACATCAATGCTAACTACATCAGGGTAAGAGCTCCCTAGCCCAGTGTGTCTGCCCAGCCTCTATCAGCCACTGTTAATGTAAACAGAATTGCAACATACACTGGCTTTTAAAGGCATCCTAGCTGATCTGATTGCTCTTCTCTCCTGCTTACATTGGCTGAAACCCAAATCTCAAAGTGTACCTGTACAGATTCAGACCAGACAGAAACATACTTCTGCAGTTCTTGATGCAAAATTCCTTGTCAGCTGGCCTAAGTAAGACACTGGATAATCAGCCTGAGTAAGGCTCATGACCTAGCCAGAGTCACCTCGAGGCTGTTGGACACTCTTTGCTAGAATTGTGTGAGTCCATACTGCGCCTTTGCTCCGTGTGCACGTCTGCAGGAGGGAGCTAGAGAGGAGAGCTGGTGCCACAGGGTCAGCATTTCATCCAGGATAGCTCTCTGGTTTTTTTAAGAATAAACCTTCAAGGTTATGGTGGATATCCCTGTTAAAACTGATCTCTTGTTCTTTTGTTGGCAGGGCTATGGAGGAGAGGAAAAGGTGTATATTGCTACTCAGGGACCGATAGTTAATACTGTCACTGACTTCTGGAGAATGGTGTGGCAGGAGCGTTCTCCCATCATTGTCATGATTACCAATATAGAAGAGATGAATGAGGTAATGTTGTTACATCCAGTCTATATTTTTATCTGCACTCCAGCAGATATTTTCAGCATAGACACTAAGACAGCAAACAGAGTTAGTTCAGTGGCCTGTGCAATCAGAGGCAGCATTAAATTCTTCAGGCTCAGAGAAGACGTGGGCTTCTCTTTCAATTCGGTTTACTGTAAGTTCTGTTCTGCTGTCTGACTTCTCCTACTGTTGGTTTTGCCATTTTCCTCTCCCAGCTGACCTGAAACCCCTCCTTACCCAGCTCTGTTTGCAGGCAGCCTTTGAAGTTCTTCCTAAAGGAATCAAAAGCAATATACCCCATAACTGCTAAGGTTAAATATCTTTAATCAGTAGAGTTGTTGCTGCTTTGTCGTACATTTATTATGATTTGATGTCTATATGCACATTTCATTGAGGAAGTACCTGATTTCTGTTTGATAATCAACAACTAGAACCAACTTGGATATTGAGGACCTTCCCTTGAATATATCTACTGAATGCTTATGAAATACTGAAATTAAGATGCTAAAATTTTCTATCTGCCACCTACTTACATAAATTAAACTGTAGTGATGTTTGTGCTAATCCACCTGAAGTGAATTCTTTTTTTTTTCTTTTTTTTTTTTTTTTTTCAGTTTATAATACTGCAGCTCTCCAGCTGTTCATTACTTACCTGCTGAAATCTTACCCCCATAGCAGAGTTGCAAGAACTTTGTGCCTGGGCTTCAGCTCACAGACAGCTGGCTGGGCTCACATCTGCCTTTACTGGCAGTGTAAGGTGTGAGAAAGTGGTCTGGGCATGTGTTGGGCTCTGCATTCTCCCTCACCACTAAGCAGCAAGGTTGAGTGGAGATATCCAAATGCTGTTTCTTAAGCTGCAGCAGCAGTGTATGTCAGGCTTGTCCTTGAGAATAGGTTAGTAATTTAGGTTAGAGCTTAGAAGCCAAAGAATATGGACATACATTCAAGCATACAGATGGAGTTGTAATGGTTTATCTGCTAGCTGGAAGCTTAGTGGCCATAATCATGCATGTGCACAAACCTGTAGCTTTTCATAGTTATAAGGTAAAGAAATTAACCTTCAGCTTCCTTGAAAAAAAAGACATGGACAAGACTGATGCAGAATTATCACACTCTGCAAGTTAAAGACGGTCAGTTATTACAGCTGGCTCATTGGACATGTCCTGTCAAGGCATTGCTGATGCACAACAACAGAGCATGTTGCTGATCTGAATGCTTTGTTTTCACTCATGTTTTAAACTTGCACCTGCCTGTATCAGAGCAGCAGCACTGAAGCAATAACTTGCTCATTAATCAAAGTTGCCAGTTTCTGGCACATAGAATATTATAATGTCATGACAGAGTCAGTTCATCGGAATCTTTTGAGGGCTTTGAGGTTTAATGAAGTTGCAGAGGAAATGTTGGTCCTGAATGACACATCTGATGATATGTTCTTCCACTATAGTTTTCATAAGATTGTATAACAGGAAGGCAAAATAACCTTTATGTCTGGATTGCCTCTTACCTGCACTGACCAAGTGTTTCACCTCTCTTACTAGTCAGGAGAAGCAGTGCACTGCAGTGCTGATGCACTATAGGACTGGAGCTTGCTACAGCCTGTGGATCACAACAGAGCTGCTAAATCTTTCCTGATACATCTTCTGTCAAAAAATGTAATGGTGTCAGCAATCTCAGCCATAAATGCAGGGTCCCTTCACATAAATGTCTTCTCTACTCACTCCATTTATCTGCAACACTTCTATTGATAGTTGGATAACAGGACTCAAAGTACAAAGATTCAAACCTAAAAGTTTTGTTCAGCAGTGATGCTAGTAAGAGAGGCTTTGTGCTCCTCCTCAGTGCAATGACTTCACTAATGTATTAAAAGCTCTGCACCTCAGCCCTCTATCACTCTAATCTGAACTGACAGACAGCCCACAGAAATGAGTGGGCAATCTTTACTCCACTCCTTTAAGCAGAGCAATGTCTGTGCTATTGATAGCTGGTAGTGCTCTTGACAGTTTTTGGAGTGGATTCTGCATTTTATGAGTAGAGGAACAAAAAACACAATCTGCATAAATAACTTTACAGAGACACAGTGGGCCACACTCCCAGTGGGTTATTAACTGATGTACTGTGCAGATGGAACAACACTGATTCTCCCACACAAAATTTTGACTCAGTAACTTTGCAAGGTACTTTTCTGTTGTTAGTCTTTCTCCTTAAGTGAAATTATGTTTGGTGGGGGAGAGCAAAATGATTCAACTTGTTTCCTTCAAGATTGTGTACAGCTGTGTAAAAGAGGAATCTTACAAGCATCATCTTTACTGAGGTTTGTTGAATAGCAGATACGTACTCCCCTGTGATAATGAAATAGCTTCTGGCATTATCACAAGGGAGCCTTTTCTCAGACTCTGCCTCATTCACGTCATTCCTTGTCCATGAACTAATTTGTGCACCATCTTGAAATGCCTGTCTCTGCCTTTGCATATTGATTAACTTAGAGAAACTAAAAACAAAAGCGCAGTCTTTTTTAGCCTTCCTTCCAGGACCAGAGTGCTTACAAATTTTAGCTGGCTCATCTCTAGTGTATCAGTACCAAAAAGTAGATCTGCAAATGGACTGTAGTTTCTGTGTTTCTAAGTGTCAGGTAGTGCTGGCTGCTTCTCTTACTGGTTTTTGGTGAAATCAAATGTAGTAGTCCAATCTCTCTCACAGCTACTGCTGCCTTTTACTTCCCTAGCTTTGAGAGATTCTCACTGACAATTTTAAGTGGATTTTGGCATATAATCTATTTCCCCAAACATCCCCAGTCATGTTATTTTGTGCAAAAACATATGCAAATGATCATTTTATATTCAGAGAGCTTTGAGCCTTTATAAAAAATAGAAAGGCTGTATTTTGTGTTTCTACATCAGTATATATGCAGCACAGATATATTGGTAACTAGTGTATATTATACTAATCATTATTATCTTAAGAAACGGATTAATTTAAAAACACAAGCACATTGCCACCAGCCTCTCTAATGAACCTTCAAAATGCACATCAGTTGCATAAAGATAAATAAGGATGTGTGTATTTAAAAGCATTGGTTAGTAATTACTTGATTTGTGCATTTTTAATCAAGCAATCAGGCTATTATGGATGCAGCAAAAATCAGCTGAAATGTGGTCCCTGTTTAGCGAGTGAAAGCTTGTACTGATTATAGAAACAAAATTTATTCATATTCATCATGCATGTGCTATATTCACTTCCAGGAGAGGAAAAAAAAGAGCCTCCCTTGATACCTGCTTAACTGGATTTGTTTTATATTGCACACAGAAATGCACAGAATATTGGCCAGAGGATCAGGTCACCTATGAAGGAATAGAAATCACAGTTAACAGAGTCATACAAGCAGACGATTACCGTTTAAGGCTCATCACCCTAAAGGTAAATCGTTCCAATGTACTTACTGTAGCTTAGCTGTGTAAATCTATAAATGCAGATGTTCAGGGGGAGTTGTGTAGAAAGCTTCTGCACAGTGCACTGCTGTACAAACACCACTTTTCATTAGTGAAGTCGGCGTAGCTTTGCCCAGCTCACCAGCATGAAGGTTGCAGGAAAAAAAGCAGTCAGAGGTTTAGGCTGCATGTATGCAGTCTGAAAGCCACCAGGCCAGTTGTAGTAGTGTGGGGTTCACTGGGTAAGAAACCAGTGACTCATTCTGTGCCTTTGTCCTCTGGGTTCATTGATCATTTAGAATGAAATGTCAGCTCGCAGAGAGCTTCTTACTTTGCAAGTGTAGTTTTATATACCAGTAACCATTCTATAATCTTGTGGATAGAAAGTTTTAGCAGTGGTTTAATTTTTTAAGTACTTAGATTCTACTTAATCTAAAGTACCAGAGTCCTATTTTACAACTCTTTTCACTGCTAGGTTCTAGAATATCAAGCTACATGTTTTGGTAGCAGTCTGTTTACATAAACTTCATACATCTTTCATCTGCCAGATCTACCCCGACCTCAGTATAATGTGACAATTTTTTTCCGAGCTGGAAAAACTCCCCTTTTATCCAACCAGTTTCAAGTCTCTTCAGCCATATGCTAATGAGCAGAAAGCCAGCATATGACATCCCATGTCTGGATTCAGAGTGTAGAAAGTCTGTCACTCATGCTTTTGGCAAAGGCAGCAAGGAGAAAATCACACTTCCTGAGAAGTGGGATGTGAAGAATATTTACATGTTGCAGACTTGCAGCTCATCTGGTTTTGCTTTTCAGTTAGACAATGGGTTTTTTTTCAGTACTGGTGGGTCAATGTCTCTTTCCTCCACTCCTAAATGTCAGGATGTGAACTGCTGAGTTCTAGAGCTGAAATAAAGATTCCATTTAAGTTACCATTCCCTAGAGCTGTGCATTTGTCATTTAATGGCAATAGTGGAGCAGCAGCTCTGAACCTTGAATGCATTAAGTGACTTGGTAGTGAAAACTGGAAAAGCCATGAGTTGACTTCAGTTTGCCCTTAAACAGGAGTGTTCAGAAATACGTGGTTTATGCTTTACAGAGTGGACTGACATTTTTCTCTCAGTGTAGGGAACAAGGTTTTTCAGGTTTGGGGAATTTAGAAAAAGCTCAGGCTATAGGCAAGGCTTGTTTTCCTTTCTCAGAGGAAGCTGCCAGTGTCTAGCCACTGAGTCATGAGCTCAACTACAGCACACATGATGGTAGACTTCAAACCATCAATTAAATTTTGCTTCCTCCTAGCTGTTCTCAAGTCTTCTCAGTCTCAAGGAACAATCAATAGAGAATATTTTGTTCAAGTCAAAGCAGAAGTGTACAGAACCACAGAAGTCAGGGTTCTCCAAGCAGAAGCATAATGCTTTTAACACAGTAGACACAACTCAAAGCATCCAGAGTTCATCACTAGAACTTTGTCTGTTTTCTGTTGCTGTCAACCAAATGACTTATGTAGTGATTCATGTTTTTCTTCAGATGACTTTTACTTTTCTCCCAGTCTTATTGACAACACTTTTACTATAATTTTTCACAACTGAGTTAAGAATTGGGTGTTCATAACTTCTGTGACTCACACACAGTCACACATTCAAAAGCAACCGTGTTTCAGAGCAGTGTTGATCAGATTTACTCTAGTGAGCTGGAGTGCTATTCATGATAACTAGTTGAGCTCTCTTAAAGTATTTTCTCCCTAGCATAAATACCCTAAGGCCAGACTCTGTGCTATGATAGTAAGGCTCTCTTTTCCTGAAGCGAGCTAGACACAGCCTGAAGGATCCTGTGGCTATGCTTCAGTGAGCACCTTAAACCCAGTGTAAGATGGACCAGGATCTCAGTAAAGCCGAGCCTCCTTTTGTCCAGCTCTCTTGTTAAACCCTTGTGCTGTCTCCCATGTGCCCTCACAAGTGTTTGTGAATGGGTTCCAAGCCAAAGGGAGAAACTAATTGATCCATCTGAAAATTAATCCACCTCAAGAAAGGAATAAGATTTAATGTGATTGCTTTCCCAGTCTAGTTCACTGTGAAGCTGTGCAAAAGCTCTGTCGTCCAAAGAGAAGGATAGAAAATGCACAACCACAGAGCACTCTTCGCATCCAGTGACTGACAAGCATAGGGAGGGACTTGGGAGTATACATGACAGAAACTATTTTCAGGTTTTTGTGTCTTGTTCTTTAGAAGGAGTTATATTTGTCTTTTTTTTCTCCCTCTTCCACTCAGCCAGCCATGTGTTGAAGGGAGGGTTGTGGAAGCTAACACTTCTGTTCTTGGACCTTTTGCAAACATTTACTTTGCCCTGTGCCAGCTGGCTTGTGTAATGGCTGCAAGGGTAAGGCCAGTTCCCTGGGCACCCTGTTACTATTTTCACCTTTAGAAATCAGACAGAAGGATATCACTTTGAACACACAAATTCAGAAGCTCACAGTGATGCTTGGCCCTCCGAAAAGGAAACAGCACATTTGCTATATTCATAACTGTGCTGAGGCAGAGAATCAGAATTTGTGATCTCCAGAGACCTGGACTGCAGCTAGATACAGTGCCCACCTTCCATACTGCCTCTGAAATTCTCACCATGTCTAAGGGAAGAGTAGAATTGACAGGAGACCGATATAAGTCTGTCTGTCAGAAGAGATAGAAAAATAAGCTCCCATCTCTTTCCCTCATCTATTTATCTAGCTATCACAGACAGAGATATGGCTCCTGGCTCTCTGTCTGTCAAATACGTTATGAAAGCAATTATGTCACAAGCACAGCTCTGGCTTTGCTGAATGAATCTGTCAAGAGGGAACAGACTGCCTGGAGTGTTTTGCACACAGCTCTTGGCACTAAAAGAGCAGAATACTTTGCAGGAGGAGGAATTTTTTGGTGTGTGGTGGGTTTTTTTGCTTGGTTTTTTTGTTGTTGTTGTTTTTCTGTAATGCAGTTTACTGAAGTGTAGTCATGTTATTTGAAGTCCAGATTTCTGTGTTGGGTGGCTTCCCATCTGGATTTCTGTTGCATTTAGCATTCACATAATGGTTGGGGTTGGAAGGGACCACTGGAGATCATCTGGTCCAACCCACCTGCTAAAGGAAGTTCCCCTAAAGCAGGTTGCTTGTGTCCAGGTGAGTTTTAAATATCCCAGAGAAAGAGACTCCACAGACTCTCTGGGCAGCCTGTTACAGTGCTCTGTCACCCGCAAAAAATTTTTCCTCATATCCAGATGAACTTTCTGTATTTCACTTTGAGCCCATTGCCCCTGTCCTGTAGCCGAGCACTACTGAAAAGAGCCTTGACCCAACCTCTTGACACCCCTCCTTTAGATACTTACAGATTTTGATAAGGTCCCCTCTCAGTTCTCTCTCCTCCAAGCTAAATAGGCCCAGCTCCCTCTAAGTGAGGTGCTCCAATACCCTAATCATCTTCATGGCCCTCCACTGGGCCCTCCCCAGCAGTGCCTTGTCTCTCTTGAGCTGAGGAGCTTGAGAATTGGACACAGCAGTCTAGGTGAGGCCTCTGTGGGGCTGAGTAGAGAGGCAGGATCACTGCTCACAACCTGATGACTGTGCTTTTCTTGATGCACCACGAGACATCATTGGCCTCCTTGGCCACAAGGGTACTGCTGGCTCAAGGGCAGCTTGTTGTCCACCAGGTCCTTCTCCATAAGGCTGCTTTCCAGCTGGTCAGCCCTCAGACTGTACTGGTGCCTGAGGTTATTCTTCTACACATGCAGGACCCTGCACTTGTCTGTGTTGATCTTCATCAGTTCCTCTCTGTCCAGCTCTCCAGCCTGCCCACGTCTCGTGGAATGGCAGCACAGCTTTCTGGTGTGTCAGCTACTCCTCCTAGTTTTGTATCCTCATCAAAAAATGTGCTGAGGGTACTCTCTGCCCCTTCATCCAGGTCATTGATGAGTAAATTGAGCAGTTCTGAACCCAGTACTGGTCCCAGGGGAAGGCCACTGGCTATGGGCCTTCAACTGGACTCTGCTGATCACAGCCCTCTGAACCCATTCAGCCAGTTCTCAACCCATCTCATTGTTCACTCATCTAACCTATGCTTCCTGAGCTTACCTCATGAAGATGTTATGGGAGACAGGGTCAAAAGGCAAATGGACAATATTCCTGCTCTCTTGTCATCCACCCAGCCAGTCATATCATCATAGGAACCCTTCAGACTGGTCAAGCATGATTTCCCCTGATAAATCCATGCTGAATACTCCAGATAACCACCTCCTCCTCCACATGTTTAGAGGTGATATGCAGGGTGAACTACTTAATTGCCTTTCCAGGGATGGAACTGAGGCTGACCGGTGTGTAGCCCCCTGGGTCCTCCCTCTTGCTGTCTTTTTGAAGTCTGGAATGGCTTTGGCTTTCCTTTAGTCTTCAGGTACCTCTCCTGTTCTCCATGATCTTTTCAAGATGATGGAGAGTGACTTAGCAGTAATGTCTGCCCACTCCCTCAGCACTCATGGGTAGATCCCATTGAGGCCCATGGATTTGTGGGTGTCAGGTTTACCTAAATGCTTTCTAACCCAATACTCATCAACCAAAGGAAAGCTGTCTTATTCTCCAGAATTTCTTGCCTTCAAGGTCTTGATTCCTGAGGGCCAGCACTGGATGTGAAGACTGAAACAAAGAAGGCATTCAGTTACTCTGCCTTCTCTGGATCCTCTACCACCAGGGCTCCCACCTCATCCAGCAGCAGTCCTACATTTTCCTCGCTCTTCCTTTTGCTAGTGATGCAACTGAAGAAACCCTTCTTGTTGTCCTTGATATCCCTTGCCAGATTTAGTTCCAAATGGGCCTTAACCTTTCTTGTCACATCTCTGCATACTTTGACAACATTCCTATATTACTCCCAAGTGCCCTGTCCCTTTTTCCATATTCCATAAATTTCCTTCTTGGTTGTTTTGGGGTTGTTTTGGTTTTGTTGTTTTGTTTTGGGGGGGTTGTTTGTTTGTTTGGGGTGGTTTTGGTTTTTGGTTTTGGTTTTTTGTTTGTTTTTTTTTTTTGCCAGAAGCTTCTTGCTCATCAATGCATGGCTCATGCCCTCTTTGCATGATTTCTTACCCAGAGGGATGCACTGAAATTGAGCTTGGAGGAAGTGATGCTTGAATATTAATAAGCTGTCTTGGATCCCCTGTCTTCTAGGGCCCTAACTCAAGGGATTCCTGCAATTGAGTCCTTGAAGGAATCAGTTATGTTTTCCAAAGTTCAGGCTTGTAATCCTACTTACTGCCCTTGCTCCTTCCACGTAGGATCCTCTCCCATCTTTTGGTCATGCAGCCAAGGCTGCCCCCAACCTTCACGTGCCCAATTATGTACTTAATACAAGGTCACCTCTCCTCGTTGTCTCCTCCACCACCTGTGTATAAAAGATCTCAGTTCTCTGCAGCAAACTCCTGGACTCTGTGTGCCCAGCTGTGTTGTCTTTCCAGCAGATTGATTTAATCCCCTCAGTCTTAAAGGGAAGGCCACGTTTCAGTATCAATTTACAACAAGAAGTTCTTGTAAAACTTTTGTGGTGTTTGTCTTGACTGGATTGCAGAAAGGAGAAGAAGTCAGAAACCTGAAACATTACTGGTACACGTCTTGGCCAGACCAGAAGACACCAGACCAGGCCCCTCCTCTGTTACAGCTAGTACTGGAAGTGGAAGAGGCCATGCAGAGTGCAGAGGAGAAGAATGCCCCAGTGATTGTTCACTGCAGGTAAATAAACGTTGTGTCTGAATTCCTAGGGCTTCTTTGCATACAGTGACACAGTGCAGACACTGCCCGTCAGTCACACATGTGAAATCCTGCCCAACTGCTTCTGAAATATGCTCAGAATTTCAAAGCTTTAATGACAATGATTTTCTGTTATCATGTGTTGCATTCAGATGCAGACGGAGTTGAACACAGAAGCTGGCAGTGGCTCAGTTACTTGTAATAATAATTTCATTCCATAATTTGCCTTACCAGTAATATATGCCTTTAATTATCTTTTAAGGGCCAGGTTAGCAAAGATTAACATACTTAAGGTGAAACTGAGTAGAAAGACACATGTAAGCAGACAAGTAATAGCATTCAACTTTAAGCATCAAACCCCCCTGTTTTGTAGATTCTCTCTTTGCTTTTTTAATCATTATTAGGCCAAAGACAATAATTTAAATACAACACATAAATGAAAGAGTGGCAAAGCTGATTACAGCAAGTACTGATAAATAGTCAGGAAACGTATGCATAACTGGTAGTAAAACTGAAGAATCAGAAAAAATCCCTGGCAAAGATGAAAACTTTTATGGAAGGAGCAAAATCTTTACAGTGGTTTGATGCCTGATGAGAAAATTGTAATTATCAATCAGAGCAGAATAAAAATAGATGAGGATTGAAATTTCCCTTCTGTCCTCAGAAAGAAGTGGGATGATGTACTTATCATTTGTAGACATAATGAAGTATGTTCTTTTGCGCTGCTAACTAGGGAGCGTGTTAAGCTTCAGCAACCACTATTAAATCAGATATGCTAGTTGATTTTCATCCAAGAGTGTTTTAAAAAAGTTCACACACCCTGAAGCATTAAAGTTTAGTATAGATGAATTACAGTTCTTGGAAAATTGGAGAAGTTCCAGAGGTCTAAAAGGAAGCCGTGTTTTGCCAGTGTTTAGAAAGGTTAAATGTAATTACTTGGAAACTACAGTCTGTCCTCAAAACAGTTGTTCCAGGTAAATAGCAGAAAGACTGATAAGAGCTGCAGTTTATCTCGCCAGGGTAATGTTCCATAATTTCAATAACATACATTTTGCCAAATTTATTTTTGTACGGAATTTTGCTTAATTTTGCATAATGTTTTCTAGGAAACAGCAGATGGTTGCTCTCCAAAAGCCATAGTAAATGGATATTATACAATGAGAATGTTTTTAAAGAGCCTCTTGGCAGAAATGGTTGGTAGCCTGGTGTCATCGAAGATCTGACTATAAGCTAATATGGAGCAATCACTATTAAAATGCTTGTGTGATACCACATGTCCAGTTTTTCTGCCTATATTTTAAAACAGATGTGGAAAAATCTGGGAGAGTTCAGATGAAAATAAGAAATGGTTTGTAAGGAGGTCCTCTTTGTCCATAGAAATTAGTGATTCTATAGGAACTCCTTGAAGAACTGTGGTATCTGCTGCTGGTTACCACCTCACTCTTGCTTTGCATATTTGTTCTGTCCTCTTGTATGGTGTAATCCCCATGGCACAGTAATAATTTGGGGAGAAATGGGGCATTTTTTTGGAAGAAAAACACTAAGAGATACGGTGATAGGACTACGAAGCATTCTGTGTGGACAATGTGCCACCCAACACTGCCTCAGCCACTGACAGACCTGCAGCTTGTCCTGGGACAAGGGCCTGTTTCCTTTATCTAAAAATGGGTGTTGTTCCCTCCCTTTGCAAAACACTGAGGTGTCTGGACAGTAAGCATTTATCACAAGCCATGTGCTGTGGTCTGTTTGGTTATGGCCAAGAGGAAGACGAAGGACTCGTGGGCAGATGTGAACTGTGAACTCCAGTGTTGCTCGAACGTTTGTTGCCAGTGATTTTGCATTACGATTTTCTCACAATGTAAATGAAAGCAGGATTTGCTGTAGTTGTGTCAAGTGATTATTCCTGAGTATGCTCACTTAATTATTTCATGCATAAGAAGGGCTTCCAGCATTTGCTGGTAGTTTGTTAGGTGATGAGAAGAATTCACAGCTTCTGTAGCACTGTGCCTTTGAAAATAAACTCAATTTTGGTCACTAACTAAGGACTGTATCATAAACAAAAGAGTTCAGGAAAAATTAAAGAGTCTTTTTGATAGTGAATTTGTTGTATTCTGCTGTAATTCAAATTACTAGATTGTACATCTGATCAGAAAATGGCATCAAACATACTATACTGCTGTTAGCTTTAATTATTTAACCAAGGGTTGGGGAGTTTTTACTCTACCTGTGAATGAAAATAGCTTTCAAAGAAGCTGTTAGAATTAAGAATTTCAAAGCAAAGTTTGCCTTCAAAGCAAGGATTGCTGTCAAACCAAATCTTGATAAGAAATGCGGAAGCTTTTTTTCAATGGTTCAGTGAGAGGTTCAACAACACATTCAGTCAATGAGTCTCCAATAGTCCATTTTTAGCACTGTATCTGCAATGCTCACCCTTTTGCTGTGAGTGGCTCACACTTAATCCTGTCAGCCAGCGAAGCTGGTATCTTTTCCTAGTTATGACTTTCCATCTGGAAGCACCCAGCTGGCAAAGGTCGGAGGGGCAAAAGGGATGATGGGGTCTGCAGCAGTCGCTTGACAAGAAAGTTCTAAAATTCTTCTGACATCTCCACTGCCTCTCTCTGCTCTTCCCTTCCTTAGTGCAGGCATCGGGAGGACTGGCTGCTTTATTGCCACAAGTGTCTGCTGTAAACAGCTGAAGAACGAGGGCATAGTTGACATTTTGCGAACAGCCTGCCAGTTACGGTTAGACAGGTAAGAAAGCCTGTTTCCTTCCCAGAAAAATGAAAAGAAGAAATGGTAATATTTCCCCTTATTTAAGGAGAAGCAAATGAGGAGAGGGGAAGAATAAACCTGAGTGGAGGCCAAGAGAGAATGTTTCTCTGACTTGTAGTCTTTGCCTGAGCAGTAAACGTTAATGAACAGCCCTGGAGCTGATTTGGGTTCACAGCTGGCATCCAAGTCTGCACAGCTGCCCATTTCCATTCAGCAAGGGGCAACCTTTTACCAGCAGAGGAGTCGGCCCCATGTTCATACAAAAGCAAAGGCTCAAAGATCTGCTGTACTCTCAGAGCCACAGATCATCACTTTCTTCCCAGAAGGAGTAATGAAAATTCATCTCATATACTGGAGCTGTGAGCCATAGTGGGAGAGACATTGCTTGGGGAAGGAGAGTGCACAACCTGGAGTGTTTACAGACATATGAAAGGAGCGGTGAAAATCTCCACAAATTCAATGGTTTCCAGTTAAGCATTTCTTAACACACCACCTTGAGTTTGATTATGAAGTAAACAGACTTGAATTTTGTACCAGAGATGTTATTTTTCCTCTCCCACTGGTTTCAAATGCCATCAAAACATGTCTCAGTGCTCTCTCTAATGATAATGATAAATGTAGTCGGGGGAAGAGATGTCACGAAAAACATACCAAAGATTTTTCTGAGGGAAAAAAAAGAACTTCAACCCCACGCTGAACTTTATTTCAGAGAAGAAATTATGCTCAGTGGGAGGCAAAAAATGAAATGCTTGCTGCCCTGCTGAGACTCTGATAGACAGGGACCTGCAGGGGCTTAGAGATTTGGCTATTTCAGTGGATTTTAGCCCAGACAAGGGAAGGTTTCTTGAGAAAAAGAAAACCAGAAAATGAATAGTGAGTGCTGATTATCCATGGTCCAGTTAAATATCTGTCTGGACGTGAAATATCTTGTCTCTGTGACTGATGATACACAGGAAAATCACCACACAAAGGAAGGCTGAGGGTGCCTACTTACCAATGTGTGTGATACAGCAGGCCAGTTGCAAGTACTAGCTTTGAAGGGAGGGGGAACTGGCAGTCACTTTAAGACTTTGAAGAAGGAAAATCATACTTAAAGGACACCATAGGGGGAAAGGAAGACTGCAGGAGCCTCTGTAGCTGCCATGTAACTCTCAGGAGTGGGATGGAATAGATAAAAGCCATTTAAATGTCATGGGGTAAAATACTCAAGATGGAAAGCAGATCACCATCCTTCCTACAGAAAAGCATGATTTCTTCAAGGACTGAAAAATAGGGCTTGTAGTCTCTTGGAAGTCATGCTGCCACCCACTCTTATTTTCACTAACTCCCCTCAAAATCTCCAGGAGACTTCAAAAGTAGCATGAGAGGTTGAGACAGTGTCCAAGCAGCTATAAGAGGGAAGATTGTGTCTCCCTCTCTTGCCTGATCTTTACTGTTGAGGATGGTAAAGAGTCACCAGGGACTTAGGGACAGAAGGCTGAATGCAGGCCAGAGTAGATGTCTGAAGGAATGCACCTCCCTGCTTTACACAGAAGTAGAAAGGTTGACATTAGCCCTGAGAACCACCTTTGAGGTTGCCATGGGTATGGAGAGAACAAAGGGTTTGGTTTTTTTCCCCTTCATTTCCTCACAAAGCCCTTAGAAAAGTTCTGTGCACTGGGCTTTGCATCAGTGGCCAACAGATGGTCCTAAAATAACCTAGTATGACTAAGGAGAGGAAGTAATCATTCCTGCATCCTTCCCACAGTGCTGAGAGACATTTGCTGTCATTGCCCACAATGCAACTCAGATTTCAAAGGTTTCTGTGGCAAATAGGGGTGAAAACATAATTCTGTGCCAAAGCCTGGACAGCAAGCACATGTCATGGTGTGCATATGTGAGGCAAGGGAGGAAGCCACCACATAGCAGGAAACTGGATAAAAAGGAAAATAATTTCCTGTGGTCTGAATCTCAATGACCACCCTGGTGCTTCTGTTGCTACGACTTCAGGGTGCAACCCCACTGTTAATGGAATTTTCTTGGGGAGAAATTGTCAGATATGACTAATGTTCCTTGTGTGTCACGGTCTGACATAGATCCATTTCAGTGCTGTGTGGAGCACAGAGGGACTCAGAAACAAATCAACTGTGAGCTTGTATTAAGTAGAGCAGATGGGGAGGAGATGCTCAGCTAGGAAGAATTTTTCTTTTTTTTTAGAAGTACCGTGTGTATTTCTCACCTTTGCTAAATGATGAGAGGTTGGAGAATAGGATCCTGTCCTTCCCTGCTCATTAAGTGTTATTTCAAGCACTTATTTCAAGCAGCTGCTTAACAAAATACATGCAAGGGGCTGAAGGACAAGGTTGTCTTTCCCTCTCATCTCCCCCTTACTGGTGTAGCTACTGTGTGACCCATAATGGTTAAGCTGGAGCCCACAGAAAAGGGCTGTCCCCAAGGAGGGTGCTAGCAGTCTGCTACCCATTTGGCTCAGAGGCAGCAACTTTTCATGGATGTCCTCTGGTGAGGTTTCTAAGGGAATGCACCACATATGCTCTTCCTCAGACTGACACAGTCTGGTTGGCTCCAGTCACCCATGGATTCCCATGTTCTTCAACTCCCCTTGTCATTTCAGCCTCTTCTCTGCCAGCATCTGTGCACCAGCACCAGTGCTGGCACAATTCTGTATACACTTTCTGTAAGCTTCAAACACAAGTTTTAATTGTCTTCATAACGGATTGTCAAGAGATCATATCACTTTCAGTGGGGTACTCTTAGCAAAATTTCAAAAGTTAGTAGAATCTGCTTAAAATGAACCACTTAATCCTGATTGGTTTTGTTTGTTTGTTTCCCCCTGAAGTGCTCATATGTTGGTTAATATGCTCTTTGCTGAAAAATACACAGGCTAATGACACATGGAAAATCAAACTACTTTTGCTCCTGCTTGCACTACCTTTCAGGTTTTCAGTTTTAAAGAGAGCTGTAAAAGCTGAAAAATAAGCTGAACCAAAACAGTTACTGTGCTGAGGGATATTTTGCTGTCAAGGTGTGCACAGCAGTCAACTCAGTTAAAAATCTGAATTGTCCTTTCTAAAGTAACATTGTGTGCTCCAAAATCCTGCTGGCCATCCCTGGTTCTCTGGTTAACTTACCAAAAGCTTGATGTGGAATGGCCCAGAAGAAAGAATCCTCCTTGCAGAATGGGAAAATTGCATCAGTTGTCTGGGCTGGCATGGCTCAGCCTGGCCTGGCTCTCTTTGGTTCCAAATTCAGTCCCTAGAGCAGCTGTGAAGTCTTGGATAAGCTGCCTCCCCTCTTTATTCCCCTGCCCCCATCTGTCTCTCCAGGGCTTTGGGGTGGGAATTACTTTTCACAGAAGGCTTCTTGGAGTACAGGTGCTCAGGTGATATGAGAGTAAATGATGATGGTGATGTCTTCCTGGAGGAGAGCCTCTGCCAAGGAAAATAAAGTAAAGCTCATTCCTGTTGTCACTACCTTCTGCTCCTTGCTTAGCAGAGACTTTCAAAATGGAGCTCAAGGTCAGACTTGAAGCTGGTTACAATCAAAGGGCACTTCTCACTCATTTGAGACAACTTTGGAATAGACTTTTGGTGTGGAGCACAATTTTCTCATGTGTTTGCAAGTAATAAGACTGCTGTTTCCCTCCCCTTTTCTTCTTGCCTTTCAGGGGAGGAATGATCCAGACTTGTGAACAGTATCAATTTGTGCATCATGTCATGAGCTTGTACGGAAAGCAGCTTTCTAGAGCAGCAGAAGAATAAGTGTTCATGGTATTCCTAAAGGCTAAAGCCAGGAGAACTTTTGACTGCGCTCAGACGTATTTCAGATCTGATAAGAGACACATGGTAACCTGGCTGTCTTAGCTGGAAAGATATTCTTTTACTTTGATATTGCTTTTATGCTCTTGTTTGCATTGACATTTAAGAGCTGAGGTACGCCTTGTCTTAAACATATGTGACAGGACATAATCTTCACCAAAAAAGGCTTATTTATACTGTAAATAATAATAGTAGCTTCATTTGTTACAAAAGCAAGAAAAGAAAAAAACAAAACAAAAAAAAAATCCACTGTCTTCAGTTTGCTATTTTTTAAAAGGTCATTGCTAATATATCCAAATACAGTGTGAAACTTTTTGAATTGTCATGCTGAAATGTGCCGTATGTTGACTAAGCTTGAAAGTAAATTTTTGCCTCTTTCTGATTGTTTTTATATATAAAATTACCGAATACTGTGTGTATCGTAAACCTTCTGAGCCTCTGCATTGAAAGACTCAAGTAGATTCGCATTGAGATGATGTTTCACACATCACGTTTGCTTGTTTAGTTTTTCTAAAGCAGTCCACTACCAGTGTTATCAGAACTAAGGGGGAACAATATTTCAATGACGTGAGTCAAATTCTTGCCTCGAATTCTTACCAGCAGTGTACCCCCCCATATCATGACAGCGGGGTGAATTTGAGTAGACATGAATCTGAACATAAATGCTTTGTGCTTTACCTTTTCTTTGTCAATATTTGGGCATCTTAGTCATCTGGCAAACAGATTGTATTTCTGCAAATAGTTTATATTTTTACACAGAATACGATTTCTCCTGAAATCTGAGATTCAAAATCAGGTGAGGAATTTTTTTAGCTTATCTTTATTAAAAATCTAATAATAAAATCACTTTTATTCTCTGAATTTATAATTGTTTCAAAGCTTTGAGGGTAACCATGTGTCCAGTGCCTATTAAAATTAATGCAAATCCTAAAGGCAGCTTAAAAAAAAATCAGTGTGAACTTGGTGGCTGCTTTGTGATAAATTTGCCCTCAAACCAAATTTAGACAATAATTAGCTCATTCTAACCACTGTTCCGGGCAACAGTGTTTCCTTTCCAATAATACAGACTGCTGCCTGTGCTTTTTGGTTTAGACTTCAATCAGGCTGGGAAGATTATAGTTTGTGTTTAATGCTTAGAGGTGAGCACACGTCTTAGTGCTTCACTGAGCAGAGAAAAATGGAGGTACACAGGATCCTTAACATGAAAGTTGAGTGTTTTGTGAATAGAAGAAGCTCTACTAAAAATATATTTGCTTCTCTTTATTTGTAACAATAACCAAAACCCACTGCTTCTATTAGTGCAGAAGGTTCTGCGAATTTACTGCACTTCCTAATCAGGAGAAGGTAAAGCAGCTCTCAGAATATAAGGGCTGATCCTGCTCCCACTGATGTTCTGCCATTGACGTCAGCAGGCGCAGGGTAAGGCCTGGAATGTTACGCCTACAACTTCATCACTGTGGGGAAAAAAGTTTCCCAATAATTCAGTACACATTTTTGTGTTTATTCTGTATCCATGAATCTGTAAAAATCCTGTCTGCAGGGTTTGCATGAATGTGTGGCAAAATGTGTTATCTTTAAACCACTTGATTTTATTGCTGTATTTAAAATATTTCCTTCAGTGAGAAGCTAGCAGAAAGAACTGGCATTCTTTTTTAAAATACTGGTGATAGTCATTAAAGAGAGCAATAAACTTAAGCTTTTGAGCATAACATGACTGTTAGTTTTATGTAAATCTTGATAGCTCTATTCTCCTCTGTGCTACCAACTCTTTCAAAGGGGTAGCAGTATTCCATCTAAGCACTCCTTAAAAATAACAATGTAACTACTGATATTTTGAATAACATTGAAAGTGGAACTCCCTATAAATATTTTTCAGCTTTTAAGTGCCCTTCCATGTCAAAACTGACTCAGTGAATAAAACTGCTTGCTCTGTTATCAGCTTCCCATGCCTCTGCTAAAGAATGCTTGTTGGTTGGAGGGCAGTGGAGGAGGTAAGTTCAACATATAAGTTGCCTCCTGAACAAGGAGATTCTCTAGAGGAGAATAACTTTATGGCAAACAAGGCATAAAGGGCTCTAATATACTAACCTCGAGGTCCTTGCACAAATCCTCAGCAAGGTGTTAGTTGGCAGTGCTTCACTGATGTGAGTAGAAGTGAAAGATTTACACCAATGAAGGAAATCTGGTCTGCTGTCCACTCCCATTCTGCGTGTGTGAAATGTCCTGAGAGTGTGGTTGTTGATAAAATCAGGTTGTTTGGCACCAATTCACTGCCACAAAGCACATGTCAGCCTCGTTGCATGCTCTGGTGATGAGGGCTGCACTTCTGCCACCTCCTACCAGGCAAGAGCAATACCACTTGGTCAGGATCAAAATATTCAAATGCCTCTTAAAGTGTTATTTTGTCTAACAGATTTGGAGCTAATCCTCCTATTTACTCTCTGGCTTATTATAATTAACATATTTCTGCCTCTTTTTTTCTTTACTTATTTTTTAATAGAATTTGAGATCTGAAGGACCTTTTATCAGCTGTTCTGATCTCTTCTGGCAGCCAAGGTAGTCTTAAGAAGTGCTTAAGATTAGCAGAAAGGAGCTCTGGCTGTGTGCAAGCACTTGAGATGAGTGGGGCTGCTGCTACTGTAATCAGTGTGTTTGAAACTGAGCTGACTATAGGAACTAAGCTAAGCTATGTCTCTGGCTAGACTTGTCTTTTTGCTCTTTCTCTATGAAATGAAAATTCCAAGCATACTTCATCCACTCCTTCTCAGTGCCTGGACCAGAGACCACAGCATTAGTGCCTACAACACAGTTGTTTCTCAGAGGACTGAATTCCTCTCTCCAGGTGGGTAAGCATATAACAAACATGAGATGATTTTATTTAGAACCATCTGGGATGTCTTCCATTTGATAAGCTTTTTCACACTTTGAACAGGGCAGAGCCTAGCTCAGTGCCTTGGTTGTTTGCTGGTTGTTTGGTTGATTTGGTCACCACACTTAAGCAGCTTTATCCTGTTTCTGTTTCTGTCACAGTAAGAGACTAGTGGCACATTTTGTCCTCATGCAGGTAGTCTGAGATCAGCAGATACCAAAGTTATGTAAAAACAAAAACTAAGATTGCACTTCAGCATAAGGGCTGTCCCCAGATAAAGCACAACTCGCTGTCTGAAGGATCAAGATAAAGGTGACTTGGTCAAATTATTCTTAAATGTCAACTACCTAGTAGTCATGTAGGGAAGAGAACTGCATTTCTTTCAAGACTTTCTAAAGTATCTATTTATTCTGGAGTTTTCTTCTATTATTAGTCTACTATGGAGAAATCTTAACACTTGAATTTGTAGTTGCAAAATGAACTTGAGCATGAAGACAGGACAAAACAGGACCTTTGTTCCTGTCACTTTCCTGTTGTCTCTTGGAGGAATCATGCAGCTTGCACATAGATGGTTGTGCTTTATAGCTTTGCTATGGAGAAAAAACAAAACACTTTTTCTGAAGTCCTTGGAGATAACCTTGTTTCTTATGCCGAGTCTGTAGACGAGTATTTCCTGGTGTCTGTAAGAGTGACTGTCACCTTAGGATAAAGTAGGGCAGCTCAAGGAAGCTTTTTTCATGCAAGTTAAGGAAAATTCTCCATTCAAAAGCACAGAAGAAATAGGTGAATGAAAGCAGCATTTGCAGCTTTGTGCATAAGGTACAGGCAGTCAAAGATCTGCATGCTCTAGGCAACACAAGCACTGATTTCTTGTGTCTCAATGTGAATTTCACATATTCACAAAGAAGTTAATTTCTTTGATTGCATGCAAGAAAAGAGAAGAATCCACTCTCACTTGAGCACTGACAGAGATCAGGCTCCAGCACCTGAATACAACAGATGCTACATTCTCGTGGCGTGGTGTGAAAGTCACACAAGGCGTTATGATTAGACCTGCCCAAGCTTTTGGGCCATGCCATACCCAGCAGGGCAGCAGTGTCAGGTTTACTCAGATGATAGCAAAGCTGAATGAAGAGGGAGACTGAGTGAGTTACTCAGAATTAAAAGCCATGTTGGCACCAGAGCTGGCAATATGGCTCTGAACATTGGAGAACATAAAGCTTAAACAGTCTGGCAAAGGACTCGGGTATTGCAATTCCTGGCCCTTTCTCTCTGCTGGACCATGCTACTCAACTTGTGTTCCCTCTTGGTTCTTTATCTCTTATCTGCCTGTTGCTGCTTATGCCTAAAATAGAATTAAATATGTCACTGTACTGCACTACTTTTTACTCTATATATCGATAGCCAGTGTTTTCCAGAACTCATCTCTTTCCTTGGACAGAGCCTGTCTTGCTAGACACCCTTCAGAGGGCTCAACCTCTTCTGCATACATTTTCATCCCAGAATTTTGGGGGTAGAAATCTGCAGTTATGTGCATCTTACTAATGGCATTTCTCCATTGAGAAACGGTTGTGTTTGCCTGAATTAAAGTTTTTATTAGTCTGACCTTACCTCCCCTAGTCCCCGTATCAGGATCATCTTTCCTCTGAGAAGGCAGAGGATCAGAGGGGAAAAATCCTGCATAGATCTCCTTTGCATATTTAGCTTGTTTGCCTCTGAAGTGGACACAAGGAAACCTGTCAGGAATGAAATCAAAACTGATAATGCACAATGGAAGCCTCCTCCCTTTGACTACTTCTATCTCAAAAGAAGGAAAGCCTTGTGTGATTGGTTTTATTACATCCACTGTTGTCTTCTTGGTATTTAGGATATGATGAGGAGTAAAGAAAGCAAACACTTAGGCAAGACAAAGGGGTCAGTGTGTCAGTTTGGATAGGTGGGAGGAATTGGATTGTGTTGGCAGTGTTCTGGTTTTTGTCAGGGAAAACACAGCTTTCAGTCCAGAAAGTGAGTTTCTCTGTAGCTAAGCTGGGCTCTTGTCCTGAAGTAAAATACTGAAGACGTAAGTGAAGGTCGGTTCCTTCACGCATTTATTAAATAAGCAATAAATAATACCTTATCTACTTCATGACGTGACCAGTCCCATTTCCACACACTTCTGATTTGATCTGTGTTAATAGAACATGAGCTTCCAGACAAGGGAGCACAGAGTGTCTGTCTTGCTGGATTCCTTCTTTAGTCTGTGAAACAGCATATGTTTATTTTGGCTGTCTGTATGTGGTATTTTTTGCTCACTGGAAAAGCTGACAATGTTTCAGCCTCTGCACTGTTTTTCCTTGTTTTTTTTGTTAAACTTTTCACCTTCCTCTTTCTTTTCTAGACTAGCAGAAATCACCTAAAAATCATCAGGAAAACATGGTCTATTCTTGAAGGGGGATGGGAGGCTGGGGTGCCCATTGCTTTTTCCAGTGTTTCCCCATAGAATTATTCTCATCAGCCTGTGGAAGTTGGCCAGATTTTTATGTTCTTTGGTTTTCTCAGTTCCTGTGTTTTGCAGAGCATAACTCAAGTGCCTCCTGCACTAGACTCCCTTTTCAACTGAATTTGACATAAATATGGAGTAGATAACAACATTTGGTTCCACACAGAAATCAAGTGTGGTCAGTTAAGCAGTTTATTGCCACTATATCTTGTTAAGCCTTTGTTGCAAGCAAGACAGGTAGCTTGTGTCCTGAATGGATTGGTCTTATCCACCTCAAACAATCTCCTGCACTACATCAGCAATGCTGTGGTTAACACGAGTAAAGTTAAAAAAAGCTAAATGCAGAAGCTGAGATCTGTAATTCATCCCCTCCTTGAGAAGTACCTTCCCATTGGGAATTAAATCCTCCATATAAAGAAGTATGGCAGAATCTTAGCTTTATTAAGGAATAGAAGAGAGCTGATTAAAGAATGACCTCCAATCTGAAGTTGTGAACTGATCTTCTAAAGCACCAAGTCCCTGCTTGAGTAACTGAATGAGCTGGCTGGACTTGGAAATGAGAGAAAGGGCTGCACATATAATTTTAAAATAAACAAGCCAAAGCCTGGAAGTGTGAAAGCAGCACTGGGGAACAAATTAAACATGAAAGCAGGATTTTTTTTTTTTTTGAATGTTTAACTCTTTGTAACCTGGACCCACATATTTTGATTTCAGCATGAAAAAAAAAACCTAGTAAATTATTCCATAGTCTGCCTTTGATCAAAGTTTTGAAATGGTGTCAAAATCAATAAGAAAACCTGGGATTGGGGAGGTAAGGTTTATTTTTAAATAAAAAGATATTTATTGACCTACAGAATGTTTATCCCTTTTAGCTTGAAGGGATGCTTGAAGTTTTATCATCTTTTTACTCCAAGAATGGGAAAGTTCTGAAGCCAGTGCAAAGGATGTAACAACACAGTCCACAAGAGGCCAGTATGTAATTGAATTTGGAACTACTCAGAGCCATATTTGTCCAGTGTAAAGTGACCCAGGCATCTTCCTAGGAATGCAACAAGGTACAAAACTTCATGTGAGCTGAGGGACATGGAAGGGTCAGTAATATTTGTGAAAGCTCCTGTGGTAGGGATGACCAGGACCTCATCAGCTGGGATAAAAAGGTAACATTTACATTAACTCAAGAATGTCATAATACTTTGTGTTCTGTGGCTGTGGTCAGGCAGGATAGAAATTGGCTGTGTGAGTCCAATAACTTTAGACTCATATCTGCTTTGCTTTTCCTTTCCTTCCCTTACAAAGAAAGCAACTTTGTAAAGTATCACTCTGAACTAATTTTCATGTTCAAAAAAATCTGTGGCCAAGGATGAAAATTTTGATCAGCCAAAAGAAGTCGAAGTAAAGGGAATTCTGGTTTTAAGGTGAAAGGACCAACTGTAACGGTGGTTGGCTGACTTTTAAACCATGTCACAGTAGCTTTTGTTGGATTTGAAAATCCAAGTCTGAAGGCAGAGCAGCGGAACAGTGAGCCGAGCAGCATCCTATATTCCTTCTCATTTTAGCACTGGGTGCTGCTGCTGTGGATTTGCCCCACAATGACTGAGGGGCAAACCCCACAGCATTCTTTTCAAGGGCCTCTGGGATTCTAGGGTAACATCTTGTCTCTTCCTGACCAGGCCAGATCAGTGCTGTCACCAACACGCGTGACCATTGGTACACAGGAGTGAAGGGGTGAGAACAGGACAGTGGGAGGGAGTGGCAAAGGCAGTGGGAACACCTTTGGGCAGACCAGGCATAAGGAGACAGAGCATTTGTATATCATACAGGCAACCTGGAGGCAAAAGCCAGCTCAGCATGGAGATCAGGGTATATATGGCCTGTTAAGGAAAAGGATCTTCTTGGGAGGATGCCCAAAACACAGCACTTTGGGCATATCTGTAATTCCTGCTGGCAACAAAGCAAACTCTCAAGGTTATATGGTCTCAACATTGTCTTTCCTGTGGGCTGCACCTTCTAGGTTGCCATGCACAATCCTAACTTTATCATTTGTGCCTCCAAATCTTGGAAAGATTTTTGGGTTTTTCTTCTGCCCCAAGGTCTTTCAGCAGCATAAACAACTGTGTCAGAGGCTATAATTCCTTACTGCATCTGTCTTGTCACAGAACACTTTTTAAAACTAGAGAGCTGCAGTTTCTAGATGACTCATACTCTTCCCTCAAGGATTACAATCAAATTTACAAGTCCAGTTTCCCCAAAGTGCCCTTCACACGTGGACCAATCTTGGCTTAAATCTTGGATTATCTTGGCTTAAAGCAGCTTTCTTACTGTCTTGTCACTGCAGTGAGGACAATGACACAGTTCCCAGCCACATCCACTGGGAGCAGGTAGTGCACAGGCCCTTGTGGAATTCACAAATCCCTCTGTATATGATCTACTTAGGAGAGCTGGGTCCTTGAGTAGAAAGAAGTGCAGTGATATAGTCTAAATGAATGAACTGGAATAACTCAAACTGGTAGTCAAGTTCCTCTTGATTTTCCTGGTGTAAAATGGAGACATTCTGCTATTAACCAAAGGAAAATATCTCATGGAGTTCTCATGGAGCCTTAGAAATTAGTATAGGACAGCTCCTTACTAGTATAGGAGCCTTAGAAATTAGTATAGGACAGCTCTTCCAGTTTTTGTGGAAATAAAACACCAAACTAGTTTTACTTGAACTTAACAACTAATTATTACTAAAATAAGCTAAATGGCTTCATTCTGGTAGAAAAATGTAGCTCTGAAGCTTTCTGCAATTCAGCAGTTTAGAGCAGAAGGATTTGTCCTGAATTATGGATATTTACCTAGACAATAAGGCATGACCAGCACTGAAGAGTTTATTGCAGCTTGTGCAGAACAAAATTCTAATGAGCTTTTTGATACATCCAGCTGTGAAGCCTTCTTGAATGACATCTGACATCAGAGCACCTTACAGCACTCCTGCGCAGCAAGGCAGCCCCATTTTCTCATTGTCTAGATGACAAGATACAGACAGAAAGAGCAAATGACTTGCCCAGAACCCTGCAGAAATTCAGGAAAGAAGCGAGGAGCTGATCAGCAGCCTCCTACAGACAACTAGAGCTCTTCCTGCTGCACAAACCTTTCTCTCTCAGGAGTTTTAGGTGATGAGCAGTTCTCTTTGTAGCTTTATGTTTTGGGGCTTCTTGTTGTATTCACTCTTTCCCATTCCTGGTAAATAAGTCCTGCAAACAGTACCTTGCTGTTCACTTAATTAACATACTTTTTTCTCCAACCAAGGAAATGTTTTCCAGAAAGTCTTCTGCTTTGTTGGAGCCTTGCAGCATGCTGATGTGCTTCTTTGAGATCCTTGCTGGAGAAAGCCTTCCTGAATTTGTGGGAAAACCTTGTCCACTGAAAAAAAATGAGGGTGAGTAAAAATATTTTTTCTTCAAGACCTTGAGCTTGTACATGCCAATAACTGACTGTATTTCCAGGTGCTCTCAGGTATATTGACTCACCCCATGCAAGGAAATACAGTCTGTCATCTTCCATAACCAGAAGAGGAGTAAATAAAAAGAGATGCAAACTGCAGTTACCTATCCATCCTCAATGTTCTTAGAGATTTTTCATGGATCAGTCAGATCAGTGGGAAAGCTGCTGTTCATTTAAGCTGCTGGAAACGTATCCTTATTGATTTAAATGCAGCAGTTCTTGTTATGCAGAACTCATGATTGAGTGATTTGGCTAGGGCTGGAAGAATGTGACCTTTAATGCATAAGTAAATAAGCCTCTCTATCATGTATAATCTCTCCCATATGACAGATCTGTGACTGTCTAAAGTGACAGAAAGATCGTGTGAGCCTTTATTTTTTGAGATACATTATCACAAAAAGTCACAAATCATTCCTGTCAGTGTGCAGAGAGCTGCTAATGAAAGAATTTCATTCTAGAGTGGTATCTGTGATGGATGTAAAGTTGTAAGGAGTACAGTAAGTAAAATAAAGCAAGGTTAACCTAATCTCTTCCATAAAGCAGACAAGAAAAGAAACTATGATTTAAAATAAACTCAAACACAAAAAGTAACAGGCCACTGTTCCATTTCACTCATTCATTCATTAATTCCAATGTTTCTTCTTGAATTTTAGGAGACAAAACAATATTCTGAGCTAAACTTAAAAGCAAACCAAGCCCTAATGTAACATAAAAAGAAAGAGTGGGATATTTTTATTACTTAGGTTTGTGTTTAGAATAGTGAGGCCCTAATGCCTCTTGTGTGTCAGAGAATCATAGAATGGCCTGGGTTGGAAGGGACATTCATTAAAGATTATCCACTTCCAACCCCCTGCTACAGGCAGGGACATCGTCCACTAGACCAGGCTGCTCCGAGCCCCATCCAGCCTGGCTTTGAACACTGCCAGGGATGGGGCATCCACAACTTTTCTGGGCAACCTGTGCCAGTGCCTCACCAACCTTACAATAAAGATTTTTTTTCCCTAATATCTGATCTAAACCTACTCTCTTTCAGTGTGAAGCCATTCCCCCTTGTCCTGTCACTGGCCTCATCTTTCTTGTAGGCTCCCTTCAGGTACTAGAAGGCCACAATTAGGTTACTCCAAAGCCTTCTCCAGGCTGAACAATCCCAATTCTCTCAGCTTTTCCTCACAGGAGAGGTTCTCCATCCCTCTAATTAACTTGATGGCCTTCTCTGGAGTTGCTCCAACAGGTCAATGTCCTTCCTTCAAGTGTCATTCATGCAATGTGAAATCTCAGTAATTCATAGTATTATTCAGAACACATATCCCAGTTCATCCCTGTTTAATTTGTGATGTTCTGTGGTTGCAAAAGTACTGCCCTTCCTCTGTTCTTTTCCTTCCCTTGCTCTGTCCTTCTCTCTCCTCTTTCCTTAGTTCTTAGTTCACCCTAGTTCACCTCTTCTCTGAGGCAGTTCTTTGTTTGCAAATCTGCCAGTCAGGCTGAGTCAAACTCTTCCTACAGTACTTCAGAGTCTTAAGTCCAACAGCTTCTATTCCCCCTTCTCTGGTCTCTGTATTCCTCATGCAGTGCAGTAGGGAATACTCCCTGCCAGTGCAGAGCATCAGAATAAAAGGATGTCTCTGAGAAGAAAAGTGGCTTCATTTTTCTGCCTTAGGCCAAGAATGCGCCTGATCCAAAATACATCACTATCAGTGGAAAGACCTTTGTCTGTTTCTGGGGATTTAAGAAGGCTGGGAGGAACCTTTAGGGATGAGGGGGAATTGGATTTGGCCTCAAACTTTCTGCCCTCAGAGATTCTGGATTTTCAACAAGTCAGTTTCTTTTGTAATTAAAAACCACTGATATAAAAACAAATAAAAAGAGGAGTTCATTAATACATTTGTCATACCCATTCCCTACCACCCCAGCCTACTGGGAAGGTTCTGCTTATTGTATCTCTATGTTTTTCTCTTTCCAACCTGAATGCTTCTCCTTAGATGACACAGATAACTACAAGTCTGCAGTGTCTTGTGCCTCCGCTGATGCCATCTGCACAGTGTCCTTGATCATGACTAGAGATAAGCTCTAGAGGTCTGGCTTCACTATTGCTACCAACAACCAAGCTTGTAAGAATTTCAAAGTTAGGCAAAGGGCAGATCTGCTGCAAGTAGAGGGAGGTGGAGCAGGATGGAAGAAACTACTTCCTGCTGGCTTTGGGCTCTATGGCTTTTACCCTCTGAGCCCACTGCACAAAAAGGAGGCTGTGTTTTCACAGGTGCAAGCACTGTGCTTATTAAGGAGCAGAGCCTTTGTGTTCCCTGAAAAAAACAACACAAAGCATATAGGTTTGAAATATATGCCATGATCTGCAGTGGGAATGGGGCAGATCTAGGCACCTAGTCTTCTGTGGCTGACAGGAAACTGTTGTGCAGAGAGTGATAGGTAACCTTTGTTCTCAGACCCACAAGGTTCTTTGTACAATGTCAACATCAACTGCAGACAAACATTTGAGGGTCAGAATTGCTGGACCAAACTGTAACTATCTTTTCTTACATGCCTCTACAACATTCATGATTCACTGGTCTTTTTAGGCTCGAACAGAAATCTAACTTGTACAAGTCATAAACCAACCCGCAATTACCACAGCGCCCATATGAAAACACCTTTCAAGAGAGAGCAGATTTCAGTTTGAAGCCTGGTTATTACACATAATAAGCCAAATTCTCCACTGATGTCAGTGTAGAAGGGGTGTGAGTCACTACTGAATTTGGACCAGTTTTAGCAGAGAGGATAGGGATGATAAAATGCACCTTGGCACTGCCCTTTTAGTGCAAGTGAAATTTGCCCAAACACTGTTGCAGCACTTCAGAGTAAGTGGATGGGCCTGGGCATAATGAGAATGATCTTTTTTTCATCTGCATGTGCTTCCTATGACCAAGCAAATGTGTGCCTGCTTTTTGAAAGAAAACCAACCACATTTTGTGCAGCAAACTAGCTTTTAATCAGTGCTGAGTAACACTGATGCTGCCTGCCTGCCTTACCTTTTATTGCAGCAGGACCATCTCTTCAAGATGAGCTTTGCCATAAGCATCATGTTGTAAGTATAATACTTTCCTTTTTAATGAAGCCCTAGGCAGCACAGGCTGTTTGGTAGTGTGGTAGATTACCTTACTTAAACAAATAGTGATCCTGTGCCAGGCACTGCAGCATTCTTGGCAGGCAAAGCAGTAATATGGCAGTCATCCTTCAACTTGACAAATGGTTCCAGGTATACTTGCAGATGTCATCTGCAGTTGCCTGAAACCATTTACTTTATAATGACAAGGAGAGAAAAAAGAACAGAGCTGGGACGGAAGAACTGAACAGAAAAGTGGTGTGTCTGTTGGTAAACAGCTTTATTGGATTACTTGCAACTTTTAGTGAGTATTATGAGCTATAGTTAGCTTAATTTCTACTGAAGTTGAAGGAGTGAATTGATCTTTCTGCTACCAGTTGAGAAATCAAAAGTACTTCACTGATGTTTTGCTGTTTAGTGCAGGAATTTGGATATCAATAACTAAATATAACAGACTGTTTGTCTTTTGTCTTTTTGAACATTTGTCTTTTTGGTATTTTAACAGGTGTGCTCCCTAACTCTTGACAGAATTGGAACCACTAAAAGTGAACAACAGACAGTACTTGGAATCTCCCTGGTAAAGAGAGTGCAGAGCTTCACTTAGAAGTTCAATGGCAAAGAGTCGAAGTGGGATGATAAGTATGAGTGATGATTCAACTGATGATGGATTGGCCCACATTGTGAAAATTAAGGGTGTTCAGCCCAGTTACTTTCAAGGCTTGGGTGTTAAGACTGGAGGTCTAGTACAGAACACTCTGCTCTTCATTGATCATAAGTGATGAAAAGTAAACATATTCTCACAGTGGGTGGATCAAATGTGAGACAGAAAGGTTTGAGCTGCAAAATCCATAAAGCAAAAACACAAACCCCCAGAGCTTGGGCGGACAACATTGGAATCCACAGTCTTGTAAAGCTAGTGTGACAGGCAATCAGAGGAGCATCAAGACCTCCTTTTCACACTGGAAGTCCCAAACCTGGAATCTCTCTTGCACAGGAGCCCATGTCATATCCTGCAAAGACAAAGACACCTGTTTTGATTTATAAGGCACTTGCTGGTATGTGCCATTTTTCTTGCCCATCCCTTCCCATGTCCTAGGGGTTCCAATGCAGTTTGTCAGCAATCTCAGGAATACCCAAGTGAAGAGGAAGGGAAAAGCCTGCCCGGAGTGTGTGCTAAGTCCTGAAGGTATCACCCTAGAGGGGATGAAGAACAGGATGAGTGATAGAGAGGTCTCCTGAGTGCACCAGGATGCAAGAAGGGAAGAGAGCAGAGCTTACCATTTAATGCTGCTGAGCTGAGTGACTGGGGAGGTTGCACTGTGATCCCAGCATGCACAAGACAGTGACCCTAATGGGCAGTACAGCAGTGCCAGTGCAGCTGTGGGAGGTAAGTGGGGTGACTCAAGAGGGGAAGAGGGGAAGGAATATTTAGTCTTTGCACTGTTTTTCAGTGAACTCTCCAATGGAGCAGTGCTGATTTGCTGGAACACCTAGGAAACATGTAAAATAATACTGATCTGTAGTCTTTTTATTGTTTCACATGGAATAAGCTGTTAGTCTGTACCTTCTATTGGTAGTATGAAGGTAATAATGAAGGACTTTTTTCTGTATGAAGTGGTAGAAGCATAAAGCAGTAAATCTTTCATTTAAATCCTTACACCTGTCATCTAAACCAGGCTAGTAAAAGGTATCACATGTTTTATTTTAGTCAGGACTGCCCTAATGAATTCTTATCCTGATTCTTTAAAGTGACCCATGGGACTTGGACTTGACTGCAGTCTGCTGAGGACCAGCAGCACAACAGGAGGCTGGTAAATATTTAATATCACGTTTGTTTTGTGAATTAATTTTACAATAGCATTATTGATGCTGTAAACTTAAGTCTATGATCTTTACAGAAATACACACAGGTGTTAAGAAAAACAGGAAGAAAAGTTTAGCTTCATGCTCCCAGCATAGGCTGGAGGAGAATTTTAAAGTTAGGGTGTGGATTTTAGTGGCTGTTAGTCTGAGATGACTTCTGCTAGATGTGGACCAGCTTTGAACTATGCCCAGCTACTTTCCATTAAAAGCATTTTAAGACCACTTTGAAATGAACTACATAGGAGGAGGATAAAATGATAGCAGTGCATCCTTCACAAGTTCAGTAACAGCTGAACATTCTGTTGGTGGTATGGTAGGAGGGAAACTTCAGGGGCCAGAAGAAGCTCAGCTGTGAGGGCAGCAGATTTTCTCACATGGAGGGTGGATCTGCCCTAGTGCCCACCCCTGATATGTCTCTCTGTGAGGCTGGTCCTGCATTTTCTGTGTCAGGCTCCTGCTGGATGGGTCCCTGCCTGGTGTCTGAGTGCCTTCTGTGGGCCATGGCTAGGGTGGTCTGAAGGGACAGAGGTCATTCCTGTGTGACAGAAATCACTTCTGTGGCACAGCCAACCTGGAAGTTGTGTCTGAGCTGCCTCTGACTCCTGTGCACACTGTAGCCTGGTGTCTTAGTTACTGATTCATCTTTGCCCATCAGAGTCCAGGTTCTGATACAAATATTGTGTAGGCAGTAGAGGGAGTGTTTGGCTGGTTTGACAGCTCCTCTGGACCAGCTATGGGAACAGAACAGTGCCAAAGGGGCAGTTTTCAGCTTCAGCTTTTGAATTCCTATAGCTGCATTCCCTTCAGTGAACACACAAAGGAGGGTAAAAACTACTTAGGAACAACCTTTTTCCATCCTCCTTTCTTCACAGGATTTCTTACAATTTACTAAACCACTTTTATCTTCTGACCTGTCCATTTTGTTAGGAGATCTCCCTGCTGTTAAACACCTTCTTGGTGTTTGAAGTGCTCAGCTGACAATTCTGAACAGCTTTTTGTTCGTATGCTTCCACTGTAATTTTTTCCAGAGACACAGTACCAAACCTGTCGGAGTTCAAGGAGTTTGTGGTTGATGTTCAGTCATATGGTTTAGTTTTGGCTAGTCCTGCAAGGAGCAGAGAATTGAAATGGATGATCCATATAGGTCCCTTTCAACTTGAGCTATTCTATGACATTTGCAACCATAAAGAGTGTGATGTTCATACTTTTAACTGGGGATCCTGACAAGCTGTGTTGTCCTGAGTGATGCAAAGGTGGGAGGAATATGGCTCAAGAATGCAAACAGGTAAAATGCCCATGGGATGATCAGTATAATGACAGGCTGCAAAACCCTAATAGGAATTGGCCTGGTGTTGATAAAGGACAAACAGAGGGACAGATCAGACAAGAACAAATCATATCCATCCCACACTACTACTGTCTCAGTCTCGCTAAGTTTTGGCTTTGAATCTTGGCTTTGTCAAAATTTTCCTTCGCAGTCTCCTGTGAAGATGCTTTCACATTTGCTAACCCATTTTCTCAGCCTGTAGGCTCACACTCTCCCACAAGGTTGGCTTCTCACCACCCACTCTGCTCCCTCTCGTGGTCTCTGATTTTCAGAGTAATCAGTAAATGTATCCTCTGCATGTGAATGCACACCCTTCAGTACCATGTGGCTCATCCAGGCAGATAGATGCGCAGATCCACATAATGCTGAACTCGTGTTGTCTGTGGATCACTTTTCCTGAGTAAGAGCCAGAAATCCTGACAGCTTAGACATCTCAGGGCAGGAAACTCTGGTCAGAGGATTCAGGGATACGGTTGGAAATTCTGTTCATTGCAGTCTGTGTTGTTTCCTGCTTCAATCTTCTGGTCAGGTGGCAGACTTGAAAAGGATTTGGATAGTGAAGCAGGGAACCATCCACAAACCCATCACTGACTAATTGGAAGAGACGCAGGGGGCAGAGTTGCCAGTGGACGTAGCCACCCTGTGTCCTTCCTGTTCTTTACCAGGTGTACACAAATGACTGCAGCATCAGTGCTTCACCAGGTCTCCTCACCTGGGCCAGCAGCATTTTACAGGCTTATCTATGAGTGCAGAAGCAAAACCCCTCCTTGCTGCTTCTTTATTCCCCGAGGGGAGAAAATCGAACAGTCATCGGGGTTAATTTTAAGTCGCCAGGTCAGTGATGAGGAATTTTGGCCTGAGCCTTTGCTTCAGACTTGGTACGACGAGCAACAAGCAAAACACCTTTTCTGAGATGCTGAACAGAGGCAGGAAACTGCGAGTCCCGCTCGGCTCTCGGCAGGCAGATGGCGCCAGGCGGGCGCTGGGCGCGGCAGGAAGCCTCACTGCCGGCTGGGCCGGGGCAGCGCGGCTCGGAGCACTGCCGAGACCGGCAGGAGTCCGGCTGCTGTGTCTGCGCCTTGAGTACTCATCGGGCCTGGGCTGCAGTGACAACACACCCACAGCAAAGCTTTGGGAGAGGGAGAGTCGCTTTTCCTGAGTATCAGCAGAGAGTTGTGACTTCTAAAAGCACGCTTTGTGTGACAAAAATAATGAAAGGAATAAAAACCAACAAGAATCATAGATGGCTCAGGTTGGAAGGGACCATAAAAATTAAAAAATTATCTAGTTGCAATCTTTCACTAGACCAGGTTGCTCAGAACACTCTCAGGGATGGGATGTCCACAGCTTCTCTGGGCAATCTGTTCCAATGCCTCACCGCCCTCACAGGAAAGAATTTCTCCCTAATATCTAATCTAAACCTACTCTCTTTCAGTTTAAAGCCTTTATCCCTTGTCCTGATGCTACATGCCCCAGTAAATAATTTTTCCCCATCTCGCTTGTCAGCTCCCTTCAGGTACTGGCAACCTGTTGGTTTTGTTTGGGGTTTTATTACCATGTGCAGAACATCCCCCCATATTACTCTGCAACAAATGAGAAAGCATTTTCTTTACTTATTTTGATTCTACTATCTTTATTATGATCTTAGGTATATATCCCCGTGGGACTTTAGGGAAGAATAGCAGAAAGGTGCTTTACTAAACCAAGAGACTGCCTGGAATCAAATCTCCAGGTCCTGGGGAAGTGAGGGATTTTGGGATTTGCTATTTCCCAGAACTCCCTCTTTTTCTGCTGAGGTGAACAACTAAAGGAGGGCAGGTGAGTCTCTGTATAAGAAACAGAACTAACTCAGCTGAATCAAATCATGATCAGTCAAAGCATAAGAGAAAAATTTGGGTGTCCCTAAAGACTTACACAAAATACCAAATTCTGATAGTAAAAACTTGAAGGAGTGTATGAGGGACCCAGTTTTGGACAACTTTTTCTGGGAACTCGCAGATACAGGATAGGTGTCAAGTTACATTTGCAGCTGCAGCCTTCACATGTCTTCTGTTCTTTCTAGTTTCTCCAATTGTTGAAGAATCTGTCCTCGAGCTTTTTGCTACAGACAGTGTCACTGTGAAGAACCAAATGCACTGCAAGCATCACAGTCCCTTCCAGGGCAAAGCCAAGGCCCAAAGTCACATCAAGGACAGCATGGAGGAGACAGAGGGAGAAAATGCTGTGTTGGAGAAAGCCAGTGACTGCATTGCAACCAAAACCTTGGTGAGAAAAGACAGTGGAGCCATTGTGCTGAATTTGAAAAATCAAATTGTGTTTGGAGAGGAGCGTAGTGGTAGGAAAAGGGGCAATGGCTTCAAGGGTATGTTTAGATTAACATTAGGAAGAAATTCCATGCTGTGAGGATGGTGAGGCACTGGAACAGGTTGTCCAGAGAAACTGTGGATGCCCCATCCCTGAAGTGTTCCAGAGCGGGTTGGATGGGGCTTTGAGCAACCTGGTTTAGTCCCTCTCATGGCAGAAGATTGGAAGGAGATGGTCTTTAAGGTTCCTTCCAATGAAAACCATTCTCTGAAAAACTAATTTAGTTAGAAAACACTGCTAAACTATCTTCTGGGAATTATAGTTCAGGTACCTGATCTAGCTGAAACGTCCCTGCTTATTGCAGGGGGATTGACTAGATGAGCTTTAAAAGTCCCAACTCAAACTATTCTGTGAGACCTCTTGTTTCTATATTTGATCCCCAATGAAAGCAATATTATACTTCCCATTCCCAAGACCAGAGTGCATCACAAGATATGCAAGGCAAACAGCAAATCTGGGCTATTGAAGCATTAAAGAAAGAAAATCACCAAGTTGAATCAATATATATCATTTTTCACCTAAAGCTTTGCATTTTTGTCCAAACTTCTTATGGATTAGGGAAGATGTTTCTGAGCTGCTCTGTAATGCACTGCAGAAAGAACTCATTTTCAGAATAAGTGCAACAGTTGAAATGTTTAAACATTTGGAGTGACCAAGAGAAGTGGGTGGCAAAGAAATAGTCTAAACATAAATAAATCTAAACATACAAGTTACTCTACTTGACTTCTTGCTATACATACATATATTTCTTTATACACACAAATACAACACATACACACATTTTTGAGTCAATTAATTGTGATTGTTCTGTGCTAATTTGATTTTCCTCTGTGTAGAGCCTCTGAGAGGGGTCTCACAAAATTTGCATGAGGGGCTTGTTACCCACAAGCAACAATGAGAGGCTAGAATATTCAGCACCTCTGAAAGTCCACCTATGGATTTGGGTGCCTAATTTTGACTGCTTTTTCCTGAATTAGACCAGAACTGACTTGAACAAGGGACTGATTTTGTTGTATCCATCAGATAGCAACCGTATGATCCATGCTTAACACAGCTTGTGCAACACATGGGAGTGTTCCTATCAGCAGCAGCATCTGACTAAAGAGACTGTTGCTCTTCTTTTTCTGTTAATATTTTGGCTCTCTCTTAGATTCTTTTCTCTGTCTCATTCAAAAATGTTGGGATTTGATATTCATTAAATTTCAATCACTCATGGTATTGTCCTAGTTCCAGCTGGGATGAAGTTAATTTTCTCCTTAGTAGCTAGTACAACACTGTTTTGCATTTTGTAGCCAAGCAGTGTTTTCTCTTATTAAAGGGCTTATTCAGTTTCCTGTGCTCTGCCACTGTGCAGGTGCACAAGAAGGTGGGAGGGAGCATGGCCAGGAGAGCTGGCCCAGCCTGGCCAGAGGGATATTCTTATAGCATAGGGATATTCTTATACCACAGACTATCATGCTCAGTACATAAACTGGGGAGAATTGGCTGGGGGCTCCAGCCACTGCTCAGGGACAGGCTGCGCCTCAGTCAGAGCGTGATAAGCAACTGTAGCCATCTCTTGGGTTTTATTTCTCTCTCTCCCTCCCTCTCTCCTTTTCATCTTCTTGGTTTATCTCAGTCCAAAAGCAGTAAAAAAATTAAATTAGTGATGCCTATGTAACTACTAAAACAAGGACACAGAGATTCCCAGCTGGGGGGAATGAAGTATCTGCAAACAGCAGAGATCAGTTCGATGAAGATGTTCTGAGGTGTAGGTAGCTTTAGTACTTAAAGCTCACATAGAGGTTGCCAAAGGCCCAAAGGTATGACAAAGAATATAATTTGTCATACATGTTACTATGCTCATCAACCCTTTTAAAAGAGAGAAAATTCCCTTGAGATTCATGAAAGTTGCTTACATTCTTTTATGTTAATACTGGATTTTTAGCAGTAAGGAATTGGTGCCTAGTTCTGAACTGATCAATACCACAGACAAACTCCAAAGGATTACAGTAGTCTCAGAAAAGCTGAAATGGGCAGATTTTATTTTGTGCCAGTTGCAGAGACTTCTTTCTCTATATGATCAAGTATTTTACAAAAAAAACAAAAAACAAACAAACAAACAAAAAACAACAAAAAAACAACAACAACAAAAAAAAAAAAAAACACACACACAAAAAAAAAACCAAACCAAAAAAACCCACTGCCAGATGCCATCAATAAATAGCCTAAACTATTGATGGAATCCTGTAATAGATACTGAAGTGGGCCTTAGTAGCTGCACATAATTTAGGAAAAAAAAGGCCAAGTTTGGAAGCCAGTATAGCTAAAGAACCAGAGAATTCTATGTAGTAGATGAAAGCCTTGAGGTTAAATAGTTACTCAGATGGGAAAGCATTCAGGCTCCTTTACATCAGAAGACAACACAAAACCAATTTAAAGCCTGGAGCTAGGATTCTTCTCCTATTTGAAGACTTGCATTATCTCACATTATGCTTAGGAGAGGAGAATACCCTCTGTCCATATGCACTGTATTCCTTATGACCCCTGTGCTCAAATGAGAGCTATGTATAAAAGCCATGAGCATCAAGTTTGTTATGGCATGCTGCACTGGATGACTTTTTTGGTGCCAGGGGGAAGGAAGGTTGTTCATCTTAGCTGAGAATTTCAGAGCATGACTTGTATTTGGATACACAAGTCCCTCTTCTTTTGATGGAAAACATACAGCTTTTTTTAGCAGTCTGTCTTCTGCTCTTCTCATATGTTATGGAGGCTGCTGCAAAGTGGGCTAAAGAGCAAAAAGCAAGATCTGTATTTTTTAAATGACTATTAATTAGGGGTACTGTAATCTTTGGCAAATAAACTTGAAGAACATTAATAGGATCTTGCAAGTCAGTAAGCACATTCCCTAATCCCAGTCCACATAGCACCTGACTACTTCCCACAGGACTGTAGGAGGGATTTATTAAACAAGAAGAGACACAAGGGACTCAAAGTCATAGAAAACAGTTTGTAGGAAATGTACTGCAGAGCTCACCAGCCAGCTAGGAAGAGGCAGAAGCAAACCTTGAATGCTAAACACCTTTTCTAAACACATGTGGAAAATGAGTGGTGGGCAGTGCTCATAGCAGATTCCCAGGTGATTCTGTGCCAGAATATTTGTGTTTTTTCTTAAATGGCCAACCTTGAAATAGTGTTTCCATTGTGTGTCGTGTTAGGAACCACATTGCTTTGCTGGACAGAGTTTGCTCTGTGTATCTCAAGGCTCTTTTTATACCCCAAAATCCTGCAGGTTCGGCACCTTGAAATGGGACCAGCTCTGTATTCACCTCTGCAAGCTGTGGACTCTCCTGCTGTCACAGAGCCTTCAGAACTGCTGAAGGTGGTGGATTTTTCAACTCCAGCCTTGGCTTAGCCTGGCAGGGAACCAGACCATGGAGATGTTCTGTCAGGATACACATTGGAGACATGAGTTGAGGACACCAAAAAGTAGACAAAATGCACCAAGATCCTGACCTCTAGTACCACTTACAGACAAATACCACTTCTGAACCCAAGCCATGAGTGAAGCTGGTATGGGAGAAGCAGCGTTGTTAGAGGAAGGAATTCTAGCAATGTCACCTTCAGGTAAGACCTGCAGTATCCATCTAGCAGGAACTCCTACCTGTCAGCTGTTAATTTCTTTTGTTTTTAACATATACCACATTTTGTAAAGTTTTATCAGGTTCATCTTGCACCAAAAAAAAAAAATCATTTACCATCACAGCTGGGTTTTGTTCAGTTTTAAGATGTTCTGAGAGGAGATGGAGAGCAGCACAAAGTTGTGCAATCCTTGAGCCAAATTTGAATAATTCTGCCATCCTTGCTAAGCTATCCCCTGAATAACTGTGTGTCAGGTATAATGGTGTAATAGTTGTTTTGTTTTTTTTTTCCCACCACATGACTTCTCACCTCACACCTCATGCGTGGTCACACCTCACAGAGGTCAATGCTGGAAGATTCTCTGACTCCTGACAGAGATTCAGTAGTCTGAGTATGGGTTAGGACATTGATGCTACAGTAAACAAAGCATCATGTTTGAAACAGCCATTTGCTGTGAATATGTGGTGTTACTGAGACAGAAGTATAATCCTTTCAGGGCCTCAGTGAGCACTCAGGATTCTGGCACCAAAAGCTGAAGTAACATTAGCAGAGGTCATACTTCAAGTACACTAATCATGTCTTGAGAATGAAGATATGAATGAGAATGACCTGCCATGAAATCCCTAGCTAACTTACTAATTGAGGTAGCAAAGCATCTAAATCTTTATTGTTTAGAACTCATTTGATTAATTATTAATTAGAAAATTCAGGGTTTTGTCTAAGATACTCCCAGGTGACAAAGCATGGTGCTGGCTGTCCTCAGTAGCAGTAAGGCCATCAGGAATAGATGATTCACGAGTAGAGCAGAAGGACATTCAGGTTTCACTGAGGAAGTCTCAGAAGGCAACATCCAGGTGGCCAGTATGGAAAATGGTCATTTCTCTTCTCAGTCTCCACTTTGGAACTACACAACCCATCCATGGGGCATGGCTTTGTTACTATATTGTCAAATAAACACCAAAAAATCCCAGAGAGACTCTAGGCTCCAGACAAGCTTCTCTGGTGTGGCATGGCAACGTGAAGTACTGTGCTGAGGAGTACAAGAGCTCCTGTAAGAAACTGCTTGTGGCAGAATTTGGACAGTAAAATAGTCAAATGAGGCTTTAAAGCTGCCTTTTCCTTTCTTTTGTTCTCATTCATGTATTAAATGCAAACTACACCTTTTTTGGCATATTTTTTACATTATCTTAAAATATTCCTGTTCCACCCACCTCACCTGAAATTGTCCTGAGTGGGTGCTCATCAGAAAGCAGTTGATTGCATTGATGTTTTTCTTGTGGTTGCACAACTATTGAGAGAAGACCTGACAACATTTTAACCCTTACACATAGTGCCTTCTGCTGAAACAGTCTGAAGGGTTCTTCTTACAGTCTCTGACGTGACTCAACAGGCTGATGAATGGCTGAACCTTTCCGTGCAATCTCTCACTCTCTTATTTTTAAATTTTTTCTCTCCCTGTCTGTTTTATTCCCAGCTGCCCAGGTTTGATCTGTGAGGCTGAAGAGCCCCATGGTGGTTTGTGCTGGGACAGCACCATGACTTCACACATCTTTTCTGTGAGCTGCTGTGTTGTGTCCTGTCAGAACAGAAATCCTGCAATTAGTGTTTTCTTGGGCATCTGATGAAATACAGCTGCAGGATTTTGGAGGCTGGAGTCCCCCTTTGGCCTTTATCACAAGCTGTCACTTTGGTTTAAAAGTTGACTACTGGAGAAAACTCATGCAGAGCTACAGGTTCATGGAGAAAACTCATGCAGAGCTACAGGTGCATGAAGTCCTGCATAACTGCTCCCTGTTTTTATGGCAAGCTTTTTTATAGGCCTCCCTGTGGTGATAGAGGGGTTTCTGTGCACACAGGTTTGTCAGCTGCACAACCCAGCCCTTCACAGGGGGAGCATCAGTGCTCAACAAACCATAAAACATTAGGGAGGCTCTGTGATTCACAATGAGAAGCAGAATTTTTCAAGTATGCAACTACAGTTCATGTTAGGTGAAGAGAAATCATTCTTGATTAAACCTTGGATGACCTAGGGTTGTAAAGACAATGCTTGAGGTCCCAACACTGTCCTGCCTGAGGTACAATTTATATTGACATGGATGTTGAGCTCATTTCTACAGATGATAACAGCAATTTATATGGTTCCTTTTTTTTCTTTAATCCTAGACTACTACGTGAGCTCAGACTCCACAGGACCTTGCAGCATGAGCCCCACTGTAAAAAGGCACCTCTCAGTTTGTATTGTACAAGTTGATCTGTATCACACCAGCTCTTTTCCCTCAGCTTTCAAGATGATCAAATTGATGAACTGTAGCATGAGGTTGGTTATGTGGAATCTCCCAGGCCGTGCCAGCTGTATGCACTTTGCTGGGGACAAAGCCTGCCATTGCCGTTGCAGATTGAAGAAATCTCCAGCACTGGTGTCCTGGAATTATTTTTCTATCAGGGTGATTCCCTACAAGCAGTTCCTCTTGCCACAGACATCCCTCTTGTGCTCAAAGATGGGGTTTGTTTCTGTTGCTGCCCAAGCCAGGAAGCAGAACTTTATAGTTGCAGTTGTCTTGGCCAGTCCTCCCCACCAGCACCACCAGTGGTGTGGCAAGAAGAGGGAGGACAAGAACCATTCCCAGTCCTGATCCACAGCAACAAGTGATGTGTTTCTGACCTGTACCACATTATTCTCAAGACAAGATGCAGAGATGTCCTTTACAACATTAACATGCAAGCTGCAGGTACAGTATAGAGAAAACTCCATCACCTTGGGGTACTGACAGCAGGTACTCTTCTGCTGATGGAAATTACACACAATTTCTGCATCAGTACGAGGATTAGGAAGGTTGGGGCTTTTTTTCTTTAAAAAAAACCAACCCAGATGCTTTGAATGATACAACCCTTTATCCAAAAAAGGCCGCAGGAGCAATCCAAAATGTTTCCACTCAAGGGGAGAGAGACTCCCTGGTCAGAAAATACTTTCCTATTTCTTCATTGTGTTTCCCAGCTCCCTCCTTCATGTTAGCTGAGCCAAGCCTGGAAGCAGCATGGCTCAGGGCCAAGGAATAAGGATGGTATTGCTGGGGCTTTGTTTCATTGTGGAGGGAAAGGGTGAAGCAGTTATTGCTCCAGACACTCCCAAAGTCATTATTTGAACAGGCAAATCCCCATAACAGCACTGACACAACAGTGTCTGGCCCCTCAGCAATCTGATGACATCATTTCCATTGCCAGTGGGTCTGTGCCAGCCAAGTGGAGGTAGGCTGGCTTGGGTCCTTAGAGAGATTCCTGTTACTGTAATGATCTGTGGGGGTGACAGACCTATGTACTTGTTATCCTTTCAGAGAATGCTTTTCAAAACTAGCAGCCTTATTTTTTCATCAGAAGGTAATTGCACAGTACAAATTGGTCCTCAGGTTGCTCGGGGTAGAAGAAATCAAGGAAGTACTTTCCTAGATATACAGTGACTTTAGAAGTGAAATATTTTTGCCCCAGAAAAGGACAGAGGGAGGGAGCCAAACAGAATAAACTAGTGCTTAAATGGCTCATTAATTCTTAGCTTTCCCTGACCACCCAGTAATCTGCAGCTGGCTGAAAGAGTCCCTGACACCATGACTCTAAACTACTGCTCAGAAGCAGAAGACAACTAGGAGATGTATTATGGTGTCCTGCAATGTGATGTCAGTACTGACATGTGGTTCACAGGCACTTCACAGAGAAGGTCTACAGCAATAAATACCCTGTCACAGGCCTGCTCCCAGGGAGGAAATACTTCTTCTGAGTCATTGTCTGGTGTGACAGTGGGGACACTGACCCTCTGGATGCACAGGAGCAATGGAACATCTCCAAACACAGAGGTAAGCATAAGATTCGGTGTTAAGCTCAGGCTCCCTGTGTGGCCTTGGGTATGTCACTAACCTGCTTTGCACCTCAGGTGCTCACCTGGGGGTTAGATACAAGAATACCTTCTCTTCTATCCCTTCCATTTGTTGGCAATCCCTTCAGGACCAGGCTTCTTTTTACTACATGTGTATGTAGCCCATTACATAGCACTTTATACAGATGCTGTTTAAATTAAAATTCAGGGCATCTGTGTGCTCAGAGGGTGATATTATCATGTCTTGACATAACAGAAGATTGGTGTTACAAGTTATTTGTCTTATAGCAAGTTTTCAGTCTGACTGGGATTTGTTCCCTAAATGAGAAGCAAAGAAATATGTGACATGCAGGAGACTGTGTGACAGTCTTTCTGGCCCAGAAATCCCTGAAAGCACATTAAATTAAACATCTAGAGGTCATCCTGTCAGGTAAATGCCTTCTTCTTTGCTCAGCTGCTCCCTACACATGCCTAATCACAACATGGATGTCTAATCAGCAGCGATCCCAAACATAACTGAACATGGCCCAGCTCATCAAGTCAAAATGGTAAGTGATCCTTCTGCCCAGTCTGGGGAATTGCAGAATTCAGTGACTCTAAATGGTGAGATCAAAGACAATTTTTTTTTTTTGATTGGCCTATGCCTGGTGTAATAATACATATAGTAATATAAAAATTATATATTAATACATATTACAGAATAATATGTAATGAATATTAATACATATAACAGATTGGACATCTCTTTCTTCAGAAGCCTATCCACATGCTGCTATGAGTCTTCTAATCTCATTAAGAGTAATGGGCAACACCTTAAATTGACAGAAGGAGTGGTACACTAAAAGAGTAAGGAGGTGTCAAATTGTGTATTTGTATTTACCAATCAGCCTTTCCTGATCAATTAGACCATGTTACTTTGGCAAGGTGTGCAGCTGAGAAGGAGCCCTTCCACTTATGTGGCTGTAGTTGTGTTCTTTTGTGGAAGTGCTCTTGACCTGGATTCTACAAAGTCTGAAATGACTTCAGTAACTTCTGTGCATGTAGGCAAGGAGAGTTGTAAATGGAGGAAAGTTAGGTTGGCTGTGCCTTGCACTACATTCCTTTTGATAACAGCCTACCTGTCTTCTGGCAGGACCAGCAGGACACAGATGTGAACTGATTTCCTATTCTTCATTATAAATGGCAAGTCACAAGGTGTATTTGCATAAACCTCTGAGAGGTGGTAGAAAAACTCTGAAGGAGAATGAGGAGATAAGCTCTTTTCTGAGAATGAGGTCTCACGAAAGAATTTTGCCATACAGTGCTACATTTACAATCCAAGGGATTTACCTGATGAGGTCCCATATCAATGCAACAAGCAGTGTTAAGTACTTCAAGAAATGTTTAAATACAGACAGAAAATGGAAGATTTGCAGTGGACACTGGAAATTAAGTTGTACATGCAGTTCCCCTTGATTTCCCCCGAGCATTCTGCAGACTATTAATGCCTCAGAGCAACACCAGCAGAGCAATATCCCTTCCTCTACAAGATCACCTGCTTTGGTTTATAATTGGGTGTAATTTAATCATGCATTTCTAAAGTGCTTTGGGAGCCAAATATCCGAAAGCACTTTACAATTTAATGGCATTAGTGAGAGGAAGCACTGATATATCCCTGTGGAGCAAAAGTCTGACACTTTAGTTACAGCCGAAGAAACAAAGAAATTAATTGCTTGCTTACAGTTGCATAGCAGATTAATGGGAGGATGAGATTTCCAATTTCTTCCCCTCTTGCTTTTCAGTTTGTATTTGTTTGCATGTTGAGACAGGTATGCTGGTCAGATGCCAAGAGAAATGTGGTGTATTGTTCATTCTTACTACTCCCTGGGTTTTCCCTGATGGGAAGTAAGGTCCAGGTCATGAAATGTCATACCCAAGCTCTTTAAGATTTGTACTCATGCACGAGAAGGCTCTCTGTGTTGATGGTGCTGGCTCTGTTTGCATGTTGGTGTGTGCAGTGGGAAGCAGCCCGCAGTGACCGTCCTCAGCAGCATTTTGACTTCAGGATGGAGTATCCCGGGAAGGACAGTGCTTCCTGCTTCATCGCCCCACTGAGGAGCCACAGCGTGTGGCAACAACAGCTGTGTCCTGAGCTGGGCCTTTCATCAGCAACCCCCACCTCCAGTGACCCAGTACAGGGGCACTGTTAGCATCACATCCAAGCCTGAGCTGTGGCTCACCTCAACAAGAAGCACCTGCCCGCTTATGACCCCTACAACTTGCAGCTGCAAGCTGATCATCTGTGGTAGGTCAGGTGTGCAGCCACTGGGATTAGTTGGGGGTGATTCCCTCCAGGCTGAGTAAGCACAGATTTCATGTCTGCATGTAGTTCACACCCTGCTCTTTTCCAGGACAAGTGCACTTGCTGGGACTGGCACTGTGCATCACACTCCTCTGGGCTCTCTCCCTTGTCCACAGGGGAAGAGATTGCTCAGTCTGTAGGTGCTGGAGCTGCAAGGCCCACATTGCAGGAGCTTGTCTTCATATCCAAAAAACCAGCCTAACTCTGTCTTCCTTCAAAGTCACTGAAATTTATCTTCAGCTGTTTTAAGGCAGTCTTGTATCCCTTTAAATGGCTTATTTTGGCCTGCAGACCTCATGAATTCCCTAAATGGCTCAGAAGCAAACATGGCCATTTCTGTGTCCCTAACCAGGCTTGCTGTGCATCCATGGCATACTCAGCACTTCCAAGCAGTCTGTAAGTGCGCTCTGACAATAGCCTTGTGCTTTTTTTGCACAGACACTACATCTGTTCTCTTCCTTGGTAAAATGGAAGGATTTTGCCAACGCTGTATGACAGCTAGTAAGGTTTCCGAGACAAAAAGAGGAAGAAAATCAGATATTTTGTATCCCACTCTCCCTTCCCTCTTTTGTTGAATCCAGTGAAGCTTTAAATCAGGTCGTAACACAGAGCTTGGCTCCAGCTGGCTCACATTGGTGGTGGGAGCATGGACACTTCCAGGTGCATGGGGTGAGGTTTTACAAACACTTTTACAAACTGTTTTAGGGACAGGCCCTGGTGCCTCAGGCCTGTTAGTGTCCTCTTAAAGAGGAGAGGAGAGAGAGGCTGCCAGGCACAGCTTGAAATGAAACTGATACACCACCAATAATGAGGGACTGTATTTGGAAAGATCTTTCAGGGTTATTTTTGTCCGAGATCATTACTTCTGGAGAGGCTGCTGCCAACTGCTGAGCACACAAACACACCCCGCCCAGGGTTTGGTTCTCTCTGCCAATGTGGAAGTAGCTCACAGGGGGTCAGCAAAAAGAAAGGATGCTCACACTGGGTTTCCTGCTCTGATTTTCAAACTGATCCATCGTTGTGTGTACAATACATGCAACAATTCTTCACCAAAGCCAGCAGCTGCCCACCCGAAAGACTGAAAGCAAAATTTACCATTTTTCTAATAATTCCTGTTGTTATCATGTGTCCCACTTGCCATGCACCCTGATACACTCCTCCCTGAAGCCACAGCTGGAGCACAGCTTCCTTGTCCCTGAAGTCAGTGTGAGCCTCCTCTGGTTGCCAGCCAGGCTGATGCAAGGAGTCCTGATAGCGCTGCTCACCCAGTTCAGGGGAGGCAGACAGGCCTAAGGGGCACGAGAACAGCTCCCTATTCCCTCAGAGATCTGCTTGCTGGGTAGCACTTATCTTCTGCCCTCCCACGCTGAGCTTGTTGAGGTAGAGCACTGTTACAACAGGAACACACCTCTTCAAAGTTATTCAAAGCAGCCTGTTTACAGCAGACTTGGCTGAGGAATGAGGCTTGCAAAAGCACTGTATGGGTGAGGTGCTGATTTATACCCAGATTCCTCAATGGGAGCTTATGTCTCCTGGGGCTCCTCCTTGTCTTGACCTGGGCAGTTTCTGGGTAGGGTCCCTCTGCTGACAGATATTTGCAGCTGAGTGAGGCAGGAAATCAGGAGTCAGAATAAGAGACTGTAAAACTGACTTCAGCAGATAAAGCATTCATGTAAAATCAAGCTTTAACTGCAGATTCGTTTTTATTATTTTAGGAACTAAAATTTTGATAATTTTAGTTCTGGAAGAGGGGTAGTTACTGCCTGGAGTTGGGCACTGTAGGCTGGAGGGCATCATGCCTCATGTGAAAACAGGCACTCTTCATTAGGACACAAGCCCCTTCAGACCAGGGCTTAAAAGATTTTCTTTAGGGACATTTTTCAGAGACTTTCAGTGGTCTTTACCTGCTGACAGATGTCCTGACAGTCTTTCCTCCTGGAAAGGAATAAGGACTGAGCAAATCTGCTGATTTGAATAACTGAAGGAGTAGCTGATTTCCATGTTGATTCCACAGGGACTAAGCCTCTCTCTCAATTCATCTTAATATATTGTGAAGGGTTTACCAGCTGGACACCTGGTGCAGACCAAAGCCATTTTATCACTCCCCTCCCACAGCTGGACAGGAGAGAGAAAATTTAACAAAAGGCTCATGAAGCAAGGTAAGGATAGGGAGATCACTCACCAGTTACCATCACAGGCAAAAACCACTCAGCTTGGGGAATTTAATTTATTACCTATCAAATCAGAGTAGGGTAAGAAGTAAACCCCTAAATTTTAAAGCATCTTGCCCCTACTCCTCCCTTCTTCCTGGGCATAACTTTATTTCAAAGTTCTTTTTCTCTTTTACCCACTGCTGCAGGTGAATGGGGAACGAGGGCTGTGGTCAGTTCATCATGCCTTCTCTTTGCCCCTCTTGCCTCTGCTCTCACACATTCTCACTCCTCTCTTTGGCTGCAATTGCTGTTGCAGCTTTTTCTCCTCAGCAGTGCTGACACGGAGGCACTTGGACCCGTTGATTCTCCTGGACCCAGGAAGCTTCCAGCAGCCTCTCGCAGAAGCCACTCCTGCAGTTCCCTCCTGCCAACAAAGCCTTGCCACACAAACCCAATGCTTACATACTCTTCTATTTCTCTTCTTTAATTGCACTCTTCTGCTTAGCCATGTTTTTCCATTTTAGCCCTTTTCATGATATTTGCAAAAACAAATAGGGCATTGCACCACCTCAGTGAAACACAGCAGCAGCTTTGCTGGTGTTGTAGCTCAGAAGGGGTGAATATAATTTTCCTGAGGCTGAGAGAAGGTAGGCTGCAAAGAACAGAAAGACTATTAGACCCAAAGTGAATTATTCAGAACAGTGCTGAAGTGAACAAGGGGAAATGGGAGTGAAAATGAGAACTCACTAAATTTGAACTGTCACTTCCTATGAAAACTGCAACCAGAAAACTTTTTCCTTTACACGGTGGAAAGCCTTTATACAGCTTTAAAACCTTTAAAACTTTTATAAAGCTTTTTATCCATAACTTTGTGAGATTTGCACTTCAAACATACAGTTGACTGCACTAATTATGGTACTTAGTCCTTTTCCTTAAAAAAAGATGGACACAGGGACAGGAAGTTTGCAGAAGTTGAAACACAAGATATAATTAGTGGAACTAGCTGTGCCTGATCTGGCATGCAGCACAGCATTGTTGTGGCTGTGCAGTTTGTCTTCATGTGGCTCAAAATGCAGCTGCCCTTGGTTTCTGTGAAGGTCAGTTAGACCAGGTGGTAGAGTGGGGCTTCTGCTCAGCAGGGGCACTTCCAGTGTTTCCATCTTCCTTCCCTCTAAGTGATTTTGTACAGTAGGATGTTCAAAGTCATATTTCTAATATCACGGCTTCAACTCTGCTGATGTATCTTAATGGTAATAAACGAAGCCAAAGACTGGAGAGAATCCTGCTGCAAAGTTCAAGAAGAGACTTGGATTCTGTCTCCTTTTCTCCAGATAGCCCAGCAGGAAGGAGCTCCATGATATTTTAGGCTTCTTTATGTGAGCATATAAACACAGAGTAAGCCATAAATCTGAAATACTTAAATCCTCGCAATACCAAGAAGGTAAATACACCCTGGCAAATGAGGGAGTCACTTTGTGAAAGAGCTGGCCACAGAAAGTGCAGGAACTTCACTGCTGGTGGCCATGCCTAGATAAGGGATTACATAAAATCTGAACCACTGAACAGGCTGACAGGTAGATCAGTACAAATATACATGCATTGGTGCTGGTTCTTTTAATGTAGACTGAAATCTTCCAGGTTGTGGAATAAAAATATAGCAGTGGCCAGCCACTCAGACACACTCAGTCTGAGAATATTGTATCACATTTGTTCCATCTGGAGCTAGGAAGGAGGTATGAGGAAACAGGATGCTCCTCCCAGCAGGCCTCTAAGGTTTTGAAAGGAATTGTACAAGACCAAATAAAAGGAGAAGGAGAGAATCACCCGCTTTTGCCTCCTGTTAACCACTTTAGGCTGCCCTGAAAATAATCTGCCTGTATTTCTGCCTGGTACTGATTAATTCTCACATCAGGAACCATTCCACTTCAGAAGGGGAGTATGAAGGAGTCTCCATTAAGCCTGCAAGCAGATCCATTTAACTGACTGGGAGCACTTACACCCGCTGTGTTTTTCTGCTATAAATCCTTGAAACCTGTTCCACTGGTGACAGATGGCCTGGTTCAGGATTAATGGAACAAAATATCTGTGCCACTGCATCAAACAGCTGAAGAAGCTGGCATCAGATCCCCAGCCAGAGAAAAATGTGCAGACTACTCCTTTCCTCCTGGAATTTTTTCCTGGGGTGAGGGGCAAGAGAGATTTGGCCATTAGTCTGGGAATTCCCGGCAGTGAATAGTCTTCCTGGTGCAGTCCTGTGCAGCAAGCTCCCTTCTCCCTGAAAGTGTGGACAACTGACCATTGTCTGTGGGACTGGCTGGAGCAGCAAGGGGCAAGCTTGCTCCAGAGATTGGCACCCCAGGGCACCCAGGATGTAGTGTAACACCAACCAGGTGCCCAGTTGGTTTGTGTTGGATGTGCTCTGTAGAGTGCATGTGAGTGTTTTTTCAGGGTTCCCCAGGCAGGAATGCTGTGGCTGACTGCGACAGTCAGTTTTAGTGGGGTGCTAAGCAACTTCAGGACAAATTATGCTGGAGGGTGTAACAGTGGCACAAAGCTGCCCACCACAGAGGGGCCTCACATTCTGTGCTGAAACAGTGACAGAAACAGAAAATGAGCAAGGAGATGTTGTATCTGCACAGTAAAAATACCCAGTAAATTAATATTTTTTAATTGCTGTTACACACAGAAGAAATGAGAAAAAAATTACATTCCAAACAGAGAATTAAAATAGTAAAATCAGCATAAAAATGTGTTAAGATCCCAGATCAAGTGGCTGTACTGTATGTGGTGACCTTTACAATCACAGTAAAGAAAGTAAGTGCTAGAGACTTTGATACATGGCAAAGTGCTTGACTCCCCAGAGGAAAGCAGCTGTTTCAGTCACATCTTTCAGTGCACTCTCCCTGGAATGTGTGGGAGAGAGGCCGGAGTGAGAGACGAGTCCAAGACATAGAGATTAGTGTTCAGGACAGACCAGCCACTCTGCATTCTCAGGCAGGCAGAACTGCCACTTACCCAGTGGCATTTGCTTTTTCCTTCCTTGTTTTTGTTTTGTTTTGTTTGTTTGGGGTTTTTTGTGGTTTTGTTCTTGTTTTTGTTGTTGCTTTCCAGTTTTTGAGTTTTATTTAACAAAGCTTCAGGTTCTGCTGGCCTGACCCTGCCAGCACCATAGGCTTGGAGCAAGCCTCCCCAGATGAATTAGGAGCAAGGCTTGATCCAGCAGGAACCTGCACCAGCAGGGTCTAGATAAGTATGTTTGTAGTGATTCAGCACCATCGCCCAATGGGCTGGTTTTGGTTTCTTGCTTTCCTTCTGTCAGGAAAAGGTGTCTTTTATTTCTTTATGCTCTGTCTTTTGACTGATCCGAATTGGCCCAGTCACGCTCCCACTGAAGTCTTGGTGGCTCAACCCCTGCATCCTGTGCTTCAGCCTCACTTTTGAGCCATCACACCACTCCAGTAGCTCACTTGACAGCAGCATAGTGTCACCACAGAAACAATACAAGCCACAGAAGTTTTGGCATTCCTGCCAACTGGCCACTTTTTTTTTTCATTTGTAGTCTGTCTAGAGTTGTGTATTTTTATTCTTTACAGTAAAAGCAAAAATAAAACAATGTTAAGAAAATTTTCTCCAAACTAAGAAAATGAAAACCCATCAAATATTTTAAAGAAACCATAAAAATTTGCATTGTGTTTGCTTCTGAGTTCATATTAAGATTTTACTGCAGCTGCTTCAAAAATATGGTCCATTTCACATGTATACAGCTCACATTCCTTGGTGTGTAATTCCTTGCCTTCATTTGTGTCTGTACAGCAGCTAGTGCTACAAAATCTAGGTAGTTTCTAGCTGTGGTCCAGATTTAGATCAATGAACAGTGGCATTTTTATCCTAGTTGAGAATGTGGTGATGGTTGAGAGCTGTATTTCTAGATCAGCTTTTGTTCTGGGCCATAGGACTGGTGGTGCAAGCACTTTCTTTGCTACAAAACCCACTGCTTCCTTCATTTGGGTGAAAAGAAAGGAATTCAAGAAGGATGTGCTGACCTTATTGATTCCATCAAGGCTTTCTCTCTCTGCTAATTTTAAAGCCAGTAAAACTTACAATCGGAGAAATTAAACATCCTTTGGAAAGTTGTCTCATGGAACCCAGCTGACCTTCTGAAGACTGAAGGTTGAACAGAATGACTTCATTTTCTGTTCTGGCTTTTTCAAAAGCCACAGCAGACTGAGGTACTCTGTTTTGGCTGGATTATATTTACTCTAGCTAACAGTAAGGGACAAGACCAGACTGCAAAAGCTGGAGGCAAGGTTCATATCTAAGAATTTGGTCAAGGCTTTTAGAAGAACTAAAAACCATTGCAAAACTGAAATTAGAGAGTTCAGATTTTTAAGCTAAACCTCCCTCAGAGTTCAAGTATAACTGAGCCCATCCTGTTAACCAGCATGAATAAATATTTTGCATTTTTTTCTATCTGATGCAAATTGAAAAGGCAGTCACGCATTCCGTGCTTTAAGAGAAGTCCTGCAGATCCCTCAAAGCAATTTTAACATTGAAGCTGGATAATACTTGTGACTTACATACCACTTGACACCTTCAAAGTGCTGTATGAGCATCAATCCTCACGACATCCTTGTGAGGTAGGTAAGGGCTAATATCTCCACTTCAGAATGGGGTGAAGGCCTGGTCCCCTGCTGGGATAACTTGGCATTGCACTGACCCTCATACACAGATGTGGACCTGGCCCCAGAAAATTTAAGTGACTCACCCAAAGCCAAAAAAGGAGTGAGCATGGATAAAAGGCTCAGGAGTTACCCAGGAGGATTTCTGTCATGAGAAGTCAGCAACTTCCCATCCTCTTTCAAGAACACAGCTATGATGCCTCTGCTTAAAAGACCCTCCTGTCTGTATTCAGAAACCCAGCAAAGAGGAAGAGGCACCAGCCACTGAGCTCTACAGTTGCTGTTTGCTTTGATCTGCTTCTTCCAGAACAGCTCCCAAAAATACCATAATAGCAAGATGAAAATACAGGTGTTAGTGTCAAACTACAGGACTGGAAAACTTTGAAGAGCCACTAAAAACTGCCAAGTTCCTCCTGGGAATTTTATAAACTTGTGTAAAAATATATAAATTACCTCCACCGATGAAAACATGAAATCTGCAGCAATCAAAAGCCATGTTAGAGTAATTCTTAAACCAATCAGTCTTACAGATGTCTCAATATGGAGGAGTAAGAAGCCAGGTATTCAGCACAGAGTAAGTGTAAAGCTTAAAGTTATAATCCGCTGGCTTTGTTCTTCTTGACCTGGATTTCTACATGAGCATCACCCTGTGACACAGCCCAGAAGCACTACTAACACTTAAAAACAAGTTGCAATTAGCACTGCTTCTTTGACTGACACTGGGAGTTCTGTGCAAGGAGGATCTGCCTACAGAAAGAGGCTGAAGTAAACGTGCTGCATCTTTTATATATCCAATTAAAGAGCCAAAGGACCTCCAAGAGGGTGATAACTACAGAAAGTAACCAAACCACATGTGTAAGCTCAAGTGACCATAGACAGAGATGGCAGAAGGATGTTTGGATACAGCACTGTGAAAAGAAAGCCTCTGTGCTTAGCAACAAAAGGAGCTGCTGCTGGGGCCAGGAACACTACACCACCTGGAAGGCTTCATTCCTTCTCTAATGTTCCTGGGCCAAAGATTGGATGCTTCTCAAGGACTGTACTCCTGAAAAGGACAAGAATGGGTTTAACCTCAGTTTTACAGCGCGAAGAGGCAACAGGAAGGTCCACAAAGGCAGCCCTGCAGACAGTAACACCATTTGTCACATATGAACACCACTCCTTTTTTTTTGCTCTGTATCAAAGTGAAGATTGTCCTTGCTGAGGTTGAAGGAACAGTTTTAATCTCAGGAAAAGTTGTTTAATAGACTGCCAGCAACTGCTTAGTGCTTCTCAGGATTTAGGCATCTCAAAACTGTGTCAGATCACAGTCCACAGCAGCTGGTCTCTTCCCAGCAGGAAAGAGCCTCCAGGAAAACAGTCTCATTCAAGTAATATGGATTAGAAAGAGGAATGCGGAGCCAGAGAGAGATTTTGAAGATTAAGAGCCTTTGCCAGCAAACTTCCAAGCCAACCAGAACTCTCCTTTGTATGCTGAGGGCTCTGCCTTGTTCCCAGGAAGGCTGAAGCTGTTGCAGCACTGGGATGAGCCAGTGTGACTGGCCAATGTGTCCCAGCCAGGTCACTCCAGGTGACCTGTTCCAGGACAGCAAGGGAACAACAGCCCACTTGGGCCACACAAGTTTCTGCTGTCTCACCCAGAGACCTCTGCCACCAGAAACTGCACCTCTGATGGCCAGTGGAGAGGAAAGGCCTCCTAATAACACATCAAGACTTTTCTACAAATATCCTGTGGCTGACGGTAGAGCAGGACAGCAAAGCAAGCCAAGAAGAAAAAGCACACATAAAAGCAACTCAGCTATTTTCAGGCAGTTCAAGACTACTCTTTTCTAGAGAGGAAAAAAAAAGAATCAAAACTCACAACTTTTAAATAAAGCTTATTTTATCACACAAGCATTTCCCTCAAAGCAAAGGGAAGCTCAGGATGTGGGGGAGCTCCTCTGAAGAACTGCCAGCTAAGGACTGAGTGTGCTGGACTGACCCATGCCAAGGAGCTGGGACTCAAAAGACTGCAGTGTGCTGTTTGCTCACATGCTGGGAGGATGGTGGAGCTCACCCCAAATGCTTAGGCTTTCTCTTAGCTGGGTCACTGTTGCAGGAGGAGATATCCGAACAGCCAAGCTGAGTAACAGCAGGTGACATCTGCAGAGAGCTACCCTGCAGGGTTCAATCTGTGGCCAGGAGATAAGCAATGCTGATGAATGAAAATGGTTTATGGCTCTAAATTCCCTTAGCTGTTTACTCCAGGCAGGCCCCGATGTGCCAGTGAATGAATACTGACAGTATTACATAACAGCATTAAAAGGGAAGGGATTACACGGGGCTGTGCTACCTACAGTGCTTTCCCTCTCCATAATGCAGCTGACCTTTCTGATCCCTGTCTGAAAAGCAGCAGATGCCCCCACGGGGTCAGGGTGGTTAACCCAGATTTCTGTAATACTGGCTGCATTTGCACTGATGGATAAGTCACGGGGAGGCAATGCCTATTCCCTGCCAGGCACACCAGGTGAGGCTGGGGAGGAGCGGGAAACCCACTCAGCGCCTCTCAACACAAGGGAAAAGCTAGCAGGGTTCTGTGTGAGTCCATGTGAGTTTGAGAAGGAAGTGGCAGGCGTGTTGAACACAAAGGACAGTACTTTTCAGGAAGCTATGTTGAAAAGGGGCTTTAAAAAAAAAAAAGTGGTGCAAAGAGGATCGTTTTCTACCAGCTGGCAAAAAAAGGCAATCTACATCCAGAATCAGGGCCTTGATCACAGGAAATGCTCACACAAAGATTCAAGATACTGCAGGCAGCAGTACTCAAAGTACTACTGAAAGTGCTACTAAAACTTAATGGGTACATGGAATATTACTTGTTAGGACATTGGTGCCAGTCTGCCATACAAGGATAATTAGGGCATACACTAAGACAATGAATAAGTTCTGCTTTAAAAATCAATGTTCCTTGTGTGCCCATTACATCTCACTGGTGGCTGCAGGCACTGTGCAACTGCGTGCATGTGGTGAGGGAGAACATACTGGCCTGGCTACTGAGATGTCCCTGAAATCCCACAAAACTCCTGCTCTCTTACCGTTCTGCCACATGCAGCAGTGCTGACTTGCACCTAGAGACCCGCCCTGAAGCAGTGATCACTGCAATCAAAGCACAGCACTGCCAGCACACCTCTCGCTCTGTGCCCTCAGCTTGGGGTTCTGCTTTCATGCTGCTTCTGCTGGGCACTGCCCCACACGCTGCCATTGACTCCAGAGCTCAGCTCCCAGCTGGATATGCTGGTTTTACTCTCCCTCCAAGCTTCCTTCCAGCAGAGGAATAGCTCCAGTTTGCATACTGAGTTTATAATGCACAAAAAGAGACAAACATCAGTTAAATTAATTTTTACCTATGACTTTAGCAGAGATCTGTGCCTGTCTGCCTACAGTCAAGAGCGAGCCTTTTAGCACAGTGTCAAACCTCCTTTCCACCAGCCCTCCTCTTCCCAGACATCCAGCATCAATTTCAAGACTAACAAGTAAAATGCAGTAGTACAGCACTTCCAAGGAGGAAAAGTTGAATGAATAACTACTGCAGGGACAGTCTAAGCTTTCTGATGTGGACTCCACACTGAAGTAAGCTGTATTCAGAGAAAGCCAATGAAAAAAAATTTAATTCTCAAAAGTAATGCTTCAAAGAAGCAAAAATCAACATCACCAGTGTGCCTAGAGAAATGGAGATCTCTCTCAGGGGTGAATGCAGCTACAGCACCTGAGATATAACCCATGTGTTCACAAACTATTGGCACTCCACCTAGCTCCTCTTCCTGAAGTCCTCTTCATCTCTGGTCTCTACGGCCGACAGCGCGATCAGCATTTGGGCCGCGTAGTAGGTGGCCATGATGATGAAGCGCGAGTAGGGCACGGGGAAGCAGAACTCGTTGAGCGCGATGGTGAGGTCCGACACCATGAAGAGCATGGCGCCCACGCAGGCCGACAGCTTGGTCCACGTCCACAGGTCGTTGCACAGCTGCACGCCCGCCACCGCCCGCCAGCCCATGAAGCCGATCAGGGCGATGTAGACGGCCACCAGGTAGGTGAAGGGCCCCGAGAGGTAGGAGTACAGGAAGGCATAGCAGGAACTGGAAACAACGCCCATCAGCAAGCCGGCTTTGAGGTCCAAAGGCTTCATGCCAAAGGCTGAAGAGTACAGGATGTGTGTGATGGCGAACATCAGCAGACCTGGAGAGAGGCATTGACACAGAAAGTGTGACCTTTCATCGTGATCAGCAATCAGTAGCAGAAGAAAACATTCCTTGCAGTGTTACCTACCAGTAACGCTACCAGTGATAACCATGCTGACCACTTGGGACCATTTTACTGCAAAAATCTGTACATGGGAGATAGCACCAAGCCCCCCCGCCCCCAACCTATAAAAAGCCCCAGCACAATTACAGCTGCAGCCAAGTACAGCTCTGCTGTGGCAAAAGCCTTTCTGCTGAGAAGCCGGGTGGAACTAAGCTGCTGGAGAAGAAATTGATCTTGTTTTTCAGGTGGTTCCTCTTCCTCTTCTTCGAGCGGAAGGTTGGGAGCAAGGCAGACCAAAGATCACCCCCTCTAAATATCCACAGTGTATTTCTCATAGGTCACATGTGGAACAGGAAGGCTGGAACCACAGCAGTGTAGGAACAAAACGTGACAAAAGACACTAATCCCTCTGAACACTGACACAAAGCCTGCCCGTATTTAGCCACAAACCCAAAGGCACTTGAGGACTAAATCTGGCTGCTTCTCCATCTCTGCCCATAGCTGGGAGAAACCTAAGCTGGAAAGAAGCAGCTGGCATATTTCAGGGACTGCACCAATGTGATCTGCCAACAATTTTATGGCTATTTGCAAGATTCAGATGAACCTTACCAGGAATCAGTCAGAGAAAATAAAATGCCGGCTTGCCTTTGAAGCGCAACACCCCTGAGAAATGCCAGATGTGGGTGTTGGAAGGTGCTGCCCATATGTTATTCACTTGCCACTAAACCATTTGACAAAAATATGTCCCAATGTGTTGGTACAGCTGCTGCCTCCAAGCTGTCATGACAACTGTAGATAATGGGCCACAAACAGAGCCCAGCTCCTTGGGTCTTCTGGTTCCCAGACCCACACATGGTGCAGCTGCAGGCTCTCCAACTTTATCCTGGCAGGGTTATTAGAGAAGCTGGAAGTTTTCATGCAGCTCTAAAGCGTGAAATAGAGAAAAGGATCTGGGAAGCCAAGTCCTCCAGCAGGACACTTGTTCACATTTAACATGTGAAGCGCTGGTGTAAAGGGCAGTCACAAAAACTTGCAGCCGGCAGACGTTGCTTCATCCTGCTACTCTTGTGTTGAGCTCAAGGAAATGGAGATGTCTCCCTGCCTTTGGGAAGGACCAGATCAGACACCCACTGAGAGCTCAGCCATGGTGGGATGAGAAAGAAATCCATAGGAGAGAGGGGGGCTAGTACGATCTGTTTTGCAGGGTGGGGCTAGAGAAAATGGACAGTGTATAGGGAAAAGAAGAGAAGCACAAACAAGGACAACAAGAAGCTGATGTTTCACAGAGCTATTGCACCTCATGGACAGAACACTGAAGAAACTGAGAAGGCATTTAGGACAAGAGCTTTTTATAGGGTTATAGTGCAGGAAAGGTTAGAGCCCAGAAAGGTGGTAAGGAGAAGGATGTATCACCCTAGCAGCAAGGAATGTTTTTTCCTTCAGTGGCATTATATGGAGCATTCTGCAACAGGGGACTGAAGAATGTGTTGTCCTTCATGCAGGCATCTGGGAGTGAGGAGGAGGAGAGGACAGGATGTGGCAGGCAAAGAGCCTGGAAAGGCAGGAGGAGTTTCGTGACATGTGGTGAGGCTGGTCACAAACAAGGGAGTCAGGTTTACTCATTCAACACCCACAAATCAAGCTGGCAACTGGGGAAACCTGTGATGGCTGCACAGAGAAGGGGCTGCATTTCTCTTGCATTTCTCAGCCTTTAGCTTGGTCCTCTCAACCACATCAGGGAGATCAACCCTTTTCTCCCACTTTCTTCCTCTGGGTTTCCTCACGCTGGCACTAAGGCCTTTTTGCTAATCCCTGTTTTCTTCACCAAATGCATAAGTTGTTTCTAAGTGCCTGCTATCAAAGGAGGTGGATATTAACACTGTAAAGTATCTTCTACATGCAGTAAGACAGTAGTCAGAAAATAATGTGTTATTAGTGGACTGAAACAGCAAAAATTAAAATGTCAAGTGTGCCAGGAGTAGGTTCCCAGGCTCTCACTTCCCTATAAAGTAATGAACAAACGTCCTTTTATAAACTCATTGTCTCAAAAGCTTTTCAAATGAGCCCAGTTTCCAACCCTTTTCAGTCCAAAAACTGCAGAAATTGAACAGAAAGTACATTTTTATCGAGTATTTCCTCTTCTCTCCTGAAACTTCAAATTCCCACAACTGATGATGTCAAAAATACTGTCAGTTGTCACTAACAGCAACCTGATGAGTTTTAAATAGGAGAAAATACATTTTGCAGGCAAAGTGAAAGATGAAGTGGAGCAGTGCACTTTATCTGCTTATATCTGAAGTGAAAATATTCACTTCAGTGGCTGAGATCTTCAAAATGCTCCAAAAGAGTTTTTCTTCTTAAGAAGAAATAATGTGCCTAAACCCACAAAGCAAAACTTCTTAGTTGTGAGACTAGGGTTGAAAACCTGACTCATTTGCAGATCAAAGCACATCAACCAAATGCTGAATTGCTGTGACTGGTTAACCTTCCTTTAGCACTAACTTGGAGAGGAAACTCAGAGATATCAGTTACATGGGGATTGGGAAGCACAGAATAGTCCATCCATGAAAATGATCATGGGAAAATTGGGCCTTGAATGTTTTCCAAGCCATAGCTCAAGGAGCAACTCCAGGAGGCAAAACGAGTTGGGCTGAGGTGACTGAGCCAGGTACTCCTGTTGGGAGGAGACCCATTGATGGGAATGTCAGCACTCAACACAGAAGGGATGGCACCTCAAGCTGGAGCTCCTCAGCAACGTGCCCGAGGTTCAGCCAGATAGATCCAATCCTCAGGGCCTAATCCAAACCCCACCAAAATCAGTAAACATTTTTACATGAACTTTTAATGGGATAGGGATAAACCCTTGGGAAGCAGGATTAAAACCAGATTCAGAGCATTTGGCCTTTCATATCTGGCACTGTACACACTTCCTTCTCGTAAAGAAAGAGCTTGTGGGAATCTCAGAATAAAACTAAATACTAACTTCATGAGAGAGGGGAAAAAATAAGCCTTTGACTTTCAGAGCTGACAACAGCACAAGTCACAAAAGTTCCCTCATCTCATCACATTTTCCAGTGGGACAGTCACAGCAGCCAGTTAATGGTGGGCATTATGGGTGATCTCTGTGCTGGTTAAATTAACTTCAGAAACCCCACCAGTCGGTTCAGTGAAGGACTCAACTGCTGCTGATTTCTTGTGACAGTCCAAGGCCAGGGACAGAGTTGCTGCAGGCAGGTTCAACATTGCTTTAAATGATTAATCTGAATCATTATGTTCCAGTCTGCAAACTAGCAAAATAAACCAAGCTCATTTTTCTCTGAGAGATGTGGATCTTTCTGTAGAGAAGACAAACCACTGCAGTAAGGTTTGTCCTTGATTGACCATCATTTAAATGTTTTGCAAAACAGACGTGTCTTGTACAACAGGCTGCATGATTCACACTGATGAACCTGCAAGTAGGACAAGATTGCTGCTGCTTTGGTTTCTGTCATCCACTTAATGCCTCCCCTGGGCTATGGGCTTGTCTATCAAAACATAAATGTCCTCTCCACCTGTTCTCCACCAAGGACCTTTGCGCAGTATGTTCCATCCCCAAACCTCAGAGCAAAGGGCTGACAGATCTCCCTGCAGAGAGACAGGAGGTGAATACTTCCTGTAGCTTCATGGGAAATGACGGGTGCCACGAGCGTTTCCTTCTCTTCTCCAGGGATTCTGGCATGCCACCTTCTCAACTCCAGCCATCCCAGCTGCTGTGACACATGCAGGAAACCTAACCTGACCCAATTACCTCTCTAACCTCAAGAGAAGCTCAAGAGAAAGACTCATCCGTGATGTGATTCCTCAAACCATGATGGATTTTAGTCAAGGCATGAGTGCTTCCCAGCGCCCGGGGCTTAAGCTGTACATGAATAAACAAAACATGTGGCCCAGCAACTCATTACTAAATAAAGAGGGTAACAGCTGGGCACTGTGGCATCCCTTTAGGACTGACACTGTACTCACCATGGATGAAGTAGCCCTGCTCTTGCCAGATGAGAAAGGCATCTCCCACTGCCGAGAATATGAGTCCCGCTAGGATGCGGCTGGCACTCCGGTGTGACACTAAGAAGTTAATCCCATGAGCCAGAAGGAAAACCCACAGGCAAAAGATGGGCAGACATTTGATGAGGGCACTGAACCAGGAGGGGCTGGAAGTTGGCAGCCAGAGGACAAAATAGACACAAGTGGCTTTAAAGAAGGGCACCAGTTTGGGGCCTTCACTCTTCACCTAAAGAAAACAAACATTAGAAAATGAGAAATTAATAGGATCATCAGAAGCATCAGTGGAATAAACTTCATAATGAACCAGCTCCTTCCCTTTGAAAGTTGCTCTTCCGTATACTGTCAGCTGGCAGTGTTCCTACCCCAAGAAATACTGGTTGAACTTGACCATGATCCTCTCCCTAGACTTTTGTGACCCTCTCTGCTGAAAACACTTCTCAGTTGGCAGGATGGGCTTTGGGTGGTGGATTTGGAGGAAGTTTTAGAACTTTTTATTTGTTCCACTGAAAATATTTAGGCCATTAGTCAAATAGCCTCTGGTACTCCTTGTCACCTATTTGTGTTTAGGCTAGCCCCTTTATACACCTTTCCAGGAGCTGTGAAAATTCTGCACGCCTAGATATATCCCAGCAGCAAACAAGCCAGTAAAGACACAAATCTTCTCTCTCATTTTCACAAATCCTCCTGCTTAGCCAGTTGCAGATCACCCTGAGGGTACAACCTCTCTCCTAACCCATTCCTTCCTCTGCCCTATAGCCTCATGCCTGGAGCTTGCTGTTGGCATCACGAGTGTCAAAACCCAACACATCAACCTCCCAGGTGAGGATGTCACTTCCCCGGCTGACTAATACCAACATCAACCTCATGTGGCTTTGTTCTACCATTACACTAATAATACAGTGCCCATATTGCAGGAAATGTTTTGACTCAGGGCTCTACTGTGTAAATACAGACACAAAAATGCAGCATGAGCACTTGGCTACTCATAATAAAACCACAGCAGGGGCAGGGCACAGAGCTACGGGCTCCACAAGCTGGGTCTGCTCTTGACAAACACTTAGCTGAGACCACTCTGCACAGTGATATGTGATATGTGTTCACCTGCCCTCCTGGAACATTTCTGCATTTCAGTGCAGGCGGGGAAAGCTCCACATGAGAAACAAAACTATGATTTTATTTTCTCCTGGAGAAGAGCTGAGGGCCAAAACAAGGAGCAAAGGAAAAAACTGTAACTACTTCCATGCCTGCCTGAGCTATGTCCTAGAGACTTACAGGAGGCCTGTTTCCTCTTGCAACTAAGGCAGTGCAACCCCCAGACCTCCCCTGCAAGCAGGGGTTCACCCTCAGTCTTCTCATTTCTTTGGTCAAGCAAGATCTATTTGCTACATATCACAATGACTTCCCACTACTCATGGCCAAAGTACACAGAGGCCTCCTGCACTGGAAGAGGACATGAGGGAAAATTTAGAGGCATCCAAACTGATTTTGCACTGTCTTTTTTTTTTTTCCCCAAATAACTTGACCCTTTTGCTGCTTCCTGCACCATGGGGCATTGTCACAACTAGTGCCCATCTTCCTTTGGTGCAGGGTGCCTTGGTGCAGATACCTAGAACAGGTGAAGTTTGCACAGGAAATATTCCATGCTTACAGTGCTCAGGTGATAAAACCTAATCTCATAAAAATTCCAGAGCTTTTATGGGCACAAGCAAATGGAGGCAGGTAGAGCTGGAAGACAGGGGCAGAGGCAGTGGAGGGCATCTTCACATGCAGTATCTAAAAAGGGAATGCAATCTCTGAAGCAGTGAGGCTATAAATAAAGGGCATCCCAAGAAGACAGTGCCTTGAAAATTTTTCTCACATCTCATGGAAATTTCCCCAGCATATCAGCAGTTTCTTGGCAGTAAGGTGTTTCATTATACATTATTCATAGGCTATTGCCAACACAATTTTTAAACACTCCATTAAACAACCAGGCTACACAATTCCCTAACAAAAGGACATCAGCAAGCCGTTAACTTTCTTGTATTACATGGGGAGCCGTCGTGAGTCCTCTACTTAGGCTGTCTAAATTAATCACCATTTACCACTCCTTGTCTGCATTCCCTGGGAAAATTCTGGCAGCAAATAGCAAATGAACTTGAAATAAAAGTCATAAAAATCCATGTCTCCTCACAGTACTGGGGTTGCCTGGGAACTATCAAGTATTGTAGGGGAAAGAGTGCATAGAAGCATACAGGAGAGTATTTGGGTGAGTAAACATGGTATGTTTTATTTAATACCTCATATTATCAGAAAAATACCTGCTAGGAGCAATTACAATTACCATCACAGCTTGCCCTCCCCTGTGTGCCCACGCGATGAGACAGGTTTTAATTACACTTGTCATTTCCCCAGGAACCTTGCCTAACTGAAGCTAAGATACAAACTTGTGCAGAACAATTATGTTTGCTTGGTAAGCTTAAAATTACCTTTTCTCACTATCTGAATGTGAATTTCGCAAGCCCAGACAGCTTTATTTTGGAATAATGGTTTGTATTATTTGCATCCTAATAATAGCTGAGGAATTTTTAATGCATAAGAGTTACATCACTTTCACGTAACAATGATCTCATACTTCTAGAAGGGCTACAGGCTTCTCATCATTGACACTTTATTTCTTAACACTTCTTCTCCAAGTATACTTCAGATGTGTTATTTCCAACCATGCCCTTGCCCATCACTGAATGCTGCAGCTCACTGGAGCCCCTTTTATGGCTCTCACCAAGATGAAGCCCCATGGGTGGAACTGGAAATACTTTGGAAAAGTTCTCCAAGAAAAACTGAGGCAGCCAGAGGATAAGGCGGGGGATTATCCTCTGTTTGGTCACATGGCTGAGGCTTGGAAAGAGGTCATGTGGCAATTTGCCACCTTGAGGGACAAGTCAAGACTGGTATTGGAAAACCATGTACCAACATGACTGGAAGTTGTGGCTTGAGGAAAGCCAAGCATACAATCCATGACGGGACTTGCTGTACCACAGGGAAGGGGAACATTATTTCTTGTCTGAGTGGATAAATTGGACTAAACCACCTATCTCCTTTGTCCCTGTGTCTCAGAGACAGAATGTGAGATGGGGCTGCACCATGGGGCTGGAAAAGGAAGCACTTGATGTGCCTTAAGTTTTAGCTCTCATGTTTTTCAGACTCTGTGCTGCCTTGAGGTGCAGTTCTGAGCCTCATATTAAGTGCTAGTGAGCTCTCTTCACAGAGTAGGGAGACAAAACAAATCCTTTTCCTGTTGAAGACCAAGGACAACTTTCAGGCCCAAAAGCACAAACAATGGTGGCTGAAGGGAGAAACAAGAAGGATGGGACCTCACAACCTGAAGCTGTAATTGGACAATTAAACCCCAATATGCAAATGGACCAAAACAAAAAGTGTAAGACTTCATGACTAGCCATCCATTTTGTGCCCATTCTATGTCTACCTCAGGTGTAGCCCTGGTCCTGCCCAAGGTGAATCCTAGAGGCCTTCCAATAAATACCTCCTCTATCCTCTAGCTCTGTCCAGTCTCTGTTTCAGGTCAGCCTTCCCAAGGCATCAGGTAGAAGTGACAAGATCCTTTTTGCTAATGTGTGTGTCATGGCTTTAAGCTGCACTTTGACATTTTGTTACAAATTCTATTTCATTTTTCTTCCTAAATCTTTTCTCCTTCCACTGCTAACTTACTCTGTGCTGAAATGCAATACAGAAAATACCCTGAATGCAAAAACAAGGCAATATTTCCAAGATTTGAATTTCTAAACCAAGCATAATTTAGGGCTTTTTCTCAACGGCTATGTTGAAAAACTAATTTACTTAGAGTCTTTACAAATTTAAACTTTAAACCACTGTAAAGTTTAAACCACTGTAAAGCCACCATCTCTATATTTGTAGAATTACAGTAGAAGTATTAAATTATCTGTATCTAACCAAATCTAATGAAACCATCCAAGACTCAGGCAGACTAGGAGGAAGTTGTGTCTTGGCTCTCACCAAGAGACTTTGTGCCAGATAATCTCCAGAGGTCCTTTCCAATCTCAACCATTCTGTGATTCTGCGATCTTCAAACAGAACACGGTACTGGCATATGCAGCTCTCTGGAGGCTTGGGGCTTGGACATTCACCTCCCTGGGTGTTAATAGGTTTACAGGATCTCTTCTTGTTTTGTCTGCACTCATTGGCTCCAGTTTGAAATACTGCTGTACGTGGCCTGTTCTGACTGCTGCAGGCACATAACCAACCAAAAAAATTTACACCTGGCTCCTCTAACTCCAGAATAAGCCCCATCCACAGAGGAACACAGCTAGACTCGTAAGACAGTGCCCTGATTTTCTTTAACATTTTGAAGCCAATTGTCTGTATCTATATCACAAGTGTGAAAGCAAATCCAGCTCCACAGGGAGGGAGACATCTTCCTCCTGAGGTACAGAAGGACATCAGAAGCTTGTTGCATTGAAGTGCTAAATTTGGACACTGTTCCTAAGCCTTGCACTGGTCCTAGGTACCAATGCAGAGTATCAACTAATGCTCTTCTCTCTGCAAAGCCCCCTAAATCAGCCTGCAATGAAAGTGAGTATACAGACACCAGCTGAGTGCCAGCCTGCTGTGGGGATATGGCTCCCACCCACTGGGCTGCAAAGTGCTGCTTTCCAGGAAAAGTGCTATAAAAATAAGGCCCCAGCTATTCCACTGAGCAACACGAGCACAACGGTGTGCACTGGCTGTTGTCCTCCACCCAGCCCTCCCATCAGCCTTGTACCATTTTGTGTCTGAACTGCTCCTCCTGGCTTTTGGCATCCAGCATTGTGGATCCTGCCTTAGTTCTGCCCTACTGTGACAACAGCTCTCACCCCCAGTTGTGTGCCAATAAATATTTATTTGGCCTTGTTACCATGCTTTCTGCCAATGCAAGCCCATGGCCCTTGTTTCTCATTGCCCAGGCTACGTGGCTCTCTGCAAGGCCCTCAGCTCTGCTCTCCTGCAGGAACAAACATGCTCCTGGGGGACAACCAATTGCCATTTGTAAAGGAAGGTACTGGCTTGTACATGTCCCAAGTTGCTCCTGAATAAAATTCTGAAAATAAGTGCTTGTTACAGAGAGTGGTGAAGAGTTACTGAACCAGCCAGTCAACCTGCCTGAAATACTGTGTTGGTACAATATATTTTTGCAATTATTAGCAGGGTTTATGTTTGTGTTAGAGATGCCAAGAGCCAAGCATCCTGGGCAGATGGCTCCTGAACAGGCTCCACATGCTGCAGGAAATTCAGGGTGATAGATAAACTCTCCTCCCCTCAAGTGGAGACAAGATTGTAGAGGCTGCATCTAAAACAGATTTGTAAAATAGGAAATAAATCATAAAAATAAATAGCAAAAAATGGTACATGTGTTGCATGTGGGAGAATTTGCATGCTAATAATCTTGTCTTCATCATGCTTTATGCCATGCAATGAGTTTTATCAGGTCTTTATTGCAGTTTCTGGCATTCCCCAGCATAGCTCAGGGTCTCTGTTTCTCCCACAAGGGTAATGCAGTGAAACTCAGCTCATGCTCAGCTGTTCAGTCAGACCTGTTTGCAAGGGGTCAAAAAATCATGGATTTGTCTGACCGGAACCTCTGTTGTTCAGCACAAGCCAAAAGTAACAGGACTCTGCCTGAACACTTCCAGCCTGCAAAAGGACCATCCTCCCAGCTCAGATACATGAATGTCCAAGGCAGCTCTTCCACCCCCAGGGTCTCTTAAACTCCTGCAAAATAAGGCTGCTTTGTTGGCTTCCATAATTCCTCCCTCTATCCCAGCAGTCTGGGTACTCTCTTCTCCACTTCAGTTAAGCAAAATAAGGTCCAGCTGTACTTCCAAACTTTGCTCCACAACAGACTAACACAGGGTTGAGAGCTAGAAATACCCGACTTCTTTTTCTTAATACCAAGCCATGGCTATTTGCCCGAAAAAATACAATTAAAAAATTGGCTCAGGCCCTGACAGTTCTTGGATGATGAGCTCAGCTATATTGCTGCACAAATGCTTGGCACCAGAAAAACCACCCTTTGGTGGAGGCACAGAGAAGAGCAGGCAGTGGGTGAGGATCAATCAAACTGGCATCTAACAAGGACCCTGAGCATGGCTGAGCTGCTCCAGACACAGCGGAATGCAAAAAAGAAACCACAACAAAACTTATTTTCACCACCAAGTCAAAATGCTACCCAATTTGCAGTCACGCTAACACTCAGCCGAATTTGCAGATTAACCATAGAGGAGATGAAAACCTGCCAGCACCGAGGGTGCTTCCAGATGAGTGACTTCCTCTGAGATGCAGGGAGAAGGGAGGACATTCTCCACGCGAGGTTCCCCGCAGATGCCTGGCAGCAGGGCAGTGCTGGCCCGTGCCAGCCTCTCCCAGGTGGGACGGCAGCCCCCGCAGGCAGGCAGCAGGCCCGGGCACCGCGGGGCACGGCGCGGCCGCCCAGTGAGCAGCAGCAGCTGAGCCTCAAAAATGGGCTGGTTGGTGCCAGGGGAGCTGGGGAGCACTCGTTCGGAGGCTCCCCGTGCTGTGGCAGTGGCAGTGACACGAGACTGCAGACACCGCTTTTGCAGGGTAGGTAAAACAGCAGCCCCATCGTCGTCAGGTGCTTAAGGAAGAAGAATGTAAAATACGCTGGGTACTGAGCAGTCACACTGACCACGCTCGCAGGGCTGCTGATGAGGCCAGGCTGGCTCAGCAGCCACTGTGACCTGGGAGCTCTTGGACATCGCGGCTCTCTGCTGCTACACCCATGAGATAGAAAACATGCATCTGCAGACACCCGGTAGGTAAAAAGTCACAAATAGGAAACTGGAGTCTTGCTCTCAAAAGACTCCTTGCAGGAGGCTCTAGAAATGTGAAGGAACAGTCTCTCAGGAGCCTAAAATAGCTGGAGGAGGTTCTGGAGCCAAGGAAAACACCCCACCACATCAGGGCACGCTTGTGCCACATACTGCAAGAGGAGCCCACTCCTACCTTTTGCCTTTTAAACTGTGACATTGCCCAAAACTATCTTTAGACACTGGACCACGGTGTTCCCTCCAGCAGTTAAGGAAGTTACAGTATCCATAAAAGTTATCTCCTGTACTGAACAGAAGATGAAATCCTTTTAGCTTGGCTAATGAGCGATGGAACAGTGTCTCTGGCTATCAGGCCAGGCAAAGTCAGGTACCGCGATACCCACCAATACCCTACAAAGTCACTGGGGTACCTGCCCTTGGCTTTCTGGGACTGCAGGGAAGCCTTCAAGGTGGTGAAACCTTTCTTTAGCAGATGTTAATTCATAAAAAATTACAGACAAATACATTTTACCCTGAAGACTCAGCCTTTTTTGCGAGGGTTTGTTTTTGGGGGGTGGTTTTGCTTTCATCCATTACCAATCATCTGTCCTGTCTACCAGACTGGCAAAGGACCACAAGCTGGGCTATTTTAAAAACCTCTTCTTAACCTGTGGTAGTAATGACTGACTCCAGGTCTGTAGCAATGCCATAGCTGTCAGCAGTTTTGGAGAATATGGTCAATAATATGCCGCAGCCAAGCGCTAACAATATTAAACTAGTCAAGAATTGAAAAGTGTCTTCAGGCCTGCAGGGGCTGTCATTGACTAGTGCTTTCAGGGTAGCTCAATGGCTCTCAGAAATAAAAGCAAAAATATAGTATTTGCCTGAAAGCATCTTCTCTCAGAGCAAAGATTGCTTTTCCCTCCTGGGATTCCAGATCTTCCTTTTTGTGTAGCAGAAAGCAAGCCTCTCCAAACATTTCCTTTGCTGTAACACAAAAGAACCCCTTGCAGATGCTTAAAACACCCGAACCACAATGGGTCTGTCTTTTCATTTTGCTCATCAGAGCTGCAGCACTGCCACAGCACGGGCACACATCCTTCCTCTTGAGTGAGGTCAGGTTGGGGCCATATCCCTACTGCTATTCTGGACATCAGGAGGAGGCTGTGAAGCCACAAGGAATTTCAGAAGCCAGGTAGCCAGCAGCCTGAAATACACAGTTGAGTTGGTACCTGTCCCAGGCAATTCCTCTCCTGGGAAGGATGGGAAGGGGCAATTATTTGGCCTGTCACACTAGAATCTGGATAAAAAAATTTCTGCTGCTTACAGAAAAGTCTCCACAGCTTGTCCTGGGGAGGGCTTCCAGACTACAAGCACTTGTTCTCAGGAGAGTCATCGTTATTTATATCACACTTTTCTGTGAAAGGGAGTGCAGACTTCTGTTACCCAGAAAGAGGCAGTTTTAGCTAAGCCCAGTGTGTGAGCTGCAAGGCACAGAGCCACAGCAAAAAGCAGCAGCCCCTTGCAAGGCCCACTGCTACAGACAAGTGCCACCAACTGACATCTGCCCACAGAGCTGTGTGGCAAAACTGAAGCCTCTCTCCGGTCTCTGGTGCAGACCAAAAATAAAATACCCCAGGGAGAGCTGTCAGTTCTTTCTTTGTCAGCACCAAGGGCAGGCTGAATCTCCAGGTAATAGCAGAGAGGGATCTGCATAGAAAGTGCTTTGTTCCTAGGGCTGAAATCCATCTTCTGCCTGCACTCTCCCATCTCCAGCATTACTTGCACCCCACAGCCCACTGCAACATTTATGTGCTGGTTGGAGGCCCCCAGCCATGCTGTCATTTCGCTGTGGTAGTGAGGATGCACAGAAGAATGTGTGCTCAGGGAAAGTGGGCACTTGGCAAAGCTCTACTCTGCCCCATGCTACTTTGTCACCAGGGACTGGTATTTGTGAGGGAGGGGAGTCCCTTCCATCCAGAAGCAACCTATTCAGAAGAGAAATGTCATTTTACCTACAATCTGGGGGGAATAAAGGTGGGTCTAAATGAGGGCATTGCAGGCACTGGTGCTGTCACAGCCCTTTGCAGGAATAGTTAAAGAGCCAGTAGTGCAGCCCAGAAGGCACGTGGCACACAACTGTACCAGCCCTACCAGCCACTGCCAAAGACAAGGGTGAAACCGCCTCAGGCATTCAAAAGGCACTTCTGCAGTTCACCTTTCTGGCTCACACGACAGATTGGCGCACACTTGGCAGAGGAGCAGCAAGGAAGAACTGAAACAGGAGGGGAAGGCGGCTGCCAGTGTCTGGGAAAGCTGGTGGCTCTGCACAAGAGACTTCTGCTGTGTGAATCCTCACAAGGGGCTGCAATCATACCAGCAAAGGCAAATAGGGCTGTGCTGGGAAGCCCAGAAGGGACTGCTCAGCTTGTCTTATGCCTATTAGGAAGCTGAATGAAAAGCTTTACCTGTGTATCATGTCCTGCAGGTTGCAAGCTTGTGAAATACTGATATTAAAGAAAATCAGTAGGGAAAAATAGCAATGAATCCAAATAAAGATGTGTATTTAGAGAGATGCTGCTCTGATACCTTACAAAAAAGCAGCAGCCCTCCTCATGTTATCATGGGATCAATATGCTTAAGAGACAGGAGGGTGTTAAGGTCAAAGGATGACAGCAGACCCACAGATTTTATTTCAAACATCTATTCTTGTGTCAAGATGCTGTGACCTGGATAAATCAGTATCAGACACAACTTACCTGAAGACAAATTGCATCTTCTCAGCCAATCTCAACAGATGTGGAGTGGGCAGGTGCAAACACTCATCTGCACAAACATTAACCCACATACTCCCAGGACTCACACTGATACACCAAGGCTTTTACTTGCAAAGCCCCTGCTGTAATCAGGCTGCATAAACAAATGCAGACCACATGCACAAATGAGCTGCAGGATTCTGCCCTTTATACTGAGGGTGCAAATCCAGAGATGCAACCAAGCAAAGTGGAAACTTCAATTAAAACATTGATTAAGTGATAACTTTGTCATCACACTCCTTTTATATCAGGGTTTCAGGGAAAACCACAAAACTTCCTTAGTTCCTCCTGCAATGGAGCACAAGTCAGCACTGCTATCCATACCCTAAAAGTATCAAAGAGAAAGGCACACAGGGATGCAGTAGCCAAGCCATGGCCTCAGCCAGTTCTGCTGAAGCCATGGGAGACACATATCTGTCTGGTGTGCTTAGAATGTGCTGAAAAATGAGCAGCTGGCTTAAGGTCAAACTTCCCTCAGTCTCAAGCAATGATTCAGAGGCTACTTGCAACCAGCAGAAAGGCACTCATTTTGATACATAACAGGAAATTTAATGCCTGATGCCAACTGATGCCAAATCTGCCTCCAAAGCTGGTATCTGGTGAGAAGCAAAACATAAAGCTTTACCACTCATTCAAACTTGACAAAAGTCTCAAGGCTAATTCGGTAACAAGGGTTGTCTCATCTTTTCTCAGTTTTGGCAAGAACACGTCTTGCAGTAATCTAGAGGAATTAGTTTTTGGAGAAGACCAGCCTGCTGGTAGAAACAAGGCATTTGCATAGGATTGCAGCAAGGTGAATCAAAAGAGCCACCATCCTCACTAACAGGCAGATTTGCAATACAAGAGTAAGCCTTGCAACATTGACTTAACGCAAGAGGAGATGCAAGTGGCATTTACTCAGAGAGAAACTGCATCTGTGCAACTCTTGAGTCAGAGGCTGCAGTGTGAGCCCCTGGGCTCTGCTGGTGTCTGAAATCCTTCCCAGCCCAGCACACCTAAAATCTTTAGGAAAGCTCTTGCTCTCAGTCCATCTCCTGCCTTTCAGCTCTGGTAGTGTGTAAACTCCTAGACACAGTTTTCTGTGCCGTGTCACCTTGTCACTTGTTCATGTCCAGCATTATATGGAGGGATGCTCTAGACTGACACATTTGTCACACAGAAACCTGTCATTAGCTGAAATGTTATTTAGATTATGGCAGTACAAGAAACGGATATAAGAAGGGCACAAGCAGGCTAGAAGAAGCCATCACCCTCATTTTGTGTATGTTGCAGTAAGCAAAATCCACATCTCTACTGTAATGACAAGTCTACTGGGCATTGTGTGACATGAAGGACAGTAAAAAAAATTAAGCGGTGATATAATAACCACTTGAACCTCCAGGAGGGAAGCGAGTTATGTAACTAATAATCTTTTTGCTGTTCAAGAATTTCCACATGTTAGCAGAAGATGGGTTCCTGATGCCATCTTTTTCTAAGAGTCTAATTTCACTGGAGTTATTATTTCCTCAGCACTGTGAAGTAACCCACAGAGAAGATAACTTTGGCTCTTCTGCTGCACGCAGTGTATTTTGGATAGAGATACTTGGACAGGAAAAGAGAACGGAAGAAATGCATCTCTGTCCTTTCAGAGGAATTACGTGTAAGTACAGACTTCTGAACTGGACCCGCTCAAAGCACACTTTGAACAACAGAGGAGTGTGCCTTGAGTGATACACTTGGGTTAATGAAGCCTTTAATCCACAGCACTGCCTGCAGCAGTGATCAGCACTGCTGCTTAATGCTCCCTCCCTGGCACTGGGGAGAGCGTGAGAGAAGCCCGCGCTTCGCAGGCTCCGCTAGCCCACCCTCCCCTAGCAACAGCTACAACAAAGAATGTCAATGTCACAGCAAGAATGTGCAAGTTCAGTCTGAAAAAATAAATCGTGGCATGTAACTCTATGCCTGGGCTTCAGCTGGCATAAATCAGCACAGCTTTTTGCTCAGTAGGACCAAAGTTTTTAGGCTTCTCCCAAAAGGTGGGACAGATATAGATGTTACTAAGATCCAGCTAAAGCTTTGCTAAGGTCATGATTTCCTTCCCTTCTTCAATGTTTAGAAATGTTTTCTATCATTCATTTACATTGGCTTGGCTTTTTTTTTTTTATAGTAGTACCATATTTCCATAGTTTTCTGTGCATTATATAAATGTGCACGTCTACAAGCCTCCTGCATAATAAAATCCCAATTTATGATGCATTTAAGTAACGGGGGAAATTGCAATGAAAGCAACAACACTGCACATAAAGAGCAAACAAGAAAAATTAACCATAAGAGTTACTTTTAACTTAGATGGTTGCTAACATTTCATTCATTAATGCAGAAACAATACGTCTTCTCTTTAAGAAGAGAGGCTAAAATAGTTCCAGTGTGATCTGGCTTTCTTGTTTTCAGCAGAAGTTTGAGGATTATGGAGCACTATTTCTAACAATAAACCTTTAAAACTATGCTTAAATCTACTACTGCTACGATTGCCCATAGTGCAGAGTCTCTAAGCCACATGGTTTACATCAGGTTTCTATACCCATCTGGATCAGTGTGGTTTGGCCCCTGTTCAGAAACACAAATGATACCCACCCAGTCCTCCAGCCCTATTCCATATTTCTTGCTGGTGAATATCTTTCCAGACTGTACCTTTCAGGTATTTTTCCCAGGTTTTAATACCCTGTCCCAGTGACATCCTGCATCTTTCCCGAGGGCTGACAAGGGCTGCTCTCAGGAGGGTGCTGCTGCTTCCCACCCAGAGGGGAGGGGCTGAGGGCTCCGCTTCCTTGGTGCAGTTAAAACAACGTATCCTTTCCCAACCCAGCTATCTCTGTTTAAAGATGCAAATACACCAGTGGGTGAAAGGGAAGGGATGGGGATTGTTAAAATATGGATTCTGGGCAATAATTTGTCCCAAAGAGTGTTTCACCTGTCTCCCACACATACGGCTGTGCTAGGTCAAGTACAAGTCAGGTGTGGAGGGAGTGTTGTAGGGATGAGAGCTCCTAGTTCATCTAGCTCTAAAAGACACACCAGTATCATCTACAACTTCCCCCCAAAGAGATCTACCCTCAGCCAATTATTATCTGTATTTCCCATGCCCTGTTTTCCTCAAAGTGCTATGAAGCCTTACACTAAGTTAAGTCCTAACTTTAGGGACAAAATAGAGTCCCTTTGAGCAAGGAGCATGATGTAAATGTCAGAGTGACTGCATGTCTCTGGGCTCATCTCATGGTGCCTGCTGGACAGAAAGGTCCTTAGGGCAAGAGCTATCTCCCACAAGCTCACACTAAAAATTGCTTAGGAAACAGTGTTGGGTGTGTAAAAATCATTAACAAGTGCCCTTTTATTAAGGTGGGACCCGTGATGACTGAACAAAAATGGAATTAAACCTCACATATCCATGAAGCAAATGTGCTATTTATCAATACTGTGCTCCAACTGTAGGCTCTCAGCCCACATGGCTTTATGCAGAAAAATTGCTCTTAAGCAGAGCAGTATCAAGAATAACAATTTTGAAGCAGGATGCTCCTGCTTGCCTAGAAGAGTAAGCAGTGAAAGCTTCCCTCCAAGGTGACTTCCAACCGGAGTGAGCATCGCTCACCAGATGGAACAGGATGGCAGACAAATGCATCTTCCCTGCCACAGCCCAGCGCCATGCAAGTCTAGACTCTAACATCAGCAGGACTCCAGAGCTTTATCCCAGCTGAGGGCCTGGCACAATATGTTAAAAGGTATTTTGGCACCAGCCTTGTTTATTTGTGGCCATGCTCCCTGCTCAGCACATATGAATTGTGCAGCATCAGAGACCTCAGCTTGACGAGCTCTGCACAATGCTGTGGTCTCTCTGTGTGCACCAGGCAGACATTCCAATCCCTCCAGGCAATGATGCACACCTGGCAGCCAGCACAAACAAGTCCTAGCTTGATCCTCTCCATGGACCATGCCTCCTTGTGTGGTTCCTTCCCGCTATCGGTTGTACAGCAGACTTGGAGCTCATGGGTTTTGACTCTTGTTAAAAGAGTGTCCTAAGGAAGGAAACAGGGGGAGATGCAGAAGAGCAGGCTGTGTGTAAGCAGCCAGGGCCACCTGCTGCAGTACTGTACAAAGGCCATCACTTTGAGAGCATCAAGAAAAATACTGTCACTCTCAGATGTGCTCTTCAGGTGTTCTCCCCATTGAGACTGATACTGCAGTGTGCTGGGAGAGGACATACACTACAGACAAATCAATTCCTCTGGCTAATTTGATTATGCCTCCAGTGCTGCCCCTCCAGAGAATCTCCCCCATCATGTCATGGCAGCAATATCCATGCTGGCTCCAAAGACCCAGTCTATCTGTGCAGCAAAGGCAGTGCAGTGCAGAGATCAGGGCTGGGCCCCAAGGTGAGCACCCAGCTGTGGCCAGACCTATGGCCGCTGCCCTTCCCTTCAGCAAGAGACTTGCTGGAGGGAGCCCACCAGCTGTAGAGCCATTCTGCTCCTCACCCCCAGCTGTGTGAGGGCCACACCATGCTCCTGAGCAGCACAGACTGCCCCATGACACCGATGCCGTCAGACAGCCGGCGTGGAGCAGCACATTGCCCTCCTTCAGAGAAACAGCAACGTGACAACCACTGACGGAGATGTGCGAATAATTGCTCCTTGGAACACTGGAGGCTTGCAGCTCTTTTTTTTTGTGAGCTGTGGGGAGGATCAGTCGCCCTCCCCTCTCACCTCCACAGCAGCGGCAAACAGCTGCAGCTCTGGTCACAGCTCCTGGTCTTATCATCCCTCCAGCTCCCCGTAGCTTCACACATGCATTGGTTGCTTTTGGTGAAGTAAATTTTCTCATGTCAGGGATACAGCCAGAGCAGAAATGTGCTTTGTTACATATCGAAAGGGCAAGTGAGAAAATAAGGGGTTTTTTTCCATTTTGCTCCCCAGTTTACCTTCCTAAAGCCTTCCAGCCTGACCTCTGCACACCCTTCCCAACACGTACTCGTGCTGTCGTCATTTGCCTCAAAACTCGGCTGAAATAATACACTGCAAGACCACCCTGATGCACTAACACAACAGCCAAGTACTGCCTTCTGCAAACTGTGAAACAAATCCTGTCAGTTTCTGAGCCATTCCAGTACTGTCCCAACATGAGATTTTACTTCCAAGATACACATACACAATTCACTATAACCAAAAGCGTTACTGAAGGACAAATTCAGCTTATGGCACAGAAGCACAAAGATACCAAACCTTCTAACTACTCTGGAAAAACACACACACACACACCAAAAAAAAAAAAAGTTTGGCACTATAACGTTATAATTTCCAAGCTACTTCCCTCTGTCTCTAGAGATAAAAGTCATCCCCAGGCAGCTGATGAACTTACCAGGTACCTGTTAATAACTGGGGGAAAATTCATCCAAACTATCAGACAATACAGCCTGCTGTGCAGAACTGGCAAAGCAATTTAAAAGTTTCAAACGCCAGCTTTGTGAGTTAAGATCAGGACAAGATTTCTACCTGCCAGAGAGTATGCAACAGCCTGGCCCTTAACCAAAGTATTTCAAAACAAGATGAGAATGGATCAGCAGGGAACCAGGATACCAGGAGTAGGTGTTCAGTGCTGCAGCAAAGCACCAGGAAACTTTCCCACCAACAGTTATCCTTACAGCATGTGCTAAGTCTGCTGGGGTACTCCAACAAATCCCTCACTTTCTAGAAAGGGGAACATGCAAAGCAGCATGTCTAACTGCAGCTTCTCTGCTGTTCTGGCAGTTCTTTCAGCATTGAAACAGACCCTGTTCACCTGCAGGGGCAGTTCCTGGTATTGCTGGCACAACCCACAGCTCCTTCGGTTACCGGCTCGGTTCCATCAATCCAAGAGTTCTGCTGCACACATCACCTACTGACAGGACAGCAGTGAGCTGTTACCTTATTGCCGGTTACGTTAATTAAGCATCGTGACTCTGCCCATGAGACAGGCAGGTGACACCAATCTCAATCTCATGTTAGGTGGTGGAAGTGCCAGACTGTCTTGGAAACTAGACAAGGTCTCAGCGAGAGGTCACCCAACCTATGGAAAGGTCTGCCCCACAAGGGGGTCAACACACGCCCCAGCCCAAGCCAGGAGCTGGACAGCAAAGCCATCTCCGGATGGCGAGGCAGAGATGCCTGCGAGGGCAAGGGGGGCCGCGGGGACAGGAGGATGCTGCCGGGCACTGCCGCGACGCGAGCCCAGGGCAGCTGGGGCAGCGCCGCTCCGAGCAGATGCACTGCACGCAGAGCAGATGTACCGTAGATGTTTTCAAAAACACACATGACCAGAGGAGGACGCGGCGGAGAGCCGCCCGGGCAGGCGCACCTCTGGAGCAACAGCTGCCGGGAGAGGCCGGGTGAGCATCGCGGGGGGCGCGGGTGGCCTCCAGTGGTCGCGCTCCCGGCGGCGGGAGGAGAGGAGCCCGGGGCGCGGGTGGGAGGACACCGGCCGGGAGCGGACCGGGAGCGGGGACACCGGCCGAGTGCCCGTGGGAGGGGGCGCGGGCCCCGCCGCCCCGCCCGCCGCGCGGCCCGCACTCACCACGGTGACGGGGGACACCATGTCGGCGGCGGCGGCGCGCTGCTGCTGCTGTCCGCTGTCGCTGTCGCCGCTGCGGCCGCTGCCCAGCCAGCTGCCCTGCCTGCCTGCCTGCCGGGGCGCTTTTTTAGGCAGCGCTGACGTCACTGGAGAGGGGCCCCCGCGGCGAATGCGCTGCGGGGAGAAGGAGGGGGCGGCCCCGGGCCGGCCCCGGGCGGGCGGCGCCGAGCGGGGCGGGCGGCCCCGGCCGCGGGCCCGCTGTGGGGAGGGCGCGCGCCTCGCTCGGCCCCGGCGGCGTCAGCGGCGCCTCCGCCTCCCGGCCGGGCGGCCTTGGCAGCCGGGCCGTGCCGCTGCCCTTCCCCGGGGGCGGCCGCAGCGGGGCGGCGGCGGGGCTGTGCCGAGCGCCGGGGCCGCTCCACGCCGGGGTCGTCCCAGGGCTCGGCGGCCCCTTGAGCAGCGCGGGCTCCCCGGCGGCCGCGGGGCGCCAGGGCCGGTCCAGCGCCCGCTCCCCGGGGGCTCCCGCCCGGCAGCGCCTGGCAGGTGCGGAGCCCCGGGGCGGGACCGTGTCCTTCGCTCCCGCACTCCAGTGGCGCCGGCACCGGCGGTACCAGGCGCTGGGCGAGAGGCAGCGCACCCCTCAGCCTTCGCTCTGTCCCTGGCCCATCCCGCCTCGGCTCCCCGCCCCACGTACCTGGGCGCCTGTGCCCGCACACTCCAGCCCTTCCCTTCCCTTCCCTTCCCTTCCCTTCCCTTCCCTTCCCTTCCCTTCCCTTCCCTTCCCTTCCCTTCCCTTCCCTTCCCTTCCCGGGGCTTCCCACCTGCTGCTCTTGCCCTTCCTATCTCATCCCTGTTTCTTGCACAGTTCTCTGCGGCTTTCTACTCTTTCTCCTCCACCACTCCATGTTTCCATACTTTTCTCAAGGGCTTCTCTCGTTTCACAGTTGCCCCCTTAACACTTCCCATCATCTCCATCTTAAGACCACAAACCCTCTGCCTCGCAGGGCTGGCTGTACTTTCCAGCCCTGTTCCTGCTGTCAGTGGCTGGGAATGGCCCCTGTGCCCTCCCAGGACTGGGTTCCTCCCACCTTACATCCCCCATCCTCATTCTTCTGCCAAGGTCATTCAGAGGCTGCAAAAATGTTGGTGTTGGCACAAAGACAAGGCTAGGAACATTTAATGTGGGTTACGAGAGAGTGGGATGCATCAGCTCAGACTTACTAAAGTGACCCTGGGACTACCTTTAATTTGTTTTCGAATGAGGATTAATATTTAAGGATGGAGGAAGCCACTTACACGTGTAATACGATCTTGCTCACAAGTTTCCCTTCATGACAAAACAAGCAGGTACTTAAATAGTTGATGATTAAGTAATTTGCTATTTGCAGCCTGAGCAAAAGTCGTGTTCAGTATTTATCACATTGAGGGAACACTTTCTTCTATAAAGTAAAAAAAAAAAAAAAAAAAAAAAAAAAAAAAAAAAATCAGTGCAATTCTCTTGCAGTATTTGTGCAATAGATTGGTATCACGTCCCTGAGGACAAAATGTGTATGAACAGCAGTCCCACATGGGCAGCACAATTCCTGTCAGCAGAGATGTGTAAATAGAGAGGGCAGTGTTTGGCCCACCACCATCTGATGGCTCCAGGATGGACACTGCAAGCTTTGCGTCAATTACCAATCCAAGAGGGATTTCTGCCCGAAAGAAAGACCCTGCAACTCTGCACTACCAGATCAGAGAGGCATTGCAATGTAATCAATGGTAGGTAAACCTCAATCAAATGAAAGCAAATTGTTCTCTGTAAAGCAAATATCTGGGTGGCCACTGCCGGGAGATTAAGTGCTGATCTTACAATTTCAGTTAAAAATAGTTCATAGGGCAGTGACAATTTTATTAAGCAAGAAGAGGATAAGCTTTCCCATTTAGGGGGAAGGTAGGTGAACTAAAGAAGGGGAAGAAATTTCTTTTTGTAATAAAGACTTTGCCCTTCTGAAATCAAGGTCGCTAGCAGAAGCAGCACGAGCACAGAGGTGTTTTGATGTTCAGTGATGCAGTTCATTTGCTACTATACAGGATTTTCAGAAGAACCAATAGACTCACGGAACTTGGGCTCCTAATCACTTTTGGAAATCCTGGGATCTTGATTGTGTCTTGGCTTTTCAATATCTTTTATATATATATATATATATATATATATATATAAAATAAATGAAAAAATCTGCTCCTTGGTCCCTAGCCAAATGTCCATCTGCTTATCCCAGCCTCTCTGTGATGATCCAGGCCTGTGCAGTGGGCAGGGGCATGTTTGCATTTGGTATTTTCTCTGCTGCTCCAAAAGTGTGAGAGGATATAGGCAAGAATACAGCTTTAGATTAGTTCTTTTTCTCTAATGCAGTTTCTGTCTCCAGTGGCTGCCAGCTGAAGCTTCACCTGGTCTCACATAGAAGCTATTTCTCTGTGTTATTGATGCAAACATTCAAAATACATTAACAGCTGAGGATGGGTTTTTATGCAATGTTATTTTCTCAGAGAAGCCTATCAGAAGTAAAGGGGAAACTGTGTGCATGTCCTGACTTCCCCACCTTAAACAGGCACTGGGAAAATCAATCTCATTAGTTTTGCTTGGGAAGGTGTTCACCTTATGGGATTTCCAGACAGTTCCTTCCACAAAGCTTTTAAAAATAGAGGCTCAGAAGCTTAAATGGCAAATATGGTACTTGTATGTAATAAAGAGATGGCTCATATGACAAAGATTTTACAAACTGAATATAAGTTGGAAATTTATTGTTGTTTGTTTAATATTAGATTAATTTTATGTTCTTTCAAAGACTTGCAAGATTATGCATGGATTGTGTTCATATTTCTACTACCAAAAAAAGTGTTTCATCAATGGTAAGTAGTTCCATGTAAGTGAGAGACACCTCGGAGTATAAATTAGGTATTTGGATAGAACAGAAATGGCTTGCATATCATTTTACATTTTATCTAAATAACAGAAATATTTTATGTTTAGTCTAAGTTAGGAGTACCTTGGAATATAAACTAGGAATTTGGATATTGTGGGAAGATTTTACATTCCATTTAAACACAGGCTCTGATAGCAAAGATCCCGGCTCCAAGCCATTCCCACTGTAGAAGCACCAAGCATCAGATGAAGAAAGGAAAAGGGATACAGGACTGGTGCCATCATAACACAGTGAAATTTGTCTTGGTCTGTGCATGCCATGCTTTTGGTGGGGGTTTTCTGTTGGTAGTGTTGCAGTCTCCTGTCCTGACTAGTGCAGGCAAGAGGGATCTCATGTGGCTCATCACAACATTTTCTTCTATATCAACTGCAAGAATTTAACAAAAAATAGAAACCAGTTCTAATTTGGGGGGTGTGTGGTATTTTTAACTCGCTATCAGTAGGCAAACAGAGAGCAGTAATTACATGAGCATAAATTTGTGGGGGTTGGGTATAGCAACACAAAGCATTAAGTACTTCTGTGCATGTTTGTGCTTGAAAATAGTTCTGCTGGGCCATGTTTGTGGTGTGCAAGGGGGGAAAGACAGCAAGAGAAATCTGTTTATTACACAGGGAGGAGGTTGTCCTACCTCCAGCAATGGCTGGAAAAGCTGTAACATGTTTCTCACATGCAGGTGCCTCTGGCATGAGAGGTTGCATCTTCTCTCCTCTGATGGAATGGGCTCTGCCAGTGGGTCATGGAGCCACATGCTTTGTTTTGCACTTTCAGATTTACTATGAGTACAAAGGTGACTGGGAATTGAACTACTAAAGAACCAGAAGCAAGTGTACCATTGAGGGCTGGAAAAGTTTTATTTGAGTTCATCTCTGTGAGATGCTCCTGAGCCATCTTCTTGCTGGCTGCTCCAAGCACAGTGTCCCAGTTCCCGGGGCAGCAGTGTCTGCAGGATACATGCACTCTGGATGTATTTTGTATTTCTATTTTGTCATATCCAACCTGTCTAGGCTTGTTTGTGGTTTGTGTACTGGCCATTGCACAAGGTCCCAATGCTTTTCATGTCAAGTAACCTGGTGCTTCCCTCTGCACGTGAGGAGATACGAGGCTGTTTTCTTTCTGTACAGATTTATTTCCTGATCTCTAAAGAAATGCAGAAAGTGCAATTGCTTCCCTCGTGATGGCAATTTCCATACTGACAATAAAGTATTAAATTTAGACTGCAGAATTAACGTCTCAGTGAAATAAAGGGGGGACACTGCAAATTCATGTCTCCTGAGAGCACTTTTTCAGGCTATTTACTGAACCAGAAAGGCAGTATATCATCTATTTATAGGCTATGTACTTGAAAGTTTTCTTCTCAGGCATAGAAGCACTTTGCTGTTTAGGCTTAATAAATGCTGTGGGTGTGTGTTTCCATGTTTATGGAAAAGTTAGTATTTCTGGGGATGAGCATGAGTATAGCTAAGGAGGATGCAGAGAGCAGGTCCATTATGGGATTTTCCTTGTTTTTCTTGGTTTATACCCTAATCACCATCAAAAAAGTACATTATAGTCTTATAAAAAACATTAATAGGGAAGGAAAAATAGTCCCCATTAAAAAAAAAAAATCCATTCATCATGGAAGTAAATCACAAAATCTAAAATATTTACAGTTTATCATAGAACCACAGAATGACTTGGGTTCGGAGGGACCTTTAAAGATCATCCAGTCCAAAGCCCCTGCTGTGGGCAGGGAACTTTCCACTATATGAGGTTGCTCAAAGCCCAATCTTTCCTGACTTCAAACACTTCTGTCACGGGGCATCCACAACTTCTCTGGACCTGTTCATAACCATTGTAATAATTTAAAAAAAAAATCCTCTGTATATTCAATTTAAGTCCACCCTCTGGGTTTAAAACCACTGCCCTTTCTCCTATCACTACAAGCCTCAGTAAAAAGTCTTTCTCAGTATTTCTTATAAAGGGCAGCAATAAGGTCTCCCTGAAGCCTTCTCTTCTCCAGGCTGAAGAACCCCAACTCTCTCAGCCTTTCTTCACAGGAGAGGTGTTCAAGAGTGAATTCGACCACGGCAGGATCACTGCAGTCTGAGCGATCACCAGTTTTGTCATCTTTAATTAGTTTCATCCCTGTTGTTAAGCAACAGGACTGGTAATGCTTCTCCTCTGGTCATGCTGTTTGTTGATTGTTGTCATAAACCTGGATTAAGAAATCATCCTCAACACCCTCCAAGAGTCTTCTGGATTGCTTACAGCTTACTGTGCTGCTTTTCCAAGAGATATCAAGGAGTGCCCCAGAAGGATCAGAGCATGGGAGCACAGTGTTTACTGAAGTCAAAATAAGAAAACTTCATCAATAGCTTCTCTTGCTTTGGTGCTCCACAGGAAGACCAGACATGAGTTTTCCTTTGTTGGCTTGCCCCTAGATTTTACTTATAAGCCCTCAACCTCTTGATCACTGGTTTTCAAAGACTGTTCCATGCATTCAATCTGTTGTTTCACATGTAGGGCAAACACCCTGCCCTCTGTCCTTGCCTGTCCCTTCTGGACAGTCTGTAGGCATCGACTGCAGAGTTCTGATGTGGTTACAGTTTCTGTTTCTCACTCAGGTGCCCCATTTCCCAGGTTAGAAACCCATCAAAAAGAGCTCTGGTTTATCTAATGACCAAGCCCCTCGTGATTTAGTGATATCTACAAGCAGGATGTAGTAATAGGTGAAGTATTAAAACATGGAGGAAAAGAGGTAAAGGCTTGTCCTGGGAATCATCATCAGATGATTTGTAGGAAAAAGCATGATGCAACTAAATGGTTAGGTTACAAAACAGAATGTAGGTAGGGCAAATGCTTTCATGTCTATTTTCATTAAAGCAATCTAGCTGAGCCTCTGAAAAAAACTACTCATGGTGGGAGAGAAGCTTTAAAGAAAAAGAGGGAGAGGATCCCAACTCAGCTCAAAGCTGCTTGCTGGTGGCTGGTGGATGAGACCAACTTGTGGTGGCACTTTAGATTTTGATGGGCTTAGTTACATCATGAATGCATGGTGTCACATGGGGTAAAGGCCAGCCAGAAGCTGGGAGGGGAACAAGGAATTGGCCTGGAAAGGGTGAATGGTGGTCATTAGAGCCATAGTAATCTAATGCTGTTCATGTCATGTTTTCAAAAGTGACTGGTGGCTTTCAGAGCATGCTCTAGGTTCCCTAAGTTCTGCTCTGTTCCAGGATGCTTTCCAGTAGTCCACCATAAACAGCAGTATCCAAAGGCACTGATCACTTCCAAGTCTTGTCTGTGGGCAACAGGCATTTTCTGGATTACTCTAAAATCAGACTGACTCACTAATGAGTTCAGATAAAGTTTTTTCCCACTGTGTTTATTTAAAGCAAATCACTGTTACATTTCCCAGAGGAAAACACTGCCAGCACTGTCAGCAAGCAATACATTGATTTTAAATCAGGAAGACTGCCATTGATCTTAGCAGCTATTTATTGCACAAGTTCCCAGCAGCCACTTTTAAATGGAATTTTAACAATTTAGTGGGGTCACTTGAAGGTCTCAAGGAAGCAAGGGAAAAATTTGTCTCCTGCAGGAAGTATCTCCCTACAACAGGGCCTTCACTTGCAATCACAAGACAGTCAGAGTGGTGCACTTCTCAAGTTTTGGTGAGTCCTGGTGACTAATTTTCAAGACATACGTCGTTCTTATTTTATTCAACTTGTCCTGGCAATATAGACTTGGTTTCACCTCTGCTTGATGAATTCCCTGAGCTGCTGGTTGCTGGAAGTTGGGAAATACAAAGCGAGTATGTCTGGCCTCTTGGCCTCTTCTGGGGCTCCACTGGCAGCCTTAGGACAGAAAAACCCATAGCTTGCTGCAGTATACCTACCCTCACTTTGAAAATACTGGCATAAAACCTGGTCCAAATGTGCCTCTCTTTCTTTCTAATTTTCCCATAGAACTTGTCCCTTTTCATCTGAGTTAAGGTCTTGCTCCAGAAGGACAATTTCTTGTTTGGGTACCAAAGGTTTAACAGGAGACAACATGCAAAACATTCTTCTCTCACAAAAGCTACTTCAGTTGCCATTTTCACTCTGTTTTCTTGCGTGTGATCTCAGCTGGATATGAGTGTTGCATGGATATGCAGGCAAAAATAGGAGGAGTAGGAAGGGAATAATGATTGTTAAATGTTTGAGAAAAATTACAGTTTATCATAAAACTGAAAGGGATAATAGTGCTTGGTTTGGGGCGGGAGGAGGTGGCTGGTGCATGCTTTGAGTCAGGCTGGTGCCCTGCCTTCAGTGCCAGGGTTCTGTTCTGGAATTGCCACATGCACAGTGGCTCCTGCCGGGGCTGTTACGTCCCTGTGTCCCTTGGGAGGCATCCTCACCCTGCCTGGCTCTGCACTCTGGCTGGCACAGAGGCCACAGACACCCCTCACTGAAGCCGTCAGTCCCTCACAGTCCTGGCCATTCCTGAGGAAAGGCGTTAAGCCCAGACCTGCTGCAAGGCTTCCTGAGATTTGTGCAGATAGCACAACCACACTTTTGTACAGATAGCACAACCACACACACAAACATAACACATGTTACCTAAAAGCCACAGGTAACACAACCACCTGACGGGTGCCTGTAACTTTACCTGAAACTTAACTTGTAAGAGTGCTGCGGTTGTATTTCTTTGCACACTACAGACTGCAACATAATCCAGCAGATAACGAAGGATGAGGGCAAAGGAGCTCCATGAGGAAGTGGTGGTGTCCATCACCTCCACCACCTGGCACTGAGCCCAGCAGGGAGGGTGTTCTCTCTGGCATGCTGCTTGTGTGTTGTGGTGAGGACCAGAACAGCAATATGTAATTGTGTGAGAGTTCCTAGGTCCTTTTGGGAGGTCTGGATTATAGCATGGATGGAAGTACCCCCTATGAGAGATAGCAAAAAGGAAGGTGAGAGGCAGCACATTCTAATAAATAAGAATTAAATAGGACCTGGGCTTCCAACCGGGTTCCTCTGCTTGATGGATGATTGTTAGCACATTTCATGCTTTCTGCACCATTCTGCAAAAGGAAACAATGGATGAAGGCTGTCTTCAAATCTAGCTTTTCCCTTTATATGAAAGGGCTAAATGCAGCCAAAGAATATTCCTTTTTTTGGACAAACATCATTTTACCTGTGATTAAGCCCTAGTGCTCAGGAGTACACAGCCCACAGGCAGCTAAAAGTGTGGCTGGTGGGCAGGAAGGTGTTTGAAGCAGAGCCCTGCTGTGAGCACAGCAGGGTCTGGGGAAGGCTGCTCAGGAGCTGGCCACACTGCTGAATTTCTGGCTAATACTCAGCCGGGGCTTTTTGGACCTTCACAATGGTGCTACAGTTCCCTGTCACCATGGAAACTGGTGTTTGAAAAGGCACTAGTTTTAAAAAGTGAATTGAAACCAAAACTTGTGTTTCGTCTTCATTCCTGGCTCTGGGGTTCCCCTAGGAACAGGCAAAGGCTCCTGGATGCTGGCCTGCCTCCTCAAAACCCAAACCTCTCTCAGGTTCCCCTTCCTGAGAGAGCCACAGCTGAGTCAGCGGCTGGTTTTTCCACAGATACAGGCAGGAACCACGAGAACTAAGTCAGCAGGAAATAACTTGAGAGGAACAAAAACCAGTGTCAAAGTAACACAGACTGGTCTGACCCCCCTGCATTGCATGGCCAACTGGGGACAGCCACAGGGTGTGCAGTAAAATTGTCTATGGCTCAGACAAGTTCTCCTGAGAGCATTAAACACTTAAGAGACATTCTCTAAATTGCTTCGTTCTCTACAGTCTTGCCAAAGCTTAGATACAGGAGCCCCAGAGACATCACTGGAACCTAAAAGTCCTTTGCAGAGACTCAGTGAGGACAGACACTTGTCTCCTTGCTGTTCCTGCTTCTTTCTCTGATTCCATGATTGTGCCCATGAAGCTCTGCTGTACCAAAAAGAGAAACTTGGGGGATGGAGAAGTCCAGGAGCAGGGCAATGAGTAGCCTGAGGTGGAGGAATGAAGGAGGGAGGTTTTTGAGTGAACTTTTGCTCTAAAGGAAATCCTCACTTAACTACGTTTCTGGGATAAATTCTGGAAGCCCTACATAGGAAATACCCACTTGCAGCCCTTATGGACACCTGATTAGCAGGTGCCAGGGTCCAGGATATGAATCAGAGTAAATAATTTCTGTATACAATTAGCAGAAGGAAGTGAAGAATCCCCCAGGGAAGACCCAGAAAGCCAAGTAATTATGAAGAACTGGAAAGGCAAGGCACAGTGCTTCCTTCTTTCTGAAATTTTAGCACCCAAACCTCACTCCCTTTTCATGTCCTGAAACAAAATATTCATGTTTAAGACAAGGAAAATGGAGGAGCAAAATGTTACAGCCACATCCAGATCTGACCCAGTAAAACCAGTAGAAGCAAGCAGCTGGACCTGATTTTTCCAACAAATTGACTGCCAGTCTGTTACCATGTGACTCGTGTTATCATCCTGGGTTCCTTGGACCTCTCAAGCCTTTCCATCATCCCTTCCCACTTGGCTGTGTCAGCATCTTGCCAGGGAGCCCAGAGCTCTGCTAAGAGCCTACAGGAAGCCCAGGGAGAACCGTGTGTCCACACGGGAAGATGCCATTGCAATGCGGAGGCGCCTGCTCATGTGCAGAATTATGGTGCAGACCCTGCTCTGGAGCACAGGGACGATCCCCAGCCCAAATTTCAGAGGCTGTCCCTTGTCCAGGACCAAAACACTGTCTCCATGGCAAGCAGTATGACACAGCCAGGGGCTGCTGGAGAGGACAAAATCAGTGGTGGAAAGGACCTTGTGATGAAGGCATGAGCCAGCAGCTACCAGCCCATGTAAGGGAGCCTTTGCACACCCCTTCCACTTGCATTTATTTTTGGGCTGTTTTGCTTTCTTTCCCCTAGGGTTTTCTCTTCTCCTGGGCTGTCAGGCCCTGTGCACTTTGCCAGCAGTGCAGTTCAGCACTGCTGGTCACGCCATGCCCCAGCCTGGGAACTCCTGCTCCCAGCATGGTGATTTCCATCTCCTCCAGCCACAATTGCATGGTGGCAGTTCTCAGCAGGTGAGTGCAGACAGACGTGCACCCACCCAGCCATCTGGGGTGACACTCATCGCTCATTGTGATCAGAAGGATGTTCAGAAAAGAGGAGTGAGGCAGGATCCATGTTTGTTTTCTTTCAGACACTACCAGCATGCCAACACACCAGGAAAGGAGAGACTGGAGAGATGCATAGGATATTTATTAGCATTTTTCCCTTACCTGGAATAGCAGGTAGCAGAAATTTTTCTGTCTATGAATGTCCTGGGTGCTGCAGTACACAAGCCTGGGAGGAGCTCCTTGGCAGCCATGCTGCCCCTGTGCTTTACCTGTTTTAAGCTGCCAATCTAGAAGGCATAGCCTTGAATTTGGGCCAGCATTTCTCTACCATAAATACCAGTGATAGCAGCCTCGAGTACAAGGATTTTCCCCTGACAGACTTAGTGTTCATTTTAACATCTCACTGTGCTACCAAGCCGTTAGACTTCAAAGCACTTTCTAGGTTGTGTCTCCCACATCTGCACAGGAAGGACGAGTGCCACAAAGAGAGGGCATGAGGGAGATGCTGTTCTGGCACCAGGGCTTTCCACCTGCACCAGGGCTTTAGCACAGGTGCCAAGAGCAGAGAGAGAAGGCAGGAGGTTTTAGGGTGAGCAGCAGTGTGGTAGCACCAGGCTGGCACCAGGCTGTTGGGCTGCACCCCAACCCACCTGACGCTGCCACAGCAGCAGGCAGAGGAAGGACAGCAAGGTCACGTTTGCCCCGTAAAGACTCTGTTCTAGGAACCTGTGGATGTGAGGTAATTCAATCATTCTTTTTTCTTCTTTCATGTATGGAAATATTTTGAAGTCGTTTGGGATTTTTTCCAGCTCCTCTAGAGCTATCCCTTAAAAATGTCCAAGCTTCAAACGTTTGTCTGTGGGCGAAATACAGAGGAACATTAGAAACAAGATCAGAAGCAGGCAAAGCTGACATTAACTGATGTCTTTGGAAAACAATTTCAGGCTCTGAGAAATAGAAAAATCTGGTTACTGGTGGCTCCCTTCTTGTAGTGACTGACTGCCTTACCAGAGGATTGCTTTTTAGCAAGTACTTTTTATTTTAGGAAAGAATACATCAGTTGTACCTTGCACAATCTGTGTGATCTCCATCATCCTTCTGCTCATCCTGTGCCTCACTTTCTGCAAGACAGAGGTGGTTACACTGGGATTTTTACTTAGACTATTGAAGATTTTTAGCGAAAGAAGGAAAAATATTTTACAAAGGAAGATCTGGATGGTGCCTAACAATTTCTGTCCCTATTACTAACCAGCTGTAGGAGGCAAGTAATTTAAAAATCCCTATTTTGGCAATCGAGAGTTAGGCAGCATTTGGGAATGGAAGTCTAATACAATTACTCAGAAGGCAAGTTAGACTGCATTCCAAAGTCAATCTTATTGATCAAGTAAATAATGTGTCCTTGTAGTTATCATCTTCTATATTCTTGCTAAACACGGAGCTAAGCTGGCTGTCTCCTAATCTCTCTTCCATGGAGCAAAAACAAATGTAAACAGAAGATAATGAAGATCAGCCTACCCTTTAGGAGAAGTCCAAAGTGCTTCTCTGCACTATTATCAATATTGTCATATCAGATAAATAGTTTTAAATTTTTCCTGTTTGGCACAGAGGAAGCTCTCTTTCATGTAGCCTCTGAGAGAGAGTCAGCAAGTGGCCGGAGCATAATGCACAATAAATCCAGCATAAATAACTGAATCTGCATTTAGATCAATGGTTGACTTACAAATGTTCATGAAACTTAAAGAAGAGATTTGAGACATCTTAATTTCTAAAAATAGGGTTTAATTTTTTTAGAAAAAGCTTTTCATTTCTAAAGCTTCTGGAGGGTTAACATTCATTTGTTTTCAGGAGGTGGAAATAGTCAGAAGATGACAATGTGGTTTTGCTGAGATCAGCTCAGATGTCTGTCCAGAACTGCTGACTTCAAGGTCTGCTGCTGAGTGCTTGTTTTTCACCTCATGATAACTCATGTGTGTTCATGATGCTGCTGTGAAAAAAAAAAAAAAAAAAAACGCCACTCTTATAGCACTTAAACTAACTTTGTATTTAACTCCCATAACATGATAGTGTGGTTTGTTTTCCAGCAGAGACACTGCACTAACACCCGTGCTTTGGTTTGAGTAATCGGTGGGAACAAGGATTCTCTTCAAGTTGAGCTGGAATTTTTGTTTTTACTCCTTTGGTCACGGATGGCTGCTTTCAAGCAGGATTGGGTAGACTGGGCAGCAAATGTCCCTCCAGCTCAAGCCTCTCCTCCAAGGCTGGGTATTGCAGTGCACCTGATAATGCTGAAAAGTGGAATGGCAAAAGGATTAGGAAACTTTGAGCTCTGTGAGACATGTGCACATGATCTCTTCCAGCGTCTTCTTATCGGGGAGACACTGGAAAGACTCATTCATACTGTCTGTGGCAGAGTCCATAATTACTGCTGTGCAAGCAAACAGCACCAGGGTTGAAGGAAACACCCCAGAGTCAGCCCTTCCTTTTGGATTAATATTCTGCCTCCTGTGTTTTTATCAGGCAGACAGGATTAGAGAATATTGCACAGGTGCTGTTGTGCCTCAGCAAAATGAGAGGCATAAATGGGAGCAGGAAGAACAGATACTAAACTTGCAGGTAATGTTACCTGGAGTTAAGCCTCAGTTCTGCCACAAACTGCCTGTCTGCCTCTCTCCGTCTGTCTCTTGCTGGGTGCTTGAGAGAGGTACAGGGCAGCCTCTGCTGTGGTCGGCATTTCTAAGTACTGCTGTAATAAATGTAGTGGAGACCTCTACTTCCCAGTGTTGTGCCTAGGAGAGATTGCATTTCTGCATAAATATCTGATGGAGCAAGCTGAAATAGCAATAGGAACACAGGGTAAAACAGGTGTTCTGCATTTCAAGTCCTTGACCTGTGCCTATTAAAGCCTTTGCAGCAGGTCTGATCACCAGCCTGTTCAAGTTAATGATGGACTGTGCATTCACCTCCATGGGCTTCTGATTAAGCCCAATGAAACTAACTATAGAAACAACTGGCAGGGGAGAAACAATGAAAAGAAAAGCATAGTACTGGAGGATGCAAAAGAGAGTAGTGGCAACAATGCTTAATGTCTCAGAACTGCTTAAAGTCTCTTCTAGGTAAATGATTAAGAGTGTTTTGTAATTATTGTGAATACGCAAGGTGACAGGAAAATTAGATTTCATCTCTAAAATAGATTACATTGGACCACTACACACTGGCTTCTGAGTAACTGCATATGACTGACTCTACAGCAATAAACTGACCAGGAAAACGACCAAGCTGTTGATTAGGGTAAGCAGAGCTGTGAGGGCAGGCCAGCCTTGCTAAGGTACACGCTACAGGCACCAGTGCAACTGCTCTGGTCCAAGGCAGTGACTCCAGAAGATACAATATTTGGCAGCAATATCAGTTAGAGATATTTTCCTCCCCAGCTCCTGGGCTTGCTCCGTTTTCCCCTTGCTCCTGCCTGCCCTCCTGCCAGCACAGACCTTTCTATGAATCACATGGGGAAATGGAGCCTTTCAAACAGTCATAAACACACACAAGCAAACATACCTTTGCTGGGTTACTTTTTAACCCAAACTGACCCCAAATCTGGCTTGGAGCATTGGCTTTAGAGCTCAGATGTTGACACCAGCACCAGGATAGCAAAAGGTGAAGAGTGACAGGATGAATGGGGCAAGCACAGAGCAGAGGCTGGTGGGCTACCCTGAGGCATCAGCCAACAGCATTTCAAGTCAGGTTCTCCTTTGCCAAGGGACCCACAAAGCTCTCACATGATCTACAGGTCACCAGGAATACCCATATTTGGGTTTCTGTTTGTTTGTTTTGGTGCAGTCAAGTGGTGTTTTTACAGTAACCATTTGCTATAAAAAAAATTGTTTAACCTTGTAGGAAGTAATGGAGTGTTGATTACTCATTCACTGAAATTCAGGAGCCTGAATATAAATTCTCCTCACACTCCCATTCCTAGCACGTCATTATTCCAATTAGGAGAGTGTTTAACATATTTAAATAATCTCCCATTCAGCTACATGTATGAGAAAATGCATTCACTCAGTACAATAATGCAGTTGTGCCTTTTCTCTGGGATGGCAAAAGAGAGGGGTTGGAGCCATTTTTAAAAGCAGTGACTGCAAAGTAAAGGCTGTCACACAGACTGGGCACGAGAAAACATGAAATCAAATAGCAAAGGTGGGGGAATGCCTCTCTGCATACACAGACAGCAGAGAACAAAAGAAACAAAGCAACCTGTAAGATGAGATACTGCATTGCTTCACCAGCTAGAGAAGAGCGTTGGTTTGGGTTGACTCTCTTTCAAACTGGCCAAGAAAATGGAGCACGAGTGGACGGATGCTCTTCTGACTTCCACTGATGCAAATCAGGAGCAATTACTCCCAAGCAACTAATTTCAGCACAGGTACACTGACATAACAGTCATTTAAGTGAAAAAAGGGTCCAAGCATAAAAGAAGAGGTGCAAAGGCTGGCAGTCAGCCCTAGCACTTTGCAACAGCCGGAACATTTTTGTGAGGCTGACCTGAAAAACCTGGAAGTCCCAGCAACAACTACTCACAGCACAGATGCTGGAGCATTTTACTGTCCAGCCAAAGGATCAGCAGCAGAGGAGGCCTGTGCTTAGCCACAGAGAACACAAAGACATTTTTGCAGTTGTTTATGTTTATTTGGTCCATAAATATCGACAGAAGATTCATTTCTGGCCAGTCTGTGTATCCAATTAATTTGTTTTTCAGTTTCATATTTGTGACTCTAAGTTCAGAGGTGACTTAGGGTTGTGATACACAGCAACCACAGCTGCTAAAAATAGACCACAGAAACATAAAACGCACAGCAGCCTTCAACCACCACATTCCCCTGTACCTCAGCTCTTTGAAGTCCCTGAACTTCATCACCTTCCTGTATTTGGAGGCATGGAAGCCTGCTTTGGTTGTGAATTGCCATGCCCAGAGCAACATGGGGAAGGAGACAAAATGAAGCATCTCCAAGAATCATCCCGAGCTGCTGGATGAACTCTGATCTCTCCCATAGGGATGTGTGGGGAAATATTTTCCCTCAGGAAAGCTAGGATTTCAGCCTTTTCAGTGTGGCATGGCATTGATTTCAACTGCAAACAGTTATTAAAATAGCAGCCTCGAAAGTCAAGAGGGAAAAGAACAAAAAGGATGTGACGGGAATCAGAATGATGCGATTTTGATTGATTTTTTTTCTTGCAAAGTCACAAGCCTAGAAATAAATCCGACAAAGCAAAGTAAAAATTCTCTCCTTTCCAAGAGTGGGGAAATAGCCATTTTTATCCCTAATTTTCTGATGATCAAGTATAAAACAGCACTGGAGGAAATCTATTAACTCAATGATGGTGGAAGTAACCTCACCTAAGCCCTTGAACCCAGGGCTCTGTTGTAGAGGGTTTGTCCCACCTTGCTGGGTCAGGGGAGCTCCAGGTGGGGTCTGCAATGGGCACCTGAGCAGAGGGCACTGCCCTGGGAGTAGCTCAGTGAGCAGCCAGTTTTTTCTTTCCAGTTGAGCTGGCAGTGGCAGGGATAGTGTTTTCCTGACTCCCTCCTTGCTCTCCTCTGGATAACTGAGCTGAAGAGGAGGCCTGGAAGAGGCAGGAGAGCAGCTGCTGAGCAAGGGTGTTGGGCCAAGAGGGACAGGACAGCTCCAAGAGGTGGGGATAAGGCTGAAGAAGTAAGGGAAGGGCTAAAATAGTGGCAGTGGAGGTGTTTAATCTTGGACATGTGTCAAAGTAGACACAGGAGAGGCCAAAGCAAGGTCAGTAAATGCCCTGCTGCTTCAGGAGCTACTTTCTAATACTGTAACTAGGATCAGATTCCTGACTGGTGGGAGACATTATCCCACACAGTGACATGATTTATACTGTTCTGCTTGTTCATTTTCTCAGACCAGGAAAAGGAGAAGCTTTCATACAAAAAGCATAAAGGGTTTGGATTTGGCAAGGAAAGGCAACATTTACAGGCTGGAAGGATGCTATGCAGTAGGGAGGGGATACAGCCTCTGAGAGACCTCTGCCATTAATGATCTTCTCTGAGTTTTTTCAAGTGATATTGAGTTAAAGTTACTTGTCCAAGTAGCTTCTTCAGTAAAACCAACAGCAGTGCAGAAGGTGGGCTGTGTTTCCTTGCTCTCTGACAGCCCCCATCTTCCTCATCACTGGGTGGAGGCAGAAATTTTTTGGCTACTGTAGGGGAGGCCAACCGGGCGATGCTCTCTGACAGCCCAACAGAACGGCAGAGAAGGGCCAGGCTCTGAAACTCCACTGTGAACAATGCACTATCTGGCATGATCCACCACATCAGGGCTTCAGGTTTTTTACCTGCCTGTACCAAGTGTCTTAATTTTGTATTTAGGGCCTCCAATTTTGTGCTGATGGCACAAATTTGGCATTTATGCAATACTCCAGGTGATCAGCAGAAGTCCTGCCTTCAGAATCTCTTTTCTGGCACTTTTCCATTCTCTCTCTTCATGCAGCTCTGACCTGCATCTGCCTGCTCCAGTGATACTACAGGATCTCAGGGCATTTGCTGACAGGTGGATAGAGATCTCTTACACATGGGGAAATGTAGCTCTACCTAGAATTGATCTATGTCTCACAATGTCCCAGTCCTCCCAGACAGTCCTTCGTCCCATCTGTGTCTCCAGTGGCCGTCACCTAATCCGTTCCTGCTGTATCACTTCCTGCATGCAGGGCTATTGGCAGGAGGTGTGTTTGTAAGACCACATTGTGTGATGTGTTTGTGCTCTGGATTAGTTTAATGGAACTGCAGTATATCCTGCAAGACAGATCCCCAGCTGGTAAATCATGTTTAAACAGTGAAAAACAAATATGCTTTCTTATTGCTCCAGTCTTTTTACATCTGGTTGCTTAGCATTGTTCCTATCTTGTGTCCACTTTGCAGTGCTTCGGCACGATTGCCAAACAAACTGGCTAAAAATCAATTTAACAGAGATCAGAGGGAAAAAAAAAAAAAAAAAGAACAACCAAACTCAAATGAGATATAACAGCCACTGATAGGATACACAGACATATCAATTTGGCAGCCAGTCAAACGTCTTAGAGCCATCAGCTGTGCTCATTAAATGTCAGAGTTGTGAATTTTCCCCAGGCATTTTCAGCAAACGCTTGAACATGGCCCAGCTTGATTGTAAGAGATTTTCTTCCTCAAATTTCAGGTAAAAAGATGAACAAGAAGAGATGACAGTAGCAAATCCATACCACAGTTTTAGTTCCAGAAACAAATTTCTCTCTCACAAAGCCAGGTGGTAAAATTTTCCTTTTATTTTATATTTATTTATACATGAAAATAAATATTTTCCCCGAGTATTTACGGGTAATTCTCAAGCCAAGTCTCCCATGTGATACAGACTTGAATTTCAATGGCAGTAGAACTAGTACCAAGTTTTTATTTGATAATGTTCATTTATACAGCAGTGTAAGACCTCAAATCTTTTTCTCTACAACCAAATAGAGAAGGCTTCTAGGTGGATTTTGGTGGGGTTTTTTTTGGTTTTTTTTTTTTTTGACATGGAAGATTCAAGAAACAGCAAACCCTTTTTTAGCACTCAAGCTTGGAAAGAAAGATGATGCTATTACTGGAGTGTGTTTTGTTTAATATCACAGCAGCTCACAACTGCCAGGAGGTGACATAAAATTGAAGACAACTACAGTGAGGTAGAGAAAATGGAGTTCTTCTAGAAACCAACAAAGAAAGAGCAACAGCTCCCTTCCCTGAGCAGTGCAGAAGGCATGGCCAGGCCCAGAGAGCTCCCCAGCCCTGGGAGGATCTTCTGCTCTGCCCATCAGGATCTTCTCACTGGTTTAGATTCAAAGGTCATAAATTAGAAGATCCAGTGGCTTGCTCTTTTGTGTGGACTTTAGGAAAACTTTGGGACAAGAGTTTATACTGAGCAGGTATCAGGAAGGTATCTCTTTGCACCTGACAGGATTTCAGTCAGGTATTGTTCAGGTAACTCTGCAGAAATCAGGGAGGTCTCCCACTACAAACTGGTTACCCAGTGTGGTCTAGGTTGTGAAACACACACCTGGTGAAGAGCTTTGCCTCACCAAGGACCTTGGGATATACATGACCTTTAATTCTAAACATGTTGACTGTATAAACAAGCCATCACAATTTGTCTGCACTGTGCTCATCACTGAACCCATCCAAGAAAGGACCTGGGAGTGAGGAGCAGGCAGGGGCCATTCTGGCAACACCCAGGCCTGGTGGTTTCTCTGAGTGTGAGACCTTCTTATCCTACCACACAGGTGGATGGGGAGCTGCCCAGCTTTATAGCCAGGGCCCCAAGCATTTTGCAAGTCCCTCCATAGGACAGCCTTTGCCTGGAATCTTCATGCATTTGAGCATTTGGAAAAATGTCCAAGAGTCACTCATTCTCCTGTGTAAGAAAGAGATACTGCTGCTTCTGGCGTGCAGTGTTACTACTGCATTAGGTAAGAGCTGCCATCAGTGTTTGGATTAATGCTGCTGCCTGTATCATATTTCAAAACATGCCAGCAGCTCTGTGGCCTTTGCCCCCAGGCTCAGGTTGTGTGGATCCAAACAGAGGCGGGGAGAGAGGGCACCTGCAGCCTGGCTGAGCTGGGAGCTACTGAGCAACCACGCTGGGAGCTGCTTTAAGAGTGAAAAGTCCGTGTCAGACATGGCATTTCTTAGCACTCGATCCAAAAGGAGTCAGTTCATTTGCCCCACTGCTCAGCACCTTCAGGAGCACTTTGATAGAAAGCTGCATTTGTTTGTTTGAGTGCTGAGTAGTATTTGCAATGAATAGGAGAGACTGTTACCTTGGCTTTCCTTACCAGGAAAAAGGGTATGCATCCCCCACCTTAGTGTGCTAATTCTCAGGAAAGAGTTAAAATTGTAACTGCAGCTTCAAAACCTGCAGCTCTTTGCACCTTGTTGTTGGGTCAGCAGTTTGCCAGATAAAGAAGCCTTGACCTCCTCACTTGTAGAGGAAAGTCCAAAGATCTTCAGAAGGTTTGGGGGTTGTTTGCCAAAAAGCAGAAGCCCAGAAACCCATATAGGGAGGCAGCCTGGGAATACAGGCCAAAATAGATGACGTAACTTGTTGGAGGCTTCCAATTTCCAGAACTTGACTCAGAACTTTGCAATGTCCCTCAGCCTTTTGAAATGTCCCCATCATCCCAAAGGATGTCTCCTTTGAGTGACACAAACTGGATCTTGCTGGATCTACAATTCAGTGCCATAGTTACACTGCTTCCTGTAATCCCTTTGATGCTGAAGAGAGCGACTTCTCTATTATCTTTACTTTTAAAACTTGGATTTCCTGTGTGGGGGAAGTCCTCATGTTAAAAGCAAGCAGAGAAAATGCTTTAAAGAAGGAGGTGAATGTGCTCGGACTGTGAAGCAGCTGATCTAAAGGCAGCGAGACCCTTAGGGAACCCTGGGCCACAATAGTTGACATTTCAGGCAGGAAATTATGGTTTATTTAACTAACTGAACTGAAAACTGCCACGGAATTTATACAAGTGAAACAGAATTAGTAAGAGCATTTAGCTAAGACACATGTGAAGACTAAAACTCCTGTGGTTGTGGGAAAGAGAGATTTTACATCTGGAAGTGGAAGTGGCCTCTGCTATTTGATTCATCCAAAAGATCGAGTGGGCAAGGGATGCCATGAGGGAGTTCCTGCTTGCTTATCAACACAGCTTGTTACAGTAGCTGCTGCTTCACACAGTTTCCCTTCAAGCCACAGACCTGCCCTGAAGTTTCTGACATAAAATAGCACAATCTTGCAACTAGGCTATTCTGCTCCTAAATATGCACATTCTTTCAAATGCACTTTTGAAGCACTTTTCTGAGTTAAAAATGACCTTTTTGATCAATAATGGTCTGCTTTTTCAGAGGTTTTCTTCACTTTTGGCAATATGGAGTAAACACTGTGATTTTTCACTTCCTGTGGCAGTGAATGATAGGAGTTTGACTTTCCTAGAGGATCTGACTGCAGACACCAAGGTGACAGAAAAACCCTGTCTAAGTCAGATAACTTTAGTAACAACAACGGAAATTGAGAGAATGGCAGAACATAAAAGCATTCATTATTCATCAGTTGATACCCTGGGGAAAAAAAATCTGTGAGCAGTTTTTGGGTTTCACAAACCAGGTCTGACTTTGCCAGGGCCTGGCAAATATCCCAAAGGTGAAGTGCTTGAACTATGATCTCCTCTATCTTTGATCAGCAGAGACAATCCCTATGGCCCAGGTTTCTTTCCTGCATGTCCCTCTCCCTCCCTCCTACTGCCTGCCAAGGAAGCGTTCCAGGCCTGGAATGCATTGTCCTAGCTGCACTTGAGCCCATCTGACAGGGAAAATGGCAGGTAGGCGTCCTTCTGCAAAGCAGTGACCTTAACCTCCTTCTCCAGCCCCCTGGGAGAGCAGAGTTCAATGAACAAATCTGGCTGCACTGCTGAAAGCTGTGGCCTCGGGGGAACGAACTTGTTGTTAGGTTTGTTTCCAGCTGGATGGTTCCCGGTCAGCTTTATTGTGCAATTCTACAAATCCTGATGCCAGCACAAATAAACCCGAGGTATAGGCTGAGCAGAGGTTTCTTCTCCCAGCAGCTGTGCTGGCTTAGGCCATCTGTAAATGCCTGTGGGATGCCTGCTCCAAGAAAAGCTTGGCACAGCCATGTCGAATGTAAAACCCTCTGAGATGATCTTTCAGCCTCCTGCAATTCTGCACAAATCCTAGCATGGGCTTGCTCCTGCCTGTGCTCCTCCTCTGCTCAATTCCTGTGTGCTGCAGCTCTTTAAACATTCACAGAGCACTACCTGGAGTAGAGTGCTTCAAAAGGGAGTGAGTCTGCAACACCAAATCATCTCCTGCTGAGCATCACCAAATCATCACAACCTTGGACAGTCAATCAACCGGTTTTGTGTTATTTTAGTTGCCCTAAAGGCTACACTTCAAAATCTGAAATGTATGGATTGGAAAAGCTGACAGCAATTCATTGTGCTCAAGCTGTTTAGAAGCACTGTGCAGACGTTGCTTGAAAAGATGGCTTTCAGGAGAGGGAGTTTAACCAAATTCCACACTAGCTTGCTCCTCAGCTACTGTGAACAAAAAGTCTTCAGACTATTTAGAATCTGATTTAAGCGAACAAGTCAAGGAAATGGGTGTTAAGACTCAAACTCCTGCTTGATGCTCTATTTGTAGTTCATCCAGTCATTAATGAGCCAGATTCTTGACTAGTATATATGGGCATAAATCCGCTTAAGCCATGCAAGAATGTTGATTTATGCTTGCTGCAAATCTGACCTTTCGCTCAGTGTTTCCTGGTAAGTACCAATCCTCTTTGCACTGTTCATTTAGTGGAATGGAATTAGATTTGCCAAGGTATGCTCTGACAAAATGGATTGCTTTTCCCTTAAATTCTTGTGCCAGGGATAAAATGTAGCGCTGTTAATAAGATAGGTTTTCTGAAGGAAAGTTAGAAATTATAATATCATTCATTACAATGCCACATTTTTTTAAATTCTCAAAGTTATACCAAATTAGTAAAATATACTCCACAAATTGCAACCTCCTTCTAGGAAATCTGAGATATATCTGCAGAATAGAGATTAAATAAGTTTAGCTAACAACAAATTGTATAAAAGCTTAAATATATGAAGCCAAATGATTTGCTGAGAGTGTATTGGAATGAAAATACCCTTGTATTTGCTTAACTGAACCTATTTTGCTCCAAATGACCTTATGTTCTTTATTTAAGTTCACAATCCCTGCACTGAGATCCATCACACTGCACAAAGCCAGACTTACCAGGAGATGATAATCAAGAATCTATTTTATTGGTTTAAATATAATGCTCTCAATCTTTGACTATGCTAGCTGCATGGTAAATACAGCTAAGGCCCGCAGAGAACCTTGCTGAGAAAATTGTATGTGAGATTACGCTACTGTGAAGTGCTCAATATGGGGGCTACGCTCAAAACACAGAGCTCACGTAGGAGGCAGCAGCCTGTTTGCTAAAATCTGCTTCCCACAGGTAGCATCTCACACGGCTGCTTTCAGTCTGCACCAGCCTTTGGCGACCTTCCTGATGAGTTTGCATGGAATTGTTTACAACCTGGCCAGGGAAAGGGTCCTCCTCTGGGGTGACACCACAGCCACAGGGATGTGACATACAAACATTTGGCTTGGTATGAATGGGGTGTGAATGGCGGTGAAAAAGTGTGAAATCGTCAGGAAATGCCATGAAGGGGCAAAGGAATGGCATGTGGAGCTTCTGAAGGCAGTGGGGGCAGGAAAGCCAAGAGCTGCTTCCTTGGATTGTAGACCTATGCTGAAGGCAGTTTTTTCCCCAGTCCTGACTCCTACATCCCTACAGGAGCTAGCATGTGTCCAGCCATGACTCCCAGTGAGCCTTGACTTGTGCTGCAGCTTTGTCCTCAGCCCCATCCCCCGGGGTGGGCCATGAACTTAAGCTGCAGCTTTGTGCCAACCCTTGTCTCTGGTGCCCTTGTCCTCCTGCTACTCCTGAATGCCCCCTGGCCCTGGTTCAGTAACTTTCCTGGTTTGGGACAGTTGATGGGCCCTGTTATCACTCTCCAGGTCTGTGTGCCCTGTTCAGGAGCTGGACCCAGTCGCTGAAGGCAATGCCTGTGCTGGGGCTCCCTTGGCTCCTGACTCCACAGAGTCTGCAGGACCACAACCATCTCCACCCTCATACATGTGAAAGGAGTGAAAAGAGTCTGTGAGAGAAAGTTAGGTGAAATCAGATTAAAATAGAATAAACTTCCCCTTCTATCTGGTTTTGCTGAGCACGAGCAAAGAAAACACTCGGGATAACACTGATATGCAAGGGAGGTGCAAGGCTTTTTGTCCCCTTGATTATGGAGCTCATTTCCTTGTAATACACAAAGGAGATTGGCTTTGTCAGTCTTGGAGGGTGGGGGTATTTGGTGATGAGGGCTGAATTTGGTGATGAGATGAAGAGGTGCAATAAGTAGAGAAACACAATTTCAAGAAACAGCTCATTTAAAGTTGCTTTCATCTGGCAGCTTTGTGTATTTTTATTTACATGTGTAATGTAGTAGAGATCTGTAAAAGCACCTAGGAGCCTAACTTTCAGAAATGGCATAGCCCTTCCCCAAATTTGAAGTAGATCTTTGAGTCAGGCTCTCAACTGGGAAATAAATCCAAATAATTCTCTGTGCATTTGAAAAGAAGATATTTTGGCTTCTGAGCAACATGAGAAAATGTACCATCCATTTGATCTGCTTCAGATGCCACAACCATCTGCAACTGCATGTGGCAAACACACATTTCCCAGCTTCGCAGGCATGTATGATTATGAAGATCTTTGAATAAAATAGATAAACCTTTGAGATGCTCTTTTCGTTGTTTACTTATCTCTCAGCAGCGTTCTGTGGGAAGCTCTCCTCCTGAAAGGCTGCGGGGGAGGGCTCTGCTGAGCCTTTCAGCGCCGTTCGGAAGTGGCTGAGAAGCAGCCAACGTGAGCAAGCACGGCTGGCACCGGCAGAGGGTCACAGATGCTGCTCTGAAGGCGCCTTTGTGCAGCATCCCCGCGCCGTGCGGGCTCCAGCTGCCGCTGTAGCAAGGACGCCACCGCCACCTGCTGTCCCCAGCCCGGCCCGGGCAGCGCCAAGGAGGGGCAGGAGCCCAGGAGCTTTCATTTCCCCAGCTGCAACTGCGTCACTCCCCGCCTTGTTTGCAGTTCTTATCTCTGAGTTATTCCTTTGCCGAGCTGGCGTGTGGATGAGCAGCCGGCAGTGACACTGCACGGCATCCTTGTGGGAATGCTGGCTGCCGTGTGGGATGGGGACAGAGGGGACCCCTTGCCGAAGCAGCTGCACGGCCAGCCCCTATGCTGGGTATCTCTGTAGGGACACGCGGCACTCGCAGCTGCTCCGCAGCGCTGACTGTGCCTTTCCGGGCTCTGTGATATCCATTTCTCTGAGATTACATTCCCGGTAGTCTCTCAGCTGGGAGCTCGGATGAAATGCGGACAGGGGTGTTGGTTCAGAGTAGTTTCCAGGGCAGAGAACTTGCTTGCACTGAACGATGGATCTGTTGGAATTGGCTTCAGAACTGAGGCCGTTGTCTCTCAGTCCCTGTTTGCTCACCTGGGATGCCCTTCCCAATGTCTCATGCTTCTCCAGTAATCTAAAATCAGCCTAATCCTGTCCCAGAGGAAAGTCCTTACTGCTCTGCCCTCTGTCTTACATGTGCTGTTTGCTTTCTTGTTAACTCTATAACATCTGGGCGCGTGACTGTTGTTCAGTGTTTAAATACTGTGTTTTCCACATTTACTGCAAGGGTGATTTTTTTTTCCCATTGCCTTCTTTTTAGGATCTTTGGAAAGGAGATTATTTTCATAAAACAATATGAATATATATTACAGAGGGGTTATTTTTGTCTATTTCCCATACACTTATCTTTTGAGATTTTTGACAACAGGCACTTTAAAGATACTTCTCTTAACTTAAATACTGAATAAGCTAAACAACTAATTGATTTAGGATTTTGGGGTGGGTTGGTTTTTTTTCCCCCCATTCTTAATCTTCTTTCTTCTCTCTTTGGGAGTTTTCTTTGCAAATACAGCTATTCCACCACCTGATGTTATTCATTATCATTATCCTCACTTTCTGCCAGATCTACTTTTTTTGTTCATGTGGGGATTTTTTCCTGAAGAAGTCAGTGTTTTCATCAGCAGGGTCCTGATTTGATGGGTGGTCCACAGGGCTTGTATCTTCCCTCATGATACAGTTTATCTTTGGGAAATGCTGGGTGCCCATAGGCAGTCACAGTGTGTGACACAGGTGACTGCTTGGCGGGGTGCAGCCGTGTTGGCTCGCACTTACCCCTGGACTAAAAAGTTTCCTTTGCTTAAAGCATGAAGTCAAAAATTGTCCTAAAAGGACCCAAGACAGTTACTTGAAATCACTTTTAATGACTAGGGAAGTTTATTTCTTGATGGTTTGTTTCTGTCCCCAGTGCAAAGCAATGTAAAAGTGATATGTTGTGATTGTTCTGGATTTGAAATACATGTATTTTAGATGACAACAATTTTCAATCACATACAGAGAAATTCAAGTTCTCTCTTGCTTGCATTCCTGTGTTAGGAAGCTGTACCTGTTTTGTGACCTGCTGACTCACAATGAGATGCTGGAGTTAAACCTCTCCCTCCACTGACACATTTAGTGCCTAGAAAAGAAATTACCATCGCAGAGATTACTTTGCCTAGAATAAATTATATCAAGCAGGCTCATTTCCAGCTCTTGGTTTTAGAAAGGGCTCCTAACACTGTCTCACATGGCCATCCATCTCAAGCAAGTCCAGAACTGGCTGTAAACTGGACTGAAATATTTAACATGAGCATGTTGCTAACTTGGTTGGACACAGCAAGCAGAATTCTGCAGGAGTATCACAAATCTGATATTTTCATTAAATAACTTAGATGGCAGAGCAGACAACTTTCTTGCCAGCCCCACTGGCTGGGAGGGACGGGAAGTGTTAGAGGACAGGGCTAGCATCTCAACACACTTGGCAAATTACAGTAGGGGGAAAAGAAGTTCATTCAAAGGATGTGCTTTCACTCTGTGCAGAACTACCAACACCACAAATTCAGGCTGTGGACTGACAGCATCACTGTATAAACTGTCGTGGTGGTTAGCGTGGATCACAAACCCAACAGGAATCAGCCATGCCACTACAAAAAGGGCAAATAGCACTGGGAGCTACATAAAAAGGAATATTGTTTGCCAGGCAAATGAAGCCATTCTTCTGTCATGCTTGGGGCTAGAAAACCTTCAGTTGGGGTACTGTATTCTGCTTGGGATAGAATAGAGAATTAGAGTGTTTATGAGGAAGCATTGGAGGAATTGGAGTGGTTTATCCCAGAGAAAGGGGAGACATAGTAGGAGGGCCCTAAACGTGTGTGCTGCATGTCTAAGGGAGAGGACAATAAAGTCTTCTCATCAGCTGAAAAGGCTCAGTGGGCAACAGAGATCTGGGTTCGATGTTAGAAACAGCTTTCTCAAGGTGTAGATGAAAAAAGAGTGAGAGAACAATGCAGGGAATGACAACCTTGGTTCCTGGGTTTCAAATGCAGATTGAACAAGTGTCTGTCAGAAATTTCCTAATGGAATTCATCCTGATTTTTGGGTGGGAGGAAGAAAGCAATTTCCATCCCTGTTTTGCTGATACTCCTGCTTGGAGCCAAAGACCATAATTTATATATCTAAGTTAGATGCCTAAGTTATACATTGACAAGACCAGGTGATTATCATCCCAAGGTTCTTCCTTTCCATTTCTGTTTAATATATCATAAAGAAAAAAGCCTTAGTGATTAATAATTCAAATCAGAAGCACCCATAAAGTAGGCTGGCACTACACTATGCAAACTTGATTTGTTCAAATTCATGTTTTCCAAGTCCTAAACATCTTCAGAGCATATATGGCAGCCCTGCTAATGTCTAACCAGCTGATGATCTGGAGACCTGCTTGTTAGACACTGGGATGATTCAGCTCAGTTAATAAATGCCATATTGGAACACCCATTTCACTCTACAGCCAAAAGGATACTGTGTGAAAAGGGGAAAGGGAAACTCACACAAATATTACTCATTCACTCATTCAGAAAATGTTAAAACTCAGGCTCTGAACAGCCTTTGATATTTGACCTCTGCAGATGGCCTGTAATTAAGACTCTAATCCTTTAAACACTTTAATACACTTCACTTCTATTTAATAGGATTAGTCACATGCCTGAAGTGTGCATGGCTGGGACTGAGCTATTGTTGATCACAGCTGATTAAAAACTTGCAGACACTTTCTGGTGGAATACTGTCCTATATTGTCTAAGTCTTTTCTAAACAGTTCTAGTCACAAGTAATATCCAAAAGTGAAGGTATTTAAAGAAAAATAAAATATAGCCGAGTTCTTGCTTAAAAATGTACACACAAAAAGAACAAATCTGAACTTCTTCAGCAGCACAAATCAGAGGTTTGAGAGGAGAGATGGGAGATCTGAGAGACGTTATTTTGATTTTCTGGAAGATATAGGTTTAAATTCTCAGACTTTTACAATTCTTTCAAAGCTAGGGTGATGTTAAACATGCACAGAATCAGATATATCAGAGTTACGAAAAGGGGAAGAAACATTTTCTGTCCTTGTTTGTATTTTATAGAAGCATCAGTTTGGCTTAAAGGCACAAACTTATTTCCTCTCTTGCTGCTGACAGGCTAGCTGGCTTGGGAGAGCCTGGCAAGCCTAGTCTGGATCAGTTCATCACATTGTAAACATGTGCAGAGGTGGTGAAAATAATTTGGGAAGCCACTGAAGGCACAGGGGGGACACAGGTGCAGGCACACACAGCACAGAGGTTCCCATTTGCTGCAGGATGTCTGCCAGAAGAAGAGGCTGGGCCACATCAAGGCACTGTGCTGACGTGTAACTTGTGCCAGATCTGGGTTTAAATGCCACGGAGGTGGCTGGGGAAACCCGGCACAGCTCAGCATCTCTTGCTACTGGCCCATAAAATGCCCACAGCACACATTTACACAGTGCTCCACTGGAGACACACGGAGGTAAATCCCCTCTGCTGAGGGAAGTGATGTCACAGGATTGTCATTTACAGGAAAAGGCAACAACTGTGGCTAAGGATTTCCAAAGAGTGACGTTCAACAGGCTGTGAAATGTGGGGTTGTGTTTTGTGGCAGGTAGAAAAAGGTGGTGGCCTGTGTAGCTGTAATTGTAAAATGTGTGGAACGCGGCCATGAGACAGTTATAAAAATGAGGTTTAGTAAACAAACAAACAAACAAACAAAACATGGAAAGAGGCCTTTAGATAAATATTTTGATTGCTCATAAGTGAATAATGTGAACTTTAAAGATTTCACAATATAAGTTTTAAGTTTTCTTTAACATGGAGGATAGAAGAATGCGGAAGTATTATTATTGGCTTTGAAATAAAATTATTATAAGCTTTAAGCTGCGTTGTAACAAGAAGTTTTAAACTATAGCTTTAGAATATATAAAAGGAGTTGTAAACACTTAAACAAAAAAAGTAAGTGATCTTATCCCAAGGTAAACATTGATGATTCTGGAAAGGAAAACTGGACAATCCTGGGAAGGGAAGCTGGACATCACCTTCACTGATTTATGATCCTGGAGGGGACATCATCATCACTAATTTACAGCCTTAGGGTATAGAAATTCGACATCATCAATAGGAACTGATCACAATGGGGTATAGAAATTGGACTTCACAAATAGAAACTAGGAGGAAACCATAAAAAAACTGCTGAGAAATGTTTATGAAGACGCTCAATAAATACCAGCAAAAATTTGTAGCCAGTTGGAGGGGAGACCCCTCACTGTATCCAGCATGCTGCTTTGCTCACACTTTACCATTTGAATTAATGAATAACTAAATGGATTGCTGCTTGATATATTGGCTGAGTCAAGCTCTTCATTCCTTACAAGACTGCAGCTGCAATGCCATTCCCTGGCCTGCTTGTAACTCCTCTTGTAGATGCAGGGAGAGATTTTTCCTCCACTCATCTTGAGGATCGAAGTCAGCAGAGTGAAGTCTGCATTTAGCCAAGTGTTCCTGCCAACTCTAACGTGGACCAAAGCGAGCATGCATAGAAGTCAAAGAGCAATCATTGCTCTGCCAGTACGGTTGTCATGCAGGAACATGAGTCATACTAAAACCTCTCAAGGAAGGGCACAGTGGAGATACCGGAAATTCAAGCTGGAGCAGGGAAATTCTGATTAAAGCACCACAGCAGTGATGAGGCAGCATGTAAGATTGCCAGAAAATAGCATCACAACCTTATAGACAGTAGCGCAGAGGGAAACACAATGCCAAAATGGGAAGAAAATTGATGAACTACTAACTGCCTGTGAAGAGAGCCACAGTAGGAAGTCTTAAGATTAAGGAAGTCATAATACAAGGATTATGACAAAGAAACCAGAAGAGGTGATCAGGTCTGAGTCAGAAGTCAAAAGTCAGTAAATGGAGATGAGAATAATAAAAGGGAAAAAGAGAGAAGATTCAGGATAACGGTTTAAATCAGGACTGTCCCAACCAAAAGCAGTGGTAGGTCAGGAGGACTGTCCACCCTGCACAGAATGATGCCGTGCAGAGATACCAGAGCAAGCATTACAGGAACAACTTGGATCTCCTGTAGCTCAAGAACTACAAAGGCCCTGCAAATTAAATGGTGCAGTGCCTGGCTCAGATAAATTGTCCTGTCCCTCCCATCAGCTAAGGCCTCAGTGAGCATCTTTACCACCAGGCTGCAATGTGACTTAAAGCTATGCCCAGAAGGGAATATCAGATATGACAAAAAAGCGAGGGCACTGGAAAGGCAAAGGGAAACTGGAAAAGGCAGGAACTGAAGGAACTGAAAGTGAAGAGTTGTCAAGTACTAGCAGCAGTCAGCTAGTAGTTAAACTAACTGCAGTTAAACAATTTATGCTAAAGAAAAATGAAATTAAGGAAAAAAGCCTCCTTTCAGTGCCCACATTTCTATGAGAAGCAGTGTGGAGTAAAAGAGTTTTTATCAGATGGATCTCAGATAACAGACCCAGGAAATGAGCTGGTAACCAATGTAAGGGAAGAGTCTTCAGTCAGCTGGTGTTCTTGCACAATTTTCTGGTTTGTCAGACTTAGAAAAATATTTAAACATACACACAGGCAGAGCATTTTGTTTGGCCACTCTGCTGGCCAGCTTTGCTCCTGGGAGCCTGTGTCAGGCAGTATTCCTGCAGCTGGGAGTGCCCTGCTGAGGTAACTCTGACACCCCTACAAGCCAAGCACCAACTTGGAAGCCTTGATAAGCCAAGAAAGATTGCTCAGGAAACTTAATCCCTATTCCTCCTTTGTTACAGGATTTCTGCCTAGCTGATGTCCACTCAGGGACAAGCTAGCAGCTGGGAATGCAGGAGGGACGGGGGCAGGTGCCAGGGTGTGCTTGGAACTACTGCCATTGCCCCCAAAGGCTTTTTTCTTTCAAAACCTCACACTTCTCACCGTCACTGAAAAATGAGGAGTTGCTATTGGAAAAAAGAAGAGAGTAGGAGTTTTTGATGTTTTATTGACACATCCCCATGCCGAGGTCGGGGGTGGTAATCACAGAATCATAGAATGGATTGAGTTAGAAGAGTCCTTAAAGGTCATCTAGTTCTGACCCCCCTGCTGTGGGCAGGGACACCTTTCACTCGACCAGGTTGTGTCAAGCCCCGTCCAACCTGGCCTCGACCACTTCCTGGGATGGGGAACCCACAACTTCTCCGGGCAAGCGGTCGCGATGCCTCACCACCCTCACGGTAAAGAATTTCTTCGTGACACCTAAGCTAAACCTACTCCCTGCCAGTTTGAAGCCATCAGCCCTTGTCCCGTCACTCCATGCCCTCGCTAACAGCCTCTCTCTACTCTCTCTAAGGCGTTTCAGGGGCGAAGCCGAGGTGGGTGGAGAGACAATTTTCTCCATCGGCTCCAGCTGTGAGCGGGGGGCGGCGAGAAGCGCCGGGCCGGGCCGGGCCGGGCGGGGGCTGCCCCGGTGGGCTCATAAAGGCCGCCCCCGCCGCCACTCTGGGCCCCGCCGTCCTGCGGGGCTCCCGAGAACGCACCTCCCCGTTCCCTCCCCTTTCCCAGCCCCGTTTCCCGTGGCAAGGCTCCGCCACAGGGGAAGTGACGCCGGCGCCAGGCGAGGTTATATAAAGGGTAGGCGGCAGCGGGCGGAAGCGAGCGGGGCCGAGCGGGCGGCGGGCGGGGGGCAGCGGGCGGTGCGAGCGGGGCGGCTGCCGCAGCCCCCCGTGTTCCGGCCCGGCCATGGATTTCCGCAACATTCTCGTGATGGCCTCGGAGCAGCAGGGGCTGAACGCGGTGCCGGTGAGCTCCGGGGGCTGCCGGGGGGCGCGGGGGCGGTGGCGGTCGGGCCCGGGCAGGGCCCCGCGGCCGCGGGATCCCTGCCCGCCTCGGCGCCCGCCGCCGGGCTCTGCCGGGGCCTTTCGCCTCGCCGGTCGGGGCTGCTCGCTCCTGAGGGCTGGAGAAGCGTCTGTGTGCGGGGAGGGGGCGAGCGGGGTCTCTTCTGTCAACAGGTGCCGGCACCCCCGGGCTGGGAGCGGGAGCCGCGGCTTGCGCCTCCCGGCCTGGCAGTGCCGAGATCCCGGGAGCACGGCGGTGGGGCGGGGGAAGGCAGTGGCTAAAAGCCGGCTAAGTCCTTTTGTTTGCTCTGAAAACACAAGTCTGCCACGTCTCAAGTGCGAGTCGGAGACAAAGTGACAAGTTTTGGGTGAATGGGCTGCGTTGTCTGCGGTCTCTGTGTGCCGAGAAGGAATAACGTGTAACAAACAGCGCTATGGGGAGGATTGGCGGCAGGCATTTACTGTATTGCTCATATTGTTCTGAGGTCTGTGCTTCAGCAGTTTGTGTTTCAGTTCAAGGTATCGGTAACATGTAGATTCCCTATGAAATAACCCCCTGACTTGCCTGGATGAAGTCTGGCAGGAGGAAGAGCACGTGGCCTTTTCATACATTCATATCCTGGGTTTCATTCCTCTGGGAGGACCCAAATTATAAGTCATGCGTGCTTATTTGGATAAAAAATATTTTCTCCTTGGTAGCCACCAGCTAGGCAGACACATTTTCTGTTTGTTCTTCGACAGAGTGCCAGAGTTCTGTTTCTATGATTAGTTTGCCTAAACCCAGTGTAAATGAGGGGTAGTTGTTTTTAGCAAAAACTCTGAGAAAACCAGAAGAGAAACCCTCTCAGTTGTCCAGTGTCTTCATTTTGGTGGTGTCAGAACTAGTGAGTATCTCATTGTTTCATTAGTAAAACTTTGGTTATGGTCACTAATAGCGTGCCCAGCTGGTAATGTGTAGCGACCATATGGTAGATGTGAAATTAATCAGATTCCATTGTGGGTTTAAAATCTTATAAAATCTACTTTTTTATATTTAGGCACATTTAATTTGTCTCTGACCCTACATAGGAATTTGGTTCATAACATAAATAATACAATAACAAATATAGGAATACTTTAGGATATGTAAATGCCCATTTGATCAGTCTTAAGCTGTTTCACTAAGTTGTCACTGGGTTATTATAATTCTTATTTTAGATATTTAAAGCTTCACTTTACATTTTCAGTTTCCTCATGCAGCTTTACTGTGTGTGCCAGTACTTTTTTGTCACAAGTGGTTTTGAGCCGTGATGATGAATTGATAAAATATCTGCTACATTCTCCGTTGAGGATGTGATGGTGGAGGGAGGGGATCCTACTTGTTGTGCAATGGATGAGGGTTTAGCAACTCTCTTTAGAAAAGGCAGCATTTAGGATTTGCTAATTCCTGATTAACTCATGGAGTGAGAGTGCAATTGAATCCATAGCTGGAACAGTTTGGTTTAGCACATCAGTGGTGCAGCTTTTAACTCTGAAGTTGGCCCCAGTCTCTGAGCAAAAGCAGAGCAGCACTTGGCACTGCTTGAAGCTATTTGCAGCTGCTGGGCTTTAAAAGAGAGAGCCCATGGAGATTTTACAGTCACTGGACATCTAAACAATCCCACTGCATTAAAGCTAGTACATTAAATGTGTTTATATAAGAAGATAATTATTTTTAAATACTTTTATTAAAAACACTGTACAGACTAATTACACATTTACTGGTATATAAAATTACCAGGTTTCCAGAAATGTTAGTTTCTGCATTAATGAGCATATCCTCTGAATTTCTCTGAGAAGTTTGTTTCAAGCTTTATGGTGCACCTAACTAAATATTTCATGCCCTTTGTAATGAAAAACAGTGACATGAACAATTAGTGTATATTCAAAGTGTATATAAATATATATACACACTATACAGGTACTGTTTAGTTCAAAGTGGAAACTGTATAAAAACTGTAAGAAATAATGTGGCCTTGTAAAAGAAGGGCCTGGATAAAGCAGATATTACATCATGTCCCTGTAAAAACGAATCTGCTTGTTCATCTCCCTATGGAAATCCAGATTCAAAAGGAACATTGCTGAAATCAGCCTTTTGGTGCCCTGTTAGTTGCATCAGGTTTTGTTTCTAAATAAGACAGTACATATATGAACTACTGTCTAAGCTGTTAATGATGTGCTGCTAATCATCTTTACAGCAGTTGCTGAGTAGAGCCCCAGGTTTTATCATCTAATATCCCACAGGGGTTTCACTGTTGTATCTTGTTACCTGTGTTCATATTAGCAGTTCATTAGATTTTCAGTGTGGTCTTGCTTTGGCTAGACATGATAACAGTTGTGAGATTTAATGTTGGCTTTAGGGAGGTTTAAATACATGGTGTCACTCTTTTTGGTGAAACTGGTATACTGTGTTATGCCACGTTTCACATAACGTGGCAAACCCCTTTCAGATATTTTTATTGTAGCTGTTCTTTAAAATATAAAATTTTACTGCAGCTTAAAAAATAACCTGAGGGCAGTTAGAAATGAAAGTAATTGTTTTATTTCACCTTAATTTCTAATAAATTATTGGTGACAATATAAACATCTCCTATTACTCTCAGTTCCTTTTAACTGAGGGTGAAACTTTGGTGTAGAGAATTTACAGAAATCCGATTCAATTTAACCACAGAGAGGTGACACAAAACTGAAAGAGCTCATCATCCACGTCAGCATTTGTGAGGTCTCGCTTTAAGTTAGACTGAGACAAAGCAGCCTCCAGTGAAGCTGAGTAGCGTGAAGCATTTGTGAAGTGAAACACTAACAGAATCCCAGAGTTTGTTCAGAGGACCTTGGATTACAGAGCCTGCCCATCGAATTCTGTTCCACGAATTATTGAGCGTTTGCCCACAGGCAAATAGCAGCCCTGCATGAGAAATAATGGGAATGGCTGTGAAGTGCAGACTGCTGCTGTAGGACCAGACTGCCATCGATTGATGTGTGTGCATTTATTGTGTGCTTAAAACTTGCCTCAAAACGCGGCCTAAAATTCTTTGGATTACATCAGCCTCCACAGGAGGAACTGCAAGATACTCGATGTGAAATGTTGGCAGGGATGAGGAGGGCTTTTCCTCTCAGCTTGACTGATCTGATAGTAAAGTTCCAGACTGTCGAGGTTTAAATAATGCTGACTAGGAAAATTTCCAGCTTTTCCTATTCCTGTGTTTTTTGGGTTTTTTTTTGGTTTTGTTTTTTTTGTTTGTTTGTTAGTTTGTTTGTTTTTTGTTTTAGCAGATGAAAATGGGGACCACAATACCACCACAGAAAGGAAAGCATAAAGTATCTGGTGTTGGGTTTTTTGTTGTTGTTTGTGTTTGTTTGTTTGGGTGTGGTGTTGTTGTTTTTTCCTGTGTGAAGCAACTTTTAATAGAAGGAATCTCTGCATTTTTTCCAGCTAAGGGTTCTGTTTGGTTGTTGTGGCAGCAGTTGCAAAATTGGAAGAAAATAACTTTTGCTTTTTTAGGAATAAAATATATGAACCTGTTGAATCGGTTTGGGTAGAGGAGTATAGTGTGAGCTGACAAGCTGAGTGTTTTGTCTTTCTCTTGGTAGGAGTTGTTAGAACCTGAAGTGAAGCAAATTTAAACGTGCTTGTTACCTACTCTTTACTTTGTCACAAGCAGAAATTGAAAGCAGCAGTTGAGAAATCTTTGTGTGTGTGTTCTAAGACAGTGTCACTGCAGAGTCAGCTGCTGGGAACCCCGTGGTGAATCCATAGCAGAAGCTTTGGAAATACCAGTCTAGGATGAAGGGCAGAGGCCCCTGGGCAGTGAACACAAATGGCCATTTACAATGTGGAAAGCTGCCTTCTGAGGGACTGGCGTTGCCAGAGGAGTGACACAGACAAGGATGTATGTGGCAGATGAACCATTCCTGATGCTCTCAGAAAGTTATACCCCGAAGAATATTTAGGCGGAAACGGGGACTTCCCATTGCAGAAGGTTGCATATCTTGGCAAATAGCAAGGAAGAACAGGCAAAGTGTTGTAACATGCTATGAAAAACAAGCAAATAAAAGAATCTCCCCAGCCTGTGAGAGCCCCTGCAAGTGACTTGCAGTGGATAGCACAAGTGGAATTGTCTCTGCCCTGTCTGTGCAAGCCTGTTGCAGTAACTGAGCTGCACAGGTCCTGTATTCGAGAATCGGGTTTGGCAGAATTGATCGCTTGCGTTGATCTTGCATTGCCACCTGTGTAAATATTGACCATTGTTAAAGGCAATTCTACTACTGTTATTTCTGTCTGTGCTGGTGTTTGGTCTAGGTCCCTTGGGGTTTCATTTGGGTGCCAAAAAGTTTACAGTTATTTAAAAAATTCTGTTTCACAGTCCGAGATTTGGTACTTGAACGCTGACATCAAAGTAGCTACAACTCTGTCAGGATCATGTGTCATGTTTTGAAAGAAGTCAGTGACTTCAGAGCAAATAATCACTGTTTACAACTCGAATAGTGCAGTGTTCTGGGAACAGCTTGACCTGCTCTTTCCTAAAGGCTAAGCATTTCTATTCCTCTGTTGATTTAACCAACTTCGTAATGGTTATTAAAAGCCAGAATAGTGCAGCTGCTGTTTGGAAGGTGTTGTGACTTTTGCTGCCTTATTTTGCCTACTTTACTTGCAGTAAGATTCATATTCGTTTACATTTTATATAGAAGACTTTATTAGTGTTTGCAGAACATGTGTATGGTTCAGTGTTTTTAAAAGGCTACACTTCAGCAGGCTATTTTATGCTATTACTGAAAGAAGGTGAACAAAACTAGTATTAGCAATAGTACAGAAAATGGGTATTCATTTATGAATTGTTTTGCTGTGTTTTCAGTTGTTAGTATTAAGAAATGCTGCTGATAGGAAGATTTAATTTAAATTTTGCATGATTTGTCGTGTTAGTGGCAGTCAGAAAAAAGCTTGTCTGTGAAGCCTGCTCCTGGATAGGGCTGTTGGTCACAGTGCAGCAAAACAAAGCCTGAAAACTGCTTCCCCATCACTTTAATTCTTTGTAAGGTTTCCCAACAGAATAGATCAATCTACATTTGTCCCTGCCATTTAGCAGTTTTCAAAGGTGCTCCTTAGGCACAAAATCATTTAGGTTGGAAAAGATGCTTGAGTCCTACACAGTTTTTAAACTAGAATTTTTGAAACTGAGGATACAGTTGAAATGCAGTAATTAAACAAAGCTTTGCCAAATTAGGTTACCAATGGCTAAACATGACGTGTGTAACTTAGTATAATTTGCATAGACATTATAGTAAGATGAGTATACTACAAAGTACTGCAAATAATTTCTAAGGTACTAATTTGCTTCAACCTGTTTCTGACAGGATTTTGACTGATAATGTGTGGATTGCTTTGCCTCTCTGTCTGTTCCAGTTCAAATGGAGTAAACCAGATTTCTTTGGGACACAGGGCCATGGCCACATTTGAGTAAAAGCTGAGAGGCAATGCTGCATTGTGGTTCAGGTTTCCTGAGCAGCCAAGTCCTGGAACACTTTTGGGGCAAACAAGAAAATCGGTTCTCAGGTTGTGGTAAAGTTCCTTGGAGAGAGGTGAAGCTCAGTAAATGAGCTTGGCTGTAGTAGGTCTTTAATGTGATGAGGTGACATGGCAGGTTTTTAAATGCAATGGATGTGGATGGTGCACCTTTGTAATTCTGCTCTGGTCATTTCAGAAACTGCTCAAGGAGACTTCAAGTGGCTGGTATTGTAGCTGCCCTTCTTGGAGCCAGTTTTGGATGCAGTTTAGAAATGAGCCTCCAAACCTTGCTTCTTAGTGCTTGTGTATTCAAGCTAATTTGTGGGTGTGCATGTTAGTAATTAAAGTAATCCAAGGATCTATTCATCTGCTGCTGATCAATGAATCAGAAATGAGAATGAAGGCTTTCATTGTATGATATTGATATTTATAGGGAGTTATGCTGCCAGCCTGCCTGGTTATTGCTTCTAAAACATTTGGATGTAAGTTTCCTTACCAGATATTTTATTTTGATTGTTTTAGTTAAGTTGCTTAAGGCTGTATGAAGAGAGAAAGATATTTATAGAAATGCTGACTTGTGTGGCTCTTAAGTGATACTTTTTTTATTTGTGTCTTTTTTTCACATCTCTTTAATTTGGTGAGAATCTTAATGTCTAATGTGGGAGATCATGGTTTAGATTTTAGTCTATTGGCTTACTTCTGAAAAAAACCAGAAACCCACCCTCTCAAACCTCAGTTTGGGTTTCTTTTGTTCCTAAATGTTTTCTGCTTTCCTTCTGCTTCGGGGCTTAACTGCCTTCTATTGTATTTATCTTTGCAACTGTCTCTCTCTTTGCTTTGTTTTTTATTCTGTATTTTTAGGCACAACCTGGTACCTTTGTGAAAGGCAGTGTCTGAACAGGTGTAGCACATCAATGCACGTGGTTGTTATGGAACCCAGTAAGAAGCACTTGGGCACTTAACATTGATTCAAGTAACAGTTATTGGACATAAGAGAAGAAAAAAGGGGGTACATAGATAACTTTACATCTGTTCAGTTGCTGGAACCCCAGCTTGAACAGCACTGGACAGACCTTTAGGCATGGCAAGCTGGGCAAATCCTGTCTGTGGTGCATGTAATCAGTGTTGTAATCTTTAGAGCTTTTGCAGGATGTCCTGGGAAGTTGATAGCACAGTTTATCATTTCCTCTGCCAAGGAAAAGGATGTTGTATGAAAACATGCAGCTTCACTTCAGGATATGGTGAGATACAGAATCACAGAATAGGAGCCACTAAAGGTGATCTAGTCCAACTCCCCTGCAATGGGCAGGGACATCTTTAAACAGATCAGGTCACTCAGAGTCCTGTCCAACCTGACCTTCAGTATTTCCAGGGATGGGGAGTCTATAGGCTCTCTTGGCAATCTGAGCCAGTGTTTCGCCACTCCCATCAAACAATTTCTAGTCAGAATCTGCCCTCTTTTAGTTTAAAACCAATACCCTTTGTCCTGTTGCTACCATCTCTGCTAAAAATTGTCCCCACCTTTTTTATAAGCTCTCTTTCAGTATGGAAAGGTGGCAACAGGATCTCCCTGGAGCCTTTTCTTCTCCTGGCAAATTACACCATGTGCAAGTGCTGTAATTGCCAGGTGCCAGGTGGGGCTGTGTATTCTGACACAGTGCTGAGGTCACACTGATCTCGGGTGATAAGTGCAGGCCTGCACCAGTTTCAGGTCAGCTGGTTGTGGATCACTAACTCCTTGATGTACAACTGTTTGGTGTTTAAGGTCACTGCCAGCAGGAATTAAAATCAGTATTGTTGGTTTTACATCAGCCTATTAATTATGCTGCTGAACTCCATTCCAATTTTTGGAGGGATTCAATTTTTTGGGTTGATTTATCTATTTTTGCTGAATTAGGTAACCTGAAACTGAAATGAGTGTCTACAAGCAAGCTGAAAATAGAGCTGTACACCTGCAGTCTGCAATGGAATTAACTCTGGCAGCTTGGGCTATAGTTTGCTTTTGGTTCCTCTTGGTCAAAGACTCAGGCTGAACTGAAATACTTTCATTCCTTTACTAATGCAGCCATTGCATTCCTTATTAGCCCACTGCATTTCACTCATTTTGTTTCCCTACCTGTCTTCTGGTTTCCTCTTCATTCCTTCCAAAAGCTGAGTGAGCCCCTGTTGTGGGTGAGTGGAATGCAGCTCACTCAAAAGACAGGCAGCAATGTATTTTGAGATAAAATAATGATTTGACAATTCAATGGAATTTAACAAAGTTCAACAGTGGTTTGACAAGGTTTAATAAGCTTAATGCAAGGTTCACCTAATTAATGGAAGAAACATACAAAAAAAAGAAGGTTGAGTTCAAATTCATTCATTTATGAGTTCATTTAGAGTGATTCCCAGGGACTGGCAATGCAGAGAGCAAGGAGCACAGTCCTTTTGAGTCTGAGGTTCTGAGTGGATTCCTTGCTTTCTAAATTCAATTTGGAGTCTAGGAGTGGCTGGATCCATTCTTACTCTCAGGCTTGGTCGGGGGTATATATCTAATGGGATTATCCATAGAGTGTTTGTAATAGTATGGGGTGGATGGGTTAGTAAAGTTTCATAATACTCATGCAACATCCTTTGTCACCTACTGAGGATCTGTTGTGAGTAAGGAATCTTTCCACCTTGTGTAAGGAAGGATCTCTTACCTTCAGGTAAGGAATTTCTAACCCTGAGAGGCATCCCTGCTCAAGGGGTCACCTGGAATCCAGTTAAGCTGCAGTTCAGGCAACTTCAAATCAGGCCCATCCTGATGGCAGTAGTTATGGGATGAAGTAGTTGACTGCTGCCCAATGGTATAGACAAGACAAATGTCCTTGCCTTAGTTTTAATATCTTGTTCTGGGCTTTGGTTATCTTGCTCTTCTGATGTTTATGAAACCACCTTTCAAAATTTTTTTCAAGATACCTCTACTCCCTTGGATCAGGCACTTTCTAATTTGCAAGTTTCTCCCAAGGACTTGGGGCTGGTTGCTCCTTAGTCAGCCTGAAAGTACAACTGTGAGTCAAATGTATCCAGCACAACCCTCAGTTCCAGTGGGAATTCATTGTTTATGTACAGTCTCTGTGCTTAAGTTTAAGTACAGGACTGTTAGGCAGCTCCTCAGTTTTATAGACTGATTTTTACATTTCTTAAGTCTTCTGACATGTTTCTTTGTTCTTTGCAGAAAAGGTACAGTTTGGCTGTTGGTCCTCCCAAAAAAGTTCCCAAAGTCAAGGGTGTAGAGTCTGCAGCAGTGCAAGCATTTCTGAGACGGCAAGAAGAAGAAAAGAGAAAAAAAGGTAAAAGTACAAGACATCTCCTATGAGAGACTTTCATTTATTCTTTGGTATTGTCACCTTATTCAAAGTTCTTGCCAATACAGCTGCACATCTGTTTCTGGAATTTACACACAGACCTGATGCTGAGGGAAAGCTAGAGCTAAGTAAGGACTGGGGATGTTTGCTTGCTTTTCCTAAGGAGTTAAAACATTAATTAGCTACTTTAAGATTTATGGCTGGAGATTAAGAAAGCAGTGAAGGTGAAGAGCAAAAAACTATCTCAACTTTTGTTAGTTTAACTGTGAAAAGCTTCATCTGTATGAAAAATGGAAAGCGTTGCCGTTGTTGTGTCTTAATCTAATGTATCAGTACAGTGAATTTTAAAGAGTCTCTGAGACACAATATTTCCACTTTTATATTTCCTTTAAATAGGCTGTGGAATAAACTAGTACTGCATTGCTTCTGATGTTAATGTTTTGTTAAAGGTAACCAAATCTGATGGACTAGATGGTCCAGGTTATTCCTCCTCTCCTGGGCCAGTCATGAGTCTGTTTCTTATCCCTGCTGCCAAGTCCAGCCAGAAGCAAAACTAAGCATGAATTCCACATGGGGTATGCCAGCACACTCTGTGCTGTCACAGCCCTTGACAGTAGAGTAACAGACAAGGAGTGGGATCCTTATGGGCATCCAAAGTATGCCCAATCCATTTTCTAGGAATTTTTTACTTTTTCTGAATCTTTCTGGTATTTAGCCCCCACTCCTTGGTCTGTCCAGTATTTGGCATTTAGATGTCTCATTCACCAGCTAGGTCAGTCTGACTCTTGTCAGCAGGTCACAGACACAAGATAGAGAGCATACTTAGCAGGAGACAGCTAAGCCAGAACAGAAAGGATATAGGACAGAGTGTGGAGATAGAGCCCTGTGCTCTATCAGACTTGTGTAATGACCAGCTGCTTGCTTATCTGTGTTCAGCTGCTTCTGTGTCTCCCCAATATCCCTCTACACACACGTACACTTTGGCTATTTGCCAGTTCTTATCCCCCCAATACTTATTCCCTCCTCTTCCCCAGCTTCTCTTGAACATTTGGTAGTAAGTTCTGTACAGTCTCAAGATTGTCTTGTTCAGTCTCAGAACTCCCTCCACTGTGCAGAGATCCCATAACTTCTGTACCTTTTTATACAAAGGTTCTCCATAATTTTCACAGCATCCTGGAAAGCTGCTTCCCTCAAAAAGCCTTAGTGGCTTTTTGTTACAGCAGCGTTTCACTCAATTGTTTGCCTTTGTTGGAGCAGCTGACCCAGGTGGGTTAGCCTGTCCTGTTGGCAGACCTGGGGTCAGTTTTCATGTTTTGGATAGCTATTAGCCAGATATTCTTAGGTTACTGTCCTGAGTAGTTTGTTAGTTTGGGAGATATTGAAATAAAAAGTAGTGCTTTTGCATAACTTTCTCCTGGTTTTCTTGCAGCACTGGAAGAAAGAAGGAAGAAAGAGCAGCTCTTGGCGAGGCGTATTGAACTGAAACATGACAGAAAGGCAAGAGCTATGGCCTCACGAACAAAGGATAATTTTTATGGCTATAATGGTGTTCCTGTTGAAGAGAAGCCTAAAAAGAGGAAGGCTTGTGAGAATGTTGCTCAGGCCCCAGAAGCTGAGTATGCAACAGAGGATGAAACTGAGCAACATGAATACAGTCAGTCAGAATCTGAGCATGAGCAAGAAGAATATGAAGAGAAACCATCCAAAGCTGCAGTGAAACCAAAGGCACCTCCCAAAAGTGCACCAGCACCTCTGAACTTTGCAGAGCTCTTAAGGCTTGCTGAAAAGAAACAATATGAACCGGTGGAAATAAAACCAGTGAAAAGGGTAGAAGAGAGGCCCAGAACAGCAGAAGAATTGAGAGAGAGGGAGTTTTTGGGACGCAAAAACAAAAAAGTAGAAATGCATAAAAAAAGTGAGAAGGAGATTAAGCCTACAGGGATATCCAGTTCTTCAAAAAAACTGTCTTCTCAAAAACCATCTGTAAACACAAAACTTAATAAAAGCTCAGTAGATAAACATTCCACATCTAAAAGCAATCTGTCGCTTTCTATGGGTGGTATTGATAAGAAATCCAAAGCACCAGCATTGACTGAAAAACACCCACGGTCGTCATCTTCTTCCAGACTTGATCAAATGGAAAAAAACTCACAAAATGGTTCCTTAAAAAGCTCTACTGGTAGCAGTCATAACAAATTACCTGTCAATGGTATTAGAAAGTCCTCAAGCTCAAGCTCTCACGTGCCACCTTCAAAACCCATGGCCAATGGGGCTCAGAGAATGCCATCTGCAAAAGAATCCAGCCTGAAAAAGTCTGCCCATGCAAAACCAGGAAAACCTGCAGCCCTTCAACCTGGAATCAACTCCAATGCCAAACGATCTGGCAGCAGCTTAGGGAAAGGAGGGCCTGGACATCCCGGGGGTGGTTCAAGTGCAGGACCGGGCCGGCCAAGCGGCAGCTCTGGCGTGGGACCGGGGAGGCCGGGGAGCGCGTTAAGCTCAGGGCCCGGGCGCCTGGGCAGCAGCTCGGCCGCAGGCCCCGGGCGGCCGGGAGGTGGCTCAGGCGTGGGGCCGGGAAGGCCCACGGGCAGCTCGAGCACAGGACCTGGGCGGCCGGGCAGCAGCTCAGGAGTGGGACTTAAGCGACCGGGCAGCAGCTTGGCCACTGGACCCGGGAGGCCGGGCAGCAGCACAAACACAGGACCAGGGCGACCAGGCAGCAGCCTGGGAACAGGACCAGGAAGGCCAGGAGTCAGTCCAAGCACAGGAGCCAAGCGACCAGGCAGCAGCTTGGGCGCAGGACCAGGGAGGCCGGGCATCAGCACAAGCATAGGACCCGCACGACCAGGCAGCAGCCCGGGCACAGCTGTGAAACCCAAGTGTACTGTTGTGTCAGAAACCATTTCTTCTAAAAACCTTGTCGCAAGACCTAGCAATGGACAGATAAATGGGATGAAACCTTTCCCAGGGCACAGACCTGTGCTTCATCCCCGAGGTATGCATTTATAGAACAAAGAATGTTTTCACTGTTACGGTTTAGCTCTTAACTGGCAACCAAGTACCATGCAGCTGCTCTCTTTTCCTGTCCCCCAGTGGGAAGAAGAATTGGAAAAAACCCAAGTGAAACTCAGATAAGAACAGTTTAATAATTGAAGCAAAATTAAGTATAACAGCTTCTAATTTATTTTATTTATTTTTATCTGTGCTTTTAATTTTTGAAATACAGGTGGTGTGAAGTATCACGTGAAAGAAAACTAAGCAGCCTGTGATGGGTACTGGTATATGAGTGCTGTTAAAAGGAAAAGCATTGAAGGATTCACTTCCAGCATCACTTAATAGTTGGTCTATAAAACTTTGTAGTGTGTTAAATAACAGATGCTTGAAGGGCTAGATGAAAAATCACTCACAGGTTATACATTTCAGTGTTTTGGCAGATTTATCATTGACAAGCCATCCTAAAAATTTGTGATTAGGAGCAAGCAGTGAAGCATAGTGCCTGGAAAGCCCTGAACAAAGAACAGATATCTGCTGAGTAGTTTCCTCAGGATGCCATTGCTGGTACTGATAGGTAATCTCCTGTAGCACAGCTCAGGGGAGGTATTTCCTCTTGCTGAATTTCTGAGAAATGCTGGTTAACTTGAGGCAGAAGTTTTCCACCTTGGAGCCCAGAAAATGGGTATGCCCAAGGTATAGCAAGGAGATGTACTGCTAAATTAAAATTATGTTTGTGTTGTTATTAATTAATGATTTTATTCTCTCCTGTCATTTAGGTCTTGGTAGACCACCTATTAGTTACAAAAGACAAATAGATGATGATGATGATGATGAATATGATTCTGAAATGGATGACTTCATTGAAGATGAAGGGGAACCTCAAGAAGAAATATCAAAACATATTCGGGAAATATTTGGCTATGACCGGAAAAGGTAAGAAAAGTAACCATTTTAAGATACTGCAGAACAAATAATTATTCTTCCTAAGGAGGGATGTTAATTCATTAGCTGTTTTTAAATGTGCTAAAAACTGATATTTTTTCAGGTACAAAGATGAAAGTGATTATGCCTTACGTTACATGGAGAGCAGCTGGAGAGAGCAACAGAAGGAAGAAGCTAGGAGGTATGCATGGATTTGAGCTTGGATACAAATTGCCAAGTTTGTTTGTTGCTGAAGTCAAAGGGCTAAGCTAGCAAATATCCACTCTGCTTTTCACAGCAGAGGTAAATAAGCCTTACAATTTTTTATAAGAAAGCTTAAGTAAAAGATGGAATTCATACAGCCAGTAGTGGATACACTAAGTAAGTCATGTATGTCCTTATCTATCACAAATCTTGCTTGTTAAGAACCCACAAAAAAAACCAAAACTAATTCATTTCCAAAAATCTTTTTCAAATTATACATTTGAGTTGAAATTACAAACCTTTAATTTGTCCCAAGCATTACAATATTCTGCTACTTTGAGGTCTGGAAATTTTATTTGTTTTCATCTATACATGTGTGTGTCTATTTCCGTAGAAATCTATATAGAAATAAGTATGCTGACAAGCTTTTATAGTCACTAATTTAAATTATGAAGCTATTTTCATGTTGGTTTTGGCCTTTGAGCCTGCACAATTCTTATGTCAAACTGATTCTTTGTTTTTTAAATGAGTAGTGGGACAAGCTTTGTGAAAACTGTAAGGGTTTTTTTAATAGAAAATGCAAATACTGGAATCCATGTAGTCACCAAATTCTTTTGTTTTACTGAAATTTTTATATGCTTATTCAGAAGGTCCCTTGAGCATTAGAAACTTGCATCTTTAGAGTTATAGTCAGTGTCTGTATTCCTCTTGGCTCCTGAGGGAAGAATAGCTGCAGCCCATGGAAAGCTATAGTCTGTTAAGTGGAGTTAGGAGAAATAAATGAAATTTTAAAGTGATATTGCTGTTAACCAAATTCTCTGTTGACATCTTAGAGTGCGGTCTTGCAGAGCTGAATTCCTGACTCACTTTTAACTACACATGTAGCATAAAGGAAGTGGAGATAAGAAAATTGAGTTAAATTCAGTTTTACTTTTCCAATGGATTTTTTTCAGTAGCTGCTTTTTGGGAGAAGAAAAGACCATATGTGTCAAATTTATTAACTTTATATGCCATCTTTATTTTTTGACAGAAGTTTTAAGTATCTTTTTCCCTTGAAATATTTTATTCTGATCTTATGTTTAAAAAAATCTTGATTTCTTGAAGTTGCATTTATTCTATAATTAAAGAAGATCTGATATGAAATTCTTCAAATCAGCAGTAGTAATTTTAGCATTGCTTTTCGAGCGTGTAGAAGTAAAACCTCAAGTGTCCTGAGTAGCAGTGTAAAGGATTTCATCTTGTTTGACAGCTTGAGACTTGGTGTTCAGGAAGATCTGGAAGAACTGAGACGGGAGGAAGAAGAACTGAAACGCAAGAGACAGTCTAAGAAGCTGAGGACACGTTAACTGACTTGTGGTGTTGACTTTATTCATGTTTCTGCTCCCCTCTGCCTCCATACATCTCTTATTCTACTTCAGTTTCCATTTGCTTGTTAGAGGGCAAAAGAATATTTAAAGGGATTAAAGTACTGAAAAGCAAGGCTTTAGTTTGACCTAAATAAGATATTTATTTTTAATACTTGCCAGGGTTGTTTTTTTATGAAGAAATTAATGCACTAATGCATATTAAATGGAATAAAATTAATAGATGTTTCCATTGATTAAACCAGTTCAAGATGCCAGCAGAAATATTGACTAGCTATGCACTAACTTGGAACTGTGTGGGCCATGTACCAGTAAACCAATTTTGCATTCACTCAAAAGAAAGGAATAGCATTTTTGTTCCCTGATATGTCTTGAGACTTGGAGAGATTGCTCTATATCCTACCCTGTCTCCCAGCATGAGCCTCAAAGTGTTAAAATGTCATCTTCTGTACAGCAGCAGCTTGGGTGTAAATTCAGCCACAGCCCACAGGTGATTAGGGCAATAAAGTGCTGCAGATCTTTTGATTTGAGGACCCATAAAAATAATTTGAACCTCTTTATTTCTAAACAGACAAGTGCATGTCATTTGCAAACTGTGCAGTGATGGATATGCCAAAAGATTATGTTGGCTTTTCTGTGTCTGGAATTCCAATGCCAGTCTAATTCAGTATGAGAAACACACACCCTGGAAACAGAAATGTCTAGTGTTTGTATGTAACCTGTGCTTTTGGGCTCAAGCATATGCTTGGGAATTCTTCTCCTGCCCTGTAAATCTTCAGATTTCTTTAACAGCTTCTGCTGCTTTTACAAACTGTGTTTTTTCTTGCATTAAACATCCGATGGTTTAATTATTTAAAATGTGAAGCAGTCATTTATCTAATTAGTTTTACTGCTCAGAAAGAACATCAGAACTAAGCTTAGTTAGAATGAATTTGCAGCTTTTCAGTATTAACATCATGTTAACTAGTTAATACTTGTGATTGATTTCAGTAAGCCAAAAACCTAAAATAATATGTATAGCAGGAGAGTTAGTTCAGTTACTTACCTTAATGCCCATATTTGCACATTATTTCTAACTATGCACTTAAGGACTGTTTGTTTCAGTAACTGAATTTGTTTACAATCAGCACAGGGTTCATATAAGCCTACAGGAGTTGCACAGAGACCTGAAGCTCAAATCTGGTGTTGCATCTACTTGGATTTCCCCAAGTTGCCCTTCAAAGCTCACCAGTGTCACTACTCAGCTTTGCCTCGAGCTGCAGGACTCCACTGGTAGCATCTGCCTTCAGCTGCTTCAGGCCATTATGTTTTAATGCCAGAAGTACTTGTAAAAGTAAAAAAAGGGCTTTGGGCATTGGCTGGGGGCAGGGAAAAAGGAAAAATTACCTTGTGGAAAATCAACAAAGGAACTTTTCCTATTGGGGGGCTGTTCCTAACAGTGCTGCTTCTAGGAAGCAGTTCAGATAGCAACCTGTAAGGAACAGTCTTGGAAGCTGCTCAAGTTTAAACATCTGATTCTTAATGTAAGAAAAAACAGCTTAGCCTTTTTAAGATGTTTTCTGTCAATGGTGTACCATTTCACTGCTTCAGCAAAATGTAAGTTACTGGTATAGATTCTGTAGACTTGTCTCAGTATTAGCTAACAGGGAGCCCAGGTGAAGATACTGTTGTTGCTCCTCTGTAGTTGTAACTTTCTCTATTAACTAACAAAACCTGTTTCTCAGTGTATGCACTTGAGACGATGCAAGATAGTGTAACCTCACTGTCTAGAAGTGTGTTGTATTCTCTGCTGCATTGGGACCATCTCAAATTTCCTGTTGGAGATTTCCTGGTTTCTAGAATTACCCATTCAGGACAATGAACTTTGGGACCATGATCAAGTTCTGGATTTGTACTTTTTAATTCTTTTTAGCTGGAGAAAGACTCAAGGTCCATCAGCCCAGACAGCTGTATCATCTGTGAGCAACCTCCTGCCTGGTTGGAGAGAAAAAAGTCTCTTATGAAGCAAAAGAAATATATTACATTGAAATTGGCTCAGTTGGGAAAGAAGTCTGCATTTTAGACAAATACAGGTTAAGTAAAACCTGATTATTTCACCATTTTCTGATTATTTAATCATGCAAGATCAGTTAAACTTCTTAATCTGTAAAGCACTTTGTCATTTAGATGGTGACTGGAATGTACTCTGCTAGCCTCCCTAAGACACTGTATAACTTTCTTCACCGAGCGATCATTGCTTAGATTTTGTCTATTTCATATGAAAAATTATTTAAGGACATATTTGTAATTTTACAGTCAAGAAGTACTTTCTCATAATTGGCATGGGATGCTGATGGGTTTCCTATTTTGTACAAATGTTTGGCTTTTAATGTGCTTGCATATTTGTTGCATATTTGTATGTCAGCTAGAAAGGAACTAAACTGGTTTTTTAATCCCTGACCTTGTATCCAAAAACCTGTTTACTGTTTGCCAGATCAATAGTATTCGTCTAATGACAGTATTTCAGTACTTCCAAAGTGCATCTGAATTTGAGGTGAAGAAAAACTGGAAGAATGCTCACATTGGTTTATGAGGATTGGGTGTTCAGATAATGATTTAATTATATTTAAGGAAATTCTGGTTTGGTTTTTAGATTTTTCACTGTTTGACAATGTGCCTTTTTACTAAATTGTGTCAAAAAATAATGAATGTAGGAGGATAAAAAAGTTGGTTTCTGCTATCTCAGATTCTATATCCTTAAACTTGAGAGTGTGAAATGACGTACTTTTCATAAAACCCTTCCAGGTCTGGCTTTGATTGCACAATTAAGGTAGCTACTTCTTTACTGCTAATGCTAAATCAAATGAAGGGCACTTTCTATTGATGACTACTTTTTGAAAATGTCTTGTATTTACACTTGAGCCGTATTTCACTTTACAGCGATGTCTTTTGGAGGCCAGGGTTTTGCATATCACAGGAAGCCTTAGTGTGCAACTCTGTGCTGTGCTTTAAAATAAAAATCTTTGAAGAAGTATATGAGATCTCTATGGAAATCTGGATTTATTTTTGTGTAAAGCCCAAAATATTGTCCAGGAAAACTAATTTTCTATTTTAATTTTTTGTTTTGCATTTTGTAACATAATCTAGTAGCTGATACATATTTCTAGATATAGCATATTTCTGGAGACCAAAACATGTCAGAAAATAAATATATGGAGAGACTGGTGTTTAAATTGTGATGAATGTACTTCTATTTATTTTGGTGAGTGGGTGTGACAATATTAAAGTGTTAGTGTGTAAATAAGGGTATTTCTAGTTTTAGCCAATGATTTTTTTCCTTTGGGGATATCATGTGTGCATGGTGTCTTTTTACACAATGTGACAAATCAGGTTAAAAACTCGTACATAACTCACCTGCTCTCTGGTGCTGTCAAGGAAGTGTATACTTTAGCACACACCAAATGCATATAAATTTTGCAGAGTATGTATACAATAAATTACAGGCATTAAACATTTTACTGCTATTTCTCATTGGTTTACTTTTATGGAAGCTTTATCAGAATTACCTTCTGTTTCTTCTGAGCTCTCACATACAGCAGTGTCAGTCTGAATGTTCTCTGTGAATGGTTTTCATGCAGCCAGCAAGAAGATATGTAATGGAGTCACTTAAGCCTTCAGAAAAAGATGTGAAAGTTCCTGGTGCCTCCTTCAGTTTAGGCTTGATGTAGTATATACTTGGAGGAACATGTATTTAGAATAATATAACCAAGTGTGGCCATTGCCTTTAATCTTCTGCATTTGAAGTGTTCACAAGCAGCATCCCTCTTGGGTGTCCATATTCCCATGTAAGGAGTCTGAACTCCCTTGATGGCTGTCTCCTCTGGAAGGGTTTTCTGCTTTGATGGTGGAAGTAAATGACTGTTCTGATCAGCTGGTGCTGTGACCCACTTCCAAATGGATGAATGGATACACATCAGTGAGCTCACCTGCCTTTACCAGGAACAGGAATGCTTGCACACTCTTGTGCTTATAAAATATTCTTTTAAAATATTTTTGCATTTAATATGTCCTATGGGTACCTTGCTTTGAAGGCATGAAATCTTACCTTCTTTGGAACTACCTTGTATGGCATTCCCTTGAGATTTTTAACGTATCTTAATAGCTGTGATCAGTCAATATCGGCCATTATTTCAAGGCAAAAGTGTTCAGGTAGAGGATGGTTCTACATTGAGTCATTATCTTAACCCAGCCAGTAAAGCTACTTCTGGAAGAAAAATTATGTTATTCAGATTGGGGAAAAAAAGTAATTACAGGTTTTCCTTGTTTGAGGACAGCTTTTAGTTGTAGTTTATTTGGAATAGCATTTCAGTTCCACAAGACAGAACTGCAGTTTGTTTATCCCATAGATTACCTCTTCTTACCCCTCGAACTGCATATGGAAACTTTTCTTTTTCCATGAGTCTGGGAATCTAAAAAGCCTTTGACATATCATGCTCTGTGGAATAAAATTAAGGACAAAGATCATTCCTGAAGTAATCAAATATGTCATGAGTTTTAGTTCTGACTTCTCTATCCACAACTAATAGTTCTGGTTTTCCACACCACCTGGTGCTTAATTTGCTTTAAGAATTCCTCTGTTCAGTTCTTCCTGGAAGTCTTGGGTTTTGCCTACATCCTTCTCCCTCCACTGGCAAATTCATTAATTTTTTTGTATCCTGGATGTGCTTTCTCACTATTCCTTGCCTGAGAGCAGGCTGTGCCTGAAAGTTGATGGCAATCAACAATTTAAAGAATCAAGAGTTTCAGTAGGTTTTTTTTATGTTGAAGGAGTTGACTTGGTTCTGATTTGAAAAACACTTGAGTGTGGAGTTCCAGGTTTTGTAGTGCATAGAAATAACTGAACACATACCTGTGAACACGCTGAGTACAAAAGGCCGTTTGAGTGCCTTACATGTGCTTCTCCATGTACTAAACCTCCCTTGTGGATTTCAAGAGGTAAGTAGCTTCCTTGAATCCTGCAACTCATGGTATATGATGTTTGCTGTGGGTCTGTCCTCAGCTCCCTATCACAATAAGGCAATAATTCTCCCTGCCACCTTCTTCCAGCTCTTGTATGGATGCCTTGTGGTCCTTACACATGTCCAATATGCCAAGATTTGACCAAACAAAGAAATGTGTATGGTAGAGCAGAGCATCTGTGGATTGACCGCTGCTCTGTAGCTGATGAATAACACTGATTATGGTTATTTTTGGACAGGAGGGGCACTTTATGGGGTTTTTGATGTGTACAGAATGTGCAGGAAGGGTTTCTGAGACTTCCACGGTGGTGTCAGATGTGACTGTAAATGATACATAGACAGGCACCCAGTCCCACAAGGTGAATGTTGAGAGTTCAGGCAGAGGAATGTGCTGCTGTTACCACCCTCTTCCCCAGCCAAAAGGAGGGAGCCAGCAACCCCTTTACTGGCCTGGCTTCTGTTTGCCAGCTGTTTACAAAAGGAATGTAGCAGTGGCAGCACAGGATGTGGCCCAGGGCTGTGGGGAGCCCTGTTTACAAGCAGAGTGAGATGCTAAAGCTGGCAGGAGAATATGACTTTTGTGGAAAGTCTCTTTACTGTCTTTACAGTTGGCAATGAGGGCCAGATGTACTCACAGCTGCTGGCTTAAATCCAGCCTTGGTTAGTTGTGCTTTGAAAGTGATTGTTACGACTTACACAATGGTCCCAGTGCAGATCACACACATGGGTGACTTGCTAGTTGTTCAGAACAAAGGGGAACATTGAGATAAATAATGCTCTTAGTCATGATATTCCCAGAGCTGAAGGTGGTTTGGGTTTTGTTAGGAAGCTGCTACTTGTGTTGTGGTTGATCTGCATTTATTTCTCAGTCTTTGGTATCTGGGATGATCACTTGAGTATATTTTAGAAGTGCAAATTTTTCCCATAGCATTTAATATTTACAAGTTGAACTTGTAATTTCCATTCCATTACTCTTAATTTAGACAACTCATAGCATTGCATGCTTTAAAATGCTTCCTGGATTGTAGTTCCCCTGTTGTTGAGGAACCTTTCCCTTGGCTTTGCTCTAAGCTAGCATCTATAGATACAGGGTGTTCGCAGTCAGAATAATGAGACTAGTGTTCAGAGTAAGAAAGTTTGAGGCTGTGAAAAAGATGTCATTTTCCTCTTGTAGAGCTGAATAAAATTCCAAAGCTGTATGCTGCAAGACAAGATCCATGTCACCCCAAGACTATCATTTTGTTTTGCCCTCTTCCTTAGCAATTGAGAAATGGCAGTCAATTTTCTTGTTTTGTTAACCATCTTAACTTTTCTAAGTCTAAAAGAAAACAGTCATGAAGAATGTCTGTACTGCTGGCAAAATATTGGTTTTTAATACACAGGGTGACATTTTATGCAGTGAAGAGTTGTAATAATATAAGATATGGATGTATTGCTTGATAAATCCCTGCTTGGGAGAATTTCTATAGCTTGTTTGGTAAGAATATATGCAAAATTCTATGGCTTTGTTTGGAAAAGTGTTCCCAGTGATGGGACAGAGGAACTACTAGAGGGTACATGGGGTAGCAAGGCTGTGTGTTAGCCTGCTAGCAAGATGCTTCATTACCTAGAGATTAGTTCCAATACTCTGTTGATGTAATACAGAGTTATTAATTGCAAATTATGTTTAAAGAAGATTTGGAATCTGAGGGCACAGACTCAGCTTGGAACTGAAATGAGTTTGAACAGTGAGTACCAAGAAATTTGAATCTGTAGTTTGGGTGCAAGCTTAGTCAAGGGTGACTTCTAAGCCTCAAATAGAAACACTACTACCAGTAGCAGTGTGCCACTGCCATGGGGATGTGGTCACTGTCCTGGCTGCTGGGATTGTTTTGGTTATGTATGAACACAGAGATTTTAAAAATGTTTCCAAACATCAAACTTACTAACAACTGTAAATATCAGACTTTCACAGTTGTTTTTACTGTGAAATAATACGAAAGAAAAATAGATGCTTGAGATTGTGACTAAAATATTCCGTTTAAACATTAGTCTGTGGTAAGGCCTTTGTGAAACAAAATGATTTTCAAATTATCTCCTAAAAGGTTTAGATAAATGTTCATGTCAATCATTCTGTAACAGTTTAACTGAAGAGGTACTATGCTTGCTGGAATCTGCAGTGCCAGTTCCTGAAGGATTACCTTGTGCTACTTTCCAAACTGAACGTTGAAGCTGTGACATCCTTCATTACCTCACACACAATTTCAGCACAGAAGCAGAATCAGCATCATTAAACATTACATATGATGGAGAAGCTTAATGAAGGTTGTTCTAAACCTAATTGTTTTCTGCTATGGCTGTATCAACAACCTTCTCTTAGTTACTGTCTGCTTCAGACCTCGTATCAGTGAGGGAGAAAAAAAATCGTATGAGCTTTCTCCAGATCTTGCTCCTTGTAAAAACGTGCTATTATCATGCTTGGTCTGTTCTGTTCTGTCAGTTTTCTGGTCAGTTAGGGGGATAGAACTGGCATTTGTCACCATTTACCTTGCTGAACCTACTGTGTTTTCTACTGAATTGGCCATCAGACCTGCATGGCCCACTTTCCAAAAGGCAGTTTTCTGGTCTCTCTGCTGTGTGGTAGGAAGGCTTAAATAAGAGACTAATGTAGGGAAATAAATTCATGTCACATTTGTATTTACGTACTTGTAATTCCATAAAGTTGTAAAACAGTTTTGATACGGGCCACACAGAGGGAAAAAATCCTTGCATCCCTAAAATATCTAGGTATGTTCACAAGGATGGTGAAGGGTCTGGAGGGGAAGCTGTAGAAGTGGGTGAGGTCACTTGGCTTGTTCAGCTGAAGGAGACTCAGAGGAGGCGTCACTGCACTTACAACTTCTCCTGAGGGGAAGCAGGGGGGCAGACACTGATGTCTTTCGAGGAAAGGGCGTGACATTGTCAGGGGAGGTTTAGGTTGGGTATCAGTTCTTCACCCAGAGGGTGGTTGGGCGCTGGAAGGGGCTCCCCGGGACAGTGGTCACAGCACCAAGTCTGACTGAGTTCAAGAGGCGTTCGGACAATGTTCCCAAGCGCAGGGTGTGACTCTTGGGGTGTCCCGTGCAGGGCCAGGAGCTGCGCTCCGTGATCCTGGTGGGTCTCTTCCCACTTAGCATGGTTTGTGGTTCTCTGAACAACATCTTGATTTACTGCATCCTTAAAGCTCGTTCATTGGCGGATGTCCCTTGACTGGACGCTAGCTGCTGCCTCTTCACTTGATTAGGGCTGAAAGCACACAACGCTCTCACATCAAAGAAAGTCCTGGATGAAGACAACGCGGGCACTGCCCCGTTCCCCGGGCCGGGGCCGGCCCGCCGCGCTGAGGGGCGGTGCTGCCCGCGCGGGGCCCGCCGGGAAGGCGCCGCCATGGCGCAGGCGGAGGAGGCGCTGCGGAGGCAGCTGGGCAAGGTGCGCGCGCCGGCGGCGCGGGGCGGGGAGGGGGCGCGCGGCGGCGCTGAGGGAGGGCGGGGGCGGGGGGAGCGGCGGGACGGGGGGCGCGGGGCCCCGGCGGGCCCGGAGGGGCGGCGGGGTCCTGGGGGTGGCTGCCGGCATCCCATCCCGTCCCGTCCCCGTTCCGTCCCGTCCCCTTCGTGTCCCGTGTCTGCGCTGTCCTACTGCAGCCGAGCTTTAAGTTGCACCACGCATCAGTTTATCCCCCTGGTTCACGCCGTGCCTCACGACTGAAATCTTGCTCTTCCCTCATCCGAAACTGACTTTTTTTTTTTTTTTTTTTTTTTTTTTTTTTTTTTTTTTTTTTTGGTGGTGGTGGTGGTGGTGGTGGAATTCCTCGCCTTAGCGCCTCCACGCTTTAGGAGCGCAGACGCGTTGTTGTAGCATCCCTCTGAGCGTTTTAATTTCCATGTGGGAAACTGAGCTGGGCGTGTTTAAGCTTTGGGCATGCCACATAACTTTGGGTGCGAGTTGAGGAAGGTCTGTATCTGGGTCGCCTCGTAAATCCTGTGATCTTGACAAGAAGACAAACTATTTGTTAGGAATACCTCGTTTTGTATTATGAATAGAAAGAGGCCAGCTGGGGAAGGATGACTTTGGTTTCACAACCAGATGCATCAAGGCTTCCAAAAAATGTCGTAAGTTGTGTAGACATTCATAATTAGGGAACGTTGGATTTTTTTTTTTTTTTTCTGTTGTTGTTTGTTTTTTTCTGCATGACACTGCAGAATCCAGCGGTGGGGAGAAGCTGACTAAAAGGTGTTTCTTGTCAGCAGCTCTGTGTTTTCATGTAGACAGTAGAAAATAACTCTGCCATGACTGTGGCTGCCAGCGTGACAGACTGAAGAGAAATTCGATTTTAGCTACTGTTCTGAGACAATTATTCCAGGGCAGTGAGCAGCTCTTTATGCCACTGTCTGGCAGCAGTTTTGTTTGCATAGGCAAGGGTTCAAAAAAAACCAGCACCAGGTTTCCTAAATAAGAAGCAGAGGCTCTAATCTAGCAAGTAGAAAATACTCCTTGTACCTTTGGGATGTGGGAAGATGCAAATTTCTTGGAAGTTCAGGTGTTGGACTGGCTGGGGACAGGCTCAATGAAGCAGCAGTGATTCATTTTTCTCAGCTCTCAAGGACAGCTTAAGAATGAAAAAAAAAAAAAAAATCCCAGAAGCTAACGCATTTAACACGTTTGTGGAAAGCGACATCTTGGTAAACTCTTCTAAAGTGTGTGCAGGTGGATCTGAGTTTACCAGTGTCAGAAAGAAAATACACTCCTTTTTCCAAGAGGTTAATTTTTTTTATATTCTTTTTAATGTGTGCAGAAGAGACTAAATTTTACTAAACTTCTGTTCATGTAGCTGTGAAGGGGAAGAAATGGTATCTAAGGAGAGATGTTCAGAATTTCAGATCTTGGATGTAGCAACAGCAGACCTGCAATAGCTTCAAAGCTTTTTTGTAATCAGTTCTTTCTGATAATTTATTTCACATCAAAATTGTTTATATTACTAAAAGTAATTATTACCTTCCCCTTCTTGTGTTTCTGCCTTCTATAAGTGTCCTTTTTCCCTATCTCTTGTACAGAAGCCTTTGAAGTGAAACTTTTTCCATATTTTTTTCTCTCCCTTCCCAGTATAAGTTCAGAGACCTGACCATAGAAGAGCTGAAGAATGTTAGCAAGACCTACCCCAACTTCACATTCTCCATGAACACGTACAGTAAGAAGTGATACAGTTACTCTGAACTATTTGTGGGGGTTCTTACTTGCATAAATGCAGACTGTGTATAATAGAATATATTTCCATTGTGTCCCTGGCTTTATGTTGACTTGCAGTAAAATTTCTCATGCCACGTTTGTGTTCCTGAATGCTTTTCCAAGGATGCATACATATAAAAACCTCAACAACTCATTTACTTCATCTTACTTCAACTTGTCAGTAATTATAGAAGATTAACCCATTAAATTCTTTATATGTAACACCGTTTTCCCCATATTTTGTTATTGTATTGAAAGTATTTTGAAAGTATCTTTAGCTTATAGAGTGTGACTTCCAGAATCCCTCAGCCAAACTGGAAATTCCCACAATATCAGTTACTCAAGGTACTAAACAGGGGGTTTTCAGGCTATTGATGTGCTTAGTTGTACCAATGCAAATTTTGTTAAAATTTCATATTTTAAAATATGGAGGGGGTTCTTATTAATTTTCTAGTCTTGGCTCTTCCAGGAGGAGTGTATTTGATTTCTAGAGAAAAATCACTGTTGTATATTGGTAGTTGTGGATGGGATTGCTTTGAAAGGAGTTGGTTTTTTTTTTTTTTAATTGCATTTTTAATTTCAGCTTTCAAGGATGGATCCCAGAAGGACCTCCTGAATTTTAGTGGCACGGTTCCAGTGAAATATGGTAAGATAAATCAAATGGAACTTCCTTGCCAGTCATGACTCTAAATGTAAAATGTGTTGGGTGTTGCCTCTTAACAGTTCACTGTGCAGTGTCTTCAAAGGGATCTAGAAAGGATTTTGCATGAATTGGAAGAAGCCACTTCTAGTGCTTCACTAACTAGTGCACAGATGCTGAAATGAGGTGCTATTAATTAAATAAGTAAATTAACTATTTTAAAAATGGTGTAGTTTAAGACCATGTTGGCAAACTCTGTAGTGCTAATGGAGCTTGTGTGAACTCTCTGAGACCTGCACTTGTATAGACAGTGTCCAAAAATAACTTGTAGGCAATTTTTTCTTTTCACCTTACAGCCTTTGAAGTCTGATGCAAAGCTCTTTAGAGATGCTTTTTTGCACTAGATGTTAAGTCATTAAATAAGTATGAAATATATATGTCTGAAATCTTTCTTTGCTGGGAAAAGGGGACACATTGGCTGAGAGAGGCTCCTAGGAAGCGAAACAAGAACAGAGCTTTATGTTAAGAAAGGCACAGTCAGTAGCACTTCAAGTTGATCTGGTTTTATTAATTAGCCAAAGTAATATGAATATTTTCCAGTGTGAATCTGGAAGTGATCTGTCAGGCTTTTTTCCTTCGTTATTGCAAAGTGTGAATCACGTCACACACAACTGGTCTTTAGTACCTCCTCTCAGTGCAGAAGTTAGTAATGGCTTTTATTTTGTGTTGAGCAGGTAATTGCTATAACATACCTGTTTGTCTGTGGATCCTGGATTCTCATCCCTTTGCTCCCCCCATTTGCTTCCTGAAGCCGACTGCGAACATGAGCATTGCCGTGGGGAAACACGTTGATGCACGGGGCAGGATTTATTTGCCCTACCTGCAGAACTGGAGCCATGTAAGATGTGGAGTGGCTGGCAGGGGAGGGAGGCATTTTTGGGAATACTGTGTGGTATCTAGTGGAGCTTTCCAGCAGTCTGAAGCTTGTAAAGACAGTTGGAAGTGATTTTAAGGAAAAAAAGGACTGATCCTTTACAAAGCAGAGTAAACCTCATGATATTGTTGCTCTGAGTAGTGAGGCCAGTTGAGCATCCCTCAGGAAAGTTCAGTGGAAGTTTCTGCCTTTTGGGTGTGTCTCTTTTGGCAGCACTCTGAAACAGCACAGAGATTCAAAACTCAGTGCTGTTGCTAAATAATTGTATGCACTGTATTAAATTACTCACTTAAATAGGACTGCTAGGCCAGTAAGAAGTGTTTAATGAATGCCAGCTTTTTGAAATGAATGGGCTGTATTTTACATTATTGATAGAGAAATTCCTGAGGGCACTTCTGCTGACTTCACAGTGTGTTTTGCCAGGAGGAGGACTGAATTGCCAGAACTCTGGACAGTTGAACTCCTCTAAGAAGACTGAACAAACTTCTCTTTAGCTAGGACTTATCCCTTTTATAATACTGGATGTGGGTGTATCAAAGGCTTCCATATATTTATTCATGGATGCCATCAAAAACTACTAGTGCTGGTAATTTCAATTTTAGAATTCCTTTTGTTGAATTCCTTTTAATTCATACTCCTGTTTGGAAAATATCTTCTCCAATTGATACTTTTCTCTCCCTTAGGTGTTTGTGTAAATACTAAGAGGGACAGTATTTGTAATTTGATTAAATTTTGTGTGGCTCTGGCAGTTCACGGCTGATACCACTATATGAAATAGCTGTTCAGCTGTTTTGTCTTCTCTTTGTCTGCTGTATTTCAGCCTAAATCAACTCTCACTGGATTAATCAAGGAAATGATTGCAAAGTTTGAGGAAGAGCTCCCTTTGTACTCACTGTCATCTTCTGATGCAGCCAGGCAATCAGAACTTCTCTCCTATATTGCAAAGATTACTGAAGGTGGGGATGTTTTCATGGACTCATTTCTAGTGTTCTTATAAAGAATACTCACTTATGCCATTACTTAATGTCACAAAGAAACCTAGATGGTTTATATTTTACAAATTTTATGACCATGGTCTGCATGCACACCTGCACACCTGCACGCAGCAGCGAAGGGAGTGCTGTTTTTGTGGTATTAGTGTTTTGGTTCTTGCTGTTGTCAGGCTCATCTATTTCTACTTGGGGAAAAAAACATTCCTGTCTAGAGAGGAATATTTGTTTCACACCTTGCAAGTTGTGATGGACTTTTTGTGGTCAGTCTTGACTGCTGTTTTGAAAAAGTCCATGTAACTTGATTTAACTCTGGCACAACCATGGTCCTTTATGAAGCAGCAGCACTTGTATTCATACAGTGTGGACCAGCAGTTAAGTTTGTGGTTTTCTTTTAATTGCAGGAGAGACTGACATGAAATCAAGGAGTAAAACTGGAGGCGGAAATGAAGGATGTTTTAACAAAATTACTGTTGTTGGAGCTGGAGATCTGGGCATTGCATGTGTGCTAGCAGTTGCAGCAAAGGTACATAATTATTAAAAATAGCAAGAGACCTGATTAAGGGAGGATTCCAATCTAGTTCTTAATGTCTGACAGTAAGGAATACCTCATCAGTTTTAACAACTCACTGCTTAGGTTATTTGTCTCTTCAGTGAATTTATGGACATGCAGAAGTGTTAGTTTTCTGCTCTGGTTTCTCAGTCAGATTTTTTAATTCAAAGGATTGAATATTGAATTCATTTACTTTGATAATTCCTAAAGGATTCTTGTCTCAGCAGAAGCCTCTTACAACTGGGATCTCCCAGTTCCCTGGAAGAGGACAGTCTGTAGATGGGCTGTACTTCATCACAGCTGTATGTTAGACACAGCAGTAATGTCAACATTTCTGACTTCCCAGAGATAGTTTTGTGAGTTTTTTGTTTGTTTTGTAATGTGTTTTTTTCCAGTTAGACTTCCTAAACTCAGTCCTTTTCCTTGTGTTTTGGCTGTAATTTTGACCAGTAATTTTGTTTGATTTGTACACAGTACAGCAAAAAATTAAATGGGAGGAATTTTGGGTTTTATTCCTGACTCCCACAAGAACAAGTTTTGTTTTGGTTTATTATTGATCTTTATTTTTTTTATTCATACAGGATGTTGCAGATAAGGTGGTTCTTTTGGATCTTTCTGAAGGTGCAGCAAAAGGAGGGGCCATGGATTTGGAGATTTTTGCTGTGCCAAATGTGGAGATCAGCAAAGGTATGAGATGCTGTTTCTGGAACAGGAGTGGGTGCTGTACTGTGTGTGCTTGTGCTCATTTTAACAAGAGCAGGACACCTGGGGAGATACACTGGCACATAGGCTTTTTTTTTTTTTTTTTTTTAAAGCCTGTACTTGCAGGTAAGAGGATAATGCTGAAATTGGACTCCTGCAGAAATACAGAGAAGCCAAGCTAGAACTTCTGTGTTATGGGCAGAGGGAAGGGGGAAAAATATTTGCATAGGAATTATGAAGTGAGGACTGTGAAAGCAGCATTCAGAAGACTGACAAATAAAGTGTTTCAGAGTGCTGCTTTCCTAGCTTGATGTTCATTAAACATGCACATGGCCAATAGTGAGTCCTTAATCTCTATCACTGCATACTCAAACAATGAGTTCTTAATAACCTTGTCCTCAGTCAGCTGTGAGCACACAACTCAACAGAGTCAATGCCTTGTCTCTGTAATTAGATCAGTTACAGCCTTTGATGGTCTTTGATGGTTGCAGAGGTTGAGGCCATGCAGCTCAGAAGTTTTTCCACAGGAAAAGCTGGAACTGAATTGAGTAACATTCTTCCTTGCTTATGTGTCATGTTTCCATGTCCCTTGCACCCTTTGCAAGATGAAATGAGGGTTTTTTTTGTGCTTCTCTTCTAATATGTCTTACTTTGGGGACAGGGACTTGTTCTGTTTCCACCAGGCATTGTTGTGGCCTATTCTGCACCTGGCATTGCCTGCCTTTCTGAATGCTGTACATTCTTTGATCTTATCTTGCAGGTTTTACTGCTAGCACACCTTTTTCCCTGAACCCTGGTTGTGCAACTGTGCCACAAATCTGTTTGTGCCTCTGTGGTTGCCTGTTGCGTATTTGCATTTAGCTGTGGTATAAGAAGCTTGGTAGTGTTACAGTACTACAAAATGTTTGTATGGTGCCACCTGCTATTTTAGTATGTTTATATCTAGGGTTGGGGCAAGCTGGTATTAATTATATCCTGCTTAGTACGGTTTTTAATTTGTCAGTGCATTAGACTGACAACAATTGACAGAGAGACATGGGCTCCATGGGTTGCACACATGAAGCCATTTATTGATACATCTGGCTGAGTTTATACACCTTTCCATGATCTAACAAGTAATATTGCTTAAGCCCTGCCTCATACTAACTAATGCAGGTACATCCTGTCTTATCCAAGTTCTGCTTGCTAAGCACACATCATACCAAGCACATCACTATCCCCTGCATTCCTTTCTCAAACTTCTGCTTCCTGCTGCCACGGCTTGCAGCCTACTAATGCAAACATATCCACTTCTGTCATGAGCTGAACAGTGCTCCCAGCTCAGCTCTCTGCTGTATTCCTGCATCAGAGCTCTGCTTTGGCTTCAGCTGGTTCCAAAAGTGATGCAACAGACAAATCACCCTATTTCTCTGTCCAGGCTGTGTGACACTCAGGTACCCAGAGATACCTGCTCAAGGCAGCCTTGACATACAAATTCCTGTAGCAAGTGTGGTTGTCTGTTTCTTTGGGCTAATAAATACAATTTATCTTCTATTTGAGTTAACTCTTGGGGTGCTTTTCTTGGCTGTCTACTTGCACTTGATTAAGGTATAAAATGAAAATTTATAGAAGAAGCCTCAGATAAAGGAGTAAAAGTATTTCCCCTTCTTTAACAGTTGGAATAAAAGCTAAGGAGCCTTTTCATGGATTTTTTTTTTTTTCTTTCTTGCCAAGAAAACTTGGAAAAGTTTATCTGTCAAAGCTGTCCAGATGTTTTCTGGTCTCTGGTCTGTAACCTTGGACAAATTGTAGTCTGCCTTTTTTTTTTTTTTTATTGGCACCTATAAAACAGGAAAGTAGTTCTGTGGGACAGCTGTGTTCTCTAGGTGCTGTGGAAGTGCCCCAAATTCCACACTGGGGGGATATGAATGAGACAGGAGGATTAAAGAATCTCTAATTAAGCTGGATGCTGTAGCTCAGCCTTTAGAACAGCTCTTTCAAAACACGTTTTCTTTATATTTTCAGATTTTTCAGCTTCAGCTGATTCCAAAGTTGTGGTGCTTACAGTTAATTCTCTGGGTAATGCTCAGACTTACCTCGATGTCATACAAAGCAATGTGGATTTGTTCAGAGGAATTATTCCAGCAGTATCCCACTACAGTCAGAATGCTGTTCTCCTTGTTGCTTCTCATCCAGGTATGCTGGTACTCTGCATAATGTTCTGTCCCTCACTTGGCTTTTTCTCTGGCCTGTTTTAAAAATATGTTACTGCTGAATACACCTGGTTAGTCAAAAATTCTTGCTACTCTGAAAGATGTTTTCCTTTTCAGCTTTGAGCAGGACACTGTCTTTGAGAGTTTTTTCTTTACTGTTACCAAGATAAAAGAAAATAGTGTACTTTGTTTAGTGTGACAGGTATGTATTTCTGTGTGTTTCTGTGCATAGTTTCAACCTGACTGTCTCTACATCATTAGCATCCATTGGCTGTTGTCTTGTCAGTTGTGAGTTTTATCTGCACATTTCTCATGTGAAGGAAGGATAGATCCCTGTGTGTTATGTGCCATCTTCTTAGCGTTGAAGCATATTGTCACAGAATGATTATATGCAGCTATATAATCATTTATATCATATAAGAGTATTTTTATATAAGAGTATTTGCTTTTATTGTAGAGCTCTGGCAATCAGGGGTACAGGGTTCAGACCCAAATCTGACTCCGACATAGATTTGAAATGGATGTGTTTTTATACTCTTTTCTTTATATAACTATATATTAATTATTAAACCCATATTTTTCTATTATATACATTGGATCTTATCCAAGCATGAATTCTTGTAGTTTTCATCAGGCCCCCCAAACATCATTTCTCATGATTCTTATTACAATTAAACAATAATCATATTCAATTACCAACAATCATTGCATTTAACAATCATATCATTTATCATGTGATGATCATGCAGGTGCAGTTTCACATGATCTAGTAAAGACAAAGCTCAACCTTCATTCCCAGGGTCTACCCAGCCCCAGTTCCCTTTCCCAGGCCTACCCAGGCCTCACCTTTCTTTCTACCCCCTGAATCTATTGTGTACAATTCCAGTGATTTTAGAAATATTTTAACTCTGTGCTGTCAATATGATCACACTTGGAGGCTACTCATATACAAAGTATAGCATTAATAGGAAATATCGCAGCTAGATTTTGGTGGAAGGTTTAAATTTCCAGGTCAGTGGTACTGTGAACTAAGACAAAGCAAACTCACTACTTAGGAAAGGGAAAGAAGTGTGAGCCTCTATCCTGTAATGCACTGAAGACTCCTCTTCTTATTCTCTTGTCATTGTTTTTCTTATTTTTTCACTTCTTCCCCAGCTGATTTTGTGGTTTAGGTTGAAATAAACTACCAGTATGTTCTTACCTGCTTATGCCTTTTCTAAAGTACAGAAGTGCAGAGTTTTTTGTAATAATGATTCATAATTTGCAGTTGAGTTGAATTTTGAGTGGTCCTTCATTGGCAACATGTTTTTTCTTTGACGTTTAGTTGAAGTAATGACATTTGTGTCGTGGAAGCTGAGCTCATTTCCCAAAAGCAGAGTAATTGGAGTAGGTGCCAACCTCGATTCAGAGAGATTTCAGTACATGCTGGCCAACCTTTTGAAAGCAGAGGTGCTGGCAAAAGATGCCTGGGTTGTTGGTGAGCAAGGGGAAGACAAAGGTAAAGTGATGCTTTATTATGACTATGAGCATGTAATGTCCTGGTAGTGCCTGAATAACTGAATAATGAAAGAATAATTGAGAAAAGTAATAAGAGGAGTACTAAATTCTCAGAATAATGGCTTTAAGTAAACAGTTCTGGGGTATCAAAGTCTGTAGACCTGGAGTAGTGGCAAAAGTGTTTGTCATTTCTCACAGGAAGGAAAAAAACCAAAGCAAACCACAATCTCAAATATTCTTTGTTGTTGTTTTTCTATTTAGTACCATCATGGACCAGCTGTAATGTAGTTGCAAATCAAACAGAAGCAATGGCTGCTCGTAACTCAAGGGAAAAGGTGGCTAACAGGTAGTACCATCATAACCTTTTTTTTTCTTCATGTTTAGGCACTTGATGTTTACATGTTCTTCAGCTCTTTATGAAGTGGGGGAAGCTTGTTCTAAAATGTTCATAAATTGAGTTTATAGGAAACTGTGGGTCAAGTTGTCATTCACTTTTATGGACGTGTACATGGGCACTGTTTTTCTGAAATTCTTACTGACATTGTGCCTGTGGCGATGTGAGGAGCCACCACAATATACAGCAGAATATCAGAGCTGTTTGATTGTGTATTTAAAACAAATACAAGACAAGCCTTCTGGCCCGCTTGTCTCAGAGCTTGTGTTGGAAGCATTGGCTTCAAAGTAAAGCACCAGTTTGAATTTAACTGATGTAATTATCAGTTACACCTCTTGACAGAAAAGAGAATTGTTACAAGTGTAGACAATAAAAATTGTAAAGAAATTCTTTTCAGCAATTCTTTATTCCATTGCATTGTTTCCCAAAACAGAGAATCATATTTTTATCGTACACTTTACCTGATACGGTGCACTTAAATCTGTATTTTGGGTTTTACATAAAAACCAAAATAAGAATAATTACAATTGAAACATCACGTTTTTTCTCATTTTCCTGGTTCATGTATAGAGCTATGGAAGTCCTAAAGGGAAAAGGTCAGAGATCTTGGTCTGTTGGGCTCTCAGTTGCTGATTTGGCTGACAGCATTGTGAAAGATAGAAGAAAGGTTCATTCTGTATCCACTCTGGCCAAGGTAAATGTGTTATTAACACCTTTTGGTTGGCACTGTCATTATATTATTTATACCAGATATGACCATTGATTTTAGCAGCACAGACATCTCAGTGTTCTGAAGCAGTGCTACTGCCATTACTTTCTTCCAACAACAGCTCTTAATTCCAGTCCAAAAATGAGAAAAAATCACTTACTGTTTTAATCTGAAACCAATATTAAATGTGGATTATTTTCCTAAAAATACAAGTCCAGAGAGAAAGTACATTTAAGGTTGCTGCCCAGAACCCCTGGAATAGCTGGATTTGGCAAATGAAATGTGTGTTGTAGTTCTAGAGTGTTCAATAGTGAATGTAGATCTTTTTTTTTAGGGGCCAAAAGGATTTTGTAGCTTTCTGAAAGTGTAAAATGCATTTTCTGCCAGTATTTTATTTGATTAAGTTTGAAACAGCTTCTTTTTTACTTCTTAGTACTTAACTTAAGAGGAGAAGATTGTGAAGCTATGGTTAACTTAAAATTGTAGACTGAATTTTGTTTGAAGTTTCTCCAAAGAGGCTTCACTAAAGCATTAGGTCATTCCATATGATGAGAAAACCCATGCAGAAACATTTATTTGTCTCTTCAGTATAGACCCTTCAGAAGGACAACTTCCTGTGCAGGGAAGTTGAGCTGGCTGCTTCTTTTATTGAGTATAAGGACATACCTAATTAAATCATTATGTTTCAAATGAAGTTTTTAATCATTCCTGAACTAAATACAGATACAGAGGAATAACAAGTCTCTTAAAGTATCTACAGAATGTAAAATTTCCCAGATTCCAAAAATAAACACAATCTACAGTGTAAATTTGAATTATAGGGATATAAGTTTGATGAATTCTTTTGCAGAATCTGTATGGGATCAGTATTTGAAAAATTTTCCCCATTTCTTAGGCTGCATTATTTAATTTATTTTGTCCAGTCCTAAAAGCACTAATGATACTGTACTATGAAGTGTCCCTGCTTATTCTAGCTGAGAAATGGTGTTTAGTGGTATAAATTTTGTCTGCAATACAGAGATCTATCTTGGAAAAATTCCCTAAGTGTGGCATGGTTCACAAATTTTTATCTGCACAGTAACGTTTTACAGTTTCTATACAGTAACCCACTGCACAGTATCTAAAAGAAATGGAATTTGACCTATCCAAACATGCCATATGTGGGAATATCCTTGCTGTATTAAAATAATTGGGTCATTTTGTGGAGCTGTATGCTTTTGTGTAGTTGCAGCAGAAATAAGTTTAACTGTGTGTGTCACAGCGTTCTTTGTGTGTTGTTTCAGGGCTGTTGCAATATAAACAGTGAAGTATTCTTAAGTCTCCCATGTGTTCTTGGAACCAGTGGAGTGATTGAAGTGGTCAGGCTGGAGGAAGACCCACTGGTGCAAGAGAAACTGCAGAGCAGTGCAAGCTCAATTCATGACCTTCAGCAGCAGCTGAAACTGTAAGGAAGCACAAGGGAAGCCTCTGTGTCTGCTCACTGAAGTTGGAGATCTGCAAGGCAGAAGAGGTTCCTTCATATAGATGGATTTCTGTAGAAAACAGGAAGCTTTGTTACTTTACTTTCCAAAAGTGCTTTCTCCGTTTAGGTTTAAATAATTTAATACCGCACTGGACAGTATTTTTTTTCTTTGCAAAGTGCACTTTTGGGAGCCAAAATGAGGCAGGTAACACACAAGAATGTTTTACCTAAATTCAGGTGGCACTTGCCTGTGGTTTTTGGCTGCCAGTTATAGCCTGATTCTTGGGTTACTCTTAGCTCTTTGCACCTCTTTAGTCCTAGAGAGGGGCTTACCCAGCTCTGCAGGAACCCCAGCGTGCTGAGCCCACTTGAACTGTTCCTCATGGCTTTTAAATGCTGTATCTGAGGCTTGTGTAGGGAACAGTCACTCCAGCTCCCCAGGCACTGCTTATGCAATTCTGTAGTTCACCTTCCAAGGCTGTAGATGCTCTTATGTCAATGGACTCCTGGTATTTTGCTGTTTACTAAGGGGAACATGGTTTTCACAGTATCCTTCAAACCTGAACTATTGGCTGTGGATTTCTGTTCACACTTAAGGATGTCTGAAATACTCCAGTCATGACTTGCTTGCTTTTATTTTGTGAGGACATTCAGAGCACGAAAGCATCTGCAGCTCTCGTCACACACATGCAGCACTGGAACAGGGGCTTTTCCTGAATAGGAAGAGCAGGGGTTGGGCTTCAAATAAAAGAAAAAATCCAGCAGTTAAATAGCACAGGAGTACCTGCACATTCAGGCCTCAATCCAAAGCCAGCTGGGAGGTTTACATCAGCCTCAGGAAAAGGCAACAGAACCTGTAACCCTCCTCCCTGGAGGCCAAGATTGTGATGAAGAAGCAGAGTGTGGATTTGTAGGTAAAAACCAGATGGTTTTGAGATCAAGGGGTTTTTTTTTTGTTTCTAACCACTTGATTTACTAGTCCTCCTGATTATACCTCAGTATCACATGGCAGGCACTCCTCCTGCTATGTGCAGCTTAGGAGTGTCATTCCAGGTTTACACTTTGAGGGGTGGGTGGTTAGGTATTGTTGGAAATTTGTTCTGAGCAAAGGTAGGATCTGTGGCAGAGCAAAAGATCTGATCCTTTGTGCCTTCCAGTTACATCTCACAAAGAGCCAGACATGCAGGGAGCTCTGAGTGTATATTGATCTCAGAAATTGATTTTAAAAAAAAAGAAAGAAAAAACCCTTCAGTAATTCAGACCTTTATTTTTATGGAATACCCATGTTTCTTTCACTGTAGTGGTAAATGATGGGGCAAAATTAGTGATGGCTGCAGGTAGCCAACTTTGCTGCTATATTTTTGAAAAGCTTCACTCTGGGGTTTGGGGTTTTTTTCACTCACTTTGGAAAAAAAACCTATGAATTTAAGGTTTTACATTGTTTTTCATGGTGTCGTTTCTCATCTGTTGAGTATTTATTTTCATGCAAATAGCCAAGCTGTTTTGTGTTATTAGTTATTATTTAGTTTGGTGTTTTTGTAACAATTTTAATCTTAAAACGCTGCCAGCTCTTAAGAGGTGCGTTTTGCGGATTAATTTCTCGTTGCGTCTGTGCCGTATTCCTTGAACAATAACCGAAGGGCGGCGGCTGCAGCGGCGCGGTGGCAGCTTTGCTCTCCCGGGCGGTGAGCTCCCGGAGCGGCCTTGGGGCAGCGGAGCCGTTCCGGGCGGCGGCGGGGCCGTTCCCGGGCGGCGGCGGGGCCGTTCTCGGGCGGCGGCGGGGCCGTTCTCGGGCGGCGGCGGGGCCGTTCCCGGGCGGCGGCGGGGCCGTTCCCGGGCGGCGGCGGGGCCGTTCCCGAGCGGCGGCGGGGCCATTCCCGGGCGGCGGGGCCGTTCCCGGGCGGCGGCGGGGCCATTCCGGGCGGCGGGGCCGTTCCCGGCGGCGCTGCGCTGCGCTCCGCCCGAGCCCCGGGGCCGGAGCCGCCCGGCGCCGCCCGTGACGCGCGGGAGCGGCGCCGCCGCCGGAAGCGGGCGCGCGGCCGCTTCCTGTGTTTATGTAGGGCCGGGCCGGCGGCACCGGGAGCAGCGGCGGCAGCGACACCGGCAGTGACACCGGCAGCGAGGGGCGGCCGCCATGGCCGTGTCCGAGAGCCAGCTCAAGAAGATGCTCACCAAGGTAGGGGCGCGGCCGGCCGGGCTCGGCCAGCGGCCGGGAGGGCGGCAGCGGGGCCCAGCGCCGGGAGGCTCCGGGGAGTTGGGTCGGGAAGGGAGGAAGGGCGCAGCCAGGCTAAAATGGGCTAAAATGGTCGTGCCGAACTGCGGGGCTGGGCTGGGACAGTGCCAGGCACCAGCGGGGCCGTGGGGGCCGCACGGCGCTTGTGCTCCCCAGTGACAGGAGGGGGAAGGCGAGCTCGGCGTGGCTGGCCGGGGTGGGGTGGGTTTGGTTTGGTTATCGCTCCCGTGTAAGGAAACGGGAAAATCTGATGGAAGGCAATCATTAACCACTGAATCATGCAGAGCCACGCGTGCCACTTTTCAAGTGAAAACTGGGCTTTATGCAGCACCTTGGAATGGAAACCCCTAAGGCTGACACTTAGGGGGAGTTACAGGTGTGTTGGGGGGATTTGGGATTTTTTTGGCAGCATTTAATCGTACGTGTAGCGTTTTGAAATGATGTGCAATAGCTGAGAATCCGATGAAAACCAAAGGCACATTCACCTGCGTGGAGTCAAAAGCAGATTTTTTATCAGCTTGAAAATGCGTTTTGAATACTTAGTGTCAGCAAATGAGATCACATATGTATTTGTATACACCTCTCTTTGCTAAATTAATTATAGCGATGCCATAGAAGAAATAGAATTTAGGGTAATCCAGTGTTGTTCCCCCACACTTGCTCATTTTACACTTCTGTCGTACTTTCTGTAGGTAATGAAAAATGAAGATGCTATTTCACTATGTTTATTTTTCAAAAATGGTTACACTTTCTCTTCTAGAGAGGGAAGTTTAGTGATATTTTCCATATGGAATAGTTCAGTGTATGAGAGAACAAAAGCTTGACCCTGGGGGGGGAAATGTTTGGGGGAACATAAGCACTTGGTTTCACTTCAGGTATTCACCTGATGTCAGATCTTGAAAAGTTTAATCTTTCTGTGATCTATTTCCTGGTGTGTAAAATGAGGGGAATGCATTTGCAATCTGAGAATGGAGGAGGGAAAAAGTCTAGAAATTAAGGATTCGAATTAATCAATTTTAGTTACCTTAGTAGAAATCACTAGGATCGTATATTTTCCAAAGAGACTTTGGCATTTCTTGGAAATCAATCTAAGTACAGAAGTTAACAGCTGAAATTAACATTCAGTTTCACTTGTGGCAATAGCTGGAATCATACAACTGTCTCTCTACTAAGTAAACACAGTTTGCAAGACTATTATCTTTCTTTCTTTTAATGGAGATATGAAAATGCTTGCTTAATGTTCAGGTGCTGTGCCTGACTTTTGAAAGCACCTCCAATAACCAAATTTGTGATTTATCAACCCCATAGTGTACCAGATTCGTGGTGTGCCTTCAGGCAGGCATTGTTTTATCAGTTCTTGACTCAACTGACTTGAGATTCTTGTGCCAAAAGTGGAGGTAAACCTGGCTGCTTGCTTCTTTACTGTGAGGGTGGTGATGCACTGGCACTGCCTGGAGAAGCTGTGGATGCCCCATCCCTGGCAGTGTTAAATGCCAGGCTGGATGGGGCTCTGAGCAACCTGGGATAGTGGAAGGTTCCCTGCCTTGGACTTGGAACAAGATGATCTTTAAGGTGCCTTCCAACCCAAACCATTCTACGATCCTTGTGCTTTTTAGGAGCCTCTGTTAGTGGCATCCAGTTCTCTTTTTAGTAGTGATTATGCCAAGCTTGTTGAGGCTCTATCCTGGACTATAAGGATTGTTCTTAAGAAAATGTCCCCCTTTTTAAAAGTAGCTGGTGATCAGCTGTCATTTGTCCTGTAGTGACACATGCAGTGGTGTGTGTGTGTGCTGCCAGTCTCTGGCTGCTGTACATGAAAATTCCTCCACGTCCCAGCAATGCCTGTTCCTGCTTCTGCCAGGTGTTGGAGAGGGAGGGAGGAATGTATTCAAATGTTAACAGAGTTGTCTCTCTGTCAAGCCCCTGCTGCACACTCCCAATCCTGCACCCATTTTACAAAGGAGGCTGAGATGCTTTGCTGCAGCCCTCCCACCAGAACAGCATCCAGGGGCTGACTGATCTCTGTGCTGGTGCTTCCCTGTGCAAACAGGAGTCCCTCTCTGCTGGAGGGGGTTGCTTTCTGTCCCACAGACCAGCACTTTGCAGACAGCCAGTGTGGCTGTTTTATCCTTGGTCATTTGAGGGAGATCAGTCACAGCATCACCCGAGGTGCTGGTGCTTCCTGTAGGCTGAGGTGGCATTGTGGGAGGTGCTGTGGTGGGTTCATCTCTGCTCAGTAAATCCAAGTTGTCATGCCCAGGAGGAGCGTCCTTGTCAATCTCTGGAGGTGACAGAAAGAAGAGTTAATTTTGAAGCTTCACAACTCACGAATGTTTGTTGGAGCCAAGGTGACCTTTAGCTGTGGCACCACAGTTTGCTCTTGGATAATGTCTGGATTAATTTGTTCAGATGTTGTTAGCATTTGCATGCCTTGGATGTCAGACATTTCACTGTGCTGGGCCCTTTGTCTTCCTACCCTGGTTCAATGGAAGGTTGCTGTCAGTGTTCCTTCAAACATCTGAAGATTGCAAGTTTCAAAAATCATATTAGAATCAAAAAATGGTCAAGGGACCATATTACTGGCTTTTCTTTTCAATGGTAATTATCAGGAGGAATGACCACAAGGCTGAAGAGCTGCACTGTGTGGTGAACCAACTCTCTTGTTGCCCAGGAGCTTCTTTGCTGTCTGTGGGTTATAGCTCTGAGACTGGTGAATTCTGTAGTAGTGTGTCTGTGGTTTACAGGAAATCTGTGCTGTTACTCCCTGCTCCTGATAAAAGGAAAGGGGTAAAACCAGTATTATTGCTGGTAATACTGTGTCTTGATATGTCTGCTGACAAAATACGTGTAAATGCTAATCGAGGATTGATAAATATGGTATTGCTTTGAAAAGTGCTATGAAATGTATCTGCGTGGTTCAGATCTTAGATAGCTGTTTATCAGGAATGTTCAAAACATCACCATATTTGTTTGGAGATTACTTTTTTTTTAAAGATTCATACTTAGTCATACTTCTCAGATACACTTGATTGTGGTAGAACATGAAAGAAAATGCAGTAGCTCTTCCCAAATCAATTGATGCTTAGACCTTTGTTTAGACTTAACACCTTGTTAAAGTTCAATAGGTTATATAGGCAGTGGTTAAGTAATAGGGACAAATAAATGATTATTCCAAAATGAGAGTGGAGAAGAATGTCCACATATAGATGTAAACTCTCATAAAAGCTGTCTATTGGGTAAAATTAAAAATTGAATTAAATTACACTAAAAATATAGCTTCTGAAGTAATTTCTTTCTCTTTTGTTTTCCAGTATAAGTATAGGGACCTGACCATACAGGAGACAACCAGTGTTATTACTCAGTACAAGGACCTCAAACCTGTCATGGATTCATACGGTTAGTCTGTGCATGAGAAAGTTTTTGTTGGTGAATTGTTGATGTGTTAGATGTCTTTGGTAGTTTTTGTGGGGGAATAAAAGATGATTAACACCAGAAAACATGACTTGAGTTTCTCTTTTTTCTCTGACATCAATAGTTCTTTAAAAACACAGACTCAGTAATATAGTAAGGTTACTTTAGAAAATAACTATCTCATGTGCCAAGAAGTGTCATGCTTTTCACAGCTTAACTTTTGGTTAATCACTCACTGATGTCATCAGTTGGTGTCCTGAGATTGCTGGTATCTTAAAAATTCAGCTTTGCTGCCGTATAAAGACGTTTTTAAAATTCTGTGTAGGAAGAACTGTAAATCAGTGAAGAAATGCTTCATTTAAGATCATTGTGGTAGTCCTGAAGAGTATGAAGAAAACAGAGTCAAGTATATAGGAAATTGGCATGAGGGCTTTGTGATGTAAATTGTCTATGATAATCACTGTTTGTTAGCTGTTTTAAAGTCTCTAAATTAATTTAAATTTAAGTGTGTTAAATGAAGATGATATCTAGGGTTTCACAGCCTTAGCTGCTGAGGTCAGCCTTCTTCTGGTCACCTTTTTTTAACTGTTACCTGTGGGATTCCTCTGTGATCTAATTTATATTACTAATACATCATCAAAAATTTTAAAGTCTTCTGCTTTTTAAATTGTATATCTGGATTGAGAAATATTAAGAAGGTACGTGGACAGGTAAAAGATGAATTAGTTTTAACTTCAGTAGCTGCAAGCCAGCAGCTGTCACAGAAATAAAAATTCATACAGTGACAGGAGAAACAAAACAGGAGTGAAAGGACTGTGTCTGGAATAGCTGCACAAGTTTGCATAAGATGGTGATCACAATTCCAGATAACCTTGAGCTGTGGCCATTTGTGTTCCCTAATGCTCTTTAAGCTGCCCGGAGGAGATTAAGCACAGAATCACTTACAGATAATCGATATTATTTGTAGCAGTGACATCAGCTGCAAGAAAGTGATTACATTGCTGATGAGACAATTTTCAAGTTCATGTTAATAATGAAATACATACCTCCATTGAAATCCCAACATGTTTTGTCTGCCTTTGCAGAACATCAGCACCACAATAATTGTGCACAGTAACCTACATTTTAATTATGGCTAGTAACTTTCAGGAGGAATTAAGAAGATAAAAGCTTCCTCAACAGAAGCTGATATAGTCAGCCAAGAATAATGCATTGGATTGAGAGTATGAGAAAACTAAATGCAGCAACTCAGTAAATTTAGGTCAGAGTTCTTGTTCAGTTTGTGACTAAGACTTGGCAGAGTCCACCACTCTTTCTTCATTCCTCTTCAGTGGGATACTGTTTGGTTAAATTACCTTTACTGATTATGTAATAAATGTCTGTGGCATATGCTTGAAGAAAACATAAAGAATTCTTTTATAAACCTCAGATGACAGTTGTTTTTTTTAAATCAAGTTTGAGTTCAGATTATCTTTGCAGCAATTTGCATTACTTGCTGCTTGCAATGTTCCAACATTTTATTTGGTCACTGAATGAGGAAGCAGTTTTATTTGTCAATTTGTTTTATTTGACAATGATCAGTCATTCATTTCTCAGAAGTGTGTTATCCATAAGGATTTACCTGACTGTGGACAGTCATTTGCTAATCCATAAATGTGCAAGAGCTGAGCCTTTCAGGCTGAGTTTATATTTGTTGTGCGTAACTTGTGAAAACTTACACCAGTAAATAGATGGGGAATAACCTGAATCAAGATTAATGTAACCAATATGTTTGTTTTAAAAATATTGTTTGTTCTCTTTCAGTTTTTAATGATGGCTCTTCCAGAGAGTTGATGAGCCTCACTGGAACCATTCCTGTGCCTTACAGAGGTATGCATGTATTATAATTATCATCATCCCCATTATTTTCCCAAATTGCATGAAAAACTTAGATTTGTCCTGATTCAACTTCACTGCTTCAGTGGGCACTCTTTTCTTGAAATCCTTTACTTGTCCAAATTAAAACATTTTAAAGAAATTGTCCTCTATTTTTTCTGCAGGGTAAAATTAGAATGCTGAGCATTGCTTCTTTAGTCATTTACAGCTTCGTAGCATCTTTTTTCTTTCAGGCTTGTCAGTTGAATGAGGGTTGCAAGCCATTTATTGCTGCAGCTAATGATAATTCCAATTAGAGTCTTATACTGTTGGATTATAGGACAAATGAGATTGTGTAGTAGTAGTGAGTGATGATTGTAAATCAAAGTTTAACTGTTCTGAAAAAGGTTGAGTTTGTGGCCATAGTGTTACCTATTCATTGAATGTTATTAGTAGGTTTTGGCTCTGGCTTCTAACTTTGTATAGTTGAGTTTACTGTGTTTAGGAGTTTCTTATGAATCTAAATACAGGGGGACAGTTAAAGAATTGAAATAACTATTAAAATCTTTCAAAATATCTTTTCTAGGTAACACATATAATATCCCAATTTGCTTGTGGCTGCTGGACACCTACCCTTTCAACCCCCCAATTTGTTTTGTTAAACCCACTAGCTCTATGACAATAAAAACTGGGAAGCATGTTGATGCAAATGGAAAGATATACCTTCCCTACCTGCACGAGTGGAAATATGTAAGTATAGGGAACTGGAAGTTCTAAAACTGTTCATTTTGTGTTCCTTGAGATAGTTGTACCAATAAAAGCCATCATAGTCTTTATTAGAGATCTTAAACCATTTTTTAAATAAAATCAACTGTTTGTTTTTTGGGATGTCTTAAAGTTCAGGAGGTAGCATTCTGTGTTCTGGTTATTTAAGGTAATTAATGGTATCTTCATGTACAACTGGTCTGATTAAACAGTGCAGCATAAGGTGTCCTCTCCCCTGGCAAGAGAGTGAAGTGAAGATTTGTGAGATAAGAATATTTACAGAAGGGAAATAATAAGTTAACTTAAAACATCTCTGTGACTAAAATGGACTTTTACAGGCACTTGGACTTCTTTATGTAGACATTCCTGGAGCCTCATGTATATGGATATATTTGCTTTATCGATAAATAGAGGCATTGAGCAATGCAGGCCTCATAGAAGTTTTGGCCAAAACATGGACTTGCAAAGAAGATAAACTGTGTTGACAAGATTAGAAAAATGATACAAGATGTGTGGTTCTTCAAAAAGTGATTAACTGGAATACATTTATTAAGGATGAGTGGTAGTTCAGTGCTTGCAGAGTAACAGTGGAGAAAGACTGCCCTGGTCAGGTGTTGCACAGAGCAAGAGGATCATCTAAGGTACAGCTGATACAGAATTCTTTCAGTTTGAGAGGTTGGTTTAAAATAACTGAATGGATTATAGTGCTGAGTAAACTTGGAGTTGGGGTATTTAATCTGGTGCTGCATTTATGATGCTTGTTCTTATTTTGGCAAAATTAAATCATGCCTATATTAAGTAGTTATAAACAGAGAAGCCTGATTTAACTGTATTTAAAGGAGATTTGTGCCACTCCTTAGTGGTTAGAATATTTTTTCTGTTGAGACATTCTGAGTCAGAGCAAAAGCTTTGGTGTGTGAAGTGGAAATGTCAAAAAAACTTGGGGATCTCTATGTTTTTTGTGTTGTGGGATCGTTTTAATTTTTTTAAGTATTATTATAAATCATCATTGGACACTTAGACCCAGTCATCTGTTGTCCTGCAGTTGATATGGAGCCATGTATTACCCAGTTTATTCTGGGTGTGAACATGGCTGCTGGTGTATTTTGCTATGGTTTTGAGTACAGGCTGGCTGGGTTTGGTATCTGTAATAGAATCCAGAAGGGAAGTTAATTATGCATATATACATATATAGACATGCATTTTAAGAACATTTAAACCCACAAATAAAAGGAATGCTTTTGAGAGCTGCTGGAATGGCATCCTTTTGTTGTTACAGTCAAACTCTGTTAGTGAAATGAACACTGTGATTTGCTTTTCCTCCCAGCCCCAGTCAGACTTGTTGGAGCTGATCCAGGTCATGATTGTTGTGTTTGGAGAGGAACCTCCAGTGTTTTCTCGGCCTACTGCTTCCTCCAGCTACCCCCCATACCAGGCAACAGGCCCACCAACCTGTAAGTGCTCATCACTAATGATTCCTGCAAATAATCATGGTAATATTTCAAAGGGATTGTTGCCCTGCACAGTTTGTCCACAAATAATGCATTTTACCTTTTATATTGCTGGCTAATGAGTTCACCTGGGCTGTACTTTTACCTTGTTGGACTCAATGATCTTAAAGGTCTTTTACAACTTAAAAGGTTCTGTGAGTTTAAGAATTCATGTGGGGTTTTGGAGGGGAAAAATCAAGTTTGCATTACAACACAGTAAAAAATCAAGTTTGCAAAACCCAGAAACAACCAGAACACACACAAACACCCCCAAGCTCCTCAAAACAATCCATGTCCTGTCAACATTCCAAGATAGACTTACAAAGAGATTATTCAGATAACTTGCTGTCTCAGTTTTTCTTCATTCTGTACAAGCTCAAATATCCTGCAACCATTGATTTCATAAGTACAAGCATGCCTATAGTTTGTGTTTCCTATGCCCACGGTCCTGTTCGTGTGGTTTATTTTTCTTCTTTTTTCAAATTGCTGGCTAAATATTAAAAAAAAACCCCAAAACACCTGCCTTGTGATTTTTGTATTCTTTGTTCTCTGTTGATTTGGTGTTCTGACTTGGTACCCATTCTTATTTTCATGCTAAAATCCTCAAAACTTATTTAAATTATTTATTTATTTAAACTTCTGGAGGCATCTTATATTAGAGACTTGGGGATAGGTAGGTAGGGGAAAAAGAGGAAATGGGAAACAGAAAATCCTAGAAATTCTTCCAGGAGGAGACTCTGTATTGAATGGGAAGAAGCAAAAAAAAACCAGCAGCATACACCTCCTCAAGTCAAAGACTGAGGCAGTAGGGAAGGGGGAGAAGTTTAGCTGGAGTTTGTTTATTTAATGATGTTATAACAGTTCCACATTAATTCAATGGAAAGTAGCTGTATTTGGGGTTATTTATTTTTGCCAGAGTTTTAAGGCTGTCTCCATTTTCTATTCAAATATGGCTTTTACTTGATCACAGGGTTACATTTGAAAAGCTGAAGTGCTGCTATTCATTGCCATTTCCAGCAGAGCCCATTTTTAGTAAGGTTTTAGGCTCTGAACCTGTGAGAAGATGACTAGCAAATATAAATGGGGCCATTAGGAAAAATTGACTAAAGACTGTTTGGGACTTTTCAGCTTGTCTGTGGCTACCCTGAGAGCACCAGAGGATTGGAATGTCCTGGTTTTCCAGGAACAGTGGGGGTTACTATAAGTGTAGTTTTAGCAGAGGCTGTGGTTTGTGCCTTAAGGACAAACCTGCAATGAACCACATTTGATTACTCTTGTAGTCAGTTAAAGCCAAAGTGCTTTGAATTACTATTTTGAATTGAATTGAGCTGAAGTGCTATGAATTACTTCATAGCTGAAGTAGTTTTAGTGAAAATGTTTCAGGGTTTTGAAATTATTAATAGCTACTTTGTTTTGCTACTGTAATCAGACTTTCCTTATTTTACAGACACTTAGGTTTTGGGTTTTTTTTCATGTTATAGATACATTGTTTAAGAAGAAATAAAGTCCTGTGACAAAAAATTTAATCATTTGAAAGCACTGAAGGGTGGAAATAGCTCAGCTCTTAAAAAAATGGTATTTGATGAAGTATTCCTAAAATTGCTAGAAATGTGGGATAAGTATATCCAAAACATAGTTTTGTCATCTTTTCAAGAAAAATCTTAAACTTGCTAAGACTGTTTAGACATTTATATATGCTGATAACAAATTTTTAAATACAATTTCTAAATGGCAGAAATTACTTGATAAGGACATGGTTGGATCATTAAACAGCTATTCAGCTACTCTGAAGGTGCTTAAATTTTGCACTTCTTATTAATATGTACTTGTTAGAGATCATTGGCTAGAAAGGTTAAAATCTTTTTTTCAGGTATTACGTAAGAAATGGAGACAGCTCTTCAGGTGGGTCATCTTTAATACCATGGTTTGGGTTTTTTTTCTGAATACCCAAGCTGCAGATGCTTTTTTTTTTCTTAGTACACCCGTTTGTTGTGCATTTTTAAATCAATACCTATTTTTATCCATGCACTGATTAGTTTAAAGGAATTAAGATTAAGAAAAAAATCTATATGACAATAAGACTATTTTTATATATGAGGAAGAACTTCTTTACTTTGAGAGTTTTAACTTCTGAAATGTAAAACTACAAAAAATTCTTGTTTTATTTAGCTTCCTATGTGCCAGGAATTCCAGGTGGAATATCTCCCTATCCACCATCAAGTACTCCAAACCCAAGGTAAGAAGCCCTTTAAACTATCATCATTTACCTGATAGAGAGTTTCACTGGATAATGTGGAATCATAATTGTATTTTCTTATGGTGTATTTGTTGTATAATTATTCATGTTAGCAGGGTTCATTAAAAGTGAGGGCTGAATTCTTGCCAGTAGCCAAAATTGGAGGAAGGTTTGGCTTTCTTGGTGTTGCTTCAAATAAAATATATATGGGTGTGATAAATAGATTTTGAAATTACCTAACTCCCAGTTGTTATCTTCCTTCACTCATACATTTTGAGAGGCTGATATGTTTACATGGCATAGAAAGAAATGCACCCCTCAAAGTCGAGATTTTATTAGCAACTCAAAAATTGAACAAAACATTGCTGGGTTAATACAAACCTTGACTCCAGTGTAAATGTGGACTTAGAGAACTCTAAGGGAATTTGAAGAAAGCAAAGTTGCTTCAAAAAGCTTTTTATTAATATTAACCAAGATTTTTTCTGTGTAATTGTTTGGAATAAAGCATTTCCAAAAGACTTAGAGATCTGTCTTAGTAAATAGTGAGATGTTAACTACTGCCTCCTAGTGTGTACTTTTATTTTTTACATCATAATTAATTGATTTTATTATTAATATCCTTATGTCCTGATTTTGTAGTAGGGGCATAGGAGGTGTTGGTGTAATATGGAGCATTTTTATTTAAAAAAAAATTAAAATGTAAAAAACCTGTGAGGATTGGGAGGGGTGGAGAATGTTATGTTTTAAGAGGAAAAAAGTTAGCATTTTTTAATTTCTTACAGCATGTTTTTTCCTCCTAAATATGTTTGTTTCAAGTGTTCTTAATGTTTGTACAAAAGTAATAGAAGAACTGTTTTTAAAATTTATAGTTTATGAATTAATAGGAAGGTTTTAAGAACTTTTAAATTCGCAGTTACCTGACGAGAGACACAACATGCTTATTTTATATTTTGCAGGGTGTTTTGGATCACTTTGTTTAATTATTACTGTAGTTAATACTCTGCTGCATGCAGGTGTTTGTCAGTCTAGTACTGACTAATTTTGTCCTTGTTTTAGTTGATAACAAATGTATTAGAGAAAGGTGTTGTAGACTGTCACATTTCATCTCATAGTTGTTTCAGTGAGCAAGTGAATATTTTTGCTTTCTTTATCCTTCAGAGCAGGACTGAGAATTTCTGGGGGAGTTTATTTCACTTTGCAACCATATTTTGCACTTTTTTGCATTTTTAGGTTTACATAAAGCAGTTCATCAGTCATCTTCTTAACTGCTCTCATATTAAAAATTATTAATTTGAAATTGTTGTGTGGGAGTTTGTAGCTAGAATAATTTCTTTTGGATACTTGTATATCCATATACACGTATAGATTTCATATAGCAAAACTGAGAGATTCAGGAGAATTTGTTATCCAAATGTCGACCAGGCAATAACTAGATAGGGTTTCAGGTAAAATGGCATCTTAAATAATACCAGAAATACCAGTTGTGAAAGATGTTAATGTGAACAGGGGAAAGGCCTGCAATTTTAACATTTGATTATGTAAATGAATGTTTAACATGGTGGCAAGAAAGATAATCTAGGTGGATGATATTTTACTAATAGTTGCATAACATTAGCCTATCTTTCTTTGTCAAAGCAGCTACCCAAACTATCCTTATCCAGGTGGTGTTCCCTTTCCAGCAACCACTAGTGTTCAGTACTACCCTTCTCAGCCTCCTGTCACCACTGTTGGTGAGTACCTTGGAAGGGGGTTCTCTCAAGTAAAGCTTCTCTCTATATGTGTTAAGAAATAACATGGAAAAAAGGAACTGGTTGCTCTTACTCTGAACTTCTAAAGTATTGATCTTTAATTAAAATTTATTCAAAGGAAGAAAACAATACATTTTATTCACCTTCAGTCACGAATTTGATAAATCCCTGGGCTTATGCAATACACTGTGTGTGCTTTGTGAATATTTTGAAGAGCACTGCATCTAACTACATGGGGTTTTCCTTGCCCTTTAACTGTAGGTGACTTTTGATTGCCTGCATTGCCCTGCTCATGGTTTAGAAAAATACCTTTGGCATAATTTAAATATCTAATGGACTTTATACTTTCTTTCCTCCCAAAACAGTAACTTCCTAAAGTAGCTGTTTGGAATGAGCTTCATTTTTAGTGAGTTTCTTCTCCAGCCTCTTCCCTGTCGCTTCTTACTGCTCTCTACTTGTCACTTTCTCCTTTGTTCCCTTCAGCATCAGGGTTTAGGGTGTTGACCTGTGTCTTTTCCCAGTCTGCTGCTCTGTGGCCCTTGCTCTCCACCCTGCCCCTCACTTCTAGTGGATGTGTAGAAGACTGGGAACCAGTGACAAATGTCATCTAGTTAGGTGGGAAGCTGGTGCAGTGCCTTTCCAGCTGGCTGATAGTCCTTTTGGCACAGTTACATGATGAGGGTGTAGATTCTGTTGTGACATGGTTCACACTAACAATCCATTGTAGACTCTTGAGCCCCATCACTTAGAGGTGCATCCATAGGTTCTTCATTTAACGTGTGAACTCCCAGTTATTTATGGAATGGCCTAGTTTAGAGTCATAGAATGTCTTTTCTTTCCAGAACTGTGTGTGTTTTGTGATTTTCCTTCACATACATGGGGACAAGGCAAGGGAAGAGAGATGCTTCTACTTTACTCTTACTAAAGTATCTGAGGAGTTCTGTTACTACAGAATTTGAAAGCAGCAGTAAGTTGTATGTTGTATTTTTCATGTGCCTGATCCTGTCCTTTGTGTCCAAGTTCTTTCAGCCTTTTCAATTAAGAAAGTACTTTCTGAAAGTTCTTGGCTGCTTCAGTGATCCCCTCCACGCTGGGGTGATGTGAGTCTGCCCTGCACTGGAAGGAAGGAAGCTGCTGTCCCACTCAAGTGCCTCAAACAGTGCTTGGTGTTGTGGGGCTGCTCTTGTGTCCCAGAGAATTAATGGTCTCCACTGGCTCTTGTGTAGGGAGCTGATAACCTTTCTAGGGAGAGTTGGCCTTCTGCAATGTCTTTCTCAGACAAATCCAGTTTTGCCTTTATGTAGCAGTATTAATTTAAAATAGAAATACATTCTATTTAATTTCTTTCCCTCATTTTCATCCCCACTGAAGATGAATAGAGGCACAGTATCTGCCAAAGATAGAAGACTCTGCCAGTCCTGAGATAGATCATCTGTGACACCAGGTTGTAATGCCAGGTTTCATAGTGACAATTTAACATTACACTGACTCATTTGCTGCAGCTAGGTAAAAGCTCTACACCTGGTTTACATGACTTATCTCTTGTGCCAGATGAAATGCAAACACATCTCATTAATCATCCACTACATGTAAAATATTGTGAGCTATTTTTGTTGTGTTTGTTTTGTTGGGTGTTTTTACAGTCCAGTATTGTTTTTTCGTTTCAACTGAAAATGTTTCTTCCCTGTACAGTTTGTTTGTTTGGCTGTGGTTTATTGTGATAGGAGTGGTTTATTTAGGAGCATATCAGTTGTTACAACTTCAGGGTTTTGTGTGGTTGGTGGTGCTGTGTTTCCTATAGTGAGCCTAATTTCAATTGAATGAAAATTTTCATGTAAGGCATCTCAAATTTCTCACAATCACTTGCTTTTCAAACAGTCCTTTAGGCTTTTCCTTTCTGTTCAGTCATCTGCCATTAATTACATTTCTGATGCAGTTACTGGTTTGATGATTCTGTAAGGTCAGTTCTGAAACCAGACTCTGCCTAGTAAAGGTTAAAGGTTTCAGAGTTCTGTGGATTTAATGACCATGTGCCATGAATATTCCCCAAGCTGGGCTAATTATGGAAGTGACAGAAGATGCTAGGGGTTCATGCTCTTTAAGAAGATACATTGACTGAGCTGTATTAAAATAATGCTTTTTATGTTCAAAGACCTCTTCCCTATGTGGTGGCATTTCTGTGTGAACTTTCGTTGTGTAGGTGTATTTTAATTTTTTTTCCTCTGTCCTTCTTTGCTGTTAAAGTGAGCTTTGCATAAAAACTCACAGAGGGATGTTGAGGGAAAAGAAAATAAGTGTAAGTTACTAGTATCTAGTGATACTGTTTCTGGCTGATTCTGACTTTGTGTTAGAGTATAATTCATTATATAAAGTAAACAGTAACTAAAATCATGCTAATGCTGTTTTTTGAAGGGAAATCAGGCATTTTTGATTTGGAACAATTGTCTGCCTTAACCAGGAAGTCCTGTACACTGAATAAACTCTGTCCTAGGTAGTTTGACTGTCTTGGTTTAAGTTTTATTTCTCAGTGTAGAATGTGCTGTTGCTCTTTTCACCTTTTTGTAAGTAGCAGCAATGATGGATTCCTGGGTTTGTGTATATGGTGCTATTTGAGAACTTCTGTTGCTGCTCTAATAACCAAATTTTGCAAATTACCTTGTTGACTGGCAACAGGGTGAATTTTTTTAGGCCAGAACTGTAAATCAGATGAAGTGTTGGGGCATGCATATTTTCTTAAGGCTGTCTTTGCACCAGTTGTTTAATAATTCAATCTCTTTATTTTTCAGTGGTAATTTGCTAATTTTTTTTTGAAGTACACATATTCTGGTGCAACTTACATGTGTGTGAAGTGCTCACATTAGTAATGATCAAAATTTATATTTTCTGTATTTTAGAAGGCTTTGTGGATTAGTAAGCATGATGTGCTTCTTCCTGTAGTACCTGTCATTCATTTGCATAGCTTTATTTTTCCATGCATATGGCTTGGTGTAGGTTTTGTGGACAGTAAGAGAGTAAAAAACATAGGGAAGAGATAAAAATTTATGGAGTCTTGTTTTGATAGCAGAAGTCAAAAAAGTCTTCAATTATACAAGATTCGTGTGAGCAGTGATGAGTAGTTTTTTCATTTTGTTGTTTTTTGAAATCTAGGGCACTGGAAAATCTGATGTGCATAAGGCTGTAACAGCTTCAGGGTTTTGATAGCTGTGTCTCTGGATAAAAAGATACTCTGGTAAAAAATTGTTCTTGCTTATTTTCTTTGTAGTTATAGAGCTTCAAATCTCTCTGCATTTCATTCATAGCAGTTGTGGAGTTTAGGCACGAAAGCTGCTGTAATTCTTGCCTTGTCAGTAGTTGTTACAATCTGTTCACTGATCTAGGAGGTGTGAGGCACAAGCCTGGGGAAAGTGTGACCCTGCAGTTATTCCCACGGAGTAATTGAAGTGGGTTGTGATAAATATCACTTCACATTTGCTAGAGCACTCTGAGTATCCTGGACTGGAGACACGGTGCACTTCTTGTGACAAAGTACTTACCTTTCTATTTAAAAGTGTGTTAGTGACAGACTCTTGAAATTATCCTTAAAAGGCTGGTTTGCAAAAGCATATTCAGGTCTCCTGCCCCTTCTGCTCACTTGCCTATAGGGATGCGCTGTTCTTGAGCCTGGAGGAAGTGATCCTTGAATATTCACCTGCTCTCTTGGACCCCTCTTCCCTCTATGGTAAATTCCCATGAAATTCTTCCAAGAAGGTCTGTGCAGAGGTCAAAGTTAGCTCTCATAAAATCCAGGCTTGCAATCTTATTCATTGCCCTGCTGTCAACTTGTGGGCTATAGAATTCCACGATCTCATGGTCACTGTAGCCAAGACTGCCCCAACCTTCACATCTCCAGCCAAACATTCCCTGCTAATTTTATGAGGTCCAGCAGCACATCTTTTCTCATTGGCTTCATCTGTGTCCGGAAGTTATTGTCAGTTCCAGGAATCTCCTGGATTGTGTGTTCCTGGCTGTGTTGTCCCTCCAGCAGGTGTCAGGGTGGTTGCCCATGAGGATCTGGGCTGCATGCCCTTCCTGGAGGTGGTCTCTGTAACTCTGCCTTTGTCTTTCCTAGTTTAAAACTTTCTTTACCAGGCCAGGCAATTCTGGAAAAACAAACAAACAAACAAACAACCCCTGAACTAATACCTGTAGTAGGTAAATTCATTGTCTTGAGCCAGCTGTTACATTAATTGTGGTTGAATACATCCAACCATTAACTCTTGTTTTTCTTTAAAATATCTTGACTAGTAACATTTATGGATTTCAGAGGAAACAGCCACCTCTTGTTTAAAGTAAAAAAAGAGTGTGAGTATGGGAATAGTGAAGTGAATGAATGGATGCATACTCTTAAATTTGCTTGTGTCCATCCTAATGTATGTTAGCTCACTGTGGTGTCTTTGCTGCTTCTGGAAACACTTATGGAGAGCAGTAAAATTATTTTACTGTCTCACATTGCTGAAGTCCACAGAGCAGCTTGGCCCCTTGCTATTCCCAGCTGGCTTTATGCTTCAGCCAGTGGCAGCCCAGCATTAACGTTGTGCCTGTGGCACCTCCTTGTGCAGGACCCAGCAGAGATGGCACCATCAGCGAGGACACCATCCGCGCTTCGCTCATCTCGGCCGTCAGCGACAAACTGAGGTGGCGGATGAAGGAGGAGATGGATCGCGCACAAGCTGAGCTCAACGCCCTGAAACGCACAGAGGAGGACCTGAAGAAGGGGCACCAGAAACTGGAAGAGATGGTAACTCGCCTGGATCAGGAAGTGGTAAGCTGAGAGGAGCCGCTGCTCCCCACCTGAGTATTCCTAGTAGCGAACAGAAGCTATAACAGAAGCTATCATTAAACGTGATAGAAATAACAAAGCTTCCAGCACATGGTGCTTTTTCTCTTTTGCAGCTGGGGGCTTGTGCTCAGACTGAAGCAAGTAAGAAATAGCAGTGACCGTGAGATGCAGTGTCCTGCATGTGTCTTAAAAATGTCATTGCTCAGTAATAGAGGAACAGTATTATTTTTTCCCCATTCTTCCTGTGAAGGATGTTTCTGGTGCGAGATTATTTCACGTTTGTTTCTGTTTCTTGAAAATAATGCGTAATAGCAGCACTGGAGAACATTTCAGTGTCTTAGTGCAGAGAGCACTGATTCTGGTCACAGCCTCCTTGTATAACTTCTCCTTTCCCAAAGGTCTCTCCTACTCACAGTATGCTCAGAAATTCCTGCAGTTTTTCATTAAGGCATCTTCCGCTTAGTCCATCTGCTCCTTGCACTACTGCTCGGGAGTAAGGTTTTGGGATTGTTGAACAGTTTCTGAAACCAGCTCAGTGTTCAGATGTGGTTTAAAAAAATTATTAGAAATTAATAATTGGACTAGAGAACTGGGGATACCGCATTTTAAAGAAAATAATTACTTTGGCTTTGCTTTTATTATTTTTAGCTAGTTGAAGTGGTTATTTTTCCTAATGTGGACTTGGAAATACTTGGAGTGTTGGCATGCCTTCTCTACAGTTATAAATGGATAATGGATTGACATTATCTAAAGCAGATGTTACTTTTTAAAAAAATCTGAAAGCTACAGATTGATAGCTTTCCTTTGTAAAAATCATAATAGAGATAAGCAAAGAAGTACAGAATGTACTGATATGTCTAAAAATCTTTCATCTAGACAATTGTGTCACAAGAAGATGAATAAACATCTTAATTGTTTTTAGGCTGAAGTTGACAAGAACATTGAACTTCTCAAAAAGAAGGATGAGGAGCTCAGTTCTGCCTTAGAGAAAATGGAAAGTCAGTCAGAAAATAATGACATAGATGAAGTTATAATTCCCACAGCACCGCTTTACAAGCAGATCCTGAACTTATATGCAGAGGAAAATGCAATTGAAGACACCATCTTCTACCTTGGGGAAGCATTGAGACGTGGAGTGATAGATTTAGATGTCTTTTTAAAGGTAGGTTTCTTGGGATGTTCTTAAAGATGTGCGTTTTAAATGTGTTTACTTTTGACTCTTTGGGTCAGCTGACCAATGTTCATGATCTCTCACAGGAATATTTATATATTCAAGCATAAGTTTTAGAGAGTAATTTCAGAATTTAAAGACCAATTTTAAAAGCATTATAGATACAGAGTCGTACTGTTTCCTCCTTGCTAATTCTGTTTGTCCACTGTTAAAACCATTCTCTGCCCCATGGAAAGTTCATTAGTCTGATTTCACCTTATGGAGTGTATATTGTTACTTTGATAAGAATACGTGTGGAGTTAATAATTAATTATTATAATTTAATGAACTAGTTAATAATTAAAAATTGCAAAAATAGACTGTAGTGATTGCATTTGGTAGCCATCTGCCAGTCATTTTAAGCCAAGAAAGTGCCATTTAGTAGAATAGTGAATTGTTTCCAAAAACCAGACATCCCATTTGGGTCACAGAATGTGCTGTGCTTTGGACAGCAGTGTAAAGTTTTTATCAGAACTTTACCAATAGCCAGCTGTTGTTTTTCTTTCTGCAGCATGTACGTCTCCTGTCTCGCAAGCAGTTCCAGCTGAGGGCACTGATGCAGAAAGCAAGGAAGACTGCTGGACTCAGTGATCTCTACTAAATTCCCCGACTTCACCTGGGAAATTAGATTTCCTTGTGAAGCAGCTATTCTCTTGATCTTTCTCTTAATCAGTAGGTGCCCAGAGTAAGTTATTACATCATCCAAGTGTAAGATATTTTGAATCAATAATATATTTTCTTTTTGGTAAAGACTAGCTTTTATTAATGCACTTTCTATCTCCTGTAATCTTTGTGCTGGTGGACTTAACGCTGAATAAAACTTGTTGCATATTTTCTTCCTCTACAGAACTGTGTATCGTGCATTCTTTTCAAATATGCAGTATCACTGGAAAAATTCACATTTATTATGAACTCAAAAGGTTCTTGGTCTCAGCACCATAACGAGCATGGCTTACAACTGAGCCTTTGCCTTAAGGCTTTTCATGTTACTGCTGGCTCTGAAGAGGTTGGAGTTCATTTTAAAAAACTGGATGAGACTTCCATAACTACATAACTGCCTGAAGCCTCCAGCACAGCTGCACACATAACATTATTACACAGGTAATGTTTGAGTTAGTGTGACTTGAAAAATAGAACTGGTTTAGGTGGGTGGAAGTAGAACTGGATGTGGGAGACAAAGCCCTATTAAGAAAAACGAGGAGACAGAAGTAACAGTTTGTGGTTTATTTCGTGTCGTAGTTGGTACTACAGTTGGACAGTCACTGTCTTGTTGCACATAGAAACCTTAACATTTTTTAAACATGCTCTGGAGACAGAACTTACAACTAGACCGATATAGTACACAAAAATAAGGTTCTCTAAGAAAAAAATACCCACAAAAATTCCAAAGCAGTGTTAGGAAAATACACTTGGACCTATCAACAGTGAAATATTGAAGCTATTCAGCTGGCAGAGAAGGTTGGTCAATTGGCTTGACAATCCTTTAACTTCAAGAAAAGTCTTTGGTTTCACATTGTGTAGCAATTACTCCTTATTCCTTTGAACCAACATGAAACAAGATGAGGAAAGGCAAAGGGTTTTTTAGGCAGTGCTGCTTTGAATGCTGGATTTCTGTCATACCACTTCACTGAACAAGACTGACTGGGTTATCTAGCTCTGGCTAAGAACATGGGTGTCTGTGAACAGGGAAAACCCTAGATTAGTTTCCTAATGCTATCTTCAGGAAACTCCATTGTTCAGATTTGAGCTTTTTGTGTGTTCTAGTTGAGATAATACATTGAAAGATTTGACTTACTTGGAAAGTGCAACGTAAGACAAACCACTAAACCCATTAAACTGCTAAGAGCCAAAAACTGCTTGGGCAGGTTTAAAACTGTAGTTCCTTCTGGATTGCCCACAGTGTGTCTGCACTCTTCCTTAATTTGTCCTCTTCCTCAGGTTTTAGGATCATCTTTACTACATCAGTGATGCCATTACTGCCCAGTACACAAGGAACACTTAGGAAGACATCGTCTTTTATTCCATGCAAGCCCTGAAAAATACGTAAGGATTGTTAGGCTGGAATTTATGTAAGCCAGTATATTTCATAGAATGCCCTATCAGGAAAGCAATTTTAGTTGAAATTAGACTAGAAAGCAATCACTGTCTCTCAGAATTCCAGAGGTACTTAGTAAGAGAGCAAGTAAGAAAAAGGGGCCGCTCACCTTAACAATGGTAGAGATGGGGTGCACTCTTCTCAAATTCTTCATAATACTTTCAGCTAGGTCTCCCACAGAAAGGCCAATAGCCCAGGATGTGTATCCCTTCAGTTTGATCACCTCATAGGCACTGCAGAGACACAGACACTCATTAAAGAACAAGTCCCATCAACTGAACTGTTTCAAGTTTGTAAGAAAGCCTTTTGGAGGTCTCCACATGACTTTGGAGGCATCAGAAGCTTGAGTGATTTTCTGGCAGGACCAAAATGAACTCTGCAATGAATAATTCCATTTGCATTTTACACTAGTCCTCACAATTACACTGGAAGCCTAGAAGTTTTACCTCTTCCCTAATTTGAAGTTTACTAATCATGAAAACTTAAACACCAAATCCATATTACTCCTTAAAATACTATTTCATGTTCATGTTCACGTTTGCATCCTGACATTTGGGGCTACTGAGGTATTCTAGATCTGGCTACTGTAGAACAGAGATTTTTCAGCTCTTTGTGATTTGTTTTTGTGTTGAAATTAATAAAAAAGCCAAGCCAGTGTTTACCTGTCCACGACCTGCTTATGGACCTCCTTCCAGTGTTCCTTGTCTGCGTCAGTTCCCAAGTCTGGATGAAGAGTCTTCAGAGAGACACCAGCAACGTTCACTCCACTCCAGACAGGCACTGAGAGTTAATAGCACATAGATTAATTATCTCACAATACTCAGTCCTTCTCAAACTAACAGTTAACATAAGATCTAGTTGGATAAATCTGCAACACCTCACTTATGATTTAGCTGTGACCTATAAGGCCAATCCAAATTGCAGGCTGAGAACCTATGAGCCCATCAACATTTATAAACAATGTCAAAAAGTTTGAACACACCTTTGTTAATGTGAAATACCTGGGCAGCATGAACTAAAATGACAGTCACTGTATTTTGCAAAGTTTTCTCTAAGTAAGAATTGATTCCAAGTGCATTCTGGGGGGTGTCAGAAAGCAGACAGTACTGCTCTGGTGCTGCTTGGAAAAGTACAGGTTAAATAAGGAAAAAGTTCTTTCTCCTGTTCACCAGAAGTGCCTCTGCAATTCCTCTATACAGTGACCAAGAGATGCCAGGAATGGCAGCTGAGTGCCTGCCAGTAGTAGGTCTGGTGCAGATCTTTGAGAGGCCCTTGAAGAGAACTTTATCCTCTTGCTGCTTCAGTTTGGGATTTTTTGGGAGTCATGTGAACAATTTAGCCCAGAAATGTTTAGCCAGCTCAGGTTACAGTAATGACCTTTTCCAAGCACAGTCATTCAGGTCAAATATAGATCATCTAGGGTTACTCTGTGCAGCAAAAGACTTAAATCAGAACTTGCATTTTTAAGGTGCTGCAGTGAAAAGGTTTTGGAGCAATGTTTTGCTGTAGCCTTGCAAGGTGCTCCTGGCAGACAAAGCCTCAGGGAGTTGTGTGTAACAGCCAGCCCGCTGTCCCCCTTACCGCTGGAATCTCCGTGCTCTCCGACGATCCACCCGTGGCAGCTCAGAGGGTGGATGCCCAGCCTTTCTCCCATGAGGTGGCGGAAACGGGCAGAGTCCAGATTGCAGCCACTGCCAATGACACGGTGTTTGGGGAAGCCACTGATCTTCCAGGCCACATAGGTCAGAATATCCACTGTGAGGAGAACAGGAGCAAAACAAGTGCCACTCGTGAGCAGGCTGATAATGAGGATGGTACCTTCCTGTAAGCATCTGTAAGCATTTTACCTGCAGGCTAGTTGCATGGAACAGAGCACAGAGCAGTCCCCATGGCCAGGCACTGCAGTGGGCTGACAGAATGACTGTTCCATATCACATAATGACTATTTTGAACAGCCTCTCAGCTCTGCCTTTGTGCTGTGCATACAGTGACCCTTAGCATGCTCAAGATCACTCGGTCTGGAAACCCAAGTTTATTTCTCAGAAGACCAAACTGTTGAGTCTGGAAAGATGACTTTTTTTGCTATAAAGGTATCATAGAATGGTTTGGGTTGAAAGGGAGCTTAAAGATCATTTCATTCCAACCCCTCTGCCATGGGCCTTCCACTAGAAGCACCTTCCACCAGACCAGGTTGCTCAATGGTCCATCCAACCTGGCCATGACCACTTCCAGGAACAGGGAATCCAGAACTTCCCTGGGCCACCTGCTCCTGTGTCTCACCACCTTTATAATAAATAATTTTTTCCTTATAGTTTCCTTATAACCTAGATAACTTTTCAGTTAAAGCAATTACCTCATGTCCTACCACTACATGCCCTTGTAAAAAGTCCACCTCTTCCTTTTAGGCCCTTTTAGGCACTGGAAGGTTCTCCAAGGTCTCCCAGGAGCCTCCTCTTCCCCAGCACAAATATTTTCTAAATGCCTTTGCCCTAATGCCACCTGGCTGAAGAAACACTATTCTCTAAGGCAAATCCTCTTACAGCAAAAGCAGACAAACCTGGGTTTGAGACAATAAGCAGCTTGCAGTCAGGACTGTATTTAACGACATTGGGAATGATGAATTTGAAGATATTGACGTTGCGCTGGACCAAGTTAAGGCGGCTCTCTCCTTCCTGCTGCCGGGCGCCAGCAGTGACAATAACCAGCTTGGAGTGTGCGGTCACACTGTAATCTGCAGACAAAAGGCTGTGTCAAACATGACCTCTTACTACATACACATCATTCAGAACTGGAGTTCTCCCTTTCTGTCCTGAGGATCTCAAATTCCCAAGTTTGAGGGTGCAGCAATTCCCTGGTAATTGTTACCCTAGGACTTTGCCTCCATAGAAAATGGAACTTCCTTTTAAGGCTGTGGCTCGTTGCCATACGTAACAACATCGAGGCATTGTAACAACACTAAGATATTGTAGCATGCAGCTGCAGGCAGTGATACTCCATGCTCCCACAAATGGGACTAGGGATAGATGTTGGGATAGCATTCAGGGTAAGCACTGCATAGAAGAGGAAGGAGGCTCTGCCCCCATAACCTACTACCTGTAGGAACGGTAACTAAGGTATGAGCTGGCTAAGCCTTTGCCCTACTCAAGGCTGCCACTAAAAGTTATCAGGAATAAGCAGTAATGAGTTCAAGGGTTAAGTGGTTGTGAAATAAAGTTCTCCAAGGTGCACAAGTACTTAAGAAATTCATCTTTCTGTACTGAGTAGTGAACCCTGGAAGAAAATTCCTAGCTGGACTGGTCATAAGAAGGTATATTTAAAAATATCAGCTGAGTACTATATCCATGAGCTTTTCCCCCAGTTAGGGTGATAGGCTAAGTGCTAGACTTGGCTGTCCAGTGTGAGACCTGAAGTGGCTATCTCCATTCAGAAATAATGAGCACATGAGAGCCAACTACTTGCCTTTGCCAGAGACAATCTTTGGAGTTTTAAGGAAGAGGCTGCCATGCTGGAGATCCAGCATCTCCCCTCTGAGCTTGTCCTCCACAACATCAACAAGGGCAAGTTCATCAGCCAAGTCCTACAAGAGACCAAGAGTTTGGTAAGTTTGCTGCCTCTTTCAGCAAAGCCCCCAGTTTTTAAACGTGAAGTTACAATTATTTTAAAAGCTACTTAATCAATTTTGCTCATCTCTAACTCTTCCTGGTGTCCTTCACAATTAGTCCCCTGGGATATCCACTTCCTTGAGCTCACTTTATACTTTTCATAACCACATTCTGCATGAAATAGTAGTACAATTGAGCAGGACAATAATGAAGAATGATTTAATAGCGGTTCATATGTAGTCTATTTAACAGTCAAGAAAAGCAAGCCTGATGTGAACCATGGCATTTTCAGTATGATAACTGGAGGCAGAAGACAAATCATTCAAAGTGTCAAGGACCAATTTTTCCAGACCACACTGCAAAGAATTATTCCATTACTATGCTCAAGAAAAAAATCCTCAGTTTGCAATCTTTTTGTATATTTAGAGTGTCAGAGAATTCCTACTTAGAAGGGAGTGCAAGTCTTACTTTGTGTAAGTCCCACAAAGTAGCAGCTCTTATAGCAGTAAATGCAGCTCTTAAAATGATACATAAAGGACACTCTATCTGATCCTGAGGCAAACTTTGTTTAGAAGAACTGCAGCTATTCGTTCTCTGTCAATAGCTTGAAGACTATTGCTTCATTTCAGGCCCAAAAAAGGATTGTATAACCAGAAGTTCATCTAATAAGGGTGACTATTTTTTTGCCCCTCTTTTAGGTCTCAGGTTCCTCTGCTGCTTCTTTCCAAGCTTGGCACTTACCTTCATGAGGATGCTGATGGCACAGGCCATTCCGACTGCACCCACACCAACCACGCTAATCTTATTTTCGGCATGACTCTCCTGTTTGTGGAGAGTGTGGATGAGCTGTTCCTTGAGAGACATGGTGCACTGCTGAAAGGAAAGCAACAGTTTATTTCTCCAAGCTTTGGAGCTTCTACTGACACCAAAATATTTGTATCCAGCAAGACAGATGCTATTTGAGGATGGTAAGAAAATGGATACAAAACCCATGAATAAAACATCTGGCAATACTGTCTGTATGCCACAAAATGATTGCAAAACTGAATTATTGATGGCAGTCCTCTGTTCAAGCTCACTCTAGCTTTGCCTCAAATACAGCCTGAGAGCCATTGATTATATTATATAGCTGGTGGCACTCCAGCAGCAGCAGCAGAATGTTCTAAGTGACCATCCATATTACATTTAGGTACGGGAAGCCATTTTAGTACTTCTGAGCACAGCACGATCTGGCACTCTCTGTTCTCTCACCCTGAAAAACTGGTATCCTGTGCCCTGAAGCATTTCCAGAGCTGAAGTCGTGCAACACTTAGGCAAACCCTTTTCAAGCACAGCATGAGCCTCCACGTCAAGGTCATGAATTTGTTTTGAAGTAAAACTGCATGGTTTTGAATTAAGATGGCTGGAGTCTGGTGTGACCATCTCTCCCACTCCCACATTTTGGCTGCCAGCTGCACAGCACCCTGGTTAGTTGGGTTCTCACAGCCAAGGGTGTGCCGAAATGGCACAATGATGACAGAGGATTGTGCATTCATCCCCGTCGCCGTGTGGAAGCCAACACCATGCTTTCCCAGGAAATGGAGCTGCAGTGGGAGCAGCCTGAAGAGCCCAGGGCAGAAGCAGCTGCACAGAGGGATGCAAGTACAGACACTGCACGACTCTCCAGTGCTGAACAGGCAGCGACTCGTTCAGAGCATGCGAAGTCAAGCAGAGCAGCAGGTAAGGACCGTAAGTTTTGGGGCTGAGGGGAGGGACAGGAAGTTAGCACTGCCCATATTGAGGAAAAATCGACCAAGCTACGTCAGTCTTCGTGCGCAGGAGCCTCCTGAAGCGTGGCCGTGTAGTGCACTCTCCACGTGCCCAGTCCTCCCTTTGCACTAAAAGCACTTTAACGTGCAAGGCTGATCAGAGGCACCCACTCAAGCACGTCTGCTACACTTACAAAACTCAAAAAAAATTTTTCAACAGTGCCACATCCCTCAAAGAATCAAGTTAAGGGGAATGGTAGGTGGTCCACTAATGCTGTATTTGAAAAGCAGCCCTAAGCCCATCCTCAAGTCTCTTTGCAGGATCGCTCCCTGGGGCCACACGCACCGATTAAGGGAGGCAAGTTAATCCACGGAGGCTCAAGGGGATGGAGGGAGGGGACGATGGGGGGGTTGTGAGTGGAAATCACGCCGGCTGGACTCAACCCCAGGGTCGTGCCCCGATACCACCACGGCCGGGGGGCTCGGTGGAGCACGCGGACTTTGTCCATTTGGCGCCGCCTGCTCCGCCGCGTTCCCCCGGGGGTTTGCGGGACCAGCCCCGCCCGCAACCCCCCTCCCTTCAATCCCCCTCCAGTCAATCCCCTTTCCTCCTGCACCCCCAGCTGCCGCACCCATCCCATCCCGTCCCGTCCCGCCGCAGCGATGGCACCTACCGAGCGTCCTGACCCAAGCCCGGCTGCGGCGGCGGAGCGGGGGAGGCGGCGGCCGCCGCCTTAAATAAGGGCCGGGCGGCTCTGACGTGCGGCGGGCGGGCTGCGGCGGTGGGGACGTGCCCGCAGACACGTCGGGGTGGGGAGAGAGACACAGGGAGGGAGAGAGGGAGGGAGGGGGAAGGAGCAGCGGGAAGGAGATGGGGCAGAGAAGCCCGCGGGAGGGCGAAGGGAGGGAGGCGGGCGGCCGGCGCCGTAGGGAGCTGAGGCGGGGCAGAGCAGCTGAGCTATGCGCGCCCTCGGGGCTCGTCTGAGGGCTCTCTCTCGTCGGGGGAGGTATCTCTCTGTTATTAGCCGGGATGAGTGAAAGCGAACTCGCCGGCTCTGGAGAGTTTGTGAGGCATTGAAGGCGTCCCTGCCCTCGTTTCCCGCCCGGGCAGTGCCAGCCATCCCTGTGCTGCTCCTCAGGGGTTTATGGCCGTAGTTCCGGATGGGGCCTCTTGTCGGGTGGCTGGAAACCAGCTTCTAATTTCCATCTAAGTCAACAGATGTTTGTGATTTTTTTTTTGTTTACTTCCCCTATCCGGGTATTTACACATCCAATTCCCACTCGTTTGTTGTGTTAGGTTATATAAGCCGAACCTTTTCAGCCCTGCATGCTCATACAAGTGGTTCCCTGGTCATTGGGATGTATGTTCTGCGGGACTTACCAGTTTAAATGCTTTAAAAATGCTTTTTCTCCTGAGAGGGGCTGCCGCATGGCGTGTCAGACAGCGACGCCTCAAACACAACAGTGTTTGTCACACAGTGATGTTTTCCTGAAGTTAGTGGAAATTCTGTGTCTGGACACACACTGGTCGGTTTCAGTCACACCATGCTGGCAGTTTCCTGTCACCCTGCGGTTGGTTAGTAGAGCCAAATCCTTCTCCCATTTACTTATTTCTTGCTCGGACTCGCTACAAAAAAGCAAACCCAAATTTTTAAAAATTTATTTCCTGAATGCCTGAAGTTTCAATTTTATACTGTACTATTCTGTGGGTCATCCTACAAAACGGGCTTTTAGTAAATCCACTCTACCTTTTATCCCTTTATTTTTCATTGAATATGACGTTTTTAGTTAGATTCTCCTTTGCAAGATTTTCTGACTGCACAGACATCAAAATCACAGGCCCAAACTGCTTCCACAATGGCTTACTTCTTAGAACTAGCTGTTCTCTGGTCCTGTGGTAATGCCTTCAAGTAGGCAAATTTGCTTAAAATCTTTTGGATTTGTGCATGTCGGGGTTCTTGGAAGTGAGAATGCCTGGCTCCTCCAGCTGGAAAAAGCAGACTTGGTGAGTTTTGCTTGCCATCTGTGAGTTGTGTTCATTTATTATGTCACCCATTTCTGCTTTCTCCCTCTTCTCTTAGGCACCCTGTCTTTACCCCATGATTATCATGTTCATCCTTACTGAAAATCAGCTAAGTATTAATTTAATCTTGTATGAGTAGCTGTGTTACCTTTATTTTCTCATTCTTGTTTTTACAGTAATCATTTTTTTTTCTTCCTTTTTAAAATTTATTGTAGTTGTGGCACCTTTACAATCTTTGACTTAGTTTCCTTTTGGGATTCCGACTCACTGATTTTTGGCCATATCTGTCCTCAGTTCCTAGGATGTACTTGAGTTCCTTTTGAGGTACTTATCTTACTGTGGCATGCCTGGTCATACACCATCCCAGTGACAATTCCCTTCTGCTGCAGTGGTCTGACAGCAATGATAACCCAAAGCCTCATCATCTATTTGACAGCCATGGGGAAAAGTAAAAGAAACAAAAAATACTGGAGAGAAGACATCTAAAAAGGCTTGAAACATAGAGTTTGCGTAGATTTGCAAGAAACGGGACAGAAAAATACAAAATTCTGCTTATTATAAAGACCAGCACTTCCAGCAAAGGAGGCTGAATATACCAGGCCATTGGTTGCACCAGATGTGCTTTGTTCCTTGCTGGTGCTGGAGGAAGGAGCCATGCCTGTGGGATGTGCCATGTCAGAGAGGACTGGTCACTAAGGAAGGGAAGTGTGAGTAGATGCTGAGCTTGCCTAAAGCCTCAGGAATGCAGGATGAAAAGGAAACATAGTTCTGTCGTTCTGCATTATTCTGGGTTCACTGAGCGTCTTGTTCTGTCAGAACCCTCAAGGATGGATTAGAAAGTTTAGTTCTGCATCCCAGGAATCTGTATTTACAGTGGCTCTGTATGAATGGGACTGAACATCTCATCCAGGTCTGAGTTACAGACATCTGGCGGGACAGAAAATGAACATTTGACAGGAATTAAGACCAATAAGAAATATTTTTGCCTATGAAAACTTTTACTTCTAAAGAGTTTAAATGCAAGATAGGAAGCTTCTATGACAATACTGGCTGAATAGAATCATAAGCATTTTAAAATGGGTAACTAATGTAAAGCAAGTGGTATTTTACTACTCACAGTGATACCAAAGCTCCTAAGAGAAGACTATTGGTATTGTAAGATTCTTCTTAGCCTGTGGCTCAGACAAAATAAACTTGGACATGGTTTTCAGGGTGTAAATTCCAGTAACATCTTCGCTTTCCTTCACTTGTGTTTGTGTTGCTTGTTACTGAGAACAGAACCAAGGAGTTGTTGTTATCTGTAAGGCATCAGGTTGTCCTTATCTCTCTGGTGCCCATTCAGGTACCAGGGGTTCTATTTTTAGCAGAGCATGCCAAAGAAAACCAGCTGGGATGTTTCAAGACCATCCTGGTCCCAGTGTGTCCTCAGTGATGATGATATGCAGATTAGAACCCTTTTTTTAATTAAAAATTAGAGTCAGCTTTTAATACGCCAGTGCTAATTTACCTGTTAATTTATCTCAGTTACAGAACTGAGAAGGCAGCTGCGATGGCCAAATTTTTCCTTTTATGTGGCCTTTGTGATCTTATTATCAGCAGTAGATGCTCAGGAGGAAAGCAGTCATCTGGCATGATTGACATTGATTTTCTGCCTCAGAGAGCTTCAATGAGAAAAGGCTCAGAACAACACAAACAGAACGGGGTGAGCAAATTACAGACATTTTTCTTGCACTTGGAAGATGGAGGCTGGCTCTGTTTTGATTTCCTGTAAGTGATTGATTGTAGGGTTGGGTTGACTTTTCTCACATGTGTAAATAAAGAGTTTTATTCTTCCTGTTCTTTCTCCACTTCTGCCTTTTACTGTGGTAGCAGGAGGTGGTGTTGATAGAGTGATGGGAATGCCAGAAACGTGACAATGTCTCTCCAGGGAAGCTTGACCCTTCCTCAGCCTGCTTGCCCTCCTTTTCATCTTAGTTTTCACAGATTACACATGAATAATAAAGCAACAGAAGTCGCTGAATGTAGAAACATTTATGTTTTTATTCTAGGAGTTAGAAGCAGAGCCTTTCCACTGGCCTCAGGTGGCATTTGATCAGGATCTGATCTGATAACAGATGGAAACAAATGCCACATTCTTATTAAACAACATGTTTGCCTTTCAACTACGAGATACCATTAGACCATTGTCCCAAAAATAAAGTCCAGAGACAGCTATACAAGGTGAGTTCAATGTGTACATTTTGCTATCTTCAGTAAAATACGAAATGTTAGTAAATTTCTCTCTATTTTGCTAGTATACAAGAGGTTTCACATGGTGACATTTCATTTCTATTCTCTCCGTTTGCTCAGGTCCTGGCTCATGACAGACTGAGTCAAATCTGATAGTGCTGCAGGGGTGAATAAGGACACCAAACCAGGACCTGCAGGTTTGCTGTGTGACCTACAGCTCAGCTGGGAGGTTATCAGTAACCCAAAGCTACTGGGGATGCTGACCAGCCCTGGAAAGGTCAGTGTTATTTCTCCACTTTACCTGAGACTTGAGGCTTAATTTGCCCTTAAAAATCCTGGGGGCTATTCCATGCATGATCAATCCTGCCTTTGCTCTGACATCATCAGGGGCTTTGCTTTCCCCATGGTGTCAGTGTGTGAGGGAAGGACCTGGCATACACATAGGTACATCATGTTCCAGTCCTGCCTTTCCCTTTGATTTATTCTGAGACCTGCTTTAATGGCTTCATTTCTCCTTTGTAAAATGTGAAGGTGTTTTTATCTACCAACCCGATGGTGGTACTGCAGAGATTTTTTAAATTATGAAATATTTGAGCTTCATAGAGCAGCATGAAATTGATGGATGGTATTTGCCTGAACCAGAGAGGTCCAGACTCCAAAGTGGAACTTGATACCAAAAGTTCATAGAGCCAGAATTCTTGCATTACTCTTTTGAAATACTTACCAGGGTAAAATACAGGGAGTTGGTTCATACTCCATAAAAATCCATATTTTGTGTTCCTCCAAGCCATTTGAACTGATCTCCTAAGAAAACTAAAAGCTGAAAGATGAGTTTCATCCTGGCTTGCACTGACAAGTATGTCTGCACAAAACTGATTAGCCATGAGCCATACACTTCTGGGTCCCTCTCCTTGGCTGCTTCCACGCACATCTAAGGATGCTGGTGTTACAGAGATCCCCGGCTTTTGCTGCCTCACGCCCTCGTTTTCTTTGCGCTGTCATTGTGGGGAAGGGGAGGGGCTAGCTGATGCAATTCTGGTTTCCTGGTGTTTATGGGTCTGTGTCTTTACAACCTATTTTTAAAGGTGCAGGAGGAGAATAAATACGGAGAGCTGTGTAAATAACAGTCAATTTCTGGAACACCCAGACTTCCACGATGCTTTTTTGGTCAGTTGTCTGGTTTTGATTACAAACTGCTTTCTAGCTGACATCTTTCAATACCCACAACTTCCAAGTTACACCAGTTTTTCTTTTCCCCTTAAGAAGTTGGTTATGTTTGCAAGTACAGCTGCAGTGGATCATGCATTCAATATAAAGCTAGATAAAACTAGATTTTTTTGCAATAGCTTCCTAAATCAACAGTCTGGGTAGCTGGACTACGTAGAACACGTGATTTTGTCTTGTTTCTCTAAGGAAATGAATTTATTCATGAAAGCCTGAGTCATCGTGCAGGGTTCCAAGCCAAACCCATTCCCTTGATGCAACTCTGGAATCTTACTCATTTACTTAGAAACTTCAGGAAATGGGTTGCTCTGGTAAATGAGATGCACTTAACTACACAATGCTGCCTCCCTTTTGGACCAAGACACTTTTCTAGCATTTCAGACCTTATATATCTGGCTGATGCACTCTGTGATAACAGATGATGCATTCTCTCCCAGCCAAAAATTTGTGTCCAGACTTTGGTTTCCGTGAATCAGAACTCCAAGTTGCATTGCTGGAAAGTCAGCATCCTACGAGGAAGAAGTTGCTGGGCCATACCAACCACTGCAGAAAGCTGAGAGCACTTCTCAGCATTACAGACACAGACTTGGTGGAGGAAGAACCTACAGATGGCTATATAATGATTGTCTCTTCCTTGGAGGAGGAAGATGAAGTTTAACTTGCAGTTCAACGAATGCAGCAATAGACTGGAGATAGGCAACCAGGTGTTCTCATTTCAGTTCCCACATTTGGGCCACCCCTGAGACTCCTTAAAGAGCTGCAGCTGGGCTGGCTGAGCCTAAGGGTAGCAGGCCTGAGGGATAATTTTGGCTTGTGTTGCAGACCTCAATCTTCTGCTCTTCTCAGAGGGGAACAATAACTTCGCATTTTCTGCACAAGGTATTCTTTTAAATATTTGAGGTGGTGGTGGTGGGTGTTGGCAGCTCTGCAGGTGGATACAGAGTCCTTGGCAAGAGATGTGACTGTGACTGAGAGATTACCAGGCAGAGTTTTAAATGCCATTTGTATCCTGTGTACTGCCAGCAGAGCCCTGTTGTCATATGTACATTCAAAGTGTGGCTTCTCAGGAAGAGAAGAGTGATTTCTTACCCTTGCCAGGAAAGAGCTGCTTTGTAGTCCTAATTTCCTTCCACACCTTTTTAATTTTAAGTTCCTGTGTTTCTTAATTGGAACATGGCATGTTGCACCAGGATTCAGGATCAAAGGTCTGTACTTTGGCAGTGATTCCAAAGAAAAATGAAGATGTGGGGAGAGAGAGATGTTGCCTCAAGTGCTATCAGGCAGTAAACTTTTGACCCAGCTTTGTTATGCAGCTGTAGTGAAATCATTAATACACCTCAGGCAGGCACCTAGTTGAGCATCTCTGTTGGGAGCACAGCTTTGCAGCACAGGCATTGTAAAGGCACACAGCAGAAAGAGCTCATCAGCTAAAGAGGCAGAATGAACCAGGGGAGTGAAACTGGAAGCAGAGCAAAGCAGAGTAATTGCCAAATATGGTTCTTGGCTTGGCATGCTCAGTTTTCCAAGAACAGTATACAAATACCCGCCCTTATCGCCATCAACTAATTCAGGGGGTTTTATTTATACTCAAGTTTTAAATAAAAAATGAAAGGTTGCTGCTTGCCTATGGACTGCCAATGAATCATTTTCACAGTGCTATGCTAAGTGTGGCATTTCTGACTTGTGTTCCCTTTGTTCCTGTATTTGGATGAAATTGCACAAATGTTTAGCAAACATTTGCAGGGCAGGGCCTCATTGTTTCGCAAACTGTGGAGAGTCTTGTTTAAGGAGGAGAATATTACCAAAGGGAGGAAGCATAACTTTTAGCTCCTGTGGGGGAAATCCTGATACTTACAGAGCCTCCTGTTTCTCCAAGTTGGGCCCTCTAAAGAGAGGAGCAGCATGCCTGTGTCCTGGGTGCTAAATGCAAAGTACAAGCATTTCTCACTGGCCACTTCCACCCTGTGCTGTTTTTCTCATAGCTCTATGCAAAATCAGTGGTACCCCTAAACCTTATGCAGCTCTGGCCTGAAGAGGCAATATCTCAGTTCAAGAACCCTGTAAAAGATGCTGTGTGATGAAAATGTGAGATGCTGGGAGATAGTATCATGTGTTCTCTGTGTGTGTGTGTGCACATGTGCCCAGAGCTGGATTTCTGGAGGCTGGGTCTCCTGAACAGTTCACTCCCCATATATTCTCCACATCATTTTTGCTAGCTGTACAGCATTTCTGCTTTATCCATCCTATGGGCTGTGTGTTTGTGTGATATTTAATGCTGTGATGTCAGAAGGGAAAAGGTATCTGCATGTTTTATCTTTTGCTCACTGTGTGAGGGCAAACAGTGTCTGGAGTGGCAAGAGGGCTGTGCAGTCCCCTGGGTCAGCATTAGCTCCCTGCCATGTGAGGACCTTTGGGGAAGCTGCTGAGGCCGTGGGGCTCACTCTGTTCTTGACCTCTGGACTGAAATGTTTGCAGTCTGGGCAGTGCCAGTTTGGAAGAATGTCAGCATTAGAATTTGAGAGACACAGGACGGACCGGAGCCTGGGTTTCTCACTGCTGGGATGTGATGTGGTTTATTCATGGACTCTGACAGATGGAGCTAGGACTGTTGCCTTCTTTATGGAGTATCATTCTGTGTGTGTGTTTGGCTGCTCACCCAGTGCTCCTTGGTTTTGAATCTCATAAACTCTTTGGGGGTGTGTATTTTGAAAAGGAATCTGTTTCGCTCTGAAACTTTTGGAGCTTCTTCTTCTCCAGTTTGGATTTGAAAAGTGAAGTCAGTTAAAGGCTGTGGGTACTCAATAACATTTGGAAAATTCTGGATTAAGGATATGTCTTTAGTATTCGGTTTGTATGTTTTGGTATAATGTTGAGCATGCATTCCTTGGGTAATCATCTCAGGCTTGCAGCCCCTTTTAAAATGTACTCCCTTACAAACAATATCTGGAGATTTGGAGCCTAGTGTGTTAGGTTATGGGGAGAATTAATATTTTTTTTTAAATAATCTCTGCAATGTTTCATATCTCCTAGGCAAAAGTTACTGAGGGGCAGTTAGTTCAGTGCATGACCCCTGTAAGAGCTCTTAGGCATATAAGAGCAGCCAAAAATAGCTCCTTGGAAGGTCAGGGAAGGCATCCTTTCTGTGTGTGGGTAGCTTTACATTTCCATCCTGAAACATCTATATGCCTCGAGGTAAGCAAGAAAGAAGGGATAGAAAGAAAATAGAACACCAGAATAGGCTTGGAGGGCAGCCAGAGCCTGTGTAATATGTTCCTATGTTCATGGGGCACTGCCAGCCTTGGAGGCTGTTTTGTACATGAAATGGGGAAAGCCTGCACTAACTTCTAAACCACATTTCAGAGACAGAGTGGCCAAATAAAGGTTGGATTCAGAGTCTTCAATGGGTGAACAACAGCAAGAGGGATCCTTATGTTTTAAAATGGAGCCATAGGCTCACATCCAAGCTTCTGACTGACCCTGGAGCTGGAAGAAATTTCAGCTTGTTAGACTGAATGTTCTCTTGGGTCTGATGTCTGCATGCTGAGGCAGAGTTTGTGAGAAGCTTTTATAGCAAATCCCAGAGTCACCGCAGAACACTTTAATTATTGAGTAGGCAAGGGCTAATGTGAGAGGGAAAGGTTCTGTGATTCTCTGCATATTAATCTCCTCCCCCGCCCCTTCCTGCCCAAATCCTCTTGGTTAATCAGGTTATGTTTGCCCTATTTCTCTTGGGCAGCATGCAGAATGCTGTGTTGCTACAAATGGAGGAAGGGAAGGAGGAGAGCATGCAGGAAGCAAGAGTGGGTAGAGAATGCCTCAGAAATGAAAGCCTCACTCTGGCAGGGTTCCCAAGATGCCAGCAGGATGCCTTCAGGCCGTGGCATCACAGGTCTGTGACCTGTCACACTTGCTGACATGCATGGTCTCACATCCCAGGCTGGGTGCCAAAGGACAGTGAAGGGGAACCTGTCTGGCTTCGCTCAACCTGGAGGTGCTGGTGGTCTCTGTGGCCCTTCCCAAGCACCCACCCACAGCCCATCTCAGCTGATGTCCCTGGGAGAGGGGGTAGCTGATGTCCCTGCTGAGCTTGGGCTGCCTGCCATTAGCCTGAAGCACAGGGGTTAATCCTGGGGAGGCGGTGTGTGTGCGGTGTGTGCTGCATGCTTCTGTTCCCTCACAAAGACTTTAATTCTTGCTGCACTTATCCCCTCGGGCGTGTGGCTGCAAGCCACAAAGAAATAGCACAGGTGGACCCACCAAAGTAAAATGCAGCTATGAGAAACAGGGAGCCAGCACAGACACAGAGAGCATCGCTGACCTCTCTCCCGGTAAATCTAAATTTCCTCTGAGTCTGGGAGTCCTGGAGTTTAGCTGTGAGTGTGCTGTGATTAGGGTGGTTCTTCATATGGATTCGTGCCTCAGAAATGCTCTTATCTGTTCTCCTGACTGGGAGGCTGTTGTCCAAAGCTCTTCTGTGCCCAGCGTCTAAACCCAAAGCTTGCGGCTGAAATTGTTCCAAAAATGTGCGGAATTGCTTATTCCGAAGTCTGGGTCTGATCAGCCTTAGGAGAACCGGTTAAATCTTGACAGGAGAATTAAGTGCAGTGACTCGAGTGATTTTTGGGACTGCAGCAGATAATTCAGAAGGATGTAGACCTGCAGGTCAGTGTGTACATTCTGTGTCTCGAGGTGAGTTTATCCAAAAGCTCAAACCCAAACCTTTCTTGACCAAATGACAAAGCTTCAGGAAGTTTATCTGTAACCCTCTGATCTTAGCTCAGGGTCAACTGAATGTCAGACATGCTTGCATTTCACTTGTGCCAGGAAGTGCCAGGCCACACAAACATTGCCTAATTCAGTTTTGATAAGAAAACGTGTGCTAATGTCTTTACAAACAGTTGGATGGGTTAGGGTATGGGTGTTAACGTCTTTGAAATGGGTTTTAATGTCTCTGCCGATTTGAAACCTTTGTTACAGAACCGAGACAGTTACACTCCTGAAATAGACAAATGGGTCCGCACAAGCCTGAGTTTCTGAACTTTGAGGGAAAATGACAGGTTCGAGGGGGATATGTGGGAGGTGGTTCGGGAAGGCTGTACCTTCCTGGTACCTAAGCCAATGGAAAGAGGAAGAGGGCAACATGCGGCCGGGAGTTTAGGATAAAAGGAGGTTGTTCTCCAAAACCTGGAGAGAGAAACCCCGTGGGAATATGCCCCAGTGGACACTCTATCCTTTTATTAGGATGAAGTTGCAGGACTCCTCTATCTTCTCTATGGATAGTGACTTTTCACAGACTTATTTTTCTGCAGTTTTGTGTGCTGGCTTCTTTGCTTGGATTATGGTGCATTGTTTCTTTGAGATACATGGATTATTAGAAGGGGTTTTTAGCACCCCTCTTTGTTCACAGCACGTATCAGAAACACTTCTGTAGCTCAAAACCAGGTGACTGCTCTAAGGCATTCTTCCAAAACCATAAACAAGTGCTGGCAAGTGCTCACCTGAGCCAGTAAATCCTGGAGCTGTACCATGTTCACATGATCTCACATGTTCCCCAGCGCCAACTGGGTGGCCACAGATTCTGCAAAGAGTGAAGACAGGCAGGACATGAACCTCCCAAAACCATTCCTGGGCAGCAGAGAGCTGCGGTGGAAGGAAGACACAGCACCTGAGCTGTGGCAGACAGGCAGGTGCCTTCAGGCCGTGCTGGAAGCTGTGCCCAGGACTTGGGGATGCCGCAGGACCAGCCAGCAGCTCTGGTGGCTTTGCCGTGCTTGGGCATCCTCTGTGCAGTCCTTTTCCCAGCTCTGTGGGGGCCACAGCGCTGCAGGTTGGTTTCACTGCCGCAGCCGCCGGCATCCCCGGCCCGCAGCAGCGCGGGGAAAGCGCTGATCCGCCCGGAGCGGCTTTGGGTGCCACGGGCAGCAGCCTGCCTGGGCAGCAGCCTGCCTGGGCAGCCCTGCGTGGGAGGGCTGCTGGAGCCGATGGATGGCATTCCCAGGGCTGCGGGGCTGGCTCCTGGGGAGCCGCGGGTTGCGGGCGGGCAGGAGGAGGATGGGCGCCGGCTCACCCGAAGGCGCAGGAGGCTGTGTCCGGCTTGAGGGCTGAGCAGCATGATTCAGAGAGCGCACCTCATAAATTGTTTTCAGGTTGACGGGAGGCTTTTTCTACTCCTCTTTGACACTGTCAGGTAAAAAGCTGCCAGCTGCTCAAATACACACCTAAGTCTCCTTTTCTCCCCTGCCCTCCCCCACTAGGCTCTCCAGCATTACGTGACTTCCTTAAAAAAATCAGAGTTTACCATCTGGTGTCTTTCTGATTCCCTTTCTGTCTTCTAAAACCTGAATTTCTGCTTCCAAGATTCTTTTTTACAAGTGAGGAACTGTGTGTTTGTTAACCAAGTCCCAGCACTCCAGAAAGCAGAGCTGCAAAGGAGAGCTGCAGCAGTGGCACAGCCCTGGTAGCACTGAAAGGAAGCTGAGAGGAAAAAATCTGCACTGAGAGGGTGAGCCAGGAGGCAGGGCTGAAACAGTGGCCCCGTTGTTTGGCTCCTGCTGGAGCCCATGGATGTGGCTGCATGTCCCAGGGAGCTGTGTGTCACAAAGAAATAGTTTGTGGTGTGCACAGCAATCAAATCACAAGGAAATTGTGCGATAGAGGAGTGCAGGTAGCAGAGGTTGTGAAATAGGTCTTAAATTAGAAAAATCAACGCTCTAAAGTTCAAACTCTGCTCGTATGATCTGGTTTTAGGTGAGATATAAATAGGAACTTTAGAGATGAAGAAATCATTATCTTGCTGATAATAATTCTGATAGGGGCTGTGGCTATAGTCACTTCTGCTCTCAAACAGTGACATTTTTAACCAGTTTGACGTTTTGAAATTCTAGGTATCTAATGCATTGAAGATCTGATTTTTGAAGAAAATACTGGTGCAAACCATCCAATAAAGTCAGGGCACTAAAACATATATATAAAAATCTTTAGGATCATTGATACAATAGCACAAGATGAATTTGATCCACAGAGTTCTTCACAAGATCCATAGGGCTGGAGCTCCTTGGCTAATAAAAATAGAATGATTTTAATCTAAAATTTCTCATCAATTCTATGCTGTTCTGCTGAACACATGACCTGGAATTTGGAGAGTGTGGAATAAAATGTTAGGATTTTAAAATTTAACATATGTTATCTTGTCAGTTCTCATGTGCAGTTTCATGTATCCTGCAGAGATCAGGTATTTGAAAGTTGGATACTTCTGTCTGAACAGTACTTCCTTTAAATGCAGCCTTTTTAAGCCTTGGCACAGTTTCTCTGAAGTTTATTGTCCCCAGATTGACTTAATCTGTCTGGAAACCTCAAGCAGAGTGATAAGCTCTTTATTTCATATGAAATCTTGGATGTGGGTGTGTGATGAAGTTGGTAGATGCTTAATATTGGCCAGTATATTAAATAGTTTGTTGCATTTCTAGTACTTATAATGCAAGTAGCTTGCCTGTGATAAAGCAGATTGGAGAAACTCCTAAGGTGTCAAGTGGAAACAAGTTTCTTTTCCTGGGATTGCTGTCCTTTTGAGGCGGGATATAACATCTAGTTTCTCTGAAATGAGTATAATCACTGCTATCTCCTTCTGACAAAGAAATACAAAAAAACCAAAGCCTGTTTCCCAGAAAGTGTTGAAAACCTGCCCAAGTTACCTGAAAATGCATGTAATCTCAACCTTGTAACTGGGCTAAAGATGTCATTAAAGGCCTGCTGTAAAAATGGTTGCGCAAGGCCTTTAATATGAAAATTAGTTTGAACTTTGTGCTGGTCCCATTTCCTGACTTGATGGAACTTGCTATTATTACATGCAAGTAATGGGGAGGAAAAAAAACTAACTTACTTACCAGAAGTAAGGTCAACCATTGGACTCTGGACTGCTTGATGTAGTGCTTCCAAAGAAATAATACTTTCAAGAAAAAATACTTCACAATTAAAGATTTGCCTTTGCAATTCTTCTGTAAACTGTATGCACCTAAAAAGAGGCTGAGATGCTTTTCGTTCATGTAGCTGTGGCAGTTCCACCAGGGCTCTTTCCATGGCCAACCAAGAGAAGTCATTGCATGGATTCATCCTTGGGAAGAGCTGAAATTGGTTTCTCTTCTCCTTAGATGGGTTTTCAGCCACTGTCTGTTTGGAATCCCTTGGAGATGTGTGTGTGGATCCTTGCAAATAGAAGACAAGCTTGTTTGACTTGAGAATTTTTACATACCTCTTGCAATTAACCTGTGGAACCTCAGCAGCTACAAACAGGACTCTGATGCAATCCATGGTTTTATCTTCTCTGAGAATAAGGAGAGCCCAGCTTTGAGGAGCTGGAGTTAACCCTTACTAGCATCCTTTCTACTTCACATCTGCTCAGTCTGCTTCTAGGTGTCCTTATATATGGTATTGGAAGTCAGGAGCAATTTAAACAAAATAGCCAATTCCTCTGGGACATCTTGCTGAAAAACAAACCTCTGTGACCTAGATCCAGTGAAGTTTTGAATTATTTAGATGACATCTTGCAGATGATGCAGGAAACTTGAGTTTGGGAGAATGTTCTTTTAGCTTGAATAAGGTAATGTTTTTTTCTTTAGAAAGTTCAATGCTGACTAGGGTCAGCTGAAGGGCTTTCTTTGACCACTGCTACTGACTTTTTGATTACATAAATGTTCTTAACAGCTGATGGGAACCTTTGGACATGAGAGATCCATGTTGTCCCTGATCAGTTTTTTTTTTTCCCCTCATGGTGTTTTTTGGCAGACTCAGATTCCAAAACAGCTGTACAGGTTAATGTGCAGCTGCCAAGGTTTGGGCCCTGTGCTGCCTTCCAAGCAGTGTCAGCAGGCATGGACCCAGGGTCGGATTTTTAAAGTTCCAGTAAAGATTTTAATCCTGATGCATCTGGTGGGAGTTAGATGCACCAATACTTGCTTATAAATTGTACCAAGTAGGTGGGGAAGCTGCAGACAGGGCTTGGGGCTCTGGCTCATGGCGCTGCTCTCTGGAGATGCCATATGGCTCACGCTGCACCAGGATCTGTGGTGCTCCTGCAAGGCACACACTGCTGCAGCAGGGCAGTTCACCCAGCCCTTTAAAAGTGACAGAGCTATCAGCGTGTCAGTCAGCTGAAAGTGAGTAACATGAACTATTTATCTGGTTTATTAGTGTGAGTTAGTGCAGCTAGTCCAGTGCTTCCTGGTGCAGCTGTAGGGAAAAGTTTGGGCAGGAACTTGCCCTGCTGCTGCTGGGAAGAGAAAACAGAAATGTGATAGGGCTATGAAGCCTTGGAGTTTGGAGCCTGGCTTTTGAGATTAACTTTTACGTGAAACAAAGGCATTTCTTGGTCTAGCAGTAGTGCCTTGGCAGTGAGATTTGCATGGAACTGTGAGCAGCTGTGTCTGCATTAACAACCTGTGTGCCATAAAGGGGGCTGGATATTGAGCAAACAGCTGATAGTAAGGACCTGACATCCTCTTTGTATGTGTGCTGGAGGTTTTATTTCTGGCAAACTCCAGTCTGCTCCTGTGGACTGACACCCACTGGTGACTGGAGTTCACCTCTGGTTTAGTTTCCGACCAGGGAAATGTTTGCGTGCTCTCAGACTGCCTCGTCATCCGAACCAAAGCTCAGTAACCACGACCACTCGGGAGATTTTGCTGTAAGAGTTCATCTGTGATGTGGATAAAATGCAATGTAGGCAAACACCCGGTGCCCAGGAGCTCTGAGCTGTGTTGTGTAACAGAGCAGTGTGTGCTGTAGGGGTGTCTAATTATAGCATCCGATTCTGATTGTGGAGAGCTCGATATTTATCACTGAAAAAGGGTGTGTGGATGATCTTTGGGGGACAGTAATACTGAAATGAAGAAACAGCAGCGCAAGTGCCGGAGCAGGAGGGGTGCCTCCCTGGCAGGCTGGCTGTAGCCTGGCAGCCGTGTGGCTCCCGCTGGCACCGGGCATCGCCGGCTGCGCAGGAAATGGAGCTGTGTTGCATAAAGGGGAGGCGACGGCTGTGAGTCAGGGCTGCGAGGGAGAGGCGTTCTTGCGGGCAACGAAATGTCAGCATTCGAACGGACGGGTTCTGGGCAGGGCTTTGCTGTGCCCTGTAGGATTAAATGGGAGTCGGACTAGGGCAGAAACAAAGCTGCTTTCTGCTCGTCTTTCTGAGCTTTTTCTCCCTCGTGTCTGTGGGTTTTCCTGTGGTAGGAAAAGCACTGGGTCGTTCTAAACATGAATCGTGATACTCCTCCTTTCCCAGGAGATGCAGTTTAACCTGGACCGAACCAAGCTGGCAGGAAATCAGCCACTGGATTGTGAAGTGCAGCTTCTCTATCTGATACTTCTTTCAGCAGAGGATCTCCTGGGCACTGACACATTGAACCCTTCTGCGAACAAAACTCTCTTTGAGCAAAAGGACGAGGTGTAGCCCTCACACCTGCTGGCAGGGACCTGGTTTGGCTGCCTGATGCCAGCTGTGTCTGGAGGAGAGCACCAAGCCACCCTTTAGGGAGCCAAGTCCAAAGTGATAAGCGGCTGCAGAAGGTGCTGTTGTGTGTCTCAGTGCTCCCCCTAGGAGCGGGGGCTGTGTCTGTGAGTGTCTCTGACAGCTCCGGCTGCACCCAGGCAGGGGCTGTGTGCCAGCTCAGCCTTGCTCACCCTTCCCTGCTGTCTCCCTGGGAATCCACTATTTCTGAATGCAGGGCAGAGCTCCATAGGCCTGTGGCATTCTCTGCATGGGTACAGCCAATAGCTGCAGGGCAGAGGGGCCTGATTTGCACTAGGATGCTGTGATGTGGTGTAGCTTCCCCAGAAGCAGCTATCCACATCCAGAGATTTTTTCTGGCTGGTCTCCAAGTGTGCTGAAAGAGTTATTGACCCCCATGGAGACTGGGCTGTGCCTTCAGGGCGCCTCTGCTTCCACCTCAGGCGGCAGGGAAACTCGCTCTTTCTTCTGTGTCTCCACATACAGAGTCTGTGTGTTGGCAGTGCTTTGTCCCAGCTCTCATCCAGCCTGGGCACGACAGGGAGCTCTCAAGGAGGGGCTCAGTGCATGTCTGTGGCCTCCGAAACCAGGCTGCCTGCACTAAACAGGGGTGGGGGGTTAGGGATCAAGGCCGGGCTCTGCCAGCCACGCTGCCAGGGCACCTGTCCAGTGTCATGGTTCTTCCAGGGCTGGTATCCCTGAGGCCTTGTTCCCATCCCAGCCCCACAAAAAGCAGTTGCTGCTGCAGGACCAGGGTGAGGGAGGAGGGGAGCAAAGGGTACACAAAGCAGCCATTTCCCTGAGAGTGAGAACAAGATGTCCCTACCCTAGGTGTCTGATACTTACCTGAGCAGGGGCTGGCAATGGCTAGTGCTGCTGAATTTGGGGCTGGTAAGAGAATGGACGCTGCTTGTTTTGGGGGTTGGCTTGTTTTCTGCCCCTCATGTGCTTTGGTATGAAAGTGTGTGGCACAGAGTCAGCTTGTCAGTGGTATGGCTGGGGAATGAGGTTCAAAGCTGCTCTCATCAGTCTCGTCTCATGAGAGAGAGACCAGCACCAATGAGACTGCTGGCAATCTGCTTTCCAGATGGGAATGCCTGGGCCTGGCTGAGATCTGGGATCATCCCCTTTTCTAGAACTAAAAGGCTTGTCAGTCTCATGATGTGAAGTCTAGAAATTGTGGCATGAAGGGCTTCCTGGGAGGGAGTAGCATGAGGAGAGATTTCCTGCCTCCCTGGGGAAAAATGCATCTTAAATCCCTGGTGAGAGATCCTGAATACTTTAGCTGAATAGGACATCATTTAAGGACTGGATCACAGCTCTGACACTGGTTCTGGTTTACCACAGTGGACTGTTGATGCTTGCTCAGCGTAAAGTAGTGGTTATCACCTGATAATGGTAATCACAAAATCGAATTGTAACCCCTGTGTTTGTCTTTGGACTGTTGTATGTCTTTGCTTTTGTTAAGGCAAGGTGAGGAGCTGTGCCCAAGGGAGTAGCAAGCCATGGAGAAAGCCTGTTCCATTGCTGCAGCACCTAGGATCCTTGTCCAAGACTGAGGTCCCTAAAGAAACATTCCACTGCCTGCTGTAAAACAGCACAAGCCAGTTTGGCAGCTTTACCTGAAGGGTTAGGAAGGCAGAAAGGCCTTGAGGAAGGCAGAAAGACCGTGAAGGTGCAATTTCCTGAGCTTGGCAGGGCCACAGGGCAAAGGGAAACATTCTGGTTTTGGTGACGTAACGTCTCCATAAAGAGAGACGTCTCCCCCGGGTCCTGTGCCCCGCTGCTGTGAAGCATTTTGAACAGTGTGTTCATGTGGCCTGGTTTTGCAGAACGGGGTGGTTGGTGCTTACCAGCAGAGATACCTGCTGCCTGCTTCTGGCCCAGCAATCTTTGTCCTGCTGAGTCACACCTGGCAGAGCCATCGGGCTGATGCCAGTGTTGCTCCGAGTCCCTTGCTGCTGCTGTTTCCCCTCATGATCAGCTCGTGGCCGGGAGCGGAGGGGAGCTGTGCCCTCTCAGGTTGGCTGGTTTCCTGAGATTTGGGTGGTTTAGAGCCCTTTGCCCTCTGAAAAGCCCCAAGCCAGACACAGGAACAAATCGGAGTCTTCAGATGTTCAGTTTTCAAGGTTGTGTTGTTTATTATTTCTTATCTTTTCTTTCGCTCTGAGCCCAGCCAAGGTCTTTGCTGCTTGAGCATCAGGTGAAGATGACTCCTCCCATGGAGGCTTATATAATAATAATAATATAATAATATATAATCATATATAATAATCTTATACTGATTATTATGTATCTATTGTTTACAATTACACACCAATATCTACAATCTATACTGGACAGGTAATTTCTACACTGACCCAATCTCCTTGAACTACTTTGTGCCACCATCACAGCAGATGATGGAGACAAAGAAGAACCCAGGGCACTGCCCAGAATCCTCCATCTTGTCCCCATTCACCCCTATTCTAAAAAACCCAAATGTGACAAACGACACTATTCTCTATCACACTTTTGTAATTCCTATCTATGTAATTCTCTATCATGCTTGTAATTCCTCTCTCAGTGTTGGAAGTCTTTCCCATGGACTAAAGTCAAAGCCAGGGCCTTCCTGGGCTCTGTGCCAGGGTCTCCAACCCCCATGTACAGATCCCAGACCCCCCTGTACAGGTTTCAAACCCCCTTGTACAGGTTGCAAACCCTGTTGTTTAGGTCTCTGACTGTCCAGGGCACCCAAAGGAATGTCCTGGATTCCTACACACATCCACAGAGGAGCAGCACTGCTGTGCAACTAAGGCCTCAAGTCAGGTGTACTCCATACTAAGGTGACACTTTTTCTCAGAGACACAGGGCATTTAGGCTCAGCGTGGAGGAGACTCCCACTGGCATTTCAGTGAGAGCTGCTGCTAGGTTTCCCAGAGCTGGCCTGTTTAATTTTGGTTTTGTGCAAAAAAACAGTTGAAAATTATTTTTCTCAAAGAATTTTCCAAGCAAATCCATAACAAAAGCATGACCTTGCTCATCTTGCTGGGAATCTTTTTTCTCAAAGTCCCTCTGTACCTGGGGACTCTGGGGTGTTCCAATGTGACAATAGATGGAAAAACCTATGATGTGCAAAGCACCCAGGTGGGTTGCCTGGCAGCATGCTGAAAGAAAAAAACCAAAACTGTTCAACTGTTCATTGCACAACACAAAAATTAACTAAACCAGCTCTGGGAAACCCAACAGCACCTCTCTTAAAAACTCCATTGAGAATCTCCTTCAGGCTGAGCCTAAATCACCTACTCCAATTAACTAGTGGGCACTTGAAATGCTTTGTGTGGAAGGGTCAGTGCAGTTCCTGTGCCCTTATGTACAGAGGACGAAACCAAGAACCAATTTTGCTCCACAAAACCAAACAGAAAAAAATTAGAAGAAATTATATAATGCATTAGAAAATATCTGATTGCCTTTGAATGCAGTTCCTCTGAACTCAAATGTTCATTAAAAAAAGAAAACACACACAATATGAACAAAAGCACCAAGTATTACACAAAGCTTTCCACACAAGTATCATTCCACAAAATGGTTTCCCCAAATCTCTTTGCCTCATCCCAAGCCCTTCTCCATCCTCAGGGTCACTGCACTTACTCCAGGGTACCTGCCAAAAAAAAGGAGCAAATGGAGACTCTGGCTTCCCTGGCATCTTCTCTCTCTGGCAATCCAGGGCAAATCAGAGCCTCTAAGGGAGGCACAGATCCATCTGTAAGGGCAAGGACTGTTCCATGTTTACAGAATCCCCATGGCAATATTCAAACCCCAACAGTAACAGCGTTTGCCAGTCTAGGTAGGCAGAACACAGCATCAACCAATGGTGCCCATTACCTCCCTGAAACACAGCTGTCCTGGCCCCCAGAGCAAATAACCATGTCTGCCATCAAACTGCCAGGCATCAGGTCTTTTTTTCCCCCCAAAAAGAATAAAGTAAAAATATAAACATCAGCTTGTGGGGTTCTTTGTTTGTTTGTTTTTGTTTTTTGTGGTGTTTGTTTGTTTTTAACAGGTGGTTGTTACTGAAAACCCGCTGTAAAAAAAGTTATTCAGCTTCTTGTTCACAGATTACTGGGGTGGGGGGGGGGGGGATTGTTTTGCCAGTGCTTAAATCACAGACACCAACTTCAGGAATTGTGTCATTTATTCAGGCTCAAAGCGAGGCGTTACAAAAGGAGAAGCTCATCACTGCACCTCATCACTCCTACCAAAGGTTGCTGTGTTGATTTGGCACAGCCTGGTTTTTTGGTAGCAGCATGGGCAGGGAGCCCACAGAGGTGGCTTCTGTGAGAAGCTGCTAGAAGCTTCCACCAGGACTGATGGGGCCAGTTGCTGACGGCTCTGAAGATGAACATGCTGCTGGCCCAGTTAGAGAGGTTAGAGGTAACACCTCTAATGTGATAACATTGACAAAGAAAATCAAAGCAGCACACGCAGTTTTTTCCAGGGCTTGTGAGGTGCCCCCGCCAGGGGCCATCCCGGTGTGGCACACGGCATCTCGGTGCCACCCCAGCCAGGCACACTGCAGGCAGAAGAGCAGCTTGCCTGGCATCTCTTCTTCTTTGACCACCTCAGTGACTGGGAAAAGCTCTCTGGGAACCCAGGCTAAGCCAGAGCTCTCCAGCCTGCAATCCTAATGTCTTGGGTTGTGGAACCAAAGATGTGTACTCTATTTCATCTGCTGAAAGCAGCTGGGGAAATGTTCTTCTTTATCTCTTGTAACTCTGGGAGGAGGGGGGCGGGTACCTTTTGATAATGGGCCAGCTGTTCAAACCAGGTGGGGCAGTGTTTCTTATCTCTTTCACCGCCTGTCCTCCCTCCAGGGGAATATTTTCTGCTAATGGGCCATTAAGACACCCCTAGAAGCACACATCCCCAAAGTAGAACATCCACATTCCATTGTGAGATGTTCCACCCAGTGGGGGGAGCCAACCATTCCTACCTGGATGAAAACTGAGACATAGGAACAGAAAGTATCCAGCTTCACCCGATTCCTGGAGGAAGACTGGACCCTTCTCACCACCCCTGGACCCTTGCTCTACAGAATCATCTCTGCTTCAACAGAACCACATCTGCCACTCCAGGAGGACTCACTTTTGAACTGCTTCCAACACCCTGACCAACAGGGTGTCAGGTTATTCCCTCTGACTCTGTCAGGGTTTTCCAAAAATTGTTGTTTGTTTGTTTGCTGGTTTCATTGGGTGATTTTGTTTTTCTACTACATTTGTATTGTTAGCATTCCTAGTAAAGAACTGTTATTCCTATTCCCAAATCTTTTCCTGAAAGCCCTTAATTGCAAAATTATAATTTGGCAGGGGTGAGGGGGTTACATTCTCCATTCTAAGGGAAACTCCAGCTTTGCCTGGCAGATACCTGTCTTTCCAAACCAAGACACCTATCCATTACCCATCACACCCCTGAAAAACAACTTCCGAATAGCCGGAGAAGGGATCAACACCTGCCTTGCAAATTCCAAAGAGAAGAATGCCATCAGATTTTTTTTCCTCTAATTAATGAAAATAACAAGCTGATGTATTTCACAGGTGTTATGCCCAGGAAGTAACTTTCAGGAGGAACAGCACCCAAGAACAATGGATGGTCTGTGTTTGCAAACACACAGGTACGGACGGAGGGCTTATTTTTTAAACCATTTGGTTGTAATGGAAAGCAGCTGTGCAGCCATTTTAGTTATTATCTATAGCAGTACAGCAATAAGAAAGCATACAAATATTATGTTAGAAAATAAGTAATGGAAAAGAAAGTTGATAACTGAGCCCGTTGTGTCAGGGAGGGTAATTAGCATGAGAACAGGCACCATCTCACTTTGTAGGATTTGTCTCTTACTCCCTCCAAGCCCAGCCTGTAGCCTCAAGGTACTGATAGTTCACCCCTTCTGTCTAAGCCAGGCTTGGCCAGACCATACCCCAAACCCCTTCCTCCCTGTAGGCTGGCCAGCCTGGACCATGCAGAATAACTTGGCTCTCCACAAAATTGGGGCCATTGGTTGCCGTCATTCATCATTAATAGCCCAGTGTCCCACAGTGGTTTGAGCCACAAAGTGTCACAGCAGGTCCCAGCTTCATCTTAGAAACTCTCATTCCCTTTCCAGTTAAACAACTGTCTACAAAAAACACTTGATCAAAATATGTGATTTGAAGGCAACAAATTCATTTCTTTCATCTCACCAACACAATTGTGCAGTTTGTGCTCCCTGAGCTACTTCTGAAAGTTACATGAAATCTACTCCATCTCTTTGCTTACTTTCATTATGTCATTAATTACAGGAAGAAGCTGAACTATTTTTGAAGCTTCCAGTCAATTCAGTTGACATTTTCCTTTGCAGAGCTTTGGAAATTAGCCTCTGACTTGCCTCTCAAGAGAGCATAAGGAGAAGCTCAGCAATGCACCTCATCATTGCCACCAAAGACTGTCTACAGGGACTGAGATACAGCACCAGTGACCCTAAGGCTTTACCATCCTCCAGACCCACACAGCAGCTGGGGAGCTCCTGTCACAGCCAAGCACTGGAGAGCCCCTCCAAGAACTGGGAGTTCCTATGGGTGCGTCCACCCACAGGCAGAGAGGCTTCCGACTGTGCTGGGACAGGGCCCAGCTTGGACAACTGGGAGCAATGAACAGGCTCACACCACTTCCAGTGCAGGAACAGCTGGGGTCAGCCTCCTCCTGGCTTCCTTCCAAAGCCTGGCCAGGGCTCAGGGAGCAACCCAGGGGGCTGCCTTTGACCATGCAGCACCCAACAAGACCAGAGGTCTGATTTCATGGTCTTGTCCAGCTCAGTTACAGAAAGGTCAGTCTGTGTTTTGTTAATGAGCAGATACCTAGAGCCTAATACTAATGATCCTGTGTATTTTGTTAATGAGTGGATACAAATACAGCATTTGCTTGGAAGATTCATCAAGAGCTCATCAAGAGTTTTGGCTCAAGACCTATTGTTCAGCCCTTAGCACTTCAGTAGCCCTGAGCAATCCCCTAAGCAGAACCAGGACCCAAGAGCTCAACAACAACTGATTTCCAGAGCACCCCCTGCTGCCTTGGCACTCACCTTTAGTCCTTGCCTTGAAGGTCAAGACAGCCCAAGAGACACAAATCCAGGCTCCTCCTACTCCTTGAAAGAGGTCCAAAATGGCACTAATCTGTCTCAACACGATAGCAAGACCAGGATGTCCTTCCTTGGGCAAAACTCAAGCTACTAAAAAGTCAGGAACACAAGACAATCCTGACTTTCCACTGAAGAATATCCATCCAGCTCAACTGACAAGTGGCAATTGGAGACAGCAATCTACAAATCCTTGAGAAATCCAAACACATGCCCAGATGTTTTCCTGCTTGTGCCATTCAGCTCTGCACTTACCTTTCAGTGTCTTCTGCCAAGTGTTTCCAGATGCTTTGCTTCTACCAAAAATATTCACATCACCTTATTTCTAGGTTCCAAGAAGTCTCATACCATCATCTTATTCATATGTTCCATGTGAGGGTTTCATGTAAAACAAGCTGTTTTCCTATTCAGAGCCTTTCTTAAGCTGTAAGAAGACCATGATGTCACACGGGTATTCACAGAAGCTCTCCCAACATCATTTACTGCTTCTCTCTCTGCCAGGGTCCCAAGAAATTCTGTGTCAGTTCTTGGTCCCACATTTGCCAGGGACCTGGAGAGAGAAAGGCACAATTATTACTATTAATTATGACCACAGGCTTTGGTTTCAGTGTTGGGTTCAGCCTTCTGGAAAGAGAAGCAGACACTCCTCACCCTGCTGGAGCTGATCTCTCCATTCTCTGCTCTGTTCTCACAACCTTCAATCCTTCAAACCACTCTGCAAGACTCAGCACTGCTGCAGACCTACAAGAGAGCAGCAGTTTATCCACAGGTGATTTCTACTAGCACACACTCCTCATTGTGTTTCCAAAGCAATCCAAGTGCCTATTACATCTCCAGAAGTGTGTGCTCATGTACACAATAATACCAGGTTTTCAAAGTGTACTAATAGAAGCACAAACAGATTTAACACGTTATTGTTCAGACAACAACTAATCCAATTAACCACTGTGCACTTGCACAGCTTGTTGTGGGAGGGTCAGCAGAGGTTCTCCATCTTTAAATACAGAGTATGAAAACAGAAACTAACTTGTCTCTACAAAATGAAATAAAACATGAAGATAAGCCACAAGAAATGATACCATGTCATAGAAAACACTTATTTGCTCTGAACATAGTGCCTGAGAACTCAAACATCCATTGACAATAGAAAACACACTCAGGATGGGCTAAAGTACCAAATAGTAGACAAACCTTTCAACACAAGTGTGATTCTGGAAAATGGTTTCTCCAAGTCTGTTTGTGTCATCCCAAACTTCTCTCCAACCTTAGGGGTCACAGCACTCACTCCAGGGCACTTGGAGTAAAGCAAGAAAATAAACACAGGCTTGTTATTTTACACATGGTCGTTACATCCCCAGCAAGGTCAGAGTTACTTAGGCTCTTGTTAACAAATCTCCTCAGGGTGGCTTAGAGTAAAAGGATGAACCCTGTTTGCAAATACATACATAGATATATCTATAGGGTTAATTTCAAACCATTTGGTTGCAATGGAAAGCAGCTATGCAGCCATTGGGTTCTTACTATCTGTTGTAATACAGCAATATCAAAGTTTGAAATTATTACTTAAGGAAACATACAAGGGAAAAGAAAGTTTTACTTTCTGGCTGGGCAAGTTGTGTCAGGGAGGACCATTAGCAGAAGAAGAGGCACCAGCTCCTTGCAGGATTTGCTTCTTATCTCCTCAAAACCCCATCTGTAGCCTCCAGGCAGTGAGAGTTCACCCCCTCTGTCTCATGCAGATCAGCCATTCCACACACAAACCTCCTCCTTCCAGGAGTACCCATGTGGCCAGGCCCTCCACAAGTGGGCCCTTGCTTGGAGTCAATACTCATCAACCGTCCAGTGTCTCCCAGTGGTTTGACCAAAGTGTTGCAGCAGCCTGGAACGCCCTGGAAGAGAAACATGGGAGCCTGGGGAACCAAGGAATGCAGGAGCTGCCCTGTCCCAGCTCTGCCTCCTCTGCCAGCAGCAGGGTAAAGGCAGCCCTCAACCCCAGGGCTTCCCCTGGAAAGGGCAAATGCCTGCACCCAACTGGGGACAGATGTGGCACAGCCTGAACATGCTCCAGCACAGATGCAAACAGTGGTGGGAACATCTCCCTCAAGTTGCCACACTCCAGTCCTGTGTTCCTACAAGAGTCAAAATGAAGCGCTATTTTCATCTAAAACTTAGAGGACCTGATTTCTGTAAATATTCTAAGCAGCACAGTTCCCAGGATGTTTATTAGACAGTAGAAGTGTTTGGTCAGTGGGCAGGGGCAGCAGCAAGGACACAGACACCAGCTTCAGGAATTAAGTGTCATTTACCACAGCTCAAAGCAGCAAAGAATTCCAAGGAGACAAACTCTGCAATGCCCCTCATCATTGCTATCAAAGACCGTGGCCCTACAGGGACTGAGACAGAGCACCAGTGACCCCAACACTTCACCACCCTCCAGAGCTGCAGCTGGGGGGTCCCTGTCCCAGCCAAGCACTGGAGAGCCCCTCCCAGAACTGGGAATTTCCACTGGAGCGTCCATGCGCAGGCAAAGGCGCTTCTGACTGTGCTGGGACAGGGCCCAGCTTGGACAACTGGGAGCAATGAACAGGCTCACACAGCTTCCAGTGCAGGGACAGCTGGGATCAGCCTCCTCCTGACTTCCTTCCAAAGCCTGGCCAGGGCTTAGGGAGCAACCCAGGAGCTGCCTTTGTCTCTAGACCTCCCAGCAAGGCCATAGGACTGATTTCAGGGCCCTGTGGGGCCTCTAAACGTGGAAAGGTCAAGTCATGTTTCACTAATGAGCAGAGACCTAGTCCAGAACACTAATGATCCTGGCTATTTCACTACTGAGGGGATACAAACAGAACCTTTGGTTTAAACGTTGATCTCGAGGCCAACTTGAGCTCAGGGCCTGTTCTTCAGGCCTTGGGACTTCACAAGTTACGGCAAACTCTGAGGTGCCCAAGGATTTACCCCTGTGATGCTAAAGTTCATGGACCCATTCTGGCTGAACTGTATTTGCAGTCCAACTATAGCAATTCTGCTTTGCATCACACTCTAAAATGGTCTGGAAGAAACTGGGTGAAATAGCCTGGAAACCATGAAAAACTACAGAGACTGTCATCCCAACCTCCCTTAGACAAGCTCAAGGAAGTATTCTGACTGAAGCACATCCTAAGAGAGCTGCTTTCCAAAAGGAAACCCCACCACTGGCAATGCCAGACTACAGCACATAGCACCTTGGAGTCCCCAGCTACTAAGGGAGCTAGAACAAAAACATTCCCAGCAATAAAAACAAGGCTTTTAAGGGTTTTTCTTATTTTCCTGGGAACATCCTAGGACAAAATCATGTTCAAATGTTTTGGCAGCTTTGATCTGGGAGAAATCCTGCGCCGTTCATAATTTTAGCAGGCAGAAGCCCAGTCCTGGCCAAAGGCCCCTGGCCATGAACAGTGGCCCTTCTCCATGGGCAATGAAACTCACCCCCCTCCAGGTTCCTAATTTTGGTTTGGAGGAGTTTGGCACTCCAAGGGCAGCCACAGTTCTGGGTTTTCGCAGCTTTGGCCTGGGAGACATCCTGTGCCATTCGTACTAGCAGCACAGACAGGGAACAAGGAGAAGGATTGTTACCTGTTCCTAGGAGCTCCATGGCAATAGTCCAACCACAGCTGCAGCATTTGCCAGTCCAGGCAGGCAGAACACAGCCACAACCAAGATCTCCCCACTGAGCATAGGATGGATCAACTTCCCAAGAAAGGAAGGGCTGCTTGAAAGGGCAGGACAGGTCTGCACTGGGACAGAAGCAGAGGAGGGACCCAGGAGGCTGTTGTAGCCCTGCAGCACAGCCAGACAAGTGCTCTAGGCTGGAATCACTACCATTTACATCCCTGAAAACCCACCATCCTGCACACTAAAACAGCTGGAGCAGAGATCCAAGTCTGCCCCGCAGTGGCCAGAAGCAAGAACAACTTCAAGGCATTCCTTCCATAAGAAAACAGAAATGAAATATTTAAACAACAGCTGGTCATTTTGGAAGTAGTGTGAGCTACCAAAAGTCACAGCAGATCTCAGCCTATCTGGGAAACTTGCATTCCTACTCACTTTGAAAAACTGCCCAAAAAAATCACCTCACCCAAAAGTGGGATTTGAGGAAAAAGTTAAAAGCCCAGGCTTTGGGTTCAGCATCCTGGACACAGAAGCAGACACTCCTCACCCTGCCAGAGCTGATTTGTCCATTCCCTGCTCTGCTCACACAAACCCTTCAATCATGCTGCTAAACTCAGCACTGCTGCAGAGCTACAAGAGAACAGCAGTTTATCCACAGGCTGCTTCTTCAAACACAGATTTCCCAACATATGACCAGAGCAACCCAAGTGCCTATTTTAAGTTCCTGCATGTGTGCCCAAAACACCATGTATGCAAGAACACCACATTCCCACAGGGTGGCAAGAGAAACTGGAACAAACTTAATCCTTTATCCTTCAGCCAAGAACTAATCCAATGAACCACTGTGCACTTGCACTGCTTGGCAAGGGGGAGTCAATACACCTCTGTGTATGCTCACCTACAGAGCATGAAAACAAAAACCAATCTTGCTCCATAAATAAAACCAAACCAAGAGAAAAATCATTAAAAAGTTACATAGACTAGGAAATTCTTGCATGCCTTTGAACATATCTCCTGAGAACTCAAAAAGTCATTTACAATAGGAAATACTCCCAAGCCAGTCAAAAACACCAAACACTGGACCCAGTACACAGAGTTTGGGTGCAAAACCATCACACCTCATGACCAAGCCAAGACAAGGAAAAAAGCTCCTCCAGGCAAGAAAAGTTAAATATTCTTTGCCCGAGTGATAAAAGCCCCAAAACCATACCACCAACCCAAAAGCAAACAAATCCCAGCTGTCCTGACTTTCATTTGATGTTCAGCACCTTTCCAGACCAGGAACAGCTAAGGGAGCTCTCACTCACCTTTTCCAACTCCTCTGTCCCAGTAACTTCCCCTCAGGCACCATTGCTCTGCCCAGGGCAGAGGCAACTTAAATACCTTAAAAAGGAAAGCTTAAGCTAGTAGAAATAACTCACACTACACAAAACCCGCCTCTTCTTCCAATAATTAGCTCTTAGGAGCTTGATGGCAACTTCCATTGAAATTTTATTATTGAAGTCACTTCATAAATCAGTCAAGAACACAAACCTCAAAAGGTTGTTTCTTCCTGCCATGTTCTTTCTAAGTTAAAGGCTAATTAAAATCTTCAGCATAATATGCAGTCCAAGCTACTTTGCCGTATCCTGCGCTCCATCACCTAACCACATCACAGGGCTCAGACAACTTTCCCTGCAACAGTTTGTAACTTCCATCCCTCAGCAGGAGGCTGAAATAACAAAAAACCCACCCTCCTCCCTGCCTCCCTCCCCCTATCCTCCTGTCCAGCTATGCAGGGCCAGCAACACCTCCTGGAAAGCGTGCACAACTTCTCAACTCCTGTCCCAAACACAGACCCCAGCCAAGCTCATACACCACAAGAGATTAAACGAGGAAGAAACAAAGGCAGGTTTGTGCCTTCCTGAAACAACACACCTCTCAGGTTGGCTGGTTTCCCGAGATTTGGGTGGTTTAGAGTCCTTTGCCCTCCGAAAAGCCCCAAGCCAGACACAGGAACAAATCAGAATCTTCAGATGTTTGGTTTTCAAGGTTGTTTGTGTTGTTTATTATTTCTTATCTTTTCATTCACTCTGTACCCAGCCAAGGTCCTTGCAGCTCAGACATCAGGTGAAGACTCCTCCTCAGATGGAGGCTCATCATCTCTTAACTGATTATTATGTATCTATTGTTTACAATTATACACCAATATCTACAATCTGTACTAAACAGGTAATTTCTACACTGACCCAATCCCTCTGAAGCTACTTTGTGCTACTGTCACAGCAGGAGATGGAGACGAAGAAGAAGACCCCAGGGCACTGCCCAGAATCCTCCATCTTGTCCCCATTCACCCCTATTCTAAAAAGCCAAATGTGACAAACTACACTATTTTCTATCACACTTTTGTGGCTTGTAATTCCCCTCTCAGTGTTAGAAGTTTTTCTCATGGACTAAAGTCAAAGCCCTTGCCTTCCTGGGCTCTGTGCCACGGTCTCCAACTCCCCTGTACAGATCCCAGACCCCCCTGTACAGGTTTTAAATCCCCCTGCACAGGTTTCAAACCCTGTTGTTCAGGTCTCTGACTGTCCAGTTTGCTGGACATCCCACATCTCCCCCTCCTGTTTGCACCAAAAACACCTCCTTGGCAGCTTTGTCCACTGCTCACTGTATGCATTGAACCAAACACGGCATGATCAGGAGAAGAATTACAAGTCCCAATAAAATATACACCTAATCTTAAAACTTCCTTCCACAATGGTGAAAGGCTAAAAAATTTGAACACGCCACCCATCCATGACCCAGTTACCTCTCTGAGTTTGTTCACACTTTCTCACAATTGCTTGATGTTCTCTTGAATGGATTTGGATGATCTGACAAGTTCATGCAGCACATTCCCTCAAACTCTTCACATCTGTGTCTATGTACCAACAAGAGATAATCAATCGCGGCTCTATTTTGAAGAGTTACTCGTCTCAGACTGTCAACATCAGTTAAAAAAATCACTCAGTGCGAGAGAGATATCCCAGGAATGCTTATTCAACCAACAACTCACTTGATCCAATTGTTTCAAGGCCACTCCTGCTGCTGCCTGTGGCAAAAGCAGAGCTGTTATAAATCTTAGGCCTTTTTTCCAGGTATCAATTTTGTCATCACATTCAGGATTGTATTGATTGACGAACCCTTTTTCTCTATGTTTTTGCCCTTTTATCAATGTCATGTTGGGTGTCAGCAAAGAAAGCCTCCCAATGCTGCATGGACCACCTTTGACATTTGTGGGAATTGCAGGCCAGATTCTGTCCCCACAAATGAAAAAGACTCCTCTTGGCAATTGCACTGGAATACGGTTGGATGGCCCGTTCAACATCTTAGTGTAATTACACCAAAATGATGCATTTCTAAAATTACAAGATTTGGAGTGACATCTGTTGTTTTGTTTTCTGCCACTCCAGAATGACTGAATTTCACACAGAAATTCATTCTGACCAACCCAAGAATTTCCAGCTCCTGAGGTTCAAAAGGAGCCACAGGAAGGAACTTTGTCCAAACATCCCATTTGTCAATTGGATTGTCAACCGAATTGGAGATGAACTTTGAAATCATTGGAGGGATGTCTTTTGGAATTGGCCATTTGTTCACTGGCTGTCCTACTAAACATGTTGGGAAGGGTTTCCCTGGCCTTGAATGCACCAAACAAATGGTGTCCAGCCCTGATGCATTGGCCAGGGTTTCCCAAACATTATGTTTTGCTTGGGCCATGGGTAGATCTGCTGCATTGCTCAATGCAACCAACAAAAAGATGAGGCACATGTACATTGCAAATGGCCTCCTTCTCGTAGGAATCCCTGAAATGCAACATCATCCCACACCCAAAGAAAATCCAAGTCCCAAAGTCTCTTTTGCACACTGAACGAAGGGATGTCTGTTGTCTTGACACTTGCTCACCTCTGTGTGCTCACTTCTTAGTTTTTGGTCCTGGGGTCTGCGTCTGCTTGCGTTTGGACTCGACAGGGCTTCACGTTCTTGGCTGCCACTCACCTTTGTCCAACTCCTGTGGAGACACAAGCATACCCTTGTCTCAAGTTATTAGTTTGAATGGTTCTTCAATTTGTCCTGTGTCTAAGTTCCTGACCAAAACCAAAGGATTCTCCTTTAGTTTCGCCTTTGTACTTATCTGAAAAATGTCTGATAATTGGTGGAGTGGGCTCTGTAAAAGAGCCATTTGGAAAATTCAACATACAAATCTTTGTTCAAGCTGCCAACTCTACTGTTTGTGGTGAGCCTTGCACAATCTCTCTGTTTGATTTCCACTCTCTTATTGTTACATTTTGCTACGTAATTACTGATTTGTGAGTCTTTCCTGAGCTGCCGGTAAATATCGTTATTGCTTCCAATGGCACCTCACTTAATTTTAGCTTTTCTCTCAAACTTGTTTTTGCTGTTAACAATCTGTGGCTTGGAAAGTGAATCGTGCAAGTACCTGGATAATCTAACAACGGAATTTGCAAATCCTTTGATCTTTGCAACACCCAATCGAAGCATTCTTTTTTCAAAGGCAGGTAAATTATCGTGAAATCTTTGCCTGCCATTGTCAACAGCATGGATCTAGCTTTGATGATGATTCGAGCTGTCATCTCCAAGTTTGTGAGGATCGTCCTTGGAGATCTGTAAGATAAAAAATCCACTTTAAAATCAACAATGGGTCCTTTTGTGAGGAATCCCACTGAAAAGTCAGTCCATACAACTGTATTTTTCTCTCAACACGGCTAGAAAGAATGGCAGTGATGCCACAAAGTGATGCTCTGATTTACTGTCATCACTGGTGTTGTCATGTGTTGACGATCCATGCTCTTCTTGGAGTTTCCGGACAAAGATAAAGGTCTTCCATCCACATCTGTTTTAGAATGGCAATGGCTTGCCTGATGTTTTCCTTTTTGGCACCTTGGACAAACATCTGGTGAGTTTGCAGCCATTGCAAGTTCTGGGCAGTTTTTCTGGAAGTGCCCTTGTTTTCCACACTTGTAGCATTGTCCTCCTACAAGTCTTGCTGCCATTGCTGTTGTGGCATTATTTTGTTGAAGAGCTGTGAGAGCCTCTCTAAGATTCTCATTCTGGGCTTTGATGATCTTTTCCATTCATTCTCCCCAAATGCTTGCTTGGACCGATGCAACATGTTGTGGTGTCCCTACTTTGCTGCAGGCTTCTATAATTTCTGCCAGAGAGGGTCAACCAGACATTGTGCTGAGGATGCGTTTACATTCCCTGCTGGCATTCGTGAATGCAAGACTTCGAAGCAGCTGTGGCTTCACCCTCTCATCGCTGACTTGTCTGTCTATTGCTTGCATGAGACGATGAATGAAGTTGTTGTAAGGTTCTGAAGAATCTTGCCTGATCTCTGTGTAGATGTTTTCTGGAACTCCTGCTGGTGGAATCTGCACGATCGCTCTTTGTGCTGCATCCTTGATATCTGTCAACACATCTCTTGGTAAATTTCTGGCTTGTTGAGCTGGATTGTCATGTGGTGGATCGCCTGCCATTTGTGCCACAGTGATGGCTGCGTTTGGCCCTCCTTGATATCTGTTCCTGAGCTCCTCAAGAGCTCTTCACTTCACATCCCAAATGATCATCTGTGAATCTGTAAGAATCACTGAAGCAATTGATCTGAGATCAAATGGTGTCAATTCATAAATACTGAATGTTCTCTTTAAAAGCTGTTTAAAATATGGTGATCCCAATCCGTTATCATGGATTGCTTTTGCCAGATCTTTGATCACACCATGATCCAATCACTCCCATCTTGGGTCTTGGCCTTGTGCATCATGAGCCACTGGCAATGCTAATGTTGTTGTGCCTGTGGAACTGAAGTCTTTCACTGCTTTTTTCTTTGTTTCAGTCCAACCTGTTGCACTGGACACTTGTGCACCGTATGCCTGTGACTCCTCAAACATTGGAGTCAATTGCTGTGCTTGCAGTGCTGATGCTGCTTCTCCCGTTCCAGGATCTACCTGTATTTGTGGCTTCTCCACACCTTGCAACAATGTATTGTCTCCTTCCTTGAAGGCTGTTTTTTCTTCTTGACATTTCTCCACCTCCCGGTTGAGGAGTAGGAATCTGAAACTCTGGTGCAGCACGTCCTCCTTGCGCAGCACTGCCAAAGGAACAGGAGGATCCATCAGGTAGCTGAAAGGTAAATGATGAAGTATGCTCAGTGGATTCAAGGGAAACCTTGCTACCTTTTGATGAAGTGAGAAGCTGAGGAAATTGAGTTGATAAATTTGGGAAGAACTCTAAAGCTGTTTCTTTAAACTGTGAAACAAATAGTTTCATAAAATCTTCAGATATCAAAAATGAATGAGCTTGGTCTGAAGGACCAGCAGTTGTTGTTGCTGTTGACCAAACAGGAACATCTTGTGAAGCAGTGATACCTTCATCGGTGTTTGATGCTTGTGGTTGTGCTTGAGCTGCTCCATGGTCTTCCGAAGAAGGCTCTTCTGACAAAGGCTCCATTTGTTTTTTTGTTGAAATTTGTTTTTGTTTTGTTGAAATTTTGTTTTTTGTTGAAATTGTTGCTTTGGAAAATGAATTTTATATGAAACTGGAAAAAAAATATGCTGCATTGTGGGGTTTTTGCCACTAGGTGGCACTGTCGCTCCACTTGTTTGAATGCGGCTTTCTGCTGTAACTGCTGTAATTTTTCAGTCCTGCCACCAGGTGGCGCAGGCATGGCCGCGAGTCGTGTGTGCCGTGGATCCACGTGGTCTGCCTCGTCTGGGATCTCGTTCAAAATCTCCAACAACAGGTTCTGTGCTTGTAAAATGTTTTCTTCTTCTAAATCTTTTTGCACTGTTGTGCGAGTCTTTGGTCCCACATCCATGCATTCAAAAGCGGCAGCGAGGCTGCCTGTGGGCAGAGATGGGCTCCGCGGCGTTTGCCCTGAGGGGGTGGCTCCTTGGAGAAACTCTCCGCCTTGGCCATGCCCCGTCCCTGCTGGTGCCACTCTGGCACCGCTCAGGAGGCTGTCCCCTCTCCACCTGCCCCCCCGGGGCTGCCTCGTCCTGCCGCCGTCAGGGTGCACCCCACCCGAAACGAGCCCAGGGCTCGGGCTCCATCCCGCTCATTCTGTGCCTACGTCAACCACGAGTGTTTCTGGGATTTCACAGACAATTCTCCAACATGGCACAGAAATCCCTACACTCCATCTGAACCATGGGAAACCACAAGCAAGAGAGAAAACTGGCACAGAATACACAACCCCCCCCCAATCAACACCGAAAAAGGCCAGAAACAAGCCAAAATAAACGTTTGCCTTCCAACCCGACACATGAAAAGGCCTCAGGATTCTGAGACAAACTCTGACAGACCCACAGAACAACAGGCCCTCAGGCCCACCACAGCTTCACTTGTTATCAACCACCGCATTATACATACCTAAGCACAGTCCCACAGACCACCCCTTATGTAGCCCTGGTTCGTGCCTGAGATGTTTTGGTTTTCTGAAACTGTTTCCCAGAGAGTTTTCTGTCAACAAGAGACATGTTTTTCTAACTGTAACCTTTATTTACATTCCTTGCCATATGAGGGACTTCTTCTTGATGTCCCTCTGACTTGACCAAAGCGATTGAAGAAGTTTGTCTTTCTTTCACCAATCGAGTTGTTCTCTGTAGAATAGTATAAAAGAGAAAAAATAACCAGAAGCAAACTGAGTCACTGTCAGACTTCTAAAATCAGAGTTTGTGTTGTTGCGATCTTTAACAGCGTCACCCTTACGAATAAATAGATGAACAGGTTCTCACTGCACTAAAACAGCCCGGAGAAGCCACACACCCACCCAGACCATCCAGAGAGTTCCCCACAAAACCTGTGGAACAGCAGCTCCTTCCGGCAGCCTTTTGAGTCTCTGCCTGGCTCGTGATTGGTGGGCTCGCTGAGGTGTCGGCAGCGCTGATTGGACAGCAGGCCCTGGGACCTGCCCCTGGCCCAGCCCCCGCTCTGCCCTGGCCCTGTCCCCCCCGCCCCCGGCTGGCCCGCGCTGGGCTGTGCCCCTGTGCTGAGCTGCAGGAGGACACTGTGCAGTCCTTGGGCAGAGATCTGCTGCAGCCCAGGAGCACTGTGGAGATCCACTGATCTGCTGTGGAGCACACCTGAGCACTCTCGTATTGAACACGTTGCCCTGGAAGCACACCCAAGTGATCTCCAGGCCTGGGCCGGAGACAGCAGAGACTTTGGGTATGTCTGACTGTCTTGGTTTAGGGTAAAATTGAGAGGGAACTTCTGAAGGGGTTCTTCTGAAAAGCAAACCTAAACGGCCCCTCCCCCCAGCTGGTCCAGGAAAAGAACTTCCTTAGAGAAAAGTGGAAAAAACTGTTTATTTAACAAACAAAATGCTCACAAATGCAAAGAATTAATAGTATGAAACAATAAAACTTCTCGCTGCTCTGCAGAGAGATGGCAAACTGAGGCAGTCCTTGCCGTGGGTGCAGCTCAGCTCCCTCAGTCTCTCACCAGCCCCACTCCCTCCGCAGCTCCAGGCCCGGCGGGCCGCAGGTGCCAGCCCTCGCTGCTCCTCTGGGTTTTCAGTCCAGAGCAGATTTAAACAGTCACAAGGAAAAAAGAGGAAAAAACAGTCCAGGGAGTCTTCTCTGCCCTAGCTAGCTAAACTGACTAAAAGCACAGGAGATCTCTGTCCCACCGCTGTCCGTGCCTCAGACCAACGCCGGAGAGCAGACCTGTGGGAGTCAGGCCGTTTCTCCAAACAAACTGCACGCTGCTGCTTTCTCCCCCTTCGCTCCCAGAACAAGGTTTAAAGGTACAGAACTGAATATACAGCACAAACAGAGCAGACGACTGGGGATACGAGCAGCATAAAGTCACCCTACCACACCGACCTGGGGAGTAGCTCTTGTATCAGAGTTCCTGATGGGAGCAGAGGTAGCTAACAGGGAAATACTCTGCCTCTCCCTGCCCTGGGGAGGGCTTCATTGACTGCTCAGTTTGTTCTTTGGACAGCTTGGAGGGGTATAAACTTCCCGGAAGCATGCATGAAGAAGAGGAGGGTATGGGAGGGAGGAGGTGGTAGATGGCTTGACTTTTCCCTTTTTTGATGTATGCTGCATCGGGTGTCCCAAGGAGGGCTGGGTTCCTCAGCAGGGGTCTTAGGAGTCGGTGCTAATTCTGTTTTTTCTGAAGGTCTATTGTCGCCCCGTTTTTTCAGCCTTCTGATGATTTACTTTTTGTAATGGAGTTTCTCACAGATTTTCACATAAACCATCCTATTGTTATCGTAACTGTTCTTTCATGTTTACATTTTTCTCATAAGGAGGAGACTGTTGATGAACTGTTGGGTTGACCGGTGTGTTTGGAGAGGACAATTTTCTTCCTCCAATCCATAGTCACTGTTAGAATTCTATGAATGTCGAAGTCTGTAAATAAACTGCCCCTTTTTTTGCCTTGGACATCTCAGTGCGTGAGTATCGTTTCTTTGTGTCATATTGCGACAGTCTATGAAAGCGTGCTGTTTTCTCCACTGAAAAGCTTTCCCTCAATGACCATCAATGCATGTATGTGTTTTAATCATGTAGCCTGATTACTAAGAATTTGACTTTCCAAGCCAACACCTGTAGTAGATTTCTGTTTGGTTTGTGTCTGAGAAGTGGGATTTGTGCTGGAGAGGTGCTGTTGGAAAGAAAGGATGGAGTGAATCTGCTCCGGAGATGTGCGATGAAGGACTAAGTTGCGGGGAAGGGGAGTATTTATAAACTGTCTCCATGTTTCCCTGTAATTCTGGGTTTTTGAATTTAGCCTGGGCGTGTCATATATATCATAAACAAGCCAACCCAGCTCTTGAACTCTCGATGAATGTTTGAAACACTTCCATAGAAAAACAAGTTAGTAATGATTCCAAAGGAAAAATTGTAAATGAAGGCTAATGATTACTGGGGAATTTCCTAAGGAATTATGAACCTCACACATATGGAATTTTGGAGGTGGAATCCCAATTTCAGCCTTGGGCACCTGCAGGAGAAGAGGGGTCCATATCCATAGCAAGGAAAGCCCGGTGCCCCAGTGTTTCCCTGTTCTTCTAAAGTTCCTCTAAGCCTTCTGATGTTTACAACCAGGGTTTTGGTTGACAGGGAATCCCTGTCAACCAAAGGTTGACAGGGATTTACAAGGGATTTACAAGGTTCAAAACACGTGGTTTTTTTGCTTTTTATTTGGTTAGAGACAGGTCTTTTTAAGCTTGGGGGTTCTGGGCATATATTTGAAGTTTTTTAAGGGGATTGGACATGGGACTATTTTTATTATAGCTTGTAGTGTAATTATGAGTAATTAAAGTTGGCTTTTTTTGATGCAGTTTTTTTTTGAGCTTTCTTTTTCAAAATTTATATATTTGTGTGGTTAGGGTAGTAGGGTTTCTGGTGCAACTCTAAGCATCTATTATTGCTTGTTTTAGGTGATCCACTCATATTACACTGAGACCCCCTCACTGACCTGCCAACAGCTCTGCTAAGATCGTGCACTGATGTTTGGTTTTCTTTATGGGCACCTGACTAAGGGACAGGCAGCCCGATGGCAGCAGGGAATTCCCAGATGGTGAGGTGGCCTTCATTCACACCCAACATGGGTTCTCATCCCCGGATGTCCCAGAGAGAGGTGGAAGGCTAGGAGCCACAGAGGGGATTAAAGTGGGGTGTGGGGTCAGGACTCGCTGGGAGGGGGTTTTTGAGTCATCTTTGGAGACAGAGATGTGCAAGAAGTGACCCCTTAGGCCACATCAAGGGAAGGCCTCACAATGCTGAGGTGAGCAGGGCAGAGCAGTCCCAGTGTGTTGTTGTGTCACTTGTCTGTCATGCCTTCTGTGTCTTTTGGGTGTCTTGTGTGGCATGTCTTTTGCTGTAGCCCTTCAAGGGGCCTGTCAGAAACCCTGGCATCAGCCTTAGCATTTCTGATCTCTGCATTCCTTGGCCCAGCACCTTTGATTCGAGAGCTTGGACGCTCTCGAGAGCATTGAAATCACATCTCTCTTTAGAAGCATCCAGTCCTAACACTAACCATTCAATTGGAAACTAAAGTCAGCCCCCCAGGTTCCTGATTTCAGTTTGTAGGCAGTGTTTGGCCTACAAAGGGCAGCCAGGGTTCCAACTTGTGGCAGTTTGGATCTGGGAGAAATCCTGATCCCTTTGGAATTCTAGCAGGCAGAAGCCCAGTGCCCAGCACAGGATCTTATACATGAATGGTGGCCCTTTTCCATGGGAAACTATAAACTCAGACCCTCAGGTTCCTGATGTCAGTTTGTAGGAGGCATTTGGTATTCCAGTAACAGCTGAGCTTCCAACTTGTGGCAGCTTGCATCTGGGAGAAATCCTGATCTGTTGGAATTTTAGCTGGCAGAAGCCCCATGCCTGGTGGGCCGCCTTAGACACAAACTGTTGCCTTTTTCCTTGGGAAATTAAACTCAGCTCCCCAGATTCCTGATGTCAGTTTGTAGGAGGTGTTTGGCACTCCAAGGGGAGCCCCAGTTCCAACTTGTGGCAGCTTGCATCTGGGAGAAATCCTGATCCATTTGGAATTTTAGCGGGCAGAAGCCCAGTGCCAGGCACAGGGCCTTAGACAGGAATGGTGGCATTCTGACAGGCTGCCATGTGAGTGGAAGGATGCTTTATATTGGCTTGAGGGGATAAGAAAAATTGCAATGCCATTCTCTTGTCTGCTATATACATATGTGCTTAGCCATGCTGAGCTAAGCACAGCTCATCCTACGGAGTCATGTGGTAAAATGAAAAGTGACACACAGGAATCATTACTCTGACAGCCCCATAGGAAATGCAGGGAACATTTTACTCACTGCAGCTCCCAGAGTTTTTTGACTCAAATCCAGAAGCAAATGGCCCTTTTTTTAATCTCTATGGGTGAAATGGGATAACAGTCCCTTTATGCTCTGGAGACTGCCTGATGTGTTGATAGGAATGAAAATATCCATGTGTGTTTCTACAGGACTTTATTTTTTTTTTTTAAGCAATGCACAAAGAAAAATTATAGAAACAGCATACAGGAACTTATAATTTTTTTTCTCTCCTCCACTACCCCTTTGTGTTTTGTCCTTCTCTCTGTTAATATGCCAATAAATTTTGGTTGCCTTTCTTTATGTATAGCTCAAATGATGGAGGCTATTAGTCTTTGACAGTGAGAAGCAGAGGATTCACAAGGGGACCGCTGCAGCCAGTTTGCAACAGGAGGCTCTCCTGGGCAGCCACCATTTCTTCATTATCTATAATGGAAGTACTTCTGAGCCGTCTGTGATGCAAATAAAACACTGACTGTTAAATGGGTTGTGGGCTGCCTGCCTTTCCTGCCTAAGGGAGCTGCCATTTGACACAGATATGCTGGAATCCTCTGTCCTTCCTTCCTGCAACATTTTGCATGGAGGCACATCAGGGGGATGGAAGCCCTTTATCTTTGTTTATTAAAGTATTCTTTGACCTTTCAGTTGCCCCTAGCCTTGGCCAAAAGATGGTTTTACTTCTCTTTGGTTTTAAACAACAAATAAAAACTTTGAGAGTTCTATTGGTTGCTGTCAAAACTTGCTGTTTACGTGACGTAGCTAACAGCCTTTATCTCAAGGAATTCTGTAGTTGAAATACTCTCCCAGATGTTTAGTGGCTCTCTAGGTTCATGTGAGTACAGATACTTGCAAACCAGATTAAAATTATGGTTGTGAAAACTCAGATTTTGTCCAAAATCTAGGTGTTTTCAAATGTTGTAGAGAAACAGTTTAAGTGTAGTGAGTGCAATAAAAGGAAGTAAGAATACTATTAAACCAGAATCTCTGGCTTTCTCTGCTGCTAAAATCTGCTATCTTGGATCCTTTGTGCATCCCAGTGCTGCAGGACAAAACTAAGGCAATGATTCATCATGTGTGATGCTGTTCTATTTTACTTTTGGTAGCTGTTTGAAAGTGAGTAAATGATTTTATAGGATTAGGCAACAAAAGCATCAGAGATCTTGTCACTCTATTCCTTTCCTTTCACTGGAGTTACAAAAAATGGTATTGGCATATCATCTAATTATCCTCGTCTATTGTTTCATATGTTGTGCTGTCTAATTTTTGACAATCTTGTCTATGCAAGAATTCTTATTAGAAAAGCAAAGACTCTTGCCAGGGCTGTCCACACCTTTGGGGTAGGTGCTGAGGTGTTTATGTCAGTAAATTCTTCACTGCATATCCAGCAGGATGCAGAACAGATATACAATGCAGTCATCTGAAAGGAAATTATGTCCTCCATTTGCTATTCTAAAAGTAAATGAGTTGATTTTTCAGTGAATGGGGGATTCATTTGAATTTATAGGCAGGGCCTTTTTTACATAAAGAAAGTAAAATCCTGAATTATTCATGTTTTTTGCATTTTTTGCATTTTTTGTTGGCTAACCTGGAAGGAAAGAAACCAGAGTTTTTTTCTACAGGCTTTCTCTATTTATTGCTGGAAAATTTCTCTGATAGTTATAATTTTACTAATTATACTTACTCTTTTGTTTCATTCTCAAAGGAAGAATGTGATTTAAGTCTAGTTTGCTGTTTGACGCTGCAGCTAAAATGAATTGTAAGGAGGAAGGAGCTCAAGTCTATTTGCGTGATGTTGTCTCTGATTCTCTGTTGGGTTCTTGGAGGTCCTTTCTCAAAGAAGGCTCAGTCAGTTTAAAGTAATTCCAACAGGCTTACAGACCTTATACTTTTACAGTGCAAATATGCACCTCACAGGATTTTTTTTTTTTTTTTTAGGATAGTAGGATTTCTAGCCCCACTACTTCTTGCAGCTTGCTATCACAGTTTGTTTGGTTTTATTGTTTTGTTAGTAAAATCCTTGATGTCTTTCTGTCAAGCCAAGTCTTGCTGGTAAATGTAGAAGACTGCTCTATTTTGTTCTGCTTAGAGACAGTGTTTTCTTTTTTAAATTGAGAAATGGACTTGTTCTTTCTTCACAGAGAATAAACAGATCCAAAATACTTCTAAAGGATGCAATTTCTTTGTCTGGTTTAAGCAGACCTTGATCAGGCTTTCTACTGGCAAACCTCAGAATCTGAGTATACCAGCAAAGTACTAATTCCAGTTCTAGACTGTCATTGGATTCCTGTCCTTTTCCTGGGTGGGTTAGCTTGTTTTACTCACTAAGTACTGAAGGTCAAACAAAATCCCTTTAACCACTTTAAGTTTGTGTACACTTCAGGTTTATTAGAGTTTTTAAATGTGTGCAAAATCAGAATGTCTGGCAGGGGGAAAGGCAGAGGGAAAATAATTATACAACATCATGACTAACTGTGTAAAGTTCAGTGAATCTTAATAATTCTTAAACATGCAAGACTAAAGATACCCAACAAAGAATTTATGTTGTGTACGAGTCACCATTTAACAGATATGTAAAGGCAGGAAAAGTTCCATTCATGTGACCATTCAGGCTATTTCTCAAGGCACTTGAATTCATTCACTGGCTGTATCACATTAGGTAGGCAGACTCCCATTTTCCCTCTGGGAAATATCCCTCTTAAGGAAACTGGCAGAAGGACTTCATGGTTGCTTGCTTCCTGCCATCAAAATTCACATCGTCCTACTGGATTGCGTATGGCAGTTATCTAATTGTCTGTGTTAAAATGGAGTGTATTTATTATGTTAATGGATTGGCATTTGGGAATGTTATCCCTTCACATTTATGTGAATGATTTATCATAAATTATTTATCAGCTCTGTTATTGCTTGCACGTTCCTTGTTGTGCTACCCAAAAGGTTTTTCTAGAGTCCTCTTTTGAAAAGGACCACAGAAAGAAGATGAACAAAGCTTAGTATTTGACCAGGACTTTACTGCAATCTCTTAAACCACATTTTTTAGGCACTGACACTTCCTTAATAGTTCCAGAGGGAAAGCAAAGAAGTTAGCTGATCTAGGTTGGATATTCATTTAGTGTCTCTTAATATGCACTGGAAAATAGAGATGTATTAACACCTTAATGAAGGGATGGGACCACTGGCAGGCTAAAAATGATTTATTACACAGCCTCAGAGGCTGTGAGGTTTTAGAGGATTAAGAAGTTGGCCATAGCTCAAAAGTAGTCACAAGTTTCTTTGTAACAAGGCAATATATAACATTCTGATCCAGTGTAAAGTTGCCACAGATGTTTATTTTGTTTTTCTAACCTATCATCTTAGCTTAATTTTGCTGCACTCTGTCTACTTTTACCTAATTGTTTTCTATCTCACATACATGCATATGCTTCTATTATAGCATTTAAACTCTTAGCTTACTTTATAAAATTACATTACTACACTTTAAAACTCTTCACCATCTTACCTAATACAATTTCTTACTTATTTAAAGCATATTCATACTTGCATATTCATTCATAGGAACATAGGTTTAAGCAGAGAAGTTGCACTGTCTGTGCACCTTTATTATTACATCAATCTGAGCTTCTCCCAGGGCTGCAAATCAAACTTTTCAGTATCTCTGGAAGTTTCTGTCTTTCTATTTCCTACAGAGACGAAGGAAATCAGCTGAATACTTTACCAGGAAAACCTTCCAAGCAGTTCTTAATGTTAATAGTACTTTGTTCAACTCTGAGATTTGCATGACCCTCAGAAGCTTCTGCCTCTCACTAGTTTGTGTCTTTGGTTCCTAATTTGTTACAGCCTCCAAAGTAATCCTATAATTCATCTAATTTTATTTTCTACGTGGTTCTTGTACATATATTTTGTGACTTCATGAATATAGTGATGTCTCTGGATCTTTCTGCCGGCAGAGAGACTTCTGAGTGTGTGAAGTATTATAGAACTACTCAGAACAGAATTGCTGTTTTCTCAAGAACTATCAAGTGATACAGTTACTATGTCAAGTACTTCCTACTGGCCCATATTCCCTCTTGAGGGATAATTCATTGCTTTTCACCAAGAGAAAGCTGAAGCGGCCATTGGTTAAACCTCATAGATGGGATTGGTGTCAGAGCAATATTTGATATTTTGGTTGGCTCGTCACACAAATAGACATGTGCCACCTCTCCTCACATAAACCAGGCTGAAAGCTGTGCTGAGCATGCTGTCAGAGTGGCACAACCTCTCTGTGATGGCACTGTCTGTGATGCTGGGAGAAGAACTGCAGGTTCTTGGGGTTCTTTTGGGTGTCAGTTTGCATTGTGCCTGCACAACTTAATTGTGGGTAAAGATACAGAGTGACTGTGGGGGCCTGAAACCATTATGGAGTGCAACACATCCATCTCCCACCCCTCCTTTGCACCTCACTACTTGATCATGTAAACACACCTGATGTCGTGGAATGTCCTTCAAGGTGTTAATTTCAGAAAAAAATCTATGGAATCATTAAGTTGGAAAAGACCTCTAAAATCATTAAGTCCAAGTCCAACCTATGTGAACAAAAGCATCTTCTAAAAATGGATTGTCCTGGAAAAGTTCCTTCATTTAAATTATATACATGCTTCATTTCTCTTTTTCATATTGCAGCTGAATTACTTCAGGACTTTGGCTGCTCTAAGTGTACATGTTTTCTTCCAAGATCTTGAAGTGAAAGAAACCAACTCCACATTCACAGTAATACCCTTCGGGAGAAATTAGGAAAAAAGAAAACCATTAGCTTTTCAACACTGTGGTGACAGTACTTATCAATAGGACATGGTATTGAGAGACCCCATAGGAAAAATATTTGCTCTTCTAGATGATGGAGATTTTTTCCTCAGGTAGGGCAGTGCCCATGCATCTACTTCTGGAGCAGGGGGACGCATATGTGTATCTTTCCTCCACTCATTTTGATTAAAATACCCTTACAACCAATAAGCAATGTGAGGAAATAGTTTTTTGGCTTTGTCTCACATTCCCACATTTCAATTTCTTCCTGGTTTTGGTTTGTTTTTATTGTCTCTAGCTTTTTTCCCAGTCCTGTTGCATTATGTTCCTTTTGTTGTTCTCATCCTCTGTTCTCAGCTCATCTCCATCAAGTCATAATTTAATCTGGCTCCCTCCTCCCTGGTACTCCTCCTCTCTTTCTGCTGTGGTTGTTCTTTTTCTGACTTCTGGTTTAAGTAGGGAGAAACTTGTACTTCCTGGATGTGGCTCAGTATAAATTTTAAGTTGATAGCATTCTTTTAACACCATACCGGATCTAGATGTGCCAACTTTTCCTTGCAGTCAGGACTGTGAGTGCTGCAGAAGCTTCAAAAGAAAGTTGACATGCAAGAATTATTAAAAATAACTCACCTACTGGATCACCTCTCAGTAGAGATGATACTAAAAGTAATGCAGGCAACTAATTTGTGCAAGAAAGGTAAAAGATCTAAGAGAATTAAATTAATGGCATAATTAAAAAAAATTCTGCTTCAGTGCCTTTAATTTGTAAAGAAAGCAAATTAATGATAGTGTAGGCAAAGGGTTAGATATAATTGGTTTCTATTTTAATTAGAAACCTTACAATGAGTAGAAAGCCCTAGAAGGATACCAGATTAGAAAACCTCAGAATATTCATGCTTTGCTTATTCACGGAACAGGAACATCATGGCAGAGGAGTTTTCTGTTTATGTTCTTGGCAATCTTTGACACAGTCTTAAGAAGCCACTTGTTTCCCATGTTTGCCCACAAACAGATTCTATCTGTGAAAGAAACAGCTTAATTTCTGAGGTGTTCTTTAGAGGCCTTATTCTCAGGCAATTCTGGATTGCTGCCTTTTCACAGCATGATATTCTGTGTACTTCAGGACATTTCTAGTGGCTTCTCCTCTGGTAAATTTGCCTTAGATCTTACTACCAGTCAGAGCTGGTTAGCAAAAGTAAACAAAGGACAACCTAGTGATGTTTTATCTTTAAACCTTTTTCTGTAAATCTATATGGTTTGGGAATTGCTGTGTTAAAGTACAGTTTATTTAGTTTTTCTAGGATTGAAACTCTGCCTTGAATTTTTACAGCACCCTTGAATAACAGCACATTGGTGTGCCAGAGATTTGGGATCTACTCAGGAAAAAAATCCATAAGACCTGGGCTTAAGCTCTTAAAAAACAAAAGTATTTGAGCTCCTAAACTTATGTTTTAGTCATTACCATCCTCTATCGTTTTAGAGCTCCCATAGCTTTGCTCATCTACTGAGCTACATCCAGGAGAGAGATAACAAACAGTACTTGCTAGGTAGCCTGTCATTATGTGAACAACTGTCAGAGGAAGGAAAGATTAGGTCTGTTTCTAATCTTTTATACTGATCATGCTTTCTATCAGAGCTGTTGAAAGAGGAAGTTCCTGATGATGCCGTGTACAGCTGTGGTTATATGTGAGAGGCTGCTGCAGCTATAGCAAGCTGGGTGGACAACTGGGCCTTTCTAAAACATAAATGTTTGTGCCTGTGTGCCAGGGACATGGAGGGGTGCATGGGGAAAAAATATTCTTTAAATAAATGCATTTCAAGGCCATTCTAGTAATGCTGTATTACCAACTAAATTTTTTAATCCACAAGACTGAAATCAAAGCTTTTTAAGAATTCTTCTATAAATTTCTCATAAGAAGACATTGAAACCACTGATAAGAAGGTTAAATGCACACAGTAGTAACCTAATAAATCACAGCACTTTCTGTACTTGAAAAATAAGCTACTCTAAAATTGAATAGCATTCTAAAAAAATCTGTCAAAATGTTTTCACTTGACTATATGTAACAATTCTTGCAGAAAGGTTCATATTAGTGATTTCAGTATTTCAAAGTGGATTGTAGATACATATCTAAGTATCTTCTGCTTTTAGTCATATCTAGGAATTGGTGAGAAGAAATGTGTATTTTTGTAGTTTGCTGTAGTACCAAGGAACTTCGATTTCACATTTGAGTACTCTGGTGAATCAAATCTTTTGAAGAGTTTATATTTTCTAAATTGTTAGCAAGTGCTGGCTTTGTGTTGATGAAAGCTAGGTGCTTGATTACCAGGTTTTTAAGAAAAAAACTTTTAACATTTCTCTATGGGTTTCTTGAGGTATAAAGTCAGTTTTAACATGTTACAACTGCAGCACAAGAGCAGAGGGTTTTGGTTTTATTTTTTTAGATGCACTATTTTTTAGCACTTCTAAGATGATCAGTTTCCATTCAATAAAAATGGCTATTACTGTGGAGGAAAAATAAATATCCAGAAGTATTTAGGTGCATCTGAGTAAGATTACTTACAGATTATAAACATGGAGCAGCTGGTCCAAGTGTCCTCTGATTCCTCACCTGTCTTGTAAATGGATTTTTCCATATTCACAGTGCATCAGCATCTCCGATATCTAATTAGTGTTCTCCAGCTTTCCTGCCTTTTTTTTTTTTTTTTTTCCTGGGCATTTGAGTATATTTAAATATTTGTAGCTTAACTTCATTTTTCTTAAATGACTGCTAGGAGGTAGACTAAGGGTTTGAACTTTTGTATAAACATCTGCATCATAAACTCTTGGGAAAATTAGTCCACTATAAAAGCTTTTGTTATTGCTGTGATGAGGTTTAATTTAGGTTTTGAATGTTTTAAAAAATATCTCTGCATTATACATGCGTTGGAGTAACACTGACAGGATTCTATGTAGTCAAATCCCCTATAGAATATGTTCTAATTCTTATCAGATACTTGGATTTTACTGCAGAATAAAACTGCCTTAGTGGTGTAGTTTTTCCCCATATACTATGTTTGTGACAAAATCTAAAAATCCTTGAAAGTTGTTTAGATGAGAATATTCTGGGATGCAAAGGAAATGCCTAAACTGAAAGCTAAGCAGATTACTTTTGTTTGAAATATCTTTTTTTATTATTTTTTCCTATGCTGCAGAGGTTCAAAGGCATTTATACAGACAGAGCAGTTATTTTGGACGAGCCTCTCTCCTGAAATTCTTGGTATCTTTCTCTGTCCTACAGAATGGGAAGATTTTTTCCCTTTTAACATTACATCTACCAGCCTGCAGGCAAGTGGTCTCTAGATGAGTTGTTTCTCCAGTCGTTTTAGTCAGTGTTGCCTGTTCCAAAGAGTGTGAAAGGTCAGTGAGGCCAATCTAAAACTTGTGGAGAGTCAGGAAAAAGATTTTTCCCTTCCCCCTGCCTCCACAATGCACTCTGGGGCGCTTCATCACTCTTGAAGAAGTGTTGACTGCTCACAGTTTGCTAGTACATACACTAGGGCTGTTTTCTTTTTCCAAAGCACCCTGTGGTTTTAGGAACTTGCTGTGCTGTTGAGGTAGGCAGTGAGGACAGCCTCAGGGGACAGTGGCATTCAGGGTTTTCAGTGTCCTATACAGGTACCAGAGCCAGCTCAGAGCTGCCTTTGATGCTGGTTACAGTCACTGTGTCAGAGTATGAGCTAATGCCTCTGAAGAGAAGCTCCCTTTGGGTGTCAGGGTTGTTGGCTCTTCTGCTTCTAAGACGTGGATTGGTATTCTGGAATCATACCAGGCAATCTGGGGACTTTGACAGTTGGATTTGGGTGATTTAGTAGGAGCAGTCAGGGGTTCTGCTGTCGCCCTCATGCATTCCAGTCCTTGCCAGAAGTTCCTGCCCCAGAGAGGAGCTGTGTGCCAGCTCTCCTGCCACTCTTGTTCACAGCATTTCAGCTGATGCTGCAGGGGTGCTAGTGTGCAGTGAGCTATTGCAGTCTGGTGGGTTAATAAGGGGTAAGAGAAAGAAACAGGGGTGAAAGAGAAAGGGATTAGAGCAGGACAGAAAATGGAATGCAGATTAGGACAAATGTTGATGCTGGCAGAGAGGCGATGTAATTGCATTTTGACAAGTGACATTTATGGATTCTGAAACATCTGCAGAAAACCTCAGAGAAGTAATTGAACCAGACATCTTTCAGTTCTGGTGATCTGTGAAAGTAAGACCCAATGCTCCACGGTTTATGCAAAAATGAGTTTATGCTTCATTGTATAATAGAGATCTAATGATGAACTAACTTTCAAATTGTGCCATGTGCGCTTTTGATATATAGTTGTACAGATGGAGAGATTTTTATTCTGAATTTAAGATTTTTACAGGCTTTGGATTTCCCCCTGTTCTTGTCCCTAATTCATGTTGTTTCTTCACCCCATAGAGACTAATTCCTTATTAAATGAAATACAAGACCCCAAAATACTCACATATGATTTGCTCCTCAGAGAGGCTGAAATAGGTACAAGATAAATGAAAAAATTTCTTTCTTTATTCAACCAAGTAACAGCCAGACTTAATTTAAGATTTGGAAATTATTTTCTGGAAAAGTGCTCTGAGTTGTTGACAGTCTGGAGCTCCTTGCTCATGGCCAGTAATGGCAGCAGAAATTTAAGAATAATTAATATGAATGAAATGAAGAAAGTTCCCAACCAATCACCAGGGAAAAAAAAAAAAGCACATGTACCTTTTCCATCTGCATTATTTCAGACACATTTATTTTTTTGGTATAGCATTTCCATTTTATTTCATGGTGGCATGAATTCTCTTTGCTTCCTCTCCTTATGGTTTATAGTGTATCCTAAAGTTTTGGTTCTATTAATTGTCCCTGGATAAATATTATAGATTTGAATGAGACTCAAATGCAATTATTGTTGAATTCAGTCTGTGGGAAGGGAGAACATTTTATCTCATGCTTAACTGCTCACACAAACCTGACTTTTTTTCAGTGCTGATTGTAGCCGATAGTTGGTCAAAAGGAGCACTGTTTCACACCTTTTTTGAGAGCTGGGATCTATTCCTTATTTTCTAAGGGATGGAGATGGCAACAAAGCAATAGGTCTGGAATACTGTCCTATGTGCATTAAACTTTTACAAAGGAAATATAGAGCAATGAAAAAGCTTTTATGTAAGCCCTGAATTTAGTTTCTGAGTTCACAGCCATTCCTGGTTTCTGGGATACATTTAAAAACAGTATATATCTTCACCTTCCTGTTGTTTTAAGAAATGCTTCTGTCCAGTTCTCTCTATATAACATGGAAAGAATGCATTTCTCTCACAGTCATAACAGCAGGGAGTCACTTCCATTGGCTGTTCTTATTAGGGTGTGCAGTATTATTTTGGAAATGTAAAGGAGCCATCTGGTTACAAATGATGGTGTTGATACTGATGGAAAATGCCTTTTCTGAGACAGATTATGCCTTTTTTCTGTACCACCATTAATGCCCCCTCAGTCATCCTTTGGTGTACTTCCACTGTATTACTCTAATCAAGAGTCTTTCATTTTTTTTTCCTGGCACTGCTGAGAAATGAAAACATTTAAAGTTTACGTGACAATTTAGTTACCTGTGTGTTGTTTGGATATCAGGATATATCCCATAGGCCTGTCTGAACTCTGAGGATAATACAGGGAAGAAAATGTAGGTGCGTGGGTGCACATCTGGAGGAGTAAGTGCTGTTATTTGCCACTGCTGTAACTCAATATATATCATACAGAGACATTATTTATGTTTACACCTTGCTAATGATGTAAAGGGGGTTGCTTTTTCACTGAAGAATGCAGTTTATTCCTAACTGTTCTGAAGTTTTCTTCTCAATCTGAAATTCCTAATAATTCTAAGATATGTTTTATGTTTTTCCCTAAGCTCTTTAAAATGGTTTCATTTCTATTCTATGATCAGATCCATAGAATGGCATATAACTGAAACTGTCAGTGGGTGTTCAGAACTGAATCAATTTATACTTTTCAAAAACTACAGATATTTACCATATTTTTGACTTGTGAGTCGCTGGTCCTGATGCACTTCTGAATTACTGAATATCAGCTTATTTCATACATCTGTTTTCATACTGTAGATTAGTCTATGCTTATTTGTAGCCAAACCCATGGGTTTAGTTTTTTCTTCAGATTTTTTCAGTTAGGATTTTAGAGGTATGAAGGGCTGAGCAAACAAAATCTGCTTTCACATATGTTGAGAGTTAAACAGCAGTGGGGGAAAAAAGGATAACGACAATTTTTAAGATGAATTGTAACAAGGAAAAAAATAATTTGAGTGCCTACGGATAGTAAGATAAGAAAAAAAGTGAATGGCAGGACTTGTATATCATTATCTCATGATTGCACCAAGGTCACAATTGTAGAGGAACAATATAGATTTAAGTAAGTCATATAATTTATTTATGTTCCTAGTATATGTTGCAAAATCTACCTCCTTTGTGGTCCCATTGATGTGGCAGATCTGCACTGGCAACTGGTTCTCCTTTTGAGCAGCATGTCAGCTCAGGCAGGTGTTGCAGGGCAGAAGTTACAGCCAAAAAGCCTAGATGCTATTCCTGCTGATTTGCTTCAGAAATGATGTAGAAGAAAGCTACTGTCTATCAAAGCCAGTGGAGAGCTATGAAGTCCTTAAGAACTGTAAACATAAATTTAAAAAGATTAGTGTTCTGTATTTTGAATGGCTGTTTTGGGTTTCTCTTGGCCCATGTGCCCTTGTGCTGCTTGTGGATGCTGTAAATGTGAAAAACGGAGAATGACCAGCAACTGAAGTTAGAGAACTTACAAAAGGTCACAGTAATAAAGTTTATTTCCACCTTTAAGAGACTGTGGCTCCTCTTTCTCATGGCAAAGATAGAAGCAAATGGGGATGTGCCCTTTTTGTTCTCATTTATTTCACATGAACAACACAAGCGTTTTTTCATTCTCACTTTTTAAACATGTACTATGGGCAGCTTTTATTTAAAAGAAAAAACTCATCTGTCTGCCCTTCAAACTACTAAACTGCTAGGTAAAGGCAAGACAGGCATGGGAAAGCTGCTTAGATTTAAATATATTCATGGAGGAAAAGCTGAAGAGATCTGGGAACAGGAAGCTGACTAAAGGAGAATAGCACTTAGTTAAGTACTCATATGGTTCCCACAGATGATTAAAAAGCAGATGGCTTTGGGAGCTAACAGACTGGGTCCTCTGGGTTTGTGCTGTTAAGCAAAAGTGACCTGGGAAAGGAAAGGGAAACTGAAGGCTCTTTTCCCCAGACTGTAACTGCTTGCCACTGAGCCAAGCTTGGTTTTATTCAGTCTGACTATTGGCTTGGATTTCTGAAAGGAAGTTTTGGAAGACTGCCTCGTTTATTAAAAATAGTTTATGGTGCTACCACAGAGGCAAAAGGGCTCCTCATTATTGTTTCATGCATTTAAAGATGTTGGCACTTTTCCTGAAATAATTTAGGAATTGCAGACATAATAATTTGAATTTTATAAAAATAGATCTCATCAGTGAAATCCATATTTTATCTAGGTTTTGGTAATGTGTCTCTTCCTCAGTAAATATTGAGAGAATTTTTGTGGTCACCAGCTAAAAATAAAACATGGAAAACAGCAATAAGGCAAGCTTTAAGTGCTTTAAGCTTAAATGGTAAAATCCTTTAGAATCTCTTGCAGCCTGAATAAAAGTGTCAACTTTGAAACTTGAGCTGAATCCGGAATCTTGCAAGATCAGGGATTAAGATGCTGAGGATTACTGAGTTGGAGATTCAGTGATGGCTTTTGGGTTGATAGAAGGGAGCAATGGTTTAATTCTTTCTCCATGTCATTTAAGAAAATAAGAATGCTGCTGTTGTGGCAGACTGAAAGTTCATGAATGTGTGCATCTGTGACCAAAACTGAAGGCTGCAAGAAAAGCAGACCCGGCAGTAAAACCACCTCAGATTCCTCTCTCTGTCTTCAGCAGTTTGCCTGATTTATATAAATTCAGTAATCTTAAGTGGCTTTTCCTTTTATGGTTTTGTTCAATCTCATGTAAACCTTGTTCTGGACCTGTAATATGCAGCATGATAGTTAAAATTAACAGCAACTACCTGACGGCCCTGGCCGCTGTCTGAGGTTGGTGGTCTAAGTGGAAAAGATTACATTGACATTTGGTATTGTGCACAGTGATAGAGACAGGGAACTTCCCCTGGTGTTCTTAAAAAAGATTCAGTAGGAGCTATGGGATCACTCGAAATACTTACTTTGAGATGAGATCACTTCTTGCATGAGAATCATAGGATCTTTCCATAAATTGCACAATATGGGCATTGTATGTTGACAAATCAGATGGAGCTCTTTTCATGATTAACAATGGAGAATATAAAACCAAAAACAACTTCATATATTCCTTTAAGAGAAATTTTAAAAAACCCTGTCAGATAATTGTTGCAAACATATTTTTTCAGATCCATTAAGTTCTGCTCTATTTTTAAGTGCAGTTTTATTGAGAATACTAATATATTTAAAGGAGCTTCTTGAAAGTCCTCAGTTTGAGGTCCTCAGTTCATCTGTCACTAACAGTGGTCCTGGTTTCCTGTTTGGGTTTGCCATTCTGGCATCTGTAATAGAGCCAGAGACAGGGTGTTACTCTAAAAGTGTTTGTGTCACTTCAACTAAATGATAGTGGGAACAATTTGGAATTTCTCAGCTCTAGTATAATTTAGTCTTCAAAGACATTAAAAAGGAAACCTGGGCAGGATTATGGATTCCTTGAGTTCAAGAATTTGTCATTCGGTCTCTGTTTCCCCTTGTGTGTGTTATGATTGCACTGCTTTTCCTTTGTTAATTTTGCAGAAAACTCTCCTGGAAAGAGAAGCTAGAAAACACTAAGTCTTGTCCAAAATAGCTATTTGGGCAATCAGAAATTAAAGAAGAAAAGAGAGAAAAAGTAGAAAAAAAATTTCAGGGGCAGTAATATGATGAGTGTTTGAAATGGAAATGAAAGCATTTCAACTGAAGTTCCACTTTGTTTTCTATTTTCCTGACTACAGTTTTCAACTATATCATCAAAACAATAAACATGCTCTACTTCAGTCACTCTGTAACTGAGGTAGCCAAAGAAAGGTGTCTTGAACCAAAAACACCAGGGAGATTGGGTTTGATATATCACTGGTACTGGAATAATTCATTAAGGAGCGAACCTGCTGGCCTCCAGCTGTAAATATTATGTGGGATTTGCTGAGCATTTTGCTCTGTACCTCATGAAGGTCAATAGTACTGCATCATTTGTCTCTGACGCACATATAATGGACACAGGCTTCAGAATACAGAGGATAGTACAAGCAGCAAGCATGACCACAGCATAAAAACAAACATCTTAAGCAGGTTCTAAGAGATTGCAATGTAGCTGATGAAATATCAACAGCTACTTGCAAGAAACCTTGTCACACCTAGGCTTACTCAGTTTGCAGAACCTGAGAGATGACAGCAAGTCAGTTTTAGTAGCAGTAAATTCTTGTGAATTTTACGTTTTGAGTTAGATCCTGTCCTAAATGGACTAGTAATAATTTTCTGTCTACTGAAATTGGATAAATTCCTATCTTCTCCCACTTAATAGTTCAAAATGGCATAATCCTACTACCATCATTCCCAAATTAATTTTGCATGCCAGATTATTCAAAAGGAGTAGATAACCCCTCTGGACTGCTGAAATACAGTTTCAGGTGGGAATGCCTTTGTCAGTTCATGAATTGGCTGTGCAGGGTTATAATCTGTATTTTGGATTTTCAGGATTTTTCTGCTGTCTGTACTACTTTCTCTTGAGAATTCTCTTAATCAGAAATTCCTTTTCCTGTGTCCAGAGCAATAATAAATGTTTCAGTAGAACTATATAAGCTGGATGGATTTTTCTGAATACAGATTTAATATGGCACTCTAGATAAGTTTTCATCCAGTTTTTCTTTGCTGGAACAATTAAGCAAATAGATTAAAACAGACTTTCTGGACTTCTTTATAAGAAAAGCCTGATAAGATTAGGAAGCTAGAATTCTGAGGATGCTTTGTATTTTCTTCTCTACCACTTTCAAGATGTTGGAGATAGTTTTTCTTGACTTAATTGTCTATTATTCTGTATTAATTTTTAATTTATTAATTTTTTCTGTCTATTAAATTCTGTATTAATTTTTAGATGTGTAGCAGTGTATGCAAACACCAAACACCACGGCTGTCAGGTATTATGTTGAAGCATGGAAATAACTGAGTTTAAAACTTATTTTCCATAGTGAAGCTGGCAACAACCTTGTATCCTCTTATCACAAAGACCTGGGACTCACCTGTGGCTGTGTCAAAGTTCTGTGGTGCTGTAATGGCCAACTCACAAAGGCATCTGTGGAGAAGTGTCCAATTTCCATAAAATCTACCACAGTCAGCACTGTGGTGTGGAACTCTGGTAAATCCCCATCTTGTTGCTTCTGCCAGTGAAGCGGGTCAAGGGGTGATGAAAGGAATAATCCTCCATATTTGCAAGATTGTCTTGGCATGAGGTTGTTCCTGGTTTTCATCTCCCATTGCAGGGAAATAACAGAAAACACATATGGTTCAGCACTTGGAGTAGGGAGCACAGGATGCTCACTCATGATGCTGGGATGTTGTATTCCTCTGGGGAAATGTTTTTTTTCCCCAGAGCCCCCTAAAGCCTGTAACCTTTTAGTTTAACCCTACCTTTCCCCTCTCTCTGACAAATTGGCTCAGCTCTCTGTCCTGAGACAGAGAGTCTAGATAAACCCGTGCTCTTCCTTGTTTGCTCTCTCTTTGCCCCGGGACCCCTTTGAGAATAAAGCCTTGGAATAATCCTGAGGTAAGAGCCTCTTTTGAATCTTTTATCCTATCCCCTGGGGTATTTACCCCAAAAGCCCCCAGAAGACTGAGCTAGCACAGGAGCCCAGAGGGCAGGCAAGGAGGGAGTACGTCACTGGGATTTAGATGAAGTTCTGCCACATGGGAACAAAAATTCACAGGAGACACTCAATGCTCTTAAAATATATTTAGAACAACTTCTGTGCCAACAGAAAGTCACCTCCAGTTTTGAGTCGCCACTGGGCAAAATGTTTTATCCTACTGTAAGCCATTTGACTGATTGATTTCACAACTCCTTTTACTGTTTCTTTCCTTGAGTTTCAATTTTTGTCTTTGCCTCGACTGAATGATCATGGGTTTCCCTGCCTATGAAATTCCAGTATTAGGTTTTTTAATGAAATGGGGAGAATTTAAGGATTTGTTCAGTGTCAAGTGTAACAACATCACCTTTAATAGATGGATCTCAGAAATTACATATTTAGTTATTTTTAACTGTAATTAATAACACATGCACTTTCTACATTAATTTATTTAGATTTCTAATGTGGCAAATTCTAATCAGTAGTAAGTTTTATTATTTTTGACTCCCTTGAGGAAGGGACTTTGTTGTATAACACCTTCCATTAGCTCTTATGTAAACAAATCACATCATGCTTTACAACATGCCATTATTGCCTGACAAGTTCTTGTATTTGATATTTGTCAAGATTTCTGCTTTCTTATTCATTGTGTTTCCATTGCAATGCTCAAAGACAGCTCTTCCATTTCTAGCCTAGAGCCTTAATTATATTTAGGCCTTGAGCCAGAGATAAGCCCATGCTAACAAAATGTTTGTGTGTATCTTGGAAACATAATAAGAATGGTGTTAACTGGGTTCATGTATTACATGTCATACCAGCAAACCCAGCAGCCTTCTTCCCCAGAGCAAGTGATAACCCTTATCTGATCCATTCTCCAAAGTACTGCCAGATCCAAGAGCTATTTGATAACCAGTGAAAGGGTTTTTGCTGACAGAAGTAAGTTACAAGTTTCCAATCCAATGAAAGATATTTAATGTGTATACCTAAAATCAATGGGACAATTCCACTGTTGTAAACAGGTGTTTGCTGGATTGAGGCTCAAAAGCTCAATGTAAGCAGTTGGAAAGGTGTGGAGTTTGCTATGGCTTGTGTGAATTACACAGGGCAAAAGGGTTAATATTTAAGTCTTAATGGCCACAGTAACTCAGTCTTCATGTGCAGATATAGCTACGTATTTTGATTGTTCTTGATGTCAGTATAAGCTAATAATCTGTAAAAATATGGATGTTTTATCAATTCAGCTCTTATTTTTGTTGGGAAAAAATACTTCATTGTCTGTGGAGGCTGTGGTTACAAATATCAGTTGCAGAGAGTTTTACTCCAAGCAGCTACAGAAGGGCTAAGACTTTATGGATGTTTCTTGCTAAAAGCTGCTTTATCATTTTAGTTGGAATAAGGCTGATGGATGGACATGGTAAAGTGGAGAGAATGCTCCAATGCACTCGTCCAGTTTTCTGTCCATCAAAGCAGACAGAGAAAAAAGAATCAATTGAATGTTAATCTCACTGTCATCAAGTGGGAAGTAGCACATGAGAGAAAAAGTGAATCATAATTATATAGCCTGCTCTTGGTTTTGGATATTAAATGATGGGGAGATGGCAGAGGGAGAAGAATGTAAGGCAGAGGAGTTTTATATAATTTTGCCAAAAATAGATAAAATTTAACCTACTTGGCCTGAAGCATTTAGCCTTAATGTGAATGGAAGGCCTTAAGTACATGTACAAGTTCTTGAAATATATGTAAGTTTTCCTTTTCTTTGCTTCCCAACTAACGTGCTTATTGTTATCTGGTCTTAAAAATTTCAAAAAAATTTTTTTTTGTTTGTTTTTAGCTTGCCCAGACCTGTCTTTGGAATGACTTCAGAACAAGTGGTTGAAGTGTTCCATTGTGTGGAATGGTCATCCCAAATGTGATATGACTGTATTCTTTTGGGATGACTGGCTTTTATGTTTCTGTTCCTTGGAACAGCTAAGAAAGGCTGTCTCCACATAGCTACAGAACTGAAACAAATGACATAATTCCTCCACTGCGCCTGACAAGATGTTTTTTGTCTTTCCTGCTCTCTCTGAAGGGCTTTCCAAGGAAAAAAAAACCACAAAGGAATACTGAGACAATGGAATTACTAGAGGAGGTAGGACGGATTCAGTAATGTTTTGATTTAAATCAGAAAATGAATTCCCAGTGTATTTTCCAGTACTCAGTTTTAAACCTCGCTATTCTTTTTCTGGCAGGATAGCAGTGGCTTGAAAAAATGTTAATTTTACAGACATGTAGTTTATGTCAATCCCTCAGTATTTGAAGGGAGACTGGACAGGTGAGCTGGCATGAAACAAGGATGTTGAGCTGGTTTGTTGAGGGGCTCTGTGGTTATCCAGAGCTCATTCCCTGACCAGCAGCTGTCCAGTGCTGCCAGTTGCCCTGTGTGAGGCTGCCTGACTGCCCAGGGGCACAGCAAGGACACTTATCAAGGGGTAAGGCTAAAGATAAGTAGAGATACAGGAACAGCACAAGAAATAACCAGTTTCTTCAAACACAAGTATCTTCAGTGGGTATGATGATTTTTGCTTATTTTGGCAGTGTGCTTTTCTGGTGCCATTAGACTTTTTGTGGCTGCACAAAAACATTTAAGGGAATATATAAACAATATATACATTTATACTATATATATACAATATATACACAAAAATATATAAGGGAATATATCCACAATATATTTAAGGGCACTGGAGTTACTAGAAAAGGCATTACACAAATGTATGACTGGTACCACTGAAATCAATAGGCTGAGTCATAATCTTACAACAGCTGTATAGATATTTCTGCTTCTCTTTGTTAGGTTCAGGGAGTTCAAATTAAGTAACAGATATAAGTATACAGGAAAAAAAATCCTAGGCCTCATAATCATATAGGATGTATAGGAAACTCTTTGACAAAGAAAAACAATATTTATGCTGCTCTTCTTCATTGTTTTCTTTCATCTAACTAAAGAAATTCACATGGTTTATACTGAATATCTTTAAAAGGTAAAAGTACAATTCTTTTAGTGCTGACTAAAATTTCCTAATGTTGCATAAAAATAATTTGTTAAAATTGATTGCACTTTTCTTTGCTTTGTTAAATCTTTGAAATCGAGTATATGTGGCTGTGGTTTTGCATTAAAATGGAGATAAATGTGTAGATGCATATATGCTCTATCTGCTGGAACATCTTTCAAAGAAAATTGTGCCTATTCTTGTTTAAATATAAAAATTGAATTTTGTTTCCTTTTAATTTGAAGAAATTAGTGCTGCTCCAGTAGTCATAGAAACTGCAAATTAGAACAGTGTGTTTAAGCTAACCATTAGTAGAAATCCTGAATATTGAATAGAGTTTTCTTAAGTCTCTACCTGAATCTGCCAAGTATAGCAGCAGCAGCAATTTGATTGTTACTTAAGGCTTAATGGTAGCAATGGTTAGGAATTAAGCAAAAGGCTTCTCTGCATTTGCTGTCCACACTCTATCAAATATTGAAACATGTTTTCTGCCACTAAAAAAATCCCTCTGGTTTGTAACAGTAAAATTTACACCTTCCAAACCAGAGACAGCTAGAAGTTGAAGATATTCTACAGTTAGATGAAAACCTGTGTTATGAGCATATGGCCTTATCTTTATATCTGAAGTATAGAAAATGGGGGTTAAAATTCTCTATTGAGTATCTACATAGACCCCAAAAATGGACTAGCTGTCTGTAAAATATGTAAACAAGAATATTATCAGATCTGTCACTCTAAATTATAATAATAATGCAATTACAGATACTGATGAAGTAACTGGATATGAAATTAGTAATCATATGATTGTGTGGAATTATCTGATCTGATTTGCATGCGTGACTGTTAAGAAATATGCATGTGAATTAAGCTTGGTAAATAATTCATACCTTATTCTATAGCTAATTAATGTAACATCATTTTTCTTGGTCTGCACTTTTTAGAAGTGCAGTATTTCCCTGAAATTAGCAATTTTTTGATAACAATTACCCATATCGAGGAATAAGGTCTGGTTTGCAAATTTTTCAATCTATATCAACTATCATTCAATATCTGAAAAGTGTTGGTTAATTCTAATTGGTCTGACAAACCTCCTTTTTCTGTTTTTCTCACCTGATTAAAATAATGCTTGGGTATGGAGTATTGGTGTGAGCACGTGCTTAAAAACATGCTTTCTGCATGTTTTCAGTATGCTCCACTTGCCTCTAAATCACAGCCTTTGGTGTCCTGGAGTCAAAATAATTGATAGTGAGGAGTGGAAGTAAAGATCAGCAGCTTGGTTATTTGCCATAGGAAGTAAGTGAAAATTAGTACTGGGAAAATGTTTTCATGGGTTTAACAGGAGAATTTGGCTCCAGGTAAATAATTAGATGCCAGTGGGGCACACAGTATTTTAAGACACCTACTGCTGTAGATTGGGTAATTACTGGCATCCAGTGATATTGCAGAAACCACAGTGAATTTATTAATGGGGTATAGGTTTGGCTACTGGGGTTTGCCAACAAAGGAGAAATCTGAATAAGGCAGTACACTAGCAAAGTGAAGGGATGTGTGTGCAAGGCTCCTCCATGTGTATGTTTGCTATTCCCATCAGAATCTTGGGCCAGAACTAAAGGAATATTAAATGTGTTATAAAGGATTGTATTTTCATTCCCAAGGGCTTGAAATGTGGAAATCAGACAGCCTTTTGAGAGCCTCAGTGCACTATGGAGTAATTAAACTTTTGAAAGCAGTTGCAAGAATTTGGATTGGTCTCTGGAATACTGTCAACATTTTATAACAAGGAAATGTCAAAATAGAATTTGGTGGTGGGCAAGTGAATATCACAATGTTAATTTGATAGTCCATGAAAGAAACACTATAGTACTTCCATTTTGGAATTCCGTATTCATTGATTTATATGCCAGAAAAGGTATGTATCCCCACAAGCTGTAAGATTTTTTTAAAGACAGCTAATACAGTTGCAATAATTTTCCTAATTCACAATGAAAAACGTTTAATGTTATTCTTATGGTATTTCTCTACTGGGAGAGGTATTTCAAGGGGAATCAGCATTCAAATAAAATCAACATTTTCTTGATTAAATGCATGGTAGCTTTAAAGAGAAATAAGATTTTTTTTTAAAAAAAGGCAAGTTTTGAAATAACTTTCTAATCTCAAAGAAGAGGGGATGGAATTATCCCAGTGAAAAATTCAGTTTTGCTGTTGCAGTTCAAAGAGTGAAGAGACCAAAGAGCTCTTTACTGTGTATCAAAGGACTGACAGCTTGGAGTTCAGACAGAGCTCTAAGTTCTGATCTAAGATTAATAAATATGCAAATACTCAATCTTGAAAAAAACTCTTCTAGAATCCAATCTTTAGCATATGTAATTGAATGTTTGTTTGAAATGACAGCTTAATAAATTGTCACATTGTAAAATTTGTCAAACTCAGACCAAGTCAGGCTGCTGCAGTCGGAAGATATTTCAGCAAACTCCAAGTTACAAATACATGCACTTTTTGAGACAAGGAACCACTCAGAATATCAGGTGGAAAAAGAGGAGGTCATACAGATGCAAAGTGCCATTTATAGTTATTTATGGCACATGATATTTTTGAAACAGTGGGTGCCCACAGCTGTGGCCTCACATATTTCTCTTCTCAAGTACTGCAGGTCACTCCTTCATGTTCTGAACAAGAAAAGAATGGGGCTTAGCATTTGCTAAATGCTCTAGAACTGCAAATGGCCTTTCAAAAGCTAGACTAAGTTGCACCAATTCTCTGTAATGTCAAATATTTGTTTATTATGACCTCACTTTTTTGCAAGTGGGTTCAGTCACTCTTCAAGGGAGAGTGATCTGGCCAAAAATCACAGTGAGAGCTAAGTTAGTGGGTACCAAGTGTCAATTTTCAACTTGCCTTTGCTAGGATGATGCTCAGAGCTATATAAAATTGAGATGTCTTTTATGCTATAAAAATCTTATGCATAATAACATAGAAACTTAATTTGCATTTTACATTTACTTTGAAATAAAGTATCTGACATCCATAACTAAATGTGGTGGGTATTGCTTTTGAGTACAAATAGTTCTATTTGTGAAGAAAGATGTCATGTATGTTGAAAATATCTCCAAGCATTTTGTTGTCATAGCTGTTTAATTTAAAAATAGGCATTTCATTACCAGATTTTATCAACTCTCCAGGCTGCAGTCAGGAGGTTCAGCAGAATGCAACTGACAGTTACAGGTACTTTTCCTTGAGGGAATGTACTCTACCTGTGGGCTTCATTTCAAGGTGTCATTCAAGGAATTTTGTTAAATTTATGAAGTGTTTGAATAGTTTATGCCCTGGTTTTCTCCAAGCTTGCACTCTTTACTGTAATATAGGGGCAGGATGAAATATTTTGAGTATGGAACATGCATAGAAGAAGAAGATTTGCAGAAATCTCACAAAATTAACCATATAGTTGTGAAATGTTTTGTTGTTTGAGATTCCCATAGAACAGAAGATGTATCTCCTTCCGTCATTTTCAGAGGAAGGAAATACTTTCAATCTTCCCATTTTAGCAAAGTGAGCTCTTGCTCAAGATTTGGAGAGGTTTTATTTGAAATTTTATGAAAGCTCACAATGTTTCTGTAAGTTCTTCATGTAGGTTTTATTATTAATGCATGTCTAATACTTTGTGTGTGTTGGCTTTTTGTAAAGTCACTTGAGGGAAAAGATGTATATACTGTCAGTGATAGTCTGCTGTGTTTATATTTGAATTTGTATCTTGAAAGGGAGGGCAAAGGATGAAAAATCAATTTGTGGACCTTTTCACTGAGAAAATACTGCAGAGAAATGATTTCACTGCAGTCTATTGCTCATGAAGAGAAACAGCTTAGAGAATTCTTTACAACCAAGGGCATCTTAAACCCAGTGAAGCAGGGAGGTATGAAGCCATTCCTAGGTTAGAAAGGGAGGTTTCTATAATTGGAATATTATTTAAACAAGTCTGCTGTAAGTTAGCAGTTCAGTGCTTCTTCTGAATTTATGCATTTGGGAGGAAAAATGTGAAAATTGTCCCTCCTCAGTGACATAATTGCTGATGTTTTAGATTCAGGATTTTTAAGTTTTAGAATTCCATTGAGACCCTGCTGATCAATAACCAAAACATGTGAGCAGTATCAGTTCTGCCCTAAGAGATCTGCAGAAATGATTTTTGTCCTGAAGTGTGGATACCTCTCCAGCATGTTTTATGCTTGACAGGCATGACATTACCTGTAGTTGGAGGTATGAAAGCAGCGTTGCCATCAAGGAACGCTCCAAGTGGGATGGAATGGATGGATGCTTGGCTAAGGACATGCACTGTACCTGTGTCAGACCAGATCAGGCCCCTAAGAACAGAGAAGGGACAATCACTTGAATTAGTTCTCTTCCCTCTGTTTTACAGGAGGGCCCAGTGCTGGAGGGGAAATGTAATGCCCATGTGAGGCACAGAAATGTTCTGGGTGTGACCTGTCCAGTTAAGAATTGCATAGGTAACATCTCCAGACAGAGCTTGAAATTCCTACTTTTTCCTTCTCTTTCCACTGCCATTAAAGCTAGAAAGCCCTTTCTGACATTTTCCAAACACAAACCAGGTTACATTTACTCTGGGTAATTTCATGTATGTTGGTCTGTTTATTTCATCTTTCTTTTTTTTTTTTTTTAAATTCCAGTTTTATGGAAAAATCTCCTGTAACTGCCTAATCACACTTCCCAGCTGATCTGTAATACAATTTTTGGATTATTATTGTCACACCTATTCTTTGAAAGTAACACAATGGTTGAGGGTAAGCTTGTTTTAAGAAATAGTGATTCCTGTTGCCTTTTTTTGTTTTGCAAAAACATGCACCAATATTTTAGGAAATATTAAGTTCCTATTACAAAATATTCTGTCTTCTTCACTCCAGAAATATATGTAAGAATCCCAACAGAGCTACCTATGTGCTCCATGGAGAGATCATTTGAGTTCTGTTAGTTTGGGCATAATTGGTTAGAAACGAGGCTGGCTTTCTGCCTATCTTTCCTTGATCTCTAAGGAGAAAATGATGTATGCAGAGAAGCATTTCCAATTATAAATTATTTCAGTTTTTCAACTGACTGGTTTGAGATTTGATATCCTGTCATGATTCAAAGATGAGAGGATTAGGTTAAACAAACCTTTCCTTTAACAGCAGGTAAGCAGAAAAGCAGGACAGTAAAGTAAGATGGCTACTGCAGCTTAAGTGGGGTTTTGTACTGGGTGAAATGATTTTTTGACAGTTACTCAATTTGAGATGCAGATCAGAGAAACAGGAGAAAAATATTAGGATTTTTCTGTTTATTGTCAGAAGAGAAACTATTCCTTGTCAAAGCTGGAAAAAACCCTTTCTCTTCCACAAAACTTACGCATTTGAAATTGAACATTGGATTTTGAATAAACAGACATACAAACGCTTTATCATAAGTAGAAAACTTGAGAAAATACAATCCTTAGCCCATAGTTTCAGTGTTCTAACCTAAAGGACACAATATAAATAAAACCTTAAATATTTTCTATCGTTGTGGGGATAAGAGACACCCAATAGGGTACAAAATTTATGGAGGCTGTGAGACAAAGCCAAACCTCCACAGATGTTCTTCATGGAGACTGTCTATTAAGAAACTAAACCAGTTGGGTTAGGCTATTTCCAATATGGTAAAGGGAATGAGAGATTAGGGAGGGAATGGTGAAAATTACTCTGACTATGAAGAAATAAGGAAGAGAACCCAAACTGAACCAAGGGCCACTCTCACCCCTTGAAAACTCCCTTGTCACAGACCATGAGCACGCTGCCTGGAGAGGAGGTGCCATGAGAATTGTGGGCTTCAGTTGTAAAGGGAGTGTCCTTGGCTTGCTCTAGAGGTGATCAGAGTATTTCCTGTAAACTTTCATCTTCTTTTCCTGTGGCCTCTTAATGACAAATGTTACTATTTAACATTTTAACTAATTTTTTAATGTATTATAATTGAAAATTCATATTTCCATTACCCCAACATCCAGAGGCATTCTCTGAGTCAATGACAGTCAAAGCTTTCTTTAATGTGATTTCTGGCTTTAAGGTAATAATTCAGGAAAAAATTATGACATAAATTTTTCTATAAATATTAAAAACTTTGATTGCAAGTGGGAATGTTTCAAAACATGTATTTTTTTAAATATAATTTGTTTCTTTTGAAAAGAAACATTTCCTGTTCATTCACACAAAGCAATGTCCACAATACTGTCAGTAAGAAAGATTCCTCTGCATTGATATGAAATTTTAATTTGAAAAGACAGTGGGTGACTGAGAACTGGCACAGGTTTCCTCAGGAGGTTGTGGAAGTATCTTTGAAGATGTTACAAAGCTGGACATGGTGCTGTGCAGCCTTTTCTAGGTGGCCCTGCTGGAGCAAACAGATGACAACTCCCTACTTCAGGCGTTCAGTGATTCTGTGGAAAGTCAATTAATTGGTCACCATTGTTTCAGAGCACTCAAAGCAACAAGTACATGCTGACCCTGTAGTATGGTTCTTCTCTCTGCTTTTGACAGACCTCTGAGAGGGTTTGTTTTTTCCCTTTTGTTTGTGTCCATTTTTCCGTATGCCCGTCACTTTAATTTCCTTTATTTCCGATTTACTTCTATTTTTTTCTTTTCTAATTTTTTTGTTTGCTTGGTTTTAATTGAAATGCATTTGTTGCCTTGTTCTGACTGAAGGGAAGACTTGTGGCTCTCCTCTGATAAAGACTTTAGACACTTCATGCTGACAAACCAGTCCCATCCTTGCAAATTTCGTATTGACTGTGAAGAGTTCCAAGGTTTGTTGCTTTGTCAATTAAGGTTCTATCCCCATCTCATTGAAAATGAATGATAAAATTTAACAACCTTAAATGCAGGATCAATCAGTCTCAACAGGCATATAGAGAGGGATACAGTGTAGCTATCTCACTACAAGAAGCAAAATGGGATTTAGTGTAAAACCCTTATTTCTGTTTTCTGTGGTTTTGTTGTCTTTTTTTTTTTTTTTTTTTTTTTTAACTTCCAAAGAGCCTAATGAAGCTTGCTATTGAATAATTAATGAAAATAACTGGTATCAAAGTTTGTCAAAATTACAGCCTTCCAGGCTTGGTACACTTCAAAATAATTGAAAATAATATCACTTGCCACCTATAGTTTAATTATGCTATTTATATTAGCATAGCTTTTTGCTATATCTTTATAGACTTGCTGGTTTTAGAAGTCAAATTAATTTGTTTGTGTTTTCCTTCTGATTCTATTTGTTTCAATAAATTCTGAAATGTGGGCCTAATCAGCCATCAGCCATTTGGCTCAACTGCATTTAATTTTTTGAGCAGAGCAAGCACCCTATGATATCTGATAGGCCAAAATAGACATGTTATTAGTTTACATTCTGAATGCAGACAGAATAAATAGTTATAAATGCAGTTCAGTGTGAAATGTCTAACGAAAAGTGTAGTTTCATGAAAAATATTGGAAGATGCAGTCTAATATATTTGCAAATGCATTGCAAGAACTGGATTTGTTTTTGCGTGGTTTAAAGGGGGGAGGAGTTGGAAGAGAAAGCTGTAAGAATTGTTCCATACTTGCTTCTCTTTTCCTTCTATGTGACTGATGAAAACAGAACATGTTCAGGTTTGAAGAATATGTTTTGACAATTCTATAAATGCAACCAATATAAGGCAAAACTTATCTCTGAGAAACAAGCTTCTGTTTATTTTCCTCAGACTGCTCTGCATACTGGCACAATACAGAGTTAGACATTATTTGTTCTAGAAAATGTACAGAAGTGTTTCTGCAATCAAATCTGTGCAAAACATGTATTATTTTAAGATAATTATTATCAGATAGCTTACTCTGCTGGCCTTTATAGTTTTTAATAATTTTATATCCATCTGCCTGTTCTGACTTCTAGAAATTTACTGCAGACTGTTCTGGCATTTAGATATCTGATGAGCACAATAGAATTGGTGGTGGTTTTAAGGAGGAAATGTTTCAGTATTCCAGTTTCCTTAGTTTGTGACAAAGGCTTAAGCTAAAAAATACTAATACATACCTGAACTTCCAGTCTTACTGTAAAAGCTGCTGCATTCTTTGTGTCTTGGTAGAAGTATATGCCATCCTGCAAGCCATTATGTACATAAACATTGTCATACATTTAAGTAATTATATTTGCTCCAGTAGGACATTACATGTGTCAGACTGGCTTCTGTAAAAGTCTTTGTAGGACTTTGTTCATCTCTCGATGAAGACTTTATCATGTGGTTCTCATTGAAATTAGTGGACATTTTACTTTCAGTGTAATTTAAATAGAATTGGGATGGATCCCAAGAGATAATAGTGGCCTGCATTTCAAAATCTTGCCCTGGAATCTGCGCAGCAGAAGGGATTGTATTACATCTACTCTGACATAGTCTTGAACACAAGTATATATGCATAGAATTACAGTGAGCAGGCTGCAAAAGCCTGAATTGCATCTAGAATATTGGATTGGAGGTAGAAGACACTTAAGGTCCTCCATTCAGTAGTAGTGATTGCAATCATCAGCATCCATCGAGTAAACCTTAACTCTGTTAAATATTCTCAGCTCTTTAGGTGTTAGATTAATAACTTGTGTTGCCCAGTGCTGCAGCACAGTGAGTCACATTTCCCCTGTGTTGTAGATACATTCCACTTGGCCTGAATTAAATGATCCTGAATCTGACGGCATCAAAATTTTCAATACTCATGCCATAATCATATCTGGATCTAATTAAACTAGCTCAATTTTTTATATTCTCAATGAAGCAACAGTATTACACCCCATCTGTGATTTTTATTATGCATAAATTTCATGTGTTTCTAGGTAGATCAAATAAATTGCAAAGATTAGGATAACAAACCTGAATCCCACTACTGTACATTGTGGTATTAAAGAAAAGTTTGCAGAGGATGAGAGGAAGAACAAGAGTAAGTAGGATAAGGAAAAAAATACCTTATAACTGGATTGATAAGTCAGATGCTATCCTTATGGGAAAGCTGATATTTTAATGACAAACTCCCAGTGGGATGTTTGCCAGATGTGAGGAAAGCATTACTCATCGTTGAGAGACCATTTTTGTCCTGATCAAGGGTGATGTTGGTGGAGACAGGAGACAGAGCATTACCCAGAGCTGGCATAATTGGTGCTATCTCCAGTGCTTAAGACATGGGGTTTCACTGGACTCCAAAACTCGCTCTCTAAAGAAACTCCTTGTCAAAATGAACATAAAGAATAGTAACTAGAGGTGTTTATAATTTCATAAGGATCTCAGGAGAGACTAGGTTTTGGTTTTCTTGTTTTACAGTTGCCCAAATCAAAAGGGAATAGTAGGTATTTTCTGTGTGGGAGCATTGTCTTGGCAGCACGTGGTTTGCTGTGCTCAAAATGCTGTAGTTCTATCTGTGCCTCAGATGGTAAAGGGAGGTCTTCACTGTCCTTTACATGGGGAACACAGGGTTAAGTAATTTATTCAATATTTTGGATAGTTTAATGTAACATAAATGCCAGTTCCATTTCAGGCCTTGTGTTGGCAGAATCTGTTAGACCCTGGCTCATGAAAATTCTGTAGAAGGGTGGTAAAAGAGGGTAAGAATCCCTGAGTTGTGTGGTCTTTGGTGAAATATGTCTAGAAAAGACATCAAGGAACCACGTAACTTACTCCTTTTCTCTAGGGTGAGACAAGCTATTCTTACACATTTTTGACAGAAATCTGGTTTGCTCTGCACATGGAGAATCACAGCTTTGCTGGGCAATATTCTAATACCTCCCCAGTCTTTCTGTTGCTGAGTTTTATATACAGCCTGATTTTAAACACTTCCCTCCCCTTTCCTGCACCTGCATTCTTTTCTAAGTGCCACACAGAAGCTTGCTCATTTCTTAATTGCAAACCTTTCCTTCTCTCATTATTTTGCTTTTAGATTGTAGAAAGCCCAGTGCATTTGTCTTTCCCCGTGTCACGCATGCTCTGTCTCCTGTTATGATTCCAGTGCTCACATCTATATTTTTTGGTTTTCCAAATGAGACATATTACTGTGAGAAGCTGGGTGGATTTTAGCTGGCTTTATTTACTATCACAATAAAGACCTGCTTAAAATTACCTGTAATGGGGTACATATTCCATAAGCTGGGGCAAACAATTAGTAAAGAAAATGTCACTAAATGACTGAATCCTTTAGTGGATTCCCTTCCACATTTTACAGTGTTCTATTTCTTCTATTGTTTTGAATTCTCAGTTTAAAAATAAAAATGAATATTCTATTTTAGATATTCTGTTCAAAGGTTCTGAGCTTTTAACTCAGCATTTTGCTTTTATTTCTGTGTAAAAGTGCCTATTATGTGATACTCTGAACATTGTGAACTCCTTTTTCTTTCTCTTAAAAGCAAATCCCTTTTTTGTCCCTTTTAATCTCTCATAATTTCGTATCTTTCTTCCCAAATGGAAGATGGGAGCATTTTTACTGTGTAATGTCTCCCTAGGCAGAGTATTTGATATTAGAGATGGATTTGATAGTTCTTCCCAGTGCATCAGAACCAGTGTGCCTCCATTTAGCTCTCCTACTTCTTTCATTAAATCTTCTGGTTGGAATGTGTTTGTTTTTCCCCAGGTTTGATCTTAACAAGCAGGTTAGTGAGATTACCTGGGGAAACAAAATGCAAATGTGCTGAAGTGTTTAAGAAGTAATCATACATCAAAGGGGGTAAAGCCCCTCCTTCCCCCACAAATCTCTAAGAAAGCTTGCAGATTGATATCAATGAAAGAATTAGGGCATCTATAAAGTGAGAACTTCTAAACAGCTTCTACAACGTGCCGAAAGTGAGCGTTCAGGAGTCTGGGAACTTCGGTGGATTGTCACAGAGTGTGAAATGATTTTCTGCAGTGTCATAATTCAGGATATACCTGTACATTCAGTCTTTTATGATGGTGCTGTAACAAAGTAGAGACATTTTTTCTTGGTTTTTACTTAGACAAAACTCATAATAGAATCCAGAAACCACACTCGGTCAGAGGAGCAGCCAAGGGCACTGGAATGAGTGTCAGGAATGAGTTCAGCCTGCTGCATCCATGTATCTGTTGGCATTACACTCTAAGGAAAGTTCAGAGGGTTTTTCCTAGGACCTGACTACAGCCCACTTCTTTGCTCTTGCAACAAATCAGTGGGAAAGAAATAAAATGCCCTTCACGTTCAGAGCCTGGCAGGTCAGTAGGTTTTGATTTGGTGTTGTCTTTAACTGTTCCAACATAAGCCAAGCAGTCTGTGCTAAGGCTTTCACCTCTGAGCACTTTGCTATTTCAAAAGGAAACTTCAAGTTGGAGTTCATGAAAAACAACCGTAATGGTGGGGGGAACCATTGCTTTTGTGATGAATAGCATTTTTGAAATTGCAAGTTTTTGGATGGCAGAAATTGCATTTTCTTCCTTCCTTGATTTTTAATCTTTGTTTCAGTCACCCTGGAATTAAAGAAAAATTGAAAATGTTTACAGGCTGGAACAGGCTGGATGAGAGCAGTACATGTTTCACTCCTTGCCTGTGTTATTTTATTCTTGGGTTTCTTTTGATTCTTCAGCAGATACTGATGGAGATGTCAAATGTTTCAGAAATTTATGTAGATTACAGAACTAACACAAGGGATACCCACTACAGAATACTGAAGAAATTCCTCCTCCTCTTCACTGTTAAACAGTCTTATTTAATTGGTAAGACATTGTGTTCTAGTGTCAGAGACTGTTCTGAAGAGGTATTTAATATTACTAAACTATGTATTATGTCATCAAATTGACTGTGGTCTAAAGCAGAAAATAAATTCAGTTAAAGGAGTAATTAACCACTTTCTCATCAGACATTTTAAATTATGTTGTGGCTGATGTTCAGTCTATTTGAGGCTGTGTTTGTTTGAAGTTTTTTTTTTTCTTTTTTACAAGAGCTATTACATAAAATAGAGTTACTCCTGGACATCTATATGCTTATACAGTTTATTGCTTTTATTAATTTCCAAGAGTCAAGACTCTATTGATCAGCAGAAAGAATATGTTTAAAATAGTAGTAAATTTTTTCTGCTGGAGTCTTGATGAAATGTATTTTTTGTTAACGTACATCTCTAGGTAGCTGAAAGTAGCTTCCATTTAGAAGAGTGTATGTTATCAGAGAGGGAAGAAACAGCCCAGTTTTACAAAAGTGATGTATAGTCTCTGGCCTATTTTAGAAATAGATAATATGAGATAACTTGTGCTGAGATCTCTCAGAGTAGGAAGGGACACTGAGAAGTGGAGACACTTGGATCTAATGGAGTGAAATTTATCTGTTTGATTTAGTAGAACTGATAGAAGCAGTAATTTCTCCATCTAAAATCTTCATGGCTGCTTTAAAACCCCCATATTATATACATATGTACACATTTTCTTTTTCCTGTCTGTGTTGACTTGGTTTTATAACCTTTTAAATTTCCATGGCTGCTGTGGTTAAGTACTCCATGCATCCCTACAGCTTGGGGCACTGTGGCTGGGAAGTGGCCCAGGGCAAAGGGCCTGGGGGTGCTGGTCAAGAGCTGCTGAACATGAGCCAGGGTGTGCCCAGGTGGGCAGTGACACCCTGGCCTGTGTCAGCAGGGGTGTGGCCAGCAGGACCAGGGCAGGGACTGTCCCCTGTCCTGGGCGCTGCTGAGGCCACGCCTTGAGTGCCATGTCCTGTTCTGGGTCCCTCAGTTCAGGAAGGACATGGAGGGGCTGGAGTGGGTCCAGAGAAGGGCAATGGAGCTGGGAGGGTCTGGAGAGTCCTTTGAGGAGCAGCTGAGGGAGCTGGGGGTGTTCAGCCTGGAGGAGAAGAGGTTCAGGAGGGGCTTTGTTGCTCTGGCATCTGCCTGAAGGGAGGGTAGAGCCAGGTGGGGGTCAGCCTTTTCTCCCAGGAAAGCAGTGATAGGATAAGAGGAAATGACCTCAAACTGCACTAGGGGAGGCTCAGGTTGGACATAATACATGATGATAAGACATCAGGAAGGTCTTATCCAACCTAAATCATCGTATGATTCTATTCTATGATTCTAAGTATCCTACCGAATGTTCCTGACAAATGCTGTTGGCTTTATAAGTATGTGCTGTATCTGCTGCACCTATTGGCTGGTTTGATTCAAAGTATGGAGGACATAGATCAAATTATTTGTGATTCAAGTTCTTTTTATTTCTAAAAAATCAAAAGCTTGAATAGAAATGCCTTTAGAAGTGAGAGCAGGTGGTTCTTTTGAAAGCAGCCCATGTCCTGGAGGGAAGGCATGGGGGAGTGGCACATGTCAGTGGGCTCTGAAGATTAAAGAGTGGCTGCTGCACAAGGGAACCACTTTAGACCTTTGGGATGGTAATTTACTAGTATTGTATTTTTTTAAGCTGGATGTCTCAGAACTCCAGCCAGGTCAGGAGTCTTCATAGGTAGACATTAATAAGGAAGAGTTTTTAATCTTCAACAGATAGGAGTCTAAAGCACTAGACAGAGAAGAGAAATGAAACCAACAGATGGAAGGAAGTGTAGGAGGAGAACAAGCAGCAGAAATAGCTGCATATTTTGACATAATCAAATAGCATTCCCTGGCATATCACTGTATCTGACTACAACAGTGCTGCATGTTCAGTGTAGGTAGTTTGAATCTCTTCAGCCAGTAATACAAAGTTCACATGGCATCTTTTGCATCTCCAGTTTTACATTTGGAAAAATTGCTTTGTCCTTGGTGCCAAGTTGCTGACTTTTGAAGAAGCAGTGATTGTGGAATTTTTTAGCACTAGCTTTTGATTTACCTGAAAAATGGCAGCTTGTGTTCAGGAAGGGAAACTGTCTGTTTTCAGCTAAATTTTCAGTTCTGCTTTTAATGTAGTACAACACTGTCACAGGATACTGGATCCATGCCAAAGATAAAGGTTTCTAAAATAAAAAATAAAAAGAGAAGATCTGATCCACAGGCAAAAATTTGTTATTGAACAAGTTATTATTGCAGATAACCAAAGAGCTACACATTTTGTCTAATGGTAGAACACAGTAGAATGGTAGATACTCCAGTGTTGAGCCAGTGTATTCTAACAATATGCAATAACACAATTTAGGAGGTGATTGTGCTCAAGAAAGTCTTCTGAAATTTAGAATGCTGTTTAAATTCAAGAAAGACTCTTTTATAAGCAAGCTAAAATTCAAGAAAGACTCTTCTATAAGCAATCTATGCTTATATATAGATGTTAGGTATTATATATATGTATATAGCCTTATATTACTGAATATTTAACCAGCCACAGTAATGTTAGAGAAAGCTGGCATTAGACTTGCTCTGGAGGTGTCTTTTATTCTTGTGTCTGTTGACTAAAGAGGGACATCTCTCCCCCTAAACAAGAACATCCAGCTTAGGCTACATGTTTAAATTCTAGGTGTCAGAATGATGGTCAAATGAGTGCTTCCCTCAAACTTTGGAGTCAAAATGTAAGGATATCAGGAATTATCTTCAGCTGAACTCATAAATTGAGTTTGTTTGATGAAGCAAAAGCTGTCAAATCCTTAGGCATTCTGTGTTTGCTTTATCCATACACTTGACCTACAGCAAAGTCTGAGTAAGCAGTCCAATGAGTTCTGGTCTATTAGGCTTGCCTTTGAAACCATGGAGAATAGAAACCTGCCTAGGGAGCAGATATTTCTGTTTGTAAGCTTTTACTTTCAAGAGCAGTTTGTGTTGTGTCTGCAGCTGTTGCAATGGGCACACAGCATTCCAGGGACGTTGGTCTTGTCTTATCCTGGTTTCAAGTCTTGCCTAGGGAGTTGATAGGATTGTGTATGTTTTCTAGGCTTAGGTCCTCATGTTATGCTATGTTGCTTTGGAACTTGTCTTCAACCTGCCACCCTTGGGCTCTATTTATTAAAAGTCCTTACATTTCCTCCCATTTTCATACATGTCCATGTCTCATATGCTGTATATAAAATAAACTGATTGGCCTTCTTGGTCTGAACCTTTGCCTTAATCTCCTTTCCAAGATGTTATGAATTATTGCTCTTTCTTGGTGTTTAGCACGCTGATATTTTTGGTTGTTGGTTGATCAGTAACCTGTTTAATATCTCTTCATCTTTGCAATGGCCACACTCTTGATCTGAACTCATACTTTGCTTTATTCTTTCCTGGAGCCTGCAGGCTATTCTCAGACCCTTAAAGCAGGCAGTTCACCAGCAAGAATTGCTCAGTCTGCTTGATTCATCCCATTCTGAAAATGACATAATGAAGGCATTAATTTTTTCACGGTCAAGTTAAAGAGTATCAAGGGTGGGGAATTTCTTCTCATTGTTTACATACCGGTATTAAATGAGACTATTTTTCACTTTCTCACACACCAGTTTTTATAAACAAGCAGTTGTGCTGAGTTAATGTATAAAAGTGATTCTTTAATATCCTGCCATGATATAAGGAGTATTTCAGAAGTTATTAGTTTGTTGTGGTTTTTTTTTCTTCTGAAAACTGTATATTCTGGCACACTCCTCTCTTTCCCTGAATCATTATGAATGTAAAACCCTTTTTAGCAGTGGACTAGTATGTGTCACTGTCTGTTATGCATCCCTTATTTATTCAGTTAGAATTTTAAAAGCTGCTGTAATGAGAGGATGCCTCTGTAATTTTGTATTTACTGGGCCTGATTTCTGAAGTGCAGGATGCCAGAATTAATTTGTATTTTTTTTTTTTTACCTATTGCTACTCATTATTACTACATATTATTTCTCCTTATTATTTCTTTTAATAATTCAGTGAAAACATTGTCAGCAGTGGATGCTATTATTATTTCTGATCATTCTAGAATCTAATTTAAGCTGCATTTCCTGTAGATAATTAATTGGAAAACAGCTATTTGTTCCTACCCTCTAGAAATTTCAGCATTGAAGAACTCATTAAAGTACTAGACTGAGCATTGTAGGGATGTATTTTTTGAAACAGAATTTCCTCCCCCATTCTTTACCAGCCTTCCTTTCAGTTGGTGTAATTTCCTTCATATATTTGTATCTTATCTATTTCCTGACATTATTTTTTATTCTGTTACTCTTCACTTTTTCCAACAAATAATGAAAATTCTAGATTTTGTGTGTTACTTCCTACTGCTTTAGCACTGATTATATTTCAACACTCTCATGGTATTTTTCATGTTACCATGTTTCTCATCTTCAAAGCTGTTCTTTGCGACTGCCTGGGATTCCTGTACACTGTTTTCCTCTGAAATTCCTACTGCCTGTATTTGGATTCCTGTTGCAAGGGAATGAAATCTGCCTCTCTGTTCTCTTTCATGATTCTGGGCAGTGCATTTGTATCCCTAGTCAATAATTAATTACTGTGTGATTTTTCTGGATGCTTGTTCATGCTCATGAAATTTTTTTTATCAGAGATTTTATTTTTCACAAGGGTAACTTCTGATACTAAAATGAATCCCTCGTATTTTGCTCTAATGCTTCATGAAGAGCCTTACTCCCTCATTTCCACAAACAAAACTTTATTTTTTTCAATGTAGTCACTTGGAATGGTTCCTGTGATGTATCTTGGGCACGTTCATGACATTGATTCAAGCTTTCTAGAACTCATTATGATGTACAGAGAATATTAATCTCTTGTTCCTTCCCTGTAAACATATTGATATCATCCCACCTTAATGGGTAGCATAATATCCTTCACTATATTTTATAGAGTTTATCCCTCTAGTCATTCCTGCCTGATAAGGGTGTAAATTTGCTAATTTTGAGAGCCTTAATTCCCTTTTTTTTTTTTTTTTTTTTTTTTTTTTTTTGCAAAGGTATGACATATGATACATGCTGCATCCAAACTCTGGAGGGATCAAAACACTGATATGAATATCCCATATGAATATGCTATCTCTTCTTTTTTGAAGCCTGCATAAACATTTTCTTGTTTTTCTTGTTTTGATTTTTATAACATAGAATCACAGAACAGTCTGGGTTGGAAGGGACTTCAAGGGTCATTTATTACCAATCCCCCTGCTGTGGGCAGGGACATCTCCACTAGACCAGGTTGCTTGGAGCCCCATCCAACCTGGCCTTGAACATATCCAGGGATAGGGCATCCACAACTTCTCTGGGCAGCCTGTGCCTCACAACCCTCACAGTAAATAATATTTTCCTATTATCCAGTCCAAACCTTTTAGTCTGAAGCCACTCCCTCCTGTCCTGTGTAATTTCAGGGCTTTCAGAAGTTCCTTTGCTTTTAGTTAGGATCCATACAAAAATGTGGCAATTCAATTAGAAAGGGAGCCAGAGAAGTGAAAGCCAGGACAGGGAAGTAAAGCCCCATTTCTGCAGCTGTTTCTTCACACACAGATCCTCATGCCTGTGCTGAGACTCGTGGAGGTCATTGAGATTCTGTGTGAATTGAACAGCAACAATCTCAAGCTCCAGAGACTTCCCTGATTCAGATGTTCAGAGAAAAATTATGTATGTGTGCATTTCTTGTTCATTTGAGTTAGAAAACTAAATACAAAGCCAATTCTTGCTAATTCAGATTCAAATCAAGCAATGCAAACTCAGTTGAATGAATTTTCCATATAATTAGCTTTATCTGTCAGGCTATAGTGTAACACAACTTTTTTTGTTATACTTAACACTAAAATGTGTCTGCTTGATACCCGGGAGTAGTTATGGGGTTTCAAAATGAATAGAGATAACCTATTTTTACAGAAATCATTCTGTATTAGTTCTGTTTTGTGCAAGATGGAAAATGATGATGTTAATTAAAATTCATCAATGTCAAGCAGTATTTCTGTTTAATTTTATGGAAACAATTTCCTCAAATACATTTGTAACTGAGATGTATGCCAGGGAACAGCTCTGATTTTGAAATTCTTTCCTCTTCTGAGGGGCACTGGCATGCTTCAGGTGGGACAGAGACCTGCTACACCAGGAGAGACTGAGAATAATGTAACAGTACATATGCAGAGCCCTGGGTTGCCCTTTTCTAGGCAAGTTATATATATGTATGAAACACATTGTTCCTCTTAGACCTTACTGGTGACTTTTTACCACCAATAAATTATTTCAGGCCTACACTTTTTACACTTGCCCATGTCAGGGAGAGGGGCTGGAATCAGATAACCTTTAAGGTCCCTTCCAACCAAAACCATTTGATGACTCTATGATTTTCTTTAGGCCCAGATATGTTACATAAAACAACCCTGCCTTGTCTATCCTGTATCCTTTCCATGCTGCAGGAATATTGAGAGTAATTGGCCCACCCCCCGCATGTGTTTGGCTTTGCTAAAAGCTTCATGGTTTTCCAGACACATTTTTCCCCTGGATGATATCTTTTTTGTTGTTACTTTCTTGTAAGCTTTTTTCTATGCCAGCTTCCTATATGGATTTTTACAGCAGGACACCTGGTTTGACTCAAATTATATATAAGCATGTAGTAAGCTTCTGATCCTCTGGAATAGCTCAAAAATTATTATGCTAAACAATAAAATCATTAGGTTGTGAATAATTTCAATTTTATGCAATGGTTAGAAACAGTGGTTGTTTTAATCAGTGAAGTGTAAGAAGCATTTGACTGACTAGATCTAAAACCACATTTAAATATTTTCTACAAGGATACATGGGCATGTCTCAAGGTTTCCTTTTGTTAGATTTTTTTTTCTGAAGATGCAAGTAATAAGTAGTCATACTTTTCATCAACATATCAGTTATTTTTATAGACAAAACCATAAAAATATGTAAATTAATGAAGTGCTCTACATGCAAAATAGGACAATATAAAAGATGCACATTAGGTAAGGGGAGTGGGTACCTCAGAGTGAATGAACTATTTGCCATTTGTACTAAGCCTTTGCTCCTGTTTGTATAGCAATTAAAGAATTTGGCCTCAGGAGTTACACATTTACTCTCAACAAACAATATCAATGGTTTTACAAAGCCCTCCAAATTCTACCACAAAGAAAGAAGAGACAAAATAGGCCATAAATAAATCAATCCCAAAACACTCTGCCCCCCTGGATCCTGAGCAGAAGAATGGTGTGATAACAAGCTTAGCACCCAAAATATTTGAGGGTAAATTCCCAACCAGAGCAGAAAATTCTTGCATGACCTTGGACGAGTCTTTCAATGTGTGGGGCCTTGATGTCCTGACACAAAAGGGGCGCAGGGATTCTCTCACAATTTGCCTGTTCCACACATGCATGTGACAAGCTTTCCAGTGTGGGATCTGCCCCTTCCACCTGTGCAGAATTTGGCACAACGATACTCTGAGACAGAAGGGCCCTGTGTACCCTTAAAGTCCAAAGACACTTCCCTCTTAATGTTCTAGATGGAAAAAGCTTCACTGAACTTAGCAATAAGACTTCAGGGTCTCATTAAGGATTGGTATTCCACAACGTTTTTCCACATAAGCATATGCATGTCTGTGTTCCTTGCATTGCTTGCAACCTGGTTTGGACAACAGGCTCTGGACAAATAAGACACCCTTGCTTCTGATGATAGCCAGGGGTCAAAAATGCTTTTCTCAGTGGCTTGATGAAATGACAGATAGTGAGAAGGCAAATCTGAGGAAGGGAGTATATCTGAAAATCTGAGGTTTTTTTATTCCAAGCAGTTATCAATTACTGTAAGAAAAGATACTGCTTCTCCTAATGACTCTTGCCTAATTATTAGGTATTCTAAACAACAAAAAAATTGAACAGCACCTTTTTTTTTTGGTGAACTTGTCACAAAAGGAGAAATAGTCCTTGCCAAAAACTAATTTGTAATGTCAGCAACATGAATCAGGTTAGGAAAAGAACCGTAGGTTAGCAAATTATCTCTTTCAACAGCAAGGATTTCATGCTGATGCATTGACAATATTGTAACAATACTCATCACTTATTGGAGCATGTTATGAGATACAAGGTGGATCAGAAATTAAAAACACCTCTGACCTTGTTTCTCTGCTATGAGGGAAAAGAAAAGCCTGGCTCTCTGGAATGGTCAGAACTGATCACAAAATCAGGATGCTCACAGCCTCAGGTGAGAAAGGCCTCAGTGCCTCAGCCTACAAACTCTTGTGTAATGTATAAAATTACATAATATATAAAATAAGGTTTCAGCACAGAGTTCACCTCATGTTGCTCAGGGCTTTTTCCAGTCAGGTCCTGAAGGCCTCCAAGAATGGAGGGTGGGCCCCTCTTCCAGGGCATGACTGTCCTCTTGTCTTATGGAGCTAATTCCTTCTTCCTGAAATCTCTGCTCTAGGTAGATTCCACATCTTTTGGAGCTCACAGATCCCTCCACCTCCACAGAATCATAGAGTGATTTGGGTTGGAAGGAACCTTTGGAGATTATCTAATCTAACTCCCCTGACTGAGAACAGCTTTGCACAGAGTTGTATCCATTCAAGTTTTTAGTATGTCCAGAGAAGGAGACTCCCCAGCCTTTCTGGGCAGCCTGTTCCAGTTCTGTCATCTTCAAAGGAACAAAGCTTATCCTCATATTCAAATGGAACTTTCTGTGTTTCAGTTTGTGTGCCTTGTCTCTTTTCCTGCTGTAGGGCACTACTGAAAAGAATCTGGCCCCATCCTCTTGAAACTTGAGGTTTTGGCTGTTTGGCCTCAGGCTGTGGATCCACCAGAGTGCACTTGGATTGAGCTATCTAAATCCTTCTTCTGGTGTGGGTTGGTGGGCGAGCGCTTGGGAGGTTGGAACACACCTGTTGTGGAGAAAGAGTGCAGGAGGCACATTATGCTGAGTTTAAAGTTGTGAGTGTTGGGTAAACTCAGACTCTGGAAACCTAGCTTTGTTAGTTTGAGGTATTATTCCAGCACAAGGGCCATCCTGCAGGTGTAAGGAAGCACTGGGATTTATTCATGTGCTATGGAAGCAAGGGAAAGCAACATGTCCAGCAGCTTCTGTCAGGCTGAAGAGTTATAATGAACAATTTCTGCTTTTGAAATCTGTCCCCAGCGTTCCTTGAGTCTCCAGAGCTACACCAAGAAGAGGCAATTACCAACTGTTCTGCTTTTTGCCTTTTTTTTTTTTTCCAGAGGAAAGTTAATTACACCCCAGTATACTGTCACATAAAACGACCCAAAGAGCAACTGCTGGTGGGAAAAAAAATAATCCAGCTGTAACTCTGCTCTTGAGCAAAACAGGAGAGAGATTTCTCACCTGCATGTCAAGATCTATAGTGTCCCCAGAAGACACCTCATCCTAAAACAGAGCACTATCTAAGGAATGGATATGTGAAACGACAGTTCCCTTTCACTTGGAGGGGCATCCAGTACTACTGGGATCATGTTTCTGTGAAGAAAACAAGCCTGATGCTCACAAAGTAAGTCCTAGGGGGGATCTCGGTCAGATTACTGTAATTTAAAGGTCTCAATTGCAAATGAACAAGAACAACCAGAGCAGCTCTTAAAGCAAAGAGAGATGGTTGATTACAGCGAAGAGGAAAACACTCCAGCAGCACAAAGAAACGTCCAGGAGCTGCTCTGTCACACTCTTGCCAGCAGAGAGCAGTGGCAGAATGGCGAAGGATCCTGCCTGGATGCGGGGATGTACCAGCACATCTCGTTCAGCCTGCTGGCTGATCAGGCATTACTGCCTCTGCATCTCATTCCGTACGTGCGGGGCTGTGCAAAGGTCCTGGCTCTTCACCTGCTTTCATTACATCGTCCCACTGCAGGTCAAAGTCTCATCAAGTAGATGTTTAGCAAGCTGCAAAATGATAAAAAAGGTACATTTTCTGCACCAAATCTGAAGCATCACTTTAACAGCGTAGGAGCTTTTTTATGACATAGGCCACACTTACTTTTTGTGATGTAGGTCCTGTTTGGATGATTGCATTTCATGGTGTTGCGAATTTGAAGCCAGATTTTGAGTCTATATTTTGGTGGTTTACCCAGGATAATTAATTTAAGAGGATATTGAATTTTAAAAGGTACCAGCTGTTCCTCAACAGTTAAACCTGCTCAGAAAGTATAAAACTTTGAGAATGTCAGCATAAAAATACGCCATATGTTTTGAAACACAACTGATGACACTGGCACTGTGTGCTTGTTATTGTCAGTTCTTAGGTGCCAGACACCCTGAGTCACTTCTGAATCATCATTCCATTGAGACAGAATATCCCAGCAGAGAACTGGCTGTTCCCCTTGATACATACAGAGAGAATTTAATCTAAATCTGGTCAAGTAATTTCCTTCTTTAGTTTTGCACATGTGTTGGTTATTTCATTCTCTAGAGATGCAATCTGCATTTCTACTTATCTCCAACTATTGCAATATGGGGAATGTCTGTTGACAGATATGCTGTTTCTTCCTTTGTGAGCTTTACTGTTCATTCCCAACTGTGAAAGAATAGCACCCTCACATAATCTGTAACTAATTTTGCATCGCATTCTATTCTTCTTTTTTATCAATTAGTATATATAAATTGCATTGTTTGTAGGAATAAAAGACTTCTCTATGAGGCAAATGTATTTATTGCCCTTACAAGGAAAATGTTCTCACTAAAACCCAATATGCATATATAAAAATACAGCAGAATAGTGTAACATATGTAAAGTATGTTTGTCCTTGTGTCCCTTTTAATCTAGAAAAGTTGTTTTTTCATGCTAAGATTCCTCTTGTTTCACATGTGTGTGTCTATATGGCAGTGCCCTGCAAGAGCATTGAAAGGCCACTCATTTTTAAGTGTAGCAGGTCTACTTTTGGCACAGAAAGCTGTTCTTTTTGTGATTCCAGCAGAAAGGGTTTGGGAATCACTGACTGCTCATGCAAATTTACGTTGTCAGTTTGGCAGTGAAAGACAGCTGTGCAGAGCAGAGACTTCTACCAAGGCTGGCAGGCAGCATCTGGCCCTCTGCACAACAACCCATCATTCAGGTATATTAAACTGGAAACCAGAAATGTTATTTCTTGTACTGTGCTCTAAGTGAAACCTCAGGTGCTCAGAATGGTCACAGTCATAACCTGTGGTAGGCAAATGATGTCTGAAAAAAAGGTGAATAATGTTTTGAGATCTGCTCACAGAATTAATATTATAGTTATACAATTCTGCATTTACCATGCCATTAACAGTGACAATGACAGAATTATAAAGCAGATGATTATAAGCTGAGAACCAAGCAAATCCATGCATTTTGAGTGAGTTATTTCAGGGAGGGTTTTTTTTTTTTTTTGTTTATTTTTGCACATGCCATTGCATTTTTAAGTGGAGATATAACCCAAGTTGCTGCAATATATTCTGATCTTCAGTAACCAGCATTTATCCAGAACTACTGGAGTTAATATTGATGAAAATCACAACTTGGCCCATAAACCTGGCATGACATTTTCAGTGGAGATATTTGACTTTGCTTTCAGTAATTGTTTATTTTGAACCTGAGAGACAGCTTGGTAAATATATAAAAATTAAGGCCTGTATCCTTGATATCTTTTGGTAGTTAAAATTACAAGAGTGATCTGTTGTCATCTGAAACGTTCAAACCAGTATTGTTCAGTACTGGTATTCTACTCTTGGCTACTGGTGCTGGTATTGCAGAAATGCCTTCTGCAGAGCTGACCTTGCCTTCAGGCAGAGATATGGGCTTGGTGATGAAATCGATTCCAGACCATTTAGTCATGATCCATTGCCTTCTTGTCTTCCCTGCAATGGCAGAAATGTGTACTTGCTGCTAGTTCTTATTAGGAGTACAGGGGTTTTTCAAGAAGTTCTGATCTGGTATTCTGTGAGCTGTTGCAGCAATGAAAAATCAGAAGTAGAGATACCTGTAAAAGAAATAACAATGCCCCTGATGACTGCATCTTTATTTACAGATGTGGGATGGCCTCCAGTAGTATAAGCCTCTTGTCACTTGAGTCCCAAACTGTGCCCAGGTGGGACCTGTGTGGACAGGTATTTTTAACTTTTGAGTAATGTGATCTCAGTATTAATCCTGTGATCTGAAAACTATGCCCTTTTCAGGTACCACAGGCTGGGAACCCAGAAAATTACTGAGTAATTTTACACAGGAGGTAAATGAATACCCTTTTGAAAGAGATGCTTTTTTGAAAACTGATTTAGAGCTAACATGAGGAAAAAATGAGTTTGTGTTTTGATGAACTGTGAAGCCATTGTTGCCCTGATGTGTGCTGTGGATGAGGCTAATGATACATGGATTTAATGTAACATGTCTGAAATTTTTAGTTTTGCATTAGATGGAAGACTTGTGTATGTAAGATGGTCATGTATGGTCTTGTTACAATTTAAAATCCAGTGTGTTTTCAATTGTTGACTGGAAGCAAAATTTGTCACTATTCTGGGGTTTAAAAAACATAAAGTGCCTTGGCAGGGGAAAAAATTGAGACAACAGTGAATTAATGTGTGTGTGTCCAAATGGGAACATATGTGTCACTTCAGTAAATAACTACTAGTACGTTAGCATTTGTAACACTATACACAATTCATGATTTAATTTTTTTTTATTGTCTGGTCAAAGGTAAAGAAAATCTCACAGCTCCTTGTGTGTGCATACAAATACATATGTGTAAAATGCACCCATTCTATTTTCAGCAAGTGATTCAGAATGTCAGCTGTGTCAGCACAGACTGAAAGGCTATTACTATACATCAGTGATATCTACCCTACAGATAAGATAATGCTCCTCATGTACTAAACTCTTCCAGAACACCTTACAGAATGCCATTTAAATGTGTTGTTCCAAAGTTAGGCAGAAGGCAGGACAGTTACCTTGGATGCACTTTGTGTGATATTTAAATTTCTTGCTGGCCATTATTGGCCACTCTAAAACACTTTGTGGCTAATAAGAAAGGCATTAATGTAACAGAGGGATTCAGGAGAGGATAATCAGCATAATCAAGTAGCTATTTTCTAAAAATTATCCTGATAAGTTTTTGAATTTAGTCCAATAATCCTCTTAATGAAGACAGTAGCTTGCAGCGCTTTAGAATAAAGCAATATGAAAAATCAAACTGCATCAATTAAAAACCTGTAGTAAACACAATAAGCTACTGTAGAGTTAATATATTTTTGAGAAAAGTGACTTCATTCAACATATGTAAAACGAAATGTTGAGGAGAGTTTCAGTTTGGATGCTCTTTTCAAAGTTTCAAGTGTGGTCGGAGCTAGTTGTTTAGATTGTTGCTAAGAGATTGTAGAGGTCTGTCCTCTGTTATTTTGAGGGATGTTTTGTGTAATGGATTGGTCAAAGTAAAGAGGAAATGGTAATTACAGGATGAGGAAAAGGCAAGAGAAAGGGACCAGGAGCACAAGGAAATATAAAAACCTGGTAACTGCATAGTGTGGCTGTTGCAACTTCATGCTCTACTACATCAGGGCTAAAAAACATTGGTAATTAATATTCTTGTTCCTAGAAAACTGCTTAAGGATTATTTTTTGTACCATTTGCTTGTTTAAAAGAAGAAATTCTGAGGATGATAACCGAAAATGCACAATAAAAGCTTACATTTAGGGAAAAATGCTTCCACTGATTCCTTTTCACGATCCCTCTGAAGGAAGGAAGACTCCTTAGCTCTAACTGTATGACACAAATGACATGCAAAGTCTGGTTCACCCTCATAAGCTTTATTCCCATCACACTCGCCGCTGATACTGTGAAGGTTCCTTTCCCCAGCAGGGTTACTTCCTCCCAGCAAAGAGAAAAAGCCCTTTTAAAAAAAGTCAGTGAATGTAGGTAAACACTGGGGATTTTACTACTGCAGACCTGCTGATAATGACTGTGTGTGACTACAAGAACTGTCCTGTGACACTCCATCTGCAGAGCAGCCCTTAAACCTCTGTCCGGTTATCTATCATACCCTCCTTCTTTCTTTTTTATCTGTTTTTGGCTTCTTACTTTCCTTGAAATGGGCTCTTAGGGTTCTGGTAGCATTCAAAGTAGTGATGTGGTAAACTTTTGGCATCTCCACATCGTGGAACACTGGGACAGGTCTGCACACTTCACTGTGTATTTGTCCAATAATTACACTGTGATCTATCACTCATAGCAAAAGAAACAGGATTGGAGGAATGCCTGTTAACCAAATAAAAACAGTATCAAATAAAACAGCTCTCTGAGAAAAAAAAAAATCATCTGGCAAAACCAAAGGAAGGCATGGAATTCATAGTAAACAGAGCATATGTTTCTCAGCAATAAATTAGCCTAAGCATAGTCTCTTCGCATTCCACTTTGTGTTATTATAGCTGTGCAAACTATTATGCAGAAAAAGACAGCACAATCTTGCTGCAGACTGAACCAAATCAAGCATTTACTTTGTCTCCTTGGATAAAGAAAGTTGGTAGATTTTCCCAGTGCATTTTCAGAGTTTATTTCTATGAGGTGACTTTTTGTTTGTTTGCTTGTTTGGTTTTTCTCCCCGGTTGTTTTTACTGAATAATGTCAGCACTGGTATTAGACAAGGCAGTTTATTGTCACTGAAAAATACCCTGAGCACCTTGTATTCCAGAGGCCGCAGGGATGGATTAGAGTTTGGCTTCAGTCTCCCCTCTTTTCTCCACTGTGCCTGGTTTTGCTAATTCAGAAGAGTGAGGACTCTCTTCTGCAAGGTGTTCATGTACTACATAGCTTCCACACGGCCACGCTCATCTTGGTTGTGACCTTAGTGCAATCAATTAAACAGTCCATTCACCAGTTAACTAAAGTAGAGGATCACCAGCTATTGCTGGTTTTTCTAGTGTTTATCATGCTGTAAAACCTGGCACACCATCCTTCTGACTAGTTAGATGCTCTAAGTATAGTAAGTCTGATCAGTACTGAAGTCTAATTTAAAACTTTGACTTGCAGATTCTTGGACCATCTTGCTTTCTGTTGTTTAAAAGTTTATCATTTTAATGGCCTATGAAATATATAACGTAGATATTTGAATGTATCTTCACCTTAAAAATAAACCCACAGGGAAGAAAAATGGGGAAATCAGACAGGAGAACATGATTTTATGATTTGTGACTTGAGACAAAGAGCCCACAGACCTTAGCTAGTGTAGTAACTGAGTAAAAATTTTGAGAAAATGGTCCAATATTGTGTCTTTTCATCCCACACCTCTGTAAAAATTACCATTACTGCAGTAATCATAAAAATAAATGCAGTGATGCCATTGTTTAGCAGACTTTACTATCTGCAAGAACCAGGCAATACCACAAATTTCATCTGAGGTAGCATTCTTTGCACAGTGAATACAAACATTTCCATTAAAGCTAAAGATGAACTACTGTGAACTCCATTTTAAAATATAGATTACAATTTATGCTAAATCCTTCTGGTTTTACACTTGATTGTTTTTCATTTCTCAGAATCTGACAGAGGCAGAGTGCCCCATGAAGCTTCCTGCTTTGAGAAATCTTGATGGAATTGTTCCAGTTCTGCCTGTGCAGCTTCAAATACATTTCTTTTCTAACTGATTTTAAGGCCAGATGACAAAGACCTTAGCCAAGCACAGTAGGAAGCAAACTGAGAACTGTGTCCTACCGGGTCAGTGACTGGGTGTCCAAATATGAAAAAAAAAAAAAAAAAGGTGAAAAATCCGTACACTTTCGTAAATCTTTCTTAAAGACTTAGGTCATAGTTCAATTATATTTTTCAGTGAGTGATTTCTGTATTTGGTAGACCCTGAAAAAGTACATTAAGATGTAAAGATGTGAAGAAGTTAAAAGTTTGTCCTGGAATGGACAAAGTAAGGGACAAAGTAAGATGTGGTATAACTTTATATATGATGATCTGTTTATATAATAGAATTATTTGACAAAAACCTACCCTAATGCAGTAATTCAAACTTTTGCAGTGTGCAAGCCTGAAAAATTTTTCACTGATGATCTGAGTCCTGGCTAATTAAATCTTACTGGCCTGAGGTTGTTTTCTTTGGTAATACATCTTGTGGACATGAAAAGTAGTCCATGGATTCTCAGATATCTGTGGGGTACAGGTTTTCAGTCTCTTTGTTGCTTTAAAAAAACACGTAGAAAATAAATTTCTAATTAGAATAAGGACAAAGTTTTCTGGGTGTTTCCCTTCAGTGATTGTTACTATTATCTCTGATCATGCTAAGAGGAAGCAAATCTGGATCTAAGCTCCAGGATCCAGAGGGATTTCCCTCTTATGGGTGGGAATGTGGTAATTTTTGTCTAGACAACTAGAACAACTATTTCTTGTTGAGGAGAAGGGAAAGCCATGAATGCCACGAGTGAGTGATCACACTTCAGTCTATTTGGGGTGACAGGATAAAGCACAGTTGGTCTGATATGCCCTCCTACACTCTCAGGTGCCTTTTCACTGCCTCCTTTGCAGGGGTTTGTGCCTGTGATGGAAGTCTTGACTCAGCATCTCTAAGCCAGATGAAGGTGAATCTCAGCTCTTACTCTTTTCTTCCTGCTGCGAGGCAGAATTTGTTCTTTAGGCAGGCAAAATGTGCTTCCACTTGCACATTTTTTCCATCTGTGCAAAGACCATGATTCAGGGTAGAACAGTGAAAATTTATTGCCTTCTCCCTATTCCCATCCTTTCCCTACAAATGGCAGGCAAGATTTCACATGTGTGTATTAACAACTGTCTCTTTCTGAAAAGCGGAGGAGTGTGATAGATCCCAGATTATCAGAACTCTGAATCAAACAGAGTTATCTGCCCCTTTTTTTTTTTTCCTTATCTTTCAAAATATTATATCTAAGAAATATTTCAGGGTTCTCATGTATTTCCTCAGTACTGATGCACTTTGAATTATTACGGTGTATTTTGAATTATCTCTGCGGAAGCTGAGAAGGAATCAAATAAATCCTTTACTGTAGGAAGCAGTTTTTGGAGGTGTCTTTATGGATATTATTTTCAGAGGTGAGCAGGCCCCATTTCTTTTTTTATTCTCTGTTCCTGAGCTGCAATGGATTCAGTGTATTTCTAGAGAAGGCCCAGCTTGGTTTCTCTCTGATGATCAGCCAGACAACCTTTATCTGTAGGTTTGAAAAAACAGCAAACCAGAGTTGATGCTTCAAATGCTGCACAGGGCCTTTTGTTTTATCTCCTTACCTATTTATTACCATCAGCTACCTTGGGGAGACAGGAAGAGCAAGACCCCCAGCTTGATACCAATTGTGCTGGCTCTTAGCAAAGTAAAGGAACTTGAAATGGACCAAAATGTTCTCTACCCCAAGAGTGGGTGGGCAGGTCTTACCTGCTCAGAACATCTCAGCTGTTCTCTTGCAGCTTCTCTGTGCCTCTGTTTCGGTACTGGTTTTAATTGGCAGGTACTAATACTCTTTTACCCACAGGAGAAATATGAAGATTATTCAGTGCTTCTAAAAAGATGAATAAAGATGCCCCTGTAGACCTGTCTGTGATTTCAGCAGGGCTGAAAAGCTTGCTGGTTTATTTTGCTGGCAGTTAGAATAAGTTTTGCTGCTCACTGGAGAAAAAAATTGCATTTCCTCACTGTTAGATGGGCTGGATTGTCCTGTGAGGTTTGAACCCGAGGTGGTGGTGTGTGATGCATGAGCTGGGTACACAGCAGGCCTGCTGGGCTAACTGTGTGTTCTCTGTGTGTCCCCTACAGGACCCACTCATTCCTGGCCTGTAACATCAGCAATTTAGGAGATCTCTGTACCAGTCTGGGTGATGGGAAGGTGAGGCTAAAGCTCTCCTGTTTTCCATTTCCTGACCACTGGTCTTTTCTTGGGGGAGAGTTAAGCAGCAGTTCATATCTAGCCATGCCTGGAATAATGCACAAATTCTCATCCTAGCAGATAGAACTTGGGAGAAGAGACCAACACCCACTTTACCACAACTTCTTTTCAGGTACTTGTGGAGAATAATCAGTTATCTCCCGAGCGACCTTTTCTCCAGACTAAACATCCCCAGTGGGCAATGGCAAATATTTCATCTATTTGGGATCTTTTTGTTTGAAAAGTAATAAAAAAAAAAAAAAATTCTTGTTGCTGGTTCTTACGTTTCTGCATCAGTCGCAGTATAAATCTTAATTTAGAAGCTCAGTATTGAAGAGACACTGGCTTTTAACACAGCTCTCTGCAGAACTGCAGAGCTGCAATAAAACAATGGGCAGCATTTATTCCACTCTACAGCATTTCTATTCAGCAAAGTATCAGAACCTCCTCTTTAAGAGTAATGTCATGTTTTGGGATTTGAGTAATGTTCCCACATAAAAACATGCATTAACCATCAGTTATCTTTCAAGGGGGGGATAAAGTAGATATCCATTAGTATATTAACTTGCTGGCTGTAATAGCAAATAATTATTCATTATTGCAATCTCTTCTTGATGTTTCTGCTGCTGGAATTTTTAGAAATACACAATGTTCTCAGGTATATTCGAAATGTATTGATGGATGTTCAGTGGGTACCAAGCCCTTTGAGCAAGCTGGCCGTCTGGATTGCTGCCTAGTTAATCTGTGATTAATGAATGCTTCCATTTTGTGTATGAACTTGGGAGCCTGTGTTCTTGGCATTGTTGAAGTATGTAAATGTCTTCCTCAGATAAAACATGACAGACAACACCTAAAATACAAGTGCTTTGTTCTGCTACCTGTCAGATGAAGGGAAAGGTCTGCATTCTTAAAGCTATGAATTTAATTGGAAGAGGAGATGAGCTGGCAAATGCTCTGTACTCAGTTCTTTTTCTGACATCCTCTCAATTAAGTTTGCATACTGAAGGGCAAAACCAGCAGATAAGATATATTGATGTCCTTAAATATAATGCATTTGTAAATAAAGACCTGTAAACCCTTTAAAGTAAACACTTTAAAGAGCAAATACACCTGGTTAAAAAAAAATTTAAAAAGCAGATGACTTTATGAGGTGTCCTGCTGAAGGTCTGGCCAGATATCTGAAACTTCAGAAGAAAGTAGTGGTTTAAAAAAATCTAATTACTCTGAGTGAGTGAAATCCTGAGTGGTGCTAAGTGCTGGAAAGGTCCTTTGGAATTAATGGGAATTGTAGGAACTTCCCAATTCCTAGAATTTGCCCCAGTGTCCATAGAAAAGGCCTTTTTTAACTGTTAGTAATTAAAAGGTTATTCTTGTAACAGAAGAGCAAGCTGCACTGACACCGTGCTGCAATCATTACCTTGCAATTATTTCTTCTTCAGGGCTTTCAGAAGTAGCTCTTGAAGCTGACAGCTGCAGCCTACAACATATCAAGTGCTTTAGATAGCTACTTTAATGAAAACTCAAATGAGTGTAAGGTCAGGCTCTCCACAGTACGTTCTAATTAGATTTCCACTTTCCTTCAGAAAGAAGATCACATCTGGCCCAAAGACAGAAACCCATTGTGCCAGACATGGAATAGAATAGGTGTTGTTTTGTACTTCCCATCTCAGAGAGATAATGACATGGAAAATTAATTCTCTTCCACTCTTTACTAATCTTCCATCTGTTATTGTGTTTGTGTACAACTGGATACAAAAGCTAATCACAAACTTCTGTTTAAGAGTTTTTTGTTGGCTCCCACGTCAACTTTAGCTGATGCAGACAAGGTTGTTGAAGCAGAAATGTTGCAAAGCAGTGTGGAACATTGCTCAACTGTATGTGCAAGACAGGATTAATAATATCTGCTGTTGGATCCTGGCAAACTAGAGCGAAAATCAGATGTGCACCAGACTTTTCGCTTGTGTCAAAATGTGGGAGTGAAGGGAACAAATCTGTGTAAAGTCTTGTCTCCTTTAAAGTGCCCAGAATCTCAACAGAATTTCACTACAGTACTTTCAAAGAAATGGGAATTACTGAAGGGGAATTGACAGTTGTGGAGGAAACAGTCAATGCCTGTGTGGAAAGTGTTCCTGATTTTGTTACTCATTTATTTTTGCATTGCATCTCAATAGCACCAAAGGGAGTAATTTCTCTCTAGAGCTGTTGGTGAGAAAAGCCAAGTGAACTTCCAAAACCCATCTTAGGCTGAGCATCATAAAGATGTCATCATAAAGATGCAACAACCTCACCATGATGGGATATTTGCTCATAAGGGATGAAGAACGTGAGAAAAGCCTGTAAGAGCCTGAAAAGCAACACTGAGTTGAATGACAAGCACACCAAGATAATAAATCACAAACTGTTCTTCAGGAAAGCAAAAATTACTTTAACCTGTGCTTGTCCATTCTGACCTAGGGTCCTCAAGGTGCTGTATGCCAAGCAATTAATAAATATTGTCTTTCTGAACAGGCTGCCCTATGTCACTGTAAAATGTCTCCTTCTGCATCTGAATAATGAAAAGGCAAACTCTCAGTGGAGATCCACCCTGTAAGTGAAAGAACACAAAGTGAGAGATAAGGTGTAAGGGAGGAATCCAGTCAGAACGGATCAAAAGATTTGGCAAAAAATAAAAAGAGTTCTGATAGGTTGCAGTACTGTATTGCTCTTTGAGGCAGCCAGTTGCAGGAGCTGTAACAACAAAATACTAATTTAACAGCTCCCTCCAGAATTGTGATTTTTTTTTTCCCTTTTCACTTTGTGTAAACATACTCCAGGAAGCCTAATTGAATAGTGTGAATAGTTCCATTGAAAGTAATAAGATTAATCATGCTGGAAGCCAAAAACATTGTTAAGTATCTTCCTAAACAATGGCTTGGGCTTCCTTAGGGCCCTTTCGTTGTTGTAGTACCTTCAGTGGAATTAATATGCACAGTAAACTACTGAGCTGATAAATCCTGTTTCTTCCCAAGAATGCTGTCTGTAATTTCCCTAAATGTCAAAACTTTGTTAGCATTTTCAATTTTATTTTTCAGTAGAGCCATCTCCTCCATATGTTGTCCATATTTTTAAATTGCTTTCAAAGCTTGTAAGAATGTTTTATAGATAAATCATTGGTTATTTATAGGCAACAGTAAAAAACTGTGTAAAATATATATGAATATCAGGGTACAGCGATATAAGTAAAATGGATATGTTGCTATGTGTTAGCTGGGAAGGTAAACCCTTTACTCATCTTATTTAAGTATTTATTTTCTGTGTCTTTCATCCTAGGATGTATGTGACTATAAGTGGTAGAAGACTTTTCCTGTCCTTTCCTATCCATGAGCAAGGTGCATGATGGAGGAGATGGTTCATTCTGCAGAGGACACTCTCTTTGGAGAAATGCCACAGAACCACTTGTGATGTGGAACACATGAGCTCCAGGGTGCAGGTAACAGTGAAAGTCACCAGGCCTAGTGGGAGCTGGGTACTTTAACTGTGGCCATCCCCTTTCAAATCTGAATTTTGTTTTCCTGAGCAGATTTGTCCATGAATACTCTGCACCATTCGATTTTACGTGGAAAAATAACAGCTTCTGGTCCTAACATGTCTGCTGCACACACATGCTAAAATGAAATCCCAGGTTTTAGGGCAGCAGGAAGGTGCATCAGCTTAACTCCATCTTTGAAGCCAATGAGGTGTGGATATTTCTAGGAAGCCTTCCTGACCTGATGGCTCATGAGGCCCAAACTGCGGGTAAGGAACAGGTGTAAAGTGTTGAAAAGCGGTACCACCTGTGAAAAGATGCCCCTCTGTTTCTGGCAACTTTTATACATAGATATTTTCTGTTGCAAAGGAGCACATTATTAAATAGATAGACTTGTAAATGGTCGGTCTGAAAACTGTGCAAACCAGGTTTAAGCTGGGCAATGTATATGCTTTTTAGATTAACTTTAGGTTAAAGAGAGAGAAAAGCTGGTAGCTGGTTTGTGATTTGCATTTTTGGCAGCTTCACACATGAGTTCTAGTCTGTGCTCTGGGCTGAGCTCTCCAGAGGAGACAGACTGAAGACAGTCACAATTTGTGATTCATTTCATGACACATGAAAAATTTTCTGATGGTGGCTGTGCTTCAGAGTCTGTGGATCTCACAGTGAGTGGCTATAAGGAACAGACTGCCCATATTAAGCATAGGATCTAAGTGGCTCACAAGCAGTGGATGAGCAATTAATTTTCAGTCAGAAGTAGTTATGGTGTGGGAGAGAAAGAATGCAATTTGCAGCAAGTGTTTTAATGCAATCCTGAGAATATTAAATAGAAGTTTTGTTTTATTTGGCACTTTCAGTGGTCTCCCAGTGGAAGACAAATGTTCACAATTCAGTAAGGCTGTTGATCACCAGTGAGAAGAGCCAGTGGAATAATTAAAGCATATGAAAAAATGTTATTAAAGAGGAAGTGTTCCAGGAGCTCAATCTACTTAATCTATCAAGTCTAGGGTGAAAGGGTGGTTGCAGGAGTCATTATATGAGAAATACAATTTATATGTTCTCATAACTAATGACAAATACAATTTTCCTACTGAGGGCATTCTGAAATCTATCAGATGAAAATAAAGCAAGTTCTGATGTTTGAAATTGATAAATTGAGAGGCAGGGGATTACATATTTCTTAAAAACTGGACCCCCAGTTGCCAGCAAGCCATGGATTATGTCTTGCTGGACATGTCTTATATCAAGAATAGACAATGCTTCATAAAATATGAATTGCTGGAATGACTCGTGCCTTTGACTCTCTCTCATGGCTTTTTCAGTTTTGTACTACTCCTGACAAGAAAGTACGTGCTACATGTTGCTTACAGTGGTTTTGGATGTGGACTACTGACCTTTAATGCATGCTTGTTTTTCCCCTTAGGACCTACTAGAATTTTGGAAGTCCATTTATAGAAAGAAATAGCTAAAACATCCCTTTTCCTACTTAGGAACGTTAATTTAATGTGGGTTAAACTTTTGCATGTTGTTTACAAATTGGGTTCTATAAAACATCCTGACTACATGGAAATGACATTGATTGATGGGAAGTAGCACACACACAATTAATACTGACTGAATTGCTAATTACAGGATTGACATCTCATTTGCAATGAGATGCTGCAGGTCTTTTGCAAAAAAGAACTGGCAGTATTGTCATGTTATTTCTCCTTTTCTTCAGCTGGGAGTTTGATGCCCTGTAGTTAAAGTTCAACTAAAGATTTATTCTCGTCTTGTAAAATTCTCTTGCAATGTGAGAAAGGCCTTAGGAGGAAAAGCAAAATAGTTACCACTCCCCAAGAATTAACTCTCTCCTGAGACTTTCTCCTACCAAAGATAAATTGTGCTACACTGTTCTTACTTGTTTTATTAGTTACACCAGCTTTCTCACCCTTTCTGCTTTATTTCCCTGGCATGCAGGAAAAGTAAATAGTGCTGTTACAGAGAAAGGTTATACAGGCTTAAAAATAAAGTGCATTTGAAACAGTACATTTTACTAAGGAAACCCTTGTAGCTGGAAAAAGCAATTTCAGTAGTTATGCTAAAACTGTAGATATGTGTACCAAATGCTGGGATACACATAAATCTGACAGATTTGTTTTAATTTGGTCACCGTGGCCTGACCACATGGATACAAAGATCAGTGCAGCTCTTCCACAACCAGGGCAGGATTAAGTGTTACAAGGTGAGCAGGGTGTGAAAGGATTTTCAAGTAAATGCTGTGGTCATAAAAGGGAACAGTAGGAGAGAGACAGACAATGGCAGCATCAACACTGACAATGGAACCAGAAGCTGCAGGGTATAAAAAAGTGACTCTCTGGGGTGTTCCTAAGGCTGCAGCATTGCCATTGTTTCTTCACTGCCTTAATGAATAGGGAAGCCAGTGGGATGTATCCTCAGCACTCTTGCAGGTTTTGCCTCAGGCTTTCTCAGAAGCAGAAACCCAATTTTTGTAAGAAAAGAGTCTTTCAGCTCAGGTGATTTCAGAGGTATGTGCACACCCTTTGATATGATTCCACCCTTCATCTGTTAACATAATTAATTTACAAGAGTGATGTCTGAAATGTGCTCCCTGTGACCTCTGGAGAGGATCAAAAACAGGCTCAGTCAAATCCAGCAGAGTTCAGAAATATCTACAAGTCTGAAAGATGAGGAAACTCAAGTAGAAGCATAGAAGAGGCTGAGCTATGAATGGACATTCTAGGGCAGAAATAGTTCTTTATCTCTGAGAATAACAGTGTGCAGAGGAGATCTCTGCATTCCCCCAATCATTCTGCACATCTGCCCTGCCTGTCAGGAAGATTCAAGCTTTTAATCACAAGACTTGCAAATGAAAATTAAAAAAAAAATTTCAAGAAAGAAAAAGAAGCAGCTGCATTATTGTTTGAATGGCTCAACTGAGACATTTAGTTTCAGTAAGAGCCCTAAGTCTACACACCCTAAGTGGAAGAGACTTGAAGACATGCTTTCTTTTTCCTCTTCTTGTTTTTGGGTGCTTGTAGCATTACAGACAGTCTTGGCTTGGTCTGCATCCTCATTATGGCCAGCTAAGTGGGATGGATGAGTGACCTCACAAATAGGTAAAAAAAGCCCCAAAATCTTTAATGTTGAGGTTTTATAATTGAGGGAATAGAGTCAGAAAGTGCTCAGGTTTCCCCATGTCTTGCTGAGGACTGGTGAGAACAGTGGGGGCCAGAAATGCTGTCTTGTAAGTAATTATTAAAACAGAGGGAGATGTGCTTACAGCATATCACCCTAACTGCACTATTCCCTTCGAAAATCAATCCAAAATGGAACTGTTTTATACAGGGAGTACTTATAGGGTCAGTCTCCCATGACACATAACCTTTTACCTGTCAGGCTCAGTAGTAACAGGGATAGAAAAGAAAAAAATTTTTGCTCTTTAGATGCTATTTCACTGTTTTCTATGACAGAATCTTAGAAACTCCTAAGTATTTTGAAATAGAAAAGTAAGTTATACTATTTTTGAGTGTTGAAGGAAGAACAGTGTCTGACAGTTGTGATCCTTTACTGGTCCTCCTTATAAAATATAATATGACAGGAGTGCTAAGCCTTCAGCTTAGCAAATGGACCTCTAATTCCTTCTTCAAAAGTATCTGGTTTACTCATTTTGACAGCTAAAATGTGAGGATAGCTAGTAGGACATGTACCCATATGATTAAAAGATGCCTTACTTTCCCTAATAACCAAGATCTAGCAGAAGGAGAATGTCCCCTGCATTTTCCTGTATCCATTGGTTCTTCTACTGTCCTTATATCCAGCAGAAGGAATGGAAATGCCACAGTGTTCAGTCAGTTCTACAGATTACAATTTGCTCCCACGGCTGACACAGACCACAGGGATTTACTGATGGTAGAGGAAGAAATGCAGCCCTCAGAGGCTCAGAAGAGTTTTTGATTAATTTCATGCCTACTCAACCTTCTGCCTAGCCCTTCCCCAGGTGAAGTCCTGTGGAATACGGCTTTACATCCAAGGCAGGAAGATAATGTGTTTATGTTTGCTGACTAAGGTCCTGGATATTTTTAACATAAGAGACAGACAAATTACAGCCAAGGCAGAGCACAGGAGCTCTATTTTCCATACACCAGTGTTGCTGAATGCACAAAAGCCACCCAGGCCTGTCAGGGAAATCACCACTTGTCCTGTTCATACTTGCACAACAGAATCATGTCATTCCTTCTGTCGCTGGAGGGGGATAAATATTTTGTGGTAGATTAGCTAACATGACATACTTAATAAGTTATTAGTAAAAATAAGCCTATGGTTGGCAATATTTATCCCAAGCATAGTATGGGTTTATGGTAGTCAAAGTTCCTGATGGGCTTGTCCCAGTGCAAGGAAAGTTGCTGTAAGATTGAAGGAAGTGGAAGAGGTGATGTTTAAGAAGTAGAACTGTTTTTTTGACCTGAAAGCAAACACATCTCCATCTCACAGAAGTGAAATGTTTTTTTCAGCAAGAGCCAGCAGACACAGAATGATAAAGTTTTTCTGGCAAAGGCAGTTGATTATGCTGATAAAAGGAACTTAAGTAAAGCAGTAATAATAATAATAATAATAATATAAAAAGCTTCACAGAAATTTGTATGTGACTTGCAATTAGGACATGTGTGAGTGATCTTTCCTCTGGTTATTTTTGTGAAGTACACGTATGCATTACATCAATGCATTAGATTATTAATGCATGCTATACATGTTGTCTTTAGAGGCTCTTTTCCTAAGAGTCATGTGAGAATATCTGCAATTTTAAATGAAATTATTGAGTAAAATGGATGAAGCTGAATGGGATTTCGTGTTTGGAAGATGAGATGAAGTAGTGGATCAAGAGATCTAGGAGTTTTCTCTGTTCTCTTTGGAGAGGACGAGAGCTTGTTTCCTGCTACATGGCTCATGTTTGAGGTGAATGAAGGACACAAGGAGTTTTTACCTGAAAATGTGCTTGTATGTGAGGATGTGCAGGTAGAGAGAACCCCCATGTTTTCATTCAGTCTGTCTTAATAAACCACAACCCACCTCAGGCTGGCTAAAAGCTGGGTGTGGAATGAGGTCAGGAAAGAGGAAAACCCAGCCAGGTGGGAGCAGTCTCTGTTTCCTCACCCAAAAGAGCTCAGCTGTGATAATTCCTCTGCAGGGAAATATCGGGGCTTTCACATAAATGCTGAAATTGGTCATCTCTGCTGATTGTGTGCCATCCTCTCACAAGATGTCAGGGACTCCTGAAGTGTCCCGTGGTCTGCAACATTATATCATCCAGCGTGAAACTCTACCTCCAGGAGGGGTACCTGGGCATTCCCACCTGAACCTGAGTGACTGTAAACCCACCAGATTCTGTGTTCCATGGACTTCCCTCATCACCTGATGGATCCAGTCTGCAACCATCACTTCAACCAACAGACACTGAAATTACAACAGCCAAATCTTGTTGAAAGGCCTCCAGGGGGTGAGATCTTTCTACTTCAATCCTTCCTTCTCTTTCTTTTTCTTATATGTTTCCCTAAGTGATATTTTTATGCTTTTATATTGTCATCCTACTAAAGATAAGGATAACCAAAATGGCTACATGCCTGCTTTCCATTTGCACCAAATCATTCTAAAATAAACCTGACAGATTTACATTTACAAAGACCCATTATTCAGGGTTGTTTCACTCTAGTCCATCCCAAGGCATCCATTAATGAAAACCTGGGCTACTCTCACCTTTGTGGGGGTGGGTTGGAGCAACCTGTTAAGTTGCCCCCTTTTAATTCTTCTTGTGAAGATCTGATTTGTCTGTGTACCTAACTACTGGCACTGTACAGATCCATAAGAGGGAACAAGGCACCTTGTGCACACATCTCCTGGAACACATCATCCATACTCACAGGAAAACAGCAGGTGGAAAGCAGGGGTGATGTACAGGGAACCAGGGTGTTTGGCATTGTGTTGGATCATAACATTGATTGAAATAAATACTGTTGTTCACTTTTTGTTAGAAAGAATTGCCTCTTAGAGAAAAACCCCAATGTATTTTATGGGAATTCAAAGATAATAAAATTTAAATGATTAAGCAAATAAATGTTATGGTAATCAGCAGATAATAGTTTATTATTATTCTCTAAATATAGTTATAAAATTATCTCAATTATTTTATTACATCATTAATGATTTAATGTTCACACGCACTCTCTGAAAGGATATTTCTGAATAGACTCTGGAAAAAGGTAATTTTTAATAGCAGACCTTCCTGTACCCCTGAGAACATTTAGAAGTTTCCAAAGCTATAAAATTTACTGAACAAAACCTGCTAGGATGACAAAGAGGGCCCATCACCTGACGTGATCCATCACCAGCATTTTCTGTTTTGGGATCATGGTTAGGGGCCAGCATAAAAAGATAATAGGTTTCTATAACACGAGATAAATAAAGCATTGGATTCCAGCTCCAAACTTCAAACTTTCTCCATACCTGAAAGATGGAGTGTTGAGATCAATATGCCAATGAAAAATGGACATACTGGTTAACAGATTTATTCCCAAAAATAGTTTCCTTATTCATAGTATGTAGTAGAAGAAAAATGAGGGACACCACACTTTGTCAAGCAGCATTAAAATGTGTATTAATCTATCTGAGAGTTTTAGGGATGCAATTTCAAAATAGTTATTTCACTATTTCATCATTTTCCCACTGGCTGCTTTGATTTGCCTAACAGGTTTGTGCTTTATCTGGTTCTCTTTTAACAGGTTTTCACTGTATAGCTTTGATCTGGAATAACTGGGACAGAAGAAAGTTTTTAGCAATTCTTTTCTTACATGGTAAATGACATTTCTTCACAGATATTACATTCATAGATACATTAAGAAACCATTTTTATTTGGTCTAGTCACATAACAGATCTGGAAGTGCAAGTACTGAGACTCTATAAATTATGGAGACACAAAGGGCTGAATTTCCTTTACTGAGGATGTCTGTTTTGGATGGGAATGGCAAATGAGCCAGGGCAGCTTACAGGAAAATGTACTTAGCTGTGTGCTGTGCATGGTTAAATGTACCCAGACTGATAGGACTGGTCTGTGTTTGATTCCCATTGACCTCAGTGAGCCAAAAATACATAATTCAGTGTTCCACTGAACTGGGCTCAGCTTCATCGAAGTGCTTTGACTCCAAGTGTCTGTGTAGTTTATAACTTAGTGTTGATATCACAAGGAGTAAAAGCCCTGTATTTTTATTATAATACTTATAAACTTTAAGAACCCAGTACATTCCTTGTTTATAAATGGAAGACCAAGAACGTTTCAAAATTTAAAAACTAATTCTAAGGGTGGAAAATAGGTATTTCCATTTTCTTTTTCCTAAAGTGCTAGTTCATATGGAGAACAAAATTGCTGTGGGAGCAGAAACCCTGCCTGAGAATAAAAGTAAATACCTTTGCAACCCAGTAAATGGATTTTTCAGAAATGGAGAAACAGTTAGTCAGAGCATACTTTCTTTTACAATTCCCAGTTTGATGCTTAGCTAGGCCATTTCACTCTATTTAAAGAGTCATGATTAAAATAATATCTAAAAAGGACTGAGGACTAGAATCTTTCCTGAGGGAAATGCTATTTCAACATTGCTTTCAGCCAGAATTAACAAAAAAGTCCAAGTATCAAAATGTTTTGCTGAATTGAAAGGCTTGGGAATAAACCCCTCCAATTTAAAATGTTTTAGTCTCTAAGTTAGTGTCTGCATAGGGCTGAATGGGAACTTCAGGTTTGGGCATTCCGCCTCTTGGATTGGGCCATTCTCTCAAGACCTGGACTCTAGGATCCCTGTGGGTCCCTTCCAGCTTAGGATATTCTGTGATTCTGCTTTGAGAGTTTCACCTCACCTGGGGAGTTACTTTGAGGGTGCCAGCTCAGGGAGCAGCATCCCTGCAGCTTCCCCAAAACCCCCATGGAGACATTCCTCCACCTCGTGCTGCCTCCTGCTCATCCTCAGTTATTGCGAGTTGTGTGTAGGCTGTGGTTCCAAATATATTTGCTGCAAAAAGCAATAATAATCCTAAAGTCTTCTTTGGTGTAATGGGAAGAGACAGGTGTGAGAGTCCCCAGCCAGGCTGGGTCACAAGAGTCATGCTCTATTCCCTCCAGCCCCACCATGTGCTTCTCTTTGAAAAGACCAATTTTTTGGCGATCAAAACAGAGAAATTCTGCTTGGTTCTGTCTGTGGAACTATGTTAATGTCTGTGTTGAGTGACACAGTGGTGTCCTGCTTGTAACCCCTGCCATGCTGGGACTCATGCTCCAGGTGTGAGTGTGCAGAATAGTCTGCTCTTGAACAGTGTCTGGAAAGAAGGGGCAGCATGAAGCCAAGGTGTCCCCAGAGACTTCTGTGACACTGAGAGAAGAGAGGAACTTTTTTTTTTTTTAATCTTTGTAATGAAAAACTAGAGCAGTAACTCTTCCTGCAGCTATTGTAGAATTGTCCTCTATAGAGTTGGAGAAAATATGATTTCTATTCTGGAATAAATATTTGATTTTAACCTCAAATTTGATATGTGGCTTGAATGTATTTTTGTTCCTGGAAGCTGTAATAGCTTCATCTGCAGCATTAGAGCAGAATAAAGAGAGCAGAATCACATTGTGCCATAGCTGTGCAGGGTGACAGTCTCCCTGCACACAGAAGTATTCCTCTTTAACAATGATAGTTCCTTCTGACCTGCTTACCCAAAGATGATGAAAAGCTGCAGAAACAACTGTATTTACAGATTCTTGGCTGCATTTGTTGCTTGCTAGGATTTTATGGACACTGGGAAAAATATTGATAACAAATAGGAGATGCTTTGGGGTTGTGCTTTCCTCTACCCCTTTGCAAAGAAAAGTGTATGTTTTGTAGCATTTTATGTCATATTGCTTGTTTCCCTAGTCCATTTGTTTTTGCAGCAATGCAAACTGTTCAATTGTTGCCTGCATAGCTGTAGAATGTGCTATTTCATGTGGTCCGGTAAAGAAACTGTAAAGATTATAGGTACAGCCTCTCACAAGTCACTGTAATGGAAATAAGCCTATAGTTTAGTGTATTTATATATCTCCAGATTTCTCCCAGCCTTTTCAGTGAGGGTGAGTTAGTGCTGGCATTCTGCAGCTCTTTGTTTTGTCACTAAATCAGATCTGGGGGAGAGACTTTTCCCAGAGAGGGTGGAAGGAAGCTGGGAGCTCTCAGGCTGGTGCTGTGGCTTCAGGAATTAGGCAGGAGTACACTGTGATAATGCAATCAGGCTGCTGCTTTTGCTGTCACTTTAGCATGCAAATGTTTTCAAGTTGGAGCCCAGAGAGATGCTCAGATGCAGACTTGAGGCAGAGGAACAAGGGGATATGCAGCCCTGTTGCACTCAGCAGGAATCCTCTTGTGGATTCTGTGAAAGGCCCTCAGAGCTGGCCTGTGCCTTGTTGTGCTGTCTTGGAGTTATTCCTTCTTCAGCAGTGACACTGCTTTTGGAAGAAGATAACTATTTTTATGGGGACTTTTATTAGAAGTCCAATAGTTGCTTTCTGTATATTTCAAGTTTCAGGGCCTTTGGGTTGATCTTTCCCTAGCACCCATCAAACAACATTCTGATGTAGTCACATAAAGCCATTCCTGCCAAAAGTCACTCTATCAGGTTTTTCTCCTCTGGTTCTCAAGTTACCTTAATGTTTGCTGCTGCTGACAAATGACTTTTTTAGCTTGAATTGAATGTATGTTCCTATCTTTTCTGAATCATATGATTGTGACCATTTGACATTTAATCTAATCCATTCATTTATCTGAATTATTTCATTTTTATTCTAGTTCTTCTTGGTACATGCTTCATAGTACTGGATGCATTTAAGAAAAGCAGCACTTATTTTGATAGATTTGGAGCTGAAATTTTCTGCCCTACAAGACCATTCTGTAATTCCCCAAGGAAATGAGCTGTGCTAGTTTTGGGTAATCTGTTTAGTTCTGTGGAGGGCTTTTTCTGTATTACTCTGCAGATTCTGCTCAAACATTGTTTTATTCATATGATTGGCTTCAACAAAAATGTTTGTGATGGACAGCTACTGTGTATTTCTCAGTACAAATAACTACTAAAAAGCCTGTGTGAAAGAAGCCCTTTATACAAAGCAAAACACAAACAACAACAGCAACAAGCCTATCAGATTTTAGCATTTTTCTCACTTCAGGTAGGTTTGGCTGTACCACTCTGTTATTTTAACAACTTTTGACACTTAAAAAAAAGTCTTTTTGGTTCAATATTTCATTATTCATAAAAAGTTTGAAATGCCTTCCTCTTTGGATGAAGTGCCTAGTTGGATATAAAACACTTTTCATTATGTAGTGTTGTGATATTAATGCTCTGAATAATATGTGGATTATTAGTATGTGGATCATTGGTAGGGTGCAAGCTTTACTGCTTCTGTTATACATTACCTTAAAGCTTGGAATCATTCTTCTATTTTTATGGCAAACCTATTACAAGCTTATATAATGCTACAATTTTTGTCAGCAGTGCTTCAGATGATGCTCCAGCTCAGAGGTAAGGGCTTGCTGTGGCCTAACCAATATTTTCCCAAAGTTTATTTTAATGTGTTTACTTAAAGCTATGGTCATACTAAGAAGTGTAATTACAGACTGCATGCAGGCTCTTGATAAGGAAACAGGGAAAATCTCTATCAGGAAGATCAAAGAAGCACCTGAAGTTAATTATTAAATTAGCACTGAAGTGTAGCTGCCAAAGCACTTTAATTATTACTGGAGGTTAAGCAACCCCAGTATGATCTTGCATGTGGGTTAAGTTTACACCAGAGGCCTTTCATTGTGTTCATTTACACCTAAGATAACTGAAGGATGAATGACTTCCAGTCTAAAAGAGGACACTGGAGACGTCATTTCCGTAGGAAGGCTCTACATTTTGAGATGTTGTTTACACCATGGTGCCTTCTACAATGGGGATGATTAGAAAACCCCATTAAAATAAGATGTAGGATTGATAAGTAAAAATGAATTTCACTGTTGAGATAATTTTTTCCATGCTGAGATCAGTAAAGAACCTAAAACTTTATCACTGATTTAGTTTCAAAGCAAAACCTATCAGAGCACAAGTGTCTCTGCAGTTGCAGTTCACTGTTTCTCTTTCCCTTTAACCAAAGTGACAGCCAGGCTCCAGTGAAGGTCAGGGACCTAAATCATGAGACAGACCTTAGCCAAAGGCTGGCATTGCTAGTGATGCCATGGTACCCTCTCTGACATAATTTGGACAGCTCATAGCTTAATAAGGATTGAACGCTCTTATTTACAGTTCTGTTTTGTAAAAAGAGTCATCCTTTGTCCATAAGCGATGCTGTCATCCACAAAGACCCAGCAGAAAGTTTAATGAGTTTAAACATTCTGCTTTAGAATACCCCTGGTGAAGAAATAAGTATGCATTTGATAACTTTTAATCACCTGCATTTTCTAAAACATGCTTTCTTTCAATTTAAAAAGTATAATTTTATACTCATGCTAAATGAATTATTCACAGAGAATAAATCAGTTGATTCATATGAGATTATTTTCTGGCTTATGAATCAGCAAGGAAGTTATAATTAGAACCAGTTGAAAAACTTTTAACAAACCAAAAGGTCATTTATTCTGTTCTCTACCACTGGTCGTCCCTATGGTTTCAGTGTAAATATTGCAGTTTTTTTAAAAACTACAATCATGCACATTCATGTAGAAATTTTAGCTCCCTGGTTTATGCCATATCTGCTGTATAGCTGGAAACAATTACTTTTGCAGCATAAACACTTTTATATGTTTGAAGGTTGTTATTGTATATTCTCTAACATGTTTTCTGTAGGTGAAAGAATGCCAGATCTTTCAGGTTTTCCCCATAGAATGTGATCAAATGGTGTCCATTATTCACCCCACTATCTTTTATCCCTAAGGGATCTACCTGAAAAATATTAATAAACAACAAATGATGGACTCCAATGACTTCAAAATGAAAAGAATTTGAGAATTTTCATATCACTGTGCCTCACAATAGTTATTTCCAGGGTTTTTTTTTTGGGAAAGCTTAGCAAAAGTATGTCCCTTAAAATGAAATTTTCACGTGAAAGGGGAAATAAACTCTCAAATTGTACATCTGCAGCAAAGTCTTCTTCAGTATGAAATCAAGCTGTATAATGAGTAATAGGCTCTTACAGTAATAATGCAGGATTGCTGTAGATGGATATAGAGTATTCAATGGAAATTAGAAACATAAATACATAAAAAAAATGGCTAAACCAGAATGTGCTTACTTTCGTGTCATCTTCCATCTCTCTTTGGCTTTCTCTTTATCATTTGCTCTATTATCTGAATATAGTGAAACTCGTTTGCTACCGTGGAAAAATCAGCTGTGGAAGCACCAGAATGCCCCTTGGAAAATCGTGATGGAGAAGCCTGGCCAGTGTGACAGCTCATTGATCTTCAGCTGCAAGGTGGAAGTTACTGCTGGAGGCTTGGTGGGAAGTTTGGAAGTGTCTCTATAAACAGTGCACTGGAACTGGTCATAGAATAAACCCTGTTCCCCTGTACCACTGGTAGTGGGCTACCTCCAATGCATGTGTACAAAATGCAGCTGCCACATTATTCTCTGTTAAGGGGTGGCTAGATGGCCTAAAACGTGTTCTTCTTGGGGCTAATATTGAAAATGTATTTTTGTCTATTTTTGTTGAACTAGTTACGCACATTTTTAAAAGTGTGATAACTCTGCTCCTTGCTTTGATTTTTTGTTTCTGGCCGTTGCTTGCAACAGCAGTGAGTATAAGTCTGCCAAGTGCCCACCTGCTGCTTTTGTGGATCATTTTCAGCATTAACACTGGCAGGCATCAAACTGCAAAAGTGCTACAGGTAGGAAAAGGCCATCAACCACAAAAGAAACTTGTTTTGATTACAGCAGATGTGAGAACTGATGGTTCCTGAAGTGGATGAAGCTGAGTTACCTCCTATTCCCACAAAATAGTGTAACTCCAGCCAAGTCAGTGGTGGCAGTCCAGAGCCATGCCAAAAAGAGAGAATCCCTTAGCAGTGCATTCTTCCCTTCCTCAATCCACAGGGGCCATCCTGAGCAAAACTGACAATGGAAGCTAAGTTCATCAACATTTCAAGCAAAAAATGTACTGGCATCTTTCTGTCTTTCCATCCCAAGCTAAGATTAATTGGGCTGTGTGTCAACTGCTTCACAAAAATGCTCCAATCTGTGGATTCCTGCATTTGAAAACTAAGGGAAAAAAAAAAATCCTGAGGAATGTTTTAAATCTTCCCGACGTGCCTCTAAATTTCTCTGTGTCTTTGATATCCTCAGGCAATATTTGTATCGCTTTCTTTCTGAGGCTTTAGTCTGCATTTTAAGGTGCCTTATGATTATCTCAGCAGTACAGGTGTGGATTTTTCTAAAAAAAATTAAAATAAGATATTTCTGAGGCACAGGATGAGAGCTGCTTATGGTATTAAAAAACCCTGCTGTATCAAGCTCTTACTGGCTACTGTTTCTGTCCTCTCTATTCCTAAATCCTGTAAATTTTCCAACTCTAGTGTTTACTGGAAGGATTATTTCAGTCAGATCCTTAGGCATGTTTCTCTACCCAACGGCAAGCTTTGTGTGCCAGATGCATTGGTTTCATTCTCAACATGTTCCAAGTCATTCTGCCTGCTTTTCAGGATGACTTGGTAGATGAAGTTTGTGTGCTTCAGTGATAATCCTGGAATTAGTTAGTGTTTTTTCTTTTCTTTTTCTCCCTTAAATTATATTTAATTATTTTGTTGGCAACTTTTTTCTTTAGCTTTTTTGAAACTTGTCTATAAACAAATCAGGGGGAGCAAATTTTGATGCAACTGGATTAAGAACCTTGGACTCAGCTTCAAGTACATTGCATTTGAACTAATAAAACAATTTTCTTATTTTCTTGCACATATTAATGAGAGAGGCACAAAGAAATTAATTTTTTTTAAATTTAAATGACTATTCCATTAGTTTTTCAGTTTGGATTGATTTCTTTTTTCATTTAAGAAAGAATTTACCTTTTTGGAAAAAAACCCTTTGGTCTGAGTTTTCCAAGTGTGAACTAAACATGATTCAGTTCTAGGTACAGCATATTTAGTTAAGCTTATGTTAGGGATTTTTTAGCCTTTAAGAATAGCGTGTTGTTTTTAAAATTAATTTGTCATTTGTATAATATTTGCTAATGTTGCATGCATTGCATGACATACTAAAAGCGTGTTGCAACTGTCTGGAAAAACTTAAGAGACCTTTATTGACAGATGCACAGCTTGAACCTAAGCTGCCAAATGTACCTGCAATATCTGCTCAGAATGAGCTGCTGCTTTTTTTCTGGTAATTCAGGACATCCTTTGTAATTAGGCAGATAAATTTAATTCTTTTGCTCTACTGTACATGTGATGAAAGCTGATGAGCAAGAAAAAATAGCACTTTTTTGGGCAAAATGCTTTTAAGGTAATTGCTCAGAAATCTTAAGGGGCTTAAAGGTGTTTTTATTCTCTTTTTAAAGCCTGATCTTTCACAGGAGGATGATTTTAAAGAAGTTGTAGTGCTTGCAAGCGATCTAATACGAGGTTTGATGGCATTTGAGGCATTACCAGGGTGTACTGTGTGAGTCATAAAGACAAATGCCTTTCTTGAAACCAGGCAACTTTTCTTACACCGTTCCAGCCCCATTACTTGGAGGGACTAGAGTGACCAGTCATGTAATGGAAGCCATTTGCAGAGAGAAAAAATTTTCATGAGCCCCCCAAAAATTCGGGATCTAGGAGAAAATGGCTAAACTGCTGCCAGAATTATGTGATCACAACATTTGCTTGTCACATGCTTTCACAGGTACTTGGTCCTTGTGAGCCTTTGAGAGGGTGCCCTTCCATGGTAACCCTGGTACTCACACTTTGGTAGCTCCAGTGATTATCCACAGGCATGAAATCCAGAGCTGGAGTAGAACTGCAGAACTGAATGGTGTTCACTCCTTACATGTGGCTTTTCTGTTGCAACTGGAGGCTTCCAGGTCCATGTTCCCTGCCAGATTTTAACTGACAGTCTTAAGTGGTGTGAGTCTTGAGGGATGGGGGCATTGGGTGTAAATCCTGAGTGAAGAAGGCTGGAAACTGAAAACAGATTTTATTTATTTGTTTTAAAGCTATCAAAGAATTAAAATGACTTGTGTGTGGCTGACAAGCAGAAAGGCAGGAAAGCAGAAGATGGAATCGCAGTGCCTTGGCCCCATGACTGTTGCATAAACTGCCTGACCAGACCCTGTGTAAAAGCAGATTAATCCAGTAGTTATCAGCCACAGTTGTAAGCAGACAGTTGTATAAATGGTACATGAGACACTGCCAGCAGGACTCCAGATTATGCTCTTCTGTGGGCAGTAATTCAGTCAGGCAAATTTTGATTTGAAAGCAGAGGGCAGGCTCAGCTGGTTCCCTCCTCTTTCATACCAATTTAACAGACCATCTCCTTTCCATTTCTCCCTCCACTTCCCTTCCTTTTCTTTGTTTCTCCAACCTGCCACTCAGTCAGGGTCTCATTAACTGGCCAGGAGATGAAATGGCACCGTGGTGCCTCTTTGCACCACTTGGCCACAAGAGTGGTACAACATTGTGCTGCATTTGGGGCCCACTACTGGACAAATTGATAAGAAATTGGTGCAGGTTTTAATTTTAAACAAGTTTCTTCTGTACCATTAAATATTCATTATAAAAGCATCCAATACTTTTTTTCCTGAAAATAAATGATACTGGATTTTGCTTTCCTTTAAAAGATACAGTATGTCATGGTTTCTGGGGTCTCTTTTATATTTTATATTTTGCCATTTGTTTTGAAACAGAGGGGTGTTTGCCTTATAAATGACATTCAAACTTTTTTTGTTGTTGTTGTTTCTTTATGTTTGTTTGGTTTTTTGTTTCTTTCTCTAACAGCACTTTGTCTACCCTGTGTTCAGCTGTGCTAAGGGCTGTTCAAAGTGACAGTCAATTATTAGGCTATACTGGAAAACTATTTACTACTTGTACAGGACTCTTGCACCTCTCTGCTCCAGGGATAAGAATTATTAGTTTATAAACACTTTGCCCTTTGATGTTAATTTCATTGAAGTTTCTACAGCCCTCTGTGCTCTCTCTCTTATTCCAGTGAGATGTAGAGTGACTGCCTCTAATGTGCTGGACAGATGAGATCTCAGCTCTGATGAGAAGGAATTCTAAGTCACTTTAAAAAATCCTGGAGCAGGTGACAGAGAATGTTGCTAGGAGTGAAAATTTAGGAAATGGGGAAGGCCTGAGATAATGCCTGGTCTCTGTCTGCCCTTGCCTTGTAAATTTGTGTGTCAGATGTACGGTGCATTAGTAAAGTGAGCATTTTATATGAGTTTTGAATCCCCTGGAGAAGATTTCAAGTCATAATTGGAGGCAGCCTGAATAACTATGAATCAGTAATGAGAAATGTCAGACCAGAATCCATCCAGATTAATTCACTTCCCAAGTGGGAGGGAGTGAGAAGCACTTTGCAGAACACCAGTGGGGCACTTCCTGCACCCTTTGTGGCTGCTGATGCTTGTTTCTCTACGTCACAAAATCCCAGCAGAGTGGGCAATGAGAACACTGCTGGAGCTCAAGCTCCAAATTTATCTTTGCCCTGAGAACCAAATTATTTTGTTCATGCTTCTGATATATTAATTTGTCTCACCCCAGATGAAATTTGACCCGGTGCAACAAAGGTTTATGCTTTTCCAACTGTTCTCTCACAATCTTGGAATCTGAATTGTAGTATAAATGATATTTTAAGTATTTGAGTGGCAGTCATTTTTCTAATAGAGGCAAGAGAATCCTAACCTGTCTATTACATTTAAGTTGTTCTGCAGCTGCAGTGAACTGTGTGAGTAACAATTCTTTAATCAAATAATAGTCTGGGATTTTAAGAATTCCAGTCCTACACAATTATATACTCCATCCACTTCCCTTTAAAACAATCCCTTTTAAAAAGTAAGGCACTTCTTTTACCCCCAAAATCCTTTCCAGCATTGGGAGAAAAGTCAAATGTCAGTGTTGAAACAAATTTAAAAGTTGGATGATTTGTCTGCTTCTTTCTTGGACACAGAAAAGTTCTACTTTTCTGTAGTGTGATTAGTTCCAAAAGCACAAATAATAGAACAGATTAGCCTTGCTTGGTGTCAGAGGTTCAGTCAGACCTTAAAGGACAATACAGTTACATAGAAATTGGCCTTTGAAGAATTATCTCACAGCTGCTAGTGAGATAGACTAAAAAATTCCAAAGTTTACTTGAAATTATTTGGATCTCTCTATAGCTCATGTAAATAAGATTCTGCTAGCTTATAAAAAGAGATTTTGTTTTAAATTTTGAATTGAAATCAGGTTGGTTCATAGGCTGTGGCTCAGTACATCCTACCTGATCCAATTATATGATCAAATAGATAGAGACAGGCTCTGCTTCTACTCTGAATACACAAATGTTACTGCTATTAATGAGAACAAATCCCTGAATTGCTTTTAAGTAGTCCAGAAAGCAAAAGCTACTTACTGCAGTTGACTACTTTGCACATTTAGTGGATCCTCATCCTAAGCTAATAGCACTTACCTGCCAACATGAAGTCAATTAGCAGCTCTGAAGATATCACAAGATAGCAGTAATTTCTGTCACCACAGGGATATTAGTACACTTCAGAACTGGAAGGGACCTGAGGTAATGTGGCCATGAGTAAATGCTGACATTTTTATGCATTCAAAGTCAGTTTTATGTGGGTTGATGCCAGTGCAGTATTGTAGCTGTACATTAATAACGAGTATTATGTTCCATCTGATGATGTCAGTGTAAATCCAGAAAGATTACACTAAGGTGATGAAAGAATCCTCTGTTGACTGAAGTTTATGGGGACTTGCTTTTCAAGCATTTAAATGATGAGGTAGTGCTTGGCTCAGAGCTCTAGATAAGTGGAATCTATTAATGTTAACATAGTGGGATTACCAAACAAAGACAGTGAGGCAGCAGGATAATTTTGGCACAGGCAGCTTTTCCCTTTTCTCAGCACATGAAGAAATTGTTAACTGGTTACAGGATGGCCAAGGAAAATGATTTAGAAGAGAGAACCATGAAGGACAGTGTCAAGGTCAGCAAGGACATTGCTGACAGTAGTGATGTCTTGTTTGAGAGAGGGAAGTGGCATCTGACTGAAGGAAGTGTGGAATGCTCTTTAATTTGGGTGAAACCTGTGGAAATTCCAAGTGCTGTGCAGGGCCCTGCTTCCAGCTGAGCTCACAGGCTGGAGCCTCTCTGCCTCTTCTGAGCCAGTACCTTGCTGGAGGCAGAAACAGTTGCTTCAAAATAGATGTGTAGAAGTGAGGATCAAGAGTGGAAATTTCTTTAAGAACTACTGTGAGATCTTAATCCCCTTCCATGAGAATTTTAACTCTGTCGTGAGATAGCTGTAAGCCACAGGACATAAACCAGAAAGAAGAGAATAATTCACAATGCCATGGGGATCAGTGGTGAGGAAAGCAACGGCCTGGTCATTTCTTTCCTCTTTTTCCTTTGGAGTGCGTGAGTGTGTGGGGTGTCCTTGCAGGCACTGTGAAAAAGCCGCATTGCATTCTGCTGCTTTCTATTCAGATAGTCTGAATCACACCAGGAGTGTGATGGTTGTGTATGTGTAATCTGAGGCTGAAACAGAAAAAACAAAGAATATGTAGGATATTTGTCCTAGGTTACAATGTAAAATTGTGCCCAATGTATGTATTCTATCCCCATGAGCCGTTGGAGCCAAGGTGGGGCAGTGTTCTCCTTCTGATAACGAGCCCAACAATGCCTTCCCAGAAGACGTTATCTCTGTTTAATGGACCATCAAGGACCCATTTGCATGACTGATAGGATGAAATCATACCATTGTGAGATGCTCTGCCCAGGGGGAGGAGCCAAGCATTCCCACCTGGATATAATCCAGGGTTTGAGACCTCACAAGCAGCTTCTATCCACTGAACTCTCAGAGGAGACAAGAGCTACCAGAAGTTTCTACAGGAATCACTGCTTTGACAAGAACATCTCATCTGGATTCCTGGAGGAAGACTGGACCCTTCTCATCATCACCGGACCCTTCTCTCTCAGGATCATCTCTGCTCCAGCGGAACCACATCTGCCGCTCCAGGAGGATTTCCGGACTGCTTCAAACACCCTGACCAACAGGGTGTTAGGTTGTATCATTCCATTTATTTCACCTTTTTTCCTCTCTTCTTCTATTAAATTGTATCTCTGACTGGGAGTCTCACTGGTTTTGCTTTCAAACCAGCACAATATTACAAGTTTTTCTTTGATTAACGGGCATGCATGTCCACATTAATTAAAAAACTCAACCGCCTACACTTTTATTTTTCTCAGGTGCCATCTTTGCTTTCATAGCTAAGAATACAACAAATCAATCCTAATTAGAAACCTAATTGAACAGTCCAAGGAGTAATCAATATTAAACCAAATGTTTCTAATGATGATCTGTCAGTTTTCTTTTTAGGCAGCTGCCAAAGTCATAACTTTAATTGCTTCTTTTAAATTGACTTCTACAAAGATCTTTCAGCTGGATTTTAAATCAGCACCTAATGGAGTAGCTGGTCTACAAGAAATTAGTAGCCTTATTAGTAATTTGAAACTCAAATGACCAGGGTGACATCTAGTAAATGAGTGATGACTATTAGGTGGGAAAATATTATTTAAATATTAAAATTAAAAAAAAAAAAACCCAAAAACCAAAACCAAACCAAACAAACAAAAAAACCCCACAAACAAAAAAAAACCCCAAAAAACCAAAACCAAACCAAAACAAAACAAAAACACAAAAAAACCAAACAAACAAACAAACAAACAACCCACAAAAAAAACCCCAAAAAAACCACACAAAAAAACCCACCAAAAAACATCACTCTCAGCTAAATCCCAAACTCTCTCTGGGACAGCATTTTCTCTGATCTATATCAGCTGATTTATGCCAGCCAAAGCTCTTATACTTACAGGAGGAGACAAATTATGAGTTTTCCTTTTTGTTCTAAATAATTTACACTAACTTGTGAAGAAAAGAGAGTGTGAGAAATACTGTAGTAATCAAGAATTGAAAGAATGATGCTGGATTATCTCAACAGCTGTGGCAGCAAACAGTCAGTATAAAAACCCAGTGTACTGAAAGTTGTGCATTGCCAGGAGAAATCCTTTCAGTTTGAAGGAAATTAATTGGAAAATTCCATAAGGCTTCTAAATTTTCTTGTGAAAATATAAATTAATTTTTTAAAAAAGAGCATTCAACTGACTTTTTTTTTTTTTAATTTCTTTGTAGCCAAATGTGTGGGAAATCCTGACATCTCTGTTACAGATAGAAACAATCAGTGTGTTGTGGAGCAAAGAAACAGCAACAACACTTAACCAAAAATCAAGTTTTAAGTTTTGGAAATGTTCATATGTATATATCCAATAACAGAATTTCAATCCACACCTGCATAGTATGTTTGCTGAAAAATTTTGGTTAAGTATTTTTAACATTAAAAATACATCTTTAAGCCTAAAAATAACTATTTGATGGGCAATCATAATACAATATTTAAATTATAATTTTTTTAAAAAAATACAATCATTTGTTACTTTCTTATGACCCACATTTTAGGAAGTGGTGAAGTGCTCTTTCAAAGCTTTCATTTGGAAGTTGCCGTTAGAGCTGTGAGCCTTGCCCGGCTGCTGCTACAGTTCAATTCATTGAACTTACCCTTGATTTCTGTTTCTATTTGAATCCTTTTGAAGGATTTTATTTGAAGTCATTGCATTTTCAATGTTGTAGGAGAGGATTTTTTCCTTACACTGCCAAGACCTTGTCCGTGTCCTCTATTATATGAATTCAACCAAATAATCACATAAATTAACTATTTCATCAAGTAAATAAATGTAATGTTTGAAAAAATAGGTGTCATCCATAAAAAGGTACCAAAGTATTAATGTGGCTTTAAATTATGTAGGACCCTGCCTTTAGTAACTGTAACTTACAGACTAAATCCTTCTGCCAATTTTAAACCTGCAGTTCAGCCAGTCTCCTTCATTCTCCGAGGCTCTTGTGAGGGAAGAAAATCGCATGTTGATAACAGCTATTATTCCCAGAATGTCCTAACATTGATCTTGAGATGATCCATAAGATGCTGCTCCTGTCCAAAGTGGAGTTGAGATAACAATGATCCTTTCTTGAGATTTTTTGCTGCAGTGTGGGATTTTATTAATGTGATATTCCTGTTCTCCAGTTAAAACCATGAAAGAGACCTAATTCTTACTGGATTTGTTTATAGTGTGAGTTTTTCTAGAGGATCGTCAGTGAAAACTTACACAGCTATGTTCTTTGGGACCTTAACTGATTACATCTTTAATCTTTGCAAAAATACAGTGACCTTTATAAAATAACTTATTAAATATGAAACCTAAGAACAAAACCAAAAACAAATACTTTTTTTTAAAATACAGTCCTTCCTCAAGGGACAGGGAGGATGAAAGTCTGCAAAGCTTTCAATATGCTTTGGGAAAATGGAAAAAAAGAGATTATTAAGTCACATATGTTGAGAGTAATGGAGATGTGCTTGACATCTGGAAAGAAAGAGTGGCAAATGCTCAAAAATACGCTGCTACATCAAGCAAAATCTCTGTACAGGGAAAATAAATTGGTCTCCAAGTGAAAAATGTAATTTTGGAAAATGACTTTGCATTCATTTAATAGCCTTGTAGCTTATGTGCAGCAAAACCAAACCAAACAAACCAAAAAAACCCCCAAACAAACAAACAAAAAACCCCAAACCCCCAAACAAACCCAACTTCAAGAAAATTATAATTATTTACCCATATCTCTTACGTTTTTCTTGGTTTTGGTTTGTTACTAAATATTTGTCTAGCATCCTGGACACTCAACGTAAGTATTCTGATATCAACATGTTTGGTAAAGTAATGTGTATGATATTTATGGCCAACTGAAACTTGCTATGTGCAATAAGTAACTCCTCCTTTCCATTTTAATATGGGTGAGGCAAATGTGCCAGAACAGACAAAGGACCTGGAGCTTTGCATCTTGTCAGGATGAGAAACAAATCCAGCAGACGTCATGCATTTCAACTGCATGGGTGTTGATGAACTTGGTTGGATGATTTTCCCAAACACAGGCAGAATTTCCCAAATGCAGACAGAAGATTTAGATTTTCAAGGAGACTTTTAGGCAGATTCCTGCTACCTTATACCTCCCATCCTACAGATGACCTTCTCAGGGGTCCTAAGGGTGGCTGCAATATCTGCCCATCTTACTGTGCTTGTGAGTGTAACTAAACCCTGAAATTCCTGCCTTCAGACAGATTCCTGCTCTTCTGCCTGGAATTTGAAGCCATTCTAAGTATGGGTTATGGAGGATGGAAACTTGAATGCAAGTGTAAAAATTCTGTTATAAAAATGAGTGTATAAAGATTTTTTTTAAAAAAAAAGTCTTGAAACTTTTGCTCAGGGTTTGAGAATTCAGGTGAGTTTATTTGAGCATTTTAACAACCTGACAGAAGTAGAAAAAATGTGCTATGAATCAGAGTTTTGGTCAGGAACACCTGTGATCTGTCAGTGTGTGACCACAAAATAGGAGCAGCAGAAGTCAGAGGTGCCAGTCTTGGTCTCATCTTTCTCCCCTCTTCCCTTTTAAAGAGCATCATGCTGCACTATCAGAATCCAACCTTGTTTTCCACCTTTAAAACTTGATGCCAGTTAGATTTTTGTTTTATCAAGCAGAGAAGGAGGCAAGACAAGGATACAGATCTGAGAAATAAGTCACGTTCTTTCCTAGGTTTAACTCCTTTTCCCCCCCTGTATACATCCCTAAATGTAAAGAAGAATTTTAAAGCCAAGAGTGCCAAGTGAGCTGCTCTGTGTCAGTAAAAAAAATGGTGATGTCAACTGTTCCAGTTCTTACCATGTCACACAAGAAAATTCTTTCACTTCAGAGTTAACATTTTCCTGACTGTGTGGAGCAGGAGACAGGAGGAGGTGTAGAGAGTGGTTTCCCTGGGGAAGAGGAAAACTTTGGATTAATGCCGTGGCAAAACCCTTTGTAAGTACAGTAAGCAAGAGGCTTGCTTACATGCTCCCTCAGTTCGAGCATGCAAATCGTTGCTGGAAGTTTCCTTGTTCTTTGGGCTACCATAGGTTGATTTTTGGTGCAGAAATTTTAATATTCCTAATTGTTTTCCCCTATCGGACCCTCCCCTCAGACCCCGCCTTAACTCCTCCCCACACCGGGGTGTATTAACACCCCTGTCTGAGCCTGCCCTTGTGCCTTGTTACAGTTTGGTCCAATACAGTAGACACCTTCTAGTTTGTTATTTTGGCATTATTAAAATTCCTTTTTGGGGAAATGGATCAAGGCTGCCTCTCTCTATAAGGTGACATCACCATCAGGGCAGAGTCCTGAGGAAACTCAAAGGGGTTTGATCGTCCCGGCTCGGGCCCCCAGGAGTTGGAGGGAGGAGACGGAGAGATGTGCAGGCCTTTGAACAGCCCGCGGAGCTGCACAGCGTGAGGGTGTGGAATGTCTTTAGGAGTCCAAGGAAGGACAGGAGACACAGCACTGGCTCAGGAGGGTTGCTCTGGGGGCAGAATGCAGCACTGTGCTGCAGAAGCTCCCTGGCCTGTTGGCATTCCCCAGCAGCGGGGCTGCTGTTCCTGGGCTCTCAGCTTCCCTCAGGAGCCCTGGCTGACACACCTGAGCTTCTCCGACCTGAGTGCTGACATGGAGGGTGGGACCAATGGACTTTGCTCGACTTCATTGCCTCCTGGAAGGGCAGGTGAGACTACTTGGAGACTGATGGGGACAGCAACTGGTGGTATCTCAACATTTTGCGGCAAAGGAGCAGAGGGGAGAGTTGAACTGTGGGTGGGCCTTGTGCCCAGGGATAGGAAGCCATCTACACTGACACTGTTGTACACCACAACAGCACAGACTGACTTCAGAAGGCTGAAAATGACTTACTTTATTTCTGGGGATGTTTCCCTTTTATACTATCCTACACAGAGCAATTCGATTGGTGCAACAAAGATAATCGTATTCAATCACATTGGTCAGACCAGAAGGACATCAAGAAGTCCCTCCTAGGGAAAGGGATGTAAACAAAGTTATAGTTACAAAAACATGTCTCTTGTTTACAGAAAATTCCCTGGGAAAAGAATTTCAGAAAACCAAAACATCTCAGGCACAAAGCAGGGCTATAGTACACTGCTGAAATCCTTACCTGCAGCAGTAATTCATTTTCTGAGGCACACACATTCAATAAACTAAGCCTTCAGTTATGACTTCCAGCTGGAAACATTGAAATCATTTGGTATCAGGTAACCACTCGCTGTAAGTCATTCTCCACACATGCCTTATATTCCTGTGATTTGTTTATTCTAATGTGTTACCCTGCACTGTAAATATATACATCTTGATTTGTCAAGTGTCTTGGTAGCTAATGTGCTGCTGTACCTGGGAGAGACATTTTCAGAAACAAATATTTACAGCAAATCTTATATTCTCCTATATCATGATATTAAAAAAACCCCAAACTTTATTTGTTTAAATTCTGTTCAGAATACGTCCACTGGGACAGCAATTTCGATTAAAGAAATGCATCTGGGGAAATAAAGGCCTAAAATACACAAAGCTGAAAATAGTAAACACCTAGTAGCTATTGCAGTCTTGATAATAGACAGTAAAGTCACTAAGCAGGAGGAATTGTGTGTCCTTCACTGTCCATTTGTCTTGCTCTTGTGTGTGCAGCTATGAAAATAAGGGTCTTTGTTTTCACTTGGGCTTTTAAGAGCCCTTCTGATACATGAAAGCAAACTTTCTTTATGGTAACAGCTTTTGCAGCTTTTTATAACCCTGAACTCTCATAAGGCAGTCTGTCTTAATGATTTTCTTTATGAAACTGATTGTTTTAGCGTGTGTTTATTCTTCAGGTATGGAAAAGGAGAAGTGTCTTGCAGGAAAGCAGAATCAGGTAACAGCATCAGCCAGTATCTGATCACCAACAAAGGACTTGTTGGACCTGCCCTTTTTTCACAGTGCAGACCCAAGCCTGTCCGTAGAATTGCAGAACTTTTACAGACCACACCCCCACCCATTGGTGCTTGACAAGTTTCCCCTCACCTCTGTTCTGTCTTCTGAGCTAAGACACATCCCTGAGCTTGGTGTATCTTTAAGACTGCAGTCATGCTGCCTTACTGAGGAGGCAAAATTCTAGGAAGGTCTTATGAGGGTTAACAATAAACTAAGTAATGATTTAAAGCCATGTAAAACCACCCACTTACACCATTTACCCCTTTTGCAGAGGAAGGGCTTTTTTTTTTTTTTCTTGTCATGAATGCTTTGGAGGCCTTTCATTTTAAGGGGTTTTTTTTAATGTTTATTTCATCTCTGCATTAACAAAGTGAAGCAGGTGCTTGTCTGTCATCTTCCTTTTTAATATAATTTTTACACACATCTATGCCAGCTTCAGAGAGATAATTGTGAAAAAGCTTTGTCTTACAAAGCAAGTCTTTTCAAGTATAAATTGATTTTGAATATACTTGGGTGGCACAGTCACAGATGGCACTTTCTCAGAGGGATCAAGGCAGCTTTTAACCATCAGTGAAGGGAATGGAGTTTTTTAATGAATCTTGAGTAGTGAAAGCTAATGTATCTTTTGAAAACTAAGTGGCTGAAATAGATGGTGCTTCTATGCTGTGATTTATGATTTTTCAGAGCTTTTATATTAAAAAAAAACTCCAACCAAAAAGCCCAAAAGAGTAAAAATCCTCAAATCCCTGCAAAGTATAACTAAGGCCCAACCCCCCACCTCTTCCCTAATACTCCTTAATCATTGGTATTTCACTAAAGAAACATTGCTTGAATTAAATTTAAATAAGATCTTACTCCCAAATAAATGTATTAGATGTTAATTACTGAACTTCAGCCTCCTTTAATCTACAGTGTTTTTATTTACTTAAAATGAAATTGGTTATTTACTTAACATGAAGGATTTGTGAGCCTAAAATATTTTTTTCCAGCTGCATTAGTTGGCTTAATGAAAGACAGTCTGTTTTTCTGCATCCATCACTCCTCATTAAAGTTATTTGTTTAGTTCAGTTAGCTGAGAGGTGCCTAGAGAGAATAATCAGTCTTAGCCAAAGAAAAGTCTGAATCTGTGACCCTGAATTTGGGAGATAGGAATTCCCTAGAAGTGTTATGTAAATCAAGCCTCTCTACAGAGTGGTCATTTTCTAGGCAGAACAAATTTGAGACAGTGCATTTTGAGAAATGTATTTTTTTTTAGAAATGATAGATTTTTCTAGTGTGTGATTGTTTATGTTAAAAGGAAAAAAAAAAAGACAGGACAGTGATTGCTACTAGAAACCATTAAGCATCTACTTTGCTCCACTTTATTTCCTCTTGGAAGGACAGGTGAGAAGGAAATCAAAGCCTCTTAAGGGTATTTCAGATTAGACATCCAAAATCAGGAATTGTTGCTGAGAAGGACATGTTCTGTTACCATGTTTCATTTCAGTTATTCAGCACTTACACATTGAATCCCAGACATCCCCAAGTACCAGGAACTGCTCCTAGTAGTTTCTATTTCCACATAGTAGTAGAAAGAGAGGGCAGAGTTCTAGAAATACTCTGAAGTAACAGAAATAAAGATAACGTTGAGAATACTGGATTGGAGAATTTAATGAACTCTAGATTTTCAGAGCAGGCATTCAGTTACTTGCCACATAGTTCTAAGAGCTTCTGAGTTATCAGCAATTTAAATTTTGGCACATTGCTTTTGGTATCATATCACTGTCTTCACGTGCTAAAGCATTTCAGACTTTGGCTTAGTGTTCCTCAGTACAGATTTGTATTAAACTGCAGCGTTTGAAGTGCAGTAGACATCAAATTCATCAAGAGTTCTCTCTCTCACTTGTTACCAAATTTCAGTGATCACATTTAAGTATTTAAATAGGTTAAATGATGCAAGGCCTGAATAAAATTAGAATATTGATTAATACTTCATATTTTCTAATCTCTAGGTATTCTGTAAATCAATATGACTCTTGAAGGAACCATATTTAATATCTGAGAAGTACCTTAGCTCATAGGGTTATATCTCTACAGAGACAGGCTTACTTTTCATAATTCAGAGTAACCTTAGTGGAATATGATGTCAAGTAGAATCTCATTCCTTATTTAAAGTATCTAAACTTTTAAATACATCCATGAGCAAAGCAAAAGGCAATGTATGCCACATGAAAGATTTCTTCAGACAGTTCTGTGCCAGCGTTATACGAAACTCTCTTAACATATTCATGAAGTCTGAACACCACAGTATTCTTACCTCGTGCTGCTGGTTTAATAACAGTATTCCCTTTAAAAGTTAATTTTACTTTAACCTTTCTTTTTTATTATTAAATAGAGTTTGTTTCAAACCAGCCTGTGAAAATAATAGTGTATGTGTATTTCTGGCATATCTTATTTGCATAGTAATAAAAGATTAGGCACAACTAGCTATTAGTTGCATATCTTCAGTGTGGTGCTTGGTGCTACAGCTGAAGAGAGGAAATTGCCATTCTATTGTATTGCAAGGTGCTTTGTCCCTTTCAAGTGTTAGTTTTCTGTCTTGAAATCTATCTAAATAAATGGGAAATAAAACTAGATGGGTGAAATCCTGAATGTAATTACACAGAAGGTCAGGAAAGGATGGACAGTTCTTTATCAGAGAGAACATTTTTCACAAGAATCAAATCTCAGACCTCCTATTTCTTAAATCTAACCCTTAGTCTTCAAGGGAGATCTACAGAGTGCCTTTAAAGTCCAGGATGTACAGTCTGTAACTGTTCCTTACTAAAAAAACAGGGGAGCAACAGAAGCACCACTAAAATTGACTGATCCCTCTCTTGCAAAGATGCTGTTAAATCTGTCCTTTGGTTTTTCTGTCCCATCTTCCCTTTCTGACAAAAAGGGCTGCTCTGAGCACTGCCTGTGCTCTTGCTTACTTGGTCTTTCTGTGTAACCTAAGATATCAGAGTAATTCCTCCTGTTAGTCACACCACTTCCACTAACAGCTCATTCTTCACATGAAGAGGGAAGGACTTTTTTATCCATGGTCTGTTTTCCCCCATTGTACCCCCATTTCTCACTTCATGCTCTCAGCATTTACCTTCTATTGGCTCTGGAGTTCAGGGACCCATTGTGGATAGATGTAACTCACAAAGGGGTTCTGTTTTATTTGCTGGACACGCTTTTAAAAAACAAAGCGGATGCTCCTCTTCAAATTGTCTTTTGATATTTGCACTGCCTGATGTTTTATGTGGGATAGTATTTCTTCATACAGATTACTTTGGCTGTATGAGCTTTATTGCTTTATACAAAAGTGTAACTTTTTTCAGATGTTTAACATTTTCTATTAAGAATCTGTTTCCAAGCAAAGTTCATATTTATTCAGCAGCAGATTGTAAAGATAATTTCCTGTCAAATCTTCTTTCCACTGAACATGGTTTAGCTCTTCCTGTGTTTTTAACATTCAGAGGTCCACTTTGTTTTGAAAAGAGGTTAGTCTGTGATTATTAGTGCACACTTAGGAGGCTGAAATTAATACTGTAGCATTTCTGCCAGTCTGAACAATATGAGTGGAAGCAAACAATAAAATCCACTGTGGATATTTTAGTTAGGTATGCATAGGGAAAAGCAATTTCATGCTGGGTTATGCATATCACTCTCCTTTATGGAATCCACCCCGTATCCAGCTCAGGAGCTCAGTCACCATTTAGAGAACATACTGCAGGTTGTCTTGTGGGTCTTCCATTGCTGGGGTTCAGCTCCTCCATATTGCTTTGCATTTGCATGAGGCTAATTTTTTTTCCTTGCTCGAATCTGAAAATAAAACATCTGAACTTTTGCAATGCTGTCTCTGCTTTATCAGTTACCATTTATATGCATGAGGTATATATGTGGTTAATATGCAGAGTATTTATACAGTACCAAGCAGATTAGGAGCTGGTTCTAGTGAGGAGAGGATGAAGAGGTTTGATACAAAATCAGCAGCAGAGTAGAGCATTTATTGTGACCATGTTTTTAAAGAGTTTATTACCCTGGGTGCATGTTTTTAACTGTGGAGGTGAATTTTGGTTTGAATACAAGATAAATTTTGGGTTAAAATAATTCTATTTCCCAATGTTAATTGCTAAGCATTCATTAATTTCTCAGATATCAACCAAAATAATTTTCTGATTTGCAGCAGTCTTTCACCTGCATCTGAACAGATTGCAGAATATGCCAGAGAGAGATAGCAAGATTCTAGAGGAATAAAGAATTAAATTTATCTCAGATATAGAGAAGTAAAGAAAAATACAACTAAAACATTTTCTGTTCCACTCTATGAGCATTTTTATATCTTTTCTATTCACATGTCTATTTTTAAAGTGTATTAATGCTCCAGGAGAAAAGACAGTTCTTCACCAAAGCTGGTAATATATTCAGACACTTGATTACTACTGCTTTTATCTCCACATAAAAGAAACAAAACAAAAACACAAAAAGAAACAAAAACCCTGAGCAAATAAATAGAGATTTCAAGTGTTAGTAAAAAAGCAAAACCATAGGGAAAGCTGTGGAATTTGGTGATCAATGAAGCTGCAGTAGTGTTTTGTTTCTGATTGCTATCCTGCCTCTCAAAAACACCCAACCAAAAAAATCCCCCACCCAAAACCAAAAACCCAACCTCAAAACCTTCCCTCCCACCCCACCCCCCCAAAAAAAACCCCAACCAAAAACCACAAACCCCAAAACAATCCCCCCAAAACCACCAAAACCACAGCTCTGCACACAAGAACAGATCAAACTGGGACAGGAAAGAGCAGAACCTTATGGAGGAGTGCAAGGCTAGATGTTCTGTGCCCTAGAAGTCCCAATATTCAAACTTTTAAGAAAGAGTGGAGCTCAAACCATGGCTGAAGAGCTTCAAATCAAATTCTTGGCAAGTTCAGTTCCACATTTGAGTTTGTATCTGTCAGATGTGTAATAAAACCTAAAATTGAATGTCCGGGATGTCTGTAAGGCTTCACCCAGATCAAATTCTGAGGGTTTTATTCTCCTCTTATTAAGATTTTCAAGATTCCTTTACCATTTACTGTACCTAGAATTTCCCCAAGAGAAAGGGAATTTTTTATTTCTAGTGGGCCAATCATTTTTTTCTTAAAAGATTTTTATTGAGTTGAATGTAAGCAAAATTTAGCATTAAGTCTTAAGCCCTTGAAATGAAGCCTGCACGTACATATTTTAATGAGTAAAAATGCTTTTCTAATGAAGAAATAAATACATAATTAAGGCCCAAGAAATGATCTGGGATTGACTGAAGAACATTGCTACTAGTGTGAGTAGCAGTAATAACACTAGTAATTATTGAATATTATATAGTGCTCTGGGTAGCATAAATGCTCTAATTCCACTGTTTTGATTTTTCTAGGGAGATGTAATAATTTTATTTTGGTTTTTTTTTCTTTATTTTCTCCATCTCTTAAGGACATTTCTTTCTCTACTTTCCACCCCCCTCTTGCCCAGCTCCTGGTATATTGATATTGTGTGTATATATATATATATATATATATATATATATATATACATATATTGCAGAACTCTTCCTTTTCTGCAAATGACATCCTTTTGTCTAATAAATGACTAGGAAATATGTAGCTCCTATTAGAGGTTTTATTTTACTGGTATTTTGGTTAGGTACAGAATACAGAGCAGAACTTCAGCTATTCATACAGACTTGAAGAAGCTTTCCAATGCTCCTGCAATTGTTTTAGTGTTTTAAATATTTAGTATTCTACAGTATTTTATCAGAATATGACGATTGTATGAAACTCAATAGAAAAGCAAGATTCACACTGAAAGGCAATATGCTTTAAAAGATAATTGTGAAGCAGGAAAATGAGTTTCCATTTTAGATTCTGTGGCGTTTGGTTTGATATGACCCGATTATTTAATACATTAGAGGAAATCTGCGTGAATCTTTCTTGCTCTTAATTGAAGGAGAAGTCAGCAATCTCAGCTCTGACCCACAGAAACTCCTACAGGTTGTCAGAAAGCCCTAGGGAGGGGATATTTGTCTGGGATCAATGCAGTTTCTCTTCACAAATACTGTACAGACTGGGACAGAAATTGAATCTATGACTGCAGCATGACACTGCCAAGCTGTTTGGTATTTGTGCCTTTTTGTACAGTTTTGCTGACCATGAGAATCCTCCAAAATGCCACAGAACTGCATTTTGCTTAGTTTGTAACAACAGTAGCTTTTGAATAGAGACCAATTTGATTATTATATCAAGTTATGATTATTACCATATAAAAACAGGTAAATTGGGATAGTTATGCAAATTATGGTATTTCCTATTTGTAAGCCAGCTACTGGCAGTGTTAAATTATTCCAATTTATATGTGATAGGCCAGTGAAATATTGTGCTTTGATAAGCAAGATAAACATAGGGCTCTGAAAGCGCTTTCACAATAACTGTCTTTTAATCTGAGAGTTCAATAATGTGACTTAGAGGTTCTCTGAAGATATTCTTGTATGTAAATGTGTTCTGGTATTACATACAGCAGGTACAGGAGGACCTTTCACTGTGTTCCAGGTCAAGTTTTACCATCTGTTTCCTTTTGCTATCTCATTATCTGTTATTACATTTAATTCTGCAGTGGCAGAAATCTTTATATCCAACTTTATTGTATTTTATTGTATTACATAAAATACTATTTTATACTTTAAAGATTTCTAGCTACTTTTTTTAGTGTCAGAATAAATTACAGTGTTAAAAAAATCTGTGGTGCTGTTAGAAGACATTTTCTTTGAAATGCCATTAAAATTAATTTTAAGAGCTCTTTCTTGAGACTAGGTTTTGAGAACAGAAGATATTCTGGAAAAAAAACCAACTTATTCTAGCATGAAGGCTTTAGATACTTGAACCTAAAACCACTAGAAAAATCATTAGGGGTTTACTTTTTCAATAAACAAGAACTGTTTTCTTCAGATTAATTCACCTGAAAGGCAAAGAACCACCAAAGTCCACAAATCCATTCAAGTTAATTTTGAACCTTTTCCACAATGGCCTTTTAATTACAATTTTCAGTAGAAATGACAGCCAGCTGGAAATACCCTTGGAAATAGAATGAACTATAGATTTGAAAGGTCCCAATTCTGTTTGGCACCACTCAGCATGGCAGGGTATTTAACTTTGCTGGCATTGCCAACTCAGCAGTGAGTTCCAACAAAAGCTCAGCCTTTTCCTTTGCTGAGTGACTGGTGCTCCTTAGTCCGAGTGACTGCAGAATTCATTTTGGAGCTCTTTGTCACGAGTAGATGTGGCTTCCTTAAGCTGTATGTTAGGACAGAGCATTTTTACCATGCTTGATAAGTATCTTGCCTAGAATTTAAAAGTAAATTTCCAGCATTTTTGAGAGTAAAAGCAACACATTAGCATAAGTTTTTGAGGTCCCTGTTTGCTCAGATGGTTCTGGGGTCTCACTGCCTGGACACTAGGTTTGGCTTCTCTTTGCCTCATATTTTTGGACTGACAGCCATTGCTTCTGTTGGAGAAGTTGGCAGTTGAAGTGTTGATTAATTTACCTCAAGTGGAGTAAACAAGGAGAGAGATAAACAGGATGAACATGAGGATTAGTTTAGACCCTGGAGAACATACACAAAATCCTGGAAGGCTAAGAAGTCATGGTGCTTAACCAATTAACAGCATGTCAAATTAAACACTTTACTGTTAAATCTGAAGCAAGTTCTTTCATTGCAAGAATTGAAATCCAGGCATTTAATTTTACTAAAGCTATCTTTTTGCAACATCTGTGAAACAAATGTCTGGAATGTTTAAAGCTTGTTCATTACTGTTGGATGATAAAAATGGTAGTTGCCTTTTTACTAAGTATTTGCTTTACTAGAAAAGACTAGGATCTAAACCAGTCTGTATCAGTGGCCACACACACAGTCTCTACCCAGAAGAGGTTATCATGTAAATATACAAGACAAACTGAAGCTGAGAAAAGGAAGAATCAGTATTTCTGGTTTAGAAAAAAAGGACAACACAAATGGGAAGTAATCAGCACTTTGGATTATTAGGGCTCAGTACTGGAGAACATTCTTAAGAACGTGATGTCCCAGCATGCTCTCAACATCAAAGATGAGTGTGGCTCCCAGGGTTCCATGACTCTAGGATTGCACCAACCTAGAACTCTAAGATTCCATGGCTCTATGACACCAGGGATGGACTGGAGGACTGTCTCCAGGCAACGAGGGAACGTTGGTGCCAGTGGGAGGGGCGGCAGTGCAGTTGCACCAACAGCTGAGAGGCAACTGCTGCTGCTGCTGCTGCTGCTGCTGCTGCTGCTGCTGCTGCTGCTGCTGGCAGGGCCGTGGTATGGCTGAGCATTGGCATCTGCAGCCTGGCAGCTCCTGGCAGCTCAGGTCAGAGCCCACTGACCCAGTTTGGCATTGCACTTGAGGACAGACACAGAGAAGGGAAAGTGTGCCCACGCAGTGCTCAGAGCAGGTCTGTGGGAAGCAGGGAGGGAGGGAGGGAGGGAGATCAGATGAATCCTCTGCCCGAGGCTGCCATGGGAAAGCCTTTGGGAGGGTAAGGAAGCCTTGACCTGACACTAAGCCCTTCAAGGACCCAGCTGCCCATGCTGAGCAGGATTCCATCAGGCCTTGTCTGAAGACAGTGGCAGGGCCAGAAGTGGTGGTGGGAGCGGCTGGAATGCAATTCATGCATTCCCTCTCCCCAGCCCATTTGGCAACATCTGGCCAAGGTCTCCCTTGTCTGTCTGCAGCCAGCTTTGGGGGCTCTTCCTCTTCTCCCCCTTCTTGGGGCACTGAGCTTGGTTCCTCTGTCATCCTCAAGGCTGAACTTCTCTCTCCTCAAACCTGCAGGGTTTGTGTTTCCCGTGTCTCACACCTTCCTCCCCTTCCTCCTTCCCACCTGTTGATGGAGCCTCTTTGGGCAGCTGGCTTTGGAACTTGCAGCAGCAGGTGTGCCCTGAGGAGGGCCTCTGGCCCCCAGCCTTTTGGAAGGGCCAGCAAGGATGCCAGAGCTTTTCTTGCAGTGGCCAGCCTCTTTCCTTTCTCTTCCTGAGGCTACACAGTCTGAATCTTGGCTCTTTCCTCCTTTCTTTCTCTTTCAAGGAAGGCTCAGCCATGGCTGGAGGAATCTTCCAGACTTACCTGATCCTGATGGCCATTGTCACCATCAGCCAGCCCTCTGGAAGGAATGTAGTTTCTCTTGAGGATGACAGAGAAATTGTGCAGAGGATGAAGGAGCGCGAGGTGACCCTTGGGCAGCACCAGCTGCACTTTGAGAAGGAAATTGCAGAGCTGGAAGGCAGACAGGAGTCTCAGGCACGGCCTCTGCGGGAAGCAGAGAGAAAGATGGAATGGCACACGTGCACAGTGTTTGGCTTGCTTGTCCCTGCGGTGTTGGTGATGTGGAGGCAGCGTAGGAATGGAGCCAGAGGGGAGCACAGAGAAGAAGAGACTGAGCTGGGCTTCCTGGGGAAGGTCTGCAAAGGCTTGGCCTTCCTGACCAAGCCCTTTGTGCTGCTCAGGGCTGTTTGCATCTTCATGGGTGCACCTGTAGGATGTCTGCCATTCTTTGCAGATGGACTTGTTCAGTCACCTCTCAAATTACATCGTGCCCATAAGAAAAACTTGTTGCTTGGAACTCCTTAAGGTCCTTAGGTTAGGAATTTCCTTCTTGCTCTGCATTGATTGTTATAAATACACTGTATTCCTAGTTATATTCTCTGGGTGAATTGTTAGAAATACTGTTTATTTATTGCTATAATCTCTATATTGATTGTTAGAATACTCTGTACTGTTAAAAATACTCTATAGACAGTTAGAAATACTATCTCTATTGATTGATAGAAATATAGTCTGTATTGGTAGAAATATTTTGTAGTTATTGTTAGACTCTGTATTGATTTTTAGAAATACCCTCATGTTAGAAATACTGACTGTAGTGATAGAAATACTCTGTATTGATTGTTATACTGTCTGTATTGATGATTTGAAATGCCATCTGTATTGACTGTTGGAAATCCTCTGTATTGATTGTTAGAAATTCCTCTCTTTATTGATCGTTAGAAATACTTTCTGTATTATTAGAAATAGTCTCTGTATTGATTGTTAAAAATACTGGGCTTCAATTCATAAGATAGACTTATGCAAAGTAATAAACTTAGCAGAATTGTTTTCAGCCACACAACTTCCTCTCCTCTTTGGCCTCTGCCATTATCCTTGCACCGTGTGTTCCTCTTACAGGCCCAAATACAAACACCAGACAAACTGAGACCCTGTGTGCAAAACACAGCCAGGGCTGTGTGCTCCTCTACATGGACAGAAATGGAGGGGGGAGCATCTTTCAGAGAGAGCCTGTGGACATTGTGACTGCAAAGCAGGGGATGAACAGTGTAGCACAAGGTTTCCTTCGTGCTGATGACTGCACTTCCATGACAAGGACAAAACATCCCTAAGCTGAACATCCAATCTCAAACCCATCCAATTTTAGGCAGGAGTGCCAGGAAAAGGACTTCACTCCTTGCATGCACAAATGGGTGGTGCAGAGTGCACCCTGTGAACTCTCAGGGATTGGAGGGTGCACTGCAGGCTGCCAGGAAACACAGGTTCCCAGGCATGGCAGAGCTTGTCCATCTGTTCAGACTCATGGGAAGTGCAGAGCATTCTTTCCAAGTCTCACTCCATCCCATTCCATAGGCACTGCTCCTGCCAGCATGTGGAGGTCAGCAGCAGGTGCAGTGCATGTGCCAGGGAAGCTGGGCAAGCATTGAGTGCTGCAGCAGCATGGCCAGCATGGTTCAAGAGCCAGTGCCAAGCAGGCTGAGGCACCCAGAGCAATCCCCTCTGTCCAGGCCTTGGGGTGAGCACACAGCTTCAAGAATGTCATGAGCACAATGCTTTGTAACTCTGGGTTACACCTGTCAGCTTCCTGCTTGATTTCATAGCAGAAAGGGAAATTGTTCTCTCCTTTTTGCCCATTTTTCTCTGCTAATGTGATGTGTTTAACCAATTAGCAGCATGTCAAATTAAAATCTTCACTATAAAATCTACAGCAAGTTCTTTTATTGGAAGAATTGATGACCAGGCATTTAATTTAACTGAAACTATCTTTTTGCGAGATCTGGGAACAAACGCCTGGAATGTTTAAAACTTGTTCCTTATTTTTGGATGATAAAAATGGTAGGTCCCTTTTTACTAAAAATTTGCTCTACTTACACTAGAAAAAAGTAGGATCTAAACCAATCTGTATCAGTGGCCACACACACAGTCTTTACCCAGAAGAGTTTATCATGTAAATATACAAGACAAACTGAAGCTGAGAAAAGGGAGAATCAGTATTTCTGTTTTAGAAGAAAAAAAAAATAAATCAAAAAAACCCACAAGTGGGAAATAATCAGCACTTTAGATTATTAGGGCTCAGTAATGGCACTGGAACCATCTAGGTGAGGTGCTTGTGATGAATATCAAGGGTTAACTGTCTTGTCCAGCAGAGTTTTCAGAGTCACTCTGAACACCTGGAAAGCCTGGGGTGTAACTGAGATCTGTTACCTGCCCCAGTGCTTCCCTGAACTGTGAAACCACCCAGCTGTGAAACATGCCTTCTGTCCATAAAGCAGAGCACAGCATGGAGCTGCTCTTCAGGGCTCCAGCACCATGAAAAGCCAGCAAAGAATTGCTGGCAGGGAGGGGATGGCTGAGCAGCTTCAGCAGGGAAATGTCCAGAGTCTGTGACTTTACAAACAAGTGTTCATAGCAAGGTGAAGAAGTAGTCAAGGTCTGTTGTTTCAGAAAGAGTAAAGAAACCTCTGACCATGTGAATTCTTTCCCAGGGGTGTGTCCAAATTTGAGGTTTAAATTGGAGGAAATGAAAGGCGGAATTTAATGGAGAATATATTTTTACACTTCAGAGCTTTTTTTGAGAATTTCTTGCATTTGATGTTTTAAATCAATTTTCCAAGGAGCAGGAAACCGAACTAAACTAAAAGCTACTTGGAACAAAATTTTAAATTTGATTAACCAAGCTAACTGTGTGATTAACTATTGTTCCTTTTTCTCATGCTCACCATCAACCTCCCTCAGGTACTTTCTGTGCTGCACAGTACACTCTCTACTCTTGCAAAATATGTTGTCTTAAACAACATATATTGAAAAGCACCTTAAATATGTGGGCACATTATCTTTAACTTGTTGCCAATGCAATAGGAATACTAATATTTCCAGTGAACTATCATTTGAGTTTCTCATTTATTGCTCCACATTTAAGTTATAAGCTCACAGGTGAATGCTAAAAAAGCATTCAGAGCTTTTTTCCCACAATAAATAAAACATCAATACTAAATCACAAGTATTTGCAAACCTTTCAAGGAATTGCAATGGTAAAAAGACCTGAAGTGCAGGTTACAAGATCCACTGCTAATAAATAGCTGTTTCCTCAAAGCTGGTAAACACACAATGAACATTTGCAATCTGCATTGCAGGTTTTTGAGAAGACTGTTGCAGCCTGACAGCAAGAGTCACATACTGCAATTTGCATTTTAATAAATGAGTAATTGATTTTAAATATCTGTAAAAAATCTTCTCTTGTAAAAGTTTGACTAGTGCCTTATTTGGTGGTGAGCAACAGCAGCATTTTAACTAGTTTGCACTCACCAGCTCTGAGGCCTCCTGATTTCTGTGGGTTCCACTGATGGTGGTTTTGTGTCCCTGTTTTTAAATATCCCTATATCCAAATGAGAGACTACATAATGAAATTCTTCTGGACATTTAAAAACATGGACAAGCTAGTTTTGAAATTGTTTTTATGTTCAGCAAACGAAGCAATATGTCTAGCTTGAGCTACTAACATCTACAGAGTAAAATGGTACAATTTTCTTAGTGGAAAGACAAAGCATTGCACTGCCACCTTTGAAAATGACTAATATTCTGAAAAGATATAAACTGAAAATTGTGCTGCTTCTTAGCACATCTTCCTGGAAGTTTTGCATGTTCCAGTGAGCAGAGTGGTCATATGAGGGATGACAGTGTGAAAATCAAGGGCAGACCTGCAAACTGTGGTCTTGTTCCATATCCATTGAACAATCTGCTGTCCTCCAGTGAATCTCTCATTAATGTACTGAATTTCCACTGGAGAAGGAGCAATGAATGGCACTGTGATCAATTTATATCTGTCATTCTAAACAATCTCATTTTTACTACCAATTCACTTGCCCATAGTTGTAATTTAAAATAAGTATTTAAATCTCTGTAAAAACCTTCAAGTGAATTTGGAGTCCTGTGTATTTTGCAATCCCACCTCAGGCAATGCCATTTGTAATGACTCTGAGACTCACTTATTTTCTCAGCCTTACTGTGTCTCACTATTCCAGACTGCTTAAAGAAAGAAAGAAAGGAGATCTTCAGCACTGTCAGAAAGGGGCCTTGCTCTCCTGTAGCTACAGGAGTCTTATATGGTGTGGAAGCTGCCATTTTGTAGATTTAAATTTTGTATTTTTTTTTTTTAATCTCAGTGTGATGGGTTTACCCCAGCCAGCAGCTCAGCACCACATTTCCGCACACAGTGACAAATACTCTGTTGAGATAAACAGTTTAATAAACCAACAGAGAGAAAAAGTCTCCCAAGATAATGATGTGAAGGCCATCACTAACCACTTCCCAAAAGTAGAATAATAGGTCTAGCCAGTCTCTGAGCCAATGTCTGCTTTCTCAAAACCCCCTTTATTGCTGATCATGATGTTGTACAACATGGAATATCGCTTTGCTTCGTTTGGGATGGCTGTCCAGGTTGTGTCTGTGCTCAAATTCTTGCTCACCTCCAGCCTACTCCTTGAGGAGGGGCAGAGAAAAGAGCAAGCCCTGAGGCTGTGCAAGTGCTGCTGGGCAGAGCAGCCACCCCAGCCAGACCCAGCCATTCAGCTCCACGGTGTAGTACGCATCCAAATGACTTCCACGGGAAGTCATCAGCAGTGGAATAATAGGGCATGGATGGATGGTTGCTCCAAAAGGGAATGAAGCTCATGTTCTGCAAGTCAAGGAATTTTCAGGGCTTGCACCACATCTGTTCCTCCTGGTGTTCCTGTCAAGTAGATAATGTAGTATTGATATTTTCTCTATTAAGCAGCTTGTTTTCTAGTAGAAAACAAGGAGAAAGGAAACTTCTGTGTCCCTTTGTTTGTAATTTCATTCTATTGAACAAGAGTGTTTAAGGGGAAAAAAGCCATGAGCTGTGCCTCATAATCTAAAATCACTGATGCCAGCAGTTTCCAAATCATGGCTCTGATTGTGGTTTAGTTAAATATGTAGGTTATTTGACTGCATGGGGAAAGAAGCATTGCATGGCAAAGTGGCAAGCTAAGAAATTAGAATTATTATCTCCAGTTCCTTTCTGCATTTTGTTGTTATAATTAAATCACTAGAGCATATTATTGGGAATATATTTCTAATAGACTGTAGTGTCTGTCTCTGTTTCTCTCACTGCATACCAGTCTTGTAAAGCATTCTGAGGTCTGCTCTGTTATTTATTATTACCTCTGAATTGCTCCCAGTGATTTCTACCTGGATGTTTTCAGTAAGTTTTCCACAGAGTTTGGCCACTGCACAGTGCCAGTGGGAATGTACTGGAGGATCTTCCTTCTGTTCACACAATCCTGATATCAGAGAGTCCAGTGCTCTCGGTGCAACCAAATATCCATTGTCTTTCCTCAGGAATGGACTGTGGGATCTTGGATCAGAAATGGTTGTTAGTATTGTTGATGCATTCGGTCCTTAAGCTGTTATAGTGCAACAAGTTCACTGAACTTGATCTGTGTTGTATTCATATAACAGTGTTAAAGTCCTACCCTTTGCTGAAATATCAACCCTGACAGAAGTTTCTGTTGTAAATATCCACAGATGTTCATTTGTTTACCTGTTCTAAATAACAGAAGTTTTTTCTATTCTAGGCTGGGAATAAAACAAGTCTTGAAGAACAGTTACTGAACATGTTTGTAATTATTATTATTTAGGCTCAAGTTATCCTTCAAAAAGGGCTTAAGCTGAATTAACCTTCTCTGTAACTGTTCCCAACAGTAACTCAAGCAATTTGAATAATTGCATAGATGCTTTTCACAATCATCCCTTCCAAGATTAAAAGGTTTAGCTTTCTCTGTATGATGTCTGTATCAGCCATCTGATACAGAAATGAGCCTCTCAGAATCACACAGCATCAATCTGAGTGTGCTGTCCTTGAAGAAAATGGGAGCTTTTGATCAGGATGGCCATCCTCTGCAAAACTGAGAAAAATCCCAAACTCTGTGCTGGGTAGAAAAGGTGGAGGCTCAGTGGTACCTGCTGCTAAAGCCAAGGTTCTCTTCATTGCTGCTGCTGACCTCTTGTATGGCACCCTCTGCCTACAAGAAAACTGTGTCAATCAGCCAATTTATCAATCTGTCTCTGTTTAAATACTCCTGCCAGGCAGAAGAGCAGAAACGTATGTTTGGTCCCACTTCCCTTTGTAATTTGGTGCCCTAAAATGCCTTTTGTGTCCCCTTAGGGTGCTGTAGACTATCCCGCTAAGGGTAATGTGCAGAGAGAACAGAAGTTAATATTTTCAAAACAAACCCCTTTCTCCCTCTCCTTTAAAGAAGCCTGCATGGTTGAAAGAAGTCTCTTCCTTGGCTGACTGTAATGGATTCAAATGGTGATGAGTATTGACTGAGCAGCCAAGCTCTGTACATTACTGCAGATTTGTCTTTGGTAGCCAGTTGGCTGGCAAACTAACCTTGTCATGTTATTTTCCTGAGAGGTACATGACTTGTTGCTTCAGTAAGCTCTGATATTGTAAAAGGTTCCAGAATATCACTGGAATAGGCCTGAATGTTGTATTTGAGCAATGTAAAATATACGTGGATTTGATATGAAAAAAAATGTTTCTTCACTAGCCTATTTCTATAGAGTGGCTCCCAAAAAAATTTGAGAAAAATGAAACTGTAGAATTATTTTGCATTTTCTCTAGAGAAAACTTTTGGGTTTTATTCTTTTGTTTCTTCCTTCTTACCCTTCTGACCATGCTTATCCCTTAGAAATCTTATGCTGTGAAAAATAGCATATTACCTGAATTATCTTCTTGTAGGTGGAAGTTGTTTCTTGGAAATGGATGGTGCATAAGTGCTAATCTTTATTTTCTCTAATTTCTCGTGGTCTGAATGGAAAAGTTAGGTCAAAACTAAAGGGAAGGTTGCTGGCATAAGAGTAAAAGAAAGGAAAGAATTGGTTTGATGGGAGAAACATCTCACATCAGAGTTGAGAAAGGACAAGCAATTGACTGAAAATATCCAGACAATCAACTGGAGAACATTCGCAGGAACGTGATGTCCCAGCATGCTCTCAACATCAAAGATGAGTGTGGCTCCCAGGGTTCCATGACTCTAGGATTGCACCAACCTAGAACTCTAAGATTCCATGGCTCTATGACACCAGGGATGGACTGGAGGACTGTCTCCAGGCAATGAGGGAACGTTGGTGCCAGTGAGAGGGGCAGCAGTGCAGTTGCACCAACAGCTGAGAGGCAACTGCTGCTGCTGCTGCTGCTGCTGCTGCTGCTGGTGCTGGTGGTGCTGGCAGGGTCGTGGTATGGCTGAGCATTGGCATCTGCAGCCTGGCAGCTCCTGGCAGCTCAGGGCAGAGCCCACTGACCCAGTTTGGCATTGCACTTGAGGACAGACACAGAGAAGGGAAAGTGTGCCCACGCAGTGCTCAGAGCAGGTCTGTGGGAAGGAGGGAGGGAGGGAGGGAGATCAGATGAATCCTCTGCCCAAGGCTGCCATGGGAAGGCCTTTGGGAGGGTAAGGAAGCCTCGACCTGACACTAAGCCCTTCAAGGACCCAGCTGCCCATGCTGAGCAGGATTCCATCAGGCCTTGTCTCAAGATAGTGGCAGGGCCAGAAGCGGTGGTGGGAGCGGCTGGAATGCAATTCGTGCATTCCCTCTCTCCAGCCCATTTGGCAACATCTGGCCAAGGTCTCCCTTGTCTGTCTGCAGCCAGCTTTGGGGGCTCTTCCTCTTCTCCCCCTTCTTGGGGCACTGAGCTTGGTTCCTCTGTCATCCTCAAGGCTGAACTTCTCTCTCCTCAAACCTGCAGGGTTTGTGTTTCCCGTGTCTCACACCTTCCTCCCCTTCCTCCTTCCCACCTGTTGATGGAGCCTCTTTGGGCAGCTGGCTTTGGAACTTGCAGCAGCAGGTGTGCCCTGAGGAGGGCCTCTGGCCCCCAGCCTTTTGGAAGGGCCAGCAAGGATGCCAGAGCTTTTCTTGCAGTGGCCAGCCTCTTTCCTTTCTCTTCCTGAGGCTACACAGTCTGAATCTTGGCTCTTTCCTCCTTTCTTTCTCTTTCAAGGAAGGCTCAGCCATGGCTGGAGGAATCTTCCAGACTTACCTGATCCTGATGGCCATTGTCACCATCAGCCAGCCCTCTGGAAGGAATGTAGTTTCTCTTGAGGATGACAGAGAAATTGTGCAGAGGATGAAGGAGCGCGAGGTGACCCTTGGGCAGCACCAGCTGCACTTTGAGAAGGAAATTGCAGAGCTGGAAGGCAGACAGGAGTCTCAGGCACGGCCTCTGCGGGAAGCAGAGGGAAAGATGGAATGGCACACGTGCACAGTGTTTGGCTTGCTTGTCCCTGCGGTGTTGGTGATGTGGAGGCAGCGTAGGAATGGAGCCAGAGGGGAGCACAGAGAAGAAGAGACTGAGCTGGGCTTCCTGGGGAAGGTCTGCAAAGGCTTGGCCTTCCTGACCAAGCCCTTTGTGCTGCTCAGGGCTGTTTGCATCTTCGTGGGTGCACCTGTAGGATGTCTGCCATTCTTTGCAGATGGACTTGTTCAGTCACCTCTCAAATTACATCGTGCCCATAAGAAAAACTTGTTGCTTGAAGCTCCTTAAGGTCCTTAGGTTAGGAATTTCCTTCTTGCTCTGCATTGATTGTTATAAATACACTGTATTCCTAGTTATATTCTCTGGGTGAATTGTTAGAAATACTGTTTATTTATTGCTATAATCTCTATATTGATTGTTAGAATACTCTGTACTGTTAAAAATACTCTATAGACAGTTAGAAATACTATCTCTATTGATTGATAGAAATATAGTCTGTATTGGTAGAAATATTTTGTAGTTATTGTTAGACTCTGTATTGATTTTTAGAAATACCCTCATGTTAGAAATACTGACTGTAGTGATAGAAATACTCTGTATTGATTGTTATACTGTCTGTATTGATGATTTGAAATGCCATCTGTATTGACTGTTGGAAATCCTCTGTATTGATTGTTAGAAATTCCTCTCTTTATTGATTGTTAGAAATACTTTCTGTATTATTAGAAATACTCTCTGTACTGATTGTTAAAAATACTGGGCTTCAATTCATAAGATAGACTTATGCAAAGTAATAAACTTAGCAGAATTGTTTTCAGCCACACAACTTCCTCTCCTCTTTGGCCTCTGCCATTATCCTTGCACCGTGTGTTCCTCTTACAGGCCCAAATACAAACACCAGACAAACTGAGACCCTGTGTGCAAAACACAGCCAGGGCTGTGTGCTCCTCTACATGGACAGAAATTGAGGGGGGAGCATCTTTCAGAGAGAGGCTGTGGACATTGTGACTGCAAAGCAGGGGATGAACAGTGTAGCACAAGGTTTCCTTCGTGCTGATGACTGCACTTCCACGACGAGGACAAAACGTCCCTAAGCTGAACATCCAATCTCAAACCCATCCAATTTTAGGCAGGAGTGCCAGGAAAAGGACTTCACTCCTTGCATGCACAAATGGATGGTGCAGAGTGCACCCTGTGAACTCTCAGGGATTGGAGGGTGCACTGCAGGCTGCCAGGAAACACAGGTTCCCAGGCATGGCAGAGCTTGTCCATCTGTTCAGACTCATGGGAAGTGCAGAGCATTCTTTCCAAGTCTCACTCCATCCCATTCCATAGGCACTGCTCCTGCCAGCATGTGGAGGTCAGCAGCAGGTGCAGTGCATGTGCCAGGGAAGCTGGGCAAGCAGTGAGTGCTGCAGCAGCATGGCCAGCATGGTTCAAGAGCCAGTGCCAAGCAGGCTGAGGCACCCAGAGCAATCCCCTCTGTCCAGGCCTTGGAGTGAGCACACAGCTTCAAGAATGCCATGAGCACAATGCTTTGTAACTCTGGGTTACACCTGTCAGCTTCCTGCTTGATTTCATAGCAGAAAGGGAAATTGTTCTCTCCTTTTTGCCCATTTTTCTCTGCTGATGTGATGGGATGCCATCTCTCTGTCTGTGTAGGTGTTGAAGCTGAGAGAGACAGTCTGTAGTGCCATTTGGGTACCTGAGGGTTGTAACGTAAGCAAGAAGTGTGAACCATCCATTGAAATTATGATAAATAATGTAGTATGTTATAATCCTCCTTAAAAGTCAACACCTCCTGTAGCTCCAGGGAGCTGTGGATTCATCATATGTCTTTACCAACAATGTCATGCTTATTGTAGTACTTTTCAATTCAGATTGGGTCCAAAAGCCGGAGGATCTTGGTGCTAAATTAGTATTCCAGTCTCATCATTACAACTAATTAATGTGTTTTATTGAATAAATGCACATATACAAGTGTTCCAGCAGTTAGTTTGATTGGTAATAAATTCAGTTAATTTCCCCAAGCAGAGCCTGTTTGGCCCACAGTGGTAACTGGTGAGTGATGTGTCCCTGTCCTTACTTCAGCTCATGGAGCCTTCATTATAGTCTCTCTCCCCAGTCCAGTTGTGGAGGAGAGTGATAGAACACCTTTGGTGGGTGCCTGGAATCCAGCCAGGGTCAGCCCACCACAGAAAACTATTTGACCTTAAAGGTTCATTTTATGCCAGGGCCATATATTTATGTTATGCATAACTTATCAAATGTACTATCATAGAGATCAAAGTTTGGATCAATAAAAATTATAGGGGTTTGGGGCAGATCAGCCCCTGAACATAAAATTATAGCCTTGAAAAATCTTAAGTGACTCAGTGGATGTACAGTCCAGTTTCTCAGTATTTCACACCTCTGTTTTTTCAGAAACATTTTGGTGCTTGTGCTGCCTAAGGAGTTCACAACTTGCATTCTCAATCCTGATATTGTACACATATGAACACAATATAGCTGGTCATTTCAGGGCATTACTTCTAGGTTTAGGAGAGGAAAACCAGCTCTCACTGTAGCCCTGCAGCCCCACATACAGCTCCCTAAATATGTAATTCACACTGTCTGCTCTTGTTTACTGTGGTGAAAAAATGTAAATATGAATCCCCCTCGACTGTTTTCTGTCAGTGTTGCTACACAGAAGGCAAACTTGGCAGCTTTATGACCCAGATACCATGCTCTGGAATATTTTCCACTTGTAGAATCTGCTTGTTGGTTGCTCATTTAAACAATGATATTTTCTGTTGCCTGAATTTTAATTGAAGTATTCTGTGCAAGCTTGTAATTGCAATCATCCAATGCTTTTCTTTAGCAATAGGTGCAACCATAAATTGTTATTCTAATGAGGAATTTCCTAGTGACTCACAAAACTTCTCAGTAAAACAGGTGATATTATAGACTGATATTATGCAAGAATTCTTGCAGAATGTTCTTTCAGTTTCAGTCAAAATACATAAAGGGTTATGACGTATCCTCACTACATTTTTTAAAATGGTATCTTGAATAGTTTTTGGCATCGCTGATGAAGGTCCTACTGCGCAATGCACTGGAACTGAGTAGAGTAATCAGATGATCTGCAGTATCCATAAACCAGATCTGATGGCACTCTTAAATCTCTAAGTTTAAAAATATGCATGGATAGTGAACCGAGTCTTGTTTCTTGTTTAAATCCATACCTTACGTGGAGCACTTTTCTTGCCATCTTCTTTCATGCCTGGAAGAATTTCCTCCTCAGTGCATATATAAACGAGTTATAGGAAGGTCACTCTTTTCATTAATTATTTGCTGTGGCAAACAAAGTGATTTAAAGCTGTGTAATGTTTTTCCTAGCAGGTTTCTTGCATTGTTAAGCAGAAAAGAAGAGGGAGGATAAAAAGTGACTCAATAGGTATAAATTGGTGGCTCACAGATACATTCTGCTGGCAGTTCTGATGGTAAAAGGCAGTAAGCATGTTACACTTTATGTAGATAAAGCAGCCTATTACAGAGTGAAATGTTTATCCATATCTTTTAGTTAATGTACTTTGTTGAAGATATAGTGTTTTATCTTAGAAAGAGTGCCTGACTTTTTCTAAAACACATCGTCTAATGTTTGCTGGTGGGAAGTGTGAGATTTAGCTATTCATAAACTCAGGGCAATTCTCATTCAGTCCAAATTACTCTCTGTATTTGAGCAAACAACACATGACCATCTCATTAAGATCAAACTTCTCTTGTACTTCTATAGCATTACTGAGATGCTTTGTGTTTCCTTTCATGTAAAAGATCCCTTACTTATTAATAATTCTGTCGATGTGACACTTCTTGTGGTTCAGGTGAATCCCATGAGATGACAGGAAAGTGCAGTTTATGAGAAGCAGAGTAAACCTTGCTGTGAAGTAGGTCAGGCAATAACAAGGTGAAATTGGTGCAAAGTAAAAGGAGATTGGAGGACAATGTCTGTTTCAAAATAAAGCAAGATTTCATATTATAGACCTATTTGACATGCCTAGACCTAGAGCTTAATTTAGATTTAAATATGTTAATAAAAGAAGATATTGGTTACGGACACATTGTGGCCAATGCCTTGTCTTTTTCAGAACTTTTTTAGTAAAAAAAAAAAAAAGTTCTTTATTCTTAGAATAAAAGTGAGGTGTTCTAGGTCTGTTCTGTAATTTAAAATGGGCAGGGAAAGCAGACTATTCATTTGGACTTTGTTAGTAAATGACAACAGCAGTATCTGATCTGTAACAACGGTGAAATAAATCAGTGCATTGGGACCAGCACTGAGCACTCGAAAAATGGAGTGTAGGTTTCTGTCTATGAGAACTGTTATCTTGATAATGGGTAGTGGTGGACAGAGAAAGGTTGAGAGAATCCCTTCTACCAAGAAGCCTTGGCATCGTCTGAACTTAAAACAGCTGGGAGTAAGGATGAATGTGTGTGGCACAGGTCCACCTTGGAGAGAAAATCTCTGAGCCTGATAACGAACTTAAAACTGCTTTGAGAATGCTGAGACAGGTCAAAATTGGTGTACCAGTGGTGACTGGAGAAAATGCCAGAGGTAACCAGATTAAAAAAATATTGTGTGGGCTGCTACATATCAGAACCTAATGGCTCTTCTGCCTCTAACTACATTACCTTTGTCCCTGCAAGTCAGGTCAGATATTTCAGACATTTAGTGATGTAAAACCATTCTGACTCTGTAGAAGAGCTTGCCAGCACAAGATCTGCCAGCAGAATACTCAATGTAGAGCAACTGGAAGGAGTTTTTATTCTTTCTGGGGATCCCACTTGCAAGAGGCCACTGCAATATAATTTCAAAAACCAGTGGTAACACATTTTGCTGAAGCATTCAGGGAGCCAAAGGCAGCCCTGAACCATTCTTTCTCTAAAGACATTTATCTTCTGTAGATTGGCATGTTCTCTAGAATGAAAGACTCATTCAGATATGAGTAACCAGTAGGCTTTATCACCAGTAAGCCTTTATCACCAGAAGGCCTTTCGCTGGCAATAATAATGAAATTTGAAGAAAAAACCAGAACACCTCAGTTTTGAGGGTAGATTGTATAAAAGGGTTTTGATTTGTGTTTCCAGAATGAATTTGGGGTTTAACTCCATCCTTCTCATCCCTTCTCCTTTTTCATTCTACCTCTCTTCCCCTCCCCAGGAAGGAAAGGAAACAATAGAACTGTGTTACCAAGCAAACTAATTTTCAACATCCAAGTACCAGGCAGCACTACCCTGTAATAGCCACATATCATTATAAAGTGGCTGCACTGATGCAAGCATAATTTTACTTTGCTAACTCACTCATTCATCATGCTCCTTCAAGTGTTAATTTTTATAGCACTCAGAAACGTGCAGGATACATCACAGATACATATATGAATAAATGGCAGTGTAGGTGACCTGAAGCACTTAGATATAAACAACATACACACAAAGTTCACAGGAGCAGTTCCTGTGATTAACAGAAAAGGAGAAAAACAAATTATTTTACCTTGCAGTGTTTCATTTTGGGCAATTAGTAAAGTTCAGATTATTCCTTCTGGGGAAAATAGCTTAAATTAATGATATTTTTTTTTTTGCTACTAAACTGTGACATTTCGTATTTTCTGTTTGTTAGTCTTTACAGTAACGAATTGAATTGAATTTAATAAAAATTAATGACTTTATGCTATTAAACACGGGCATATTACAAATCCTACCACTAGCATAGCCCTGCTGGCAACCACACCAAAGAACAAGGTCCTGTGATGCTTCTTTTCTCCCCTGGAGCCACCTTAAGGTGTAACCTTAAATTCTAATTTCTGTAGCCAGAAAGTCTAAATGCTCCTCTGAAGCTGAGTCTGGACAGCTTGAGAAGTGGCTCAGTCACACAAATGGAGGTGTCCTAAGCAGCATCAAGGACTTTCAATTGCTTGGTTTTCCCTGTGTTTCTTTGTCCCAGGCAGGAACAAAGCTATGGATGCCCATTTCCCATTGAGCTGACAAGCAACACAACACTTTGGCTCAGTCAGCAGATAGTTTGCTTATTCTGTTAGAGTTGAAGTGTCAGGCAAGGGTTTGTCTCTGTTATTCTGTGTAGGTTTGGAGTTGCTTAAACCCAACATGGCAGCATCACTTTGCCCTCAGTGCACTCTTGCTTTGTTTCTATTTTAGAGATGTCTCATTTTGTTTCTAGGATTGTTGGTGTGCCTTTTGCTCTTAATAAGGTTACAGTGTTTGGCATCATTAATTAAGCTGCATCACTGCCAGTAACAGGGTATCATTCACACATATCTGGGATAATATGCTATTAGTAGGGCCCATTAAATAAGTGTGCCTTTGTTTATAATGAGCTGAAGAAAGTTATGGCATTAGAAAAATTATTAAAGTAGCTGTGACATGAACACATTTAGTAATGATAGCAATGCCAAATGTAAAAGCTTCCAAGAGGAATTACTGATATTAATACAATGATCACTATTTGTGTATGACAGCACCATGTAGCTGTGGCAATGATTAGTTTTATGTTATTTTTACGTCCCCTTTCAATATCAACTTGCAAGATATTACTATCTTTTTAGAAATGTTGCAGAAAGCCCCTCCAAGGCTCTAAAACGTTTTAGCACAAAATATGCGTTCTGCATAATAAGGAAAATCTCTGAAATCTCAATACGCTCAAATCAAAGAAAAACACTTGGATTTATCTTGCCTGTGCCCTTTCTGACATCCTTGTGCACTTAAAGATAAGGTGGGGAATTGTGCTTGAGAAATAACTCATCCTATTAAATGCTGAAAATAAGAAAAAAAGATCTTGGTTAGAAAGTGTGAAAAATTGCTCTTGCATTTGAAGGTTGTATAGATTGGATTTTTTTTATAAATTGCCCATTAGCCAAGTATTCTTGTTTTATCTCTATGCTAGCAAGAAAGTGATATTTCATTTTGTGGCAGTAAAAAAAAAGCAGACAATTCAGAAAAGAGAATTACTGCTTTGTCTTAGCTATACTAGAAACTTGATGGTAAAAATCGTCCTTAATTCTAGAAATACTGTGACTGAGGTGGGAAAAAAATCAGAATATAAGTAGCAAGATGTTTGCTCCGTTGGTCTTAGATGGGAAAAGTCAGGGTATAGCAATTCAAAGGTTAAAGTGGATTTACTGCTGTCCTGAATTACATTTGATTACTGGTACCAAGATTACAGGCAGAATGAAGATTTTACACACTCACATCCATAATTTGAGTGACTGAATCTCTCAAAGATCTAAGTGCTGCTAATCCTACTGATATTGAAGGAAGCACTTAATAATCCACAGTTTTAATGTCAGATCATTTAAATTTAAAAAGAAGCACAGTTAACACCACCTACAGGAAAGGCTGAGGGGGTTTTTTTTGTGGATTTTTTAGTGTTACTAGCCAAACAGTGTTAGACACACTTTTTAAACAAAATACTTTTGGGGAAAAAAAACCCTTCCAGTGAATCAGTATTAAATAGAGAGCATATGTCTAGGCTTTCAGAATATACTTTGTTTTATATAATTGCATGGGTAAGACTAATTATGCCTGTTAGACAAAAGTACTATCTGTCTTTATGCAACTTCAGTGCTTCAGTTTGGAATTCTGTTCACAAAAGAAAAAAAAGAAAAAAAGAAAAAAAAAAAAAAAGAAAGAAAAAAAAAAGAAAAAAAAAAAAAAAAAGAAAAAAAGGTAAATTCCAAGGCTTCCCTAAAAATATGGCAATAATTTAACCTCAGGGTTAAGTAATATTGCTTTCTCCTATGTGTAGAGGCAGTGAGGAAAAAGAGAAATCTCCCAGTATTTCTAATACAGAATAATTTGGCTGTGACATTTTTTGAATTATAAAATGAAACCCATGTTCACTGCCTGAAAAAGTGATTCTTGGATGCAGTAGAGACTGTGCTCAAAAGGAAAAAAAAAAAAGAAAAAAAACCCCAACAAAACCAAATGGACTCACTGCCTGTTTTTTTTCTGTTTTTCCATTACCTAAGAGTAATAGTAGCCATTTCTTAGAGGGACTCATTAAAGAGTACAGCAAGGCAGGAAAATGGTAAAAGGGGAAAAAAAAAAGTATGCATGAGAGAAACTCAAGTAAAAATGCATTGAGTTGTTGTGAATTGGATAAATAAATTATGTGAATGACAAATCTGGATTTAAATTATTTTTATTTCCTCATTTATTCCATAGTTACAGGAGATTGTTACTGGTTGTCCAGTTGACAAAGCCAAAATCAGTCTTTTAGACTACTTCAGAATGAAGAATTTGTTGCTTTTTTCAATGATGCATTTGTTGTGTTTTTAGCTCTTGCTCAGCACATGAAAGGAAAGCTTTTGAAGCCAAAATAAAAGAAAATTCTTATGTCTCAAGATATTTCTCATCTGCTTTTCCAGAGTGACTGTGCAATTTGAACCTAGGCTCTGGGGACTCAGCTGAGGAATCAGAGTTCACTTCACCAAAGAGGAGTTTGTGGGAAGTGTCAGATTAAATTGCAGTGAATCCCAGAGGTGAAGGCACCTTTCTTCCCAGACCTGTGGCAAGGACCTGACCTCTAAAACCTCACAGACCTGTGGCAAGAAATCAAGTGAAACTGTGCTGTACCTCACTTAGACCAAGGAAATCTTCAATTCAGATGGTTCACATGCTTTTAGGCATTATTACACGTGCTCAGTTTTCTGACTCAGAGCTGCGAAGGACTGCAGCTGCCATTGGATGTTCCCAGATGAAGTTTTAGGCCATCAAGGCATTCAGAGGCTGGATGAACTCAATTTCTCTTGAATTACAGTCACACACTTTGTAGTCTCATGCTTATGATGAAGCAGAGGGCAGGTTTTATTCTGGAGTTTTCACCTTTTTCTCCATCTTTCTCCAGAGCTTCCCTTTCCCTGAGGGGATTTGCTGATGCAATTTTCCAGCCTCTTTGCAGTGATTCAACAGCTCACAACCTGAAGAAAATCTAAGGAGGTAACACACATCATCTTCCAGGGTTGTCCCGTAAATAACAACTTGAGGCCACACTGCCTTTATGGCCAGGTCTTCTTGTGACCACGTGCTGATTGAGAGGCTGCTTTACAACTCTGCCTCTGTTTAGAGTTTTGCTGTGTGCAAAAGGCAGAAAGAAAGAGCATTTTTATTCTCTAGAGTGCAATTAGGGAATAGACTGCGATCAAAGACCTTCCAGAGCTGCACAAAATGCTTCAGAAGAAATTTCGTTATGTGTCCTCAATCTGGTAACCCATACAAGAGGACATTTTCAATATTGTGCCGTGGACAAGTGTCACACCATCTTTCTATGTCCCTCAACATCTTCAAACTAAATCTGGTGGAAGCAAAATTCTGTGCCCCTTCTGAAAATCAGTGAAGAAGAAAGATTTATTTCTATAGGAATACGCATTCTGCTGTGCAGCTGTCTGCAAACCAGTGTGAGAGCTGACATTGTCTCTTCCCCAGATGTCTGATAGAAAGATTTTGTTTGCTTTAGTTCCTGAAGTAAGAAATTTCACCAGATGTTTAGAATTTCTATTCTCTTACTTGGGTATCCTATTGTCATTCCAGGGATTGGCTGTTGTTGTAGCAAACTGTCCTCTAGTTCTTAAGGGAAAGATCAACCAATCTGCAATTAAAAATGCAAAGCATCATGATAGATAATGTATTTAATTTATTATATAAATTCTGCAATATAATACAATTTAGTATTTATTTACAAGTAATGCATAGCACCACACAGAGATGAGTGGCTAAGCAGGTTATTTCAAGGTCTGGAAGCTCAAGTCAATTCTCATTTTCGAAGGTGGTTGTCATTGCTGCTATCTTTAAGCAAGGCCTAATATCTGACATCACTTATCATACCTAAATAAACAAATCATGAAGGAAGTTCAAGGGGAAACATCAATATTACAGTCATAGAGAAGCTGGATATGTACTGGGACAGTAGTAGGGGGATTCTTATTTACACCACCCTGCCAGTGGAGACAAACACATTGTGAATAAAGCTGTTTATGTGTAGCAGCTACAGATATTTTATTGCTGCAATCAATAGACGTTGTTACACAAGCACTGACAAAGCTTCTGTCAGTGGAAATCAAATGAATCAACCAGTTAGCATCAACTTCACTTTGCCAAACTGGTACTGGATTAACTTTATAGGGCAGTTCTATGTGAAAGGCTGTAGAATCATAGAACCACAGAATCATTTATATCAGAAAAGATCTCCAAGATTATAGAGTCCAGCTGCTGGCCCAGCACTGCCAAGTCCACCATTAAACCATGTCACTAAGTGCCATGTCTACAGGGCTTTTGAATGCCTCCAGGAATGGAGACTCAAACACATCCCTGGGCAGTCTGTTCCAGTGCTTGGCAACCCTTTCCATGAGTATTGTTGTGCTGGTATCCAACCCAAACTTCCCTTGGTGTAACCTAAGGCCATGTCCTCTCATCCTAACACTTGCCACTTGGGAGAGCAACCCCACCAGGCTACAGTCTCCTCTCATGTTCAGTTGTAAAGAGTCATTAAACTCCTAGTCCACTTTGTTTCCTCAGCCAAGCCCTTCTAACTTAAAATCCAAAACCCACAGCCTTGGAAATATATCCATGGCACCAATTGCTTTAAAAAAAAACTTCTGTACATGTTAGTGGGATATCCTTGTGAGTAAATAAGTCAGCTTGGTTACTAGCTCTTTACCCCACACACATAAAATTGCATGCTGTTGAGATACAAGGTTAAATCTGAGCTAAATTCCTTGTAAGGAGACATTATTTTCATAGTGAGCAAAATCCCACACCAATTTGGGTTCATAGGTTAAGGTGATAACAAACAATGCATACACTATCTAGCATTTCCTATGTTTCACATAGAAGTACAATAATTTCCTTTTAAAGATGCAGTCAGAGCGGTATGGTCATCATCCTTAGGCTTTATACAAACAAGCAAAATGGTAATTTGGATGTAGTATCCATAGAAATACTTCTTGCAAAGTGAAAGAAACTCGTTACAATTTCCAGAGAAAAACAGAATTGTGGATGTGTAAATGTAGGCACCTCAATTACTGGAGAAAACATCCTGATTTTTCAGGATGGAACTGGATAAAATACTTAAAAAAACTCATTAAGAAAAAAGGAATTAAAAACCAAACCAAACCAAACCAAACCAACCAACCAAACAAAAAAACCCAAAAAAAACCTCCAAAAAAAAAACCCAAAAAAACCCCCACCCAAAACCAAACAAAATAACCACCACAAAAAACCAAACACAAATGCCTGTGGCTACTACTCTACAAATAATACAATACTGAGGAGTCCAATTAATTTGAGAGTAAAATTAACTACACAGGCAGCAACCATTAACATCCAGGTTTGAAATAATACCATTTTTAGTACTGGGCCACAAATTGCTTATACAAATACTGTTTTTCATAACATAGCACAGTCTTAAAGTTCCTTGCAATTTCATAGGTTTTTAGTGGCATTTTACAGCCATACACTTCCCAAACTTACTGAAAGGGAGAAGAAGTTAAAGTGCTGATACACTGTCAGCTCTGTATTGTCCATGTAATTAAATATAATGGAATCTTTTAAAAAAAAACCCTTAATTATGAAACTCAAGGGACAAATACATTGGTATTTGCAACATATCCAATGAGGTTGTGCTTCCAGTCCCTTTGTCTGATTCCCAATGAACCAAACCAGCAGCAAGGTCCCATGTATGCCTGAATGTGATCCAGCAGCTGTGCTCTTTCGTTTGTTTCAGTTCCCTGAAAGTCTGCTGCAGTACAAATCTCAGAACAGAATCCAGCATCAGGCTCTTCACAGGCTGCTGTGGTTTTTGCTTGGCTTTATTTCAAAAGGAGATTTCAGAAGGGACCAACACCTAAATTGTTGTTAGAGTCTTTGTCCAGGATGTCTAATATTTTAAGCTAGGTCCCAATGAATGTGCTTTCTTACTTATCAATATTGACTGTGTTCTTTGTAAGTGAAAGTGAGGGGGAAAAAAACCCCAATCCAAATTAAAGGTGTTCCACACCTGAGGAAGAATAGTGCTCTTACAGTCTAGATAAATTTTAGATGGAGTATGTTTTCTGTACTTGTAGTTCATTTACACTAAGCATTTAAGCTCTGAATGACACTCAACTTGAAAACCCATATAAATATTGCCAAGCATTTAATTTGTTGGAACATACAAGAAAAAGACATCATGGCAACAAAATGTCAAAACGCCATGAAGCAGGAAGATTTTTTTGAATCTTTACTGTAGCCTCAAAATGCTAGCAATACTGAATGCACTGCCAAAATTGTCATCATATTCCCCACCCACAGTTCTTGCTGCTTCCATGATTCCTTGTGGTGCACTCAGTCTTGAAAGGAAAAAAATTAAACAGTGCAGGCTGGATGATTTTCTATGAGAGCAGAGCTTATCTGAAGTAACAGTTCTATAGTCAGAGGCAATGGTGTGGTGCTTTCTTGCTTGTGGACAACTTTATCTCATGGAAAATGGCCTGAGGAAGAAAATGGTTCATTATAAACATCTTATTACCAGATGAAAGGAAGAACATAAAGATCTAAATGTAATGTCTAAACAGCTGCCCCAAAGCCAGCAGCCGTGTCTAACAAGTCTGTGCTGTCTATCATCTCACATGATCATTCTGAGACATTTTAAAAGCATGGTAAACTGAAAAGAAATGAAAAGGACCTGCAGTCAACATTCTTAGAAAGCAAGTACCCTTTTCTGCCAATCAAGGTGGTAAAGAATATTGGGTAACAAGCTTAGCACTTGGGTAATTTCCCTGACATTAACAGAATTTTATTTGCTTAAAATTTGGTTGATTTCGGCCCTCTGCTATGTAATAAACACAAATTAGCTGCAAATTGCTGCATTGCACTCAGAAAAGGTGATTCAGGACCTTATATTCAGCAAAAGAATTCTCAGTGAATGGTGAACCTTTTCAGCTTCTATAATAAATAAATTGTGCTATATCAACATATTCAGCATGCTCTTAATGCCTCCTGAGCAGGTTAGTCACAAAGAAGCACTGAATGAGATTGTTTAGATTTATTTTTCCCCTGCATTTACAAAAAAAAGTTAAATCAATTAGAAGCAATATAGCAAGGGGAGTGATACTAGATTCTTCCTGCAAAAAGTATTTCATTTCACACAGATGAAATGAACACTTCTGTTCATATAAACAACAGACAGAAACATTTCCCCATGATACTGGAAGATCACAAAGATGGAACAGTAAAAAACCACAATAAACTGGAGTTTAGTTTTTGCTCTTCAGCACTATCCATCCCTCTTTCTCAGGGAACCTTACAGCTTAGTAATGATGTTTGACCCACCATCTACCCTGTCAGTGAACATTTGTATTCTATTAACGTTGGTTTTCTAGGTGATTTTTTATGCACCCTAGAATGCACATTCCCTCTTTGACTTTCAGAAATATATATACATAAAGTTAGGCCAAACACAACTGAGGGGGTCATACAGAAGCTTTAGCCTCCCACATTAATTTATTGTCATGTCAACAAAATGAACAATGAGAAAATATATATTCACTCAGGAAGCATGTCATTAGTGCTGAATGTATCTCCTCATATTTATTGTATTAATAGATTTAAGAGTTCATCTTTGTATTCCCTTATTTTTATTTACTTTTCAAGTTTCTCTTCAACTGAGATTAAAATATTCATCCTATGAATTTCTAATAAAAAACAGATGACAGAGATAGAATGTTTTCATCTGGAAAATCATTGCTCAGATTCGGAGTGACAAACAGCAAATGTCTGTCTAAATACTGTTACACATCAATCTTGCCCTAATCTTACATCCCACCGGGGTTTTTTTTGTGGACCTGCACACTCCATTCACACCGAGAGATCATAATTTGGCCATTTTTTCAGCTGAACAGAGGGCTTTGTCTCTTCCTCCCTTGTCAGCCTGAGAGTTAATCACACAACTGTAATGTGCTGCTACAATTTTTGGGTTTGAGTCTTGCAAAAATTCAGAGGCAAAAGCAGAGCAGCAGTTTCCATTAAAAAAAACCCAAACCCACAAAAAACAAACAAACAAAAAAAACCCAAAAAAACCCAAAACAAAACAAAAAACCAACCAAAAAAAAAAAACCCAACAAAAAAAAAAAAACCCAAAACAAGACAAAAAAACACACAAAAAAACCCCCCACCACCCCCCCCCAAAAACCCCCAAAAAATCAACAACAAAAAAACCCCCACAAAAAAACCCCCACCAAACCCAAAACCTTCACACATTTAACCACACTGAAGTCAGTTTAGTTCTGTGGCAGTCCTGACATGAGTAACTCTGGTAACCAGTGCAGGTGCTTGAACAAGTAAGGCAGGGGAGTGCCTGCCAAAGCCACTCTGTCACTCACTCCCCTCTTTAGCTGGACTCAACATTGCCCCCACCCCTCCCTTTTTCTGGATTCAGCTTCACCCCCAATTTCTCTCCCTCCCTCTCCCCACAGGGCAAAGAATAGTGAATGTGTGTTGTAGACAGTTCATCACAGTTATTTTTTTAACTGCAAGTAACAGAAAATACTAAATAACCTTGAAAAAAATATTCTTCCATTAAAATCATCAAAGAAGAGGCTCCATTTAGTTGTGTTCATAGACAATTTTGCCATTATCTTTGGACTGCAGACCTAAATTAAATTATTTTCAAAAATCCCTGGAGTTTTCAGTGTCATATGGTTTTTAAAAGGGTTTCAGGAAAAACAACAGTTAATTACTTTAAGAGTCCAAACAATTCTATCTTTACATCTTGCTTTACATCTCCCTGTAGCTTTAGACTCTAATGAGTCTGTCCCTTATAGTTTTTCTCCTCTGTAGAGTCTAGGAAAAGTGAACATAAATCACCAGTGGATTTCTTGTAGCGACCTACCCACTTAAACCCAGAAATTGTCAGATTCTTAAAAACAGTGAGCTTCCTGTTAGAGCAAACATAAGAAAAACACCAGCTCAGTCTCTTGTCTCTCCAGAGCTTTGTGAGTACCTCACACTACTGCATCTGTAAACGGGAAAACTGCCCTGTGCACCACTCCTGTTGCAGGGAAACAATTCAGATGAAGGAGAGAGATTGCAGCCTGCTGAGCCCTGCAGGGGGAAGCTCTGGGGCAGGGGGCAGAGAGCTGGGAGTGCCCAGGTGCAGGCAGGCAGGTGGGATGGCACACACCTGCAGCCTGTGAGCTGCATCACATTCCCACCCACCACCCCTCACTCCTGCAAGCTGAGAGGCTGCAGAGCTCCTGGGAAGGTCTTGTTTGGTGAGAAAACTGGAGAGAGAATGGTAAGGTTAGTGACTTTGATTAATATCTGTTTTTCTGCCTGTGGTTGGCTGTGTTCTTCAGGTATTACTTTTATAATCCTGGGAGTTTCAGAGTGCACAATGGCTGGAGTTTGTTTCTTGAGTAATGTCACTACAGATATTATCTGAAAATGTGATGAGGTAACCTAGAAAACTTTAGAAACCTTTGAAAACTAGTAGATAAAGTAGCTACTATATAAATCTTTATAAAGCTTGTCTATTATGTGCACAAAAAAAAGTCCCAAAAAATGACAGGTCTCTACTTTTTTTTTTTTTTTTTTTAATTTTTCTAAATTTTTCTTCATTCACATCAAGTAAACTTCTGAAACTCTTAATTTACTGAATTACTGCCCTGACAGGAAGCTGTACAGAGCTGTGCTGATAATCTTAATGGGGTGATGACCCCTTATTTGTGCTTCTAATTGTCCCCTCCTAGGAAAGTAAAATAGGAGATGTTGGCCCACAGCCCTTTAGACTTTTTTTCTGAGTTTCTGATGAGTACAGACGTACAAAATGAATTTAAGTCTTTAAGTACTTGAAGATAAGTATGTACATCCAATTTGCTATCCTATTGTGAGAGAGAACCTTATCTTTTCCTGTGGTGTTTTTCCCCCCACCAAAGGCTTTCTTTTTCTCTCTTTCTTTTTAAGCTCTCTGGAGTCATTGTATTTGTCTTCCATGTCAGTGATTATGGAAGGAAAAGGCTCAAGGAGGGCTCAGATTCTTAAATCTTTGCAGATGCACAGCTGCTTGTCACTAGTGGGGCTTGTAGTGGTGATACTGTTATTTTGTACTACTCATGGAATCTTAGTTTAGGATCTATGACTTCCTGGTTTCACAATTAGTTTGGAAGTAATGAAATACTGTTGCAGTACAACATAGAGTTCTAAGCTGTGTAAACTTTTAATAGATGTATAAAACGATGTCACAACTCTCTATTGCTGCTTCTGCATTGCTGCTTTTATGATGTAATAAATTGTGAAATCAGAGCCACCATTCTAGTGAAATAAATAAGATAGGAACTTAGTCTTTTGGAGATAGAGACTTAATACTGCTGCTGCATGTAAAAGTAACCCTTTATTAGCTTGCCCTAGGATATATGCTTCAGGTTTTCCAGTGCCAAAAGATGTGGAGACTATCCCAACCTGTGGTTGTTTGGTTTTTGTTTGTTTGTTTGTTATTATGGACATGTACATGCCTTAATCAGCTGAATCAAAATGTAGAAGAGAGGAGTTAAAGTTGTCACTAGCCTGCTGTAATCAAGCTTTTGTTGTTCTACTGTGGTCCAAAGGGTCTGATACAGAGGTACCAGTGAAAACAAGTGTGATCTGGACAAACATCTTATGCTTTGGTCTCCTGTTATGAAGCTGCTCCTTGGCTTCTCATTGACTGGTCACAGATGAAGGTGCAGCTTTCAGTAATAATTTTTATCTAATCAGGCAGTCATTGCTTTCTGGAGGTAGAGGTTGTGAACTCGGCAGCCTCTCTGTGGGGGTTTTATGAGGTGTGTGATTCACTGTTTATTGGTGGTTTCAGCATGGCCCTTCTACCTCCTTCTTTCTCTCAAAAGCTTCCCTTGTCATTTCTATGCTGGACCATCTATGTTTTCTGTGTTTTCTGGGCAATATAAAGTATGCAGCTCTGTAATGAAGTGAGTAATATTGAAGTGTATGAGAATTTTAATTTCATTTTGAGTACCTATTCCACATGACCCTAAAAGGTTACTTGCTGTAATTATTAGAAGATGAAGTTACAGTAAAACACTGTGGATGCTGAGTCAGGGTCTCTGTAATTTTTTCTGTACCAGAGTTAAAGAATATAAGAACATTTCTCTACACATCTAGGCTTCCTCATGAGACGAGAACAGTACTCCACACTGAGTAGTACATAAATTCTGCAAGAGGTGTCCTTGTGTTATTTAAGGCATAAATCCATTTTTGGATCATTTTCTTTGATGCTGATCAGCTGTGAGGCACAGTTCTCTATCTGCCAGTTCCTGGGGAGCTGTTTGACCTGACCTGTTCTAGGCAAGACCTGGCCTAGAACCTTGGACAAATTAGTGTGTAGAATACAAAGAACAGATGGAAAATCCCAAACTCAGCAGATTTACACTATCTTCCCAGTTTATTTTGTAAACCTCAAGGGCAAAATTATTAATAAGTGTATTGAATTTTTCTATTGAGTCTTGTTTCACTTACAGATTTTTTGCATGTGAAGTTCTTAAATCCAGCTGTTGTCATTCTAAAAGCTGGGCAACAAGGAATGATCATGTGCTCCAGTTTGAAAAGCCGCTCAGTCACTTCATGTGTTTTTTCCTTTTTTCTCAATCAGAGATTGTGTTATGTTCTGACAGTGAATGTGTTTTGTTGTTTGTTTGTTGGTTTTTTGTTTTGTTTTGTTTTTTTAATATGAACATTAATTGATACTAAATGGTAAAACTTTAAAACAACCACTGAGCAAATCATTAAACAAATCAACATAAAAGGCATGAGCATTCTTCCAGATTCACAAATCCTTTAATCTACATTTTAAAAAACCCCTCTCTTCCAATGTAGGATGATAATGATGTCCTTTTTAAAATTCACTGTTATCTCAGTGAAGTATTTCAAAGGGTGCCTTAGACAGACACCATACAGACTCTCACTCCAAGTTTTAAAAAAATTAGATTTTTTGGGCTGAAAAAAAATTTGGGCAGAAAACTTAAAAACATGTGAACTCAAAACATTTCTACTAAACCTGGAATGTATTTTCTAAAACAAAGAATTTGTCTTATTGCTGGGATGGCTCCCACTGTTGGAAATATTGTTTATGCACTACTTAGAAGGATTTCCAAAACTCATTTTACTTAGCATGAGTTACAGTTATAGATGTAATTGTGAGAAAACTTCAATAATTATATCTCATGTGACTTCAGTTCTCTTTCCCTGGATAATGCTATCTGTGATTTTTCTCTGGGATGTTCATGAGGGACTTCCTTTGGGGGATATCTCATCATCCTTGTGTCTGAAAGCAAGAAGTTATATAAGCCTGCAGAGCAGAGTTCAAGCAGGCTGCTGGGAAATACTCACTGACTCAGTTTCTTTTAAATTCTTGATTTATCTCTTTAAGTGCCTGGAAAAATAATTCAGATACAAACTCCACTTCCCTTGAGAGATGTGGGGGTTTTGCTGGGTTTTCGAGTGAATTAGGAAGGCAGAAAATGACTTGTGCAAGTCAGTAACTCATTGCAGACTGGCATTGTGGTTTTTTCTTAAGATTACAAAAATGCAGTTTTCTGGAAGACAAGCTTTTGTTTGCCTAAAAGTTATGGATTGGATACGAGAATCATTTGAAGAAACTCTACATCCTGCTTAGCAGAACAGCTACTTAAACCCTTTTTGGCATCAAAGTCTGAATTTGTGTTGCTGTGAAGAGGATTAAATCTTTCAAAGGGGAAAGCGAAATCTCTAAAGAAGAAATATTGATATATCAACTTAAAATAACTTCCAGATATTTCTTCAGAAGTTCTATATAGCAGAGCATAAAGAATGTCATTAGCAATGGTATGTAACTGCAAATGGAAATACTTTTGCAGTAGCACAGTAATGGGAAAGAAATAGGAATTAATGTGGGTGAAGAAATAAGATCAGTCCTCCCAGAAAAATAAAAAAAAAAATCAAATGGATCCCTTCAAAGCTATGAAAAGACTATGGGAAAAGTACTGTGTTTCACCTGGTGTGGTACTCCTGGAGGGAGAGCTTCCCAAAAGAAGTGTAATATCAACATAACCTCTGAGCCCTCTGAGTCACATGTTTGAGGCCCCCCCCAGTGCTCATACAGCTCTGCAAATCTCTGCATATGCAAGTGTGAGGCCATGAAATAGCTGGAGAAAATGTAGCTGTTTAGTGTCAGTAAGTGGCAATGAAGGAGTAACCCAAGAAAAAGGTATTTCTCTTAGCTGAATTAAGCTCTGGATCTAAATTTGGAGAATGGCTGGCTTGTTTCAATGGAGAAAAGGGCATTCAGTGCCAAATGGTCTTGAACTTCAGGGAAATTTAGATATGTCTCTCCTTTTAGTCATACAGCTGTAAAATGTTATGAGTAATAATATAAGAAGAATGAATAGTATAAGAATATGGAGCTTACAAGAACTATGTAAGACATTACCTTTGCCTCTAAAAGTTGTCAATCCAAATTAGACTGCCACAACTCATGGATAAATATCTTCAGTCGAGATTTAAGCACAGAAGTGGTTGATGGAGGGGTGTGTGTGTTTGTTGCATTGGGGTTTATTTGATTTAATTTGGGGGGGTTTTGTGTGTTTTGTTTTTATATAGCTGGTGGAAAAGTGAAGGTAAAAAAGCTGATGGGAAAAATACTCTAGACTGATCAATTTAGTAAGTGATTCAGAAGAAGCCCAGCCTTTTTTCTTTCTCTGATTGTGGATTTTTTTGTTTGTTTGGGTTCTGTTGTTGAGGTAGAGGATGAGCTGTGATCCTTTGGGGAAGGAAAAAAAAAAGTGAGGAGCAGAAGTATCAGAAAAAAGAAGGTTGCTGGATTACCACAGGGAACACTATAAATGCTCCAGAAACGGAATGGACCTCTTTATAAAAAAGGGATGAAAGAAGTGAATCAGATTTCTGTGCATTTTTGTTGTTCATCTCTGTCTAGCATTGATTTTGATTCAGAATATTTCTACTGCTTGGAGAGGTTATTATTAGCTTACATCTTAGGTGGAATATTTTCAGTGCTGAAATCAATGGATGGCCGATTGCTGTTCTCTGATTCTGTTCAGAGCTGTAGCAGGTTATTAAGGTAATTCTCTATTAAGGTGTGTAGAATATCTGAGAATAAGAGTAGTTGTTAATGGGCAATGAAGGCAGATGTAAGACTGACAAAGCTGGAGTCAGGAAGAGCAGACTGGTTCATCTTTTTCCCTATTTTGAGATCATATTGACTCTAAATCAGTTATACCCATGCAGTGGCATGCATTTCCCTAGAAGCCTTAAAAACTCAATTGAGTATCAGCAGTGGCATTGTTACAGTAATGATGAAAAGCATTATAGCTCTGTACAGGCTGCCAAACAAAAGAAACAGTGAAAAGTAGCAGGAACAGTGGTTGATCTATGCTTAAAAGCTTCAGTTGTCTGGTAAAAGTACCTGGGAAGGGCTCTATTTTTATACACTTCCTGATTCCAAAATTTGACACCTATATAACTTTTTTTCCCTTGTGTATGTCCTTGTGGTTTTTACTGCAAGGGGATCTGTGTAAAAGGAAGACCTGCATTTCTGAATTAATGTTTTCCCTTTTCCTTCGAAATCCTTACTATTTTGAGTATCTTTAAGCGATTAAAAATTTTATTTTAGATAGAACCCCATGACTCAGCTACCATGACTCAATGGTATCTCTTAATTCAGTGAGTCAGACTCTTCATCCTGCAGAGCAGCATCTCAGATGATTTCTGAAAGGACATTTGCAAAGGCAACTGTTCAGAATGTAGCTTAGAATGTTTTAGTTAATGGGTGCAGATACAACACAAAGCCTTGTACAGACAAGACTTACTGCTTTAATTTTGTACTCATATTCTTGTTTTGAAGAGTACTGAGGAGATTTTATTTTCCTCTTAGTATGATTTTATATTAGAAGCTTTTAGGGCTTAAATGGTGGCAAGTGTCTGAGTTTCTCTTTGCTGCTTTGTAAATATGAACTTCCAGGATTTGAATGGTCAAGTAGGTTTTCCTCAGGTAATTGAGTTGTCAAATTGACTCTCAAGTATTGAAGAGTCTGTTGACAGTGTGATAGATTCTTCAACAGTCCACAGTAATGCTGATTTATTTGCAAACATAGTGAAGCTAAAATAATCCTGGAAGCAATTACATTATATATATATATATATTTTTTTTTTTAATCCAACAATTTTGTTTTTTAGGTGCTTTAGATTAATTGGTTTCAGTTTTAAGTTTTTCACTGCTTTTAGTAACAGGAGAGGTCTCACATCTGAGTTTTCTTTAGTATCAGACTGGACAAATATTTTGTGATGAGCTCTCTAGCCAGCAGGAAAATGCATTGGTTTATTTGGTGGTGTTTGTTTTTTGGGGTTTGTTTTGTTTTGTTTTGTTGTTTTGTTTTGGTTTTTTTTGTTTTTTTCCCTCCTCTATATGAATGATTCAACAGAGAGAAAGCACAACTTTGCAGCTCTCCATCTGATGGGTATCAAGTAGTACCACTGACTCATGTTATCAGTGTCTCGTTAGCATCTAGAGAATACTGTGCTCTGTGCTTCCCATTCACAGAAAACAAGCAACATATCCTTGGTCCTAAAAGCATCCTTTGGAGAAAGGGATACAAATAGGAAATGAAATGGGGATTAGTATATTCAGGTTGCACAAGAGAAGTTGGTGACTGCTACTCACCCTGGCAGGAATCTTGAAATAAGCTCTTGAGCTGGTGAGCCCTATTGCTGGTAAAAGGATGATCTTGTAATCTTCTAAGATTATGGCTCAGGGTATGTGCTTAGAATTCTGTACATCACAAACTTCTCTAAACAGATCAAAATTCTTAAATGTTCTTTAAAAAGTTATTAGGGTGTTTTTAGATGTCCCCTGTCTATGGGCTCATTTTGCACAAGACATGTAATTAAAACAACACTTTCCTGTTGTTCCTAAAGGTAGAGATTGCTTTAATGAAACAAAAGCATGCACTCAGTCCCTTCAGCTTTCCATCTTTCACTGAGGACTGGGATTTAAGGAGCAGAACATCTTTTTCAAGCTTCATTTTTTAAAAGCTTTTCTGAGCTTTACTAGACCTGTTTTTCAAATTCTATGTCAAAGACCTGAGGATTGTGAGGCCTTCAGTATAAGCCAGCCTAGTTTAACCCCTTGTGAGACTGTGCAAGGAGTAATTAAACATAAAGAAAAAGATACTGAGGGAATCATCTTTCAGTTTGATTGACACTCTAGGTACTGGGAGCTGACTTTGCTCAGTTTCCCACTGAGAGATCACCAGAAAAGCTTTAAAGAAAAAAAAAAATAGGAGAATTTTTGCTCCAAGCAGGTAGGAGATGGGTTTTGTCAGATGTGAGAACATAAAAAGAAGTGAGGAGGGGGGAAAAATAGCTTCATCTCTCCTTATCTTCTTTTTCAGTAGTTTCTAAGTAGTGCTTATAGCGTAAGAGTCTCTGAGTTACTTAAAGGTGCAGCCTGAATTACACTGCAAGTGAATGGGTCCAAGGCTCCAACTTGTTAGTTTCTCCATTACCTCCAGATGTGACTGAGTCAGTCCTTAAATTTTAGTGCTGCCATGGGGGTTTTATTTTCATATTGGCTATAGCCAGCTCTACTGTCTGTTGCTGTTCTGAATTTGGCAGTTTATTCAGTGGAGCAAATGATGCTCCCACTGTCATCAGAGACAGGTTCTTTTAGGTCAGTAAAAACAGAAAGTGCTCGAGGTACTGTTAAACCAGAGTTTTTCTCCTTGCAGCCTAGGAGCTCCAGCAGTGCCCTAAGCCTACCTAGCAGATACAAATTGCTAAGCAAGACTCAGGAGAGGCAGGGGTTTTCTTTTAGTCAGAGCTTCTGGAAACATTAAGCTTCTCCAGAAGCAACTTTTTTTGAGCATGTCTATTTGAGGGGTGGGAGATGACAGAAAATGTCCTGGAGTGCCTTTGAGCAGCAGTAAACTACTTATCCCTGAGTCCTAATGCCCTAACTAGAAAGGGTTGGTCTGTCTAATCTGCAGCTCTCCTGACAGACAGAAAGAAGAGGAAATATATTAGAGGAATCACTGTTGTTTTACAAGAAGAAAACAGTAATTGTGAATACAGTATAGCATCTCTAAAATGCACATCTTTTAGAATCTAGGTATCCATTTGCTTGGTTACTTCTGAGTTTAGTTAAGTGTATGTTGGTATTTGCAAAGACAGCATAAATTCTTCTCACTTCATCTCTTCCCTTAGCAGTGTCACACAAATAAAATCCATTTCAGTCATGATCTATCAGGGATGCCAGCAAGAGATGTGAAGTCATCAAATTCTGCTGTTTATATGGCTGGTGCTTTGGATCCCATTTGAAGAGGCAGAAGAAAGGGGAAAGAAGTGGATTTTTGGAAACAAGAACCCTAACTCTTGCTTTTCTGCTAAAGATGATGCCTTTTAGCCAAAGATTTTCTGTTTAACTTGAAAGAGTTAAATTGTCATGCACTTCTAAACTCTGCATGCAGTCCCACTGACTTGCTGACACACGTAGTTGGGGCTAGGAATGAAAAAGCTTAAAGATATGAACCTGCAACAGACTAAAGTTTTTTAACAGCATAAGGCCTGTCCTGATAAGGGGAAAAGTATTTTGTAGTTTCTTTACACACAGTCCAAATTAACATTTTTATGACTGGAGAATTCATGATTTTTTAAAGTTATTGAATTGGAATATTATTCTTGATTTAATAGTGCTATGGTGGTATTTTGGTCATTTGATTAATTATTAGATAGAATGGTTTTGGTCCAATTTAGTGACGTAGTTAAAGATGGTAAAAGCTATTGTGGAATGAGCTCTGAGAAACAGAAGGCTCAGCCTGTGGGTTAAAGAAAAAAAATGAAGTGTTGATTTGTGAGTTGTTTTGTTCATTGTTTCTCTGTTGACTTTCTTTTTCTAAACAAGAGAGAGTGTGTGAGAAATGCAACCAAGAGCAACTGCCTCTGGCTTGAAAAAGTTTTTGCATTTCCAGAGTTCAATATGCTTCATGAAGGAACACACTGCAAGGATTGCTAGGGAGAGCAAACAGGCAAAGTAGTGCAAACAGCAAAGAAGTACCAGCTCCAGAGACCATGCTAAGTTTAAAAGAATGTCAAGGCTGTATCATATTGTCTTACTAAAAGCAGCACCTGTTGTCAAAATAGCAGGGTAGTAGGTCAGAAAGAGGAAATGAAATGTGTAAAGCTGTGGGGCAAAACCACATGGATGAAATAGCTTGTTGCAGTCTTTTCCCTCCCTTCCAGATTGTGGCATGAAGATTTTTCTGATCCATCTGTCATAGCATCAGTAGTGGAATGTAAGTGGGTGTTAATTATTGATAAAGATACAGAGGTAGATTGTTACTATTTGCATTCCAAAAGCACAGCTGGGATCTACCTCTTCTCTCTTAACTTTGTTTTTGGAAGTCTAGCAGGAAGAGATAATTAAATATGCATTATAATACCAATCAGAGTACTATGGGAAGAATTTGTTTTTCTTTGTTCCTGTTTGTTTTAAAAGAAAAAAATTGAACCATGGAGTTGATGTAGTCCAATAAGCTGTAAAAGTTAGAATGAGAAGACAGTAGTTAGAGACAAGAAAAATTAGTGAGCATATATTCTGGTAGTCAGTGTGACTATCAGGAATTTGTTCTAATATCCCGAGGGTAGGCTGGTATTTTCCAGGTTCATCAGTAACTTTTCTCTGAACTGCCTTGCACAGCATTTCTTGACAGATTGCTATTCTGCATATTAAACACCAACCAAAAATACTACAATGACTTAACTGCTCTTAAACAGAGGGAAATAAACTACTGATGTACAGCCCTTGGAACATTCTGTAAGAGCATTCGATATCCATAGCGAGAAGCTGCATTGGAAGTAATATGCACTTAAAATCAAATATAGTAGGAATTCAAATGAGTGAAGGCAACAGCTGAAAATGATATGTAGCTCAACATGAGCATGTTCTCTAATTTGAAAATGTTTTATTAGAAATAGCAAGAGAGTAAAACCCTATGTGGGATGTGGCATATGTCTTTGCTGAGATTCAGTCCTGTTAAATTAAATTGTCAGGATTGTGAAATAACACAGCTCCCCTAGATATGTGTAAGTGTGTGTGTATGTAATGTAAGCTCAGCTGGTGACTTGCTCAGTGGAGACCTTCACCCTCTGCACAGTGCAGTGAGAACATCTTTTTGTTGAGGCTGCCTTTATCTCCAGAGGGAAGTTGCTGACTGGAAGGAGGGAGTTGAGGAGAAAGGGTTTGCATTTAGGTCAGCATCCTCTGGGGTGCAGAGCTGCAGGTCAGGGAAGAGAAGCAGGGTCAGCTGGAGAAAATCCAGAGAGGTCTAAGAAAATGCTGTTGCTGTGTAGGCAAACTATCATTTTTAAGTGCCCTGAGTTTGGAGGATCTCTGCATTTTTGTACTTAACAAATGGAATTAAAACAAACAAACAAAACAAAAAACCAACAAAAACATTCCTAAAATGTCACGTTAGTTCAAATATGGTTTTGAGCTGTGGCAGCTCAAAACTTTAGGCTAGCTCTGATGCTATCTGCATTAAGAATTGAGTTATCCTTTCTTTGGGCTGGCATATGACTGGAATGAGACTCCCTTTTCTTCTACAGTGGTGTCTTTTGCCCCAGAGTCCTCCTGCCCAGAACTGCAAAGTTAGGCCCAGCTACCAGTGTGATTGGTCAAAATGTGGAACTGATTTCTCAGAACCCTTATCTCTTCAGTTGACATGAGAAATTGGTTTAATTAATGGTACATCAGCACTGCAGGACCAAGGGCTGGTCTAAGGCACTGACAGGAGGCATCTCTGCATGTGCTCAGCATGTCCTGGGAGCCAACTCAGTTTGTGAAGTCTCAGTTGATGTAGTGGAGGTCACTATTATGATTTTGAGGTGATGTTACTCATTCTGGACACATCAAACCTACACTTATCAGAACAGCAGATCTGTTTCGTGTGACTGAGACTAATTTTGTTTTTATATCTTCAAAACGATAGCAAGTGTGCTTGGAGGGTCAAAAAGCTACCCCCAGATGTGATGTGAGAGGTTGAAATTATAATTTCCTCCAAGTGGAAGAGAGGAAAATTAAACTGTCAGTGGAACTGAAATGCATTGCTTGTCTATGTTTTAGAGTGAAACTCCTGACAGATTATAATGTTGTCTTTTGTACATGGTCTTCTCTTGTGCTGTGCAGAGTTAGTAAAGGAAAAGCTATGTTTTAGAAATGGGCTACCACAATGGTAGCAATGAATGGTGTTCCTTGGTTCACATGCAGGCACTTAACTCCTTTGCTTGACTCCCTTATGTCTACTTTTCTTAATTGACTGCAAAACATAATTCATTTCACTCTAAGGTGTGCTTATAAAATACAGCAGATGGGTGCCCCTCTAGAAGTGCATGCAGAAAGCTAAATTAAATTATTAATGTCCTGTTTATAAATTGTTAAAATGTGCATTATTTTCACCTTGGCCAGGGTTCATTTACTTTTTGTTAGACTGGCTTCTTTTTTTGTTGTTTTTTTTTTTTTGTGGGTTTTTTTGGTTGGTTTTTTTTTTGTTTTTCACTGGAAGCACTATTAGATCAACAAAAACAAGTCTCCAGATCTCAACGGCTTTTAGTGAATTTTGGTCCCAATTCTCCCTGAGAAGCAAATCTTTTAGGTTCCTGAAAGACATGCAGTGATGGTCCACTGAGAGAGTTTGGTCTTATGTTTATGCTGTTATACAGTTTGATTTATTAACCCAACTGGTTACTGAGTTGGGATCCGGGTTTTATTTGGCTCTTGCAGTAACCTGTGAGTAATAATTCCTGAAGTCTTAAAAATCCCCCAACCAAAACAACAAAACATTTTTGTTTGGAGGTATCAGCATTCCAAGCTGCTTCGGAAGGAAGTGGCAGTTTTCCTTCTGTGATGTTGATGGTGAGAGGCACATCCAGTGGCAGAAGCAGCACAGGTCCCTCCTGAAATCCCAGCTGTGTGATGCAGAGCTGTGTTGGTGATGGTGAAGATTAAACAAGTGGTGTGAGTTGTCATGTTCCAGTAGAACACAGCTCCTGCCAAGCTGGCTTCCAATTACTGCTTGAGAAAACAGCTTGGTGCCAGTTCTATTTTTACAGCTTTGAAACTCTGCCTTGGTTTGTGCAGCAGTGTATGAATAAGGGGTTTTTTTTTGGTGTGTGGTGTTTTTTTTGTTGTTTTTCAGGTTTTTTTGTGTGTGTGGTGTTTTTTTGTTTGGTTTTTTTTGTGGGTTGTTTGTTTGTTTTTGTTTTTTTGGGGTTTTTTTGTTTGTAATTTTATTAAAAAAATAATAATGAAAGTTATGGTGTGACATAAGAAAATATTCTGGAGATGCTTTTGATTCCCTATACTAATGTAGCCTCTGGTTTTAATACAACAGAGCACTGTTTAAATACCCTGTGATGGTATCGTGGAACTGTGGCATTGTCTAGAAACTTCAGAAATGAGGAAGACAGAGAAAGCTGTGGTGGAAACTATCTGGGGAGAAATATGGCCTAAATATATGGCAAAGGGCTGGTTTTTCCTGAAGCATAGGATCAATTTCAACAAATACACTAAAATAGGGTTTACACCTTGATGTAGCAAAAGTGATTTCCTTTCTCTTCATAACTTAACAGAATATGAGAAGTTGGTTTTATAAAATATGAACCATATTGGGGGTTTTTTGAACCAGGTATTCCTCTACATTCCCATATCCATAGTAATGGTGACTATTTAAACATCTTAGGAAAGGCTGGATTTCAAGCACTGAATTTTCTAAGCAACTTTAGAGTTTGGATACTGAGATTTGTACTCAAGTGAACAGTTTGGTTTATATTAATATATATATATTTATTCATTTTAATGGAGTAATAGATTTCATACCCAACAAGATTAAAAATTAGGTCAAACAACAAAAAGACTTGAGCTAGGTGCAAACTTGGCACAGGTTTATTCAGATTAGTGTGTGAATTCTTCAGTCTGACTTCAAATAGTATAGAAACTTTGGCATTGCCAATGTTCTTCATTTTTCTTGTAACACCTTACTCTGTAAGCCAAAATTCCTGCCTTAATCTATGTACTGGGTCTCCATTAGTACATCTGGTCAGCCTAAGGGCCACATTCCTGTTCAATGTGTATCCTTCCAGGCCAATGTAGTATCTCTTTGGATTTGACAGAGGAAAGCTCACTTTCTGTGGAGCATCTCTAATGAGGAAATGAGGTGCTGAAGTGGATGGTGTATTGACTTTGCTGTAGCACATCAGCAATGAATTTCAATTTTTAGAGCTGGAACAGCTCCAGCAGCTAAGGCTTGCAGAACTGTAACAACTGAGCCTTGATTGAAGATTTTGATGGGCCCATCGTCCAGAGGAAGAAAATGGACACTTGCTGGTTTTGGCTGGGATAGAATTACTTCTCTTTACAGTAGCTGGCACTGGGCTCCCTTTTGGATTTGCAATGAAAACAGAGCTGGTAGCACAGGGGTATTTTGGTTGCTGCCAAGCAGTATCAAGGCTTTTTGTGCCTCTCACCCCACCCCACCAGCGAGGAGAGTGGGGTGCCCAGGAGGCTGGGAGGACACACAGCAGGAACAGCTGGCCCCACTGACCCAAGGGACACCCCACACCATGTGAGGTCATGCTCAGTGTATGAAGCTGGGGGTGATGCCTTAAGTTTTAGCTTTCATGTTTTTCAGATTCTGTGCTGCCTAGGGGTGTGGTTCTCAGTGTCATATAAAGTGTCAGTCAGCTCTCTTCACAGAGTAGAGAGACAAAACAAATCCTTTTCCTCCTGAAGACCAAGGACAACTTTCAGGCCCAAAAGCACAAACAATGGTGGCTGAAGGGAGGAACAAGAAGGATGGGACCTCACAACCTGAAGCTGTAACTGGACAATTAAACCCCAATATGCAAATGGAGCAAAACTTACAAAAGTGTGAGACCTCATGACCGGGGGCCCATTTTTCTGACCATTCTGGGCCCACCTTGGGTGTAGCCCTGGCCAGGCCCTGTCCTGCCCAAGGTGTATCCTGGAGGCCTTCCAATAAATACCTGCTTTATTCTCTGGCTCTGCCCAGTCTCTGTTCCAGGTCAGCCTTCCCAAGGCATCAGGGGAAGAAGGAGGAAGGTGGGCAGGGGATGTTCAGAGTGATGGTTTTGATTTACCAAGCCACTGCTATGTGATGGAGTCCTGCTTTCCTGGAGATGGCTGCCTATGGGAAGCCAGGAATTAATTCCCTGCTTTGCTTTGCTTAAGTGCACTGCTTTTTCTTTGCTTATTAAACCATCTTTACCTCAACCCATGAGTTCACCCACTTTTGATTCTCTCTCCCATCCTAGTGTGGTGGAGTGAGTGAGCAGCTGTGTGGGGTTTGGTTTCCAGCTGGAGTTAAACCATGGAAACACACTTTAAATTCTGACACTGCAATAAAACTTCATTACTTAAGTAATGAAGAGGATCATGCCTTGTCAGTATTGTAATAACATTCACTTTGGTAGACAAATCAGTGGCTGTGGTAGTTTAGATACAGCTTTCTTATGGAGTTGTGGATTTTTGTTGTTTAATTTTATGACACTTAAAAGGGAAACAAGGACAATAAGAAGGTCGTTCAGTATGTAAGTAATGGAAATGGGCTTACCTTGATTTTTCTTGGGCCAGAGCCAGCTTTCCCAGAAGCTGCACTCAGGTAAAAAGAACACAAAACATCTCTAACCTACTTATCCCCTCACACACATAGCTGGGAAAGAAATCATCTTCCCATTTCAGGAAACAAAATTGAAACTTCTTTTCTTTCGCCTTTTGTCCTTCCCCCCTCCTAAAAACACTGACAATGCTGGAAGCTTAAAAATTCACAGCTGAGATCCACAGTATTTCTTTTCAAATTTGAAAGGCTTTTCAGTTAATAATTTCTGTCAGGCACTAAGAGCTGTACAGAGCTCAGCAGCAACAGGCAGAAGTAACTATAGTTCATGTTTCTTTTGTACTTCCTTATCTCTGAATATGAGTAGAATAACAGAGCAGTTTCTTGGTAAGTTAAAACTGGACTTTTTGTGCTACTGTTATTCAGAAATGGACAACCACAAAAAACTGTCCATCTTTGGTCTCTGAGACAAGGGTATCCACAGCTGCTGCCTCTGACTGGGGAAGGTTTTAGGAAAAGAGAAATTCTTCTCAGCCCCCTGCCTCTGAAATATACTTAACCCCACAGTTTCTCCTTTTCTCTATCTAAGGAACAGGCAGTATTATAAAGGGATTTAAACGTCCCTGGACCCTTACAGGGCCCCCTGTTTCCTCCATGCAGAGGGCTTTGCAGCCACTGCACTTGTCTGTACACTTCATACTCTCTCTGTGCTCTGTATATTCTGGTTTTGATTGCAGTATTGATTGCCATCTGATCAAAGCCTCAGTCATGCTGTTAGTTAACCCCATCACCTGTGAAACACTAAATTAAACAGAAAATCTGCCAACTGCTTACAAAACCCTTTTAGTACTCTTCTCAAGAAAAGTACCTGAATGTGCAGTTAAACGTGTCAGCTTATGGTATGTATTGAATTTGTTTATGCCATTTCCTACATACTCTTTAGTCTATTGAAAGATGAGGAGTATTTTCTCCCAGTGGGTGTGAGGATGTGTTATTTAGTTTAATCTTTATAGAGTGTGGTTGTTGCCTTTCTGCAAAGAGAGAAGGGGCTGCTGGGAAAATTCAGTGATGGGGTACATTTGATTTTTATCTGTTTCTGAAATTAGCATAGAAGATAATCTTGAGTGAATTGCCCCAAGTATAGCATCCCTCTATGGACCTGTCTGAAACAAAATTCTATCAACAGTTTGGTGAAAGATGAAAATAGAGGGGAGGAAAGTGTGACTGGCTTGGCTGATCAAAGTGTATCAGCTCATAAATAAGGAATGTAACAGGTTTTGAAGATCTGAGCTTGTAGCTCAAGCCCCTGGGAAGACTGGGCTGCCATGACTGGCACATCTCAGATAATAAGCTGGCATGGCAAGGGCCCTGTTTTACAACAAATTAAACACTTGCAGCAGAATTAAGTTCTCTATTTTGGGACTTAATTTTGAAAGATACATTAGCTGTCATGTGTCTTTGCCTATCAACCTTCTGGCATGTACATTCAAGCTCTGAGTGTTTTCTCTTTTTCTAATAGAGAAAGGCAGATATGGAAGAAAATTCTGTACTATCTCAGTGATTATGTATTTTTTGTTCTTGTTAATACAAGAGCAGTGATGTTGCATCAAACTCTTAAGTCTGTTGTGCAGCTACTAATATTTTTCTTTTCTTTCCTTGCAGCTCAGAATCAATCACCACACCCTTTTGTCCTACCTCTTTCTTAAGCCATATTCTGTGTTAAAATTCTATCCTTGTCACCAGAATGTGTTCATAGGTTTTTCATTTGTCATTGAGCATGGAAAATTCAGAAAATTCACTGGGAGGCTTGATTTGGGTTGAGTTTTTGGGTTTTGTTGAGTGGTTTGGTTTGGTTTTTCTTGGTGTTGTCAACTTGTGTTGTGTTCTCCCAAATAAAACACAAGCAGTGTTGTTAGAGACTTAATGGCTGAGAACAAAATAGTTGCTCTTTCTGAGTACTGGAAGAGTGCTAAAATATGGAGATACTGAAGAGAGAAAATAAGAGATTTAAAATAATACTTGTTCAGCTAGTGCATTTCAAGGAGTTCAAGAGGTGAGAGAGAAGGGTGAAGAAAAGGGCTACATCTATTAGCATTTTAGCAAACTGTAATGGACTGCCCTAAAGGGGTCATTTATTTACTTAAAGCTGTGGTTAAATTTTTCAGTAATTGCGAATGACATCAGATTTTCTTTCAAAAATTTGGTCACTTTGATTTCCAGGTTTGGGGAAGGTGATAAATGCTGGAGTTTTATGAAAAGTTGGAGAATGAAGGAACCTTTTGAGGGTGTTCTGTGACAGCCTGGTGCAGAGTGTCTTGAGGTTTTTCTCAAATCCAGGATAGTTTTCAGTATTGGTGGTGGTGTAGACAGTTACTAGTATTTTTCTCATTTTTGTAGTTCTTAAAATGAAGCCATTTTAGAGCCTTAACTTCATTTACATCAAGAAAGAAGTACTGAAGAGAAGGTTTCCTCAATTTGTACTTAATCTGTCTGACTTTTGGAGCTGTCTGAAATGTTGATAACCCCCCTCAGCAGCACTCTGTAAATATCAATTAGTGCTTGCTGAAATGGCACAGGTTTCTCCAGAACTCTTCAAAAGTCAGCCTTAATTTAGAGCACAGAATCATCCTGAAAAGTAGCTTTCCATTAAGATGAGTTTTCTTCTTATTTCTGTATGGAGTTCTAAAGTTCAAACTATTCTTTTCTCATTTCCTAAAGACTATGCATGACTGACCTCAGCTATAGGATTTTGCAGTTCATCAGAAAGAACAGTTGAATTGCTTTCAGTTGAAGATAAAAAAAAAAAATCTACTTCAAAGATGATGAGGATTTTCCTTTATATTTTAGTATTCTGTAGCAAGTTTTTTTTCTTCTACATCCAGCACTGGAGATATTTGAGTGCCTTGGTACTGCTCTTTTCTGTGTCTGTGATTTTTAGAATCTTTATTGTTTTCACTATAAAATAATTTTGCTTCTCAGGCTTTTGGGAGGAAGTATGACTGTTTATACACTGAAAAATGTAAACACTGTAAGACAGGCTGGCCTGTAGCATATAGAGGATCTTGATTATTATTTGACAAGGAAAACTATTAATCAACAGAATTCCTTAAATACCATTATGAAGATTTATTTGGGTTTACGTAGCCACTGATATGAGATAAAGTCTGAGGATAGTGGACTCTCATAAAGTGCTAAGAATAAAAGCGGACACATCCAACCTAATTTCAGTATTTTAAAGTATTCGTATAAATTCAGGGAATTAATTAGGAAATCATAAAAAAAGAGTTGTGTGTATCAGTAGCAAAAATATTCCTGTAAGATACAGGTTTTCTAAAACGTTCAGCAACTTTACATTCCTCATCCTTCGTAGGCTGATGGACAATCCAAATGCAGTTATCAAAAATCTTAAAACTCCCAGTACTTTCTAGAATCTGTGTTTATTCAGACCAGGAGGAAATTGACTGCTGGGCCAAGCATTTGTATCCCCACCTAGATGGGTAGGGGATTGATTTGGGGCTCACAGAAAGGTGTTTTAATTTGCTGTCCAAACAGCCTGCAGCACTGAACAGGGAAAAAAAAAATCTGTTGCATTCTGAGACAGATGGGGAAAGTGCAACCCTTGAATATCTGAACTCTAAAGTGTGTGCCCTGTGTGGTTTAAAGTTTATCCACTGTGTTGGGGGACCTGGGATTGGTCTCCCATCTTTGGTATGGTGCAAAGAGCAGCACTGGCTTGTCAAACAGATTATGGATCCTCTGAACTAGATGCATGAGGAAAGGAACTTCTGTGTCTGTGTGGAGTTCAGGCTGAGTCTGACTCTGTTGTTATCTCTGACAAACTTGATGAGTGGCCTTGGGCAAGGTATTTTCATAATCCTCCCTTTTTCCTTTTGTTTTGTTATTTTTAAATATTTTTTTTTAGTGGGTTGGTTTTTTTGGGTTTGTGGGTTTTTTTGGTGTTTGTCAAAGCTGATCCTTGTCAAGTATATTGGTGATTAGGTCACAGAGGAAAGGGAAATGTTCCAGCGGAAGGCACCACAGGAGCACAGAACTACATCCTCACATGAAATGCTGCAGGACAGGGTTATCATCATCATTATTTGAGGGTGTTTTGCTGAGGGCCTGGTACTCAGAGCAGTACACAGAGTATAATAAGTCTTCTTTTTGCACTGGGTATTGCAAACTGTTATCTCCACTTCCTTGAAGGTGCCTCTCTCTCCTGTCTTTCACAAGCTGTCAAAAAGAAAATGAAACTCCTAGCCTGAAGAAAGAGAAATGCTAAAGAAAAGGAAAGTGTTTACTCTGCATATCAAATTGTGTCTTATCACAGGTGGGCTCAGAGCTGTCTGTGCTGCTGTCTGCAGCCATCAGCAGTGAGCTGCTTTTGCAGAAAGCTCTGGCAGACACCAAATTGCCAAAGGCTCCGGAGCCGAACGAGGAACTGGTGGTTTGCAGCTGTTCATGGAGGCAGGAGATTCTCAGGACCTGTAGTTCAACACTCATGGCCCTTGTACAGTTTCCATTATTGCTGTTAAATTGTCTCTTGAGTATAATATAATGAATTTCCCTTGATGCCTTTCCAGTTCATTTATTTGTTTAACTGTGGTGCTCCTTGGATGGACAAAGCTTTTCCCACAGGATTGTTGGTTTCTTGGTTTGTTTTTTTTTTCCCTTCTTTCCCTTATTTCCTTCCTTTTACAAATGTACAGTCCACCCACAGGGCTTAGAATTTATTTACAAAAAAAAGAATTTTCATATTCTTTTGTTGCAACTGTACCTGTCTTATATACTTCAGGGACATTTTTTTTGGAGTAAATGGTGAAGATATGCCTCAGGAAGACAAGGGAAGAAAGCTGATACCTTCACTTAGTGCTGTAGGGAGGGTGACTGCTTTCAAGTGCATGTCTCCTTCCTTTTTGCACTCCTGTCAGCCTCCCTTCTGAGCGTTTCTCACTTCAGATCTGTAAAGTTGTATTTACATCTTGCTTTAATAGCAAGGGTAATTAAACCCCTACATTTCTAGCCTGCCCTGTTCAGATCCCATTAATTTAGGGAATGAGCTGCATAGAAAATCCATCATAAACTTTCAGTGGTTAAAAAAAGGAGGTGGGGGCACTGCTTATTAAAAAAAGCAAATTGGAGGGGAATAGGCTATTTGTTTTGTTCCATGTCTCAGATGAAAATAATTGGCTCATTAATCACAATATCAGCTTGGTCGTTTTAGGAAGGTCAGGCTAAAGTATGAGTAGAAACAAAGCACATGATTTTAAAATTTAAAAAACAAACATTAAGGATGCCAGTGAAAGAAACTTCAGTAAATAAACCCTTGGCATCTTGTTGCTTTATAGAAGCAAGCATTTTGGATTAAATGTATGTCATGTGTCTTCATCCCCCAGTTCTTTTAGAATTACACACTGAAAGCATATATGTATTTATATGTACACACATATAAATTCACCCAGTAGCATGAAAGTTAAGTTGGTTTGTTTCCTTCAGATTTTTCTGGATAAGAGCTTTTCTGGCTTTGCTAGCTTTTCACGTATCCATCATTTCTTTCCCAAACCACCCTCCACTACCTTTGAATGCAGGTAGCTGTTGCTAAAGCATGGAGAGGGCCCAACAGAAACCCTGGGATCCTCCACTCTGTAGGATCCCTTGATGTTTCAGGTGTCATAGTCTCCTGTGGTAAGAAGGGTTTTATTTTACTCTCAGCTTTGAAAGAGCAGATTTTCATTTCTTTGTCTTATTTGTTATTTTTTATTATTAAAAACCAAATTTACTATTAAACAACAAATATCAAATACTTGGGGAAATCTCATCTGAACATACAGAAGCCAGAGAAGTTATACCAATGAATAGCTTTCCATATCATGTTTAAAAATAATGTTTTAAATTTAGAAGGATGGGGATGGCAGTGTCACCTGTCTCTTTGTTGCTGGGTCTTATCTTTCTGTGTTTTCTCCCCTGAATATCCACCTCAGCATTATCCTCTGATATGGTCTCCAGAGCAACAGAAACCCCAGGACTGCAGGGCCACAGATCCCTAACTACAGGCTATCTCATGATGGCTCACTTTTGCTTGCTGTTTTTTTGGGGGTAATCTCAGTGCCTTTCAGTGGCATTTATTTTCAAAGGATGGCTGCAGACAGGCACCCTGTGTTAACATGCACTAAGCCAGGATGATATCCTAGTTCTGCTAAAAAAATGTAGGCTTTTTGGTAGACAGATTTTTCCAGTACACAGTGGAAGAGGTTTTTACCTTCTGTACTAATTTAGACATCCTACCGCACCACAACCAAATATCGCCTTGAGGTGCAGACAAAAAAGGGTGTTTGTCCTGAATTACCACACATGTGCAATCATCTGTCATGAGAGCAAGTACATATCATTAAAACCCTATAATTTTTGCATTCATTGGATTATGACTACTTCTAAAAAGTTCTGGAACCACTCAGTTAAATCACCATTTGATTCTTCTTAAGCTGTGAGTAAAGTCCCAACTCTGATTTTTTTACCTGCATAAAAGATGATTAACTAAGGTTTTAAGGCTTGGTGATTCTTAGACCCCCATGAATGAGGTTTAAATACATGATGTAACTTCTAGTGAGGTGCACAAGAGCATGTGCTCTAAATAAGACCTGTGCATACTGATTAATTCACAACTTCTTACTTGATTGGGAATAAGCATTAAATTGCCTATTTTTTTGATAGAGATGCCTTGAAATAAAGTCCAGAGAATTCACAGATGAAGAGAGTAGTTGTGTTCTGGTTCTGGAACAGCAGTGCCTATATTCTGCTGTAAACCACTCTCCTTAAGATTCCTCTAGCAAAATCTGAATGAAAGTTGGGGCTGTCTTATTTTGTATATTCCTACTGAATTTATAGGGGAAAAACTGCATAAAATCTATTTATGCCCTATATGAGATAGTGTTGTTTTTCATGTATCCCATCAAATTAGTTTCTTGTATTCTATCTGCTATTCTTTATCTGAAAACTAAAGAGAAAAAAATTGATAACTTGATTTTACTGCATATCTGTACAGAATAATTCTTTCCACTGTATTAGAATAATTCTTTCCACTGTATTTGAAATTAGTGAGCCCAGTCATAGATGATAGTGGCCAACTGCTGCCACATTTATGCTGCCTGGGGAGCTAAGAAGGTGATACAGTACAGCAGAAGGCAGATGTGAGATGTTCCTGTGATTATTCCATTGATTTGATCTGTCACTGGTCCAGCTGAAGAGTTTTGGACATGTTAAAAAGCAGGTGGAAAACGATGCTGATGGGTGGAAGGTCCACTTCTGTATGGAGGGCACAGAACATCAGGGTGACAATCAGGGGGGTTGTATGCTGAGGCTTCAAAGAGCTTCACAGGTGAGCCACTTTTTCCAAAGGCTAAAAGGCAAATTTTTACATCTGATTCACAGGCAAATTGAGAGAGAATGGTGGCATGAGATGAAGAGAAGAGATTGTGGAGATTTTGCAAACAGTAGTGATGATGACAGAATCCCTGAGTGATAGGGAAGACAAGCTATGGAGCCCATGACAAAGAGCTCTATTAGATGGCAAGGGAAATATGTTCACACTTGACACTCTTTTCCCCAGGGAGGATGGGAAATGCCAAAAGTAGGGCATGTGACATGAATTGTCCTCTTCAAGTGCACACACTGAGTGTTTGGTTTTTTTTCTTCTAGAAAAGGGCAAGAACTGGGTTGTTTCTCTGTCAGCTGCAGCAAGCAGCTCCAGCAAAGAGCTGACTTCTCTGTTGTGTGTCCCTCTTCTCTCTTCTTCCGCTAGAGCCCAGAAGTTTATTTCTGATGTGGGAAATGCTCTTTGCTAGTTGGAATGTCAGGCTTCAGTTCTCTGTTCTTTCAGTTCCCTTCAGTTGTCCTGCATGAACCAAGCTTAATGTGTGATAGGGCAAATCAGCTACTAAGAGGTTCTTTTACATCTGGAAGGACTGTAATTTGTTTGCCTTACTCCTCCCTTCCTTTCATTTTTGTTCTCATGTTTTTCACTTTCCTATTATCTCTTCTCTCAAACACATCCCAAACACACCTGCTGAGGGCCTTGCATGTCTTAAAGTTCATCTGCTCTTGCCTGTGGCACGTTTTAGTCAAGGAAACATTGCCTCTTCCTTTACTAACCTTGCTTGAAATAAAACTCACCAAGACAGAATTGGGTCTAGTGTACCATTTACTCAGAAAAAAAATCCAAACCAAAAATCACACAGGAGATGAGAGCCAAGAAATCAGGGCAATTACCCTTCACTTGAGAAAGGTAAATTAGAAGCCTGTTTTTGAAATTGCTTGGTACCTTGCTTGCCTCCCATCTAGCAATGACTAGGACTTTTAAGCGTCCTACTATGAATGAAGATTTTTTTTTTTTCTTTTTTTAAGTGTGAATTTCACTTACAGTGAAATCTTCCAAGCTTGATGACTGTTTTGGAGGTCATTGCAGTGGATTTCCAGCCTTGTGGAGAGGAAGAATATGCAGCCTCCTCAAGTAAAAACACGTGTGAAATCAACATAAATTCTGCTCAAGCTGAGCCTGTAAGAGGATTTTCCAGTTTGGCTATGACAAGGCTGGCAAAATTGGGTCAGGCCAAAGCTTATATTATATTGTTAATTCTTCATGGGGTTTTTTTTGGTGGTGGTGGGGGGGCGTTTAATGCTTCCATCTCTGTTACTTAGACCACTGAGTTCTGCTCTTCAAGTTAGAACCTAAATAAGGATAAAATTTTGCGTGGTGGAAAAGCACCGGTTTTGCTTTCCTCCTCTCTTCTCTTTTTTAAAAACAACTTGTAGGTCTGGTAATTTGAGATATTCAGAGCACATGGATGAAGGCCAGGGCGTTTTGATGATTCCCTTTGCAGGTCCCCTGTCAGCACCTTGTGTTTGACAAATGGCTCCAAAATGGGAGAGCCTGCTTTTTATTGTATCCTTGGCTTCACCACTGCACTAAAATCTAAATCTATGAAATGTAAATCTAAACTGAAGAACTCTTCTTTTGAGAATTAGCTCTTAGACAGGTAAATAATAAATTGCTAGAATTTACTTTAAAACCTTCCCTATCACATTCCTGTTGTCTGGATGGAACACAAGCCAACTGAAAAGACTGAAGAAAATGTATGTCACATACATCATAAATGTCATATGTATTGTGAGAACAAACTCACTGCAGTAAAGACTCTGGGGGTACTTTTCAATCCTTTATTAGTAATGGCTTTTACTTCTGCTGAAGGAAATCCTGTCTGATGGCAAGAAGTTTCACACCAACCAATCAGTTTCTCCTTTCTGATTTTCATTCAAGAAGGCTGTGGAGGACAAGACTGCATTTAGCAGGAGATGTTCATGTGCATAAATCATTCAAACAAACATCTGGAAATTTTAAGATCAAAGCATTCCAGCAATTGTTTGGCCAGTTTCCACGTAAACATGATAATGGTGCATTTTGCCATAGGTTATTACACTGGAAAGAAGAGGAAGTTATTAGAAAAATACTTAATTTTTAATAATAATTCTGAATTGTGTTTATACTTAATTGTTTTATATTACTTCTGAATTGCATTTGTCTCTTCTGCTGGTAAACTAATCATTCGAAGCTGGGTCCTCAAGACCAATTTCCAGGTTGTTTTTCTGAGCCTCCAGTTTGACAAATGAAATCTGATCCTTTCTTTGGTGACGCTCATGAGAATACACAGCTGATTCTGATTGTCACCTCAGGCACAAAAGCCTGTTTGTACTTAAAAATTTGGTGACAACGAGTAGCTCATCTGCATTAGTGTGTGTCATGTTGCCAACAATTTCCCTAACACAAGGCAACTAGGAATATTTTCTCTCCAAATTGCTATTGGTTTTTAATGAGGTTCGCTTTTCATTTAGTAGGCATTTGTGTTGATTAGGTTTGCATTGTCCCACTTTTTATGATTTTTCTTGTTAGTAAAATTACCCAAATAGTACATATTAACATGAAAGCTATCTCCAAGTGGAAATTGGGAAGTTCATTCTTTCATGTGACAGAGCTGTATTGCCGTCAGTGCCTCTCAAAGGGAAAGGAAATTTGATTATTTCTCTCTGCAGAAGTAATAGCTTTCAAAGAGCTGTTAATGCTGATGAGTTCATCAAGCATTTATCATGCCCAAATCATTCCTTTCTGAAACTTCACTTAGAGGGAGAAAAAAAAAAAAAAAAAAAAAAAAAAAAAAAAAAAAAAAAAAAAAAAAGAAGAAAGAAAAGAAAATCAGTCACTGGTATTTTTGTTTAAAAAGCAGATAAAAGTGCTGCTGGAGATTATACTCCAAGTGCACAGCTATAAATGGAGAAAGGATCTTTGAAGAATGATGCTCTGTTCTTCAAATGGAAGTGTTTTATGAGCTTCCTTACAATGGAATGCCCAGAACTGGCACTTACCTTTCATCCCATACCTCAGCTCCAGAACATTCAAATGACTCCTTGTGATCTCTGAAATCACAGATGGAGTTCTACAGCACTTCCAGTCCACGGCAACATTTAAATATGTTGTGTGAAGAAGGAGGCTTTCTCAAGAGGGAGTAAATAAGATGAATCCTAGGGGAAAAAAAGGTAATGAAACCCTGAACTTTTGAAGATTTTTCTCTCTGGCTGGTAATGTCAGCAAGGCCAGCAGGGAGCCAACAAAAAGACCAAGTTCATCCCGAGCTTCTGTGGGCAGATGAAAAATCCTGTAGACACCAATTGGATGCATCCAGCTCCCCTTCTGCCCTGGTTGCAGCTGAGATTCCAGAGATGTCTCTTGGCTGCACTGAGTCAGATTTCCCTGTATATAATAAATTCTCAGAGAAAATTCCTTGCTAGAATCCTTGGCAGGTCATTTCAGTGAACTGAAGTAAAACACAAAGTTTATTAATCTGCCATTTGTCTAAAGCAGAACGTTGCCACATATTTCAGTGGGTTTCATTGGTGCAAAAGAAGGAGAATAAATTTTAAGATGTTTTTTTCTTTAGATGAGTGATACAAACCACAGCTGCTATTTTAACAGCAGTGTTTGCCTTCTTACCCCTCTGGCAAAAGCATAGCTACTCCTTGGCAGTAAAAGGGCCACGGTAAAATGTGCAGGTAAAAAACCAAAACTTCACTGTGCTGAGAAATCTAATTCAGGACACTTGGATCAGTTTTGGGATGCTTTATCCATGCCTCGTCAAAATATGACAGCTGATACCTACAGCACCAGATTTTCCTAGAGAGTTTTCAGCATTTAGTTTGTGCTCTGTGTTCCTGATCCATATCTGAACATCAAGTTTTTAAGGGAGGCAACTGTCAAATCTTTATTTACATGGGTATTCTCTACCTGGTATTAAGTAAAGTAAGTAAAGTGTGCCAAAATTTGACTCAACTGTTTCCTCAAAATGTGTAAATCCCTCTGTAGTGTGGCACAGCTGATGTATCCAGTGGGCATTTTAAGACTAGTAAATTTCTGGGGTTTAAGTGCTCCATTTCTGAACCTTCATTCTACCTTTCCCCACCCCTGCCACCCCCCTCACTTGAAACATTAAATCAAGGGACCTTGGTAAAGGTCTGACTAGAAATATAAAACTCCTTCTAAGGTAACAGTAGATAATGTTTGCTTTTAGGGTGTTTGTTTGTATGCATGATCTGGTGTTATATTTTGGAAAAATCTGCAATTTGTCAGATATAGGCAAGTTTTATGGTACCCAGAGTCACATGCATTGCCTGTAAACACACTGTGGTTCAGAGTGGTTTGTCTTTGGCCCCTTTCAGTCAGGATGGCTAGTATAACCTCTCTAACTAGTAGATAGACAGGAGATAATACCCAAGGAAAACTTGCATTCCATTTTCACATGTGGGTTTGCCTAATTAATAAATTCAGAGTTACAATTTCACTATCTATCTTTTGATTCTGTTCTGTCTCCCTTCATCCCTGCAGTTACCTTTCCTAAGTAAAGCAAGTGCTGTCTAATGCCAAATTATTCACTGTACAAAAGTTGGGAGGGGAAAGTTGCTCTTCCACCTTGGTTTTCTGGAGCTGGAATTCCTCTTGGGCACGCTGTGTTAGAGGGACAATCCTGGAAAGTGGGCACAGTCCAACAAACACACTGAGCTGGCTGAGTGAGCTTCTGTCCGAGCACCAGCCCTGGATCCTTGCTAGAGAACTCCAGGGAGTTGTTTACAGACAGTCTTGGGTTAAAACAAGGCAATTCCCACATGTCACACCTCTAAGTCACAGGTGCTGTTTTCCTGGAGGTTTGTAATGCTTTACAGGTTTGTGTTGTTGATGCTTGTCCTAGTTAGGTCTGCACTGAGTGACACAAGTTGAGTTCTTCTGGGGCAGGAGAAAGCATTTGGCTTATCTTCTGAGTGCAGGGAGCTGTGAAAAGCTGCAGTTCAGAGATCAATAGCTCTAATTATGAATGAGAATCCTATTTCCCTCAACAGCAGAGGGAAGCAAGAGTAAATAATTTCTTTGCAAGAAGTTCCTTGTAAATCCAGACAGACCAAGTCAGGTTTGAATGGACTGAGTCAGACTGACAAGTGCTGATAACCACGACTCTTTGAAGACTTCAGATTTTTCAGATAGAGAGGAATGGGTATTTCTACACATGAAAAGAACACTTTGAAGAAGCCAGTACCAGTGGTAACTGGGAGATGGTAAACACAGCAGAAGACAGAATTCATTCTACAGGTAGATTGTCATCATCCCATAACAATGACTAGAAAACAATCAAGCAGTGCACGTTCACTGTCAGTTTTTCTGTCCTTGCCTTATTTATGTTCCTCTGCAGTCACTAGCCAGAATAAAGCACAAGGACTGCAGTTTGCACTGATATATGGAAGTTTGGTCGTGGGTTATGGATCTATTAAAGATTCTAGTAATAGAAACTATTCCTGAGTTCAGTTGGTAAGCTTGCAGTCCGCTCTGAAGGCCCCCAGACCTTTAACCCCTGGAGGTGTTTGAAAACGTGGGGATCCATCATCCACCAACCCTGTGGGTTTGTAATTTTCAACACCATGAGAGAGATCTTTTAAATCTCTCTTAAGATGTGGGAGCTGAGGGTAAGATAATGTACCATGCTTGGGGTCACATATAGTCTTTGGTAGAAACTGTGGCCATGTATATTTGCTCCTGTTCCTGACATTAGGTGGCACCTCTACCACCACTGTATTTTGGAGGGGTTGTGGTGGGGTATGAGCAATACAGTAATTTTGGCAAAAGTCTGGAAGATTACCGAATATTTTGTTTCTTTCTCCATACTCTCCCATCCATCTCCTAATGGCCCCACTTTTGATCCCAGAGGGCTTGGAAAACCTTTCCAAAAAGAAAGAAAAAGGCCATTTACTGACAGTAGAATTTGAAAGTGGAATTCCTATCTTGTGGCTGTTTCATGGCTGTGCAGAAGTGCATAACAAATGAGAATGTGTGGTACTTGTAAACTCTGCTTCTCTGGCTTCCTGGGGCAGGCAACAACAGAAAACATGAAAAAGAATATTGAAACTCATTTTAGCTTTGTATTTTCTAATTATTAGTGCTGGGATTCAACATTCTCCTTGTGGGAATTAAACTGCATGAAACCAGTTTTTATAACACAGTTCAGATTATGTACCCCAGTCACTGTTTATTGTATCACCCCAGGGGAAAAAAAATCCATCAGAAAAAAAAATCAATGTGTTTGTACTAATTCTCATTGGTCTCCTATTGATATTGTATGATTTAAGAATCTGCAGTTGTGTATTTTTATGTCAGCAGACATTTGATGGTGCCTGGGACATTGTGTTGTGCCATGCTACATTTATGTGTCAGAATGTACTGCTGCTTACTTGTACCTGCATTTTTTACTATTCAGGATAATATCAAGGAATTGCTTTCAAGACACAGTAAAGCACAACATTTAAGCTTGTAGATGAACAGGCTTTCAAATTCTGTATGCTTGCTTTTTTTCCACAGTGACTTATTTGGGATCTGCACCTATGGGAAAATGAGGGGACCATGGCACTGTGGTTATGCTCTTGATTTCTTTTTTGTGGTTTGGTGGTTTTTTTCTCCCTTCAGTCCTATCATATCTTTGCACATTAGTAATTGTGTATAGACAAAAAGTTAAAAATATGTATTTCATTTTGTTTGGAAAATTTTCTCTTAGAAAGTTCTCTCTTAGCACTTAGAACTGTGCAAGGTGGTATAAAGTAGATTTTGAACATCTATTTGTTACTTATTTTCTTTTGAACGTTTAAAAATCTTGTTTATAATGTTTCCTTTAGCCTGGACAGCCATTCTCTCCCTCAGAACCTTGTTCTTTTCTCATAGATGAACACCACCCACTCTCAGAGATTTCTGTGTCCAATCTCTCACCTTGAGCTCCTGCCTCGCTCCTCCTTTGGGGCAAACAGCTCATGTGTTCCTCTAGTTGCTCCATGCTTTACTTCCCTCTACTCACCTCCAGCTCCTTTCCACTTTCTTTACATTTTTTCCCATCACTTCTGTGCATTCTTGGCCAGCATTCTTCCTGTTGCTGTTCTACTTTTCACCTGGTTATTGAGCCTGGTACAAATGCAGGGAATGAACTGGGGCTGTCTTGGGGCACGTTTGGAATTTTTAAACATAAAGGAACTTGAAGGCAGGCTTTAACCAGAGGGAAAAAGGAATGTTTTATTTTAAGGACCAGTGGCATCTTGTCAGTTTTTCATCTTTAAAAAAAACCCCTAACGCCGCAAAACCTATAACAAACAACAACAAAAGCAGTCTGGAACTAAGGGATTTTCTCCCTCTGTTTTTCAGCTTTTTATTCTCCTGTCTTTCCTCCTGTACCCCTAGGAACCAGAGAACTTTAATCTAAGCTCTCTTTCACTTCATCCTCTGGCCTGTCACCCCACTGCAGCAGACACAAATAACCTTTTCTTCCAAAGGCCTACTCTGAGAAAAATAATTTCCTTTTGATCATGCCAGTACCTGAATTGCTCCTCCTGGTCTAATGCTGGTGGTGTCTTTGTATTCCAGCCTGGCTTTCTCAGGATAAAGACTTGTTAATGCACAAGTGCCTCTAGACTCTGTCAGGCTGCTGCTGTCAGATTTATCTCTGCTAGTCCTCCTTGCATTCAGCAGAACCACTCCTGTTTTCTTGGCAGGCTGCTGCAATCATAATTTGCTTTCTTTTTGAAGCTGAAATGTCTTCCCAAAGGTTCATTTTTTCTTTTTTCTTTTTTTTTTTTTCTTTTTGTTACTATCTTGGCAGGATATGCTCTTCTGTTTTTATTCCATTTCCCGGGTGATAAAAGTTATTTAGAAGTGTAAGTGCAGGGATGATTTTTGCCTGTGTTTGCCTTCCTGCACGCAGAGAACTCCTGAGACCAGCCAGTGCCCTTCATTCTTTGTGCCTGTGCTATTCTTTGCCTCTGCTTTTATGTGCCTTACAAATTGTGAATTCCTCAGAGCAAGGATGATGACTCCTTGTGTATCTGTAGAAGCGTGGGTGTTCCCTGAGTCGTATGGCAACAATATTTATTAGAAGTGTTTCTCCTCGGGCTGAATGCTCTGAAAAGACAAAATTCAAGGAATGACACACCGTTGTCACTTCTGGAAAGTACCAGAACTCTCAGGACCTGTGTTTCTCACCTAAATCCCACTTTCCCAGCAGGGCTCCTCTACAGAGTCTCCCTGTGACAAAGCAGTGCTGGCTCACAGTGCCAGGAGGGCGCAGGATGAGTGGGAGCTGCCCAGAACTTGAGCTGTCTGCAGTGCAGATCCAGCTTTCATGCACTTCTTGTATGATTTAAAAGCTTTTATCTGTTGTGTTAGCTCTAGGAGAGAAAAAAAAATTCAAAAGGCAATATTAAAAAAAAAATAAAAACAATCCCCCAAAACATATAAACATGCAACTTTGTTTCTTTATTCTTTCTGCTGCCTTACTCCCAGGCCTGCCACACCCCCATCTCCCCCCCCAAAAAAAACCAAAAATAAAAACTGTTTGGGGTACATATTTCTATGTTCTCAAGGAGGAACTCGCTAAATTTTGGTGCTCTGGTTCTAATTCCCAGTAACAGCAAGGTATAAAATCATTCTGTACTGCTTCACTTTTTCCCAGTGCAATGGATTTGGATGAACTTCTCTGCCTCTTATCCTGGCAAAGTATAATTTTATTAACGTTTCTAGGTGTATTATACAGCATGCATGTATTTTGGTAGTCAGATGGATTGCCTTGATTTTTTTTTTTTTTTTCCTTAAAATCCCATTTCACTGCTTGTAGGTGAAACTCAGCACCTCTATGTTTGGAGGGAGTATTAAAATAGTAGGGTAGGGTCTTCATGGTGATTTAAAATGAGCATACAGTTCAAAAAACATTGTCATTTCTTATACTGGGCTAGTTCATAGATCGCTGGGCAAAGTACTTTATGCCTCATTTTAACTTGTTGAACAGTAGAAACAAGTTCGTTACCTGTTCCATGGGAATGTTATGAAGACTAATGAATTATTTTGGCAGGATTTTAAAGCAGTGGTGTGAGTAGGTGGTGAGTATTACTGGTGGAGATACTCAGATGCACAAATGGTATTTGGACACTGCAGCCATTTCGGCCTCTGACAATGTTTCCCTGGCTGCTGGTGGTAGAGATTTGCTGCTGCACATGACCTGGGGGAAGCAGCTTAATTCCTCTGCCAAATGGCAAAACTAATGATGCACCTCAGAGGCATTTAATCTGCAAAGAGCTTTGAAATCCTCTGACAAGAGGGGCCCTATCAGTGTGCTGATTCAAGCTGTAGGTCAACCATCAATTGTAGCTGGTGGTTTTTGAAGGAGTTTCTGCCTGTGCTGCTTCTTGCATGACAAGGATGCAGGATGCTTTCTATTTCAAATATCAATTTCACTCATTAGTTATTATATCCTTTGCTATACTTAAGTTACTTGACAGGGAACTGGGTGTGTGCAGAGGATATGATCCACACTTGCCTTAGGAGTGATTTATTCTGTGAGATTCTTCACAGTTCTATTTTTATGTGACAACTACCCGCTGTGTGGTACAGAAACTGCAAAGCTGGCAGTTTTAGTGCCATTGTTTCAAGATGTTCAGCTAGAAATCCAAGCCAAGCATCTGACTGGATTGGGAGGGGAAAAGAATTTACTGAATCCCCACTCAAAAGACACTATATGTACAGCATAGCAGCCACTCCAGTCATGACTGAGGTTAAATATGATATCTGACAAGCACTGTGAGGTCAGTTGTTCAGAGAAGATGTCCAGGTGATCAGAACTGAGAATACTCTGAGTCAATAGAAAGGGGGCAGATCAGCCATAGTGTAACTGAGAGGGGGATTCCCCTCAGCACGGATTTTTGTTTCTCTGGGCTGAATTAGCCTTTGTTAAAAGACCATCTGAGAGGTTTCCACATCTCCAGCACAGCACTGCACCTGCCAGTGCCACAGGATCTGTTATCTAGCTGGTGTTGCTTGCAGGACGCCAGCAACATTGATGAACGGATGTTCTGGCATGGTAACAACAGGAACGTGCTGCTGCTGTGTTTAAAGTGGGTCCCCTGAAACCTCTGACTTGTGATAAAGTGCTGCACCAAGCTCCTGTGGCTTAGCAGGGGTGGTGGCAGCAGTAGCTCAAATTTTTCTTCATGAAGTATGGTTCCACTGCAATAACTCAGAAACACCGTGATAAAGTACACTGAGGAGAGGAAAACCCTTGCCAGACTGCTTCAAAAAGGTGTTGTTTAGGAAAGTAAACCCCCTGAAAGTTGGGAAAAATGGGCTTTTATTCCTGGGGAAAGAAGGTTATTTAATGTAATTGCCACTTCAGTGTGAGTGGTGTTAACTGCTGACAAAAGGGGAAATCTTCCCATCCTGCTAATTTTGAGTAGTGACTGAACTTATATGAGGGTTCAGAGAACATAACCAGCCACATCTTCAGGAATTACATCCCATGCTTCTGTACCTAATAATTTTTTGGTGAAGCTGAAGCTTAAAAAAGGAGCCAGGTGCAGCAGAAACATTTTTCTTTCTACAAAGACGAGCATGTGCTAAGCAAAACTTGGGTCATGGCAGGATTCAGTGTTTAATCCACTAATCACTGAAAGTAAACACTTAAGGTCCTTTGAATAGTCCAAATTTTTCTTTTCCTAGTGTACTGTCATAACTTTTACTGAGCTTTTCATTACAGTTTCCCTGAAGCTCCTTGTAGACTAACAATTTCCACATACCAACACCTGCAAGTGTCAGAAGTTTGTTTCACTGAAGCCTGCAAAGCAATGTTGGCCAGCAGAAAAGAGTGTCTAAAAAGTCAAGGAGGAAATATTTCACTCAGTCTTGAGCACCTCTCAGGGTCTGAGAAGGAATTCAAAGCAATGAGTTTGATACTCTATTGTACATTTATTTATTTCTTTTTCAATTGTGAGACCTAATTAGTGCTTCTCCAGAAATACTTTAAACCATATAATGTCATATAATACTGCTGTTTTATGAACACTCTTTAATTTTGGAAAGGAAAGATTAAAAAGGTATTTTTTTGCTTCTCTCTTTCTCTCTTTCTCTCTCTCTCTCTCTCTTTCTCTCTTTCTCTCTTTCTCTCTCTCTTTCTCTCTTTCTCTCTTTCTCTCTTTCTCTCTTTCTCTCTTTCTCTCTTTCCCCTGCCTAATTATACCCAATCTCTTGATTCTGAGGTTGAAACATTGACATATGCCCTCTTTTTTTTGTTTGGTAAATGGTAATTTTTTTATGGCAAATGTAAATACTTCATTATAATAGTATAAAATTAAGCCTAGTATTTTGGTGGAATTGCTGCTGTGACAAGATGATCAGCAATTACAAGGTATCAGTTCTGAAAAAGGTAAATGATTGCCAAGTTCAAATTGCTATAATGCTTCATCTTATAATTTTATAGCATAATTGGAGACATAATTATGTAATACCATTAGAGATGGAATCCTCATGTCCAGCCAGGGTTCTTGCCCAGTTTGTCTTTAGGAAAATTCACAGCAACAATTTGTGTATTGCTTATTTGTGAAAATGTGATGAAAGAGCTGGAAATAGCTCTGTTGGCTTTGCTGGCCTGAATGCATGGCTGTGATCTGCAGTCTTTAACAGCAGATAATTTTGGATGCTCGGCAGCTAGAGCTCAGAGAAATGCATTTATGCAGTGCTCTTGCTGTAGCAGGCAGTGGCACAGGCAATCTGGCCTGTGAGTGCACCTTGGGCAGCAGCCAGACCAAATCCAGACAAGCTGAGGAACCTGTTATCAGCTCCTGGTGTCCATCAGATTGGCTGCTGGGAACAGGGGTTTGTAGGAAGTGATGGCTCACACAGGCTGTGGTGCTGTCTCTTCACACACATTTGCAGATGATTCCCTGGATACAGCTTTATGTAAATATATACAGTGATAAGTTATAACATATCCCATAAAACAATCCCTTGGGGTGAATTGTTGGGCAATTTCTCCTGGAGGAAGTGATACTTGGATGCATAGGCTGTGTAAAATTACCAGTTATCAGAAAACATTATGAAATTAAAATGGTGTTCCATTGTGTGAGGAGTGGCAGCACTGGAGCAAAGTTATCTGAGCATCTGTGGGAGTGGGGGGAGCAGGGCTGGCCCCAAATTACTGAGCTGTCAGAATGGATATTTGCAGAACTGTGACATTTGCTATTTCCAGTAACAGCTGGAAAAACCAGCTGGATCCCCGCTGTGCATAGCCAGTGGCTATGGTGCCTGCAGTTTCTAGGGGACATGGAATTACTCGTTTCCTAAGATGCTATGAATAGAGAGAGTGCAGCACTAAAAATATCTGCAAGATAATTACAGAGGATTGCATTTGGGACTTTAAACAACCTAATAAACAACCAGAATGCTGTGCTAGCTTGATTTCTCTGTGACCAGCCTTTATACATATTATGTCCTCCCAAGACTTTGCAAACATCTGTGTGCTGTTCCTCTCTCCACCACACTCTCCCATATGCTGGAAGCTTTACACTCACCTTAAAGTGGACTTCCTGTCTTATGCTCTCTGTGCCCTCAGCACCCTGCCTTGCTTGGCAAGAGGAAACAACTGGAGAATCCCTCCTACCTTAAGAATTGTGAATTATTTTCCGATCTACGAGTCTGTCACTCCATGTATCTCATGCAAAGTGCTGCACTTTGAAGCACAGGTTTTTCACCCCTGTGTGTCTTGCACCCTTTGCCAACCACCCTTTTTCTCTTCTCTGTTCTCTCTCTGGCCCTTTACAAGCTTCTGCAGCCACAGCTGTAGGTGGTGCTCCCTTCCTGGTCTCCAGCAGGGGTTTCAGGCCGAACCAGCTGCTGTGGTAGCTTTCCCTGTCTGGATTGGAAACAAGTGAATCTGAAAAGGAGAGTCTTCAAAAATGACAACATATATAAAATTCAACCCCTGTCCCCTTTTCATAGACTGGGGCCTATTTTATAATGAGATTAAGAAAAATATTTTGATCTCTGGGGTCACTGTTGCCTTGTGCTGTTACTGATCACTAGAACTTATCTTCAAGACAAACATGGACTCAAACTGCCTGTGAAGTACAGGTGATGTTCTCTACAAACAGGCTGATGTTATCTTCTCTTTCAGTAATTTTGTTGAAAAAAAAAAAGTCTTGGGCTTTATATATGGGCAGGAAGTTAGAGAAGCATATACCAGAAGCTAACATATTAATTATAGAACAGTTATTATTCTGAAGGGTAAAAGGCACATCTAAAATACATCCTCAAGGGTAACAGCTTTAAAAGAATTCATCTCTTTACAAGGGTCTGCCTAGAAATATAGAACACATTGTTAGTTTGTGGACAAAAAGAAATTGTATTCCTTACTCGTATTCCAGTTAAAAGCAGTTGTTATGGCAACTGTTGCAGCATCTTTCCTGATATTTCTATTGTACTGTTTGGGAGAGGCATAAATCTTTTTTGCTCAGCTGCATGTGACTGAAGGACTGGGAGACTAAGATGTCCCATTGCCAAGGAGTAGGATGAGGATTGAGGTCATGTGTTTTAAGTGAACCTCACCCTTCACAAGGGAAAAGGGAAGCGAGGGCTGCCCCCAAATGCAGACAGATTGCACAGGCAGACAGAGCACCAGGACACTTTTCTAGGGCTCTGGGTGCCCAGAAGGCCTGGCTGCAAGTACAGCCAGCTGCTTTACATGTCACTCTTGGTAGCCCAATCTTCCAGGGAAGGGTGGTGGCTGTCATTTGTTGAGTGTCTGGTGATCCTACCCAAATACCTGACAGGAGGCACACAGAAGCTGTTGCCTCTGTGCTTAGTGGGTGATATAAAAATACTCTGCAGCAAGGTTTGTATTATCTCTTTGAGTAGTCCCTCAAGCCCAACACCTCCCCACCTTCCAGTTGTGAAATCAGGGTTGCATTTGGATGCTTGTCTGCAGCTTGCCTGCAAACTTGTGTGTGTTTGTTTGGCCTCAAGCCAAACCTCAACTTGAACTCATTTTTTCCTCAATGTGCTTGTATCAGTTCATTGTTTCCTTTTATAGTTGTCAACTTCGTTTTACACTGTTTTTGTGGTGGTTGTTACTCTAACTGTGGAGCACCAGGAGGGGTCAGAAAGGTGTTCTATAAACCATTGTTGTTTCACAGGAAGCTGTTGGCAGTATCATTCATGCCACAGGAATTTCTGCTCAGTTTTTAGAAAGCAAGAGTAATACAGGTGCTGTTTCTGGGTAAAACACTGGGCACAGCAAAATCTGCTGGAAAACTCAATTTTCCTGTGCCTCTGACTCATGTAGTGATCATTAATAATCTTTTGATTCTACTGTGCCCTTAACAGTGCAAGGCATTATGTTGGGGTAGAAGAATAGCATAGATCAATAGGCCAGAATGGAATGAATAATCAAGGGGCAGGTTTTTATAACCAAGTTCCTCCTAGAAAGCGTGCCACTGCAGGTGGTCCCACTGAAACTAATACACAAGGGAAGATGATGGCTCTCAAGCTGATCTGACTCAGGTAATATTCATCTTCCACAAATGTTTTCCATAAAGTAAATGACCACATCTGCAGACAATCCAAAGGCTAAGTGAACAGACAGGCTTGTGAAACTGCAGTAAAACTTGACTTGTGGGAGCTTAGATATGATACACAGTGTTGTTTTCAGATCTTTCTAGATGATGAGAGCCCAGTGTGCTTCAATCTCTCTCAGGAGAATTTGGTCAAGGATTTAATACCTGAAAGCTTTACTTTCAAGAAGAATTATTTCAGTTGGCCATCCTTGACAGGAGTTATTGATTGTGAGACCAAGTAGAGGAAGTCATGATACGGAACAATAAAATGGTTTAAATATTAACTGGTTCAAGTCTGAACCAACACTTTGAATACTTCTGTCTCTCTGCTAAAAATTTGGGTGTAAGAGAGGCTTTTTCTTTGACTTTGTTGATTGCTAAATACACAGAAATTTAACATTTAAGTGCCTAGGCACAATACACACAGGTTAGAAAAAGAAGTGGCACACATTGCATTCTGCTGCAGGCAGAAGGATGAGGTGTCTCACATACAGTCAGCCAATGTGGTTTCCAAGTAATTGAATTGCAGTTTGGACTCTGCTTTCTGAGAATAGCAAAGTAAGGCAGATTAGAAAAGTGGTGTCTGCCAGAAATTTAAAGTTATCTTTGATACAGGTTTTGTGATTTGGTGGTATTTTTTCCCCCTTGTGTAATGTGTACCCAGGTAAAAAGTGCTCAGTAGCAATGCATGTGAGGAACAGTAAAAATCTAGGTTATTCACTTCTCTAGTGAGATGATCTTTCTTCAGCTCTTAATAAAAGCAGCTCTCTCTGAATGGCTGCCAGATCTGATGAGATATGGTCAGCAAAAATGCTTAAAGCACAAGACCTGTTTTGGGAAGTGCCGCCCACAGGATAACTTTTAATTCTTGTCTTTGCAGTGCTTGTGTTGTACTTCTTCTACTGTTTAGAAAGGTCTCAGCATCCAGTTTTGCTGGCAAGATCCCTTTTTTGCCCAGGATCCTTTTTGTGATTGTCACTGCTTATTCAAGGTGACCTGTTGACATATTTTTAGAATCTCCCCTTCAATTGTGAGCATTTCCAGAGCATTTAACTCAAGTGATACTTCTCGTTACAAAGCTGAACAATGTCTAGGAGAATATAGAAAACTATAAAATAACAGTAAATCAGAAAAATATGATGCACAGAAAACCCTTATTAACATATGCTGAAAATAAGAATGTAGCCTTTGGTGGTATGTTTTGAATTGGAATGAGTGCACTCGTCATCTGCAGCAAATATTCACAACTGGTACGAGAGTAACGGGCACTTAAATATAGGTATTTCCCATCTGCATTTGCAGAAAATGGGCAGATCTTCCTGGGGTTAGCTGTTGGTATGCCAGTTCTAGAGCAGGTGTTACAGATGAGGAAATAAAACACTGAAATACAAGTGATTTTAGTCATGAGAGAAGGTAAGGGAATGTCAGTCCAAATGACAAGCTAAGGCTGACAACATTCTTTGTGTGTGCTGACAGGAGCTTTGGTTCTCTAGGAGTAAGAAAAGGTCAGGATTTTGAAATTTTTGCCTGCCATTGTTTATTAAAAAAACAAAACAAAACCACCACCACCCCAAAAACAAACAAAAAACAAAACCCCCAAAAAACCCCAAACTATGATCCACAGAGAATTATGATTAAGAATGTCAGCAGAGTTTAAAGGCTGAACTTTACTCTTAGTACTTTTAGGTCTGAGCAGTCACCACCTTCTAGACTGTGGTCCAATTTACTTAGAGTACTCAGTCTCCTTCCTTTTAAAAGCTGAATGAGAATTTCATGCACCTTTGGCCTTTTGCAACTAATACATATTTGTTGTTTTCATATCATAAGATGATATTCTCATAACTGAAAAAATCTGTCCTATCATATATGCACCTCAAATGAGGCTACTTCACTGGAAATAATATATTATCATGAAAAGTATGTTTTTGTAGTGCTAAGAAAAGGTTTCAGATGGTTTATCCCAAAAATCCCCTCAGACTATCCAGAACAAGACTGAATTCAGGTAAAATAATCACTTCCACCTGACAATGCAAAGCTAATGTTAGTCAGTAAACAAAAATACATTGCTTGGCTGTTTTAGAATATAGCCATGAATGACATAACTGAGACTTGACTTCTGCACTTTCAAGTATTTTTAAAGCAAGGTGTGTAGCAGGGGGGAAATTTAGAAAATCAGTAGAGAACACACTGTTAAATAAAAGCCTTGATAATTGCCCCCTGAGCCTCTGTGTTAGCACAGCTATTTTGTATTCTAGTTGGAGAAGTTATTGGGGAAAACTTAATATTCACTTGAACAAATGTTGAAACAGGATGACGTGCTCTGCTTTTTTTATCAGCTTTAAAAACAGATGTAGTGCTAAAGGTGTTGTGTGTAGCAATGATGTGATTGTGAACCAAACCTGACATTTTGGTGTCTTATCTGCATGTCTTTAGGACTGTAGCTGGATAAAGTGCACTTTAATGTGATTTTTCTGCTGTTGTGGTTGGCCAGTAAACAGTGTACATGCATGCTTATGTTTTATACATAAATTTGCATGCATTTGATGATGTATATGTATATGATATATACACACAAATACACATAATTTAGGTCTGCAACCAAAATTGTGGTACAGTCTATTTAAGTATGACCTTATAAAATGTTTCCTTTTATATCTCCAGCTAAGTATTCAGTGATACCCAGTATAAAATGGCATATGACAGCTAATTAACATTTTTGCAACTACCTCTTGATTAACATACATAAAAAGGCTTAGTGATTAGTTTTGACTGATTAACTTCTGTTTATAGAAGACACAGGAGGCATGAAGTTGGAGGGTGAAATTTTGCTCTTTCAGGAACCAAAAAAGCCTGCCTCTTCCACAGCAAAAGAGGGCAATCCTAAAACCTACCCTGCACAGTCACTCCCAGCAGATGTTGGCAAGCTTGGAAAGATCAGGCAGGCAAGGATAATCTTGAATTCCCCTGTCAGAGTTCCAGTTGGGAATGAACTGGTGTGGTGCTGGTAATCCATGCCCCTGAGTATCTGTAGTTTTGTAAATGTAAGTATATAAACATATGAATGAATAAATTCCTAGAACTTGTATCTCTTCTGAAGACTGTACAGCCCATCTCCAGAAGTATTGCCTAGGGATCTCTGATGCAAACCAAACCCAGGCCATGCCTCAGGATGTGGAACTGCTCTTTTCTGCATGTTGTCCTCACATCACCAGCACAGCTTCTTTCCTCACAGAACACACAGTGGGAAACCTTGGGAATCCTTACAGCCTTGGGAAACCACTGTAGGTGGTATCCTGGTATGAGTGAATGATACCTGAGAAGATACTTACTGGCCATAAATATTTAAGCAGGTACTGCAGGAAGAAGGCTTAGGGTTTCTTGAAATGTGGTGTTTCCTTTGATTGTCAGTATACCCTTGTCAGGTGGTAGATGTGGGAGATGTACTGCTGTTATTTGCCAAGAAAAACAGATCAGAATATATGGAAACAGTTGTCAAGCTGTAGGAGGGAAGAGGGAGCTGACTGGATCTTTCTGGTCATCTTCATCTCTGACCAGACCCAGTTGAGGAGTTATATGACTTCTGGAATAGCTTTTCCTTTCTTTGATAGCTTTTCCTCTTTAAAACAACCCTGCCCCCAAATACAAACAACTATTGTTAGGGAATATTTTTTTACCTTTTGAGGCAACTGATGGTTGAATAAGCTTCTATAGTTTTCCAGAAAGTAAAGATGAGTTTTATTTTCCACTCAGTACTTTTGATTATTTGTCTTTTACAGTGTGAGGCAGTGTTCCTATATCTGTGTAATTTTTGTGCAGCTGCAAAAGAAAGTAGGGAGGAGGCAGTTCATGACTAAGAGTGTCAAGTGCAATGTGGCCATGTCCTTCAGTTCTGCTTGTGCTGTTGTGTTTTTCTGAGAGGCTTGTCAAAGAAAGTCTGTTCAGAGACCTGAGGTCTCAGAGCGCAATAATAGAAATGCTTACATTCATTTTTACTGTACCCATTTTGTAGGCTTACCCACAGATTTAAACCCCTTTCCCTTTTATGATGTTATGACTAAAAATGTTTGCTCTATGATAAAAAAAAGGGGAAAAGTATATTCTAAAACATGCACTTTACCTATAGCCAAATTGCTGCAGTACAAAGTAATGTTTCCAGCTGAGATTTATGGGGTTTCCCACCATGAATTTTTATTCTGGTAATTCTTCTGTAGTGCACTCAAATTTAAACCCACAGGCACCACCGAGGGATTCCCTGTAAGGTTGTGGAAGGGAAGTGCTCCTGAGTGCAGACCCCATGGGAATCAAGGGAAGCAGCAGCCCTGGAGCTGTTGGGTGGCAGGGAGGCTCAGCTGGATAGCACAGGACACGGGTGCTAGGACAAGATGCAATGGGTTCAGACTGAGAGAGGGGGCATTTAGGTTGGATATATGGAGGAATTTTCTTACTGTGAGGGTGGTGAGGCACAGGCTGTCCAGAGAATGTGGATGCCCCATCCCTGGGAGTGTTCAAGGCCAGACTGGATGGGGCTTGAGCGACCTGGGTGAGTGGAAGGTGCCCCTTCCCATGGCAGGGGGAGTGTTCTAGAGATCTTTGAGGCCTCTTCCAACCCAAACCATTCTATGACTCTGTGGTTTGGCAGCATTATGTGGTTCACTTAAGTAGGGTGTGGGGTTTTTTTGGTGGGTTTTGGGGGTTTTTTTCACTTGGCAGTGAGCATGTGCTGCAATGTGATCAGGACTAACTCCAATCTTCTCTGGGCAGATTCCAGACACAGGATACTGTGTCTAGGATTTTTAGTATGAAACATAGCAGTTCAGAGCCTAGCACCTTTCTTTCAAGTCTCTGCCAGGTATCTCCCTCTAGTGCTCATAAATAAAAACATCCCCAGACCAAAAAGTGAAGGCCCACGGCAGCAAGCCTGGAGAAATCAAGAGGAGACTGATTTGATCCACAGCATTTGTTTTTTCCTTATGGCTGCACCTCCATACCAAGGCCTCGGTATCTTTGCTGGAAGGAAGCTCAGTTTGTCTCCTGCTCCTCTGCATGTGTTCCATGCTTTTTCCATCTGAACATGTAGTTTCTTCCCTGTTCATCAAGAATGGCTGGATTAGGGACTGCTCAAAATGACTCTGCATTCTAATTCCAATTTTTATGTGTGAAGCCAGTCAAAGGTCAGGTGCTCAGCCCATCATCACCCTCTATGACTTTTCTCCTGATGTTTTCCTCTTTAAGAAGCAGATGTATGGTAACTGTACGTCTGTGTATATGATAAATATATAGCAGAAATTAGAACACCTGCAATTAACGTGCCCCAAGGCTTACTGAACAGCCCCAGGAAGCAAGGCTGTGAGCTGATGCTGAATGTGAAGCCTGTCTGTAAAAGACAGTCTGGCACATAACCAGCTCCAAAACAGGTTAGGACTGTTGCTTAAGGTAGCAAACAGAACAAAAAGAACAAATAGACTAATAAAAGAGAAAAGAATTTACATACAAATAAAAGCAGCTGGAAATAGACTCCAGTAATCCCAGTGTTCTGGTTTACCTCATCAAATTTTCCCTCCTCACCAGTCTTAGATGAAGTGATATGGAATTGCATTCACACCTCCTTCAAGGCAGGGAGAAAGGCAGAGTGAATTCATACCTTCTCCTCTTGGATGGAGCCGTTTTTACCCAAGTCTGCAGCACCCAGGGAACAAGTGAATTTAAAAAAGGGAGTTATAAGAACAATGAAGAATTGGAAGGAAAGTTCAGCCACTGAAATGGAAACCAACCCACTGCGAAATGTCAGGGCTTATATTTTAGTTTTCTTCCAGTAGCTGGTACTTTTCTCTTGTAGATTTTTCCCCTTCTTTTTTAACAAATTCTCTTCCCTACCTCACTTGAGCCCTGGGGTTCTCTCTGGGGTTTTATTAAGTGGTACTGGAGAGGAAGAATACTTGGGGGCATATTGTACACCTCCACACACCATACCTTCCCCCTGTATTTGCATGCCAGCAGCTACAGTAGCCTAGACAGCTCTCTAGAGAGGGAGAATGGAGAAAATCCTCCCTCACTGTAGCTGTTGGTGTGCAGGTAGAACTTTTTATCACAAGTCTGGAGAATTCTGATGCTCTGCAGCAACACGCTGAGATCAGGTTTGGGTTAATGAAAGCAATGAAACCAGCACTTAACTTCCAAATGGATTTCCATGGAGACAGCTAGACAGTAATAGTGTTTGGACTTTTTTATTCAATAAAAGTTTGAGTTATAAATATTCTCCATTTGCCTCCTATTTACAGTTGTAAAATATTTTAGGATAGCCTACCCGTCACCTGTCATTCAGCGTCTCTATAAATGTCGTGAAAACATCATTGTGAAATAAAAACGTCTTATTTCCAGCCCACAAACCCTATTTCCACACACTCACAAAATCAAACCAGAGACAAAAAAGGGGTGAGAAGGACCTGGGGGGATGGGAAGCCGGAGGAATACAGTACAGCAGGCGACAATGCAGTACTTGCTACACAGTAGCAAAAGAAATGGGTACAAAATTTAGTCTGCTATGATGACAAGCTCCTCAGGACATTTGTTATGGACCAGCGCTGTCCAGTGCACTTCTGAAGGACCAGTTGGAATCCAAATTCGTTTTCATTGTTTTCCTGCAATTCCAGGCAGCGCTTGGATTTTCGGTTCTGGATAGGACCTCCCTGTAAAAAGATTGGGGGGAAAAAAAGAAAAAGAAGTGTTTGTGTTAAACACTGACCTTGATGCATTGCTGCTGTGGGGTAATGTAAGTTATAGAACATTCCAGTGTCTGTCTACTGTGAAAAACTTTCCAGTTACAGACAAGATAAGCATTGGATTTGGAATGAAGGTTCCTTTGTCACAGGCTGGTTTAATCTCTGATGCAGTTTGCAGTAGTCTCAATTGCCTGGTTTCCATTTCAGCAAATGGGATTTCTGGAATTGAGCTGTGTTTCTAGCCATGCATTTTAACCATGAGCCTGTTTGCTTCAGCTCCCTGATTTTTTGGCTCTGCTGCACTTCTGAACACCAAAAATAGGGCAAGAGACAGCCCTGCTGTTTAAAGGATAAAATTAAAAAAAAAAAAAAAGTTTATTCCTTGAATACTGAAATGTCTTTTATAACCTTTTGTTGCTAATCTTCAGTATTGATTCTGTTCCATTCCCAGTTTAATGCTGCCTTATTAAAGCCCTGCTTTCACTTTAGAGTTGCCTCAAGGTTTAAATCACTGCTATCACACAGATGGCTATAGACCTCAGTTACAATTAAATTGTCATGCAGGTGACATAAATTACATTTTCTCCTCTTTAAATCTGTTTCCAGTTGGTTTTTTCCTCCTCTCTCCTAAGCAAGGCAACAGATAACTTGTACACATCAGTGTCTGGGAGGTTTCTTCCAGGATACATGGAGATACCCAGAGTAGAGTAATTGCACAGCAGTCTGAAAGTGGCTTTTTCTAAAGTATCTTGGACTTGTGTAGAGAATTACTGGCTTAATCTGTAAATCAAAGAATTAGATTAGTACACCTGAAGTATGGAAAGAGCAGAAGCATTTAAATTGCTTATAAGTACCATGGGAAAAAACAGTTGCTATAAAAAACCCAAAGTGAACACCTTAAAACCCCACCACCTCACAGTTCAAGTCTGTGTTATACCTTGCATTATCAAGTCCTAACTGGGAAGGATTTCTGTTATAATCACAAGGATATTGGCATGAACCCCACAGAAAGGGCGTGTGCTGTTTCAGAGCTGGCTGCTCCCCAGGCAAGGGCAGCTTGTGCCATTCAGCACAGGCTCTGCTTCGTTCACACAGGTGGCTGAGGGTCCTCTCCTGTCCCACCAGTAATGCTCAGCAAGAACTTTTTCTAAAGTTCTAAAATAATATTTTGGGCCTGGCTAATGAAGTACAGAATTAGGTTTGAAAGCTCCACATTTTAAATACAGCTTTGGGTAAGAGAGACCATTTCTAGAATAATCCACAGAACTTCAAAACGTGTGGCTCCCATGAATCCTCCTGGTAGGTCTATGTGCAGCCTTGATACAATTTCCACCGATTACTTTACTAGACAGACAGGCTTGCAGAGGCATTTTAATACAGCTCCATAATGAAATGCTGAGTGAACTGTATTTTCCCACTGCTGCATAACTGTTATTGACATTTCTATTAAAAACTGTAGTTAAATTTGGCTGTCTGGTGGGAGCATAAACTCCAAACTATCCAAAAGCAGTAACACTGCATGACACAAGAAATTTGAAGAAACTAGGATGAATTTTTTGTCAAAGCTTTGTTATATGCCATTTCTTCTCTTATTCTAGACACTCACCCTACACCCCCACACTACTATTCTCATTTCCCCACTCCCTTGGTTACTTAGGCCTTCTGGAGATCATTGTAGTGAGGTTGAATTTTTTTTTCCTCCAAGTTAATTTAACAAGCTCTGAACTAGGTTATTCACTTGTAAAACTCTGAGGTAAATGGATATTTTCTCATTGTGAAAGGAACAGCTATCTTGTTTTCTTCTAGAATAACATGACATTTTTATTCTTGATGAAAGCTGTGGAGTGTGGTTTTCCACTGCATAGACTCAGTGTTGCATGGCACTCAGGGTTAGCTATCTTGGCTTAAACTGGGAATAGGGAATTACAAGTGTTTCTGCCTGAACCCAAAATCCAGATTAACTTCCTTGTTTTTTCAACTGAGGCTGGAGGTGCTTTGTCTTGCTGTTAGTCATGTAAACTCGTTTTGTATCCTTCATTTCTTGGTTGTCTCTCATCCCACTCTCAGTGCTTGAGACATTCTCAGCTCAGATCCTGCGCTGGAAGCTGAGGAAAGCTGTCCCAGTTTGTCTTGTTAGAAAACTAACTTGTCTGATTTCTGGGCATGGGTCCATTACTTGCCTGATTTCTGGACATGAGATATGACTCTGTGCATGGTACTCTTGGGCTTCTCCTGTCATTTCTAACTTACTGGCATAAGGAGAGGAACAGAATTCCCTCTCTCCATTTCTTTGTGAAGTATGGCACTTGGAATTCTGTCAGGTAGAGGAAGGCACAGCGTTTAAGACTTAAAGACTGCTACATGGAGTTGGAATTTTTTCTGCTTAATTCCCGTTTGTTTCAGTGGTCAAGGGTTTCTTTCACTTGAATGGGCAAAGATGCCTTGTGGATCTGGGAGTAGAGGAAGGAGGATGTTCACAGTGGAGACAACATTTTTTTTTCCTTTTTTCTAGATTTTGTAGAGCAGACCTAGGTGTTACAGTAAATGTATTCATGAGAAACACTTTAATACAGGTAGCTACACAAACAAAGTGTACTCCTAAGGAAAAACAAAACAAGCAAGCAACCAAAAAAGCATATAAAGTGCCCCCTCACACTCCTCCACTCTTTCTGATGTGCCTCATGTGAAATCTGGCTTTTATTTAACAGAAACAAGTGAATTGGGAGATAAAAAAGCCAGGAAAGCTCTTTTTGATGTGTGGAAAGTGCCCTGCACTTGGGTACTGAAAACCACCCTGCTGAGTACATTGGAGCCGCTGTATGGAATAGAAAAGAGACACCAAAGTTAAGTAGTAGCTAATATGTGTGAATTCAGCGTTGTAGAGAGCACAGATGCTTCTGGCAAGACGTGCTTTTTTTAACCACAAAAGAGAAATGGGAAGGCTCAAGCCCTTTTAGAAGCTAAGCTGTTCTAAGAGCTGCGAGGCCTGTGCAGAGCCACTGCTTCAGTCCTCAGAGAGGATGCAGTATACACAGCTTTAGATGCTTTCAGCAGCCATATAGATGAAAGAACTGCTCTGAAGTACAGGGAGGAAGGTTTGGGTGGTACTTACTTAAAAATTCCTGATTTTTTCTACTTAACTGCATTCGTTTTCACCCCTTCATATTCCCAGTACAAGCCTGGGATAGTGGGATTGTCCTGTCAGCTCCGGGTTGCTGGCAGGACACCTAATGCAGGTTGCAAGGCCTGAGCTGTGTAAGCATTAAAATACACAAACTGAGTAATTCCAGTGAAAGAACTGAGCAAGCAGGACTGAGGCATCAAAAGCTAACACTATATTTTGCTCCTCTAACTGGCTTGGCCTCCAAATTACAGCATTCCTGAATGGTTTCGGCAGTCTTGTCGTCATCACTGGCATTTGGAACCCTAAAGCCAAATGCAGGCAAAGGTGTCCTTGAAGTTAATTAATTTCTGCCTTTTTTTTTTTTTTTTTTCCTTTAGTAAGCAGTTATTCAAACTTGTAGAAAACTCTCATAAATGAGTTTACTGCATGCTTGGCAAAATGGTTTATTGTGTTACTACACTTCAGGCTCAGTGAAAGGCGAGTTGCCCATCTGGGTTCCTTTCCCCACTCTAGGCAAGATCTCTGCTTTCCAATTTAAAGGCAAAAATTGATAGCCTAGGGTAATCTCTTTAATCATGAGACATTAAACACAATTCTGTAGGCTGAAACAAGTTTCAAGAGGAATTCTGCGCAATTGAACAGAATAAGGATTGAGATCACTGGTGATGAGAGGCAGCTCAATGGGAGGAGAAGTCTCAAGAGGATAAATAAGCAGCCAGGCCAACTATTCTGTAAAAAATAGACTGAACGTGTCAGCACTAACAAGTCTGACTGAAAACTGCATGGGTTTTGTGAAGCAAATTGAAGCAATTCCTGTGAGAAGCACAAATGTTCTCAGCTCCTGCTGGTACTCAGACACACAGAAAACTGATGGAGTGCTCCGTTAACACCATCTCAAGTCAACATCCTGGGACACAGAGTGGAAAATAATGCTTTTGACTCCCTTTAGAGTCATTGCACTCTCTGCATTTCTACTGTATGCAAGGGATTTCCTTCCCAGTCTTTCACCGAAGCAGAATTTATCCAGTAATATGGCACTTAAGAACACGGTTTGATGTGCCTGCAAGCCCTTGTGGTACCAAGCTGTTCAAAGTAATGAGACAGTTTTTGCTGAACTGTTCTGTGGGATTTCTTTGGGTTTACTGGGGGTGGTGGGTGCACAGTTACTAGACCAAATCACTTTAGAAGACCTGATCAGTTGTAGAGACAAGGGATGTTAAATGAGCGCTGGAGGTTGTCAGCATTACTGAAAATCAGACTGATGACTATTTTTAAGGAGTTACTCTAAAATGAACACTTTTCCTTTCAGAGTTTAAACCTGCTTTTTGCTCATCACAGTAAAGCTCATGTTATTCCACCTGAAAGAGAAAAAACCAGCTCTTACCTGCTTGCCTAAACATGGCTATTTCAGAAAAAGGTCTTGGAAGGTTAATAAGTATATCCAGCCTCCTATCACATGCACTGTATAGATCGTTGCATTCTCTAGTCTATTAATTTTCCATTTGGACCTCAATCAGTGACCTCAAATATTTACATATTCACTCTGCCTTTGAGGCAGAAAGTCTAATCTTTGCTGTTGCTTTGATACATTTCAATCAAAGAATTATGGTGAGGTGTATGGGACAGAGATAATCTCCAGACAGAACTTGATCTCTTCTTCATGCATTTCCCTGGAATACTGGGGTAAATTTTCAGTGGCTGCCAGTACACCAAATTTAATCTGAAAGGAAATTACCCAAATTATACAACACATTTTTTTTCTCTGTGTGATTCACTTCTGTATGGATATTGAAGCAGTAAGAAAATGCTCACAGGAAGAAGGGAATAATTTATCCCATCCAGTAATTAATGCATTTTTAGTATTGCCCGCTTCTTGGAAATATTGGATGATGTTATTCAGTTTAGATTTTCTGCTTTTTAGCTTATAAAGCATATAGATATGTATAATACAGAGGTAACTGATTAACTCCTTCTTGAATCCAAAGAAGTAAGACAAATTTTTCAACTCTTTGTCCAACAGGTGTGCTGTAAGTAAAGCAGACTCTACATATCTTCAGCTGTTCAACATTTTCATCAATTAATTTGAGCTATTTTAATTGAAATGTTTCTCACTGAAGTATATTGTTATCTGCTTTTACTCAAGACATGCTTTCCAATATATTTTATAGTAGTGTGACAATAAGGTGCATTTAACTGCTTTTATGTATATGAAGTATCATATACAGCAGGTTTGTATACTAAAACTATATTGTTATCTGTTCAGCTATTTGTATCTTTATTTACAGGGTAGATAAGCAAATGAGAATTTTTACAAGACACACCTAAAATGTGAATCTGTTTTTCCAATAACAAACAAAACTAATTACTGTGTACAATGTAAACTTTAGTGTTATAATAGGGATCAGTCAAACCATTTCTTAAGGAAAAAGTAAATTTTCCCTCTCCTCCTGCATCAAGTTCTGTTGTTAGGTAACCACCCAAGCACTTACATCCACTTGCTGGTACTCAGTGTGTAAATACTGTGAAACATCCTCTCATAGTGGGATTAGGCACATCATTCAACAGTTACACCACTTTAATGTTTACATCACAGTTTTGTCTCATTCCTCTCCCAAGACATCTGAGTGTTCAGGTTTTACACAACCATAAATGCTGAATTTTCATAATGCTGCACCAAATTTTTAATACTGCAGCTGTTTGACAAATCAAATGAAGCAGCCTCATCTGTCCAGAGCAGGTTTTAGTAATTATGGTCTGTGCAATCATTTTCTGTTTTATTTACTCTAGATTGGATTGTCTGATTTGCTTACTCCCTCCAGGATGTAGAAATACATGATACTGTTAATTAAGGTATTAAAACAAAAGCAATTAAACCTGGTACAAGGAGATGCAGTTTCATATAGAGCATGAAACTGGAATAGAAAAGAAATTACACACATACAGCAAAAAAAAAAATAATCAGAAATGGAACATATGGATATGTATCTATCACTAACATTTCTCCACATATATAAAAAAATTATCACAGATTTCTAAGTTGCAGTCCAGTTAATAGAAAAATTAAGAAAATAATAACTTGAAAATAATTAAATTCAGGCCTTCACTGAAATACCAAGAAGCTCTTTAGCATATGATAGCTGGAAATGTGTTTTACTGCAGAAAACTGGGATAAGACTAAGAAAATGGAAGCTTTGGAGGACAAAGTTCTACATTAGCCAGACTAAGGTATTTTTTAGAAAGTAAACATGAATTATTACTGTATCAGCAGTGGCCAGGAAATCTACCCAGTGACATACTAGAACATCTGCAGAAACAAGTATTGTTAATGAAAACAAAATGATAATATGATGTGATTTTTGGAATTAATTATTGAAGACTGTCTTGTGGCAAGGGGTGTGGCTGTGGTAGAGTGGAAAGCAGATTGAAAAGGAAATCCTTTACCCATACATAGCCCCGATAATTATGGCTAAATGCAGAATTTACATCTGAAGGCATTGTTTGGTTTCTGTTTGGCAGCAAATCCAGATGATGATGTGTTATGGTGATCTTCTGAGAGCCAGGCTTACCTAGCAAGTCCTTTGTGGAAAAGGAAAATGGATGATGTGCTTGGTTTTTCTGACCACAGCTGTCCTGAGTAACCACTAACAGGACAGGTCACTCAAAAATAATCTGCCTTTCTGGGAACTTAAAGGAGTAAGCTGTAGAGATGCATATTGGTGAGGGATGATTCACAGATTGGTATTTCTGATTTTATTTTCCTCACCACTAAAGGGGTGTCTCTTACGTCTTCCTTTGCCCTAATCTGCCTGCTGTCCTACTTGGTAGCATTCAGAAAACTGCATGTGTAGAACCCACCACATTCCTGGCTACCCAGTGCCCCAACTTTGATACTCAAGTTCTAAATTAGAACTTAAGATGTGTTTCTAAACTATGTCTGTTCACAGCAACAACTACAACTGCTAGGAGAAGAGTTGGATATAGATAAATCCTGTGTTTGAAATACCTCTGGAATCTCATGTGAGACTTGACCTATAGAAAATATCCAAAGTTAATGCTTTGTCCAGTGTTTTCTGCAGGGTAATTTTTCTCTAACTAAAACCCAGAATTTTTTACAATCTTCCTTTTCATTGATTGTGCCATGCAACAGCTGTCTGTGTAGTGAAACAATATCTTGATACAACCGAGAAAAAGACAGGAGTGCTGGAGACATTTTGCTTTTTTTGCGTGTTTTAATAATGCTTTTTGTGAAAAGCTCAGAAAAGTTACCTTTTTCTCTTTCATTCTGAGACTGCATATAAATGATTTCTGCAAACAACTCAGGTTTGATTCATCTCCTGTGATCTAGGCTTGCTTCAAGATGTTAAAAGTGTAAGTCAGAGAAAGGCAACAAAGATGTTTTGAAGTGTGATGGAATATTCAGATGGTGGGGAAATTCCAAAATATATTAATATGAGATAAAAACAGGACTTTGTTTAGTAGGGGAAGGAGAATTAGTGCCTTTAGTGTTCAGAAGTATGAATACCTGTGAATAGCAGTGAGGAACTGGTAAACAAAGTTTCTAAGGAAAAAAGGAGTGTTAGATAAAGAATTTGCTACAACTATTGTGATTTATGAGCATATAGGAAACCTGTTGAATTCATTGTCTCAGACATGTTCAGTGACTGACCAGATGTTTTTGATGGGCTGAGTTAGTTTTAAGAGTGCTGATGACTCTTTTTTTACATGCTGAGATGATCATTCAGACAAATCAAGCCTCAGTCTTCTCAAAGAGAGCACATCAGGGGTCAAGACGGGAATCCTCCTCCTGGACTTACAGTGAACTCCTGGTTCACAAGAGAGCTAATTTCTGTGAAACAGTAAGTGCTGACCACTGCCCGAGGCAGCCTTCTGGATGAGGTAATTACTCTAGTTAATTAATTCTGTGCTCTGTGATGCAGCAGATTGTGTATTCCTAGATTTTGCCTTCCCATTTGAAGTAATATCATTGTGGTATACAGAAATACAGAAGTGTTTTGGTGGCAAAGACCTTTTAGATCATTGAGTTCAACCATTAATTCAACACTCTCAGGTCTGTAACCAAACCAAACCATGTCCCTGGTGCCACTCAAACCACACCCATGTGTCTGGTACTCATCTTTTAAATATCTCCAGGAATAAGGACTCCACCACTTCCCCGAGCAGCCTATTCCCCTGCTTGACAACCCTTCCAGTGAAGAAATTATTCCTGATGTCCAATCTACACCTCCCCTGGCATAGCTCGAGGCCATTTGCTCTCCTATTGCAGGGAGAAGAGACCAATACCCACCTGGCTACAATCTCCTTTCCCACAGAACAGTAAGTCCCCCAGGAGCCTCTTTCTCTCCCAGTTACACACCCCCATCTCTCTCAGCCTTGTGCTCCACACCCATCACCAGCTCTGTTGCCCTTCACTCCAGCATCTCAATGTCTTGCTGGTAGTGAGGGGTCCAAACCCATGCACATCTCCCAGCTGTAGCTCATGCCTTATTCTTTCTCTTTTTCTCCCCACAGATGAAAATATTGTTCTAATGTAGCACAGATGGGAAACTGATGTAAAGAATACAACTTTACACTGCTATTTACCAGCCTTAGCACAGGTTATACCTAGTTACTCTTCTTCAGTCAGATAAATGAGAAATTCCTTTCAGCACAACTAGGAAATCTATGATGTTTATATTTTTCCCAGACATGTAAACAGATTTCCAAAGGTTTATGGGTTTTAGATGAGATTATTTGTGACAAATAACTCCCTTGGAAAACAAAAATACTGAATGACAGTTTTATTTCTTTTGTGTGTGTGTTGCATTTAATTAATCTAAGTTTTCTAATCTGAATGCTCCATAAGAAGGAGGCTTAATGCATTTTAACCCAGAACCTGAGCTACTTGCATTATCATTATATGCTTATGATTAAACCAGTCTCTAGAGCCTAAAAAATAAATTGAGTGCCAAATGAAGAAAATTAGGAAATGAATTTGCACCACTATTTCAATTGATCTGCATATTCTAACATGGGAATTTAGGCTCTTTGGGACTCTGATCATAGTGTCTAGTTATTGAAAATGGCTTTTTCCCCACTAACCACACAAATCTGATTATAACTGATATTGGGAAAGGAACGTCCTTGCTGCTGCAGCACAAACCTTGTGCACTTTACTCAGACAGTAATGAAAGTAATCTATTTTTTTTTTTTTTGTCTGATAGACTGAGTGTCACCACTCTTGGGTTCAGGACACCATGCTTGATGGCTTGATCATTTCACTGAATAACAAACATTTTTTTCTTGTCAATTTTTTCATCCTGATTTATTTGACTTCCAAGGGAACATTTTTTCTCATCTTCTTATCTCAGACTGTAGATGATTACTTGGTAGTCAAATCTTGCTTACATACATACTGCTTTTAACTCCATTGGGATTAAAGATGCAACTTTTACTCATTTGATAGGGACAGAGCTGTTTTCAGCTGGGAATTAATTTAGAAATAATAACAGCAAAACTCCTTCCATCCCTCCCACAACTGGGGAATGCACAACCCAAGCAGAGACTGGAGCAGTGATGCAAAGGCAGAACCAAAAGCAGAGCTCAGATCTCCTGAAACTCAGGCTCTTCACTTGGTAAGTGCTGGTTATCACTCAGGTTGTAGTGATAACCAGTGATAACCTGGATTTGGCCATTGATTTGCATGCCTGACAGGACAATGGCATGCAGTGCCTTGGCAGCAGCTGTCACCTGCCACTGTTGGGTACAGACAACATTTTGGACAGCTGAAATGAGGAAGAATCATGTTCAACTCCAACAAATAATTTCTTTGTAAATAAATGTGGCATTTAAAATTAGATGCTAAAATATGCAAATAGGGTATCTGTTTTGAAGGAAAAAACATGGGTATGTGTTAACTTTCTTCTAAATTAATTCAGCACAAGTGTCTTTGGAGCTTAAATGTAGTTCTCAGGAGAGTAAATACTGCATAATGTGATATGCTAGAAAAGATTTGAAATGCACCCACTAAAAGCTCATTTTACTGCTGTATTTCACACAAACTTTCTAGCTGGCAAGTTCTACACCAATTTGCAAAGATTAAAACTTGCTACTAGAAGATTACTCCAAACAGAAAATGGAACTGATACAATGAAATTTTGGTTACCACTAGCTACGACAATAATTAACAAGTAAATTTAACATCAGTTAGCAATAATTGCCAAGCAAATCTAACACCAGTTGTTAAAACACAATCTTTTATAGTAATATTTCTATTCCATATTTTTATGCATGTTTTTTGCATATACATTTTCATATTTAAGTTGCAGTCAAGTATTAAAAATGGAGAAAGCCTGTATGCATTCAGATTTTTGTACTTCTCAATTCCATTCTGCATAAATGGTACTAAAATGTTTTTAGGCTTATTGTAAGATGTAGTTCATGGTGAATAAAAAAGAAACCTTTTAATGCACCTTTTTTCAAATTAATATTGTCATATTAAAATATGACAAGAATGTTACATTACACATGTCTTAGGGACAAATTTACTAAAGCAAAATGAAAATTGAAACATTAACTATCATTTTCTCATGTCTGAGCAGAGCAATGGTTCAGCTTCCTCATCCTCCAGCTATAACACCTTGTGCTGTTATCCAGTTAGCTCAAATGCTAAGTACTGGCGAGATGGGGTAGTATTTGATCAAAAATGGGCAAAGAACACCTAAATATAGAAATGCTGCTAATGTTCTGGACCCCTACACCAACACTGGGCCCCTGGGGTTTGTGGAAGTGCTCTTTTATGTCTGAGGTTCAAAACTCCACACTTGGCAACACTGGTTAGTTAAAAATCAGATTGCCTCACTAAAAATGCAGAGCTTAACCTAGTCTATTGGCTCATTTAATTGAGTAATTAGGTTCTGTTTTTCTTTATATTTCTCCTGCAGGATCAAAGTCTGTATCTCTTTTAACAGGATCACCATCCCTTTCTGTTCTGAGCTGCCAGGCAAACAGCACTGCCTAATTACACAGTTCTACAGCAGTACAGCCTGTCTTAAACTAGAGAGACATATTGAGAGTATTTGCATCCTTTGTGGTTAGAAATACCACCTAAATCCAAACTCTTGGTAAATCAATGATGCTGCTTTGCCAGCCTGTGGCTCTCACAATGGAGGAATGTGATGAAGTGGATGGGGGCTAGTGCTCCCTTAGACACACAGAGCTCTGCTGAGGTGAACCCCTCTTGTAGGCTGATGTCCTTGCTTAATGGATGGGATGAAAACAGGAGTGGACACTGGAATTAGGCTTCTGCACTCTGTGTGCTCAGCAAAGGGGCATCTGAAATTGGTACACAGATTCTCTGCTTGCTTCCCAGCCCAGCAGTTTGATCCTGCCATGCAGCTGCATTCCCCTGCTTCTCGGGGATGTGGTGGTGGATAATGTAGTACTGCACAACCTTAATTTCCATGAGATAAAAGATGGGTAAAAGTAATTGAAAGGCCAAAGTCTGCAGGGGGAACAAGATGTAAATTCAGTTATTTTAAGGTCTATTTTTTCTTTATACAGCTAAACAGATGATCTCCTTATCTATTACCTAATACCTATTTAAATAAGATCTAAATCATCATATATATCTGAGGAATACCTTTAACAACTCACTAATTAATATGCTTGTCTGCCTTCCCTCTTCCTTCTCAAGCAATTCCTACTATGATATTTAGGAAATACATATTGTAACTACCACTGTCAGCAACAAATTTTATTTACAGTTTCTGGCCATCGCATAAACCACTCCCTCCAAACATTTATGAATGGGAAGACATCCTGTAAAAACCTTCAGCAATGACGTCTTGGGATTGTGGAACCAAAGATGTGTCTTCTATTTCATCTGCTGAAAGCAGTTGGGGAAATGTTCTTCTTTATCTCTTGTAACTCTGGGAGGAGGGGGGTGGATGCCTTCTGATAATGGGCCAGCTGTTAAAACCAGGTGGGGCAGTGTTTCTTATCTCTTTCACGCCTGTTCTCCCTCCAGGGGGATATTTTCTGCTAATGGACCATTAAGACACCCCTAGAAGCACACATCCCCAAAGCAGAACATCCACATTCCATCATCCTATTGTGAGATGCTCCACCCAGTGGGGGGAGCCAACCATTCCTACCGGGATAAAAAACTGAGACGAAGGAACAGAAAGTATCCAGCTTCACCCGATTCCTGGAGGAAGACTGGACCCTTCTCACCATCACTGGACCCTTTCTCACCACCCCTGGACCCTTGCTCTACAGAATCATCTCTACTTCACCAGAACCACATCTGCCACTCCAGGAGGACTCACTTTTGGACTGCTTCCAACACCCTGACAACGGGTGTCAGGTTGTAGCTCTGACTCTGTCAGGGTTCTTCAAAATTGTTGTTTGTTTGTTTGCTGGCTTGGTTGGGTGGTTTTGTTCTCTACTACATTTGTATTGTAAATATTCCTAGCAAAGAACTGTTATTCCTATTCCCAAATCTTTGCCTGAAAGCCCTTGATTGCAAAATTATAATTTGTCGGGGGGTGAGGGGTTTACATTCTCCATTCTAAGGGAAACCCCAGCTTTGCCTGGCTGATACCTGTCTTTCAAAATCAAGACAAGTGACTAGAATCACAATTCTCCACACCATGCACAAGCAATGTTGTCAGAAGATATGGGAACAGGACAGTGCTGACAGCAGGCCCTGCACATCTTCCTCCAATGAAGGATGTGGTGAGTGTCCATCCCTATAGATGCAGATTCTTCCTACCTTTCTATGGCAACCACACTGGAAGCTGAATTACTTACATTAACTAAGTATGAAACAGCTGTAAATGATTAATCCCAAGTTCTTAGCTCAGCCCAGTGTCCTTTCTTTTGCCTCTTTTTACACAGAGAATTTGCATTTCCCTGTTGCATTTCTCACAGCAGCAAAAAGTGACAGCGTGGCTCATGTGGTTAGAATGGAATATTCACATCCCTGTCCAACTAAACAGAAACAGGAAGATAGTTCAAAATAAAGAGTAATTACAGAAAAACTTCCTCCTTTTGCCTTTGCTATGCCTCTGGAGGAGCTCTAACGAGGTAAGTGAACTTCCTAACTGCTCTGCTGCCACCCAGGTGAGGTACATAGAGAGAAACTGCACTTGCAGGGGAGGCAACTGACCCTGCATCAGCAATAAACCTGAGAAATCAGACTGGAGACTGAGAGATTTCTTAAAATTCCCCAAATTTGGGATCTGCCCTCTGAAAAAACTGACTGCAGTACTGGGAATGTACTGGTTCTCCAGAACATCAACAAGCCTAATCATATCAGAGAACTGGGCTGGCCACAAGCAGTTTCTACCAACAAATGTCCCGAGGTCTCACCTGTCCAGGTGCTCTGGCCTTCATCTCCCACAGCTCGTAGCCCCTTCTCTGCCACCCACCAGACCCTGCAGCACCATCACTGCAGCAGCCCCAGCAACTTCACTGAGCACAGGGACAGTGAGTGACAAATGCTGCTGAGCTGCTGCTCTGTGCCAACACTCGGCTCCACAGGAGCTGCTGCTGCCACCAGTGGCACCTGCTCCTCGCCAAAACCAGCTCACAGCCTGAGGTTTTGCCCTCCTCATGCTTCATGATGTCAAAGCAGCTTCCTTGAGACCGTGCTTCAAATCATATTTTTACTAAAATTCCGACCTTTTTATTACTATGTAGTTCTTGCCTCTATCTTCTCTGCCTTGTTTAATTTCTGATCACTTACTGTTCTGTGCTACAAGCTCTAACTTTGTTCTGATTAAATGAAAAAGTGGTGAGACATACTGAACTAGGTGAGCTGTCAAACATCTAGAAGACATTCCAGCACAAAAGTATTTCCAAAACAAACATTTCCCTAAGAGAAGACATGACTAACAGCCTGAACAATAAAATTCTTGAACACTACCCAGTTGACAGGAGTCTTTTCTGGGCTAATTTACATAATTTGACATAATTACTGTTATAAACACTTGAAGAAGCTTTGGAAGCAAGAATGCCACCAAAGCCTACATTTTATTGGGTCTCATTGCATTTGGCAGCTGTACAAAACTGTGGAGCACAGAAATGTGCTCAGATAGATCTTGATCATACAAACATATACTACAAGCTCTGAATGCTCAGTGCAAGTTTCTGTAGATGACAGATTCCCTCCAAGTGCCTGCCCATCAAACCACAATTTTGTCCACAAGCTAGCAGTGAACATCTGGCTGCCTGATTCGAGTTGCCTGCAACTGAAAGAAGCCAGGGTATTTAAAATTTTAAAACAGAAGTAAAAGATAAATTAAAATAACTAAAGAAATCAGGCTTGATATATCTGCACAAGCATATATTTACGTGTGTATACACACACCTCTGATCTAAAAGATGTGACTTAGTAATTAATGAAATAATTCTTTAATAGATCTACAGAAGCAAGGAGTCCCCTAACTGAGGACTTTTGTCATGTGGAATTCACTCATCATTACACAGTACAAAGGAGGATGAAAATGTTACTTGAAGGACATGAAAAAAGTACAGTTTTTGTTATGACACATAGAGGAACTGAGGAAGGCCTCATAAAATCAGGACTGCTCTATTATATCAGTAGCTAGCCTGTCATCTCTTCTAAGTGTAGTTATGTAATTTGCAAGTCCCCATGCAAAAACAATCTTGGTATGCAAAGTTCATTAGCACAACCACCTGTTCTTGGGTTGAAAAATAAGCGCATCTGTGTAAACAATAAGATCTGTTCTATGAGAACCCATAAAGGAAAGATGGAAACAACCTAAATCTTAGCACGAACACACGAATCACCTTCTGACCAAAAAAATTAAATAGTAAGAAAACTACCATTTTGTGGAACACAATAGGTGTTGCACACGCGGTCTGTGAAAACTCTATGAATAGGAAGACAAAGAATTGGGTTTTCCCGCATGGAAAGAACACAGTCTCGGCTAACTTACTACAATATTTGATGCCCCGAGGCGATCGCGGGAGGCGACGGCCGAGGCTGCCGCGGAAAAGGAGCCCAGACGGGACTCGAGAGACGGAACACGCAAAGTCGCGAAGGAACAGCCCGCAGCGAAAGGAAATTCAAGTGGCGAACACACAAAGTAGCGAAAGGCTCCGGCTGCAGCTCCGGCCGGCCGCGGGACGGCACAAAACACACAAAGACGAGAAGCGGGCGGCGGAGCGGGACCCGAGCGGGGAACGCACGGAAACAAACACAGAAACCACCACAGAAACGAACACAACTCCCGGGAAGGCGAGGGTGAACATGGGCCGAAAAATGCCCTGCGGGCACTGAGCCGTGGGCAGACAGCGGTCTCAAAGCCCGAGGAGTGTACGGGTAAGAACCGGAGATGTGGCAGACACGATCTCGAACCGTGGGAGAGCACGGCCTGAAGAATCCGATTGCGTCCAAGAAGAACCGTGGAAATACGACGTGGAAATGCGACAAAGCGAGCCGCGATCGCAAAGGAGACACGATCGAGAATCGTGGGAGAGCCACGGCCTTGGGGCGGGGAGACAGCGGCCAAAAAGTCGTGAAAAATCCGCTGTGGGAGATCCGCGCCGCGGAGCGTAACACGCGAGAAAGTCCGCACACAGGCCGCGGGGTAACGCCAGGCTGAGAGTTTTAAAAAAAGGGGTAAAATACGGGAAATCTTAGAACTTCAGCTGACGGAAAAGCCGTAAGACGTGTGTGGGCACTTATACTGCGCAAATGGGATAAAACAGGATAAAAGGAATCTCCAAACTTTATTGCGGCGGCGTAGAAAACAACGTGAGAGTAGATGTAAAAAAGCCTTTTCTCTCGAAAGGTGGGACGAGTTGGGGCAGGTTTTGTGGGCAGCGGCCACAGGGGAAGATATGGTAGCCACAAAACCGTTACCTACATGGTATTTTATTAGAAATCCGTTTAAAAAAATTACAGTCTGCTGAAGGGACCGCAGCTGTTCCCCCCCCCACCCCGCGGCTCCAGAGATCTCTAGTAGCTCCTGTATCTGTAGGTCCGTTTCTCTCCTCTCTACTCACGAACGATGGGAAAGTCACCTTTTATTCCGTTTTTCATGTTAAAAAGACTATTAAAAATGTTATAGCCACTTTGAAACTGCTTCTAATCTAAGCCGTGTGAAGCCGCGGCCGCAGGGGGAACCGAACAAAAAGCCGGGAGGCGGGATCTGTGCTTGCGCCTCTGTAAAATGGTTCCGGCGGGACACAGTCTCCCCAGGCGGCGCGGGGTGCCCGGCTCCCGCTCCACGGGAAGCCGCGGTGGCGGGCGGTGGAGTTTTATCTGGAGGATAAAAACCTCACTCCGCGCGGGTGAGTTTTGAGTTTTATCCTCCAGAAACCCCCGGGCGCCGGTCGGTTGGCAGCTCCACACGGAACGCGCCATCTCTGCAGACGGCAGGGCCCGGAGCACATTTCCTGCTCGCGGCTCCTCCCCACAGCTGACGGCTCCAATGCCGGTCCCTGCCGGGCTCTGCTCTGCTCTGCGCGGGGTTTTCAACAGCCCCGGCCGGGAAGCGGGTGCCACAAGTGCTTTCTGCCTTTTTAACCTTTTCTGTCTCTTTTTTTCGGTGTTCCCCCCGCCTTTTACGGTCTTTAGAGGGTTTGTTTTTTTTGTGTTGCCTTTTCCCCTCCGGTTTTCTGCCGCGGGTGTTTGGAGGGGTGGGACACGGGGATGCAGCAGCCCCAGGAGGGCACGAAGTCTGTGAAAACTGTATGAAGTAAGTTATCTGAATAAAGAATTGCCTTTTTCCCCCGCATGAAGAAAATGGAGTCTCGGCTAACTCATTACAGTGAGGTTTCTATCAGCCAGACTGCTGTCCGTGTCCCACCACAGACGACTGTGGGGCCTCTCTGATGATAGTGTTCCCTCATTCAAAGTAATTTAACATGATTGTCTGTAAAGAAGGAAAAATAGAGATTTTTATGCTGGTCAGGGAAATCCAGTTCAATTGGTTTATCCTACTTTGGGTGGTCAGTCTGTTTCCTGTTCCCTTTCTGGGACAATTCTCCACTTGCACTGCTGTGTTTTTCCTTACCTATACCATCAGACATTCTCATGGAATGGCTTAAGAACCCGGAGAAGTGGAAGCAGCTGCAGCCAAAGTGGAAGTATCTGCAGCTAAAGGAAAGTGCTACAAAAGACTACAACCAGCATCTACATTTTAGTTAAGAGTTCACAAATTTCAAGACTATGTAAGCGTCAATGCTTACAGTCCTGATACTCACAGTAGTCCTGCTTGCTGCACAATATGGAAAAGAAATACCAGAGCTTTAAAAAAGTCATTTAAAAAGAGTCTTTTTAGAGAGAGAGAGCTTCCAAGACAGTCACACAAACACATCTTTTCACCACAATAAATGGGAGCACTTCAAATGGAGTTCATCAGTTGATCTTGGCAAGCCTTGAAGACATTAATTAACTTTCTTCTAATTTATAGAACGTACCTGGGCCTGGGTACCAGGCAGTATGTTGAGCAATAAAAACATTTTAATTGTATTGGGTATTAGCAAAATCCTTTTTGAACAGAAAACCTTTAAATATTTCATTTGCCTCTTCACCTATCATGAAGAAACAAGTAACTAGCTTTCACTTCTCTTAGGGAGAAGTTCCTTTGCAGAAGGAAGAAAGAGGCCATGGAGTCGAGTTTACCAGCACGGCACCTTCATTGAGAGACTGTAGCTGGAACATGGAATTGCAACTAAACTAATACTGCTAAATCCCATTATTAAAGATTTTAAGAGCTAAATTATCAAGGCCTTCTACTGCTGCCCCCCCCCCCCCCCAAAAAAAAAACCAACCCAACAAAACAAAACAACAAAACCAAAAAACCCACATAATCAGTATTATGAAATAGTGGCAGTATCCTGGAGTAGAAACCATTAAAAGTGTCACCAAAACTTTGAGGTATACACTGCAATCACTGGATAGGTGGACCATGCCAAAATGTTATTGAAATAATCTTTAATGTTAATCATACTTTTTAGAAATGGTATAAAAAATCAATTACAGAGATGGATACAGTGAGGCTCCCCTCATGAGAAGACTAGTGTTAAAATTTTTGAGAAGATATAATTAAAACTTTGCCCTTGAGGGGCCAATTTAGGGATTTAAGATCTGTTGCTTGAGAGTTACCTCTTAAAGATCTAGAAGACTTTCAAGTATAAATACAAAATAAGCTGATTTATGATTTTAAAATGATTTAAAAATGATTTTATTTACTGATAAATGTCCAGATGCTGTCTGCACCAAGATTGACACTAACTGTATTAACAAGGTCCTAAAGGATACGGATAATGGCTGTTAAAAGAAATTATTGAGTTGACAGAAAAGGTATTTGCAAACCCACATGGACGTTACAGAAAAATTAAATGCAGGGGAAAAAATATTGCTTTTAATGTTGAACCTTAGCCTGTGAGCTGGGGCACCCAACTAGATTTCTTCACTCAAAACTGCGGAGGAGCAGCTGTGACACCAGGCAAACTCTCACTAGACAGGATATTTCCCCCAGAAGCTAAATCATGGACTTGTTTTAGAAAGAAATGTTATTTCATTTCAGTGATTCATCAGTGTGCCAGTACCTGACATGGCAAAGTTCCACTGTGTTAAACTTACCTTAGGAAAAACTCATCTTTCTTTGAGAAACAGAATTTGGCTCTTTAGCTTCCAACCATTGGAACCTGTTATGTTTTCATGATAACCTATATCCCTCTGTGGAAACACTGAGATGCCTTGAGTCACCTTTTGCTCATTTGCTCTTAGCTAAACCAGAGTGATCTCCAGGAGTGTTATGTGGCAGAGCACCTTTTCTAGCCCCAGAACTTCTGTGGCTTCTGGACTCTCCCTTACGTTTCTAAGTTCTGAATGCAAACACCAGGCCTGGCCTCAGTGTCCTATCAGCATTCTCATCACTATGAAAGCACCTCTCAGCTTTTCCTTCAGCCTCTTTCTGCACTTCTCACACTCATGTGGAAAAGCATGAGCCTTTTAAAGAGAGAAACTGCAGAACTAGCTCATTATGAGGCTGTTACCACTGATGATCCACTACCCCTATTTCTGAGTTGCTACTAATAAAAAAAAAAAAAAGGATTTCTGTTCCTCCTTCCTGAATAGGTTACTTTGCATTTGACTCCACTGAAATAACCGTTGGTTTTTTTTTTTTTCCCCATACCAGTACTGTGCCTTAGAAACATGGTGAACTCAGAAAATATAATACAAGTTTTGTACCCTACTGAGGTAGCTGACATTAGGATCAAAACTAATCACCAGATTCCTGGCTCTGTGCAAAGAAAGCAAAGATCAATCTGGTTCTGTTCTGTTAGTAAACAGATTATTCACACTTCAACACAGAAACAGAGCTTTAAAACTTTCTGAAATGGCTGCTGGGTAAGAATTACCTGAGTAAATTGCCAGTAAAGCTTCATTCTCTTGGCTTTGGCATAATTGCATTCAATGAGCCTGGGCCTGCTGTTCACATCCACCAGGCATCTGTTGTCATCATCGTCGATCGTGGGGCTCAGAACACCCACGTGGAGCTGCTGACTGCTTGTGTAATAAACATTCTGCAACAGGAAGCACAAACAAGATTTGTGGCCTCTACACAGAAGCAGCACTTTTACCCAAAAAGCTAATGGCAAAGATAAATATGCTGAATAGCAGTAAGCTGACCCCATAGTGGTTTTTAAATTATTTCCTTTCATGCAGGAAGCAACACAACACTTTAAAAGTTGGTCTAAATTAACAATTAATTGCTTAGATGCTGGTTAAGTATTTAAGAGGAAATATGAAAATACAACTGGTTATTGTCTCATTGTGTGCCTTTTTACTTCTGTTTTCTGTGGTCATACTGAGGGTCTTAAAAGAGGAAGATATACACCCTGGGACTGGCTTGAGTATGGCCATCAGCTCTGATTAGACTATTTCATCTGAGGATAACACCTCACTGGAGAGGCAAAAAGAGAACAGCAGCACAGGAGTTCAGAGCATCTCAATCTTCTAAAGGTCAGATAAAAAGATAAATGAAGGTTTTCTACAAACAAATGCTAAAACCCACACTTGAAGCCACTACTATATATATAAAAAAGTTTTTAGCAACTGGTGACAGATAAAGGCAGGAGAGAGAACAGAATGGCCATGTTTCAGGGCATTGTTCTAATTTTACTTTGACATTTATTTATGTCAATACACATCAACACAAGAGATTGTGTCCATGTGTATTGATATATAAAATATATCAATATTTTAGAGAGAGGAAAAGGGACAGACACTGGCTGCTCTGTATTTCTAGCAGAGAAGGGCCCTCAAAGGCCTCAGGGATTACACCTGGTGCCAAAGACATGAGTTAATTATGTTATACAAATTCCTTCTACTCTGTTTGACTGCAAAGATATGTGGGAGGTTTCTCTAGAAGAAATAAAAAGAAGGGGAAGGATGGAGCAGATGTGTCCTCTTTCAGATTGACAGGTTACAGGTAAGCCCAGGAAAGTAACACAGAACTATGCCAGGACTGCCTGTTTGCTAATCACAAACAGAATTTATTTTGCTAAAATCACACCTTTTTCTTGTAAGGACCATGAGAAAGATGAAATGCAAACATCAAGCTGTAGGTGTTAAGTCTTTGATAACTCAGGGGTGGCAGAGTCACACAGACAAGAGTGGACAGAAGCAGCAAATTAATGCCCCTGTCATTCACTGTAGCTATTCCATTTGTCTGGAACAAAAGGGAAACTGGAAGTTATCCTGGGTGTATTAGGGAATCTTTTTGGTGCCCAGAATTTCCCAGTATTTGTTAATTGTTGATGTTGTAAATTGTTTTATGTGTGAGCATTCTCATTTGTGAAAACTCTGGTAACATAGAAGAGAAAGCAGAAAAGCAGAACAAGCCAGGTCTGCCGAAAGATTTAGGAGCTTCATGTAACAAACAAACAAACAAACAAACAAACAAACAAACAAACAAAAGGAATGCTGGAAGCAGCCAATTCAGGGATTGAATACAATTAGAACCAATGGTGTTTTGGACAAGACTGTGTCCCCTGTTTACCCTCCTCTAACACTGCCAGGGCAAATATAACCTGACAGACCTGCATTAAAGTTAATTAAGTTACCATTAATGGTTTAGACTTATCCAAGGTTTTGCCCCCCTTAATGAAGTTTCATTGTTTTCACCCCACAGAAATGATAACAAGCCTGAGCTGGCTGAAGTGAAGTGAGTGAAAGTTTTAAGTGGTTGAACAGAGAAAAGTTGAATAGTTCAGTCATGCCCTACAGGAGAGAGCAGGGTAATAAAAGGACCTGGCAGAGCACATTTCCAGAATGGATGGTTATGATTGAAGTAGACTGTAAGAACTATGGGCACACTAACACTGCACCCACAACCCAGGTTATTAACATTCCTGCAAACAAAACTGATGCCTTAGAAAACAAATAAACATTTAGAATGCACTTCCTAGACCCACAAGGGCAACTATTTTAGACATGTTTATGATCTATTTAGACGATTTTTCTTTTGGAGAGAGACTGAGGTAGTGACAGAGCAAGGCTATAAGATCAAGATGATCTTACAAGGGGATTGTTAGGACACCCTACAGATGAACTTTTTGTTGCAGCTCATTTACCTCTTACCTGAAATTACTACTAGAAAACATAAAGGGAAATTGTCAGTTATTTAAATTTTTAGCTGATAGGAAGGGATGTTTCACTTCAGCACATTGCCACTACAGAAAACATGATACAAGAAAATAAAGGGAGGTTGCATTTTGGTTTTTTTTTCTTAATGATACATATCAGTCACTGGAAGCAAATGAGCAGACTTGGCTATAACTCTGAGAAGTGCATTCTATGGCTCAAGGTCTGCACAAAGAAAGCAGGGTGCCTGCAAACCCTCAGGGCTGAGTTGTTACTATTAGCTCAGACACCTCAGCCTTTTGCAGCTCTGCTCGAAGGCTGCAGGTAATCATTTCACCTTCTGGATGGACAGAGCAAGCCCAGTTCATACTACAGCTCCACCAGCTTTTCCTGGTGCCAAAGCAGCAGTGGTTCAGTCTGAGCCTCTTTCTGGGCAGCAGCAGAACGACGGCTCTGGCTGGAGGAACTACTCAATTCTGCTTGTTGGCAAAACTCTACAGAAGCTGAACAATCAAATACAATTATGCTTAACAGATTTCATTAGCAGGTTGCTAATTAAGAGAGCTGACCTGCTAATATCACTCCATTTTTCATTGTAGGCCAGTTAGAAAAAGAGGTGAGAAATTTGAATTCTCACCTAGTGTTGGCAAAGGCACCTTCCAGCTCAGTAAGTGGCATGTAAAAATTAGCTCAAACTAAAACAGAATGTGGGAGGGTGTCAGCCTGTCCAGCAAAGGCTCTTTCAAGATGTCACTTTGCTTATCCAGTAATGTGGACAACATTGAACTGTGCTATATATCATTACAAACATTTTAGTCTCTTATGCAATAAATCCATTTCATATTTCACTTCAAAATTGAAAACACTGCACAACCTTGCAGCTTGACTGCTGTGTTTTTCTACTGGAGGAATCACATCAAAAGCACACCACCTTTAAAAATTCAATTTCAGCAGCACGTTAGCCAACAGGGAGGGTAACCAACAGGTTTGTGTTGCACTTGGCCAGAAAACACTTTTTAAAACCTACTGACAGTCCCTGGTTCCTCTCCTGAGAATGAAAGAGTCCCTGCACTGAGAGAACACCATAATAACTGTTGGGATGAAAGAAGGAGATCTATTTGGTAAAAGAGAATTACCTATTGACACTACTGATTACAGTTCTAGTCTGAAACCTAAAGCTACTAATCATGAAACCATGGTAAAGCCTCCCTTTGAATAATTTCATATATTAAAAACACTTTAATTGCTTTCACATTAATACTTTGATTTCACATCAGACCTTCCTGTTTCTATTTGCTTACTTGCATTTTCCAAAATACTTTTTGAGGTTTTGTTTGTTTTGGGTTTTTTATGTTTGTGTTGGGGTTTTTTGTGGCTTATAGTTTGTTTTTTGTTTGTTTGTTTGTTTGGTTTTTTGTTTTTGTTTTTGTTTAAGGATGGTACAGATTAGATGGTACAGATTACAACAGATTGGTTGTCTGGAGCAGGCTGTAGGAGATTGCCTGAGTTACATGAACTGAATTACCCTCTCAAAATGTACATGTTAGCTATGCACACATCTATGCCTTTTTACTGAGCATACTTTAAATTGACCTTCACGTAAAGTATGGCCTTGCAGATTAAAACTGTGCTCGTGCTTTAACATCCTGCAGCCCAATAAACACACAGCTTGCACTTGTGATTTAAACAAGCTGTTGAATAGATGAATGGTCACAGCAGTCCTTCTTGAGGAGGATGCTTTTAACAAGCATCAACAAGCACACGAGCTGTTTTGCAGTCCACTTCAGCACAAAATGGGCAATTGAGGCACTTTTGTTTAAAACACTTGAAAAGATACAGGCAAAATGCATTTGACCAGCACATTTTTTCTACAATATTGCAAACATCACCATCAACCAACACAACAGGACAGAAATTCTGCAGTAATTCAGGGCAGTGATTTGTTCAACAATCACTCCAGTACTGTCCTGGAAGTCCAAATGACTGAACATTAAATATGAACTGCTAAGTTGTTGTGGTAACTTTGAAAATTTTATTTAGAACTTGGACTTTTCATTTGAGCTACAACAAAATGCCACAGCAGTGCTTATTCAAGGGATTAAACCTTAGACAAAAATTCATTTAATTCCACTGAAGTCAAGACACATGCTCTACGCTGATTTACAGCATTCATTCCAAGTTCCTTAGCAAAACAAGCAGGCATTTTCACATCACCATCACACACATACTCCTGAAGGAGCTATTGAATTTCCACAGGAAGAATCTTGCTTGGATATCGGTACCAAAGCACCAGGTAACAACTCCTTTTGTCTGTAATAAAATAAGCCTCCTTACATTTCATTAGTCTGTTCTAGCCCACAGCATTTTACCATCTTGCTTTTTCACCACAGCAGCATTGATGTACAGCTATGTCTCCTGGGCCCATGGCAGGGAGTACCTCTGTTCAGGAAATCAGTTAGGTTTGACAAAAGGCACTCACCTTCTCAAAAAGTGAATCTGCAAGGATTCAGCATTACTGTCAGAGAGAAACTCTGTAAAAACCTGGGCAGGATTTGTTATCCACAAAGTCTCAGAGTCAATCTGTGCCCTGAGCCTTTGGCACTGTCACCTCTCCTTCAAGCACTCTCCCACCAGCTGGGTGAGTGCCATGCACACAGGGACAAGGTTGCCTGCCTTCCCTGCAGGTCCAGCTGCATTCAGTGACCTCAGGAAACTTCCCCTGAGAGCCTGGGGCTCACAGCAAATTGAAGTGATGGGGAAGAAATTCTTCAAAACAAAACCCTGTGTTATCAATTTAACAGTTTGCAGCAAGCAAATGATTAAAGTGACAGAGGTCTCCTACCTGGGTCTGAAGAGAAGCACACTGGTTGCCTTCAAAGCACGACAGAGGTGTCTGCCACAAGGCTTCTGTTCCAGTCTCCTTTGTGTTCTCAAAGACCAGCCTCATAACTAAACTCTTCACAACTAATCTTCCCTCAGACTGTAAAATGTGGGGATTTTTGTCGATTGTTTCCAGTATTTTTAATATCTCCTGAGAAACTTGGACTGCAAATACCCTTATGCCTGTAAACTGGCACCTTCCAACTAAAGGACCAATTATTCTGTAGCTTTCTCAAATTTATTTTCCTAGAAGTGTCCTACCTAAAGCCATTGCTTCATTTCTGTTTGCCCTACCCAATAATCTCTCTGTCTATTCACACTGAGACAAGAAAACTGAGATTGGTATCACATAATTAAAACCAATAAATGGTTCCCCAAATCCTCCTATGAGGTGAAGGTGTGAGGTTTAGTCAAGGCATATTTATTTTTGTTAAACAATTTATCTTTTTTTCCTAAGAAAAATATTTATTTGTCTTGAAAAAAGATATCTAAAGGATGAGAATGTGAGTGGGGGGTAGTTGAGAGCTGCATAGGATTCTCAGGAACTAGGAACTATTAGAGAAAATTAGGTGCTTGAAATATTCTCCACACCTGCACTTCAGGTGAACTAGTTTGCTCAATGGTATTTTTTCTTATTTAATATTCTAAGCTTAACATTTTCTAAAAATCTGCTTGACTATCAAGGAAACTTACAATATTGCAATGAAAATAAAAGCTGTGTTCAGTACTGCCACTCAGACCCACTCCAGAAATAAGGAGAAGCAGCTTCAGCCTGTATTTGTCATTGGCCCAAGCAATGCCCTTGCTCATTTTTGGAGAATGCCAGGACTCTCCCTCTCTCCTGATGCAATCTCATGTACCAAATCAGCAGGAAAAACAGAGACCTTATGCTTGAAGTCACAATCTCCCCTAAATCTCAGCTGTTACATTCAGAACAAAGGGTCTTTCGGCCCTTCTATTCCACCTATCTCCTCCAAGACAAATTCTGCTTTAAGCTGTAATCTTGAAATACCACTTGCACAGCCCTCTCACGACCAAGAGTTCATCCTCTGTTCAGCCAGTGCTCCCTGAAAAGCTCTGCAAAGCACACACACGTGCCAGGGGCATGGAGGGAGCACAGCACAAAGCAGAGCCGAGCAAGAATGCTCAGAATTGGAAAGTAAGAGTTTGTGATTTATAAAGGGCTAGAGCTGAGATAATGTATATGGAAGCTAGCATATGCATGTGGAATACTTCTTTGCTGATGTTAAAGATCCTCTGACTATCTTTGGCTGCTTCTGTTTTACAGAGGGGGATGATGCTGAGCACGATCCACAGAATCCCCTCTCGTACTTCAGCTCTCCCCCAGCCTGGCCAGACAGAGCCAGACCAAAAGGCTGGGACAGACCTCACTGGTACAGATCAGCCACTCACTCAGTGCCTGGCAAACTGAAAGATGCTGCTGCTCTTTCTGAAAATCACCAACTTGAATGCCATGGCAGGTTTCCTGTAGGGCTGTAAGGACAATTTTGGTGCAGCACTCACATCTCGTGTGCTGTGTTGCAGTGATGCAGTGCAGAACACACCAAAATCTGCCATGGGAGAAATGAAACTCCAGGTAATTCAACCAACATTTTTTTGCCCAGTGAAAATATTACACCTACACAAGATAAAATCTGCACAACTCGGCCCCCGTGATGCTGTAGAGTACAGGGGAAGGTAAATGAACTCTGCTTACTTGGACACAAATGCACAGCTTTAGCCTCTCAGCTTCTGTTCTTGAGAAGTTTCCCCTAAAAAAGTCAAATTGTGATTCCCATTGCAATTAACACTGAAATTCCACCGACTTTGAGTGCAATGGGATTTTTGGCTCCAAGTTTGTTATTAAACTTTGAAAAGCCACCAGACTTTATAAGGACTTCAGAGCTTAAGTGGATTGCCAGTTGCAGTAAACTATTCATAGGAGCTGGTTTATCATGTAGCAAAAAGTTACACTGAGGTGTTCAACTTCACACAAGATGATTATCTGAAGGATAAATTGCTAACTCCCCACTGGAAGTTTAGAGCAATACATACCAATTTTCAGGCTGAAGGCCATTTGTAATCCTTATGGCAATGTTCCCAGATGAAATCACACTGGAGACTGGTACAGGACTCTGCATTTATAATGAGCAAACTTAATGCTCACCACCAGCAGTATTTATTTGCTACCCTGCCTTTGGCATAATAACTATGAGGGATAAGAGGCCTGATTCACCACTACTTTATTCCATCTTTGAACCATATTTTTCTCCAGATGAATCCATGAAGTCATTTACTGTCAGGAGTAATATATTAACATACTGGGTCCAAAGTCTCATAGCAGATTCATACTTGACTGTAACTTCAGCTAAAGAGCAGTCTGGTGGATTCCAGTAAACCCAGACTTAGCTCCCATTGCCTTTACTTGGCTATTTGTATTGTTCCTGTTTTCTATTCTGGCATTTCTTGTTACATAAACACACCTGAAAGAAAGAGCTTTCCAATCCTGATAAGAAAATGCCTAACAGAATCCAAGTTCATTCTGAGCAACACAAACATATACATCACTAAGATAAAAATCAAGTGTTTTCCCATTTACTGTTCATTAGGAAGTGGCAGAGTGTCCTGTAGGAACAGCATCTCTGTGTCTTGTGCTGCCCTAAAACACTGCTGAGGAAGGAAATACATGAGAACATGGGCTGAGAATTACAGAAAGTTACCCCTAAGGCACAGGTCAACCCTCAGGAGATTCATGCTATTTTTTGGAGGGAGGTTTTCAGCCTGATGATTCAACTTTAAAACCATTATGATGATATTTATCCATGTTGAGGATCTATTAACTATGAATCTTGCTGACAAACAGCTCTGGTATATCAAGTGTAGAAACACCTTAACCTAGATTTTAATTGTATTAAAGCGTGTAAGAAAGACTCACTATTTCACTTCCATGTTCAGATTTGCATCTACTGAATTAAGGCACCAGCATACTGATTATCTGACCTACTTGCTCTTCTTCATGTCCATGCACTAATTAAGACCTGAACTCTGAGCAACAATATTTGATAATAATAAAACCAAGGTGCTCAGAAACTTTAAATAATGCAGTGTGGTGCTATAAATACATTCTTAAAGACACAAAAATGTTAACATTTTAACAGAAAAATAGACAGGTACTAAATGCCAGACCTTCTCTTTTTAATTTAAATTCATGAACTTATATTGCAGTGGAATATCTAATTCTGGTATTGCCTACTTTGGTATTCTGCTTTGGTTTTATTTAAAACAAGCAAACAAAAATCCTATTACTTAAGCTCCACTTTTTAAATTGAATAAAACTGTCAATCATGGGTTTTATATGTGCTCTCAGTATTTACTGCCATAGTTCTCCTCTGCTAAGTACAGAATTAATGGGTCCTGGATAAATTAAAATTTTACTTGATGTGCTTCCTAATGCTTCTCCAGGTTCTGCTCTTCTCTCTGCACAAGATCTCTACATCTCTTCCACAAGAAAAATTTTTTAGAAAGGCAGTAAAAAAATCCAGAACCATTCTAACATCTGTGTCCTGTTGTTCTGGTTTTTTTTTTAATATATTGTCTTACAGCTCCTGTGACTTGGACCTATCTGCACTTTCCTTCATTCTTTCCCACCAGTCTCTCTTTAACCTTCACAGTTTTCCTTGTGGATTCCTAAAGAACCCCATGCCTTTCTTACCCTGTTTTCTTTTCCTTCAACACATATTCACCAGGAAACAAGCCGCCTTTGTTTCCATATGCTGATGGACAGGTCCATCCTTTAAAGCAGAGCTGACTTCTAGACAAATTAAAATCTGAGATAGTTCACTGCCATCTCTGTACAAGCATTTGGTAGCTCAGCATCAATAACCTTAAAAGCAGATTTTTTTACTTTTTCATGGCTAGGCCTCCAGATTACTATGGGCACAGTCACGTTCAGATAATCTTGTGTTTACATAATGCACATCTTCACCTTGAACCTCTTTCCAAGTCATCAAGTCTTGCTATGCAGCCTATTTTTCCTGCAATAAAATACAACTTTTCCACTTGAAACTGACCCTTGCTTATTTCCTCACTGATGTCAAGACTCATGTCCACTTCAAAACCCTCCTGAATGCTTCTGAAAACTTGGTTTTCAGGCTGCCTTTCAGGAAGGCAACATCCTGCCTCTTGTTCTGTTTTCCACACTGCTTAAACTGCTTGTCCTTATTTTCAAAACCCTTCTGAACCCTTCTCTTGTTACTTATCAGCCAAGTAAGTATCACTAGCTTATCAGCCAGCTCCTAATTGCCAGCCTTCACTCTTCTCTACCTGTTCCACAGAATTTCCCAAATGTCCAAAAAGAAAAAAATAAATCGGTAACTTCAATTTTGCTGAAGAATGCTTTGTCAGTGCCTCCTAGCATTCCCTTCTCCTCTCTCCCAGAATCTCCTGTTTCTAATATTCTATTTGGAGGCTTTAGCTTTTCAAGTCAAGGACATAGGTTTTATTCTGAGGTTGTAGAGCACTTGATATAAAAGACATCTGGGTCATTATTGGAATGCCTAGAACTGCAATCATAAGCATAGCAATTAAAAAGATGCAGTGCCAGGGATGAATCAGGTAGCTTACCACGCCTCAGAAAGTGGTTCTTCTAGTGGTATAACCTTCTGAGAGTTTTCTAAAATAAATGGTGCTATTTCCACCACTATCACATTTTCTAGACTAAATTTGATGAAATTTTTTGTCAACAAGGGATAAGTTAAGGCAAATTACAACCAAGTGCCAGACCCTCTTAAGATGCTCTACAGTAAACACCTTGATCTCAAGGGTTTTGAGGTTCTTGTTTGTTTGTTTGAGATTTTCGGTTTGTAGATTCATTTAGTTTTGCTTTGTAATCCAGCCCTGTCATGTTTAATTTTGTATGGCAGTGAGCAATGACTGTGGATACAGAGGTCCTTTAACTTCTCTTGTGTTCCACAAGCACTGTAATTTTTCATCATTTTGTGACAGGAACAAAGTAAGGCAGCTCCTGTACAACTCTAGAGGAATCCCCAGCTCCCTACAGGTATTTCTTAACACCTAAGCCTACTCTTTCTCCTTGTTTCACTGAAAGGAATCAAAATCTATTTCTAAGATCAGATGAGCCAGTCTCACCCATCCTTAGACTCACATGTGCATTTGATGTCAGTTTTCCAGAGATACCATACTGACACCAACGCCTGCAAATTCAAGAAAAAAAAATCTAAAATGTAGTTACTTTTTGTGCTAAAGACAGAAGTAAAATAAAGACAAAAATAAAAATAAAGACATTAAATCATCTACGTGGAAGTGAGGCAACACATTTTAACCTAAGCTGGTTAGAGACAATGGTTAGAGACAATCTCTCCCTTTTTTTTTCAACTACTAGCAAGGACATACTTACTTTTCCCCCACAGAAAAACCCCAAAGAACAATACACCCAAAAGAATTCATCAGCCAGAGTTAAGTTTATAAAGTGACTTTCATGCAAACACCTTTGAGAGTGTGAAAATTGAAATGGCAAATCACCTGCAATCAAAGAATCTGCTTAGAGACTTCAGTTACATTGGAAATGCCAAAAATTAATACGTTGACCTCCTAACCTCTCTGAAATAATAATACTCTGAAAGTCTTATTCTGGATATTTTGGAAGTTGTGAATTAGTTAGGAACAAAACCCATCTGGAGACCCACTGGATGAGCAGCACCAGTGGTCTGGAGCACTACCAGGGTTGCAACACAGTGAGGAGGGGCAAAACCTTCTGCAGTGCAGCAGAGGGCCTCAAACAGCAGAACAAAAAGAACTTCACTTTGTTCAAACACAGGAATGTGAGAGAAACTCAGCACAGATGCACAGCACTCACACAGACAATTTTCTTCAGTGTTTTGTCTCTCTCATGGCTTCAGGAATTGTCTTACACCTGAGATACTGCTATCTGGGAACACCATCTTAAAGGCTTATTACTTGCGGGTACATTGTGCATTTCCATGCACAGAACATTCAGTGCTGCAGTTTCAGTGACAAACAGCAGCTCTCATATCAAGCTCCACCACTTGAGCTGCTCAGTGCTTAATTCTAACCTGCTAATTCCCAGGTTAGAATTAGTCACTTTTCCGAGTAAAACCTGGCACTGTTTCCCTCAGATTATCATGTCCCGGATGCCTACATTGACAGGAAAGACAAATACCATGGGTGGCCTAGTTTCATGCTCAGTAACATTATTTTTAATAAACTGTAACAAAAGAAATCTGTCAGGTTTAGCTGCCTGCTTTGTCATAATATGAATAAAATGTCTGTGCTGTGATGTCCTTTTCCTTAAATGACTTAACAGCCAACTTCACATGGATGAGACTGCTTGAATTCTGATGTTGCAGACATGACTGATAACCACCAGAGCAAAGAGCATGTTTACCATTTTTTGTTGATTACCTCTGTCACCAACAGTTAAACTTTTCTCTTTTTTTATAAAAGAGCAAAGGCCATCTACATTTCCCTTTGGGTTTGTGCTGATGGGGGCCTGTGGTGTGGCTGTTCAGAGGGCAGGGGTGAGAGGTGCAGCTTGGTGCAGTCTCCCTTCCATGGCAACAAAGGAAAGTTACTCTGCTCCCACCTGGGCACACTCAGGAATATTTTTCCTCTTAAACCAAGGTAAGCCCATTAAACTGAAGAAAAGGATTTCTCATATTTTAAATCAACAGCATCGAAATCCAAGCAAATCCTTTATCACAGTAGCCTACAAAAAGTAAAAATATTACGCCTTAGCTCTAGATAATGTATTTCAAGTAATAAAGCCCATCACTTCAACTGATTTGTTTCAATCTTTACTGTTGGTCTCTCTCTGTAGAGACTGACAGGAGCTCATGAAGTTTTATCCATCCCAACTGTATCCTAAAAGAAAATTTCTTTCCTGAAATACTTTTAAACTCTCCAAGGCAAATGGAGAAATATATGTGCCTAAATAGAATAGGCTCTTTCCCTGCCCACCAAATGTCTTGAAGGAGTAGCCCCACTGTTTTCAGGGTGACAGCAAATGACACTCAGAGAAAGAAGTCACATCTAGAATTTAAATGAAGATCCTGCACATGATGACCTCATTCAGAAGCTGGAGCTTCAATCCTGCCTGTGTTCATGAATAAATTGCAGAGTTCAGAAAGCTCTGCAAGTAAGATTGAGATGTGTCTCAGGCTGAAATACTGTGCTCATGTTCCAGAGATTTCTCTTTTCTTCTGCTCTTCTGGCCCCCAAAAGAAAAGCAAAGAAAAGCATCACCTAATACATTTCTATCACTAAATGTACTTCTAGTGCTAACAGCATTTTTTAATGGAAAGATGGAAAAGAATGTGTTAGAAGCAACCATACACCAAGATTTCTTACCATGAGTATTTAAGTCTTAAAAGATTTTCTAAACTAGGAACAAATAAACAAATAAAGCAGTTCAAAAAGCAGAAAATTGCTTTGATGTCAAGGAGGACATTAATTCAACTGCCCTAGCTGTGAAGAAGCCTTACTGTGCTTGGCTGAGTGAGCTTCACTTCTCCTACGACTACCAAGGCTGCCAACTCTGTGTTGTGCCCCTTGCAAAAATCAGGTTGTAAACCTTGGCAAGAAATGAAACTGCAGATACTGTGGTATGCAAAGGCATGTTGCTCAATCATGCAAATGGTATGGTATCTCCCCCTCTCACCTCCCCATTTTCATTCATTTCATTTAATTTCATTTCTAGGCCATTCAATCATACAGTGAAAGCTTGATATAAACTCAGGCCCTTCACAGGCCAAGCAGAAGAGGCTCAGATTTCTGAGTAGCAGCTTATCAGATGGATGAGGCAGCAAAATAAAACCAACAACTCTAAGCCCAGGCTGTTTAAATGACCTTCAAGTACAACACTGAATAGCTAAAATAGCTTTGCTAAGCTCCAGGCTGCCGAGGTACCACTGGGCTGTGACGCTGAGCTGCCTTCAGCACCAAAGACAGATTATGTCAGATTTTTCCCTGCATTTTCTGCCTTAGAAGGCTTTATTTTAATATCTGAAGTAGATTATCCCGTAACAGTATCTGTAGGACATAGACTTAAAGAATAGAAAAAGCCTGCTGTCTTGCTGTTTAGAATTAATACAAAAACTAGGCACATCAGTCACTCATAATTAAAGTCACTGAATATTCACAATATAAACAACAGTTCTTTCAGGACTCTTTTAAGTAAATTAATTTTACAATATCCTTCTGATTGTTCTAAATCAACAACAATGACTACTGTTAGCTTCTTAATTTGCATGTGAATAGAAACACTAGTAAGGATTATTACAATTGTCTATTGTACACTAAACTGTTTAGTGATTTGCATTATTTTCTGCAGATTGTCCCTAAAGCACAAATCTCTGGCCCTACACAGGCCCTCTAGGACTAGATGTTCCCTCAGAGGGCAGGGGTGGCAGAGGCATGCACTGGAGAAATGGTGGTTTGGGAATTAATTAATAATTAGTGGAATGGAATTCTCGCCTCCTTCCCAGGGCACACTGGCCCATGTCCACAAGAGAGGCAGTGCTGGGCTAGGGCACTGCCAAGGGGAGACAGCACCACTGCACTCCTGAGCCATGTACCCACCCCAGCTGCACCGAGGGAGGGCAGTGACCCTCTCAACTGCTGGAGACAGCTCCAAAGGCCCAGCCAGCCTCTGCAGGAGCTCAGCAAAGAGGCAGTTTACACCCTCTCCTGGTCCCAGGTGCGCCGTTGTGACCTGTGACACAAATCAAGTGTGGCAACGCCCCAGAAGAGCAGAGCTAAGTTTGACCCAAAGCCATATTAACTGCACTCAGCTTTCCCCCCAAACTAAACCAGACTGAAGTAAAGCATCAGATTTTCAATCAACAAACTGCTGGTCCAGTTCTCCCCTTGGTGCACACCTGGAGGGCACAAGTACAGCCAGCTACAAGTTATTCCTTCTGCATGCTCCTTTCCAGGCCCACTGTTGTCAGCCTCTTAGGCAGAATCTTGGGGCAGCAATTTGTCAGTCTCCAGTACATCTCACTCTGTGACTTGCACCTGTCAGATTCACTGCAGGAAGATAGTGGAACAGTTAAAATCACACCACCCACAGTCTTGATCATTCCATATGAAATCTCTTTGTGAGCTTCAAGCCCTTTCCTTGCAAACTGAATTGCATCAGCCCTAAAAGGAGGTGCCAGAAAGCTGTTCCTGCAACGGTCATGGAACAGTTTGGGAGATGAATGGGAAGCTGAGGTGACAGGGTACATCCTCATCTGAGATGCTGAATCACACTGATGTACCTGATCCTGGTATGGTGTTGAACACTCTCTAAATAAAACTAACTTTACATTCTCTATGGCACATGGGGCACCAGATTTACTCTCCTGTTGCACAGTCTCTCTCTGACTTGTTCAAGCTGCTTTGCATTTAAAGCCTGATGTAATTATTATTTAATTAAAGCCAAGTCATGGCTGTTATCCAGAAAGCATTTCTTTAGGCACTGCCTGAAATTCTTGGGCCAGCCTAGCTGAATTTAGAGCTTTAGTTACTCTCCTGTTATCCCAAAGCACCCAGAGTTTATCCTTCACAATCAGCTGGCTCCATCCCCACCGTTATTTACACTACTGACTCACAGCTGCCCTTGTTTCCTACTGAAGATGAAACATTTTCATGGGTTACTCTATTTGGTTATAGTTACCTTACATCTTTACTGCTTGGTTTGCTCCTTTAAAGAAGAGGTGTCAGAAATATTAGTTTCTTTTTTATCTCAAGTCTTGGACAGCTTTTAGTCTTTTGGGAAAGCGATGGGCCTGAGCTGATGGAACTTTTCTTCCCCCCTGTCCAGACAACATACTTGGAGTTGGCAAATTTGGGAAGAGATGGAATTGTTTCAATGCTACTGATTTTCCCACACAGAGAACTCTTCTCTTTCCCAAGATGAACTGGGCTTCATCTGCTTTTATGGACAGAATAGGGAAATAAAGTATCATGAGATATTTTCCTTGCTTTAGCTGATCCTGCTTAAGCAGGGGGGTTGGACTAGATGATCTCCAGAGGTCCCTCCAACATGCTGTGACTGTGGGAAATAGTTTCCCATAAGAACAAGACTGAAAACTGCTGAAGAGCAACAAAGTTGGAGGGACAGGAAGAATCCTAAGAGGTAAATGTTTAATTAACAAAAAAGTTAATCAGTATTGATGTTTAGAAGTCTAAACAGTGCCAAAGAAGCTGAAGTAAACATCAAACCTAACATGGTATTTGGAGGTGGTGTTATTTCTTCTTAGTGTCCTTAGCTACAGTGCTATCTCAGGGAATATTGACCAAATTACAGAATCCCTTCAAATTTACGTGGAGCAAGTAGAGTCTGCAGTAGAGTCTGCTCAGAAAAGGGCACTCTGCAGCATACAGTTAATTCATAATCATTCAGCGTGGCTCCTGCTCAAAGTGGGGAAATGAGGCACCTCAGAGTGCTAACCCTCTATGTCACACATCTGGCAGAATGACATGCAGCTCACTTGACAGCTCCTATTTAAATGTGCCTTGAGTGCTCAAGAAGGTGCCAGGACTCTCAGTCTACCTTTATGCCAAAACTCACAGTTACTCCTGTTACTTAGCATATTGAATTTAAAAATGCCATCTAGGGGAAAAACCAACCTGCTCCAGAAATGCCTACACTCACTGCCCCCCAATTCACAGTTGCTAACAAGAAAGAGGTTAAACTTGATGAGATGTTTAAATCAATCGAGTCGGTGAAAGGACTTAGTGTTGTGACTGCACCGGACACAAATAAAGCGAATTATGATTAGTCAGTCATGGCCATAATTTTGTCCAGCAGTGCTGACAGCACACAACCCTGAGGCCAGCTGGTACCCAAAATATGCTCCATCCAATCAAAACACTGTACAGGCACAATTTAACAAAGGAAACCTTTTTAGCACACTGTGTCCCACTTATTGCAATGGTATTTGATAATAATTTCTATTTGAACAATTGAAGATTTCCTCATGTAAACACTTTTAAGGACAAGTAAAAAAATTAAGGATTTGGTTCTGCGTTGATATAAAATAGAAGATCAAATTAAACCCCCAAACCAACATGAAATTTACAGCTCTGATTTACCATGATCTACTTCTGCCACACTGAGTGCTGTCCCTGCCCTTTTGGTCAGAGACCACCATCCCAAAGGCAAAGCAGCATGATCTAAAAAATTCCAGGTTTAATGCAGTAACCTCAGTTTTATCCTTTTTTAAATTTTTTATTTAAACCTCATGTCGTTTTAGCAAAACCAGTGAGTTCATGAGCTGTGTTGCTATTTTTAACTTCCCAGACTGCCATTTGTGAGTCAGTCAATGCAGACATCACAGTTTTAAGGCTAATTTGAGAGCTTGAAAGCACCAAAAATAACCACTGGAATGGAATATGCATGCTGAACAAATCACTATGTCTTCAACACAGCAAGAGCAACAAAGCTCCAATGTCCACAATCAGTGCAGTTCGCTGCCAAAAAACCCGAAAGTTAATTCTGTAGTAACATCAGAATGACTTGAATGCATTCCTCAGCTTTTCCACTTGATTGCTCTGAGCCTTTATGGACAGCCAGCTGAGCAGACAGGCTTGGCATAACAGGGCTATCGCTGTATAATTTGTGCAATCACACTTTAGGAGAAATTAAAAAAAAAAAACAAAAACAACAAAAATACCCCCCAGAACAAAACAAACCCCACAAAAACCCAAACAACAACAACAAAAAACCCCACAAAAAACCCACAAAAAAACACCCAAAAAGCCAACACACACAAAAAAGGAAAACTAATTCAAGAAATTTAACAAGTATTTTTTCAAGCTATACAAGAACACATTAACATCCCCCCTCCCCAAATTTCTTTAAAGGCATACCATTATTCATCCACTGTAACAATCAAGTGTTATTTCTGACCCCTCCCAAAGGAACTGAAATTCCAAGAAGGCCTAGCTGTGGTTGCCACTGGGCTGACATATGAGTAGATCCATGAGCCAAAAAGAACCATCAGTTTTTCACTCTGCTCCCCCATATGCCACGGACTCCATATTTCCACCTGCTTACCTCTAAGTCCAATGATTTGTACTGCATTAAATTACATTTCCAGAGTTGTGTCAGCTTTGATGACCTCAACAGTTACTTCCTGTGGTAGCCACTGACCTGCTCTGATAGGAATATGCACCTTTTTCCTAATGAGCATCCAACTGGCTTTAATTTCTAGCCACTGGCTCTTGAAACCACCCTAGATTAAAGTCTCTAGTATCTCATATTTTCTTTGCGAAAAATACATCCACTTTGTAAATATATTCAGGTTGAGACTGAACTCCACTCTTGCTAAGAGCTAGTTTGATTGCTGATTTTAAATAAATTATCTGACAAACACAGCTCTTTCCTTGGCTTCCAAATCAATGCAGGGTTGTTTTTTTTTTTCGGAGTTACTCATAACTATTCAATCAACATTCTACGTGAACAAATAATTTTTTGATATTCTCTGTGCTTCCCAACTGGACAAACGATAGTTAATGAGCAGGATAAAAAAAAAAAAATTCCCCTGTTCACAGAAACACACTGTGGATGCAATCATTCCATAAACATTTCTGCAAATAACCACACTCTGCAACTGCTGAACAATACCAGGGAAGAAAGAAACTAAGCTGAGGCTGAATTGCTGATCAGAATCTGAATGAAGGCTCTGGAAGTAATATGGCTCATGTAATTACAGAGGGAGTTAAATATGCTTTCATGGGGACTGAACTTGGTCCATGAATTCTAAATGAGCCAGTGGATGACTTCAATTAATGGAACGACATAATAAAATTATCAATAAAACTAAAGTAACTATAAAGTGATTTTTTCATCTACCATATTAACTACCTTCTCTAATAGTTAATAACATACTGTTAAGAATTTGAGAAACAAAAATCTGACCTTCAGAACTTCTGTGTCTGATGAAGGAACGAGAGACAGTGTAAAATTAATCAGAAGAATGTTTAAATTGACAACCATCCCACAATTACTACATCATCCATCTCCAAGTGCTCTGCATGTGCTCCAATAACTGTTAGTTTTATGCTGAATTTAGACTGTAAGCGACAATTGGTTTTAAAAAAACTGCTGATTGAACTGCCAATTTGCAATGAGAAGAGACATCTTTAAAATACGGAGAACTCTAGTAAGAGCTACAGAATATCCAATTCTGATCTATTTCGAATTAATGCACTTACAAAATGTGAAATGCTCCCATAGCACCGGACTGTGAGACTAGACTGCAGCTACCCAAAACAGTTTCTGTTTCTCCAAGAGTGTGAACCAAAACCATCTCCAAATTAGCAAAGCAAAGCCCTGCCCTTCTTTAGTGGTTGTACTACATCATCTCATACAAGAAGTGCTCGTGTGAGTGCAGAGTGAGAGCTTGGAGGGGGCAGCTTTGGGCCCCAAGATCAGGGCAGGAATCAAGCCCTGTAGAGGCAGCAGCAGCCCCAAAACCACCACACCCTGAGTCATCTGGGGATGTGAGCTCCAAAGGCTCCAGCACCAGCCCACAGCTCTGAATCCAAATCCCAAATCTAGTGTCAGGCTTATCATCTAGAAGACCACCAATATTTCACCTCCACATTTTCAAATGTTTGGGTATTTTAACCTGCTGAAATCAATTTGACCAAAACTAGCCTTACAAAAAAATTTCACGTATTATAGCACAGCACAAGGGAAAAAATAAAAAGCCTGGAAATGTATGTGCATTTTTATTTCCTAGATGAGAACAGTTCTGAACTGTTGTATAATATTCAGGATAACAACTCTAATCTCTTCTAAATTAAAAAAGTACATGGGAGCTTGAAATGCTCTAATAATTTTAAATTCTTAGGCACCACAGTTGCTCTCAACAGTTTCAATTACATTTTCAATGCAGGGTTTTTTTATTACAGATATCCTGGGCAAATTGCCTTAAAACTGTAAACTAGGGAAGAAAGCTCTTACAGTGACCATACAAATCTCAGTAATAATTATTTGAATCTTATAAAATTAAAAAAAATAAAATCAAAAGAGGGCATTACATAGGGTGGAAATCAATTAGTTTGATATTCCACTTGCCTTCTTTCTGCACCAGCCTCATCTATTTAACAAAATGCTGAATAAATTGTTTCTGGTCCAACTATAAAGACAGCAGATATATGCTCCTCTCCTTCCATATCAATAACAGACATACTAACTGTGGACAAGATAACCAGAGAAGATGATAAAGATGGATTTAGTCATACTGAAAGGCAACAGAAATCAGGATGAAGAGAATAACCCAAAGGCTGAGAGGCAAATACAACACCTAAAGCAATATAGAAAACAGGCAAGGTAATGAAAACATGACACAAAAAACCCCCACAAAGTGAAAATACTTCATAAATTATTGAAACAAAAATCTGTGAGGAACCTTCTGTGATGTACAGCACTGTCAACTCCCAAAGAAATCACACAGTGAGAAACCCCCCAGTCTAAGCTGTATGGTCCAATAGAGGGGAACAGAGGTATCAATTGATTAATTGATTAATCCCCCCGTCTCTCCACAGGAGCATCCTCTGTGGCCTCAGGGTGCTGCTCTGAGCACTCCACAAGCTCCCCCACTACTATTTTTTTGCTGACACAATGCCTTATTCTTTTCTGCAGTAATGTGATGAAAGCTGAGTTTATCAAGTCTAGGTAAATTACATCAGATTTTTTTTGCCAGTTGAAGTTTCTATTATCTCTATGGAAATCCTGCTTTGCTAGGCAAAAGCTGAGGAACTGAATGTCTTTGATAGCATTTTCTGAATACCATTCTGACATTGCTTCTGATCAGCATTTGCAATCTTTCCTCCCATTAAAGGGTAACTTATGCTTGTCTATCTTTTCAGCACATCTTCTAATATATGGAAAATTGCACCAGTACCTCTATTGTAAAATATTAAATAGTTCTTCTATCATAAAAGAGCTCTTATCCATTCTCTGAGATGAGCATTTCCCTCTTGTTTAGAAGAATGGATGAGTGAACAGATACAGCATACTACAGACAACTGCTTTTATTCCTGTTACATTTTGTGGTTTTATTTGCTTTTTCAAACGTGTCTTCTGTGGCACTGGCCAAGTTATCTTTGACTGTCCTGCTGCATCTACTTGCTTATAGGAACAGTCTTTTCTCAATCAGAAAAATGCTTGGCTATTTTTTCTCTTAGAGCCTTCTTGGTTCTAAGTTTTGAAGTAATTCAAGTTCTTAATATTCTTCCTCACAGCACTTAAAAGAATTGAACTGCTTTTTGAATTCTTGCTTTTAACTTCAGCTCAGGGCCTGAAAGCTGGATGCCAAGGTTAGTGCTTTAGCCAGATCACTAATTTCAGCTTACAATAGTATTTTCCTTTTTCATTCATGCTCACTCACCTTCAGCAGTGATCCTGTACACTAGGGAAGAATACAGATTTCAGAGACATTTTAAAGTTCTTTTTCATTCTAGACCGTTCTACTGAAACAAAGATAAAATTTCTTCAAAACAAAGCCATTTCTCCAAGACTACAAAAATCCTATCTGCTTCCAAATGAGAAAATCAATGTTACTCTTTGGAAAAAAAAAGATTATTTTTCAACTCTCTCATTTCACCATGGTTGGAGTTTCAATTCCAAGTGATCAGCTCTCTCAATTCTCACAGGCACATGCAATTTTTTCACACCACATGGTTTCAAACACAAAAACAAATAAGCAGAAATATCCATTCCATTATTTCCAAATTGAGGGATGTAAAAGATATTCCCTCTGATCCAGAATAACACAGTTCTACAGTTTTTTCCCTCTGCTTTTGTTTTCAACCAGTGTAACATACAAAAGACCTATCCCAGGTCTGAAACCTGGGACCTGATAGAAGGACCTCTTGTGCTGATTCTTTTGAATTCCAGGGCCTTTTACCCTCTGAACAGAGGATGACATTCATTATGCCCGATACTTTCATAAAACGAAGAGACAAAGTTGGTCTCTGTCCTATTATTATAAAGACTGTATTCAGTTGCAAAACAGAGTGTGCAAATCCCTCAGACCCATCAGATCCACACTCACAAGCTAGAAATTCAACACCACGGATCTTCACCTGCAGTGAAAAACTCTCTTATTCAGGTTGGAAAAGACTTTTAAGATTGAGTCCAACTGCAAACTTAATGCTGCCACAGCAAGTACAGAAATAATTCACCTCTGGCAAATGGCTCAGTATGAAACTGCTCCAAACCCAGAAATCAGATTCACAGATTCTCCCTCTGAAACTCTGCACTGAAGGAAATAATGAGAATTTATTATGTGGCCAGAATCAAACTTAAGGAAAAAGATTAAAAAATGAAAATATTATACAATGTGAAATGTCTTCATCCACAACACATCCCCAAGAAGAAAGCATTGCACTATCTGTGCTGGGCCAAGGACTGGTTGGTTTTGGAAGCCTTTGAAACATCTCTGTACCTCCCTGATGTACCTGTCATATATTCTAAAGAGGCTGCAGCTTTGAATTCCTCTTCTCAGGTATACATAGAAAAACTCGACTTTGAAAAGGATTGCAAAAAACTAACACCAGATTTTGCTTCCCTTGCAAACAAGGTCACAATTCCTATTAACTTTACTGTGATCAAAATCAGGATTTATGCACTGAAAGAAATTAGCAGAAATATAAATAGCCTTAATAAACTACTCAGCAGGAATGTCTTATATAAGATGTTAATTGCCACAGCAATTTACAGAATATGTTTAAAATAAAAAAATATAACTTATTAATGCTGATAACCATGCTTGCCAGGCAGTTTCACTGATTCTCTAGTTTATCTTCTATTACTGAGCAACCTAGATTGGGGGGAAGAAAGAAAAAGAAAAAAAGAAAAAAAAAAGGCTACTTATTGTGGAAAAATATCCTTGCTCCCAGAAATCAAGCAAGTAAATAAAAGTTAGTTAGGCCCAGTGCTTAGATCATTCCACAAGAGTTCATGAAAAAGGCAAAGGACACCAATGAGCTGGCAGGGCTGTCAGATGCAGCCCCTGGAAGAAGAGGAGCACATACCCTGGGAGTCAGACTGCCCAGCCAGGCTGCCTCTCTGCATGGGAATGATGACAGACTCACTTTGGCTGGGCAATGAGAGGAGTGTGCAAACCCCTCAGCTCCACACTCACAAAGCAAAAACTCAACACCAGTGATGTTCAGCTGCCATGAGAAACTCTCTAAATTTAGGCTGGAGAAGGCTGTTAAGATCATCCAGTCCAACTGCAAACCCAATGGTGCCGCAGCAAGCGCTTGCTCTACTCACAGTGTGACTGCTCACTGCAAAGCCCCTGCACCAGGACAGAACTGGGTGCTTTGTACAGCCTAGGTCCTGCACAGCCCTCTGTGTGCCTGCACACATGAAAGGATCATCCTCAAGCAGGTGATTGCCCAGGTCAGCCTGTGTCAGAAAGAGCTGGTGCTGCCAGATCAGGCTGCCCTATACACAGCTGCTGAACGTGTCTGACGTTTGCCTCCAAGACAAACACGAACACCAACCCTGAATTTCCATGTAACTGAGAGCTGTTAAATAGCTGCTCTGCTCCCTTTTACTGCCTAAAACAAGACTGCCTGAAATGTGTTTATTGTAGACACTTCAGGGCAGTGATTTTTCATCTCTGAAGGGCCAGTCATTGATCCAGTTTTGTTGTTTTCTTCTTTATCCCCTGACAATCAGCATCAGTTGCATGTGGGGCCTTCTGTTAAACTATTTTCTTGCACAGGGTCTCAGTTTGCAATGCATATGTGTTTAACACACACACACACTTAACAAACTTATAAATAACAGAAGACGTTTTCTGGAATGTATGAAAAATATCTGTGTCTGAACAATCACCATGCTAAGAGATTTGATCGAAGAAAACACAGCTTTTATAAAAATATATATGATAAACACTTTAAAAGAAGCATTCATGAACCATACAAAGAGTTCTTAGAAGTTCAGAAGTTTCTGGGAGTTTTTGCAACTGCTCCCAGTACTTCAGGCATTGTGCTTAGAATATACATTATGCTTTCAGGTCAGAGTCTTGTACAGTGTGAGCTGGCACAGCTCTGTGTGTTGGCAGGAGTCCCTTCTACTGCCTTCAGTGGAGATGCAATAATTCACACCAGGCAGGGCTGTAGTCACTGGTGTCAGTTCTGCAATCTCTCACAAGAATATGAAATTATATAAATGGGTGTCCCTTCTCACCTGGATTTCTTTTCTAGTGATTCTCCTCATTTAGCCTTCTGACCCTGGTCCTCAACTTGAATTCCTCAAAATCTAACTGGTTTCTGCTGACTTTCACATCACTGGATGAGCTTTGGTGTTTAACTGCTTATAAATGGAGAATTATATGAGCCAGAAGTTGATGAACAAAGGAACAGAACTGCCCATTATCCCCTCAGTCACAAGCAATTTTCAAGGTAAATCTGCACTTATAATATCACTTCATTGATTGATGACAGTTATTTATTATATAATAAAGTCTCTAATAATGTGGTATTTCTCATAAAATGAATCTTCTAAACTATCGCTCAGGAGCAGTTTTAATGCAAGTGACATGCTGCCTTCAAGAGTAAAGGCCTGGTCAAACAGCAGTCTTAACAACAAACATCCAGGCTCAGGCAGATCCCAGAATTAGGAAGAGAATGCAGTCAGGCCTGGGGCATGTACTTACTGCAACTACAACAACCATCTTTTCCATGCAGAACAGGGGCACAGCAGGAAATAGATCTTCTGAGGCCTAAATGTATGACTAAACTGTTGCTTTAACAAGTTCAGGAATTAGAACAGTACCTTTAGCCTTTTCTACATTAACCACTTAAAAAAAAACCCAGCAAAACCCCCAGAGCCTCACATAAACTTTATGTTTTAGGTACTGTTTTGCCACAACTGTTCTTCTGCCTTCACATTTATCTCCTCTCACTGCCAAACCACCTCATCTCCCAGTTTTCCTGATTCCCTGTATCATCACTCTGATGGGGAGCTGTTATGTTTTCCATCTGAACTGCTCTTATGTGATTAAAGCAACACAATTTCTACCACCTCTAAGCAGTGTAGTAGAAGCCTGGTTTAACTCCTGTAGTTAAACCATTTTTACCATTCTGCATTTACTTTTTTGGCTGTTTCAACTGTTGCAGAAGCCAGGTTTTGTCCAGTTGTGCTAAGCAGCTGCACAGCAGGAGAGGCTTGATGTGACAGGCTAACACAAACACTGAAAGTGCCTTACAAACAGTGGCCAGTAGCACACCAGAGGTACCAAAACCACCTGATGGCCTTGGTCTGTGCACATCTAACAGCTGCCTGCTACCGTGGTGGCTGGAGGAGCAGCACCAGATGCTTAGGTGTGATGGGAATGTTCCTGCAGACCAGTCTGGGGAATTAAGCCAACACTTTGTGTGTGGCTGTACAGGTGGAGCAGAAATGACAGTGCTGGTTTGGACAGACAGTGTCTAGAGGCAGGAATGGAAAAGGGAGAAACACTCTCCAACAACAGGACCAGGGGAGGATGAGCTACTTAGGCAGCCATGCTGTTCAGATGCCACCACTTAGACAAGGAAGCTCTCCACAGAAACTCTAATTATCTGGGCAGCATTTTGTAATGAATTCATTCTTTCTAAAGGTAAAGGAATAGCAATTCCTCCCTGTTTTGGGTTATGGAACCAAAAAAATGTATTCTATTTTATCTGTTGAAAGCAGTTGGGGAGATGTTCTTTATCTCTTGTAACTCCGGGGGAAGAGGGGCGGATGCCTTCTGATAAAGCTGTTAAAACCAGGTGGGGCAGAGTTTCTTATCTCTTTCACCACCCATTCTCCCTCCAGGGGAGTATTTTCTGCTAATGGGTCATTAAGGCTCACCAAGCCATCATCCACAAGCCATCATCCCATTGTAAGACACTCCACCCAGTGGGGGGAGCCAACCATTCCTACCTGGATAAAAACTGAGCCGTAGGAACACGAGGTATCTGGTTCCACTGGATTCCTGGAGGAAGACTGGACCCTTCTCACCATCACTGGACCCTTTTCTGTAGGATCATCTCTGCCCCAACAGAACCACATCTGCCACTCCAGGAGGACTCAATTTTGAACTCCTTCCAACACCCTGACCAACAGGGTGCCAGGTTGTAGCTCTGACTCTGTCAGGGTTTCTAGGATTGTTGTTTGTTTGTTTGCTTGTTTGTTTTGGTTTGTTTTTTCTACTACATTTGTATTGTTAATATTCCTAGTAAAGAACGGTTATTCCTATTCCCAAATCTTTGCCTGAAAGCCCTTAATTGCAAAATTATAATTTGGAGGGGATGAGGGGTTTACATTCTCCATTCCAAGGGAAACTCCAGCTTTCCCTGGCAGATACCTGTCTTTCAAAACCAAGACACTCCCTTAAATTCATGGAGGTGCATTGCAGGATCATCACTCTTTTTGTTTTTTCCACTGGTTGAACATTCAAGGTGCTCTACTCAGTGAATGGTAACTCCTGAAGTGTCCAGGCTCCTGGGGACCAGGACAAAATACAGCTGCCCTGGAAGGCACCCTCTGAGGATGGAGGGAGGGTAGGAAACACACCTCATCACAGATTGTAGTTTTTCAAGTGCCTTCTGTCTTTTCAGGCCAAGCCAAATGCCCTGCTGTGAGGAATTCTTTCACATTAGTAGTATCAGAGGACTACAGAAATGGACGGATGAATATTTGATTTTTCCATTCCACTTAGTATTTGACCACACATAAGGATTTGCATCAGTCTCTCTATCTGAAACACAGTTATAAAGCACTCCGAGATACTTGCAGGAACAAACTGTGAATATGCCAGTGTGCCAATGTTAGTTACAGCAGACACAGAGTTGATTGCAGAAATGTTTGGAAATCTGAATCACAGAAGTCTTACCATCACTAATCCTGATTCTATTTAAAATGAAACTGAAACACCACAGGAAAATATACTGCTGATCATTTCATTGCAATATGTTAGGATATCTCCTTGCCATTTTCTACTGCTTTTAATTATGAAGCCACACATGGTATTTTTGATACTGTCTAAAATAAAATGGAGCATGGAATTTTAATGTCAGGTATGCAGTTCCCTTTCTATTGACTTTGATGATTTCTTTCCTATATAAAGTATATTAAAAGGAAACAGTAGCTGTACCTATGATTGTAAAACAATTCTTTGATGTCAAACACCTTATCTAAGCTTCTTCTTGTGCAAAAAGATGAAAATTCAAAAACATCTGAAAGCAGTTAGTGGGGGAAAAAAAGGAAGTTATGCAATTTAGAAGAGGGGCTGTCGTAGTAACTAATAATAGCAACTTAACTGCATATGAGGGAGTGGTTCCTGGCAGTCAGGTATATTATTGCACATCCAGATGCAAGTGTGCCAAGTGGTGGCAGCAATAAAACTGTAAATGGAATAGCTGCAACAGAACAACTTTGGGTCTAAGCTAAGAACGGCATCACTCACCTGAATCAGGGCACTAATCTGTTTTGGTAAGGACTGCCAGATGGGAAAAACATCCCCTTTATACAGCATTTCACCACTACTAGAATAAAATTAACATCTTAGCAGTATCTTTTGTGGCTACTGGCAAGATCACTAAGATTAAAAGGAATATTTATACAAATATTTCCAACATGCAAGAGAAGAAGTACAAGGCTGGGCTGCAGCTCTGCTTAAGCAAGAGATGCAACGTTGAAAAGGAAATCTCACAAAGGTATGCTGAGTGATGTTTGTTAGTTCTTTCCCTCTCAACACCATAACCCCTAACACAGAAAAGGTCGAATTCTCTTCTGAAAAAAGTTCTCAGTCATTACTGGGATCTTACCCAAATCTGGCCTTTTTGGATGCTGTTTTTAACATTAGTTACAAAATGAAATACACAGTAATGGGGAGGAGACACAACATTTTAATTATGAAGGAGCAGAGTCTTGTCAAGAAAAGTTTCCCTTGCCTCTTTTTCCCCTCTATCACTTGTTTGCTGCTATCTCATTTGTACAGAATTTGAGCTGACATTCAAAGGTAGTTCTTTATCCGGTGAATACCGAGCTGCGCTAATTGAAGTGACTTTTGTTATTGTTGTTCGTCTCTCAACTCTAATTAAAGTTTCTAATTGGAATTTACAGGCATGCCTGCAGTGTGTTGCTCTCACAGATGATGTGCCAGGAGAGTTATGGTGCCCTCCCAGGGGATGAGGAATAATGGCTCTGGCCTCAGGGGTGAATTGCACCGTTCCTCTGCAAACACTGAGGACTGCCTTGCAAACCTCCTGCAGGCAAACAGTGGCTCCCACATCATTATGTGACAAACAAGGCACAGCCCAGGCAGTGAGTGAGTCTGATGGATGGGATTCTCAGATATTTCTGGCTTCATCGTTCATAATGTGCTGAAGCACGATGCCACTCGTGATCAATGTTAAGGAAGCCAGTGCAGAACAGAGCTGCAGCACGTGCAGCCTGGCAGGGAAGCAGAGAAATTGTATCTGCAGCTCACCAAACTCATCATCCCACTTCACTGTGAGGTCCAGGCACAGGGGATAAGACCACCCTGCTGCTCTGTGTTTATCTCTGAGATACTGTGAGGATTCATTTGCTGTATCATCAAATCAGGTAACTGACAACTCCTGGCTAAAACCACATTCCACAACTCCATTATAGGGTGGAATGTTATAGGGTCCTTTCGGGAAAGCAAATATAAAACTTGGGTAAAAAAACCATGCAAACTGGAGGGATTTTTCAGTTTCTTCAGTCACTCCCACAAGTATACCCATTTCCTTTATGTCATTTTTGCATATGTTATTTTTAAGGTTAAATAATCTGCACATCTGTCTTTGACAAGTGTCTTCTAGGCCATGCAACATTATTTTTCCTGTCAAGATTTGTTTCCAAACCTTTTCACTTAAGCCCATGTTCTTAGTTGGGGAGACATAGGTCCTAACCCTCTTGTCTGCCAAGTTAGTAAATCCAGCTGTTATGTAGAAAAATGGAAAGGTTTTGGTAATTTGAGTCTTTGGCACACACTAGGGTAGCTGGACAACAGCAGGGAAAGAAAAAAAAAAAGGAGATTTAGAGAAGGGGTTATCACAAGAACAGGATTTAGAATTTGACACAGTTGTATGGTGTGAAGAAGGTGGCTGTACATCTCAGATTTGTAGAAATGACACAGAAAATATATAAAGTAAAAAAGCCCACGTTGCTTCAGATAATGCATAAATAAACTGCGAGTATACCTATGTGTGTATGCAAAATGTTTTAGAATGCATTGCTTCATTCATATGACATGCACAGTTAAGGATCAGAAATGAGAGCTTTTATCAGCAAATCTGGGCCAGTGCTGACTCTCATATTCCTTAAATTCTTTCAAAGTGAATAAATCAACTTCCTTGTCAAAGCATTATTATACCAGTTCTACTCAATTTACAGCAGAAATAATGTCGTCTCTCCACAAAAGAGCTACTAAGCATCTTACCCAGGGATTGTTGCAGGAAAACAATGACAGGTACAAGATGGTTCCTCCCACACAATATGCTAACAGCAGCAGCAAAATCAGAGATCATTAGACAAACTAACCTGTGGTGTCATTCCATGGCAGATATACATGATTGGGATATTCTCTGTGTCTGGCCCCTGATCAAGGCACAAATCACTTTTCAGGGAATTCTGCAGCTAAAATAAACAGAAAGAAAAAGAAATCAAGCAAGTTTTACATGAGAAAGAGATGGGGTGATTATTTTCTTTGAAAAAAATAAATCATATGTAGTTGAGGAAGGAAATATGCAAAATTCAAGTATGTTGCAGGAAAGATCTTGAAGAGAAAGCACGTGGACTAAATTCTTCCTTGCAGATTATCTAGCAACACTGATTTCAATGATGTTGCACAAAGTTTCAGGCAGGGCATATTTCAAAAAGCCTTCAGAGAAAGTAATAAATTTTTGATATATGTTTTAAAAGTATTTAGTCTCTGGTACACACTGTATACAGAACCTGAATGTATCCTGCTGAGCAAGATAGATGAGGTATTAAACAGCTTTTAAGAATCACTCAGGAGAGTCTTCTGATTTCCAGAAATAATTCAAAAAACTGCTTTCAGCTGACACCTGGAGACTTCAGGGCAATTGTTATGCACAAGCTCCCCCCATTATTCTGGGCTAACCCAGGCACAGCAACAAACAGACTGCAAAGTACTTGGCCCTGGTCAGCACAAAGCCCTGTGAAAAACCTGGGCAATGCTGAGACAGTTTTTTCTGAAAGTGAAGTGCTAAATTAATGAGCACAGATAGCTGGGAGGCCTGTTCAGAGTGTGAGTACAAAGATGTGGACTGCATACCCAGGGAAGGCAACTGCCTGGTGAGGGGAGATGTGGTTTGCAGCCAGCTGTGATTAACTGGGCAGTTCTGTCAGCTGTGCACAGGGGCCTCCTTCGAGGAAAACAAGCTCCTATCTTTAGAAAGAATGCCTAGAACTGCACTAGCACGTAAGAAGAATGGACAAGTCAGAGGGTGAAGCCTGGCAGTGAATAAACTTCAAACCATCAACTCATCTCTACAAGACTTCCAGCTCCAAAGCTAACTAAATCCAGTAAAGGACAGCATGCATCTCAACGTTAAAGAGAAAATACGCATTAGGTATCAATACTGGCTTTACTCTCAAGGACTAAAGCCTTGAGAATTACAAAAAATCTTCTCTCTCAAACCTTTCTATTTCTTAGTCATAATGTAACCATAGCCATGACTCTAATCACAAACAGATGTCAAAGCACCCCTCTCTATCCAAACCAGTGATAAATATCAACCTTATTAATTAATTCATGGCTGGGTCTATCACTATCTTTGTGTTTTCAAAGCCTCTTCCATAAACTCCAATCCTTATGCTTGTCCTAGTGCTAATGTTATAAACTTTTCCACAAGAATCCCCATAATAAAGGAAGCAAAAAACCAGAAACAACACAGCCACTGACCTGTTAACTAATAATGCTGTTTCAAAATCTGAGGCCCACATTCTCAGGAACAATCACTTTACAAAATCCAGTGGCTTTGTGGCAACCAACAATTAACCTGAGTAATGCAATTTTAGCCTACCAAGACTTAATCTTAAGAACAACCCAAAATATAACAGACAATTCCTGTGCTGAAATCCAGAAATAATTTTCATTACTCTGAATACAACAGCTTTTGGCCCAGTGATGTTGTTTCTTCTAAATAGGAGGGCACTGCACAATTCAGAAAGAGATTTGCTTCCCAAATATTTACTCTGCCACCAACCTCAACCCTAGCTATATGCCACAGCATAAGCTAGACCTGAATGATGCAACTATTTCCCTAACTCTCACAGAACATGAGGAAATGTAGCATTCAGGAAATAAATATGTGGGGTGTCTCTGTAGGTGCCTATATCCTAACCTTTACCCCCATTCAGACAGCTTTTTCAATTACTCAGGATTTTTTAAAATTGATGATAATGCTATAGTAGCAGTATCTCTATTTTCTACAAAAAAATATGAAGCCAGTTGATGAATGGAAGCATTTAGAGAATCAGAAAGCAGCTGACTTGCTTTGAAATATCACACCTTTCTTTGCTGTAAGATGTGCAAACAAACAGCAAAGCAGCCACAAGAGAAGATTAGACATCTATGTGATTCTTTTACTAAAAGGATAGGGGCACTTAATCTCGTGCCACACAACAGTATTTCATAAAACAGTGAGCTGTGTATTTCACAAAACACTCCCTCTTTATCTGTTGTCATAGTCGTCCACTGCTTCCTTTGTGATGTACAAACAGGGCCTGCTCCTCACATCTCTCTCAGCTGATGATAATCGTGTGCATTACCAGGCAGTACCTAAATCACAGGGTCCCAATGGCTTAGGTTGGAAGACACATTAAAGATTATCTCATTCCAACCCCCCTGCCATGGGCTAGGACACTTAGCACCAGGACCAGGTTACTCAAGCACCCATCCAGCCTGGTCTCAAACACCTCCAGGTGGACAGAGAGCCAATGATCTCTCTGGGCAACCTCTTCCAGCGCCTCAGCACCCTTAGAGTAAATAATGTCTTCCAAATATCTAACTTAACCCTGCCTTTTTTTCAGTTTAAAGCCATTCCCTCTTGTCCTATCACTATACATCCTCGTGAAAAGTCCTTCTCCAGCTCTCTTTAGCCCTCTTTAGGTACTATAAAGCTGCTCTAAGGTCTCCCTGAAGCCTTCTCTTCTCCAGGCTGACCACTGTGTTCAGTGTTTCTGTAAAAAAACTCTTCTTACTCTTTTTGGTTGATGAAAATCTCTCAGCAGAGTATAAAACCACTGTTGCTGATTTTCATTTTTGACTTGCACAATGTGGAGTTGATCTTTGAGACGAGTACTTTAGCTCTTCCGCTGCCCTTCCTTTATTTATCTGAAAAGACTTTTTAATCCAGAGCCACCTACAAGCAGAACCATGTCCTAGTTAGCTGCTATGCCTCCTTCTCAGGAAACTCCACACTTGATTAGATCACGGCACCACTGAGGGCAATTCCGTGGTGTGTGGCAGAGGCTCCTCACACACAGGTGTGATTTTGGCATTGTTCTGAACCAGTTTGGAAGGCAACCATTATCTCATGCATTTAGCAGTGACCTAAACCTTTGCTGGGAATGCTTTTCCTGTATGATTGTATGAAAAACCAGCATGGTTATTTTAACTTATCATCACAGGGGCCACAGAACTTTGCAGGATGTACAATCCCTTCATTTGCCAAAACACAGCAGCTGCTCTGTGGCACCCTCAGGGCTCTTCCAGAGCCACGCTGGCCGACTGCACAGCTCAGTTTTCTTTCTGAGGAGGAATGTCTGAACACAAACCTTTCATCTGTATGATCTGCTCTTGCATTTTCTAGTTAGGATGGTCATGCAGAAAGAAAAATTTAATTCACAGGAATCAATTTTTGTGAAAATGACAGTGGAAGGGAATGTGAAAAGGACATCCTAGGTCTACTACCTTATTATGGGCCTGTGTTAATTTACTCTGCTCATCTTCCATGCCATGCACACCTGCTCTCCCTGATTGGGGCCCTGCCGGTTTCCAAGGGGCAAGAATTGCTTCTGCCTTAATTAGCACCGTGCAACTCAAGCGTGATTGCAACACAGACAAGGGCACTACTGTCCCACAAGTAATGATGAGCCCAAAATGCATGGATTTAGCTGCACTTTCTGTTGGATGCAAGGTAATCCTTCAACCTCTCTGGTGGTGCTTTATATGTGGGTTAGCTATGTGAGATTTGGTTAGCTTGGAATGTTAGCCTTTCACTGGGATACCTGTTCTAGGGTGGACCAGGATTTTCTTTAAGTGGCTAAAAGTTTAATAAAGGGAAAGCATCAGCCTTTAACAGTTGGATTAGATGATATTAAAGGTCCTTCCATCCTAAATGACTCCATGATTCTAAATTAAGATCTGGCTACAATCTTAAGAAGGTTGCAGTTGAAATACTGAGTCTACTTTGTGAACTCCCCTGCTGCCACAAACCTGTCAGCTCCGATGTGTCTGCAAAATCACACCTTGAGTATTTCTGTGATGCCATGAAGCAAACAAACACAAAATCGGGGAGGAAGGTAATGTTCAGGATACCTCAGCACAAATGACAGCAGAGCAGCTGTCTCTGTCAACTAACCAGGCTAACATATTATTTAACTAGTGACTCCAAACTGATCTGATTCTTTGAGTCAGGCATTTGTCTTCACGAATTACTTCCACTATTACACCTTTCTCCCCCATGTTTGTACAATGGGAAATGTAAACAAGATCCTTACCACCCCGTAGGCGACGGTATCTGAGTACATCCTCATTTCTGGATACACGCTGACAAGGTACCACCTAAAGGTCTTGCACTGGAGCTTTTTCCTTAGAGCCTTCCTCTCTGAAATATCACCAATATCAATCCCGGAGTCCTGCACATGAAACAAAGGGCAGAAAAAGCCGGAGAGACATCAGTGATACACTTCTGTGTAAACAAAATGTTCAGAATCACCCTCATTGCAGAACCACAGAGTAAACTGAGCTGGCAGGGACTGGTCAGGATCATCAAGCCCAACTCCTGGTGCTGCACAGCACCATCCCCAAGAGTCAGACGTGGTTTTGACCTTTGACAATAACCAGGTGTTGGTTGTGAAGTGAGTCTGCTACCCACACACACCCCAGAAGCGTCCCGGTTAAATATGACACAGGTCACCATGGCAGGGTCTCTTTCACAGTCTGCTTTGGTGAATGGGACTATTCCTGTTGACTCCAGTGGGGTTTAGATCCAGTTTCCAGTGAATATCACCGCTGATCTCTAATTTCCTGGCACTTTCCAAATCCAAAAGGAATTGGCAGGAAGTAGCAAGTTGCCCTAGAAACATGGGCATTGCTGGTGTCCCACTGTGGCCTAATCATTAGTGTATGGCACTTTCTGAAGTCTGGGTTACTTCTTGACTGTAAAGAGCAGAAGCTCTGCTCACCTCTCTGAAACAGCACTTATTGAAGTTCTTTTGTAATGTAAAAAGAGAAGGTTGTTATTTTTGTGAAAAGCAATTGCTGAATATTCTCTCCCATAATTTTCATTCTCCTTTACATTTCTGGCTAACCTAGTTTCTACTTTTCTTAAGAGCAGATCACAAAGCATGACTTTCATAAAGGGCCTGTATAAAAAAAAAAATCAATAATTTATCACATCAAAATCACACAGCAGAAATTTTTAGAGAGGGATCTAAGTGCAAATATGTGGCTGCTCTTGACAGGAAGTAAAATGAGACATTTTGCTCCACGACTTCTGCCTCAGAGCAAAACACACGATAAATACATTTTCATAGGGAAATTTATAATCTATCTACTTAAACAGCAGCCTTTACTGGGCCATAAAGACCCCAAAGGTTTTGTTAGCCATGAGATAAGATTAAAAAAAAATATTGAAAGCACTGAATTTTCTTAGTTACACAAGAAAAAGGTATCTGTAGAAGTATCTACATTTCTGAGCTGCTGAAGCAACCACTGCATCCCAAAGCTAATCTGGAACAAGTATATTTTATTATGGAAACATTTTCTAACTAAAGTAAAATTGACTTCCACGTTGGCAAAGTATGCTAAAAAGTAGGAAACTGTGATCTGACATACACAGATCAGACATAACAATTTTAAAATTGGTGACTCCCCTTCTCAAGTCCTACATAATTCGTAAAACTTTATGTGGAACTACTCCTTAATTGGCATTTTTTTCCTGAATTTTGCAGCAAGTGACTAAATAAAGAGGCCATAGGGTGCTGAAAGACAATCAGTGGAATTTGTGGACAGATCCCACTCATGCACCACTCTGGCTGCACATGCCAATGTTATCTGCCACTTGTGTGAAGGAAAAGGAGGGTGCCAGCACACAGGCATTCCACTTCAAGCATTGACAAGGCTTCCTGGGATCAAGGGCTAAATTGGTCCACTGCCTCCCAAATCCTTTCTCATGCAACCCTGAAGGCACCAGTGCCTGTTCCCTCACTGTTCACAGTGCAAGAAAGAGCTTCAGTAATCACATCCTTTCATGCAGCTGGAGAAGGAAAATAGCTGACATGTAGTACACTGGCTTTATCACCACCAACAAGCGAGTGTGTTCCTCAAAGCTGAGAATATGATGGGGAAAAAAACCCCAACAAACAAAACCAAAAGCGCAGCCAGAATGCATGGAAAGCACAGTTCTTGACTCTGGGACTTGAAGAATCTTTCCTCTGGATTTCTAGTGCTTTTCTGAATCTATTTATCCAAGTGTCAATGATGCAAAAGTCACCATGGCAGCAGAGGTCTCCATTTGAAGCTCCCAGTACTTCAGAGAGCAGCTCACAGAGATCCCACGAGGGCAGTCACAGCACACTGAAAAATGAGTCTGACTCCGTTTTATTTTTTTTTTTAGCTCCCAAAGACTAAAACTTCTGGAAACATCTGACTTCTCAGAGACCTGGGAATTCTTCCATGGAAAAAATCAGGTCCCTTGTTTAACATTTTGGAACAACATATTTCATGGAAAGTCCTGACTATTGTAACTAAATACATTTCTTTTACCTACACGGTCCATTACCAGTATGCATTAGCTTCCAGAGAGAATTACTCCTGTAGTTGTCCAGCTGCAATTTATCTTTGCATTCTTTATGAATTTGATCTCAAATTGCATTCAGATCTCAAATTTGCACAAAATTAAGCAACACCACCAATCACATCCAGATGAATATAATACCAACCAGTGTATAGTACTGTACATCCTTGTTGACAAAAGGAATTTCTAAGTTTTATGTTAATGTTATGTTTGCAAGTCAAAAAACTAGAACTTGGATCAGTCAATGAAGATCAGTCTTCAAGAAAATAATTAACAATATGAAATAGAAACTGAAATTTAAATCTACCTGGCTAATCGCATATAAAATTCATTTGGAATTGCTTTGACATAGAATTAGCAACCCTATTCAGTGCAGAAATGTCTTCATTCTTGTATGGACTGCTGTGCAACTACTCAAAACAGGGACACGTAGAGGGCAGCTTGGATTCCGTGAACACAGGAATTTCAAAAAAATCCTCTCCTGTATCAGGTCATAGAGGATTTTTTTTCATGGTCATAGCAAATTATGTGGCTAATGCTGCAACCTAAAAATAGGACAATGACTTCCCCACTTTGCCAAAATGATCTAGTTTTAATCACGAGAGATGCAAGAAGCTACTGAGAGCAGCTGAACCAACATCAGCATTCATGCATTTAGCTGATTTCTTGTTTCTAACATTTTCTTCTAGTTAAACTAAAGGAGAAGTACAGCATTTTATTTCTTGACACAGGAATTGTAGCAAAACCAGTTTCTCTGAACTGTTGTCAAATCAGAGAGATTTTATTAAAGAAAAACTAATCTGCCCTTTAATTTAAGTCTTGACTGTTTGCTTTTACTGTAATGATGAGAGCTGTACTCTGAGTTAAACTCCAAATTCAATAGAACCATGCTTCCCAGCTTCTAGGTGGAAACAATCTATTCACACAGATCCTGAGTAAGTACAGTGCCCTTGTTCTGAGCCCTTTAGCTCATAGCTGTTCACAAATTAAATACCATTGAGTACAGAAATGAAGAACAGCTAAAATCAAACTGAACTCTGACGCTGGCCATCTGACATCACCTCTTCAATACAATGGACCAAGCAGTGCTCATCCATGGAAATCAGGACAAGAAGTCCAGTGGGGAGTTGCAGCAAGTTTCTGCAATGTGTCATGACACCCACCAGCCACCCTCACTCTGATGTGAAATACTTATCAGACACCCCACACTTGCATCAATAGATGTCAACACCCCCTGGCAGATCTCTCCTCACAAATCTGGTGGAATTACAGCTCTCTGTGATGGTAAATAGGAGACTCAAATTCAGATTAAGATGTGCAATGTAAATTTTATGGGTTTTTTCCCCGTATTTCTGTAGCTACTAGTTTAAAATATCCATGAAGAGTCATCACTGAAGAGAATAAACTCAACAAGAAATCAATTTTTAAGGAACCTAAAGACAAGAAAAATTATTCTAGAATACGATACAACTACATATATATGTTTATATGCAGTTGTATATATATAGGCATATCTTATGCCTGTATGTAGGACATAAATACATACAAACAAATAAAACCCTACCAGAAAAATCAAAATTTAGGGCAGGAACCAAAACCAGAAGGATCCAAAACCAAAGGTAGGTTTTGGTAGGAAGCAAACCCAAAAGCCAAAGCCTGGAAGCACTGGTCTGTGTGACTCACCTCCTGGGGTATGTTCCAGGCCATGTAGACATGGCTCTTAAACTCATCCATCCAGACCTCGGCCACCCTCAGCGCGTTTCTCCGGACGTGAGCAGTCAGATCCTCCGTGTACGGTTTGTGTGCCCGTTCGATGTGGGCAATCCTGGAGCAGGGCAGCACCTCCACGCTTCCTCCGCACTGCCACACCTAGCAGGGGAAAATAAAAGGATGTGCTGCTGGTGGCAGCTCCCCACACCGCTGCTGGCCTCCAGCAAACACACTGGAATTGTTACAAAGGAGAAGAACCACCCGGGACTTGTTGGACTATACAGAGGCTGTGAGTGGAGAGTTACCTTGCCTTACCATTAATTATTACTGCTACTTAACCTTAGACCACGGGTTAACACAGTTTGGTTTTTAGTTAAAGAAGAACAGTGCTCTGTAAGGACCTGTTAATTTTTTGTAGAAGAGACAAGCATATATTAGAGGCTAATTTTTAGATACTGGCATACTATTTAACCACTGAGGAAGCTGACTGTGACTTCAGGAAGACGTATATAAGTTTTGATAGTGTCTGTGCTGAAAAGTCTTCTGTAAGCTGTAGTAACAAACTGTAATATGCTAAAATATCCCTTTAAACTATAAAAATATAAATTGGGGAGATGACTATTGAGATTTGTAAATTTAAGCAAAGGTATCTGTAATTAACTAAGTAAATATTAAATTAGTAGCTGTGATCTTGTGATCCCATAAGATGTTTAAACAGAAAGAAATAAAATAAGACGCTCCCTATACCAGTAAAGAAGTGAAAAGACATCTCTATTCCTTAAGATGAAAAATCCTTTGCCTTTAAAGTTGTTTATCTTTACAATAACACCCGAGTATACATGAGTCCATAGCCCATATGTAGCCATGCAGGAAAGCCTACGTAATTTAAAAAGTCCACAACTACAAAAATTCCCAAGCAGCTGCTTTTATAAAAGTCATGAGTAGACTGTTCTTCCTTATAAAAAGTTACCACAACAAATATGGAGAAACTTCTCTGTCTAAAAAGGCTAAATGAAAAACTATTTGATAAGTAGTGCTAACCTAAAGTTCTAAGTTTTGTCTCTTTACATTGTTTGTAAAAAAGTAAACAGTTGGGGGGAGGAGGAGTGTTTTAAAAGTTTCATTTTAATTCTCATTTTCTTCTTTTAATGTGTGCAATAAATCTATCTTTATAACCTTTAAGTTTAGGCCTGCTTTGCTTCTCTCCTGATCCTATCTCACAGCAAAAAAAACCCACTCAAACCACTGCACTAAATTTAGCAAATAAAATGAAGCAAACGTAAAACCATTACACTTTACTACAGAGTTTCTACATTACCAGTAGCCTCTCATCGCACTCTGCCTGGATCAATTTAGCTGCTCTCAAGATTATTAATAAAATTATTTATAGGACATTCAAAACAGCAAAAATAATTTATAGGACATTCAAAACCTGGTTCAAGGTTTAAGCCTCGCAAGGCTTTTCCCTGAGGTTCTGCACAGTCCATATCAGACCATACAGGCACTACCCAGAATCTCAAACTAGGCAGCTTGTCAGAACAGGGAAACTAAGCCAACCAGCTTTTTCAGATGGCTGAAGTTTCAGGTTCTATGAAGATGAGGAATATAAATGCATCTTGCACTTCACTATGAACATGACTGAGAAAGGACCAGGTCTATTTCTTTTGAGGAGTGATGAAGACTGAGACTGCCTAATGAAAATTGTTGTGTGGACAATTTCATCAGAAGCTACTCCTACAATAGGTTTTCTTATGTAGGTTACTCTACCTGCTCAAATAGATTTCAGTTTTGCCCACTACCACAACTGAGCTAGAGTACACAACATTAGTCATAATTATTGCTTTCATTTCTCATTTCCTCTTTCTGCTCTCAGTGAAAGAGAAAACCACTTTGGCAAACTTAAGAGTCAGTGAACTACATGAGTTATTTTAGATAGCAGCTCTTTTTCTGTGTATCTTATATTATGTAAGCTTCCTAACAAGATCAAGGTGGCCCATTCATAATGGTTGAGTGGATGCTGCTCATGTGAAAGCCCAGATGTACCCAAACTGTTTGATCCTGCTGAACAAGTACCTGGGGGTCCCAGAGGCAGGTGTACTCACTGAGAAGTGACAGAGTTTGCCTTATGATACTGCCAGCACAGACTCCTGAGGCTTGGTACCACATACTTAGAGAGCAAAAAATGAGAGCAAGGGTGTTCCTTCCTTGTACACTCATCCATGGAATCATATTCTGGTCTCCCTCCTGGTGGCCAGGGATGTGGGCTGGCAGAACATCCTGTTCTGGAGCTGATCTCAGGCCCCTCAGATCTGTCCACCCTATAGGCATATGCTCTACTAAGGAGGCACTTTGTTCAGTCATTCATTTTATATATTTAGACATCTGGCTTGAATACAGCATTTAGGCATTTGGCAGCTCCTGAGACCAGAAAATGTGGCATGAATTCAGAATGTTTACAAAGCTTTTTCTGAACTGGTGCCTAATTGCATTCAGCATATGCTGGGAGAAGAGACAGAGCCCTGGTTTGCAGAGCCCTGTGGAAAGGGAGCTAACCCAGGAACCTGCTGTAGAGTCAAAAAGGGAGCTGAAAAGACTTCACCACATCTCTGTGTCCAGAACTTGGAAGACCATTAGAGTAAATAAACAACCATTATCAAAATCAGGGCAAAACTGAGATGGTCATAAATATTAAAAAATAAATATGCAATTGATCTGGCACCAGAATAAATAATCTGGAAACAACATTTGTGTCCTGTCTTTCTAAATATCATATTAAGTGGGCAATCCAGTTTAACGATCTAACAAAAAAAAAATAGTTTGTCAAACATGTAATTATAAATGGTCCAGCTACATCTCCTAATAAAGATTAAATGTGAAGTACCACAAGGCTGTGCTCACAAAACGCCTGCTTTCAGTCCCAGTCATTTCTCAGTACAGCATGGACATCCAGCTATAAATTGTTTCAGAGTTACTCACTGTACACTGCCTAAATTAGTATCATAAAAGACAAGGAAGATGTAGAGATGGCCATAACTTAGCCCAGGACAGGGCAACTCACAATACACATGCACTGTGTACTCTGCCCAGCCTCTGCTCATTCCATCCAGGGATGGCCTCCAGCCAAGGCCAGCAAGTGAACACCAAGTCTTTTGTGGGATTTTCAGAGCTAGGTCTCAATGCCATCTTGACAACAAGTTGAGCCAAAACATTCACAGTCTGCAATAAGCTGAATTTCCAAGCAAATTTCTAGGAACTGAAATTTGGAAGAACAGAGTCATCTATAATTTTAGCATTGATTCAGTTATCAGGAAACTCTGATTTGACTTCATAATGAAGTAAGTTGTTTTCAAAAAACAACCTGAGATGACCAAGTTTTTAACAGGGTTTGCAAACAAGAATTACCCACTACCTGAATAAACACCAATTAATCAATTCCAGTGGCCACTCCTTTCTCCCAGACACTGTCAGTCTTCGTTCTATTTTCAAAGACTAATTAATTTCTATCCATTAATTAGCTATCAATACAGAACTGCTAGGTTGCATTGAACGGTTTCATAACCATATTATTTCCAAACAGAAATCTCCTAAAATCCACAAAAATTAGCTGCAGCACTCATCAAGGAACATGACCTTAGATACAGGCTATGAAACCTTGCTGAGTGGAAGCAGAGGCAATGCTTTTAAAAGGCAGAAAGTACAATCCTGACACGCTCAGCTGGTCACATCCAGGACAAGCCAATGTCCCTTCTCCCTCCCAGTGTTCTTTGCCAGTGGGATTACAGTCCCACTGGCAGGAAATCTCTTTTATCCAAGTGCTTCATTGCATTTAGGGAGAGGAAAGTTGTTTAAAAAACCCAAATAGAAATGTAGGTAGCAGGCATTAAAGTGGGATTTTCAAATGGCATGAAGCTCTCCTGGAATCTGATGGACGTCTGGATTCCCAACTCCCTAAAATATGGCCAAATCTCTGGCTGAGGAATGAAGGGCTTTGCTATTCATACACTGAACACTGCCCTGAACCACATGCATGAATACTCAACAATAAACATAATTAATTGCTACAAAAAGCAGCAGGGTTTTTTTTTTTTTTAATTCTTCTCTCATTATATTTTAAATAATGGAATTTCTTGCAGTTTCTTTCCCTTCTAGACCAACTGTCCACTTGAATCTGACCACTCCTACCTCCCCCCATTTCTTTCACTCATGTACATTAATCCCTGGTGCTCTAACCATTCTGTTGGAGCTATTGTGAATAGCTGGATGGTTTTTCAAGAGAAAAAACTTAAGATGGTATAAATCTCACATCAGAAGTGCACAGGCAAGACTAATTAATTACTCTGAACAAATACCTTTCAGTCAGATAAAATTTTTAGGGTTTTTTTAAATTAATATTTTAATACTAAGATATATACTTTCTCAAAGACTCTACTCAGAGGGAAGTTGAGAAGCCTTGTAGAGTTGTCTGTTCTTCATCTAATAAAATTCCTGTAGACAAGAAGCAATAGAAATTGAGGGGTTAGTTCCTTGTAGCTTCACACACTTCCCCTGTGGATTTTGCAGCTGTTTTTTTTGCTGTCATTAGCCATCTTTACTCAGGCTTTAACCACACTGAATAGCACCCTTCTAGTTTTCCAGCGCTGCTATTTTATGTGACGGCTACAAATAGATAGAAAAGTTAAAAATCTCTAGAGCTTTTTCAAATTATCACCCATGGCTTTGGCAAGAAGTCTAAAGATAAAAGAACTTCAAAGACTTTTTTCAACCACATGGAATGGTTTGAAGTAAAATGTTATATCTCTGAGCATACTGTGGCTGCAATCAGTAATACTTAATGACTACCCTGCTTGTACAAATTGCAAGGAAAAACTTGATTAATTTCTTAAACCACAGTTAAAATTCAGCAACTTTTCCTGTTGCCCATGAAGATAATTTACCTATGACAGGCAAGCAGTGGAAATTACCAACAATAATCTTAATTTCCTGCCAAATCTCAAAATATACATATGCAGCTGTAAAAAATAACATATGCTTTCATCACTGTGACACAATAAATAGTAATTCACATGTCATGCTGTAAAAGCACCAATTGCCAAACTGTACCAACAGGTCTCGGACTTTGCCTCAGAAAGTTTTGAAGTGTGATGGTCTACATGTCTTTGGGAGCACTTTCCATGATTGCTGGAGTCTTAACAAGGCAAAAGGTTAACTTTGCACTGGAGGAATTTCTTGAGGTTCTGGTCCTGCTGGTTTACTTTGCAAGAACAGTCTTTCAGGAAAAGAACACAGCAACTGGAGTTTCCCTTCCAAAGAGCCCTGAGCCCACTTCAGTGCGTTTTCAATGCTCCCTTCCAAGAAGCCTGAGAAAGGGCTCTTTATTCTTGAATTTCCTGAGGAGGTTCATATATTTGGTACAGCCCCAAGAAGGGCTTAGAGGGATTCCTCTTCTTGAAAGGGTTCCTTGTTCCTTCACCATTACCAAAAGGTAGTGAAATTCCATAAAAAAATTCAAGGTCCAAAGGGACAGTAGCAGTGCCAAGGCGAACACTTACAGAGCTGAAAGACTAAAATCAGCATACCCCATGACCTAAACTAAGCAAATCAAAGGAGAGATGACAGGAACATTAAATGAATGCAGAGAATCTACTGGGGGAGTGAGAGGGAAAGGAGGGGAAGCTCCCTTTTAAATCTTCAGTTGTTGTAGCTTACATGGACAATCTGTCCAAGCTCTAAGCACTTCACATTGTTAATTTACTGAATGTTTATTTGCACATTGTTATAATTGTGGCCCTAAATCTGGGAGAATTTATGTTCACCAAGGTTAAAGCAGTCCCACAGAGCAAACAGAAAACAGGCTCTCCACACTGGGAGAGCCAGGAGAGCAATTTAAAAACACAGAGAGGTGGTGGCACAGCAGCTCAGATGTTGAAGGGGTACAGGACCTGAGCATGGGGCAGTGCAGGGGGATGGCACAGGTGAGACAGCTACAAAAGCAGGAACACACCAAGCAGCTTCTCAGAGCAATTTGCTAAGTCCTGAAACCCCTGTCACTCCTCACTCACTCCCACCAGGCATCCCACAGCACTCACACACGTCCTTACAAATACCCAAACCAATCTGGTTACAAGTTTTTTAAAGCAAATTCCACTCACACCTGGAAAATCTCTTTCACCACATCATTTAGTAAATTCTCCCAATTTCATTTAAATGTATTTGAATTTGCATATTTAATCAAAACAATCACTACTCTAACGCTGATCCCTCTCTCGAATATTTAATTTATACTTCATTATAAAATGATATAACACTTCTTCATTAAAAGTTTCTTTTTATCTCTTTAACCACTGAGTGTTCTTTTTATGTTATAGAACATTAATCTAATAAAAAAATAAACCCTACAAGTCATTGAGCAGTTTATTAGCACGTATTGCATTCATTAAATTTACACAGATCATGGAGTTTCTCCAAGAGCTGACGTGACCTTGTTTGATACCATCACTTCATTTGGACTGCAAACAAAAACCTTTTAATAATTAAGTGATTTCTCAAAAAGCTGAAGTAATTTCTAGCTTCTGTGAAGGTTGCAAATTACAAAATTAGAAGTACTCATTAAAGATGCCCTGAAGTTAACAAAACATAGTCAGTGTAAATTAATTACTACTGTGGATACAAACTAATGAGTTACCAGTATCTTTGAAATATATTTTTGGGAACTATTTATTGTAAAAAATACTTGTGAATCATGTCAGCCTTTGTCATTACCATTAATTGTTTACTGATAACCAGTAATGGGCTTGATGTTTTACAGACAAGTATGAATAAGCTATTTTCATTCAATACCATAATAATTTTGAATCTGCAGTTTTATTTTGGTAACTTGACAGGTGACTGCAGAAAGGACAGAGAGAGTAGTCAGACACAAAGGTGACTGAAATCAATGTTCATATTTCTAGTTGCTATCAGTGGGTTTTCAATCACACCCTGGAAGTTTTTGGATTGTCATGCTCATTTGTGGGGTATCTGTCTCTGTAGAGCTAGAAACTATACCCACTGGATGAAATATGTTAATAGTTATTTAGGTCATATCTCTACTGAATTCAGATAGCCTTCACTAAATATTTCTGATCATCACACAGTCCTGTCATACTTTCAGGTAAACTTATTTATTTGTATGTAAGAACCAGCATTTTTTCATAACCAAACTGATATTTTAATCTGAAACTGTAAGTAACCTACAAAAGCACATCCCCACAATCTAAAAGGCTTTTTAAAAGGAAAATAAAAGACTTTAACATAACTAGAGCTTCTTTTCATTTTTAAAATGTAAATTATCCCTTAAATCTAACTTTTTGAAGTCATCATTAATTGCCTCACAGGCCTCATTTTACATTAATTGTGCCTTCATAAAACACTCTCATTGAAAACCTAATACATGTAAAGATTCTTCCCAAATTAAATTGTCATTACTTTTCTTCCTCTTTTAGCTAATTGCTTCATTATGTACTTTTTAAATTGTTTTGTTCTGCAGGGATTAATTTTACATGTATCTCCATGAGCTGTGAAACTTTTACAGTGTACTCTTAAACTCCACATGGTGTGCTGCTGGTTTAAACTGCAGGAACCATTCTCCACCTGTGTCACTTGGAGATAACACATGTCAGGGGTCACTGAAGGCTTATGGCTCTGTTCTCTTCCAAACGTGTCTATCTCATTGCCAGGCACAGTAAATAACCCACACATCAATGGCCGCACTGCTAAGTTTAAGTCATGAACAGGAAGTAAAATAAATCACTTTTTGTCTTAAGAAGAACAAAAGCAGGAGACTGAAGAACTGGTTTAGTATCCATGGAGCAATGTACTGTGCTGGCCATCTTTTATGGTTTTACCTTTTGTTGTATCCCTCTGGCATCCCCTCCCTGTGAAACCCTACCTGCCCCTTGACTCTGACCTATGGCCTTTGGCCATAGGTAACCCCGCCCCCTACCCTGAAATGCATAAAACCCCCTTTCCCTCTGGGGTTGGGCCTCTTCCACCTTGGGATCCCCTTCCTGGAAATAAACCTTGGAACACATCTCAGGGTAAGAGCCTCTTTTGGTTTTATGTCCCTATCCTGAAGATTCCCCTCACCCTAACCTCCCTAAATCTGAGCTAGCAGCTGGCCTCGGGGGGCTGAGGGAAGGGGAACACTTCAACCTTTCTCTCCCTTACCACAGTTACACCTAGCTTGAGCAGTCTTGTTAATCTTGCACTGTGCCTAAAGACTTGACCATAAAATACAACATGCTGAGTTGGGAGGGACCCACAAGGATCATCAAAGTCCAATTCCTGGCCCTGCACAGGACACCACAAGAGTCACACCATGTGTCTGAGAGCACTGTCCAAACACTTCCTGGGCTCTGTCAGGCTTGGTGCTCTGACCACAGCCCTGGGGAGCTGTTCCAGTGCCGAGCCACCCTCTGTGAAGAATCATTTCCTCAGGTCCAACCTAAACCTCCCCTGACTCCTGGGTCCTGTGCTGGTCACCACTGAGCAGAGATCAGTTGGTCCTGTGCTGGTCATCACGGAGCAGAGATCAGTGCCTGCCCCTCCTCTTCCCCTCATGAGGAACTTGTAACTGCACTGAGGTCTGACCTCAGTCTCCTCCAGGCTGAACAGATCCAGTGCTCTCAGATGGTCCTCACATCTCCTCAAGGCCCTTCATAATCTTCACTGCCCTCCTTTGGACACACTAGCAGTTTAATGTCACTTTGTATTGTAACAACCAGAACTGCCCCCAGCACTGGAGGTGAGGCCAGTCCAGCCCAGAACAGAGTGGGACAATCCCCTCCCTTGCTGGCTGCGATGCTTCCCTGATGCTCCCCAGGACAGGGCTGGGCTCCTGGTTCCAGGGCACTGCTGACTCACATTCAGCTTGCCATCAACCAGCACCCCCAGGTCCCTTTCCACAGGGCTGTAGCCCAAATTCTATCAGTATTATTAAAGACTGGGGCAAGAACTCCTGAAGAATTAATTCCTTTTTCAGCCAGGCTGGTTTTTTGCCTCACTCGCCTGACTTAGAGCACAAGGTGCAGTCACACCTAAAGGTATCTTTACCAAAGGTATCTCTCCCACACTAGTCTTCCTCTAATCTTGGTTATATTACTAAATCAGTCTTGCAATATTAAAATCACTCAATGAAATTAAATTCTAGAGATAAGCCACAAATACGGAATCTTCCCAGTTTAGGCATGAGGACTTGGAATACCAGAAGGTACAATGGCAATGACACTATGCCAAGACTTGAAAGTGCAGGAAGGCATTAAACATGAGGCTAATAATGCACTAATTAATTTACATCTCACCTGAGTCCATTGATTTGTAAGCGTATATTGAGTTAAACTGTTTTACTTCTTCCCATACCACTATAAACAACCATTTCCTCTCATAAAACATCAAGATATCTACATTGCTTCCCAGTTGGTAATGTGCAACCACACATACACAACTGGTGAGAAAAACATTTGTGAGAAATCTCCAAGTGCCTCCTCATCCCTCCTTGTAGGTTGTAGAGATGCCTCGTGTTAGCTGCTGCTGTAATACTTTCCTTTCCTTTCCTTTCCTGTGGGAGCAGCTAATAAAATGTTCTCTCCCCAGAAATAGCAAAACCACGAAACTGATTCCTTGGTAATGTATAATTACACATGCTGTAGCTGCAGGTTACCTGCTGAGGCATTCATGGGCAGAACAGGGGGAAAAACAATTATTCCAATGTAGGAGTGACTGAAACCAGAATAAGCCAAAATATAAGCCAAAAAAAGTTCCTGGTAATGTCATGACTGACAGATTTTGGAGGCATGACAATTCCTTATTTTATTCTCAATAGAGCCTTTCTTATTTAACCTGTTGGAATAACAACCCTGTAAATAGAGAATTTTGGTCTGTGTCATCTTGGGATTCAGATTGTTAACACAATCTGTTAGTGAGGTACTTTGCAAAACAAAACCAACCTTAGGAATAATCCTGTACACACTGGTAAGCCACTGCTGGTTACACAGAGTGTTTATGCCATACCTGCACTGCTAAGGAATTGTTTTTGTCTTGGTGAAAGCATGGGGTATGAAAAGCAGTGGCTACATCTTGTAAGATGTACCATTAGGTCAACCTTTACAATTTTTTTTCTTTCAGGCTTCAGTCTAGAAATAGCCTCCTCTTAATTCACAAAATGGATAAAAGCAAAAGAAACTTCTCTCTATTGAAAGCTTTAATGCAAGGTTAAAGAGAAATTATTATCTGAAAAAGCAGTATTTAAAAGTTATCTCAGAGCAACAACTAAGGATATTTCTATTTTCAGGCTTCTCAGCCCTTTACCTTTACACATCACCAGCCTTGTACTGCTGAGCAGCACTTGTGATCACGTACTAAGGATGTTTTCTGTACAGCAAATCATTCCCTAGTGGCAAAGGATATTGGCCTTCTTACTGAAAACAAGCTAAAAACATGCCTTTAAGACTACAACAAGTGATGATAGCTGCAAGTGCAAGAATGGGAAACGTCTTGATTCATTTTCCTGAGGCGTATTCAGGGAAGATCTACATTGCTCAGTGGAGTGCCACGAAGGGAGGCCCAGCAGCAAGGACAGAAAGGGACACCAGGGATGCATGACACATCCCACTGCTCTCTCTCCATGCAAACAGTTCCACCACACAGCAGCTTGGTGAAAAACCCCCTCACCTTCCTTGTTCATTCCCAGACACTTCCACCCCTTGGCACCCCAGCCTGACAATCTGCCTAGCAAAACAGTCTGTGAGGCAGCTCAAGGTAAATCACAAACTGCTTAGCATTAAAATTAGCCCTGCATTTAAAAGAAAATAAAAGTTTACTGAAGCAGAGGTGTTCAGAGGCAGCAGGTGTGGGGCAAACCACGGTGCTGGCAGGGCCAAAGCACTGGTGAGCTGCTGCAGGACTGAGAACAAGAGCATGGCAAGGAGAAGGAGAAGATGTAACCCAGTGTAGACTATGTGCTGTGAAACTACACTTGAACTTGAACACTGTTGGTGCAGTTTAACATTATTCTCATCCTAAACCCAAAACACAGCACTGCACCAGCTACTAGGAACAAAATTATCTCCACCCCAGCCATGCCCAGGACAACTGTGCAAAGGCTTTCCTTAATAGAATCAGACACAGTATAATCACAGTTTCATGTAATTTATGGCCTGTGTTAGGAACACTGACAGGTAAAATTGCTGGAAACTTCCAGGGAAAGAGGACAAAGGGCAAAATGTTTCCAGACAAATATGGAGATTTGGGGGCAAGTGTAAATATCTTCACTTGCTTGTGATTTACAAAAAGAACACTAGCTCAAGGGCAATATTATAAGAAAGATCTCAGGTGAGAAACAATCAGGATACACAGACACTGTGGGCTTGGAAATGGCTGGGACATGTAAGCAAGCCATCATTATCTATGCACCAAATGGGAGAGACTCACTTAACTATCAGGCAATTAAAAATCATGACCCCAGAAGTACATGGGGTGGAGGTTAAAGAAAAAACAAGATAGGTAAGACCCAAAACCATATTTAAAAAACTGCAAACAAACAGCAAAACAAGACCCACCCCAAACAAACAAAAAAAATCATGGAAGTAACTTCTGGAATTTAAAAAGCAATAGATCAGAGAGAGAGGCATGATAGACTTCACTTCTGCTTGCTTTGTCACAGAGGGACCCTAACGTATGGAAAATACCCCACTAAACACTGGGACTATTTTCTGCTCAAATAACTAATTTCTCCATCTCTATTCATTAACTGCATTCCTCTAGTTCTCCACCAACAGAAAGAGCATCAGCTTCACAAAAGGTCTGGAGACAAACCTCCAGACTAGCAAGAAATGAAGTAATTAATTACACTACAGCAATATACAGTACAAAAGTAGCGTGCCATACTCAGTCTAAATGCAATTTTCCTCCTGGGTCAGCTGAGGTAAAGTTCTGATATACCATTTACTGAGAACAAGACCCAATCCTTTTCCCTTAAAGAGCTTTTACTTTCTAATAAAATTTCCTCTTGCCCACTTAATAGGGCCATTATATCCTTGTGAACATGAATTCATCTGCAAGTACAAAGTCTTTGTGACAGACAGAATTACTTTAAATCAGAGCCTAGGCTTGAATTTCCTTGATTCTAATGATGACTTAGTCTGGAACCTGGGGCAAATCACTAAATATTTGTTAAGGCATCCCTAAAAGTGGCAATAAATAACTTCTTGTAACAGATATTTGGGAGCCTTATCAAGCATGTAGGCTGCTTTAAAAGACAAAAGGGTTGCTAGAGGGTTGCTTTTGATAGAAAATCTTCTTCTAACTTCAGTAGGAATTGGAAGAGGCCTACTGCAAACTAGACTTGAACCATCCAAAGCAGATGCACCCAGTTGATTGCAGAGGATTTGCAGGGTCTTCCATGGCCACAGGAAATGCTTGTGCATGCACAACCCAGAAGCTGAGCCCAAATGACAATGAAAAACACCAGCCTTACATTCTTTTTCCACTTAAAGGCAGTTACCAACACAGTTCCTGCTTGGTCACACGGATAAGAATGTGATTCCAATGTGCCCTCCAAATGCAATCTGGTAATTTAAAAGCCCACTTAAGTCCATTCAATTGGGAATGATTGAACATAAACCAAAAAGAAGCACCACTCATCCTAACCTGAATTTACAAATATGATACTGCTTCACAGTAAATGAACCTTTAAAAAATCACAGTTGAAGTGACCGAACTGCTCAAAGAGGATTCTATCAAGTCTTGCATCAACCAGCCTGCCTTTTTTGTCTTACGGGGCAAATAAATAGCTTTGCAAGAAAATGTTTGCTCGAGGAGTAAATAAAGTGTTTCTTCTAAGAATCAAATGCATTTGTGTTTTGAACTCATCTGTCAGCTTCTAGCTCAAGGCAAAAGATCTCTATTAATATTTATTTAATAATATATGTTTAGTATTTTACAAATGCTGTTACAAAGCCACAGACAAGGGTAAAAATCTTAGAAGTTAAAATAGCATTCCAAATCAGAGACCAACAGAGCTGAGTAGTGAAACAAATTCTTCAGAATCAAGTAAATAATCCCCCAAACTCCTGTTTTCTGTGGCTTGTTATGGTTCACCAACAATGGCTACTTCAAATACAGTTTCCAGCAGCTGGGGATTTTCTTGCACTCATATAATACAAATAACCAGATATTTGTGCAGATGATGAGGTGACAAAAATAACTCCTGGGTGAGGATAGTGGGAAAAGTCTCCATTTTGTCAGGGTCTAATTCCTCACAGTAGTTTTACATCCTCTGGAACAAAATCAGTACTATAAGGACACGGGATCATGTTCTACATACCATGTTTAAGATAAACAGGTAGCTCAAATGATCTTAACACCTGCTGCTATTTCTGCAGTCAAAAATAAACTCTCCAGTTCCTCTAGATGTTTGCTCTCACAAGCTTATGCACAAAATTTCCCTAGCAGGCCATTTTGGACAGTCAGCGTCTGCTTGTCTGTTATCCTGAATGCCAATTCTTATCACACAGAATTCTAGAAAAATCTAGATACTTCTTAAAAAAAAAAGAGTAAAATGGCAATGAAAAATGAGGTACTGAGGTACAGTGAGTAATACATAGTCATAGACTGAAGAGCAGCATTTTAAAATGGAAACATTATTTATTGCACTAATGCTGTAATTATAAAGTAGTTTTTTGTAGAACAGTGACTATTTTGATTAAGTGATTCATCATCGGCCCCACAGTTGAAAGCAACACAAGTAATCTAGAGATGTTCCAGTGCCCAACCACCCTCTGGGTGAAAAACCTTTTCCTGATTTCCAACCTAAACATCCTGTGACACAACTTCAGGCCATTCCCTCGTCACCAGAGAGAAGGAGTCAGTGCCTGCCCCTCTTCCTTACCTCCTGAGGATGTTAAAGACCACAATGAGGTCTCTCCTCATTGAGTCTTCTTGTATGATCTCAGACACGCTGAGGATTGTGAGAAGGGCTGATAATAAACTGGGGAAAAATCTGTTTATTACAGCTCTGTAATTTGTTTTCATGTAGCCAGGAACACAGATCCAAGCCAGCATAAAGTCAGATAAGGCAGCATACATTTATTATGCTACCTTGCACACTACAATCTGTTACAGATGAAAGTGTTTTATGTAGGTCGGGCACTGCTTCCCTGGAGACAGACAAAAAGCCATAAGGAAATCAGAGCAGTGTCAGGCCTTATTCCAGTGATCCAGCCTGCTCCAAAACTTCAATTATGCAGAGATTGTGTCTCTCTGGTCTTGTCTATCAACATACCAACAATCAACTCCTCCAAGGCTAAGTACTGCAGACCAGACAGGGTACATCTCATGATGCAAGCTGAGAGAAAACTCCTCGCACTTACGAGGAAACAATCGGTTTTTGTCAGTTGTAAAAAGAACAGAAAAATCAAAGTGACGTTAGTTCTCAACTCATCGCAACACTGAGCTGCAAAACAAGGTTTTGGGAGCAGAAGGCAGCTCTCTGGCCCTCACAGTGAGAAGAATGGTGGTATTAAAAGAAGCACTCTTGCATTTCTCTCTCTCTTCCCTTAAAAAAGTGCTCTAGTGTAGCTGAAAGGGGGTCTGTGCTTCACTCAGGCTGAAATAACTCTGACAGGCGGAAGAAAAAGAATTTCAAGAAATCAGAAGTAAAATTGAGAGTATTTTTAGTTATATCTTGCTGTCTCAGGAGATAATTCTATATTCTTATACTAAGTTCCTTTTTTTTTTTTTTTTTTTTTGCTATTGTACAACAATATGCTTTTATTCTGGCAACTAAAAAGCTCCAATCACAATGTTAACTTCCCCTTACATTTCATAGGGGGGTTCAGACTTCAGTTTTGTAACACACCACACCATTTTTCATTACCATTATCTACCTAAGAATTCTGCTCTTACCAAAACATGAGAGGTTCTTAAAGAGGACAGAAAGGTATTTAGCTGGGAAGAGATACAGGAAGAAGTAGACAAATCACACACAACACTGCATTGCAGCAAACAGGTGAAGAGTGTACAATGGGAAAAGAAAATATATGTACTTTATGGATATTTTAATTCCCTTCCCCATCAATGCCTCTCTATACTCCACTTTGCTCCACAGTGGTTTTCCTAATTTAAATAAACCAAGTAATCTAGAAAGGTTTTTCCAATCACACCTGTGAGAAACTATTCTCCTTACTGAGTCTGGGATCACAGGTAAGCAGGGGGTTTTAGGTATCAACTCTGCAAAATTCTAGCACTGTTGAAAGAGCAATCCTAAATTCTGCACTTCTACCCTTGTCCCAGATTAAGTTCTGTAATGAGAGCTTTTGCTCTTTTTTGCCCTCTCTCTCCTCAAATAAATTTACATGTCTGAGAGCTGTGGATCTCCTTTTCAAGCCATCATCCATATTCTGGACTGCTGCTCCCCCCTGCAGAAGAAGAAGCAAGCTGTATTTTAAATGTAAGCCACTGGTAATGGTTAATTATTTTCCTTACCCTGATTCCGAGCTCCACATTCTCTCCTCCATACACTTCCATGCCTTCATCCAGTAATCCAATCTCTTGGAAGTATTCTCTGTCGACTATGAAGCATCCAATCAATGCAGGACTTCTGGAAGAATTAACCAGCAGCAACCAAAATAAGCAAATAGATTTTATTATTCAGACACAGATTGTCTTTATCATTAGCAAAACAAATTCTTAAGAAAGTATTCCTCAAAGAGTTTTATTGAGCCTTGCCTTCTAATATTCTTAATTCTAAAGTGAAATGAACACCACTGAAGGAAATTAGAGTCCAGTTATTGGGCATAAATATTCCCAGAGCAGTTGGGATTTCAGTGCTAACAGAGCGAGGCCCAGGAGCCCCAATTTTGTTTCTGAGGCACCAGCCAGTGTAGTCCCTGTCCTTGCCAAGTCCTCAAGTCTCTTTGTCTGTGACAGTTGCAAATGATACCCACTGATGCACAGTTCTGTGTGTTTAGCCAGAAGCCAGGTTCAGCCAGAGCTAAAAAACTTGTGTCTGTAAGCTTACATAAAAAAAGAGATTATTTCTTGAATAGAACCATCCAGGTGAGGTTTTTCAATACAGGATCAAGAAAAGTCTGCCTTTACTAGCACAGTGTAACATTAGCCCATTGTCCTGAGCCAGATTTAAACACATCACATAGTTTTACTGGGTCAGTAAGCTCTATTTATGTCATGGTCTGAACCAACAGAGTTTTACTATACAGAACCAATTTTAATCAGGTAAGAGTTCAGCCACAGAGGGTACAATTTTACCTTTATGAGATGCAGTGAAGAAGGATACAGAGTCATTTAGCCTTTTCATTTTTCTCCTACCTTATAATCCACAACTGCAAGAAATAAATATGTCTTTTCAGATTATTATGCTGGTATCAGGCACTCTGGTAATGATAGGATATTAATAAGCAGTACAGGGAAAATCACTGCTTTTATTGAGAACACTCAAGCTACAGCTAGTGGACATACCTGCTTTCAAAGAGATCATAGGCTGTATTAATCACAAATTGTACAGTTCTACAGAAATCTATATATTAATGCCTCTGAGTGCTATAGTACCCACTTTGTAACAGTGAAAGACTGTTTCTGATGTATTTATTAATGAAGAAAATAGCAGTTAACATCAATACAGAAGTTATGCTTCTTTTATGATAAGGTGCTTTTGCTTTTGTTGTTGTTATTAAGTGTATCTCAGAGCACCAGCTTCCCTTTGCTATGATTCTAAAAGCAGAATAGAGGCAGGATAGAAACCACCCATCAACACACATGGCTTTGTTTGTTGTGTGTTTGTTTTAATTATCCAACACACACATGCAACATATTGCACTGAATTAAAAAATGTGGCAGGGAAAGGGTTAGGGAGCAAACCTGAAATTCATAAAGGACACTCACTCCCCAGTCCTCATATCAAACAGAGTTTGGAGGTAAAATGGAAAAGTACATTTGCTCATCACTCTGTGTTTAAATACTTTTAATTTTAACAATCATACAATTACTCTACATAATCAATCACTGGATCATAGAATGGCTTGGGCTGGAAGGGACTTTAAAGATATCTCAGTTCAAACCCCAGCCATGAGCAGGTACATCCTCAAACAGATCAGGTTGCTCAGAGTCCCATTCAGGGTGGTCTTGAACACTTCCATGGATGGGACATCCCCAACTTCCCTGGTAACCTGTTCCAGTGTCTCATCACCCTCACAGCAAAGAATTTCCTCCTAATACCTAACATAATCCAGCCCTCTGTCAGTTTAAAGCCATTCCCTCTTGTCCTATCACTACTAACTTTTGTCCTTTACCAGCTTTCTTGGAACCAGCCTTTAGGTACTGGAAGGTGCTGTAGATCTCCCTGGAGCCTTTTCTTCTCCAGGCTGAACAACCTCAACCCTCTCAATCTGTCTTCACAGGAACGTTTTTATAGTGTTAACAGAGTTAATTAACAGCAATAACTGTTTCTAATGATGTGGAAATTATCACCCTTTCTTACATTTGTCTGTGGCAAATCTTTTTAATTCTTATCTCCTGCTTTCCAATTCTAGGTCCTGTTCATGGGTCAGCACAGTTCAGAGTGTTAAACTGACAGAACCCGAGAAAAGTGCCTGCCTGTAAAGGCAGAGCTACTGGATGAAAAAGAGCTGCCAGTGCTATTTGAGGTTCTGCTTTTCAGGTGGTGAAAACAGTGTTCACACTTTCTTCCTGCAGGGAGCCAGAGCACAGGTACCAACGGCCTCCTTGGAATGAATGCATTTCTGCAAGAAAGCCCTGCAATCTCAGCAGAGCTGCAGAGTGGGTTCAGAGGCTACTGCTCCCCGCCCTGAGACAAGGGTATTGTTCTGCAGCAGCCTAACAATGCTCTGGACATTGTAAGAAAGTAGAGCCCCAGATTGTCCCAAAGCAAGGACCCGATACAGCCTTTGCTCGCAGTGTCAGTGACCAAACATTAGCTCCTAGGGCACAGCACAGCTGTACATCTATGTGCCAGCATTATAAAGAACACAGTTGTCAGATCATCTCTGCTTATATAATGTAACTCCAAAGAAAATTCCATTTCTGGCCCGTAAGCACTAAATTAGCAGTCAAGACACTTGGAGAACGCAGCGCTGCTGAGCAGCCCTGCCTACCATTCCACTTCAGCAGGAAACCTGTTTAAAAAGAACTACTGAAAACAAGAGTTTCCTTTAAAAACCTTTAAAAGGATCTACTGAAAACAAGAGTCTTCTTGATGAACTCTGTGCAGGTGTCAAGGACAAAGCTGAAGAGGACAGCTGGAGGACATTTAGGTATTTGAACTTTACAGTCAGTAAAACCTTCCACACAGCTGAGCCCACTTGCCCCGTGCCCTACCTAGGAAAACATTGCCAGTGACACCATCATTTAGGCCACTGTTACCTTATTGGAGCAGTTGTGTTCTCCAGTTTCCACCAGGACTTAGGAGGGTTCAGATACCGGCACCACAGCTCCCAGTCAAACCCCTGTGCTGAGAGGGGATACTCTTCTATTTCAAAATTGTCATACTTAATGTTATCAAACGACGGAGAAATGACTCTCTTTCTGTTTTCTTTTATCCTGGTGAGCACTGGTTCAGCCCTAAAAATAAATCATTAAAACAAATAAATAAAATGTTAAGATCACACCAATACAAGCACAGCACTGATGGAAATCATAGAATAGTTTGGTTTGGAAGGAGACTTTAAAGATTATTTAGTCCACCACCAAATAAACAATACAGCAGCTTATGCCGTATTTTTCAGAAAGAGCAAAGTCTAAAGCTGTTACCCACTCAGAGCCCTCTCTGCCTTGAGATGGAGTTTTGACAGTGAAGGATTTGCCCCAAAATAACACGCTGCAACGTTTTCTCTAGGATGCCCTGTTGTTAACCTTGATTTTGAGCTGGTGGATGCAAGAAATGAGTATCTGCATATCACAGAGCACTTATACCCTTGCTACCAAGTAACGATAACTTCAGGCTCTCAGCATTATCAAGGACATCAGGATCAGAGTTAATAATAGATCTATCCTAGGGACAGAAGTTCCTGCCTTTTTACCATCATTTTTACTTGAGGAGCAAGGGAGATATTAAATCCAGACTGAACAAGTTGAAGTGCATTATTTTAGTTTTGTTTACTTTTGCAGAGTGGCCAAAATAACGCCTATTTGTGCAGAACATAAAAGAAACAAAATATTTTTTAATGAAAAAAAGATACATTCGAAGGGCTACATTATTGGAGGAGATTTTTAATGTGCAGTTTCCCAGTATGATTTAAATACACTGTAATTAGATCAGCAGATAACTCAAACCATAAAAATGGATCTAGATCATATTACACAGCACAAACACATTTTTCCTGCTTGCGCCCATGATTATATCTGAATCTTCATTAAAAAGCTCGGAGTTCTAACTCACCCTCTAAATGCAAGAGGAATGCCAGTCAGTAATTTTAACACCAGCACTTGGAAAAGGTCCCTGGGTCAGAGAAATGGAAGGAGGCACATACCAACCCACGTTGAACTCCACGTGGGCATCGAAGAGAGCGACGACCGGTGCTGTGGCTGCTCTCCAGCCGCTGACCCGGGACCGGATCAGCCCCTCCTGCTTGCTGTGCCGGACAACCTTGATGAAGCCAGGCTTGTGGGCATTCACTTCATCAACATACTTCTGCAGCTTCTCCTTGAGCTCCTCTGCAGGAGGGAAAGAATTAGGTGTTAGCCCGACAAGACGTAAAAATCTGTTCTTTCAGCAAAAGAGGAGTAGCCTTCACACAGTGCTCAGCAATTTCAAATAGTCAGTCTACAAGGAGGCAAACAAAAAGGAGTAGGACCATGAATTATGTAGCAATAAAAAATATTCAGATAGAACTATTTAGCCTACGCGACTGCCATCAGAATCCCGGCACTCTTTTAAGAATAACATGCCACAAAATGAAGTGTCATAGCTACATAAGAGCATATTATATTACTGTAACAACAAACAAGGCACCTGTCTTGTAATTCCAGGGGGAAAAGAATGCCTAAGTATTTTCCATGAATTTTCTCTACTAATATTTCAAGAAAAAAGGAGAAATAAGAATAAAATGCATTGTTTTTTTCCTCTTTCCATTTTTCTTTCTCAACTTGACAACTGGTTTCTGTCTCAACTAAAAAGTTTAACAACTTTTGCTCTTAGAACAAGGATCAGTAAAAGCTCTGGAGGAGAATCATTCCCAATTAAAATACAATAACTCTTAGATCAACAGTTATTATATCTCTGGTTTAAAGACCACTGTATGAGAAAATACAATATGTGGAGTATAAATATTGTGTTCACAATTACTATTAACTGAAAGCACTGTTCACTTTTTTCTTTATTAGCACTCCTGTGTTCTATTTATATTATGGTATCACTCAGAATTCCCTTTGGGACAATAAATTCCCTTTATTCTGAATCTCTCCACAAATCCAAGAATGTCTTTGCTGTGATGCAGAATAATGCTCCTATGGCTATAATGCTCTACTGGGCATTATCAAATCTGCATTAAAGCTCAATGCTGACCAGTCCTTTCTGTGAAAACTTGAGCAAGCCACTGAACTTCTCCTGAGGAGCAAAGGTCCCCCAGGGAAATGGTCACAGCACCAAACATGCCTGGGGTCAGGGAGTTGTTTGGACAACCCTCTCAGGCACATTCTCATGTGGATTTTGGGGTGTCCTGCATGGAGCCCAGGCAGCTTCTCAAACTGAGAGCTGGTCACCTCACACAGACCTGGACAACAGGCATGCTAGAATGGTTAATGGCACAGAAAATTAAAAGCAAGCACACTTTATGAGCCACATTAAACAGTCATCCTTGGAAAGGAGGTGGGTGTGCCCTCTCGTGAGCTGACAGAGGAACAGAGCTCATCAAGTCCAAAGACTCCTTAAATTCATCCCTGTTTGTAAAGGCTCTTGGACAGCCACCAGCTGTGATGCAGCTGGTTCCTCAGGCCTTGCAGGACTGTGCATGCCACACACCTTTGTGTCAATGAACTCTGAATGAAATGAGAGAATACCACAGAAAAGTCCTGATATTTACAGGTTTTCATAAAAACAAGAATTAAAAAGAAATAGTCTGCTGATCATGTCCATACCAACATTTAAACTGCAGCAATATTTCAGGAATTGATTGGATATATTCCCAGAATTTTCGACATTACATTGCCAATATCTATTCAATTTGCTTGTCTGTGACTGCATCACCTGGAATAAACAATATGAGCCACTTACACAGCACAGAGCACTCTTCTATTTCTATGACTTGCTGCTCATTGATCAGTATGCTTTTTCTCCTTTATGAAGTAAATAAAAAAGCCCCACATTAATTTCTTTCACGCTTGTGGCAAACCACATGTTCTTACTGCTCACCCCCTAACACAGAGAGATTTGTAGCAAGCACAGATCAAACCAACCACTAGCTAACAGCAGGTTACATTGAAAAGAAGACATTTATGTTACTGTAATTCTGTGCACCTAGAAATAGCACAAACCCATTCTCCATTCTCAAAATGCAACACTGCGGAGGGTGAATATCAAAACAAGAGATCAAAGCTTTGTTCTTGGTGTAAGTGGCTGCTCCCAGCTTTGCAATACCAGGAAGCTTTGCCACAACAATGCAGCACCACCACTGAGGATAAAACGAGTGAAAGGAAAGCAGGCTCTAATCAAGGACTCGAAAATCAGTAGCCTTGACAGAGTCATTGTTCTCTCAGTCACTCCATTGCAGTAAGTGAGCTATTCTTACTCCTGCCTTGACTCTGGAAGCTTGAGTAAACACAAAATCTATTTCATAGCCTGGTGCAGAATGGAAGGAGATGGAAATGGAACAGAACCCAAACCTTGGCTTGCCACCAACATGGCTTCAGCTGCCCGTTGGAGCTGTGACATCTACTAGGCAGCGCACACTTCTGATTTCTTGGTTACACTGCAGCTCTTTGCAAATAAGTGAATGGCCTGAGAGCATCTCAGGGGAACCTTGGAGGAACCATCCCCTGGGTTTCAGGATCACCTCAGGTTGAGGCTGAGGAAACTGCTGCTTTTTCCTTCATCTCCAACACTGGCCCAGTGGAAGCAGTGACTTCCTCTGTGGCATGTACACAGGAAACAGAGCAGTACTTTGCAGTCAGGCACTTTCTGGCCTCTGTTATTTAAAACAGATCAGCTTTGCTCTGCAAAGGCAGAGTGCTGAGCAGAGCATTATGTGCACCTTCTGTCTTAGGAGACCTATTAGGCAGATTCTCCCAGAAGAAAAGATAAGGCTGTGAAAAAAAATGGACCATTTTCTCTCAGCCAGGAGACAGAGAAGACATGTTAATGAAGTTTAGAAAGTCACAATTTTGGAAAACACTTTAAAAGATGCCCTAGCAAAAGAGTTGAATCAGTTTTTCCCCCACGCATTCCACGTCTCCCTGAGTTTTACATGAGAAATCTGAGTTCAATTGTATTTGACAGTTTCAGAGCACCCAGCCCAACTGGCCTGAATGATGGGAGTCTCTCCCCCAGAACTATTCATACACTTTGCTATGACACTGATGGTCTTCAGCAATACCATTTTAACCCATGTTCTTCTTTTTTTTCCCCTCCACATCAAGATATGTTGCTTGAATAACAAACAGATTTTTTTCATTAATTATTGTGCTTCACAGCTTTATGCCACCATAGGGAGAAGACAGGGAATAAGCAAATGTGTCATCTTCAATACACTGTTGATTCAGTGTCTAATTATGGAAACAAACAGGCTTATAAAGATAGATGCATTTGCCTTTCAGCACAGAATTTCTCAAATAAGGCCTCAATTTGACTAAGCTGAATGAGGCTCTGCAATTGGAATGAAAGAGCAGCCATATATGGAGTGGGAAAATGGCACTTGGAAATGTTGCACTCTACCACCTGTCTCTATATGGTACAGATGTCTGGAGAGTACAGCAGAACTCTCTTCACAAATGTAGAAAACATAATTAGCGTGCCATAATTATGTTTAATATTAACATAATTAAGTTCAAACTCTTCTAAGAGGTTGTTTGTTTATTTTTAACAAATTGACAAAGATTTTGTTTGTCAAGTTCCCCTACACAGTAAGACAAAGCAGTGCTAAAGGATTCACACAACTTTGCCTTCTTAGGAAGCGACAGAAGCTGGACAGGGTGGAGCAAGGAGCATGAGAAGTCAGAAGGCATCAGCCACCCCATCTTCTCCAAAAGAAAACCATCTACAGATCATGCTTTTCATCCAGCTGCATGAAGTGGCCTACCTTTTGTAAGCCTCTGTCCCCCCTAAATTGAGAAGTGAGCGGGCTCAATGCTGCCAGGTGCCTCAGCCCCTTACACCAGTGTCCTACAGCAGTCTGTGGGTCTGCCCCCAGACTTCCAATGTCAAAGTAATTGATACAAACAGCCTTGCCATAAATATCAAATTACTGCCTTACAGTCATGGAGAAGGAACTTAAAGAACAGCCAATTAAGGCTAACTTTCAGTAACTTTCATACTTTAACATACTCCCACTCTGAGTGCTTGAATGAGCTTGCATCTCTCAGAACAACCACATTTTATGAAATCCCATGCTATGCTAGGCTGAGACATGCATTATACTCACCTTTTTCTCAGCTGTTAAGTTTGCCAACAGAGCTAAAATAACAAATATACAAATAAAATAACACTCATAACACTCTGCATTTTTTAAAGCCTAGGAGTCCCTGCTGACTTTGGCCCAGCAATGCATGCTGCATGTTACTGCCATCTCAGCCAACCTCATGCTTTTCCTTCAGGGAAATACTTACTTCCATGTCAAAGGCCTGGGAATTACCATATCCCTCTTTACTTTGGCCCTTGGCACAAATTTAGCTTCTTTTACTGTGATGGAAAATAATTACTTTTCAATACAGAACCAGGTTTAAATTAACAATTGGCCTCCTTGTGCCAAAAACGGTGGATTGACATGTTATATGAAAGGGGTAAAATCCTGCCAATTCATTATTTTATCTCAGTGTGTTCACTGAACTGCCTAGAAGGCACACTCTGGTCCCCAGGTAAAGAAAAGTGTTGGATATTTCCTTGGATCACAAAGGACACTTTTAAAGGCAAATCATTACAGTGCCTGCAAGAATACAGCAGGAGCTTATGCTTGCATTTGGAGCCAAGAGACCACTGGTCAGCTTGCTTCTGGCAAGGATCCCAGAGCCTTCCTGAATCCCCCATGCAGCAGGTCAGAACAGGACCCTCTGCCCTGCAGGAAGGCAGAACAGCCACCTGGCACAGCTCAAGAACTCCTTTCACCACAAGGGCTGCTGCCACACTGGGAACATCTGTCTCATCAGGTACATCTTACTTCTGCATGAAAGACCAGTAAATCGGCAAAACCCCAGAATTTGCACAAGCCAATTAAAAACCGACATTTTTCCATCTTCTTTACCCAGTTATTTTAGGCTCCAAGTCTTAGGAACAGCTGCTTTTCCAACTTTAATGTGTATTAACATAGCTAACTTACTTTCTGGCAAATAAAGAAAGCCTCTTGTAACAGGTTTGCTGCAAAACCCCTCCTCTCTTCCCCCTAAGTCCCTCTGTAGGCAACCAACCTGAATTCATGTAATAACTTGAACTCATGGCAGCAGCTAGGCATATAAGAGAACCTGTTTTGCTGCACTTTATCTAATAGGATATGTGGATTATGTCACTTATTTCGTATGCAGCTCAGTGCTTCATCATTTTTATTTTTCTTACCTTTGGTCCCTTATCTTTCATGCTCAAGTGATCAACTCTCATCTCTGTAGCAGAAGCAGATAATTCCAAATGGAAAATATTTATAACCAGACAGAGGCATGTCATTTGTAATGCACATGTGTACAGAGAATGTCTGCAGCAGAGGGTAACAATGCTCAAGCAGATAAGGAGGGCCTGCTGTGCACACGTATTTAATAACCCTGTGTTATCTGGTAATAGATAAACCACCCAGGGGAAATTACCAACGTGATGCAAGGCATTGATCTGGACAGACATCAGAAACAAAAAAAGCAGTGGAATCCTTCTCCTCCACTCCCATACCTAACTTGCACTCTTGACAGAGATGCATAGTCTAATCTCAGAAGTTCAGGCTATCCACATGTAAAGATAGCAAGTGTAATGAACTTTCACAACCTTTGCATTCAGCAAGTCAAAGTCCCAGCTGCTGTCAGGCCTCCTCAGGTTTAGTAAGATAAATTGCCTACAACAATCTATTCCAGCTCACATCCTGGATTACAAGCCAAGGGTTTCTTCAGCACATGAACAGCATCCTTCTCCCACAGTACGGGCAGGGAAAAGAAATGCATTTCCCTTCTTACCCCTTCACACACACATTCTTTTGACTGCCTAGGAGAAATCCATACAGAGGAATGGGGAATTTTCAAGGGGTTTAATAGGGGCTGCTTTGATCCATCCTCAGCTCCTTCACAAGCGTTCTCTCTGCAGGGAAGGAGCTCAGGTGGGCATTTCAGTAAATCCTTGTGCAAGATCCTGGGAATACTACAGCAAAAGGACAACATACAGCAAATAAATCCACTTCAAAACAGCAACTAAAAATCTTCCAACAAAAAAGAGAAGGTATCTGTGCCAGCAACTTTTCCTTAGCCATCTAGCAGACACGTCTCACTACTTAGGTCCATTTTGGGCTTTTTTCCAAATGATGTATATTTTCAGTCCCAGCCACGAAAAGGGGATACCACACTTCAGATCATTAAGTCCTACACAGAAATATTGCTGTGTCTTCATAAATCCCAAAAGCACAGAAAGAACTACGAAAATCATCTTTTGGCAACTCTGACAGGTCAACACTGTATTATGAAGGAGGGGGATACAGAAGAAATAAATATTTCAGCTGATATTTTTTGTTACTCCTAATCTTCTGGGGTAATATCTTTATTACAAGGCCTGTAAGTCCCTTTTATTTCCCTTCTATTACTTACTGAGTATTGTTTAGAAACAGCACTTGATTCATGTAAGGCACATCCCATCTCAAGGATCACTGAGCCACATTCCAGCAGCAGCCTCCCAACACTTTGCGAGACAAAAATGAGATGCCAGATGAATCTCCAAGGTGACACCAGAAGTTGCAGAAGGGGAGGAATAGAACCTGGATGTCCCAAATCCCAGGGCTGCACATTATCACCACACAATTTCCCTAAGGCTGCGATTCTGCATTTTGAGCCGTGGCCCATGTGGAGCCCTGAGAACTCTGATTCAGAGCAGATTCAAGGGCTCTTCCACATGCCTGTGCCAGGATTAAGAGGCAGCTGATATCTGGGACCTTGCTAATGTCAACAGAAATGCATTGCACCAAAGGAAATGAACACTGCCCTTCCACCCCACCAACAATGGGAGACTCACATGCTTACCTCTGGTACAGAGCAGAGCTTACTAAAGGGAAGTGTTAGCATTCAGAGAGGAAAAGAAAGCAAATTTCCTCTTAGGTGAGCATTCCAACTCTTTAAGAGGCAAGGCAGGACAAATAAAAAGGCACAAAGAGTCTTTTCTTAGACTGCCAGTCAGGTGTGCATGTGTGGAACATGCAAACACAGCTAAACACAGAACAGGGACTTGCCAAGTGCTGCCACCAGCTACCACCAGCCACACAGACACCAGAGGGACAGAGGCTGCCATGTATCTCTTCAGGGCCATACCTAGAATCCTAGAAAGGTGCTTAAATTTCTGTATCTTTAGATACAGAGCTAATTATATAAAATTAATGGCTCCACTCACTGTACAGATTGCTGGCTGCTTGAATTAACCTCAGCAGGAACACAAGGACTGTCCAGTTCCTCACTGATTTAAAATTTGTCAGCTGTAGCAGACTCTGGGATGATGGTACAGTATTTAGTGTTTAATAATCATCCAACTTCACATGTGTTCCTGTTAACAATCATTAATTATGCTTGTCATTTGAAAAAGTCTCAATTGTTGTATCTGATTTTCTTCCTGATTTCTGTAAGTTTTTAACAAGATTTATGCATCTTTCCATCAAGGTACAATTTCTCTATTAACCTGGGGCAAAGAGCCTCTTCTACAGACACGGAACACAGGTGGATTGCAGGAACACCACTCCAGCTTTCAGTTCCTGACTGTTCCTGTTCAGGGGCTGTTCCTGGATGGATTGTGGCTACAATAATGTGATCACAGCAGTGAGGGCAGGAAGAAGCACTGTTGCTGAAATCAGATACTCACATCACATCCGATGCAAGAATCGCTTCCGATGTTTATTTGGATACAAGGGTTTTAGAAAGGGGCTGTAGAGTGAGAGGCATAACAAGCACCAGGAGCGTGCATTGGAGCTGACACATTGATATAATACACTGCTGGAATAACCTCAGCCAAAATTCTGACTTCATCATTTCATTCCTTGGTGTTCCTGGATTCATCTGTAAAATGACCTTTAAATGTTAAAAGAAGAGCTTGAGAAATACCTTCTAGTCCCAGCTCTTTCCAGTAATCCAAATGGCACTTTTCCCCCCCTCCAATATACAGCATTTAATTCTGATCTATTTCTTGGATGTGTGTGGAAAATCAGTATTCAGAAAAGAAACTAAATGCCTGAACAGAGCCAGATCAGATTGTATAAATCAAGAAAAATACAATCTAAAGAGCACATTAGAAACCTCTGTACTTTCATAACCATCAGATGCAGCAAGCTGCTCACTCTAGTGTAAACTTGATAAATAATCATGACTCCAAGACACAGTGTGGCACTTCATGTTGTGATAACAGATTCATAAGGGAAAAAAACCCTGCCAATTAAAACACACTAGTCCAAGTGTAACTACTTTATTTCTGGAGCAGATTCTGAGGAAATTAGTCATGTAAGTTGCATTAAAAATGGAATATGCAAATACTTAGAACTGGATGAAACAGAGTTGTTAATATTCCTCTCTGGATCAAACCTCTTCTATACTCCTCTGAGAACAGGACTACAAAAGGAAGAGGAAACAGAAAGCAATTTCCTGTTTGTTGGACCTGTGCAATCCAATCCTTTACTCAAAATAGGTCCAAGTAAACAATATGAAGTAATATTCACTGTTAAATACTTATTTAAAAGAATGACACAGAGCATTAAAAGGCTTTAGTTTGAATAAACAGGACTTAGCCTTGCATGCCATGTTGATTTTAATTAAAACCTTCCTTGATATCAGAAATTATAATCTATCTTTCTATTTGTTGCATAGAATCCCTTCCCTGGGAACAAACCAATGTGCAAAAAACCCGATGATACCATGAAAGCATCCTCGAGGGTCAGGACAGCAATAACACTATTTCACAGAACCTTTTTCTTTAGCCTTGCCTCAATGTAGAGTTACATTTGGTAATGTTTTATTTTGACTGAAGGTCTCTTACTGCACCAGACAATTCCTGCACATCAGATGCAAACTCTTCTGTCCATATTCCAAGCCAGGAAGATTGATTTCTCGGCTACCTGTGACCATGTTGTGTGTGACCTGCTATTACCTTCTCCTTTCAAAGGCTGCTTGCAGAGGAGTGCAATTCACACAGCCAGAGCAATACAGCACCCAACCCACCAGGGAGAAACACAGGAGAGCTCTTTTCAGCAGATGGGATTAGTTCACAAAAAGGACCTGCTTTTATATAAGCAGAGCTGCAGTCACACAAGATGTTTCTCAGAATAAAACTAAAAGTGAATTATCCCAATGTGAGCAACACAACAACGTGAGGTTGTTATTCTAATAGCAAATGCATCTCTGGCAATACAGACAGAGTAGGTCAGGTAATACCCCTCACAGGTAAAAATTTTACATGGGAAATACTGGAGTCACTCAAGTCAATGAGAACTTCTCAGAAAACACTGTTATATGTCCAGGGCCCAAATGCAACATCACACATGATGTCACTGGAAGTGCAAGTTAAAATCACACCTCTTAAAGAGTCAGCTCTCTTAAAATATTTTATTTTATCATACAGTCTTGAAAAATTCTACCAAACAATTTATTACCTGCAGAGCCATCAAATCCTGCTCACCTGGCATAAAGGGAAGGAGCAGGACCTTCATCACCTTCCAAGCAAGCAAAGAGCTGCCTTCAGAAAGCACTTCCACTACAACCCTTCCAGGAATGTCACCTCAGCAACACTGCCAAGTTCATTTGGGACAACCTGGGAGGCAGCTACAGTGCTATGTAAGTCACAGTTTTTAATTCACATCATTTTGAAGAACTTGAAAGTCACAACTGCTCATTTTTGAAACTTCCTCAAGTATGAATAAAATCCAAGTAGTTTTTACACCTGTATATTCCCCATTCGCATCAGAAATTATTTGGTTTGAATACCTTAAGAGCCACAGGTTTTGTTTCCATCTCAAGACAGAAGCTGGTTTTTTTTTGAAGATTCAGCTATGAACATTTTCAAATTAAAGCAACAAATTCTGGCTTGCCTCTTTCCTAGCATATTTGCTTACTCCTTAGAAGTAACACAGTGCTGGGATGGTGCCATTTGGTAGCTGTAGAAAATCTCTAAATCCAGCACATATGATCTCCAAGAAAACTGCTTATTACACTACTGTATCATCCACTGCTTCCTAAAAATCCTAAACTCCAAGTCTTAAAAGAACACAATACCATAGAATTTGTCTCTTTAAATATATCACCATGTAGCAAATTATTCCAAGCCTTTCATCAGTTATTATAGAAAGTTTCTCTGTAGGCACCTAATCACAATCAATCCATTATTTCTAAAGATATGCTTGGGAGCTAATTGTTATATTACAACTGCTGTTTATGCCCTTCCTTTTTGCATCAGAAACATGCAAGGGATAGCAGCAGAAATCCTTCTGCTTTCAGGAAAAAATAATTTTAAAAAAGGCTAAAAATTAAAATTATTAAAAATAACCCAGGTAGTAACTTGAATTACAATTCAACATACTTTTTCAATTCACAACAGTGGAACAGCACTGATGTTAGCATCTTATTGCAGTCTGGGAAAGATTTGGTTAAATCCTGCTTAATTGGGAGTATGTTATTTTAAAACTAAATATGTTAATCTGGCTGTTAGTATGCCTCCCAGCATGGTGGAAACCTTGCCTGCATAAAACATGCACACACAAGAGCACACACCAGCCTTGCCTTTGCTGCTCCCTAGGAGCAATTGGCAGTAGAGCCAATATTTTTTTTTCACATGTTTTAACAAAAACATTTAAAAAGTTTCTTCTTCTTCTTCTTCTTCTTTTTTTTTTTTTTTTTTTTAAATTAAGTATTAGGCAAACAAGAGTTGAGGAGAATGTTCTTGAATTACAGTGCCTCCTGCTAATATGTAGATATACTAGACCAGATTTATTCAACATTTGTGTTCTGATAGAATTCACAATAATTTCAGTTTGTTTTGTTTATCTCTCTTTTTGTTTTGTTTTGGGGTTTTTTTGTAATTTAATTTTAGCCCTTTACTTCAAAATTTACCTTCTGAAACAAGGCTTGTGAACACCTGTGGTCAAAGCAGAGAGACTCTTGGGAGCCATCAGTCACTGCCCATTAAGGACAACTCAGGATGAGTGAAACTGATTGTTCATGTGGAAAACTCCACACATGGGCACTTGTATCCAGGCCCTCCCCCACCACATTTTTCAAATAGCTTTGTTTTCTCAATAAATGCAGCAAATTTAAATGAACTTCCATAAGAGCTCCCAGCTTAATTTTTACCAACATTATTATTTTTATACACATAAAAATTCTGAATCCTGACAGTCACATAAAATATTACTTGGGAATTTTAAGGTGGGTTTTTTTGTTGGTTTTTTTGGGTTTTTGTTGTTGTTTTTTTTTTGTTTTGTTTTGTTTTTTTTTGGTTTTTTTTTTTTTTTTTTTTTTTTTTTTTTTTTTTTTGTTGATGTTGTTGGTTTTTTTTGGGGGGGCAGGGGGGGGTTGTTTTGTTTTTTTTTCCCAGGATATTTCTGTGAAGGACTGTTAGCATTAAGTACTGTCTATACCTCATTTAGCCAGCCATACTAAGTCTGTAGCTTAGCAGAAAACCTACCTCCATTTATTATAGATATCCAAAGGCTTAAAACTACCTCCTATCCAATTCTTCCAGTATCCTGTTTAACCTTTCACTGCAAATAATGATTTTTCTCTGATACTGGCTAATTTCCTTGGACTGGACTTTTATTTGCAATGATTTGCAGTTTGATTTGCAGTATATCCACATTTTTCAGAATAGCTACTGCGTGACTTCTCAGATTTAAACCCTTTAGCATCTTCAGAAGAATGCTTCCTAAACAGCTAAATTTGTAATGAAATTCCACGATTAAATTCTCTCCATCTATGAGCATTAAATTTCCACCTTGTCTGCATACTGCAATATGTTGCACTGAAGACAACTTTGGACTGGGTAATGATCTCATTTTCCTACACAGCATTCATCAGAGGGTTTATACAGCTATATTCTTATGTCACAAGAGGAGGTTGCTTCCATGGGTACTAAACTCAGAGTTATAATTAATATCCAAACCTGAAAAATCCTGAGCAGCATTTATTCCACAGAGCAGTAGCAAGAAGCTTCTTGAGGCGTGTGGCTCTTCCAGCTCCAAGGCTCTCACATCACCCCCACTTTCTAAACCTGCCCTATGTTAAGTTAAAAATGTGTAAATTGTACCCTAGATACCAAACACAGCGATCCTACACACACTGAGAGTGTTAAGTGGCCTAAACAAAGGGTAATTAGTTTCTTCCTTATATCTTCTGTACATATGATGCAGTGTGCTTAAAGCAAGGTTCTGTTTATGGAAACAAAACAAATTATTGTTATTTTAATAAAATTATTAAAAATTATTAAAATTATGTTAGGCACTAACTTTCTGGTTTCATAGCAGTACCACATGGATAATCCAGCATTTTCCACAGAGGAGTCTGACATACACAAAAAAATCAAATGCAGCTACTTGCATTCTGCACTGTATTCCTACCTGAGAGGTTTACAGATTCCTCAGAAGAGCTGCTTGCAAAGCTGTTCTCAAAGGAACTGGCAGGGTTTGCTACCTGAGCTACAATAGCAGCTAGTGTGAAGAATCTGAACCACATGCTGCAATTCCAATTAGGCAACTCAAGTCAGGAAAACAAGTAACTCCAGTAAATGCCATAAACATAAAGAAAACAAAAGGCCTCAAGCAGCAAACAAAAAGTGGTCACAGTTCGAATACTACAAATTGGAGACCAGTCAATGTTCCTGCCCCTCACCATAGACAAGTCGGGGCGATTAAAACATGGAGAAACAGTAGGTTTCCTAAAATCTGTTTGAAAAACATGGCAGGTAAGGTTTTTTCCTTTTTCTATTACCATCCAGAAGAACAAAAAGCTCAAACCTACAGCAAAAGCAAATAACTTTCTGAAAAGCAAAAAGACTACCAGCTCCTAACAAGAAGTTATTCTCAGTCTTTTCACTAAGCTGCACATGAAAGCTTATGTCAAGTTTCCCTTTTTTGTTTGCTGTGTGAGTGAATCTTCTTGGTAGCTAAAAAGCAAACACTGTATGTGTTAATTGGAAGCATTTGTGAAAACTAATTAAAATTGCTGTGCTGCAATCGTGCTTCAGAAAAGGTTTTTTGTATCAAATCCTAATAAAGATTTGTTCATCTTGTACATGCCTTGTTTAATCCCTTCAGGTGGATAAACAAAGAATGTATCCGTCGTATCTTAGCAAACAGAGGGAGTCAATCTAAAGACATTAATTAGGGAGCATGGTACAAGTTATCCCTGGATAAAACTCATAGGGATGCACGTCCCTTCAATACTAAACCATGCCACCATTGTTTCCATGTGACCATTCCCTAATGAATTAGTCTCCCCCATCCTTTTGCTCTCATCAAGACTGCCCTTCCCTAATGATGCGAAATGGACCTGATATTTGATATGCACTAGCACTCACAAATCCCTCTGAAACCAGCTGGGATCCAATGTGTGCAAAATTCATGAATAGTTGGATGAGCTACGTCTCCATTTCCTCTTGGCTGTGTCCACACATAACACCTATCCTTATCAAACAGTGCCTTATTTTTCTCCACCCATCTGCTGCTTTGATTTTGGAACCCATTGATCCCATTGGATTGACTTGCACTGTAATGAACAAAACCAGCAGGAGAAACAGGGCACACCTCTTGAAGGTTTTTCACTGAAATCCTGTCATTCTCGTCACTAAAATGCAGTCATTTCATCCTCCTCATAAAGACTTTGTGTTTCACTGCTGCATGACCCACCACCATTAAAAAAAGTCTGAAAGCCTGAAACATCCAGGATCTCAGTGTTACCAGGCATGCACGACTGGGATTTGCCACTCAGCAAGTGAAGACTCATCCTGTGAGGACAGGGCACCACAGCCTCCCAGGACAGAGCCAGGGCAGCTCCCAGCATATGGAGCACTGTGCAGATGCGTCCCCTCCAGCTCTGGGAGAGCAGCTTGGCTGAGTTCCTTGGGGCATGGTGTCAGGAGCAGCTTGGCTGAGCTCCTTTGGGGCATGGTACCAAACCCCCTGAGTTGGTTCCTGCATAGTAACCTCAGGTCTGCTGTCTTGCAAGTGCAGTTCAATGCCAACATGGCATTTTTTAAAATACTAATAACTGTTCTCTTAGAATCTGCATTTTAATGACCACAGTCTTTGAGTCATATGAGAGGTTGCTCTGAAGCTCAATCCTTTTAATTGTTGAAGAGAAGGCACTTTTACAACTCCTCAGCATCTGGCCATCAGAAATAATTCTGCAAATTAAGATGACAAGAGCAGCTTTGGTGAGAACTATTCAGCATCAAATACAGTAAGTGAGGCTCAGCTGGGCTCATAAATCAAAAGTGATTATGTTCACATGCCAAAATGCAGTCAACATTTTTTTAAGTTTTAAACTTATATTTCTGGCTTAAATTTCCAGTCACCTTAAGCCTGTTTAACTAGCGTAACAAAAATATTACTGAGGCTGGAGATTTTGAAGCCTAACTGGACATGGTCTTGGGCAACTTGTTCTGGCTGACCCAGCTTTGAGCAGGTGGGTGGGACTAGAAGGTCTCCAAGGGTCAGTTCTTGCCTCAGCCACGCTGTGACTCTGTGACAGAGTTCACATCTGCCTTGGAGAGGATGCATTCATTCCTTCTGATGCACACCCATCTTCTGAGAAAACAGGCACACACAGAACAAACTACAACACTGAGTAGATGGTTTGAGAGCAATACAGGAACTGGGATGTGAGTGATTCAGCCCTTCAGTGAGCTTGCAACATCCAGTCATAATTTTACAGAATCCGATTTTAATAACAATATTTTTTCCTAGATAAAATGAAACCCTGCCAAGATGTTTCTGACACTGTAAGGTCAAGGTTTATTAAACAGATGTCTGAAGCTTGATTCCTTAGCCCTTGCTTAGGTCACTGAGTAGAAGTTTCCTGATTTTCACAGACCTGCAGAGAGCAAACAGTACAGTGTTCAGCTGAACAAACAGGCTCACCAGTGGTGAGATAAGGGGACTGAGTCTGCTTCATTGTTTATGAAGCTTTGCCTATCAGTGACTAAGTTATAAAACACTTCCACTTTAAATCCGTGTAACACCAGTTAATAAATACCAATCAAACCATAGCTGTTCTGTGTCACAAGTCTTCCAACAGCAACAGTTTGCTAAAGAAATTGAGCCTTGCAATGACTTGTTTGCAGATGGTAAATGAGAAAGCATTAATGCAAAGGAATCTGGTGATCTTACGCACCACAGGCTGTTATGCAAAGAACAAGCTGTGAGCCTTTTCATGTGTATTCTCCATACATAATTCAAACAGATTGCAGAGCCTGATGGGGTTTTTTTTCATACACAGGGATCTCTGTTTAAGAGTACATCTCAAAAACATTTTTTCATGTGGACACAGTGAATGGTGACCAACTACTTTGAATATTACAACATGAGAGACACTAAAGATAACTCTAGCTCTGCCTATTGGCAGAAGAACATTCACAGGACTGTTAAGGGCTTTCAGAGAATCTAATTTTTTCATATTTGTCCAGGCCTCACAAAATGCTGAGGTCAGAAATCACTTGCAGTAGAATGAAAATAAACCCAAATACAGAGAGAGCTTTCTACTGCTGGTTGCAACTCTGCCACCTTCCCTTCAACAGGAGCAACAGCTTCTGAATTTTTTTTTTTTTTTTGGTGGGTCAGAAACTGTAAGAGGTTTCTTTGAATATGAATTCCCTGCCTGAAAATCCACATGGCTGACTAATCAATGAATGTTTATGAACTTCACCTTAGTGCTCTTCTGTTAAAAGACCAAAAACAGTTTTACAAATATACCATCAGATTGCAGCACTAAATGGATTTTGAGAGATCATCCGGTCCTTCTACTTGCCCCAACACAGAGAGACACGTGTGCCAATTAATCCTGACAGAAGTTTCTCTCATCTCCTTTTAAGTTTACTCAGCAAATATTGTCCCATGCTCTTTATAGATGGATCAAATGAAGCAGACTGTAAAGACAAATATATTAAACAGTGTACCTAACTCTGTTGTTTGTGTTGTCTGGCACAGGTAAAAAGCACAAACCCCAAACCTGATTAAGTCCAGATATTTGCATCTGAAAACATAGAAATAACTTTCTTCAGGCTAACCACTCACAAAAGCCATGAGCCATAAAACCAAAAAGATGGCATAAAAGACCTAAAACTCTGCAACTCTCCACTGATAAGAATACCTTTTCCTCGTAAATCTGAAGACCAAGAGCTGCCCTTGAAGATTCATAAATATTAACATATTTCAGATGGCAAATTCATTGTGGCAACTTTGCTTTTCAGGCTGGTATTTCAGGATGCCCCTGGGAGGGAGGAAATGGGATGACAGATAGCACTATCTCCCATCGCCAAGCTGCAAGAGAATCCTCCCACGAGCAATGCTGGATAGTCACACCAGCAGCCTGTGGGGGGATGATAGCTTTCACAATTTGGCAAGACACATAGCTGGCTCTAAACCCTACAGAGTCATCAGTAACATTTAAAAACCAGCTTTTATACAGAACATGCAAAACCCATCCAAATTTGCTCACTGCCAAATCACTTGAACACAATCAAAAAAAGAGCAAAGAACTAGTTTGAGAAAAAAACACTTCAAGTACAAAACTGTGAGAGGAATACAGAGGTGTTAGGACATAAAGCTGTCAATTTTAATAAAAGAAGTAAAAATAAGTAATTTAAGTCTTAAAAGCTAAACCAGGAAAACATCAAATATATCAAATCCCACCAAGGACATAATTGATTCCAGGAAAAGTATTTTACAGCCCCTAAAAAAAAAATAAAATCAAAACTTACTCAAATCAGCTGATGAAGAATGAAACTCATCTACCATCTCAGACAAAAAGTCTACAGCCGTGTCTTATGATTTGCACTGAACTCCCTTCAGAAAGAAATTAATTTGGTTATTTAACATATTCTCGTTGTTAAAAGGAGTAATAAGATGAGAGGAATTTGTAAATTGTCTAATAAATATTCCAGACAGTTGTCATGGTACATATACAGCTCCCTGGATTTTAATTTTTTTTCCATGCATATATCAAATTTGTGATGAATTATCACTCTGTTTATGGAAGCCAAGAGACTGAAGTCATTGTTCATGAGTTCTGGTACCCTATGATACCAATAATTTCACTGAGTGTAATGGCATCAAGGAGGATGGGATCCATTATGCATCTAATTGCTGAATAGCACCAAAACCACGGAATACTTCCCTGTTTCCATGTGGGAGCTTACAAAATAACATAAATCACACAAGTAATCAGGCTTGCAAGACACACAGCTGGCTGCATGATGAGGTGTTCAGTCCATAATGCACAAAACAGGACAGTTACGAGGAGGGTCAGATACTTTTCAAAAGGGGACTAAATTTTAAGTGAGATTTTCCTGAGCAGATTTGTTCCCATTTTAGCATCTGTGCCAGTAACAGCACATTAGCAAAAGAGTCTACTGAAAGAAATGCCAAGGAAACACATTGAGGAGCCTGGAATCTGACACCAGGGACAGACCTGAGCAAGCAGTGTAATTCCTCAAGTCTTCCCCAGTGGAGCCATGACTTGGCACACACTGGAGAGGCACTGATTTCCTACAGAGAGAGGCAGAAACATCCTGCACAGCCACACCACCAACCTGCTGTCACTCCTGCCTGTCCTGGGAAGCCTCACCCATTCCAAGCAGATCCAGCCCTGGCACTCCTGGTCCTGCTCTGCAGGTACTTCTGCGCACATCACTCACAAAAACAAAGTTTTGTCTCCTGGGGGAGATTAAACTGTTGGAATCAGAATTGTGTTAAAGTATGTCTTGCAGAATATTTACAGAGAAATCTGACTAATTTTTTTTTCCAGAAGAATGCTAGATGGGGCATTGGTGGTGCCTCATCCTACCAAACAGACATGGAACTGTCAAGCAGCTATGCAGGTTCTCTCAGAATTACTGTACCTACAGGCCAAAGATCTGTTCACTGCTCCCTTCAAAACTGGCTATTTTTTCTCTATAATTTGTGTATTTCTCAGTTATCACTAGTCAAGCCCCTTCTGGGATGCTACTGAACCCCTGGGCTGAAGCTTAGTCAACACGGGTTCTGCTGGTAATAGGATAATGCAGGCAGTTTACTCCTCAATTTCAAAAGTATCTTTAATCAAATTATCCAAAACTCACAGAGAATGACCTTCCATTTCTAAAAGGACCCATTAAAAAATAGAAACGTATTTATTTTTTACTTACTGGTGCTTTTATAGGTCTTTCTCAGTCAGGAAACTACTGAATGAGTAACTGATTACACAGCTAACTGCAAGTGGCATCACATTTTTAAAATATAGTACAAAGGCAGAGAAAACACTTTTCCCCTGCCACAGCCAGTTATATAAATCACAGGAATTCCTGCTGTAATGGGTATGTATGGTACAGACAGAAATGCAGTTTCACACTGACAGGAACCTTTAAAAATGACCAGAATCAGAAACCCCCTTAGTCCAACTGGAGATGGACAGGTAGGGGAAGTGAAGCCTGCAGAAAGCCTGGATCTGACAACCAGAGGAACCTGCTGCGATTAAAAGTTTCTGAGTGCGGAAACTTAATTGAAATAAAATCCCTCTCCAGTACACAGATTTGCTAACCCAGTTGCATCTGGTCTCAGCTAAGTGATCATTGTTCTGCATTAAATCCATCACCCCACTGCTGCTCTATCAGGATGGGGAAAGACAGCCAGAGTAGGAGTGGAGCAGAGTCCATCCAGAGAGTTTAGCATTTTGTAGAAAATACTCAATATGAACTCTAAACCACAGTGTGCACACAACACTGTGCAACACCATAAAAATTCATGCAATTTTTGAAATACACTTTGTCATACATCAGAGCCAAGGCTTGATGCATAAGATCCTGAGAGAGATAAATCACCCACTGCTGTTTATCATGTCACTTTGATAACTTTGATAATCCAAACCCAGGAAGCCAAGCAAACTATTCAACATGCATCTTCTTTTATAGTTTTACTAAAAAAATTCCTCTACTTTCTTTCTTGCTGACCTGAAGTTGATTGAGCTATTATGCAGTAACCCATGGTTGATTAAACTCAGTTTGATATACTCTGAAGCAACAGACATATTTTTCTAGGGAACTTCCCAGTATAAGGAAAGCTGATTAGACCCGGGTTTTTTTCCATTTTACTGCATCTAAGTAATTTCTCTCAGTGTTTCAAGTTTAGGGCCATAAAACGATAGTTAGTTTAACAGACCATTTTATTAATTCACCTTCTCTAAGGTTTTTCTTTTTAGACATTTTAAAAGATGCCTGACTTCCTAATTTGTGGGTGTGATTGAAGGAGTGGGAAAAAGAACAAATATTGGACATGGCTAACCTGTGCAGAGCTTGGACAGTGGAATTACAGATCTCTGAAAGTGACTCAGGCTCAGTTTTGCAATGCTCTTCCTGGCAGACTGTTGGCTCTCAGATGGGTGCTCCAAGGAGCTGAAACTTCTGGTGAGAGCTGACAGGATTGCAGAGGCTCCACTTCCACATCCATTTGGGAAGACAACACTCCCTCTCAGTGATGAACCACTTCCAATTTGAGGAGATGGGCTATGTGAGCTGACCTAACACCACTGAAGGACTGGATTTCCTTCATTTGGTAGTAACCCTCTCTGGACTAATCATACAACTTTATGGATAATATCATTCCATATCACAAGAAAGAACGTATGTCACACTGTGGAACACAGCCTACTAATGAAAAATTGACTCCTAGGAGTCAGCACCTTTCAAGATTGGTCCGCAAATTAGAAACAAAACCTACAAGCTTTAGACATTTGGTAAAGATGGAGTACTGACATAAGCAAAACAAGCTATAGAAAAAAATAAAAGTGAAACAAACCCTGAAACTTTTTAAGTAGCTGAATAACCCTCTTTTTCCCTTTTGTTTTTAAAAATAATTTTCAACTGAGAGCTTTCATGTATCTAATTTTCTTTAGATTTAGTAAATCATGCTTAATTTAATCTCAGCATCATTTTGAGAAAGGCAGCACACCAGCACCAAGAGCTGTCTGTGATGGAAGCTTGAACACTAAAATTATTGTACCATTCTCACCTCAGGGACTTTGACTACACATCTGCAAAACCAACAGAAAATCCCATTCTACAGCATGCAGTAAGACAGTAATTTTGACTGCTTTAAACTGGATTTACTGATCTGTCTCCTGCAGAAGTGCTCCTGCCCACATGATGTCTGAAGCTTTGCAGAGTATTCCAGGCTGCTGAATTTCCATCTGAGAGAGAAACACCCAGCAGTTCTCATGCTCAATGTGTTTTCAAGAATACGGACTACCAACATTCCCTGCCATCAAACTCTTCCCAGAGCTCCTACTGGTGCATACAGTTACAGAGGCACTTATTCAGATTTTAGGAGAAGAGTACATCAGTGAAAGTTTAGTTGGAGTTACATAAAATACTGCTCAGGGTCAACTGAGTACCAGGCAACCTGTAAAGTACTTCTGTATCACTGTGTAACAACTGATCTTTTCAGGCTTGTAGGGTAAAATTAAAGTACAAATTCTCTTATTTCATCTGAAATTTCTCTTCCTACGATCTATGTGATCATTCTGTGTCCATATGTGATGATGCTTTTAACAAGCCACTGAGGTTTCCTGTAACTTCATTATTTTGTCATGTTCTTCTCTTCTGGGAGACATAATTGCTGAAGCAAGGAGACAGACTAAATGAAAATTTCCAAAGTCAGACACTGCTTACCTCAGATAGCTTTAGCAGTGTGCACATCTAGACAAAAAAAAAAAAAAACAAACAAACAAAAAAAAAAAAAAAAAAAAAAAAAAAAAAAAAACACCAAAAAACCACCACAAACCCCACTCCTTCCCCCCCAAAAAAAACCCAAAAAAAACCCACCTTGACTGTTTCCCTTGTCCTTAGTCAGTCTTTGGCCTCCCCAAGAGAAGGGAATTCTGCACAAAGTCTTTGTTTCTCAGTGAGAAAAAAAATCACCCTTTCTTTTAACCAAGCTACCTTCGTTTTTTTTTTTCCTCCCTTGGCTATGTTATAGTTGAATTTGTCTGGTGAAAAAGGTTTCCCAAAGTCTCTTTTCTCACATTGGACAAATTCTCCAAGCTCAGATGCCCTAAGATTTATTCCTAGGAGAACAGGAACCTTCAGAGTCTCGCAGGTCTCCCTCTTGCACACAGGGCGTTCCAGCGGTTGTCATGGCACAGCTTCCTTTGGTTCTCGCCCTTTCACAGAACACTGTGCAGCAAAAACAGCACTGACAAAAATTGAAGCTAACTGTGGAATACATTTTGTCTTTGCCTGTGAGATATTAACCAGACACACAGACATACTGAGGCACAACTTTTGCCTCAGTATTCCTTGAGTTTTATCTATTTGTGTGCGGGGGAAATCGGTAAAGAGAAAAAACATTTCTTTGGAAACAGAGGTACCTGATGAGAGAACACACAATACCAGACCCAGTGCTACCCAGTTTCACTTGCATGTTCCACACTAGTTGTCAAAGCCCATGAACTACCAACAAAGAAGTTCCAAGGGCACAAATATCACTGAAATGTAATCCTAGACCTTTCATATAAGAAGCAGACCATGGGGAGATGTTTCAAACTTGTTGCCCATACAGTAATAATAACACTACAAGGCAGGGAATCACAGTCACTTATTTGACACGGGAATGTAAATACATTTTTCAAGTACTGACACTGCAGTCATTCGTGGTAATAAAAAACAGGAATCATTGTTTATTTGCTGGCAGAGGAGTTGTCAACTTGTTTATTTGCTGGCAAATGAGTTGCAACTTGTTTCTCATTTCAGAAGACCTTGTTGTTCTCTTTCCACTTCATGTACGTGAGCAAAGCTTGAGATTAGGAGCAATAGGTCAGGAGGAATAATTATTTCATAGCCTGTAAGACTGACAGACCATCTATTTAGGCATAGAAATATCTTTAGGCTTCCTTAAGTTTCACCATAATTTGATTAGCTATGCAGAATTTTTTTCACCTTCATAAAACATTAATGCTGTTAACATCTCATTTCTTTTTTTTTTTTAACTTTATTTTTCCAATTATTTTTATTTTCACTGTATGCAAATCTGCTGGTATTTGTACTGCTTGAAAAGATTGCTTCAAATAGAAGATGGCAGCTTTTGAAACATTAAACAATGATTAGACAGGCACTGGGCCAAAGGAGTGTGTCAGTGAGGAGCAAAGGAACAATGCAGCAGCCGACACTGAGCTATCTGGAGAGAACTGAAAGCACTTAGCAATTCCATCAAGGTTTCCCCTGCTGCCAAACAAAAACAACAATGATTCATGCTGCCATATTATTTAGCATTCATCATGATTCTGAATTACCCAGTGGAAAGTTCACACTGCAGTGCAGACAAACCCCTTTAAATTTAATGAAAGGCAGATCGTCCTTTGAGTTGGTACCAAAAAGCATCTACCATTGCTCTCAGATTATGCTTGAAAGGAAACTAATATGAAAAAAATAAAAATAAAATCATTAGCTTATTCACAAATTCCATTGCAAAATGCCACAGGGATGTGGCAGGAGAATTCAGCTCCACAGAGGTCCCCAGTGAGAAGCTGTCACCTATCAGACTGCCAGGAGAGCAAGACTTGCCTGGTACTGTAGGAAACTGGCTGCAGAGCTTACCCAAAACCTGTTGGACTCCTAGACACTTGTGAAAATCAAAAAGAACATGAAGGGTATTTATATTTTCAGCATATAACCTGTATCTCCATCCACACGGACTCATGTACCCCCAGAGACTCTCACAACAGAGTTCTGCAATGCTAAATGGTGTTAACAACAACTTTGGTCATAGAGGCCCAACAAAAACAAAACTTATTTTTTCCCAATACACCAGGTGAGGAAAAACAAGTGGGAATTCCCACTCTCTCACAGCCTAACCCTTAAGTCCTCATTTTTCCCTTGTTAATTGCATCATCATATAAATGAAAATGTTAGCTTTTAGTCACCTTCATCACATTTTCCATAAAGTTTTAAACTGAGCTTCCCCAAAACTTTCCCAGGCTGCTGGTTGAAGCACACTACCTTAAATAGGTTGTTTTTCCAGGGTGAAAGGAAGGAACACCATTTTAGTAACATCCCCAGAAATCACTAGCAGTGAACAAGTGAAGTTGAGTAATTTACAATATGGCCATTGAAAATATTTTGGGAACACTTTCAAAGAACTCAGTGCCAAGCATATCTAAAAAAAAGCAGGCCAAAAGAAAAGCCAACATGAATTGATTTAGGTTTTTTTAGAATTCACAGATCCTTTGTTAAAATGTTCTGCACTTGAACTTTAGACTTACAATATGTTCCACAATGCCTTTAAAATATCTAGCAATGCCTGTAAATGTGCCTTTGTGTGGTGACCAAAGACTAGCCTGTAATTTATTCATATATTTTGCTAACTGATTTTTATCATTTAGTGATACGCTTGAACATTTCCTTAGGCAAACCTCTTATCGCGTCTTGGACCCTTCAGCACATCAAGAATTTGGAGGTCCTATCTCAAAGAAATTAAAGTGTTTGAAATTATCAGCTCTGGCAGGAAGTTTTACCACTACTTTAAGTTAAGAACTCGGTAATGATTTTATGAAAGTTATCTTTTTTATTAGTTTTCCTTTTTAAGAAAAATACGCTTGGGTTGAGACGGAAAGGTAAATTTTAATGAAGTTCATTTAAAAGACAATTTTCATTCCTTAACTTCCTGTAGGACAAAAACCTTTAACTCCTTTGTCTGAGTATTTTCCCACACCCTGTCAAACTCTTTCAATTATAAGTGCCATTCTTTTGATAAGGAAAGAGAAAGAAATCCTTTAAGAAGTCATTCAGGCTGATAGGAGCTTACATTTCTAGAATATTTCAAATACAATTTCTGCCAAAGACTTCATGGGAAAAGATGTCAAAAGGAAATAATCTGATCAAAGCACAGTATCTTATTGACATCAACAGATATTTGCAGTTCTCTCATGAGCTCTACATGAATGTTTGTCACTGCACCAAATCTAGACCAGTGGCTGCTACTTGAATTCAGTGACATGTGCTTGAGAGCATTATCAACAGTAACCATTCAAGAATTTCTGGAGTCAAAATAATCTGACAAATGTGAGAGGGGAAAAATGGGGAGAGAAAAAGGTTTTTCAATCAAGCACTTTCTCAGAGCTCTCTAGAGATTAATTTTGAGGCTAAAATCACAGTGATGGTACTGAGAAGTGCATCAAGGCAGTATTTATGTGCTGGCATCCTCAGAGTACCTCCAAAGCACACAGGGTGGATTCCTCATTGCTACCAGAAGAGCTTAAACCAAGCCTGTACTCAGTGAATGCGACTGCAGCCTATAAGTGTGGTCACATTTGGCTTTCTGAATCACACCTGACACAGGTGATGCTATTTTCTGCACGTTGTCCCAAATCATTCTTCCAGAATACCCCAAAGCGCCTGTGTGCAGCTATTTATCGTCACCTAGAAACTGGAAGTGTAATTTATTCATCCATTTCAGGCTTTGCTATGGCCAGGCACATGAGTGTGCCCACACTAAGGTCTGTGTCACGAGAGGGTGGCAGGACAGGCATGGGGAGGAAGGGTAAGAACACCCTGACTGTGCATTGCATTGCTTGTCATTCAGGGGACACAGCAGATGTGGAACAGAAGCACAGCATGAACTGGCACACAGAGATTCAAGGTAAAACAGAGCCACCATGGAACAAAGCCAGTGCTTTGTAGACTTGGTGTGCTGAATCTGACACAGGAAAAGGTATTTATCAGACTGCAACACTGCAAGTGGGTCAGGACTGAACGAGCTAAATTACCTGACGGATGGAATAGAAGATAAGATGGCCATACATTAACTTTTGGGCACTGCTGGCTAGGGAAGATTCAATTCATAGCATTATCTGAATGCTTGAGTCATAAAGGCTGATGTCAGGAGACTGCAATAAAAGCTCTGCCCTGCACAGCTGCCCCCTGATGTGGACAGAGGTTCTGCTATCAGCTGGCACACACATTGAGATGTTGCTTTTCCAGCCATACCAACAGACTGAACTGTGGTGTATTGCAGATGATTAAAGCAACTGTTCTGCTGAAAGGCCACTTTGTCGCTGCCAACACCTTTGGAGCACACAGAGCATCCACAGAGGGAAATGGTCCCACAGCACGGGAACTCTCCTAACTGCACGGAAAAGGAAGGCTAAGGACCTTCCACTGGAGTTACAAAGAAAGGAGACTGTGATGCTTCCCAGTATAAAATTCCATGCTGGTTATGGAACAGCTTTCACACAACTATAATGATGAGGCCACAAAAAACAGAGCCTTGCCTCCAGCAAGGGATGCTATCCCTGGCCCCTCATGTGATGGAATGCAAGTCCTTGAGTCTGGTGGACTATGGAGTTCAGGCACGGGGGAATTAGGAAAGCTGGATGAAAAGGATACTTCATAATTATTTTTTAATGAAAGCAAAAGAGAATGGAAAAACATGTACGAAAAGGAGGCAGTGGAGAGAAAAAGGAAGAAAACAGGAAATGGGAAAAATATGTCCCAAAAAAGGAAGGAACAGACTATTAGTGGGGGGTGGAAGAAGGCAGGAGGGGATGATTCAGGCAGGAGTTTAATTACTGCAGCTAAAAGCAAGGGAAAGCTGAACAGTGAGATGGGGGAGATGGAGGAATGCAGTTTGTGAGAAAGTGCAGCAAACAGTGGGATGGAGGAGATGACAGGAGGCACAGGTACCCTGGAATTTGAGAACATGCCAAATGGAGACCCCAGCTGAAGGACACAAGCTCACAAAGAAGGATGAGTTGTAGGGAACGGGGGTGAGGGAGTGAGCATTCAAAAAGGTCAGACTGCCAGGGTAGAAGGAGGCCAAGGCAAGTGGAATGAGACAATAAAGGAACTAGCCCTCCTCTAGATGAAAAGAAGAGGGAATGAACACAGGAGGAGAAAAAGGTGTGAAGAGTGGTAAACAAAAACAAACAAACAAAACCACAAACAAACAAAACAAACAAAACCCAACCAACCCAGGGGGAAAAATAATTGGGGAAAATGGCCTTATTCATCAGCAGTGTGCTTCTCTTCTTTGCTCTGTTTCTCACTTCATTTTGATACCTCACTCCACAAGCTCTCCCCTTTAAAGCAGGAATCAAATTCATTCACAATGACTGACAAGAAAGAGGAGACAACAGTCTACAGCCAGTCGAGGACATCATCTCCAGGACTCAGTGTCCCCATAAAAATCTCACAGTCTATTTACATCAGTAGTTCATTTTTTTTTTTTTTCCACCAGAGTTCTGAACTGCATGGCCAGGACAGTCTCTCATAGCCCTGAATAAGAAGAACATTATGCTCTAACTTCTGGTGGTGGCTGGAACAGATGGCCAGAGGACGAGGGTTTGCCTCCGGTTATTTCCTTCTTCTGTCTCTTCAGACACATCCACAGTAGCTGGCACACCTCACTGCAGTCCCAGCAGAGGCACACAACACGTAGCAGCAGACATATGCTCAAAGAATTGCCTTCATTAATTCAAGTTGCAGCGCTAAACATTACTAAAGTAAAATGCAGAGTTTGTACCAACAGCCAACGTTGTTCTCAAATCCACAGTGGGAACAGATTTCCAGCTCTATACATAAATATTTCCTTTCTAGCACCTGATTCCTAACCAGCACTCTTTTCATGTCAGCCCTTCTAAGAGCTTGCTCATGTAAAGACTGTGCAAGAATGATTTCAGTATCAAGACCTTTAACTAATGCAGAGAATCAATCTAGGCAGATAAAGTAAAGCCTCCCCAATGCATAAACCACAGCCCAAAAATGAATGCAGGTTTGGATAAAGTTGGCCTATTTCCTCGCTTTCAGATGTTTCTGCTTGTCTTGGAATTTTCCTGACATTCAGGTAAGGGAAGAACAAGAATCCAAACAGAAAGAATGCAAGACAAAAAGTTTTCCCTAGGAGATTGGTATCAATAGGTTTTTCTTAGTTTTATGATCTACAAGTAGGCCATCTTCAAGTTATCCTGTGCTATGAAATCTAGCATGCATTTGAACAGTAGTCTTGAGGTTTAGAGAAAGAAAAAAAAAATCAGACAATCTTCTATTCCCAAATATCCCCTAAGAATAACCAAAGAAATATATCTTTTTAATGAAAGGCTCTGGATGCTTTCTGGAAAGTTTCTTTTCAGTCACTGTTTTGAGGACAACCTCTCACAGGTGCTGTGACTGCACCTGACCCACTTTTTACCAGTCTGTGCTAACTCTCAACACTGCAAGACATAAAATCCATGTCCTGTGATACCCAGCATTATTACTGCAGTCCAATAGCTGTATTCATGGAAATCTCAGGACAAAATGAGAATCATTACACTGAACATGTAGGAATATTTCATTCATAAGTAATGCTTCAAGGAAAAGGAAGGAACCTTGCAAAATCTACTGCAATATCATTAACTGTAATGTGAAATAAAAATGTCCTAGAGGATGATAATTACTCTTACAGTATTCAATTTTGCAAAGCATACTCTGGACACACTAATGCTCACTGCCTCCCCACGAGGCTGAACTCATCATGGCTCACAATGAGCTTTTTTAGAGAGATTTCAAATGATCTGAAATGACCTTCAAGAGGTACTTTGTAATGCAGTGGTGCTCAATGCCAGCAAAAAGACTCAAAAACCAAGTCAGGGCCTCAGTGGCACAGAAGGTCACCACCCTCTCCCCAAAGGGCAGGATGCCACAAACCAGGGGCAAATGAACTACAATGCCAGTAGCCTCCAGCTCAGGCAATGCCTCTAAATATATTTCTGAGGTCTAATTAACCACCAGCAGTCATGGGTGTGGTCACTTAAATTTTTTAAGCCTCTTCTCTGAAAATAAAAATAAAATTCTGCTGCTTTTGAAGGAAAAAATAAATAAAAATTATATTGCCAAACTGTAAACTTATATGTACATTATCTCTGCAAAGCATGGAGAACAGGAAAGATTCTGACCTGACACTTATAAAATACAGTAAAACACGTGAAATCTGTGCAGTTGCTTAGTCACCAACATGACTAAGACCCAAATGAGACACAAATAAACAACACTGATACATACTTGGCTTGTTTTAATAAAACTTTTGTTCTCATTATACAGTACACAGGTAGTCACTGAAATGTGCCCTTTTTATCCTTCAATTCAATGAAATTCTACTACTAATGTACCTATCAGCATATATGGAACAATTCAGAGCAATCTTCATCAGAATTCCATCAGAAAAGATGGTATGGTGAAACATACACACTAAGCCATGCAAATGGCTTTATTAAATAAAGGATCAATGTTTTAGGACCTGCAAAATCCATTTCCTGCTTTTAAATGGCATTTTCACCGTTTTCTAACTCCAAGCATTTATTTTAAAATAGGAAAACTTCACAAAGAGAGTAATTGGGATCTCCCAAAACATAATTGGGAACTTGAAAAACTGCACTGAGGTTTAGGGGAGGTCATAGATAATTTGCTTGGCATGTCTTGAAGTACATGAAATAAAATTCCATAGCACATATTGTTCAAGACAAATGTACAGACTTTGGCCCTTTACTTGAACTAACAGTCTCTGAAATCAGCCTTCCGGAATTTAAGAAAAAAACCATCAAGTTCTTGCACTGCTTTTTTTTCAAAATACAGGTCTACAGAAATTTGGGATTCATTAAAATGTGCCCATTTAGACTCTGCCAGATCTCTGGTCTCAATTTTTCTTTCTAGTCACTTCCCACAACGTGATGTTTCCTGCCTGTGACGCCCATGGCTGTGGCACCACAGAAAGAAATCTTGCATCAAGTTAAGAGAAGCTGCCATCACTGGCAAAAGCCTGAGAGTAAAAATACACTTATAATTAGGATTCTGACAGAACCCTGTGAGAAGCAGAGCTGGAGCCCGCTGCAAGCACAAACCAAGTGTGTGCCCCCCTCAGGTAACATTACAGGGAAACCCAGAGTAACTCACTTATCTTACAAGCAGCAACAATTGCAGGTTAAAAAGCTACTAACAAAAACACAGAATGACACTAAAGGATTCATCACAGCAATGCTAGAAGACAGAAAAAATGGAAAATAGAATATTGTAAAAGGAAAAGTAAGTTTAAAAATAAATATTTCAAGATTTAAACTAATAGTAGGAAAGCCCATAAATCATCTTTACAATCGCTCCCATTCCAAACATCCATCTGCTCCAAATATATGCCTATTACCAGGTCTTCAGCATACATTATGGGATAAAGAGGACTGTAGAAATCTAATTTACTACTGCAGGAAAGAGATGCCAGAGAAAGGGTTAGAGGAGTAGCATAAAATCCTGTTGAGGGTTGAATTTTTCTATGAGACTAACTATAGCTCTGCACAGTGTGATTTTGTACAAAATGACATGTAACACCAAGCCAAGGCAGCCAAACCAAAGGTTACCTTCCTCTCAATTTCTGTCTCCCTGCTTGGGGCCAGGAACCCAAGGATTTAAGGGTAAGAAAGGCAAGCTTGAATAAAAGGCACGGCAAATCATAAAAATATTACACGGTACTGTACTGTCATGGGTTATGTAACCAAAAAAAAAAAAGTTTATTCTATTTTTCCATCTGTTGAAACCAGTTGGGGAGATATTTTTATTTATCTCTTGTATAACCCATTCCTCATAACTCCAGGGGGGAGGGAGCAGCTGCCTTCTGCTAACGGGCCAGCTGTTAAAACCAGGTGGGGCAATGTTCCTTATCTCTCCCACAACCCGTCCTCCCTCCAGGGAGATATCTTCTGCTAATGGGCCATCAAGGCTCACTGCATGACTGATACAATTATACCATCCCATTGTGAGATGCTCCACCCAGTGGGGGGAGACTACTGTTCCTACCTGGATAAAAACGGAGACTCAAGAACACCAGGTATCCTGTTTTCCACTGGATTCCAGAGGAAGACCAGACCCATCTCATCGCCACTGGACCCTTTCTACAGGATCACCTCTACTCCACATCTGTTACTCCAGAAGGATTTATTTGGACTGCTTCCAACACCCTGGCCAACAGGGTGTCAGGTCATATTTCTGACTGTCAAGGCTTTCTAGGATTTTTGTTTGTTTGCTTGCTTGGTTTTTGTATACAAAAAATACATTTGTATTTTTTAATATTCCTAGTAAAGAACTGTTATTCCTATTCCCATATCTTTGCCTGAAACCCCCTAATTGCAAAATTGTAATAATTTGGAGGAAGGGGGTTTACATTCTTCATTCCATGGGGAGCTTTCCCTGGCAGATACCTGTCTTTCCAAACCAAGACAGGTACCAATACTGGTACTAACAAAAAATGTGGCTGGACAGGTTTTCCTGAAAGATAAAGTAGTTCCTGTGATTTCTGATCTATTTCAGGTATGAAATAATGAAAAAGAATAATTTTGACAAGTCTGTAGAGCACAGTGCAAAGAGCTCATGGCAGTGATGACAGGCTCTCAGAGGCACTGGTATTTCTGACATGGCTCTGCAGTGTGCCCACTGCAATAACTGCCTGTAAACTACACAGTATCAGACTCAAACTCCAGAAACCACTTTTCTTCCACCAGACTATTTCTCTCCTTTTATGTCTGCTTTGTGGCCAGTTTATCAATGTCCAGGGACCTCAAGCCCTGCAGCACCAGCAGCTACTCAGATTCTTTGAGTTCCCATTCGAAAGGTGCAGGAGAGCATTTACACAATCGCAGCCAAGTCCACCAGCCAAAGCTGTATTTCAACCTTGTGTTCTTTCCTATCAAATTGCCAGGTGTTGCATAAGGGAGAGGACAAAACTACACCAAGTTGTTGAGTTTTGTACTTTAAAGAGTCATGATTGCAGTTTTTCCTTCCTTTATGATCAGCAGAAGAGGATATGATGACGTGCATAGCCTGCGGTGAGGAACTTATTTACTTGCTTCCCAACAAGTTTCTGTACAAATTTGAGATATATCAGCAGCAAGTCACAGGCTTTAGCTACAGGGATATAGCCAGGTAACAGCAGTTGTGATGGCAAGCATAAGAGAAGTCCTTTGTTCAGCTTTTTCCTTCAACAGGATAAATTCAGATTCTCCTTGTATTTTAGCAGTTTAGAATTAATGCCCCCAGCACAGCAAGATTTTTCTTTAAGTTCAGCATTCTGTGCTTATTAAAATTTCATTACTAAAGTTGCTAGAAAATAAGACCTGTAAATAGTGTCCAGCATGGCCTCACTGACAAACACCCTGACAAACCATCAGAGATGGGCAGCACAATCCTTCAGATCATGGAGAGCAACATCTGAGCACAGACAGCAGAGGAGCAGCAAGGTAAGTGCTGCTAATGAGCAGAGGAGAACAGGAAATCTAAAGGAGAAGCCTAAGAAACACTGGAGGACATTTTATACAAAATAGAGAGTACACATGTGGAATCATACAGTGCAAATAGGAGAAGCGCAGAAACCATACAAGCTTGAAAAGAAGCACTAAGAGTAAAACTTGCTAGGTCTAATCTATTGTTACATTCACAATTCTGCCCACCAGACACCTCAAACATTCTATCTTTTGTACACACTTTTAAACATGCCCCGATGCCTTAGGAAGGCTGATCTGGAACAGAGACTGGGCAGAGCCAGAGAATAAAGCAGGTATTTATTGAAAGGCCTCTAGGATACACTTGGGCAGGACAGGAGCCTGACCAGGGCTACACCCAATGTGGACTTAGAATGGTCACAAAAATGGCTGTCTGGTCATGAGGTCTTAGACTTTTTTAAGTTTTGGTCCCTTTGCATATTGGGGTTTAATTGTACAGTTACAGCTTCAGGATGTGAGGTCCCATCCTTCTTGTTCCTCCCTTCAGCCACCATTGTTTGTGCTTTTGGGCCTGAAAGTTGTCCTTGGTCTCCAGCAGGAGAAGGATTTGTTTTGTCTCCCTGCTCTGTGAACAGACCTTACTAGCACTTAATATGAGGCTCAGATCTACATCCCTAGGCAGCACAGAATCTGGAAAACATGAAAGCTCAAACTTAAGGCATCACCCCACTTGTGTAGAGTTCAAAACGGCCCAGCAGAAGTGTGGGGCGAAGAAGGGTGAAAGCACACTGGAAGAGCCAAAATTCGAAGTTCCTCTTGTATGATCCAACCTCAGGGCAGGCTGGGAGAAGAACCAAAGAAGAAGAAGGTTTTGGAAGAACCAAAATCTCTTACCATTGTTACTGTTGTCATCAACTAGGATGATCTCCTTGAGCAGGTGAGCAGGAGTGCGGTCGATGGCTGAGTGGATGGAGCGCAGGATCACCGAGAGCGCCTCGTTCACAAATATGAACACAATGCTGACCTCGGGAAGACTCTCAGGAAATGTCAGGTTTCTGCACCTGAAGAGAAGGGTTGAGAAAAAGATGTAAATTCTTGGCAGTCACTACACAAACAAAAACCATTTCAGAGAAATCTACCCCCAGCTGTAAGAACACATTAAAAGATACAGCTCCAAAGAACATCCTGCTACTAAAGCTAAGACAGATGGTGCAGCCGGAAAAAACACACATACAACAGTGGAAAACTTACCTGTACACACAGTCAAGGGGCTTAATCAGAAAGAGGAATACTCTCATAACCTGGTGCATTTTTCTTTCCTTTTCCAAAAACAGATATTTCAGCCACATTCCAACTCACTTGTGCAAAGGGCAGTATGGATGTGCTGCCCACAACTTTTAAGCTCCTTAGGTTTTTCTGGGGCTTTTTTTCACCTCCTTCTTTCCAAAGAGGATTCAAATCTTTCAATTACATGAGTCGAAAGCTCTTTTACCACTTTACCTTTTTAAACTGTCAGCAAAGTATTTGCTTTTTAAATAAAGCCACAACTTAATTGAGTAAAAGAAATTAACTATTTTTCTGTGAAACTTTTAGTATATTAATGAAATGTTTCTGAACAACAATTAATTCTACCTTTTTCTCAGATCTGAAACTATTTACTAGGATGAAATTAGGCACAAGCTGACTCAAGCATCATTTTTAGATAGACTTTGTAGATGGAAATGATTGATGTTAATGGTTTTCTCTACATCCTTACAACACTGAGTGGCTATCCACTCCAGATGCCAGGATTCACTACACCCAGGAACCCCTGAAAACTGTGGAAAGCATAACTAACAGCCAATGTATTGCACACAGAAAACATGGATGGATTCAGTATTTTTCCATCGTGCTTCAATATGACTGCTTAACTAAATCTGTTCTTCAGTTCAAAGAGAAAAATCCTTTTAGGATTTTGTATTTTAATTTGTGCAGCAAATAAATACAGAGAAGTATCACAAAAGCATTCCTCTTCATGTGCTGGATGTTGCACAAAAATTAAGCTCAATCAAGATGATTAATTTACTTCTATGCTTTTACAGGTTCTGAAAAAAGTCAGTGCATAGGATACATGACACCAAACTGACTGAGGTAGCATAATATTCAGAATTCAGCTGGTCAACACATTTTCTGAATTCAGTCATTGATTTTAAATTGATGGAAATCACATTAAAGAAGCTATTTAATATTTTAGGTACTTTTCTCTCTGTCACCATGCAAAAGAATTATAAGGTCCTATAAAACAGAATCACAGTCTGGAAAAAGTAATAACAGTTCAAGTCTTAAAAAGTGTACAGTGTGTTTTTTAATAACCTGGTTCATACACCTTCTAGAAACAAGTATGAAATCCCAGTGTCACAGAGATCCACAACTTTTTGTTCCATGGCATCAATACCAGAGGGGAATAATTAAAATGATGTTTGGATTTACTGATTCCCATTTGTGGCTTGTTCTTCTGCAGCATTAACAAACTAAAACTTTCTTTCCCAAATCAGTTTGTATTTCTACTGGTGTGTTAATCCTCTATTTATTGGTAAGACAGCTTGCAGCATCAGAATGAAAAGTTTTCTTTCAAGCACCCAGGAGTGGATTTTATGCAAAATGAAGCACTACATTAACAGGCAAGGGGAGATGCCTTTTCTTCCAGAAGACAATTAGTGCAAGCAAGGCAGCACTATTTTTCGCTTTTAGCCAGTAGGGCAGGAGTTAAAACCTTCAGCCAGGACAGAAGGAGCCTGAGTTCAATCTTCCCTGATCTCCCCAGAGAGCCAACTACTAGCCAGCTTGGTGTGATTATTTTCAGTCCCCCTTTTCAGGGTCATTCCATTTTCTGTGGAGCAATTAAACTAAGTTGGAGTGATACCAAGTCTCTCTAACCTCGTGTTTAGGGTAAATCCCTTGGAGGAAGGACCTGTAGCACATGTTCAAATGGATGTTCATGCATTTTAAACCCTCCACTCCACTCTTCATGGCTATGTCCAACCTTCTAGATGATAATGCCACAAAAAGATATTGTGATCACTTTTTTCTTTCTTTTACAAGCTAATATTTATTGTTTCCTTTTTACTAGTGAGAATTTGGCTGAAGAAACAAAGGCATTTTCACAGAGCCTGCAAGTCATGTGCCAGGGCAATTTACTGGGATGCCATACAATCACAGGATGGATGAGGTTGGAATGGGCCTCGGGAAGTCATCCTGTCCAGCCCCTTGCTCAAGCAGAGTCCCCTAGAGCCAGCTGCCCAGGAACAGCATTTTCCCTACCCAGACAGGGTTGGGATGCCTCCAATGGTGGAGACTCTACAACCTGTGCTTCAGTTTGTGCCCACTGCCCCTGGTCCTGCCACTGGGCAGCACTGAGAAGAGTCTGGCTCTGCCCTCTTTGCAGCCTCCCTTCAGACATTTACCTTGATGACATTCCCTCTAAGCTTCCTCTTCTCTAGGCAAAACAGCCCCAACTCTATAGACACACACTGTTCTCACATCTTCTTAAGTAGAGAAGATAGTTTCCACACCCGCCTCCTGTACCCTAGAGTGAGTATTCTAACCTCTGAAATTGTTCCTTAAAAAAAGATCACCTTTGGTGGTGAACAATCTCTAGAAGTCCTGCCAGACGATGGAGTAGTTGAAGCAGGCATAAATTTACTTGGGCTGAGCACTGCCCCACCTGAGGCAAATCTTTGACAAATGTGAGTTTTAGGGACCATCAGGTTTAAGTGGCATCTGACAGAAGGATTTCCAATTTGCACATTTCAGGCTCAAAGTGGCAGGGAGGCCTCTATACTTATAATCACATTAGAATTCTTAAATACTAACACTCACATTTTTCCAAAAGATGCTAAACCTGTTACAGATCCAGGTCCTTGAAGAACAGACCTGTTCGTGCCAAATGGTGTGTATGCATCCAAGTTTTGAAAATTTGTCCTCAAATAGACTATGAACTAGTTAACACATTTAAACCTACTAAAATAATCTTCAGTATTACCCTTTGAAGAACATACAATGCTTGTTATTTTAGAGATGTGCTTGCAGCCAAAATGAACAGATATAATAAAATGGTCCAGCAAACAAATCTACAGGCAATCTATCTTTTAGCTGTCTACCTTAGGCACGGTAACATTTGTTATCTTCAGCTGTAACAATGTACAAAGAAGATACAATGAAACTCTAGCAAAAAATGAAACTATCTGGTAAGATATGGAACGTATTAAATTAAGAAAAACAGGGATTTTTGAAAATACTTTGAAGGCAATAAAAATATACTGAAAATAGTTCAAAGAAGTTGCTTCCTTAAATACTGGTGTTTTTTTCTTCTCTGTCAAATAAGCTAAGGTTGAGATAAATGTAAAATATACTATTGCAAGAAACTAGTGACAAATTATATTCGAAAAAGGTTCTAGATGACAAAACTGTCCCCAATACACTGCTGCCCTGCCATAAATCCATGCATAAACTGAAATGCTCAAACAAAATTTCTGCTTCTGATGCATCTTCCATCCATTTAAAATAAACTGTTTGTATGGGTTTCTCCACATGCATTCATTTATATCTTACATATTTGCAATTTTTATCACTCTGGACAAAATTTTTCATTGATGGCAACTTGTACAGACAAGAGCAGAGCTTTTAATCCTGTCAATGTAAATTGATTCCCTTTTTGCACCCCCTGCCTTAAGAGATAACTACAGATGGCACGAGAGAATAGAATTAGACTTCTGGTTTGTCTAATTTCTTTAGTCTTTTCGAGAAGACTAATTTTCAATGAGGGTACATTCCTGAACTTAGTTCATGTTTTCTTTTTTTTTTTTTTTTCCATTAGGCTCACTCATTATCTTTACTTCCAGCTCAAATTCACTTAGTCTTCATTGTGCCTGCAGTTTTTAAAAAATACCTTTTCCTTTCTACAATGTTTTTCAGATCAGCTAATGATAACAGAGATTACCTACTTTTATTTAAACATTAACCCAGCCCCAGATCCCGCACGGAATGTAGAGCACTTGTGCATTTTCACAAGTATGTCTGTCACCATCTTTATGCCAAATTTTATGAGGAACAAAATTCCACACCGATAGGAATGTACAAAATATAGCTACAGAGGGCGAGGGGGTGTCTGTGTAAGTGTCTGAAAGATGCTAAAGCAGGGGGAAGAGGAGAGGAAATGGTGTGGATGGCAATCTCAGCTCCATGGAGCTGGGAGAAGGGAGCGGTTGCGTGGCAACCACAAGGTGCAAGTGTCAGTGGCAGCCCCACCAAGGACTCACCCGGGCTGGGAGTGGCCCCGGACCTGCCCCTCAGACCCCTTTGGGATGCTCCCCCCAGACAAACAGCCCGGCAGGCAGGCAGCCTGCTCCAGGGTGACACCCCATTTCAGACGGAGATTCCAAATGGCATTTGGAGCCGCGATAGCGGGTATCACTTCAACAAAGATAAAAATTACCGTGAGCAACCCACTCGGCTCAATTACATCGGGCTAATAGCGCTAAAGTAGCAGTTGCCATGGTTACCGGAAATTTAGAGAAACTCCTGGTGTTCTATTTCAAGCACAGCTCTGGTAAATGGAGGGCAGCATACATTATGAGGCTTCTTTCAAATATTTGTCCACAAGACAACTCCATTCCTCTATGCATTGTGATAATTCAATTTAGCCAGTCATTAGCCATTAAAATTAGTTTAGCGTAACTATTCATTAAAGCAGCAAGCCAAAAATTATTTCCTGTATTAATAACTTATCTCTGAGACCTTCTACAAATATGTACATAAATTAGGAACACAAATTATTTTCTGCAAGCATTGAAAAATTTCCACCAAGAGTATCACATCAAACAATAGTAAGCCCCCATGTTTTTGTTTAGAAAAAAATATATAGCACATATTCCACTTCTTTGTTTGTTTGTTTGTTTGTTTGTTTGTTTGTTTAACACCAGATGCAATAAGGTTGTTACTAAAAACTTTTGGGGTTCATGTGTTGTTCTAGGAACATACATGGGACCAAGTTTTAGTTCTAACAGGGTAAGAATTTCTGAGAAGCACAAGCAGAAACAGAATTGTACTTTCCTCAAGAATTGGTAACATTTTGTCCCCATCCAACATGTCAAACAGAAGTTCAAAATATATGGGAGTAAAAAAACCCCACATTTTGGGTTTTTTTACTCCCATATATTGAAATATGATATATATGATATATGATAATATGAAATAAGTAACACTAAAACTCTGGCAAAAGAACTGAGTATTTTAAGAAGTCCTGCACAACTATTTATGTATTTATGTTTATAATTTCATTATGTGATCATACTTCATTTTTCTTTTTGCTGTTATCAGTATTGTAAGTGCTAACTGAGGCATGTTAACCAGGTTGGCACTGAACAGAATATGAAAAGGTCTTCTATTTTTCCTGTACAAGTGTATATCACCATTAACTTGGGTTATTAGAGCAGCCTGAAGACTGCAGCAGCAGATTTGGTATCACTGCCAGTGACGTTAAACACTTTTAGAGCAGCCATTTGAGGAGGTACATCCCAACAGGAAAACTGAAGCTAAGCTCAGAATCCCAGGGGGTGGCTGCTCAGGCAGTACACACTGCTGCTGGGAACCACTCTGAAGGCAAAGGTGAGATAAGAAAAAGAAGAATCAGAGGTAGAGAGATAAGCAAAAGAGAGCATGAAATATGACAGAATTAAACATTAGGTATTTAACAAGAATGCTGAATACTTTGGTAATTTTAGGACTTCTGTCCAAAACAATACTTTACAGGCTTTTGTGCTCTTTTAAAATGACTCCTTTGAAGCATCAAAACCAACAAGCAATATTAATGTTCTCTTTTTACCAGTAACAACACAAGAATTTGGTCAGAAATCAACAAGGGGCCATACCCATCACTAAAATAAACCCAGCAGAACAGATCTGTTTCACAGGGACACGTAGGGGCAAAGATTTATGGAATGAAGGTCTGGAGAAGCTGGCTTTTGGGGAGAAGCTGAACCTCACTAGTGGAAATCATGTTTTTCTTACATCAGTTTTAATAAAGGAAAAAATTTATAGATGTCTGATGCATGCTACATCCAGGATTATGTTTACCACCATGAGACTGATGGACATTTTGGACAGGTGTACACACATAAACAACTTTTGTCCCAAACCACATCACTCTCCTCAACCAGCCAATGCTTGGTTTTTCTACCTTGTAGTCCCATCTGCATTCAGGGGACCACTTGCCTGCTCTGTTTGTGCCCACTTTATCACAAACCTAATTTTGCTGTCTTTGAGGTTTCAACCATTGTCCCTCACCAAACTGAGCCTCTAAATAATCAGTTTGGAATTGTTTGAAAGAAGATGTGCTTACAAAATAGCCAAAGCCCTTCTCTGCACAGGAAACAGGATCTCTCCTCTGCACTTTTTTAGATGCCAAACTTTCAGCCAAGAAAAGGGCAAACTTGCTGCAAGCCACATGCTATACCATGCTGTTTGACAGTCTCCAAATAATTAAAACATCTGAGCTTTAAATGCCTTTTTTGCCTTCTACCCTTCCTACCCCTTTGCTTCTTTCTTTTGCTTCTTTGCTTTCTCCCAGTCAGTTACACTGACTGAAAAGGTTGGTTTGCATTTACTGGCCAGGCTTCTTCGTATCAGACAGGCTATGCAGGAGCCAGACCCTTTGAAACAGCTCCTCTGCTGGGATCCTGCTGCAAATCTCCTTTCCTGCTATGCCTCCCCTGCTCATCACATAATCATAGACAAATATTACCTCCCTCTCCCACGTGTGCTTCAGCACAATGGCTCAGGCAACAAAAATTTACAAGCCAACAAAGTAGAATCCTAAGTGCATCCACTCAAAAGGAGTTTGGAAGACAGCTTCAGGACCCCTAAACAACAGAGCCTGTTATAAGGAATTTCTGCATGAGCTTGTTTCATTCACATTTCACTCATAACAAGTTTTGTGGGTACTGCCTGCCCTACTAAAAGTAATGAGCACAACAGAATTACAACTAACACAGAACTATTATCCCCTGTTCCTGCATGCAGCAAGGGCAACACTGCCTTTTCCTCAGTGCTTCTGAGCTCATTAGAGCCAGAAGCTATTTGTCAGTCTGTGATGCAGATAGGTTATGGGCTAACAGATGCACAGAAGGATGAGGAACAGCACAGCACCCAACTTCAGCAGCACAAAACCACAAAAATCAGGCCCTGGCAGAGACAGTACTCCACAATAAACCCTGCACTGTCTACTGAGTATTGCAAAAACTGAGCCCACTTCAGGGTGTGACGATTACTTCAGGAGGCTAAAGTATCCAGGGCAGTTAATCTCTTACTGACTTATAAGAGATTATTTTGGACTGTGCTGGGGACACCCTGTGCTAGCACAAATGCTCACAGTAGAAAGGAACCAAATTCAGAACGCAACAGGAGGCTAATGGCTGTACATGGGTCAGAAACCACTCTGCAGTACCTAAAGCATGAGAAGGTCTTTCTGAAAGGTGTGACACCTGCCAGAGCTTGACCCAACTGTGCTCTGCTGGATGTTTCCATCCAGTGTGATGATCTCGTTCTAGAGAGGCCAGAGTTCAGTGGCTTGGGTGGAGTGCACTGCAATAACTGCTAAATGTGTTCTGCTGCCTGATCGTGCCACCCATGCTGAAGGACTGGAAAAGGCTGGATTTTTGCCCTCTCCTCCAGCTGTGTTGCGGCTCAGCAATCTCTAATTGTCTTCTGCTTCTGTCATGGCATTTCATGTTGACAACCCCAACCCCAGAAAATGCTGCACGTTATAATTTGGTGTTACTACCCACGTGGAATGGCCTTTCTCTCTGCAGAACCTTGTAAAGACACGCTGAGCCCCCCTACTAAGATATGCTGATGTGAATTCTCACAGCACTGCAGGCAGAAAGGTCAATGCTGAGTCATACCAGTATGATATAAAAGGGGTAATATCAGAGTTTTGGCAGATCACTTAATTCTCCTGCTCTCAACTGGGGCTAACAATGTATGAATTTCTTTAGCTTTCAGCTGCAAATATTGTTGTCGTCCCAAATTCCTGTACTTCATATGATAGGTTCTGAATACAGATGACACAGACCAACGCTGAGCCCAGACAGAACTATGTGAGCTCTACTCCTTTATCTACCTGTCAAAAGCCTGTGCTGGGATTCCACTGTCACGCTGACTCTTGCAGCATCACTGCTAAATCCAGGCTAATGAGCTTGGTTAACCTCCAGAGCTACTGTGGTACCTCTTCTATCCGTGCTCTCACGCATTTCTAGTCAGAACAGAAATACCACCACTGACTGAGGTCCAGCAAAGTTGACTAACTTGGTCTCCATGTCACTTGCTGCATGCTCTCCTCACACAACGCTGTCCCTGGCTTTCAGGCTGTGCTGCTTGAGCCCAGTACCTGCCTGAGGATAATTTAAATACAGCTATACAGACTCAGGAAGTGAATCCTGCACTTGGCTTAAAAACCAGGTGCTAAAAATCCCAAAACTGATTATTACACTGGAAACACTCTCACAGGGTAGGCTTTCTTTCCCCACAACATTCATGCATGTTACTGTCACACAAATGAGACTCTGCCCATCAGGAGCAGGAGTTCTTCTTTCAACAACAGGACTTCCAGAACACCTGTAGCTCTTCACTCCTCAAGGTGCTGCAGATAGAGCAAACAGCTTGCATACTGCATGACAAGACAGTTCATTTCCCTCAGGGTCAGAACTTACTACATCCCAGTGTCAGAGTCCTAAGGGGTATGTGGGGAACCTGCCTGAGATACCATCACTAAGCCATTATTTTGTATGTATGTGTCCCTAAAGATACTGTGATGTCTGCATGTTTCTGGCAGACAGTCAGCAAAGGATCAAAACTTTCACAGGAATTAGGATCATGATTCATTTCTAACTAGAGTTTCTTTTAAAAGCCTAACCTTAATTCGTTTTCAGCTACAGTAACATTCATTTTCTCCATATTTTTAATTTTTAAAACACACAGTTATAAAAAATTTATATTGAAATCATTCAGAAGAGTAATTTCAAAAGAGCTATAAGAACAGAAACATTTCTATCATTGATGTCTAGTTAAAAAGATTTTCTTTTTCCTCTGGATTAGTTTACAATTAAAAAACAAAAAAGAGACTGTCCCTACAGGCACTACTAAACTGATTTAATTAAAACACAAATACAAGAACACAGACTTTGATTTCCTTACCATCAGTATTTCAGCAAATCTGCAACAAAAATGTTTCTACAATGTAATATATAATAATATATAGCACAGATACTGCTGAAGTGCTGCCTGGGATGGTGTTCATATATTTTTGCTATCATCAACTTAATGTGCAGCATCAACCTAATGTGCAGCAAAATGCACTACTGCTTTAGTTATTCAAATATTTCTTTAGAGTAAGTGAATAAGATCACGTTTGATTCACTAAGTACCCAGCATATTTATTTTAATGATTTTATTTTTTGATGAGCTGCAAAAAAAGAAGCTTTCCCTCCACCCGTTTCCCCATCTCCAGAGCTGCTGTTTGTTCAAAGCATCTGATGTATCACCAAGGCTTCAAAACGTTGAGCATTAACTGTCTTTGTGAACAGTCCTGCCCAAAGAGGCCTCAGATGCACTGAAGGGGAGATTGTTCCCTCGAGATTATTCCCTCCCTTGGTCCCATCCACCTCCCCAAGCCATTGTGGAATGACGGTGGATGTGTTCACCCTCCTTGACACGCGTGATCCCGAGCAGAGACCTGCCCAGGGAAGGAGGGTCCCTGGGCTTTCAGTGCTTGGCTCAACGGTGCATTTCACCACTAAAACTCAGCAACTTCACCTGCTGACTGACCTTCATCAGGCTGTCCTGTGCTTTCAAAGAAAGAAGCTCTTATCTAGCCAGATTATCTGATAAAACCGAAAATTAGCATTAAAAGGTTCTTTTCTTAGCAGAAAAAACACACCTGCTATCTAATGTAAATTGCAGGTGAGATGAAGCTTCCAACGGATCCTGAAGAAATTTTGATGAATACTTAATGGGACTTTAAAAGGACTGACTTTGGGCACAGCAGCACTTCAGAGGACAACTGAAACTTACAGCCTCCATCTATTTGGTAGAAATTGCCCATTCTGGCTGCCATCTGTGTTACAATGCACCCCCACAGCCAAGTAGATGTTTCCACAACAGCAAAAGAGTTTCAGTTACACCCCAGGACTTTGAAGGGAGAAGAACCAGAAACTTCTGTGCTCCACTCATGGTAATTGGCCCAGTGCCAGCAGAGAGGCACCTGTTGGATCCTTGTAATGTACCTCAAAACCTGTAGCTGTTTATATTGGGCAGCTTGCCAAAAAATCCCTCCTAAATCATTATGTACAACAGAAAGAGCACAAAGCCTCTTGGAGCATTTTTGGTGTGTGCCAGGGGCTCCCCTGCACTGTGCACAGCTTTCATAATTTGTTTTGTGTGATGGTTCTGGCTTCTTTTTCCCTGCCAGAATCGGGATTAATACATGGGAGTCAAAATTCCTGCTCAGACTTGGACTTATTATTTCTTATCCATTTACAGACTCATGAGCCGTGATCTCTAACTAGCAAATTAGAGAAATGAGGTAAAATGGAGTACCTCTAACTCTTTTCAAAGTTATTTAAGCGATAATCCCCCAATAATGAGGTGACACCTACATTATGTATACTTTTGACCCAGTAATGACCACCCAAGGCCTGCAATGCAGACCTTTTTCACCCAATTACAGAAAACCACCCAAACCCATGAAGAAGGAAGAAAAAGGAAGAAGAAGGTGAAGAAGAAGGACTCAGACAACACCCAAAATCCTCCATCTTGACTCACATGTATTACTATATACCAACATCTTAAATCCAAGTTTTTCACCCTGTGAGATCACACAATACTATTCAAACTACACACCCAGAACACCCCTGCGATCACTCAATCTTGGAAGCCTGTTCCAAGGCCTCAAGTAAAATGGTGGTGCTTGCTTGAGGGTCAGCACCTTTTAGCACAGAAAGCCTGAAATTTTCAACCTCCAGGGTTCCAACAGTTTTGTATTGTTTGCTGTTTTCTCTTTAATTAAAACCTTTTTGCTTTTTCAAAACACATCCCATCCTGCCGTGTTCCTAATTATTTTAATCCATTTCTGGGAGGTTGCTGGACACCCTCAGAGTGTGTTCAACCCTCCGTGGGGCTCACAACACACTGGCCCCATGCAGAATTTCAACATCTCTGTACTCAACCTACGAGGAAAGTCTTGCAGGTGGAGAAGAGCTGCAGGCTGCCCAGAGGGTGCTGCAGCACTTGTTGGAACCCTGGTCACTGAGAATTTTAGACCTTCTGTGCTGACAGGCACTGACCCACAAGAAAACACTGCATTTGACCTGAGGCTGTGGAGAAGGCTTCATGATAGCGCTGCGGTTTTGGGTGTGTAGTCTAAATAGAAGTGTGTAATATAGAAAAGCAGAAAACTTAAAGTTTTAGGACATAGTAATGTATATACAAAGCAAGATAGAAGTTTTAGGGCATAGTCTAGTCCTTCTTTTTCACCTTCTTCTTCATGGGTTTAAGTAGTATTCTGTAATTAGACAGAAAAGTCTGCATTGCAGGTCACGGGTGGCTAGTTATTACGTTAAAAGTAAAAATAATTTAAGTATCATTTCTTAATTTGACAGTTTATCCTTGAAAGGCCTGGTAAAGAAATAGAGAGAGAGCTCCATTTTGAGTTTGTTTACTAAAAGTACTGATAAAACTATAACACAAATAAGAGCTGATAAACAGCTAAGTCCAAACACAAAGCACCATCCGGCTCATTTAATCCCAGCTCCAGCAGAAGGGAAACGAAGAGCAGGGGGCACTCACCCGCTGGGCCGCAGGTCCGGCAGCGCCCTGTCCAGCGGCAGGCGGTCGCTCAGGTAGGCGTTGTAGCCGTAGTACTGGAACTGCTTCAGGGCGATGCGCCGGTGCTCGGGGCTCAGCTCCTGCCCCCAGTGAGCAAACAGGGACGAGTCCGTGAACGCTTCCGCAGGGCTGTCCTCCAGTTTGGGCGGAGCTTCTACAAGAGGCAAAAGGAAACAACAAGGATCTGCTGTTTTAAAAAGCGTTAACTTTAGCTCCCCTTGCTGTGGACTTACAGGAACCACCTGTAGGTTCTTCCCATGACGTACCCTCAGGTACTCTCGTGTGGGCGTAACTATTAGCATGTAAGGTTCAAAATTTAGCAGTCAAAGTTAGGTAGAAACAATTCTTTTTTATCACAATCTGACTAAAGGCCAGGACTGATAAACCCAAATGAATTAAATTTCAGAAGGAGCTTTATCATAATAGAATGCTGTTTTGCTTTTATATTTTGCAAACGGGGACGAGTCTGTGAACGCTTCCACAAGGCTGTCCTCCAGTTTGGGTGGAGCTTCTACAAGAGGCAAAAGGAAACGACAACAAGGATCTGCTGTTTTAAAAAGCATTAACTTTAGCTCCACTTGCTGCCTGTAGGTTCTTCCCATGACATACCCTCAGGTACTCTCGTGTTGGTGTAACTATTAGTACGTACAGTTCAAAATTTAATAGTGAAAGTTAGGTAGAAACTATTCTTTTTTATCACAATCTGACTAAAGGCCAGGACTGATAAACCCAAATGAATTAAATTTCAGAAGGAGCTTTATCGTAATAGAATGCTGTTTTGCTTTTATATTTTGCAAACAGGGACGAGTCTGTGAACGCTTCCACAAGGCTGTCCTCCAGTTTGGGTGGAGCTTCTACAAGAGGCAAAAGGAAACGACAACAAGGATCTGCTGTTTTAAAAAGCATTAACTTTAGCTCCACTTGCTGCCTGTAAGTTCTTCCCATGACATACCCTAACCTACTCCCGTGTTGATGTAACTATTAGTACGTACGGTTCAAAATTTAATAGTGAAAGTTAGGTAGAAACAATTCTTTTTTATCACAATCTGACTAAAGGCCAGGACTGATAAACCCAAATGAATTAAATTTCAGAAGGAGCCTTATCAGAAAAGAATGCTATTTTGCTTTATATACTAAGATGAAATATTTAATTTCAGCCTGGATTATCTTGCTAGGGAAAGACTGAAGTTTTGAAGGGGAGAAACAAAGCATCTGTACATAATGCACAAAATGGCTGCCAAAGTCCATGTATAAAATAAGCTCTTTAAAACTACATATTCAACACAGAGAAAATTCACTGTACTAGGCATCCATGTTTAAATAGCAAACCAATTTCAGTCATGCAATAACTTTATGCTCCCGTTTACCAATCCAGCCTATTTGAGTTTTTAGTCCATATTCAGATGCTACTGGGATCATCACTGAGTATTTGCGTGATTAGAAAAGTTTTTCATTTCACAAGGCCACATCTCTGGCTGCTATGCCAAACAGAGAGGAGGGGGAAAGATATACCTAGACCTCAATTTAAGAAGAGCTCCAGTACAATGAAACCACAGCATTCATTCTCAATGCTGAGTTGCTCAGGAAGTCACTTCAAGGTGACTTGTGAGATCTCTGTGATTGACATATCACATTTGGCCACATAATCTAACCAAGAGAACCTCTTGTTTCTGTGAACACTTTACAATCCAGAGCATGCCAGTAAAGCAAGATCAAATGCCTTACTTGACTCCAATTTGTCAACATAAACTAGAGCCACACAAAGAAAAAATGTCTTCTTTTCCTGGAAGTTCTTATTATTTATCAACAGTCATATTAACAGTGACCCAACCAAATGAAGAACTCTCCATTCTAAAGGGTTGTACTTACAAACACAGAGACTTACGAAAAATAAAGTGAATCTTTGGAAAATCTGTCAATTCTCCCCAGAGTCCTCCTCAGCACATACAGGCCTGAGAGATGACTTAACCTTCATGGAAGCACCTAAAGACAACAGTTTATGTACTGGCAGAATATGCCATCAGAATCCTGGCTCCAAAAGAATGCCAGGAAGCATCCTTTGATCTCCTACTAAAAAGAACCCAAAATGCAAAAACCTAAATTGAGAAGACTAGGTTATTTGACTGTTCAAGATGTTCTCCTTTTTTTCCCCTGACAACACTGACAGGAAACTAATGGTGCTTGCTTCCTACACTATGTTCCAACCTCTGTAAATATGAAATGTTTCTTTACTCGTCAAAGAACTGTCTCCCAGCCTGAATTCAGGAATCAGCTCTAACTCTTCAAAGATGAAAGACAAACTAAACCCTCAGCCAAAGGAGGAAACTACTCTGACAGGCCCTGCTACCACACAGATAAATGTCTGAGAGAGAAGCTTGGTAACTACTCAAGCTGGATAAACTCAGATCATTTTAGAGGGTCCTAACTTTAAAAAGGCGGAAAAGCATTTGAATACCAGTTCAAAAATCACAGCAGCATGGGAGGTCACAGATGTCCCTGTCCTTTCATGGATGAAGAGCCATCCCATAAACAACCGCCTTCAACAGACTCACACGGATATATATTGAATTGTGTCTAATGATTTTGTGGACAAGAGCATTTCCTGAAGTGTTCTGTGAATCTCTTGCTGTTTTCTGATTGAAAAAGTGCTCAGTAAACCAAGCTGTATCTCAGTTTAAGGTTTTCCAGTAATGGATTTCTGTGAATTTAGTTTACAAGCTCTACTAAACCACTTACCAAATGCAGTAATTCTTTTTTTTTTGTATGCTAAGCAAACATCCTATTTCAATACATTGCTCTACAGGACAAAAAAAAAAAAACATTAGCAGGAACTTTCAATTACAATTCCAATCAATGGAATTAAGCATGAATCTCTGATGACAAAGCCTTTCTTTCCTTTATTTGGCTGAAAACCTTTGGGGGAAGCAACTTTCTTCAGCGGGTCTCTCACAAGACATAAAAATAGTGATTACAGACCATCAGCTGCCTTTTGACTAGTCAACAAGTGCATTTGATGCCTTAGCCTCTGTAAACAGGTCATGGCCTGAGGTCCCACGGCCAGGCTTCCTTCCCACTTGCTCCTGCAGTCACAGAATGATGCTGGAGAGCAAAGGCTCAAAGCTGACCGTGAGCAGTACTGCCTGAAGCAATACAAAGGCAGGCACATTCATCTGCTCAGCTAGTACCACAAAGGAAAGATCAGTTCCATTTCTCCAGTGGGCAGAAAGCCTGCTACCTGCAGCACGTCACTGCAAATGTTACCAGGAGGCCCTCCCTATGTTAACTTCACATACCATGCAAAGCTGTACCCAGACACGAGCCTGGTATTAACTCCTGGCAGACTGACACCCTGCAGTTAAATCAATTAGTAGCAGAGATTTATTACACAGATGTCAGCTGGCTGCACATCTGGGCCAAATAAGTCACCTTCCAGAAGACCAGTTGGTCATGGCATCAGCCTAGAGTTGGCCACTGCTTGTCTGTGCCAAAAACTCCACAGCTTGTTTTCCAAAATTATCTTTGTCTCTTTAGCTCGTACTCACATTTCCTAGTTATGCAATTAATGTTTATATAAATCTATTGCTTCATCTGATCTCACAGACCAGCCTCCAAGACTGAAATTCACTCTCCTCTTCCTACTGCTCACTGTATAAAATAAATAAGAGACATCCAATCAAAAGACATCACTGACATAATAAGGGATAGACATTTTGTTGTCTGATTGCTGCTTTGTTCTATGACCTCCGAAGAAAGCAGATATTTCATTTATTACCAATTAACACAATCATTTAATTAATAACTTTGATTTCATCTCCGTGAAAGCCTTTGAAGCTCATTAAGAGAGACTCATTTTTTCAGCCCCATTCAGATTTCAATATTTCTTCCTAAAAAAAGTTACCATGAACAGGTTCACAATTAAGAGAAAGGATCAAGTCAGAAGAGGGTTGCAAAAATAGTTGCAGAGACAGATTCAGACATCCTGCTTGTTCTCACCACTACCTAAGTTTCATTTTGGTTCTACCCCTTATTTGACTGCAGGTCTATTCACAAAAGCAGCAGTGTTTCTCATCAAATCTCTGCCATTGTGAAAATGCCTTCCACGGAAACAGAACTGCTCTCCAAAGCCTGCAGTGTAACCTTATCTGCTGATTTCATTAAGTGCCAGTAAAAAGAAGGTAGATGCAGTAAATCAGCAAAAACACCCCTATGCCAGCTAAAGACATGCAGAAGGCATCAATCCCTGCACTGAGTGAGATGTGCTCAGGTGGAACAGGTTGCTCACAAAAAGAAGAACAAGCTGGAGATGCAGGAGCAAAGGCTTTGATCACGTGCTCCCCCAAGTTCTCCAGTGCCTGACCCTTTGATTTCCCAGCCCAGAGAGGAAGGAACAGGCCAGGATTACAGACATGATGCCACAGCTGTGCCTTGTCTCAGCGTGAGGAGGACTCATGATGTGCAGACTATCATTAAAGGCAAAACAAAGCTCAGCTCTCTCATGAGGCCTAATGGCCTCAAACTCTGTCTCTGGCTCCCAGCACTCAAAAAATCTATATTCTATTTCCTGCAGGCATTATGGAAGGAAGAATCTTTTCATCCTTTTCCTCTACAGGTGGCCTTTATCTGTTAGGCAATCCATACCCTCTCCACCCTCTTGCCAGAGGCTATTCGATGTGACAGGTAAAAATCCCAGACTGGCACTGGGTCACAGAGCCATGATACACTGTTGAGAAGTGTGAAAACTTCACCTAAACTTTCTCACACAGCAAGATACACAGCAGAAAATCCCACCGTCAAAATCTATTGTAATTCATGAAAACACCTCATCAGCATTCTCAAAAATTGCAGTTTGACAATTCCTGCCTTGCAAGGCTGCTCCCAAGCAGGAGCCTGCTATAAATCCTGTATCAGATGAGTGAAGCTCTAAATGAAAACATCCTTGTTGGCGTGGCGTGGTGAAACACCGACAAGCAACAGCAGGAGCAGCTCGCCAAGATGCACCACTGCCTCAGCCATGGAGAAAAGTATACTCAGAAGACAAAAACTGAAAGTTGAAGTAACGGATCTTCCCTCAAAAAACTTATTTTACTTATTCTCTTGTCTCCCCAAAAAATCGCAATACTGCTGGCAAGGTGTCAACATTAATATAGCTTTGTGCTGAAAAGTGAACTTCACTGTTTTGAGTATTCAAGTTAAGTTAATTCCTCTTGGCATTCTAGTCTTGTTCCCAAAGAAATGACTTTAGCAGAAGTGCTCCTAAGAAAAAAATGCAGCATCCAAGTGGGTTAAATTCTGCTCCTACTGCTTACTTACAGCTTAGTAAGTCATACTGAAGTTGCCAGGGATCCTCAGAGTGACTGACAGAGCCTGTCAGACCCTGTCTGCACAGATGACAGAGCAGCAGAGCCCTAATCTTAAGAAAAAATAAACCTGATCTGAACTACATGCAAAACACACAACCATCCTGAGAGGATTCAGCTCCATACCCAGTCTTTGCACACCCCAGCATACTCTGTAGTTAGTGTCAATACCAGACAGATCAGACAGACAGGGAATGGAAAGAAAAACCAAAAAAAGAAAGGTGATCCTCTCCTCAACAGCTGTCAAGAAGTCAGGATAACACTATGAATAGCATACAATCAGACAAAACTTTAAAGATTAAACTGTGTATGACCGCACATATAGAAGGAAATGCTAAAACTCTCTCAAGTTTTAAAATTTCTTACAATTTGAAACACAATTTATATGCTATTAATTTAGATGCTGCCTTTACTGCATTTAAGCAGCCAATGAATGTACAATAATGGTTTAAGCTATAAGCATGCTACTAACATGTATTTTTGTTTGTTTCTGTTTGGGGGTTTCTGTTTGGAGTTTTTTTCTGATAAATAATCGCAGCCTTATTGTGCATATTAGGGTGGAAATTCAGCCTAGCACCCAAAAATGACAGACGTTCATGTAGAGAAGGATGGATGTTCCCTGCCCTGGCAGACCCTGATAACCCCAACAGCTCCTAAAAAGTCGTGGCACAGAAGTTCCTTTACACCGAAGAAAGATGTCTGGAGATGACTCTCAAAACGCGCTCAGCGCTAGAGGGCAGTGTAAGAAACAGGAAAATTTGGGTCTTAAGGGAAATCTGAGGGTTCTGAGACTTCTTCAGAACTTGTTAAAGAGCTCTCAGAACTACAAGTACCAAACCTATCAACAGCTAATTAACCAGCAAATTCCATGGCAGTGGTTATTTCCTATGGGTAAGAAAATGCATAGGAGAAAAACAAAATGTTTATTATGTTATCAAGTCAATGCCAAAATATATGATGTGGGTGCACGCAAACAACGTTTTATAGGAACAAGGTCTTGGTAAGGGCTCTATATTTCTTCTGTATACACTCCATCTGGCCTGTTCTGATCTGAAAACACTATAAATCCTGGCCACTGTTGTTCCTGCTAGATATGTTCCCACTACCAGCCTATTAAATTCCCCTTTAGCCATAACTGTGCCATGGATATGAATCAGGCCAGACAGGTCCATGCATCATGCTGGCAAAGTTAACATAAAGTTACTACAAGCCTGGACAACTTGAAAACAGGGTATAAGCTTCTAATTTACTGGGATGGGGCTATCTAAGGAAATATAAATTTGCAAGTACAACACATTTCCCCTCAGATGAAGACATAGAACTCTCTGACAGGTACCAATACTGCAGTCTTAAGGTTTTCTGTATCCATTGACATCAATATTTTGTTAGGGACCAATTTTGTTTTCTCCAATGTGTAAAAGGTATATTTTCAAAAAACACACTATGAGGATATTAAAGACTAAGGAGTACCAAGTTCCAAGTCTTCAGACTTTCTAAAGCACAATTTTCAGCTTATCCTAAGCAATACCTCTCTGCATTCCTTCTACCCGGAAACCAGATTTTAAGACAGCATCAATTCATTTAAAGTAAAACATAATTTCTTAACTACAAACTTCCAAGATAAAAGATGGTCAGAATAATTATTTGTTGACTACAACTTAAAGGATTACCAGTTTTATTAAAAGAAGTACATTTCTACTGGCACAAGTTATTTTTTCTCATTTCAAATAATTCTGCACTTAAGGCATTAACTTAAACATAATCTGTAGGCAAACATACCATAATTTTTGGAATAACTGTCTAAAAATACAATAATAATCTGCCAAAAACTGCCTGAAATTTGACTTGGTGAACTTATTCAGTTGTAATACACAAATCTCAGTATCACAAACTGCAGTGTAAGTGCCCTGAACCAGCAGTGGTACCCATAATGGAAAGAGAAGAATGATGGGCACGATTACCTCCCTAATTTTTCAAACAAGCAGAATGACAGCCTTGCTTCAGGTCATGGTTCTGGTCAGGAGGAATAAACACCCCCTGCAATGCTGATTAGATCAGATTGTCAAGGAAAATGCTAGACCAGTTTAAGACCATAATCTCTGATCTGTGCAATCTTGTGAGAATTATTGCTGTTACTGGCCTAACATATTTCCTGTCTTGGATGAAAAAGACATCATGTTATCATCACACATAACTGCCATTCTTTTAATTATTTGTGATAATATTTTCAAGGTGCCCAGGAAATTTTATGATAGTGAGAAATGAAAAGAAGATACAAATTAAACCCCAATTTTGTGAAACCAACTGTTTTTCATTAGGTTAGTTGGTTACACTTGGGTATTTTTTCCAGGTAAGAGTGGAAGACAACAGAAATTCACAGATGAGAGACCAGTTTGCATCCCGAAAACAGAGCTGTGCCAAAAAATGAGATTGCTTCTACTTGATGCTTGGGCACAAAGCTGAATTTCTAATGACAACTTTCCTCACTTCCTTACCACCATGAAAGAAATAAGTGGAAACAGAGGAGATTTATATACCAAGAGCACTTGGCAAAGGCAGCAGAATAAACCAGGCTCCACATTAGGGGTTGGCGTCTGAGACCTCTCAAAGACACAGCACAGCGAGTTCCAGTGCAAGAAAGAAGATAAAAACGTTCAGAATATTCCACTGATTGTAACTGCACGTGCTCCTAAATTTAGGCATCTGCTAATGGGGCTTACTAAAAAAGGAAACTCATCTGCATTTAATGAATAGCAGACCAGTTTTTCTTCGGGATTAGTGGAGTTTGCATCTGTGCAGCTGAGAGGCTTTAAAAGCTCAGTGTGTTTTACATCATAAACCCAAATCTATGTCACCTGGAGTAAACATGAAAGGCACTTAACTATTTTGAAAACTATTTTGCCAGGAGCTGTCAGGCTGTGACACAGCTAATTAGTCATATACATACAGCTTTTCCTTTTATACAGAGCTGAGTAGTCACACCAAAAGTAAAGTTGACACAAGGAAATAGAGCTAACTCTCTTCAACAGTCACCCAAACTCAAAGCACCAAAAATAGGCTTCCTCTTTCAGTAATCACACAAAATGAGATTTTTCTCAGCTTGCCAGGCTGTACTGAGCTCCCTTAGATTAGTTCTACTTCAACAAATTCCATTCAATTCTTTCAGTCCTCTAAGGAATTTTGTTTTGGCCATTTCTTTGTGAACACAGAAGTTTTAGAGAGTAACAGCTCCCTCACACAAGACATCCTTTTCTCTTTTCCTAAGTGCTTCCAACATTGGACATTGTAAGCTGCTTCACCCCTCCCACCACCATGGTCTCACCAGCACCTCAGTACACAAACATTTGGCTAAGTTGGCCTCTGCTTGACACGGCTCCTACTTAAAAAGTGCTTCCCAAACACCTGCAGGCATTATTGCACAGTGGAGCTACTTCACACTTCCAGGAATTTTCTTAAGCTACCCCGAGAGAGAGATGAGTTTCAGTTTTAAAAGAAACCTGAAGAATTATGAAGAACAGGGCTGCTTTGAAGAGCCAGCGTGCTCTTCTGTAAAAGCATCTTCCATTCTCAGGTGCCACTGCCCTTGTCATGCTCACAGCACTGGAGGCAGACAAATGCAGCAGCAGGGAGCAGGTACATTTTAAAGGTTTGCAAACTACACTTCAATAAAATAAAAAATAAGAAAATAAAAAAGAAGAAAGAAAAAAGGGGAGGGGAGGGGCGAGAAGGGGCAGGGCGGGAAGGGGCGAGAAGAGAAAGAGAAAGAGAAAGAGAAAGAGAAAGAGAAAGAGAAAGAGAAAGAGAAAGAGAAAGAGAAAGAGAAAGAGAAAGAGAAAGAGAAAGAGAAAGAGAAAGAGAAAGAGAAAGAGAAAGAGAAAGAGAAAGAGAAAGAGAAAGAGAAAGAGGAAGAGAAGAGAAGAGAAGAGAAGAGAAGAGAAGAGAAGAGAAGAGAAGAGAAGAGAAGAGAAGAGAAGAGAAGAGAAGAGAAGAGAAGAGAAGAGAAGAGAAGAGAAGAGAAGAGAAGAGAAGAGAAGAGAAGAGAAGAGAAGAGAAGAGAAGAGAAGAGAAGAGAAGAGAAGAGAAGAGAAGAGAAGAGAAGAGAAGAGAGAAAGCTAAGAATAACAGCTTCTCCTCTTGGCAGAAAAACATGAATGACAAATTAAAGGCACTCTCCCATACACTTTGATACCAAGTAGATGATTTGTGCTAATGTTAACATCAGTAATACACTGAGCCTATCACGATGTCAAGAACTCTCCTTGAAATAGTAGGAAAAATTAAAGAAAATGCAATCAAATTAAGTTCTCTGGTTTCACACATATTTGGGTAAATGATGTGAGATGATACTTCAGCTTAATTTTGGAAATAGTACAGCAAGTCAGAAACATGCTGAGAGGAGACAACAAATCATGTGCAGAAGCAGAAGTCTGCGTCAACTGAAAGCAAAGAGGAACTTCTAGACTGCACCCAGCAAATACTTTGGTTTGCTACTATTCACAGCTCACTCTCTATTCTACAACTAGGAACTTGGAGAAATATCTATTATCTGAGAATTTTCCTCTATTGTCTTAATTTAGAAACTGCAGAAAAAATGGCTTCAAACTTACAGCATTTTGCAATTCTTTTGCAACTTTAAAAAGCAGACTAATTAAAATAAAAATAATTTTGAAATTGCATTAAATTGACTGTTCCTCTGCTTTGGTTTTGTGAAGAATGGGAACATCTGGTGGGCTGGTTATGTCTGCTGTGTTTTTTGGGGGGGTTTCTTGTCTGTTGTTAATTTGTTTGGTTGGTTTTTGTTTTGTTTGGGGTTTTTTGGGTTTGTTTTCTTTTGTAAGTCATCATAGCCCTGTCAGAATTTCAATAAAACAAAGAAACAAGACCCCTCTCCACCCCCACAAAAAAGAAAAAAAAAATCTCAAACCCAAAATACATCTAGATTAGAGAATGAAACAAACCTATAGCAAGAAACAGAGTTTTAAACAGAAGTAAGAAGCAAGAGGAAAAATGAGGAAGCCAAGAAAAACTGGCACTACTGTCAAAATAGGAAACTAAATGAAAATATTGGAAAATTCAATTTATTATCCTAGAAGCAATGGGCAATTTAGTTAGTAGTTTCTCATCATAAGACTACAGATTTCCCTGCAGATCTCTGTGACTTTAGTGTGAGAAGCATTATTGAAAAGGTCTGAGATTCACAAATCAACCTTTTGCAAATGTGCTAAATCAACACAGAAGAAGAGAAGCAGAAACTTCTTCTATAGTTTATAATTTATTACCTTTCCTGCAACATGAAACAAAGTTATGCTTTGGTAAATTTCAGACACATCTTCTTCCTTCCTGTCCTCACACTACACCTAACAATGAGCTTCTGGTAAACCCACAAAGCAAAAAAAAAAGGATGAGGGAAAACAAGCTCCGTCCCTTACTGACACATGCTTTGGAATTGTGCAAAATTTTTCTTCCAATTTGTTTTTTAAATAACCCTGTGTATCACACATCCTGAAGAGAAAATCAACTTGTTCATTTGTCTTAGGATAAAAATCAAGACTCTTTGTTAAGAATGGTTCCAGCCCTCACCAGCACAGCATCCCAATTTAATCCAGGTCAAAGGAGCACTGTGCCTCCTGCACTGCACCTACAGGAGCATCCACATCTCACTGAGTCACTGTATGCAGTGGTGACAGGTACATCAAGGATGCACTGGCATCCACAGCAAAGCTGCTTAACTGAGTGGGAACAAGGAGTTCCAACCGACTCCTACCAGGTAAAGATCTAGAAGAACGTTTAAAATATTCTACTATAGGTAAAATTCTTATGTAAGCTACATTAAAATGGGCAGGAGTAGAGGTTGCTCTATTTTTAAAAGCTGCTGAAGGATACCACAATTACATTTCATGTGCATTAAATAGAGGAGAGCACTTAGGAGATATATCATATACACATGATCCCAGAGAGGTGCTTACTAATCTTAGCAGCTCTAAACTGAAACAGAATTATCCAGGAGTGTTAGCAAACATCAGCAAAATGCCTAAAAAAATGGGTAATTAAAGCAGACTTTCACCAGTTTTGCAGAATGTCTTTAGTACTAGACAATGAGAGACTTTATTATTTATTATCATTTCTTGTAGTAGACACTTTTTAGGATAGATACCAGAAGAATATATTCTGATGAACCAGCTGTGAATTGTGAGATATTCAATTTTGAATTTATATAATGCTTTTAGGAATTGTTAAGCATGATAACAGATTTCATTAATCCTGAGGTTATGTCCAAAATGAGCAGTGGTTTTTTCCATTTGCTCCACCTGCCCTGCAGGTGTTTGAAATCCACAGGGCTTGCAAATTAATTACTGATCAGTCACTGGGGTGGGATGGGCTAATTAAACCCTATTTGAAAAAGAAAAGAATGAAAAAAATCACTTTACCATAAGAGTCAGGATATTAACTGCACAGTACTAGTGAAGGAAGAAATTCCAGAAGCAGCCAGCTCTAAACAGAAGACTAGGGAGAAGCTGATGTCCCTCTGGAATAACTGTTCATCAATGAAAGCAATGATTTTCTATATTCAAAGTGCAAATTATTTTCTCTAACAGCAAATGAAGTTTCTTAACAGTTTGTTTCCAATTAATCTTCGCTCCTGGAGAAAAGCTGCCCTTTAATACTTTGACACTTAAACACAGTTGGCAGTCAAGTAAAGATAACGGCAGTAAAGGCTCCAGGAATTTTGTAAACAAATCCTAGCCTGAGGCAATGTCAGAGAATTAAATGTTTTACCTGGAAAATGGAATATGGAATATTTTCATCCAAAAAAAAAAAAGAAATAATTATGAGATTAATTGAAGCAAGTTAGAAAGCAAGAGGTGATTTCCCTGGCAGGAGAACTAAGGCTCATTGCCATAGTCCTAATATCCTAATAAAGAACAAACCTAAGAACAAACCTTAGCCAGAAAAAATTTCTCAACTCCCCCATGGTGTTTCTTCATGTCCCTGGTGAAGAGGATTTGGTAAGCCTGCTGAGGAGGCATAGCTCCTTCCATAAGCAGAGCCACAATTTGGCTGGAATTTTGTAATGCCTCTACCTCCCTGTCCACCTGACTAAAATGCACCCATGCAATCCCTCTCCATGTTTAGCCAATGGTCATTGTGTGAAAGAGGCCAGAAGGTGCGCAGGAGTTGGAGATTTAACTCCCAGGTTGCTTTTGCATGTTAAGTTCACTTACCAGAAAAATATATAATCTGCATTTTAAGAGCTTAATGCTCCCAGAAAGTTTTGGGTGGGCTATCCATGGCCAGAAAACTTGCCAATGCTTATCCAAACACTCCTGAAAGAAACAGACACTGATGCCAAGGGCACCTACACCAGTTTGGTTCCATCCTAGTTTTGGAAGAGTGGCCTGCTAAAATGTTCAGCAGAGCAGTGTTTCTGACTGTTATTAGCATCTCTCTGCAGCTGCATCTCTGCCAATGTAGGAGTCTAAAAAAAAAAAAACATGCAAGGAAATACTGATGAGATATTGCTCATCCCATATGATTTACATAAGAGTAGGTTGATCAGAATCAGAGAAGTGAGCAAAATCTTGTATGGTTTCTCCTCCAATAAATGTTGTTACAGAAGGTTCTGTCCCTTCAGTCATTTGCACCGATAACACTTCTTTGTTTATGCACCTTCCTGCCAAAGAGCTAGCAAGCTGTGAAGGAAGGGGTGTCTGTCTTCCCATCACCACTTTTTTTGCTTCACTTAGCACCAGGTTCTTCAGTTCTCCAAGATGTGGAACCACAGAGGTTCTCCAGTTCTCCAATACTCCAAGAAGTGGAACCACAGATACCAGATTTCCACTTATTTAGGTCCTCAGCATCACCTAGAGTCAATGGAAGATTTGTCATCGGTATTTTCCTATATCCTCTCTACAGTCTAATTTTACACAATCCTCATAAGCCAAACTGTCCACAGCCAGCAGCAGCACATCCTTTGGCCTCCTGTGAAGGATGATGGTTTGAATTGGGAACTTAGACTAAGACTTAGACTACTTTTCCCCTCTTGCTGCTCACAGTACCCTTCGACAATGGTAAAGGAAAAAAAGGATTTCGTTTTCTTCCTAAAATAATTCCTTGATTATCTCTGCACAGCTGAGCTCTCGCAGAAAAGCCGGAATGTTTTCCCCATGGATCTCATTTTGCCATTGTAAAACAGGAACAGCAGCGCATCCCCTGCCTTGCAGGAGTATTAAAACAAAGCTACACTTCAGAGCTGCTCAGTACCAGCCATCACCGAAATGCTTACAAAACCAATAAAATTCTTCTTTCTTCTCATTAGCAGAGACGTTAAGATCAGCCACTTTCCACCAATTCCTCTGCATCAGCAGACAGCCTGCACCACCCCCAGCCTTCAATTGCTCGCTGTCCCTGTCCCACAAGAACTTAATCCTGACAATGTTGGTTTGGCTGTTTCCAAGCCACCAGGCTCCAACACTCTCTGCATTACAAGGAGCAGATGTTTATGTTACAATTCCATTTCCTTAACTAGTATCAGAGGATTTGTTTTGTGTGTAAGGAGATTTACTAGATTTTTCCAACCTCTTTAGAGCGTGGCTTGTGAGGAATATTAGATATTTCAGTAGCACCATTTTCCCTGCAAAGAGTCACGTGGACTCAGATATCCGTTGTCTTACAGCCTGGTAGAAATTTGGTTCTGTGAACAACAATTGTTACCAGGAGGGTTTCCATTCCCAACTGACCTAATCATACAGCAGGTTAGAATATACTGCAGGCAAATAATTTTGTTCAGGCAAAATCCCTTCTTTAAACTGTATCTTTTAGCCCTAACAACATGTGCACTTCTTTGCTTAATTACACTGCCTGCTTTACCCCTCTCTTTTCCGATTCCCATTTTTGTTTTTCCTTGCTCAGAGGTATGCAACCCATCTGTGCAGTTAACATGGTCTAATAACTGTCTGCAAATCTGTTCCCTGAAAGTGACACTACCAAAGCTGGGAGACCAAACAGTACCAGCTACTAAGTGTTATGATTTATTCTTATGATGCTAGAACATTCAAAACTTCTCTGAAGTGTTCCTGAAAAGATACTTAAATTTTATTCTCATAGCGCTTGCACAGTGTAGAAACATATGCTTATTTTATCACTCTTTTTTTTTTTTTTTTTAAACTTAAGTGTTTGGCATAATTAAAGAAACTCCAGGGAATTTACATGCTCCATTTACATGTAGAGGAAGATTCGAGAGTCAAGAGATACATTCTTGGCTCACACAACACCAAAGCATGTTTATAGAGTCTCTGAAAGTGTCTGTCTTCAAATTTTCACACCATTTTCTGTCAGACTGTATTTTGGGAATCTGGTTTAGAGATTTACATGAAATTCTTCATGTTATTTCTTAAAATTAGATTAGTAAATGTACAAGGGTATACCTAAGTGAGATGCTACTTATACAGTCATGCTGCCAGCCAGAACTTCAGTAAACAGCACTGTGATTCTACAGGAGAAACACTGACATAATCGGACTTTGAATACTACTGATGTAAAGAACACATGCAGCTTTTCAATCACAAACAAGTGTTGCAACTGGAGCAAAGACATGCTTTTGACCAAAGCTAAAACCTGTCTCATCAATAGAGACCCCTTTTCCATGTTTTGGAGGGGAAAAAGAAACACACCCTAAATTTAATACACTCAACAGACTCATAGGAGTCTCTTATTAATGGTATTTTCTTCTGGTAGCTCTCACACATTGATGCTCACAGTTTCCAGCACTTAAAAAAGCCGTGTTCCATAAATCTTTAAACTTCTTTAAAACTTCTATTTCTGAATATTAACATTAATCTCAGCATAGCCCTGAGTATTAGGATATCTCCTAATATATTTCTTACAATATATTTTTGCCATTGTAGGGAATGGTAGAAGCAGAGGACAGGTAAGAGCAATAAAAGGAAGAACTACTCAGATCTTCCTACAGGGGACCAACTCAGTCCTTGCTAATGTTTAATTTAGATACTAATTTCTAAACCACACTTTTGAGGAAAATGGTCCTTAATGGAGAAGATAAAGCATAAAGGAAAATTGAAACAGTAATTCCAACATTATTTTAACATTTAAGGAAATGGAGTTATTCTTTCACAAGTATCAGTTAAATGAACAGCTTTATATAAAGTATATTCAAAGTACAGGAATTACAAAATTATAATGTATCTTTCCAAGAGGTAACAAGACATGCTGACAGAAGAAAATAGCACTGCAAACTATGGAGGGATAACCCAAAACTTTGCTTCACTTGTGACTGGCTGATGGATGATCGTGTCTTGCCAGTGCTTAACTGGATTTCTAAGGTCTGCCTTTGAACATCGTCATCTGTTTGTCTTTTAGCCATACTTGACAAAGAAAATTAATTAGTTTGGATTTATGCAAGCTTCTTCACAGAATTTCAATGTATAAACACAGAATTCTATTTTTTAATTTAATATTTCCCATTAGAAAAGAACAGGAGAGTGAGGAATGAGATTTTGTCATATTTGTCACATAATTCCATTTGATGTCATTCCTCTTTCAGTGATTTCTATCTGCATAATTTAATAGTTCATTAACATATTACAGCCACTGAATCTCAAACAGCTGGTAATGATCATATTTCAGAATCTCTTAGCATCCACTTGCTATGATCTTATTCTTCCCATCTTCCATCTGAACCACTTCCAGCAGATCAGTGGGGGGGGAAAGTGTGATTAAAATTAAAACAGCAGGGCAGAAGACTTGCACTGTAGAAAGCAACACCCCAAAATTTCAGGAGGATATTGCCAACCAACATAAATAGGTTTCTGTGCAGCTTTTAGTAATACTTTCCACGTGCATTATTTAAAAACAACCATATAGGTTAAGTTGTCGGGGATTTTTTCTTCTCATCTTTTCAAATATTTAAATGAATGCCTTCTTCTGTAAGGAACATGGCTCTGCCTTTGCATCTAAAATCATTAGTATTTCTTTTATCTCAGATGCTGCCCAGATCATACTCTAAATATTAAATAAACACAGTCTTTACATTAGAGTCAAGAATATAAGCACAGTTAACTGAGCATGAAAACACGTATGGACACCTCACCCAAGAAACAAAGCTGCATTTTCTGCCCCCCATCTTTTTCTCCTCCTCTTCCTCAGAGTAGCTTTCAAACAAGTCCATGTAAGAAGCTGAAATATTTATTCTATAAAACAGTGAAAAACTACCTCTGGAAGACTGAAGACCCCACAGGGATATTTGCAATCTCCTTGTAACTGCTGTTGATTCTCCATGATAAATCCAGGCAAAGTCAGGACTCTTTCCAAGGTCAGGGAGGCCACTGTGCATTATCATTAAGATTAATGCCTATTTGCACAAAGTTGTATCTGATAACTTATTCCCTCAGATCAAGAAAGCAAATGACTCTGTAGCAAAAGCTACAGAGCTGATCAAACCCGCCCAAAACTGTCTGCAATTTCTGTTTTCACAAAGAACAACCTGACCCTCAGTCTTCAACTTAGCAACAAAAACAAAATCACAAGGCCCACGTAAATCTGCAGTTTCCATTTAAATAAATAGTCTTTGATACCCAAACTTACAGTTTTCACAGCTTATTTTGTATTCAGCGCTTAATGAAAAATTGACTCAGATATGTTTTCCCATAGCAGTCGTAGCATAATGGTTTCTTTGGTTAAAAACTGTTTCTCAGAATCACAGAACATTTCATCTCATGTTGCAGGAGACCCATAAGGATCACCAAGTCCACCTCCCTGCTCCTGGCAGGACTATTCAAACTAAACCCTATGACTGAGAGCATTGTCCAGGTGCTCCCTGAGCTGTAGCAGGCTTGGTGCCATGACCAGTTCCCTGGGAAGCCTATCCCAGTGCCCAGCCAGGCCTGTCCTGAACTTACAGAAAGGACACTGCAAACGTGCAGCTTATCACTCCACATACGTCTGAGCCTGTGATATGCAGAGAAATGTGGCTGTCAGGCTGCTTTTCCTACATCCTGCCACGACCTACTGAATGCCAGCTTCTGGGTGATTCATGTTTTCCATCAGCGTTGAACATCAGCTAGTTCTGAATGTGCAAAAACAAGGAACATCCAGTAGGAAGGTATCTTGGAGCTTGTTCTGAGCAAAGAAACTGTTGCAACAAAGACACTGAAGAAAAAAGACAGGGATGAGATGAGAGCCACAAGAAATACTGGGGCTTATTACAGGAAAAAAATCCCCAAAATCTCCATTTTTAAGGGTACATGAATTGGAGGCCTATTATATACAAATTTAAACACATATTAATTTATGCTTTACTGATTAGGTATATCATAATCTATCATGGTATTCTAATACTTCAGAAAATTTTGCTAGCTACATTTTAAGAATGTGATTTGGAATAGTAAAGGGTAGATACAGCAGAGCATTCCCACAATTTCTACAATGAAAACATTTTTCTAATCAGTTAAAATTCATTGAGGCAAATATATTCATGCAAGCTTTTAGCTTATGCGTAGATGAGATTAATTACTTGGATGAAAATTCAAAAACTTTTAGAAAGATCATTACTCTTTCTGTGAAATTAAATACCAAACTGTTCTCTTAATAAATGGAAGTCTTCACGAAAAGCCAATGAGCAACTATTGAATGAGAATTTAGATTAGCTTTGAGAATTCTGTCTTCAAGTTAGGGAAGCTGTTTGCATTCCTAACAGCCACCAGCAGTATCAAGCTCATTACTTAACGAGGGCAATCCAGCCTGGAAAACCAACTGGCAACTCAGAAGAAACAGCTTTTAAGTCAAGAATGCTCTCTGGTGACACACTGCTGACAATGGTTTTTATGTCAATGGCTACAAGAGATGCAAAACATGCAACAGCCAGAGATTTTATCTGCAAGGTTGGACTATCAGATGAGCACAGGCACTCCCCAGAATACAAAGGGAAGCATTGCGTGATTTTAGTAGTCACCGAGTGCCATTATCTATCCTCTACCTTGCAAAAATTAAAGTGATCTATAAAAAAAAAAAAGTATTAAAAGCATTTTCCATGGGTTTGACTATTCTATTTATGCTTCTTTTTAACAGCCCATAAAGCAACTTGTGAAACTGTGGTCCCCCATACTGAGCAACTTGGTGATGGTGCTGACACATCAGCTTACTAATTAGCACATACTCTCCAACTGCAGCTATGCTTTGCTTCTTTTTAAAAGTCTTTGTCAATAGAAATCTCTCTATAGCTCTGTGATGTTCTTGATGTGCAGTTTAAACCTTTACCATATTTATTGCCTATCCTAAAGGCAATTCATGACAATGACTTTCCAAGGTATATTAATGTTAATTTATGTTGCTCAAGCCCAACTCTGATGAGAAAATTTTACTTAATGGACATTAAAATCCAAAAAGTTTCATACTGTTTTAAAGCTTTGACACGGTAATGAGTAAGCTAAGCTCCACTACACAAGGTATGTTGTTACTTTCCTGTAGAGTTTCAAACAAATGTGTTTCCTTTTAAAAAGCAGAAAAGCTGCTTTTGTTGTCCTGACATTTCTGCAAAAAGTTCCCCTTTTTTCTCCCCAGCTCCGAATATGTTAGTAGGAAGCCTATTCTCCCACATGTGCTACAGAAATCTCATCCCACTGATCCCCCAGCTACTTTTCAGTTCGCAAATATGCTTTACAGTCACAATATTTGTTTTTAAACCTCCTTCTTCTCCCATCTGAACTTCTGTCCTCCACCTGAAGCTCAACTCTTTACAAACACTGCTCTGCAACAGTCCTCTCTGGGGCACATATCACTATTTAGACTGGCTTTTCCATGGTTCTTTTCCTCAATTCTCCTGCCAGGTTTCCAGTCTCCTTTGGAATGATGCCTGTTCTCCCCTGAAGAGATCAGGATCTCATTTTGGTACCTGCACTTGCTCTGTACATCACTCAAAAACATAGCAGATGTAATTTATCCGGAAAGAGTCAGAGGAAATTTCACAAAAACAATACTGGAAGATGATAAATCCTTTGTTCCCAGGACAAAGAGACTCTCAGACTAATCCAGCTTAAAGAGATCATTTCAGGTCAAAGAGAAGCCAAGACTCAGTGTGTAAATTAATGCAGAGAGACGCACTGGATTCTCTGTCCCTCCAGGCTGTCTCCTGCAAGTGCTGTATTCCCCGAAGGAACCACCAGAGAAAACAGCTCTGGTGGGGGGGTTCAGTTCTAGTGCAGATTCCTGCCATCTGCTCCCCCTTCCAGGAACGAGAGTCCTTAATTTCCATTGCACCGTGAGGACAAGGTGTGCCAATGTGATGCCAGGGTACCAGCTCTGCCCAGCTAACCAGAATATTGTGTTTTTACACGTGGACAGAAATTCCAGGGTACCATTCTGAAAAAAATCCCACAGGACATGCTGAACAAGACCCAGTATTGAATAAAAAGCAGTGTTAAGAGCACTTGGTTGCATTTTATGGCACCAGCTATCGATTGTGCTTACTTGCAAAAAGTTTTAAAATTTACTACTTTTACTGATTCAGAAGATGGGAAATGATCCATATTTTATTATCTGCTTACATTTTTGCATAGTCATCACTCTGGCTAGCAAACAAAAGCTTTCAAGAAGGTACTATCCAACTAAAAAAAGGCTGACAAGCTGAGAAAAAGTGACAGCAGAATGAAGTTATTTTCCATGAGATACACCTGGCTCGTGAAGCTGATCACATCAATTTGGCAGATGGGTGGAAAAAGCAGCCAATGCAGACAGATAACCTATTACCTCTTCCAAAGAATCTTGAAGGTCAACCAAATACCCACAGTGATTTTGAGGTGTTGTGATAGCTGGGTAATCCTCCTCCAGGGAGCAACAGCAGCAAGAGGTCCTGACACAAGTGTTTATTTACAACAAGCAGCCTTGTTTTCAGAGTTTTCAGAGGAGATCACTAATTGACATGAGTGTGACCTGTCTAAGATTTGCTGGGTTGCATTCAGTTTGTAATCCTTCCAAGCATTACTGTTATGGATTATTATGGAAGTTCAGTGCTTTACCAAAACGTTTCCACTTCCACACACACAGCTGTAATCACTCATTAGCTGCAGCATTATTAAATCCTCACTGTTCAGTGACTTGGTCAGGAATGCATCTTGGCAAGTGCTCTAACAACGGATTCCAATGCTCTCTTACAGTCTGAAGTATCAGGACAGATGTTCTTAGTTTCTCTTCATCAGATGTACATGCCTGCTACCTCTGTACAGCTGAGCTGTACTTGTGCTCCTAATGACACCCACTGGGAGCTGGGAACACACAGCCTCAGCCAGTATTCCCCACAGCAAAACAAAGACATTGATTTTCCAGTTCAGGCAATAGCAGCAGGTTGCCTCAGCTTCTTTCCCAGTTTCATCTTCAGCAAGACAGTTGCATCTTTGCAGTTATTAACCTCATCACTCCACGGCATAAAATGCCACTTTATTTTTCATTTGTAATAGAAAGCTCTCTATGTGTCTAATACTTACCTGGTGGTTCTTTAGTGATTAAAACATCATCTATCAGGTGCTGAGAGAAAGAAAAAGAGCTCTTTTTTCTGTTCAAGATTTATTGTTTAAAACTACAGGTATATTTGGCATGTGAGTCCCACACTCTAAGTGATCAAAACACAGAAGTGTCATCAGCCTCAAGCAGCAGACAAAGTTTTCCAAAAAAATGAAGACTGCAGTTGCTGCTGAACTGGCTCATAACTAGCACGTGGCATTGGCATTAAGGCAATAAATTTAAACCCTTTAAATAAATAATGTCTTTAATATGGTCTAGGAGAGGGATTTTTTGGAATTAGTTTATTTCTTGTTCCCATTATTTATGATGAAACACTAGCCTGGGACCAGAAACAGAGAAAAAATGCTGAAAGAGTAAATGAGATACAGAAATGAAATGAAAGAGCCTCAAGCATAATGCAGCAGTACCTACCCAAAAGCCCTCTTCTCAACCTGTTGGACCCTGCAAAGCTGTCAAAGCAAAATTTAACACCTTTAAGAAAAATCCAGGAGCACCCACTACACTCGATAATCAGTTTTTTAGTTGAGACAATGTGTATTTATGCATTTTTTGTAAATGCTGGATTTGTTTAAAGCATTGTCAGCTGCAGTTTTCCAAAGATCAGATGGAATAATTAAAAAAAAGAAAACTCACGAAGATTCTTGTCATGACAGAGCATTAACAAAATGGAAAGCGGGCGGTGAGTAGAGGAGGTTATAAATTTTACAGTGTTTTTTTGATTTTACACACTGAAGAATAACCTCAATCAGATTCCTCGCCTGCAAGGAACAGAAACTCTGGCTCTGCTTCTTGACAGCCACAGATGGTAACGGGCAGCCTCAGCTCAGCAAGCCTTCCTACAAATGGATTCCTGCAATATTGACCCAGCCACAGCATCTATGAGCTGCATCCTGTCCCCAGATTCCCTGGCCTTTTCCAGCAAATGCTGAGCTTGGTCTTAGACCCTGAAAATCCATACTCAGCCAGCCTCAGAGACAGCGTGGTGCTGTTTGTTACACTGAAGTGGGATCTCCGTCCCACTCACGGCATAACTCTGCACACCCCACCCTCACTTCTCCAAACACCTTCCTAGCTATGACATACCCATCTTTTTAAACTTCTCACTATCCAAAGCATAGCATCCAAATAACTTTCCATCCCCAGGAGAACAGGTGTTATTTTCTGATGTGATTTTTTTAGACCATACCACAGAAATAGTGCTTCGAGCACACTCCAAACAAGACAGTTTGGCCTAATAAGGGCCACATTATACACACAGCCTTGCATTCTGCTCCAGCTGTGCTTCACCCAGGCCTCTCCAGTCAAGAAAAGAAACACCTGTGAAGCATGACAGATTTTAAGATATGCCCCTTCCCAAAGCAGTTCATTATCAAAACAGATCAACACTCCAAAATAACAAATGTAGGACTAAGCTTGCAGAAATGCCTCTGAAAGCTGAGCAGCTCAGAAGGTGCTTCCATTCTCTCTACCTGTCTTTTTTTTTTTTTTTTTTTCTTTTTTTTTTTTTTTTTTTTTCTTTTTGTCTTTTTGGTTTTTAATAACAATTCACAACTCCAGACAGGCTGACAACTTATTGAAAAGGAGTTTTCTTCAGAAAAGTTCTCATCACTGACTGTGTACCATCTTTATTACATTGGAACTGACATTTAACGCTCAATAAATCTGCAGCTCTTCAGCGGAGCTCTGCCTTGCAGTTAAACTCAGACTTCTCCTTTTCCTTTGATTCTTGGGACCAGGAGTTAGTTCCAGATCTGGCACTGAATTATCATGCAAGCCACTTGCTTATGCTCCTTCCCACTGGCAAGATGAAGCAAGAAGAAAGGAAAAAAATAATTCCTAAGGGTCTTTCACAAAATTTCACAGCTGTTTTTCTCACAACACACAAAATCAAACTGTGTCATTCCACTGAGCTGCAGTTTGTAACTTCCCCAAGAACAATCACTGCAAAGTGAGTGAGTAGTGACAGCTCTCCCAGCTCTATCTTCTGGCACGAGCTCATCATGAGACTCGATGGGGAAGGGTCAGGGGATGCTGACTGACACTGTCTCTCTCAAAATGGGCTGACGTCAGAACTCCTCAGCTAAAAACTCCTGCACAGAAGCAACCCAGTGAGGTGGGAAAGGCAAAGCACCAGTGCATAATGGCTAGGAGGGTTCTGAGAGAAAGGACTTCTACACTTCAGCTCAAAAACCTTTTACCCCAGGGGAGCTGTTCAATGATTTTCAACAGGCAGCAGAACTCCCTCAAGTAGAGCACTTCACAGGGGCTTGCAGCAGGGCTCAAGTGCAAAGCACTTTGAATTCACTGAGCTATGACCAAAAAAGAGAATTTGGTTGACTCACCTGAACTGGGAGCACACAACTGATCCCAGAATACTTTTTTTTTATTCATGTTATTGGTAAAAGCTGACAGAATTAAGCCTCAGAAGTAACTCCCTTTCACTGTTTTTATTTTCTAAGTGTTATTAATCAAAAATTAATTACAACCAAGTAATTTGATCTACAGCAGATTTCCAGAAAAGCCAAAGAGCACAGATGCCTGAAACAAGGACCTGACCCCTTCAGAGGGCTGTCAAAACACCTCATCTCTACAGGTAACCCTTTGTTAACACAGGCATACAAAAGTTACAGACTGGAAAACCACACTTATGGGTTCTCATCTGTTGGAAACTGCCACTTCTCCAGCACCAGAAACAGCCTAATTCCCAATCATTCTACAGATAATGTGACCCCTTCACATCACAGATGACAGTGAATGAAGAGTGAAATGTGACAGCTGACCTATTCCTTGGGGTTAGCTTCCACTCCAAGCTGGAAATGGACCATATGGAGTGCTTCACATGCATGCAATGTATGATGCATGGCAAAACCCATTCTTGCTGGTTTTAGCTTTCTGTTTCTTGCTAATGTTTCTTTTAGGCACGAACACTTAAACTGACAACTCCAGCTTTCCTTAAGAAAATAAAATTTCGAGCACTCTGACTGCAGAACAAATCTCCAAGTCCTAAAATGAGGTTAAAACAAATATAATGCATCATGGAAACTCAATATTTTTAAATCATACCTTTCTTGGTGAATTTTGTGATTCAGGTATTTGAGTTTAAAATGCTTAGACTTGATAATGTTTTATTTCTTAATTACAGTATTTCGTTTTTGCATACAACATGCTTACACTTTAATATCAAATTTTACTCTAGGTTGTAAAGAAATGAAATTTAACTATACTCTTTCCAGAAGCCAGTTTTAGCTTTTAGCACAGTACTCAGCATCAATGCGCCATTACTGGAATGTGAAGCAGTCCCTTTCCTCCTTTGAGGGACTTTAATTCATTTTCTGAAACAAGAGCATGAGTGTAACAAACAAATTTTGCATGCTGCAAACATTGCATGTTGTCATTTTGACTATTTACTCATTTTCCCATGGCGGATTGGCTTCAAAGAAATGTTCCCAAACTTCAGTATGTCTCCATAATTGCCTTATTCTCCCCTGCTCCTCCCCAGCAGTGCCAGCCCTCTCTTTAGCCACACCTCCTACCTCAGGTTAAGCACAGAGGGCATTCTATGGCAAGATCAAGACTGCAATAATCTTTTCCTTCTCTCTGCCAGTCCCCATTTCATTTTAGTCAATACCTGTGTGCTAACAAAACGTTTGACAAGACCTGGTTCTTTGTCATTTGTGGTGCTGCAGGACAAACAGTTCTAGACAGACAGGAACAGATTGTCTTTGAGGAGATAAGGTTCTATTAGTGACTCATACCCCACCTTGGCAAGTAAACCAAAGGTATCCCACTGGATTTTAGCTTTGTAGCAGATTCTCCACAGCCTTCTGGCTTAAAGAGTTCCTTGCACTTGTGTAATGTGGTGTGATACAGAGCCACCAGTGGCCAGGACTGACAAGAGGAAATGGTCTCAAGTTGGGCCACGGGAGATTTAGGCTGGATTTTAGGAAAAACTACTTCACTAAAAGAGTGGCTGAGCATTCCCCAAGGAAGTGGGGGAGTCACATCCCTGGAAGTGTTCAACAAATGAGCGGACGTGGCGCTTCACGGTGTGGTTTAGTGGGCACGGTGCTACTCTGTCCAAGGCTGGACCTGATGCTCTTGGATTTCTTTCCCAACCTTAATGATTCTCTGATTCCCAAATTCAAACAGCCCCGAGAAAACAACAGGATGTTTCACAGCGTTCCAGTCTGAGCGACGGGAGCCAATAACACCTGGCCTGAGATGCAGAGAGCAGCACTAGAGGCTACCCCAGCCTCCAGGAATGTCTGCTTGATAGCAGCAATGCAAGCATTCCACCAGACACCAAGCCTGGAAGCAAGGAAATATTTCACCTTGCACTTCTTCTGATCCATATCCACGAGCTCGCTCAACAGCTTCAGAGTTTTCTCTGGGGTTCTAAACAGTATGCCTTTTGTTTTGTTTTGTTTTTCCTTCTGGACTAGATACATTGGGAAAAAAAGTTGGCCATTGCATAATTCATCCAGAATCACCTACCATCACACAACTTAGCTCAAGATGTGACAAAATGCTTCACTTTGTTCATTTTCAGAACTCACCCTAAAACACAAGAGAAGATAGCAAACCATTGTGATGGCATAATGTGAGTAAAGTGTTCATTTTAATTACCTTTCATTTTCCCTTATAAATGATCAGCAGATGTATCTTTCAACAAAAATAATTCTTCATTAAAAAAATCCTCCGTGGATTGTTTTCCAGCAAATATAACAAGGCATTGTGGTAGATTTATATTTGAAGCATGATAATCATAGAGGTGAAGAGTATAAATAGATATTTATTGACACTCCTCATGGATAATAATAACATTACTTATTTTACTGATTCATCTTGCTATCATGCAAGAGGATTTCTTAATTCTACAATTCAACATCTTATCAAAAGAGGAAGGTCCTGGGTATATTCAAGTAATCAAAAAGTTTCCCTATAAAAGTCTAGAATTTCAACTACATATCTGGCAGTTCAGAATTCATTTTAACTCTGTTTTGATGCTCTTCAAAGGATCATAGCCAAGTGCTAAATTTCATATTGCACACCCAGTTTTGTCAGGCAGAATTCATAGGGAAATCCAGCATTCCTCAATTTTTTAATTTTATAAATTGTTACAGACTATGCAGCTTGGATTGGTTTTCCTGATTTGACTATCCTCCCCAAGGACTACACAACTGAAACAAACCTTCAGGCTACATTTATGCAGCTTCCATTTTCCTTTTCTAAATGCCAAGTCTCTGATTAATTTGATTCTATCCAAAATGTGAACATGAAACACAAAGACTGTTTAATCCACCACACACACACAAAAAAAGTTTAAATAAAAAAGAAACATAAGCCATTAACATTGCAGAAGTGAAAGGCACATCTGTGGAGTTTCTTTTTTCATGCAATAGTTAAAGCAGTCTAACAAATAAATAACCTGCTATTCTACCTGTAACTCTGGCCTATCTGAAAATTTTAAATTATTCTAAGACAACAATGAGTCACCAGAAAGAACTAAATCTCTTGCTGAAATACATTCAGTCATGTCAGTCTGTCAAGGGTGAATCCTGAGCTCTAGAAGTTAAATTTTCAGCTGTGGCAAAAAGGTATTTAAACCTTCAACTGAGAGAACTGAAAAAGAAAGATCAGAGATTCAAAGTCTCATCCCACATGAGCACCTTGACTACTGATTGGTTACCACTGGAAGAATCAACCTATTCTCAAGTCCCTTTTTAATGATAAATGGCAAAAACTCCTTGGAAGTCATTAAATTAAAAACTTTAAAATCCCTGAAAGCTCCTGATAATGACAAAATTGACTTCTAGATAGCTCTGCTCATACAATTAACAATATTCAGAGGGAGGTGTGTTAGCAGATGCCTCTATATCCATTCTAAAATAATGTTTAGCTCAGTAAAATAAATCTCTTTTTAATCAGCAATGCTTTAAAAGCTAAATTACAGCTAGAGTATGTAATGAAGAGATAAAACTCTCTGAGTAAGAATCAAAATTAATACAAAGAAATTAAGTTATAATTGCTTGAGGAGAGGGAACTAACTATCTAACTTTATGAGATAGTCACAAAAGGCAAATCACAGTAGTTGCACAGAACTCTTGCTCAGTGCCTGCTTTTCTTCTAATCTCAAATTTTCTGAGGACCCAAAGCAGAATTTCTGTAAATTTTAGGGAAACACATAAAACTTGATCCCTCCAGGTCAGATTCAATAGAATTACTTAATTTTGAAATTATTATCTACTTTCCAAAGCCTTGAAAACACTGCTACAGGGTGCTCATGAGTAGCATAACTCAATTTAGGAAGTCTGTTAAACAGCAGCACCTTTCCAATTACCCAGGAGAAGCAGCAAGGCTCTCCACTTTTATGGATGGTATTTTAGAGGTCCAACTTAACCTATTTGACAGAATTTTCAAGGTAATGAAGCTCAAAGAAAATTATCCTTTTTATTAACTAAACGCGTTGGCTTCTCATAAATGCAGCCAACTGCTAAAGAAATAAATAGAGCGAGCTACGCAAAAGATCCTTGAGATTTGGATGTTACACAGTTCCCCGTTACTGACAGAGCACTAAAGCCACATCCTCTAATTCGAATTAAATCAGGAACCCTCGCACAAGAGCCGTAAGGGAAAAGCAATTTGCAAATGTTCAGCTTACTGAATGCCAGCACCTGCCATTTGGTGTTAACATCAGACCATGAGCGCAATACAGGATGTATTAATTGTTGTGTAATTTAGGACATGCTCCTCCTTGAAAGGTACACAACTATTCATCTAAGCATACCACAACAGATTAATTCTTTGGTCTGTAATGCAACTCCAAGGAATATCTACGGATGACTGTTTACAATTTGTATTGGATATGTACTGTCTTAGTCCTTTGTCTTACTAAGAGTTTGCAGAGGTCAAAAAGTCCCTGATCTGAACATCATAATGTTGTATCACAGAGGAAGACTGGATCCAAACCCCACTGACCACATCAGGAAATTTCTTAGTAGGTGTTGGAACCCTGGTCACTGAGAATTTTAGCCTTTTTGTGCTGGCAAGCACTGACCCCCAAGCAAACACTGCATTTGACCTGAGGCCATGGAGAAGGCTTCCAAAATTGAATGTTAGCACTAGGATTGTGGGTGTATAGTTTGAATAAGAAGTGTGTAGTATCACATGGTGGAAAACTTAGAGTTTAAGGTTTTAGAATATAGTAATATATATATAAAGCAAGATGGAAGTTTTAGGGCTGAAGCTGGTCCTTCTTTTTCACCTTCTTCTTCATGGGTTTGGGTGGTGCTTCGTAATTGGATAGAAAAGTCTGCATTGCAGGCCACAGGTGGTCGGTTATTGGGTTAAAAGTAAAAATAATTTAGGTATCATTTCTTAAGTGGACAGTTTATCCTTAAAAGGCCTTGCATAGAGAGAGAAATAGGGGCCATTTTAGAACTCACAGTTTGTGAGACTGTAACATAGATAAGAATTAATAAACATCTGAGTCCAAACAAGAAATACCATCTCGCGCATTTAATCCCAACTCTGGCAAAGAGAGGATAAACCAATACAAGTATTGAGTCCTGAGAGCAAGGTGTGAATGCATGAGCTCTCTGCAGATACAAACCTAGCAGGTACCATCTCTGGATGCTCTGAATTGCCAGCTGACACCCTGCTGACACTTCAAGGCAGGATTTGTCACCACAGTCACACCCCACAAAGCTTGGCTCCTCAAGCAAATTCTGAGTTGCACCTTGCAGCCCAGCTGTGAACCAGCACCCTGAACTTATGATTCCATTCAACTCCATTTGAGAAGATGAATTTCCATTCAGGCAGCCTGGCTGCTGCCTTGCAGCTGAATAACAACAGCTCTTCTTCCGCTTTCTGAAGGCACAGAGTCTTGCTCTGCCAGCAGCTTCACAGTTGCATGATCAAAGGAATCAATCCAGACCACACTGCCATTATTCAGAGCCACAACTCCCACAGCCTCCTTACCAGCAGAGCAACATTTCAGCCTCACAGCTCTGACCATGCTCACAAGTCAGCCCCCCTCAGCTGATTTGCCGAAGTAAATCCCAGTTGCACAGTTACACCAAACCCATCGCCAGCAGTCTGAGAGAATATCCCCACACAGAGCCAAAATTAAACTTCCAGAGAACAGCAGCTGGGAGAGAAGGAATGGGATTTCATTGTCATTGCAGAAACTTAACAGACTGTGCTGTATCCCAGGAACTAGCTGGACCTTAAATCCCAGCTAGAAAGATGGGAGAAAGAAAGATACAGTGAACATCCAAGTGAATCGAGTGTCTGCATTCAGTTTTTCTAAAATTTGACTATTTAACTTCAAAAGAACCTGTAATCTCAGGAAATCAGAATAGAAAGTGTTCTCAAAATGTTTCAGACAAAAAAAAAATCTCATTTTCAGTCAGCATGAGCAGTACAGATACATTCCTATGGATTAACCTTAAAGCACCTACAGAACAAGACAAGGGGAACAGATTTTCAAAACACTGCTTCTGTGATAAAGTAGATATTTATAAATTTTACCTAGAGAGACGGGTACTTGCACAAATTAATTTCTTTTCTATAGCTTTTGTTTCTCTGCATAACCACGTGTTTATTTCATTAGTGTTTTTTCCTTTTTTCATTTTGAATCTTTTTTATTTCTTCCTCCTCTTTCCCAAATGTCTAAACAAAAAGGGAGATTTCTCTACCATTTGAGAAAGAGACAATACTGGAATAAACTCCTGACAACATGAATTAAACTCAGGTTTTCTTTGACATATTTCTAGATAAAATATTAAAAAGCACAAGAAAAGTATCTGTGAGCTGAAAAGGAAGGGAAAACACTAGAACTAAAATAAAGTGAAAACATGATTCCTTCATTTTTGTTTCACATAACCTCAGCAGATAATTGATATTACCAATTTAAAAGCTTTAAATTGTACATTTTTCTTTGTTTATTACTGCAGTAATCCATTTGAAGGAGTTTGCCTAATTCTAAATAAAACTTACAAAGTCTTGCCTTGTTTTTGTTTTCTGCAAGGAATTGGGGATATCTATTAAAGTAGCCTGAGTACTCTGTAACTTTCACTCAACTATATTTCTGCCCAAAATCTAAATCCACTGAGGAAGATCCTAAGGGACTCTAATAATGGGTAGCATGCCTGCCACATGAAATACACTTCTCAGTACTTGGTGCAGCATGACAGTCTACTGGAAAGCTTATTTATTTCAATTTCAAAAATGCAACTCAAAACTTGATGATGAGAAAACTTCCAAACCTGCTTTCTTTCTTCCTCTCTAATTTTGAAGAAATTAATTTGCACAAGGTTCAAGATTCTTGATGGTGCTGACCAAAATACTCCATGTGATATGAAGCACATGGTGAAAGTGTGCCATGATAACACTGCCCCGTGGGGTCACTCAGGAAAGGAACAGGTGCCTCTGCTTTACCTATTCATTGCTATTTTCCTGCCCAGTGAACTGCATCAGTGCCAGGGCAGTGTAACCCGTGTCCTGCAGCTCATTTCACAGGCTGTTTTAGACACATGGTAGACATAGATTCACCAGCAGTAGAGGCTTCCAGGTTACTGAGGGGTTCTTCTCACTCTGGAGTGGTAACCACCTCCACAATTCCCTGAAGTACCAATTGCTGAAAGTCAGGAGAATTTTTCAGGGAAGCTGACATTCAACACTTTTTTTTTTTTTTTTCCTCCATATGCACTGGCTGCTGGCAGAGATAGGACAACATAGCAGAAAAACCTTCCTGTGAGTAGCTCCATGTTCATTATATAATGCACAAATTATCCCATGCATTATGCACTATACAGTGCAGTGCTCATTACACAACACGTGTATTATATAACACACTGACAATATCTGAAGCAGGTAATTATGCAATGTAAATTATTAACCAAAATCCATGCAGCAAACCCTGATCCTGGGAAATATGCGTGAGTAGGCATTTTTAAAAAGAGAGTAAGAAGAAAATTGGGAAGAGAAACTTGATCTGCTTCTCCTAGGTAATCAAGACTTCTTCGACTTCAAGGGTCAGATATGCAAAAGCTGTAGCTGAAGTCCCAGAACAATATTTTCATCAAGAGAAGGTCTGGACAGAGAAACACAAGCCCCTTTGTTTCTCATGTAATACTGGTCATGCAGAAACTAAACACATCACTTGTAAGTATTTGCAGGACCTGATTCAGAAAAGTAACCTTCTAGTTCTGTGCAGTGGCCTGAAAGAGGCTAAATAAAAATGCACGTGCTTTCATCACTTTATCTGAAATGGGAGAGCTATTGGTGTGGAATGTTGGAGAAATAAGTTACTACATTGAATTAAATGTAGTAATACTTCTGTTATTCTGAATTTTAGTGAGAGGGAAAGGATTAACTATTCACAAGAGTGAGATAGTTATTGATGGGAGCCTTAGTAACAAAGCCAAACAAGCAGATCTCTTTCCACATGATCTCTTTCCAGTTTTACACAAGACATGTTTTTGGATCTCTTTCATGGTGAGCCTCTGCCAAAAGGGGAAATGATGACAGGTATTAGAGAGGGTAATTAATACAACACTTGGTTGTGCCTTAAATTCTTTGTAAGGTAAAACGTAAGGGCGTGTCAGAAAAAGAGGTCAGCTATAATCAGAGAGTGAGGAACTAATCTGCAGTATGAGCTGCGGTGTTTGAGATCAACACAGATTACATTAATCTGAGTGACCTGTCTGCAGTGACTCCAGCCACATCAGAACAGTCCTGGTGCAGCTCCTGCAGATTGGTGCCTGCACAGCAGGCAGGGGAGAGGCACTCAGCACCTCACAAGGAGTGCGACTGGCAGCATCAGTAAGACAGATTTCCAAGCCAAGCACATCTTACCGAGCTTGTGTCCCTTTGGTGTGCCCACATTCAGCAGGAGCCAGCAGCGACTCGCTTTCGTGTCGGGCTGAACACAGCACTCCGTGGTTCCAAGGATAAGTTTAGTAACAAACCTCTTAAGGATGCAAATGTGAGATACCTCTTGTTTTCTGAGGGAACTCTCACCTCCTACTTGAATACTGAGAGTCTCATGAATAAATCTCATTGTGGAAATCCCAAGGCCGCTGCTGAATGAACAGCAGCACCTTTCAGGGGTGCTGTGACACTGAACCCTTCCTTGCCTCCGTGAGCTGAGAAACACAGCCAAAAACCACAAGGAAAGGCAGTCACACACACAAATGTGCTGCTTGAGTTGTATAAATAGCTTTCCAATAAGTGCCATTAAAAACAGTCATAAAACCCAGTTTATATTCTTGCAATATGCTTCACTTCCCAGTTCAGGCTTGGTTTATACATTAAAGGTTGTTTTCTCTTAGGCAAACAGAGATGGGACTCCACATGCCAAACTCTTCATAGCCCAGGGACTTTATTACACACATCTTCCTGCCAGAATGTGAAATGACTGATCTGAGCTTTCTTTTTTTTCTTCTGCACTCACAAACCTCCGTCTGAAAGAAGTCCAACTACACAGTGCTTTTCTATATTCAGTTTTCTCTAGGATCCAAGTTCCTTGGATCCCATATTCCAGCTGGGGTTTGGTTTTGATATTTGTTGTAAGCATCACAATTTGCAAAGAGACCTGGATCTAGTGTTTTCTGTGGTTGGCACTCATTTCTCAGTGCAGCTGACAGTCCAGAATTTTGCATGGTACAGCACCATTCCTGAGGACAATGGAGGATTGTATTAATTGATGAGGACAGACACCTGATGAACCACTGGGGTTAAAAGGGCTGAAATTCATTCATATTCTGTTCAGGGTCAAACCTTCGACTTCCACACTTCCCAGCAAAACAGCATAGTGGAATCTTCCCTGCTAGCCTAGTTTCCCATTATTGTATTTTTCAAGATTTATTCTCTACCTCTCACTGCAGAGACAACCAGAAAGGTTTGAGGTTTTTTTTCTGTGAAAGATGATCATGAATTTTTCTCTTCAAAACATAAAGGGACTTTAAAGCAGAAGATGTAAATTGATAGAACTGTCAGCTTCAAACTGTCAGCTATATTGCCCCAAGAAAGACTACCTAGGGCCAAGACTCAGGTGATTTCCCTTTAAAATACCCTTACATCTGACTGTGGTTTTGAAAACATTTTGATAAGCAGAGCAGGGTGAGGATACAACACAAACTTCCTCTCCTGGGTTATGAGGACTTGTCTTGCCTGCTAGTATCTCAAAAGAAACTTTTCAGACCTAATTTTAACCCTTACAGAGCAAAGTGGCTCAGGTGAACTCAGGGCAAGCTTGCCTGACTGCCTCTAAGGCACACAAGAACTTGTATTCCTTTTGAAACTGCTAAAATCAACTTTTCCCTGGTGTTGCCACACAGCCTGCAAGACAATTATAAGATATACCCATGATTCAGAGGAAAGCATCAAGGTCTGGAAAGCCCCAAGAATGTATTCAATAAACTGGATTCCTCAACAGCTTCTTATATTCCTATGTACCATTTCTCCACAAGCATAGTGGGAGATAAGGTCAGCTTCCACCAATGCTCTCAGAGGCCTGGATTCCTGGGGAAAAACCCTTCTCTTTGAACTGGGTGGCTGCTGTACTGCTATGAGTACAGATCTTTAGCTGGCATAGAGCAGAACCTAATTCTGGAAAACTACACAGAGCATGGTGAGAATGCATTTTAAGTGAGTAGCAAATAACTGTGAGTAGCAAATAACTGTGTAGTGAAAGGTTTTGAATGTATTTACTCAAAGTGAGTCTATAACTTACTCTTGCTACATAAATTCACAAAGTGAGTAGCACTTCAAACATTCATCAAAAATATGTCCCCATTATTAAAGTTACATCCCCATAACTTTTTTTTTTGAGAAATATTTATCTTGTACACAAAAATCCACGTGATAGTAGTAAGATAAACTGGTTGAAATGAATTAGAAACAATACCTGTTGATTAGATAACTCTCTATGCCAGTTAAGGATTTTTATACCATCCATTTTACTACAGACGTCTGGATTTAAGAAAGCCATTGCTGGAGGTGTTAAAATACTTTTCACCTTTCACAAAATCAGGTTTTACTAATAAATGAGACTCAAAGATACAAAGAGTACACATGGAATAAAGCCTTTTGCATCCATGGAACTGTCCTGTCACCACCTGTTCAGAACACCGATGTTGGTCTAGAAAAGAAACCCAACCAATAAAGATCATACCTTTTTCAATCTAAGCCTATTTTAACTCTTTTCACAGAGCACAAAAAATCAGGGTGAACATTTTGTGTCTGAACTGATAGGTCGGAGTAGAGGCTGGTATCCAACTAAATGGCAAAGGAAATGATGCATAAAGAAGAAAATGACATGGATCACTTCTGACACTTTCAATTAAGGTTTTGTTTAGTTAAGCACTTCCAAGTTTTAATGAGCGGTTTTGCAAAAAAATAATTAAAAGATTTTCACTTTTCTTAAGTTGCCTGACTTCACAAAAAACCCTCAAACCCCTAAAACATCGTATTTGTTTTCACACATTTTATTTTCAGATAACTGCACTCCAGAGCAATACTAAACTCTGATGCTGAATTCTTTGCAAACTAAGCACTCTACACAGAATTTGCTCCCCTTTTTATTAGGAACATTTGCATGTCAAGATTCTTAAATTTGCATTATTAACACAGTCATTTTTTAATAATTCTATTTCATAAAGGAAAGATTATTCCATCTATGGAAATGCATCAAGTAAGAATTGAAAATCAACTTCAGAACTGAAAATCTCTCCATAATTAAAGCATAATTTAAGTAAACCCCTAGGGTGAACTTTAGCATGGTAGTTTTTTCTGGTAATGCTCTTCTTCCTGGTATTTACTGAGAATGTGTTAAGTTGCTAATTGCTAAGATAGAGGAAAAAAATCAAGGTATTTGTTCATACTCATTTTACAGCAGTGCTTGTAAAAACACTGCATCTCCGAATGCACTACGGTGAAAACTTCTGCCTTTCCTTCCAAAACAATTTCCATTCCTGCTACTCTTGAATTTATCAATTACCTTCCCAGTGAAACCCCAGCTGGTGCAAAGGTAAAACACATTTTTATTTTTATTTATTCTTGGATGCATCAGACAGGTAGAATCCTTTCCCAATCAAAGACTGGTTTGATGAGAGCCACCAGGAATGAGAATCAGCACAAATTACAGAGCTTGCGATAACTTTGCTTCAGAAAAGAAAAACAAATCAATCCAAAACCCCCTACAAAAAGCAGGTGTGACAATCCAATATCATACTGCATACTCCAACTCATTTCCTTGCTTTGGAATTCCACAAGTATTTGCAGTATTAGCCAAAACACGGGAAAAGCTCTATAATTCAAAATGCACAATTGTTGTATTTCAGTTGCAGTTTTTACATGAAAGAAAACAACACAAGTTGCAGACAACCACTCCTAGGGCATTTCACAATTTCAGTGTTTACAAACATCATTTCTTTCAACAAAGCTTAATGTCCCCTTCGAAATTGCTCAGGAAATTTGCCCAATTTTCGCTCCCTCATAACACAGGAGATTTGAGTCATAACATAAATATTCCAATAGTTTTGCACTTCCTATTAAGCAGCAATACATTTCTACACCATCCAACACAAAAGTAATGGAGTATCTATTCTCACAAAAACGAAGTATGCTTTAAAAACAATGACTTTGCTTTTATTCATTACAATAAAAAACTTCAAAATAGTTTAAATAGTGGCCTAAATTATCATACTTTCAAATTTAATTTTTTAATTTATAATTTAAATTAAATTAAACTTAATCTTTTTAATATTTCTTAAACACAGCCTGGAGAATGTGTTTGTTAAAAAAGCGGGAACATGCAGTTTATGACTTACATCCCATTGATAAATCTCAGTGATAGAGAAGTGCTAAATTACTTTGCAAAATCATAGATGTTAATATCTAGTGGGCAATAAATTTGATTTCTCAAGAAGCCTGTTTCCTGACTAAATTCATGTGCATGCATTTATGCTATGTTGGAGACTACTCTGATCTATCCTCTAAATCAGAATTAAATACAAGAGCTAAGAGCCAAGGAGAAAAGGCCCTCTCTCTCCCTGTTTAATAGTGTGATGTTAGTGGCATCACAGCTATTAGGGACAAATAGCATGATTCATATTCCAGAGGCTCTGAGTGCTTTTGGGGAAAAGAGAAAATTGTATCAGGAATTAAAAAAGAGGAAAAATACTCAAAAGGTTCACAGCTTTCACTTTGGAAAACAAAAGGTTTTCACAGGAGACAGGGCCACTTTCTCTGTTTCTATTTTCATTCTCAGGAACAAATATTACAGAGTTAATTCCTCCCCTAAATTTCAGCCTCCTTCTTCCAGCAAGGTTGATTCCGACAAGACATTTATGCTTGCTTGGAAAGCAGTCAGACACAGTGGAAATCGTCTTTTAAATCTGCAAAATTTTTACAGCCATGTCCAAGAAGCTGCACTGTTTGGTGCTCTCTCTCCAAAACAGCCTTCCAAATCCACCACCAATCTATTACCTTTGTGCTCTTAGAGAATGATTTCATCTCTATAATAATGCCTTCACTCAGCTTTGAAAGATCGTCAATGAAGGCAGCTATTACAACATCAACCTCAGAAATGCCATTAAAACATACTAAACATTTATTCATGCATAAAGGTTGACATTGCAACTCTCATTACCACAGTGTGCTGCCTTGCTAGTCAATCTTTCTTAGAAATATTTAAAAACTTACTCGCTTAGCAGCTGTCTACAGAGAGAGTTCACAACCACTTTTTATTTACTTCTCCATAAAGTCCAAAATTCCAACTACATGCTATCGTTTTGTGCCCTTTTTCCTCCATTTAAGATAGGTTCCCAGACTGAAATATCACAGCATATTTCCTGTTTCTGGGATGTATATTTAAAACAGCTTATTCACCATCAGTGCCGACACACTGACATACCACAATATTTTTTGCATGAAGAACACTGCTTTGTCCCTTGCATTTATGCAACTAAGGAAGTTTAGATTTTGGGGTTTTTTTAAAAGGAGACTTTTTCTTCCTTCCTATTTCTCACAGAAATCTATTCTAGAACTTATCCAGCACAGCAATTCTATTTTAGTTGATGCTACTCAGAGACCATCAGGCTAAGCAATGCAAGCTTCAGGCAAGTGAAGAACAGCTAACACCAGCAGTGCAGGCTGGAGTCCTTGAAGACTGAATGAAACTGCTTTCTAATAAGCCCTGTGTGCATAAATACAGCCACACCTTAATTATCTCCACTCTTTCAACAGGACAGTTTAAATAAAACTCCATCTATTATCATAACTGCTTCTTATATCCATTTCTACTTGCTGAAATCCCCACAGCGACATCAAGCTCTGCTCTAAGCTGGGGCTGCTGCTCATGTTTGATGAGGGCTCCTGGGTGGCCATGTGGGACCAGTCTCCTTTTGGAAGGATCACTGGGATGAGGCATCAGCCACAACTTCCAAGCCAGCTGTGCCCACCTCCCAGTTATCCCAGGCTGTTGTGTGTCAGGGTTTCTGGCAGGGATTCACCCACGCTTCCTTCCATAATCCCGAGCCACCGTGACCACACTGCTGAGGTGGCAGTGCCTCATCAGTTCTGGAAACGGTACAGAGCTCCAGGAAGAGCAGGCTGGCTGCTGACACTCAAGACAGAGTCCATCCAAAATAGGTATGCAGCTCAATGAACTAAGGGAATCAGAGGTCTGACACCTCTGAGCTGTTTTCAGATCCCCAACAGCTGTTCCGTAACAGCTGAACTGCCATTCTGGAATCACTCAGTGGCAAACAACCTCAGCAGTCACCATCCCACACAAATTTTGTGGGAATTTACATCTTGCTGTCAAACAGGACAGCAAGGCTCTGCAACTGACTGGAAACAGGAGTCTCATTTGTCCCCTTCCTCACCCTCTTGGAGAACTACAGCCCTTTGCTTTGGAAGATGAACAATCCCACAGAAGTCATCAACACAGCTCACATGCTCAGTGCCTACCTTTTTTGTAGGGCTTTTTTTTTTTTTTTTTCCTTACAAAAGAACCACATCTGGAGAAAAAAGAATCATGAAACTAAAGTGGAACAGAGAGTTGCTTGCTATTGCAAAAATATTAAGGGAAAGTTAATCCACTCAACCGACACTAAGTTGTGTATGGATTCTGAGCTGATATAAGGGACAGATGGCAAATAGCTGCCATTTGTTAATGACTTAAATTGTCACTATAAAACTGACACGGCTCTCACACAGACGTCAAGATTATTGTTCAACATTACAAACAAGGTCTGAAGGAGTTGCCATGCTCAGAGGAGCTCCAGCCACAGCAAAGACACTCAGGAAGAAAATGAGTGTTCATCTGAAATGCACCTCACTGGCCTCCAGTGGAATTGCCACTTAACTCCCTGTGCCCATTTCTCTCCACAGAAAGACCCTCATTCCACTGGGAAAACTCTGCAATTGCAGTGATTTGGAGAATGTCTACAGTGCAAAGATGTACAATCATTCCTCAGACCAGGGACTGTGATCCTTCTGCACGCTGTGCTGGGGTGCATTAAGTCCAAAATAAGAGGAAAGTGGGCAGTGTTATTGCTAAGAGGCTAAAATGCATTGAAGTAAACAGCACCTAGAGCAAAGCTCATCAATCAGCTCTTCTCAGAGAAAACTCTCATACCTAGTCCAATTCTGCTCAGCAACTACTGGCTGACACAAAAAGCCAGGAAAGCATTGCCAAATTATGACGAAAACCCTCAGTACCCCAAGTGTGGAAAAGGAAATATAACTTCCTTAAAATAATCTATTTTCTTTTTAAATAAGGAATACATTAAAGCAATACTTGACACAGCTTTATTAAAAACATTCATTAGATTTCTCTGAAACTCATACTTGGGCAAAGCTTATTTTCCCATTATTTTCCCATTTATTAGACCAGCCAAGTTTTCACTTGTTTCGTACATTAGATTATGTCTAAACACCTCCCTTGATCTGTATAGCTCAAGAGGCCTTTTTGATCTACCCTCTGGAGCACAATCCCCTATCCTGCTGCAAAATAAGCACATAAACCACAGCTTCACTCTGTGCTGATGTGATGTGTGATTCTGACCAGCACTGCCCTCTGGTTCCAGTAAGATTTTCACTCCCCAGTGCACAGGGCAGCATAAACCAAGTGGCTGAACCAAGCAGGTGCTTTGACTTTGTCATCTTCAACTGGCCCAGAAAAAGGCAAATTCCTCTACAGCTTTGCCTGCCCTGCACACAGTGAGCTCCTGAGCTCCTCTAACACAGGGCCCTGGCAGCACTGCCTCCGTTTAAGGGAGCTGGAAAGCCTCACTTGACACAGGCAACACAGCAAACACCAGGAGAGATCTAGGACACAGATACATCCACAGAAATATTTGGCTCCAGTAGCTTTTTGATTAAGCAATAATGCAAAAATACCCCCATGGAATGTGAATTAAGCCCTGCTGCAATTAAGGGGATGATCTCTTTAGACGGCAATTCGCAATCTCGCTCTTCTAGCTATGCCCTGACAGATGTGGCTGGCTGCACCTTACAAAGCTGAACTAGGCGGTTCATCCAAAAGGAGAGAAAATGAACACTGGCCAGCAGCGTTGCTTCTGATGAAAATCACCTCAACTCTGATAAAAATCCACCTCAATTAGACACAAGTATTTCAGATCCTAGCACCAGAGTCTGAAGACTCAGATCTCAGCTACGCGACTCCCGACAGCTGCCCGGTTTCCTTTGCTCCCACGTTTGATGGGGTGTGCAGGCTCCAAGCACGGGTGCCTGGGTGTCCTAAGGAAAGTTCCTCCTGGAATGTGCAGCCTGCAGGAAGCTGGCTCCCACCCATGGATGGCAGATGGCACCATCAAAGCAGCACAGCTGTACTGTAAGTAACTCCGGCACTAAATGAATTACTGCCTCAGCGACGAAAACAGAGCCCAAAGAAGTGGAAAGGCAGCAGGGGTGGGCACCACACTGCCTGATTCTCTCTGTTGCACATTCCTGGTGAATCCACCAAGAGCTGGCTGTGCTTGGACTGAGAAGACTCACACAACCTGTTTTTCATGCTTCCAATACCTCAGAAAGAACCTTCTGCACGCCAGCCCCAAAACCCAGTCTGTGCATTCCGCAGGTACAACTGCAGTGCCCCATCCTACCCATTCTGTAGGAACAAGCCAGGCAGCCTATTTGCACAGAGGAGAAGAATCCCTCAGTCACACATGGGGAATTTTCACATATTTTTTGCCTGTAAAACAACAATGATGTTGTTAAGCATTTGAGCTACACCTGGATAAAACCAGTAAAATACAGCTACCAATGAACAGGCTAAAAGCAATTTACCAGTATAACAGAAAGTAATGCAACCTTTTATTTCATGCCACAAAATGTATGTCAGTATGGAAGATAAGCAAGGCTGCATCAGTACATTTTCACAAATTATTAGGTCTGCTCTTTTCAGGATAACTAAGTATTATTTAATAATGGTTAAATTACAATGCAAATATCAGCATTTCAAAATGAAAATAAGCAAAACACAAGGCAAAAAGAAAAAAAAAACCTACCTTGCTTAAGGGACACCTTGTGCTAGATCAAGGCAAAATAAGGCACACAGTACATTATTTCCAAAAGATATCAGCCTTGAAGCCAGTAGGCAAATTTTATTCTGTCCACCAAGAGGATAGCTGGAGTATGGAACAAACAGAACCACTAAACTCTAAGTTTGTGCTCAGCTGAAGAAGCCTGTCCACAGAAGAGTTTGGAGGGGGGAAAAATGAGCTCCTGAAGCATTAGTGACAGTTGGGGGAATAATCACCTTTTCCAGAGGGTTCTGATTGACTGACACTGTTTTTCCACAGAAGTCAGTCATTGTGAGAGGCCAGGGGCAGGTATACAGGCAAGTCCAACCACACATCCTCAGTACACTGCATTAAGCCAACCAAAACTCAGACCAGCAAAGCATGAGAGAAAGGCAAGAGCTCTCCATAGGTTGTTTGCTGCACCTTCTACTGAAAAAAAACCAAAACAAAACAAACCACAAACCAACCAAAAAAGGTATAGAAAGATTCCATGTATTCCAATGGAGGTGGTCCTGCATCTCTCCCTATTTACTTCTATTGCCTAAACACGTCCTACTGTGGGTTTTCAATCCCAAAATGCTTTCAAATTTGCAAACAGATCACAGAATTCCCTATCTGCAGCACAAATCAATTATTCCACTATTTTGTTGGAGTTAAAAACACTTAAGAAATGCATCTTCTCTTCCAAAAAATGTACCACGTCTCTCTATTGCCTGCACAGCAAATAAATAAGCCTTTACTTTGTTTGCATCCATATCAGGAAAAAAGACTGTCCTAAGTTTTTAAGTGGTGTTGTTTTAAATGTGACTCCTGACTGGACAGCAAATACCACATTAAGTGGTTCACAGGCTTTCTGAATATAGATTTATTTGTTTACATAAAATCTATTTCTTGCATGGAAAAGAAGTTGTCCTCTCACTGTAAGAGTAAGTAGAACTTCAAATTCGATGTCTGTACACAACTCTGTATGCTATCTGAAAACTGGCTGCAGTGATAGTTAATGACCTTATATAATACTGTGACCTACCAAAGTGATGAAAACAGACTGCCCATTTTATGACTTTTTTTTCATCTTTATTCACCCAATTCATTACATGGAAATGTTGCAGTTATTCAAGAAAATACTGACAGTTTATTCAGTATGAAAAACATGATAGAACTGTAACTTGCGCAACTAAGAAAATAGAATTGTTCCAGCTCCTGTATTGGCAGAGGCAAGAAAAAAGTTACAATTTCACCAAAGTCACAATAATTTTAAACATTTATTTGGCCAAAATCTTGAAAAGGCATTCTTGTTGGCATGCCTTGGGGATAACTGGATGCTAATCTCCATTTTGAACTTCCAAAGATTTCAACTTGATATATTTACTCATTTGAAGAATAATTACCCTCTCAACTCTAGGAATAACACACTTTCTCCAAAGTTAAACTCCAGTGCATGTATTCTTCCTAAGTGTGATATTATGTGCCTCACAGAAGTGAAATGCTGAACACTTTTAAGTAGCCTTTTCAAGAAATTAACAGGTCTGGTGGAGGTCACAGCTTAGAGGAATCATGATGTGCTCTAAGAAACACAATCACGAACTGAAAGAACTACATCAAGGTGCTAAAGAAATGTGCTTTTGTTTCCCAACACCAGTGGCCCAAGCAAAAAGCCCCACTGAAACTCAGAAAAATCCTGAAAAGCAGAACAGGTCTAGAAATTCAGATTTTGCTGAAGAGCTTTAGCATACATATTGCTGCTGAGTGTCCCTCTGCCTCTCACAGGGAGTGCTGTCTCACAAGACACTCCTATGGCTGTCCTGTATCAACTTTATTTCAACAGTGGATTTACATACATCTTCTCACATTTAATTTTCCAGCTTCACAGAGAGTGGAAATGTCTTAAAATTAGAGGTTTAAAATTATCAGGTAGGTGGTTAACAATCCTTACACTCCAATAAACTAATAAACTCTTTCCTTGGATTTCACCTCCAAGTTTGAAGACTTCTTTCCCATGTGAACTGAAGAATGGATTATAGGGAGATACATATACATAAAAATGCTCATATACATTCATCCAGCACCTTCACATAAGCATCACAACAATCAGCACATAAATGGGTGGGTGATTTGTGGAGTGAAGCCAATTCTCTACACTAATTTCTGCAGTCTATTACCCACTCCTGTTTGTTATTATAATATTCATGGCTCCCTACAGCAAGCTGAATTTGCTGTTACAAAGAATATAAAGCATGTGCTAATGGCACACAGTGCAAGGTAAGATGCAGGTCGTGAGAAGGTCATAAGAAAGTAAAAGCTGGGCAAAAGATCAGAATGTGCAAGCTCTTTTTGGTCTTAGGCTCCATAATCAGCCATTTTCGAGAGCACAGTGTGTGACATGTCGCTATCTACATCATCATACCACAGTAGGGAATAATCAAACCCTAAGAAGCCTAGCAGTCTTCTAAGAGAACATGTCTATTTGCTTAGAGACACTTAAGCACAAATCAAATTGATTTGCCTTCCCCCACTGCCCCTCTCGGCCTCTTAGATTAAATAACAGCTGTGTGAAAAATCGAGGGTAGCTCTGACTCTGGACATCATAGCTGTTTAAGACTGCCAGGCAAGTGCTGAAGCAGTACCCAGACACATCTGGCTCAGAGGAATTAGGATCCAGGATCAAACAAGGTTTTTTCAGTGTCAGCTGAGGTGGTGACAGGCTAACTTTGGAGTACCATAGCTGGTGAGTGTTCTGGGCACCTCATCTTCCAGAGACACTTCACATGTCAGCTGTGTGGATAATCTTCTCCCAGAAAGAGAGGAAGCACATGATTCTACATCAGCAAGTGAGATGCAGTGTGTTAGAACAGCGCAGGCAGAAGCCAGAACACGCGGGGAAGAGCAAAGGGAAAACACAAGAAGGTGGTTAAGAGAATGAGACATAAATCACACTGCAACAAGGAAAAGTGAGGGCACACGGGGAAAAAAAAAGCTTGTGGAGACCTCAGGCACTGATCTGAGGTGCATCTTTGCAACTACAGCTCACTGCACCCAGATCTGTGATACCTTTGTACCCCTTGTCATTCCCTGCAGTGGGGACAAAGCCAGTAACGATTCTGATGCCTCCAAAAATGACAGAAGTGGGGGCCCTTCAGCCATAGCAACTGTAAGCAGAGAATGACTTTTGTTTAACCTTATTTTTTTTTCCTTTTTAAATTCTTACATTAAAAAAAAAGAAGAGGAGAAGAAAAAAAAGTCTTTTTTTCTTCTCCAACAAACCCTCCCCCCCTCCAACAAACATTCTGGCAATCAAGACCCCTGCTGCTCTGACTGGACAAACACTCATTAACGATTTGCTGGATTGCAGGAGACAAAAAAACACTGCAGAAATAACTAACAGACTTAATTTAATTCTGTTGGCTTAAAAAAAAAAGTATATATTGATGCAAAGGCATGCCTCTCAAAAAGCCATTATGCCTTCTGTAATTTCCTTCAAGGTTTTTTCTTTTATAAACTATTTACTTTTCAGGACTATTATGATCTACAAAAGTAATTGCACTGGAGCCATTCTAATAGCTAGCCAGACATGAAGTTCACCACAAGTGAATTTACTCATTCAGCTTCTTCATGGAAGGACAACAAAGCAGTAACTTTAATTTATTCTATTATTCTAACATTTAACTTATTTGGTACAAAATAACTGATAACCCTATACTGACCCCAAACCCTCTATACCTGCTATACATTATACTTCAATTTCATGCCCAAAGGAATTTTTTGGGAGTTCTTTGTATTTGCAGGCTAAGGGCAGAAAGCCCCACTGCTGCTGAGACTGCACCTTACAGAGGAGCTCTCTAACCTCACCCAGTTTTACCCCAGTAATTGCAGCTAATGCAAGTCTTCCCAAAATTTTATCCAGATCAGGTCTGTTAATTCTGTAAATTCTGCATCAAACTCAGTGATTCAACTATGGCAGTCTCTACGTTAGAGCAGAAAGCATGAAGGACTAAATTTGAATTAAAAAACCACTTCTGTCATTTACTTTGATCTTTAAAAAGTAGTCATCAATCTGAATTTACTTACTCTAAGGTTCAAACCTTTGCATCTTGCTATGCCTTCTATCTAATGAACATACAATTACTCCTCACTCATTGAAAAAAAAAAAAAGGCAAAGGACAAAATAAGACCAGCTTTTAACCTGTTTTTGTTTTTTAATTAAAAAATGGACTTCAAGTCTCTGACTTGAAGAGACATTGCTAGTCATGGTGCCTAGGCCTTTGTAACCTGGGACATCAAGACAGCAAACAAAAAATTTGACAAAAATCAGCCTTGATATCATAGGTTCGCCCTGCAGAAAAAAGCTTCACAAACAATACCTTGCATAGCAAGTACATGGCTGTTCATGTGCCACTGGCCTGACAGCATGGATTAGGACAAAACAAGACTGGATGAAAAGCCTGACTTGGATTTATTTTTCCCTGCTAGCATTCCAAAGCCAATGCCAGTGTTGCAAAGAGAAAACAAACTGAATTCTCTACTGAGCAATATTTCTTCAGTAAAACTGATAACTAGATTTTCATCACTGAGTGTTTACACTGGGGGGACACACAAGCCAGAAACAAAGAACCACCTCACCTGAAATAAATCAGACTGCTGGCCTTTGCCAATAGCCACTCATTAATTTCATTCAAGGAATCAGCATTAATAGCTGATACTTCTCTTCCTAAGAGGAACAATTGGCAACACCTCCAAAGGTATTAACCCAGTATCTGTTTCAATGTCACAGATGTAATGATGCAGAACTATCTTGAGCAAAAATGAAAATAAAAAAGTAACCCAGTATCACTAGGTTGCTCTTCTTGCTTGCAGCAATGTGGGTATTCCCACTGCACAATTACCACTGGCAATGAAACCCACCAAAATCTCTCCATAGCAATTCAAAAATATCCTGGTTTGCTTGTAGCATCTCTCATTCTAAGTGTGAGAAAATTAAAGTCAAAAGCTAAGGAAGGAGAGTAAAATGATGTTCATTTGCTGCTATTGTTGGTTTTCACCTGACCTGGGAAGCAAACAATCTGTTTCTGCTCCTTAGGTATGACATTAGATCGCTCTTATTTTTGCATGGCTTCATTACTAACAATTTTTCCTCCTATTTAGTAAGCAACCAAATAGTGACAAGCTTTTGTACAACATCTGAGGTTTCCTAAATGCCATGTTTATAAATATAACTGCAGATACAAATTATTCTTGCCACCTGTCCCTTAAAATGCTAGGCTGCCCTTTAAATGTTTATTTTACCTGAAGTTCATCCATGCTGTAGAAGTTAATGAGCCTCCTGAAACTGCATCATAAATATCTCCCTCTCTGCAGCATTTCTTTTCTATAGGAAGCGTCTGAAGATCAGCCAAATGTGGTAAGAGCCCCAACCTTTTGCCAGTTCGTGCATTTAAAAACAGAGTGAGATTCTTTGTAGCAGCTGTATACAAGGGCAGCTAGCACACAAATTAACTGAGAAGTGACATTTCTCTCCCACGTTCAAAATACAAACAATAATAAGAAAGTAGAATGACATTTTAATTCCAGACCATCTGCCTGTGGGCAGGAACCCAGGTCTGTACAGGGAGCTCTGTCGAGCACACCTTTAGAATTCCTGCCTGCTCATTACCTGTGGCTGTAAATGAACAAAGTTTCAGGACTGTTTTGCAGCAGACATCAAAAACCACATTAGGACTGTGTGTAAACCCTCTCTAGGTCAACTAATTGCCCTCAACTTTCCTCAGTTCTGGAACAAAACCACAGAGACAGATTTTGCTTTTAGGTTTTATCTCTGCAGTCATACTCCTTTCAGTGCTATCACACAGGAATAATTACACTGGGATTTGGTTCAGTGGATAGGAATCTTGAGTTTTGTTTTTGGTTGGTTTTTTTTTTCTGTGAAGAGCCGTCAAGGGAAACTAATTATAAAGAACTGTTCTGATAACTTGCTTTTAATGGGAATAATGATTACAATTCTAGACCTTTTTGGGGGCTTTTTTTGCATTCCAGCTTTGCCAGACATCTTTCCTCTAGGCTGCTTAAGAATATGGACATAATGCTCACATCATGTGAGCAACCCCCTGGCATCAGAAACCTCCAAGAGGAGCACAGGACTAAGCTGCTGAAAGGAGCACTCATTAGCAGCACTCCTTTTGGAAAGAAAAAGGAAAAGAGGGATAAAAGTTAGAGAAAAGCTCAGACATTTTGACATAACTTGTGAAATAAATATGAGTGTAACTTTAAGGGTCATTACACCTGTTGGGCTGCATATCACAAAACCAAGGGTTACAATGCACATTTCCAGCTGTCTTTAACCAAGGAGGGGTTTCTGTTGCAGTTCCTTAAACCAAAAAAGTTCCATGAAGTTCCTCACTCCTGCAGCACTGGGAGTCCCACACCTCTAACCCCACCTGACAGCAGTGTGCTGAGAACACAAAACAAAATAATAAAAATCAGAAAGTCAGTTCCTTCCTGTCTACAAAATATAAAATGAAGCAAATAGATTTGCTAAAGTGCAAATAGAGAAAGGAAACAGGAGGGTTGCATAGCCACCAGTGACAGGAATCTCTATTTAAAAAGGCCATTTGACAGTAGTCCAAAGCTTCCACCACAACCCCTGTAGGAATTAATTCTGTAATACACAGGAAATAAGAGAGCAGGTGTGCATTTATGTGAGACTGTGTGAAATAGGGGGAATAAATGCAGATCGCTTGATCTGTGAGATGTGATCACTGACTATTTTTAAGAGCATTTACAGAAGGGCAATTGAGGATTCAATATTAAATAAGTCTAGATATGCACACTAAATTTGACAGCCCTGCTTGTAGAGCGTTAACTCCTGTATCTATTCAGCCCTAAACCAAAGACTGTTTATAATTTATTAGAAAAGAGAGTAAGTTAAAAGTAGTCCGATTGCCATGCCACTCCTAGATCATCATTTGACTCTGAATTCGAATCATTTACCACAGACCACCATGAAATATCATTACAGTATTTTAGGTCTAAGCAGCTTTGGGATGAAAGAAATCTCCATGCAGGGGTACATCTTGCTAATCACAGCACAGCACACCCCCCCTCCACCTGCAATGTATCCAGGGAGCTGCAAGGGAATTCCGACCAGGAAGATTACTGGGTACTTACCATTGGAAGTTTTCCTGCTAAAGCCCACAACGATGCTGCTGGGTTGTGAAAAACGAGCTTTACTTTTTTTGGTACAATTTAAAAAGTTTAATAAAAAGACAATAGGAGACAGAGATAATAAAGCAAAGGGTTAACGGTGGGGTGCTTGGCACTCAGCTAAGAGCACACTTACTATCTTCGGAGAGGTCCTTAAATACCCTTTCTATTACATTGGCCTGTTGCATATTCATAGTTCATTATGCATATTCATACTTTTCCAGGAACTGTTTAGCATGGCCACTGTTTGAGTCTGCCTTTTTAGAGTATGTGTGTTTCTTGGCTGTGGTTTTTAGTCTGTTCTTTTTATCACTTTTAGTTTGGGCTTTGGTCTATATTTTCTTTATAGACAGCAGATGCTGATAATTGGCATATTAGTAGCAGAGTCTCCATTATAAGTTCACTGGATGTTATCCTAACTAAGCAGACAGTTCAAGCATCCTATATCAGGTATCATTACTATACCTAATTTTGCTAAGAGCAGAAATAAAAACTCTATCTATACAGCAAAGCTCTTTTAACGTGATACATATAGCATTCATCTAAATACTTACTAAAAGCCAACAATATAATGTGTATTTATAACATGGGTGAAGAACAGGTCCTGCACTACTCCCCTTCCCTTCTCTGGAGTCACCTCCCTGCAATGAGTGAGGCTGGACTAGATACAGGTGGCTACAATCTGTTTAAATTACCTCTAATTGCTCACCTGGGGTTACTTGAGTTCCATACTTAGTAAGGAATGCAGCTTCTACACTTACACTGAATGCTAGACATTTCACAACAAATAGAAAAAGGGTACATTCAAGCTACAAATTCACTCTTCCTCACAACCCCTTGGCTAAATGTTTCTTGGTCCTTGGAATTAGTGTAATCCTTATTTTAATCTAGATTTGGTTAGAAACAGTTAACAACAGAGCAATGGTATTTTTGAAAGATGCACTGAGCTCTTTTGTAAACTAAAAGTAACTTTTACTGTGAGAGACTCCATAAATAAATCCTGAAGACCCTCTTAAACCCCCTCTCAAGTACATTTTGTAGGACCTGAGTAAGGGCACACTGAAGAAACAATCTGGTCTATCAGCCTCTGCTGTGAATAACAACACTTGAGTACTTCATCTTCTGCAGTTCTTGAGTGTTTCCCAGAGGCCATCGTCCCCAGGGTGTCCTTCTCACACAGCTCACAGATCACTTGCTAGGGATCTGCCCACACTGTTTCTCATGTTTGCATTCCATGTAATACATTAATCCAGAAAGGCAACACAAATGTGGAATGCATTAAAAAAGATTTTTATAAAAGATGCATTTTGAGTAGGCACTTCATGTTACAAGCTGCTTTTTTTTAGTGACAGTTACTTCTAGCTGATTTTTCCACTTCTAGCACTGCTGCCAAATCACTGACAAGGACTTGCAGGAAAGGATAACTAAACAGAGAAAGAAAAAGCAAGGCATATGCTGAAATCATACCAGATCTTACGTTATTTCTTGTGACTTCCCAGACTGAGGAAAGATTTCAATAACACATAATTGTTCTAATAATTGTTCTACATTATTAAAAGAAGCCCATTTTAAAGTGACTCATGGTGTGCACAGAGGAGCATCATCTGGTCCCATCTCCCTTCTCAAGCAGGGCCATCACAGAGCACAGGGCACAGGACTGTGTCCAGAAGGTTCTGGAGTATTGCCAGTGAGAGAACCTCCACACCCTCTCCAGGCAGCCTGTTCCAGTGCATGAGCAGTGCACAATCCGTGCACAGTGACAAAGTTCTTCCTCATCTTCAGGTGGAACCTCCTGGGCATCTGAGTTTCTGCGCTTGCCTGTTGTCCTATTGCTCAGCACCACCAAAGAGAGCCTGGGCCATGCTCTGACACCTCCCTGCAGACACTGCCAGACAAGGATGAGTACTGTGCACACTGCTGCAATTGGCATTGTTCAGGAAATTTGTTATTAAACTCTTTAAAACTGGGGGGGAGGGAGCCACGGAGCAAAACCACCTATGGCGTAAGGGTAATTAGCCAGACCAGAGAGTAGCAGTGACACAGATGAATGCTATTTATTCATTGTCTTCTAGGCCTGCCCAATAAGCTCTTCAATGGCAGCCTCATTTCATAAGCTACTCACACAGTTAAAATCAGCAACAGTGCTCAGCTCTATCTCGAAATGAAAAATCATTAAATATTTTACTAGACCAAGGCAGGCCTAGATCAAAGCTAATTATTCAAGCACCTTTATTTCAATCATCTGTAACAAGTTACTTTCTGCAGTGCTGCTACCAGAGGTTACTCAGACCATCCTGGGAGAAGAGCCATAGGTTTTGTTGAGAGGTTTGTCTGAAGGTGTTCCAGTACATGGGTTTGAAGGTTTTTCTAACATTTCTCAACATCTCACTTATCTCACCTGGGATATCAGGTGACAGTGCCACAATAATGTTTGGGGATTTTTCAAGGAACTGTGACATCCTTTCCTCTCAGTCTAACAAATCTACAGACCAAGAGCCAGCACTGCCTTCCTTCACAGGACCCCATACTTGATGAAAACAGATCCCCAATGTGCAGGAGGAGAGCAAAGCTGGTATTGCAAACAGGAGCAGTGAGGAACATCTCTGAATGCAAAGTCTGCACTGCATCTGTAACCCCCAGAATCACACATTCAGTGCTTCCAGGCTTCCACCTTTTTTCCCAGGAATGGAGGGCAGCACATTACTAATATCAGCCTAAGGCAAATGCAATGACATCACCAGCATTCTCCTGCAGACCTGCCTGATTTCTAAATCACCCTACCTGTTACTTGTTTTCCTGTTAGTTGTAAAATTTAACGTACATCTAGATGAAATATGTATGAGGGCATCACACAGCAAAATCTCAAGCAAGCTGTGCCTCCTGCACAGGCATTCATCTTCCCTACAGGAAGCCTTCTAGGTGCATGGAGCTTTAGCTTCCCCTCTGTAGTGAAATCCCACAAAAAAAAAAAAAAAAAAAAAAAAAAAACACCAAAACACCACACCAAACAAACAAACAAATAACACAACCCCTCCCCCCAAGAAACAACAACAAAAAAAAACCCATCAAAATGAAAACCAAAGAGTTTTACTAGTTTTCTGGCTGATCTTTTTAGCAAATATATTTTCAACCTTTATGTCAGAGTGCAGGATATACAAAAACAGTATGTGAAGAAATGTAGTTTTAAGAAACAAAGAACACTAAAAACCAAAGCCATAAAAAAAGTCATTTTAAATAACAGTCTAACAACACCTAGGAGAGACTGCATCTTAACTTCATTTACTCCTCACTCCTAAGCTTTAAAGACATTTGAGACACGGTTCTGACAGAAAAATTCAGAGTACCAAGTATGTATTCAAAAGACACTGAAACCAGAATATCATTTTTATGTAAAATAAATCATCATCAAGAAAGTCACATTGACGAGTGAGTCACCCTCTTCTGCATGCCAACTTTAGCTATCAATGCCACCATTGGTTATACAAATAAAGGCATAATGTTAAGAAATTCATTTAAATTAGTGTCTCTGAGCAAAATGTAGATAGGTGCAGGTAAGATGCACATGACACAGGGATGGAACAGTGACCAGAAAAGCCTAGATAAAATTGTTTCTGCCTTAACTATTTTCACAAGTTAATGTGAACTAGATCAGTGATGTGTATTTTTACTGTCTGTTAGCCAGGCTATCAAATTTGTATAATATATCACTGATTCCAAAAAAAGGACCTGGCAGAAGGAATGCTTATCTTTGTAAGTGTTTGTTCAGCTTGGTAAGGAGCAGAAGATCATGCTGATGGAAGGGGAATGGAGGGAATGGGCACAGAAAACCACAGGTAGCATTAAACACTGAGACCACACCTATCTCAGTAAATCCATGGGGTGAAAATGGTTGAAGTTTCAGAAGGGAATGGAAAACATTATCATGCATACTTGCCCTGCTCTTGTTGTTTATGGCTGCTGCTCAAGACAGGACATCTGTCGTTTGATCCAGTACTGATTGGTAATAAAAAGTGGTGTAACAGGAAAACAGACAGGAGATAGGCTACAAAGAGCACCATACCACTGCCTACCAAAGGTACAATCCATGTGGAAAACAACATTTGGTTCAAATTCACTTTCACATCTAATGAAACTTGGTGGCAACATGACAAACCTCAACTGGCCTCAGTCTGTCACCATCTGAAGTGACAGATAAGACAGTGTTCTTTGGGCTAAAGGGATTATTGAAAGGAATTGTGCATATAGTTAGACCAATAATAAAGTGGCCTCTAATTTTGTCTACATTCTTTTGTGTCCTCCTGCCCATCCACTTGCTTGTTTCATCTGCATCCCACAATTGCTTGTTGCAGTGCAAATCATTCAGGACAAGAACCCTGACTGATGTTTGCACAGGGATCCGCACAGCAGAGAACATTCGAGGCAAGCCTCTGGCCTCTACCAAAACAGAAATGGTGGGAAGTAAGACAGGAGAGCAGGTGAGAGTATGGGCATTTTGGTAATGTTAATTCTCTGAGAGCAGCACTAGACCTACAGTGAGGGGCAGAAGGACTGGCAATGCAGGAGGCATTTTACCTCTGACACATGGCTACATGACTCACCTTTTAGTCCTTTCTAAAAATTCACTTTCTCCTACAGGCAATTTGCTCATGCTTTACAGCTTCACTTATTCTATATTAACAAATATCAGCTGCATAATAAAAGCCAAGTTTAGCTTTTATTTTTAACTGAATGATTATCATCTCCAGCAACATCCCCATTTCCCTCTCCTCCATATCTCTTGTTGATCCACTTTGGCTTCAGCTTAACTGAATACAGTAGATCCATCAAAAGGGCTTTCCTCTTTCTGTCTGTAAAGGAAACTGAAGACCTGAGCCACTGTTAATTCATTTTAATTCATGGTGATGTACAGAAGGCAGTGAAACTGGCACAGTAATAGGGCATCACTGTAACACATGGGGAGCTTTGCTACCACTGGCTTCAAAGGAAGGTTCTTTTCCTTTTGGTAAACTTGTGTTCACAGCACTTCTAACTTCAGTATTCTATAGTTTGCTTTACTGCTCACAGGAAAGCCCAGGTTTTGTGTTCCCTCAGATCTCAGTATGGTTTAGCATTTTTACATCCAAAGAAATAGGTACAAATATTAGCTAGGGAACAACATTGTTTTGTCTCTGATCAGAATGTTAAAAGACAATTTACAGCAGAATCACTATAGTGGTCTCCCTTAAAGCACATCACAGGAAAGCTGTGGTTTCAGGGGCTAAGGAAAATCTTCTTGCTGCATGTCTTGGTTTCTGGCATAATATACTAAAGATTCAAAGTAACACTGTTCAAAATTTAGCTACTTCGACAATACTGTTGATGCCACATCTGTACTTGCTTTGGTGATATACTTAGAAAGTTAGGGATGTTGCCAATTTGCCTAATTTCTTATTTACCAGAGCAAAAATTAAGGACTACTTTAAACCTCATCTGTCTTTGTGAAGCTACATCAATTCACACTGCTTAATTTGACTTACAACTCAGTACTGCTCTCTCATAGCTAGCTCTCACATTTCTGAACAGATTTTCTTATGAATATTTTCAAAATTTCATGAAGTTTCTGGGCCTTATTATTCTTCACATCTCATCTGTGCTGTATCACTTGGATATTATCAAGCAGAATTAGATTCCAACAGCTTTACATTAACATAACATCACAAAATGTTCCTGGTATTGGTGTTACTGACCCTATTATCCAGGTAAAATAAAACAAGAGTCGCACAGCAGAAGGGAATTAGGCTCTCAATCTCGGTGCAACAAAAAAATACATCATATTCCCTTCGTCTTTCTAACTCTGAAATGTGTGTACCAGTAATCTTTTGCAGCAGATCCCTCTGAAAACCATTCTCCAATCCTCCAGCACACAAGTCTGAAAAATAACACGGCTAAAGAAAACTTGTCTGATTTGCCTCCCAAACAAAATGTGCTCTTGTTTTTCTTCACTCCCACTCTAGTTCCACACAAAACTTTTTCTTTCCAGTAGCATAAAAGCGAGTACATCTTTTTCTGTCATGCATGGAATTTTTAGCATACTTTTAAATAATTAAGTGAGCAGAATGGGGAATATTACATGGCCTGCTCATTATTGCCAGTTTTTAACTTGCTCCTCCTGTTCTGAATATCCTCCATACACCAGCCTGAAGTACGTTCAAGAAACCACAGAAGGAAAAAACTGGATCCTTTTCAGATCTCAAGTCTATTCTCTGCTATACAGTCATTTTGTAACATTTAAAAGAAAAAAAATATTTTAAAAGTAAAAGATGTTGTCTGCCGCTGGAAAGCAAAAAAGCACCCCCGTGGTCAAACTGAACAATATTTGTTTATGAAAAGCTGGCTAATACAATGAGAAGACTTTTTTGCCACATGAAGGGAATGACAGACACAAAGCTTTCAAAGCAGTGTTATTAAAGTCCCAGAATGCCTCATACAATCAGAGGGAAAAGGACAGCAAGAGGTTTAAAACCAGAAAAAGGTGAGTGGATTATAGATAACACTGACAACTTGAAGGTTATCGGTATTTCCAAAAGAAAATTCCTCATCTCACTCCATTTAGTGCCACCCATGACCAAAAGCAGTAAGAAATAAACCAAACTCTGCACTAAGCTTTCATCCTCCCTCCCTCACCTTCCCTTTTCACAAAGACAGAGCTCAGGGGAGCCAAAGCAGTAACTGGACTGACTCCTGAGGCAGGAGGGATTTGTTCCTCAGGAAGGATGCCCTGGGTGAGCAGAGTGCCAGCCCAGGGACAGCCCTGGCACCTCTGTTGCAGTGCCCTGCAGAAGCTGAGCTGCCAGTGCAGCCAGGGTGGGAGCCATGGGACCCATCTGTCTCTTCTGGTGGGCATTGCAGTGTGCTGAAGGATTGCACAAATGGGACGGGACCGCTGGGAAACCTTCCTCAAACTTTTATTGCAGCATCAGTCTCATACTGCTCCAACCAGGACTTCCTTCTCTCACCATGACCCCAAGAGATTGGCCTCTTGTCATCAGGGACCTAAAAGACTGTTTTTTCAACATGTCACTTCATCCAGAAGATGCTCCACGATTTGCATTTTCAATTCCAATTATCAACAGACAAGAGTCGCTGAAGAGATACCACTGGGCTGTTTCACCCCAAGGCATGAAAAACTCGCCAACTATCTGCCAACAGGGTTTGACACAACTGAAAGATGGCAACAGTTCACGTCTTGCCCGCAGCAGCCAAAGATTTCTTTGTTACAGGGCATTTTAAAAAACTTTCCAGCCGATAGCATATTGCTAAAGCTTACAGATTGTTCTAGCCAATCACTAGAAGCACAGGCACACCTGCTTCAAATAGTGCTTGCTTGTATGCTTCCTATTAACAATCCTCAATACTCTTATTAAGCTTAAAACCTTCTACTACCTTGCTAGGCATTTTTTTCTGCAGTCTTAAGGTCTATCCTAGCCAAACCTAAAACTCAAGCTGTTTCATGTCCTTGCTTGCTGTACTATTGTAACTTTTCCTACTCTCAAGCTTTGCAGCTGCAGCCAATTTTAAGTTCTTCTGCTCCTGTTTCTGGGGCCTGCTTTCACAACTTTCTGAAAGTTTTCTTACCTTTAGTATTTCCCACACTGCAGCACCCAGCCAGGCACCAGCCTGAGCAGGGAGCTGAAGCCAGCAGCACTCACCCCGCCCAGGCAGCGACACTGAGTCTCAGTGTCAGCCCTGTTCCTGCTGTCCCCCCACCTGGCAGGGGGCTTTGCACAACTGAGGCACAGTGAGAGATCTCAGACTTGCCTGACAAACCCTGTTGCTGCTCTGTCACCAGTCCCAGTGGCCAAAGGTCACACTCAAATACACAGAGAGAGATAAAAAAAAACCTCTGGGCATTTACACATCACTTAAGCAGCACAAAGCACTTTTACAGACAGGAATTGTGCCCCCGCTACAGAGTTGTGAATTTACAAACACAATCCATTTGCCGTGTGTGGATACACTGGGAAAAGAGTGAGTTCTACAAAATCCTTATGACAACACAGAAGTTAAGAATTAATTCAGAGCATAATGAAGGCACAAAAAAATTCCAAGATCACAGTAATTGCATTTACTTGAAACAGCTGCTGCCAAGCTCCTCAGCTTGAAATTAAAAACTGATAATAAGAAATTATTATGAAACTCAGAACTTACAGAAAGGAAAATTCTCATGGTTTAGGGTAATTTTGTTATTAGGGTAATTTTAAGACTCATTTGTTGCCTAGAACATATTCTTGAGCAGCATTATTCCACATATTTTGTAATTCAAAAATACTGGGAGATAGCAACTTTCCTTAGCTTCCCATTTCATCAGCAGCATCTGATGATAATTCAGATGTCTGTGCTGCAAAGCAAAACAGTGCACATGACCAAAGGACGTGGATCTAACCATGCCTCAGCTCCCCATGTTTCTGTCTCCAGCTGATGGCTGCTAAGGAATGAAACATCAGACCTTAGAACGAGAACTCCAAAGTTGTTTTCAAACTGAGGGCTACCTCTGCAGGGCTTTTTTCATCCCCACAGCTAGTGTTTTATTCTGTCTGCATGTGGGCATTCAGTGCCTTTACTGACATGAAGCAATTAGGATATATTTATACAACCAACGGGAGGTAATCTGCTTTAATTTTTTGACAGGGAAGGACAGGGATAACAGGTAAGGAAAGGAGTGAATACTGACCTTGTCAAAACCTTTTTTTTTTCCCCCCAAAGCAATGAAAAAAACATTCTTTCAGAAAAATACAGGGTTGAGCCAACAAATATAGCATTTGCATAATAAGTCCCAGCAGGCTATACACTACAGAGTAAATTGCTATTGGGAAATACTCCATATAGATGATAATTTTTCTGGATACTCTCTACAGAACAACTCAAGAGTAGACATGCATAAAAGTTGTCATTATTCATAGCAATTATGTATACATCTCCACAGGTGAAAAGAAATGCAAGGAAATATATGACAAAAATGTGCCTATTATTTAAAAAAAGTTTATATGAATGTAATCTAGTATCTGTATATTACAACAATTATGCAATATATGTATTAAAATTATATGTAAATACTTAGAGATAATATATAGATGTATTATATATTAAATATAAATCTGTGTGTAACATGACAAAAACTGATATGAAATTGTAGTGCAACAAACAGTTGCTTTCTAGGCAAAAGCCCAGCAGTTAAAAGGTACCAAACCCCAAGAAGTCTTAAAAAAAGAAGCAGCACATTTTTTCACACCATCACATTAGATTAGCAATGTGAAAAATGGCAAATAGAGAAAAGGTTGAATATGGAAATCAATAATCTTTGTCAAAGCAATAAGGAGAGAGTGTCAGGTTTATGGAATAGAGCTGCAGCTCCATGTATTAACTCAGACATTCTGCTGTCAGTGTCCAGCGACACTCTAAACAAGGACTGACTTGTTTTCCTCAGCCCTGTCCAGGACTGGCTATATTTTACCTAACCCTGCTGTAAACCTTTGGGAAACATGCTTACAGCACCTCTTTCAGCAACTCAGAATCTGAAACAGTCAGCTTTTCAGCAAGTCAAAAGGATTACAGAGTAATACATCAGGATATCTAATAAACAAAAAAAAAAAAATTAAAAAAAAATAAACCGCACATCCCTTCTTTAAGCCTCCAATGCGAATTTACAAATATTTTTCCTAATATGTATCACAAAACATCATCAGAGTTCAAGCTCAAAGTACAGATTCAGTCACCACATGATAAAACTGTTCAGGAGTCCAGATGGAGTCTTCCATTCCATTTTCTCCCTGAGCAGTATCTTGACAGTAGGGGCTGCCTGGCATGGCCAGTTTAATTCTCATGACAATCCCATCCAACTCCAAAGACATCTTAATGACTTCTGAAAAAATCTTTTATGCATGCAAATCTCAAGGATCAGTTTGAACCCAGCTCCAAATTTACGCTCCTCGTATCTGGGAAGACTCTCATCTCTGAAACTGTGGAAGCAAGAAAAAAAGGCCCTGTCACCCTTCCCACCACCCCCTCAAAAATCCAACAAACCCAACCTGACATTTTCAATTAATCCCCTCTTTCCTCAGAAGCTGAAAAACCACCAGTCACAATCCAACAGAGAGTTTACTACTAGTCTTCAAATGCAGACTATGGAAGTTTTTGGGAGCTCTCTAATCTTTAGCTGAGAATAAAATATTATTTGAGTGAAAAAATAAGCTGATTTTCATCTTACTAATTACTTACCAGAAATTTTGTCCAAAACCTAATGCCACAGGATGTGTGCTAAAAATTCTATAGAAGCTGAATTTGTCAATTTTTTTTTTCCTTTGTACTGAAATTTTCATGTCCCAGAACTTAAAAAAGGTAAATAGTAATGTCTGGCAAGAAAAATACCACCTGTTTCCACAAAGTTCCTTTTGTGCTCTAACTTCAAAGTCCACCATGTAGTATTTACAAATAAATGCAGTAAGGAGAATCCAACATCCTGACTACTACTCCTTTACAGATGTTGGAAACTAAAAAATGGCCTCATCATTCAATTTTTTTTTTTAATTACACATGTCAAAGTCTACAAAACGCAAAAAAGCACAGATTGTTGGGATTGCCTTTATAAAACTATTTTTTTTTTGCCTCTTATTAAATATCTTTATCTAGCAGAAAACTCAAATAATTTGTATAATATGTGCTACTGGTTTTCACTCCTGTTGAAATTTTGGTTTCATCAACCAACTTCTCTTTTCTAATACCCACTGCAGGTCTGGGAGGACTTTTTTTGATCCTAGTTGTGCTTGGAAACACAGTGAAATTACGGCTTCCAATGGACTTGGTTGTGCCTTCACTCCATAATACACTGTAAATAAAGTTATAGAAGAAAACACATATGTTGTTTGTAGAAAGTGAACATTAGTGGGGGAGGGGAAGAGTGTTTTGAAGTTTCATTTTCATTTTTCTTTTCCTCCTTTTAGTGTGTGTGAATAAACTATCTTTATAACTTCTACGTTTTAGGCCCGTTTTGCTTTTTATTTCCTCCTAGTCATATCTCACAAAAAGGTAAATACTAAAACCATCACAACACAGAATTTCCAGCTCTTTACCTATGCCCTTGCTCTATTGCTTTTCACCATCTTCCAGCCAACACGATGGTGACAGAATGCAGCAGTGGGGAGCTAAAGGAAGCGAAGGATGGGAGGCCTTCCCTCGCTCCTAAGTCTGTAAATACCCTGTGATAGGTGAGACCCCTCCAGCCACCCTGTGCTCACAGGAAATGCTTTCAGACAAAAGCATACTGCAGTGGGCTGTGCTTTCTTTTCCAGGCCAGCTTGGGCTCCCACATGGAGCTTCTGGGAACAGCAACAACCAAGTTCCTCCAACAGTCAACCATATTCCCTCGGCTTCCTCCTTGCACCCCAAACTGTTCCACTGGGAAACGACTGCACCCCTGGCTACAGCTGAGCCTTTTCTCCTTCTTTTCCAGGTGACACTGCCACAGAGGAATGACTGTAAAGCAGGGCAGACCCAAGCTGAAAAAGCAGACTGACTAATTCCAGCCTTAGTGTGTTAGGCACACATTTCAAACTGCAGCAAAACCCAGGAGCTGTCACTGCTCAGTGTTCTGGATCGAGCTGCAAGGCTTAGCCAGGAATTGGGTTAGAGTTACATAAACCCTAATTCAAAAAGGATTTCAGCTCATCGTCTGCTTCAGCTAACACAATTACAGAAGCAGCTTTGTCAATACACTGAAAAGATTTATTCTTTGCAAATGTTCCTGTTGCATTTACAGTCAGAAGGGAATTAGGACAGAGACAAATGATGCCCACTGTGTAGGCAAAGTTTTCAAAAGAGACAAGCAATGGGGAGGAGTTTGGGTTCATGTTGACACACCATGGATGGTGAGGAAGTGAACCCTCCCAAACCCACAATGGGGAAAGGAAAAAACATGTGCTGCTTCCCCGAGAGATGTCAACAATTGCTCTATTTACTGAAATGAAGGGGTTATGAAATATGACTGTCAAGTTTTCAGTTAAAGCTGCTAAAAAATTCTACAATAACTGGCCATTCACCTTAAACCACAGAAGCGTTTCAAGCAACTGATTGATTAAAAAAGCATGAAGAACAAAGAGCCCCTATGATATCCTCAGCTTGCATTGGTTTGCATGTCTCAGGAGCATGCAACTAAGCAAAAAGCATCAGAGGAAAAGGTCTGGACTCTGACATCTTGATCTGCTGGCCAGCTCACTTTCCTTAACATCCACATATCTTCTGCCCCACAGAGAAGCTGCCTCATCACCACTGAGATGGGAGAAGGATTTATCTCAACTTCAGCACATGTTACTGGACTTTGTATGTCAAAACTCAACATCTCAAGTTCTCCATCTCTCAATTGTTCGAAGTGCTGTTCATTCCAGAAGCTGGATTCTGCCTGTCCTGAATTACACAGACAAGAAAACAGGCAGGAGCTTTGGATAAATCTTTCAGAATGAGGTGAGATACAGTATCAAGCCAAATAACTTTGATACTCAATGTATATAAATATTCAAATCCATAATTCTCTCCCACACAGGTTGTTTAAAAGCTATTTTGAGTAGTAGAAGAGTACCTGTACTGTTTTATGGAAACATACAATTGACTCATACACGCATGGTTTGCTTTGACAGAAGAGACACCTGGAGCACAATTTTCTAAGTAGGTTCTGTTAAAAGTAAAAAAATTATACCTGAAAATTGCATTTATATCAATTCAAACTATAGGGGCTGAACTAGGATTCAAATATCTCCAACCTCTGTCACATCTGAAACACACAGCATTGCTTTTTCTAGATACTTCCATGTGCTGCTGGTGCTCTACACATTTTCCCACACCTGTGGAAGCCACAGGTATTATTAACTAACACAGAGTGCTGGTCAGGACAGGAGCTGCTCGCAGCAGTTTGCCTTCGAGTTTCACATCTGTTACATTCCAGCAACTGACAGGCATAAAAAACAACCTGGCATGCCTCTCATTTGGGGGTGGGATGTGCTGCAGGAACACACTCACTTACAAAATGCATTAATGCATTCATGATGGGGCTCTTGAGGATTCTTTCTCAAAATGTAAAAGACACCTTTTCTTTTCTTTTTTTCAATTGTAGGTGAATCAATATTCATATAGTGGACTTCATAATTATAAATAAACTCTCTCACTCTCCAGTACTGGTCATAACACAGCTCCTGATGACCACAAAGAGATCTGCCTGTAGCACGCAGCAAAATCCTATTTAGTCATTACATCTTTCCTGCTCATTTCCAACCAGAACCAGATTTAACAGACCTCTGAGCAGCCAGAAGACTTGAAGGGTCTGAGTGGCAGCATAAAAACACAGAACTGAGAGAAGAGGCTGCAGCTAACCAGAGGAATGGCACACCAGTGAGTCCCTTCAGGATATCACATAAGAATTTAGCATTCTCTCATGAAGGAAGCCAGAATTATACAGGTGGGGATTTCAGGCAGAGAGATCAAGGACTTTAAAGTCTGTGGCAGACTTTAAGAGTCTGTGGCAGAACACACGTGCAAACCTGAGCAGTCTTTCTGTCATCTCTTAAATCAATCTTCGGGGTTCTGTTTCTGGGTCTTTAAAATTCTTCAGAGGAAGGGGGAAGAAAATGGGAAGTGCCTGGATACCTCTGAGAAAAACAGAATGACATGTAAGGCAGCTGTGGGAGTATTAGCAAATCCTAAGAGTAAGACAAGAAAAAGTACACATTACTTTGAGCCTTACACGAGTCTGGATTTAACTCAGAGGAAAGAAGGCAGAGGGTTCCGAGTCACTGTAATGAAATGCTACACTAACTGAACTGCAAAGCCATGAAAATTGGTTTCTGTTCACACCAAATCACACTAAACGTGCATTTCACCATGGGATGAAGTTCAGGTGCTTGATCTACAGAGCAATGCCACTTTTTGACATTATGTCTGTACTTTCTACTCAATTGAGTATTTTCTACTCAATTTTAACACATTTTCACTGCCTTGAAAGGTAGCACAAAAGGAGAGTAACACCTCGAAAAACTAATGTGCTCAAAATTCATGAGTAAAATATCTTCAGAGAGGAACAACGCTTTGACTGCATTTTAATTTCAATATTCCTCTATGACCTGTGGTTTCAGCCACAGAGACATATTCCAGCTATAAGTTGCAGCTTATTAGTAGCAAACTCCTCCAGTGCTAAAAATGATAATGAAAGAAATCTCTTAGTAATAAGTTACCATGAGAGAAGAGTTAGTAAGAAAAAACACTAATCTTCAGATTAAAAAGATGAGAAAGTAAACTCTTCTTTCAGAAATAAGAAAAGATGTTTCTCATAATACCACAATGTTAATGGGCGTTTTAGGATACCAGGATTTCTGGTGGAAGACACCTTACAAATAAGTGGGAGACGATCACTGAACTATGGATGATGGAGTTCTGGGGCATGGCAGCCATTTAGCAAGCTACCAGAAGTCAGGTTTTCCCTTGATGTAGTGCAGCCTTTAGGATCAAGCTATTTGAATTTACTCTCAGAAATGTTAGCCTCAGTGCTTACTGGTGTCACAGCTACTTTGAAATAGGGATCAGCAGTGCCTAGAGATAACACCACTGCAGAATAAACACCTGCCAGCTAAACTGACAGCTCTTCAAAGAGGCCTCTGGACACCAATCCCACAAGAGTCAACAGCAGCTGAGTTAAGCTGGAGGTTCACAAATTGACCAAGTGAAGAGCTACCTCTCTCAGCCTGAAGGATCACTGTCAACAAGGTTCAGGAAAGCAAATTACATAGGACCAAATTCCTGCAGTTTGCAAGTCGTTTTTCACACAAACTCAGTAAGAATCTCCAAATCACGTCCTAAATTTAATGAATACGTGCATCTTGTGGGTCATACCAGTATACAAACACCAGTCAGGACACAGGTACCACACTATTATTGCTACATCAGCAGCCTCCACAATCACCACAGCTTTCCTAAGCCAGACACAAATGTGAAGTGGTGTCACTTGGTTGATCCCAGTGGTGTGACATTAGAGCCCAGCTAAGCAGTGACAAGTATGGATTTCCTGAATCAATCTCAAAATATAGCAGCCTGTGAATCTACAGAGAAGTGCATAACCCAAATTAATAACCTTTTAGTGGTACTGAGTAAATTAGTGCAAAACAGTCACATTCCCATGCAGTGAATCCAGCTGTTCTGAACTCGCCCTTAGCATTTTTAATTAAATAAATAGTGACATCAAGTTTAAAAAAAAAAATTCAGTTTGAACTAAATGAGCAAGTCTTCCATATAATCATAACATGGAAGTGACAGGATTAGGGCAGCACTCCCCACCCTCTAAACCTCTTTGTTAATCAGTTCCTTCACCACAGGTAAAATGAGGCCCCTCTTCTTCAATCAACTCTTTTCTGAGACACCATTCAGTATCTACTTAAATATTTACTCAAAGCTGTTAAGTTTTACAATGGTAAAAAGTTTAGAGGGCAGCAGAGAAGTCAACTGCAAGGTCTTGGGGCAAATTCAAGGATTCCAGGAATCACTAACAAAGTAAGATGAATGTACAAAGAAGTAATTTCTTTAAGCCAAATAAATGCCATTTTTGTACTTTTTGAAACAAATCAAGCTTTTAAATTACATACTGTCTCTTCTGCTTCTTCATTATTCCCTCCTATCATTTAGATTGTAAAAAACCATTAGATTGAGCCCAGCTTAATATTGCCAAGTCCACAACTGAACCACGCCTCTGTGGAAGCAAAGAGACGTAAATCCAGTCAGTGCAGCAGTCCCCAGTGCAGCCTGGGACAGTGCAAAAAGGTGCAAGACAGAAAACAGGATTTCTTAATATGGAAACAAGCAAGAGACAATGCAGAGCAGATAATAATAATAATAATAATAATAATAATAATAATAATAATAATAATAATAATAAACAACCAAAAAGAAAGCCTGAGCAGCCTGAAAACCCTCCCTCCCAACCTTCAGCCCACCAGGTGGCAAAAGAAATTCCTCATCATGCATCAGGAATCCCAACCAACGTGGTGGTGAAACAAGGAGCTACACAGGGGCAGCAGTGTTTTGTCACTCTGCTTATGAAGCCAAGTGCAATCTTGTTGCTGACTTTATTTAATCTGGCAACATAAAAAAGCATGACTGGAAAAGTCCAGAGCCTTCCTTGTTATTACTGCCCACCCAAAATGACTGGAAATGACCTGGAACACCACCCAAAAAGGACTAAACAGGGCTGCCCTGGGAGGGAACGTGCAACCTCCTTATGTAACCAAGGCAGAAGCTGAATATTTAGGCTCACTCCATTATCCTGAGGCACCCTAGCACAGGTACAGGGGTGCACATCCACCCCTTGATGAAAATAAATGCCAAAGCATGGTTCTTCTTTGGGGAGACAGAGAGTAGCTCATCCAGCTGTTTAAACACAGCCATGGTACAATATGGCTAACTTCCTTTTGCTCTCTGATATTCTGCTCTGAAGGTTTGTTGATTCTGGTATATCAGGGCTCAGAAGAAATGCTGGATAATGTGGGCAAAATACATAGCTGTTTTAGAAACCTGAGTTAATTTCATTAGTAAGAGCTCATACTTGTTTTTAGAAGTATATAAGGAGAACAAAGTCCTAAATAGAAAAACAAATGTTGCTGTGCTATTACTGGCTACTTTTTATGGCTCGGTTACAGCAGTCAAAAATCTCCACTGTAAGGGTGTAACAACATCAACAACAAAAACCTTAACACAGCAAAAACATTCTGTGCTTCTAATAGGTTGCTATGGAAATATTTTTCCTTTTGTAATACTGAAGCAGCTTCACACACCCAAGCAGAAGATTGGTTGCTCAGACAGTAGTTTAAGAAACTTCTTCCATTTACAGAATGGTAATAGGCTAAAACCCTCATTTTAAAAATTCCTCCAAAACCTCTTATAAGTTAGTATAAACAAATAAAAGTCTGAACTGAAAACTGGGAAAATAAAGCAGGTGAAGACGTAAGTTACTTCCCAGAAAAAACAGGATTTCATCAGTCAGAGAAGTTCTGCAGTTTGGTAGGAATCTATGAAGTTCGCAAAAAGGAATTTCTCAGCTCAGTGTGAAATGTGCATTTCAAGGTTAGGTTCTCAACAAAAAAAAATGGAAAATCAGATAACTCACCTTGGCATGAATCATTTCTTTGACTTAGAGTACTTCAGCAATGCTCAGGTACATGCAGAAGATTTAGAAAGCAATAGCAAAACAAGCCCACTTCAGCACGATTATGGTTTCACAACACAGGATAGCTCAAAGGTGGAGGGATGTGACAGCAATTAAATGTATCAACCCCAGAGTGCAGAGACTCAGATTCAATTTGCAGCACTTTTACAGACACCCTGAGGCACACACCAGCCCCCATCCATCTCTGCTCCCCATCAGAAAAACTGCAGTGAACAGCACATTCCCATTCCAGGGGGAAGGCTGGGAGGATAAACACACTGCAAACATGTGAGGTATCCAGACATGGTAACAGTGGGAGCAAACAGAAAAATCCCTGATGCTGGCAGCAGAGTTAGTGCTGTGCCTGTGCACACATAGCTCCTTTCCTTCCCACACCTCTTAACAGCTGAGCAACACTGTGGCTCCAAAAATAGGGCACAATTCCACACTGTCCAAGTTTCCAGCATCATCTGAATTCATCTGGGCAGTTTCACTGCAGAGGAATATAACCCAAACTCACAGACAGCTACTCCTGAGAGAACCATGTTCCTCTCCTTCAAAACTCCTGTTTGCCACGTTCCTCTGCCAGCACTTGCTACCCCCACAGAGCCCACCTTTCTCAGCACGGGGATATCTTCTATTTCCCCATCCCTGCTGAAGGCAGACTGACTTCCACAGCAGTCAGGCACCATTACTGCTTCAGCAGCTGCCTCCACATCTGCCCTTCCAGAACACAGCCCTGTCTCCTTTCAGCTAACCTGGATGTGATACAGCAAGCACAGCTGCTCTTGCTGCTGACAGATGCCAAGAAAGCTTGTCACCCAGAAGTGACACGAATCTTCCTGTATTGTCCCTTCAGTCAGTCTGCAAGCCAATGGCAGTGCATATTTAATACCTGTTAAAGGCTTTCTAGGAGTTACCCAACAGGAACAAGGTCAAAATCCTTTTCAAGGATCCTGTCTTACCTACAAGTGAAAGATACTATCCTTTGATGACTCCTTCCCACCCTAAATTTACTTTCATTGGTGGCGTGGAATGATTACATAATGGAAAAAAATACCAAGATTTAAATGGGAGACAAAAAACCACCCCAGAAAAACATCCCACTCATATACTTACAGAAATTAATGGACATTTTCAAAGCCACTCTCAGATATCTGATGACATAGCTACTATGAAGCCTACTACATTTAATACTTTTTTTCACCTACCTTTTCTCATTAGAAATCGAAAACCTGCACAAATAGAAAAACTTCCTCAAATTTCAACACAGATTCAGAAAAGGAAGTAATACTTTTGGAAAAGTCAAATATTGACTTTCAAATCACTGCAGACAAGTGTGAGATTTAAATCAGAGGCAATATATTGCTGATTCCCTAACAACTGGCATATTTCAAATGAAAACACTAGAAAAGTATGTATGAATGTCATCCCATCAGTATGAATGTCACTGCTGCAATCAAACATCCCCAAAAGTCAGAACTCAAGACTCAGCTTGCCTCAAAGAACTCCACAACTAAACCACAACAATCTCAAACATCTGCTTCACCACAGGAACAACTGCAAAAGGTGGTACAGATCTGATTTATAAACAGTATTATTCCATACCTTTTTTTTTTTCCTAATTATCACTTTCCTACAAGGTACTTAAAATTTTTCTTGCTAATAACTAGAAAACCCAGAAGTCAGTGGCAGAATTGGCATATCTAAGATCTGATCCAGCACTTGTTGAACTACACAGACATTCTTGAATAAAAATTCTTGATGACCAAAATTCAGTGTAAGTTAGAAACTTTTAAAAGGTAATTTTAAAGCAGAGTACAGAGATCATGCAGCAGAAAAACCCGTGCATGAGACTGTTCAGCAGTTTCAAAGAGCAGTTCTCTTTTTAAAGCTCCAATGTATTCATTTGTAAGGAGCAGAAGTCTTGGTGATTTAACAGGTATTATGCCCTCCAAAGGCTACATCTCTACCAGAGCTGGCTGAAAAAATGAAGAGCCTTAAATAAATTCCAATTACATGAAATGAAACACTAGGTCTTCTCAACTTTATCATTTTTCCTCAAGATGTTGCCTAATATCTCAGTAAATTCAAAGACAGGCCTGGAAAAAAAAAATGGTACAGTACGCATTTTTGACAAATAACACTGAATTAACATGTCCTTTAGCCATCTATATCTCAAAATTGATTGCTGGTTGAATAGAAACTAAATACATCTTCCTAGCACTGGCAAACTCCAATACACACTCTCCTGGAGCAAACCAAGACCAGACAAAGTGATCACTTTTAATGGGAGACATCGGTGCTTTAAAATTTTGCTCCAGGCCTCTGTGTTAATTCCTACAGAAGACTTTTTTCATAAACTTTCCATATCTCTCACAGGCAAACCCTGCTGTTTGTTTTACAACCAACAAAAAGAAACCAAACCCCAATCTCAGAGTCTTGCAAGTTAAATTCCCTTCAGATACTGAGCAGCTTTTCTCATCTAAGCTGTCTCTTGCTACCTTTCATATAATGGGGTTGGTACTAATAACTATACATGGTTCACAGAGAAATTGTTTATTCTGTAAACACTGTTTATACTCACAAATATAATTTGTTTTCACCCCAGACTGACTGTTAGGCTGAAATAGTATTTTTCACGGAATAAAAACTTCTAATAAATTCAAATGAAGAACGACTAAAATGTTTGACACTACAGCTGTCAGCAGCTCCTGGCTGCAGTACAAACGTTTGTTTAGTCCTAATTCTTTAACTGTCCTTATTTTAAGATGATTATTCTGCCAAATTAAGAGAAATTTTAAAACAAAATAATGTTTCATGTAAGAATTCTGGAGAGCAGATGCAAGTAAGAGTGATGTGCTATGCTTCTGTTCACTGTAGCTTTTTTACGAACTGCCACTGCAGATCTGTCCCCTAAGATCAGGAGGATGCTCTACTTTCCAGCCTCTTTTGCTGAGATTCAGAGTTTACTTTTGATACAGTAAGATTTGAAGCTGGACTGCAGCTGAGAAAGATCTCCCACTGAGAGGTGGATTAGTCCTGGAGGTTTGAATCATGACTACCCAAAGCAGGAAGCTTCACTCCCCCTCTGCACCAGGGACAGACTCACATCCCAGATCTGTTTCCTCACCAGGCTGGGCTGCTTCCAGAAAGGTCCCACCTGATGCCATCACAATAGATGTATCTGTATCTGTACACCTATACGTTAACATCTTTTGAATAACAAGTTTCAGTACTCACAGTAAAATTTAGAATGATTCCATGGACTCATGTCATACAATACAGACAACTTAATTTTTTTGTTTCCCCCTTCAGTTTAGTCCATGGTTCCCAGCTGAAACAAAATTATTTACTAAGCATTTAAATTTACCAGAGTTTCACTCCATTGCCTGTAGAGTAGGGTTAGGTGAAAATACAAATTTTATGTGGTGGTGACCAGATGTAAGGAGACCGAGAGGAAGTAGAATGTTCAAGGATATATTCAGAAGTAGATATTTAAATTTAGGGAATTCCAAACCAAAGATCTACTGCACAATTCTCTTTTTCCCCCTGTTAATTATTCAGAGATGCTAGACAAGACAGTATAATGTGTGCCTTAATTTACATTGACTTAACATGAACTTATGCTCCTAAATTCAATGTTTGCATATGACAGGAAGGGATCCTCAACCCAAACTTCATACTACCTTGAATTTCTTTCTTCTACTTTACAATTCAAATAACTTCACCTACATTTAATCTGCAATTATTTCTTCTAATTGTTCACTGCTTAATAAATTCAGGATCATTCTGGTTTGATTGTTCGTAAATAAAATATTCATGTAGCCTATACAACAGGAAGTATTTGTTAGGTTTAGTGCTGTACAATGTCCCAGTTACACAAAAAGGTACTCATATTTATATGCAATTTCCTTTCACTCATGAAAAGAGACTGCCTTAAAACTACAAATTAAAAGATTAGTCTTTAGGGATACTTTAATTGCAAGACTTGCAAGACGAGACTCTAAGAAGACCATGCCCAAAGACAGGAAAATGCAGGGCTCAAAGGACTTGCTGAGTCCTGGCTGTTATTAAAGTAAGAGCCTGGAGCCTTGGATATAATCTAGATATTGCAGCATGTAGAGATTTAACTGATTTGCACTCTAGCAATACCAAATATTGGCAGACACTGACTGGGGACATTTGTTTCATTACAAGCAAGTTTTATTTTTGTGCAATACACTCTTAGCCACCAGAAGAAGAGTTACCAATTCAGTTGATAAAAACAGTGGTGACATTTTGCAATCAAATTTCCTCTAAAAAATATGTAGTCATACCTTCTTCCCCTTGGCTTCATTAATAATCAATACCATAAAAATACTCACATCTCTCAGGCTTTGAATTATTTCCTTAGAGAAGCCACACCCTTCCCAAGCCCGTTCTGCAAATGGGAAGGATTGTACAGTTTGCCAAAACTGCAGCATCAAAATAAACCTGATTTTCTCTGCTTACACCTTCTTTAGGTGCAAGAACTTGTTTAATTAAGTGAGGGGTCTGGAAAGGGCAGGGGTGTTGAGCTAGCACTGCTTTTACTTTGTCCATAGGGGCATTCATTATATTTGAACATCAGTTGGAAACTCCAAATTTGTACTTGTTTTTCAGGTGTTGCTGGGATAAAAATTTCAAGGGCTTATCATCCATGAATATCTCCAGGCATTGACAGTTAGCCAGCAGGACTTACCGGAAGGGTGAAGAACAAAAGCAGGAGGGAAAGGGCAGAAGACATTAATCTACAGAAAATCCCACGAGACAAGGTCAGTACATCGGTCATTGCCTGTCTGAGGTGAGAAATTCAATAAAGCCAGAGCCCTGTAAATCTCCTGATGAATCTTGGTAACATTTTTCATTTCAATAACAACTTTTATGGCTGGCAGAAGGTAAAACACTTTGTGATAAGCAGCTCTTGGAAAGTCCCAGACAACTGCAGTTGCCAGCCTCAAAACAACCAGAAATAGCTGTTGCCCTGAAATGTCTACCAAAATTTGGCAATCCCCAACAAGATTTTCCTAGAAAAGCTCCCACTGTGCAGATTAACTTTTTAACACAGTCTATTTATATCATCATACTCTCAGGAGTCCCTGTCATCGTTTTGGGACAATTTTATTCTGTGGTCATGTATGGCCACACGGGTGAAGAGCAGCAATTCTTCCTTAACGCCAGATGCAAAGGGCATAATATAGTTCTGGACAGAAACCTTTTACTGCCACTCTCTTCCACGCAGAGCTCAGAAAGAACCTGTGCTGCTTCAGCCCCACCAAACCAAGAAATTCAACAAATACTCCTTATCAGAAGGAGAATTTAAACAACATAGTTCACTCCTAACCATCATGACTGATCTAATGGTATTCAGAGTTTGGAACACCATGAACTAATTCTGTACTGAAGAAGAAAAGGTGTCGAAGGCTGCAAACTCACAAAAATTTTAGACTGAACTTTTGATGGCAACCACTGGACAATCACCTGGCCACATATAAAAAGCTCACAGAAGAGCCTTAAAATTAATTTGAATTAATTCATTCTGTGATGTCCATAAATAAAATATACTTATTAAAAATTAATAAATCCTATGACCAGAAAAAACTCCTTTATGAAACAATATATGTTGTTTCACAGACAACAGCTTAAGCACCCTAATTAATACCTTACATTTAATGAGCAGCAACTATTTAACTCTTTGTATACAATCACAGTTAATTGGGAGGAACCAACCAGCTTTAATTTGCCTGATGCCTCAAATTACATGTCCATTTAACTTCAAGGTGCACAACATGAAAGAATCTGCTGCTTGATTTTTCTTCTTTGCCTTGCATCTGCCTTTTTTATGCTGAGCCATTCTAGAAGTAAATAAATAAACTGAATAAAATTAATTTGACACAGAAAAAACTTTACAAAGTATATCCTCAGTGAAATAAGAAGAAAAAATATGAAAGGTTAACTATTTAATAAAAAAAAGCACTGAGGTGAGACCTGCATGACCTTCAGACTCTTCTTCTGTCATAAACACATCACAACCTATAATGTGACATTGCCAAGGCAGGTAACAAGTTGTGACAACCAGCATAACACTGTGCTATTCTAAAGCACAGGGCTATTTATATTCATCTTGTCATTAGCCAGTCCAGCTCATTAGGTTGTTCTGTCTGCAGCTGAAGAACACATACACACCCATGGAATTGCATTAAACCCAGCCCTCCTAAATGGCAGCCTAGCACTGGAACGACCAGAACTGCCCCTCCTGGACTGCACTGACTTTAATGAGTATTTAAACCCAGCAGAGAGAAGCCCAAAGTGGCTGTGAAGAGGCTGGTACAGCACAGGGCAAGGCTGGATGGCCAGGGCAGGGCAGGGATGGCCCTGCCGGCCTGACCAGGCTGGGTCTGGTTATTCCAGGCACAGAGCAGCACAGCCTCTGGTACCAAATACACTGAGCACAGCGTGTCCGCAGCTATGGAGACTCAAATTTATTTTTCACTTGATCTCAAGAGAGCTGGAGACTATTTAAAGAATTTTAAACTATGCTATCACAGCTGCTTCTAGTTCATCTTTGCTTTGTGGAGGTTTATCCTCCCTAAAAACCAATATGCACATTCAAATGCTGGCATATGGCACTGGCTTGAAGAACAGATGCCCTTTTGGATCTCCAGTGGCTAAGGGATGACACACAAAATATTAAAACGACCTTAAGAGAGGTTCAGGTTACCTGTGAAAACCAGTTCATCCTTCAACTTCTTTTTTTTCTTTTTTTTTTTTTTTCAAATTTTGGACTTTAGATCAAACCTTTAAAAATAAAAACATTCAATCATCTTTACATTACAAATTCTTTCTAACTGGCAGCATTTGAAAAAGTATTCTTTTTGCTCTCATTTTTATTATTTTCCCTGCTTTCACTTTTTAATGAAATGAAGAAATCCTTTGGTGTTTGTGAAAGCCACCAGATCAGTAGCCCCAAGAACCGAGTCTAATTTAATTGTTTTCAGAGTGTGTGGCTTCTTTCCCCGTTATATAAACAGAGGTTGGCAACCACCCAAGTAACAGCCAACATCCACTTCCCACTGAAGCCAAGGGTCTCAATCCCTTGTGCTTTCCATTTTCATTTTTCCCACACTATCAGAGAAGGTAGTTTCCTCACCAGGAGAAATTATCCCCTTGGTTTGGGAAGTGCCCTTCAGCTCCAAGCCACAAAGTGCAGCAGGTCCTGCTGCACCACAGGCAAACCCCTTCCTGTTCCTGTAACTTCCACAATAAAGAACAAAACACAACAAATCCTTCCTGTCCATGACTGCTTCTTTATAATACTGGGAATTTTTTTAAGATAAGCTGTAACCCAACTGCAGGCTTGTAACAGAGTATGCTGAGCTGACTCTGGCACTACTGTAATACTTCAGGATGAAGAGGAAAAAAGAAAAAAAAGTCAGAATTTGTGCCTTACACAGGATGCGTTAGCTCTGTGATGCTGCACTGAAATCTGCACAAAACAAAAGAACCCAGTGTCATGTTCCCAGTCCCCAAGTGGAAGCAGCAGCCTAAAGGAAAAGCTAGAACTGAAGCACTGCTATAAATTGGTTTTTAGTACTCATAATAGCTTGTCGCTCAAAATTCCCAAATGGCAGCAGAAATAATTTCCTGAGTTTCTACATATAAATTAATATCTCCAGTCTGCACAATAATACCTTGTTTGCTTCCTAGCCTCCTGCCTTATCTATTAGTTTCTGACTGAGATTCTGCAGCATTGCTACAATTGTGCATCCTAAGTCTGTTTTATTTAAATGAGCATGAGTATCCCAAGTAAAAGGCTCAATGTACAATGAAGATTTAACTACCAGTGAAATAGGGGATTATTACAGATGCAACCAGAACAAAGAGCCCGTATGTCAGTGTATTTATGTGTATATTCACTAATACAACAGACAGCGACATTCGTGCTAAAATACTGAGATAAACAACTTGAGACTGAATTTACTTTAACCTCATATATGGCTGATACAGCCAACCTAAAAGAACTACAGCACCTCATAAGAGGAGCTAATGTCTAACATGACAGAACAAAACATTAGTTTAGCGGAGAAGAAAAAACAAAGCTTGCTCAAAGACATAGCTTAAAACTGGCCAACCTCACATAATTAACTCTATTGATTTCAAGAGATTTAGACTGACAAACCCTTAAAGAGGGGTTGATCTCATCTGACTGAAAGCACTTACAGGGTGGATATCTGCACGTGGGTGAGTCAGATTAAGCTCCTTTTACAGCAGGGATCTGCATGCGGGTTATTATCTCTACTGTTTGTGGAGAGAAGCAGGTGCTTCCATGGAGCAGTGAAAAGAAATGTTCTAGGCTGGGTTGAGTCTCTTCCTTTACAGGGAGCCTTGAAACACACTTTTCATCAGCTAAATGCCTTCCCACTCTCTGTAATGGTCACAACAGGGAAAGGAAGTGAAAACCAGAGTCCTGCTCAATGTTTAAGGCAAAACAATTAAACACAGCGCAGAGTCCTTTTCCATTATGAACAAGGGCATCTCTGAACAGGAAGAAAGATAAGCAGAGCTCACACTAGACCTATGAACAACTTTATTGGAAGTATCCACTTTGTGCATGCTCCTGCTCTTTGTCATTCTGCAGAAGAAAGAATGATTCCTGAAAAGCACCGATTTAAAATGAGCAATTTTAAAAATATCATGCAAGATAGCTACCAAAGTGAAACAAAATATTCAAATGTTAGTGAGGCATAAAGTCACCCAAACTGCCAATCAAAATGATATCAGAATTAATTTGAAACAGTTAAGTTTAAGAATACACTTCCTTTACAAATTAAGCTCTTGGTTTTTTGTTTGTTTTTTTTTCTTTGAAAACAACAAATGATTTTTTAAATAATTTTTATTACTTTTTCCCATCTTCTTTGCTTTCATGCAAAATCAAACCATGAAGGATAGCATTCAGCAGACTTGCACGAGGAATTAGCAAGAGACCCAAGTACATTTCATTGTCACGGGAATATTATTACAAAACCTGGCCCCAAGGCAGATTTCAGTCTCACAGAAACTTCCAGGAAGAAATGCAAGAGACTGCAGAGGAACAGGAGACCCTCTGCAACACTGAGACTTCCTTGTCTTCCCTCTTTCTATGTCTACCAGAAGACACAGAAATTGAGGTAATTACTCAGTTTAATTACTGATGATCTTAATTCAACACTTGCCTGCAACAGCAAGTCCTGGTGAACCCCATGCACACAGGTAATCAAGGGGGAAATGTTAAATGCACGTCATGACCAGAACACTGCCCTATGCACTGCTTCCCAGCTACAATGACCCTGCTACACGCATTCAAGGCAGAAGCAGCTCCATTTAGAAGTCAACTCCAGGCTAAGCATACCTTTAAAAATAAATCCTGCCCTTTTTCAAGTCAAAGAGAGCAGACTCTTGGCCAAGTGTGTGGATTTGGTGTGGGTTTTGTTTTGGTGTTTTGTTTTTTTTTTCCCTTAAGTTGTGATCAACTGAAAAACCTCAGGCAAAATTCTAAAAGTTATCACAGTAAAACTATTGAATCAGTAAAGTACTAGGAAGAAAGCAAGCTTCTAGTATGTGTTTTTCTCTGTTTTGTTGTACAAATAAGTTTCTGTGGGGGTTTTGTTCCCCCCTTGTTCCTCTCAGCCACACAAGGAAATAAAGATACAGAAAATCTGAAATTCTCTCTCAAGATGGTTATTTCATGAAAATGTTTTTCAAAGTTTACCTTGGACTTTTTTTGCAAGGGAATAAATGCTTTTTTCCCAAGGTGAATAACTAACATTTGCCCTCTCTGTCTTAACTGGCACACAGGGAAAAGCTGAACTCATCAATTTGACTGCCATAATAAATTTTAATGTTCTGCACACACATTTTCTTATGCTTATATGACTGAGCAAAACAAACAAACAAACAAAAACTTGTAAGAAGAAAACGCTACACATTCATAACAATCTGGAATATACAGAATAAACCACTTGGGCTTTTCTGTACTCACAAAAACTCAACAGTAACTGCTCCAGCCATAGTTTTCAAAAATTGGTCAAGAAACAGGCTACAGATTGGTCTGGAAAAAAAACAGCAGGGTCAGGGTGGAATTAATTTCTATCAAAATGCATAGTGAAGCAGATTATCCCAGTGTCAGTCATGCTGACTGTGGCTTTACTGACCAAGCCAGTAGGATTGCAGGAGTCATTAGGATTAAGAAAAGAGTAAAGTACTGTGCAATCCAGAAAATATAATATTTTGTCTGGAAAACTTCCAGCTCCAAGACAAGGAAAAAAAATAAGTTACTTTTAGAAGGCAATTGGGAGGTTCATCTAAGGCAGCATGTATTTTCAAGATCAGAGAAATCAAACATGCAAATCTTGGATGCTTCTATTCTAAAGAGTCATTATGGGAAAGTCATTATGTGGAAGAGGAAATGGATGTACAGTACAGAATGTGCATTTCCATTAATCAAACTCCTGTCTCAGCAAAGACTCTTTATTAAAATTGCTGAGCACCTATAACTCAGTGAAACTTAGGGGTAGGCAGCTTGCCTTGGAATCCTTTTTCTGACCTGTCCAGAAGCACTCCTGGAGTAAACCTGCAGAACAAGGAGCTGATTTTGTTTGTACCTTAAGGCATGCAATAAAGTCAGCCGAAGAATCAATAGCTCAAAACATTCCATTAGGAGGAAAGTCTTCACACTGAGGCCATTATCACAAGCTTAATGAAATTAAGGTATTAACAGAGTCAATGGCAACCCAGCTCTTCAATAGGTTGTACTGCAGCTCTGAGTTAACACCAGCTTAGTCAGGCAAAGGCACCAGGGCCCAGGTTTCAGGGCTTTCAGAGGCAGGGGGTGGAAGGGAAGAGGTTTTGCTTTTAAACACATATTAGAAACTGGAGATTCCTGGAGAGAGATGTTAATTAATAATTAAACAGAGCTTCTGGGTTGAAAAACCAATCAATAGCATACATTAAGATCAGATATTCCTTAAATTGTCAAATGTGGGGTTTCACAGGTTTTGTACCCATACATAAGAATTTCTATTTATATCCCTCGTATCTGTCATAACTCTACCAAATTAATGCTAAACTCAGTTTTTAAACTGTAGTTCCATACAGTGTGGGGCTTAAAGCTTGTAATAATTCACAAAGTATTCCTAGTTGCTCAGCAGAATTGTCTTTATTGTTCTCTTACGGAAAGATTTGAGTGATTACATTGGTTTGAGGGTTGTGGTTTGGTTTTGTTGAGGGTTTTTTGTAGTCTATGTGTAAAGAATTTCATGGAAGTGAAATTTTAAAATAAAAACTATTGCCTTCTGTCAGTAAGTTGCCAGGTAGTTCTTAGTAAGGCATGAATTAAAATGGGTTTTACTGTGAAAGTATCAGCTGCCCATAATGGACAGCAATTCTTGTTCATTTACAGTACTACTACAGTTCTTAATGGCTTTGTTGCCTCTCCAGTAAATTTTCAGACTTCATTTGCGGAATGAAGGAATTCTCCTAACAAGGAATGAAACATTTGCTATAGCACTAAATTACATTACAGAAAACCACAGAAAATACATGCTTTACAAAGCAACCATGCTGTAGTCATCAAACAAAGTAAGATTTGTTTCAAAGACAGCTTTCAGTCATTGTCAAGACAATCCATAACTCTACAAAAGCCTGCTAGCTGAAATTTTACCAAGGTAATACAAAGTGCAGAGCTGACAGCGTCAAAAACTGATGGGCTATCAGAGTTTTCCTTAATAAGCCAGACTACACTTTTTTTTTCTTTTTTTTTCCCCCCCTTCCTGAGCTGGACATGGTAACCCTGCAAATATGCCTGCTCTGCCACCTTGAAATAGCAGACAATTTCAAAAAGGGGGATTGAAACAACATCTGCATCATAAAAATCTGTTCCCAAAAAGAAACACAGCGCCCTCCTTGCACATCTTTATTTCTTCTTTATGAAATTAAAAGTGTAAAGTAGTATTCCCCGTGCAGTGCAAAGCAAGAAAACGAATTGCATCCAAACTGGTGACAGAAACAAGTGCCACAAGGGCTCCAGTTCCACTGTGTACAAAATTGTCACAAGGTCAGCTGGCATTTTACCAAAGCAGTTAGCATATAAATTGAGCCTAAACAAGAGGAGATAAGTATGTCCTCTGACAAAGAAGATTCCCAACAAAAACAGCAAAAGAATTTCCATTATGGAAGAAAAAAATGCACTTATTAAAAATGTAACAACATTTATCTTCCTGCTGCAAGCATTCCTTTAGCCATTCTGTTTATTGCAGGGGGTCCCAAACAGTGTCAAGTTTCTTTGCTTTGTTTCAGAAAAATATTCATACACAGGCTGATTACGATAGAGCCCAAAAACAATTTGCCATGTAAATGTAATGACTGATTGGATTTGACAAGCCTCCTTCTAGAACAGTAAACACTGAAGCTTTTGTTTAGGGATATTAATCAGCTCAGCAAGCTCAACGTGTCACCTGTGCCACAATGGAAGAAAAATCATCCCCACCTGCTGGTAGAACAGCCACCAGTAATATCCAAAGGAGGCAGGACCATTCACTTAAAGAATTACTCTGGAATCCCAGCTATTCCAACAGGCAAGTTTCCATCAGACACTCATCTTTCCTGTAACTGATCATCCCATTAGCAATAATGATCCTGCTCCAATGGCTGTGGAGGTCCAAATGGAAATCTGGGAGAGCTTTCTGCAAACTGAGAACTGCAAATCCAGATAAATGTTATAATTCCCCATAGACTGGCTCAGGGGCCTGTTTTCACCTTAATAGAGTGTGAAGACAGTGCTTACTACTCTGAGAATATTTTATGTCTCAGAAAGCTGACTTTAATTAGAAAACAGATGTCAGGGAGTAGTACACCAAAATTCTTAACTGCAGCTTGGCCATCAGCAGATCTTACTAACATCCTTACCTCCTGCTGCTCAGTGGCAAAGAACTTCACTGGCAATTTGTTTTTAAGTTCAGGCTCCTGTAGAAGGGCAAATGATGATGTAAAAATCAACTGACTAACTGAAGTGACGAAATTAGTGCTCTGAGGAATGCCAGAATGCCACCCACAGCTGTAAAAAGCTAATTTCTTATAGGAAGACACCACACGTGCTGAGCAAACAGGAAAAACCTTCAGATAGTGACAGAAATTATCTTCCATGAATTCAGAGACTGAAAACTTTATCTTTCCCGTTGGGATGGTGTATGTTTTGACACTGCCAAGTTTGTAATAAATAAGCCTGAACCATGTCAAGAGCTCAGCCCTTCCCACTGACTGAGGCTCCCAAGCTCTGCAAGTGTGCACGTGCAACCTGGCAATCCCATCTAGTTTTCACTTACTTTTACGTTCTCTGATCCTTGCAAATGGGACAGTGGGCTCCTGAAATTAAGACTGGACTGGTGAACACCCATCTTGGTGTTTCACTGTCCCGTTCCCAGAAATGCTGAATTCCAGCAGCCGCTCCATTTCCTGCTCCAGCCTCCAAAAGCCCACGTGATCCCATCAAGCTGAGCAAATGGACACTCAGCTCAGATGATCTGCTGCATGATATCTGGAAATAGCAAAGCACACTTTCTGTCTCATTTACTAATACTGCTGCTAATTTTGCTGTGGCCCAGTTTCTTATCCATCTGCAACCAGAATTCAGTTTAGCTGATGGAAAAGGAAGCGCACTGCAGTGCAGACCAGGATCAGGCAGCCATCTCAGCAAAATGAATAGTCCCATTTCTGCTCAGAAATTCTTCCCAAAAGCTTAGGAAGGACCTAGGACATGATTAAATAAATCAGGTCACTGAGCACAAGAGCAGATAATGCCAGTTTTCCTTTGGACTTAGTTCTTGGGGTTAATGCAAGTGCTTTTGAAAATTGTGCAATATTCAGGAAATTACTGGGAGCAGGTGAGTGTTCTTTCCCATCCACATTGTCTGACAGTGAATATTAATGCAGCTTTTCAACTGGCACAAGAGAATACCTACAGTGTCTCCCTCTATTAGTTGGAGGAGACTTATATGGATATAGTTATTTCCAAGATTTTTAACCTCTGATTACATCAATCTGACTGTTAGATTCCAAAGTTACCAGAAAGGTAGATGGATTGCTTTCTTAATAATTCAGATTCAGAAATAAAAAATAGAAAGCTTATGAGATAACCCAGTAGGTATCTCAGTCTTCCTTTTAATGCCAAAATCACTGGTAATAATTTTAAGCAATTACATAATAACAAAAACCTATTGTGTGAATTTCTCAGAATTTCTATTAGCTGGTGTTTTACCTCCAGCTCCCTGTGGGAAAATGCTGATGTATGCCTCAATCAATTTAATTTTTTTGGAAAGTAACACACACTAAAGGAGATTAAGGAGTGGAGGTTCCAAAGTAACTTACAGAAAAAAAAATTCAAAACATATCTAAGAGACCTATAGAAATGGGACTTAGAAGTTTTTAAAAAACATTTTACTGAAATTCTGCTCCTCTGACAGATGTGTGTTTTGTCATCATTTCTAACTTCAAGTTTTTTTACTCACTCATGATTTGACTGCACTTTTTGTGTCAGGTAAGAGGCAGTGCCTAAAACATGTCAGGGCAATCAAGACCAAATTTATACATATACATACATACGTGTGTATATATATATATATATATATCAGCAAACAAAACAATTCAAGAAGTTGCTCACACTGAACAACTGGAAACAACTTGCATTCAGACCCTGGAGCCTTTCTTACAATTCTATAGGGGGCTCTGAGGCTGAGGCATTCAAAGAATGGCATTCTTAAGGACGTAGAAAGGAAGCATGTTGGCCAACTGGCTGCTTCCACATTTCTGGAAAAGAAGTTATAACAAGAACATGAGGAGACTAATGTTACCATCCATGGTTTTCCAGTAAAGTGGATCAAGTTGCTAGAGAGAAATTAATTTTCATTCCCATTTACACTATTTTGCATTTTAAGTACTCACTGAAATTTGGCTGCTTACAGAGTTTAACACAGGTAATTTTTGCTGTCACTTAGTTTTCAAAAATCTCTTTCAAAGAGATAGGCAGCATAGGAACTCCTGCACATTTCTGACAGACACCCATGGCCTAACTTATCTTTTCCTAACTACTTTTATCTGCAAGTTACCAAAGTCCACCAACTGAAAACTCTCAACTTATTATGACACAAGTGTACAAGGTTTAAATAATAAGGGTAATGGGGGGAAAGCAGAAGATATTAAGTTAATTAACAGGGAAGAAAAAAAAAAAAAAGGGAAAAAGTGGTAAAGGCAAAAGGTCATCATGCTCCTCACTCAAGCACGTTCTGCCACATGGCATTGCTGCAGTGGTTTAAACTACTTAAATTTTCAGCCAAATTCTATTTACTTGACTGCAACCTCCTTTGGATCTCTAGTCAATCCATTTTAGTTCGCGTTTTGGGTTTGGAGCTACAAAGGCAAGCTAAAACAAAAACATTGCTACACATAAGATGACCTGAAAACACATCCGGCTCAGTCCTGGGAAAAGGAACGTGGCTGAAACACCATGCTCAATACCAATAGTCACCTGGAGGAAAATTATGTTTGTCCACTTCAGGGGGATACAAGACTTCCCCTTAAAATACTGGAACTGAAAGTTGGGAAATGTAAATGCCTCCTTCAGCTGGGGCCTTGCACTCCCAGTACTATTCCTGCTAAGGTAACTTCATAAAATTGCGATTTTGTTTTTATTTTTATTTTATCTAGAAGACAGAGCTACCCATTCCTATGAAATAAACAAGACTTCTGGAGTTTATTTTAATAGCAGTGAAAAGGGTATCTTGTTTTTGAATTGGCCCTTCTAGGTAAATTGCTTGAATAAATCCTTCTTGTTGGATGATAATTGAATGAGCATGGGGAATTTTGCTAGTTCCAGGTGTCAAGAAGTTGGGAGAAAATAACATCTGTTCTCAACAAATAGCAGAAAGGCAAATTCAAAGTCACTCTTAATAATGTGTGACATAAACATTGAGCAGAGAGCAAGAGATACATTAAAAATATTTTTAGAGCAAAACTGTGCTTTTTTCTTAGCTGAATATAGCAAAGCTAAACTACTCCGTCCTACATTGTTGTTTTATCATTTTTTTTTCTGTCATCCCTCTCACTATCACAAGTTGCCTTTGTGGCTAAACCCCTCCCATTCTCTGCACCACATTCACTGTGAAAACAGCCAGACGATGCCATGGAACTCACTGACACACAAGGAACAGCCTGGCTGCTAGCTCAGCACGAGTCTTAAAAATAGACAGGCAGCAGGGAACACATAATATTTGCCATTGCCTGGAATTTGACACAGTCTTTTATATCATCACTCCTACAATAACTACTTTCTCTTCTATGCTAGTGAACACTTTGATTCTTCTTTCCCTTGCCCAGTTTTGTGCCTCAGACCCGGTGCTTACACAGTGATAAGAAAAAAAGCAACTGCACAGGTGTGAGGCAAGGAAAAGCCCCCCTTGTTGTACAAGATCCCAGTGTGGCCTGTGGGTAACCCAGGGCACAATCCTGGGGCAGCAGAGGGGACAGAGAGAGCGAGTCCCTGCTTTTCATACTGCCCTGCACACATGATGCTGCTCCCTCCCCGGCCCCACGATGCCTCAGACCTATAAACTACTGCAGCAATTTATGTGAGTCCATCAGAGATAAGATTTTAGAGCAAGGACTTTGAGTGCAATCACACTGACTGAGAACTCAATCCAGGGGCTCCCTATTACATTCTTTCTGTGGGAAGAATGCGGCCTAAAAAATAATTTAATGCCCATCAGTATCTTAAAGTTTTTAAGGTAAGGAAAAACACTTGTGACAGAACAGTCACTCCCAGGACTACCTTGTTCTTAACTTTCAAATAAAAAACTTGTATCTATTTTTTTTTTTTTTTTTTTTTTTAGTAACAAGATGTAAATGCACACTGCCTTCAGAAATTACTTAACTGGACAGCTAGAAATGATAATCCAGTTGCTGGAGAAGCAAATATCCAGAATTATCTTCCACTGAATCTGTGCCAACACACAGAACATTGAATAACTTTTTCTCTCTGTTCCTTTTTCCCTAAGACAGATAAACAGAATTTTTTAAGGAAGTTACATGGCATTCTTATCTGCCAAAACCAGCCACAAAAGCCAGGTAAAGGTTTTTGTCTTAACCTGCCAAGAAACATTCCCTGTGGCTGACCCAACACTCCAAACATTCTGAAAGCTCTTGTTCCTCCTGCAAGCCTTCTGTTCCCTACTTCAGGACAGCTGCTCACACAAAGGTCTTAGTAAAAAAAAAAAAGTCATCAGGAAGTCACTGGTGAGTAGAACTTGGCATAATCAAAAAAAATATCACTCTCCATGATCACCCCAGTTTTGTATTTACCACCTCATTATCTTAGGAGAACTTGGGGACTACTCTGTAACCTACACTTAACCCATGGAGTTAGTGACTGCAGACAGGGTATTTATCTCCCTTGCTGACAGGCACACAGAGGGTGCTTTGTGCTGAGTGGCTCCTTATCCATCAATCCCTGCAAAAGGGATACAGGTGGTGAACACTCCCACACGTGGGACAGTGTTTGTAATTGCTCTTTTGCACCACATCTCCTCCTACCTCTCTGCTTTTTTTCCACAGACAACATCTCTCTCTCCATAGTGTGAAGACAATCCTGCTATTTCACAAGGTATTCTAACCTTTTGCCAGACCATAACAGAAGCCTCTGTTTTCCGCTTCATCTCAGAACACAAAGAGAAACAGTCTTTGAAATATATTTAGGCTAAACTTTTTTTTTCAATGTTAATTTTCAGGAATGTTGCCAATCCACTTTTAGCAGATGGTTTGCTATTTAATGTCTCTAGGCAGGCAGAAAAGCTTTAATCAATAAAATCAAAAGAAATGTTGAGAAATTACATGCAATTTTACAAAATCAAAGGTATTTCCTACATATTGTCAAGCGGACAAAAATATATTGACATGTTGTTACTGCAAGGAGCCGAGGAATGTTTCCCACATTACAACATTGAATTTCCTTTTACATGTTTTCAAGTCTCCAGGTTTCCTCATAACAAGGAATTTTACCCTGTCATAAATTTAGAAATTCTCCAAGAGCAGCTTAATTAAGTAAAAAAGAATCCAGGGCTGAGCAATTAAAAACCTACCCTCAAGAGCCGGCAGTGCCCACATAAAAAGCTTTACCTCTGCTTACTTCTTTGAACAAGAAATCAGTGGAGTGGCTCCCCATTCACTCTGGGGCCCAGTGTTCCACCTGCATCTGCAGTCATCCAGGAAAAGAAGCAAAATGGGCAGGAATCAGCCTGGCCACAAGCTGTCACTCACCTACTGCAGAGAGCACTGACAAGTGTCTTAAAACCTGATTCCAACACTCTTCAGGCCATACTTCCACCCTCTGCACTTCCAGGCTGCAGGAGCCTGCTCCTGCTGCTGCCACACTGAGATATTTTGCAAACACACGCCCACGTGCTCTAACCAAGCTCTTGCTTTGGTGCTTGCATTACCATTTACAAACCCTTCCATGTAAGCCCCTGTCAGGCAATGGTGAAGCCCCTTCCTGCCTTCCAGACAAGACATATGGATCCTTAGCTTCACTGTATTTTTAGAGAGAGGTATCACATGGAAAATATTGGAGAAATATTTAATATTTCCGTCTTCATTTGCATGCAGAATTTTGTCTCAGTGCTCCAATGAGAGAAGTAGAATGAGCACTGTGAAGATGCTTTTAGCAAATATGTCTTTTTATGTAAGAAAGGCATAAGCTGTGCTGAAAACTCGTGTGTTGATAGAATTGCACTTATAGGAAGTTGAACCATGAGCCAATGAGATTTAAATGTTTCTGTACCAAAAGCATTTCTGTCACAATGGCAGCAAGTGGGAATGATGTATCCAAACATAAGTCTTCTGTTGTCATTTTGTTGTAGCTTTTTCTGGTCTTGCTGCTTTTAGTGCCTAAATTCTCCAGTCTTCTCAGCATTGCGTACAAGTTTACACATCCCTCTGGAACTTGTGCTTGGGTTTTGCTATTGCTGGTTTGTTTCATTTATGTCTAACAGTTTTAAGTGAATTTTAAACTTGTACAGTTTTACAGCCACATGAAAACATTAACTAAACAGAAGCTTGATATACCTCATTCTGTTACATCTAAGTTTAATGATGTCATAATCCTTTATGGCTGACATCATGTTGTAAAGTCACAGAGTTCTCACTCTGAAAGCAGGACCAAAACAACAACGCACAATTGTAATACTGGAGACCAATAGCATCACAATTTTGGTTCCAGGCCCAGTATTTTGCTTATGACAGTCTGGCTGTATGCAAAAAAAATTTCTTACTTCATTAAAAGTGCTACACATGTTTTATAGGATCCATGTGAACTAAATCAAATAGATTTAAGCATTCAAATTTTGAATGCTAGATTTGGGGTAAATTAACAAGCAAATATTTGTAGCAATCTACTTGATGTGAAATTGGTTTTGAGAGCGACAGAAAAGCAAAAGGCTTTCAGAAGAGAACCAAAAATGGAGCATTGCTCCTTTCCACTCCATGGAAACTCACTAGCACCAGTTTCACTAAAACCAGCGGAGAATCCAGAGTTTCCACGCAGTAACTGCAATTTCATATCAACTAGAAAAGGGTAAAACATTCAGGTATTCTTGTGCAGCCTGTAGCTTTTGCTGTACTTTTCTCCTCCTTGACCCTACTTGTCCTCCAAACTGTTAAATGTGAACACATCTTCTAATTAGAAATTCCACAGAAATTACAGCATACTACTCCCACACCCTTCACTTGAGCAACTTAAAATATTCCTGTTAGCACAAGCAGAAGAGGGAAAGGCTGGCATAATATGATCATTCCATATACAGCTGGTAAAATTATAAATACCTCAGAGAAAGACAAATACACAGAACAAAGTTATTTTAAAAAATGATTCTGTGCTCAGTTCTGCAAGCCCTTTTTATTCTGTGCACAGAGAAATCCCAGAAGACTTTTTCTCCAACCATAATTTCAATGCAATGAAATGATAATCCTGTAATGGATGAGTACAGACCCACTGAGTCTGCAGTGCTTGAAAAGTTTATCTGACAGTTTTAAAGGTAAAAGTTACCTCCAGCATACCAAATCTTCTTGCAAAGCCTCTGGCAAGTTATGACTTGACGCAGAAAGAAAAGCTTCAAAGCAATTTGAATCCACCATGAAAGCAGGGACAGGTAATTCTCTGCATTAGTTAGATGATTCATGAAAGATCTTCAGCTAGATTCAGATTACACATGAGCAAGTAACACAGTCTAAAAATCTGTATTATCTCCCTAAAATGAAGACTAGAATGATCACTTATCTATGAAGGGAAAAAAAAAACCAAAACAACCCAGAAATACTATCTTTTTCTTACACTTTACAGAAAGCTGCTTATAGAAATCCTATTTTCTCAGAGATCACCTGTGACAGCTCTAATAAAAGGAAAATTCAAACATTCACATTTAAAATATGGGGCTTGATTTAGGAGATATGAAATGTCAAAACCAAAACTACAACAGGATTTTCACACCCCTACTGACATTACTAACACAGGGTCACTGAGCTCCTGAATTTTCAGCATAAAAGCAGAGATTTAGGCAGTTGTGTGGTATTTAGGATGGGCTAATTAAAATGTGCATGTTGGGAGAGCTATCTAATCTCACACTTCAGGGCTCATGTCAGCCTCAAATATGTGTCACTAGACAACAGATGTGGCTACTGCAGCACACCTCAACATCTGGCTATGCAGGACTCACACACTCCCTGGGCTCTTTCTGGGGGGAGAAGGGACTTTGAGTCTGATTCTTCTGGGCAACTCCAGCAGTCAAACCTGCCACCAACAGGCAGTAAAAGTGGGGCCATGGCAGTTCCCTCTATCCTCCTCCTCTGCTCTGCTCCTGCAGCCCTTTTCCATAGGGATGAAGGCTCCGAGTCAGAGCTTCCACCACACGTTCACATGGCACTGATCACAGGACAGCTGGGATTCCTGCCAGCTGCCACAGCATTGTTGCCATAGAAATAACACATTTTAAAAATCTCATGTGTTTAAAACACACTTGAAGTAGCGACTATAGCAAGAATCCCTCATAGACTTGAGAAGACACAGTGGCATTTTAAAGGCAGAGACCTTCAGGGTAGCAGCTTGGACCTTCCACCTTCATATTCTAAAACAGAAGTCAGAATACTCTCATTTGTTAATTTTCAAAGCCAAGCAAAGAGGATGCTGAAGAACTGTAATAATGACCATCATGGTTTCAGCTCCTAAACATCTCTGCCTTGCCCTAGAAAACTGAGGACATCATTTTAAAAACAGCACCTGAGTTACAAAACACCAGTTGAACAGAGAAAAGCTGTGGAGAAAACAGAAATAAAATGCTGTTTCACAGAGAACACATCTGCATTGCGCAACTGTAGGAGAGATTGAGGTATAGATAACAGCGGCATGAAGTCAAAGCATTAAGCCTCATGTACCCAAGAATTCCAGTGTCTATCCAGAGTATCTGTCCACACTAATCCACTGGGCTGCTCATCAGGTTGCTAAAAGGAAGGAGCCCAGACTTTCTAAAGAGGCTGTAGAGCACTGCAAGGCCAAGGGCAGCACAGAAAGATACCTCCAGAGATGATTAAAAGGGAAATAACACAGCAGATGAATGAAAAAGGATTTGCCTCAGAGGAATGAAGGCAGTTTTCACAATATGAAGGTAGTTTTCACTCTGGCATTAGACAGAAAATAAAATTCATTAATTTTGTTAATTGTGGACCAGTAAATCACCTCACTGCTCTGGACTCAGGGACAACCCCAAGACAGCACAGAGCCCAGCCTCCAATCTCCAGGCCGAGTGTGGCTGACAACACAATCTCACGGCTGCAAGAAACAAGGGCAGCCATTAACCAGCTACAGAGGACTCATGTCCCATTGTGTCCCTTTCCACATTCCATGTATTAATAGCAGATAATCAAGTTCCTGGGCTGTTCCAAAGACAAACAAGGATCCTCCATCACCCTCAAGAGGCAGCCAAGCCATCTTCACAACTGCCCCCTCTGTCTCAAGATCTGAGCCCAATCTTTGCTTTGTTAAATCACCACAGATTCTCTTTACACATCATGTCTCTAACTTTCAGATGGATAATACCGGTTTATCCCACCACTCCACAGCTTATGCACACTTCCACAATGTAACATCGATGACAAGACCTTTCTGCTGAAGGCAGAACTAGAGTAAACTGCTTCTGTGACTTGTCACAGGCAAGGGAGCAATGTTAGGTGGAGAGGCAAAAACTGCCTCGTGATGCCATGAGAGAGCGAGAGTCCAGGACCAAGCTGATCTCACACATTACACACAATTCCCAGCAGCTGTGTGTAGGTCTTGCTTTGTGTTCCTTTTCAGATGTATTTACCTCTATTCTGGTCACACAGATAAAAATTACTTGTTAGTACTGAAGTGGGCATAACAAGCTGGCAGGAAAGATCTCAGCTGGAACCCCTGCACAGCTGCAGGCTGCCTGTGCCAACCTGAGCAACACAGCCCAAAGTGACACCAGAGCGGCACAAATGGAGCACTGAGTGCAGAACCTGAGGCAGAACAGCTCTCTCCATCCCTGCTCAGCCCATCCATCCTCTGCTCAAACACTGCACTAAAAAAAACCCCGTCCTTCCACTGAGGCTGTCCCATTATGCAGAGATAACAAATGTCAATAAAAATGAACTTTTTCAGAGAAAAAGGCAAACTTTTCTAGCTTAGCAATGAGGGAATTTGTGGAGGGCATGAAAGTCACAGCTCTGCTCCTGATTATTTTTTTTAACCTTCTGTTGAAGACTTCTTTCATGTGAACTACAGAACTTGCCATGATTGAAGGAAACGGAATCCAGGTCAATTCCCTTCCCAACTACAAAGCTATCATTCACTTTCACTCTGTAGCCAAATAAAAATTTTCTTGTTTCTGTCAAAAGAAACAATCTCGAATAAATCTGCCATGCCATTCCCCCTGTATAAACCTGAAGAAGAGAGCAATCTAGATGACAATCAGGAAAATGGAGAACAAAACAAAACAAAACAAAACAAAAAAAAACCCAAAACAAACAAAAAAAAACCACAACAAAAAAAAAGAAACCTCATTCTGAAGAAAACAACTTTAATCATGAAAGGAATCATTCAATATCCAGCAATGAAATCCAGTTACCTTAATAAGGCCAAACTACCACTCCTCCCCTTTGCTCATTGCATCCTAACCCCAGTGACACAAATCCTCTGTGGAAGAACCAGCAAGAATATAATTAGAAGGGAGCCAAAGATATTCAAAGCACCAAAAAGTTAATTTTAGTAACAGTAATATACTATCAAGGTGTAGTCAACATAATCAGCAACATTAAGTCTTCAGTAGATTGTCCTTGAAATACCTACACCTCCAGTGTTGCTTGAAAATTTACAGCAAATTAAGTCTTCCAGTTGAAATGACTATATTAAGGGTTCTTTAGTGTGCTCATCCCTAAGCATGGAAGAACATGAAAGTTAAATTCCAATTAATCTGCACTGACATGCAGCCATCTAGAATGACTTGAGAAGTCACTGTGTAAAGAGGAAAAATAATGGGATTAATCCTGCCTGTCTTACATATGCAAGTAGTTGCTTCCACTGCAATTAGCTGCACTGGGACAGCAGATCTCTGTGCTTGTACAGAGACAGGGAATACAGAGCCCTCTGCAGTGGAGCAAGAGCTGAGAGTTCCCAGGGCTGCTGCCTGGTGCTCATTTGTTTCTCAGTAGAATAAATAGGCTGCAGCGAGTGATAAACATGCCTAATTGCTTTTGAGCTTGAGGGAAATAGGTTGGGGGATTTAGCCATTAATTATTCCCAAAAGGCAAGTACCTCAGAAGTAAAAGACATGGTGGACTGGCCATCTGAATCCCGGTGAGCTGACTTTATGCAACCCAGGTAGGGTTATTTAGCCAGGCTGCAAAGGACAGAAGACATTCTTCTTTGTGTTTGAGATCAAGAAATAAAGGGTAGATAAGAAACACAACTTTTACTTATTCAAATTTTTCCCAGGCTAAAATTAAAGAGTGTGAGTTGACCTAGTTCCCAAGCTCAAAATACGCAGTTTCTGAGAACAAATCATTTCAACCCAACACCTGACATGGGGACTGAGTGAATCACACACTGAGACCTCTCCATCGCCCAGCTGACCACAGAGGGTGATCAGATATCCAACTGGGATAGCTAATATTAGCTCAAGTAAATCCACACAGCAAATCATTCTAAGCAGCAGAATGAAAGATAATGTAAACAACCCTTCTATCACAAATATTCCCAAGTCCACACAGTGCCTGATATTCCACTGATAAGAACAGATGCAGCAGCTTGCAAGGATGGAGGACCAAAGCCCTAGTAGGAAGACACAGATGTCTTAGTAACCATCCATCAATCTTAACTAAAAATTCAGCTAATTCACAAAAATGAACTCTGTGTTACCACTTCAATTTAGATCTAGCCTATGCCTCAACTCTTTAGTAGTTCTGTTTAGGTCCAGGGGGTTGGGAGGAATAATGGGGCAGGGGCAAGGAAGCAAGTTCATGTCATACACTTCAGAGTCTATAATCTTTTAAGATAATTCCTCAACAAAAACATCATCTGATTAAAACTAGGAAGACTGAAAGCTACTAAAATGACACCACATAATAAGACAGACAGGATGATGTGCAGCGGTGTTTTGAGTGATATGGGTTTAATCACAGCTTAGCTTTTCAAGGAAAATTAAACTGTGAACTATGATAGCCTAAAGTGAGGCTGCAGAGAGCAGCACATTTCTCCCTTTTGGCTGGTGTTTTTCACTTTGTCATTGATACAAACTATCAGATTAAGAGTAGTCTGCCCACTCCCGTCGTCTTCCAACCACACATAACGACTTAGGGCAAGTTTTTGGTGTCAGAGCCAATGTGTGATGCATTATTAAGATGAAGGATATGTTGTGATCTGTCTGAAGCACTCTCGTATTGATTTTAATAATGTGAGAGTGTTTGGGGGGTTTTGAGCCAGTTTGGTGTTTGTGAACTCAACAGAACACAGGATTTTGTTATCCCATTTAACACTTGTTAACCTTAGCTCTCTAAAGCATACTTTCTGGGAATAAAGCTCAGTGCTACTACACAGTCCATGTGTCACACACCTCTCTCAGGCATGAAAAGGGCTGCATTTTGCATCAAGCTACCCATCTGGTCTTTTACTCAGTTTCTTTCATACACATAAACACATACACACAATTAATCTCAAAAAAGACACCATCCTGTTTGCAAACTCCAAAGGAGGTGGGAACTAAAAGTTTCTCTCAGTGGGCTGCCTGCTAGCATGGAGCATATGCCTCCTGCTGAAGATATGGGCTGGGCAGGAGGAGAATCTCCTTGGTACTGGTTGGGCAGCATTCAGATGTAATTAACACCAAAATCCCACAACACACGGCCACAGAAAATCCTGCAGGTTGCCGTCACTGCAAAAAGGTAAAGTCATTGGACCAAAACCATCTTGTGAGTTGTGTCTGGCCCCAAGCCAGGAGCTCAGGATTCCCAAGTTTCAGTCAGCTCAAGTTTCAGCACTGAGCTTTAGCTACACAGGATTCCTCTTTCTGTGGCCTGGGACTTCCCTGTCCATACCGTTCATTCCAAGCACAAGGCATACCAGCTTTGATTCCCTCTGAATCTCTCTTAGCTGGAAATCTCTTTTCAGTCTGATGCTTTTCTTGCCATGAAAACATCTTTTTTAAAAAAGCATACTTTAACAAGGGTTTTATATGAAGGCATGTCTTGTTTCTTCTCATTTCCAGGACACTCAATAAAATATCACAAGATTGCAATTTATATGCTAAAGGAATTCCCAGATGGCATCTAATCAAACAATTCAATCAGAAAGCAAATTAAAATGAAATATTAGCACAAGCCCATGTGTAAAATGCAGCAGCAAAAGCTCTTTGGCATTTGCAGGATATCCTATGGAATGTAATTCTATTACCCGTGCTAATTTCATGCCTGTTCAGCATTGCAGAACATCTGAGCTATTGAGACCTCTCTCCAACACAAAAAAGAAGTGGTCCAAGGAAAAGTTTAACAGCAAACTACAGATAACCCTTATAACCATGTCTAGAATCATTACAGCAGCTGGCTTACTCAATTTCTGGCAACAACTCTCAAAACTTTAATTTCTTAAACCTGACCTTCAAGTTCAAATCAAACCCAGTCAAATTTGGGATATTTCTTTCAATAACTTCAGTGAGTTTTGCACCATGACCCAGAATTCACAGCATCTCACAGTTCTAAGCCAAATCTGATTGAAGCAACACCCTATTCTGCAGTATCTGCCACAGGAACTCCTGTGAGAACCCCAGTTATAATTATTTGGCAAATAAAAGTACAGAAAATCTACTTTGAGCTAAGGATCTATGATTTTTATTTTATTCATTTATTTATCTTAAAGACTAAGTAGTTTCCATGAGGCATGAGAAGCTTGCAAACCTTTTTTTATTTTTTTAAACCCCTAATATTTTAGTACTTATTACCAAACTGTTCACTTAGTTAATTTTGAAAGACCCTCTTCTACTTTAAAAGCAGCATTATTTGAGGGAAAAAAAATCTGGTTTGGCTAATGGACAGTCACCCCCAAAAAAAGCCTATGCTCTAATCCATGCTATACCCTTCCCTGATTTAAGTGCACCTTTTCTCTACTACTCTAAGAACTAGCAATGGAAGGCACACCAGTATGGTTAGTTTCCTTGAAAACAGTTGCTAGTTTCCTTGAAAATAAACAAGGCTATTTGAGTTTCACACCAACAAACCTGAAGGAATTATGCTCCAGCCTCACAAGGGAAGTCAATTAACTTTGTGTATCTCGCTCTTAGCCAGAGCCTTTTGGAAAATCCCTGCCTTCATATATGCTTCCACAGTGCACTCCACTGGCATACAGACAAGAATACATTTCCTTTTTAAAACCCATTTCAGGAATCAAGAAAAACTTAAGGACTGCATGATAGAACTTAAAACTTGAAGAGGCTGCTATAACCCATTCTCCAGGGCAGAAAGGGGGAAAAAATATAAAAAGCAGTATTGTACTCCTTTAGGCAAGATGACAGAACTATCTAAGACATGACTGCATATACAAAATGAATGATGATATGCCATATTTAGAAAGATATTAACACAAGTCAAAGCAAAGTAGCTGGGCTTTAATAGCACTACAAAGTTATGTGTACTGGCAAGTAGGGAAGCCCAACTCATATGGGATTACCCACCCTGCTCACTCCATTTGCTTCATATTCCCAGAAGACCAGTTGGTCAAAGCTGTCTAGAAGTGAGCGAGATTTTTTGCACTGGTGACAGGTATCCTTCACCACACGGTCTACTTTTCTTTTTCAGATTTAGGAGAGACTAGAACTGGGGTTTAAGCACTCGGTGGAGGTCATGCAGAAGTAGAGAAAGATGGTTCCTCTAGATTTTGTAGAGGTTCTCATCTACCCCCAAGCCTCCCTACCATCCAATTCACTTGGCAGGCTGAGAGAGTGCTGGTATGATGCCATGCAGATGATGAAAACATAAAGGAAGACACTAAAGATTCTCCAGTAAAGTAAAAGTCATGTGAAATCCCAAACTCATAGGAAATAATCATATTCTCCCCCAGCGCCTTCCCACTTCAACCCCTCTCCCAGGGCACCCATTAAGCGGCGATCAAATTAAAAGGCATTACACAAAGAGAGATTGCCCCAGTTCTAATCCCGAGAGGCTCGCGGCACTACAGCGGCACTAAGGGAAAGCCCTCATCATCCCAAGGAACACAGAGACTCAGCACGGATTAGCAGAGTCAGGCTTTAAAGGGGGAGGAGAACAAGGATTCCGCTAGCAGCAAACCATTTTGGAAAACAACAAATAGAAATTAAAAAAAAAAAAAAAAAAAAAAAAAAAGCGAAGACAGCAAGATGGGAAGCGGGTCTCGGCTCCGAGCCCTCCCCGCGGACCCCTGCTCGGGGGAGGCGCAGGCAGGCAGGGAGCTGAGGTTCGTTCCGGCCCCAGGCCGAGCCCCGCGGGCGGGGGCGGCTCCCGCAGGGTCCCCGCGGGGCTCCGGGAGGGCTCCCCGGCGATCCCGCACGCTCCCGCAGCCCCGGCTCTTCCGGGCTGGCGATGGCTCCGCCGATCGCGACAGACACGACACACGCACACACAGCCGACACACGGCGGGAGGGGATGGAGCGGCACACGGCGGGCGGAGAGGGGAGAAGAGGGCGAGCAAGCGGGGGTGAGGTGGTACCTTGGATGTGCTGCTTGATGACATTTTCCAAATGGTCCAGCCTTTCTATAATCCTTAAAGTGTCCCCTTTGTCTTCCTCTAACTTTTTTTCTGAGATCGGCTCCTGCACTTTCACATAAACACTGGCAATGTAGTTGGTGACCCAGCCCACGTACAGCAGGCAGACGATGTTAGTCATTCCACTCAAAATCACGCAAGTGGACACTAAAGTTTTGGTTTTCCTGGTGCACACCATCCTGAGATCCCTCCATATAGCTCCAAAAATCCTGTGATCCAAAAAACAAAATTAAGCTGCGATGAAAAGAAATCCTCTCCCCCCTCTCCCCGAAACGGAGACCACTCCGAAGTCAGTAAATTTCCATGCAAAAAGTTCTCCAATCCATAAAATAAATTAAAAAAAAAAAATTTACTTGTCGCCTACCTAGAAGGAGAGGTGGGGGCGGGGAGGGCTGACAATTAGAATCCCGGCTTTGAGCACATGCGAACAGCCGAAAGTTTGCGACGGCAGCGCCGACAGCAGACAGCGAGGCGTGCCAGCCGCCCGGCTGCCCGCTGCCTTCAGGCACCGCCCCCCGCCCCGGGCATCACGGACGCCGGCAGCCCAGCGCCCGAGCGTGGCAAACTTTGTTCCCTCCGCCGCCGCTTCCCATCGCGGCCGAGCCGCAGCGCCGGGAGCAGGCAGCCGGGGAGCGGGGCCGGCCCGGGACTGACAGCGCCCGGCTCCAATGGCAGCGGCGCGGGGCGGGGATGCGGCGGGACCCACCTGCTCCTCGCTCCACACCGAGCGGCGCCGCGCCGGCCCCCGCCGCCTCCCTGCCTGCCTCTCTCCCTCCCCGCCGTGCCCGGGGGCTGCCTGCGAAGGCTCCCCGGGCCGGAGAGGCGGGGGCCGCAGCCGCCGGGGCTGCGAGAGCGGCGGTGTCGCCGCTCGCCCCCAGAGGCGTCCATTTGCCGGAGGGGTGAAAGCGGAGACGCGCCTTGGGCTCGGCGGAGCTCTCGGCTCCCTGCGACCACCCGGCACTGCGATGTGTTCGGCTTTGAGCCTCTTGGCGTGCCCGCTCCCCGCCGAGGTTGGGCCGGGAATACCGAATGGTTGCTCGCACCCGCACCGGCGAGCCCCGTATCCATCCGTTCATCGCCTCCCCCACCTCCCTGGGGATACGCTCTATCCGAGAATATCCAGAATTAGCTTCAGTATCAGGGGCAGGATCGGTAACTCACAATTTAGTTCAGCGTGCCCGTGCTGCTTTCCGCTCCTCACCTCACATTTTGCATTATTTTTGAAAGGCAAATTCCTCCCAATGTGAAATCTCACTGATTTGAGAGAAGGCACATGATGAATCTTTTCCATTCCTTTTAAATAAGAGACTTTTGTACTATATGAGATCATTTTCTTTTGATAGCCTCAAGACAGAAATGTAACCGGCGTATCCACTATTAGAAACAATGAGGCACGTGTTAATTAACATTCTAAAACTATTTTAAATACTCATCCAATGAAAGCGGGAATATCAGATGTTGTGGATTGACTGCACTCTGTAGTCACGCTCCAGAACTGATCGTGCCACCAGGGTTTGCCAGTGTGCAGAAAGCCCAGCAAGGTACCAGGACTTACTACTCTGAAACATAAACATGAGTGTTCAAACCCTTCAACAGCTCCAATGTACAACATTGCGACATCCTAAGAGAAGTAAAAGCAGATGATTTGTCTTAGGTCTTGGGGTTGTCATTTTTAAATTAATTGCAAGCAGTGTTCAAGAGAGAAGGCAGGCAACTGCCCTGCCAAAAGGCAGAATGACTTCTTCCTTTCCATCAGTTAGTACTCCATAGAAACAGTAAAAATGATGAGTACTCAGACACATACAAACCAGCAGCAACAGAAGCTGCAGTCAACTCTGCCAACAAAGCTGAAAAAACAAACTGCTCCCTCATTCTCCCTGAAAACTAACTGAAATTTCGGCCAGTTTAAAAGTACTTCCCCTGTGGTAACACTAGAAGAGGTGAGCCCAAGAGTGCTGTCTTGGAAATTAAAATATGTAGCAAAAGGCATTTGAAGGAGAAGACAATATTAAGATTTTAAGAAAAAATATTTTCAATAATACAGGGAAGTTCGCTGGACAACGCAGTCAATGAACAAGTTCAAGCTTTGTAAAAGACAAAACACTGACAGAATTTATTAGAACAGTTCCACCCTCTAAGTCACTTAATCCACTTGGTCTGCAATGAATGTTTGTCCACACCATCATTTATTTTCCTATTTCCTATCTTTGTGTAACACTTCAGTGTTACAGCTTTGCTTCTGGTAGCAACCAAGAGCAGGGAAGTGCTGTGGTGAAAGCCTTTAATAACAGTGTTACCTACACTTCATTTAATCTTTGTAAACCCTGCCTGCGGTCACAAAATACGAATTCTTCAGTGATTTAGGCACAATCCAGACTTAGCCTGGGACTTCTCAATTTAAAGCACAACTTATCTGAAATCAGTCCAGGTAAGGGATGAGTAACAAGCATTAATAAGTCATAATTTCCATGGAAATGTATAAAATACTAAGCACTAACTGCTTTTATAAACAAATATGAGCAGTACTTGTTACTAATGACTGTAAGCACACCAGTAAGTGACACAAGCATTTAGAAAAAAGATTGATAATGTGTCTCACAGCCTTAATAGGTTGCTTATAACAGTACATAATTGATTAACCTACAGTAACTATTAATAGTTCTTTAGCCTTTTGTTCCCATCAGCTCTCTGATCATGTTTAAAATATATTTTCATTTATAACCACATTCTCCTACTGCCAAAGCTTGCAATCCTGTCTCCTAACTTGAGCCTTGATTTTACTGAAGCTACTCTTAAAAGTGACTTCATAGCAAAACCTCCAGATGCTTTGATACACACACACACACAAAAAAAAATACGCTTGCTTTCATGCCTCTGGTAATAATATTCTAGACAGGTCTCTTTAAAAGCCTTCTTTTATGGGTTTATACAAAGTTGGAGGTATCCAAGTGCATGCCATTTAGAAACTGGTTGTTTTTGTCCTTTTGATTTATTGTTTAGTATTACAATCCAGATGAGACCCCTTCATGCAAAGTATTACATAAATACATAAGCAGTCCACTTTAATAATTTAATGGGAACAAAAACCGGAAAAGGAACAATAGGATAATAGAAATGCTGCCAGCCTCACATTATACTGTAGTAGTCAGGGAGAAAATTAGGTGGTAGAACCCCTAAATGTTTCTTTTTTGAACATTTAAATTATAGGGGAGCACAAGGTCTATGAAATATTTTCTCTTAAATCCAAGGGGTGTTTTTGCTTCAGGTGTTTAAGCTTGAGGCAGTACAAGCTACGGTGCAGGTTATTAAAATATGTGTCTTGATTTTATCCTTGTCCTGATACTGCTGTGCTATGTCATGCTATGCAAATTGCTTCATGCAATTATTTTACATTTCTTAAAACTTGTATGTATTACAGGCTTTAATGCAGATTTCCCCCAACTACGTTGCTGTAATAGGGCACCATTTCAAATGGTGCTGAGGAAATATTAACATCACAATCCAGTAAATAATGCAAGATAAGTGGCAGCTGTAAAGTGACCTGTAAGAAATCCAGTTAGTATTTCTTACTTATCGTTACAGATCATGAAAGGGAAATGTTTAAGAACTGTATTTTTATTTGCTGCATTTTGATGTGGGTTAAAACGGTTTTATGTGTCAGATGATGCTTGAAACATCAGAACCAAAAATACCTCATTTTATAAGAACAAGTTTCTTACACCTCGTTAGAAATCAGTGGAAAAGCTTAACTTTTAAACTTTATCACATTCTATTCAGATTCTTAGCTGAAATCCTATTAGTTTGTGGAGATATGATCATTATTATCTAGTCTGAGGAGATTTTCTTCTATTATTTCTTCCCTCTCACCCATGATTATCACATCTTTTTTTTTTTTTTTTTTTTTTTGAAAGGTGATAAAAAATTCCAAAGGCACTCACTAAGGAATACAGCATTTTACATTGTGGAGAGAGACGACTAAATAAATTTAGGCAAGTCTGAATCACTCTGAGAAGGTAATTTTTTTGGAAGATCTGATGTCTGAGCCTGCACACACAAATCAAGACCTGTACATCTCAAGCAGAGATTACCCTTTCTGTAGATGAGATCTTCCCAATTCAAAATATAAATTCAAATTCTACAATTCAAAATATAAAACTGGGGTCTTAGCTCCTCAAAAGAGGCAGCTTTCTCTATTTTGAAGGTAAATGTCAGGTGTTCAGTCCCCAGGGAAGTGATCTGATCATCTCTGGTATCTACTTTGGTCCCAAGTCATCACTAGCACTAATTTTAAACCAATCTTAAACTTCTATTAAACCATAAAAGACATATGCAGGAATTGCAGAGATGCTTCTGCATTTTCTGGAGGTGGGTTTTGGAGTAAGAGATTTGGTAAGTGGATGCTGTACGATAATGAATACGAACTGATTGCAAAACAAAAAGAAAGGAAGAAAAATTGGAAAAAAAGCTGAATGATTGATAAGTAGGATGGAGGAAGACAAGAGAAAAATAAAAACTACTTTTCCTTGTTACGCTGAGACACATTCTCATCATCCTTGTTCCTCTGGCATTTTCTCTTTGCCTGGCTCTCACCATATCTACTCTGTCCCTTTACTATTATCCCCTGACATCTTTTCCATTCCTCATTAAAATCACCACTTTTAAGTTTACACTGGTTCTGTTACACATCACCCTTCGTGGCATTTCTAGCAATCACCAGTTCATTTAGGTCATGCAGGCCTCTTCATTTTTCACTGCTTTGCAAAGACTGCTCAGCAAAGCACCGACCACAGTGAAACTCAGCTCCACATGGCCACTGCAGCCTCCCAAGGAGCAGAGTGCATTAGTGTTGAACACACAGACATCCAATGGCATTCACGTAACTAACATCCATGAATCCCAGAAGTGCTGAGGCTGGAAAAGGCCTCCGAGATTCCATTCCAGCCTTTGACTGAACAGCACCACATCAACTAGGCCACAGCACCAAGTGCCATGTCCAGTTCTTTCTTGAAACTGGGATACAGATTCCATCACCTCCCTGGGCAGCCCCTTCCACAGTCTGATCACCCTTTCTGTGAAGAAATTCCTCCTGATGTCCAACCTGAACCTCCCCTGATGCAGCTTGAGGCCATGTGCTCTCATCCTGTCACTGCTGCCTGTGAGAAGAGGCTGATCCTGACCTGGCTCTCCCCTCTTGTCAAGCAGTTCTAGAGAGTGATGAGGTCTCCCCTGAGCCTCCTTTTCTCCAGGCTGAACACCCCCAGCTCCCTCAGCTGCTCCTCAAAGGACTCTCCAGACCCTCCCAGCTCCATTGCCCTTCTCTGGACTCGCTCCAGCCCCTCCATGTCCTTCCTGAACTGAGGGACCCAGAACTGAACATGGCACTCAAGGCGTGGCCTCAGCAGTGCCCAGGACAGTCCCTGCCCTGGTCCTGCTGACACAGGCCAGGGTGTCATGGGCCTCCTTGGCCACTTTCAGCTGCTGTCAATCAGCATCCCCAGGTCCTTTTCCAGTGGGCCCTTCCCAGCCCTCCTCCCCCAGCCTGTAGCAATGCATGACCCAAAGACAGGACCTGGTGCTTGGCCTTGTTGAACCTCACACCACTGGCCTCGGCCCATCCCTCCAGCCTGTCCAGATCCCTCTGCAGTGCCTTTCTCCCTCCAGCAGATCAACACTCCCACCCAAATTAGTGTCATCTTCTAACTTACTGAAGGAGCTCTCAGTGCTCATGACCAGATCATCAATAAAGATATTAAACAGGACCGGCTCCAACACTGAGCCTTGGAGAACCCACAGGTGACGGTCCCCAGCTGGATGTGGCACCATGCACCAGCACTCTCTGGACCTGGCTGTGCAGAAAGTCCTTAACCCAGCCAAGAGTTCACCTCTCCAAGCCATGGGCTCCATCATTTCAAAACCCTTCACTGAGCACTGAAAGGGGGAAATTTAAAATAACAGAAGATACAGAAACAAGAAAGTGCTGACACTGTTCCAAGGGGAACACTGAACTGTATCCTGTCTTCTGGACAGAGCTCTCACTGAAATGAAGCAATGAGAAAACATCTCATGCAAAGGAACAGAACAGAGCCAAAAAGAACATTGAAACATCTACTTGACACTTAGATGAAAAAGGAACCTGCAAAAGCTAGGGGCACATGGGTGTGTGTTGTCTTCTCCATCCCCAGATTCATGGCATAGAAGGCATTTGCCATCTCCCTGATACAGTTGCTATAAAACCTATGTCTGCATTTTCTGGTTCCAGATAGCATTTTCCATTCTCAGTGTTTGCCAGGCTTATCTTGTCCATTTGTCTTTCCAAAATGTTTTTCTATCAAAGCCATCAAAAATCACTTCATACTGTAATTGATCTCTGCTATGCTGCTGTATTAGTTACTTTTATGCGCTGGGGTGATTTATTTTTTTCTGGCAGCATTACACTGCACCTTTTTTTTTTTTTTTTTTTGCCACAAAACTCTCAGTTAATCCATCTCAAGTGACTCATGTGTGACCAGCAATTCACCAGCAGGAGTAAAAGATGCAACATATGGTCCTTTGTGAGGGGCATGTCTACAGCTTCTCAGAGAAGCGTTATGTTCTGTTCTCCTCAAAGCTGTCAAATGTCTACACCCTACACCTCCAATGACAACCTTGTACCTAAGTAACTTCAAGTCTCTTCATTTTGGGGTGTTAAACCTTGGAAACATTTGAAACAGATTTCCAGAGATTGCAGCCCACTCAATCTCTGAATCTTTTTATATTCAGTTAAAAGAAGAAAAAAAAGAAAAAAAAAATTAAAAAAAACTAAATGGAAGACAATTTTTGACATCGAGAAATCTTGGCTCTCTCAAACAATTCCTCAATGCTGTTTTTTTCTGTCTTTAACTATAGTAATACAAATCATTGTACTATGTCAAACAAAAACTGAGGCAGCCAAATATCCTATTTCCAAATACTGTCTAGCTCTGAATATTGAGGGACAAGAATAGTCCTCTTGCCAGGCTTTGCCTGGAAAAGCTTCAACAGACTTAATGGCTTAAAGGCTGTCTGTGTCAGTGGTTGCAAGTGATTGCTTACACTAGCTGCGCAAGCAATCACAAATTCACAAAGTTCTGAACTGGTACCTTCTCATATTCCAGAGAAACATGAACATATCGTGCAGGCCTATCACAGACCCCCTTCTTAGACGGCTCTCTGCCAATGTGAGTCTCATATATGCAGTCCCTTCTCACATGGCAGGAGCTCCATACTTCAATTAATTTTTGTAATTTTGCTGTTTCATCAACTTGTCACTCAGGGTCATGGCTTCTCCCACCTTTTGCAGTTGGCTTTAGAAGTTACTAAGGCTATGGCACCCTCACTATTTACATGCTTGTCTGATCACATCTCTGTATGCTGAGCAATGCAGATCCCAACCTCCCTTGCTCATGACTGTCTTCTCTTTGGAAACTGATGGTTTCTTCCTATTCTTTGTCCTTTCTGTCTTAAGTTTTAAATGCATGAATGGAGCTCCTCCTTAAGCATAATAGAGAACAAACTCCTAGGAAGGATTTGCAGCCCAAGCACCAATTAAATCCAGCATCAACTGTCATCATTATCCATGTTCTCTGATGTCTCAAAAAAAGTCCATAAATAGGTGGAAAGTGACTTCCTTCAATTGCTCATTAGAGAATTACTTTTCTAGACAGAAAATCCTTAAAAGAAGCCTAAAAATCTGCAACATTCCTTTTCCTCCCATTCCTGGAGTTGAGGGGCTGATTATTTCTTCCAATTATTTTCTTTTCTGAAGGCTTGGATCTTCATACTGTTTCAGAGGAATTGACACTGAAGCATTCAAGAGCATTATGTCAGAGTAAAGAGAGTTAATGAAACCACTACTGAGGATTAGAAGGGTAAAACCTCAGAAGTGACTGTAAACTCAAAACAGATCAGAGAAAACGGAATGTAAAAGTTATTGTCCTTTTTAATTTAAATTTATGGTTAGAAATAATTAAATAACCCTCTTTAGGTCCAGTTTATTGTTCAACCAGAAATTATAAAAAAATGTATGATTCTGCTTTACTGGGTTAATGTCAAGTAGGACAGACACCATTGAAGAACAGTGCTGGTGAAATCAATTGGTTTAACTCTTCCATTTCCTAATCAATGAAATAATTTTAAAGAGGAGATTTGGCCAGCTGTCCTTCAGCCAGCAGCTAGAGTAAATGTACAAAAGCCTCTGTTGATGCTCTTTTGCCAAATTTACATCCAAATATATAATTTAGCTGAAACACGAGTTTCTACAATTTGAGATTGCTGGAACAGTTTTCCGTATGACACCTTCTTTCATCAGATACTGCAGCCACAGCTTAAGTAAAGAAACAATTCACCTTAATATACCTAGAGTATGTTAGTAATTATTTCTCTTTCTTAGATAGATGAAAAGGTCTTCTGCTTTAGATGTGTTTTCTTTTGGTTGGTTTTTAAAGGATTTGGTGATGTCCAGAAGTTATCTTTTCTCTGATCTGTTTGCTGCAGAAAAAACCACAACCACCACCACCACCCTGAAACACAAGAGAAAGCCCTTGTGCCGTTTTTAAACAAAACTGGTTCCACAGCAAGTAAGCCTTCAGTCCAGCTTGGTAATATAATAGCTCTCATGGTATGAGAGGAGATTGAAGGTTTTATTTGGTTAGGTATGGAATACATCACACTGCTCCAAGAATCTCTAACAAAACACCTGTGCCCTGCTTCAGAGTTGCTCTGATGAACTGCAGAGGGAATGGTCTTGTAGTGCTGACAGGCCAGACTTGTACAGCCCCTTGTCCTCAGTCTGACCGAGGTGAAGTTCACAGCCTGACAGTGGCTGGACAGGCGTTGATGACAGGCCAGTGATTCGACTACTGCCAAGCATCACTGACCCAAATTAGCCAAAGGGATATTCCAGACCATATGACTTCAGCTCAGGTATACAAGCTACAGGAGAGAGGAGGAAGGCGAGGCATTCATGATCCCTCAATGTTTGCCTCCCAGAGAAACCATTACACGCGCTGGGGCCCTGCTTCCCAGGGAGGGTCCAAACATTGCCAGTGGGAAGTAGAGATTGACCTTTTTTTTCCTTAGCTTATGCAGGCACAGATTCTTGCTTATTGCATTCCTTCTCTAATAAAACTGCCTTATCTCACCCTGCTGGTTGTCCATCTTGTTCTCTCCCCTGTCCCATTGGGAAAGGGAGCGGTAAGGCAACTTAGTGGACACCTGGCATGCAGCCAAGGTCAACAAGCTACACCCCTTCTCCTCCCTGTTTCGTGGATTAGTTTGGCCTTAAATTGCTACAGATTTTGAGGAAAAGGTAAACATACAATGAGGTCTCCCTTCAGTCTCCTCTCTTCCAGCTGAACAGACCAAGTGCCCTCAGCCTCTCCTCCTACTGCTTCCCAGGGCTCCATGGCCTAGTCCGCTCCTGGCTCAGGGTCTCAAACATAGCCCATCCTCCATAAAGCCCCAGCCAGAGAGCCTCAGGCTCTCTCCTGTGCCAGCGATACTTGCTCCAGCAGTTGCTGCCACAAGCACAGGGCACATCACATCGCTGGGCAGTCTCAAGCAGGGTCACAGTTTGAGCACCATTCTTAGATCTTGGCCCAAAACTACTGGGCTCCAAATCCCAACTCCAGATACCAGGATCACTGGGAGCTGTTGTACTCCTCCATTTCTTACACTCCTGTGTCAATGATTTCTCTCAAGAGGATATAGAGTGTGGAGCTATCTCCAAGTATGGGTTGCTTGCCTGAAAAATGTCTTCAGAAGTGTCTCAGCTGACTGCCTGTGCTCTTTGGCTCTCTGCAATTGTTCTTTACACATGTATCAGATCGTAGCATTCAGACACGATTTGTTACTTTGGACTGCCATTCTCCTCTGCTTTGAGGGCTCTAGGACTGGAGGGGGGCCTTGAGATTGTCTTGCTGCCACACCAGCCCCATCCTAGAAATGCTTTGTGTGTGCTACTCCAGCTGCATCTTCAAAGGGCAGGCTCTGCGTCCAGAAAAGCTCTTCTGGAGCAAATCATCTTCTACTTTCCAGCCTCAGACTTTTTTCCCCACTCTGTTTCTTGACTTTTCCTCTTGTACCAACTGTCTGTGACATGAACCAGCAGGTCTTCCCTGAGCTGCTGCTTTCTTCTTTAATGGACAGATAGAAAGAATCAGGAGAGGAGCCCCTCTGACTGTCCTAAAAGTTGAGCAGCACTCATTGGCATAGCCTCTTCTGCTGCTGGCATGTCAGTGCCAGACTTCTGCCAGGTGGACAAAGGAGAGCAGATGCAAAACAAAGGGGTTTTAAGGTGTGCCAGGGGATGTTTTGGTTGGACATTAGGAAGACACTTTTCCCTGAAAGACGATTAGGTTTTGGAACAGGTGACCCAGGTCAGGGAAGGAGATGATCAAGAAAAGGCTGGGTATGGCACTCAGTGCTCCATTCCAGGTGCCATGCTGGGGATGGGTCCCAGGCTGGACTCTGTGACCTCAGAAGGTTCTTGCAAGCCAATGGATGGGGTGCCTTTGTGACATCACAGCCTTTGGGGCCAGCACAGTGGCTGGAACTGTCCCCAGCCCATGGTTGTGGCCAGAGCACAGGCTGAACTCCTGTGGCAGCGAGATGCCCAGTGTGTGCAGAGATGGCAGCTGGTCCCACAGCAGCACCATGGCCAGCTGGGGCTTCTCCCTGCTCCTCCAGCTCCCCATGCTCCTGCTCCTGGCTGGAGGACTCAGCCCTTCCAGCCGTCTCAAGGGGGACGCTGTCCTTCCCAACCACAGCTGTGCTAAAACCCCTCATCTTTATCCTAGGTTTTTAAGGAATGTTTTTACTCTGCAGTTGTAGTTTTCCAAGTTTAAGAAAGTTGATGGTTTTTTAGGCAAGAGGGTCCTAGTAGTGTTGGGATGTGAATCCCTCTGGGCCCCATTCACACAGGCTCAGAAGTACTCAGAAATGTGAGGGCTTAATTAAAATCTTCAGAGAAACTAAAATACATAAATCCATGCAGACATGAGGTAGAAATGTAAGTTTAGTTTTAAATCAGTAGAGAGTATTTTAGGTGCCTTAAGCAAACAAGGGACTGTATTAGTCAGTAAGAAAAGCCCTAAATCCTAGTTTAAAGTTTAGTAGCATTACCTTTTACCAAGTTAACTAAGCCCTCGGTGTAACAAAAATATAATGTAGCATTGCTAGCATTCCTAGATAGGACAGATAAAACGACATATGTAGAATTTGTGTAAGAAATTACAACCATTTTCGTACATCAATGTTAGGCCTGGATAGGTCCAAGAAGACAGTAGTAAGGTCCAAGAAGACAGTAGTAGAATCGTTTTTGTAGCTAATTGGGTAAAAAAAAGAATAAAAATGCACTGCTTTGAGAGTGCTGGAGATCACAGATGGATAATGCAGCTGCTGAGGGGGCTGCTGCTTCTGTTTGGGACATGGGGAATTTATGCCAAACAGCTTTGCACAATAGCACAACGCCTTCAAGACTGATCTTCTAATCATGCAGTAAATAACTTTTACAACAACCCTGCCACTCTAGTCTTCTATGAAGACCCTAGCAGCTCGACACAGTAGTTTTTTCCCCCATTAGTTGTAGCTTTTAAGAGACTTAAAGTTCAACAAATTTCTGTTTTCCATACATTGCTCTGCTCCTTCACTGTTCCATATGAGACAGGATGCAGCAATTGATGGGTTTGCACAGGAGCTCCAAACCAGCACACATGCAGCAACATACTACTACTTCCAAAAGACTTTACTTTTGTTTAAGAAATAAAGACAGATGCTTACAGAAGTTACCACAGGAAAAGAAAAGGAAGCCCTCAGAGGAAGCCCTGGCTGAGAGGCAAGATGTATTTCAACAACAAGTCCGGTACCCACAAGTGGTGATCACCACAGTCAGAATCCACAAATTTCTAGGAATGTCTTGAGTCAGGTAGAACTTCAGATTTTAGGACTGCTGAGGACAATATTTCAAACCATAACCTGCAGACAACCTATGAAAGTTATTTTTAAATAAATGCTTGTACACATACACAAAAAAAGTAAATTGTTTTTAAAATCTCCCAAGAAATTCCAACCAGGCTCTTTCCTTACTAAAGAACAATATTCCCTCTGGTGTATGTTGGAGTTACATGCACATACACTTCTGCTGTGCAACTCCCATAGTACTTCAGGTTTTTTTCCATGGAATGCACTGGCTTTATGGTCTTCAGCAGAACCAATCAAGCACTAAAGAGGTAGAAATAAGACGCTGTTACATAATTTGGAAGATTTCCAGTGTAGAAGCTGGCTTCACATACGGCCAGGCCTAGACTCCAGCTGCAACATTATTTGCAGCTTAATTTACAGTTTGAATTTTTATCAGCACAACTCAAACACACAAAATCCACACCTTCTTTAGGCCAAAGAAAAGCTGCAAAATGCATTTTGTAACAGGCACCCAAGCAGTTCACTAACCTACAGCTTTCACTTTAATGATCACATTACAAGATTACAAAAATGCCGAGGCTTTTTTTGACAGGAGGACTGCAAGGGAGAACTTTTTTTTCAAATGTGCTAGAGTGGTTTCACCCTTCCTTGTATTGTCTTTTCTAGTCAAGTCCAAAAATAAACAGGATTCACACGGTCATTACTGCAAACAGTTTGTTCACTGCCAATTTCAATATCAGATGCCAGAAAAATACCAAACTGTATATTTCTTTTTTTTGGTCTTAAGTAACCTGCACACTAAGAAAAATAGTTATTTTTTATAAAATCACCTACTTTTTTACAGCTCAAGACAGGAAAGGGCATGAATTTCTATTTGCCTAAGTTCAACACATGGCATGTTCACTCACAGAGTAATAACCACCAGGCAGCAATACTTCAAGATCATCTAAAGAAACAAGCAGCTGAATTGCCCTATGTATATATTCCAGTTTACCTTCCTGTTTTTCATACTATTGCTTTATAATTCCTGGAACAGTGTCTTCTGCCCCACAGAAAACTTCCTTAAAAACATGACTGAGTCCTGGAGTCTAGAACAGAATGTGTGAGCTCAAGGAAACTTCTGGAATTCTTGCTGTTATTGAAATACTAAACACCACATGTTTAAATGATAAAGTCAACTGCAAGGTTGAAAAAGGAAATTTCATGATTAAAAGATGTTCAGAAGTTCTAGTTTATCCCAATTGAGCCTACACAGTTCAAAAAAGTTACAAGACCACATGGGTTTAAGAGTAGGGCACAATCTGTTTAAATTGTACCATGGCTCTTCCTCCTTAGAACATCTCAGTTGCACATTTTCACCTACCCAGTTTTATGGCCTTGGTTTTGTTAGATAATTTCCTCTACAGGATTACATTCCACTGGCCTATTGCCAAAAACATTCAGATTAGAAGAGATGAAATCTTCAGCCATCAGCAGAACAGTGTAGCTAACATACATCTTCAGGCAACTGCAGCCTGACCTCTACGAACAGTGCTGTGCTGAACACAAATTTCACTAAACATCACTTGGATGGTGTTTCTACCTAGCTGTTGATAAAAACATGCAATATAGACTGTAAAGTGTGGAGATTGCAGCAGACACTGATTCTCTGTAGATTGTAAATAATACAGTTATTTTAGCAACAGAAATTCTGCCCAAGGCTCAGGTTATTTACAGCAACCTCACACTCTCCCCTGCAGGGCCTGCCTCAACAAGCTTCTGTTTCTTTCACCAGGGCATTAGAAAGGTTCTGCTGCAAATGTCTCAGGAACAAAGTTTTTAGCTCTGAGAATTGATGTCTGGTTTTGGCTGGTCCTTCTCCTGCATCTGGACTTCTCAGCTGTGGAAAAAATGATACAGAACCAGGATTCACATACTGATTTGTATGGTAAGCAGCCCATAAAAACAACATTGTAACCTTTTGCAGTGAAATTGAAAGAGCAAAGGGTAGACTGAAGGTGGAGGTTTTTGGGAAAAGACAGGAAAGCAACTCAATCTGTAAGCAAAGGGAAAAAACCAAGGTACAATAAAAATGGTACATTTAGGATTAAGTGTTCACCTGTGGCACAAGATACAACTCTATGCTTTGGGTTTTTCTCTAATGGGAAGGAAGCACCACTGGTAGGACTAAAGAGAAACACCTAATCTGATGTTTATTTCTTGGTGATATTCATTTATTTTGCTTCTTGCTGTGAAAGACTTGGGGGGAAAAAAAAAACCCCGCAAACATGTTTCAATGTAATTCTTCCCCAGCTCAAGCAATATCCACCAGTTTTAACTTAGATTTATCTGTCACATGCCAAGCATTATTTCATTACAATGCTGTGTTCTGAGGATGACTCATCACTCAAATAATATTTCTGTGAATATATGCAGAACTCAGTGATGCCAGGCTGCAGAACACACTGCTAGCTGTGAAGAGCAGTACTAATTCCAGCTGCAATTTTTGGTTATAGGGAAAAACAGGTAGGCATAATTTGGGAGTTACTGCCATTGGGATTTTCATTAAACAGGACCTCCTGTTTGCTGTGGAAACTCTGAACAAGCTCATCATTTACCATTTCTATCAGCAGAAGTTTTCATGTTTTAAGACACATTCTGATAATGAAATGGCATTGGAAATGCTCAGCATACAACAAGATGGTGAGTTTGGTGTTTTGAAATAGGACATTTGTTTGGGAACATGTTTTATGGGCAGTTTGTGGCAAAGAGAAGAACTTATGAAATAAGCGATCATTCTCCTACTGTCCTAGGAGATTAGATTTAGATGCAACTTAGATTTCTTCTTTTTTTCAGAAAAGTCAAACTGATATCATGTACCATCTTGAAAGCTCCACTTCAAGGTCCTTTTTACAAGGCCTGAACCGAGAAGTCCAATGTCCTTAAACCTTCAAGGGCAAAATAAATGCCAAGCCCCTAAGAAAATTGTTTTTAAAAGTGAGCCAGTCCTCCTGGACTCTTTTTTTTTTTTTCTTTTTTTTTTTTTTTTTTTTTTTTTTTTTTTTTTTTTTGTTTTTGTTTTTGTTATTGAGAGTCATAGGAATTAAATTTCCTTGATTTTGGGGGCGCGGGGGGAGGTGTTTGTTGTTTTTGTGATATTCTTAAAGCAAACTAACTTAATGGCTGTGACAAACACAAAAGAAGGAGTAAAAGTAAAGCGCCGTCAGCTTCCTTCATTAAAGTGTGTTTTCCACTTCACTGTGTCTGGTAAAAGAGCCCAAGAATATCTCTGCAATCCAGCAATGCTTCATTATTTTGTTTTGTTTAAATGAGGCAACACATGCCAATCCAGCAGGAAGAAAGAAGATTCTTTCTTTTCTGCGGTGAGAGTATGTGCAGCAAATAGCTTCCATTGGTTCACAGACCCAAATTTTATCTCCAGCGCTGTCACAGAGAGACAAAACATCAATTGTTGGTCAAAGTCTAGAGAATATTTGTACAACAGGGAGCAGAACAATATTTCAAAGTAATTCAAGTCTACCATAAAGAAGATATCCCTTTATACAAATCAAGTTTTTTAAAAAATGTAGAAACACAAATATGACAAATAACTACATTATTTCCTCAAAAACCATTACCTTTGGGCAACATCAGCACAAATAGAATTAATAACTCTTGGAGAAATATTTATTTCTTTCCTTTCAACAAAGATGAAAAGCATTAGTCTGTAATCTGACTTTAAAGTCTTTGCCTTAAAACTAAATATGTTTTCCTTCCCCTCCAACCTGTTGCACAGAAAGGCGTTTTTTTTGTTTTGTTTTGTTTGTTTTTTGTTGTTGTTGTTGTTGTTGTGGAAATAAGCATTTTTATTTAAAGAAAAAAAAATCAGTATATTATTTGATTACCATTGTAACTTAGAGCTCATTCTAATGATGTGGTACTTCTAATGCTGTGCTACTTCTAAATTCTTGATATTCTTAGAGTGGAGTAAAAAGAAACCAGTCAAAAATCATATTTGCTTCCAGTAAAAAAAGAATCTGTGGACTAATTTAGAAAAAAATATTTCAAGAGTTTGTTCACAACCCTGTAGGATATTAACAATAGTTTTTGAAACCCTGGTAAATCTGTCACACTTTCAAAAATGAAATGAAGCAACATGGTCAGAAAGGGAAAAATCCCACGCTTTCCTGCAGCTAAAAGCCTAAGCTTTTAGAAAAGAACTGAAACATTTACTTCCAACCTTTAAGCCAGATTTAATAAATACCCTAAATCAAGACATAAGACATCACATAATTCATATCCATCTTTATGAACTAAAAAGACAGAATCTTTCATACTAGATCAGATAAAAAGTTCTTGCCCTGTTGGAGAACATTACCAAATTGAAGACATCTTGTACTTCCTTTCTTTGTTTATTGGACAAGGAGCTGAATTATGGATTCCTTTATAGCAATACAGCCACTCCAACCCACACATGGAATCACCTAAGACAGCAGGTGTTCCTCCATAAGGTAAGAAGAAATTGAAAAAAAAAACAAAAGGCCAAAGCTTCCCCAGCTTTCAGACTAGAATTCAGGAAACACTGAAGCTTGATGATGCAGTGGGAAAATACACAAAACCCATCAATGCCACTAAGCACATCGTTTTCAAAAAAACGTGGAATACCGACAGAGAGGGTAAGATTTAAACAACAGCTCCTGAGGCTGACACAGCTGTGTTAACCTGAATATACTTTAGACAGTGGTTGTGTTCCCCCTCTGCAAGCTTTCCTGGAGGGATGGGAATAGTGGCAGCTGAAACATCCCGGAAATCAGGGATCACGGGGGGTAATTCACACCGATTGTACCACCAAGCCTTGTGACACACCCACAAAGAACAGGGGTGAGTGACCCGCCCATGGTCCAGCCCCAGCCACCACCTGCACAGAAACCATGTTACCAAAAGGGGCTCATCTTTGGGGAAGGGAGGGGGAGCTGGTGTCACAATTATTTTATACTTTTTTTTTCAGTTCTCATGTCAACAGTGAAGGTTTCTATCACCTTCCACAGACAGCTTTATAGCCTCATGTATACGAGAGACCATGAACTTTACTATTTCCTACATAAACAAATCTTTGTATTCCACTTCTTACAGGAGTGATACCCCAGATTAATATATGCTACAGTAGTATTACTAAATGTTAGGTAACTTTTTATAGAAAAGAGAGTTCCGACACAAAAACCTAAAGTTTTAGAATTGGGGGAAAAAAAAATTTGGCTTAGAGATGCTGTTCTCAGTTTTCCAAATGGGGATGCAGTTTTCCAAAAAGGGGAGGATTTCCCCTTAAGGTTCTCCTCTCTCTCCTTCCCATTGTCCACTTTCCCCACCATCACCATTAAGAATTCCTGCAATGTTTTACAAGCTTTAATGAGTTCATTAGGCAGCTAAATCAGATTAAACCTAACTGTAATAAAACACTATGCCAAGTGAAGACAAATAATAAAACCAAGGAAAACCTCTCAAACTCTGCAACTACAATTATTTATTTTAATTCATAAGATGGGAGAACCACTGAGTTTTCCATAAATGTCACATTGTAACTTCTATCATTGGCAGGAGAAATCCAGAACCCTGACTGAAATCCTGCTAGATGCCATAGCCAAAAGCTGATTCTTTTTTTTTTTTTTTCTTTCCTGCTAAATGAATATCTAGCAGAGCTGAATGAGAACACAGATGGAGGCTAAAGGAGGCTTAACACCACTAATTCATGCATCACTTCTGCTGGGCTTTGCCTTTGCATTTCACTAGACTGCTTTATTTGAATGAATCAGCATCAGAGACCTACAATTTCATTAACTGGTCAAAGCTGGCTGGGTTGGAACATGAAATATTTGGCAAAACTGTAAATTAGGGGGTGTGTATTTACACATTTTTCTTTGAGGGAAACAGAGCTCATTCATAAACAAACTTAATGGACAGTAAATTTTATTGCATCAGTTAAAGAAAAAAAATTCAGACATAGCTAGCTGACAGATCAAGCATGAAGAAGCAAGTTCTGCAATCACTAAGCTGGAAAAGTACTATTCAGGACATGCTTGTCCTGCACTGGTTATGAGATAGTGCAAAAAGGTGAAAACTTATCTTTTCCAGAGAGCAGTTTCTACTAACCACATATAAACATGAAATCCATGACCATTGGCTGGAAACACTGCTACTTTTCTCTCCCAGTTACAGCTGGAACTGGAAAGTTCTCTTATTGCAGATTAATACAATTGTCTGATAGCTAGAGAACTGCAATATTGTTAAACCTGAGGTTGCTCAGAAACACCAGAAACCTATTTTAGTGAAATGCCCTTTCAGAGCAAGCCTTTCACGTCATAGATAGTACATAAAAAGGTAAGAGTCACGACTTCTATCTATCTTTTGTGACATGAATGTACACCTTCCACAGCTATTACTCCCCCTCAAGTGCAAAAATGAGAACTTACAGAACTTTAGAAGTTTAACATTCAAGTTGCAAAATGAAAAGGAGCTTCTCCTGTCTTTTATTGCATTTGATAGTCTACACATTCAGGCAACAATGCAGTCATTTTTACTTTTGTCTGCCCCAGAGAGTACTTGTGCTTTGAGCACCCATGCTGCAGAACAGGGCCAAAGAATCCAGAATAGCCAGCTCTTCATTCCTTGAACCAGTTTCAGACACACAGCAAGGACTGACCCTGGCTGATAAACCAGGTTATCTCAGGTTTACTTCTACTTACTCAGTTTTCTTCACTTGCAAAAGAACCTTTGCCCTCTTCATTTAAAAGAAACAGGAAGATGAACATGTCACTCAGATTAGATTTCACTCAAGTTAGATTTCTCTCAGTATTTAAGACTCCCCCCATCCCTTCCCCTTACAGTTCATTTTACAGTTTGTACAGTTCATTAACCTGACGGTTAAGAATGTCAGGTTCACAGGACAAGAAAAATAAATACTGTCTTTTTTTCAATATTGTGAGGTCATTGTGATATGGAGATGACCTGTAACACAAGCAAAAATTGCAAAGAGACTTTAAGAGAAAATTTCCGTTGTGCAGAGGAACACTTCAGTGGCTCCAGTTAACATTAGAGTGCTCAAGCACAGGCTTCTGTGACTTGCACTCTGCTAGTCTTGGTGAGTGATTTATAAATGCACTGATCACCACATGGAACATTTGTCCATGGTCTCATTAGAATAATTTCATTATCTGACTGGTTAGTGTTGTCATCTTAGTAAGATTTTTGTGGGAAAAAAATGTTTCTTTTCTGTAATTGTTAATCCGAAAGGTCTTTAAGACACCTTCCTTGCAGACAATAATGGGATAAAACAGCACAATTTCCCTGCCCTCTAGAATGTGATTTTGTATTTTTGTATCTAAGGGGATCTGATGCTAGCCATCAAGATTCAGTTTCATCTCTGAACCTGCCAAAGAACATCTAGCTTACAGAAAATATTTGTAATTTATCCTCTGAAATAAAATGAAAAAAAAAAAAAAAAAAAAAACCAAAAAAACCCCAAAAAACCCAAAAAACAACCCAAACCAAAGAATGAATCTACCAACCACTCAGTCAAGCACAGGATGGCATCAATCCAATGTCATATCCAATGTCAATGCCTTTCTTAATTCCTGACTGGCATTCACAGTCCAGACCAATGTATACATCTGCCTTTTGTCATACAGAGGATGTCACCACACCAATCTTTAGAAAGACACAAGAGAGGACATGGCCCTGCCTCACCAAAAGGCAGGAGACAGGACATGCCCCTGCTTTCCCAAAGGCTTCCATCCACAAGAACCATCTCTGCACTGTGCTACTGCTTCACAAGGGAGGCTTCAGGCAAGCTGAGCTCTTGGCAAGACAGCCATAGCTGACAAACACAAAATCACCACAAGCTGCTCCCTCACACTCTGAATTATTCAAGGTTTGGCATTATGATATGGTAATGACCAAGGTCTATGCAGGCACCTTCACTCATCATCAGGCAACACAACTAATTCACTGTGGTGAACTTAAACAAAAGCCACCTGTGCATAGGATAGGGTGGAGGAGATGGGATAGGAGAGGTTCACCTAGGCATAGGAGGCATCTACAATTAAAGACAGTGAAACAGTTTCACCTCCTCCAGGCTGGCAAAATCTTGTCAAAAGAGTCTGCCTTTGAAACCAGTAAATGGAAAAAAATTACTACTCAACAGCCAACCATTAAAAGACAGTTACACACTGACAAGCAAGATGGTAGCATTTCATCGCCACTTTTACACAAAATGAAGACAGAGACCCAAAGAATTCTCCATTATTATTTTAGCACACCCTTTTATTAACAGACATTTTCTTCAGTATATTCTTCAGGTATTAAATGTGATAAATGTCATTCTCAAGTTACTGAGGGCTGCTTTTCCATCACTTTCAGACTAAGTTCAACTGATTGTTGGGCAGATGGTGCGAAAGAACACATAACGTGTTCTCAATCTGACTGACACAGATTATAGTTTTAAAGCAGTGATTGAAGCACTTTGATATACCATTTCCTCATCCTCCACCATCAGACAGGAAAGTTTCCTTAGTTACATTGATGCTGTCTCCACAGTAAATAGGCTTCCAATTATTATGCAAGCCACTGAAGTCTATTTTAAGAGTCTTTGCTTTTATTACAGTGCATATGGAGGAGGTTTTCTCCTGACACTTGAATAATCTATCTTCACCTAGCAGGTGTGTTTTCCTTTCAGATTTTTTTTAAATAACCTCCTGAAAAATAATCAGGAGGATTGAAAGGGAACGAACTAGAATTCTGCTGACAGGCATATGTGCTGTGTTTAACAGCGCCCAAGAATGGTGCCATGCTAAAAAAAGCACTAAAGCCACCCTTATGGCAGAGCAAGTGAATCAAGTGAGAACATCCATGCATTTCCTTTTCAGGTCAGCACACAGCTCCCATCCCCTCTGCTCCTCCTTGTGCTAATGGTAATAGTGTAAGAGTTGAAGCAATCTTGGCATCACTCACCCCAGCTAGAGCCAGCTCATGGCTGCAGAGATCTTCTGACTTCAGTGCCTGGAGGAACACCATTCCCATCAGACAGATGTTCCTCCTTCAGGCATGCAGTGAAACAAATCCTGTCACAGGCAGTTCATGTGCATTCTGCAGGATCTTAGAAGCACCTGGCAGGTTTGTTTTTTTTTCTGGCAAGCATCTTGGAAATGAACAGGTTGCAGCTGAAGAAACATTTCAAGAAGCAAGCAACAGATGTAGCCAACACCCTGAGAGAGCATCCTTGACCACTACCAAGTCTGGAGGTCTCTTGCTCAAAATACAACTTCTTGAGTGGTCCTTTTGCAAGTCCTCTGCAACTGGGTGGTTCAGACATGACAAAAATTTGAGAGCAGAAAAAATAAAGGTGAGCTGAGAAAGCCCTGTGAAAAGATGAGCTTAGCTGAGGTAAATGAATATACCTCAGTCTTATATGAATCTAAGCCAACTCAATGAGATTCATTTAAAATAATCTCACATTCAGCTTTATGACAACCTGTGACCTCCAGGCCTTGCATCAGTAGGTGGTTCAAGTAGGCTGAATAAGGAGAAAAATCCATAAATGATTTGATTTTTCTAGCTCAGAGCTTTGGCCATGTGCCCAGTGAGCTCTCAATTATTTTAAGTCATTCAGCCACAGCAATGAAAATATCTCCTCATTAATAAGAACTAGGTGTTTAAGTGCCAGTTTAGAGTGTTAGGAAGGACAGAATATCTCCAGATTGCTGACAAAAGAAAAATCTGGAGTCTGGCCTTTGCTCCTCCTCTGGGCATGGTCAAGATGATCTCATAAAACCACAGAACCATGAGACTGAGATCTCCTTCAATGCCTGGTGACCATCACTGCCAGCAGAACTAACACAGATAAGGAGCAGTTTACTAGGAAATTGGGCAAGAGCAGGAATCTCTCACAAGGAATCACAGAATTTTGTTCATGCTCAGTATCATGTACCAGTGTTGGGTGGTTAAAAATCTGTAGATACCTTGCATATTGAGACCTTCCTGCTTCTCTCAATCCTGCCAGATTTCAAGTGACCAAATGCCAGTGGCAACATGGGATTCCTTCTCCTCAAGTTTGGGCACAATTTATTTGGCAAGTGGCTGTGTAGCACCATAGAACAGTTAAGGTTGAAAAAGACCTCAGAGATAATCAGGTCCACTTGCTAATCTAGCACTGCCATGTTCACCAGGTACACATCCACATGTTTTTTGAGAACTTCCAGGGATGGAGATTCCACCACTTCCCTGGGCAGCCTGTTGCAATGCCTGACAACTCTTGTGTTGAAGAAATTTTCCCTAATATCCAACCTGAACTTTCCCTGGCACAACTTGAGGCCATTTCCTCTCATCCTGTCACTTGTTACCTGGGAGAAGAGACTGACCCACCTGGCTCCATCCTCCTGTAGAGGGTGATAAAGTCTCCCCTGAGCCTCCTTTTCTCCAGACTAAACAAGGCCAGCTCCCTCAGCTGCTCCTCTGAATTGTAAAGGAGCAGGATACAGAATTAGCCACCTTCCAGAGAGGCTCTTGGGTGATTCCTAGGTGCAGTGCTTGCATCTTGAGCCTCGTGACCAAATCTGGTGACTTAAAGCCTATTGTCTTCTATTTCACAAGAGTGTACAACGATAAAAACGTCCCCATCTTTCAAGGGGATGATGCCAGCATGGAATGAACAGGCCACAAGGCTTGCAGATTTCAGTGCTCAAAGAAAGGCAAAGCCACGCAAGTATTTAAGCAAGCAAAGAATACAATAACTCCAGGTTCTGAAGATTCAAGGAGTTTTACTCTATGACTTAGCTAAAACTAAGAACCTTAACACTCACTGCATTTTCATTGCAGAAATCATTATCATGAAATCATTCATCATTAGCTGAAATACACGACAGAAACAGTGGGTGCGTTCTCCAGAAGGACTGATCAGCTAACACAAAGGTAAAACACAACTGCAGCTGAAACTTCCACTTGAAGAAGCAACACTGGTTACATAAAACACCCAGGCACTTGTAAGGGCATCCACTTTAAGAACTCTTGCTCTAATAGTGAAGATTTCTATCCATGATGTTCTCCATGCTTTCAGACAACTGCCATTTCCCTTAATGAAGAAAAGCTTCCCTTCACCTCCTGCTAAAAAGATCCCCAAAGATATGCTAATTTTTCTTTAATGTATTATCTTTTCCATCACCAGAGCTGTCTTGTCTGCCTTTTCCTCAAGGACTGATGCAATTGCAAATACTTTCCTGCATCCCATGATAGATTTTATTAATGACATCAAATGGTTTCATGCTTTGCCTCATTATTAAGTTCTGTGCTGGTAGCGGATATTGCATTCCTTTGTGTAAGTTCTGTAATTTTTCTGAGTTTTGATAAGGCCATTAATCACAACACAACTATGCTGATCCAGACCATGCTGGTGTCCAAGACAACACTACAATAACCACTCTTTAATAACCATCCTCCCTTGCCTAACACCTGTAGAGGTTTTCTCTGCTTAGGCAGTAGTCTTTTTTAATAATTATGGGAGAAGATGAGGACTAAACTAACATGATTGTGTTTCAGTAATATCTCCTCAAATAGTTGGGATAGGGCTGACCTTATGAGCTCAGCTTATTATGTGGGATTTGACCTCACATCCTTGTGACTTCACTGCTGGCTGGAAGCATTCAACATCTGTAAATATTTGGACTTAAATGATGCAAAGTACTTGAAAATTCATAGTTGAAAAGGAATATAAATAGCACTGAAATCTCTGCTCCTCAGTAGCCTGACACTGAAAACCTTCTGCTGACTGCAAGCATTAGGTCTCCTTGCATTTGCTAACCAAAATCCTGGCTTCTTTCAAAATAGCTGCTGACAGGTCAACATCTAAAGAAATCACCCTGACAAAGAGCACAACTGAGCAGCTTTTGGCAGGCTGCTATCCTCATTTCTTAATTTTTGGGGTTTTTTTTAGGTTTTGCACCATTCCATTTGGGTACTGAGGATTACTGAGATGTACACTTCAAAATTATGTCTTCTGTGACCCCAGAGAGGTCACATACATGCCTGTATGCACATCCAAATATAAAGCACGGGCACCGTGTTACATATGAACCGCAAAAAAATTAGAAATGTAGTACATGGGGTGGGGGGGGGGGGGGAAGGCACATACTGAATCCATTTCCTTCTTGTAGCCAATGTTTGCTCCCTTTTCAGCACCTACAGCCACCTGCTTTATTTGGGATGCCTGAAGTCCAGAGGTTACCTATCCCAGGATAAAGCACACTCAGCACTTCAGAGGATTAAAGCCCAGCAGGTGTTAACTGCAGCAGAGAATAAAAGGAGCCCCTTGCATTACCCCTGCACACAGCCAGCCTACTGCAGGAGACTGTCTGAGCAGGGCAGTGGAGCTCCTGCGAGTCTGATTCCTTCCCTGAGCCCACTAAGTGTTTAACATGCTGGGTACAAGCAAGCCTCTGCTTGACTTAGGACCTGTCCCCTGCAGCAGCCAACAGCAAATAACCCAGAGAGAGCACGTATGGAGCACACCACAAAGGTTTTCTTTCTCCAAAATACTCTTCCAGCCTACAGAGATTTAGGGTCGTCTGAGTTCCCCAGTCAAAAGCAGTGCTCTGGTGTCCTACAGCTGACTGATTCTCCCAGAAATACAGGGAATTGTTACAGCCACCTGGAAGGCGGACATGCCCCAAACCTTGACAAATGAGCCAAGGAACATGAACAGAGTGGTTTTCCTCCTCCTGTGTCTTTCTCCCAACCTCCCACCATTTGATGCCTCTGGACCTACAAGAGGACAGTCAGAAGACATCTCTGACTGACCACCTCAGTCACCTCTCTTCCATTTTAGTCTGATTATCTCTTGTTCAGAGGACAAGGTCTAGGGCAGACACGGGAGAGGGTGAGACTGTTGCACTGAGCAGCAACAAAAGCCACAGCAGTGAAAAGCTCAGCTTCCGTGGAACTGTGCAGACAGGACTGCTCTGGAACCTGGATGCTCACCATGAGGAAAACAAGCTCCCCCCATCCGTGGGTGGGTATAAATCACAGGTGATCTCAGGTGCTGCCTTATAAATAAAGCGAATGGTTGACCTTTTCAGGTGTGAAAGAGTCTGGGTTTGCAGGTACAGAGTCAGTTATGGCTTTGCAGCAGGACAAGAAGTGCACTCATCATGTTCATCTATCACACAAGCCTGTAACAGTCAAGTGATTTTAGTGCTCTCTTATGGAATATTACAGCTTACTGTGCTTGGAAACAGGCAATATAATTTCCCAAGTTTCAATAAATTCTATTAGTTACCCCACATTTAATTTTTCTTCAAGAAACTTGCTAATACCATCTCGTCTCAGAAGTCTCCAGATAGCCAGCTTTGCTTTTGTGAAGGGGAGGAAGAAAACACGTTTGTTTTGCTTTGTCGTACAACAAAGTTTACTCTCAATTTGCTTTTCAACTATTAATAGCATCCCCATATAATGCACCTAGTGTTTAATAGTACAACAGCAGAACTAGAGCTCCTTCCCTGGCTCTCTGATGGCTGTGATTCACTTCCCAGGCAGCCCAAAGCCCATTAGCTATGTGACTGGAAACAGGATTAGGTGTTCTGCCCATAAAGGGATAAAAGCATGTCCTTCATGCAGCATTTCATGAAGCTCCCTCTGGTGAAGTGCAGGTGACACTATGGTAGAATTAAGTTACACTAAGAGCAGGGGATCCAAAAGACAGGGACAGGAGTCACCGGGAACTCGATGCCAAAGGAGTGGATATAACACACCGGGGAAGAATTCTGATCCAAACACCCCTATTCTCTGTGTGAAACTATTAGAATGTAAGCCTATATATAATTGGACACAGTAACTAGAAAACAAACTTAAAAGATGGTATGTTCAAATGTCCCAGAAATACAGGAAATTATTACAGTAGCCTGGAATGTAGAGAAGGCCCAGCCCTTGACAACTGCTAGGTTAACCACAGTCAAGACATGCTCTATATTGTTACTCCTCTGGAATGTTAACCTTGTTAAGCCCTAACACGTTTTGGAAATCTGCCCATCAGTTATGGAGCTCGTGCTTTCACAACAGCAACAACATCTAAAAGAAGAGAGACAAAGCAAACTCCAGGCATACCTTTTATTTAGAGCAGTTTAAGTGTTAGTGATAGCAGAGCACTCCTCCTGGAAGTCAAACCACCAAAAACCACACCAAACCAAGCAGAGACTACAATGACTGATCCTTCTCTCACTTCCCTTTCAGAATAATCAAACCTGTGTTGTTTAGAACCATTTCTTAAATCTGAAAAAAGGGAAGGTAAAAAACAGACATCAGAAACCTTTTCAGTTGCGAGACCCCATCCCCAGGTACCCACGCAATCCATGAATAAACCCAAGAGGATCATGCAGTGCCAGAACACGCAAGTCCTAGAACATACTTTTGTGAAAATGAGCCAAATTTATCTGAGCATAAGCTAGAATTAGAAAAATAGCAGATGGCAAATTGCAGCACCACTGAACTGAAATTCCAACAGCTTGTTTTGAAATGTTGAGTTAATTCTTAAAATAAGGCTTTAGAGTTGAAATAAGATTCTCTAGAGATCCAGGAAACTTGGTTCAGACTCAGGCACTCAGATTACTTTCAAAAACTGACTGGACATTATTAACCAGCTGCAGTTTTCTACATTCTCCTCACATCAGAGGGCTGTTCTAGGTGTTTCTCTGGCAGTCATAACTGAGAACTCTTTTTATTTTAAGCTATTCTCACTTTAGACCAGTTACTCCTGCCAGGCTTGAAAGAACTCCTCACACACTCCTTCCCAGCCCTGAAGCTGGTTGTACTTCAGATGCAGTAACTTCATAACCTTGTTGCCACTCTGCTGTGGGTCCCTACATTGGGGAGCAAATTCCCTCACAGAGATTAAGGCACATTATTTTGCCTTTTAGGTCATAGCTACATTAATGGAAAGGACTAAAATCCTTCGGTTTAGTGTCCTTGGCAGACCAAATGAAGCCAAATTCCCTGTAGGTTTCCTGCTTCTGCTGAACCACTGATTCACACTGTGCACCCAGTTTCTTCGCTTTCCTGGGTGAAACAAACCAGTTTTGGGAGTGAGGGCAAGAACCTCCCCTTCCACACCTTTCTTCTCTCCTAAGCCTGTTCAAGAATTAAAAGTAAACAGGATAGATGTTCTTTTGTCCTCCAGGAAATGCTTTCCCCCCTGTACTACCACCAGACAAATCCAGGATGCTTCAAAAGCCACCCTGGGCACGCTCCTACTCCCACGCCCTTGCGGAAGGACAAACAACGGAGGAAAGCCTTGCTTTGAAGCTGCGACCCAGGGCTTCTCACGGCTCGGAGGAAATGAAGCACTTGCGTTGTCAATCCCTCCCAAGGCAGCCTGCTCACAGCTCCAGGGAAAGGAAAACCGGCGGGATGAAAGGCAGGAGGCGGAGCAGGAGCGCGGCCCGGCCTGGCCCGGTCTGCCGGGAGCGCAGAGCCTCGCCCCGCCGCCCCTGGCCCGTGGAAAAAGGCCTGGCTATGAACGCAGGAAAAGCATTTGAAAGCAAAACACTTTAAAAAAAACCCCAACTCTAAAAGCAAAAAAAAAAAAAAAAAAAGCTCATCTGAAAACTCTAAAGCAAACCTCTAGGGACTGGTCTCAGTGCCCACATAATATTTCCTCATCAGCTACCAGCAGCTTCCGCGGGTGGTGCAGCTGCCGTCCCTCCCGAGAAATCAGTGTGGCTCCACCGTTCTGGGCCAGAAAACACCCCTCGGAGCAACACCTGCAGCAGCCAGCTTTCCCAAGGCCCTCTTTTGCTTCCTTTTGGAGCAAAACCAAGAAGCAGCCGAGCCCAGCCCTTCTTCCAGAAGGTTCTGTCCAGGTGGGCTCAGCCTGGCCCAGCTGCTCCCTGACACAGGTGCTGGCAATTAGCTGGATGGCTCCAATCAGGCACAGCTTGCAATTTAACGAGCTGCAAGGGAAGGCAAAGCAAATATAAAATTGTTTAATAAGGTGATTTTTTTTTTTTACTCCTGGGCAGCTGCTGAGGCCATAGCTGTGAGCGCCCCACAATTGGTCCTGTAGAGACCACAGAGCCTGCCTCTATGGACAGCAACACGTAACACTGCTTCTGACTTCCAGGAGCTGGCACAGGAGAGTTTTCAGGTTTTCTTCCTCCAGTTTCCTGCTGTTCTAGCCCCATACCAGAGTCTGTAAATAATTATTTGTAGGTGTATTTTCTCTTTTTTTTTTTAATGTTTCACTATAGAGGTGTATTTGTCACAGTCAGTATTTCTTAAGGCACAGCTGTTTCAGCAGACAGTGATCAAGGCTAACATTAAAGTCAGGTCACAATTTATATTACAAACACTTATTTCTGGACTCTTACCACCCTTGAATAAAAATGTCCTGCAAGCATAAATAAAGCTCTGTGGAAAAAAATTGGAAGAGCTAAAAAATTAAAGAATTAAAACAGTGACACAGCTTTGCACCTATTACCACTGGTTTTATGAACCTATTTCCACTTTCACCAGTCAGCAATCTGACCTTTTAAAAATCATATTTTCTCAGTGCAAAACAAAGTAGACACATGCAGATGATGTCCAAGTGCCCATTAGAAGGGACTGGCAGCTGCAGCCAAAGCCTTGTGGCCACCAGGACAGGACAGTTTGTACTGCTTAAACAAACATGCTAATGAAGGTTTGCTTTAGAAAAAATGAGAAACATTTGAGCACCCTGAACATTAAATCCTCATTTAATGAAGGGAACTGTTGTGTTTCCTTCCAACACTCAGGCACAGTGCCACAACTTCAACAAGCTGCTTAATTTTCTCTCTAATGCCTAAATCTATGTGATGGATATATGGTGCCATATCCCCCTCAGCTGGGAATTGCCTGAACTTTATTGTTTTCTGTCACAGCGTGTATGCTCTTCCAATGTTTTAGTGATTGTAAAAGATCAGTAAAGAAGGACTAGTTTGAAAGTCTCTGAAAAGGAAAAAAATCCACGAGGGAAATCCAAGCAACAGTAAACCTGAGACCTGTTGTGCAGCACGAAACATTTAATGAGAAGCAGAAGCAGCCTTTCAACTGTGACAAATAATGAGAGATGCCACTGCAGGACCACTGTTGGAAGACATTTAAGAGAGAGCATCAGAAGAGTGAGTGCTCAGCTTTCGGGAAGCGTTTTGTTCCCAGGGTCCCATCCTTGTGGATCAATAGAGTATTTATTGTTGGCAGTGATTATGAGTTACTGCTGATGCTGATACATGGACACCTCAAGGGCATTTTCATCAGTCTTTCCCTCTAAATTAAGGTTGGTGTGCAAAGGGTGTGGTCCAAATTCATCAGGAACACAAACAGCAGAGTACTTTCAACACATTACTGATGAACAGGGATCTTTGGGGCAGTTCCATCCCATCCTTGAGGCCAGTGCTGGCCCAAGGGGCAGTGCCACTCTGCCTGCAAGACATTGCCACCCCTTCTCTGGTTCTAATATCAACATTTGTCCCCTGACCTGGCAGGAACTTTTTATTTGGTCAAGTTTCACCACAATGCAGTGTAAATGGTAGAAGAAGCTTACAGGAGATGAGTGAGATAGGAAATGTTTCAACTGGAGAACACAGAAAACTTGAAACTGAATATTCTTGACCCTACTTGCTAATGGACTCTCTTGAGAGACTCAGGTTCTGCCTTCAAATTGGATGGACAAGTGAATTAAGTGAAACAAGCCTGTGCTCCTCAGTGTCTGTTTGGTTCTGCCCACTTCCCTTGTGCTTCTGGAGGGCTGTGCCGGTGGGAAAGACAGGAAATTATATAACTTGTAAAACTGTCATCAGCTTTGATTTGGTAAAAGTGCCCTGATGTTTAACTTACAGGCTGTTTTTCACATGAACAATGGCTGAAGCTTCAGTGGATTCTGACTGTGACTGGGTTAGGTGGCAGCTACAGTCTCACAGGAGAAAGCTCTCATGAAAAGCCTCTAAGTGCGTGAACTTGTTCTCTCAGCTGCTGAATTTCTTCTGTTTTATCTCTTGCTGTCCTCAAGGTTATTCAGCTCCTCTTTATCATACTGCAATTCTCTTGCACAGTAACAATGTTTCCCAGCTGTATTCCAACAGGGGGTTTCATTAGCAAACTCTTCATTATTTCAGAGAGGTCATTAATGAAAGCCTCACGTGTTTGGCCCCAGGCATGTTCCTTGAAGATCTCTGGTAGTCAAACCCCCTCTAGCCTCATAACTCCTCCTAAGAAGGCGCCAGCCTCACCTTACATCCTCAAATCCTGAAGCTTTCTCATCATACCCAGTGTGTGATTTATCTTAATCTGCTAAGCACTGAATTAATAATGCATAGTAATGTTATAATGAGCCAGACTTGCAGAAAGGTGTAGATTTCTTAAAATGAAGTATTCCTGTCCTAATACAAGCAGGAAAAAGATGATGGCCTAGGAAAATAACAATTTACAAGAGGACTAAAAGGGAAAACATTTGTATCATATCAGAATCAGACAAAACAATATGAACTGACCTGAAATATAGCGGTCCCAGTGAAAGCCACTCATAAACTGTGATCCCAGCAACATCAAAGAGGTAGCAAAATGTTCATTATTAATTTATCAGGAAATAGTAAAGAAAGGAAATGGTTGGGTTTTTTCCAAGAAGCAGAAATGTTCAGGTATCCACACACTTTTATTAAAATACAACAGTGGATGAGCATTAATTAACTAGTAATCTGCAATAATCAAAGAGAATGTTTCATTATTGCCCAAAATAAAACAAAAGGCCTCTTTCAACTTGTGTGGCATGCCAAGAAATTAACACAGCCACCCACCAACTTGGTCAGCTGAAGAAAGGAATATTCACCAGCCAGAGCAACCAATGGAGGGAACATTTTTGGTCCAGTCAGCACCTGGCTCTTGCAGCATGGAGAGGAGTTCTCATAGCAGGATGAATCACTGACCTGGCTTACCTGGAGCCCCTGAAATGATTAAGGCATCAGAACACTTAGAGAGTGACAATTATCAAAAGTATGGGATGCACCAACATAATTGAACAGCTACAGGAGTTGCAGGGAGCCTGAGTTCTCATGCTGCTTCCCAATGCTGTGATATCAGGATCTTCTTTCCTCCACTTTCTCCTCCACTCTCTCATCATTGTTCACTCCCCCACATTACAGTGCACATAACCTTTTCTCTCTCCAGTCAAGCATTCTCTCATATCCACCTTGGCACCAAGCCTTATTTCTTGCTCCTTGTGCCATATGACCTGTTCCCCTTCTCTGGTTTGTTTCATTTTTAAACTCCTGGCAGATTTGTAAACTCCTTTATTCTACACTATACTTAACATTAGCTTAGCTTGATAAAACACAGTCGACTTGTAGTCACAGCATTAGGTCTTCTTTCTAATCTGATGTCTAAAAGGTGTCTGGCAAGTTTATTTGGGGCATATGATCCCAAAAAGCACTGTTTATGTTGGATAAATTAATAAGTAACCCAAGCCAAACATAGCTGTATGCAAAAACTATATTGGAAGTTTTCTTTGGTCTGTTTTTCAAATACTATAAAATAAATGCACCTGAGTATAAGGAAGAACATGCAAATTACTATGCAAAAATTTTTAAAAGCTAAAACATTATGAAGAATACAGTACCATTTGAGCTAAGATTTTTAAAATATGTTTATGTATTACTTGTAAAAGCAATTTACAAGGATATGAAAAGTACAGCCAAGAATTAATGAATTAGGAGATACCAGGATTAAAACTGCACAAATTCATTATGATCTACAACCTTACTGCATGCACAGGTACTATTTCTTCTGCGTGAGCCATGCTTTATTCGGATTTAAGACAGATTGATTGCTCTCTTATTGACCCGCTCGCCACTATTTGATTTTGTTCTTACTCGTTGACTGGGCAAAAGCCAGCCCTGTACTCAGCACACACTGTTCCATCACTGCTTTAGAAGAGCAATAGTGCATTTTGGTGGGTGAATCTTGCTCCGTGGCTGCCCGCATCCAGCTGATTTCCCAGCAGAGAGGGCACATCTGTCCCGGGCAGTGGAGCGGGGTTAAAGCAGCCTCAGCAAACACAGATCCTGCTGCCCACGGCAGAGGGAGGATGCTGCAGAGGGTACCAAAAGCAGATTAGATGAGCACCATGCTAAACCCCTTGGCTCCCAGGACAGCTAATCAGAGGTGACATCTGTGGTGCCTGCAGTGCCAGAGAGGCTGAGAAGTGTCTGCTGGGCTGCTCTGACACGGCTGGCGGGCTCTGCCTCACAGAGCTCTGCTTAGTATGAGGAGTATGAGATCTACAGAATCTTTTACCCCTAAAACTCTATGACTGAGTTGATACTGTTGATACCTACAGAGAAAAATCTTACAGAAAAAAAAAGGCATTTTTTTAAGGAAGGTATCAAAATTAGTGTGCTTTAATGAATATGGCTTAGAGCACAAACATTTCTGGTGGAAGTGATGCCTCAGATGTGACACTTTCCAAAAGAGCTCTTGAACCAGACTGTTTATTGGTCTAAAACACATTAATTACTGGATAGACACTAGAGAGTAGCTAAGGCTCTTTGTCTAAATCAGGCCTTGAGTGACTGGCACCAGATACCCTTGACCAGCAATTCCTCTTGATATTACAACCTATGGTATAATATCAGATTGTTTTACTAGGAAATCTAAGAGGTCCTTTATTCATGCAGTTCCTTAAACAAGGATCTTTTCACTTCTAAATAAACAAACATGCTTAAATGTCTGAAAGCCAAGAGAAAATTACCATCTTTGGTGACATGTGATGAATAAAATCAAATCAGGTTTTTCTCATCCTTGTCACATACTAGGAGTCACACCCCAGGATTTTTACCTCAGTGAGACAAGGAATATAACTCTGACATTCATTGGCAATGTCTTTATTTCACAAAAGTGTACATACCCATTTGTTAAAAATGCTTGAGTTGGATGATGATAATAATAATAATAATAATAATAATAATAATAATAATAATAGTAATAATAATGTCATGTTGTGTGTATTGTGTCCATGCTAAATATATTCATAAGGCCCTAAATAATAATCAGCATGTTTGTAGGTGTTGCACACTCCAATGTCTTCAAAAATCTATTTCTAATTTATAAGATACTGTTTGGAAGTGGGTTCTGTTTGCAGGGAAGGCTGTGCTCTGTGTACACTCAGAACTGAGGGTCAGCCCGGAGCATCCAGACAATCCTGTTTACTAATTCATGGAGTGTTTCACAGCGTGCCAGAAGGACACAACAGGAGTATTCTCACTTCTTGGTATTCTGCAGTGGTGGAGAGCTTATTGGATTTTCCTCAGTCGCCTGACACGCCTTAAGCATTTCTAGATCATTAATGATCAATAGATCCGTTTAGATAAGAATAATAATGCAGGCAATTGAAAAACATCCAGGCTTCCTGGAAGGCTCGTGGTCACAGTCACAAATGAATTCTCTGTTCAGCCCTCCCCTGAGGAGTAACTGCTATTGGAAGGGCACATTTTGGAATACCAGAGTTGCTAGCTTTGATGATTCCCTAATAACTGCAGTGTAATATTTGGTTTGTTTGTTCAAACACTGCACAAATATGCTTTCTTTAAATTTATCATCTTTACAGAGATTCTGAGCTCTGTTTAGACCTTATGACCTCATTGTGTATTTAGTTACCACAGCAGCCTCTACTGTTGCAAATGTAAAAATGTTCTCTCTTAAAGAGCTTAGTTCTCAGTTTTGGGAAATATTATTCCTAGGTCCAAAGCAGGAAATACCCAAGATCCAAGAACACAGAGCTCTTATTGTCCATATATGTGAAGTCACCTTAAATTTCTGCTTCGTGTTCCCCATCCTCTGTGATTCCTGTATGTGTGCAGTAAGATTTGGAGTTAGATGGGAAAGAAGCAGGCAAAGGGCTGCACTTGAGTGCCCACAGGCACTTCACACACCCCCAGTTCTGTCTCCAGCCATCCTTCCAGCTGCTTTGCTGCCTCCTATGTAGGAGACATTCACTGAAATCCCTTTGCTGGCTGGCTGTGGCCACCCAGCCCTTCCTCAGCTCTGAGTCCCTGGTGTAGCAGCAATAGGCACCTCAGGTCAGTTTAGGTAACTGAAAGAGTGGCTGGCAAGCTCAGATTTCTCTTATCTCTCATGTTTCTCCAGTTCTAATGGAGGTCTTTTTCTCCAACACTTTGTCTGCAGTGATCTTAATCTTCATTGCCAGGTTTATCATCTCTTGAAGAATGGCACTCAGGCTCATGGTCCATCGTTTCCAGCATCCTTTCTAGAGCAGTTTCTGTGGACAGGAGAGACTGCTGCAATATTCCTGCTTTTGTCATACTGAAATAATTTTTGCCTTTTAAAATTCTTTTTCTTCCCCATCCTGTGCTCCTCAAACTCTCCCTCAACCCTCCTAGTGTCCTGGTTACATTTGATCTGCCATATGGAGTTTCCTGCTCTATTCTGAAGAACACAATCCCCGTTACAAATGCCAGTCCTTCCTACATGAAAATCACCCTAATTTTCTATTTAGTCCTGTAGGGCTTTTGCTAGACCACTCTGATATCTTTTCAAATTTCAGTGCAGAGTTTGTCTTGAATGCTAATACAGGATTTCTCAAAAGTGTCTAGGCTTCTTGCTTTTCAGCCTGCTCCCTCCTTAATCCTTTTTTCTTCCTTTTAACTGCTTGCCATATTAGTATGCAGTTCCCTTTCTTTAAATTGAACACTTGTGTTCTGGATTTGTTTGTTTAGTCTCTCCTGCTGCAGGGTTAAACCTGATCATCCTGCAACTTCTATTAAATCAGCTCTCCCACGTGCTTCTTGAGCTGGTCCTGTGCACCACTCAGGACCAAAGCCAGATTTGGCAGAGATTTTCTGGGGTTGCAGACCAGTTGTTCAGGAAAGCAGCTCCAAAAATTGTATTTCCATGTCCCATCATAGGTGATGAGGCTTGTATTCTGTTGGTAGCTGATACATCCCCATATTAATACCTGCCCTGACTTTGCAGGTGCTCTAAACTCTATCCTCTAGCTGTATCTTGACTGAGAGTGGAGGTAATTGTACAATCATTAAATTTTTTTTATTACAATGGGATACCTCCAACCACAGAGATTTCAGACTTCTTTTCTTTTCTTTTCTTTTCTTTTCTTTTCTTTTCTTTTCTTTTCTTTTCTTTTCTTTTCTTTTCTTTTCTTTTCTTTTCTTTTCTTTTCTTTTCTTTTCTTTTCTTTTCTTTTCTTTTCTTTTCTTTTCCCAACAACAGTAATGTCATTTGGTTACACTGTATTTTGGACTCCAAAATCACTGCCAGCCCTCTGCACATCCTATTCTGTCAATTTGTATAAGGCTGGTAGGCTGGGAACATCACATCCAGCAATTGCTCCCTCTCTGCAAGGTCTCTGAGGCGCCTCTCCCATCACACCAAGCCAAGCACCCCAGTTCTCCCATTTCATTTTCCATGCTTCCAGCACTGGCAAGCTTTGCCCTTGGTCTGTTGCCCCTGCATTGGAGACTGTCAGCTGCCACAGGAAGGAGCCTGGTTTGTCTTCCCTACTCACTGCCCTCGTGGTGCTTTCTTTGCAGCTTTTTAGACATGCACTGAACATTATCCAGGGGCATTTGGGGGATCACAGCCCTCTGACAACTATGCCCCTCTGCATCTGTCAGCTTCCTCACAGTTCATAGCACTTTTTTATATTTTCAGGGCCATCAACCTGGCTGTCTTCTAGCCAAGGTTTTAACCCTTCCTTCCTGTTCCCTCTCGTCTGAAATATTCCCCATTTCCTAATGTATGTAAATCTCTTATGCCAGTATGGAAACTAAATAATTTCTAACTGAATATTATGTTAATTTCTGTCCATGAACAGCAACTGATCATCATCTTCTTAAGAACTCCCCCTTCTATTACAGATTAGACTGCTACCAGAGCACAGAATTTCTGAAATGTTTTTATTTTATGAAAGGTTATTAACAGGCAGCTGCCAGATTATTAGCAGGCAGCTCAAGTATTATATTTATCCAGGCAATAATAGCCTCAACACTGTAGTTCAAGCTTCTCCCATGCAGTCCTATTTATTTATTTCCATCAAGCCGAGGAGAAATTCCAATAGGGAACAGGGATTGTAATGAGTTTCATGAAGCCTCATTCATGCCAAGCTGTTACAGATAATGATTCAGAGAGGGGGAAAAGGATATGGAGCTGCATCCAGAAGCTGGGGAATAATAGGATGTTAAACCACCAGTGCCTGTTTGCAAAGTTCAGATAAACACCAGGCAAAACCCATATTCCCTGGCACCTCAGCTTCACCCTGCAGGGTGCCAAACACACTCCAGCACACACACACCCCCAAGCACACCCCAGGGTGTGTGTACAGGGGGGAGTTCAGCTCTGCTCTGCACACTGGGGTGCCCTCACCTCCACTCCTGGGGGCAGTCTGGGGTGCCACAGTATAGAAAATACATTAATGTATTACCAAATGTCCAAAGGAGGCCACGAGGATGGAGAAGGGTCGGGAGGGGAAGCCTTGTGAGGAAAAGCTGAGGTCTCTGGGTTTGTTCAGCCTGGAGAAAAGAAGACTGAGGGAGACCCTCATGGTGCTCTTGGATATAGTCATAAGGGGAAGAGCAGAGGCAGGCCAATCTCTTCACCAGTGACAGGACTCAAGGAAATGGCCTGAAGTGAAAGAAAAAGAAGAGTATCCTATCCTAGAAATGGTCTGTGAAGAGCAGAGAAGATACATTTTAACCTGCTGGTTAAAATCATTCTTATTTGAACCCTGAATTCTGAACTCACAGGCACGCTCAGCAGAGGGAAGCCTGTTAAGGTGTAGCATCTATACAAAGGCAGGCCACAAACAGTAATGGCATGTAGTCAGCAGCAATTTGACTTTAGAACAAAAATCCTATCTCTGCAGCTCTTGAAAGAATGACCCCTCCTATGGCTGGAACAGGCAAGTTATTTTGCCTCCCTTCATTCTGTTTTGTGGAGTTCACCAAACCATGTACAGTGGCATATTTATGGTGTGAAGGGTATCTGGCAGAAATCACCTATTCAACATTCTCAAATGCCCAGGCACTTCCCAGAGCTGCTCAGTCACATGGTAACTGCCCTGGGCTGGATGAACACTAGGAATGAATAAATTCATGATCCATATCTGTACCATTTGTGGTTTTGAGTATGTGTTGCAATATAAAAAGGATTTTCAGAGCAGCCAGATACAATCAATGAAAACAGGTAAAGCAGAGCTGTAGAAAGTGTTCTGAAAGAGAGGTCAGAGTTAATGATCTCAGCTTCATGTCAGAGAAATGTCATAAAGCCTCCATCATACCTGCAGCTGGCACTGCTCTAAACTGAGAATCAGAATGGGGAAAGGGTAAACAAAACAATGATTTTACTGCCTGGTGTGACAGGCACATTACTCCTCACAGGATTATGCCACAGATTCCATGACAACAATAAAAAACTAAGATACTTACAACTTTGAAAACAAGGCTCTGTCTTAATGCCACACTTTGCCTTCACAGGCCAAGGACAATTTCAGAAAGTTTTGCACAGAGGTACCTGGGGTGTTTAAGAGTTTAGATGTGCTTTGATTCATACATGAGCTGCAATGGGACAGTGTCTGTGGAAACTGTGACCTTCTCCAGGCTGGTGACTGCCAGCAGTGCTGGGTGCACTGAGCAGTGGTGAGCGTGAAACCTGCGGTGCAGGAACAATGATCAGTTTGGGAGTGCTTCTGTGCAGCAGGGAAACACTTACTGATCCAGAACATTGAAACACTCATAGCCTGAACCCCTTCCCTTCCAGCACCACACATTTAATAAAAAAGGAGCTCAGTGAGTCTGTTATTTCTCAGTTCTGTATGGCATGCACACAGCAGGTGTGCTTTGACTTTAGTATCACACCCACACATCAGAAAGGAAGGATTTCCTTGGATGTGCACATATTGATTCAAAGAATGAAATTAATGTCTTAGACTTTAATGAGCTGAAGGTTTCAGGGCAGTTTTCAGTCATTCTGCATTATCCATTTTACCCTCAATAAGCAACTCTCACTGTCTCAAGATTAAGTCTGTCTACCCAGATTTAGATCTTTTGCATATCCCTCAAAATCCAAGCATGGTTTGCATGCTCTCTGACCAGAAACTGCTAGTGGCATTAAGAACCACTGATATTCACTACTCTGGGCTTTTTCACATATTTTTTCCTGACATCTTTCTTTGCCCATCCAAACACTATAATTTTTTTATCCACAGTGACACGATTTCCAGCAGCAGGATCCCATCACTTGCCCTTTGCCTCAGTCCCATCACCTTCTCTGTGCAGGCTCCAGCATTTCCACAGCTGGGAGGTGAGCTCAAGCCAATTAAACATGCAAATATCTCAACTGATTTTTCAAAATTTTCATTACTCTGCACAGTACATGTAGCACATAAGCTGAGGCCAGCACAAAGAAAGCAACATAAATGAAGTAGTTGAGGCTAAATTCTTTCAGCCCAGAGAAATTACGACAAAGAGGTGGGACACCGTGGTCTAAACATTTAATGAGAGCAAATAATACATAAATTGAGATCTTGTGGTTGGACAATGTTCTCACCTGTGGGAATGGTATCTCCAGTAATTCTAGGAAAGTCAAAGGTTTTGTTTTCATAGTAGAATAGATGGCAAAAGAGGAAGCTCTTCACACACCATGGTCTTCTGACGGTTTCACTGGTGATGTGGTTGCAAAGGCACACAAGAACCTGGCAGATTTTTAAAATATACTAGAATAGGGCTTCTTATGTTTGATATTCAGTGAAAAGGAACAATTATATAATTCACTTCACACTGTACAGAGTCAGCTTAGGACAGAGCAGCTGAGTGAAGAGGCAGAACAGAAAAGGGTTTAAAAACAACTCTCTCTAAAGATGCATTTTGATGTAGTGAAATGAGACACATTCAGAATTCATAACCATTGAATCACTGAATACTTTGTGTTGGAAGGGACCTTTAAAGCTCATCTGGTCTACACCCCTGCAATGAGCAGGGACATCTTCAATTAGGTCAGGTTGCTCAGAGCCCCTTCCAACCTGGCCTTGAGTGTTTCCAGGGCTGGGGCATCCCTCACTTCTCTATGCCACCCACATCAGTGTTTCACCACCCTCCTTGGACAAAATATCCTGTGTCCCGTTGCTACAGGCTCTAAGTAAAAGTCTGTTCCCTTTGTCCTTATAAGCCCCCTGTAAGTACTGAAAGCTGCAGTGAAGTCTCCCAAGAGCCTTCTCTTCCTCCAGGCTGAGCCACCCCAAGCCTCTCAGCCTTTCCTCACAGAGGAGGTGCTCCAGCCTCTGATCATTTTTGTGGCCCTCCTCTAGACCCACTCCAGCAGGTCCACATCTTTCCCGTGCTGAGGAGCTTGTCCAGGTCCCTGTGGGTGGCATCCTGTCCCTCAGGCATTCCAGCTGCCCCACTCAGCCCCCACTCAGCCTGGTGCTGTCTCCAGACCTGCACTGGATCCCGCTGGCTGTCCTTGGTGAAGGTGTCAAACATACTGGTACAGATTGTGTTATGGTTCATAGCTGGCTGCTCTAAGTTTGGCAAAATTTTATTTTGTGTTCCTGATTTTCAAAAGTGCTGGGAATTTTGCTGCTATCCCTGAAAGGGTTTCTCTAAATAAGGATGAGACTGAACTGGATCTGAAAGCCAAACAAGGCTTGTTAACAAGTATAGCAGTACAAAACATCACTTTATTCCACCCAGACTTGACTTTTCCTCCTCAAGGTACTTTTCTTCTCTTCCATCTTCCTCATTCATCAGTGTTTACATAAAGAATGCATCTTGAAACACCTACATTTTTATCAGAATCTGCTTTCATCACACAAAGAGCAAACAGGCACAATCCCAGTGTCTTGAATGGCTGCCTGGACAAGGAAACTGCAGTTGACACAGCCCACAGCAGTGGACACCAGGGGATGCTCCTGCTTGCCCTCTGCAATATCCCAGCTGCACTGCTGGAAACAGCACTGACTTGGAGATGCAGATTTGTCTAAGGCTGAACACCAGGGGAATGGCACAGGAAAATAATAGGGAAGAGAATTATATGGCCAATGCAAATGAAAGACCAACAACTGAGCCTCTTGCTGCAAAACCAGGAAAATAATTATGTTCACTTGTTCCCTTCAGTGCTACTGCAGAAGGTACACAAAAGTTCTTACTATTTCATTTAAATCCTATGTAGGCATGAAAGGATTCATCCTGGCATTATGATAAATGATGAAACATAAAATTAGCATAAGCTTATTTATATGAGGAACGCTGCTGACAGAGTACATGCTTCTTCATTTTATTTTTTCACATTCCCTCTTTCCAAGACAATCAACCAGTTCTCCCATCAATTACACCCATACAAAAGAAGAATAACTTCAATAAAGCTTGTATAAATTTATCATCCTAACGAAGAGGCAATATGTATTAATAAGCTGACTTTGACAAAACCACTAGCTCAGAATAATAAAATTTAACCCCAAACTTATCTATATTGCCTAAGGAGAAGACTACCAGTCTTAAGACAGATAGCAAGGCGTGTATGATTCTTTCTACTTGTCTGTGCAAAATCACTTGTGTACAAAAGGAATCTGGCTGTGTTCATCCAATTGAAGACAACAAAAAGGGAGCTTTGTTCTGCTGTAGTATCTGGGCTGTCCCCTGTTTGAAACAAAGCTCCAACAAGAGCTTTGCTTTCCCACCCCCTTTCTTACCCTGGCACTGTTCTGCAGCTCACAACTAAAGGCTGGAACTGTCCTGCATGGTGCAGTGAACTCTACCTACAGCATTCAGGTAACCTCACTACTGTCTGGTTCAGGGAAAAAAAAAAATATATCACTGCTTAAAGCAATGGTCACATAATGGAGCAACTTATGTGCCACACACAGGAAGTCTCAAGACAATTCTGAAAAGCATTGCCATGATACTTTTGTTTCAGAGGTAAGCATGCACTCAAGAAAAGGTGAGCAAATCCCAGGGTACAGCTGTCAGACAATTTAAACACTAGGAGAAATACTCTGTGTAGCTCCCCAAAATATTTGTTTTCTGTTGTCTTTCCTTTTGGTAGTTAGAATTTTAAAAGCCAAAGATGGTTATAAAAAAAAAAAAAAAAAAAAAAAAAGTGTCTTTTACATCTCAAACAATACTGCAGCAATTTTGTTATACAGCAATGTAAAAAAAAAAAAAAACAAAAAACCCAACAAGTTAAATATTGGATTAGCAAGTGACAGCTCTTCAAAAATATTCTCATTGAAGTTGCTCAGAGCACCAGAATCAGGTTTCATGCTTTAAAAATTAAGTTACAGGGGAAACTTCCTCCCTCTTACCATATCCTTGAGGACCTGTGAATGCTGTTGTGGGTGGCAGTGTGTTGGCAAAGCAAATGTCAGCAAGCTGCCTACCCTTGCACAAGTGATTGATTTATCAGTTTAATAGAGCTGTAAATCGAGAAAAATGTTCTTCAAGCCTAAACAGTGAACCACAAGGAAATAATAGGCTACAAGCTGTGATGCAGAATTGAAAATATAAGTGCTTGTGAAATAAAGCATATGTTACATTTTCCTGTCAGGAGCCCACAGAAAATCTGACCACTCTGATTTCCAGCTACAATGACTCTGCCCTTGAATTCTGGTGGCAGAGCCTTACAGCATTAATGTTGGATGCCCTTGCTTTCATCTGCAGGGAGCACCCACGTGGGTTTTATTTCATTTTGGTCAATTTAAAACAGAAAGAAGACAGCACAAAGGAGCTAAAAACAGCACTACAATACACTGCACCTAGCAAGGAACCTCCATCTCTAAAGCAAAACCAATATTCTTTGCAATCACTTAGTGCTTCTATATTTACAGAATCAAGAAAGTTTCTAATGTCTGTAATTGTTTGTACAAGACATAAAGTGCTGGCAATGTGTATAATTCCCAAAAGATTCCTTAAGTACTGTTCTCACTCCATTTAAATACGTCAATGCCATACCACCTGCCCTTTTTTTTTTTTTTCCCTTTGCAAAACACTGTTTCTGGCATATCCTGCCATTTCTGTCCAGAATTTCTCCTTCCTTCTTCCCATTTTTGCAAATTTCACAGGACGTTTGCTAGTTAACTCTTCTGTGCTGTGAGGTGGAGCCAGCAGGCTGTGCTGGGAAAGGAGAGATGTTATCCAGCAGCCTGCAGCAGGAGAGCTGCCAGCTGCACTCAGCCCTGAGCCTGGAAACATCTGGGAGGGAGGAAAGGTCTCCTCAACAGAAATTCGCTTCTCACTCATGATTAATCATATGTTTGTAAGGCAAAAAACTGTTTATAAGAAAAATCTCAAAGCCCTAGTCATGGCCTAAGTATCTGAGAGTCTGTTTTTAAGAGGTGTTACAATTGGATAATTCAAGCATTTTAAAGATAGAAGGTGAGGTGGGAAGAGTTCAGTTTTAGACAAGGATTCTGTTTCAATTACCTGAAAACATGGGGTTTGGTGCATTTTTTTCCTCCAGGTTTTCTTCAACACTGAGACAAATATGGGATTTTTATTGCAAATAACTGTAGGTTTTCATTCAAGAAGGTAGGGGGTGGATTTCAACACAAAGACTGTTAAAAATAAAAAATTCTTTTTTTGTGGTTGAAACAAATTCTGTTGTGTAAAAAGCTTAGTCTTTATTTGAGAAGAAAAAGCATTTAGTTGAAAAATCTCCAGTTGTTCTAAGTCTGGCACAACTGGAACAGCAGACCTCTATTCCATCTTTCACTAAATACTGGCAAATGCAGCCAGCAAGAGACCAAACACTCTCAGAGGTTCAGCAATGTCTCTGGAGGCCCTCAAATCCTTCCCAGGGAGCTGTGCCTTTGCAAACAAGTCAGGCACATCTTCTGCAACCTTGTCTGCCGCCCAGGAGAAATAAAAAGACACCAGTCACATGGTACTGGCCTCACAACATTGGTCTTTTTGTTCCCCTGGCTGCTTTTGTTGTAAAAGCAGTGGTTGTCCTCCCTGTCCCTGTTGGAGGAGCTCATTGCAGTGCAGCCTGTGCCCCATCCTGCACCAGCAGGAGCAAGGAGACAAAAACCCCAGGGAAATGTAGTGATGGAAAAGCGCCTTCCCCTACCAGCACATCCAAAAGCCTGTTTGAAACCTGCAGTGCCTTTTCCATGTTGGCCTGCTGTCTCGGTTTGGAAAGACAGGTGTCTGCCAGGGAAAGCTGGAGCTTCCCTTGGAATGGAGAATGTAAATCCCCTCCCTCTGAATTATTAGAGTTTTGAAATTAAGGGGCTTTCAGGCAAAGATATTGGAATAGGAGTAACAGTTCTTTACTAGGAATATTGAAATAAGTGTAGTAGTACAGAAAAAGCAAACAAAACAAAACAAAAACAAATAAACCACTGACAGAGTTAGAGCCACAACCTGACACTCTGTTGGTCATGGTGTTGGTAGCAGTCCAATTAAGTCCTCCTGGAGAGACAGATGAGGTTCTCTTGGAGCAGAGATGATCTTGTAGAAGGGTGTAGGTTTCCTCTGAAGGTCCAGTGGTGGTGAGAAGAATCTGACCTTCCCCTGGGAATCCAGTGGAAACAGGCTGTCCTGGTGTTCTGAATCTCAGGTTTTATCCAGGTAGGAATTCTGGGCTCCTCCCCCTGGGTGGAGCATCTCCCAATGGGATGATGGAATTGTAGCAGCCATGCAGTGAGCCTTGATGGCCCATGAACAGCAGATATCCCCTGGAGGGAGGACGGGTGGTGGAAGAGATAAGAACACTGCCCCACCTGGTTTTAACAGCTGGCCCATTAACAGAGGATCTCCTTCGGAGTTATGATGGATGGGTTATAGAAGAGAGAAAGAAAAACACCTCCCCAAACCAGATTCAACAGATGGTAACAGAATACATACCTTTGGTTACATCTTGCATTGCAACCCAAGACACCTGCATTGGCTTTGGCATCTCCCCTGAACCTCTTGGAGGGCTCTAATATGCTCAGCTGTGGCCACTGCAGCTTTTTCACTGTGGTTCCAACCCCCTGTCCCTCCTACCACAACCTGCAGATATTTTTAGAAGATATTTAATTAGAAGTCTGAGCTCTGTACTCACTAGAAATACAAGTCAAATAATACTGATCTGCTTCACAGGAACTTCTTTTCACTTCTGAACAAACAAATGCAAGAGATTCTCAAGTCCCTATTACACCCATGAAAGTCAGCAGCTTTCTGTATTTAAAAGCAATCCAACATATTTCAGGAGTGCCCTTTCCTTTCCTTTCCTTTCCTTTCCTTTCCTTTCCTTTCCTTTCCTTTCCTTTCCTTTCCTTTCCTTTCCTTTCCTTTCCTTTCCTTTCCTTTCCTTTCCTTTCCTTTCCTTTCCTTTCCTTTCCTTTCCTTTCCTTTCCTTTCCTTTCCTTTCCTTTCCTTTCCTTTCCTTTCCTTTCCTTTCCTTTCCTTTCCTTTCCTTCCTCTCCTCTCCTCTCCTCTCCTCTCCTCTCCTCTCCTCTCCTCTCCTCTCCTCTCCTCTCCTCTCCTCTCCTCTCCTCTCCTCTCCTCTCCTCTCCTCTCCTCTCCTCTCCTCTCCTCTCCTCTCCTCTCCTCTCCTTTCTCTCTTTCTCTTCTCTCACTCTTTCTCTCTCTCTCTTTCTCTCTCTCTTTCTTTCTTTCTCACTCTCTTTCTTTCTCTTTCTCTTTCTGATGGTCTAGGAACGTAGCCATGTGCAATGTCTGTCTATTGGATTAAGCCTTTAACATGCATTAAATATTACTGGAGGAGCAAACACTGCACCCTGGCACTTGCTGACTTTGCCTCAGTGTTTTTCTTGTCTTGCCTTTCTTCGTTAGAATTCCATCAGCAGGCTGTACCTCCAGCCTTTATTTGTTAGAAAAATAATCGGCCAAAAATTAGTTTTTACACAGGGGAGATAAATAGGATCAACTCCAGTGAGAAGACTACATCCCATGAAATTAAACTTATTTACTTGTTTCAGTCTTTTAAAGTATTGTAGCAGCAAATTTTGCAGTGTTGGTACAGCAAATGATCTGCCAAGCAGGGAGCTGCTGACTCACAAAGCCACTTGGAATCAGCATCTCAATGTAACTTATATTAAATTCCCTAGTTTCTCAGACTTTTGCCTCAGGAGCACATTTAAAAGTAATTAGTTAATGAACTCGAAAGGAAAGAGAAACCCAGGTAATTCTAGAATCATATTTACCATTAAATTTAGCACTTTTCCAGAAAAATACAATTTTCCTGAATTGACTTACACCCTGTTTAGCTCATCACGAACTTGAAATCTCATTTTAGCTTCAAACATCAAACTTACTGAGCCAAGCCAATAAATAATGCTGTTCAGTATGGGCAATAAATAACCAATTTAGGTGCTTTCCAAATCCATTTACAAGTAATCATGCAGACATTAAGCAGTTTTATAACTGATACCTAATGGCCACATAATAATATATTTATTAGAGCTAATAATTCCTGTTATGCTGGTAAATGGACGAGCATGGCTCATCACCATCCCTAATGGCCTCTTTATGAAGTAAGAGGGAGGCTGTCAGGGAGTGACTGGTACACCCCACGAACAAGGCTTCTTTAATGCACTCTCTTTTTCCTGGAGAGTGATGCTCAGACACAGATGCCAGGGGCTTGTCATGCCACGTTATGACAGATCCATTCTCCCAGGTTCTGTCTGGAGAGTGCAGCAACTGCAGCAGGCTGGAACATGGAGGAAACCTTTAAAATAGAGCACAAACCCCCCCCCCCCATGTTTATCCATCCATGTTATCCATCTTGAGAACTCTTTGTGCTGCTAGAAATGTGCAAAATTAGCTCTCAGCTGTCAATTAAAGCAGCTCAGTTTGCAGTTACAGTTGGATAAGAAATCACTTGTATCCCACCACTGACACCAAGCAGGAGAAGAGAGATTCTGAAACTCCCTTTGTGCTCCTCAGGCTGTGTTTCCCCCCAGACTCTGGCATAGGCGTAGTTAGCCCCAGTCTGTATTTTCCTTCCCAGCACCCCTTTCCAGGCCCTGGGAAACAGCTGTGGAACAGAGCATTCCAGCTACAACCCCATCTCACCCTTATTTTCCTACACTGCCATATGTTTCTCATGTCAGGGCTAGAATTAGGGCTGGTGTGAGCCATTGCATGAGTTATCCTCTTCAGTCTTTGAAAAACAGCCATGGGCAAGGATATATCTTGAGCTGTTTCCTCTCTCCAAGGTCCCTTTCATACTGCTAGAGCTGGATTTTGCACACAAGTCCCTTCTGTTTAATTTCTAGAGAATGTTCCTTGGTATTGATTGTGTCAAGATCTCATTTTCCTCCTACTGCTCACTGAAACTTCTTTAAAAATGCTCAAAAATCCTCCCCTCTTAAGCTTCTCTTCATTTATCACAAAGCGGAATAAAGAGCACTTTAAAAACAAAATCCACAGGCTTGTGTGCATTTGGCTGATATGTGGAGTGTAAAGAATACAGATGGGAAGATGGGTTTTTACCTGCTCTCCTTTGCTGTTTCAGCTGTGTGCACCCCAGGCAGAGCCTGTGACAGCCCTCCATGGCACCAGAGCAGGACATGAGTGATACCCTGGTCCCTGAGAGCAGGAAAAGTGACTCAGCAGCCTCTGATGCCACCAGAGGTGGAACCATCTCTGGTGACTGTGAAGGGAATTATCACAGCTTTTACTGACAAGGCACAGAGGAGATAGGAGGAAGAAACAATACTGCATCAGTGCCAACAGCAATAGAGACGGCTTGCCTCATCTGCCAGTAGCCTGAGGTAGGGAATGTCACTGAAAACTCGCCTTAATAATATTGCATTTGGAGGCAAAGCCCTGTCAGCCAGCAGTCTCATTTATGGTCTCATAGCTCTAATCTAACGCTGAAGAAAAGCTTTATTAAAAGTAACTGACAGCATCATTCCCTTCCTTGTCACCACCTGAGCCTGAATGTGTGTCTGTTACAGGCACGCTGACACCATCTCATGTGGGACAGCATTTCCCAAGGAAGGGAACTGCACCCGTGCTGCCCACGCCTCTCCTCCCCCTGCTTCCCCTCACTGCCTCCGTGCAACCACTGCCAGGAGCAACAGCATCAAGCCAAAAAGTGGAGTTTAAGGCCTGTTTATCCTCCTTTGCTGAAATAACCCCAGTGAGGGGTCACAGCCCAGGGGCTGGCTCAGGCTGGCACCCTTCCTGCTCCCAGCCATGCTCCGGCAGGGAGTGAGTGCTCCTCTTGCTCAGCAGGACCAGGCTGCCCGTGGGACTGGCTGGCAGCACCCAGCATGGGCTCCCTGGAAGGTGCCCAGGGAGATTTTGGTATGGACCTGACCTGTCTCCTCCTGTCCTCACTGGTCACAAATCTAAGAAATTCAGTGAAGAAATCTGAAGGTCATTTGTCTTAGGGGGCACCATTAAACGTTGCTTTTTATCTTTTTTTCTGCCAAGGTTGGGATTAAATGCTCGAGACAGTATTTCTGTTCAGACTCAGATGTTTATTAATTCTTATCTATATTACAGTATCACAAACTGTGATTTCTACCACACTTCTAGCTAACAAAGTAAAAACGGCTCCTATCTCATTCTCTACAAGGCCTTTTAAGGACAAACTGTCCAATTAGGAAATGACAACTAAATTATTTTTACTTTTAACCCAATAACCAACCACCCATGTCCCACAATGCGGACTTCTACCCAACTACAAAACACCACCCAAACCCATGAAGAAGAAGGTGAAAAAGAAGGACTGGCCTCTTCCCTAAAACCTCCATCTTGCCCCATATACACAACTATATTCTAAAACCTCAAACTCTTAAGTTTTCCACCATGTGATATCCCACATTTCTATTCACACTACACACCTACAATCCCAGTGCTATCATTCAATTTTGGAAGCCTTCTCCACAGCCTCAGGTCAAATGCAGTTTTCTTGGGGGTCAGTCAGTGCCTGCCAGCACAGAAAGGCTGAAATTCTCAGTGACCAGGGCTCCAACAGAGAAAGATGTCCTTGATGTTCCTTCCTGTCTTGGGAAGGCAAGTAGGAGGAAAAGTTCCCTGCCCTTTCTTTTTTCCCAGCTAAAAGACACATAGGATTTTGACTTCACAATCTTTGCCAGTCAGTGTCATTATGGAGCAGGAAAGCAGCTTTGCTAGGGCAGGGCAAGGGTTTGCCCTCACTGCTCAAGCTAACATGATTTTGAGCTGAGCAGGGCACAGCTGAGCTGATTTTGGTTGAAGATCTGCCCAAGGGAAGAAGCTGTCTAAGCTAAAGTAGAATGAGGTTTACACATTCAATTTATTTGAAGCTACTTGTTAATTAACAGGGATTAAAAATTAACAGTGATTGAAATATCAGAAGCTTATAAATAACAAATACAGTAATATTAGCACTAATAAATATAGCTGACAGATGAACAGGGAAGAATATGAGCAGCATGGCAGACAAGGACCTCTCCAAGTCCAAAATTTCTATGATGTAGTAGTAAGATGGTGGTTTGTGACTAGCTTGTATTTTAACTAAAAGACTCCCCTTTTGTTTTAAAGAGCAATGCTTCTTTAAAGGTGATTCTAGAGTCTCTCACCAGAAATGTGCTTCTTATGAGCTGAATTAATTTTTGCTGACCTTAACAAATAGTCATCAGTCACCCACAACATGTCCCCCAGAGAATCAAACAGCCAGCAAAACTTCACATAGCTCTAGAATTTATGTGTTTGGAGGATGCATTAAGTATTTCAAACAATTTCTAGGATGTTTTAGACCATAAAGTCTGCTTTCAACTATCATAGATCATTGGCTCTGCTTTACAAGAAACATTGTTTTACAGGTTTATAACTTGCCTGTAAAAATGTGCTCCAGGCTAAAGCTCAGTATAAAAAGGTCTCAGCTAAAGGGTAATTTTTTTTCATTACAACTTTTTCCTACTTTGTTTAGCTTTTAAGATTAGAGCTGCCTCCAAAAATCCCCCTTCACTGTAGGATTATCTACCAGTACTGGGGGTTGATTTATGCTCTAAACTGCAGGGAAGAGAAAGATAATCCAGATTTAGAAAAAACACCACAAAACCATCAGCAAACGAATACCCCCAAAATGCTGGAACTGTGACATTTTACATGGTCAGAGTTTTAGATTTTTAAGGTAATGTGCTGGAACATGGTCTTAAGAGAGCTGTGACTTAGTGTGCACTTGAGACCATACAAAAGGATGTAACATCATGAATGTATTACCATTTCAGACCGGGGCATCTCTAACAGAGTGCTCCATCCATGCACCTCTGCACTGTTGGAAGTTTGGGGTTCCTCAAGGCCTGGAAAAGAACCAGCTAAAGCTGTATGGTCTGTTCATTTCATCCAATGCAAAATCTCGGGGTCATCCCATTGAGTGTCGCTTGGGCAAGCTCAGAAAGAATTTAACATTCTCAGAAGCAGAAAACATTCAGCCTAATGATAGTCAGTGAAGTCAGGTCCAGGGCAAGCAAAGTTCAGCAACTTGAGCTCAGTTTTATGTTCAATTATTTGGCTCATAAAAGCCAAATAGTTGTTAATGCCTAGGGAACAGTAGGAGTTATTAATACAAAGTTATATGAAACTACCATAAAGAGACAGCACTGGGATTTTTTGGTTTTTCCCCTAACAACTGCAGAAGGGATGTTGCTGGGAAAAGCAGCCGTATGCTTTTTCCCCAGTCTTCAACAGAGTGAAATTGCTGTATTTTTGCTAAGTTTCTGGCCAAGCTGAAGCAGTACTGCTGGCAGCAGGGTAGGAAGATTCAGTGGAGAACTTCTGTGTCAAAGATCCTGGGCAGCCACAGCTATGCTCTCCTTGTAGCACCCACATCCATATCCATTCACATGAGAACCTTTGGGGCCCTCTGTTCTTCCACTGCCTCATTGTTCTTGGGCACACAGGGTAGAGTTACACTTCCTAGAAACATCAGAGATGCTGCTTCTGCATTTAAGACACCCAGAGAAAACTGTCCTATTTGCAATGGTTATAGAAATACCTCAAATCCTGATCAGCTTCCTGCCCTAAAAGCCTGACAAGGGTGTTTTATGCTTCTTTCAGAATCGTGGTCATAGGTGCTACATGTACAAGCTGCTTTTTTATATCCCCTACAGTAGTATCTCCCTGGTGTTCACTACTGGCCCTGGGAGACCCATCCCACACCATCACCAGGAGCTGGGGGTGCTCAGCCTGGACAAGAAAATGCCCCAGGGAAACCTTGCAACACCTTCCAGTACTTAAATGGGCTACAAAGGAGCTGGAGAGGGACTTTTCAAAAGGGCAGGTGGTGGTAGAACTAGGAGGGATGGCTTCAAACTGAAAAAGGGCTGGGTTGGATTGGATATTAGGAAGAAATTCTTCCCTGTGAGGGTGGTGAGGCCCTGGCACAGGTTGGCCAGAGAAGCTGTGGATGCCCCATCCCTGGAAGTGTTCACAGCCAGGTTGGATGGGGCTAGTGAAAGGTGGCAGTTGGAGCTAGAGGACCTTTAAAGTCTTCCAACCCAAACCATTCTATGAAACAATTCTGTGATCATTTCAGTATCAACTCAAAATGCAGAACAGCAGTATGTTTCCATGCATCAGTGACAGAGTGCTTATGCCTCTCCAGATCAGCACTATTATGGAGACCATTGTGTACATCTTATTTTGCCCAGTACACTCCAAAAATCCCACAATCAAATCAGAACATACCACAAAACCCTGTGGGCCGTATGCAAAGAAAATAACTGGGGTTTTTTTTCTGTAGAATCATGTTATATTGACCTGCAAAACAGCACTGGTGATGCTCCTTTTACTGTTTATATAATTACCAAGCTTTAAGTTGATAATGAGTAAAATGAACATACCAACGAAAACGATGCATTCGTTATCCATGGGTTGCCATCCACACACAAGAATGACAACAGTGATGCTGTCACAAGTGGTCTGTGCCACACCAGGCACCACCTCAGGATTTACATTGAGGAGGACAACTTTGTCTTCAGGTGTTCAAGAATCACAGAAACTGTAATAAAATTGAAGGCTGCTGAAGTAGAGAAGAAGTTAGGATTTTCAGTGGTGACCCAACTTCATTCATAACGTGGAATTTACTGGTGATGAAGCCTTTTTCTGCTAAGTGAGGAGGACACAATTCTAATCCCTGGGATGAAGTTACAGCTAAGGCAGAACAGCTCAGCCCCACCATGGGTGGGAGGCACGTGTTTGATGGTCTGTCAGAGGGAGTCCTGCAGAGCCACTGCTCCTCCAACGACAGGGCTGAGGGGATGAAGGTGCCCAGGCTGGAAAGATACCCTTTGTGCCTAATTCAGTTTCTAAATCTCATTAGGAAGGGGATTCAAGCACAGGCTCTGTTTGTACTAAAGTGAACTGAGATGCACGCTAAAGAAATGACTCATAGGAGGCTCAAGGACCTGGGAGAGATTGTAATACTGCGTCTAATTTTGGAAACACTTCATGATTTGTATCCTCTTTCAATGCCAATGGAAATAATGAAAGTTAATACCAGGTGCACCAGCGAGTCCGGGCACTTGTGACCTTTAGGAGAGGGAAGTGGGATTTACAGATGACAAGATTCACTGCAAGCACATCACACCACACTGAGCTGCTGATTTCCAGGCTCACTAAGGTTTGCTGAAACACCCCAGCCCATACAATGATATTCCAGCACCCACAGGAAGGGAAGTTTTACCAACAAATATCCCAGCCTGCAATTTTCACCAGCAATTCCCAAGACCTATCATGTTAACCAATATGATGTAAACTTGTAATATTTTTCCTCATGGGGCTCATTAGCATTACACATTGCAAATCTAATACTAAGGCTTTTTCCTTGCACACAAACATAGCAGAAATATGAACATGAGGCAGAAGTGGGCCATCTAATACTAAAGTCCAGTGCACTTAGAAACTTCTGGAAAGCAAAATTAATTTAAGTGCTAATCCAAGAAATTGCTTTTTTGCTGCGTCGTTTTGAAGGCATTTATCTAACTTACATGTCCACATCTCTTGTAATTCTTCTTTCCTCATAAAAGTTAAAAATGAATCCTGGAAGCATCCCATTTGTGAGTTGAGACATCAGCTTTCACCATACACCTTAAGTATATTTGTGCACCTGCAGGTGTACAAAGAAAAGCAAGCCTTCATTTAGGAATTAGTTATTACCTGCACATAGACATATAGGATGCTGATTGACTTCTGCAATCAATATGAACAATAAATTAGGGCTGGGATGGATAAGCAATGCTGCACATTGAACCAGACTTCTCTGAGGCAGTTTGAGAACTTTATCTGTCCCCATTTCATTTTGAAAGCTGTTGTTCTGAAAGCTCTCCTAGCTTCATCTCTGGCCTTTTTGGGACCTGGAGATGGAGACATGCTTCAGTGTTGGGGATTTTTTTTTCCTTTGTCCCACAAAATACTGTGTTTTTCTTGACATGTGTGGACATGATGGAAAGACAATAGATTACAAAAGAGAAATTTCCCCTTTCTGCCTGCCCTCAAATCCCCTTTCTGGTTCCTAAACACAAAGCAGTTGGACAAATACACCTGAGCCAATCCATTGTGCTGCTCTTTCTCTGTGTTTAACATGTATTTGATGCAGTAAATTCTGGGCACTGGCTCCTGACACCCACAGAGGTTAACTGAGAAGCCTTCCTTGCTTGCCTGTACACAGAATGTTTTTCCAGCACTTGATACCCCAGAGAATCCTTCACTGACCGTGCTGTGTGATCCAATGGGAAGTTCTTCATGTATTTCCTGAGTAGAGAGAAAACCCACCTCAGTAAAAAAAAAAAAAAAAAAAAAAAAATTATTTAAGTTTCAGTAGTGCAGTGCCACAACAAAAAGTTTTTCTGCCTTCATAATATATCACTCTAATGTTTTATTTACAACAGAATTTGTTCCAGAGACTAGTGACTAAAATATGCTGTAGGCTAAGGTCATAAATTTTCAGATCTCATCCAATGAGTTTTAAGATGTTAAGTACATTAAATTTTTAACTGAAAAGTAGCTCAACTGCAGTGTCATAACTTGAAAAGTCCAGAAACCTTACCAAGTCCAGCTTGCATTCACTTATACTAAAAACAGAGCACTGCCTATTTCTATTTATGTCTGAATTTGCCTCCAGTTACTCTCAGAGTTCTCTTTTCTTCCTGCTAAGTAAATTCACTCTCACATTCAAACCTGAAAGAAGTCCCAGAGCAGCATGTAGCCTCTGAACTCCCACTGCCTTTAATACTTTTTGCATCAGATCCTGGAAGAGCCTCTGTTGATAGATAACTTCATTTGTCACAGAGTGGCCCAAAGGCCTCTAGAACCAAAGCCCTATTAAATGAACAATAGAAACCCCATAATTTAATTTTCATCTTCATAAGGGATATATTTTTTCCTATATTAGGGCCTTCTAAAGATAATTTGTACGTATTTTTTAAATCCAATTTATATCACCTTGAATACTGAGTAAATATACACATAGCAATAACATATGCTGGCTTTTAATCAGCAAAATATTTAATGAGCATGGTCCTAACTTTGTCCAAGAAGCCTGAAACTGTTTTTATGAATCAAATCTAGAGTTAATCTGAGCCAAACTTTATTCAAGGATTTACAATAATGATAATCTTTGGGTATATAAGAAGCAGAGAAAGCTTTTGTTATCTTTAACTGGTATTTGCCTGTTTTTTCCTCTGTAAAAATATTCTCACAATGCCGTGGCCCCTCAGCTCTAGAATAGTGAGGAAACATTCCTGTAACAATGCTTCCAGAATGGAATGAATAATGCTCACCATTTAATAATTCCCACCATTTAATAAACAATGGATAACACTTAATCCTGATTTGAATGCATGACAGAAAAATCCCACGGGAGCCCCAGTCTGCTCCTATTCATTAAGGAGCAGAATCTGCTCTCCGTAGAGATGGGTTTGTTCCTTGATGTGTCTCTCTGACTACAGGTGGCATAGTCTCTGCACTAACTGTGCTGTGCTGTTTGCACTCAGACACAAAAATAACACCGCTCAGTCCAAGCCAGCATAGAGCTCATTCATATTTTACCTCAAATCAGCCCCCTGAAAACAAAAGAAAGCTGCTCCTCCAACCTACTTTACCTCCCTTTGTCTTGTTCCAAGAGATCAGTTGGCAAGTAGAGGTTGCTCCAAATACAGACCACAGCACAACCTGATTTTCTCCCCTTCACAGTAACTCAGAAAAACAAGAAGCTATGGCCCACAAAGGCCTTATTAATTTCCTTTATTGACTGAAATGTAAGACACAAGGCGCCTCACAGCCCCTGAGCCACACAACAAAATAAGTGCAGTGAAAAACACTGAGTAATGAAACAAAGGAAATTATGAAAAGTAAAGCTAAGGATCAATATGCTGCTTTTCTGGAAGAGTGTGCTCAGCTCTAAAAACAGAGTTGTTTGTGCTGAATGCTTGATTAGCTATAGATCTCTAAAGAAGGATTCCAGACCATCTGGAGTCTATTCTGTGAGTTGATCTGGAAACCTCTAGCTCAAAAATAGTCCCTGTGTGAAGGCACAGACATACACACCACAACCTCATCAGCAAGTTTCTGGAATATATTTTAGATAAAAAAAAGATGCCATCTTTATCTCCTGGGAAACCTGAGATGAAAAATAAAAGAACCCAAACACCAAAGAACTGGAAACAGTTGGAGAAGCAAGGCATCATTTCTTAAAGGAGCAACAAGAGGAAAGATCATACCACAAAGCCTGATGAGGAGCTTTAGTTTCTAAACATTAAAAAAATGCAATTATTCAACAATGTCAGCTAATTACCCAGATGATAGATATACATCTGCTGAGCTTTTGCAGGGAGCTTAAAACAAAACTTAAAATGTAGCAGAGGAAGAGACGCCCCCATTGCACTGGGAGGATAGGGAAATTGGGGCATCACACAAACACTGAAGAAAAGCTGTCTTAAAATAGAACTTGGAGTGATGCCATAGTTAATAGCTATAAATACAGAGCATGCTGGTGTGTTAAACGTGGTTTTTAAATACCACACTTTAACCAAACAGAAAAGAGAGGCAAGTCTTGACAAAGATTTTGATCACCATCAGCAGTACAAAGAAAACTGAAATAATTCTAGACAGCGACTACTGAAAGACTTTTATTTTTATATTTACATCAGGTTGGATCAGACTAAAAGGCTTCCTCCCTATTTCTACACCAAGAACAGAAAAATTAGCAGCATGTCTTTGAATGAGAAACCTGTCTATGTACAACACTTGAATTACAGTCAAGTGGTGCAGCATCTCCAAGGGCAAACAGCAAATAATGTTCTGGAGGTGGTAGAAGGAGTCCTTACTAAGCAGCCTGCATGAGAGGTCTTTGCCCCTAAGAATCAGGGCAAACCTTTCTAGAGTGTATTTCCTGGTTTTGAATAAAGATGGCATCCTGGGAAGCTAAAGAATAGGACTGGAAGTAGAATTTGGTTCATTTTGACATCAGGAAGGGTTTCCAGAAAGAGTTAATGAAAAAGAAAAGCTATTAAATATGAACTGCCTGAATATTTAAAAAAAAAAAAAAACCCAAGATGCAGTCTGGAAGTGTCTCTCCAACCTGGCCATGACTGAACAATACAATCAGGCAGGGTCTTACCAAAGGGACTTCCAGGCAAACTTTCCACCTTCTCCTTCCCATCAAGGACAGCCTGTGCTCACAGCAAAGGATCCAGATGTGGGGACATCTATTCCCATTCAGACAGGGACTCCAGCTGGCTCTGCACGTGGTGACAAAGAGTGTGTCAAGCATGAAACACATTTCCCTGTAACCCAGGTGTGTTGTGGTATTTATGGCATTTGTAGCTCTTCAAGAACTGGGAGATCTGCTTCTAGTGAAATCTCAAACAAAAACGTCAGGAAAAACAAAAGAAACCTGTGGGGGAAAAGGGAGTCTTAGGTCATTGCCTTCTTGACTCGCTTTTGAATCTTGGGAGAAATGGTTTGATGATTTTAGAATTTATGCATCTATCTATACATATTATTACTACTTTAACAAGCTAAATTGATGTAATCATATGGCTTAAAGATAAAGTGACACTAGCAAAACTTGCTAAGATAGTAAAATAGAAATTCCCTAAACATTTCTCTCAGAGTGATTCCAGACATTTTCTCCAGCCATACAATTTTTTTTCTATAAACATTTTTATAGATTTCCTGTGTTTACAATGGATTTGCTTTTGAAAAACCTCAACCTCTGCAAACACATGTTCTACTCCAAAAGAAAGAAAAATGGAGACCAAAGCTCATCACCCAAGTAACAGAAATGTGAAATGTAGATGCAAAAGTATGTGAGGTAAACAATACTCTTTTTCTTGTTTGACCTTGTCTCTCTATAGTTTGTTTTCTCATTATACAAATCAGAAACAAGCAAAGACACTGTGACAAAACCAGCAACTGGGAACTTTCCAAATACTCCATGTTCAGAAACAGTCAATCACTTGACAGAGACCAGGCATAGGATATTTACGTTTTATGCCTACCAGATGAAACTGAGCTTCTACTTAAAATTTTGTCTGTGCTTAGGAAGCTGGAGTGAAAAGATCCCTGCATTAAGACGGTGAATGAAATTTACTGCTGCCACTTGTGAATTTAAATATTGAAAATCATCCATTAAGGTATATTTGAGCACACAAAAATGTCCACAGCCTTCATTAGGTTCTATTAAACCTTGAGCATTTGCAGATGCATCTCTGTGGCTTCTGCAGCCCTGACATGCACTGGAAGGGGCAGCAACACTCCCATGATCTAAGTTCAAACCAGCCCTTTTTCTGTAGTAAAAATAGTGGACAGGCAGCCCGAAAACACAGACATTGTCCTGCCATAGCTTCCAGTGATGTAAAACACAAGAACAAAGCTCTGGGAACATTCTCACATTTCAGATTATCTTGGCACTTGTGTGATAAACTCTGAGGTACATCAGCCATGCTAAACTGCAAGGGGTTCCAGCTTCCTCTGCAGAACAGGTGGGATGGAACTTCTTACACACAACGGGAGAGCCTCAAAGGAACCAGATTGTTTGAATATGGGATTAAGAAAGAACATAGAGCTTTTTCAAGAGCATTGGAGGGGGAAGCTGCTCCACTGGAGGGAGTGAGAAGCTGCTCCCTTCAGCTGCAAACATCCTGCAAACTAAGGGGTTTTTATAAAAAATGAAATGACAGTTGTTCTGTGCAATTATGTCCACACATATCCCCAGCAGATGGCCAAGGCACCTGTACTGGTTTAAGCCTGCTTCAGGATTCTAACAGGTTCTCTTGATGGATGTGCATCCTTCCCTCTCCTTTGGCACGCTGATTTCATCACTCCCAGCAAAGGTTTCACTCAGCACTTATGGACATGCCACGACTTGACAGCTGTGCCATTCGCTCCCCCTAACAGCAAAACAAAAGGCATTTATGTCCCATTATCCTCACCAAGGCCTGGCCTAAGAGTGTAGGAGCATTGAAACTTCTATTCTGCTGCAGAAGAGCAAACTCAAATCTGACTCTTCTTCCTTCTTTTAAAAGGATCTTGGTGCTTGACTTCAGGACCTCTTCTCTTCTGTAAGGCAGCTGATGCAGAGCAGCATTAGTGATTAGTACAGTGCCTTTCCTCACAGCCATCCCACCACTGGTTCTCTGTGACAAACAGCCTGTTATAAATCTAAAGAGCCAATTCCATAAAAAACCAATTTATTTGCCAATGAGAATTCTGGACAAAGAAAATTGACATAGTCAAGGAGACAAGGAAACAGTGCCTGCACTGGGTGAAACCACGAGCGTAACCTCTACTGTGTTACACTCCCCCTGGTTTCACACCAACCTGAGCCAAGCCTACTGTTTTATACTTTTTCTGGCTGGACTTACATGAGTCTGAGATTTCTATAAGTTCTTTTGTCCCTCTGCTTCTCATTGATGAAATTTCTAAAGCAGGGTCCAGCTTCTGAATGGGTTTCCTGGGTGTGGAAGATTCCCGAGCACCTCCTAATGTCCCAGATAAGAGATCACCTCAGGGCCATTAGTCCTTATCAGGTGTGGAGCATCCTTGGCCAAGGTGATCTGCACCTTCTATGGGGATTGTAATTTCTCTGCTTCCTTCCTCCAGGTTGTTCTCCACTATCCATTGGAATTGCAATTTCTTTGTTCCCCTCCCCGGAGACAGGAAAAAGTCCTTGTGAAATTTTCCAAGCCCTCCTTCATGCTGGGGAGGCTTTTTGGCATTCTCAAGGGTGCAGTTTAATCTTTTTTGACTTACACTAATCACAAAAATATAAACTACCATCCACCACCATAACAACGTTATGAAAAACATGAATTATCAATTATCACACAGCCCAAGTCCTGAGTGGGACCTTCACAGCTGACCAGCAGCAGCAGAGAAAACCAGACCGAGTTCTTTGCACAGCACGGTGATGTGGCTCCCAGTGCCAGGGGAGCAGCTCTCATTTCCATCAGCAGAAAGCACAGTCCTGTGCTTTTAGCCAGAGGATAGCTCCAGGAGTGTGTGCTCAATGGACTAAATAATGCCAGCAGTACTTCTGGTTTGTTCTGTACTGAAAAAGACTCGATCATTTTAGACTGTTTCTTTGCTGTGCAGTACTCCAGGCTGTACACACTCGATCTGGTTCCTAGGACTGAGCCAGGAATAGAATCAAACTGTTTGAATTCCTATTTCTCAGTGAAGGATCTAGAGTTTTCAGGCTGAAAAAAAAAAAAAAAGAGGATCTGTGATCTTAGAACCATTGCCCAAAAGGTGTTGAAAATTTTAATAATTTAATATTTAATAAAGGACTTCAATCATTTTAAATTTAATAATTTAATAATTCCAAGTCATTCTGGCAGGAGACATCTTCCCAAATCCCCTATTCACCTGGATCCCTGAGACAAGGGTGCATCTCAGTTTACTATATAACAGCAGGTAATGAATAATCTCCCTCTTCACTCATTAGGCTCACTGTATTTTGAAATAAATTAAAATGGAACTGTGAAAATCTATCAGCCTTAGAAACAGGGTGTTTTTTTTTCCTGTTTCAGTGATAGGTAGATGAAAAGTGCATTTACCCTGGGAAAACTTTTACCACTCTAGTTTAATCTTAGCACTCTCTCAATACATGTTTTTTTCCTTAAGATATGATCCAAACCCTACTGAACTTAATAGAAGAGGTTTCCATTGACCTCAGCAAGCTTTGAATCAGACCTGTAAATTAGAGTCTGACCCCTTTCACAGAATTTATGATCTTTACAGCCTATCCCTGCAAAATTAGGACATTGTGGACTCTGTGCTTTATGCATCTTAAAATAACTGCCAGCAGATAGTGCAAACGATGCTGTTCATTTCAGCATATCCTTGAACCCTGGTCATTTGTCTAATTTTACTCCAGCTGACCCCCTGACCCTGATCAAGCTTCCTTCATCACAGTAGTTCTAGGCCACCAGTCTTGCTGTCAGGTTAGGAAGCTCAGGCACGAGAGAAGAGGAGGAACTGTGTGGCCATCTAATCTCATATTAATAATTTAAAATAGAGTTTTAGCAAGTTTTTCTTATACTATTTGAAAGGAAGCATAAGATGAATGGTTAGCAGCAGTCATCCCTGACTATAATGAAATGGAGCATGTAGTTAATATTTATATAATATACACATTCATATGCAGAGAGAAAAAAAGGTTTGAAGTGGAGCTGATGCCCCCCATGACAGGGGACACCCTGGTGCCCTCACACGGCAGTGACAGCCCTTTAGGAGAAACAAGCTACCCAAACCAAATGAACCCCTCTGTGAATCACCTAGTTCAGCCTTTTCCACTTTGCAGCTTCCTCTGGCAATAAGCAAATTCCTCTTCCACCTGCACTTCTCAGCTACAGTGTCCAGTGCCGAGAGAAAAGGTGTTTGGCTGAAGAAACGTCATGTCCTGTTCACAGGCAGTCAGTGTCAGATGTGACTCCAGAGCAGAAGAGAGGATGTTAAACCACATTCCAGTAACTCACAGGCAGTTCTACAACGCAACATCCTTGCTGAATAAAAGGATTACAGCCCATTGTCACACCTGTGAAGACACTCAGAAAGAGGTGTTCTGATTTAGCAGCACCTTAAAAACTCTGTTTGGAGGCCTAAGTGAATCCACAGACAGGCAGGCAGTGAGAAGTCCTGTAAGCATTTCTGCAGTTACAGAGGCTGGAACAGCAGCAGGAAGCCTTGATAATCACCCATACATCCTCAGACAGGTTTGTGGCACTCTCATTCAACCAAACCTTTTACCATTAATATTGTGTCATTCTTGGGGGGAAATGTAGACAGAACCAAAAAAAACTTTTCAGAAGTCACAGCTACTGGAAGAGACAAAGAATAGTTAAGTATTTTTTATTTGTGAAGCTTTGACTGGTATATTTAATCAATCATTCTATAGGATAAACTTCCATCTGGAAAATGAAATGCTTCACTGGACCCCAGGTGACACAGTAACAGAAATCAGCTTTTATTTGGAGCTACTTCAAATTACTGACCAGTCAAGGGTGAGTTTGATCCTCTCTTTTTCCACAGCTGCAGAGATTTTCACTGTTTTGAGCTTTGAGGTTTCCAGAGGGTTGCAGTGAGTTTCTCTATTGGAGGCTCCCTTTTGGTGCCTCTAGGTGTTCCACAGAGTTTCCTAACAAATGGATCTGACTTTAATTAAGGGAGGTAAAGAAACACCCCAGATGCTCTGTAGCCACACAGGTCCGTGGCCAAATCTTGTGTCAGAGGAAACCCAGTGGCAACAAAACCTGTAAGCATTTGAGCTCATGTTGAGCAGCACAAAACCAGAGTTACCCAGAGGGAGAGAAACCCTCTGGGTTCACAGGGGTTTGTGCTGCAGTTTGATTCTCCTGCAGCTCCTTCAGGTAAAAATACACATTTACTAAAAACTCCAGGGATACCCTGGATGAATCTTCTTTCAAACATGATTTATTATACTTCCTTCTCTTTTGGAAGGCTCTAGTCAAGACAGTCAAAAGTGACCTAAAAGCTGATGCACCTGTTTAGCACCTGAATAACTTGTGGTTAATTACAAATATATATGACTAACACAAGCACTGTGATAAGCTGATGAACTGTTGGAATTCACACAAAAGTAATTACTTAGAGCTTTCCTAGAAGTAGAACAAGAGCAGGAGAACGATCACACTGAAAATAAATGTAGCCAAGTTTCCTAGGCAGTCTTGACAGCTGTCTGCTGGTGGGGATTTACTGCAATGTATGCATGGAATTAATCCATAATTTAACATTTATGCTAGTTTACATCTGTTTACAAGTCCTACTTCCTATTTGATTGAGTAGCACGACCCTTTCCTCACATCAGCCAGGGATATCATTATTAACTGATAACAACCTCAATTTGCAAATTACTTAAATCTAATGGGGCTTTATTTCATTACCATACCAGCTGTAATTCCAAGTCAACATTCATTACTGACATAGTTCCATTTTAATGCAGACAGCTATGCATTGCTGAGAAGTCATTTACAATATCCTAAATATTTTACTATGAAAGGAATGTGCCCTCTTGCCTAGGAAAAAGGTAAGGAAAATCCCAACACCATTCTGTATTATGTAAAGAAATGAAAAGCTGAATTCAGGACTTCCTTGCCTACAATCATGCAGAACATAAAATTAAAAAGCTATGTGTCCAGACAAAGTTCTATACAGCCAGGAGGTATTTATTATTTCACTTACATATCTGCTTCCTCACCACATAAGAGCATACTTAGCCCAAACCTGTTCTTTTCTTCCAACTTTCAAGCCCTAAAGAGCCAATTACTGCAGCATGTTGTTAATTCATTTCCAACCTGTGCCACACAAACACCTGAGTCAGAATTCATTTTTGCCACAGTGCCATGGAATGACCAGGCAGCAGGAGCACAGCACATCCTCCCAAGGATCTGTCATAAATTCAGTGCTTCTCCAAGTTCCAAGTGACACAATATCCTGTGTAAGGGGCAGAAGGACATATGAATTGTTCCTGCATCTCCCTGTAAGGACAGCAGAAAATCCACCCACAACAAACCCCAACTGAACAGCTCTGTGAAGCTCACTATTATTTGCAACTCCACTGCATTTACAGACTGGATGTCCAGCCAGTCTGGACAGCTGCCTTCAGGACTGACTTCCACATTTCTCTCAGGGATTAAAGTTTGTGCCTTATCCCAGACTCTGAGATGTGTCCAGCTGTTTTCCAAATTGGATTTTTGTCTGTCAGCCTGATTCCAGTCCTAGAACAGGTCAACATTATAGTTCATTGCTTTCATTTTTTTTCTTCCTTTGTATGACCAGCTCCTGTTTTCTACCTTTAATTGCATCTTTGTGGATTAATGCTCTCCAGCTCAGCTCCTGGTTCCTCTCTCCAGCAACAGAAGATCAAACCTTATTTGGTTAGTCTCTCCCACCTGAAAGAGTTATCTGATAACAAGAAGGCAGCAAATCCAAATACAGTGTGCATAATCTAGCAGGCCCTTTTCCAAAAATTCTTTTAGATAAGTAAAGCAAGTGAAGTTGCAGAAGTTTTTCTTACGTGGGTCACTGCCCATGAACTATTAGGAAGTAACCCTTGCAATTTACTTTGAATGAGCCTTGGCAAAAGCTCAGAAACACTCAAAAATCTCATGGAATGCCAGAGGCTCTTTTCCATTTCCTGTATTTGGTACATTTCACACCTTCCAGAGGATGCTTATTTGAGCATAAGGCGTCACCTCAAACTGCTTTATCAGGAGCCAACCATTCAGAGACTGAGACTTTAGTCCCAGAATTCTGCTACCAACAAAGTATCAGCCAGGAATCCTGAACTCAATAATTCACTCAGTAACAGTGTTAACTTCAGCAAATGCACAAACCCACCAGAATCCAGAGGGGAATTGTTTGCAACTCACCATGGTAACAGTGCACCAAGGCCAGCTATCAAAATTCACCCCTCTCCACTAAATGATTTCTCCTGCAGGAATAAACAGCACTTCAATAACCCCTTCCCCAACCCCCTTTTGGTTCTAATACAGATGTCATTATCATGCTTTGGAAACGATGTATAAGTAATTTGTGGTGTTTTGGTTTAAGGTTTTTGTTTGTTTGGGTGTTTTGTGGGGGTGGATTTTTGCTTGGTTGATATTGGTTTTGTGGGTTTTTTTTTGTTTGTTGGTTTGGGGTTTAAAATATTTTTTTCAAATTTTAATTTTTTATTTCTGTACCTAACCAAAACACTGAAGAGCTCTTTGTGCAGCCTCTCTACAGATCAGGAACAGGCCAAGCCTGCTCCCATTAATGCCAATAGAAGCCTCACAATTGACTTCCAGGGGGAAGAGCAGTTTGCTGTTAAGTACAGTAATATTTGTTTCACCTTCACCCACCTTAACCTCCTAAAAGGTTTGTATTTATGGGCAGCAGTGTCTGCTCCTCTCACAGGGGTTTTGCAAGTGTATAGCATTAACCTGTCATTTGATTTTCCACTCGAGCTGGTGTACACAGAGGCAAAGAGCAGCACTGAGGTGTGCTGATGATGACTCCCCCAGATAAATCCATATGGATTTGTCATTGCAGTGTGACCCTGGCAGGTTAGGCTCTTACTTCCCCAGGAAAGGTGATTGGCATCTAGTCAGCCTCCTTCCAGATGGTGACCAGGCTGTGCCCAGGGAGGCTCACACAGGACACCCTCAGCATTCCAATGGCCTCTATCTGGCTTTTGGGTTTATGGGCAAAGCCTCCCATTAGCACACAGCTCTTTTGTAATACAAGTGTAAGTGTAATTATGTGAGGAAAGGACATCCTTCAGCAAGGACACCCACACAGCACTAGCACTTTATCCTTACCTGCTTCAGAGTGTGATTTTTAGTTCATTTAGTTTGAAATAGGAAGCAAGGAAAACATCTGTGTTCCATCACAGCATACACTACACATCTGCTGTGTGTTTTTTCTGAGTCTTCCTGCTCTGCATCCTCATGTTATCTCCCAGATTTACCTTATACTTTTGATGTAGTCATTTATTACAAAGGCATTTCTACGCTATCCCATTTCTTTCTAATGTATCACAGATAAAAGCAATAAACAGGCTCGAGAATTGAATCCTTTTCTGCATCTATACAGAGATTGCTGGAAGGTGCACGTTCAAAATGAATCGCAGTGATGCAGTTCAAACATGTTTAAAGTAACAATCTATTCATTCTCGTGCATGGGGGCTTGGTGGGTAAGTCAAACAAAACAAAAATTTCTCTGTTTTGCCGAGGAAATGGCTGAGAAACATTTGATTCTTTCCTGCCTATAATCCAGGCCACCTGATGGCACTGAAGGAAGCAACTCCTGTCTCTCTGTGCTCTCTCTCAGGTGGGCTGTGGTGCTGCTTTACCCTTCCAGCACTTCAAGAGGTATTCCACACTGATTTCTGCTGACTGTGCTCTCACACCCTGCACCTGTGCACTCCCACGGGACACAGGCATTTGATCCCAAACTTCTGACAATCCAGGTTTTAGTTTATGCAACTGCTTCACGTATGAATGGGCTCTTCCCTTGTGGCTGCTCATCAGTTCCTCGGGTCCTGGTGATGCCTTAAATTTTAGCTTTCATGTTTTTCAGATTCTGTGCTGCCTCGGGGTGTCGTTCTGAGCCTCATATGAAGCGTCAGTAAGGTCTGTTCAGAGAGCAGGGAGACAAAATAAATCCTTCTCCTGCTGGAGACCAAGGACAACTTTCAGGCCCAAAAGCACAAACAATGGTGGCTGAAGGGAGGAACAAGAAGGATGGGACCTCACAACCTGAAGCTGTAATTGGACAATTAAACCCCAATATGCAAATGAACCAAAACTTATAAAAATGTAAGGCCTCGTGGCCAGTGGCCCATTTTTATGACCATTCTGGGTCCACCTTGGCTGTAGCCCTGGCCAGGCCCTGTCCTGCCCAAGGTGTATCCTAAAGGCCTTTCAATAAATACCTGCTTTATTCTCTGGCTCTGTCTGGTCTCTGCTCCAGGTCAGCCTTCCCAAGGCATCACTGGGTATCCCTAGTTCCTTTATCCCCTGCTGGTGCCCACCAATGGATCTGACTCACCTAACAGATTTGTGATTTAATAGTTTCCTCTTGCAAATGCATCACTGCTCTGAGGTACCCTGTGTACATATATTTCACATTAAGATGGCCCCTCTGGGCCACTTCCCTGCTCACCAGTGACAGCAGTTATCTCCTCACTCTGCCATCAATCACATTTTTAGTTCCCTCCCTACATCTGACAGTTCTTTAGAGAGGAGCTTGCTAATCCTCACATCCCAGGCACCCCTTCCAACAGCAATCACTGTGACTTAATTACACAGAACTCAATTATACCTGATCTGCAACATAGGCTCTTCCTACTCATATGGTCCTGTGTCCTCAGCCTGGAAACACATCAATGTTTATTGGTTTTGGTGAACAAGTCACTAAAGTCCCCAACACCTCACACCTCAAAACTTAACCCTGTACTGACACAGGGTTAAATTAATGGGACTTCAACAGTCACGCAAACTCTGTTTTAACTGATGAGCCATTCTTGTCAATTATGTCATGTTCACTGTCCTTAATGTTCAAACATCACAATAGAAGCAGATTTCAAAAGTAAATAATATTCAAGTAGCTCAAAGCCTTTACATTTGCATAACAATCTTTGCCTTCTAAATCACATGGAAAGGTATTTGAAAGGGTAGGGGTGCTCTGATTTTGTTGAAAAATGGAAGCGTTGGAATTATTAAATTTTTCAACACCTTTTGGGCAATGGTTCTAAGATCACAGATCCTCTTTTTTTTTTTTTTTTCCCTAAAAAAACCCTCTATATCCTTCACTGAGAAATAGGAATTTAAACAGTTTGATTCTATTCTTGGTGCAGTCCTAGGAACCAGATTGAGGGTGTACAGCCTGGAGTGCTGCATAGCAGTGAAATAGTCTAAAATGATTGAATTTTGAAAGCAAGATTTTAAATGCATTCACGGTTAAAGCAGAATATTGATTTTGCTGCCTTTGTGACTGTAGCAGAGACATTCCCTAGCAGAATAGGGGTGTAAATGATGGGAGGGGACTGCCTTGGTCACCTTGGAGTCCTAAACTATGAAGTATTTGTTAAATTAAAATAGAGAACAACACCCATTCTATCCATACATACACACACAGCGGCTGAAATACACTCGTAGCCTGTAATGTACATCATCTTTAGTGTAAGAGATAAAAACCCCTTCAGACATCCCACAGAAATAAAGAACAAATACATTTAGCAGCATTATAGGTCTGACACTGCCAGGGAGCCACAGTGAAGCAGTTGAACTAAACCCAGGAAATGAACTTTACTCCATAAAACAGAAGAGCATGGAAAAATAAAGATCCCACCAGCCTCTGCCAGTGTAAACAAGGATGAGAGGGTGGGAGAGAATTCTTTACTCCCCTCAAATCTGGCAACTGCACACCAGATGGCACTGCCAAGCATGGCTGAAAAACATAAACAGGATCATTAAGATTTCCCATAGGAATAACAGCATGGCATGTTCAGACTTTCATCTTTAGTTCCTAGCAAAGAAACCCAACAAGTGTAATGATGAAAAAAAAAACGAAACATGCATAGTGGAAAGACGGGGGGAAAAATATCATTCAATCCTCCAGGTAATTAGTGACAATCCTCAACTAAGAAAATTGATTAAAACCAAAAATCTAACAACTCTTCCTAATCCATTTAAATATTCAAGAACCTCCTAGGGAGACGTATAACTCTTTCCTTGAATTTGTCAAGATCTATTTTCAAATCCTATGCTCTTTAGCCTTTTGCTCTTCTTCAAAGTCAATTTCCTAATTTCAGTTGTCCTGTTTACAAATTCATTTGCAGTGGTGAGCTAGCCATGAAAACACTGGACAGAGCACAGAATCCCAGCTCTGTCATCCTTACTAATGGCTTAGTTTAAGGACATTCAATAGCAGAGAATAGTGGAAATCTATAAACTTTATTATAATTGTTTTTCAAATTAAAAAGAGGCATTTCATTACTATCAGGATTTCACACGTGGCTTCCAAACACAAGATGACAGGACTAAAAATGTTATCTGGAAAAATACTCTAAAAAGGCACCTCAGAAAGCCCAGAATGTTATATAGGAAACATATGTAAGAGTTAAACAAAACTTGCCCCTTCCTCCTCAAGAACCTCACTGGTTGCTCTTTTCAGACATCAGTCCAACCCAAATAACCCCAAACCTTCCCATCAATATCTTCTCTACCAGGCCAGACAGACACAGCTGTTAGCCTGACTTCTTCCCCTGAAGAGGTCAGTTTTATCTTAGTTTTTCATCACCATTGTCTTATGCTAGCTTTACCCTCAGCTGTAGTGTTGCTTCTCATTTCCTGTTCCCTAAATAAAGAGAAAATTAGGTTCTCAGTGCACATCCCAACTCCTATCTTCTTTCTTTCCTGCCAAAAATAACTCATTTCAGCGAGCTTGCTGGAATCATCGCACTGCTCGGATTTAGCAAGGCTGTTTTTATAGCCTTGTTTAAACAATATATTTGATGGTGTCCCATCTGCAGCTGGTCTGAACCAAACCAGAAATACTCACACAGTCTTTGTTAAGCTACTGTCTCCACTGCTAGAAACATAAAGTCTGTAATACACATGGCATTTCCTTCAAAGCCCCTTCCTTGCTCATTTCAAATGCTTAACACATCCTGTCTCACTCAGCTAAAGTTAGACAACAAGATTTGCAAAAGGCAAGATTTGCTATGAAGGCAGAATGCAGTCTACAAAGTATTTGAAACAAATTTTAAAGAGCTAAGCTGAGTTTTTGGTTCCGCCACAGCATTTCTGGCTAGTTTGAGGGTTTATTTCACCTGCAGAGGAACAAATCAGAACGTAATTCAATGCCACTGAGCAGCAGATTTCAGAACTGAACTAACATTGAAAACACATGGAAACTGTCTTCAGAAGCAGTGAATGGTTAAAGAAGACCACTTTGTAGTCCATATAAATATCAGGTGCCTTTTGTCCGGACCCTGCTACTAAACCTTAACTCAGTATGTTAGCATTAAGACAGAATTCAGGTTATTATATTGCAAAAGGTATTGGGGACTCCCTTGAGTAATCTCTGAGCTAATGCCACCCACACCTTTCACCCCTGCACGTTACTCAGTCAAGAGAAATCATAAACGTGCTGCAGCCTTCTTACACCCATCCCTTTTTTAGCAAGGGATCAGCATGGCACAAAGATTGTTACAAGGCTCCACTGCGCCTCTCAGAACCCTGAGGGCACTTTGGAAGTGAGAGGTATCTGCTCACCCTGGGCAGTTACACTGGAAGTTATTTCAGATACTGGGGAGTTTTTAATTTTTAGTCTTTCAGAAATACACAATTAAAGGCTTTAGGCTCGCAGCAGCTCTTAGGGCTTGTTCTTAAAACACAGTCAAGGTTTCTGTTTTTTCAATTGATTGTTCTTCCAATCCTAGCTCAAATATTCTCCACAATACCTGCTGCCAGCCAACTTTTGCTGCTGGCAGTGCCATCAATATACATCACTTGTACACGTCTCTCTTCCTTCCCCTCTGAGACTGGAAGTACAAAAGCTCTTCCTGCATGTGCAGCACAGCTCTGTGTCTTGCAGAGTTTTCAGAGCCCACACCTCGTTTTGGTTTCAGTAATTTTCAATAACGTCTGACCACATAAGCTTGCTGTTGATAATGGTGGAAATGCACAGCCTTCCACACTCAGTGCACAAACATCCTTTCCTCTTCTGGCTGCTCCTTCTGCTGCAAACACTCCAAGTCTGTCTTGGTTTGGAAAGACAGGTGTCTGCCAGGGAAAACTGGAGCTTCCCTTGGAATGGAGAATCCATTTCCCTCCCTCCAAATTATTATAATTTTGCAATTAAGGGGCTTTCAGTCAAAGATATGGGAATAGGAGTAACAGTTCTTTACTAGGAATATTAAAAATACAAATTTAGTAGTACAGGAAAAACCAAACAACCAAGCAAGCAAACAACCAAAAAATCCTAGAAACACTGACAGAGTCACAATACGACCTGACACCATCAGGGTGATCAGGGTGTTGGGAGAAATCCAAACAAAACCTCCTGGAGAGACAGATGTGGTTCTGTTGGAGCTGATCCTGTTAGAAGGGTCGGGTGGTAGTGAAATGGGTCAAGTCTTCCTCTGGGAATCCAGTGCTAACAGGCTGTCCTGGTGTTCTGAATCTCAGGTTTTATCCTGGTAGGAATACTGGGCTCCTCCCCCTGGGTAGAGCATCTCCCAATGGGATGATGGAATTGTATCAGCCATGCAGTGAACCTCGATGGCCCATTAACAGCAGATATCCCCTGGAGGGAGGACGGGTGGTGGAAGAGATAAGAAAACTGCCCCACCTGGTTTTAACAGCTGGCCCATTACACCTTCCCACCCAGTTTCAGCAGATGATAATGGAATACACACCCCTGGTTACATCTTGCATTGCAATCCTGCATTGCAACCCAAAACAGAGTTAGTTCTGCTTTTCAGCTTTTACTCTTGCACAGGGCTTTCACAAAGAAATGAAGAAACAACTGCCCCCAGAACACTGAAATGCACATCCTTTTTTCAGCCTACTTACATGAAGTGTAAGGATACTGTCAGGTGTTTCATCTCCATTTTGTTACCTGTGAGAAAATTCATTGCAAGTATCTTTCCCTGACAGGTATATCAATAACCCCGGATTTCTGTAACAGCCCAGCCACTGCATCCAAATGTGCAGCTCCTGCTCCTGCCCCAAGCCTGCTGAGAACCCTCCTGCAGCTCCTCACTGCAGAGCAAATGGAACAAAACAATCTGCTCTTCCCCAGGGCTGTATGGAGTCCTAAACAACCCTGTATGGATTAGGGAATGTTAACACTTCTCCCAGTTAAGTTTACATTTTGAAGATTGAAAGCTTCCTAAATTTCCGGTCCCATATTCCCATATATTCTGTCCACCCTTTCCATTACTTTGGATTCCTGCAGATGCTCCTGTCTCCACTCAGCCTTTCTCCTGGCTTCATTTTTATCTGCAAACTCCTTTACAACTTTTAATTTACCTTCCTTTTTATTCTAAGACCCTTCAGCTTCTTCTCCAGTATCTCCAAACTTACAATAGATCATAATCTGTTTTTTATTTTCTCTTTCCTGCATATTCTCCAACTATGCAGCGGAATGGTGCACCTACAATCTTTCACATGTCAGCCATGATGAACTCTAAATAAATATTTATTATATAATTTTATATAAAATATATCACTTGTAACCTTAAATGATGTCTGTTTTTACAGCTCTACACAGGGCATATCTTGCTCTGATATAGCAAGATGTGCCATAAAGAAGTTGATCTGTTAGCAGGGCTTGGAGCTGCTGTATCAAGTAACAGCTCACATTCCCTGAAAAGCTCTTCCATAGCCCACAAACCTCTGTTTTGCCTGATTTGTTACAAATTATTCCTGAATAAGCATTCCAAAGATCTAAGGACTTACAAAGAGAATTAACTCACATATTCTTCTATATTAACAGCTGAGCATTTTACCTTAATGCCACTTCTTTGGGGCCTTAATTAATTCTCCTCCATCTACAAATGGCGGAATATTACCAAACTTCTTCTTAGTAATACTGTGTAAAGTACAACATTTATTAATTTATTGTGCTACTTTCCAGGCAAGCCAATATAACAGACAATGCTTGGGACTAAGTAATGTATATTGTAGTTACCACGTGTACTACCAACTTAAAATTCACATACAGCAAACAGAACAGACACTAATCTCAAATATAGTGCCAATATAACATCTTTCCAAACAATAACTTGTGTTTTTCTGGTATTTTTCAGCTTTAAGTTTGTTCCATGTCTGTTACAGCAGAAAGAGAAAGTGGAATCTGGCCCAAGGACTGCTTCTAATAAATCCTTTCCTTTATTAGTGGAAACAATGTTATTCACCATAGAACATATGTTGCTCTAATTATGTTTTTGAGCAAAAGTATTAATGGCATTTTGGCCATATGTCTAGTTATCCTTCTCAGAGTAAGTTTGGGGATTTTTGACACACTTTAATTATATAATGGTCAGAAATGCTAATTTAAAGCTTGGGATTTCAATATCTCTTGTTTCCAGTAAAATGGAAGCCAAATGCACACCCATCCCATGATTTTGAGCAGTACTCAGCTACTCAAAATCATTGTTATGATTTTCCAATATTCCAACATTAGGCATGTTTGTGAAGAATCCATACTCCAATGGTGCACCTTTATCAGGATATGAATGAACAGAAATTTAAATGTTCACCTCTGTCTGTCCTTGTAATTCTGACATAAATCCTTAGAGCATAGAGAAGTAAAATGGGATGGGAATTTGAAACAGAACATTTCAGTGTTTTTGAGGGACAAGTAAATTTTGTAATCTGGTCATAGTCAACACTGTCGTTGCAAATTCTCTCATGACTGAAGCAAGGTCATTGAAAAAGGAAATGCTCCTAATTATTTCTATGTTTCTTCTGGAAATTTCTAGTTAATCAGCATGGCTTTAAAGAATCAAGAAACTACCAAGATATTCTATGAAAAATGCACACATGGATCATAAAATAAACTTGGATTAGTATTATTCTAGCAATGAAAATAAATAGGCCACGCTAAAAACAAGTATAAAGCAAAAAATCAACATTTCCTTAAGCCATCTGAGATCTGTATTGTCCTCGTTACCTGCTTTTCTATTACATCCTCTGAATAACCAGAGGGAATAATGTTACCTCTCTTCTTTCTTTTAGTGCTTTGTATTTAGTGTGTGAACAGTACTGGCTTTCAAGTCCTTAAAAATGAAATCTATTTGTTTGTGGGTCAGGCAGACACAAAAGCTTCTGGAATAAACACATGATAAAAGCTGCATCATGAAAGTTTTGCATTTGTCTGACAGGTGCCACTGTAAAGGTTAGAAGCACCTCATTCCCCTGTGTCTTTCAAGTGTGCTTCTAACTAGCCCTGAAAAACACAGTAAAAGCCAAACCCTTTTAAAATGCTTTCTGGAAAAATAAATTGACTTAAACACGAGCGTTAACACTTCTAGATTAAGTGATAGTGACCCACAAATAGGATCACTGCTGATTAAACCTCTGAGACCCACTTATAACCAGAATTCTCACCCACTAGGAAGAGGAGAAATTAATTTCATACAGCCTAGTAAAAAAATAGCTTCTGACTTTCAAGAGTGTGGGTGGGATTTGAATGTGATCAATAGCACATTTCATCACCAATAACCTCAATTATTTCTTTCCCTTAAACAATCTCTCAATTTTCTGCTACAGGCCAGCCCTTGAATTATCTTCCTCTTTAAAGCAGGATGCCTTTTAATTTTCTTTGAAATCCAGACTGCTGCCAGGATGAGTGAGGGAGGAGGCTCCTGGAGAATATCACAGACTTTGTGTGACCAGGAGGATGGATCCATGCTCTCTCTCTTTTTTTAACCAAAGATAGAGAATGGTGGAGGTGTGCTGACCTGCAGCAGCCAAAACAACCCCCAGTGTTTGAAGCTGCATTTCTGAAGCTCTCCCACACGGTGTGTGTGTGTCTGTGTGTCGCAGTTCAGTCCTCACAACATCTCAGAATGTATGTTAGAGTGGAGACACCAGGCTCTGCAAATGAAGGTATCAGGTGCATTTCTTCTGTGGCCTTGCAATCTGTGCGGGGTAGGGAGGAGAGAGCAGAATTCAGCAATCATTGCCAGCCAAGGAACTGACTGCATTCTCCCAATATAATTTATATCCATGCATTCCTTCCTGCAGCAGTTTTAGAAAATGTGCTCAAAGCCACAAAAGTAAACAATAATGATGGTAAGTTCATGTTTGGGTGGCTGTACTGTGAATTGCTGAAGATGAGGAGAACTGCACCAATAAAAATCCCTAGGTACATTAAAGAACAAATTAAATACTCAGGTAATGCATTCCAGTTTGGTAAAGCTTAAACATATAAATTTTGATATCTCTGAACATTAAGTCCAACACCTTGAACTGTTAGAAAGTTACACTTGCAGACTAAACCTGCCTTAATCCTAAAAGTGCAAACAAAGTGAACACCTGTCAGTAAAACCATATCTTAAGCATGATCTTGAGAAATTGAAACAAAAGGTAAGAATTTTTTTGTCTGCTCAGCGTAAAAACTTTCAAGAAAACTAAAATACAAGACTTCAGATATTTTCTTGTTAAAGTATTATTGCACACCAGCCAATATTTCCTTGAAATAGTAACAGTTGCTACCCAGCATAGCAAAGTACATCTTCATTACTCTAAGTATAAAAGAGCCATTTCTCCAGGCAGTCATGAAAAATGCTTTTCTGATTTAAAAATTAAAATGGTCTTGTTGGTGGAATATCTGAAGAAAGTTATAAAACAACCACATGAATTACAAAGTATTATTCTTCAGCTCATAACTCATGCTGTAAAATCAAAATGGTAATAAAAACAAACAAACAAAATAGTATCAATATTCTTGGGAAGGTCAGCTTCATCCAAAAAACGCAGTGAGGATTCCTGTATTTCCAAGCTTTTTATTCCTAGTGGGTAAGGCCAAATTGGTAGACCTGTTTTTAGAATCAGAAACAAACTTGACCTAGTTCCTTTAGAAGTTGATCAGTGCTGCCTTTAAATAAAATGAAGATGGTGCCCAGAGCTAACTGAAGGTCAGTGCTTCTAATGGCTCAAACAGCACCTCTTTGATCATTCCTGATTATTTGTATGGAGACGGGAAAAAAAATTAAAAACCCCATTAAAACCCCCACTTTAATGACCTTTCTTTTCTGCTGTTTCTATGTCCTTACCCTAAAATTCTGACTCAGCCACTGACCTCGGGGAGAGCAGCATCAAGCCTTGAAAGAATATAAACACTCCGTGGACATGGAGGGAAATATGTGTGAATCTAAAACTGAATTTCTGTAAGATACTTCTGCTTAGTGTATTTGAAATAATCAAATGTTGCTGCTGAAATCTCAGGAATGTAACTACAGTATTAACTAGAATTACAATAATAATGATATAGTTTCAACACAACTCATAACAAACACAGGAGCAAGTGTATGAAACCCATCCAGCCCCATGCCTGATGCTGATCTCCAAGTTCAGGTGCCACAAACAAGCACAGCTATCAGTTTCTTTCACATACTGGATAAAATGTGAATATTGAAATGGTCAGGGCCTCCTGACTGGTGCAGGTGATGTTATTCCCTGAAGTGATGCTGCCATCTTGTGAGGGAAAGGCTTAAATCCACTTTTATTTCCATTCGCAAGATGTATCCACAGTGACTGGAGATCTGGGACACACATGTCAGGAATGGCCAGGGATAGGAGCTGGACCATTTGCTCTCCATCCCCAAATCCAGCTCTTGGGACACAGAGTGGAGGGGACAAGCAACACTGCCCAGGAATTAAGAGTTCTCCAAAGCAAGCTCACCGTCAGCGCAGCAGAACATTCACATTGCAGCGGGACATTCCTAACTGAGGGAACTTGCATTTCAGGTGGAAATGAAAGCAAAGGAACCACAGGCAGTTCATGCTATAAGTTGGTGAACTCCATTTTCTTTCTTCTAAATTCCACTATGCAGCTGGTACCTTGTGCTGCTAGGTTGGACAACCCAAGCCACTTAAAAAAATAAATGCATTTTGCATGGCCTGATACCCAGCAGTCCTTGACATCAGGGATCAAGGGACACAGTACAGCTAAAGGGAACAAAGTAATTTCTTGAGTTTTCACTAAGTAACAGACCATTATTTTATTCTAATATAATACCTTGCATTTTTGTAAATCTCTATATTCTAATTCTCCATACTCTCATCCTAATGCACATACACCAGATTTCAAGACAAGAACTAGGACCACCTACAGCTGGATTGAATTTAATAGCATGGGCTAAAGAAACACTGACTGCTATTAAATCCAGAGTGAAATTCTCCAACAATGCTTTCACAGCTGAAAATGCCACTTCAAGTGTTGCACGCGCTCAGCACGAATCTATTTTGAAAAAGAAATAAAGTAGCTTTAATATGATCAAAATAATCTGACTTCATATTTGTGAATGGAGTATTTAAATCTTCTGTTTCTATGTTTATAATATGTAATGCAGAAACTACAGTTTTATAATATACAGTTTTATACAGTTTTATATACAGTTTCTTGAAAGCAACTAGCAAATGTTTGGTATTCTAGAGGCCACACACCACAGGGTCCATGCACATTCAGTTTTCACATGGGAGCACTGGGAAATATCCTAAAATTATTTTTGTTAGCATGCCTAAAGGTTTCCTGTAAAAAAATCACCTGCTCCTCCTGGCTGCAAAATCCATGTTTTCCTGCAAGCCCCTCACATTAGAAACAGCTTCCTGCTGTTTGGGTTTAGAGTTGTAGCTGTGAGCAGTGGACCTCTCTGCTCTCCCAATATGCAAATTCGTTATGTTACAAGAAGTTATTTCAATAATCCCTCACAGGTGTTACTGAAATGAATCTGTTACTTTGCAGTTGGAGCAGCTGGTGAGGAGACAGTGCCCACCATTGCTGTTAGATTTTATTCTTGCTCTGTCACAGTCTGTTACAGCTCTGGCTCCTCATTTATTCCTTTGGAAAAGGCGTATAAACCACCATCGTGCCCTGTCTTTGAATAACACAGTCATTCACACAAAAGTAAAATGTTTTGGTACCTCTGAAAGAAAGGACTGCAGCCTCAATTATCAGACATTTTGGCACTTACCAGTTGCAAACTGTGTGTAGTGTATTTATTAGCTTGCATCACCACCCTGCATGCATCGTGTGAGCCAAGAACACGTTTTTCTCTTTCCCTGCTCCTTCAGAAGGGCTGGCAGAAGAGGGGAAATTCTACCCTAGGCTTTCCAAAGAACAGTTCTTCACTGGGAAACTGTAAACCAGACAATCTGGCCTTATATAATTATAAAGTGTTTCTGTTGTTTGAATTACCAGCAAGATCTGCTCTTTGTAATTACTTGGAAGTGCTCTGAATCAAGAGATATATTCTACCCCCTCCTCTGCCAAACACGTTGCCTTTTGTTCACTACAACAACAGCCCTGAATTTTGTTTTTAATTTAACATACTTGGAGACTCTGGGGTCTCTAAACTCTATATTCAGTTATTTAATCTGAAATCACAGCCCAAAATAAACCATGTTTAAGCAGAGATTAGAATATGTTGTACTTCTCCTCCATCTGCAAAGCTGTTTGGGGACTTGTGGGCAACAGCCTCTGAATCCTTTGATGTTCCACATGCCTGTTACTTCCTGTAAATATGAGTGTTTCTGGCCTGAGAGAGGAGCAGGGAAGGGGAAAGGATGATGTGACCCCCATTTACAGGCAAAACCTGCTCATTGTATTTCCTGGTACTGGCTACCCAGGTGACAAACTGAGCTTTTTAATTTGCTGGAGTCCTAGAACTCTTCGAAAAATGAACTCAGGAGATGTACCTATTTCACTTAGAAAGCAACCTTACACTGCCAGCATTCAAGTGTCCCCTCAGAGCTAAGGGGCTTTGGTTCTAATGTGATTTATCTCTGTATCTCACCTCAGAATGTTAGTCTGCCCTCAGGTATTTTGCTTCTCCTACGCACCTGGACTTACCTTGCTATCTTGAACCTATAAAAAAACCCCCCAAAGAGATGCATTAGAACTGTGGAATACAGAGGACATGTTGGCAAGGAGGGTGTGTGCACACTGCTCCTCCTCCAAAACGTGAAAAGCCATAAAGCCCATCCATCTGACCAAGCAAGGACACCTCCCAAGTCAGCAAATGCCCCGTGGGGACTCAGTGACAGAGTCTGGGGGTCACTGTGTCCCCACACCCCCTCTGCAGCCCTGGGTACCCAGTCAGCCACACCCTGCAGCCTGCTACAAGGGCCTGGAACAGCTCTGACGAGCTGGACAACCCAAATTCTGCTCCAAACAACTCCACCAGAACAAGAACTAAAAGGGCTGAATCCCTGAGCTCCCCTGAGCCGATCTGAGCTTCCTAAAGAATTCTCATGTCAGAAAACCTTTTCTTGGCAAGCAGTGAGCATTCACAACTCTATTTGAAGTGCAAAGGGCTGAAAAGACTAAGGCACTTCCAGAGTTACAAAATTTTACTTCCTTTTTTTTTTTTTTTTTTTTTTTTTTTTTTTTTTTTTTCTTCAAAGCCTTTTTTTTTTTTCTTTTCTTCTTTTGAAGAGGCGTCAGTCATGGATACATGTTCATGGGGGAGATCTACAAAAGTATCTCCACCTGAGTTGAGCCAAGTATCCAACATACCTGCAGGAAAATTATCATTATCAGTGTCTGCAACCATCATGAATATTCAGATTTTAACTGCCTGGGTCTTATTCTAGCTGGACTTCTTTATGCAAAAGTTCTGTCAGCAAAAGGAAAGATCACCTTCTCAAACTGGAGGAGTTCTTACCAAAAAAAAAAAAAAAAAAAAAGTTTAGGATGAGAATGTGTCTAAGCATTTTTCAGTAATGCAATTCAGCAACTCAAAATATCCATATAAGTTAAGATATAGCTCCCTGCTCAGCCAAACCATGACTAAATAGGAGACATCTTGTTCTATCTGATTCACAGAGCACATCTTGAGAATACTGTGGTAAAAACTTTCTGTGCATTTATCTGATGTATTATACACGATGAGACTGTTTTTAGCTGTTTAGATGAGTATGGTAAGGGATGTAGAATTCTAAGAATTTCCAGGACAGTTGCTGGAAAAAAGATTATTTCTTGAATCAACAGCTAAGGATTCGGACCTGTTCAGGGTACGCTTGGCCCTCCCTCAAAAAATTAAACCAAAATACCAAGTGCTTCACCTTGCAGGTATAGCTTAATGTATTGCAAACATCAATGAAAGAATGACTACTTACCTAAAACGAGGTTTTAAAATAGGTATTTTCCTTTATGATGCCCACAATTGTCAATGCTACACATAACCAATATCACTACTTAAAACAACATTATTGTCCTTTAAGATGAGATATAAGAAAAACAACAGACATTAAAGAAAACAAAATACAAAGAAAAGTTATCAAAAAAAGATAATTTTTTTAACAACTAGGCTGCTAAAAAGCATGAATTTCTAGAATAAATTACCTTCACCTGAACTATTCATCACACTTAAGATTGTGCTGGATATTAAACTACTTTCTCTTTATTAATTTCTTCTTTGGTTACCATTCCTGGCTGCAATAATTATTTCCTGCACAGCAAACACACAACAAATACACATGTTGAAATAATCACAGAGGAGCCAAAAATTAATGAAACCTTTCACCAGAGAAGGAAAAAGGAATCCCAAATTACTTGGAATTTTGGGGAATGCAGGATATCTCTTGCAGAACTCCTCTACAACAGCAGAAAACCTTTAAAAAGTGCAACCCATCCAGCAGAAGGCCTGGAGACCAGTGCAGTGGTGCTGAGGTCTGCTTGTGTTTTCTTAGAACATCTGAACAACAAGTTCTTCAGTGAAAAGTAAAGCACTTTGAGTATTTCACTAAGACCTAGAAAAGAGAGGGCAAAGTTAAGAGAAGAGCAGCCTACCACTGCTCTGTTGGAGCTGTGCCTTAAATATTTCAGGAGGTTACATCTGAAGGTTTAAAAAAGAATATATGGGTGGTGCAGATTGCTAGATGAAGGAGAAGGATCATGTCCCCCGCATACAAATGCAATACTGATTTTGAAATTAATATAAGGCTTTCTAGAAAATATAAAAGCAGCACTAAAGAACTTTATTTAAATACCTGCATTATTTAAATCAAAACTAAGTAGGAATTCTTTTGATGAAAAAGAAACCAATCTGCCATAAAAGATTAACAAGACAAGTTAAATATTTGCATAATACTTACATTATTTTTGGACTGGTGTTATTTTTTATAAGCCGGAACATTTCTTTGACATACTCTCAACTCCTTTCAATTTGATAGACCCAAATCCAACATTCAGTTCAACCTTCTGCCTCTCTTTTTTTCTCCTTTCCCAACACAACCAACTGCACAGAGATTTGCTAAGTGTTCCTTGAAAACAAATACATTTTTAAAACAGCCCAAATATAACCTACAGTAAGTTATTGTGGGACTTCAGAGATGCCCAGGATGGACACATGTCATGGTACCAAGGACAATTCCTACAGTATCAGAGAAGAACAGCACAAAGGTTTTTCTGTCATGCTGACAAAATCCTTCCCTGTTTAGCTGACCTTTCTTTCTAACTACAGAACCTAACATTAACATTGGAACACGGTTGTTGAGCTTGAGTTATTCAGCTAGAACCTAGTTAAACTATTCCCAGCTCAGAAATTAGAAAAAGGTGTATTCCTGTAAGACATCCTACCTGGCTGATATTGTTCAATGGAGCACAGAGGTGTCTGGATGTTACTGTGCAGAAGGCTTGGGGAGAACACAGACCTCAGTAAGATAAATCAGGAGTTCTTTATCTCTGCTAGAGGTGTAATAATTTCAGTATAAGGGCACACTTCTTTACAATCCACTCACTGCATTCTACTATACTGAAATAAATCAGCCTGAACAACTGCCAGTGAATCCATGTAAATACATTCCTTGTAGCTTACTCAGCAGTGGAACACAAAGATGTTTTAGTCTTATTAAATTCCTGGTGGGTTTGGTTTCTTTTCACCCTGTTTTCTGGCACTGGATTCATGTCCGGTGTTCTGGAAAATGCAGCATCTGAATCACCTTTGACTGTAAAGAGACATGATTAATGTAAGCAGTATCTGATCACAATAATAAATATGTATTACTTGGAGAAATCACCATTTTCCCTTTCCTGTGAAAATGCTACACCTGCAGGAAGATGTTCAGTTGATCCAGATATTTATATGCTTAGAAAATGTGTGAAAATGCCACCAGTAGCTACTAGCGAGGAAAACACTCATTATCATCACTTCTTATTCTGCAAGGCAAACTGAGGTCTGCTCACTGAGTCAGTCTGTGGGTATTTCCCTGCTTAATGAGGAGGTGGCTGAGGCTGAAGAACTGTCAGTGGTTTCTGTTCGCATTGCTGACTCCCTCGCTGAGGAATTTCTCTTCCCCATCTCGCTGTCAGGCTGCAGTGGGAAACCTGACTCTCTTCACCACACCTTTCTCTGTTCAAAGAACCTTAAGAAAACTGTAAAATACCTCCACATCATAGGAGAAGGGAGAGGCAAGGGCAATGGGCGAGGCTTTCAGCTTCTCTGTGTGTCTGTTGCAGTTTGCTTTCCTGAGCAGCACTGGCCAAAACAGCTTCTGGGTTGAACAAGCTCTGCTCTCTGATCAAAACCACCACCCATCACCCAGTTTCCAAGGGTCTGTGACAAGCTCCCTTATCCCACAGGCTTCCCGGGCTGAATGCAGGGCCTGAGCTCCAAGGCTGCACTGCCAGTCCTGTCAGGCTGGATGACAAAAGAGACACTGTGCTGCTGCACAGCTGCTTATTCCAGCGCCACTGGCACCCAGTGAATAACCCACAGAGCCGGCCTTATGCAATTCCCTGCTCTCCTCACACCTTGCTCTGATGCCACCCCCGAAACGGCTCCTGGCTGCAAGGTGTCTCACACCTAGAGCTGCCTCTCAGATCCCAAACATTAGGCTCAGCTTGCTCAGCAACAAGACTGTTGTGGGATAGAAAGGACACGGAGATTGATTTATTTTTTTTTTCCCACTTGATATTAATGTTTTAGTGCGTTTATGATAGATTTTTTTAAAATCAAGCTTTCTCCATTATCACTTGCAGTACCAGGAAGTAGCTTTATTGCTTTTGCCTTCTGTCCGATAAAAGCACCTGGAGAAATGTTTTGGTTCTTCCCAGAACGTCTTTGGTACAAAAACAAAACAAAAAAACAGCCGGACAGTGTCCTGCTTGTTCTTTTGAAGATGCTTATTCCTTCTATGATCAGCATCATGGCTATCCATGCATTTTCCCAGGCACACAGATTTTTTTTGTAGAGATCACATCTCATATTCTCTTTTTCTCTCTTTGTCTCTCATTATTTTCCAAACCTTTTGGATTTGTCTTTCACCTTGCCATGTCCCTTTCTGGGAAGTTTGTTATCATCATGCTAACCTTCAAATCTACATAACTTAAGCAAGTTTAGTTTCTTCTTCCAGGTTTAACTGGGAGACCTTAGGAAAAGAGAGAAGTCTCGAAATTATTGGGAAAAAAAAGCTAGCATATACAGTAATTTGCAAAATTTGCAAATTGCATCATGCATGGTAAAGACTAATGTTCACATGCATCTATGTCATGCTGTTCCCACTCTTCCCACACTTGAAATTTCCATATTCTTTTCACGTGTTTTCTGACTATATGATCACTGGGCACAGGGAAACATAGCTAATATGCTGTTAGAGCATACTATTAAAAGAAAAATGGTCTCCCTGCAGAGAGACCCTAAGAGATGTGAACCTGTTCACATCAACCTTCAACATAGTGATAGAGGAAGGTCTAATTGTGCTCTCAAAAAAATTCTTTAGGTTGCTGGTTTTTTAAATTAAATTAAGGCATGTTATCAAAGAAGGAAGAACATCAAGCTGCAGTTAACATTTCACAAAAGGATTCTAATATCTAACAACTTCTAATGTACAGAAGAATGTAAACATCCAGTTTACAGCAGAAGAGACTGCCTGGATTACTCTCAGTTTTGAAAACCAGAAATTTCCTTCTCAGCATTCAAAATAGCAGCACCCATTAGTACTCTAATTATCTCAGGATTTGTATGCTTGATACAAAACTCTAAGCTCAACTATTTCAGCTGTGACAGTGTGGACTTAGATGTTTGATAATAGTAGAAATAAATAATGCAAATAAGTAAAGGCACTTCCCTTTTAGAAATGTAAGAAAATGCAAAATCGCTAATGAAATGTAAGTGGGCAGTTCCAAATCATAAACCTCAGTATTTCCAAGGTCCAAAGCTGCAGCAATACTCAGATACACTAAACATCTCATGCACCTGAAGAGTAAATTATAGACTGCTGGTGATGTACTGAAGCAAATAGTCCAGGGAACAACAGGACCAAACATAACCATGTATTCAAAATCAAACTTCTCAAACTGAAGGCTTTAGACAGATGAGGTGAGTACTGCAGAAGAAAGTGCCTTGGGTTTGTATTTCGTATCTGTCTCTTTAGTTCTGCCTGTGCATGTCCCCCAGGTATTTCAGTTTTAACCAGATTTCTTCACATTGCATATTAGTACCAAACAAACTAGGTGTTGTTGAAACAACACCTTACCTAACTACTGTTTTACAACACAACAGTGCCCAGAAAAAAGGTATTAAGCAAGCCAAGTGCACTGAATGGTGGCACTTCATTCATTCACCATTCTCAGTCACATGATGGATTTTAAACAGCCAGTGCAGCACTAGTAACTACTCTGAAATCTCCATAAGTAATCACTTTGATTGGAGATTTTAAAAAAGTGCACATACACTTTAATTCTTAGTGCTTTCAGTTTTCCCCTTTCCTCAACTAAAATGAAAATACCCAGCTAAATACTTCATCCTGAGGTAGTGCCATGGCTTAAGCAGCCAAAGGACCAGAATCAGACCAGCAGTGAGGCTTTGAGAATCATTTCTTATGCCACAAATTTCCAAAGCCTAAATCACAAAGGCATCTTCAAAACACCTTTGCATGAACATTATTTTTATTCATTTCAACATAGGAATTCTTGGTTTCATTACCTGTTCACGAAAAACTGCCCTTTCTGTTTTCAAGAAGCACTCTAAAAGTGCTGTTACAACCAAGGAATGTACAAAAGGACTTCCCTAAAGATCCTGTTAAATCTACTTTGGCTGCATAGAAATGTGGCAATTGAAGGGGATAAAAGTCCTTGTGTGTGGCTGCAGGCAGGAACCATCACCCTGAGGCTGCCAAGAACATGGATGTTATCATGAGGCAGTCAGTTCAAGCTTCATTAACCTCTTCATGCCTGAAACATGTACTACATTAGTGCCATCCTGGGTAAATTCGAATACATGAAAATAAATAGCATGGGGATACAAAAAGCAGATTAACAAACTACAGTTTCAGCCTGTTTCTGAAGGAAGAAGCTGAGGGAGTAGACAAAATAAGGAAGAATAGACTGAAGAATGGTCCGGGTATTAGCAGGAAATTTGCAGTTAGAAAAGTATGTTATCATCATGCTTCCTTTTTTTTCTTAGAATTCAGAGGTCAGAAGAGATAAAAACCCTAAAAGACAAATACAACCGCTTTGATTATCTTTGTTTATGACTTCTTAGGCAGTAGGGACAATAAGCCTCTGATCGTCTGAGGCTTGCATTTTCCCCATTAGAGAAACCCTCCTAAAATTAAAAAAGAGAAATCTGCCACACAGCCCAGATCTGGGATGCAGAGCAGGAGGGGAGCTTGAGTGTGTATGCAAGTTTTCTTGTAGGTAGAAACAAACCTAGAACGTCAAAAAGTTTATGTATGACTTTTATCCTAGTAAAGAGCATTCCCATCAGCTAGTCTGGAATTTGGTTTCCTCTAAGTATTTGCATTGCTGGTGGGTGGTATCAAAAGCACAGCTCTACAAGCCTGTAAGGATTTAAAATTGGTCTGGGCTGCTTAACATAAATCTTTTGTTCCCATGAGGAACACAAAGCCAGCATCTATGCAAAGGCACAAGGAAGGGCACACATTAATTCCATATGCAAAGCACTGTGGTAAATATTACAGTAGCCAGCCTGTGATTATATCCCTGAGCCTGGCATTGATTCATGCACCCCTGCATTCCATGGATGCACACCACATTAGTAATCAGCCAACCCCAGAACCCCAAGGAGCCCTCTTCCTTCAACAACTGTGTACAAAAGAACGCTCTGCTGAAGACCTAAGTGACAGGAAAGGATTTGGATTCAGATCCAGATGATCTGGAACTCGTCCCCACCTCTGGAAGATGTGCTTACATCCAACAGGCCCCATTAAGGAGCCTGGTTTAAATCCCAGGTGAGAGGTAAATGGGTATGCATTTAACTTAAAACGGCCAGCACAATTCATTGCAAAGAAGTAACAACATGGAAAGAAATCTACTTCCCATACTAACAGCAAATACAAGATGCAAATTCTGCAGCCAAGCCTCCTAATCCTGCTCTCCAGGCATATCTATTCACAAAAAGGCAAAGATGACAAGCAAGGACAGTAGTTAAAATTTTTTTATTTTTATTTATCCCATGTTAATTCAGTTCAATCAACAGATAAATTACAAACATTTGAAAGAAAATGTCCATTAAAAAGAATTCAAACTGAGATATATGAGACCAAAATTATTGCTTTTAGAAACTACATTCTCTCAACACTCTTACCACCCATGCTTTGCCCTACTCTTTCACCCAGAAGAGACTCCCAGTACCATAGGATTACTTTATTGTAAAATGATTGTAAATAATTTTAAAATAATTGTAAAATCCTTACTTTACAGTAAAGGAAAGGATTACACTTTTGTACAAAGTGCACACCTCACTCTCTGACAACTACTCACGGTCAAAATACAAACCACAACAGCCAGGAGCCAGCAGCATTTCCTTATATATGACCCAAGCAACACAGGTGCCAACTTGCTGGGAGATCTCAAAGGGCATTTCACCAACGTCAGAATACTCTGTACACAAGTCCCTGCCCTGACTGACTCACACTGTGTCCACACTGACATTCCCTGCATTTGTCCTGTGACAACATTCCCCCTGCCAGGGCTCCAGTGCTGGCAGCTGCTCCGGACTGGCAGCTGACATTTTAAATGCTATGTAAGACCTCTGGCAGCTCCCTTTGCTGCTGCCAGAGGTAAAGCTACATTAATTAATGCAAGAAGGAGCCCAGCAGCCCCCATGGCAGAGTGGCCCTTAAAGCCCCAGAAGGCTGCAGATGCTGAGGACACAGCACATTGCAAAACAAGGACAAGGTTGAGCTTGGAGAACCACGGAGCCAGCAGCTGCTTTTAGACCAAGCCTCCCACCAGCTCTGCACAGACTGCCTAAAAGCTACTTTAGAAAGGTCTCAGCACAGCCTGCTCCAGGCCCTGACCTGAACAATGATGGCAGATGAAGAGCATCTCCCCTCAGCGGTCCTAAACCAGTTATAAAACAACCAGGTCCAGCCCAGGACTCCTCAAAGTATAAAGCTCCCCCCATCACCAGTGGAAGAAAATTATCTGAGGGCACAGAGCAAAGCAGAGAGCAGTGTCAAGCACCTCAGTAAGCACCAAGCAAGTAGAAATGGGGAGATGGTGACAGTCCCTTCCTGCTTTCCAGCCCTGCCCGGTAGAGAGGCCAAAGGCAGATCACATCAAGATCCTGCTGCAGCTCCTGCCCTGGTGCTCCATGCCACATGACTTGAGACATTCAAAAGATGCCTTTTCTTCCCTCCTCTCGGTGAGGGGATGAGGTGGAGCCCAGACAGCTGCCAGCTGCCTCTTTCCACTGATTATCATGACACCTTACAAAGAAAAGGTGAAGCAAGCATGTTTCATCCAGGGGAAGGCCACCTAGGAACCTAAATCTGAGAGGATGGAATGTTCTCTAGGTGCTAGGGCATGCTGAGGATGGGAAACCACTTCCTGCTTGCCCAAGGAGCTGCAAGCAGCATAATGAGCACTCCCTGGGAATATTAAACGTCACCAGATGTAATAGGAAGGCTCACTGGGAACCCCTAGTGCAAACCCCAACTATTAAACTCCCCAGGAGCCAAGGGCAGCTATAAATAGCTGTCCATACTGAGAGCTCCTGAGGACTGAGGGCATACTGAATCCAGGCTGCTCTGTTACTTTTGCACAAGGCAGCCTGTTGTTTCCTGCTGCCTTTGTGCTCCCAGGCTGACTTGCCTGACTGCGACAGCAATTCCTCACGTGCAGGAAGTGGTAATTCAGTGTTTTCAGGTGTACTGGCCATGTCACTGACAGCTCTTTTTGAACCTCTAAAGTAACTGAATCATGCTGGTCATGGTGTAAATTCAAGGTAAGCCTCCTTCCTTCTTGCTTTCCCATAGGCAAGCCTTTCCTGTGTTGCTGTGCACAGAGACTCCTCGCCCCCCTGCCACCTCCCAGCCTCGGAGGGCTGGATAACATGGGAGCCCACATTCCAGAGAGGATGCACACACTCCACCAGGCTGCACATTTATAAAGACAGCAGATTTCCAAGCTGCTGCACATGTGTTAGATCCAGCAGTGCCAGCCTGGCCCCGTGACCAAGCCAGCAAACTCCATGTGAGATCTGTTTGGAACTCACGATCTCTGATAGCGGCCCACACCTCTTTCCAAACTCTCAACACACAAAGTGGAAGTTGGCCTCCTACCACACGCATTTTACTCCAAGTGATACCAGGAAGGTTTTGACAAGTGCATCAAGAGGTCAAACACCCTGGAACCGTGTTTTGTTTCGGCTGCTAATGCCAGAAACTGCTCTGTAGTCACAAGCACACAATGCTGAAAATTTTAAGCCAAGCTGGTAAAAGACTTCAGTGTTAATAAAGGAATACACAGTCCTGCAAAACTCTCTGCAGTACTTCTCTTTACAACTGCAAAACTCTCTGCAGAGGTTTTTTTCTCTTCTACTTCTCTTTACAACTGTAATTTGAGCTCCAAACTCTTTTGGGAATTCATACATGCTATCATGGAAAAAAACCCCTAATTTCCTAAGCCAGTATTTGAACACTCAGTGTCTCGAAACTAGAGTAGTAAGATAATCTTTAACAAAAATGTTAATGAACCTTGGCTGCTGATTTATAATTAATTAAAATAATCCCCTACTGGTTCTGATCAAAAAGATCTTGGCATGAAATACCATGTCAGAGGAGAGAAAAGCACTTGCCTGTTCATAAAGATTATGGCAGATAACACTGCTTAAGAGCTGCAGAACACAATGTTTAGCACTGAACATAAACAATTTTTTCCTTAATCTTGTGATGATTAACTTCAGAGTGCTGCTTACCTACTTATTACAACCACAAGACCTGCAACACTGGTCCCTCTAAAGCAAAAGAATACTTTTTCCATAGTATATCTCCCATTGCATGTTTTAATTTTCCACACCACTCTCAGCTCTTTGAAATCAATTATTTACTTTCTAAAATTCTGCTTCAAAATATGCATCTTCAGACACAAAAGTCTATATGGGGATTTTAAAATATAAATCATAGAAAATAATTTTTAAAATTTTTTATCTTGATTTCAGTGTTTAATACATTCAATAAACCATCTAAAATACTAAAATATAAAAGCCTCTTAACAGATATAGAAGAATTAAAAATAATCAGTACTATTTTTTCAAAGACTCAATTTACTCTTTAGCCTTTTATTGAGCTGTTTCATACTTAAGGGACTAAGATCAAAGAGATTATTATCTAGTAAAATGGGCATTTAAAGATGCAGAATTCTATCATTTTCTCTTTTTTTTTTTTTTTTTTTTTTTTTTTTTTTTTTTTTTTACTTCTACTAATTCTATTTGTTCTTCCTATTAGTTCTCCTCTCCATCCATAGAAGGCTGAATTTACTGATTTTTTTTTTTAAATTAACTCTCCTTATTGAAAGGACTGGGTGGTGCAGGCAGATTTTCAGAGAAAAACTCCAAAATTTGCTGTGCAATTGGGGAAAAGTAACTGAAGGCTCAAACAGCAAAGTAACCAGCAGTGCAATGACCTCCTGGACTGTGATGTCCTGAACTTTCACACAGCTCCCCTTCTATCAGTAGATGTGCAATTGCCAAAGATTGAAAAGGGAAGAGGCCTTGAGCTGTGTTTTCTGAGAGTGCTGACAGTGCAGATGAACACTGCATCAGCACTGGCTCCACTGCCACTGCTGGCAAACACACAATGGCTGGGACAGTTTGGTAATTTGACAGCAGCTTGCCAAGGACTGCAAACTTCAGGTGTAGGGTTTTTTGAAGGTTTGAGCTCGGGGGTTTTTTTTGGGTTTTTTAGTTGGTTGGTGGGAAAGTGGGGTTTTTTTGTGCTTTTGTTTGGTTGGGTATTTTTAACAGGACAACACAGAAAAAAAAAAAAAAACCCAAAAAAACAAGTGCTCCAATGTTGGCTCTACCTCTGAAACAGGACATGAATCTCCCACCGACAGCCTATTTGAAAAATCAAAACCAAGTCTTCCAGAGCAGACACCCCAAATCCATGGCATTAATCTACACAATCCTCTTTCCATTTCAAACAGGGTAACATTTCTTTGGGAAAGACATCAGTTTACAGCATCTAACTGCACATATGAAAGAGCTAGATGGCAGCACTCCATTTTGTTCTTAGAAGAACATTTTTCAAAACTATTTTATTGACTATTTGTCAAATCTTGGGACAAGATTCAGTGACTCCTTACAGAGGAGGAGGAATGACTAGAGCACAATCTTTGAAGAGGTATCCCATTCCTGCAGACTAATTTACAAGCTCAGCATCCTTTAAAAGAGAGGTTTGCTATTTACTTTAGCACACTGACAGTGCATAACTATATTTCCATTAATCCAGCACACACATTAGTGTGACAAGCACTCTACTGACTGAAAACTGACACACTGCAGCGCTTGTGACTCTCATTAATGTATCTCTGAGAAAATCTGACAATCAACAGCCCAACAAATTTACGTGTACCTGCAAACCCAGCAACAATTGTTTTTCTCCTTCACACTAATAACAAGTTAAACCTGTGTTACATTAAATCAGCCTCTATGTAAGGCCAGGATTCCCCTCATGAAACTCAAATACTAAATATCCCTCTTTAAGAAGTCTCTTTATATAAAGAGATTAAATATTGTAGCATCCACAAATTACAAAACTTGCTAGAGATTTAATTATTAACTAAAGATTATTACTCCATATAAGATGTTTTATGCACACATGCTACACTGGATGTTTGCACAGTTGGCAGGAGGATGTAACAAAATATTTCTTTAAAAAACAAACTCCTGATTCTTATCGAGTAGGCACATATTTGTGGTAGCTACCTCTTTATTCCAACAGAACAATATATTTCAAATAAAGTCATTGAGTTCTGTAACTTTTTCCCTTGTTATGAACAAATGGCAGCAAAAAATAACCTGTAAGGACATAACATTTTAGAGAGTCAAAAGAACTTTCCAAAGTAACATCTCTGAAAGCTTCTTGTCTGAATTCTGGATTCCTTAAAAACCCCCAGGAAGAATCCTCCAAGTCTGAGAGGTTCTGTGGGGTGTGCCACCAGAGTGGGGGGAGTGGGAAAACTACAACAGATCATTCATTCACACAAAACTTTGCTTGGATGGTTGGATCCCTCGTACTGGAAGCCTGGTTCTGTCCTGGCTCTTCAACTCAAGCACCTGCTCACTAATCTTGTAGCTCTTTGGACACCACTGGACAACCGGAGATCACCAGGCACCTCTGCTCCTTCAAGTATCTACAGATGTTGATGTCATTTTTCTCTTCTGCTGCAGTTAAACGTCTTCTACACCCCTAGATGCTGACAAAAGTCCCCCTCAAAAAGAACCAAAAAACAACAACAACAACAACAAACAAAACAAAACAAAAAACCCCCATAAAATAAAACAACAACAACAAAAAAACCAAACAAAAACCAAACCCAAAAAAACCAAAAAACCCCCCAAAAAACCAAACCAAAACCCCAACTAAATCCCAAACCTTTTAATGCACAACACCACTGATCAGCATGTATAAAACACCTCTTTTCAGAAAGATACAAGTTTATTCATTTCATACTGCCTTTTAAAAACCCCACTATTTTAGAGACTTTTCTTCTTCTTGTAGAGGGGTAGCTCTACAAAACCCTGTGCTTAACATGGCATAACAACAGCAAGGGACTCGCAGGTTCCTGTCTCAATACTTGATTTTATCATATTAGAGCTCAAAGATCTGAGTAGCTTTCAGGTGCAACATATTTCAAACCCATGGGGCAAGAGCTCTTGTGCCAAAGAACCTCTGACCTTTACAAGATAAGTAACCTGAACCCATTAAGTTACATAACTTATAGTATAATATAATGGGTTATATACATAACCCATTAAGTTATATAATCCAAAACAGGTTAGAAATATACTTAAAAACAGCTTTAAGTTTTTCAATGAGAGGATTTCTGTGCTTAACTCAAGGAGCAAAAATTCAAACAAAGAAACAAACAAAACCACACACACACAAATAAAACCCCCAAAACAAACCACAACATAGCATTTCCACAGCATACTTGAAAGACGAAAATAAACCCACTGATTTTATTTACAGAAATTTCCACACTGAAGCCTTTTTAAAAAAGCATTTATATACTATGCCATAGAAACACTAATAACATAGCCTGATTCCAAAAACTGCTACCTACCTCTGCAAAAGCAGAGAAGAACCTGAGATGTTTAATACTTTGAACAAGAAAAGGGAGATAATTCAATTTTACTAAATCTTCAGTAGCCTCCAGTACAATGGGTTTCAAAAATTACCCCAAAACTTCATAGACACAAACCCAAACGCTATCCTCAGTACTGCATTTTTCCACAAGAGGACACTAAAATAGTAAGAAAAACAGTTGTGCACAAATGTAGAGCTACCTTACAGCGTCATTTATCAGCCAAGTAGAATGCTTTTCACCTACAAACTATTTTGCAGTGAAGCAGACATCAACTACTTTTCCTCTAGTGTGCGTTTTAGTCGTTCTAGTGATTTGGCTTTTAGTGTGTTTCAGGTGGCACAAAAAACCCATCTAGTTCAGCTTGTTATGGACAAAAAATCAACAGCTAAGCAATGCCACAGAAATAGCCTTGCTCTCCGTCTGAAAACGAGCTATTAACCTCGGATTTACAGCGAGCACACGCTGAACTTCACCGCATGACTTCAAGGAACAACTTCTGGGCACCAGAAAGGGCTCACATGGCAGCGGGACCAGGCTACGCTTACACGTCCACTCCAGCCTGGCACCAACGCTGTAAAGGAGCGAGTGAATCACACTGAAGCAGCCTCCGGTGTCCCTGCAGCCCGGGGCTCCGGCAAGGGCCGCCGGGGGAGTGCTGCGAGGGGACCGAGCCCGTGTGGCGGGGCCTGGCTCCGAGCCCCGCTCCGAGCGCACCCGCGGCCGGGCCGGCTCCGAGCCCCGCTCCGAGCGCACCCGCGGCCGGGCCGGCTCCGAGCCCCGCTCCGAGCGCACCCGCGGCCGGGCCGGCTCCGAGCCCCGCTCCGAGCGCACCCGCGGCCGGGCCGGCTCCGAGCCCCGCTCCGAGCGCACCCGCGGCCGGGCCGGCTCCGAGCCGCACCCGGGGCAGTGACTCAGGCTCCTCGCTCGCCTCCTGCTGCTCCATTTGCAGGGACTCAATTAGCTTAGAAAACACCTCTGAGATCATCCAGTCCACCCCATGACCGAACACCACCGTCGCACGTCCGGTCTCTCCCTGAACACGTTCGCAGACGGTGCCCGTTCCATTTATTGACCCCTTGCTCCCCCGCAGACCCGGGCGCCCCACGCCGTTCCCCGGGGCGGGATAACGGGACGCGGGAGCGGCGGCGGCCCAGCGCCATGGGCACCCCGTGCGCGGGGCGGCTCTGGCCCGGCCGCCCGCAGAGGTTCCGCGCTACGGCTCCGACACCGCCCCGACACCGCCCCTCGTGCTCGGTGAACGCGGCTCGGCCGGGCCGGGCCAGGCAGCGGCAGCAGCACCGGGCCCGGGAGCAGCCGCGGCCGGGCCGAGGGCGATGAGCGCGACGGGACGAGGCCAGCCCGGGGTGGGGCGGCTCTCGCGAGACCCGCGCCGGCGGCCATTTTCCCATGGATTGGCGGCGGGGCGGAGCCGCGGCGCTGCCCGCGGGAGCGGAGGAGGTGGAAGAGGAGGAAGAGGAAGAGGAGGAAGAAGAAGAAGAAGAGGAGGAGGAGGAAAAGGAGGAGGAGAAGAAGGGGGAGGATGAGCCGCGGGCGTCCCCCCGCCTCCCGCTGCTGCTGACGACGGCGCTCGGTTCAGCCTGCTGCGGGCTCCGCGCCGCGCCACCGGCCATGGTGCCCAGCGAGGAGAACCAGCTCGTCCCCAAAGAGGTGAGGCGGAGGCGGCGGCCGCCGCGGCGGGCAGCAGGCCCAGGGCGCCGACCCCGACCGAGGACGGAGTGGAGGAGGCCCGGCCCGGCCTGGCTCCGCTCCGCTCCCTCCCTGCGCCGCCCGGCGGGCGCGGGCCCGTCTTTGTGCGGGGCCGGGGCTGATGGTGGTGCGCGGCTGAGGGGGCTGGCCAGGGGAGGAGGAGGAGGAGGAGGCCGGGACCGAGCACGGGCTGCGTAGGGCCCCGGGCGGCCCGAAGGTTGCACCTGTCCGTGCCGCGGCGTGCGGGGAGCCCGGCCTGCGCGGCGGCGGGGCCGGGCCGGGCCGGGCCGCTCCGGTGTCACGGGGCTGGAGGCAGCGCGGCCGCTCCTGCCGGCCAGCGCGGCTGCGGCCGAGGGGCAGAGCAGGGAGCCGGGCCCGGCGGCCGGGCGGGTCTCGGCCGGGGGGCCGGGGCCGGGGCCGGGTGCGGGGCGGCTCCGCGCCTCCTGGAGCGCCGCAGAACGGGCGGCAGTGCCCGCGGTGCGTGCCGGAGGGAATGGGTTGAGCGGCGGCTTGTTTCCTTTATTCTGGGCCCGTCATCCCTCCTCTGCTGTAGGGAGAAGGGGAAAGGCTTGGTTTTGGCTATAGGCTAGAGATAAGAGCCTGAGTGAAAGAGGAAGGCGAAGCCTCTGTCCTGCAGCGATAGGCGAATGACACGTGTCAAGTTGGAGCGATACTGTGCAGGGGAAGGAGTTCGAGTAATGGCATGAAATGTGTGAAAACGTCTACTGGTAGAGTAGTATCAGCAGAAACTTTGTTTTCTGAGCAGGTACACTTACACATTTTGCCAACTTTTTTGACAGTTTCGCAGTTCTGATAAATTGCTCAAACCCTTCCCGTTGTTTTGCGTCAAATGTCAGTGTTTGTTACGTTTACCTGTTCCGTCCTGTGTTCTTGCGGGAAGCTTTGTCAGGCAAGGGCTTCGTTTTTGTGGAGCTTAGCAAAATAAGGTGCTGATCCTTAAATGGTATTCTTGAGTAGATCTGGGAAGTAGATAACAGCACTGAATATTAGAAACAATTTTTTTGTGCAGGCAGTTGTGAGTGTAAACACAGGATATATGTAGGAAAAAAGTAACTTTACCTCATTTCCATTCTTAAAATACTAAGGTTTGAAGGACTACATTTTGTCTTTTTACAGGAAAGTGAGATCTCCAGAAACTTTCAAAAAGAGATGGAGTATAGTAGCTAATATACTTAAATATTAACTTTTAAGGAAAATCTTCAAAAACATAAAACCAGAGACAGAAGATAGAGTTGCTGATATGCTTAAAGATTTCATTTTAAAACCGAAGAAACCTACAGATAAGGGATAGTGGCAGGAGAAACATTGTGGCAGTAGCTGTAGTTAAGTGGAATAGACAAGGTATTAATAAAAGCAGCTAGCCAAGGCTGTGTCTTTAGTTATATGTATTAATAGTATCCCCCTTGGCTTTAGAGTTGTATTCAGAATATACTTATGATTCAGTTGTGTATTTTTAACTGACTCGTTGGACGAGGCTTTTGAATGCACTTTAATGTGTAGGGGGGGAATTATGGGGAAAGGAAGATGAATTCGTGTGATTATAGACAGAGGTATCTTAAACAAACAGTGCGAAATCTATAAACTTTGTACATTGATAATGCTAGCGGGAGTTGTTTTTTCTCAGCAAGTTTTTCCAAGGTCTTTATTGTGTCTATGTGTTTTTGAAGTAAATGAAACTAGACAGAATATCAATGAAATCAAATTGAGAAAGAAAATAGATGAACTATTTGTGTTAAACCTATCTGGTTATATCCATATATATGTTGTAACAGAAGCTTGTCTTCAACTTTTCTGGTGTTTTTCAGTATATCCTCATTTTTTTTAGTGATATGGAATTCTAAAAAATGTTACACTGCAGCATTCCCATTAAGTCCTTCTGAGATTCATTAATAGTCCCATTGCAGAGAACACTGAGTTATGGGTAAACAGAATTCTGTGAGTCTCTGAGTTCCCAACAGCCTCCTCCTAAATATTCCTATTGTGCCCCTAAGAGCAGTTGGAGGCAAAGCAGATCGTTTGGAGTTTCAGCTGTGCCCTTCAGGGATGGAGAAAGGATCACAGCTGATGGTTTTGTCCCTTCCCAGTGGGCTGGGTGGTATCACTTGTACAGCTCACTGTCTAGTGCTGCTTCAGAGATTTCAGGGCTGGGCTCTGGACCAGCGTCTGCTAAAGATGAGCACACAACCAGACTTTCCTTGGCATCCCAGTGTGAAAAAACAAGGAGAAATGTAATGATGTTTGCTTTAGGCTGGTTTAGGGAATGACTAATCATCCAAAGGAGGGGATGGGAAAAGGGTTTTGGTTCTTGTCTACGAGTTACGTGATGCCTTGGTAGATAAGTGGTAGGAGGTGTCTCTAACACTACCAGCCTGTGTGTGGTGGAGTGGAAGGATGGGTATTAAGCTGATTATGAGTCTTCAGTTTGTGTTTGTATCCATATTTTTGTATATGTTAACAGAAGCTCAGGTTGCTGTTTGCAAAGTAGAATTGCTTGGATTTTTTTCATTGGCTTTTGTAAGGAGTAATACCATGTTTTTATGGATACAAAGTGGATACAAAGTTCCACCACTGCACTTCAATTATCTTTTATTAGTCTCTTATGAAAAGTTTTCTTTTGGACATTGCATAGCTTCAGCTGCATCTCTGAAGTCCAGGTAATCAGGGCCTTGTTATTTTCTCTTGCTCATAACTTTGGGACAAAGTCCTTTTTCCTTTGGAAGAGATGTATTAAAGCAATTTCTAATAAATCAGTGTTGGGTTTTCTTTTTGTGTAAAGCTTTTTGCCTGGACAGTGCAGGCACTTTAATTAAAGTTCATTCTTGCATCCCTACTGCTGCCTAATTCTTTCCCAGCTATTCCTGTAATGGTGTGACCAGCAATTCCTTATGGTGGGGGCAGTGAGAATCCCTGTTCACTGGATCTGGGGTTCAAACTGGTCCGTGTTCCTTTTCCTTCCAATCCTCATTTACTTTGCTTTCTTCATCTAAAAGAGGAAAATATTCAAATCAATTTTCTTTTATATCCAATAAACAGAAGGCACTGAGTAAAATACAGTTCACTGCTGCACCCTGGTACCAAAATCTGAGCATATTCTATAAAAATTGCTGTATTAAAAGGTGTGGATTTTTACCCAGTAATCCTGGAAAGAGAGGGTAAATAGTATGAGTAAGATAATTATGGAAATAAGAAGAAAATGATGCTATCAGAAGGAAAAACATTTCTATGGCTTTCAGTGTTTTTTTACAGGAAAAGTTGACTTGAAATTTATTTTGGGAAAATCTGCCTCAAATAGAAAATAATAAAGTATTCTTATCAACACAGTTGGTGAGAACGATGCCTATGTGTGTTTACTGGTAATAGAAGTGAACTTTACAGAGACTTATCTTGAAAATCAAGATGTATGAGAACTTAGTGAGTGTTGGTCAGAATATGAGAAGTGTGTTCTGCTATGAGGTTTTTGAAGTGTTTGTGCTACTGATTAAATAAATGCTGTGCAGATGCTTTTTCAACATGTTCCAGCATGAATTAGCCAAAGTACACCTGTCAGAATAAATATAAATACATACTTGCTACCATTAAATCCAGCAAGGTGGTGTGAGTTCTCTCTCAGCTCACTAATGTGAGTCTTTTCATCCCTACGCTAATGAATCCATTTTAATCTTCTGCACTGAACAAATCAAGTGTGTCTTTTGATGGATATCATTCTGACTTCCTCATTAGAAGAGCGGGAATCTGATTAAGATATTTTGCAATTCTCTTAAGTAAAGGGATGCTGTTCTTTTCAATGCTGATGACATCCTTGTTTTTTCATTCCCATGTATTAAAAGATTCTACAAGTGGTTACAGCTTGCATAATTTATCAGTTTTTCCTGCTTTCCTTCTTGTGTGCTCCATTAGAAAACCTAAAGGTATGATTGTGACAGCTAGAGAAACTGACTAATTCATTGACTGAGAAAGTGTTTTGGAAATCAGACTTCCAAAAAAAAAAAAAAAAAAAAAATCCACATGGAATTCCACCAAATAATTTGTTCCTTGCAAACAGACACTTTCTGAATGATGTTCATGTAGCTATTGAGTTTGGTGACTAAAACTTACGAGTAGAGTTCAAGAGTTTTCCCTGCTTTTTTCTAGCCATTAGGCTTCCCAGTTACCTTTTACTTTCCCTTGCTGTCATCTTGGTTTTTCATCTGCAGAAGAGAAAGATGATCAGTAAATGAAGTATCAGCACCTCCAGATCATCTGACGAAATGTTTTTGCTTAAGAGGTGCCAGCTGCCTGATGGGCAGCACTTGGTACTGGAGCCTCAGACTGTAAATGCTGCTGGTGGAAGTTACTACTTAGGAGAATAATCTGACAAGTAAATACTTCTGTTTTTTCCTGCAGTGATACATTTTGAACATCACCACAAACAATAAATGCCATTTTCTCTACTGTTTTGTGCGTCACTGGTGATTAAAATTTCAGAATCAAAAGCCTCAGTAATAAAAGTATAAACCTTAATTATTTTCTTTGTGCAGCTACACGCTTTTCCTCAGACTTGTAATGAACTTCTTCCTAAACAGACAATACTTCAGAGATTTGTTAGTGTTACATTCTGCTCTCTTTTGAGCTCAGACTATCAGTATGCAACAAAATGTTTCCAGTACTTTGCTTGTTGCTATTATGAAATAAAATCCCCAAATGCCATTTTCTGTTCTTTTCAAAACCTTTGGATATAATCAGTGCACCCTTGCATCATAGGTTTAAAATGTTAGTTGTACAAACACACATATACTGATGAAAATTAATATTGTGCTGCCTCTTTTTCTGATAAAATGTATTGATATCGATATAACATTACAAATGTGATGATTTACTGAAATAAACCAGTACCTTGAGTTTGTGCTACCTTTGAGTTAATGTTTTTGTCTTGTCAGAATTAAATGGCTGTGGGACAGAGTTTTATTCTAAACCTTTCCCCCGACCAGTACTTTACAATTGGTACTGTAATGCACTATATTATGTACAGATGTTCGTATATCCAGTCACGGCTTCACTCTTTTTGTTGTGTTTGAAAATATGTTGGGTTTTATCTAAGAAAATAAAGGTGAAAGTTATGTCTCTAGAAAATGGAGTGATTGAGTTACATGTACATAGTCAGGCTTTTTGTTCAGTTTGAAGAAGTTTTTGATTTCTTTGTGAACATTTAAAGCTGCTATTCTGCATTTTGCCCTTTAAGATTTAATGTGGTGTACCTTTGGGTGAGCTGCCATTTAGCATTTTGTTATTTTTATCGTCTTGATTGAAATATTCTCAAAACAATGCCACTAGTTACTAAAGAACTGATAATTGTGAATACTAGTAAGTCACAGAATTATTTTGTGGAGTTCTGATAAAATAACAATGAACTTGACCACAGTTTCAGGCATTGTGAAGTGCCAGGTTTTTTATTTTCTTTGGCTTTTGCAATGCTTGGCATGTAGTCAGCTTGCACTGGGCAAATGCTCTTGCACAGCATTGGCAGATGAAATAATTTCTAAAAAGGATGTTGTGCATGTTCTAAAAATACTAAGGGGTGAAATTGGTACAGATCACTTGATTCAATGTAATTGTTGAGATTGTGATCACAAGGATGCTTTAGGTGCTTCTGAAAAATGGCAACAGATTATTTTTAGATTGGCATTTCTGTGAATAGCTTAGAGCTGGTTATCGTGCTGCAGTTCAGGTGTAGCTTCTCAATAAGCACATGTGACAAAAGTTGCCTCAGTAAAATGAGAAAGTGTGCCAATTCCTCAGGATTGGTGAATGCTCTGGTTTTGGAGCTTCATGAGAAACATATTTGATATAGTGTGACAGTTTACCCAGTAAATACTGTCAGAACATGTAAATAGCATTTTCTGAACAAGTCTGGCAGCGTCCTACAGGAGCTAAAGCAATGGAAGGGAGCCATGCTCACTGATTGTGCAGGTGTTGGGTTGAGATCAGTAACAGTGAAGGAAAAGAAAAAATAGCAGGTACAGAAACTCTTACATAGTACCTGTTTTTTGTAAATAAAATGCTTTCACCAGGTTATATATGGAAAAAATTGTCTAGGTTCTTTCTCATATACATGTTGTCATCCCTGTACCTTCTGTGGGGATGTTGCTCCAGAGTTCTGTGTTCTCCCTGGAGCCCTTTGTGGCAGTTGCAGCAGGCAGAGTTTATGTCCAGGTGTTTCCATTCTGAGCTGGACACTTCCTTCTGTGCAAGATTCCCAGAGAGATTCTTGCACAAAGAATCCCTGCTAACACACCTTACTGTTCAGCTTCTCTTTTCCCTTTCCCAGCAGCAGCTGCACAGCTTAAAATTAGAGTTGTTAAAGAATTAAAAACTATGACTGTAGTCATGTTTTAATGTCTGAACTGTACAGGATTTTAATTTTTCAGCATACATATCTGTGGGTGATTTTGTAGGGAAGTAAACCTTCATTTCAAAGTTGTCCATGAAGAGAAAACTTTTCTGAGTACTGGTTTACTCTTAATTTGTTTTTTTTGCTAATGTTGCATTTGTAATTCAATCCAGCAGAAAGTTCTTCAGAAAAGGTGCAGCAAAGGAACATGTTTCCATAAAATGAATACTTGAAGAGATGAAGGGCAAATCCATCCGCTACTTCTGTGACTCTTCACAGGAGACAAATGTTGCAAGTATTGAGTAATGATATAAGTGTAGTAAGTGTCTTGTGGTGTTCTCTTATCCCCTTTTTTATCTTTTATGTTTTGAGCTTTTTTGTTAAGGAAAACCAAAGAGCACACTGATTAGGAAGGTGGAGAGAAGTTACAAGCAAAGGAAGGTGTATAAAGATGAGGCTGTTTCAGATCTGAATGTAAAGGTTATACTGCAGTGAATGTAGGGAGTCTGGCAGATAGTTTGTAAATGTAGAGAACTTCATTGACATTTAATTCTCACAATTATTTTAGTGTGGTTGCACAACCCTTTGCAAGTTCAACAGCTTTGGGTCAGAGGAGGAAAGAAAATAGGATCAGCTGAAATGAAAACATTTAAGAGAGTGAAATACAACGTCCAATGGTTAAGAGATAACTATAGATACTTGAACTATTCTTTGTTACCGCTGAAGGAAACTTGGTTAGTTCTTCTGCAGGCGTGACCAGGAAATATTTGCACTCTTTGTTATTGACAGCTGCTTTGTTTGACTCTTTTTAAGGGAAGTAATTAATCTTGAATCACCTTTATTTACTGTATTTAAAAGGCCATAAAGAGATAAGTGTAAGAAGACTGGTTCTTCAGGATGTCCTTTAGTAAGACATGTTTAAAATCTTCTAAAATATAAAAAATACCTTCTGTAAAACTGAGAAGTGGATACTTTGGTCTCTAGTTCAGCTCTCCCCAGACATGTGTCCCCTCACACTATATCTTTTTCTGTAGTCTTTGGAACAACCTCTAGATTTGTACTTATTTCTGGCCCCATCCCTACTTTTTTTGTCATTCCTGCTCTTTTGTTAGTGTTTTTTACAAATGGCCTGGTAATACACAGCAGTAGAAACAAGCTCTTAAAGGGAAACACTAGCCTCGTAACACACTCTTTATTTCTGAGGCATAGGGTTATTTTTGGACATGTTTGGAAAGTTGGAAGTAGTAGACTTTGAAGTGTATATGTATTACGAAAATAATTTGTCCCTGTGCGTTTTCCAGGAGTGACAGCTGACAGCTGGCATGCAGCTGGTTCAGTGAGGTGGCACTTCCAATTCTTTTTAACTAAAATTTTGTTAACTAAGGAAGCATTTCTGAGAAGGTGCCTGTGAAATCAATAACAATCTACACAAGGCAGAGAAGAGAGTAAAACGTACACCCCATTTTCCAAAGGGACCAAGATCACAGAGGCTCTGCTACAGAACTGATTTTGTACCTCCTCCCCATAGGAGAGCATTTGTAGGGTTCACTTGACATGGGGGGCAGCGTGGCCCACGTGCCCTCTGGGATCTGCAGCAGTTCCCCTGTACCCACAGCAGCTGCAGACGTAGCAAGCACGGCATGCGGATGGGAGCAGTGGCATTGCCACAGCAATGACACTTTTTGCTCTTCTAGGCCTTTCCAAAGGGAAGGGGGAGTTACTCCTCCTGTCGTGTGAGCAGCACTGCCATTTACAGACTCATACCCTACCTGAGGATGGAGGGTCTCATTTCAGTCCCACAGAAAGTTGCAGTTATGTCCAGGTGGCGTTGGTATTCTGTGATGTGAATATAGAGTACATGCATTTAAAATGCTGCTACTACTCCTCTGCTGGTACAGTTAACTCCCCTGAACCCCTCCCCCCCCCCCCCCACGCCCCCGTGTTTGAACAAACAAAACACAGGAAGGAGGCAGAGGTTCAATAATTAGGGAAATGGTCAGAGTCAGGTTATATATTCTTGAATTTTGATGGTATTTTAGGCTCATTGTGAAGCAGTTTTTTTCCTTACGGGTAAAGGGACAGAAGACCTCTGTTTAGTTTCACTGGCTTCAAAACTTTGTTGTTGGATTTTGTCTGAAGTCTCCCCAGGTATAATGAAGAATTCAAAGGTGAGGATAAAGTATGTTATTGAGGTACTCACGAACCTGATACTTTCAAGTCAAAATTAAATGATTCAGATTCAAAATGAAATGATTGTGTCTAAAGGTTGTTCAGAATTTTTTTTGCTTCAGGAAATGTTCCAACACAAGATATATCAAGTTAACAGCTCAAAATTACTCTGTTTAAGATCTCATGGGATCTGTGTTTTAAAAAGTGTATTCAGTTTGCCACAAGTGTGCTATAAAATATGTCTTTGTAAGTGTTCTGGTTCAGGCATTTTGTAACGGGATTCTAAGTGCACTGTTCTCTCATTAACTCAGACTGGGCTGCAGCAAAGCACCTGTCAGTTGAGTAACACCTCAGTGCTGTGACAGGATTAGTTTAGTAACCTGTATTTCAAAAAGAAGGTGATTCTTTTGTCTAAAATAAAGCCAGATGTGAGTCTGAGACCACCTGCTCAGTGCTTCCCTCATTCCGAGGACCTTTATAACCCTGTGTACACCTCCCAGGGCAGGAACCCTGCTCACCTGGCTGTTCCAGGGAAATTGGCCTCTAAAAAGAGCTCCCCTGGGCTTGGAAAAAGACATGGAGCATGAGTAGCTCTGCTGGGGGTAAAAGGGGGTCGTGGGTTGTAAGGACTCTCTGGAGTCCACGGTTCGAAAGCACAGCGTAGAAAGAGGGGAAATGATGGGAATGGGTGGAAATGGTACCCCAGTGCTCACTGACTGTTCTCCCCTTATCTGCTGTCTCTTGGAAAGAGCTCTCATTGTTGCATTTTCTGCAGAAAGCAATGCTATCAGCATATATCCAGTGTGGAGTTTAATGGATTGGACTTCTTGAAACAGGTGAAAAGATTCCTAAATTGTGGTTGTGGGTTCTCAAGGAGCTGATTTGGTAGTAGTTTGTCAATGCTGAGAGAGAAAGAAACATTCAGACACTAACGACGGTTCAACTGAACAGAAGCTTGTTTCAACTATTCAGAAATAAAAGGTACAGATGCAGACTACTTTTATGTCATTGAAGCTCCTAGATTTCACTTATCCTTGTAATTGCTGGAAAGGTGCAGCCAGTCACTGACAGACCTGGAGTGTGCACCCCAGAGTTTGTCCAGCAGTGACGTGACAGGCAGCAGTCACTTGTGTGCACTTCGTATGGGAATCTGAGGTTGCTGAAGCTACATTAGGTTTGAGAATTGCTGTCTTAGGCTTAATCATCCAAGTAATTCTGTGAACATAAGCTTGATGTCTGCTGCTTGCTACTGATCTCTTTGTCTTTCCTCTGTACTGCAGGGATTTGTGAGAATTATTTACAGGGTGTGGACATGTAGAATCTTCTCTAGTGGTTATCTTTTTAAGTCTCAATAGGCCATTAACTTTACTTGGCAGTAAAACTTCACACATCTGTTGGTTCAACTCTTGACCTGGAATTTGGAAATATTACGTAGAATCTGTATGAAGCTTGACCTTAGCTTTAGTTTTGCTTTCAATCTCTGAAAATAATTCTATTAAGATGAAGCAGGAGTTAAAATAGTGAAGTGCTGCTATAGAATTTTAATTAACTCAGTGATTCAAGGCTGAAAAATAGCAAGCCACATCTAAATGCAGTGTTAAAACCACTGCAGTTCTACATTTGAATATTGTTGTGACAGATCTAGTAACACTTTATTCTTATTGTTCCTTTATTTTCAACAAATGCAGAACCTATATGGTCAAGCAAATGTCTGTCTTGCAGATGGCACTAATAACAATGCTGCCTTTGTATATACAGAAATACAGCTTGAATTGGTTCAGTGCAACAACATGCTTTATGCTCTGCAACTTGCAGGTGCAGATCTTTCATGGAAGAAAGATGAAATATTTTTTAGAAAGGTATATGGGGTGGAAATTCTTGTGTAGCATGGCCCTCTAGAATGTTCACCCAGGTCAGACCTGTGTGTTGATTGCACTTTTGTTTTGTAAAGAATCTTTGTAAGTCTGGTCTACTTGTCAGCAATCTTCTACATGCAGGTTTATCATCATCGCCTTTCTGGAAATGGAACTATATAAAGGGCCATAGACTGGTTTGGATTGGAAGGGACCTTTAATATCATCTAGTTCCACCCCACTGCCATGGGCAGGGACACCTACTAGACCTGGTCACTTAAAGCCCCATCCAGCCTGGCTGTGAACACTTCCACAGCTTCCAACACATTTCACAACTTCCCTGGGTAACTTGTGTCAGTGCCTTGCCACCTACATGTAAAGAATTTCTTCCATGTATCTAGTCTAAATCTCCCCTTTCAATGTGAACTCATTACTCCTTGTCTTGCCACTACAGTTTCTGATGAACAGTTGCTCTCTGGCTTCCTTGTAGGCCCTTCAGATACTGCTGCTGTGAGGTCTCTGTGCAACTTTCTCTTCTCCAGGCTGACAGCCCCAGCTCTGCCAGCCTGTCTTCATGTCCCTGCTCTGGACTTGGCTCCACCACTTCCATGTTCTCCTTTTGCTGTGGGCACCAGTAATGTATCCAGCACTTGGAGTGGGGGCACATAAGGGCAGAGTGGAGGAACAGAATCCCCTCCACTGACCTGCTGGCTACACTCCATTTGATGCAGCCCAGGATACATTTGGCTTTCTGGGCTGCCAGCTCACACTGCTGGCTCATGGGGAGTTTTTCATCAGCCATCACCCCCAAGTCCTTCTCCGCAGGGCTGCTCTCAGTCTCTTCTCTGCATGATCTGAGGTGTGTTTGGCATTGTCCCAGCTCAGGTGTAGGACCTTGCACTTTGCTTTGTTGAAATTCTTCAGGGTCACACAGCCTCACTTCTCAAGCTGTCAGTGTCCCTCAGGATGGCATCTCTTCTGTCCAACATGTTGGCAGTACCACACAGCTTATTATCATCAGCAGACTTGCTGAGGGTGCTCTCCATCCCACAGGATTCCACCCTCACCAAGATGGAGTGACTTGGGATGAAAGTGTCAGTGTTTCAATATTTTTTTAAAATGGCAGTTAACAGTTGAAATTACTATTTCAAATTTCTGTTGACCGAAATATTAGCTTGAGAAGATTTCTGTGCTAAAATAATTGTATGACGATTTTGTGAATTGTAGCCTTAATTAGCAGTATGCATTTGCCTTTTAGGTGCTTATGCAGTTGAGTGTCTGCAACTTGTTTTCCTAAGCCACTGGTGTAATATGTCACACTTTGGCAAAGTAGCAGCACGGAGCTTTGAGGACTTCTCCCAAGTACCAGATAGAGTGCTTGCTACCTGAGTAGTTGCTCTTATTTCTTCTGAGGGAAAAGGTAGTAAGATGTTTCTGCACTTGCCTGTGAATAGTGTGTATGTTAATTTGAGAGCCCTGAACTGTGTAGTTAATATGCCTATTGATTTTGTGAGGTGTAAGTAATAACTGGCTTGGTACATTCCAGAGTAACTTTTATCAGGGTAAAATTAAGCAACTTTATAGAAGACCTTTGGTGTCCAAATTGTACCTTAAATATGTTTCCATGCAGAGAGGAGCTTTCTTGTAAAATGTAGAATTGCACAAGTGGTTATTATAAAGTTTATTTGCAGTGTTTGAGTGAATGAATGCTTTAATTGAAAAGTAGAGAATGCTGCATTTGAGATATGGACACATATTTGTGATTTCAGCAAAGCCAGATGCTGTGTCCTGCACTTGGGTCACAACAACCCCATGCTTTGCTACAGGCTGTGGGGAGAGTGGCTGGAGTGGGGCCTGGTGGAAAAGGGCCTGGGGGTGCTGGTCAAGAGCTGCTGAACATGAGCCAGGGTGTGCCCAGGTGGGCAGTGACACCCTGGCCTGTGTCAGCAGGGGTGTGGCCAGCAGGACCAGGGCAGGGACTGTCCCCTGTCCTGGGCACTGCTGAGGCCACGCCTTGAGTGCCATGTCCTGTTCTGGGCCCCTCAGTTCAGGAAGGACATGGAGGGGCTGGAGTGGGTCCAGAGAAGGGCAATGGAGCTGGGAGGGTCTGGAGAGTCCTTTGAGGAGCAGCTGAGGGAGCTGGGGGTGTTCAGCCTGGAGAAAAGGAGGCTCAGGGGAGACCTCATCACTCTCTAGAACTGCCTGACAAGAGTGGGGAGCCAGGTCAGGATCAGCCTCTTCTCACAGGCAGCAGTGACAGGATGAGAGCACACGGCCTCAAGCTGCATCAGGGGAGGTTCAGGTTGGACATCAGGAGGAATTTCTTCACAGAAAGGATGGTTGAACATTGGAAGGGGCTGCCCAGGGAGGTGCTGGAGTCCCCATCCCTGGAGGTGTTCATGAAACAACTGGAAGTAGCTCTTGGTGCAGTGGTCTAGTTGACATGGTAATGGTCACTTAAAGGTTGGACTCAATGATCTTGGAAATCTTTTCCAACCTAACTGGACTTGTGATTTGTCTTGTCAGAGGAGCTCTCAGTTATTTCTAGAATTTCTGAACATCATATAAACAGTATAATTTGTAAATCTGATTTGTTTGATCTGTTACACGGAATTTGTTTAGTGAAGTAGTGCTTGGAAATCTTCCAGCAGACTTTAACTGAAAAAACAAGAACTGAGAAGCCAGCACAGGACTATTTTTATAAAAGAAGCAACCTGTGGATAGTTCTGTGCAGGTGACACCTGAAACCTGTCCTCCCCTTCCACCCCCCACTGTGTGCACCAAGTCAAATAGCGCTCTACAAAATTACACGTGCTCCTGTCTGTACCAGACTTGGCTTGCCTGTCTCTGGAGAGCAGGAACTCAGGCTAAAGTCAGCGCTCTTTAGAGTCCCTGATGAGGAGGAAAATTGGAAGTCTTAATTAAAAGTCTTTGACACAGGGCAATGTATTTGATAGCAGTGATAATATTACAAATCAGCAGTTTCAGATTTGTGGTTCTGGGTCTCCATTAACCTTTGGATCATTGTAACAAATGTACATGACTTTTGATTAAGAGCAGGTAAAACCAGTAAGCTGCAAAACATTTAAATTGTGTGATTTAAATCTGAAATCCCTCAAATCTGAAATTACAGACTGGTATGTAAAGGAAGCTGCTAGACACAGTCTTGTCATAGTAAAACTTCCGAACTGGATCTTCAGTTCTTGGTACATGAAGAAAAAGAATCTTGCCTTATGTGTCATCCTGCTGAGAAATTAAATGCAGTAGTCTAATTTGGGCTATTTTTGTAGGTCATTTGGTGGGGCCAATAGGACACACTTTACTGAGGGTGCAGTTGAAGGAAATTGGAGAAGAGCAGTGACGTTATGAGCATCTTCATTCTCACTTCCTGATTTTCCTTTCTGGAAAAATACAGAGTGCGCCACTTGAGATTCAGAAACTGGTTAATTTGATGTTTAGGCAGAAAAGAGTTTTGTGCAGTTAATGTTTGTTTTTGAATTTATGATGATATGTCAGAGATACCAAGGCAGGCTTTCTTTAAGAGTGGTAGGAGTAAAGTCAGTAACTTCATCTCTTTACTACTTTCAGCGGCATACTTCAGAATGGGATCATATTAATAAAACTTCCCTAAGGAAATAATTCAGGCATGAAAGAACAGTTTCATGTGAAACTGGACAGTTTCATAATTTATAAATTCAATAATAAACTGAATTATAGGGTTATATGCTAACCTTAGCCTTGAATCATCTGAAGTAAAGTATTTACCTATGTCTGTGGCATGTTATAAAGAAAATCAAGGAAAGTGTTAGTATGAATTTATATCTTGAATTGTTATTTACATTTGCTTATCCATTCACTTCTTACTTTACAAGATGTAGTCTGTGTATTACGACTTGACTGACATTGTCTGTAACACTGCTCCTATGATAATTTAAATATTAAAATAAGCTATTCCTTCTTGAGTTATTCTGTGAATGGTGTTTCCAAACTCAGTAGTGATTTTTTTTAATACTATTAAGCTAACTTTATATAAAATAAAAGTCAATTTACAACTTTCAATTATTATGACTTGTTAATTTTCTTTTCATATACTATAGGATGTGTTTTGGAGTTGCAGACAGAGTATCTTTGCTGAAATGAAGAAGAAATTTGCACAGGTAGACAGATGAAATCAACTTTATAAAATGATAACCAAGAAACATAATAGCAGCATGATGCTGTAGCTTCTGTTTATTTTAACATGAGCATGAGCTACTGACATTAAAGTCTCTGTGCATGTTCTTGAATCCAAAGATGATGTACGTATTAAATTCAGTCTTAATGGCAGCTTCAAACTATGTATGTGTTTATGTGCTTTTACACTGGTGTGTGAGGCTTTGGCTCTCTCTGTATTCAAAAAAGAAATTGTTTTACTCTCATAATATATAGATTATGTAATGCTTAAAATTAATTTCTGTGTTTCTGTTGTGGACTAGGTTTGATAACAGCCTGTCAGAATAGCTGGGGGATCTATCACTGGCCAGTATTGCTTTTCACACTGTTTCTGTAGTAAAGCAGCCCCAGACAAGGTGTTGCATTGTTGTCTCCTAGTTCAGCTGGTGTGTGTGAATGCTCTCCATGAGTATAGTTGGGCTGAGGTTATTTTTGCTTTATCTATTTACTATTAACAACTGGAAGCAGTGGCAATGTGAATGAATGACGGCTTAATACCCTTTGCAGTACTGACCCTGAGTTAAACCAGTTCAGTCTGTCAGAATTACATCTGTGAACAAGGAAGAGAGGATTTGTGTGACGTGCAACATCCAGCAACCCAAGCAGCAAATCTTCTGTAATCGTCTATCATTTGTTCCCTTAATGTTATTTCCATCCCTCAGATACCCTGTGCCTTAATTATTTTCAGTAGCAACTCCAGTGCAAGGCACAACTGCTTCGCCATGCGGGGCAGCAGGGTAAGTGTGAGTGGGAGGAGTTGACTTTCCAGGGAACTCCTGCAGGGAGGAGGGGAGTCAGTGTCGGTTATGTAAAGGCAGTAGCACAAGGAATTGAGTCTCCAGTGGGGAACTGCTCATGACATGATCATACACAGTAGCCCATCAAGTTACAGCATCAGTGCAAAATCAGTGTGGGGATAATTAAATCCAAATTAACTTCTGTTTCCCAAGGTGAATCTGTATGAAAAGTAGCAAATGCCTCTTCACCTCACTGCAGCATTCTATAGAGGAGGGTGGGCTTCCACCCAGAGCGAGTCTTAACCTTTGCTGAGGGACCTGTATGTAAATATAGGTTGATCTTACATGTGTGTTGGGCCTTAGATGCTGCTCACCTTCTCAAAAAAAAAGGAAGAAGACCACTGAACAAGTTTTACTTTCTCTTTCCTAATCACACAGTGAGAGAACTTGCTTCATCAGCAAAAAAGGAAAAAAAAAAAAAAAGGATGCTGTGCTGGGAAATTTTAAGGAAAGAGCCCAGGTGAAGCAATCACTGAAATTTAATTTTAGTCTGCTTAAGTACAGCCCTGTTTGTCTCTGGATGCTGTAGATGAAAGTGAGAATATAATATGTCAAAATTACTTTGACTTGCAAATTGTGTTTTCTTCTTAATGTGTGGTTAATGTTTCAGGAATAGTTTTGTGTGTCTTCTTGGAAAGTAGTTAATAAATGTAAATTTTTCCCGTAAAGATGAAATGTATGGAGTGTTACAGATTTGCTGCAAATAATGCTTTGAATTTTTTTGAGTATGCAGTTAATGAAGGCTTCCACACAGGATATTTCATTTGATAAACCTAAAGAAATTGGACTCCGAAGTCTTTAAAAAATCCCAGTCAAAAGCAAACTAACGTCATACAGATTGAGTTGAGGGTGGTTTTATTTGCCTTCCTCTAACTTCCTCCACAACTTTTTTGTGACGCTGATAGGAATAGATGCTGCAGTCAGCTAACATTTTATTCTATCCTTGTGTGAACACTGCCAGCAGATCTTGCAGTCTCCTGTAATGAAGGCATGCAGCATCAGCTGGAACGTCCGTGTTCCTTTTCCGAGGGTTTGGTGATGGAGGAGCTCTCAAAAGAGGCTGTAGCATTTTGGCGGTGCTCATCTGTGTTTTGAGGCTGGTTGTGTAGAAATACAGGGGATTCTGAAGGTGTTCAGGTCTTCTTTATAATTCTGTGTTCTCTAGAAGCTGCTTGTGATGTGGCTGAGAGTTGGAGCATGAACATAAGTGCCATGTGTTGTTCTTATGCACTGAGAATCATGATAGCACTGCATGTGGTTTTTGCCTTTTTGGGTGCTGTGGCCTTTAGCCATGGACTGAGGTTTGGACACTCTGACAATGTGTTACTAATGCTTCTGTGTGTTACAGCTTGAAAAGGCTGAGTCCCTGAAGGACTAATTCCTTGTACTTACCTGATCCTTTCCTATGAGATATGTATTTAAATATCGGTTGTTCTACAAGTTTTGGATAATTAAGAGAATTAATTGATTGTGCTTAGATCTTTGACTTCGTGGGTTTTCATTGTTGGAAAACTGCCATTTTTCTTGACTTACCTGGGTCCAGAAACTTTTATTATTATTCCATTGTCACTTTTGTTCAAGATCATTATTGTTCTGATTTCAGATACGCTGAAGTTTCTATTTAAACTCTCTTTACTTTGTCCAGTAGCCATTTGTCAGTGCTAATTTTCTTACTGTGTTCAGGCAGAATATATCCTGCAACTCAGACAGCAATGGAGTTAGTAGGAAGTTGGTGGCTTTATTATGAAACTTTTTGTTTAGTGGTCAGCTTCCAAGGTTGCCTGGAAGCTTGCAGTTTTTCTGGGTTACATTCCTGAAAGTCACAAAAGGTATATTCTGCCTCAGCAGGATTTATGGTTGTGTCAAAGCAAAATATGAGGTGGAAGTGATGACTTGGAAGTCTGTTCCAGATTTTGAAGCAGTCTTCTATCTGCTTGCTGGCTGAAATTCTGTGCGGAACCTGAGCGGTTTCTCTGTCCCCACACCCATACAAATTCCTTCTTGTTCTATAAAAATGGAGCTTGTTTTTAGAGATTTTCCAAAACTGGAAGGTTCCTTATTTTCTCATGCTTACTTTGGAAAATAAAGTCCAGTTTTAGGAACCTTACATTTTATTGGTGAGGTCTTTTTTTGATTTTTCAGTTCAACTCCTCAACGTTCCTTCTTTCGCTCCTGAATTGTTGTGTGCTGTCATTGCAGGCAGAATGTGCTGCTGAGGAGCCCAGGGTGCTGTGTATAATACAGGACACCACCAATGCCAAGACGGTGAACGAGCGCGTCACCCTGAACCTGCCGGCCTCCACCCCGCTCAAACGGCTCTTTGAAGACGTGGCTGCCAAAGTGGGCTACGCCAATGGCTCCTTTGACTTGATGTGGGGCAATGGAGACAGTGTCACTGACACGGTATGGCAGCAGGGCCTTCTGTTCCCTCTGGGTGCCAAACGCTTCACAGTACAGAAAACTTCCTTCTGATTTGATTCTAATTGATTCCTTTAACATTTTGTTAACATTTTGTGGTGGGTGCACCACAGCAGGCTGATGCCACTGTGTTGATTTGGCTGAATTTTAGTCTCAAAGTGTGCTCTTTAGTGATACAGCTGTTTAATCATTAAACAAAAGCTAATATGATCATTCAGATGCAATATTAGTTTCTGTTATTAGTATGTGTGCTTAATTATAATACCCATGATAAATAGTCTCAGTTTCCTGTGGTCTTGTTTGAGAAATGTTTTCTTCTCAGCAGCAGCATGTTGTATAGTGAGTCTTGATGTTGACCTATTTTAATATTTTTAAATAATATGACCTATTTTTATATAGAAAAAAATTATGAAATCACTCCTATGCTTTATTGTAAATCAGTGTTGATTGCAGTTTATATTATTTCTGTACATGCACCTAGAAAACTTCCTAAGATTAGTTAAGAAATAGACATTAGTTTATTTCAGGCCATGTTTATGCCTGCTGCAAGTATTTTTTTTTTTTTTCTTTTAAAGAAAAAAAGTGCCTGCATGCTGTAGAGGACACTGGATAATGTGATGTTCACAGGAAACGTACACACCAGTGTCTGACTCCTGAATAGATTAACCAGCTGTCAAGATTAACTAACTGCATTAGACTGTAATGTTTCTTAAACTGTTCCCAAGTTGTTTCACTACTGATGATGTGTGTTTTATTTACCAGATAATTATTTATTTTCATGTGGTCTTACCCTTACTCTGTCAGGGTCCTCCTAGTGTTTGTGTGCTGCTCGTCCTCAGTTCATAGTCAGGGTTGGATCAGCAGTGTCAGCAACCACATCAAGCAATGTACTTGGATGGAATCTGTTAATTGCATATAGATCTGTTTCTAAAAAGTGCTCTTTCTGTTGTTTTACTCTTTTTTTAGCAGACTCCAATAGATCAGAACAGTGACAAAACCATTCTTGATGCTGGTTTTGAGCCAGGGAAGAAGAACTTTCTGCATTTGACAGACAAGGATGGTGAGCAGCCTCACGTAGTGCAGGTGAGAAAAATCTTCACTCGGCTGCATAAGCGAGTGGTGGGGGAGAGGTGTGTGTTCTTTGTAGTGCTTGTGTAAGGTCAGAACACAAAAAAAAAAAAAAACTGGGCTGAGTATTTCATCCTGAGCTTCTTTGGGAACCTTCTCAACAGACTTTATTTACATCTATATTCATATTTCTCCTGAGTGGGACCAATTCCATTAGTAATGATTTGCTGTCATTTTGTTCACGCTCATCAAATATTTATGTGATGTTTGCTGCAAGGAATTCTTTAAGATTATATAACTAATTAATCTTTGACATGTTCAGAGATAAGTCTTAACAATACATATTTAATCATATATCCAGTCCCTTTCCTCTAGGTGTTTGAAAGCAATATTAGGCCTTTCTGGCAGAATTCTCAGAAATGGCAGCCATGACTTTGACAGCAGTCAGCTGCTTCCACATTTACCTTTGTGGAAAAATAAATATACATATTCATACATACATACATATTTATATATAAAAGAAGAGTTGGCAGTGTTGCTAGAAGCCACTGTTTGCCATAACAAATATTTTGAAATTTTCTGTTTCTCAAATACATGATGCACACAACTACAATATATTCAAATCAAGGATTGGATAGACTAGTGATATATTAAGATTTATTACTTAGCTCTTGTATCAGCATAATGCTGGCTTACTTAACCTTTGTTGTAGAGTTTAATTACCTGAAAAAAGGAAAAAGCCCCCACATGTAAATGTTTGTGCTCAAGATCAGAATTTAAGAATGATTCTGAATGAGTAATGGAGTAAAATTTGTATGTCTGGAAAAAATCTTACTCTGTATTTCAGTGCAGAAGACTTGAGGCACAGGAGATGCTACATTCCCAACATGTTTGTTGTGTGCATTGTAATACTGTGTTTGGTTGTGCAGTGTTCCAAAGGACCTTTCCTTCTTCCAGTGCTAAGAACAGTGTATCAAGGATTTGGAGGGCAGAGCTAAAGTTACACTGTGTATCTGCAATTTGGAAAAAATTGTGCGATGTGCCTAGCAAAATTGGTTTTTTAGCCATGAGGGAAAAGTAAATGTCATAGGCACTTCAATAAAAATGTGTTGTCTAACTTGTGCACCCAATGGGTGTGTTTGTGTTCCCAGGAGGAGTCAGGTACAACAGAGGATGGTGCACAAGAGAGATTTATAGGCCCTCTTCCAAGAGAAGGCTCCATTGGATGTACCAATGACTATGTCAGTCAAAGCTACTCCTATTCTTCAGTCCTGAGCAAATCGGAGACAGGTATCGTGTTCCCTCTTGTAAAGGCAATGCTAGTTTGTAATTATTTTATCACGTTTTCAAATAGCAGCACTTCAGGATTTCTTTCAAATAAATTGCAATTTATTTTAAAAATGCCCACGTCACTGCTACATTTTTTTATTCATATTTTTTATGATACTCTCCCATCACTTTAGAAATGGAAGAACTGTATTCCATCCTTTCCTTACTTGGTACAGGTAATTCAGACTCTGTCAGGGTACTCCTTTGCAGTGTTTGTGTGCTGCTTGTCCCTAGTTCATAGTCAGGGTTGGATCAGCAGAGCACCCGGCTCAAGCTTGTTCACTCCCAGCTGAAGGAGGACTCGATACCCTGTTCTGGAGGGACTTCTGCCACATCTCTGCTTGGCCTGGGAATTCCTACCAGGGGCTACACTCTGCCTCCAGGAGGATTCCCCAAGAGGCTCCTCCTGCATGCCCCAGCCAGCAGAGCCTCCCTAGGGAAGGGGGTGCTGGGTTCAGGGAGGCTGCTCAGCAGGGCAGGAGGGGACAGCAAATTACAGCTGCCAGGAGAGAAACTCTCCAAAGTTACTGAGCAGCCACAAGGGTGACACTCATCTTGCAGCACTTCCCAGGTGCTTAAGGCCGTATTTGACACATAAAAAAGTTTACCTGCCTTTTTTTTTTATTTAACAAAACTGAAAAGATTATTTTTTATAATGTAGAGTAATAAATAAAGTGTTAACTTATATTAACAATTATTACTGGGATACCTTTAGCAGACATCAAGCAATAAGTAAGCTGATACATAACTGTTTCTTAGAAAATTCTACTTTATTCTGTAAAATACTTAAATTTACTATTAATATATATATAGTAACCTACATCCCCATTGGTGTAGTATTCAGCATTAAATGTTACTTTTATTGTGATCAAAAACCAGCTTCTTGTCATTCAGGAAAATTATTTTTGTGTATAAACTATTATTCTCTATTGCTTTCAGAAATTATAACATTCCCTCCATTTATAGTGTAAAAAAGGATAAATAATAACAGACAAATGCAGTTCTTAAACACTGTCACAGAATTGTTTTCTTGTCAAGTGTTTTAACTCTTGAAGTGATTTGCCATCTTTTTGCATTATTTCCATCTCATTATTCTCATATTTTTAGGTTATGTGGGGCTGGTAAATCAAGCAATGACTTGCTACTTGAACAGCCTTCTGCAAACACTTTTCATGACTCCTGAATTTAGAAATGCATTATATAAGTGAGTATATAGAATCAAAAACTTCTTGAATTTGTGCTGGTTCGTATTGGTAAGAGACCCTTTGGAATTTCACCTGTCAAAATTTCCTTATTTGGATACTGGAAATCATAATGGAAGTCAAGCTGGATAGACTTCTAGATTATATCTGCTCAAAAGCTTCAGCTTTTCAGTAAAATATAAGTTACTGGTTGTGGCATGGACGAGCTTTCTAAAGAATCTTGAAAACATCAAACTTAAATTTGATGCTAAGTGCAGTTCATGTCTGTACAGTGAATAGCTTCAAAATTTTCATTTGTTTTTATGTTTATACATTTGAAGAGAACCATTACCATTTACTGCAGAAATGGAAAGCAACTGCCTTTGGCTTCTCCCAAGAAACAGAGCTGCAGTTAACCTGTGACATGGCAGACCTGAAATGTAGTCAACGTTGATTTAATGCCTTTCCAAGTAGTGTTTTCAAAGCAGTTTTATTGTCAAATATCTTGTGCTGCAAATAGGTGGGAATTTGAGGAATCTGAAGAGGATCCTGAGAGGAGTATCCCCTACCAGCTGCAAAGACTGTTCGTTTTGCTGCAGACCAGCAAAAAAAGGGCGATTGAAACAACAGACGTCACCCGGAGTTTTGGATGGGACAGTAGTGAAGGTAATGTGCAGCTGTTAAACTGCTGTGGTTTGCTTCAGCTGCTGCCTGCTAGGGGCTAAACTGTTGTTCATGGGGGAAAATACCAGAATAATTAAGAGTAATTGAGAGAATTACTTTTCAATGGAAAGAAAATAGCCTGCATGGATACTTTGTTGTGGGGCGTGTCTGTTAAAGAAATGACATCTGTGAGTTATAGGCTGTTAAAGTAAAAAGCATTAAATTTTTGTTATTAAACTGTCTTGATACATAATTAATTGTTCCTAAGAAAGTACTTCTTTGTAGGAAACAATTCTGTTTTGAATCACAGATCTCAAATGCCCATGTTGCTTTTATGGAATTACCCAAATTAATGTCTACTTCAAATCAAGCACTATGTGTGTCTTTTTTACACTTGTGTGGGGTAATTTTACTCCATAACCTGTTGATTTTTCCATTATCACATGATGATAAGGAGTTGGAAGTTGGTTTTTGAGAATCAGCATGAAGTGGGACAGAAATCATAAGCAGTTTGTTTTATACCAGTGTACGTTAGCAGTTCTGTATTTTTCACATAATCTTGCTTGTGTACACAGTTCCTGTTTATGCATAAACATTGTGAGCAAGCTGGCTGCTTGTTTTTCTGAATTACATTGAGAGGCAGCTGCCTGTGGAATTGAACACTGGCCCAGTAGTGAATAATGTAGGTACATACTTAAACTAATGATTAGTTTTTTAGGAAGCATTCTCAGGGTACAGTCAGTTTTGGGGCTAGTAACATCTCCTGTTTTAACTAATAAATAGTTTCAATTTCTAACAGCGTGGCAGCAGCATGATGTGCAGGAGCTTTGTAGAGTCATGTTTGATGCTCTGGAGCAGAAATGGAAGCAAACGGAGCAGGTAAGCTTGGGTAAACGGTCTTCATTCAGTGATGTAGTATTGTGGGGGTTTGTTGTGTTTTCTAATGATTGTAAAAATAATTTACTAATATCATTTACATTTACTAAAAATCTTTTACATTTTAAATACCAGCTTACTGAAAATCTTTGGTAGTTTTCTTGTTCAATGCACTAGTTAAGCTACTGTGATGTGTGACTTTCAAGAGTGTGTTGCATCTGTTTTCCTCCCCCACTTAAAAGTTGAATATTTTGCACTCTGGATACTCAGTCTTTATTTGAAGCACAGAAAGTGATTGTGTAACTCCCACAATAACTTCGCTGCTGTCAGTATTTATTAGGCTTTGTTGTAGCCTCTTGAAGCTCAAGCTCTCCCTTCTTAATGCAGGAGAACGTTAGGAATATTCATAGCACAGGATACATTCTGATAAATGGCCACTTTCTTGCAGACCAGTTTTGGTAGATAGGGGTAATTGGAAAGGACTGCAGGGTCAGTCTGTTAACAGTGTCTGCAAGATCAGGCTCATTTTAGGACTTCAGTTTGTTGCTTTTGTAGTCACTTAAGACATGACTGTAAAGAGCACTGAAGCTTACGTAACGTGACTTGAGAAGCTCGTTCGATACATGTTTTGGGCAGGGAAAAATACGGAATCAGGAGATGGATTTCCTGCTGGGGAATGGTGTTTTAAATGCACAGCCATGCAATTAAGACTTAATTGACAAAAAGGTATTTTCTTGTAAAACTAAAGAAATACGGTATTGGTCATTTTATTAAAATCCCCGTTGCTGCATCTGTTTGTTTCAGGCAGATCTTATAAATCAACTGTACCAAGGCAAACTGAAGGACTATGTGAGGTGCCTAGAGTGTGGCTATGAAGGCTGGAGAATCGACACGTACCTGGATATCCCTCTGGTCATCCGGCCCTATGGCTCCAGCCAGGCGTTTGCTAGCGTGGTGTGTACTATTATGGTCCTAATAGTGCATCCATACACACATAGAATACATAATGCCCCAGTGGTAGAATTGGTTCCCTGGTAAGTATCATCCTAGATACTCCATCTTGGGGTGTTCGTCTTTGTGCAGTGAACCAGCTAGCAAGTTCTAGAAGATTTTTCTTTTTTTTTTTTTTTTGGCTTTTTGGTTTATTTTTTGGTTTGTTCTTTTTTTTCTTTTGCCCTTCAATGAGTCCTACTGGTGCATGTATAAGGGGAGGGGAAATGCAACTTTATTGCCTTAGGGCTGCAGTAATCAATTATTTTCTTCCTGATAAAATCTTCAGCATTTACTTGAGAGATTTTTATGAGATCACAAAGTTTTATTTGGGTTGGTCTTTTTATTGGCACATCCACTAAATTTTCATAGCATTATTGAAAATCTTAGTGAAAGACCAGAGCATTGACATAAATTTTTTACTTTAATTGCTATGTTGTTGCTGTGCTTTTTAAAGATCACTTCTTAAATACCATATCCTTTTAATAATAAGTGATTTGATGATGATTCAAAATCCTGTTCTACATCAATGTTCGTGGTCTCTATTGCTCCAGCTTTACTGATGCTGGTGAGCATAACTATTGCTTAGTAAATCTGTGGAAGTTCTTTTTGAGTTTTTCCAACCCCCTGAAAAAAAAAAAGATTACAAACTGTGAAATTCCCCAGTGTACTATGGATAGAGTTGTGAGAAAGAATAAGAATAAATCAAATAAGTCTTTCAGTAAAGTGTTTTAAACGAACACTTGTGTAATTGGCTTGTTTATTATATATTAAGTATTTTTTCTTCTCAATGTAGTGTGCTGGCAATATTTTTAAAGCACTTAATAGTTCATAATTCTTAACAGTAGTTCTGTTAAGAATTGTTAGAATTAATTTAAAATGCAGTGTAGCTTCAAAATACTTCATACTTTGAAACTTTAAATAGCAATCTTGAGAAGGAGTAAAGGTGAGGCACATTGATCTTGGAAAAAGGATTCAAATAGTAATGTCCTTTGAATTCTTTTTAAGATTGCATTTAAATTTCCTGAAATTATCCAGCTAATTGAAGCTGTCTTAATACAGATTGATATTTTATGCAGATGGCTTCCCTTTCCACCTTTTAACCCTAATTTCTAGCAGTATTCCCTGAACCAAATTTTATTTGTTGTGAATTTTATTCATTAAATATATTTATATGATGAATTAAAAGTAATGAAAACTATTGAGTTCATGTAGTTTATTTCTGCATTTAACAATGCATCGTTCGTGTGTCTCAAATGGGAAATTTTGTTCTTTAGTGGACAAGTCTGTAGTGCAATGCTAAAAAAAGACTTTGTCTATTTGTAAAAACAGAAAACTTGAATGAATAAGGACTTAAATATCAGATTACTTCTAATAGTATTTGATATTTTTCCTTTCAGTCAGCATTTACTGGGTTTACTACATTGAGGAAAATAGTTCTAAGATTTTTGTTACACAAACTTACATGGTTGCAACTTGTATTGATGCTTCAAAATTTGAGCTTTTTCAATTCCTGCTCTGATTACATTCAGTTGATTCTCCTCCCTGCATATGTATGATCAATAGCAGATGCAATTTTTAGTTCTGTAGTCTTCAGCAGTGGGGAGATATGGAGGATACTTGCTTTTGGAGAAGGGAAAAATCGCCTGTTTCTAAATGGAATTCTCTGAAGGTAGTATCCTCCATTGATCCATAGATGGTGTGATTTAGTAGGCGTAGGTAAAAGGGTCTGAGAGATCAAAAACTTCACACATGCGCTAATAGGGCTTATAGAAGGGAATGTAAAACTTTTTAGACCTTGCTAGTCAGCTCCTGAGGGAACTTGCAGCAGGCGACACAACCCAAGATAGGGGATCTAAGGAGGATACTACCTTCAAAGAACTCTAGTTAGAGGTAAGTGATTTTCCATTACTTTCAAATAAGAGAGAATGGATGGATGGGCCTTAAGTAAGGTTAATCTGTAGAATGCCATTTAAAAAGCGTTATCCCACTGTTTGACATTTGTGTGCTACCAAAGAAATGCAAATACTTGAAATGTTGCATTGATTGATACGTGTATTACTTCTCAGTACATGGGGATGTTGAGGAACTGGGAAGGATAATGTCAGGCTTTCTTTATTTCCTACTGTGAACTAATTCTGAAATTCTTCAGTGTAGTCTTAAGGTTTGCATTTGGAGTTTTTCTGATTCCCCACCCTACCCCCTGACTCCATGCAGCATAACTGCAAAGTCACTAGGGCAGCTGTGGGGCACTGAGATGTTGTCAGTGTGTAACTCAAGATGGTTTCTGAACAAGTTCTTACGTAATCTGCGTTGTTCAAGGGTATGGTGTCAAAACCCCCCTGAATCAGGCTTTTCTTGAGGTCAGTAGAAATCCAGGCATAAAAACATTTGGCTTGTTTCAGGGAGGTAAACAGGAGCAGCAATCCACATTCTGATTTTTGTAGGTACTGGTGTCTTTTGTATAGATGCCTGAATTGAACAACACTAGGCATAAGCTGAAATGTTTTGCAGTAAAAAAATATTTTGCACGATGAGCAGCAGAGAGAAAGGAAGATGAAACTAGGAACTAGCAGTGATGCTGAAATTTTGTTACTAGAATACAGTGAAAGTTGATCTGTAACACCAGAAAACTAATAATGATCCAAGTATTCTGGATGTGTAGCAAATACAGTTGTGTTTTGTTAAGTGTTGTTAGTTTTCAAGATCTTTTGTACCATAGCTTTTCTTTTGAGAGTGTAAGTATGTGTACAAGTAGTCTTTCTTAGGGCAGAAATTAATTTGAACTTTATGTGAACTTACTTTGTGGAGTCCTTGCCAAACTGTTGAAGGCAGAATATGGATGATGTGGTAATTCCATTTTGTTTTTAAAGCTACATCAGTAACAAGGTCTTGTATTTTTCATTGAACGTACCCTTTGAACACAGGAAAACTGATGAGCTCTGAAAACCTGTGATGGCAGTTAGTTTCTAGCTTTTTCCAAAAGCAGTTTTGCCTAAATGCCATTTGATGTGTAAGTTTTCATAAAGGACCTACTGCTCCTATTCAGGGGTTTTACAAATTTACACATTGCTTGCAGTATGGCACCTGTCAAACTAGTGACTAGATCATAATGCATTTTTATGGAGGGAAGGTTCTCTGCAGTGCCTCTCTTGATCCAGACAATAATTAGGTTGAATTGTTACAGCTTTTTGGTGTGCTAAGTGATAGAAATCTCAGAATATTAAAAACTGGATACACTCAGAACTTGGCTGGACAAGGCTCTGAGCAATATGCTTAAAGTTGGACTTGATTTGAGCAAGAGAACAGGATGAGAAGATCTCCAGAAATTGCTTTCAGCCAGTATTGTTCTTCTGATTCTTGAAACTAGAAAGAAGTTTAAATCACTTTTGTCATCCTAATATGTACCTTGATCACTTACACTTTATTTTGAAGTGTGTGTGTAGGGGATTTTGGAAATGCTCAGTAACTCCAAGGGTAGGTGACAGCTGCCACTTTGGAGGTAACTCCTGAGGTAACACTGGCTTCTGGTGGCACTGCAGGGCAGGAATGTGTGCTGTGATAGGCTGTGCAGCTTGGCAGCTTTGTCCCTGCTTTTGCTGAGCAAACTGTCAGAGCAGAGAGCAGTGAACTGCACTAGAATAGGAATTGTATTAAGAAACCTCCTCATCAGCAGAACTAACCTTGGTGTAAAGATTGTGTAGGAGGCAAAAGAGTCAGCCAGGGGAACAGCAATGGTCATTATCCAAGGATTGAAAAATACATGGCTTGTAAATGGAGGTCCCAGGAGTTTCAGTCAGGCCTTTCAAAGCACGGCTCACTATGTGTGGTAAGCAGTGAAACCTCAAGGGTGATGTAATAATGCCTCATTGCCTGAGGTCTAAAGCATCATCACTTCTTGCCTTACGTAAAAATTTGTAGGGTGTTTCTTGTTAAATTGCACATCACATGAGTTTACATAAGCATGACACATTTATGTCCCATCCTTCATATATTTCCATTTATATTTATGTTGATACACGAGCTGCAGCTTTTTTCTTACACTTGAAGTACATTTTTCTTGCCTTAACTGGCATTTGGCTCACAAGAGAGAGTTCTGTCAGCTGTGATTATGATGTCATTATGTGATGTTTTCTGATTCATGTTTCCTGCCACTAACTTTTTTGCTTTTACTGAAGAAGTTCTGAATAATAGTCAAAATACAGCAATGCATTTCTTCTCTTTTCATTTTATGCAGGTTCTAACTTGTTTAGTCTTTTTTCCTACATTTTAGAATGTAGGAAAAAATTCCTCACATTTCAGTACATAATATTACTAAACATTAGCGTTCTGTGGCCCTGGAGTAGGAAGCAACTCAACCTCTGTAGCACTTAGGAAGTAAAGACAGCAGTACTTTCAAAGGTTGTCACATGTCTGGAGAGTCTCTGCCCAAGAGCTGTGATTTCAGGGCTGTTCAAAGGCCTTTCTGGCTGGCTCAAAAAACGGGAAATTGAGATGACTGCCTTCACTGTACAGTTGTTACATAAAGTTTGGCAGGTCTTTCATTTGTGCATAGTTGTCACCTGGAGTAGAGTCCTTTTAATAAGGTACTTTCTCCTAGAACAGCAACAGAGCTTTTATAAAATAATTGCTCTGTTTTTCTTGCTGCTCCGTTCTTGGAAAGAAGGAGGGGAAAAGGGAAGAGCTGGCAGATTTCGTGAGGAACTTGGCATGTCCTTGATTTGTTCCCAAAGTGGGATTTGCCAAACAGCACAATTTAGTCTTAAGTTCTTTGCCAGCTATGTTATGACTGCTGAGTTTACTTTGCCCAGGTAAGCCCCTTCTTCCTTACTGAGACTTCAGGGGAACAGCCACAGCCTTTCATTAACAGATGATAATTTCAAAAAGTTATTGCAAGTTGTATTTGTTTTCATCTCTGTGGGTGAACAGAAAACTTCTGGCTTCCACTTGAGTTCAGAAATGCAGATTATTTCTGCATTGGCTTTCTGGTTATAGGTTTTAACTTTGAAAATCTCTGGTAAAATTCTTCAGTGAACCTGTCCCAATATTTTTAGGGAATTCTGTTTGAACAAGTTTGTTCTCAAGTATTTACACCTTAATGTGCAGTGTCATTGCTGCAAATTGTGTTAGGGAGAGGAATAATGATCAATTTGGTTGTATTTTGAATATTGTTTGCTGTAGTGAGGAACAGAATAGAAATCATTGAAGTCCTGGGTGCGAGCATTAGTGACAGAACTTTTGGGGTTTTTTGAACTACCCCAAACTAGGTAGCTGTCAGAAGGCAAAGTTCCAGTTATTGCTTAGTTGCCTCATAAGTTTTATCTAGGAAACTACTTCTGTCTTTATAGGAAATGTCCATATCTGATTCTCAACTCCTTTGGGAGCAAAACTCAAATACTCTTCCTTCTGTCCTTTCCCCAGCTTTCATTTAAGAATAGGATCTACAAATGTAGTTTCCTAAGACCCTGGGTAGAACAGGACTAAGGCTGTCTTCATGCAGAGCATTGAGAAACTGAGTAACATTTTTTTTCCGCCACTTCCTCTTTCCCCTTCTAAGTATCAGATTGGATCTCTTGAGAAAAACTCATTTAGAAATGCAGAACCATCTCAAAATTCTGTGAGAACAAGGACAAGGCAGGGTTTAAAAATAAGCTCATTTTCACAACAGATGACTCCACAGACATGACTAAATGTGATGTGCAAGGTAACAGGAGTAAATGTAACTATTAAACCAAAGACAATTGGTGTTCATCAAATACTGAACGAGATACAGTTAATTGTGGTTTTACTGTTTACCTCGGGCTGGGTAGAAAGGTTGATTTCTGGTCCTGTTTACCTGAATATTGTGTCTGTACCGAAGTTTGTCAATCAAATTTTGGTAGATTTAAATGAAGTATTTGTATGTGTTTGCAATCTCATTGTAAATTTATACCTGCATAGTAAACACTCTTTAAAAATGGGGTAACATGTTTTTATTCTTAGGAAGAAGCACTGCATGCTTTCATTCAGCCTGAGATCCTTGATGGCCCAAATCAGTACTTTTGTGAGCGATGTAAGAAGAAATGTGATGCAAGGAAGGTAAACACTGATAAATGATTTGCAAAAATTACTTCTGATAAATACCAATCCTGATAACAGGGGCATAATCTTGTCCTTGTTTAATTTAGGGTCTGCGGTTCTTGCACTTTCCATACCTGCTGACATTACAGCTGAAGAGATTTGACTTTGATTACACCACAATGCACAGAATTAAACTCAATGATCGCATGACTTTTCCAGAGGAGTTGGACATGAGTGTCTTCATTGATGTTGAAGATGAGGTAAAATACTTGGTTTCAGAGAAAATCACTTAACTTCCTTCACGTTTCTCATTAAGAAGATCACAATTCCAGTCTTATAAATGCATTTTAACAACATTATTCATCTACATAAAATGTTCTTTAGCCATGCTAGTGCTGTAATTTGAAGATTTTAAATCTGTCCACGTGGATTTATATTTTCTTTTAGTATTGCAAACAAAACATGTTCTCTGTAGCTGAGGTTCCTACTTCCATGAAGAAGCTGTTTCAGATTTCTTACATCTTCACTCAACAGATTAAAAGACATGAGTCTCAGGGCTTTTGCATATACACTGCAATTCCAGAATGGAAGGTTTATCTGAAACTTGTGTCTGAATCGTGTTGGTCATAAGAGGTGATGTAACGTTTCAAAACTCTAAATACTGAAGTTAGTCCAGAAATCATTATTGATGAATTCCTTCCCTCTGAATCACCATGTAGTGTATACTGTAGAAGTAAGATTTTAAAATCTTTATTTTTTCCCATCCATCTACTGGCTTTTTACTTTTTGAATCTTGACCAAAATTCATTGTACAGTTACATTCACCAAGAGGTATTTACTGTGTGTTTTGCATTGAAGACCAAAGTAACTCCTCTAATTTCATTCCTGAAAACATTTGTTGGCTTGCACTGGTGTAAGAGAAATACTGCCTGGATGTGTGTATGGAGAGGCTTTTCTGTCTCTCTACAAACCCTTGTCTTAGGAAGGATGCTGTGTAGACAATTTGATACTTAAAGTGTCACTGGGCAGGGGCATAAATGACAGCAAAGATTGATCTTGGGAGAATAGAACTCAAATGAAACTAACAACTGTCAGAAAATCAAAACAAGTATCGAGAGGCCAGAGGATCAGGTAAGAGATGAATATCCTGAGTGAGCTGCGTTCACAGGGCTGGTGACACCAGGCTGTTAAGCTAACAGAGCACTAGTCAGTCTTACTGTAATTGAAATGGCAAAAAAAGTCTTTGTGATTGAAAATATCTTCAGTCAGTTTTTATTAACAGGGCCATGGTACAACAGATCTGTTGTTTGGTATCAGACTTCCAGGTACTGAATTAGGGATAGCTAGTGCATGGAATAGGCTTATAACAAATAGAACCTTGCCAAGCCTGAAAGCTGCTAATTACCCTTCAGTTGCACACAGAGCCCAGGAATGCTGAAGAAGTGGACTGAAGACACCAACAGAAACAAATCACTTCTTGGTGCTGAATTAGAGAGGTTTTTGAGGAATTCAGTTGTTCCATGGAGTGGATTTTTTCATTTCACAGACACTGTTATTTCTTGTTCCATGTAACTTTTAATGTTGTATAATGTTAGTGTGTATGTCTTATTTTTAAGAAGTCTCCTCAGACTGAGAGTTGCACAGATAGTGGAGCTGAAAATGAAGGCAGTTGTCACAGTGATCAGATGAGCAATGATTTTTCTAATGATGATGGAGTTGATGAAGGAATCTGCCTTGAAAGCAATAGTGCAGCAGAGAGGATCTCTAAAGCTGGCAGTGAAAAGGTATGATAACACTGGGGTGTTAGAAGGGTGGGCAGGAGGCTGGAAGGAGGGGCACAGATGGCAAGGCTGACCTGATTCACCACCAGGATATTCCATGCCAGGTTCCCTGCTGCACCACCATCATGCTCAGCAGGAAAAACTGGGGGCTTTCCAATGTTGCTGTTGCTCAGACTGGCTGGGCATTGGTCTGCTGAGGGGGGTGCTGAGTTATACCTTTGCATCACTGCACTTTTAATATTTTTGTATGTTTCCTTTATTTATCAAACTGCCATTGTCACTTTTGCTCTTCTAATTTTCTTCACCATCCCACTCGAGGAGAGTAATGACTGACTGGCTGGAGGGGTGCTTTGTTCTTGGCCAGGGTCAACCCACCCCAAACGTAAATGATAAAAATATAGTTAATTCTGACATTGGAGGTGTGGTGGGAGGTTGGGAGTGTGTCAGTTTATTTAAATTTCCAAAAATTGACATTACAACAACGGAAAGAATTCAACCAGTTCGGAGGTCACCTGAGAATAAAGGTCTTCCCAGCTTGTCAGACTGAGAAGAATTTCCAGTAACTTGTTTTGGCAGCAGACCCTCAAACTGAAGACCTGTTTTGCCTTGTGAGCAATGTTTTTGCTTGTGGCCAGCTGTCAAAGGCCTACCACCAGATTTAGCTGCAAAAGCATCTTGCAGATTAGTAGGAGAAGATTGGGAAGTTTTGATCAGATATAGATGAAGCCAAGGGTCTAAACGTTAAATATTCCTTCAGTCATCTTAATACAAAGGAATCAAATAGCAAGTCAGTCCAGGACCACAGCCATCCTACTGTGGAACATCATGGTTGGTAGAGATCACTGATAAACTTGGTTGAGTTTTCATGGAAAGTCTTGAACTTTATGGTAATGTCTACAGTCTGTACTTGTATTGTTCAGTGAGCTCACCTGAAATTAGGCCAGTAGTTTTCATTCAGCCTTGTTAGGAAGCTGTTTGGCCTCAGCTAGTGCTTTTGTAAGGTAACAGTTTCAAATTGCTCATGCAACAATTACTTGCATGTTAATCTCCACTTCTGGCCCTGTTTGTATTTACCTTGAACCATTTGAGAGGGTTTTTTTGGTGTGTGTTATGAATACTGTCAGTCTTATTTGGACACGATGAAAAAATTAATTCCAGTCACTTGACTGGAGCAAGACCAGAATATTTTAATGTGTCTGTAATGCAAGTGGGAAGTCCAAGTATTGACAGTAGCTTTGGCCAGTTATTTCACACTACTTGTTCTCAAGGCAAACAAGCTGTCAAGCCAAAATTTTTGGCTTGGATATCTTAATAATGGATGTGGGATATGCTGAGAATGTGTTTCTTCTGCATAATCTAAAAATATCCTTGCAACACTTGTGAGTCAGTAGGGTTCAGTCTTTAGTTTATATGCAGCATGGAAGGCAGTGCCCTGTAATTCCATCCATTTGTCCATTTAAAAAAGGTCTATGACAGCATGTGTGGAGAAGGGTGATAGCAAATAGACCTAAGCTTTGTAGCTACAAACTCCTTTGTAAAGTTTGGCATAGCAGAGCTCTGATTTTGTTCATAGCCTGTTGCATTAATTAATTTGTATTACACAAATCCACTCTTTGCATCCAACTGTTTACATACCTGGGTTTGTGTCCTTGTTTTAAAAATTAACATTTGCTTAGCTTTTCTTCACTGGGTGTGTATAACACCTTTTTCTTCTCTCCACAGAGTTCTTTACTTTATGAGCTCTTTTCTGTCATGGTTCATTCTGGAAGTGCTGCTGGTGGCCATTATTATGCCTGTATAAAATCTTTTAGTGATGATCAGTGGTACAGCTTTAATGATCAGCATGTTAGCAAGGTAAAAATAGTATTTTTAGTTATGCTTTCTACTCATAAATGGACCAGTAAGTTTCTGTTTTGTAGTTTTCCACTTAGCTGCCCATAAAACCAGCTTCATTATATGTATTTCAAGTATTTCCTTGATTTCATCCTCTCATCCTTTATGTCCTGCCATATACATATGTTTCACTCGTTAGCTTAACTCGTACCTAGGGGTTTGATGTTTCTTTATTGATTTATCTACGTATTTTTTTGTGGTGGGGAAAGGGGTGTTTCTCCTTGGCCGTGATGGTGGGATGGTTCCTAAAGAAGCCTTTATTCATTTATAGACCAGACTGGATATAGAATTTTGCCTTCTGTACGTGTGAAGAACATTTCTTGCTTAGAGAAGTGTTTGTAGATGTGTTGCAGCCCAGACTGTGCTGTTAAACCTGTCCAGCTGATGGAGGTGTTTCAGCTATCATCCATAGGGTGCTATTGCAATCAGGAACCTGTGTCTTTTTCTCTAAGAAGTTCCTGCTTTAAAAACCAAAAACGTGTGTTTGCATTCATTGCAAAATGGAGAAGCAAATCACCTTGAAATTGTTTTTGGAAGTCGGCAAATAAGCAGAAATCTTTTTAAATTTGGAATTACTAATCTAGTGTGTTGTGTAATGCCACGTTTCCTAGTGAGAATAAATGCGTCTCGATTAGTGCAAGTTTCTCAAATAATCATTACATTGATTTTCTGTTAGATAACGCAGGAAGATATTAAGAAAACATATGGAGGATCTTCTGGAAGCAGAGGCTATTATTCCAGTGCTTTTGCTAGGTTAGTAGTACTGTAATGTTACTTTTCTTCCTGGTAGTGTTTTAGTGTAATCAAATGAATGGCCAAGGTGCATGTGCCTAACATGTTACCTTGAAATGAATAGCAGATGCTTCGTGTAGTTGTAAGAACCACTCTGACTGCTGTTTCAGATCATTAAAATAACGTGATACTTACTTTTGAAAATCCTTCTTGGTTAGTGTATTACTTAGATATGACATAACTCCTTACTGAAAGGTAAAGAAACCAGAACAGCTTCTGAAGCCAATTTTGTCTCCTGAGTGATAAATTCAGCTGTCTCTTCTCTTCCCCCAGCTCCACAAATGCTTACATGCTGATATACAGACTGAAAGATCCAACAAGAAATGCAAGTAAGTTAGACAGCTGTATTTGCAAAAGTTGGGGGTTTTTTTAAACTTTTGTGTTGCATGTTGTGGTTTTGTTTCTTGTTATGAAACAATATCAAAGTACACTGCATGAAGTGCAATATTTATTTTATCACAATATAAATGATATCTCGAGACTTTTATTGTCAACTAATTCACTTTCTAGAAGAGTATTTGCATTTAGTGTAAAAACAGGATTAAGTGCAGCCAACAGCTTTAGTGTATTTCTTTACTACACAAAGCTTGCATACTGGTACTGGAATCTTTTGCTACTATCACTTTCTTGTGTTGCTGATAACATAAGTAAGGGGAATAAGAGGCTGAGTTCAGTTGAATTTAAATAATGAAAAAGAGAACAGGGCATGGTATACTGGGAAATTGTGGGGAAAAAAGAAAGAGGTGAAAAGCCAAGAAAGATAAATACACCTGTAATGCTTAAAGGGTTGTCTGCTGTGGAAAATCTGTATTTTTTTAAACTATTGCTTTGTTTTTACTGGCAGAGTTTCTTGAGGCACATGAATATCCAGAGCACATTAAACAATTGGTACAGAAAGAGAGAGAATTAGAAGAACAAGAAAAGAGGCAACGTGAAATTGAACGCAACACGTGCAAGGTTAGAATTTCTGCTGGACTGAGTAACAACACATTGCTAGTGGGAAATGTTTCTACAGTAAACAGTGGTATTTACTACAATACAAGGACTCCTTTGTGATAAATGTTTGCACTAACAATTCTTTTAAATGAATTGCACACATGTCAGGAACCTGTACATAGTGCAAGCATCTGTTAGAGGTATTCACCAGACATTTTTGTTGAATTCATGTATTGCATGTGGGTTTGAATTAGTATTAAAACCAAAACAAAACTAGTTAATTTGGCATCACTTATTTTCAGCAAAATTACTTCTAACGAATGTGTAATGCTTCACATTGTATTCTGTACTGTTAAATCTTTTCATATTGCGACCCTTGACTTTATGCAATGGTGTTTCTTAAACTAATTACAAATAGTTACTTGGCAGAAAGAGCAGAATTTTTTCCAACCCTAGATTCAATAGTAACAAACAAAGTAGGACCTCAGTGCCTTACAAGCATGACAGTCAGCTGCTCTATCTATGAATCAAATGATTGTTTTATGAGGAAGTTCTCTCATTGCAAAATGTGTGACTCTCAATGTGAAGAAGGAATTTCACATTCATTGTTCATATGTGCATTTTGGAGCATTTGCTCTCTGCCTGTGGCTACAAGATATTCTGGTTATAGAAGCTGTACCCTAGCTGGGAGAAAGATTAAGATAACACACATAATCCTCATGTGCCTTTGACATTTTCTGTCTGCAGTTGTGTAACCAGCTGAAAGGAAAGTATCCCACAACTGAAGCAGAGCTGAAGGTGTATTTCATATTAGATTGCTTGAATATGGGATTTTCAATTTAAATGTAAAGATGTTTGAAAATTACTTCATGATTGTTTTTCTTCCTTTTGTATTTCGTAGATTAAATTATTCTGCATGCATCCTACAAAGCAAATAATGATGGAGAACAAATTGGAGGTTCATAAGGACAGAACACTGAAGGAAGCTGTGGAAATAGCTTACAAGGTATGCCATGCATACCAGGAGAGTTAAATTGTTTGATGTAGTGTTTTCTGCTGTGTGTCTTCAGATTTTAAATTTGTAATACTGTGGGGGAGTGTTTGAGAGGGCTTGGCTCTGGGGTTTTTTGCAGGGGTTGGATTTGGGGGCTGGTTCTTGGGAAGTTCTTTACAATGGGGTTTTGTTTTTTGGGTTTTTGGTTGTTTTGTTTTGTTTTGGGGTTGTTGTTTGTTTGTTTGTGTTTTGGTTTTTTGTTGGTTTTGGTTTTGTTTTTTAAAGGTATTCTAGTTTGCCATTATTGACTAAGTTTTCTGCCAGTAGCCATCAGCTGATTGCTGGTTGGAGTGATGCAGCCTGCCCTTGTAAAAGGCAGTATGATCTGGCACAGCCTTATTTTAAAATCAGACAGTGAAAGCTGCTGTTAGACTCACCATGGCCTCAGCAAATTGAAAGGATTCTGAACACTTTTATTTGTGTTGCAGTGAAAACCTTGTATTAGCTATGTAATAACAGAGTTCTTGAGAATCTTCCTGGGTAGCTAATTCAGTAGCAGGAGTGAATACCAAGGCATCTGTTGATCTCTGCCTTCCACAAACAGGTGGGAGCTGAAGACATCAATTCTTGCTCACCTACTTGTACTCTTTGGTTCTTGCCACATATGGTTTTGGCTGGGAGAGCAGCAGCAAGGCACTTACAGATTTGGGATGTCTTACATCTCCTTGAGATGCACAGGGAATAATTAGTGCATGTTACTCCCTCAGGCCTCTAAGATGCCACCTGGTATAAGTGATAGGCAATGTATTCCTCTGAAAATACTTCTGGGACCTGTCTTCAAGTGCCTGTGTACATACTTTTCAAAATTCCCCCTTTTCTGCATTTTCATGCAGGCTTCTATTTGAATTTGGAGACATGTATATATATTGCATGTGCATAAAATATCTATATGATGTATTTTCTAAAACCAGGCTGACTGTTGTGAATTCAAGGGACTCCTGGCTGTCTGCACAGTGAGGCATTTCTAGCTTGCAGGTTAAGAACTCAGCTCACAACTAAGCTGTTGCTGACGTTTGGGGGTTTCTGTGTGTGCCCGTTGCAGTTGATGGATTTAGAAGAGGCTGTTCCCTTGGACTGCTGTCGTCTTGTCAAATATGATGAGTTCCATGACTATTTGGAGCGCTCGTACGAAGGAGAAGAGGATACCCCCATGGGTTTGTTACTCGGAGGAGTCAAGTCAACCTACATGTTTGACTTACTGTTGGAAACAAGAAGGCCTGACCAAGTTTTCCAGTGCTATAAGCCTGGTGGTAAGACGTGTAATTATGTATAATGCTTTTAGTGTATCCTTGTCTATATTGTGTGATGGCACAAGCACAGAGCTTGTGAAACAGCCTCAGTATGAGGTGTTGAAAGAAGAAAACCTAAATTTTACAGTCAATATTCATCACTACGTAATGTGCTGTGCTGCTGACTTGCTTCTAGTTGAAGCAGGTCTAAGGTATACTAACATTTATCAAACTGGAAGGTTTTTTGGTTTTTGGTATTGAACTTGATTGGAAAATGTAATTCTCAAATTGGACTGCTTTTCAAGTTCTTACTGTTTGTATTTACTGCAACCCCTTAATTATTACATCAGACAAGCATGTGTGTGGTTTTTTGCCTGTTGAATTTTCTCTATTATATGTGTGACTTTGTTTTCTTTTTTCTCCTCCCTGCAGAGGTCATGGTAAAGGTTCACGTAGTTGACCTGAAGACTGAATCTGTTGCTCCTCCAATAAGTGTGCGAGCTTATTTGAATCAAACAGTTTCAGAATTTAAACAGCTCATTTCAAAGGTAATTTACAGTCCTTTAGGATTTGTATTTAAGAGTTTCCATTCATTGTGACTGTGAAATGTGTCATAATTTACATACTTAAAATGAGAGCCTGCACCTTTTGCAGATCATGCTGTGTGTCCTGTCCAGCAGGGTCCAGTTAGACTCTAGGTAGAGTTTGTACACCTGCTCACTCCTGCTGAAAGCAGCAGGCTGCTTCTTGCTTCCATCCAGAGTTAGCATCTTTAACAACCTCACTGAGAGTCCAGCTGGTGGCAGAACTAGTGAACTGTTACCATACAGCTGAACTGAAGTGTAACTTCCCCCCCAGCTTTAGTACTTGAAACCTAATGTCCAAAGCTGTCCACGTTCTTTGTACAATCTCTCCTTTTCATCCCAGCAGCCACCTGTTAGTAAGATGCAAATTGATTTTTACATGGTTTTAAAGGGACATTACTGCATTGGAAGATGGAGATTGCATTTGCACATTATTTACACATTTCTGTGTAAAATAATTTAGTGGTTGATGTAACTTTATGATATATGTTATAAAATATGATTCCAGCGATTTGACATAATTAATGAACACGGTGGAAAACCTGTTGTTCGAGAATATTTTTAATTTTCAGTTGGTTCATACATTAAAGATAAGACCATTGTCATAAATGGTTTTCCAGTTCTCTGCAAAGCCAGGCCATTTTATGCACCTTTTTGGAAAAACTGATGCTTGCTGCACATTAAAGGGTGGAGGAAAGGCACTGGGACTGAACAGGTTTGGGTGGTTTCCCCCCATGTTCTCTTTGGCAATTTTGAAGTTGATAGACAAACCTATTCTTTTCCCTGCGAATAAACCCAGAAATGAGGCACTTTTGTCAGTGTTGAAGGTGTGTGTGATGCACGTGTTGTCTCCCTGTCCGTGCCCTGTTTTAGGCCACGCACCTGCCTGCTGAAACCATGCGGGTGGTGTTGGAGCGGTGCTACAATGACCTGCGCCTGCTGAACGTGTCCAGCAAAACACTGAAAGCTGAAGGCTTCTTTAGAAGCAACAAGGTACATGCTCTGGTTTTTAAATTGTTCATTCCTTGGGTTTGTGTTTACCTGTTGTGTTGTAAAAGGCATGGAGGTATGTATGGAACTGATAATGGATAAGTGTCACGTATTTTGCTCTGCAGTGTGCGGGGTTTCTGTGCCCAGCACAGTGGTGCTGGTCAATCCTCTAGGCTGTGTATGAAACCAAGTGTATATAGGAGGAGTGGATTGAGAGTCAGACGTCTGGCTGTTACTCTGGTTCAGATCATGCTGAGCTTAACAGCCTTATGATGAAGACGGTTACAATTCAAGCATTCTTAGGGAGCAAAGACTGACATATAGGTATGAAGCCTGCTGGATGTGTTTGCTAAACCACTTGAACAACCGTACCTGCTCTCGGTATTAAACTTATTAAAAAACAAATATCAAAAGCTAAAAGCAAGTTTTTGGTGCGTTTCTATCTTAAATTCAGTGGTTTTCACTACGAAGATTCCCCCTGGACAATTTACATTATTTTTTCAAAATAGACTTCTGATAAGTATTTCCAATAATAATAATTGTGTAATGCATTCAGAAAAAGAGTAACTTAGTACTCAAGTAACTTTAACTAGTAGTTTTAAATGCATACTTTGCCCTTTTTTACTACAGTAGAAATAGCACATCTTTTAGCACATTTTGCACATCCTCTCCCTCTGAAGTTACAGCTCCATGTTGAATCTTCTTGATGAAGAAAGATTAAAGAAGGCTTTGATGGCTCACAGCTGAGCAAAACAATGGCACTGAGCTGTTATTCAGTTACTTGGAGGCCTTTCGCAATCAGTGTCACTACAACACGGAGCCCTTTGACAAAGGGAAGAGAGACATTTAATTTGCACTACTGCTTGCACATGTATACATTTAAAACTTCCTTGTGCCACGGTGCTAGGAAATAAGGACACAGTCTGTGGCAGTGGTGGGGCTCGTTGCTACCATAACAGTGTTACGCACAGGTGAAGGAGTGTTTATGAATCCACTTCTGAATCTATACTGCAGGTGGTCAGTCTGCTTCCATTTCACTCCAACTTGAACACGGAAAACAAAGAAGAGTGAAATCATTATTACACTGCAGACTCCTCGGTCTGTCTTTTTTCTAAGCATGTATTTTAACATTTTGATAAAAGGTGATGTTTCCTGATGGCTTTACTTCTAGTGTGTGCTCAACCCTGTGTTTGCTGTTGCATTTATTTGAAGTAACACTACACAATGCAACCCTTCTTTTCTGTTCAGGTGTTCATTGAAAGCTCAGAGTCTTTGGACCGTCAGGTGACGTACACAGACTCTCAGCTGTGGAAGCTCTTGGATCGCCACGCAAACACCATCAGACTGTACGTTTCACTGCCAGAGCAAGCTCCTGCATCCCAGCTCAGACGGGCACTTTGTCAGAAGTCTAGTGGGGGTACAGGCAACTTGGATGATACTTGTGAAAGAGTTTTAAAAGGACCTGTAGGTAATATGAAATCTGTAGAGGCAATTTTGGAAGAAAGCACTGAAAAACTTAAAAGCTTGTCCCTGCAGCAACAGCAGCAGCAGGAGGGAGATAATGGAGACAGCAGCAAAAGCACAGAAGCCAGTGATTTTGAAAACATTGAGTCACCTTTAAATGAAATAGACTCTTCAGCGTCAGCAGAAAACAGAGAACTTGACAACCAAATTCAGATTTCTGATCCAGAGAATCTGCAGTCCGAGGAGCGGTCGGACTCGGATGTCAATAACGACAGGAGTACGAGTTCAGTGGACAGTGATATCCTCAGCTCCAGCCACAGCAGTGACACTTTGTGCAACGTGGACAATGCCCCCCTGCCCCTGGCTAATGGACTGGATTCTCACAGCATCACCAGTAGCAGGAGATCAAAAGCCAATCAGGGCAAGAAGGAGACCTGGGACACAGCGGAAGAGGATTCTGGAACAGACAGTGAATATGATGAAAGTGGCAAGAGCAGAGGAGAAGCACAGTATATGTACTTTAAATCAGAACCCTACACTGCAGAGGAGGGTTCAGGAGAAGGGCAGAAATGTATGTATTCTTTTTTAAGTGCCTTAAAATAATTCTGTGGGTTTTACTACTTAATTCATATGCCGTGTTAAAAAAGTCTAATGGTAGTATTGAAAAACTTGATTGGAATGTCAAATTAAAGCTAATGGAAGAGCAGACAGGATGTGGTGTTCAGCAAAAATCTAGCTTAATTTTGACATTGTAATAAGTGATTACATATTTGAAAAGTGTCTTGCTCTTTTGTTTCTAAGAAAATGAACATCTGCTTAAGTGTATTGATAGTGTTCCCTGGAGAGCAAGCTGAGGTGTCTTCCAGTGAGAGGATCATAGTTGTATCTGCTGCTGCTGATTCACCTGTTTCAGAATGCACTTTTTAAATGTGGTTAAAACAGCATGTTTCTATTACCATTTAGACTAACAAACCTGTGTCATTTGACTGTAAGGAAAATTCAAATATACTTAATATTGGCAGTTTAATTCACTAACTGAAATACAGTGAGGTATATGGCTGACATGAAGGTGTCCAAACAAGTTCAGTGTAACAGCCTAAGTGGTATATAGTTGTCATAAAAATAAATAATTTCAACAACCCTCTGTACCTGCATGTGTTTATAGCTAACAGAGTAATAATTAAAGAATAGCAGGATGTAAGATAAATATTTGAACAGGCAAAGGCTTTCATGTCAATCCAGAAACTCTGTAATAGTAATAGATAAAGAAGAATTTTGCACAGAGAAATTGATTTGCATCTGCTAAAGCTTTGATAAAATTACTCCTTTAGCTTGGAATGAATGATCTTTCTTTGGGACTAATTCTGAACTGCTTTCATTTTTCCTTGTTTTGTTTTGGTAGGCCTAGCTGGATTCAGGAATTATTTGTTTGCAATAATTTTGATGTTAGTAATCAACTGCATAAATTATTATTGTAAGGGGAAAGCTTTTATTTCTTTTTAGTATAATTCAAATAATTTACTTGTTTGCTTCAGTATTCTGAATAGTTTCTTCTAGAGTGTCATGACATTGTATAATCACGACATTGTAGTGTAGTACAAATTGCACGTATTAGGAAACACAATTTCTAAAGATAAACTATTCCCTTTACTTCCCAGAATTTCATGTTACTACAGTTTTTCCTTAATTACAACATCATTCCATGAAAAAGTCCCTTAATTTGGATTTGAGCTTGTCTTGTGATACCCTGTGGCCTTCCAGAACATGGAATTAACCTTTCTAATGCTGAAAGCCAGGGAGGAAAATAGAAGAGATTGGGTAGCCTGTGCCTGGCCAGTCCCAGCACCAGAGCACTTCTCTCTCCCTTGAGGCAGGGAAAGCTGTAGGAGCATTATCTGCAACTGCTCCATGGAATTCTGTTTGTCTTCTTTCTGAACAGACAAGGTACTGCTTTGCTGTGCTACATCACTGAATGCAAACCAGGGCACTTTGGAACTGCTGTGTTCCCCCAGAAATATCTGCCCATAAACTTAAAATACAGCAAAGCTTTTAAAGGTTATGATAATATCATTAGATAAAATGTAAATGTAGCCATTAACCATAATTCAGGCTTTCCAGTACTGTTTTGCTACAAGTGCTAACTCTGAATATATGGAAATGGTATGTGAGAGTGATTTTTTTAGTAGCGAGGTGTTTCATACCATTTTTATCTTTATTTTTACTTAGGGCTGATGGTGCATGTTGATAAAAGAATTACACTGTCTGCCTTCAAGCAACACTTGGAGCCTTTTGTTGGAGTTCCATCTTCTCATTTCAAAGTCTTTAGAGTCTATGCCAGCAATCAAGAGTTTGAGAGTGTTCGGCTGAATGAGACCCTTTCATCATTTTCTGATGACAATAAGGTTATTTAGAAGTTATTTTGAATCATTGAAAGTATATTGGTACAATATAGATAAATATTGTTATATATGTATAAATATTGTTAATTTTCAACAGGTGAATTATTTTGGTCTTGGCAACATGTTACAAAATACAATTCTGATGTTGATGCCAGTTCTAACAGATACTCCTTTTGCATTCTAGATAACTATTAGACTTGGAAGAGCCCTTAAGAAAGGTGAATACAGAGTTAAAGTCTATCAATTCTTGGTAAATGAGCCTGAGGTAAGGCATTGAATGTTTCAATACTGTTCATGAGAATATTAAAATGTGCCTTGACCAAGGTTTTGCTTTGAAATCATGGAAAAAAATGAAACTCCTTTTCTTCACATTTCCCTGCAAGTTTTTCTGGATTTAGAAAGGGAGTTTGAGATGTTTTTTGTTCCAAGTATGCAATTGGAATCTGATTTACACTGTCTCTCAAAGATCTTTATTTCTGTAGCATAAATGGAGGACAAGTGAATTGTTTCTTTGTTTCCCTTAAATGCATGACAGTCACCTCACATTCTCTCCAAAGAAGAAGCTATGTTTGCTTGTGGCTGTGGTTTTCAGTGATGCTGAACTGATCTAATTCATCCCATTCATGTGCTGCAGATAGTGCTTGTCAGGGGGGTTATCTGGGTAGTGGCCCCTCTGCATAAGGCAAGCCTGAAACAAAAGTGCCTCTCTTGCAGTAAAGCAGATCATAAGCTTGTTACGTCTTCTGGGACATGAAAAATACACAAGTGGTTATATAGACTGTAGACTGGATACATTGCAGTCTTTAGAAGTTGACTTTGTATGCATTTTAATTTTATTTTTTGGACAAAACTGCAGAATATGTATTGATAGTGGATAGGAGACTAAGCTGAACTGCTAAAGCAGGGAATAAGATAAATTTATGGAGTCATGGAGTTGTGTCTGTTCTGTGAAAGCCAAGAAAGTGGCATTTTTATGATGATGTGGCTTACTTAATTTGGAAGCTCCTTTGCCCCTGTGTGGAATGTGAATGTAATGGTAGCAGCTAGGAGCACAGCACAGGCAGTATTTCTGCCCAGGCACTCAAGAGGGTTGGAGTGCCCTGCCAAAGAGCTGCTGCTACACTAATTAGTTACTCCCCATTTTAACGAATTCACTGCCTGCCTTGTTAATGAGAAACCTTCTACTGGTCTTTTTGCCAGGTGGATGGGACTGGTCACAAAGCATAAACAGAGGTAGTTTTGCATTCAAAAGAATTCTGTCTTTAGTCTCTTTCTGTTTATGTTCACAGCCATGCAAGTTTCTTCTAGATGCAGTTTTTGCTAAAGGAATGACTGTCAGACAGTCCAAAGAGGAGCTGCTTCCTCAGCTTCGAGAACAATGTGGCCTAGACTTGACAATTGACAGGTAAACCTGCTTAAATACCATTTTAAAATGTGTTTGGGGATTTCTTTCCTCTTGAGGAGAAAGAATGTAATGAAAGAAGCAGAAATAAATTGCTGTGGTCTTTGAATCAGTTTGTGAATACAGACACTAATTCAGCAATTCTTGGCTTTCATCTCACGCAAAATGAATTCTGTAGGGGATAATATTTACTTAGAATTGCCTATGTGCAACATGTATGCAGCTTTAGATCTCTCTAATGATGATTTCCTTCAGAAAAGGGAACATTAAGTAAATCAATTCTTAAAAAAGCCACCTGCTCTCTACATGCAAGCCCAGCATAGATCACTGCAGCAAACTGCTTGTGCAGGATCATCATGTGTGTGTACAGCACTGATCTGGGCTCCCTGCCCATTACCATAATTGGGTAATCCCTAATTAGGAAATGGTTTTCTTCATTTAAATCCCTACGTATTTCCTGCACTGAACAAGTGGAATACAGACTTACTTCCCTTGTGTTTATGAATGATTCAGCACTAAGCCAGCAGTGACACCCTGCTGTCAGGACTGTTTCAGAACATTACGCTTGTTCCTGTTAAACTTCACCAAACCTTGAATGAATGAGTTGTAGTGCTTCAGTTTTGTCAGAAAATACTCAGTTTTGAGCTCTGGCAGTGTTAAGTGTTCATGTGCAGATAGAAGCTCACTGGGGTTTTTTTGTGATGTATTTATAGGTTTCGCCTACGAAAGAAAACCTGGAAGAATCCAGGCACTGTGTTTCTGGATTATCATGCCTATGAATCAGATATCAATATTTCCAGCAACTGGGAGGTCTTCTTAGAAATACTTGATGGTAATGATTTATTTTTGAATTAGTATTGGTGGTGACTAAGTAGCTGAAATATGTGCATGCAGATACATAATACATTTGTGTAATTTTAAGTCATTTAGTAGTTTTCAGACAGGATTGAAAATACACTTCTGTCATGAAAGAATTTGGAACAGAAATGTTTGTTCATCAAAATAATTTTGGAATCAAATATTAGAGAGCAGAATGTTTCTGAAATTCTGCTTAAATTATGCCATTTCTTAAGCATTCCTTTGCATATACACTTAAAATCTTGATTCTGAATTTAAAAGCACGACTTAAGCATAAGAAAAGTAGGCCTCAAGGAGATTTTGCCCATAAAAAATTCCTTTGAAGGAGCTGATAACAGAAAACTTGAACTAAGTCATAGTCCTTTCCTCTTCCCCTTTTTTACAAGTGAGCTGCTTGCAGCACACTGGGTTACTTAATTTGTGCATGTATCTCTAGGGCAGTCTTCCATATCAGAGTATCTTTAAGCTGTGGACAAACCTTAATTTAAAATAGGGTATTTTGTGATGTTAATACAAAAAAAATTCACTTTCTTTTGCTAGGAGTAGAAAAGATGAAAGCCATGACACAACTTGCTCTTTTATCGAGACGATGGAGGCCATCAGAGATGAAATTAGATGCTTTCCAGGAAGTAGTACTAGAAAACAGCAGTGTTGAAGAACTAAAAGAGAAGGTAAAATGTGTAACATGCTGCAAGCTTCTTATGATGACCAAGAGCCTTATTGATGATCTCTGGTGGGAAGCACAAGGGTATCATAACTTCAAAAATCTTGTTGCATGGTGATTTTTTTTTTTCCCCAGGAACTGATAACCTATCCCATCCCAAACCACATGAATTATCAACTTTACTTCTTAGTTTCACATAATGGTCTGGTCTGAAAGTATTCAGATGAATACATGCAAAGAAAAAGTCTTTAAGTTTAAGCAGCTTAATAGTACCTGTGTCCCTTATCCTTAAAAAACACACATGAAAGAAAAGCTAAGTTATTGCCTCTTGGTGTTTTTTCAAGCTAATGTTTTGTTATTCCAAAATACCAAACCTTTCAGCCTCCTCGTATTTGAAATTGAGAGCTGTTGCTGAGGTGGTGTTGCTGTATCAAGTAGGTTGAACTTTATTTTGGTTGGAAAGAGGTATGGCTGTGGTGTGGTTTGGATTTACTTAAAGCCAGGATGCTCTAACAGGTAAGCAGAGCTGTGTCATCCCAGCAGAAATCTGGAGTAGGAGTGTCTCCTGTTGGGACTCCTGTTGGGACTGTTTTGTTAGTCCAGTGTATCACAGGCTCCACTCTTGAGAAGTGTTTATTTATCTGTGCCAATACCCAGTTGTTAGGAGGCCACCTTGGATGTTGAGGACAGTAAAAATGCTGGTGTCAGTGACCCTGAGAATTGATAAGTTAGGGGTGTTAGTTCACAGGCTGGGTTTGTGTTTTACACAGGTTAAGCTGTGGGCTGCTTTCTTGCATTCCTCAGGTGGAAATGAAGTTATGGCTACAGGTTCTTGCATGCAGTCAAGAATTCCTCCTCACTTGTATCTGAAGAAAGAGTTGGCTGCCCTGGTTTTCTTGCCTTAAGAATTGATGTGCAGGGAGCAATTTGATATTTTTAAGTTCTGGTAGGAAATGCAGGTGTGCATTTGTGTGGAGGTGGGTCTTAATATGCTCATGCATATTTTCCAGCTGTGTCCTGTCCCAGGTTGACTGGATAACACCTTCCATGTCACACAGGGCTTAACATGAGGCACTTGGTCTCTTTGTATCTTGGAACTTGAATGTTATTATTTCTATGACCTTTTTTTGTCTCCCCTTCAGTATTAAGAGAAGTGTGATGAAATGCTGTCACAGCAAGCCTCACTTGTGACACGCACTGGTAACTTCAGAACTGTTAAGAATGTGTACTTGTCACTGTAATTTTGTACATTGGAGGGCTTGCAGATAATTCGACTTCTAGATTTGGCAACTATTGACTTCATGTAGACACTGTGTAATGTTGCTTTGGAATAGTATTAAATCCACCATTTCTCTTCACAGCTAAGTGAAATAAGTGGAATACCCTTGGAAAACATCGAATTTGCAAAGGTAAGTAAGAATTTGTGTATTTTTACCTTTTAATGGCACAGATGTGTGATTATGAGTTTCATTGTATTCACTAAGTAATTGCTTTTTTCAGGGTAGAGGAACCTTTCCATGTGACATTTCCATACTAGAGATTCATCAAGACTTGGACTGGAATCCAAAAGTATCTGCACTGAATGTCTGGCCTCTGTACATTTGTGATGATGGTGCAGTAATATTTTATAGGTATGTATTTCATTACAGTATAATAAACCACGCCAAAAAAAAAGCTGTGGTTAACATTTGTGGGGTGACGTAATGGACAGGAACATAAAGTACTCTTTGTTACCCCAAAGAAAAGGTTGAAAACATTCAACTGAAATATTTGTGCTCCTCAGGTTCCTAAAAGCCTGAATATTAATTAAGTTTAAGAAAATGAGCACTCCACCTTTTTACTCAATCCTCCCTCCCAAACCCCTGAAATTAAAGCTGGTTGATATGCTCAAGTGTGTATCTGGATTCACTTTCTTAAAATAGAACTGTATCCCTCATGGAGTTAGTGAGAGTCTTGCTGTAGGTTTTGGAGAGCAAGGATTCTCAAAGTTTATTCCTTTGAGAAATTACTATGGATTCTTTCTAAAAAGCCTGTTATGCGAAAAGTTCTGCTAATGTTAAAAATGTTGATCAGCTGGTGGCAGTAGCCTGGGGCAGGAGTTGAGGACTGAGAGCTTGAATATTGTCATTTCTCCTGGACTTGGTGGGTGGGGCAACCTCATGGACACACTGCTGTGGCATTTTGCATAACTGCATGTGAGCTGGGTTAAAACAGCTGGTTAGTAATGTGCTGGTCCTGATGAAAATGACTTGGGAGAACATCTGGTAAGGACTGGCTGACACACTGCTTCCAGCTGTTGGCAGAGACCAAAAGCAGAGCAGATCTGTGGTTGTCTGTAAAGAACAGGAGTAAGAGAGATCGAGGAGTATGGGCTTGTTCCTTGCCCTGGTCTGTAGTCATGCAGAACCCTGAATGTTTCTGCTGGAAAAGCAGGTTTAGACACATTGCCTGTTCCTGCAGAATAAGGCAATCCCTGAGAAATATTATGCTTAGTTGTGGTTTTTTGTTACTAAGATGCTCCAAGGAAAAAGAAAAAGGCAGAAATAAAGCTTTTTCTACTTGTGGTTACTGTATTGATCTGAATTGGAACATGTGTTTACATTTTAGGGATAAAACTGAAGAATTAATGGAATTAACAGATGAGCAAAGAAATGAACTGATGAAAAAAGAAAGCAGCAGACTCCAGAAAACTGGACACCGGGTCACCTACTCTCCCCGCAAAGAAAAAGCACTAAAAATTTATCTGGATGGAGCACCAAATAAAGATTTGACTCAAGACTGATACTTGCTATAGCATTTTCCCTGGGGAATTTTTTTTGTTTCCAATCAAAAGGTTCACTACTACTGTGTAGTGCCATTACGGCAGGACATTCATTAGGTGTAAAGCGCTGACACCAGCAGAGCCGGGCGTGCCGGCCGCAGGCAGGGCCCCGCTGGGCACTGTGGGACTTGGAATCATGTTGTGCACTATAGTCAAATGTACTGTAAAGCTAAAAGGGATGTGCAAATAAAAGATTAGAACTCAAAAAGTGGGCGGGGAGGGAAACGAGTGGAAGTTGTTGAGGACAGTGTGCACATAGTAGCTAGTGAAACTAGCCTCCAACAGGATACTCATAGCTTAATAATAAAAGCTGTGCAAAGGCCATGAAAGAATCCTTTTCTCTGTTTGTTTCACTGATACACACATTACCTCATCAGAGAGTCTGGAGTAAATGTTAACACATTGGTTCTAGGAAAGCGGCGGGGAAGGGCCGGGCGTGGGAGTGCTGCAAGTGTCAGGTTTTAGAATATTCTTCCATAAAACAGGGGCTCTGAGAGGTGTCTGCAGGAAGCTGCCGGCAGGCGTTGTTTGTTTGCAGAAGTGCTGTTGTAAGGTAAAGTGGTTTTCAATAGGTTACCAATGAGCAGCTCTAGTGTATTGCGTTCGATGTGTAAATAAAATCTGCCCTATCCATTTACCAGAACTGCAGTTCAGCTATTTACCATGCTATTTCTTTACACATATCAACATTCATTGTGTACATTTGGAAGTATAGTTGCCTATTTAAATTTGTATTCATTTTATGTTTGACGATGCTGGGTACTTTAGGGTTGTACTTCCCCTTGTTAATGAAGTTTTTGTTCTGTTCCGCTACTTTTTGTACATTTTGTTTTTAAGACTATTACAAGTTTGCATCTTCTCCACCTGCTGAAAGTCAGTTTATTTTTCCCAGAGCTGATTCCATAGCTATATGTAGTCAAATATTGGGGCAACCTCTTAACACCTCAACGTACGAACTCGGTAGTTCAGGCTGCGGTGCAAAGACTGATGCAGTCAACATGATTTCATTGCAAAGCCTAGGAACAGCAATTTTTTTTTGCTTTGGTCCATAAAGATCAATAGAGAACAATTCTCCATAGTTTTTGGAAAGACCACCTAATTTATAACAATCAAAAGATTTTGGTAAACTTTTTCATGCCAGATGCTGTTTACAACGATGAACATGCCAATAAAACATTTGTTCATTCTGTTGTGTTACTTTAATCATTAAATGCTGTGTTTTTTATTTAAAAAATGATGGAATTGTTTCATGGAAAGACAGACTTCCCCAAGGCAGTGCTGGAATTGCAAGGCTGTGTGTTTGTGTGTATGTGCACACCCCCTCAATGTAGAGACTGTTGCAGGAGCTGGTTTATAGCCTGGCTGCTGCTCCTCTTTACATTCACACCAAATTTTTCTTCAACTGTGAGTTGCCTTTTCCAGAACTGAATTTCTTACCAGTGAAACCTCCCAAGTTCCAAGTATGATTGGCAGCTAAATTCTACTCCGGAGGGAAAGGGGTGTTCAATAACAGAACCTTCAGTTCTTCCTTGTATGCTGGCCCCACAGCAACCTAAAAATGCTGAGGAATCTGGCAGCTTGAGAAGCAGGCACTGCACAGAGGCATTCCCTCATTATTCCTCTTCTGACTGTCCTGTGCTGCCTCTTGGCCAACATATATGAGGCTGGAAGTGGGGGCAAAGGGAACAGAGAGGGAAATACTCCACTAAACTACCATTTGCCATAAATACAGACTGCTAAAGTGTCCTTAGAGCTTTTGGAAGAGAGAAAAAATTACCTAGCAAATGGATCATGAGTTTTCTTCAAACTTGGATGTCTGGAAAGGCAAAAATGTAGAGATTAAATCCAGGGATGGCAGCACCAAGAACCTGAAAGGAGAATACTGTCCTTAAGAGGGCAGTATTCACAGACAGTTACTGCTCTCATGGATATGTTTTTAATCAGGAAAATTGTAGTGGCACTTTTAATTCCTTCTCCTTGTCTAGATGGGGCTGTCTCTAAGGCACAGTAAATTTATTAGGGATAGAAAGGGAGGGTAGACACAGTGAACTCTCAGAGATGGTGTCTGTGTGTGTGTGTTGGTGTGAGAATGGGTTGTAGAATCCTTAAACCAACACCCAGTTTCAATGAAACATCCTCCCTGTATAATGATAATGGCTACTAATTATTCATTACCCAAGGAATTTGTTGAAAAGCTTCATACACCAGAAGTGGTGAAAGATGTGCAGATTGGTAGCACTGTCTTACACCTGCTCCTGTTATTGGTGCTCTGCTGTTCCAAACTAGACATGAGCAATAGGGATTATTTGGGAAGAAGCACCATGAAAAGTTACTTGGCTGGAACCTCACACCTTGTTTTACCACATGCAAGAGCAGATGGTGAAATCTGTATGCCAGAAAAACATGGATAGTGGAGGAGCCATGGTGGCAAACTGGTGAGACAGCTGGGAGCTGGGGAGTTTGGGGGTCAGATTTCACTCTTAGCTTGCTATTGATTTCTTTTTAATTGGTGACCTTTTAGGATGGTAAAAATAATCACATCTTGCAACATGCACAGATTTTTGCCTATGAAGTGTATTAAAAGCAGAAACCAATTCTAAAGAAAAAAGTTTAAATTCCTTTAAAAATTCCTTAAAATCTATGCTGCAACAGTGTCAGAGTAGATGATTCTTACCCTAGAGAAACAAAAACAACTCTGAACATCTGTACTCAAAGATCACTATTTATGCTTGTGTGTATTTTTAATGAGTACAAGTACTAAGAATTTTATTTCCAACATACAAGGGGAAAGTACAAATCCAGAAGAGCACTCCTGTGGTTCCCATTTGGCAGAAGGTTTGGTCCATGGACTGAAAGAAATCCACAGTAGCTGGGACATGCAGGTTTGGTGCACAGAGAAGGATGCTCCTTGAAGACCTTGTTTATTGCACTTCTATCCAGCAGTGTGTGTTCAGGGTTCATACAAGCAAGACACTAAACAAACAAACAAAAAAAATCTAGAAATAACTAACTAAACTGGTGCTTGGGCTTTAGATTTCATCTCCCAAAACCAGCTCCTGAGCTGAGTCAGGCTCAGGCTTTAAACCTGCTTGGTCCTCCAGGCTTTCTAATTCTCTACGCACTTCCTGAATGACACTGCTTTCCTCATAATCAGAGAGGAGGTCTTGGGGGATCAAGCTGAGAAAGGGCATCTCATCCATGATCAAGGGATCTTCTTTTTCAGTGTGCTGGGTTTCATTGGCAGACAGCTGACACACAGACGTAGTGCTGTGGCTGTTGGGAAAAGGCACATCTGGTCATACAGTGCATCATTTCATGATCTTTTGCTAGTCTGTGAAATTCTCCATTCCCTCCCCACATGAAAACATGTTAAATGCACAGTGGATCTACCCTAGCTGACTTCACAAGCACCTGATTCTCACATGCTTGACAGCTGGAGATTTACAAACATGATTTCCACATATAGAGGTCCTAACTGCACAAAATGTTTGAACCTGGTAAACAAGAGCACAGCAGCCCTCCAGAAAACAGGTAACAAGAAAATGTTACTTGAATCTTCAAGTTCAGATAGAAACTTCTGGACAGTTCAGCTGCATTCACACCCTAATTAATTTCTGTGTTCCTCTATCCTCATCTGAAACGTTCTTGTTCTTACTAGACCTGACATTTGCTGACAGACTTCCCCTGAGGTTAATGGCACATTAACAAAAATTTTGGTGATGAAAGAATGGGATCAGCTCTGCTTGCTTCCTTAGATGACATTTATGAAACAAAATGTTACCCAATTTCTCTTCAAGCATGAAAAAACTTAGGAGTTGGACACAGAAGAGAGAAATATTAATCTGCATCTCTATCTCAGCTATGATGTCTATGAAGTTAATATGATGCTGGCAGTGTAGAAGCAAACTAGGAGAATTTATTTCATAGAAAATGTAGGTTTTCTAAAAATGCTTTGAGCAAAGCTGAAATGATCTCACTTTCTGCCAATTAAATTGCTGATGATGCAAGTAAGTCTTTTCAAAGAAATATTAAAAACACGACCTATGAACAGCTTGTATTAAAATTCCTTTAACATATCTTATATTCTAAAGCAAGAAAAAAATCTGACAGAAGCCCGGTCTCACTGAGAGAGTTGGTGGACAGGGACTGTATGCAGAGAACAGCATTGGAATGATGCATCTCAACAGCTGGTAGCACTGACTGATTAAAAAGCAGTGCTGGCCCCATTAACTCACACGCTTAATTCACCCTGGATTAATGTGTTGCCAAACTCAGGCACATCTGCGTGGGACAAACCAGAAGGTTTCACTGCTACCGATGAGAAAAGCTCTCAAAACCTTTCCTAGCGAGGCAGAATCTGCGAGTTCTGTAGCTATTCACCACAGAAACAGACCCCTCAAAAAATTCCAAGCAGCCTGTTTGCCCGGCTTTGGTCCTCACCTCTGCGGCTGGCAGCTCAGGCCGCTGGCGCAGGGACACCGCTCCAGCACCCCATCGGGCTCCAGGTCCCAGGTGATCAGGTTGAGAAGTCTGTTGGAAGGGTCATGGCAGGGCTCACCTTCCTCAGGTAAGGGCGTGCACACAGGAAACAGAAGCTCTGCAGGCCGAAGGAAAGGCATTTTAGGAGAAGTCCTTAGCTGTCTGCTGCCTGGGGTGAGCCCACGTTTAATTCTGTACACAAGGTATAAAAAGGCAGGCTCGATCTCTTTTTACATCCCCTGACGTGATAGGGAGCCAGAACCACGTTTTTTCCACTAGGTGGGAGTAAGACATTTGAAGTTCATCCTTAATGAGCAAGATCAGCTTGACTCAGAGACTGCTGTCAAGGCAGCACAGCACAATTCCATCCCCCGGAGATTCCAAACTCTTCTAATCCCGAGAAAACTAACATTATAGGCAATCCTTTGCAATGAGTAGCGTTAAAGGTTTGAAATCTGAATAGAGACAGACCTCTCTATCTTAAACTCTGTTGCTTTTCCTATTTCTTTGCAGAGGCTGCGAACACAGAGCAATTGTTCAGAAACTAATGAGGTTACAGGAACTACAGCTCAGACATTTAATTTATTTTATCAGTTCTGCTGTGGGTAAACCTGTCTGATGGCATCTGGGGCTTGGCACCCTCGTTTCTACACAGGGCTGAATTTCAGCCTGTGTAAGAAATTATTTAAGAGGGCTGTGTCCTTTGGGTTTCCTCATGTCAGTAACTCACAGCCTCAGTCTGGAATTCCAGATGTTCCTGTAAAAACATCCCTTCCTCCTCTTGTCTTCAGTCACCTCATATGGCAGGATAAAATATGAGAAGAATTCAAAATCTAAGTTTTTAAACTTAGATTTGGTCAGAAACACCTCTATGTATGTCTGCACAGACACATGTGCTTTAATGTACATGACCTATCAGTTCCCAACTTCAAAATTACACATTGAGCAGCAAATACCCCATGGTTTAACACAGTTTTATATAAAAACACACATCTTTATTAGGACAATTGTTTGCAATACTCTAGTGATGGAGGAAGGCCTTGAGGTTAGGCCTAACCTGCAAAACCCTAAAGCCCTGCTAAAGCAGACAGCCACAGAGAATGAAAACTCATTGCTATTAATCAATAGCACTATTTTATGTTCTAGTAAGAGTATTCAATTGATATTCATCAATGTTCTTACCTATTGATTATATATATATATATAATTTTCCCAATAACTATATATCTTGTTCCTACCTAAGCAAACTTACTTAGCATTGATGTAATGCTAACACTAGGTAATGCTCAACATCAACATGGGGAAGCAGATCCTCTTCACTTTTAAAAGGTGCTAGAGCTTTCTCCTTTGTTTTCCTGGAAAGCCCTGGCAGCCTGGTCCACCAGCAGGCTGAGAGTGTGACAGGCCCAACCATCAGTACAAGGTCTGCTCTGGCTCACAGCAAGGAAAAAAGCCAGGGAAGTATGCACCTGGGGTAAGGAGCTGGCTGGAATTCTGTCCTGTCACCACTGAAATAAGGGGAACTGTGATAAATGCAGTGAGGAACTGAGGGGTATCAAGCAGTAGAAGAAACTGGACCCCAGCCACACAGGACTGGGGACTGATCTCAGGCCCGAGACCTTCTCCTCTGTGCTCCCTTCTGTAAATCAAGTTCCACATTCCCATGTGGACTGACAACATAATCTGGGACATCATTCCTCTGTGCCTCTTGGTCACCACTGCCTGGTGTGATGCCCTGGAAGGCTCACTCCAGTGAAACCTGGAGTATGAAATGTGCCTGCAGTCTGATCCAGTGATGGGCTGTTTGCTGAGAGGAAGAAGAGGCCACTTTCAGCCAGCTCATTAACTTCCTCTGCACATTTTTAATTCTCTCATTTTTGCTCTACTTTTTGTAGATTTGACATAGAACTCAGCTGTTTTTACATCCTTAAGGCTCCCCTTTAGAAATGTGCATTTTTGTGTTTCTGCTGCTGGTCTCATCTCCAGTGTGCAACAGGCTCTGCTTTCACCAGCGTGCACCCCACCAGGCTGCTTCTCACTCCTAATTCTATCCAAGATTTCTGATGGAGTTAACACAGTGCATTCCATGGGCTGAGGGAGAGCAACCTGCTGGTTCAGCAGAGATTTAACCACTTCCCCTGTGTGGGGTTTTTATCTTCTTTTCTCCGTCAGAGCCGGGATTAAATGCTTCAGAGATGGAGTTTTTGTGTTTGGACTCACATGTTTATTAATTCTCATCTATTGCTCAGTCTCACAGGTTGTGAGTTCTAGCTAACAAGGGGAAAAATGGCTGTGCCTCTAACTCCTTCCAAGACCTTTTAAGCACTAATTGTTCAATTATGAGACGTCACCTAAATTATTTTTACTTTTAACCCAATAACCAATACCACCCGTGGCCCGCAATGCGGATTTTCACACCCAATTACAATACACCACCCAAACCCATGAAGAAGAAGAACGTGAAAGAAGAAGAAGAATGTGAAGGAAGAAGAACCTAGCCAATGCCCCAAATCCTCCATCTTGCTCCAGGTACATTACTATACACTAAGATCTTAAATTCCAAATTTTGCACCCTGTGACACTACACAATTCAAGCAGTGCTGTTACTCAATTTCGGAAGCCTGTTGCAATTGCCTCAGGTCAAATGCAGTGCTTTCTCTTATTAACCCACAAAATAAACTGGATACCAGCCACAGTAGCCTTATTTATAGGGCCCATGTTTAGATAAGGGCCTGCAAATGGCAGAAATACAGCCACAACCATGTGCCACCCAAACCAGGGAAAGCTAGACCACATGATTCTGGTCTAGGGGGCTTCTGTCTAATACACAAGAACTCTTATTCCTTCCTCCCAAATGCCACACGTGGGCGCCAGAATCTCACGAGGGTCAGTGCCTGTCAGCACAGAAAGCCTAAAACTCCCAGGTTTCCAACACTCCTGGGCTGGCAGGAGCCCCATGCCAAGGCTCCCACATGCTGCAATGGGCAGGACAAAGGCCCGAGTACCTTTGTGGAAAGCACAGCAGGTCCCGGGGCTGCAGTCGTGCTGGCTCTCACAGATGGTGCCGTTCTCCCCTCTGGAAGCGGATCTCCTGCACTGGCCCCAGACGCAGAGCTGCTCCCCACAGCACTCCACGTCCCGTGAGCAGGGCTGCCGAGGGCAAAGGCTGGTCAGGGAGCTGGCACTGCAGCACTCAGTGTGGGTCAGCACACACAGCTACACCCACAGCTGGGCCCTGGGCCTGAAGGCAACACCTGCTTTAAATACAGGCCATATTCCCACTGCTTAACTAGAGCTGCCTGGCTTCCCAGCTGAAGCACTCGTGGAACCATTGTGGGACAGGAGCCTCCACAGCAGAGTAGCAGCCCTCCATCCAACCCTGCCTTGGATGCTCCAGGACAGCTTCTCTGGGCACCCTGTGCTAGGGCCTGCCCACCCTCACAGGGAACAGTTCCTTCCCAATATCCCACCTAAACCCACTCTCTTTCAATTTAAAGCCATTCCCCCTTATCCTGTCACCACATGTACTTGCACAATGTCCCTCTCCGGCTCTCTTGCAACCCTTTAGGTACTTTAGGTACTAATGGTACTTTCTTCAGCTCTAAGGTCTCCCTGGGGCCCTCCCTTCTGCAGTCAAGGGAAACCAAAGTTAATAAATGAAACATCATCCATGGAGAACGTTACTGATTTTTTTCCATTGTCAAATGCAGTCAGGAATTCACAATTTATTAAGAAGAATTGCTTTCAAAAAGCAAACCCCAAAAAAAAGTCTTACTAAAATCTATTTTTCAGTTGTAATAAGAACCAGACCTCATTGGTAACCAAGAATCTTTGAAAAAAAATCTCCCTGAAAAAATTCTCTTTGCAAATCAGAAATGCAAATCTCTAGCTAAAGGTTGCTTTGAATGACAATTACCCCGGTGTTTCAACTGCACACCCTAAGAAATCAACCTAATAAAAGCCATGTGTGTCACTTTGTTTCCTTTTTGAGGTAGTTTGATTAATAATCTTAAAGAGTCATGGCAGGTCAGCCCTTCAGCAGCTTTTCCCTGCCTGTGTAAAGCCCTGTCTGGGCAGCCACACGAAGTCTGTATTTCTTTTCCAGCAGATCCCACAGGCAGTGATTAGCACAGGGCAAGGAGTAGGACTACAGGGGCACCACTAAGAGCTGCTAACTAAGGAGAAAAATGCTTTGTAACTGTCGAGGTTCTAGGTCAGGGAATTGATCCCACCTGCTTCAGCCTGGGCTCACTTTACAACACAAGACTAGCTAGGATACAGTTTTTACTTTATCCTACAAGTGTTCCACTGAGAACTGCAAAGAAAGGAGGGAGGCAGGTGTTGGGCCACCTCAACCTTGGTTTTTAATTACTCCACGTTAACATGAAGAATTTTTGACCCTCGTGCAGAAAGCTTTGCAGCTTCCTTTCTGTCAATTTTGACTGGCTGACACTAGCAACAATAACTTGTTGGGTTTCTAAAGATCCCATGAAATCCCACCTCAGTCAGGACTTACCGTGTGCTGGGGCTTGCAGAGCTGACATCTGTATTCCAAGGCAGAGAACTGGCAGTATTTCCCTGCTTCACAGTCTTCATCAATGATACACTCCTGGAGGAAAGGACAGAAGTGTGATTTGCCAAAATCCATGCCTCTACTTGAAATACCAGAAGCTCTTCATTGATTGTATTTCTTGTTTGGGAACCAAGACAAAAAGCTTGCTGGGGTTCTTCGTACAACCACAGCTCAGTAGCAGAGCAGTGCCCTCTCCCTGGCCTATCTAAACCCTCAAATTGCTGGGTGGCTTCACTTCCTGAGGAGAACACTGAGAGTGGGGGTGATATATCTGTGCCCCCTCACGTCTGGTTCACAGGGAAGGGGTGTTTTCCCATCTAATGGTTACCTCTCAAAAATTGTGTGATTAACCCTCTTCCCTAAAATGCCCTTTATTTATTTTCTTTTTTTCCTCCAGGCTGGAAACAATGTAGTCAACAGAAGAATAAATCACAGCACTGTTCTGAGTCACCTGTACACCAGCAGTGGTTTGTACCATTGTTAGGGGAAAGAAAAAAGGGGAAAAAGGGAAAAAAAATGAAAAAGGAAAGGGGATTGCACAAAAATCCCTGAATTCTCTGAAGTAAGCACTTGACTGCTCTCTGGCAGACATTAACCTCACTTGGTGGAGCAGATCATCTGTGCAACCTCTATTGAAAGTTCCCCCAAGCTGCTCCTTTTCTTCAGATCTTGCCCAGATTCAGCCTTTTGGGGGCTTCCTGCCCTGTGTGAGGCAAGGCTGCTCTGCAGGAATCTGCCTTGTCTGAGTTACCCATCCTGGCCACCTGGGATGTTTTCAAACAGTTTGATTGCCCAGAATATCAGCACAGAGCAGAAGCTAAGCACAGTCTGGGGCCTGGTTCTTTTCAAGTCCACAACTCGACATTCAGGTTATGTGTTTATAATTCAGAAGAAGTCATTTTAGGAATTAGTATCACCAGGCCTAGGCTGCTATAAATGATCACAAGGTTTTTCAACTCCATTATCCCAACAATGTGTGTGTTTTGCTGCTTTTGTTTTTCCCCCCTTTTCTGTTGCTACATAATCACGGGGATCAAAATCCAAATATCCAAATGTTATGCAGTATGTTGGAGGTTTTGTGGCTCCAAGTGAGCAGCCAGCCACTTCTCCTCAGCAGCTATGCTCTTCTGGGCCAGCTTTCTGTTTGTGGCTTTGTCAGCTGCTTTTATGAATCCCCTGTATAAACCATACCCAGAACAGACTATACTGTTTCATTCCTGTTCCATCCCCTTTCAGGCAAACAGCCAGGTCTTGCTGTAGTCAGGTTTTCCTAATGTCCTTCTCCACAAAGGAGAAATCTTCCCATGATTATTTTTCAGCTCATGGAATAACTCTCCCTCTAGCTCTAAAACCACCTAACACCAAAGTTGCAATTCTCCAGTTGCTGCTTTCTCCTGAATTAATGAGTCCCACACCAAAAAAAAACACTTTTTCCTCTTACTGAATTGTGTCCTACCAGTTCAGACATTCAGTTTTATAAGGATTTCCAGTCAGGGGAAAAAAAATCCCTTTGTGGTTTTCTTTCCTGGCATGGCACAAGCTTCCTTTCATATGTGTTCTGTGAAACTCTGCCACACTCCACACCAATTTACCTCACCCAGATACCCACAGTTAATGTAGAACTCAGAAGTGCTTACATGCAGATGTGTAACCATATATTTTTAATATTATTTATTTTTCCTTCTTTAATCAGGCAACAGATCTTTTCTAATTCAGCTACCTCTAGATAGAACAGTTGCTGGACAAGGAGCAAATCTGAACACCTTCATCAGCTGCAACAGATTCTGAACAATCCGTTTTTTTCCCTGGAATTGTGCAAACTAAATTATTTCTCAGAATACTTTGTCATTGCAGGAGCAACTGTGTAAACTGAGGAGAACTGGCCTCTGATGTGCAGCAGAGCATACAAGTTGAGCAGGTAACTTACAGACAGGATTGACCACACTGATAACAGAGATGTACACCTCTCTGAAATCCATTTTGATGTTACACCAGTTAATGCTGTGGCAAAGGACTAGGCTGTTTGGAAGTGCTAAAGGGTAATACAGAGTGAGAGCAGCACTGCCTGTTTGTTAATGGGTGTGCTGGGACCCATCAACAGCAGAGGCCAGGATGGAGAATCCCATGCCATGTACTGCAAGGACACACTCAGTATCCTGTGGACTCTTATTATAATATTGTGCTCTGCACTGAATATCCTGCAGCTCCTGGAAGCTATTTGGGCATTAGGATCTGTTCCAAAACTAACAGGGGAAAAACAACCCGCCCCCCCCCCCCAAAAAAATTTTAAAAAACTCCCCCCCCCAAAAAAAAATCATGGAAAAGGTTCCTGAAACAACTGCTGCTGAAAGAAACTTCAGGTTTCTTGTCTTTGGTGATTATGTCAAAGATTATTGCTCTCCTAAAGAATGGTTACTGTCCATTTTATTTGCAAATAAACCAGTGAGTGATGTTGGTGATAGCTGAACGTGGCAGCTCCCAGACACTGGAACAGCTGGGGCAGGACTCTGCAGGTCACAGCTGGTGGGACAAGCTTTGACAGGAGCCCTTTCCCCCAGGCCTTTGCACACACATGGAAAGGCACAAAGGAAAAGAGCTTTCTTTCAATGCCATGTGCCAGCCTGCAGCCCCACAGCAGCCCAGGGCCTGGCAGGCGCTGCAGGCAGCTCTTCAGCCTGTGCTGGCTGCTGCAGTGCACCCATCCCACCCTGCTGGGTGCATCCATCCCACCCTGCTGGGTGTATCCATCCCATCCTTCTGGGTGCATCCATCCCACCCTGCTGGGTGTATCCATCCCATCCTTCTGGGTGCACCCATCCCACCCTGCTGGGTGTATCCATCCCACCCTGCTGGGTGTACCCATCCCACCCTGCTGGGTGCACCCATCCCACCCTGCTGGGTGCACCCATCCCACCCTGCTGGGTGCATCCATCCCACCCTGCTGGGTGCATCCATCCCATCCTTCTGGGTGCATCCATCCCACCCTGCTGGGTGCACCCATCCCACCCTGCTGGGTGTATCCATCCCACCCTGCTGGGTGCACCCATCCCACCCTGCTGGGTGCATCCATCCCATCCTTCTGGGTGCACCCATCCCACCCTGCTGGGTGCACCCATCCCATCCTGCTGGGTGCATCCATCCCACCCTGCTGGGTGCATCCATCCCACTGTGAAAAACAAGTTTTACTTTTTTGGTAAGATTTAAAATGTTTAATAAAAAGACAAAAATAGGAGATAGATATAAAGCAAAGGGTTAATGGTCAGGTGCTTGGCACTCAGCTAAGTGCACACCTATCATCTTCAGAGATACTCCTTAAATACTTTTTTTATTATATCAGCCTGCTGCACGTTCACAGACTATTATGTATATTTATGTCTTTTTACAAACTAAGTTACGTATTCCAGGAACTATTTTGCATGGCTCTTCTTTGGTCTGCCTTTTTAGAGCATGCCTGCTTCTTGGTTGTGGGTTTGGTCTTCCTTTATTATTACCTCTACTTTGGGCTTTTATACTTTTTACAGATGGCAGGTGCTGATAGTGAATATGTCAGCAGCAGAGTCCTCATTATATGTTCACTGGATGTTATCTCAACCAAGCAGACAGTTCAATTATAAGCACAACTATATATCAGCTATCCTACTAGTGTTTTTAAGTTTTGTTAATAGCAGAAATAAAAACTATATTCATACAGCAAAGTTACTCTAACATTAGACATACAGTATTCATCTTAATATTTGTGAAAAGTCAATAATGTAATATTTATTTATCACATATACAGTGTTTCTGTACCTCACTCTGGCAGTACTTCTACTACTCTGTGTTGCTGGTGATGCAGCATGCACTAAAATAACACTCATTTTGCTCTGATCTTTTTCCCCTTAAGCCTTAGTTAAAACCCTAATTGTAGACTAAAGAATATTCTGATGATCTCTAACCTTCAAAATGGACTCATTGATTTTAAATTCACGACTGGCATTTGATTTATCCATTCCCTCTCCCCACTCACACTCACCCTGACTCCACATTCTCAGAAAATTCTTCGAAGATAACTTTAAACAAAGCTCTCTCTTCACTACTCATCTTCAGTCAGTGTTTGTCAGGGACTGTCATGAGTGAGACTTTCTCTCCTGGGATCTTTGCTCTTTAGTTTAGAACACAAGAAAGCAGAGGAAGGCACTACCATGACTTAATATACAACTTTTCTGTGGTTCTCTGGCATGAGAACAGTGAGATTCATGCATGAGAATCCCTTTTCCCCTCCTTGTGTAATCGACATGGCCCAGTTTGCTGGCATATTGTGATCCAGGTAAAGTTTGTGCCTACAAACTTCTGAGGGAGCTGAAGGGAGAGGCAGGATTGTATTCTGCACAGCTGGTACACCAAAACAGCCCTTCCTAGTGTTCATTCCTAACTCTCTATGTATTTCAGGTTCCCAAACCATGAAGTATAGAGGCAAAAATCAGTGATTTTGGGGAGGTGAGGAAGTTCTGCCAGCAGAAACACAGCACAGGAAATGAAGCCACCAAAGCAATTGGTGTGACAATTAGCAAATCAGTTTTAGTGATAACCTTGGAAATGCATGGGGGCACCTCTCACTGTATTTTGGGACAACTGTGCTGCAAAAGCTTCTCTGAACAAAAGCCCCTTTAAATGTTTATTAAAAACACATGAAGCAACTCCCTTTTCAACAACCTGTAACTCAGGTGAAACTCAGTGTTAACCTCCACAGACCATAGCTACAGATCCTTCCCAAAAAGTGCCAGAGCTCACTCAGCTGCACCCCTGAGACAACAGCAGCTCCAGCCATGGCTGCAGTGCCATTGGAACTGGCACCTCTCAGCCATGAGTCCTTCTAAGAGTTAAATCCCCTTCTAGGTTTTGTTTCAATTTCTGCAAGTTGTTTCACGCAGGGCCACTCTCCCTTTTTGCAGCAGATGGCAAAAACTGCTGAGTAGCAAGGAAAAAAAAAAAAAAGCAGCATAAAACCTGTTTTAGATCCTACATGTATTGAAAAAAGAGGCAGAATTACATAGAATGGAATATTGCTTTATGGAAACTACTACCTTAATTTGAAATGCAGTAGCATTCCAGGTCCTAATCTCTCAGTTGTCTAGACAGAGCACATAATGCATTTGTCTTTAATGAGATATGAATTAACTTGCCCTGAAATACCTCAAAACCTCTGTAATACTTTCCAGCAGCGCAAACCTCTCACTGCTGTCCTGCCAAGCACACAGCACTCGTAAAATCAGGAACTTCTGTTAAAAAAAAAAAAAAAAAAAAAAAAGACATCTAAAAAGAGCAGACATGAGCTGCAAGCTGTGTTGGGGGTCACATCCCAGTGCTGTGGGGAAAGCCAACTCCTTGGGTGGCTATCCAACAGGAATGTGACTGCTGAGCTCAAAACTAATAAACAACAAAACACAAGTCCCTTGGCTTTGTCTTGAACTTCTCCATGGAGCTAATCTCATCCGATTCCTTTTCCCCCGCCTCCCAGAAACATTTTATTTGGAAAAACTTCACTTCTGGTTCTCCACCCAACACGATATAAATGGAGGCAAAATACGTCTACATGACAGAACTGAAGGTGGCCTGAAGGCACTTGAGCTTGGCTTTAGGTACCCAAAGCAATGCAGCTATGTGAGCCTTAACATGCTGCCAAAAAGGGAGTTACTGAGGCAGGCTGTGACCCCCAATAAACTGCTCACTCAGAAAGGGGTGTAAGAACTGCACCCCTTTCTACACCACCTGCTCACTCCCACCACCAAACAGTGATCCTGTCACTGATCACACTCTTGTGCAGTTAATGCTCAATGTCAAAAGAAGAAAATAAATAAAATATCAACCACGGCTTCAAGGAACTGGCTCCAATGAAAGAAGAAACTACACTCAAGAAACCCCAAAGAAACAAAACCAAAAAAATTCCAGGCAAATGCCTCAGAATAATGAGAGAAAAAAGGGTGCCTAGGTGCTCTCTCAGATCATGCTCTTTTCACTCTTGGTCAAAATCTCTCTGTGTGCCTCGCAATAATTTAATAGCAGGTCACTCTGCAGAAGTAGCCACTTCATTTTCTTCTTTCACTCTTTTTTAAACTCAGTAATAATAACCTGATCCTGGCAGGACTACAGCTTCTGCAAATGCTCCCATGTAGGAAACACAGTCCAAGTACTCCTTTCAATCTATTTTGCAATGGTGTCAAAGTGGGCACGTGAGGAGAACTGTTCTAATTTAGTAGAAAACCCCCATAAATTACATAACTGACAGGTAATTAACTTAGTCTGGAAACTATGAGCTATCTGAGTAGGCAAGGAGAAAAGGACTGTGTCTGTGCATATATATATATACATATATATGTACATGTATGTGTATGTGAGGTCAAAATTCTGATGCTTGTTTATAAACAAAGTTTTGCTAATGAGTTTGCAGTCAATGGTCCTAACAGAGAAATGCATCTACCTATGGATCTGCTCATGGGAGAACAACAACTCTCTGGTCTTTGATAACCAGCAGATGTGTCTAAACACTCGTGGTCTGAGAGATCCTGGGTTTTGTTCCAAAATGTCCTGAGCTCAGCAGCAGTTGTGGAGCCACTGCAGGGCTGTGCCACAAAGCTCTGAAGTGCCAGGATTTGTGAGCAGCAGCCACCACACAGAGACACAGCTTTCAGACAGAGATGTTCCCCGGGAGCTGAGTTTTACTGCAGGCTGCTCTTGTCAATTGGCAGCCACAAAGTTTCTGTGATTCACTACTGAACTATGCTCTGCAAATGAACTGTGCTCAGTTCTGCGAATTTGTAACAGCAAAACAAGGCAGAGTAGGATGTGAAACAGCTGGGTGAAAAGAAAAGCCTTTGAAAAGAAGGTTTCTGTACTTAATAGCTGCTGGCTAATCTTCATCACTAAATTAAGAGTAGCACACTAAGACATTGACCTGGGCCCCATCCCTCACTGAACTGATTTCAAACCCTGAATCTTGCAGGCTTTGTTCCCATATAATATACTTTTTTGGTAGTCTACAGTTTCAACAGACTTATTAATTCTGTTTAAGGTGCCAGCCAAAGATAATAACACAGGAACAGAAGTACATTGGTAAGGATCCACATTCAATGGATTTTGCCCATGGCAGAGTTGACAGTGTAAGATTGCTTTTACTATAAAAGAAATTGAAAAGTTTATTTTCCATCAGCTGTAGATGGAAGAAGAAGGGGTTTGAATTACAGCAACAGCATTGGAATAAATCACCTCCAGCACTTGAGGATTTTGGTAACACAAAACCCATGTCTGCCTAAGGATGGAATAGGCATTTGGGTCATAGGTGTTGACTTTTTGAAGCTTTGTCAAGACCTCCTCTTTGGGGCATTTGTTGGGATTACAAAAGAACCTCTTCTATGTTATTATTGCCTTAATTTTATCTTCCATTTGAAATCATGTGCCTAGAGGATATCAACAACATGAGATGACGACTATTCATGAATATTCACCCCATTTCCTAAACAAACACTAATAAGGAAGAAATGAAAAGGGGTTTTCAGCACACTCTTTTTGTCCTTCTAAAAGGGACATAAGAATATGAATGCCTTGCAGATTTCCACCATGTATGAACTCCAAGACAAACACCAACCAGGGGACCAAAACTTTCCCTTGCTGGCAGCTGTGAGATATCTCAGACCCAGGAAAAAAACCCACTAAGGCTCCCCTTTGCTGACAGCATGATGTCAAACTCTCTCCATGCCCTGAGATACTGCTGCTCCCCCTGGACTTCATAAGGGAAGAGGTTTGAGGGATTCCTCATGTTATATAAATTCATGAGCAGGCTCTGAGTCATTTCCAGACAGAACAATGAGTAAACAGACCCAGAATTCCCACCCCACCCCACCCCGTGTACCTTTAGCACAGTCATGCTGTATTACAATATATTACTACCTGGAAGAGAGAAGGGGACTTCTGAAGGTGGGGATCAGGACAGGTAGGATAGGTGAGGGGGGCTCTCTGTGTAAGCTGCAGAGCTGAAGAACCACGAGCTGGCAGCTGCTGCAGTCACCAGTGTGGTGTCCCCCAGTGCTGTCAGTGACTCAGCCCCTCACAGGCCAGGCAGACACTCACTCCACAGAAGAAGCCAAAATGCTCCTTGTGGATCACATGGGAGGAAGGACAAAGTTGAGACTCATTCAGCTGACACAGAAATGCATCTCTCGAGGCACTGCATTTCAAACCACCATTCTACAGACCTTTCCTTTCCTTTCCTTTCCTTTCCTTTCCTTTCCTTTCCTTTCCTTCTCTCTTTCTCTCTTTCATTCTCTCTCTCTTTCTCTCTTTCACCAAACCTTTGATGAAACAGAACTAAACAGAAACAACTTCAATTCACCACTTTCCCTTCAATTTCCATGGTTTACCTTAATCATAGTGCAAACCACCATCAAGCTGGACTGGTAGCATCTCACACCTCATCCTGACTCTACACAAATGCACAGAGGCACTTATAACAGAGGCAAATAAAAGATAAAAAGACAAAATATCTCTGCCATACATTCAGTGCTGTAGCCTGTATTTCCTAAAGCCTTAGCTACTGTTGTTACCCTTCCAGCTAAGCCTTGCTGCTTAATTAGATAACACGGTTTCAGCTAAAACCTCAAATAAACAGCTGCTGGAGCCAATGAATTAAGTCATGTAATCAAAACCAGTGGAAAGAAAATCTCATTTGCCTTAAAGCTTTTCCTCTCATGATTAATTTGCTACACATGTATGGCAAGAGGAAAGAAACACTGCTGATGAACCTTCAATAAAGAAAATCCATACTATGATCTCTTAACAGATGTCACAAAATAGATCATGAAATTGCCACCAGCCCACATAAAAGATTCACTCTCCTGAACGGATGTTACCTTAAAGAGATGACAAGAAAACCCCAAAACATTTCTCTTAGAATAAACAGGCTTATCCAGGAGAGGCAGAAAGTAAAATCATTTATGGTGATTTTGTTTTTGTATCTCCCTACAACTTGGACATGATCTATAAAATACAATTGCACAGCCTTGGTTCCCCAAACTCAGTGTGTTATGAGTGGGAAAACTGAACCAAACCCAGGGAAAAGGCAAATCCCCTCCCTCTGACCTGCACTGCTCCCTTCCCACGGCTTGTTGGCACAAGAGTTGTGGCAAACAAGGGAGAAGCAGGAAACTTCATTCCTCCCTGCACATGGAAAGCTTCAGGCTAGGCAGGATTTATTCCCACAACCAACAAGAACACTGAGAGCTTTAGAAGTGGTGCATGGACACTGGTGAAGCACTGGATGGAAGAGAGAGTTTTGTACCCTTCATGAGAACTCTCTGGTTTACCAATCTGCTCTCACTAAACATGCTGATGCCTTCAGTTTTAGCTTTCATGTTTTTCAGATTCTGTGCTGCCTAGGGGTGCAGTTCTGAGCCTCATATTGAGTGTCAGTCAGCTCCCTTCACAGAGCAGGGAGACAAAACAAATCCTTCTCCTGCTGAAGACCAAGGACAACTTTCAGGCCCAAAAGCACAAACAATGGTGGCTGAAGGGAGAAACAAGAAGGATGGGACCTCACAACCTGAAGCTGTAACTGGACAATTAAACTCCAATATGCAAATGGACCAAAACTTATAAAAGTGTGAGACCTTGTGACCATTTGTCCATTTTGTGACCATTCTGGGTCCACCTTGGGTGTAGCCCTGGCCAGGCCCTGTCCTGCCCAAGGTGTATCCTAGAGGCCTTTCAATAAATACCTGCTTCATTCTCTGGCTCTGCCCAGTCTCTGTTCCAGGCCAGCCTTCCCAAGGCACCAATGCCCAGAACACTGAATCAGTTCTAGGCACTGTCGCTGTATCACAGCCATAGCTCTGTTCTGGTGAGGAGAAGTTTGTCACAAGAAAAGCTTTCTCTCTTCAGTGCTTAGCTACTCAAAGGGTAATAGTCCAGAGAGATAAAAAACAGTGAGGTGGCTCTTCAGCCAACTTGATAAAAATATTCTTTTTCTTTGTGGTTTAGCTGGAATAGAAATACCACATGAGGATCTGGCAAATTTCTTAACAATTCTAAATACAGGCATTGACTGGAATTGCTAATGAAGACTTTTGGAATATCTGTTAGTACTACGTAGTTTTGTGTCCCTAACTCAACAGGGAAAAAAACCAACTTAAACTAAGCTAGAGTAACAAGAAATATGAGAGGAATCCCAGTCACTCTTTAAGTACTTCTTCTCATTACTAACCAAGTAAATTCACCAAAGTTATCTGAACTGCTTCATACTCCCACTGCTACAAACAAGAGCAGGATTTGATACCTTTAATTAGGAGTAAGCCTTTTGCTGTTCCATCAGTTTACTTGCCTGGAAATCTAAGCCACCATTTAAGGAGAAAAAAAAAAAAAAAAAAAAAAAAAAGAAAAAGAAAAAAAAAAAAGAGTGATACTGATCAGTGTTCTCTGACGTGGCTGGTTGTGCTTTCAGCCAGAACACCTGCCTGGTTCGCCTCACCTCTCAGCAAAAGGCACCTTGTTTCTCCTGCCCCTGATAAGCTCTGGCAGCTGCTCCCACTGCTGGCTTGCTCAGGGTCACAGCTGAGTGTGTGGCCACTGCAGCCCTGCAGGGTTACACAGGCACCTGGTGTCTGTGCACACTGTGCACTCCCACAGCTGCCCACACAGCCTTCCCAGAGAGAAAACCAGCTCAGGATGGACTGAGCTTAGCAAAGAAAGATGTGCATGCTGAGGAGCTGGTAACTGCAGGGATTTCCCACCTTCCTCCTCAGAGGAGTTCCTTTGTACAGGATCAGACTTGACACTTGTGTTTCAAACTCCTTCTGGCAAGTCTTTCCATTCACTGGGGCTAACACTCAGATTTTTTTTTTTTTTTGGCTGCAGCCCAGTTAACATCAGTCAAAACCACTGGGTTAGACACACTGTGACTGACAATAATGCCATCCTGTCATCCACAACCTAAATTAAATCTCTTAATAGCTTTTGCATCACTAAGGAGCATTTGCTGCTTATGGAGTTATCTATGAAGTCTCAGACACATGCACACAGTCCACCACACCTTTCCTACAAGAAGAAGTCCCTCTCTACAAGAAGATTCACAGCCTGAAAACACTCCAGATTAATAAAAGCAACTCAGAATGCTAACTGAACAATTCTTTTCATCTTTAGCTAAAGCCTCTTTCCCTTTGCACCCTTCTCCACATCATTTTCTACTCTAACAAACACAGGCTACTTGTCCTCATGAGCTATGCACACTTGCCCCAAAGCTTCATATTCTATGTTGCCAAGACCAAAACTAAAAAGGGAATCAAAGAAAGGGGTTCAGTAAAACATAAAGAATTGGTTATGGATGTCTAAGCACGCCTGTCTGAGGAGCCATGGCTCTCTAAAACAAGCACAATTTGCCTTCTCTGCTCCTCCACCAAGGATTACCTAAAGAGTGGGTGTTGTGCAGAAGAGAACTGCACTGGTCCAATGATTAATGGAGCAGAGCAGGCTGGACAGCTAACAGAAAAGCAAACTTAGAATACCAGGGAATTAAATTATTAAATGTACAAAAGCTACCAGATTTAGATATTACGTGACTTTTGGCTAGACAGAGACCTGGATTCCAACCCAGGAATGCTCTTAACTGTGTCTATTGATAGTTTAAGGCTGCTGGGTGCACGTCACCAGGGAATAAAAGTTCTGTGAAAAAAAAAAGCAACAAAGGAACTGGACCCAAATAAAGGACTGCCCAAAACAAGTGTCCTCCCTGAGACACAAGGCAGCAGAAGCCAACACCAAGATGCTGCATTTTCAAATTTCTGCCATTGACTCCTCTCCTGCAGTGCTGCTGGTGGAAAAACTGCAATTTGCATTCCACTGATTCTTCCTTCTCTGTTTCCAAAGCTTCCTTTCTACAGAGCACTGGTAGGAACTCCTCTCCCTGGAGAAGTATGAGCCTCAAGGAGAGCAGCTCCAGTACATGTGGCTGAGAACATGTTTGGTGAAACCAAACCAGGTGCCCAAGCAGGAACCAAGGGGTCACTTTGGCAGTTCTGGATATTGGCAGAGAAGTGGGAGCTTGAAAAGCTGCAGCTTAACCACTTAAACCACTGCTTCTCTCTAGAAAAGGGGGAAAGGGAACTGCTTTCTTTCTTTTTAGCACCTTACTAAAGTAAAAGGTAAAAGTAAAAAAGTAAAAAGTAAAAGTAAAGTCTTTACTAGAGTAAAGAGAAAGGCTGAGAAAAGGTTCAAATGAGGCTGTTATAAAAGGGATGCCATCCGTTCTGTCTGTCCAGAGAAACCAGAGCCTGCCAGGTCAGCTTGTAAAGGCTGTTTCACAGTGATACCTCCTTGCCCAGAGCTCCAGGGGTGCAAACAGCAGCCTTCACTATGGAAACAACGGCCTGGGCATCCCAGGGTCTCCCCCTAAGGAGGTGCTGGTGTTTGGAATCCCTCAGAGGGCAGCTGCTGTGTTTGCAGAAGGTGTGATCCCAGCACAAGTGTGCACACAGGCACTCCCACCCTGCTGGAGGAGCAGCAAGCACCCTGCACAGAACCACACCGAGGGCAGCTCTCCTCACCCTCCCACAGAGGCACTTTGGCCTGAGCTGTGTAACCAAAGAGGAGGCACAGCCCTGCCCTCCACAGCCCCCACCACCACGGGCAAGCAAAAGAAAGGAACCTGTTCCACAGTGCCAAAGTGAAATGAGAAATGCATCATATTCTTCCTGTTCCCTGGTTCGCTCTCCCCAGACACCAGCATCATTAAAAATCTCTTTCAAAAATGAGAATTGAAAGCTAACAGATACACTTCTATTAAAATTTGGAAAAAAAAAAAAAAACCCAAACCCACAGAAACACAAACCACAAAAAACCCCACCCCAAACCACCACTAAAAAGAGGTATTGCTTTTTTTATTATTATTTATCATATTACTAGAGGCAAGAAAAAAAGCTCAGGTACACTAGCTTTGAATTAGAAGAGACCTTATGATAGAAGAAAGAGCAAAATACTGCTGTGAATGGAAGTGAAAAGAAATGCAACAAATCCTTTTGTAGCAAATCTTAGCAGTAGCAGTTTTGCTTCCTTTTGTTTTCCATCCTTGCTTCCCCTTGGTTAGGATAAAATGCATCACAACTGAAGCAGGTCTAGCCAACAAGCTAGAAAAGATTTTGATTTTCATAGGATCATGAGGAATGCTGTTATTTTTGCTGTGCTCTGTGCTTGAACTTCCAACTGATCATACTGACCTGGTAATACTCAGTTCATTAGCAAGCTACCCATTGCTGCCTGGAGAAGTAAATTACAGAGTATTTGAGCCTTAAATCCAGGAACAAATGGATGTCAAGCCCTCCAAAGACTTTATGCCCATCCAGCTACCTCTTGCCTGTGTTTGGCCTCTATAAAGACACAAGACTGCTGGATTGAAGCCTGACATCTACAGGGGTGACTGCCAGCCCTCAGTGACATCTGAGAAAGTGAGTGTGAGTCTGGGAATGTGCGCGGGGCCTCCCAGCAATGCAGCACCTCCAAGGAACTGGGCTGCATTGCCAGAAATGGCAACGAGCCCAGCTCCCCTTCTGGGGACTCAAAACACTCACAGCCACAAAAGCACTGTCACAGGAGCCATTGGTGCCTTCAGTTTGAGTTTTCATGTTTTTCAGATTCTGTGCTGCCTAGGGGTGCAGTCCTGAGCCTCATATTGAGTGTCAGTCAGCTCTCTTCACAGAGTAGGGAGACAAAACAAATCCTTCTCCTGATGAAGACCAAGGACAACTTTCAGGCCCAAAAGCACAAACAATGGTGGCTGAAGGGAGGAACAAGAAGGATGGGACCTCACAACCTGAAGCTGTAACTGGGCAATTAAACCCCAATATGCAAATGGACCAAAACTTATAAAAGTGTGAGACCTTGTGACCATTTGTCCATTTTGTGACCATTCTGGGTCCACCTTGGGTGTAGCCCTGGCCAGGCCCTGCCCCGCCCAAGGTGTATCCTGGAGACCTTCCAATAAATATCTGCTTTATTCTCTGGCTCTGCCCAGTCTCTGCTCCAGGTCAGCCTTCCCAAGGCATCATCATCAGGAGCAGAGAGCAGTCTGAGGAGAATGCTGCTGTGATGCAGAGCCAGGAGGATATAGTCTGAAAGGAAAAGTCTGTGTGTGGAGGATTTTCCCTCATTTTTCTGTAATATTTGCACCTTATGTACAAGTACATGCTTATATTTATTTATGTGCACTGTTTGTGTGTGCATTGGTACTGCTTCAGGAGGACAAGCACTGTGATCTACAATACAGGCACAACCTGTTTTCCACGAAGCTGCTCCTCCAGTGCTGGATTTCTCATTCCAGCCAGTAAGTGGATTTATTATTGCAATGCAGACACATCTTTGCCTTCTTGTGAGGCTCTTGTGTCGTCTCTCAAAGCCCAAAAATGTCACATGAAAAACTTTCAGTGATTTCAGAGGCTTATAACTCAGCACAGAAAACAAATGTAAACTAAGGAGGTGTAGGGTTCCAGTTATCACAAATTACTGCAGTAATAAATTACACAGAGTTTAAATTTCAGAGCAGGTGGTTTGTCAAGGTGCTTGGAAAATTCTTCTTTTTACCACCCAAATTTGTACCTAAGGTGCAGGAGCTGTAGGAATCCTTAGCTTTTACAAGGTAGGCCTATAAACTGAGCCTATGAAACCAGTGGAATCACTTTTCCACCACCTGTTGGTCTGTGAAGCCTGTGGTCTGGAGAGTGACAGGGACACGTCACAGTGCCACACAAAACTTCAGGTATGAAAATTTGTGTACATAAAAATGACCTAAGGGCCCAGTGCAAAGTTTTCTGCAGCTCCTTTCCCAGTACTTTCATCTTAAGTTTGCAGATCGAAGCAACTGTGCCTTTCAATTTGGACAAAATTTTCCTTCTACTTCACAGATCTCTCCACAGCACCACCTTTTTTCCTTGCTGTAACCCAAATCTTCCAATTCTTAATTGCATTACTCCTACAACATTTCTTCACCCTTGCAACAGCAAAAGTGATTCATATCCCTCCTTAATGTTTAAAGTTTGCAAGCATTTTCAGAGGTACTCCCTTAGGAGAGTACATCTTGTAGTCACATTAATTTCACACTCTCCTTAAACGAGGACCAAGTACATCTGTAGGCTGCTTTTCCTCTAAGCTGGCAACCTCTAAACAAGGTTTGTTGGAAGCCTGGTCACTGAGAATTTCAGGCTTTCTGTGCTGGCAGGCACTGACCCCCAAGCAAACACTGCATTTGACCTGAGGCTGTGGAGAAGGCTTCCAAAATTGAATGTTAGCACTGGGACTGTGGGTGTGGAGTTTGAACAGAAGTGTGGGATATCACAGGGTGGAAAACTTAAGAGTTAAGGTTTTAGAATATAGTAATATATATATATAAAGCAAGATGGAGGTTTTATGGCAGAGGCTAAGTCTTCCTTTTTCACCTTCTTCTTCATGGGTCTGGGTGGCTTCTTGTAACTGGGTGGAATTGCGGCATTGCGGGCCACGGGTGGTTGGTTATTGGGTTAAAAGTAAAAATAATTTAGGTGTCATTTCCTAATTGGACAGTTTGTGCTTAAAAGACCTTGGAAAGAGATAGAGCCATTTGCTACTTTGTTAGCTGGAACTCACAACTTGTGAGACTGCACTATAGATGAGAATTAATAAACATCTGAGTCTGAACACGAAAATCCGTCTCCCGAGTGTTTAATCCCAGCTCTGACAGGAAAAGAAGATAAAAACCCCACACTTTTACTGTGGGCATGCTGAAAGCTCAGAATGAGTGTGAGGGGGGAAACAAGCACTAACAACTGCAGCTCTGTTGCAGCAGCTGCTGCAGGGGGGTGTTGGTGCACAACGGGTGTGGGGTTTAAGTGATGAGGAGCGGAGGGGATCAGCTCTGGTTGTTCTTGCTCCAGAGCTGCACGAAGGCTGCCACCACAAAACCTGACAAAAAATCTCTATTCAGCCCTCAAATCCTTCAGCAGCAGCACCAGGAGCAGTGAGAGAGTTTTGGATGCAGCACTGGCTTGTTCAGTGAGGCAAACTTCCCATATGGAAAATGCAGCTGTACCTTGATATATGAGGCTTATAGGGAACTTTGTATGAACTCTGGAGAAAGTTAATTTAGAAATAATTTCTACAGCTGTGAAGAACGATTAGACACCACAGGCAAGCCAAATGCATTATGAAACACCACTAGTGTTGTGTTGCAGTGCTAAGAAGGTTATAAAGTTTGCCTTTGTACACTGGGTTTGAGGATGATGATCACGTCTGCTTGGAAAAAAAACCCATTTGCCTTCATTACACATAATCTCATTATTAAAAAGCACTGTGTAGGATTTTAACACTTTGTATAGAATCAGCTGGAGTTTAGAATAGTTGCAATCTATTTTATACCTTGAGTTTTCACTTAAGCTACAAGTTTCGCCAAATAGTAAAAAAAAAAAAAAAAAAAAGTAAAAAGTAAAGTTGCTTGTGTGTGCTATATTTTGCTACTTGCCATTTCCAAACTTAAATGGCAGTATAAAAACATGAGCTGCAAGAGGGAAAACTTTAGAAAAGAGGCACTAATTTCGGGTTCTGTGCCCATTAAAAATTGGAACTACTGACATAATTTTTCCATAATTGTATTTATAAAATAATTTCCATAATTATATTTATAAAAGAGTTACAGAGCTGCTTCTGTGAAAGAACTGGAGGTAAGTTACTCCAAAAAAAGCCAGGGCATGTTGAAGTAAATCAAACCACAAACTATTAGTCAGATGAAGCCAGCTATCAGAGGAAACCTGGCAAGCCCAGTCTTAGTGAGAGCACAGAAAAGAATCCACTTTGGTAAGACTGTATCCAAAGAAAAACCAATTTTTTAAAATAATAGTATGTGCTGAATTTCTCATGTGACTACTGATGTTTAGCAAATGTACCTGTGCTTGCAAGACTTGGGTAAAGAATATTCTTGATCTTTTGAACTCCTCTGAGAGTCCTTAAACAACCATATTTTGAGAGGATGGGGATTTACTGTCCCATCTCTCTCCCTTCTCCTCCAAGTGACATTTCATAGCCAGTTGTCCATCACTGTGTTAGGCTGAAAAGCAAATAGGGCCATAGGTTGTTCCAAAGATTCCTCATAAATAAATGATTTGGGGTTATTTTCAACTATTAAAATCTATAAAGCAATTTTTTTTTTTAAATGGAAGACAAGGTCACTGTTAGACTAAGGATTTATCCACGCTCACTGGAAAGGGCTGTGTAACTACCTTTGGTATTTAATATTTACATTTGACAGACAAATTGAATATCCAAACATATCAATTAACCACAGCAGTGAAACTCTGTTTCCAAGTCATAATATTCCTAAGTTAAACTATTTAAAAAACACAAACATTTTTGACTGCTAGCCCCAATGGTTTTGTGTCCTTCAAAACGTTGCGTGATTTTGTTAGGTGAACTTTGTCACAGTCTTCTGAGCAAGGAACCCAAAGCATTTGTTTGATTTTCAAAAGGAAAGAAACGTGCTCACTTACATGGTTCCTTTTGTTTTCTCCGTCTCTCACGGATGTAATAACTGTCTCAGAAAAAACTGTCGATCCAGTTTTGTTATCTGTAACCTGATACAGGAAAAGAGCCAAATATCAAACGACAGTTGTTATTAGCCCTTTGTTACTCTCAGTCCTACATCCTGCAATAATTAACCCACTCCCACCCCCTCTTTTTTTCCCCCATTTTGCTGTCACTCTTAATAAACCCTAATCTGAGGGGGAAAGTAGATGACAGAGCCACCTCCTTGTCTGTTTAAAATGACACTGTGAAGAAGCCAACTGAGCAGGAGATGGTTGTTGGGTTTGCATTCCCCATGTAACAGCTGTACCTGTGTCCCATTTTTAGCAGGCCCTTTTTTAAAACTAAATTTTTATTTCACACTAACCTTTCATGGCAGGTGTCCTTAACACCATGACTAGTCAAGCACAGAAGACACAACCAAACCCCAAAGTAATTATCATCAGGAAAAATTACACTCCAGACTATTTTGTGAATAAACATGTAAAACTGGGGGCTTTTTTTTTTTTTTTTTTTTTTTTTTTTTTTTTTTTTTTTTGAAGAAAAGGTGTCTAAGAATGGAGAGGTCACCACATACAAGTTTTCTCATACCTTATCAATTTCTTGATGCGTCTGAACAGTTCTGTTGCCCACTCTGGTTTCTGTGTCAGACTCGTTATGGTAGTTGGGAGGTAAGTCTTCAAAGCTGACTTCTGACAGCTTTTTTGCCCCTTCCTCTTCAGCTTCCATCTGCCAAATTTAAAACAAACAAACAACTGAAAATTAGCAAAGATGTCACAAAAGAGACCAAGCTATGCTTCTTGTGCAGGCCCCAGTGACAGACACTGTTCCAGCTCTTTTCCTGGGCCAGAAAAACAGGGCTGAGCTAAACCCTCGAGCTCTGGGCTGGTGAAGCCCAAGTTGGTCCCTGTGAGGGGAAAAAAGGATGCAGGCCACTGGCAATTTGGTATCTGCACAGGCTGGTGTCAGCCGAGAGCCCAGCTTTCTGTTCTTCCCAGAAATCTGCTGAAAACTTCAGGTGGGCTCTCCATTCTGACAAAGAAGAGAAAACATTCTGGCAAGAGAGAGAAACAAAAGCCCACTGAAGTCAACACAGGCAGCCCTATAGATGAGGGTGCAGATACCCAAAATTTAATTCTCTATTTCAGTTCCTACTGTCTTTGTGGGATGAAGAAGTGTGTGAACCTTGTAAACATGCAAGAATGAATTGTGTCCTTTTATTTGCAACCACTGCAACAGAGCTAGGAGGCCACAAGTTCAACCAAGATGAACAACAAGATTTTTCCCAAGACAAAACCTCTCCTTTTGGTGTGTCTGTTTATTTTAAATAACAGCTGCAAATCTTTCTAAGCACAAACCATTTATCTCCTAAGACCCTGCTCAGACAATTCACACACTGTGCTGCACACAGACCATTCCTCAATCCAGAACTGACTGTAGAGTAAAACAGGCAGAAATTCTGATTACATCCTTCAGCATCTTGGCAGCATTGTAAAGAATGGTTTGTCTCAATGTGCTTGCAGTTTAAATGAAGTGGATAACAGAGGTAGATTTCAGCAAACATCCAGCTGACAGCAAAAGTTCAGAAATTATCCACTTATATTAAACCTAGGTCTGTTTCTCCAGCAGGTTGCCAGTTAAAGGTTTTTGTAGACTAGGTACTTTTGAATGAGAGGAAAAGAGAACTTGAAAGGAAGATGCTTAAGAGGAAGGGGAATAAAAAGCAGACAAGACAGGGGAGTGCAGGGACAAGGTGTTTTGACAGCCATATGAGACACCGGCTTTGGGTCTGGTCCCAGTTCCTGGCTTTGAAACGCGTCCTGTGCGATTCTGGGCCAGCAACTTGAGATCAAGGCACGCAATTACATCACAAGCAAGCTGCTTCTCCACGCATTTTCAGGACGCTTGCAGCCCCGAATCCTGGTTTGGGATGCCCCCGCGCGCCTTTAAGCTCCTGCCGCACAAAGACAATCCCGCAACTCTTCCCTCCCCTCCTCCCCTCCCCTCGCCGTGCGCTGTCCCTTCCTCACTCTGGGCTCCAGCCGGACTGTGGCCCGCACCTCTGCCCATCCCGGGATGCTCCCAGGGTGAGCCCTGAGGGCGGGGATGATCCGGGCCGGGGTGATCCGGGCGGGGGTGATCCGGGCCGGGGTGATCCGGGCGGGGGTGATCCGGGCCGGGGTGATCCGGGCGGGGATGATCCAGGCGGGGGTGATCCGGGCCGGGAGCTCCGGCCGCTGCTCCTGGGCGGGGGATGCGGAGCGCGGCCGGGGGGATACGGGAGGAGAAAACCCCCACCCCGCCCCAACCCTCACCTCCTGCACGGCGTTGCGCAGCTTGTGCTGCGTGTCCTCCATCAGCGCCTCCACCTCCCGCAGCATCTCGCCCAGGCTGGCCGCCCGCCGCCGCCCGCCGCCCGCCGCGGCCGCGCACAGCAGCGCGCACAGCAGCGCCCAGCGCCGCATCCCGCCGCCGGACCCGCTGGCCCCGCTGGCCCCGCTGTCCCCGCTGTCCCCCGCTGTCCCCGCCGAGCCTCCGCGCCGCTGTCCCTCCGCGCTGAGAGCCGGCGGGCGGGCCCGGCCCGGGCGGAGCGCAGCGGGCGGAGCCGCAGCCCCGCCGGAGCCCCCGCCCTGCGAGCGGGGAGGATGCTGAGGGAAGGGGGAGATGCTGAGGGGAAGGAGCAGCGCGAGTTTCCCCTTCGGACCCGAGAGCTTCGTTCTCCCGGTGTTTTGGACAGGTTTGGTGGGAAGAGGGAGGTGGGAGCTGCGTGGCATCTCCATCGCCTGCTTTGCTCTCCGGCGAAGGCTCTCAAGAGATGCTCTCGGCTCAGAGGGGTGACACGACCTGCGTCTGGCTGGCCAGCACCCCACTCTGACTGATTCCCTTCAAATGTTCTCTAAAAAAAATGTTCAGGCAACATCACCATTTTATCCGTGTGTGTCGTCCCCAGCTTCCACACCGTTTTTCCTTCTTGTGCTCTACCCCAAGAATTTCAGGGACATTTTTCTGCTGCAGTCAGCTCACAGCTCCAGGACAACACTATTGTGCCAGGATAGGACTATCCTGTAAGTCTCGTTTATTTTGGAGCCTGGGTGAGAGGCAGTGGTGAATAAACTGTTAAAGTCCTGAAAATGTCCTGCAAGTGCATTATTACAATAATCACCAGTATAAACCCAGTGCTCCTGGCAGGCTGAGGCAGCTTCAGACAGAAGTGCAGTAGAGCTGGGGATGTCCCTGTCCCCACAGGGAAACCCTTCCCACAGTCTCCCAGCTGCCACACATCAGGCTTCTGTTCAGTGCCACAGAAGGTTTTGTTCTGGACACACCATGAATCTCAGCTTATTGGTACAATAATTTGACTTTTTTTTTTTTTCTTTTTTTTTTTTTTTTTTTTTTTTTTTTTTTTTTTTTTTTGAGATGCAAACCCCTTGGAGTACACAATGTAAGGAATAAAGAATGTTAGCAGTTAAGAGTTCAACTGTGTTCCACTACATTGCAGGAAGTATGGCTTAGGAAACTGCATAGGCAGAGAAATATTTAGACAGCTTATTCCTCTTTTCCACCTCTGCCTTTGTGGTCAGGTTTCCAGTTCATCCACTGCACAAATCAGCCTAATGATACTGACAATGTACAGGTGATGCTTAGGTAACAGCCAGAATTTTAACTCAGCTTTGAGCAGCAACTGAACGTTAGATCAGGTACAATGAGGACAATAAAAAAATGCCAAAGGTCATCAGACTCCAAGGAAATTAAGCTAGATACAAAGATACAAAGAAGCTAGATACTTCTTTCTAGTATCTTTGTGAATTTGGGCCTCAAACCAAATTCCCATAAATTCCAGAGAGGCTTGTGCTCTTAACAGAATAACTGAGGATCAGAAGGAGTTTGTAGTATTGATCACCTCTTCTGGTCATTTTATCCTACTATTTTTATCTTGTATGATTAAAGCAACAGAGACAACCTCTCTAACAAAAAAACAAAACAAAACAAAACAAATCAAAACAAAACAAAACAAAACAAAACAAAACAAAACAAAACACACAAAAAAACCCCTGAAAGACATCCCCCATCTGTATGTAATATAAAGGAACCCTTGTAATTAGGCTCTGTCTACTGTTTTTTTTACAGTGGGGGAAAAGTCATGTCTATTGAAGATACTGCTTCTGTATAAAGGTACACAATGAATAGTAAGGTTCTTATGTTGGACTGGAGCAAAGTCTTGTCCAAAATGACGATAGGTAAAGGATGTAAGAGAATGTATTTTGGACTATAACAAATTGTTATAAGTAAGGTGTAGCCCAGAGAGCTGAATTTTTCTGAGACCAGCTGAAAAGCATCTCATACAGAGCACAAAAAAAAAAAACCAAAAAACCATACAACACAAAACCACATATGATCTTTTTGCCAGGGTATAATTTATTCTTAGGCCCTAATTAATTAATTTGGAAAGAACAGAGTGAACCAGAATAATCTTAGACTATGAACACACATAGTTAGAAAAAGCACATTTCAGAGCCATTACATAAAAGAATTTGTATGACTTAGATCAGTGTCAATACAAGCCCCCCAAGGTGGATTTGAGGCAGAACCAGCCCCCTGTCACGGGGAATGCACTCTTGTCAAAGGCATCATCTGAATCAGTGATTCTGGAGAATAGAAATCACCTTCTGCTTGGATGAGCTTGGAGACAAAAGACCACGTTCCTGAAAGCAGCAGGGCAGGGAGTCGCACATCTTTGGTTTATTTTTTTTCCCACACATTGTTTATTCATTTAGACACAGTATATTGTATTCTGCTTTCCGTGTTTCAAACATCTGGTTTTATGCACGTCCATTTACCAATTTAATTAATAGTTCTCTTCCCTCTCCAACAATTGTACTGTGGACTATCAATCAGTTGGTCAGCTGCAGAAAAAAAGAATAGCAAGAGGTTGTAAAGAATGCTTTTCTGCAGAAAAAAAAAAAAAAGAATAGCAAGATGTTGTAAAGAATGCTTTTCTACTCACATGAGGTTTTGCAGCATGGAACCTTGTAAATGCTGGGACAAGAACTTGAAATTACTGGATTATTGTAGAATTTTCTAGTAGTTAAAGCATTATCTGTCAGGGAGCCATTAAACACTGGTCTACCAGCACACAGTATGTCTGACAGCTTCCTCAAACACAGCCCTCATGTGGCAGCTGTACTTTACTCAGGAAAAAACAGAATGATGCAAATACAAATATTGTTCACTTTTAATGGCTCATTATTTAAGAAGGTAGCAGCTATACATCTGAAACATGAATATACTTTGACCTCATTTTTATTGCTTTGTAGACTGTATTTTCTTTTTAAGGTACTCCAGGTTTCAACTGGTGAAGACCTAGCTAATCCCCAGTGCTTTTCCCTTGGTGTGCCTCGCATCGTGTCAGTTCCTCATGACCAGAGCAGATGGAGCAGTGAGTCACCCACCTGACCTTATCAGAGCCGTGACAACGAGAGACCAGATGAAACCTCCAGCCTGGATCTGCTCTCCAGCCCGCAGAAACACAGCAGACTGAATTTGCTCTGACTTACACAGACTGCACAGGACCCTCTCCTGCTGTCACAAGTGCAGATCATGTACACAGGTGTACCCTAATAGCTCTCCTAGACACATGAAATGCCTCTCCAAGACTTTGCCTCCATTTAAAAACAACGTTGTGTGGCAATAAGGCTCTGAAAATTATAAGAAAGTGTTTATTTATTTTTATTTGTAACGCATAAGCCCATGGCAATGGATGGAGGTCTCTTGCTTCTCCAATATAATGGTCCATGTGCATTCAGATGTGTAGATGTGGCACGTAGGGGTGTGATTTAGTGGTGGGTTTGGCAGTGTTAGGTTAACAGTTGTTAAGGTCTCTAAATGGCCTTAGAGAGCTTCTCCCCTGCCAATTCTGTAGAATCACTTTACACTTTAAAACTCCCGGATGCCATTTTTTTCCCCCCCAGCTTCCCAGGAAGTACAGTATTGTCTGATGAATGAAAATGTTAATTCTTTTTACACAAATTTGCACATGGTTTTTCTGGAGGCGAGGGAGGGTGTCAACTGACAATCCACAGCTACAAACACCCCCGGGAAGACTGTGATACTATTTCATGCTTTTAAGACTTTGTGGTTAAGAAAACTGGGAGTGAAATACAGAAGCTGTACCTCCTGATGTTTAGCAACATCATAAACATTTATGAAGTTAGGAGGAACACAAAATTATTATATATTAAATCATCAAAAACATAAGTTATAATTCACTAAGACCTAAAAAAATAGATCTTTCTAATTAATACACTGTGAATGTTATTATTCAAATTTTCCTGTTTATTACATCATCAAAACTTAGTTCAATATCATTGTCGTTTCAAAATAAAGACAAATGCAAAGTGATAAAACTTTGTAAAGAAGTCATTCATCTACTCTGATTTCCCATCTGCTATTTTAAATGTTTTGAATATGTTTCACCTGTGTGTATCTAACATCACATTGTTAGTTTCACAGAAGTCAGAACAGAATCCAAACCAAAACCAGGCATTGTACTTTCACAGATTTTAGCAGATTTGCCATTATTTATACCCATGTAAAGAGGAACAGCTCCCACATTTCCAGTTTAAAATTGCCTGCCATTCTGAATTATGGTGCTTTGTACATCTCTCCATTATGGAATTGAAACTGGCTTGAATTAATATTCCTTCAAGGATGGGTATTGCTGCCTTTTTTTTATTATTATTTTTACTCTTTCATGCCACACCGTTTTTAGTGGTTGTTATGGTGAATAAGTTTGTGTCTTACATGAAAGAGAACAGAAATCCCACAATAAAGGTTAGCCATTCACAGCTGGCTGCTTCCTTGAGGCTACAAAAACACATGAATCCTTCATTTGGAAAGATCTGACTTTTAAAACCCATAAATCAAAGATGCTCTAATCCCCTTGCTCAAGCCAGGACCAGCCAGTGTTCTCAGCTGACCGTGCATCTTTGGAGCTGCAAGAGCCAGTAAAAAGTCACTGCCACACTGATATTTAACTTGCACATGGTCTTTGGCAAAGTACACAAGAAAAGCCACTGAATGGTTCAGAAAAAAAGAAATGCTTTGCATTAAGGAAATCTAGGTACCTCCTCCATCTTGACTTTCTTGAGTTTGTGAATCATTATACAATCCATTTTTTTTTCATTAGTATGTTTTTTTACTTTAGCACTTCACTCTGTATTTGGCTGCCTTTTTCCAGATTTTTTTTTTTCAGTATTTTCCTGGCAAGATGCTTACATAAGTTCCTATTGAAATATGGAGGGCAAAGTTCATAAACCATATGGAATATCATCTGCAAAAAAAAAAAAAACATCCCTGAAGCAAATCCCTCTGTAAGGGATTCACATTACCTGCAACCTATTGGAACTATTGTTCTTTTTTAACTTCAACACAAGTTTATTACGCACAAAAAACATTTTTAAGCAATTTTCTTTTAAGTTCAGGATTTTTTAAATTGAAAGTAATGGACTGTGGTATCCTGTATAGGTTTTGACATGAATTTTTTATTGTTTCTATTTAAAAAAAACCCCATAAATCTACTAAAATAACAGAATTGAGACAGAGGCATCTACAGGGAAAGGTTTTCATAAGCATCCTGATTTTTTAAAAAAATCAAATGCTTCTGTGTTGTTCAATACAAGGGAGGATTCTACTTTTGATGGAGGCCTGAATCCTGTGTTTAACAATCAGAAGGGATCTGGGGCAGAGGCAAGGACCAAACAATGAAAATAGAACAAATTATTTTGAAATGCTGGATACAAGTGGGGCCAAAGTGCTACTGTAGAGCGAATTTTTGTGGTCAGAGTAAAGGAACAGGGGCTGCCAACCCCATGCAAAACAAAACCTACGTGACTCTGACTTGACAAATGGCACAAAGGAGAGATAAAACGTGCTGGATAAAATGTGCTGGAGGAGCGGCACGTGGGTAGCAACGGCAACAAGAATTGCTGCAAGAACCGTGAAAATAAACAAGCGATGCCACGAAAACCATCCGGCCAAACCTCCTGGAACACTCAGGTTGTCAGCCACCCTGAAACGCTGTTAAAAGTGATCATCAGGGACTGCAAATAGGCCCAGAGAGGAGAGGGTTCAGCAGCAGCAGCAGATGGTGCAGCAGTGACTGGGAGGCAGCTCGGGCAGGGCAGGAGGGATTTGCCATGGATGCCAGCGGAGCGTGTGAGGCTGCACGGCAACAGCTGAGGAGCATCCCTGGCTGCCACACAGCCTGGCTGGCAGGCACTCAGCCTCTCAGCCTCAGAGACTGCCCAGGGAGCTGCCAGCCCCGCAGGTGTACTCCTGGTGCTGACCTCGGGCTTGTGCAAAGGCAGGGAAAGGAAGAATAGCTGGAAGGAGTTTGCATGGTGTCTTGGTTTAGAAAGACAGGTATCTGCCAGGGAAACTGGGGTTCCCCTAGGATGGAGAATGCCAACCCCTCACACCCCCACGAATTATAATTTTGCAATCAAGGGCTCTCAGGCAAAGATGTTGGGGATAGGAATAACAGTTCTTTACTAGGGAATATTAACAATACAAATGTGATAGGAAACAAAACCACCCAACCAAACAAACAAATAAACAAATAAACAACAATTTTTGAAAAAACCGTGACAGAGTCAGAGCCTCAATCTGACCCTGTGATTCAGGATGTTGAAAGCAGTCCAAAAGTAAAAGTCCTTCTGAAGTGGCAGACGTGATTCTGTTGGAGCAGAGATGATTCTGTGGAAAAGCAGGTCCAGGGGTGGTGAGGAGGGAGGGGTCCGGAACTGGTGAGATGGAGTCTGGTGAGACGAAATCCGGTCTTCCTCCCAACAGAAATTGGGTGGAAAACCTGGCTGCTCTCCTGTCTGTGAGTCTCCGTTTTAATCCAGACAAAACTGCCTGCTCCCCTCCCCCCACCCCCCACCGCCAGGGCATGAGATGTATAGAAATGCAGATGCACCGCACAGGCTGGGGAAGGTGGCAATGGCCTATCAAGGTGGGACATCAGGCCCCCAAACAAATGGAAATAGAATACACAAAACCCGGCTCCACAACCAGGACACATGGTGATGCCGGATCTGTCCTTAGAACCAGGCTGTCAGCACAGAAGAAGGGTCGATGATGGGACCAAGCTTTAAACAAAGAAAAAGCAATAGAATCACAGTGCCTGCTGAAAAGCAGAATGTTCAGTAGCTGTAAGGAACACTGGGAGGAAAAGTACAAGTTGTGGAGAGAAGGCAATTAACCAGAGAAGAAAATGCATCAAGAACGTCTCAAAGGCATTAACAATGGCCACTTTATTATGGCCTTGTTCAAGAGAAGAGGAAGCATCCGGGATTTGCCCCAAATGAATATAGGATGTTATAAATGCATGTTTTGGAGTTGGCTTTTCGCATCTAGTAAGATGATTGCTTTATGTATAATATGGGAAGGTCGTATTGTTTGTTCTTTTATTAATAGAATTTGAAAAATGTGATAGATGAATATTCTTAGATTGTAACAAAATAGAGATGGGGGTTGTTCTTTTTTTTTTTTTTTTTGTAACTCCTCAACTAGATAAAAGACAGAAGGGATGTCGTCTGGAACTCCTGAACTAAAGATAAAGAACAATTGAGCCTTTTTGAGGGTCTGAATCTTCGGAAGACAGATTTACAATATCCCCCAGACTGTGTGGAGTCCCATAAGTAAGCTGTATACTTAAGGGGGGTCTTGAAACCAAAATGAATATTTGAATCATGTATTAGCTTATTTAAATATGTAACACAGAAGTCCTTAAAACAAAGGATCTGAAAAGAGACGGGGTGCTGATCCTGTTGGTATCAGCACCTTGGCCAAGAAAGCTTTGGGTTTTTTGTCTCCTAATTGTCTATTTTATTTTATTTTTATTAGACTTATAAATTTTACATAAAAGTGAATCATGTTTTTCACACAGGAGTAAAAGAAATCATCATTTTTTCAAAAGAGAGAGGCTCTGGGGAAACTGAGGGAACATGATGTGTGTGACACAGCCAGGCAATCAGTGACTGATTCGAACACAGTCGTACTTCAAAATAAACCAATGAATCAACACGGGGGTCAGCCTGCAGCAAAATCAGTCACAGCAGATTTCTGGAGGTGAGATCAGGGGTGCAGAGCAGCTGTGAGGCCACTACTCAGGGACAGTGCAGGGAAGGACTGGTGGCACTGAAAGCTTGCCCAGGGTGACTGAGTCACTTTCTGGGCCAGTGACACAAAGCACAATTCTTTTCACCTACAAAGCCTTTCCCTTTTTTGAATGTGACTTCCCTGGCCTTTGGAGGTGTGTTAGTCTTCCAAGAGCCCACTTTTTGTCTCAGCATCTTTGAGCATCTTTCTGGGCTTCTGAACACCAGCAGGTTACAGGTTGTACCCTTGCCCCTTGTGGAGCACATCAGCTTCACGTGCTGATGGAGGAGTTCCCTACACCTGTGTGAAACCTCTGCAGCCACCACGAGGTTTTGTGCTTGCTGCAGTGATTGCTTAGTTGCCCCTCCAGTTGCAGCATGGAATATTGACTGTGCAGAGCCTGTCCTGAGCCAGCAAGGAGTTTGGCAGCAGCAAAGGGGGCTGACAGCACCACAGATCCCTAAGAGCTGACTGCCCTCTAAGGTGGTGGTGGCAGGAAACGATTCCTGCAGTGCAGTAGTACTAAGGGCAAAACATTGTAGAAACTTAATTCAGTTTTGTGTTAAGACCTATTTTATTTTTTTTTTTCTATCACCTCTACTCTGGAAAATAATCATCTTGCTGCAGAAATAAATGAGTAATAAAGCAAGTGCTGCAGCCAGAAGTTTCTGTTTTCTCCTTATCAGAACAAAAAGTACTCTGGGCATGCAAGGAATCTTTGATTTTTACACCCTTCCATATTTCAGGGCTGGTGATTTGTGAGGTGAGTTCTCACTTTACTTCCTAGGCTGACTCAGCCTCAGGCAGGCAGCCCTGTGGCCAGGAGCTGACTGGGGTCATGGCACTGTCACCAAACTAGAATAAAACCTTCAGTGCTTCAGCTTCTCCATTTCTCACTGCACCTCTGACTGACTGCTCCCAAGCCTCCAGTCAGACAAGCACTTTCACCATCACTGATCTGCCAAGTCCTGCAAAAGCAAAGCCCAATTTCTGATCCTGCTATAGCCTTCATCCTTGTGTATGTATATGTGGGACAGAAATGGCAAGAGGCAGGCACACTTGTGTCTCATTTCCCAGATGGGTACAATACTACCATCATTTGGGAAAAAAGATAGATTAATAAGCCATCTATCTCAATGTTTTATTAGCAAAATAATATGCTATCCAAAGGACAAGTTTTGCTATGGATTTTTAAGATAGACATGCTTCTTTCCAGCACAATTCACAGAAGTGGGTGGATTTGTATGTATTTGCTGCATGCACTGGGTCAGTCATGGAAGAAGAAGGGTTTCACCCTAATTTATCTACTTTTGCAGCACTTTAATATTGAATCCATTCTGATTATTTTCTATATCTGTCACAGCCTCCCACTGGTTTCTTCTGGGATAACTGAAATTAGGTGGGAGGGTTAACCTGAGGTCTGATCCATGCCACACACCGAGCTCATTGCTCAAGCCTGGTCAGAACTGGGTCTGCTTGGTCTGAAATCATTGGTATCTCTACAGATATTCAGCTGGTGAGAATGGCTTTTAAATGACATTCATAACAGCTGTAGGTTTTGAGCAGTTTGGTTAAAACTGTTTCCCCCTCTCCCATGGTGGGAATGATGTGTAAGGATAAAGATGTGCTTGTGTGATAAGGAGCTGTGAGAATGAGACTTGCTGTTGAACAACACAAACCATGATACTGGTAGCATTTCCATAAAAAGATAAGAGAAGGTCATACTTGCAGTATGGAACACAACAAAGCTGTAACAAAAGCATTTTCTAGTGAGTAATTTTTTTTTTTTTTTTTTTTTTTTGGTAAATGCCAGTGCTTAAAATGACTCATTGTAAATGATTGCCTTCACTCTTGTCTGTAATTCACCAGCTGCTTTGGGCTAGTTCTCAGCTGCTGTGCAGTGCAGGAGAAGGGGATAGTTATAAGTGTTCCCTGATAAATAACAGCTGTGTTAATTACCCAACACAGCCTCGCCCCTGATGAGTAACAGCTGTATCCAATAAGGGTGATGGAGATAAAAGAGATATCTTTTATAAAAGAGGGGTTAGCTGATAAGGGGAGGGTCATCATGGAGCAGGAACCTTGAGGAGCATGAAGGAGTGAATCATGAAGCAGGATCCTGAGGAGAGAGAATCCCTGCTGTGAGGTCAGTCTGGTCTACAGTCAGAGCCTGCTGTTGGAACCTGCAGTCACAGTCTGGCTGGGTAAAAGCTGCACTCAGAGGATGCAAACTGATTCCTGCAGTCAGAGTTCAGCAGGCAATAACCAGCAGTCAGAGGCTGCAAGGGAAACCCACAGCAGGAGCTTCCTGCAGCCAGAGTCAGTGAATGGTTGGGGTCAGGATGGCTGAGCTGTAAAGAGGAATAAACCAGGGCCCTTTTCATGCTGTGATAAACAAGAAGACTGTATCTCATTTTTACTCTATAATAAGAGGGCTGCTGCAACAGTGTAGCACTCTCCTTTCTGCTCTGCAGGGCTGGAAAACAAAAGTGTTTTTTAATCTGGGAGGTTCTGTAAGCTCTGCTGAACTGCAGAGCTGAGCTCCCTGATGCCTGAGTGTGTCCCAGAGGGTGTCTGCACCATCACAGATTCATCCCTGCCTTAATGCAAGGGCTGCTGAGCTGTGTCCCTGGTGCTGACCTTTCTTCCCGTTGGTCACAGCTGCTGGACTCTGATTTATGGTGCTCTCTTTTGTAGTTTGTACCTCCTACTCTCTGCCTACCTCACAGCAGGCTTCCACCTGTGGTGTTTTGGTCTCTGGGACTCTTTCATTCTACATATTAGAGTAGGGACCTTAGCATTGTACATGCATGAACATAATTTAGGGGGTTTTGGTGTCTTTTTTTTTTCTTCTCTAAAGAACATGTAGGTATCGAGAAAAGCCTTTAAAACAGAGCTTCTGATTCTTTTTTTCCAATGGTGGGCAGTCAAACTGAGACAGAAGATGCTCCCCACAGCACCTGCTATCTTAAATCAACAGGATGTTATGCTTTGAAGAAGTAGCAATTTGCTGATAAAAACACAGAGACCGGGCAAACACTTCTCTGAAAATGTGATGTCACAGAAAACACCTTGCTTTATAATGGAAGTTTTATTTCACTTGTCCTAGGCAATGAGTTCTGGCAGTTCCACTGGCTTATATCACTGGAAAGTTGTACAGAATTAGACTTCCATTGATTACTGACTGATGGCTTATTCCAGAAAAACTGCAGGCTGTGGATACGTTGTCAGTTTTCTTACTCACGCTGTGCACAAGCAAGGAGATGGGGTTGTAGCTTGGGGGATTTTCATACATAACTGTCCTCAAACATGCCTCCAATTTGCCATTTGAAATACCTCTGAATAAACAAATTAAAAGTAGGACAAAAGAAAGCACTTCAGAGAATCTGAACTGCACCTGAGACTAAAAGAAAAGCTAGTTGTGTCACAGAAACACAGCAGAGACCAAGGAGTTAATGTGTTCTGATGGATCATCCCTACATACTTTTCCCAGACACCAGCTGAGTTATTTCTCAAATGCCAGCCAAGAACTACTTGCAGCTGGCAAAAATCCACAGTTATCAGTGTGATGGAAAAGAGGTGAGACAAAAAAAACACAACAAACCACACCAGGAGCAGTGTGTCCCTGTTGATAGTGAGGTGTGGGTTCCTGTGCTCTTATCCAGTTTGTAGGTGTGAGGGAAGAGTAAATAGTTAACCAAGATAACATCTAGGGAATGAATAGTTAACAAAGAACATTTCTGCAGTGATTCAGCCCAGTGGTATTTGTGATGACTTCCTAGGTCTCTGGAACATGTTTTGTGCTGTGGAGTGTGTGAAATTCATGAGGGACCTGTGGAACTCATGGGTGACCTTGCTCCCCTGAGGCTCACAAAAAGAAAGAAAGACCTTTTTTAATTGTAAGTGATGTCAAGAAATACCAAACCATTTTGTTCTTCAGTTAGTTTGGGTATGACACATCAGGAACACAGAGAGAACACAGATGAAATACTGGTAAAAGAAGACAGAAATCTTTTAAAATCATGACTGTGTGTGCTCAGCCTGGAGAAAAGGAGGCTCAGGGGAGACCTCATCACTCTCTAGAACTGCCTGAAAAGAGGCTGTAGCCAGGTGGGGATCAGCCACTTCTCACAGGCAAGGGGTGATAGGGGGAGAGGAAATGGCCTGAAGCTGCCTCAGGGGAGGTTTAGATAGGATATTAGGAAACAATTCTTCACTGAAAGGGTGGTCAGGCTGCCCAGGGAAGTGGTAGAATCACCATCCCTGAAGGGATTTAGAGGATGTGCAGGTGGGATTTGCCAGCGCTGGGTTAACAGATGGATGGTCTTAGAGGTCTTTTCCAACCTCAGTGGTTCTATAGCCTTGCAAACAGAAAGTGAGTGTCTCTAGCAGATCCCCACATCTGTGCAACACAGGGGGAAAATAAAAGAATATTTCCATGTTCTGATGCTAGCACCTGTAAAGGAAAAAAGAGGACCTCATAGAACTCAACACTTCTGTAGTTTCTTATTATCAGAATAAGTGACTACCCTATGTGGGCCTTGTTCCCATTGCACAGAGACCAGATACTTACAGACTGAAAAATACAGGGCTGCAGAAAAGGATTTTACACAGACACAAAAGTTTCTGATTTTCGAGCAAACCTTTTAGAAGTATTCTGCAAATACTTCTGAAATGTGTAACTGAGTTTAAATCTTGTTTTAACAAAAACCAGAAGGCCATTGAAAAACTAGTCTGTGCCCAAAGTCTTGCACATTTGAGTTGCCTAACTTTCCAAGGGTGTAGAACTTACCTCCACTAAGGAGCAGTGGGATTTTTCAGTCCATTTAGGCCCTTGAATACATCTAGGTGTGCAAGTGTGTGTGTGCACAGGCACACGCCCATCTGGTCTCATGTAACAAAAAAATTATTTGGATTGGCTGCTCTTTAAACAGAAAGCCTGCCCCAAACTGCCTGTTACTGCCCTGAATCAATATTTATCACAAACTAACGCTGATCCTGTCCGAAAGTGGAGAATCTGAAAGGGGAATGAGCTGGTGCAGGCAGGGCACACGGGAGCGTCCTTTGGAAATATCCCCATCTAGTGGGTGTCCCTGGGCTGAGGACACACCAGGACACTGCCTGCCCACTGCCTCAACAGCAGTTGAACATCTATTATTTTCCTCAAGGGAAACGAAATTAGGAACCTCCTACAGTCTGTAAAATTATTTCCAATTTTACATGGGTATTCCAAAACCACGTACGATGGTTAACATGGACTTTCCATCATAGACAGCTCTGCTTTTTTCACTGCAGAATGCATTACACTTAAAACCCACAAAAATATCTCTGATGGTTTGTACAGAATTTTTCTGAATCAGTTTTAAAAGAAATTAAAAACACTGAAAAATTTTTCAGGCTTGGCATACCCTCCCCACAATGAATGCTTTTCTCAGAATATATTTTGCGTAAGAAAAAGTTTATTAGGGTTTGAGGGCTGGTATGTTTGTACTTACTTACAGGACAAATTAATGTGAAAAGATGAAAATACTGTATTATCCCAATGTGAAACGTGGCTACAAAATCCTGTATCTACTCTCTCCTCTGTCTTTTGAGGGAGTTGTTCTTAGCTGATGGGGGAAAATAAAATGTTTTTGTTTTCCTAGACCTAATAAAATTAGTAGGAGTTTAGCCAGTAATAGAGTTAGGGCTCAGTGAGGAATATTTCAAGAAGGAATAGAGCATGGCAACAACTGCAGTACATTCAGTCCCAAAGAAATTCCAGTCCTCATGCAATGGTCACCCAATTACTGCTTTCTTACTTGTCTTTCTCAGAAAGGATTAGTGGCTGCCGTGGTGTAATAGTTATTTAAGGATGGTTGAATAATGGCATCCAATGAATCAGATGCCTATTGCTGATATTTGTCAGCAAGGCTTCAGGTCCTCCATCATCCAGGCTAGGAATTTCTGCCATGAATCCAGCAGCACACTCCAGGTAGAAACTTGAGAAGGTTTTCTGAAATGAACCGTGCAGCACCTCAGGGTGGCTGGAATTGTAAAAAGTCCTTATCTCTTTCGTCACATCTTTTAATGCTTATCCTGTTATCAACACACAGAACAGACCTAGTTTTACACACACAGATACCCTGAGAAGGTAAGATCCTTCCCCTACCAACACATTTATGAACACGTTTTGCTTTCTTACTCAGCTGCCTTGTCCCGTGTGCGTGTTTTTCCTTTTCAGCAAAATCTCCCTCAGAGCAATTTCCAATCCCCAGGGTGTTCTTCTAAACTGCAGGTTTGAAGGCTGTGGCTGTGAAAGCAGGGGATTGCTGTCCCTAGCTCCAGGCAGGCACCATGGAGATAGGTGCCATGCATGTGTCTCTGGGTAGCTCTGCCAGTGCACATTAATCTTGATCTGCAGCATTCCTGGTGTTCTAGTCCTGGGTCCTTCTTGTGCCAGATCTTATAGTTTATTTGTTTACAACTACAGCAGTGAGGCAGAAGTTATTGTGAATACCTTCTGTGCATTTTCAGCTCTCACCTTTTCCTCTGCTGGCTGGATCTGTCTCCTCCTTGGTGCCTGCTATGAAGGGAAGGGCCCAGACACGAGGCTGGCTGCCTGGCACTGCACTAATCCCATGATTCTACATGATCTGAATGCCAAAAGCACAGAACCCTGAAGTTAATCATTGCTCATGATGACTGACTCAGCCTCTCTAATCCTTTTCCATCCCCAGTCCTTGTCACCATGCCACTTGACCTGCTTCCTCAGGGCTGTGCTGTGTGCCTGCCACGCACTGCAGCTCAGTCCCAGGAGGGGAAATCATTCTGAACACTTCAGGTCCACACCAAAAGGTGCTGGGAGGAGGGATGGTGACTTCGAGCCCCCTGGACATAAAACTTGGTGTCTCATGCTGTTGCTCGCCCCTCTCTTGCTGTGCTTGCAGAAGAACCACTTCACCTTTCAAGGAGAGGGGAGGACCCAGACAAAATGGACTTTTGTGGGCAGGAGTTTTGCCTGCAGCACTGGGAGTAGAGCTGCAATCTCCTCCTGCCACCACCACACCCCTGCTGAATCTGCAGGAGGTCACTTTTATTTCCTTCCATGGCATTCATCACCCCTGGCAGAGGGACAAGGGCAGCAGAACACTGCTGGGCAGCTGATGGGTTTGTACTGCTCTTTGCTGAGGAGGGAGTCTGTGCATCCCCCAGCTCACACACCTCCAGCACATCCTGCTACAGAAAGAAATTGAATGATGTGGTTTGCTCCTACTTTGCTCACCTTGTGTATTACACAGAGATGAAGAGATGAAATATGCAGAGTGCTTGTAACAGTAACAAAGTACAAATCTGGCCTTCCTAAAAAATCCTGATATATTGATTTCTAACAGTTTGCCTCTGTTCTTGCAGGGTCTGAACAGAATCTTCTCCTCTGTTTCTTGCAGGGTCTCCCTGTTGTGCAGAAGGAACCAGGTATTTATACATCACCAGCAAGGCAAAATAAAGTACAGAACTATAAACCACAGGACCATACTGCTGGTATTTCCAGTTTTAAGCAGTGTTAAAAAAAATAAAAATTCTCTATTTTAGTTCCTTAGAGCATCCAGCTGGTGGTGCCAAATAGTAGCTGCAAAGGACCTTTGCTTCTGTATTTTGAATGCTTGGAATACAAACTGTTTGGATAAAGGCTTAGACTCTTTTTAGCAACTGTCCCTCTCACTCGCAGTGAACTTAGCAGGTCAGCCTCTAAAAGTCAACTGTTGTGTGTTTATGCCTCACACCAAGGGAGATGACCCCTTCTGCTCTGATTTATTGGAAAGCTCACTCCGTGCCTGGGCTGTAGAAGATGTGTATACATGTGCAGGATCACAAGCAGTGGAAGATCAGGCCCAGGACATTTTGGCCTGGCATAACAAGTTCATTACTTCATAAATCACGGGAAAGCTTAAGAACACATACACCTGTTTCCCTGGGTGGTGAGTATCTCTGTACCTGGCATTTATAACTTACAGGCCCTGATGTCCTCTCCAGGCTCTTTAGGAGTCCAGCCTCCTGATGAGTCAGCTTGTGACCTTCTTTTTCTGTGAAGTTCAGTAGTTAAAAGTATTTAGCTTGGAAGAAGATACCTGTTTTCAAATTTAAAAAGCAGGGCAAGGGGGAAGTGGTAAAGGAACACCGTGTTATGTTTCATTGGCCAAACAGTGACCTATAAAATGTGCTGGTGAGAACAGAAACTGTAATGCACCATTGGCTGCAGCCAGGGTTTGTTTTCATTCTTTTTGATATTTGATTATGAGGGTTAGAGCAGGGGAAGGGAGTGCTAGCCCCAAGGGCTACCTTTCCTGTGGCTCCCTGCCACCTGCGTTGGTGCTGCTCTGAAGGGGTCGCATTCCTTGCTGCCAGGCACGAGGCAATGAGGAACAAACCCCAGCAGGGCTGGTTTTTACAGCAGGTCGTGCTGGCAGGTATTTCAGGGAGTGTTTTTGCCCTGTTCTGCAGGGTGCCACTGCTCCCAGGGGCCTGCTGCTCCCTGCTGCTGAGAGGTGACACCAGCCTGCTGCTTGCACAAGGTGCGCTCTGCTGAGAGAGGCTGAGCAGGTGGCAGAGCACCAGTGTGACCTGTCAGGGCAGGGAAAGGGTCAGAAGGGCGAGTCAGGCAGGGAGTGACATGGAGAGTGACACAACCCAGTCATGCTGCCTTCCCCTGGAGCCCAGAACTGCTGCACTCGTGGCTGGAGCCGTTCATGCAGGCACCGTGAGAGTCATTTCCACATCTTTGGCCACTGAAACACAGCGAGAAAGTGGTATTTGCTGAGGGAACACTGAGAAAGACCTGGCTCCAAAGGCATAAGATTCCCACTTTTCCACTTTCCAAAGTCATTCCTTACCTGATTCCAGGGATGAAGGCACTTCAGTATGGATGTTTATGGTAAAAACATGACATGAAAAGCAGTATCAATTATACTGTAAAACAAAAAAAAAAAACACCCCTGTATAACTTCTGGTGCAGTAAAATCAGTCAGTGTGATTGGTTTGCTCAGTATTTTAAAAACACACTCTGTGCAGTAGAGATATTAGAGGAACAGCTCACTCTGTTCTGAGATCACGTGTCCAACAAGTGTGCCTTGGTCTGTGCTGTGCTGAAGCATACCTCACAAAATCTCCCCAAGTATTCCCTGTGCCACTCTGGAAGCTGATGATTTTACTCAGACTCCTTAAGAAAGTTAAATCCTCCTCAAAGAATTAGGCCCAAGCATTCTGCAAGTGTTTTGAAAGCCAGCGGCTGCACTCTGCCCCAGTGGCTCTTGTGAAATCCAGCTGTGGTGAACGTGTGAGGACGGGGCTGGGGCACAGCTGGATGAGCACTCACAGCTCACCTTTACAGCAGCTCTTCAGGGAACTGGGGGGACCATTTAAATCCCCACAGAATCACTTGTTCTTCTCTCCACAGAGCCTTGGATATGTCTTGCAGCAATGGCCTAGAATGCAGCAAAGAGGAAATAGAGGACAAAACTGCTGGCTCTCACATCCACAAGAACAGGGAATGTGTTTTGTGGGGTTTTTTCTCTTCTTTTCTGTCAGAATTGGGATTAAATGCTCGAAAGATGATTTTTCATGTAGAGAGAGATGTTTATTAACTCTTATCTATGTTACAGTCTCAAAAGCTGTGAGTTCTAGCTAACAAAGTGAAAAATGGCCCTCACTCTCTCTCTCTACAAGGTCTTTTAAGGATGAATTGTCCAGTTATGAAGTGACACCTAAATTATTTTTACTTTTAACCCAATCACCCGTGGCCTGCAATGTGGATTTTTCTACCCCATTACAAAACACCACCCAGACCCATGAAGAAGAAGGTGAAAAAGCAAGACTTAGCCTCTGCCCTAAATCCTCCATCTTGCTTTATATATATATTACTACATTCTAAAACCTTAAATCTAAGTTTTCTACCATGTGATATCCCACACTTCTGTTCAAACTCCACACCCACAATCCCAGTGCTAACATTCAATTTTGGAAGCCTTCTCCACAGCCTCAGGTCAAATGCAGTGTTTGCTTGGGGGTCAGTGCCTGCCAGCACAGAAAGCCTGAAATTCTCAGTGACCAGGGTTCCAACAGGGGAGACCATTTAAATCCCCACAGAATCCCTTGTTCTTCTCTCCACAGAGCCTTGGATATGTCTTACAGCAACGGCCTGGGATGCAGCAAGGGGGAAATAGAGGACAAGCACTGCTGGCTCTCACATCCACAAGAGCAGGGAGCGTGTTTGGGCGCAGGGAGGTAAAACAGCAGTGCCTGGTTCAGCTCTGGTTCTGCTTGAGCTGCTCAGCCTGGGCTGTGTGACTGCAGCAGTGGGGCCGCCTGTCCTCATGGGCATGTCCACTCAGGCACCCTTGGATGAAATCAAGAGGATAAATTGGAGCACGGGTGGAACTTCTCAAGCTCCGTAGGCGCTGCCTTTTCTCCCGGGTGTTTAGGGAAATGAGGTTTTCCTTTTCCTGCAGGCCAGCATACGGTTTCCCTTTTTTCCTTTTGATGTCTCAGGACTCTGCTTTTTAGCCTGCCTGCCTTACCTTATTTCTTTTTGATAAAGGAGCCTTTTATCATGCCTGCTAAAATTGTTGGGTAGGTCTATTTGCTATGCCAGGACAAAACTAAATAAGGAGCTTTTTAAAAATCCCTAGTATCAGTTCATTTTTCCATATGTCTTGTCAATGGATTTTCACAATATCATGGGAGTGTCATGATTTTTGGTGGGGCTTCTTTGTTGAGCTCCAGCTTCTGGATTTTTTTACCTTAAAATAAGTATAAAAATCCCTTATCTATTAAGCCATCGTGGTTGCTGAAAAGCACTTAATAACCTGCTCAGTTTTATGTGAAAAGCAAATTACAGGCATATTTGTTGTGAGAAAGCTTCAGACCATGGCCATGATTATAAACTGCTTGGGATCAATGATATTTCATGCACAGTTGCTTGTTGTTTGTCAGCAGGCAAGCAACAAGACAGCATTACTGAAACATTTTGGATTAGGAATTTAATGACTATTTAGACATACTTACTGACTGTGCTGTCTTAAGCACATGGTGGTTTTCAACATCTCTAGAAATGTGACTAATAATTTAGCCAATTACTATAAAAATTAAATGTATTTATGGGCTGGTCAGATGATCCTCCTGCTTATGAGTTTTTCTAAACCAGGAATATCAGAGCTACTTAATGAGTGTGGCCTTTAGTTACTGGGAAACACCTACAATGAACACTGTATTTTAAAGAACAACTAGAAAAACTTATACAGGGTCTGTATAGCTTTTTGAAAATAGTCTTTTATTAGATATAGAATTAAAAAAAAAAAAAGGCAAACCCCCTCAACATTCAAGGTTTTGCTTAGATGAGGGTTTTCATTTTTTCTTCCAAGCTGTTGTGTGGCTTGAAAACAGCAATCTATTTTTATACCCTGTCACTCTTATTTTAAACAAATAACTCTGCAGTCAGGTTTTAAGTTCTAACCTAATTAACACAGAATTCTGTGCAGTAAATAATGGTAGCACCTCCTTCTCTTCAGACAGAAAGTATAGAAAGATACCTCAATTAGTGCCTTGATTTTTTCATTTGTCTAAAATTTTTGAAGCTTTTTTGACACACTGGGAAAGTATTACTACAGTCCTTCAGTCTACAAGGAATTAAGTACTTATGGGATCTTGATGGGCTCTAACAATGTTATTTAGCAAGGTCAATTCTTTTATTATGACATTTTTGCTTTTAGCCACTGCTCCTGTATTTCTGACTTGTGCAGCTTTTCAAGACCTTAGGATTGAAGCTTTTAATAAACTACTTTCACATGAGGGTTTCTTCAAAAGCTCGAATTTTGAACCAAACCTCCTGTAATGAGGGAGGGGAGGTTTTATTTGTTTCCCAGGACTGAAATCAACGCACAAGCAAGCACAGACGAGACATTTAGCTGTGGGTCTGCTGTGGGAGCAGGGACACGTTGCTGTAAAACAGTTTTCATTTCATCAGCTCAGTTTTACAAGCCCTGTATCTCTGCAGCCTTTAAAAAAAAAAAAAAAAAAAAAAAAAAAAAAAAAAAAAAAAAAAGAGTTGAGTCATTACACAAGGTTTGGAAATGAGTGAAGAAGGGCAACAGGAAGTGCTGACTTCCAAAGAAACATCCACCCCAAATGTTTCCCTCACCAGGGCAAGTGTGTTTGACTTGTGACTTATAAAACAGATGCATGGATTTTATAAATAAAGGGCAGATTCTGAACAAAGTTCAGAATTCTTAATTACACCTAATTAGATTCTTAATTATACACTAAAGCTTGTTCCCTTATACTGCATTGTTCAGTATTTGAACAATTACACACAGTTTTCAGACAGGCAGGAATTTATCAACTTACTATTCATACTCTGGCCTTGCCTGTTTTTTCTTCCTCTAGTATCTGAATGCTAATTGCATACTGATTTACAAAACCAGCATTAATTACTGTTGGGGTGGTTGTTTTCCTGGTCTCATTTTTATTACAGTGAAAAAGTAAAAAAAAAAAAAAAAAAAAAAATTGTAATGAATGGCATTCATCCTTCATGTACAAATTGAATAAACCAGATTCCAGGTCCAAGCAGTTGTTTTCTTCCTCCTTTATTTCTGGAATACTTCTCATTTTTCTGTGAGTGTTTATTCTCCCTGTGAGAGAAGATGTGTAAGCAACAGAGCAGAGGCTTTTTAATGACAAAAGCAGGGCTGTAGCAGGTCTCCAGGCAGAAATATTCCTGGAAAATTAGACAACCTCCTTAATGATCCAATATCCAAACCTAGCAGTGACCATAAAAGTATTTCTCACTGACACATCTATAATTCGCCCATTTTTTTAGAATATATTTTGTTTGGACACATTTTCTGCTCAATTTCCTCTCCCCCCCACATCCTCCACATAACCACACAAAACTTGTTCAAGAAATGCAACTATTTCCCCTTAAATTAAACTTCCAGTGCTTTACACAGAAGGTAAGAGGCCAAATCCACAGCCAGAATTTTTCAGGTGGCAAGGGCAGGGTAGCCTAGCTAAGGGCTGCAAACTCTCATTGCTCAGCTTTTAAATTAAAGAGCAGCTTCTCCCTTTCAGCTCTCCTGTTTCTGGCGTTATCTTGATGGTTGTTACAGGTAAAAGCATCACAGCATTTGCATGCTGAGGTGTCCAGTTTGGAGGATGAAGGTTAAAAAGAAAGGAAGCTTAGAAACAAAAGAGGTGAAACACTAAAGCAGGCATTGGGTCAGGGCAGAGTGCAGCATATTTGTGTCAGAAGAAAGACTGCTATGGCCCAGTCCCTATCTTTTGCAGGTTTACTTAGCTTTGCATGCTGATTAAAATCCTTTGAGGCTGCTGAGTGAATAGTTGTGGGTGAATTTAAGCTGATATCTAAGTCCTGAAATGCTGCATATTTCTAAGAGTCAGGCTCTCTCAGCAGCCACCCTGACTTTTTTTCCTTGTTTGCACTGTACCCTTGATAGATATAACCAAAGTTAGAATTTTTTGAATATTCCAGCTCTGACCCAGGTCCTCCAACATCCCATTTAACCACTCACATGATAAAGTTATTTCCAAATGTTAAATCTTTGCAGGATTATGATCTAAAGGAGTATTAGAGCCTGATCCAGCTACTCCAGTGGCCTGCCCTAGATTTTGGTGATCAGTGTATCAGAGCCATACTAAGGGGATTAAGATGCTGCCAGTGCTTACTGAAAGTATGGTTTGCCTAAAAGCACAGTCCAGGGTCTGACACATCCAGGGCACATTTCACAGAGCAGCTCACCCTGCTGGGGCTGGCACCCCTCTGATGGGTTACAGTAGCCTTCCCTTTGTTTATGCTTCCATAATCCAAATGCTCAGCAGTGTAAATATTGCCTCTGTGTGGCTGCAGAGAGAGATGGATTTACGTGTGCAGCGTGCGAGGCCGTGCCTTGGAGAAGTGTCAGGGGTTTGCCAGTGCCTGTCTGGCACAAGTGGCTGCACTCTGCAGACACCTGTGTCCTTCCACTTCCCCTCCCTGCTTCCCCTGTGCCAGGAGAAACTCCCCTTTGTTTCACTGGTGCAGCAAGCACAACTGGGGAAATTATACAGGGAGAGATTTGGCTCTTTTTTTCTTTTACCTGCTGGCAGGAGATACAGGAAGACCTGCAGTGGGAGAGGGATGTTCTGAACATCCAAGAACCAGGTGATTGAAGACTAGGCAAAAAAAAAAACCAAAACAAACAACCCAAATCTCTTTTAATTATGGTGAGTCTTTTTTTTTTTCCCCTGTGTGTTGTAAATCTGCTATTGCACCAGAAAGGCTGGAGGCCCAGAAAAGGAAAGCAACATGCTAGACTGAAAGACTTTATGTGCAGAAAAAAAAAAAAGGTATTTCTTTTTCCCCATGTGATTTGCCACTTACTTCAGACCTACAGAAATGATGTTGTCCTGTCTGATATGGTGATAGTCCTGTTCTGATGTGTCACATGGTGTGCATGTGTATCCAAGCACTTTCACACCCATCACAAACACAAAACATTAGTTCTGCTAGGAACACCAAGGGGAAAAAAACCCTTTTATCACGTCTCTCTTGTGGTCAGGGTCTGTGATGGAGCTGTATAATATATGGGCATGAGAACTTTGTGGCAGCCAGAATCCAAGTTCCCTTGCCAGACCTCAGTGTCTAGTTTAAGAATACTTCCTTTCTCATTAGGTTACACCATCAGGAACAAATGATATTAACTGGTGTAAAATAATCATTCTTGCATAATACCTTTACCTTTCATCTTGGATTTCAAAGCCCTTTGCAAGCATTAATCTTTACCTCTTAACCCACTAATCACGTGAGTAAGGTCTTCCTCACAGAGAAGAAACATTTCTAAATACTTTTACATCCTGTTGAAGATGAGAAGGGAAGCCAAGTTTACCCAGACAGGAACTGGGATTAAAACTCTGTGCATCTGCTGTCCTTGAGCATTTTTCTTCCTTTCAAATGTATCTACAGATCCAAAAGACCAAATAAATATTGACATGTAGGTGGTTTTGGTGCATATCTGAAACCTGATGCTTCTGGGTTTAAATTTAGGATCTCCAGCTGACACAGCTCTGTTGCTGTGCAGAGACGTAACTCTGTCGTGTCACGTGTGTCACCACAGCTGTCTTGTTTGCTTGTTCCACAAACAGCTTTCCTCACAAGCTGGGGTTTGTTCAATGTGCATTACCAGTTCTGGAACATCAGTCCAGCAGTGTTTGGAACAAAAGTAAGCCTTAACCAGATGAAGAATCTTCTCCCATGGTAGAAGACATGGCTCCATTCCTGTTATTTGCTATTTCACACACATATAACCAGTGGCTCCTAATCCACTCAATCATTCTGTATAAAGTACACAAACAAAATCTATCAATGGGACAAGAGCAGAGCTTAACTCAGAAAAGGTTTCAGAATATTAGCTGCAAGCTGCTGGAAGATTTAAGTTCTCCATAAAACATAAAATACTGCCGCGACTTTTCAAAGTCAAACATTATTTGTCGTGTTCTGTGTGCTGGTTTTGCCCTGATTATTAGTGTCATACTTGTTTTTGTTCAAGGGTGAATGGGCTTAGGGCCAGTGTAAACGTGGACTTACTGTGTGAGAGTCAAGAGTGTCAACCCTGTGAATGAAATAATTTCTTCTGATAGATGTAACTCTGCCACAGAAACCCAGAATATCAGGTTTTGATCCCTGCATAGCTACTGTGCATGATCCAGGGCAGCCTTTCACTATCTGCTTCTGCAAAGCCTTGACCACCCTTGTGCTTGTTTCTGGTGACCACAAGCTGCCTCCTTGATATTGTTTATCTTTAGAAGGAATAGGGTTGGCAACAATTCATTGCCAGAAGACCATCTGGCACCGAGGCCTTCTAAACATAACCACTTACTGAATTTACCAATTTTATGTTTTTTCTTTATATGGAATTGCTTTTCAGCCACTGTGCCCTTTTGGACTCAGGCTGCTGTGCTATTTTTTTAATCTTCCCATTGAAGAACAGTGTTTCAAGCATCTGACCATTTTCTTTTCACCACGTGTAGGAGAGTCCTAGGCTTTGACCCTGTCACCACCCAAGATGTTTTGAAACTTGCCCACACCTTTATTTACTTCAGGCTAGATTACTGTGAGCCCTGCAAGACTCCCTGCTCAGATGCTGCTGTTAGAAGGTTTTACACAGAGAGAGCAGAAATTTATGGTACTTTTTAATTTTAAAGTCACTCTTTTGATCGATTCTCTGCATTATGTGATGACATCTTGTCCCTCTTGTAATTCATTTTATACACAAAAACACATTTTCAGCTTTGATTGTAGTCCAGTATTCAGGGATAGAGCTGGGATGATTAAAGAATTTTTTGACCAAGTAGCATTTTTACCAAATTGTAGGATAAAATGGACTAAAAGCAGATGATATACCAGTATTTAAACTGGGGAAAGGTATGGATCAGGAACTTCAGAATAGTTACTTTAAGACTGCCAGAGGCAAAATCAGAAAATTCAAGAGGGTTTGCAAAAGGAAAATTAATAATTGATGGTAACATAAACAGTATCAGTTGACAAAGTTTTATGGGGGATAGAGCTTGACAATGGACATGTAACATGTATTTGTAAGTGTGGCTCACAAACACACCCGTGTTGATTGAATACATGATTAAGAACTTGGACATTTTGATTAAAAAAAAAAAAAAAAAGAGAGAGAGATAGAGAGAGATAGAAAGGCAATGTTAAATACCTGGTTAAATGATAGTAAAGGACAGGTGACTGTCAGCTCCATAATCAAGCAGAAGAAACACCCTAAATTTGGAAGTAGAAACTAGATATGTTCAAGCTACAAATAACCTGCAGCAGCAGGAGCTTTTTATTCTGAGGCAAGCTAGCTCTTGGTGCATTTTTCTTTGGTATTCAAAAGCTTATTTAATATTTCAGGCTTTTTAATTAAGGCTAAAATACTTCTAAAAGGAGTACTATAATGCTATATACAGAAAGTACAGAGTTAAAAATTAACAACTGGTGTTAGATAGGAAATCTAAATTAAGATAAAGCTCCTCAGGCATTCATTTATGTATGTATCTTCCTCTGAGCCCTACTTTCCTTCTGATCATCACTAATCTCTGCTATCAGGGCTATATTCAAGCTGTATTGAACTGGTAGAAGACGTGGCTCCATTCCTGTTACTTGCTATTTCACACACACATAAAGCAATTCACACAGAACTTTATCAGGACTGGTAAAGTAGTGAATTGTTTTAAAACAATTCAATACTTTGAGTGTTTTACTGTCCGGTTTCTGTAAAGAGCATTACTTAATGATCCATTTACTTTGCATGGCAATTGCATTACTGTGGGGTGAGGTGCTACATCTGGGGCAGCAGCAACCCCCAGCCAACAGGACATAAATGAGCTCAGAAATCATTTAGCCTGTCCCAGCTACAGCCTCACCTTTTTGTCATAAGTGACCAGTTCCCCAAAAAGCACTGAAGAACAGGGTTACAAGTTGTTGTGAGAAAATGAGTGTTTTTCTCCTCACCCAGAGGCAGAGCTGACCCTGCAGCAGTGGGGTCCCTGGAAGCGGGATGAGGCTGAATGGGTGTTAATTAGTCTGGTGAACTGGGATGAGGCTGAATGGTTGTTAATTAGTCTGGTGAACTTTTCCTGTGTGCAAAAACGTGCTCAGGCTGCATCCCTGCAGGGATGGGGACAGAGTTCCCTCTGGGGACAGTGAGGATCTTTCTGGGCAAGTTAGGCACGAAGCTCTAACCTGACCTGTCACTACCTCAGCAAAGGCTGCTTCTCCTGTGGTGTTTGTGCTTCTTTTGGAACTATTTCTGGCCTAATTGACAGACTCTTGCTTCTTAAGCATTTCTTAACCACAGGCCAGCTGATAGATACATTGCTCCTCGGGGAGGGGTTTAATTGTTCTGTCTGACAGGAAATATTTACACCACCAGCAGTTTGTTGTGTATCCTAATTTGCCTTGTCCCGATGAAGTTTGCTTCTGTGATCTCCCAGGAAAGGTGCACAGAACCACCTTTCTGTGGAGGGGATGGGACCCAGCTGAACTCAAGCAGGTTTGCTATTTGCATCCACATCCAAACTCACCATATCAGGGCATGGGGAAAGTGCAAAGGAGAAACTAGACAAGTTACCCTGCACAGAAGAGAGTGAAGGACTTTTTAAGAACACAAGAGAAACAGGGACCTTGGAAAGTAACACTGGTGCTCAGTGTTACTTTTTGTTCTGCAGACAACTTATTTTGCTCCATCTAATCTAAAAAAATGCAGTTGTATAATGACTTTTTGTTAAATAAAAGGTACACTGTTGAACTGTTTAATTATACTTTGGCTGACCTGCTTGCATTTCCAAATCCTTATTTCCCAAGAACTTCAGAGTAAATGGAGTTTTCCAAGGTCCCTCTTTAATTATTTCACCTATGTTTACTTGGGGAGTTTTGTTTTAATCAAATTTCCTCCCTCTTTCCTTCTTCTTTGCCTCTTTCCTCTCTGCTGCAGAATGCAGCATTGGCATTCAGACTTAGGCAGTTGTCCAAATCTATTTTAAACCAAAATTTTATATCAAAACTTCTTGCAGCTATAGGGGGAGGGTCACGTGTGCTTGCCCTGGGTCAGCAGCAAAACTTGTGATAACGTTGCAGACCCATCTCTCTGTCCACTCCCAGTAAACACGAGCAGAATGTCAAGCTGTAAAGATGTTATTTTTCAGAAGTCAAGGTCACCTTGTCCCATATAGGACCAGCTGAAAGAACCTTCGCTAGGAAAAAAAAGAGGGAAAGTAGGTACATCTTACCTAATAAACATAATTTTTCCTGATTAAAAGACCCAGCAAAGCACATCTAGAGCTAATGAGCAGTTTCATTATTACCATAATAATATCGCTGGCTATCTGAGGCAGAAAGCTGGAAGCTGAAAGGCCAAGAAGAGATGGGAGAAAGCGCAGCACTCTGAAGATACCGAGATACACACAAAACTTTTGTGAGAGCAAGTCACACCTCACAACCATCAGGTTTGCACACTGAACCCCCAGCGAGCCTGCAGGGGTGTAGAAAGGTGGGTGCTTGGGACAAAGCTCGGAGCAGAGATAGGTGTTAGCACATCAGGAACTGCGCTTGGAGCTGAGAACGTGCCGGGAGTTTGGTTTTCCCCCCCGATGTTTCTAGGGTAGTTATCCCTGCACGCTTTCCATCTGCTCTGGAGCCCTGCTTTGGTGCTGGCTGTGGCAGCGAGAGCAGCTCCTGCGGATGAAAGAGCAGCAGTGATAGCGCTGGAATGTGCCCTCGGCCGTTTATCAGTGACACTGGCAGGCAGGCGACACCGCATCCTTGTTTTTCCGACCGCTTCTGGCACGGAACCAGGGCAGGGCAGGATGGGGGCATCCACTGCCCTGCCGGGCATATGCCCAAAAATGGCCTGTGAAGAGTCTCAAGGCGAATGTAGCTTAATTGATGTGGAAAAGGTTTGATTTCAAAAGCCTTCTCTCATTTGTAGACATTTACCACACTCCTCTGCCACTTCTGACCTGTTTTAGGGATCTGCTTGAGAAAAACACAGTGGGATTAGAAAAGGCTGCTTAGTCTCTCTGGAAAAAAAAAAAAAAAGGTGAAATAAATAGAAGTAGATATCAAACGAAAGTGATTTTCTAGCTGTGGATCAAGTGTGTTCTGCTTAAGAGACCGTGGTCTCCTAAACTCTAAGGCATTATTCAGGTTGCAAAGGGTCAGGAGTACTCTGGGGTTTTTTAGGACAAGAGGTGAGGCTCTCTCTAAGCTAAATGGCTGAAATGCCAGAAGTACGGTGCTTTTACATCTGGGCAAAAGGAAACACTTCTCTTTTCCAGCGGTGGAGTGTGGAAGGGTTTCTGTGGTTGCAGCCACAACGAATCGTGCAGATTGCAGTTATGCATCAGTTCTTGATTTAGGATGGAACTCTGTCCTTTGTTTTTGATAATGCTTCTGCTTTGAAAGGAGAATTGAGAATGCTGCTGCTCTGTCCTCCAGGTCCAACTCCAATTTTTTTTGCAGATAAATGTGCTGGAGGAGGTTTATGTATGATTATTTTAAATAGCATACATTTCTGTGCACAGAAAATGTAGCAACATCTCTCATATTCTAGAGCTGAAACTTAGCAGTAACAGGGTTAGTAGGGTTAGTAAACAAGCTGAAAATTACAATTTTAGCCAGTCCTCTGTGATTCCAAGACAGTTTCTTCTGCAAGCTAAAAGTATCCAGTCCTTCTTCACAATAATGCCCACCCCAGACCAAAGAAGAGCAGTGGGAGACTTGTCCACGTTACAATTTTTGGCCATTGCTTCTGAAATATAATATTGTGCTGGAGTAATGACGGAGATAGAAAGCATTTCACAGTGCGTGGATGAACAAAAATACTATCATTCTTGGGGAACAAGTACCTAAGTGCTCCCAAGGACAAGGTGAACAATTTCTAACATGTACATTTAGAGAAAAAAAAATTTAAAAATCAGTTTAAACAGTATTTTGACTCATCAGTCAAGTTTTGAGCATGCTCATGGTTTTCTCCCTAGTTTTGAATCCCATGTTTGGGAAGTGACTCGACTGATTGGCTGAGTCATTTTCTGCTGTCTGAACAGGAAACATACTGCAAAAGGCTTAGGGGGGTTATAAATAGAACATGTTCTGAGGGAAAATTGTTACTCAGAGAGCAGAGTCTGTTGATACATGACTGCACACACGTTGTCTGCTGTGCACCATAAACATTTTTAATGAAAAATTTCCTTTTTTTTTTAAATTTAGATCCCTGTAATTAACAATATTTCATTACTTGTTTTTAGATGAATGTGTAGGGAGAGTAATCACTTTATAACTTAAAAATAAACTGCCTTGATAGCCGTCCTTTTGTTTTCAGGGCCTGTGCGTTTGGTTCCAAGAACACATATTTCTTTAAACTTGTTGAACTAACAAAATCCTTGATTTCCTGTGCACTTCCTATGGGCTTTCTTCTGTGACACAGTCTGGAAATGTCACATGTCACACGAACAGAGAGCAGAAATGGGACATGAGCTGGGGATTCCTGTGTTGATATAACTTCTGCCATTGTCCATCTAGGTACTCAGAAGAGACCAGTTTCCCTATAATTTCCCTATAATTTCCTAGAGCTGTGATTTACCTTCACTTTGTTCTTCTGGAAAGATAGGATAACAACTATTCCCCCATTTCAGAATGATGAATAGAGAGAATAATAGGATAGTGGATGATTCCCCTGAAGCCAATGACTGCCCACAAACCCAGAAAGAGGCTCTTTTCACCCTTTTCCATCTAGCAGCAATCTTAGGATGCCTCTCTGGTCATATTGCAGTGTAATTTACTGACAAATGGATCACTTGACTGGAAAGAGCAGTTCTGTCATTGTTTAAAAAAGGAGCTATGTTGTTAACACAGGCAAAAAAAAATATTGTGGACAAGTAATGGAAATAAAATGAAACTCCCATAATTTACAGCTGGATCCCGAGCTAACCCAAAGCCAGTAGGAGTCTTTCCACTGACTTCATTAAACTTTGCATATTTGTGCTCAGAAGTGCTGGTAACAGAGCCCAGCCAGGCCCTGGGAGATGCTCCAAACTCTTGTTCTCAGCTGACCCCCTTTGGCTTGAGCTGTTAGGGTGAAAGTGGAGCTACACCCAGAACCAGGGGCAGGCAAAAAGAAAATTTAGAACAAAAACAAAACAAAACAAAAAACCACTGCAGAAACGGTAAAGCAGAAAAGGCTACATAGAAATAACAGGCAATGGTAGCAGTATCATGGGCTCTTCTGCCTCCAGGCAAGCACCTACACATGTATAAATAATGACACCCAGACATTAGTTTAGTTTAAGATGCTCGTTGGTGCTTTGTAGACTAATGTTTTAAGCAAAACAGAAGGCAAGACCTGGCAAGTTTCCAAAGTCTGGATATGTTGTGAAAGAAAAAATACAAAAATACAAACTTTCTCTCCCCGAGCACCCGGTGAAATGTACGTGCTTGCTAAAAATCCCAGCACTGTGCACTAGGGAAAATGTCCTGCTCTGTCACAGCCTGGAGTGAACAAGAGAAGTGGCATGAAGGAAACCAGTCCTTTAACTCAATTCATTAAAATGGGAGCCTGCTCGAAATGCAGAACTTTTTTTTCTTTTTTAATAAGGAAGTTTCATCTGTGAAGTTTCACAACAAGCCGTTCTCTGAAAGAGTCTTGGACAGCATTCGCATTGTATTGAAGTTCAATATGAATTATCCATGTACAACTGAACTTTTGTTTACCATCTGATAACAAATATTTGTCTCTGTGAGTGAAAGTAAAAGGCCAGCAATCTCTTGATCACCAGGAAATAAATAAACCATCTGAATATTTCAAACGGATCTTTTTCTTTTTCTTCTTTTTCTTTTCTTTTTTAATTCTGAAAATGCCTTTTAGTCTTTATCTTATACATTCCTAAACAGTGTGCTGGTGAATGGGTGATGGCAGATGCATATCTTGAAAGAACAGCATAATTGCTGCTCATTAAGGACTTGCAAGGATGCAATAGAGGGAGCTAAAAGGAGCGCTTCACATGCAGAAAGAAGCGCTTGCAGATCAGGAAGGCTGAACGGCAAAAGGCGGCTTTGGAGCCGTGCAGAGTTTCACAGGTCCATCCCACGTGTGAATTGCAAATCCCGCCAGGTGAAGGGCACTTCCTCCGCTGGCTGCGAGCTGTTATTTCCAAACTCTGCGTGTTAAGAAGCAGGAAGGGATGCCATCTGCCCTGCTGACAAATTTGCAGAAGCACGGGACTTTTTTTTTTTTTTTTTTTTTTTTTTTTTTTTTTTTTTAATTAGAGAATACTTCTATTTCTTTTTCTTTTTCTTTTTTTCTTTTTCTTTTTCTTTTTCTTTTTCTTTTTCTTTTTCTTTTTCTTTTTCTTTTTCTTTTTCTTTTTCTTTTTTTTTTTTTTTTTTTTTTAAATGCTGGCACCGACACAGGAAAGCTACTGGCAGATGGTGCAAGTCTAAAAAGGTCTCCCTGCAAGCTATGGTTGTTTGCTTGAAGTCGCTAACGTGACATGTTTAAACACTAAACGGCGAAGTTCATAAAAATATTTTGCAGGTTGTCAGGAGCAATATTGCTGGTGCCGCCATCCCAGGACAGCCAGGGGAGGGGGAAAGGAGGCTGTTCTACAAGCCCTGGTGTCACCTCGGGAGCTGGTGACAATTTGCGGGGTGGCACCTCCTTGCCAAGCACGGAGCTAATGGCCAAGAGGCGGCAGGAGAGGTGGTCCCGGGGGAGGCAGCTGCAGCATCCTCGCCATCCCCAAAACCCCCGCAGGGAGCACAGTCACCATGCCCTTATTCCCCACACAGTCTCAAAACGCTTGCTAGACCCCTTGTTGGGCTATGCTAGAAAACCCTAGAAGCTGAGAATTTTAGGCTTTCTGTGCTAAAAAGCGCTAACCTGTCAAACAAGAACTACGTTTGACCTAAAACCGTAGAACAAGCTTCCAAAATTAAGTGATAGCATTAAGATGATAGGCGTGTAGTTTGAAGAGAAGTGTGTAATATCACAGGGTAGAAAAGTTAGAATTTAAAGGTTTAAATATATAATATATAAAAAATATAAATATATAATATATAAAAATTAATATATATGATATATATAAATACATATATAAAATATAAATATATATAGTAATATATATATCAGGCAAAATGAAAGATTTAGGGTGTAGCCTAAGTTCTTCTTCTTCACCTTCTTCATAAGTTTGAGTAGTGTTTTGTAGTTAGGTAAAAAAAGTCCACATTGCGGACCACAGGTGTTTAGTTGCTGAATTGGGAGTGAAAACAGTATAGGTATCATCTCCTTGTTAGACAGTTTGTGCTTAAGAAACCTTGAGAAGAGTTAAAAACGAAGCCATTTTTTACCTTGTTAGCTAAGACTCACAACTTGTGCAAACTGTGCTAAATAAGTAAGAATTAATAAACATCGAAGTCCAAAGACGAAAACTACGTCTCTCAAGTATTAATATCCCAACTCTAACAACAACAACAACAAAAAACCCCCAAAAACACACACACAAAAAAACAAACAAAAAAACCAACCAACCAACCAACCAACCAAAAAAAACAAAACAAAAAAAACCAAAAAAACAACCAAACCAAACAAACAAACAAACAAAAACCCAACCAAACAAAAAAAAACCAACACAAAAAAAAAAAAAAAAAAAAAACCCACACAAAAAAAAAACCAAAAAACCACCACACACACACAAAAAAAAAACCCCCAAAAAACACCAAACCCCCCAAAAAACCAGCCCAGATTTTAACAGGGCTTTGCCAGGTGGGCTGTGGCACAGGCTTTCCTTCCTGTAAGCATTGCTGAGGAGGACTGTACCCTCCTGAGCCCCTCTGGAGGCGGCAGCACCCTTGTGTGCGCACATCACCAGGGCAGCAGCGAGCTTCCCTGGGAGCACAGATGTTATGTAAACCTTCCCCAAAGGTTTATGGAAAACTGACAATGCTGGCAGCGGGCCACTTGAACCGGGAAAACTGAAGTTGACTAAGCTTGAACGACTTAATTATCCCACAAGGTTAAACAGGTAAATGGCTTTAGGCCCCATTTAAGAAACCAGGGATGAAAGGGTGGAAGCAGGAATAAGCTGCCTTTTTTTTTTTTTTTTTTTCTTTCCCTGTGATCAGATAAAAAAGAGAAATCTTCAGTGCTGCTGTAGCTGGATACAAAATTAAAAAAGAAAAAAGCCCGGAGTTGCAGTGAGTAGTTAAAAAGCAATTAAACTTTGAAGAGCATATTCCTGAGCAGCAGGTTCAGAACATGGTTGTATTTTTACCCAGCAAGAAGTGTATTTTGAGGATAATTTCTTTAAGTTTAAGCTCTCAACTTTGTAACACCAGGTTTGGGGAAAAGTCCCTTCTGTGTCTGTAGTGTGGGCAGCCTGGCAGTCCCAGGAATACCTTCAGGTTTAGCAGTTGTGTTGCTGTGCTGCCATTTGTTGGGGTTTTTTTTTTTTTCTTTTTTTCTTTTCTTTTTTTTTTTTACTTTTGTTTTTTCCCTTTTTTTTTGGCAGTTGATCAAGTTCAGAAGAAAAGCTGGTTACTGGTTTAAATGAGCATAGCATTGACTCCAGTGAAATGTAGGAGGCTGGATGAATTTTCTCTCTTAACAATAAGAACAGAAGTGAAAAATATCAACATGCACTTTTCACTGGACATACCCACTTACCTCCTGGACCATGACAACTGATCACTTTTGAATAAAGTTTACATATACAATTATTTGTAACGTATTTAAACCATACTGAAATGCAAACCCATAGGTAAACCAAATTTTTATCATTACCAACACTTCTTGCTAAAGCATGTTCAATTATAATGAACAAAACTTATGTGGTCCTCAGTTATTCCCCTCCTATTGACAGGATCCTCTGACCATAAATGGCATTAAACGTGCATAACTCTTGTTTCTTAGCAACCTTATTTTTTAAACAAAGGGGGTTTGAATACATATAAATTATTAATTTTATGCTGTCAAGACAGACAATAATGTATAACAGACCAAACTCATGCCCAGCAGTTGCTGGTTGTTTTCTATTATCTCCATAGAGCAAGCCAGAAACATTTGTGTTAGATAATTTTAACAAAAGGCCATATCTTCTTCCTGGCCATTCCTTCCTGGCTGAGCATGAGAAGTGAGGTCACCTCTCCTCTAACACAGTGTAATGCAGCACAGTAAACGATCAGTCACCAGAATCTCCCAAAGTAAACCCTGGCATTGCCAAAGAAAGGACCTCCTTCCCCGAGATGTAGCACTGACCTTCTAACACGGCTTTGCTCATGTGCACGGAGTCACTGCAGTTAAAGAAACAACTTCAGCAGCACAGACCAACTACAAGTGCTTAACTTAAAAATGAAGAATCTGTGAGACCTGAAGGATGGCACTGAGAAGTGTTGTGGTTTCATCCTTGAGTCAGGCAGGTGTGTTTGAGTGTTCAGCTGTCTGAGAAACAGTGATTTCCTTAAAATATCTCTGCATTCAGATTAATTGTGATGGTCCTCCCTGGTTCAAACCCTCTGTCATTCTTCCATTAATGACACTCAGGGAAGTCTTTGTTCAGTAACACCCACAAAACATAAATAACATTTAATTAAATAAAGTCTCTGCTAAGATTTAATATGCTAAGATCAAAGCATGTGGAAAGTGATCTTTGTCTCTGACAGAAGGTTTCCCACAGACAAGAAATAATCTAGGTTCTTGCTGACAGCACATACAGAAAAGTTAATTTGTATTAAGAATGTGTTTACAGAATGTTCCCCTCACTCACTGACAGTCACATTCTAGGAACTGTTTCCGTGCAGGTGTATGAGTTGTTTCTACTGTTTGTGTGTTTGGGATTTTTTTTTTTTTCTTTTCTCACAAAATTTCCCCCACATGTCTCTCACAGAGCACTGTGTTTTTCTCCTGATACAATCGGAACCCTCTCTGCCTGTTTTGCAATGTGACAATCCCTCAAGCAGCTGGCAGTTACCGGCTCAAGCAGATGTTTTAGCACCCCAGCAAAGCAGAATCTCTTTCCCAGCTGCACGCAGCCTGGAGTCACTTGGCTCGGAAGAGTCTACATGAACTTAAATTCCTTTATCACTTTATCACGTTGAAGTTTCATTTTTCTCTGCAAAACCTTAATCTGAAATCAAGTATGGCCAAAGACAGAGCACATTTTCAGGGAAGGTGTTAGCACAGCAGTGCAGGAAGGAAATCTTATCAGCTTTGCTGAGCTCGGTGGGTTAGTTTTACAGAGAGTCGTTTGTCAGCACAATCCAAAGCAGCAACTGCTGCAAGCACTGGCTGGGGAAGTGAGGCCTGATCCAAAGCCTATTGGAATCCATGCAAAACAACACTTAATTACTTGATCCTTTTCTCTCTGAAGTCAGTGAGATGTTGACATTTATTTCAACAGAAGCAGCTCCATGGCTTTGATATCTCTCATGTATTTCTCAGAGTACTGACCTCTGCAAATCAAAACAGAATCAAAAGCTTATTTTTTTATTCTTTTGAGCACACAAACCCAAGCATCAGATATGAAGATATAAAAGATCTGTGGAATAAACTCTGATGACTTAACATTGATAAAATGAAGGCTTTTAGAGGTATTCCTAAGGGTAATAATAATATCCTTATGAAAGACTAAACCTTTTAACAGCTGACTAAAAGACTGGCTACAAGAAGAAAACAAAAAGATGCAACTCTTTGTAATTCTGGTTTATTCCGCCCTGCATAATGTCCACTTTATTGCATTATCTGGCAAATCTCAAAATTGAAATACACCTTACAAGATGATATGTGCCCCATGAGGGGTTTGAAACTTTTTAGGGTTGTGACTGCTGCTTTTCAGAACTGAGAGAATGTTTCCAGTATTTGTAATTACAACTTCACCAGAGCTGACATTACCCCTTAACAAAGTAAAATGACACAGAGACGTGACTCTGTTACAGGAATAAGTACAGGACCATAATTTCATGCCTTACTAAAATTAAAGTTATCCTAGAGATTCTGATTCATTTCTTCTGCCTTCAAAGAAGGAATTTCTTTTGATTCATGAGCTGAAGATTTTGAAGAGGCTGGTGCTGGCTAGCTGGTCTGTCTCTATGAAATTGCACTTAGCAAAGTGTCTTAGGAAATGAATCTATTAATACTGAATGATACAGGAGCAAGAGATGATCCTGTGTCCATACGTGGTGTATTGTTAGAAATTTCACAGCAGTAAAATCCTTTTGAGCCTCAGGGAGATTGAGCCAGCAAAGCCATGCGACCCAAAGAGTGGAATTTCCTAGACCTGTGTCAGTAACATGCATCAAACAAGCTCTAACTCCCGTTTGTTAAAAAAGCAGAGAAAATACACGCAGAAATCTAAGACCACCCCCACACGCGCCCAAAACCCAAAGAAGAGTATTTGCACGGAGGGAAGAAGGACTAATGCTGCCAGCCCTGGGGGTGTGCTACTGACCAGGTGTGCTGAGGGTTTGTCAGAGCTCCCAAAGGACAGAGGCAACAAAGGGCAAGTGCAAACCCCGGCAGCTGGGAGAGTTTGCATTTGGAACAGGAACTCTGCAGCAGCAGCAGCAGCAGCAGCAGCGAGTTGAGTGTGAGAAACTGCTCACAAGGAGGAAGGCAGCATGATGAAGGACCCATCCCCAAACTTCCCTAACAAATGAACTCGGAGCCTCCCGTGGGAAAAAGGCTAGAAAATTAGCTGTGTATGCTTCACAGGTACTTCTGTCTGCTTTTTCTAAGGAATCAAAGTGTTTGGAACTCCGCCTCAATAGACCGGTATAAATCTGTTAATGTGCTTGGAAACTTGAACAGAGACGTTGTTTAGAAGGTGTCTCACACTGGAATAGTTCCTTTATATGCTAAGGGTATTATCTGATACACCCAGGATTGGGTAGGAAGGGCTATTTCCTGCACATGTGGTAAGAAAATCCAGCTATTCCAGGCCCCAGGAAAATTACATGCTCCCACGTAAAGAATCCCACTTCCTTTCCTTAGATCTGTTTTCTTTTCCTCACTCTCTAAAGCAAAACTCCTTTAAAAGAACCACGCCAATGGCTTTCCATGTTGATATAAACCAAAACGCAGTAATGAAGGAAGAGACCATGAACATTTGTATTTAAGTACTGATTCTCACCAGAAATGATTATGATGAGCAACTCCAAAGCGAGAGCAGGAAAATACCCATGGTGGCCTTTCACACGATGCAGCAGAATGTCAAGGTTTCACCCTCATATGAGGGTTTCATTCTCATAACCCCCGTAAGGGAAGGAAGTCCTATTACCTGCACCCTACAGATCACAATCTGATACACGATGAATTCTCCAAGTCATAAAGAAAATAAATGATCGAGGAGGGAGCTCAGCGTGGTCTCCTGAGAGCCAGACCACAACCAGGCCATCCCTCTTGTCTGAAAAATTCAGTTAACTTTAAAGACATCCACAGTTCATCAGAAAGGATCAGACAACTTGTTTGAATACCACAAGAAGGGCTTTTATTGTGCTGGATATGTAGATAGGAATCCATTTACAAGAATTTGAATAGATAGGCTTGCACACACCAGGAAAGGGAGCACTGCACATCACCAGCCACACAGAGGGATCAATATCCTACAGCAGAGTTAGCAGCCACAGCTGTAAACTAGTTAATAAGGCTGGATTCTTTTTTGTAAGGACCATTCTCTTTCCTCCCCTTACAATGGAGGAGAACAGGCTAGGATTGAACAAAAAAAATTACCAAGCAGTCACAATGTTAAGAAAAGGGTTAGGAACTTGGTCTCAGGGGAAGGGGAGGCTGTGCAGCACCCAGGGAAGTTGCTACTTCCCTTCATGCTTGTGTGTCCCACACCTCAAAGAAGGGAGGGTGGGCTAGGATACCCCACAGAGCCCCATGTAAAGCCAGATTGGTGGTTTAATTAATGCTTATTAATCTAATCTTTAGCTGATGTGTGTTCATCTCAGCCCAGAGTGACTAGACTGTATCTCAGTTATGTTTTCCTTTGGAGGGAGGTAGGTGTGACTGTGAATCAAGAATTTCTTAATTCTGGTTAAGTAACATCTAATGAAACATAATTTTTAAAGATGGATGTGATAACAGTTTAGTGTGAATTATAAAGCCATCTTTCAGCCACTTTCAAAGATAAAACAATTAAGAACAATGAGTAAATACACTAATTATAGTTACTAAACAGCAAGGTTCCTGCTGGTCTTCATGCAGCCCCTGATGACGCAGAGTTTTGGAAGAACTTGGCAGGAAAGGGTTATCTTTTTATGGACTTATTAACTTTTCCTGAGAGGCATGGAGGGAAGAGGACAGTTGTGAAGGTGAACAGACATGCGAGAGACTAATGCTACAAGCTTCTTTCCTAACCAAAAAGGAACAGCTATCCTAAAGAAAGAAGTTTTGGAGTATTTCCCAGTAGGGGCTAAATTCTTTCAGACTTTATATTTTCTGGGTTCTCTGGCTCTCAGTGGTGGACAGAAACTAGCAAGACTTTGCAAAAATCATACAAATGCGATTTCTTTCATACACACATCCCCCTTTGCTAACTTCGGATCACTTTTTTTTTTTTTTTTCTGGAAGTTTGCCAAGAAGGTTTTCTCATTCCTTGTTCTTGCTTTCTCCGAGGCTGCTAAAGATGACAGTCTTTTAGATAACAGGAAAATTGTATGCACCATTATTTCCATATTTTTGCTTTTATCACTTTGAGGAAAAAGTACAGTTAATCTCCTGAAGCTACATCAGCAGACAAACATACTGCAATTCAAAGCTAATCACTGAGTAAAATCTGGGTTCAGCCAAGCACGATGCAAGAAAACTAGAAGACAAATTTCAACCCAAATGAGAGGTATTTTCTACAACAAAATTCGCGCCTGAAGCTCAACAAATTATTTTAGAGAATATTTAGAGGATATCTAAATCACTTGGGCCACTAGATATTATGTGACATTCAGCTGTGCGTGGATGAAAATGGCCACATTCACACCTGCTTTCTCTCCACAAAAGCCGCTCCAAATGTGGCCCAGGTGTGAGAAGGGTCAGAGCTGATGTCACAGCAGCTCAGGCTCCCGCTCCCTGGCTCTGCCGCAGCCTTCTGCAGCGTCACTTAGGCGTGGTGACTGTGTGGCAGACGTCTAAATATTTATGACTGGCTGAGGTTACCTATAAAGTGGGCCTGCTGGGGCTTTTGTTAAGTCTTTAGGCTGGCAGGTATGGGCTTTTGCTCCTTTGCCCTTTCTGGGGCAGCACTTCAAGCGATTCCTGCTTGTTTTTCATACAACTTCACATCTGCCGTCAGCAAGGTGTTCCTGTTGATGGGAGTCGGGGAGCCACAGGGCCAGCGCTGTTAGCTGACCTTGAACTTTCCTCCCAGCGGTTTTCAGTTTGCCTGCTGACCGAAACCTTCCTGAACCCGCCGAATACATGACAACCTTTACACTTCCTCAAACACAGCGCTTTAGCAGGCGAGAGGAAGCGCCCCGAGTTCCCCATGCCGCGCTGTCCCTCGCAGCGCTTCCCCCATGGCAGGTGGGGCCGCAAACACCACAGCCTCCCTGGGAAAGGGCCCCGCAGCAGCCCCGCTCGGGGCGGCGGGGGACGCGCACCTTGCACGGGGCCGGAGCGGGGCTGAGGCCGGGGCAGGGGCCGGGCCAGGGCCGGGGCGGGCGGGCCGCGGGCCCCGCCCCGAGCCCGGCGAGGCGCGCCGAGCCAGCGCCGGCAGCATGAGGAGCGGCGCCGCCGCCGCAGCCGCTGGGTCCGCGGGACAGGCGGAGCAGGTGCGGCGGGGCTGGGAGCGGGGCCGGGAGCGGGGCCCGCGGGCTGGCGCCGGGCGCGGGGGTCCCTTCGCGGGCGGGAGGGAGGGAGGGAGCGCCCCAAGCTGGGCTCTGCTCCGCGGGCGGCGGCGGCGCTTGGGGCCGGCTGTGCCGAGCCGAGCCGGGCAGTGCCGAGCCGGGTAGGGCTGTGCTGTGCTGAGCCGAGCCGGGCAGTGCCGAGCCGGGTAGGGCTGTGCTGTGCTGAGCCGAGCCGGGCAGTGCCGTGCCGGGTAGGGCTGTGCTGAGCCGAGCCGAGCCGGGCAGTGCCGAGCCGGGTAGGGCTGTGCTGTGCTGAGCCGAGCCGAGCCGGGCAGGGCTGTGCTGAGCCGGGCAGTGCCGTGCCCCACCCCACTGTCAGGGCCGGAGCCCTCCCGGGCGGTGACGCCGCGCTGGCTCGGACGGCCACGCAGGAAAAGTCAAAATAATCTTTTCGCTCTGTGAGTACCCTGCGATTAAGGCAGCCGAGCGCTTTCCGAACGTGTTACAACACTGGAGTGGGCTATTAGTTTGGACGCGTCCTAATGAGTGTGTTAATCAGCGTAACATCCTTCGCTGCTCACCTTTTGGGCTAATTGAGGATGGCATCTGCTGAGTTTCTCTTCGCGCTTTGAAGTGTTTGTGAACCTGTGATAGTGATTGTCTTGTCGTGTTCACTCCGTTTTTCATGTGTAAATTCGGCATGTGACTTGAATTCAGATAGCTGGCTTGTGGACTGGTGATTGTAGATCTGTTTGCCCCTACGCCTGTAAGGTTGAGCCAGTATCAAAAAGTTTTAAGTTCTCTCTCAAGCTTTTTGAAAAAGATTTGGAGGTCTCTGTCGACTTTCAAAACTGTTTACAGTTGGCAACCTTGTGGGTGCCTTCCGCCAAAATAAGATCTGAGCGTGGAAATGGGACTGCATTCTTGTATCTACAGATGGTCCCTTGCAGGTCAAAACGGAGGCATGTTGGCATGGCCAGGAAACTTCGTGGGAGCGTGGGCTTTTTTTTTTTTTTTTTTTTTTTTTTCCCTTTAGAGACTCTAAACCTTGCAGTAAGGTGGAGCAGCGCAGTCCTCTGCTGCCAGTCCCAGCTGGGGTGTAGCTGCCCCCTCTCTGACTCTCCTTTTGGTTTTGAGGAAGTTCTTAATCTCTCTTGTGACTCAGTGTCCTAATCTTTAAAATGGCTTAATAAGACTTGTCACGCTTGCCTCCCAGGGACATTAACATCTAATTGATGCTCACGAAGTGCCTTGATCTGGGAGAAAAGAGGGCATCCTGCTTCCCTCATTTCGCCACTTTATTTTGGGTGCTAATTATATTACACGGGTGGAAAACAGATTATCTGACAACCAAACTGGAATTCATGTCTGTTATCATTGACATAGGCACTCTAAGTGAGTGTCTGCCCACTTAGTCTTAGTTTGAGTTGGCTGGGAGTTTCTCTAAAAACAGCGGGGTTTATCCGTTCTGGAGGATGCATCTGCAGTAGCAGACTTTTGCTCCTAACTCTAGATACTCAGTTTTTCTCTGTGTATTATGAGATCATGAAAGGCTTTAAGAATTAAAACTGTGTTGACTCAACTCTCAGCATGTTGCTGATCTTAAATGGAAGCTTACATCAAGTCTCAGCTTTCGTCATGTTTCACTTCTTTAGAAATCGAGAAAACATGCAAATTTTACAGTTGTCTGCTTGAAAACATAAGCTTTAGAATATAAAATGTATCTTTTTAACCGTTTTACTTGCTGCTCAAAGGCGTAATTAGGCACTTTACTCTCCTGACTTGAATCTTGCCCCAGCTCTTCCTTATTATCTCTGCTGCCTCCCCCTCTGCAGGTAGCAGAGCCTGCAGTGGCAATAGCAGGGGGTGGGATGGTGCGATCATCACCGGCACACACCAGAAGAGACCAGTATTCAGAAATCAGCTGATGTGAGTGGACACCCTGCCTTATACCGAGGTCTTTCTAGCCTAAAAGTTGGGGTTGCTCAATTCTCTCTTCCTCCTACATCTTGGTTCCCCTGTGCTGCGGGTCTGCGTGCTTTCCAGCGTTGTTGCTGCATTATTGTCCTTCCCTGTGCTCAACAGACCTGCGGTGTTGATAATTGACAAATACACCTTTTAAAACGCTGTTTGAAGTTTGTTGGTGCTGTTCTCTTCACGGTGCTAGGAAAAAATGCTGCAGATGCATCTTAGTGTGTGTGGTGGGGAAATGAAGTTCTGAAGGGAAACCGAAGCATGCTTCGTTCCACTTGTTCTTGCCATGTGATCTGCAGCAAGTGGTGTGACTTTTCCTGCCTTGCCTGTAAAATCAGGTGAATTCTTAACAAATTAGTATAAAGAAAAGCATACAGAAATGGGACATCGTATGTTTCACTCTGAATTTTGTTTTTAGTTAATTGCCTCAATGTTGCTCTGAAGTTGTATAGCATTACCAGATCCCTGACATCAGGGTGGTGCTGCTTGTGGGGAGATCAGATTTCCTTCAGTTTCACCTAGAATCTAGAAGTATGATCTGAAAAGGTTTTGTTTCTATTTTACTAAGATGTGCTGAAGCAGGGTTTTCTGTTGCTATCCTACTCCTCCTGGAGGTGAGAGAGCCTATGTTTGGCTGGAGATGTTTAAGTGTAAGAAACCATAAACCAGGACAGGTGATTGCTCTCCAGTTTCTCCATGAGTATGCTTTACCTCTTTCACCTCTTTTAGTACATAGCTTGTATCTGCTCCAGCTATCTTGCTGCTCTGGTATTTTGTAATTAGTATCTTGAAAACTTTGAAATGCTGCATGTTTCTCATTGAGGCGCTTCCACGTGGCTGTGACATTTGTTGTGAGTGCTTGGTAACCTGTGTCATCTGTTCCTTCACCTCACTCTGATTCTCCTGGCATCAGCAGGAAAAGTGGAAGAGACTTTGCTTCTTAAGGGCATGGTGTGTTTTGATTCCCTTCAAATGAGGACAATTTCAGCTGTCTGAAACCGAGATCTGCTTCCCAATGGTCCTTCTGTTTTCTCAGCTTGCTCACGTGTTGGATTTGGAGTTGAGAAGCTACAGAAAAGCTGAGGGGTTGCTTTCTGCATCTGTGCTGGCAGCCTGGCTTGCATGCTTCTCTCTAATAGATGTGTACCTCTAATAATCCTAATCATAGGAGTTTGGTGTGTGCATTTTGTGTGTGAGCAAATTCTTGGCTGCATCTTTCCTGATCAAGCTCTTTCTGAGTCAGGAGCCTGTGAACTTGAAAAGCGCAGCCTCTGCTCTGTGTCTGGCAGCTCAGCTGTGTAGGGAGAAACAGAAACACTGCTTGTTTCTCATCACTGGGACCTGTTTTAGAGGTCTTTATACAGCAAACTGACTCTTTCAGAAGTGGTGTTAGTAGCTCAGGGTACATTAGACTGATTCAGGAAAATATAGATATTCTAAATTAAGGCTATTAAGTGTCCACTGATTCAGTGACTGTGCAGATACGCAGTTAATGTTGTATTGTGACACATTCTGGAAATTGCTGTGTTTATTTTTGACCTGGAGAAGATGACTAACTCTTTCATGTATGCATAGTTACGTTTACAAGCAAGTAAAAACTTCCCCAAAATTATCTTTAGACTCCCTAGTTCTATGAAAGGAAAAAAATTCAGACTTGTCCCTAAATTTGAGCTCTGTGTGCTATCAAGCCCTCTTTCTGCTCTGGATTGATAACCTTGTGTTCAGTGGGGGTTATGTTTTCATGGGTTTTATTATCTCCTCCAAATCTCTGTGGGCAATTTACTGTGTGGGGAGAGGAATAAGAGCAACCCCATTCTGTGCTGGGAAAGGTAGGTGGTACCACAACACAAATTAGAAGACTCTACTGCCATAGCTTATATTTAGTTAAATTTTGATTGTTCTTATTTCAGTGTCCCAGTAATACTGATGTGATTAGGAGGAAACTCGGGTTTGTTCCTTCTTGCTTTTGGCCCCCTAGAGCTGTCATGGCAAAACCCCGTGTGGCAGGTGGTTTATGGAATTGTGTGATGGAAACATGTGGACTAGATTGAAACTTTTGTTCTTGGCTCTGGCATCTTCTGCACTGTGCTCTGGATAAATAATGGCAGCAGTTTCTCCAATTGCTGCATTCAGCCAAGGGGACATTATCAATTCAGTTTTTAAAATGACCGTGCCTGGCATTGTGTGTCGTGGAGTTTTGGCTTCCTCAAAAGCAGTTTCTTTGAATCTGTTAGTCCACAATAAATCCTGCTCAGACCTTTTAAGCTCACAACTTATTGCCTGTTTAGGCTGCCCTAATGCCCAAAGGGGTGCTACAGTTCTCTACTGCTGCCATTGCCGAGCATCAAAAGAGAATTTCTGAACCCATGCAAAATTTTTGTTGGGAGTAAGCAGGGATGCTTTGTAATCAACTTTGAACAGTCTTATGGCAATTCAACAGACCTTAGACCACCCTTCCAATACCAACAGGGGCTCCAAGAGAGCTGGAGAGGGACCTTCTACAAGAGCAGGCAGTGATAGGACAAGGGGTAATGGCTTTAAACTGAAAGAGGGCAGGATTAGACTAGCTCTCAGGAGGAAATTCTTTGCTGTGGGGGTGGTGAGACACTGGAACCATGATATTTTTATTATATAGTGTTACTTTTAGGAGACCAGGGATGTTAAAATACCTGGTTCTGATAACATCTTTTGTCATTTTCTTACCTGAATAGGTGACTCCTGCAGCTAACTGGAAGGCTTTTAAATCTTCCAAGATTTTTTTTTCCTAGCCTGTGGTGTGCGAATCATGTATGATGGAGACCAGCAAAAAAAAAAAATATGAACAGTTCTGTAAGCAGCAAAGCAGAAGATGGAGCAGAAGACACATTTTCTCCTCTCTTTGAGAAGACTCGTGTTTGGCAGATAGCGGAATTCCTTTTTGTCTGTAATCGGATAAGAGTGTATTGCAAAGACCATAATCTGTGTTATTGGCTGAGGTGAGCCCCATCTGTTAGTGGTGTCAGGGATGCGCAATACCCTTGCCCTCTAAACTCATGCACACAGGGAGCAGCACAGAAGGATTTACAGAAAGAAATGCAGGCTCTGAAGGCAGTTGCTAAAAGCAGAGGGAGGAATTCAGAACGGAATGCAGTGTTCTCTGCTGACCCCCTTTCTAGCTGAGGAAACCCTCTGCTTAAACGAGAACTTTACAAGATACTGGGTACTTTTTGGTTTCTGCTTATTCATAGTTTGACCTCCTTTCATACAGGTTCACCTATTGTACGTGCTTGTTATCAGGCTGGTTTTTATTGATTGTCTTTATGGCACCTTGCACTGATCTGGGGAATAATTGAAAATCGCAATCTGAGCTGATTAGATGAAAAACATGGGGCTTGTGTTGGGCTTGACTTCGAGGTGGTAAATATGCAGTCAGTGCTAATCACCCCCATGTCATCATTCACCCCAGCTGTGGGTCAGACACAGGATCTGCTTGTGCACTTGAATTGCCATTGCTTTTCTCCTTTTAGAGGCAGTAAAGGAGTGAGCATCCTGATACAAGAGCTTACTTCTCCAGGTCTCATTTCCATCCCAGGTGAACTCAAAGAACTTCGGATGGAATGTGATATTTGGGCTTGGATAATTTATGTGAACGAGTTCTCATTCAGATAGATCTGATCTCCTGGCCTTCTGCTTGGTATTTGATTTTCCCCTTTCACTGAGTGCTACAAATTCCTATGGTTGCCACCTATGCAGCCAACTGTTTCTGTCAGTTCAGAAAATTGTTTCAGTAATTACATGGCTGTAGGGACAGAAGAATATTAAAGTCTGGAGCCATTTATAAGATTTCAGAGTATGAATGCAATGTGTTCCTCCCATTTCTATGTATGGATTTTCAAAAGTTACAGCTGACACCCCTGTGTATAATATTTGTGTTCAAAGCATTAATGTGGCTGTATGAATGTCAGAAACATGTACATGGTTAAGGCTTGGACACGAGATCTGTAAATATGAACTATGGGTGCATTCAAAAACTGAGTGTGTGGATGTAATCAAATACCTCTTGCTGTACTTACTCTCTGAAACTCTGCTGTTGCACCAAGTCAACATTAGGTGTCCCAAAAATGCGTTGAGAAGAGTAAAGCTTGTGTAAAGAACTAAATACATTGCAGTGAACCTGTTCAGACAAAAGAAACCATCTTCCTGTTGTTCTGATGGGGGCAATGTGAGAGAGAAGGAGAGTTAGGGTGGTTAACTTAATTTCCTGGGAATGAATAACACATACTTTTCAGTGCACAGAGCAGATATTACACTGTTTGTGACCTGCTTCCTCATGAGAGTGTCGAGGAGCGGGGCTTGGCTTGAGTCTGTTGCCTGCACTGCTGACACACAGCACTGTGTGATGCTGCCCTGTCCAGAGGCACGCCGTGAAATAGAAATAACCCTGTGTGCAGAGGGATTTGGAGACAACGTGCAAATATTTACTGATGTGCTGGGCCTTGTCCTGGGTACCTGGGATATGTCTGGGAGTAGGTATGCGAGCTGCAGCTGCAGCCCAGGGCTGCTGGGTGGTGTAACACTCCCCAGCACCTACTGCAGAGCTGCTCTGCACGGTGCAGGGAGGCACAACCACGAGGAGTGCCACAGCTCAGCCACATCTTACTTATAGCTGGGATGTTTAGATAAGCAGACAGGAAAACAGGTTAGTGTTCACCAGGTCAGCTTTGTGCATGTCATGGGGGAAAAAAAAGCTGACTTTAGTATCCTCTGTGGAGTCATTCTGATGACTACTGCAGGTATCAGTTTTCAGGTTAAAGATAGAAGAGAACAGAGGGCAACAGCGTTATTCCTCTGGGAGCATCGGTTCTCTCCTGGAGGGGGACTCAACGGGATGCTGACCTCGGGCAGGGCAGGTTTGTGCTTCAGGGCAGAGTTAGGGTGTCCTGAGGCTGGCAGGGAGATGTGGCTTTGGGAGATGTGATGCAGCAGGTGCTGGCACAGGCACCAGGAGCTCGGCAGAGCTGGGTGCTGGCCCCTCTCTCAGAGAGAAGGGTTTCTCTCTCAGTTTCCTTCCCACCTGGGAATGAAAGTCACAGTGGAGCATCCACCTCTGTGTGTTTATGTGGGAAAGGAGGGCCACAAGGTTTTTATGTCACACTTACCTATGCAGAAATGCAAAGGGCAGTGTTATTTTCTCTCTTCCTGTTTTTGTTTTGACTGAGGAAAGAGTTGTGGTTGTTTGCTGAATTCTGGTTTTTATTGATTGATTCACACGGAGGGCTCCAGCATTGCTGAATGCATGCACTTAAAGGGCTCCAGCAGGATTTCTGATGCTATTTCTTGACAACTGCAGAAGCTTGACATCTTAAGGCCCTATTTATGCATTTAGATATAGACCACCAGACATGTCTATTGCTGCTTCTTCAGCTACTACCTGACTTAATGATTGATGGTATTAGTAACTTGTGTGTACAAGCATCTTCAAACTCAGTTATGGAATCAAAGCATGTCTCCCAATTATTTTGTTTATTGGGCATTAATAGAGATCAAAAAGAACTATATGGCTGTTTCAGAGCAAGGTGAAATATTTTCATGTGTTGTTCACAATAGTCTTCCCTTACAGGGGTTAGTCCAAGGTTCTACCTGACACCCAGTAAAATACATCAATTACTTAATGCTGTGTTTGACAGAATTTCTTGACTCAGCTTTTTCAAAGGCAGCACCTGTATCCATCCTTCAGGATGGTCAGGTGGTTCTGCAAAGCAGTGTCAATACAAAACTTCTGCCTTTTGTCGTAAAGGTTTGTGCATTCTGACCCACAGCTTGAGGGGGATACATGTTTGTGAGGCAGTTTGGCTTGTTTGAAATCTCAAGCCAATAGAACTGCAAACACTGGCTTCTGAAAAACAGCTGTGTAAGCACCTGAGTGTCTCTCTTAGCTCATTAATTTCCAAGATAAATCCAGGAATGACATACATAGTATTGCAGATTTACATTTGCACAGACAATTTAATTTAGAGGTAAATATTGATGAGGATATATCCCAGGTTTTTTTTTTTGCTTTAGTAGTTCTAGTGAACAAAGAGTGTGAGCCACTAGTTTTCAGTTTTATTTGCTCTACTGAATTAGCAAAGGATGGCAAGGTTTTCCTTGCCTCTCTGCCTAATCAGTTGTTATCCAGCCAGTAGGCCAACCCACATGCAAAACTTATTAAAAGTGTGGGTAAGAGAGAGTTACTGGGAACTCTACAAAGCCAGCTTAGTTCATGACTTTGCCCAGCTTTCCTGCTAGGTTTCCAGAGGCATTGTAAGGTTGTGATCAGTGCTTCTGATGAAATTCATGGAAGCCATCACTACATTTTTAATGACTGTTTCTCTAATGAAAAGGAAATACACCTTTGTCATGTGAAGAAGCACCTCATGTTTTGAATCCAAATTTTCTACATTTCTTTTGGGTTTTGACTGTTGTATAATATTTAGCTGGGATATTTTGCCAGTCACTGGGCTGAAATAAATATTTCTTTTAGTTTTGGAGGAGGAGGTTAAGTCAGTGTTTTCTTCCTTTAGGCTGATGATTCTGTTATGATCACAATGATGATTCTGATTTTTTCAGGAAGAATATTCAGAGGAGTGAGAGCTTTTTTTCTGCCCCATCTGGGGAATTTAAAATGAAAACTAATAGGATATTTTGGACATCATCACTAGAAACTAGTATTGGCAACATAAATATTACCTCTCACAATTAGAATGAAGCAAAAAAAGGTAACATTTACACTAATTATTTAATTACCAGACAGATCTGTATTCACATGGACAGTCTCTGTTAAGTGTATCTGCATTCCCTTTCTATTTTTGGCAATGGGATCCACATTTCTGGTAGTTCTTACTTGTTAAAGTTTAATCTTAAGAAGCGTATTTGTAGTCACTGTCCTGTGTGAAGAGTTGTTTTGCATCTTGTGATATGTTGGGCTTTTTTTTTTTTTTAATTCATAAGGCTTCTCAAACTTCATCTGCAACGCTCTGCCTTTCCCGTGTTCACCGACGGGTGGGAGGGGGGAGGTAAGGAGAAATTTTCTTTATTTCCAGCTGGATGCTGGCATAGCCAATAGGTGCTTAGTCATGTGCTGTGCTGATGGTGAGTTTCACTTGGCACACCCCGGCAGGTGCAGTCCCTCCCCTGTTTTCAGCAGTGCCATCCTGCCCCTGGTGCAATTGTAGATGACTGGGTTTGTTTTACAGCAGTGACGCTGTAATGATAACCTTGCCGGTGCTCAGGGGAGGTGGAGACAGCTGAGCTTTTTGCTTGTGTAGCAGGTTTAAAAATTTCACTCAAGATACTGTGACTTGAAGGTTTTGGTCAGCGTCACTTACAAGGCTGTTGCGAACTTCTGTCAGAAAGCGTCAGAGTGGCAGTGAGACTTGGGCCAAAGGTTCTTCTTTCTTCCACCAAAATTGTACTTTAATTGGTCATTCCGTTTCTTTGCCTTTACTGTTTCTTTTCTCCTCTAAGCCTGTATTCTAGATTATGTTCTTACTGTTTTTGATTAAACTTCCAGCAGTAAAATTGTCAGCTTTGAGCTGTGAGATGCACTGGTGTGTGCAGCCTCCCAGGGATCAGAAAAATAGGGCGTAGGCAAGAAAGGGAAGAAAGCCATCTGGTAATTGTGTAGGTAGCTATTGCTAAAATCTGGGGGTTTTGTCTGGGAGTGCAAGGACATTTTATTTATTGTATTTAACTCCAGAAATATCTGTGTCTGTGCAGACACACAGTCTGTCAGAGCTGGGTGCACTCTTCCCTCTGTGCCCAGGGTGTTTCCTCTCCCGTTCCAGCACTTTGCAGACTTGGAATGGCAAAGTCACACCAGCAGTGCCTGTGCCGGACGTCCTTGTTGTGATCCTTGCCCCTGCCTGCCAGGCTCTGCCTTAAGCAGATTTACTCAGCTGACCTTTTAACCTGCTGGAGATGATCAGAGCTCTGCCAAAGAGCTGCCAGACGAGATGGGGTGGCTCTGGAGTGGCTCTGCCAGGAAAGGTAGAAAGAGCCAGCACCTAAATGCAGCTGCCCCAGCAGCAAGGAGATGGGCTGAAGGGGTCTGTGTAAAGCTGTCAGCTTCTGTTTTTGGAAAGCAAGGGTTCTCTCTGCCTGCTGCTGCACTGACCTGAAAATACTGAGGTGAGCTGTTGGCGTGTTACCATACCCTGCCTGCCAAGATGCCGTGGGGATATGGGCTCTGCAAAAGTTGATTCATAATTAGCTGATATGCTAGATATTAGGAATCCAATGAAATGCTGCCTTCTGCACTTTTTTCCTAGCAATCTCCCTTAGATTCTGTTTATATATTCATGGGAAGCATAAGGAGGGTTATAGCAGCAAACTTAACACCTCTAACTTGTACCTCTTCACAATTTTTTAGTCTTCTTTTATGCAATCCCATGGCATCTTTTGTCCAATGAAGAACAGGATTCTAGCCCTATTAGCTTGTCCTGCCAATCACAGAAAGCTGGGAATAAACTGTTCTGGATGTCACTGACTTAAGTGTTAGGGCATCTGGTAAGCAAACCCTTGGTTACCAAGGCTTTTGAGGTTTTTCTCAGTGCTACCTTGTGTTGCTCCCCCAGGCAGGGCGCTGGTTGTGTTCTCTGGCAGGACTGGTGGTCAGCACAGGGCAGAGGTGGAAGAGGCCCTGCCGTGTGTGGTGGAGGGAGGTAGAATTCAGATCATGGAGGAAAGATAAACCATCAAGTGAAACACAGCAAAAGTTTCTCCTGGAAGGCTCCACATCATTAGCGGCAGCTGGGATATGTGCTCAGAAGCCAAATCACTGTAAAATTCCCTGGATTTGTGTGTGTGGGGGTTGGGACATGGCAGTGTGAGGTAGCAGGTCAGCCTGGCTAGAGAGGAGCCCATTTTCCCCAGACACAGACAGGTCTGTCTGACAGGACCCGTTTGAAAGGAAGTGCCTGAAGTTGACAGCATCAGTGAAGAAGCTGTGTTCAGTCTGGCTTTGGTGGGAACACGAGGTCTGAGAGCCCTGCCCAGCTGCACCAGGAGCAGCACCAAAGGGACAGGGATGTTCCCAGCCTGTGCTGGGATAGTCTGTGCTGCACACAGGAGGTGCTGGAGGATTTGAACTTCATGTGCTTCACAGGGCTCTGTGGTGGCAGGAATGAGGGCAGGGGTAAAACCTCTCATGTTGTACCTTAAGGAAATGGACTGAGTCAGTGACTGTTGCAGTCACTTCCTTTCATAAGGTTTTCTGATTTAGAAATGCATTATGGAAATACCTGGCCTGGCGTATCTGGCTGTGGTATGACTTGCACACGAAAGAAAGCACTGTTTCTTGAAATTTTTGCTTCCAGAACTGATATAAATACCCTTTAAATACCCTTTAATCTTTGCCTGAGATTTAGTTTTTATGTTGACTCATATTTTTTTTTTTTTCCCCCCTTGATGGGGGTGAGCTCATAACATGCAAATTGTATCCTTTTGGATGTGGTATGCCAACTGTCCCAAACTTTTTTTATGCAGTGTATCACTGGATTGTTCTCTTTGGTAAGCCAAATAGCAGTTCCAAGCAATTTTGGGGGGGGGGGAGGGACAAAACACATTAAAAAAAAAAAAAATCTCTGTCTGGGTAGAAAAGCTGGGTATCTGTGCTGTTTTCATGTGTTTATGGCCTCCCAGAGCCTGTGTAGTGAGCTCCAAGGATGTCCTACTTTTGAAAGATGCTGCAACAAAGCCTGTTCTGTGCATATGGCTTTTGGGGCACTGGTTGTGTTGCTATTTAATCACACTGGTAATACAGTATTAGGGCATTAGCCAACTCCTTATTCCTGGTAAACTAAACCTTGATAACTGGAGCATAGATAAAGAACTGGTTACACATTTCAGTGAAATAAAAGCAATATTGTTTACCTTTATGCAGATGAGAGGGAGGAATCTATGCTAGTATAGAAACAGAATGAAGTCCAAGCCAACATAAGATCTTGGGCTCAGTAACAGTTTTTTTTTAAATTGTATTTGTAAAGCGCAGAACTAAACAGTATTTCTTTTGTTTAGAATAGTTTAGATTCACACATTTTTCTCCCCGTCCTTTTTCTGAAGATCAGTTCCATTTTCCTTCTTGGTCTCTATCAGTTGGGAAATACTAAAGCTGTTTGAACTATATATTAAGGAACTGTAATAATGAAACACATTTTCAGTGTCTTCAGTTGGTCTGCTTTGTGTAGGCACATTGGATGAATGGATCCTGGGTTTCCTGATCAGCAGTTGGATAAAAACTTCCAATGTTCCACAGTTTCCATTCCCCAGTCCCTGCTCTTGGCAGGGCGGGCACAGTGAGGGAGGAACGTGGTGCCCTGGAGATCAGCAGTGTGGGCTCAGCTAAAGCAAAACCAACTTGACCCAAGATGTTTTCTGCAAACCACGTGCCCTCCCAAATTGCTGTTTTCTCTAACAAAGCCAGTTCTAATCAGCACCTTGCGTACCGGGCACTCTGTGGACCCAGAACCAGTTAATCCCTTCCCTTTCTGAAAATGATGTGCTATCGGAGAGTTGGGGCACCAAAGCAGCTTTAGCTCTCTCTTCCTGTAGCTGCAGGAAGAAATGTGATGCCTCCTATCTCCTCTGCCCTGAAAACACCACGCTCAAGTAAGCACCACGCAGTCACACATGGCAGCATTTCAGGATCCCCAAACAGCTGTGGCTGCTCCACATAACCTCATGTCAATATATGGGAACGAAGCGGCAGCGCTGCATTAAAACTTCCTGGGTCTGTGTAACATACCTGTGATGTTTCTGCACTTAGCCTCCACTCTTTAAATGCACTCTTCACGTTGCCTTTCAGGTATGTGTGTTGGTGCTGGCCACGGATGCATGCTTTCACTAAGAGGTTTTTGACTCTTCTGTACAGTGAAATGAATGTTAGGAGTAGATGACAGTGAGAAAAGTAACCTTGCAGAGCAAATCGACATTGTCCTTTGCCTTGGCACTTCAAAAGTGCTTGCAGTCCTACAGTGTCTGTCCCACTTACATGCAGTGAAATACAGGTAAATAAGGTGATAAAATAAGTTTTCCAAATGAATGGCTGACTAATAAAGAGCATGAGGATAACATCTGCATATTACAGCATAGGTCATTCAGTTTGGGAGATGACTGGAAGCAAATGGCCATTGCTGCATAAAAACTTCTATAGAGAAGGTGCAACCACCTCTGACCTTCAGTACTGTCGACAGGACTTAAATAGAGAATTTAAACCTTAAGCTTCTGGAGCCAGGCTGTGTGATGAACAATTACTATCAAAAAGTGGGGGTTTTTGGTATTTCAGAGTTTCTAGTAAACTTTGCTCTGCCGGAGAAGATGAATCATAATTTAATCCTGACTATATCTCAGCTTGCCTTGTGAAAACAGTGATGCATTTGTCATCCCTCCTGTTGCTGGTTAATGATGTTCTGCCCTCAGAGTTTGTGGGGTTTTTTGTGTCTTTTTTTTTTTTTTTTTAAATATTTCTTGATGGAACTGCTTCCTAGCATATTAGTCCCATGGGTGGGTTTTTTTGTTTTGTTGTTTTTTTTGTTTTGGTTTGGTTTGTTTGTTTGTTTTGTTTTGGTTTGTTTGGTTTTTCCTTTGGGGTTTTTTGTTTGCTTGTTTGTTTGTTTTTTTCTGGTGGATGTCCCAAAACTGAGGATTGAGGATTTTTCTGCAGCAGAAATGGATCATGTTTTTGTAATTCTCTTGGCATCTTTATTTGGGTTTTTTTTAATACTTTGTTTTTCTTCATTTTTTGGGAAGTCTGGGCAGAGGGAGGGTAGAAATTGTCCTGCACATTTTCTTCCAAAAATACTGTTTCTACTTTCAGAAACTATGTCTTTTCCAATCTCTTTTGGTAACTGTGGGTCCAGTTTACAAGGACAAAAAAACATAAAACAGATACAAAGCTAACACAGTAGCTTTCTGTCTGTTTTTGTCTTTTTATGTAAACACCCCTTGGAGCAGGGTTTGGTGTTTAACCTAATCTGGTTTCCCATCACCCTCTGGCTGACTTGTCTGGGTGTGGCTTCTCAGTTCTTCACTGCCATTCAATGGCTGTTTTTTGGTGGTGAATTGGCATTGCTGCACCCAAGGAACCTATCATTTACAGCTCAAAACTGCTTTTGGATTTCTTTGATTCTTAAACTTCGTGGTTCTCGTGGATTTCAGTGTGACTGATAACATTAAAGCCCCAGCAAAACACAGGAAGAACTGTGTGCTACCTCGTCTTGAAAAAAAAAAAAAAAAAAAAAAAAAAAACTTGCAGCGATGGAATGTGTTGATTCCTAAAAATGTGTGTGTATGCATATGAAATACTGCCCAGAATGTTTCATTTCTTTGACCATTGGCAAAGCAACCATGTCTGTGTTTTCAATGGATTAATCCTCGCTACTGATCTGGAAGTCTGATGTCTACAAATGAGGGCAGCTCTGCCAAATGAATTATTGTGGATGGGAGCCCTGAGGGTCTTGCAGCCCCATTGCCAGCTGTTTATTCCTCTTGGGTAATTGCCACAGCCCCAATAACCAGAGGGACACACACTGGAGAGCAGAGATCTACAGATCCATGCTTGGAAAGATGATCTGAAGCACACTTCTGAGAGCTCTTGGCACATATCCGTGAAAACTAATACTGGTGCTGTTCTTTTTCTCCCCCAAGACATAACCTGGAGTGTTTGCTTCAGCACAGCCACAATTTCATATTTTTGCTTCAAAACCCCCTGAACAAATATTAATTTCCTTTCTCACAGAAATCCTGAGGAGAAACAAAAGACAGCCTTGCTTTTGCATTCCTTGTTCTCTGAGGGCACTTTCTGGTGTCTCCAGCTGATGTTTTTGGGCAGCTCTCAGAGAAGCAGCATTGCTACTTCTTTTTGCTTTCTGGCTTGGGAGAGAGAGAGTGAGAGAACAGACAGGCTGTATCTGGGCATCAGGTGGCTTCAAGGATTCAAGACTGGTGGCACTCTTTGTCCCTTGCTCCCTGCTGGGCTCTACCAGTCCTGGGCACTGCCAGAGGCACTGGCAGTCGCACATTGCTGTGTCAGTTCATGGCCTATCCTGCTGTCCCATCCTTCTGCATTATTCCTATTCTCAAAGTGCCATAAACCAGCATCATTTCTGTCATCGCTGACTGAGAGTCTGCTTTTTTACTGCTTTGTGTGTTTGTTTTCTTTCATGGTGTATTTACCTCCGTAACTGTGTCCCCATGCATACAAAGGGAAAGCTGTACTAGAGGAACTGCTGCCAAATGTGGCTCAGTTTTGTTGGTATAGCTTTATATATACCAGGGGTTTTGCTGACAGGGCTCTCTCAGTTACAGGGTATGCTTTTATTTGTCTTCCTCGTGGTCACAGTTGTGCCATCTAAGTTATGCCTGTGACCTGAGGGTGAGGAACACAGAGGAGGACACAGGGCTGTGAGAGAAGTGGGATGTTGAAGTTCCCACTGGCAGCTGGGCAGGAGTGGTGCCAGAGATCCCTCTCCATCATCCTCTTGTGTCGCCCATCCCTGCTCAGTGTGTCTGGCCCTGCCATCTCCCTGCTGCTGTGATTTTGGGAATGGAAAATAGGGTATTACTTTGCTCTCCAAGGTAGTCTGGCTCAGTGTTCCAAACATCCTATTGAAAGCAGAAAATCTTGTGCTGATCAAAAGACAGCCAGCACTACCTATTCTGTGATTAATATCTACGCTGTTCCAGCTTGTGAGCTTGAAATTACAAGTGTCACTGTAGGAAAAAAAAGGCAGGCGTTTCAAAGAGCTTAAAGATTGTCCTTTAAATTGTTTCCACTGAGCCAACATCCATAACATCTTTCTAGCTTAAATAACAGGTGCCGTTTCTTAAGAGGTATGCTTTCTTCTAGGCTGATGTTACCCTTCTGGAATACTGTCTTCCTTTGTTCTTGTGATCCTAACCTAGGAAAACATCAGCATAAACTTTCTACTGTTGTTTATATTGTGTTTCTCATCTACTACAACAGAGCTGAAAAAATGTTCTTCCTTGTAACCAGTCTAAACAAGAGTCAGGTTCTAATATCTTGTTTATGCATAGCATTAACCCCAAATGCCTGTGGTATAATCATCTACAGTTACCTTTGAAGATGTAGACTATATGGAAACTTGGGACTTTGCAGCAGAGCTTTTAGCAGCCCTGTTGCTAAAAACTAAAAAATAAATTTTAAGTACTTACTGTAACCTGCACAGAATAAGAATTGAGCTAAAGACATTTCTCCTTAAAACCACTGGACTTGAAGGCCTAGAGTTATAATTTCCACTGGTGTAGCTACAACAACATTCCTTTTAAATAAAAAAAATATATTTTTTAATTTTAGAACTAATTTTTCAGAAATTATGGCATTTCTGATGAGTAGTTTGAGTATAAGCTGCATATGGATGCCTGGAAAGCAATGTATTGTCATTCATTTGAAAAACCTGTGCCTTTGCTTTGCAAAATGAGCATCTGAGGGGTTTAGTGATGCTCACAGGACAGGACTTCTGTGTAGGCAGCAGAACGGTGTGACCCCTGTGGCTGCCAGTTCTCTGGTGGGATTTATCAGAAAGCTGGGAAGTGCTGTGTCCTCTGATCCAGCTGGGGCAGCGACCTGAGCCCCCGTCCCTGGGATTGCACAGGTGGCCCCTGGGGCAGCCTCCCACACTTTACCCCTGCCAGCACTGTGTGTTCCTGTGGATGCAGACACATGCAAGCTGCTGCCTCATTTTACTTGTCTGTGTGTCTTAGTGCATTCCCACAGCGAAGCTCAGATCGGTAACATCAAGAAACAAACCGGACTATTTTTAAAGCTTCCAGCTTTAAAACGTGTGGAATGTGACCCAGTCTGTGTGGCAGATAAAATCCTACAGATAGGTCATTTTATTTTATGCTTCCTGCGAACGTATGTGAAATATCTGGTGCCAAGCCTTAATGTACTCTCATGCGCGTGTTTCCAGCTGTGTTTTGTCGTGGATGCTTCCAGCTGCAGCAGGTTAAACGGGCACAGCAGCACTTGGTGGAAGGCCTGTGTTTGAAATGTCTCATGTAACCGCTGCAGAACAAGCTGATAGCGTGTACGGTAACCTTGTGAGTTCACGGGCACACAGTGTCTCAGTAGGAGCTGTTTCGAATTCCATACTTGGCCCGAAAAGTTATTTTGCAGGCGCTCTGTGGAAGTCGGCTTTTTATAAAAATACAGGAGAGTAATCTGGCTGTTTACAGAGATGGTTTTTGAGGCTTTGTTCAGAGGCAGCTTCCCTTCATTGATGTTTCTGGTAGGACTGTGCATCTTAAAGAATGGGTTGTCTGTTTGTCAGCACAAATACTAGCACAAAACTAGTATTTCAGCCCAATATGCTTTTAACTAGTTTTATAAGCAAAGCAAATGAGAGCTTCACTTGTTACCAGACTCACATATAGTTCTTTTTTTTTCCTTCTATGCAATTTTTAGAATAACATGCAAAGAAACAAAACCACCAAAAAGCTGTGTTTCCTCCAGATAGAAATGTTTACATTTAAAATGGTCTCCACAAAAACAAAGTGCAGAAGCTAAGTAGAAGCTAAGCTGAAAAGCTCAGGAGGTCCTGTAATACAGCCTTGCAAACTTCACTTTTTGTGATGCTGTTGATCTGTTAGTTCAGTTGGGGAAAGAGGCAGCAGAAATACTGTACTTTTAACTGATGATGAGGAAGGGTTGGAGCAGATGACTGCTATGATTACCAGACATTGCAGAACACAGTCTTTTTGTTTCTATTGTTGTTTCTAACCTTAAGCCAACAATAAATGTATTGTGTCCTGCATGCCAAACTGGAGCCTTAATAAAAGAATTTGTTCTTGGTAAACATGGCAGAATTAGAGCTGTATTGAAAATGGAATCAGGATTAGTGGTCTTGAAATGCTAGGAATTTAATCCTTTTCCGATCTCCCCGAGGAATATGTTCTCAAGTATTAGAAGCAGGCATTAAGGGACTAAGGAAGAACTTAAGTGCTTCAAGTTCGAATTAAATTAGGGTTGTTCTCATTCCAGTGGGACAAATAAGCCAAAAGAGGTTTTTAATTTTTGCGGATAGTACCTCGAGACTGTGCTGACAAGCAATTTGTATGGTGCTGCTGTCAAAAAGTTATGTTATTTTCCTGTAATGACTCATATATGTCGACTCTACTGCTTGCTCAGCTTGCTGCTGAGAGACTCCATGTGCAGATGTGAAGCAGCTCCATACATCCATCTGACTAGAGATACTTAGTGGAATTGCCCTGACAGCGGAGCTGCATTTTCAGTATTCTCGAGGTTGTCTGCAGTAGCAGAGCTTGTTTTGCTGACAGGAAATATCAGCCAAGACTGGAGACATTAGCTTTCCTCTCTGTGCCTGTGCCATTGCTTTAACTTCTGCTTTCTCTCTGCCCCTTTTGCACTGCTTTCCTTTCAGTTGTAACAAGAGCTTCAATTTCTTCTTGGGCAGCCACCAGGCATGAGCAGCACTTCTCAGCTTTCCTTATCTGACATTCCTGTTGGCCCTGGCTGGAGGCAGGAATAACTTGTGACAGTGGAGGGGCCGTTGAAATGGAACCCTTCTTCTTCCCAGTGTACTCTGTGCCCTGGAGCCCTCCAGAGACTCCAGCAATGCCATGGGAAGCTGTGTGGAAGGCCAAGTTCTTGTCTGTGGTTAATACATCATGTAGGGGACCTAAAATGGCAATTCTTGTGTCTAACCCATGGAGGCTTCAGTTTTGACTTAAAAGAACTGTTTGTTCAGACTATTTCCTGCTCTCTCCTTCTTTTCCTTTCACTGACCCAAATTTTTGTTGGGCTCTGTAGCACTTCATTGAAGTTTCAAATAAAATGCGTTTTATTTTCAGATTATGCTACTAGAGGAAGTTCAAAAGTCACTTTAAAAGCATAGTTTGCAGTTTCAGCGTCAATACTCACCTTGATGAGATTTTTGGCTCTGTATTTCATCCCTAGAGTGATCTATGTGATCTATGAAGGAAGTAAAAGGATAAATGATAATACTCTAAGAGCTTAAGTACTTTGCCAAACACTGTTAATTTTTCTACTACAGGTAAGCAGTTAGTGCATTGCCCCTTAGATCTTTAAGACAGTTACAGAACAGGAAACTTTAATTATAGGAATGACTCTCTTGAACTTCTTGTCCTTATTGCATTGTTTCTAGTGAGGTATATACAACACTGCAGTGAAATATCAGTGACTCCTCAGAAAGAAATGCATACTTTTCCATCAGCTGCATATACTTAGAGCACCATCTTCAGCTCTGTCATCTGTCAACACAGTGTTCATGCCAAAAAAAAAAAAAAGAAGGAAAAAATAAGTGGTGATTCCAGCAATCCAGAAACCTCATTAACCAGTCTCCTGTCTCATCCTGCTTTTTTGACCACAAAATGTTACTTTTTTGGAGAATATGACCTCTGACACAGCAAGGAGAAATGCTTCACTAGTGAGCAAATGTCTCTTTTGAGATGCCACTCCTCAGTTTTTCAGTATGGGCAAGATGGGAGTCTGTTGGAAGTTCACAAGGAGATTTTGTACCCAGAAAAAATAGTCTCAGTCTCGGCTTTGTGGTGTTGAAGAAGGAGGTTTTAAAGGCTGGAGAAGGTGTCCTGCCTGTCCTCCCCAGTAGAAAGGCAGAGGGAAGGCCAGGCCAGGCCTGTGTGTATGCAACACCTATTTCCACTCCATGCTAAAAACGTTTTTGTCCCTTCCCTTTGCCTGCAGTGGGTCCTGCCTTGTCCTTGCTGTTATCAGCACTGCCACATGCTGCTTTTCTTCTTTGATTGGTTCAGATACTGCTCTCCTCTCTTAGCTTTGCTCTTCCCCCACTTCCCTGCTGGATGGCAACAGCTGAGGCCATAAACCTCTTGTCTCTGCGAGCCGAAAAAGGCACTGAGTTAACAGCTTGTGATCGCGCTCGCTCATCAGCTACACCAAGAGATAACTTTTAGAGATATTTGTGTTTTGTGAAGGCAACAGTCTGGGGGTGAGCTAATAAAACAGCGGAGAGCATGCACTGTTTTATAGCTCTGGTGTCGGTCAAAGTCTCTGGTAGGTCTGAGTGAGGCAGCAGAATGTGAGTTCATGGTGACAGAGGAGAGCATGTCTGGCTGCCACTCCCTCCCTCAGCCGACGTGTCCGCAGTGGGACCTTTCACTGACGCCTCCCTGCTCCCCGGGAAACTGCTCCTAGTTATTTTGAGAGAAAAGGAAAATTAATGCTTTCACTTCTCCCTTACAGAAATATCCCAGGCAAGCATAAGAGTTGGGTAAAGTAAGTTTTTAGCCTTGATTTTTTTTTTTTTTTTTTAAATTGGACCTCAAATCCTGAGGCACATGCATATCAAGCTGTTCAAGCTTCATTGTAGCATCTTGCATTGTTGCGCAGTGGTTCCTTGCCTTTCCCACGGAACTTCTGGATCTGCTGGTCCTTTTTGGACTAACCTAAACCCATTGTGTAGCTCTGCATGCCCAAAGCCAGCACTGGTGGGGGGAATGCTGGGGTGGCAAAGCCAAGCTCCGTCCTGCGGGCACACAGTTCTTGAAGGGATTTGGTCATTGATCACTGAGGGCTCCAGCCTGGGAAGGTGCACGATGTCCTGCACTCCTTCTGAGTCAATGGGAGTTCATGGCACTCAGCTGCTTGAAAAATTAGATCTTCTGTAAAACATTTGTGCTTTTACCTCATAAAGCTGTGCAGAAGAGGGCATGAAACGTCCCATAAATGAAGTATTCAGAGGGGAAAACAAAAATTTCCTGACTTATTCTTGGCACCAAATATTTAATCATGACATTTGGTCTATGAAAATGTGCAAACTCTCAACATTGCCAATTTATTTTACCCACAAACCCACAACAGACTGATGATGTGCATACAAAGGTTATTTATTTTGAGCAGAGACAGGGAATGTTAGTATTCCAAATGCTTCCTTATATCTCCCTGTGGAATCTCTTTAATAAGTTGCATAATATTTTTCTGTCTTAGAGGATGGTAAGATAGACATGGTAGGTCTCTGCTTAAATACACTGGTTATGTTTTCTTTTTTCTTCTTTGAAGGAAATGCAAGCAGAGAATGAATAGTTTGTGAACAGTGTTAAAGTGAGAAGCATGACTTCAAAGGCCTTTCTAACAATTTATTCTGAAACTATCAGCCAACAGATGACGTTCCAAGTAAAATAACTAATTATGTGGGAAGTTAGGCAAGCATTGATTTAGTTTTTGGTTTCTTGGACTGGCAGATAATTCTTTAATAGCAAGAAAAAGAATTCATGACTTAAATTTCTGAATTTGAGTCCAGGTAAACCTTCTTCTGAGGACAAGTATATACATAACCTGTAACAATTTTCTTGGAAGATGTGAAAGCCACTTGGATGCTTTCTGTGGACCTTGGCTGACTCTAAGATGCTCCCCATTAGAGATGGAGAACAAGGTTAAAGAAGGATAAGGGAGTGCCGCAGTGAAAGTATTTTAGTTCTTTGAAACTTGTGTTAATTTAGAATAGCATTGCTCTTGCAGAATGTAAGGGTATTTATCTGGAATATCAGGCACAGTTTGACAGTGATCATGTTACTAGGAAAAGCCAGTGGGGCTTAGCAGGCCAAACATCATTACTTTATATCATCAGCACATGACAAGGTAAGACTCCAAACACATAACTTCAGCATTGAGCATATGGAGACGTGGAGATAAAATTCCTTTCTATGCACTAGAGCACCAAACCCTTTCTCATTTTGGCAAGAGTGTTAGGAAAAGGGGGCCTCTCTGTGATTATTTGTTTTCTGATTTCTTCAGTTCTGGTGTAACTTGTGATGATGTTTCTGCTTAGCCTGTTTTGTGCATCTGCCTGTGGCAAGAGGTTGTGCCAATTCTAAATTGCTCTGGGTAGGCTGCACCCTTGGCCCTAACTTGTGCAACAACATAAAAAAATCCATCAAACTGTGTTGTCTTTTGGCTGCAGGTTTCCATGAATTCTTAATACCAAAATGTCACTTGCTGTTGCATAAATTCTGCTTGAGGAAAGAATCTGGCCATTTGGGGTTTGTTCATCAGTTATCTGGGACTGAACAAAAAAAAAAAAAACTAAAGAAATCCTCAAGCTGTCAGTGAAGCTGTTTTTTCTTGTGGCAGTAGGCTTGAGCTAGCAGGGTTTTTATAACAGTCTTGGTGAGTACAGGTCATGACAGCACAAGTATGTTATGTTTGTTTGTAACACTTGGGTATCAGTACTGACTTTCTGTGCCTGCTTGTCTAGTCGCTGTATTCTGGGGTTTTATGTTCATATTGTATGTGCAGTTTGTGGGTTTAATTTTATCATGCAGAATCTGCTTTAATATGACCTCTCATTGTCTTTTCTAGGAATAACATGTGTGGAAGTACTTGCTTTTGTTGATCACCTGTACCCGGGCACAAGAGCTCCAGCGTTATCATTCTCCTCGAGCTCTGCTCTCAGAACATGGGGGAAAACGATGATGAAAAATACTGTCAAGCTGGCCAGATATTTGAAAACTTTGTACAAGCATCAACATGCAAAGGCACCATTCAGGCCTTCAATATTCTTACTCGCCAACTTGAGTTGGATCCTTTGGACAATAGAAGCTTTTACACCAAACTGAAATCGAGGGTGACCACGTGGAAGGCCAAAGCTTTGTGGAACAAGCTTGATAAAAGAGCAAGTCACAAAGAGTACAAACGTGGAAAGTCTTGTATGAACACTAAGGTAAGTGGAGTTCAGTTTTGGATTTCATAGCTTGGGAGTTTTTAAACTTGTTTTTCTGCAGAAGCAACGTTTCTACCATCACATACAGTGTGTCTGTTTAGTAACCCTTCCTTTAATATGCTGAAATTGGTTATCAACTGATTTGGACAAATTTATGGTGCTTTTCTTCTGAAAGTTCTGTGGAAACTCCCAACATACAAGAGTGAGCCTTAAAGCATCCTGTTTTCCAGTCTGTCTCAGACTTTCTGTCTTTTTTATACCTCATCACCAAACAGGTGTAAGATGCAAACTTCTGAAGAAGTAGGCTGCATTCATTTCAGGCTCTCAAGAATTACTTGCTTTATTAAACAGAGGTTTGCAAGGTGCAAACTGTAACATACTCAGCAGGTTCCTCAGCTTTGTGTGTGCTGTAAGAGACCAGGGCTGGCCAATTTTGTTTCAGCAGCAGTCCCTAAGCTGCTCTCTGAAGGTGCTGCTTGGTGGTCTGGGGATCTGTCTCTGTCACCTGGCATTGGCTCCGCTTGCTAAACAACAGCAGAAGACAATCCTGCTCTGTTTATGGACTGAAGTCCTTTCCTGGCAGTGCTTTTTCACAAGCAGAATGTGGATAATTGCTCTGTGTCGTTATTGAGGGAGAAAGTCTGCTTGGTTGTGGAGAGGTCAGTAAATAATCTTCTTTGCACAGGGCATGCAATGCATATTTTGGTAGAGTGCACCACTGAGCACTGGTGTAAATCTCGCTGGTAAAACTGTGCAAAATACTCTATTTCCTGCCAGTTGTTTCATCTGGCTATCACAGAATATTTCTACTAGCTTTGTCCCAAGAGCAGTTCATTCATTTACTGGCAAGTAATGGCTAAATATTGCCCCAAGAGGGGTAACTTTTAAGAAGCTACTTGGCTCTATAGAGGTAGAACAGAGAGGAGGGGCATACTGGGGGATAATTAGACAGCAAAATGTGGAGGGATTTTTAATTAAAACTATCAAGGAAGTATTCTTTCATGGGCTCAGTAGATAGGCAGTGTTAAAAGTCCCTTTCCTCTGGTTTGCATCATTGACTGAAACTTCTCAAAAGCATAAGGGAGAAGGACACCAAGTTGCCTTCAGTACATAGAAGAGTTCTCTGGCTTTATTCATTTTTATAAGCTTCCAATGATTATTAATGTTTTTTAAGGTCATGAGGGTCCTTAATATAGTTTTATTTAGTAGAGGAATGTCATTGCAGCTATTTGCACTGTGCTCCTGGCAGGCTCCGTTTTTCTCCTTTCCTTTTTCCCTTCATTTCCCTTTCTGACCTGTGCTTCCTTCCTCTCTTTTTGTTCTTGGTAAAAGTCCTTGAACATATGTCATGGAGCATCTTTGTGATGAAAACAGACAGGAAAGGGAAGGAATGAGAAAGTGTCTGATGATTAACAAATTATAGGAAATATTCCACAGGTACCTCACCATACACATATGGCCCCAAGTCCAAATTTCCAAGGTGGTGAGTTTGAGGAAGCAAGGCAAAAAAGCAGTTTTAAGACCCATTTGAGATGTAAAAACTAAGTCTTCTCTGAAATGGTGGCATTACAAAGCCAAGGCTTTGTTCTGTAAACTTCCTAAGCAAAGTGATTAATTTTTATTTTGTGAGAAGACTCGTGGAAATGGGTTGGTACATAAAATATATAGGCTGTGTAATGCTTTACAAGGTTGCCAAGGAGAAGGCTAATCAACACCTTCCACAGTGTTGAAAGTATGGTATTACTGCCCCTTGAGGTTAAAGATTTATTTTTAGTGGCACAGTGTCTAAGTATTTGCAGAAATGAATGGACATTTCTATGATGCACACAGGACCAACTTGCAAATGGCCATAGAATGTCCGTATGTGAAGAGTGTGGGTATAGATACTCCGTGAAATACTTGGAGATGTTCATCATGAACCTGGCCCGTGCCCAGACCTGCACTTCAGTGTGTCATCGCTGATTTAACGAGAGAAACATGAATCTTCAGATTGCTGGGAATGAGAGCAGCGGCCCGCAGTCTGCGGGCTCGGTGGGGATATCTACCAAACATTCCTGGGGTGTGAATCACAGGCTGCTGCAGAGCCTAGCTGAGCCTGTCCCTGCGGGAGGGGCGGCTGCTGTGCTGGGAGAGGAGTGTGGACCCCCAGCATTGCGGTGCTGGGCTCTGGCAGCCCCAGCACAGATAAGAGCTGTCAGAAATGCCGGCAGCCCGGCCAGCGCAGAGAGATTAGGCTGCAGTGTATGCACAGCACCCTTTCCCTGCGGTGCAGCTGGTGATTTTAGCTTTCTGCCTTTCCTGTGTGCTGTGCCAGCGCAGCTTGCAGTGGTGAAAGAGGAGGTCACAGCTGCATCCTGGCAGCCCTGCCCAGCCCTCGCCTCCATGGGGCTGCCGGGCACTGTGCGAGGCAGAGCAGCCTGCAGTAAAAACCCTGCTTGTTAAAGCAGGATCACAACTTCAGCACTCAGCTAAGTGGATTTTTGCAGCTCTGTAAACAGAGCCAAGGTTGCTAGTAGGCATCATTTAAAAAAATATATGACTTCAAGGCTTTAAATGAGCCTTGAACGCTGAAGCTGAGCCTGCAGCTCATGGTTCTTAGATATGGCTTTGCAATCTTCCCAGTCTTTGGAGGAGATAAAGATGCATTTGGGTTCTAAATGACTCATAGGAGGGTGATTTTGTTGGGGTTTTTAAAAATTTTTTTAACAAAATGAAAATCTGCTGCCTTTTTCCAAAACAGTTTGGATTTGGTGGTTTTTTTTGTTGTTGTTGTTTTGTTTTGTTGAATTTTGTTGGGGTTTTTTTCCTGTTTTTTTTTCATGGTATTCAAGAGCTGAATGCTGTACTTGTTGATTTTTGTGCTTGTAAACTCTTCAGCCACACTTAAGTTAGTCATTGCAATATACACACAGTTTTATACATACAGAACATTTCACTCCAGCTAAATAACAATAATCCTGTGTCTTAACTGCGCTTGAAGAACACTGCCAAACATGGCTTTCAAAGTTTCTACAATGATACAATTTTAAGCTGGGTGAATAAAACTGGTTGAGCAATTTTCAAGAAGTTCAAACCCACTGCTATTTCAGAGTTGTCTTACTGGGGGCATTATTTTCCCTGAATTCTTTGTAGGAAAAAAAACCAAACAAACCCCAAATGCCCCAAAATAAAACTAGAGTGCTGTAGAAAGACATGCACAGAATTGGGGCAGAAATGAACTTTCTAAAACTGTAGGAGTCCACCTGTTTATGAAACATAAACTTCCTGCAGTCTTAAACTTGTAGGTTGGGAATAAGTCCTGTTCAAAATTTGTTTCTGGGGCTGGCACCTGCCCAATTCACCAGCATTAGGGAGAAACACAAGTTTGTACTAACCAGGCAAAACTGTAGATATCACACTGTGGTTTTTGCAAATGTGTTCAGAAAAAGCACAGATTTTTTTTATGCTGACGAAGCTTATCTCTGGTTTTTATCTTCTAGTAATTAATGGAGAGGAGCATGGTTGGGCTCTAAAGTGATTATTTGTGTTTTCAGGGAATGAAGCTGAACAGTTGAAGAACATTAAAGGTTTAATGCATGTTGTTCTCTATGTTAGCAGTTTGAATGTCAGTCTAAATTTTTGAACATGCAAAACATCATGCAATGATGAACAAGAATTCATCCAGCTAGTGTTAGTATGTTGATTAGCCTTTTTAAGACATCTGTGAACGTTGCCTCTCTGTATGGAGCAGATTCATTACTTGCACTTGATTTACATTTACTTTCAGTTTACCTATATAAATCATATGAATATGTGCATGCACATATAAATGAGGCTCCCACTGATGTTTGAGATAGGTATGAATATGTATCAGGGGGTAGGACCTGGCTCATGCTGTGCACCCGAAATTCAGGCTCTCCCATGCTTCAGGAGAGCAGAGATTTCTGCACATGGAAACATCCCAGGCTTACTCTGAGGTGTTGGTTCTCTGAAGCATGCAAATGTGGTGTTGCCTTCCCCTTCAAAGGTGCATGCTGTTTTTGCAAAACACATGCTTACACTTGAGAACTAAGAAAACTTTGCCTAAAGTGCTACCATGTAATTATCAGCTGCCTTGGTAGACTCTGGCGTTTCTCTCTGGATGTATGAGTTTTGGGAGAAAACTCCCCAGTGAAGGAGGGACAAATTCCTGGGCACAGCTTTGGTCTTCTGAGCACTGTCTGTATTTTAGACCCCACCTTGGGCAAAGTTCCTGGGCAGGAGACTTGTACAGGCTGAGCTGCTGTTTTGAGGCTGAACAATATTAGCGTATAAAGCAAGGAAATAAAATTAAGCTAAGAAATTTTGAAAGCTTCTAAAAACATACATATGTGCAGTTGTAGGTCTGTGTGTATATGGAATCATATAAAATACTAAAAAACAAATTCAATGAAGTCTTGAAGTCTATCATAGAATCATTTAGGTTGGAAAAGGCCTCTGAGATTGAGTGCAGCTGGTTAACCCAGCACCACTGTGTTCACCATTAGACCCAGTCCCCAGAAACCTCTCTTCTACTCCTTCCTCAACTCAGCCTTTCAAATCTTGTTTTACAATAGATGGGGTTTCCTTCCAAAAACTCCTGTTGGAAGACTTCTTGCAGGAGAATGACTCTAAAATGGTTTTTAACCATGTTTCCAGGACTTACATGAGAATGGAGTGGCTCTTTTTGGTACTGTCATGTGCTGTTAGGCTGGCTGGGACTCGGTGGCATCGGTGTCCCTGCTGCAGAGAGGGCTCCCTGGTGATGCTTTAGCCCACACAGCTGTACAGAGAGCGTGTGGTTTCAGGGGAGCTGGGCCAGGGTGTGAGTAAGCAGAGGAGGAGCCCTGGGCCAGAAAGGGGTTGGAGGTTTTCTGACTGAACCCAAGCTGTGTCTCCCCACTCTAACCACACTGGTGTACCCATAAAAGTGGGGGATACTCTTTATCTACAAACCCCTTCTGCTCCTTTCCACCTTGCCTCCGTTTCTAAAGGCTGCCAAATGAGAGCCTTGGGAGTGCACAACCCTACTTAGCTGGTGCTGTCCTTCCCACGGAGCTGAGAAAGGGGAAGGAGCTCCTGGTGTTGCTGGGTGCTGCTGTGTTCTGTGACCATAGGGCGATTGGCAGGATGGGCAGAGGGTGCCAGGTCTCTCTGCTTGTTGTTAGGTACAAACTGGCTTCCACCAGCCCTCAGCTGTTTACAAACTTCCCATTCTGCAGCCTTGCCCCTCGTGGTAAATCAGGCAGGTTGGGTTCCACGTGTCTTCCTCTCCCCGCCTTCTTCTGTCCTGCTAAACAAATACTTGTCTCTTAATTAAGCAAATCATCCAACGTGTATGAACCTGCAGGTAAGGTGGCCAGATTTCCTCCCCAAGTGCTGGCATTTGTGGATCCTTCAGAGGCAACTGGGATTTTCAGCCAGATTTCTCCAGGGCTGTACAGATCAGTACAGAAGCCAGTGAGTTTGAGTGTTCAACTGACCTGACTGATTGCATCCCTCAAGACAAATATTTGGTTTTTAATTGAGTAATTGAACTGTAAGATGAAAGAAGGGAAAGCCAGTTGTGCTCCCAACAGAAAAAAAAAAATCCATATTATTATGAAAACTTTAACCTCTTTACTTTCTAAAGAGTAAATAGCCATCCCTTTAGCTGGATTTACTAATTTCTTCAAAATAATTATTGGAATGGGGAGATTTCCAAACCTGAGAATCAGAATTTATAATGTACACACCACACTTGTTGCAGATACATTAGATAGTGTTGCTAGTTTGCTTATTTTAATAAAAAAGTGTTCCAGTGAAGTCCACAAAACTTGAACTAGTAAGCCAAAAGATGACTGCCAAGTTAGGAAGCTGAGTGAATGAAAGGTTGTGGCTTTTTTACAAAGAGGCATTCAGCTGCTTTGTGTGTGTTTTTGAAAAACAAACAAACAGTGCTTGGATAGTAGAATCCAGAAGCTGTCAAGGTTTTGGGGAAATATTAAAGGCTACATGCTCTATGGACTTTTTAAGTGGCACCTAGGTGTGTTTGGTATACTTGAAAGACAAGCATTCATCTTGATATTGGTGCTTCTTTGCTTTTACCTTTTAGGGAAGGACTGCTAAAGCCTTGCACCGGCTTTCCATTGTAGATCTATTTTTAAGGATTTTAATAAGCAACTTCTGTTTCAAAGCTATAGAAAATACGGCACTCATGAGGATGAGTGGCAAGGAAGATTTGCTTGAGATGAGTAGAGAAGCAGTAAATCACCTATGAACATGCAGTGAAACCACAGTTGTTGACCACTGCATTCGCATTCATTTCTCTAAGGATTTTTAGAGAGGGATAGGGAGAAGCTGGGGTGATGACAGGACACAAAGCAGACAGTTCTTTGAAAACAAAACCAAGTATTTGACTCTTTGTGATGTGTTTTAAACGGAGATTGGGCCAAATTACATCAGCAACAGCAAATGTTTGGCATGTGATTTGGTAATGAAATCACTTTATTTTCATTATCCTGGAGACACTTCCACAAACACAGTTTTTTCAGCTTTATCAGTCATGAAAAGCAATGAAGCCTGGCCAAAGCAGAGCAATCAGACAGTCTAGATAAGAGTTTTTAGGCATGTGGAATTTAATTTTTTTTTTTTTTTTTTTTTTTTTTTTGCTTGGAAGGTAACAGTAGCATTACATCTGTATTTTAACAGAACTGTGCTGTTTCTCAGTCCCTCACTTAATGGCTTTGCAAGTAATCGAGAGAAGGGAACTGTCCCACCCTGACCTGATTTCCTAGATATTTTATGGATTCCCACAGGGAGTGGCAGGCAGTTACTTTCCTACAAACCACCACTATTGTCACCGCGAGTGGCTTAATTAGGTCTGAATGAAACAAAAGGTTCTGACAGGGTGTGTAACCCTGGCTCTGTAGGGCTTTGGGGTTTGGTTCTTTGAAGCAGCTGGGCTGTGTCCACCCACCAGGCCAGGTGTGGGGGGTGAAGGGAGCTCCAGGGCAGGATGCTTTGCTGGGATCAGGTCTTTCTCCTACCTTCCAAAAAACACACGTGGTCGTTAGGGGTTTGTTGTTAGCTACGCTTCCAGCTCCGCTCTGGTAATGTTTGCGTACTGATAAGTGAGGAAATACATAACTTTTGCTACCAAGAAGTGATTAAACACTTGGCTGCTAAACCCCAGATTTCAGACAATAAGGCAATTTCCTGTCTCCTGCAGCTGAGGTCCTTCCCGAGGTTCCCATGTCTGCCCTGAGAACAGGGCGTTTGGGGATGTGGTTGCTCTCTTTCTGCTGACAAAGTTCTGCATTATCTGCTGTTCAGGCCTCACTGCAGATAGCTTTGAGTACACTTTTCATAGAATGCAAAATACCACAGTTCTAAGATGTTGTATAAGAAGAGAAGTTGTAAAATATGTTAATAGAGGATTATTTTCATAAGGAAACAAGAAAATTTCTGTTTGTGTTTTCTTTCTAAAAAATCCTAACATTGGTGGCATTCGTGGTGGAAAAAGAAGTTTAGCTGGTATCTGTTGAAAAGAAAAAGTAGAAATTCCCTTTTAATGCCCTTGAAATTGGTTTAATTTGCTTTACTTTCTCTGCTACACTGTTTAAAGGGGGATTATTTTTGTTAGACAGTGCTCGAGATTTCCCCATTCCCTACAAGTCTGCACTTACATAATTTGTTTCTACAAACAGCCAGGTTTCTGCAAACTGTTTGCCATCTCAGGTCTCCGGGATATTTGTGTCTTAACCTGAGATCAACAGGGTAAAATTGCTGGAAGCTACTAGGAAATGATGAACCTTCCAGTAGAAGGAGAAAATTGGGAATATGCTGCAGAAAATTATCTGGTGCTTGCAAGGACCCACACATCCAGCCACCTTTCTTGGTGCAGGTGAAACCCCAGCTAAAATATTCTGTCAGATAAAGTGGAGCAAGTCCAGAGCAGAGCAGCAGGAGTGGTCAGAGCTCTGGAGAATGTGACCGACAGGAGAGGCTTCAATACCTTCACCTAATCCATGTTAGGGAAGGCCCCAAGGGGAGCACCACCGAGTTGCTTGGAGCACAACCAGATCTGCTGTGGCATTTCACCTTCTGTCTCTTGTTGTCATGCTGACAGATCAAGTTCTGATTAGCTTTTCAAAGTTTGCGTTTTGCCCTGGACATTTGCTGCTCCTGAAAACAGCTCATGTTTTTCCAAGGAGGCGCTGTTTCTAAATTGACAAACCAACCAAGAGATACCGCCTGACTTGTCTTGCACCACTCTCTGGATTTGTTCATCTGACTGAGATACTGTCTGAGCAGAAACCAAGTGGTTCTGCCACGCTGTGAGTTAGCCTTGCGTTGTTTCCTTCTCCTGCCCCTTTGAAAGATTTACGAGAGCAGCTCTGAAAGGACCTGTGCAACAGCAAGTGTTCCTTCCTCCCGGTCCTGTCCTGCCTGCACTCTGCCTGCCATCCTTGCAGGATTTGCAATTTAGATAAAACAGCTGCTCCGGGGTAAATTGCAACTCAGATTAGAAATCATTGCAGGAGATGGCAGTGAGCTTCCTGCCAAGGACTACACACCCAGAGCAGTAATAACAAGTTAGGCAGATCAGCAAGTGCTCGGTGGAAGGCAAAGACATTTCCCTCAGGTTTCTTCTCCCCCCTTTTTCTCTTGTGCTTTTAGCAAAGTGGGAAACGATGGGGTAGGGGAGGAAGCCATTCCTGGCTGGTGGGGCTGCTGCTGGCTCTGGTCCAGCCGTGGTTGTGCGTGCCCTGCCTGTCTGGAGGCACCTGGGATGGGAAGCTCTGGCAGTGGCAGAACAAGCGTGGCCGGTGCTGTTGAGGCAGGTGCCTCCATCTGCCTTTCACCCTGCCTGGAATGCGAAAACAAACTCATTAATTCCTGTAAATAAACACCGGTTCTTTTGTGTATGTTTATCTCCCTTCTGTTGTGTCGGATGTTGGTGTAAAAGAGGCTATTACACCTCGTGATGTGCAGTCTGCTGCCAAAGTTTATTGCCCCTCCAGCTCTCTGCCCCTCTTTTTGAAGCATGCTTATTTTTATATTTTTTCACCATTTTATATTTAGTTTTTGAGACTCTTGCCCTCAGTAATGAGGGTCATTATGTACCACCTTTGTTTTCAGCCAAAAAAGGTTTTGGAAAGAAGAACTAGAGGTGCTGAAATTTAACTTTGACTGTGTGATGTGCTGCTAGCAGCCTGGTTTGTGGGTTCTGTGAGTGCTGTTAACTTTCCCTGCTATCAGAACCCTTCTTAAAAAATGCTGTGCTAAAGGTAAATATTTTTAATTCTGGTTGTTTGAACAATTCAAGTCCATCTTGCTTGCTGGCACTTTTGGATTCTGTGTTACTAAGAAGTGCTGGTTCATAGTGTTCTCAAATTGTAAGAAAAAATTGTGAAAAGTAAAGGCATTGTCTACCTATGGTAAACTGGTTTGTGCAAGCAACCACTGAAACTAGAAAAAAACCCTGATTATCACTCCTTTCGGAGCTCTATTTAGATTTACTAGTTAAATGTCTGTGAGTGCTAGCAGTGGAAATGCAGTCACTTTGAAGGCTACATGATGAGCTGGAAAAAAAACGTACTCCAGGAGCCCAGAACTGTTGCCTTCTGGTACAGTATTGCATTTTGTGCTCATCAATAGCTGATGTACACTGCTGTACAGTCATTCTGCTTAGGAGAGTTAGGAATTAAATGATTAGGATCTTTATGATGGGAATGGGAATGAATGGCATTAAATGATTAGGATCTTTAAAAGTAAATAAATAAAGTTTAAAAATCTGGATTCTGACTCAGACCTGATGTCTAGTTCTATATGAGCTCCTTTACTCGGGACTGGCTTCTAAAAGCTGCATCTTAAATGGGTGTTGGTTAACAATTCACCTAATAGAAAAATGAATTTTAGAAGGTGTTTTAAAATATTCTGTGCAATGCCCTCAAAGTAACTTGACTTCACACTTACTTGAAAAAGCCAATTCCCAAGAGGAAGCTCAGCTTGTTTGTTAGACTGTTGTGATGTTTGGTTAAAAGCTCCAGGTTTCTTTGTAGATGGGCCAGACTGGAGCAACAGGGGTGTATTTTTAAAGCGTGTTACCAAGCTCTGGCTGCAGTAAAGTGGTGGTTGTTGACCAACCTGCCTGCATGCTTTAGATGCCGTAGAGCATGAGAAATCCTTTCCTCTGGGCACCCAGCAAAGCCCCTGCCCCTGGAAACCATGTAGAGGATTAACCATTTTCTCTACCACTGCTCACAAAGCTCCCAAGACTCATGGCTTGGACTCTGCTGTGCTCAGAGGTGATGCCTTTATTCCTTTGTACCTCTCTCCATCAGTTCTCTTTTTCTTGGATTAATGCTTTGTTTTGTGGTTTTGTTCTGGGCTCTTTTTGCTAAGTTTTTAAGTGTAGCCTCAGAGCACTGTCTCAGTGTGACAGGCATAAGCCCACAGGAGAAAGGCCAGGTACTTACATGCTGCCAACCGTGTTCATGGCTGGGATAGTCAGGCAACATTCTTTCTGCAAGGTTTATCTTGTTTTCGTTTTGATTGTTTAAGCAGCTGGCCAAAAAAAAAAAAAAGAAAGCAATCTCTTCTGGGTTTTGGGTGTGGGCTTGTATTTTTTTTTTTCCTTCCCTGTGTTTTGGTTACAGTGAAAGGCAGGTAAGAAATCAGCAAACACACCTCATTCCAAAGGATGTTGGAGGGCTTATTTTGTGCTTTATTTGGGGAGATTTTTGGATTAAAGCACTTGCCTGGTTTCTGGTGGATATGTTTACTGAAATTAGTGTAACATTTTTTTGTTGGTAATGTCTAGGTTTTTTGGATAACTGTAACTGGTACAGGGCAACAGAAAATTTCCAGACATACTTTGCTGTATTATGACTGTCAATTGCAATTTTTTGAAGAAGTATTTTTGCAAATTGTTCTAAAAGATCTGAGATCAAGTCACCAGATTTAAATACTGATTTAAATGCCACCTGAGAGAGCTCTTCGGGAAAGCTCCAAAGTCCTGACAGCTCTGATGCATCATGGAAGGCACTCTTGACTTTCTAACACCCTGAATGCACACAGCCCCTCTTTAATGTGTAGCATAGCAGAATATGAGTTTCAGACGTCTTTCATACCATTGTTTTAATTTCAAGCTATGGAAAGGGGTGTTTTTTTTAATACACAGGTCTAATATTAGCACATATATCCACGTGACAGAGAGAATGGATGGACAAGTGTGTCCAAATACATCTAGGAAAAATGAAGGCGCATGCTTTTTTCCATGCAGAAGCTTATCTTCCAAAAAAGAGAAAAAAATCCCAGTAAAGATGAGCCAGATGAATGCAATAAATGTACTAATGTTTCACTTCTGGCATTTTGACTCAATAAAACAGGAGGGCAGTAAAGATAGATCCTCTGATCCCTGGATTGTGCTTCGTCCAGCTGCGAGTGCAGCAGCTGCAGGGCACGGGGCTGGGGAAAGAGCTCTGGCCAAAGTCACCCTGTGTTATGTGGCCTCAGATCCATGGTACAGCCTTAGAAGGGATTAAGAAAACAAAGCTGTGACTCCATTTATGCCAGTCGCTGATCTGGGAGAGGCCCAAACTGCACATATCTGAGGTGCTCAGCTGGGGGTGCAAAGGGTAAAATACTGGAGGGATTTAGAGCAGGAGTGGGCTTGATGTGAGGCACTGAACTCATGCATTGACTCAGGGCTTTGTTGCAATTAGGGATGTGTGAGCCTCACTGTTCCCAGATGCCTCTGAACTTCCCCAAGTGTTCACTCTCCAAAAATGCCCATTCAGCAAGATCCAGCTAGTCTTAATCATATTTTAAGGTAGACTTTCGGAGCTATCCGTAGTGTATTTAAGCAGTGTCCACATACTCCTTTGGAGAATTAGGATCTGTCATTAAAATACATCTAAGTGAATATTATTTTTGTCAAATGTCACATTTTTTAACCTTACTAATTCTATAAGGAACTCATGAAATAGTACAACAGAGAAAAATACCCTTTTAAAGATTACATAATCCTTGTAGTCAAGTTTAATTAGCTCCTAGGCCTTCGCCCCCCCTCCCCCCCCCCCCCCCCCCCCCCCCCCGTTCTTGGGGGGGAAAATGGAAGAATTAATTTTTATTAAATATAAAGCTTCAGCCTGTGACATTCTTAATGTTGTCTGAAGTGGCATATAGATTTTCATTTTTCAGTATCTTCCACGATGATGTTCCAAACTTTAAATTGATTATTCAGTGGGTTCAGGGGGCATTTGGCCGCAGTGTTGTATCTGGTGGCTGTCAGTGAATTTATGTGATAAAATCTGGGGCTGCAAATGGGAGGTGAACTGTAAGTCATTGAGTCAGGAATGTCCCGCTGAGCAGCCCTATTTTTGCCAGAAGCATTTTGATATCTAGCATAAAGAGGATGGACTGAAAAGCTTCGTGGTGGAGAAGGCTTCTGGTGCAGGCCGCCCGCCTTAGCTGCTTATGCAGCTGTTTTTTCTCTGGAGCCTTTCCAGGGGAACAGTCTCTGCTGTTCCAGAAAATGCGTTGTTTCGTGCCTGTCTCGTGCTGCAGCACATTCAGCCCTATCACCAATAAACACTTGTCCCAAATCCGTGTAGGATGTGACCCTCTGGGATCAGCCAGATTTAGTCATTGGTGCGCCCCTGTCGCTTTGGCTGTTGCACAAAGGCCGGAGCCGGTGTGAAAATTGTCTTCCCTCATCGTCCCAGGTCTGCTGACTATAGAAATGAGTGTTTGCCATGGAAAGCAAAGCCCTGTCCCTCTGTGTCCTCCTGTCACTGGGTGGGGAGGCCCACAGCTGCTGGGGACACCTGTGGTCGTGAGAATCAGAGGGCTTTGAGGCTTGTGGGGAAAGCCACCCCTTGCTGCTCCTTTCTAGGGGGGTGATCTATGCCTGCAGGTCGACATCCAGTTGATGGTCTGGCTAAAGGCAGTTCAAGAACCTGGGCAGATGGGTTTTGCTGGTTTTTTTCACCAGTATGTTTGTGTATTTCCACTGAAAAAGTAGCAGTGGTGCTTCTGGTTTGGCATGCCGTAGGACAACAAAGGGGTGTGCCTGTGTCTGTCCAGCTGTTGTTGAGCTGGAGGCTAAAAATAATCTCCTCCTTTTCACCTCCAAAACAACTGAAAGGCAGAAATGAGGAAATCTGGGATTCCTGGAGTAATTGAAGCTTCTGGCTTCATCCCAAGGACATACAAGGAGTGGATCATCATTTAACACCCCTTTATTTTCCAGGATGAATTTAGCGTTTGGGTGCCTTGGGCATGAGAGGAGTGAGGGGTCTAGAGTGGGATGGCAAGAGTGGGATAATGCACTGGGCTACAACAGGGTTTGTCTGCTCTTAGCTATGCCAAGAGGTGCTCTTTGATGCATCCTCCACCTACATGCTACTATGAATTCCTTGAGCATGTAAATGCTGAGAGCTAATTTTTTTTCAACTTTTTTCAAGGTCAATGAGTAGATTCAGCCTTTCAGTTATAGTGGATGAGATTTTTGTGACTGGGCTGTTGTGGAGTGTTATTTTGAGGTGGGGTTGTTGTTGTTGTGGGGATTCTTGGTTGGTTGGGGGTGGTTTTGTTGTTTGTTTTTTTTTTTGGTTAAACACAGTGGTGGTGTTCAGCTGTTAAACTGCATATGGTTTTTCCAGAATGGGAGGCAAGTGCCTTGATTCACAGGCTGCTGATTTAATAGTGGGGGAAAGGAGGGATTGCAAGAGGCCTCTGCATTGTATCCCTCTCCCTTTCCTCCCCTCCTATTTTGAGTCATATATTTGGATATTATATACAAGAGATCATCCCAAAATCCTGTGCTGTTGGAGAGGTGACTTGTGCTGCCATTTAGTTGGCATGAGGAATATTTCCTGGAGATTTTGAAGGCACTGCCATTCCTAAACATACTCAGAGAGAAAAAGTAGCATCTCTTACAGTCAGACTGACCCTTGAGTGGAGTCAAGCTTGTGAGACTTACCAAATGCTGTGTGTGTTTATATTAGTAAATACAAATGAAAATTTCTGATTCATCATTTCATTTGTAGAAGGAGGAAATCTGTGAAGTTCTGCTCTGTTTCAGTCTGAAGATAGATAATGCATTGTGTACTGTGCTTGGTTGTAGTGTAGGAGAAGATTTATACAGGAACAATTATCTTTTAGGGAATAGTACAGTACTTTTTAACAGTATCATAGAAACAGAGTATTTACTCAGCAACTCAAATAAACAACTTTTATAAAATATGCATGGGCTTATTAGTGTTTTATTGCGAAGTGCAAAAGCGTCCATGCTTTACTTATTAAGTATGAATTTAAACTGAAATAGTCCTATGTTAGTCACTAGGCAACTATTACTGACCTGGAAACTTGCATTAGTCTTGTTCAGTGGGAATTTTGTGACCCATATTTTTTCTGTAATTTTGCCTTAACGTAGGTGCTGTTCTTGGGGAATGTGTTAAATTCAGTGCAATTCTCTTTTGACAGGAAATACTTGCCTTCATCTGCAGGCAGAAGATCAGCCATTTGTACTAAGAGTTTTTCACCAAGAAAATGTCTTCTCTTGGTGTTATTATCTTGCACTAACATGGTGTATTCTCAGTAGTAAAACAAGATATATCATCCAACATGATACTGATTCTTCAGGCAGGTCACAGAAGTCTGGTCATGATCCTAGTCTTTCATAAGCTGCCCTGTAAAACTCTGCAAGACTGTCTCCTTTCACTTCCAGCTTGAGCAAGAAATATGCAAAAGCTCTTTGTCTGTTTTTCAGCGACTGACACTTGGAATAATTTGTAGGAGATGCTTTGAAAAGTCAAGTTGCCCTTTAGCTTTGCAAGGGATGATCTGGCACTGTTAAAAGGCAATTGATGTGTGAATGGTGATGTGGATGTCAAGAAGCCACTGGCATTTGTTCATTCGGGATTGATTGTTTGAGACTCCCTTGTGTGATGCCGGCTGTCATGATCTGTGTTAAATTGCAGGAAATTAGTTCCAAAAGCAGGCCCTTGTGAGCCTGGAGACCGGGGTAACAGGAGGGGAAAATAGGATGCCTTTCAAAGTTTGTTCTAGGCTGGCTGCAGGAAGGTTTCTCCTGGGACTCTGTTGGCAAGCAGACCAGCAGGGAGTGGCATGGGCCCTTCCCTTACTTAATAAAGTCAGGAATACAAATTTAGTAAGAATTACTTTTGCAAGAGTTTTGTGCTGATTTTGACCTCAGAAGTTTCAAAATTAGACGAAGAAGTGCCGAGAGCAAGTTCTACAGCAGCAGGAAGCGTTCTCAGTAAATCAAAGAGCAAACAGCTTTGTGGTGTAGATAAACGTGTTTCTGGAGGTAACCATGGATAGTGGCAAACATACAGCCATTTCTCATGGTGTCTCTAGGCAATTATGAACATACTTTGTCAATGTGATAGGAGGAGGGGAGAGGGCAGAATCATCCTTAAAATGCTAACATAGTGTGTTGCGAAGCACCCGGAGGAAGGAAGGGTTTTCTGTGTGGGTTTTGTCACTTGGCAGGATCCACTATGACTAAATCTCCAAAGACTGCTGTTTCTTTTTATTTTTTATTTTCTTTAAAATTGCATTTATTTACGTTATTATACAGTCTGTAAGCAAAAAAAAACCAGCCTCACCTTATCAGACCATGTATGGGCTTTATTTGTAAAATGTTTCTAGCTGCCTGTTCAATGTGACTGGAAGCTGTGAAGGCTCAGTTGAGTCACTTACTTGTCAGCGCTCAGAGTTCTCATGTTAATCACAAGAAGCATGTGCAAAAAGTCTGACCCAGATCCACAAGAGATCCTCTTCAGTTGGGCTACTTATGCCCTTTATTTTTTCCTTTACATTGTTACATCTGTGGATTTTTTTTATTTTTTTTTTTTAATATTCATCAAGCAGTGAGGGGTGTTCTACTGAAATTGTGAATTAAATATGTTCTTTTTAGAGGAACAAAGCCAAGTGGCTAAGGCAACAGCCTAGCTTTAATATCTCTGGTTAACAAAACACTTGCCTAAAGCGAAGCCAAAGCACCTCACAGGAGTTCTTCTTTCAATGGGAGTTTATTAGAATTATTTATTAAATTGAAAAAAGACATTTTTGCACTTCTGTGATTTGGGTTGGACAAAAGTCAGCTCCGGATACTTTTTGCCTAAGTTGTTACATCTGAAAACAAATGATGACCAAACCAAAATAAATAAATGACTCTACTTTCCGAAATTGCAATGTAATGGGAAGCAGACTGGAATGCAGCGAGCCTGCAGATAGAGCCTGTGCTTGCTTTGGAGCTGCAGCCAGCGTCTGGCTCTGCGTGCGGGGCGCACAGGAGCCTGTCTGGCCTCTGACACAATTGGGTTTGCAGCACAGCCCAGCTCGCTGTGCTGGAGCTCTCCCCTCCTCCCAGACCCACCTCAGCTCTCCCTGCTCCTGCCACGGCAGAGCTGCAACTCATGCCGTGGATGTTGTGAAATCTGGAGGGGTTAGAGGAGCAGAGGGGGTTTGTAGAAAGCATGGAACAACAGCATTGCCCAGCTATAAGACTGTTTCTAATCAGTTTTTAGTAACCAATCAAGGAAATGTAAGCATTAGATATGCTTGGGGTTTAATTAGTTGGCTTTCAGGAAATCCTTTGTCTTTTAGTCTGTGAAAAATTACAGCTGTCAACTAAAATTTGGGCAGGAACCCTCTGTAATTTTTTTGGAAGCAATTCTTCCAAGGATGTTCAAACTCAGATTTAAGCTCCTAATATGTGATTGTCCTGAAAGTGAGGATGTTTAACACTGGGTGAAATGGAATAGGACAGGATGAGTGCCCTGGCCCTGGCAGAGCAGGACAAGTCTGCTGAGTTCCCTTGGCACGTCCTGCTTTACTTCAGTAGGTGAACCAGGCTGTTACATCCACCCTTGCTTGAAAGAGAGTAGCTAATACCGTAAGGCTATTAGCTTATCATAGGTTTGTCCAACAAATCTAGTAAATGTACACCCATTTCCTCTTCATAATAAAAAAAGCCTACGCTAAGATCAGTTATTTCCTTTCCCCTCCCTTTTACACAACTGTAATGCTGTTTACTGCAAGCACTTGAGAAACGCTAAATGGGGGTTAGAAATGTGCAAGCAGATGCTCAAAAGTGTTTGGCTTTTTGCTGTTTTTTTCTCTTACTTCTCTTCATCAGATGCTTTTGTGTCTGCATTAGGCACAGTTTATACTCTTTTTTTATAGGCTGAACACCACATGAAAAAAAAAATCCTTTTTGTTGATTTTAGTAATTTACTTGTTTGTGCTCTCAGTAGTGCAAGTCCAGTTGTATTTCAAATCACACCAGTAGAGTAAGTTGGAAACTGTGTGGAAGTAAAACAAAACCCTGTGTCACACTCCTCCTTTTCTCTGCCAGTGTTTAATTATTGGAGGTGGCCCCTGTGGCCTGCGGACTGCCATAGAACTTGCCTTCCTGGGAGCCAAGGTTGTCGTCGTGGAGAAGCGGGACACTTTCTCAAGGAACAATGTGCTGCATCTCTGGCCCTTCACCATCCACGACCTCCGGGGGCTGGGAGCGAAGAAATTTTATGGGAAGTTTTGTGCAGGATCTATTGATCACATCAGTGAGTATCTGAGGGCATGGACACTATTCAGGTACAAGGTGACCAGGGTCAGAAGATTGGTGGAGACATTCTTGGTCCGGCAGAAAGTTCATCTGCCTTAACCATGTGCAAGCGCATGTGTGCATGCAGAGAGGAAAGCAAATGGTCTCGTTTGAGCAAAGTGGCAATAGGACAAGTTACAGTCTTATGGAGCAGATTTTTTTGTTAGTCTGGTATGGTTAAACAACAGGTTTTGATTATGAGGTGTGAAGAATATTGATATTTATTCCAGTATGTTGAAGGTAGACACAAATAGCAGAGTGGACTATTTTACAGGGAAATATGCTGTAAAATTTGGTATTCTAAAACATGCTGGCTAGCAGATCCTTTAAATATCATTAAGAGGCAAACCTCTACAAAAACATTCTAAGAAACTCAACTGAAATGAGTTTTGCCCACAAGATTGTGCTGCAAGAGGAAAAGGAGGCAGAAGAGAACAGTGTCCTGTGGTGGTTGCTGTGTTTGCATTTGTTACAGTATGAGAAATAGAAATTATAGATGCTTGTGTTAACAATGAGTTTCCCTTCTCGAGCAGGCTGGTGGCAGCTGGGGTTGCTCCCTTACCAAACACATCTTTGTCACTTGCTCCCCACAGGTATTCGGCAGCTTCAGCTCATCCTCTTCAAAGTTGCCCTTATCCTGGGAGTCGAAATTCACGTGAACCTGGAATTCGTGAAAGTCCTGGAGCCTCCTGAAGATCAAGAAAACCAAAGTATTATTTATCATAATACAGTTCTGTTCACAGCAAATTCTTTTTGTGCCAGATGTTATGTGAAGTCGTACAAGGCTGTTGAATTCTGTTTAAAGAAATCAGTTTTTTGCCCTTCTTAGCCAGCCTTGCTCTGTGCAGTTACAGGTGTGATAAGTATCAGTGTGACAGAGCACTGATAAATCTTTAAAATACAACCCAGGCTGAGAAGCTGAGGTTTTGCACTATGCCTTCTGGCATGTGTTTGAGGCTTTGTAGGGAGTCTGGTGTGGCTTCTCAGGATCTTCTTGCAAAAACAGATTTTGATTGATAATATAAATATTGAGGATGGATTAAGTGCCCAGGGCCTCGTTTTTCATTCACATTTGATCTAACTCCCACTGGCACACAAAGTCTTATCAGCATTCTTATGCAAGTTTTTTAAACAATAGAAAGAGATTTCTAGTTTCCTATTTTTTTAAACATTAGTATTTAGGATGTAGCATCACTAAAATACTTTAAAATTTTACTTCAGTTAAAGCACTGTGGTATCTCTTCAAAGGGTCATACAGTGACAGTAGAACAGGTATATTAGTTTAAGTAGTTAAAATATATATAATTTTAAGATATGGACAGTACAAACGCTTTGTAAAAAGATTAAATTTAGGTTTGTGGCTATGCTCCCATTTAATTTCTACTTAGAGGACAATGAAAAGCATTGATGATGGAATGCTATTTTTCTTCTTTTAGTAGCCAGCTCTTTCTTGCTGTAACCACATGTATATACTGCCCTGGTAAGGTGGCTGTGGAGTTATTTCTGTGAGAATCAAGTGTTTGAGCATCTTCTTGTGGTGTGGCACTGAGAGGAAGTTACTGCATTAGGTGATCCAGAGAATCCAGAGAAATGCACCCTTTGTCTCAGTGCCGTTTCCTCAGACTCTGAAATCACTTCTCCGTTGAAGAATTAATAAATATTATTTGTGTTTTCAGAGACAGGCTGGAGGGCTGAATTTCTCCCCATGGATCACCCTTTGTCAGAGTATGAGTTTGATGTTATCATTGGTGCAGATGGCCGCAGGAACACGTTGGAAGGTGGGTGAATGTGTGTTACTAGCCTAATGAATGGTCTTTAGGGTACCCTGAAAGATCTGAAACTCAGAGGAGAACACAAAGCAGCAGGTTACCTTTCAATCCACAAAAGTCTGTGTGAAAGCTATTATTTTATGTGGTACCTCTTGGGTTTGTTGTCAAGTCAAATAAAAGATTTGATGTCATTACTGCTTCTGAGCTCTGTGTATCTGCACTGCCTAAAGAATGCATCGTGGTGCCATTGGGCTTGCTTCAAGGTTAAGTAATTATATGATGATTTGACTTGAAGGAGGCTGACAAGATAGGTCAGGAATTGCATAGCCTTTGCTGTTGTGCTGTGAGTTTGCCTGGTGTGCTTGAATTCATGACCAAAAGGTGGCTGCCAGGTGTTTAACGAAGGCAACAGAGGCATTGCTTCTTTGTAAATGGGACTGAGCTTCAGAAGCAGTTCCTTTAGAAACAATAGCAAAAGGTAATAAATAGCTCCGAAGTGTGTGGGAGGAGAGGGGATAAATGTTTCCTGATCTGAGTCACTGCTGAGAGTTCAGACCACCTGAGCTGTGTTTCTTAGAGACACACTGCATAAGCTGCTCCTGCATTGCAGGATCACACCTGTTACTTAATTATGTATTTCCCTTTTAACTCTAGTTATATCCATGCTAGTTTTCATTCTCTAAGTACATTTTTCCTTTTTTTTAATTAGCTTCATAGTTTGTCTGCTTATTCTTTTGTCTGCCAACCACAATGTGTTAATTCCTTATAATGCTGTGCTGGAAATTTCCCTACATTGTTGTCCAGCTGTCCCCCATAAAAGACTGTTTAAGTAGTCAGGTACCAGCAAAACTTAATTATTATTATTATTGTCTCAGCTGCAGAGTCTGTTGAGACATTAATGTTTATCATCATACCAGGATCTAGGGGAGTGATTGGTGCACTGAAGATGTGTACAGAAGCTGGTGTTGTCGTATCAAATCTATCCCCGGTAAAATCATGGGAGTGTATCAAGAGGCACAGAGACAAAAATTCATAGCTGATGTATTTCTTGCTGTAAAATAACATATTCTCTGAAGTCATCTGCAGTGGGCTAAAGATACTCCAAGGTCCTCTGTCCTACTTTATAATTTAACTAAGGGTAAGGGGAGCATACAGATGGAAAAGCTTCAATGTGTGATTGCAAGATTGTGGCTTAGAGGGCTTTTTGCTGTGAAAAGTGGAAGCAAAGAGCTTCTCAGTTGGAAATATAACCTCAGTCTATCAGTGTCACCTTGGAAGTATAACAGTTAAGCCACTGAATATTTTTCAATTCACAAATACCTGTGAAAATCTTATTAGCAAGTAGTGTGCACACCTGAGCACTGCTACAGAGGTTTCTATTTTTCATATCATTCTCTGCTACTTTTGACTGCTGATCTCTTGCATCTTTTTTCATGAGCTGTTTACCACCTATATAACAAATACCTAACTTGCCATTTAGCATGTTAAAGATGTCTCCCTCCAATGAAATTGACCTGTTTTATTTCCAGACATGTCGAAAAACTTTTCCATGTTTTTCTTTAGTCATAATTTTTCCTTCTTTCCCACCCTACCATTTTTTAATGAGACTTTATCTTGAATGCAGTGCAGCTCTAGTTTTGCAGCTGAAAATGGGGGGAAAAGACTCTTTACATTCAAAGGAATTTTGGAGGCATGGTACAAGAGGAAGGTGGAGGAAGCTACAGATGGTGTGTTGTTTGATGAAGTCTAGGAAAGATACTGAGCTGCCTTGAGCTGACCCTCCCTGAAAGTCCAGTCTGAAGTTTGCAGTGGTTTTAATTCCTGTCTCTGCTCTCCAGGCTTCAGGAGGAAGGAATTTCGTGGAAAGCTTGCTATTGCCATCACTGCCAATTTTATAAACAGAAATACAACTGCAGAAGCCAAGGTAGAAGAAATTAGTGGGGTTGCTTTCATCTTCAACCAGAAGTTCTTCCAGGACCTGAAAGAGGAAACGGGTGGGTGCATCCTCATTTGTTCCACTACCAAATACAAAAGAGGCAGCAGGGGAACTCTGTGTGCCAGGCCACCCTCTCCTTACTGGTAACATCAGTTTTAAATAATGCGTATAAAAAGTTTCCAAGTGATAAAATGTTGTTGATGTCAGTAGCTTGCAGATGGAGATGTCCATTTATGGTACAGTGGGATAGTTTTTTAGCTTGGGTGTTGCCACATCATGGCTTGTTTTAGTGTTTAAATTTTTCTCAACTGCAAAAATGTCTGCTATGTTGAACAAATTTGGAAGAGCATTTTCAGGGCCCAGAGATTTTCCCTTAAGACATGATTTGTTTTGTTTCTATCCGTTCACATGCTGAACAGCTTAAACCCTTTGAAAAACTCTCTGCCCTTCTGGGAGGAGTTTATTCTTGCTTTTTGATGTGCGGAGCTGATAAACTGAGAAGAACTAAAATCTGCCATAAATACTAAAAATATAAACTGTGGAACACATCTTAATGGAGAGGGGTTTCAGAACAGTTGCATTGACTGCCAGTACAATCAGTTCTATTCTTGATTTACAGCTGATTTTTTTTTAATTATTATTGTAATTGAAACCAAACCCCCTGGTCAGACCCAATGCCAGGAGCCCTAGCAACCCGAAAAACACTTTGTTCCCTTGGCACCCTGTTCTACCTCAGGAACTGTTAATGCTGCAGTTAACTGGCTGTTCCCTGAAAGAATGCTGAATAACTTTAAACCGTGCTGAGAAAAACTCCTGTTGGGTGCGACCAATCTCCTCTCCTGTTTGGTTTCATAGCATTTTGCCCACTAATCCTTCATCCCAGCTGGGAGAGCAAATGCATCCCAAGAAGGAAAGGCACCTGCCGGGATCAATCCCAGGTTGTTAGTAAATGACACAGGCTTGGTGACAAATGTGTATCTCTTTTCAGGGATTGACCTGGAGAATATTGTTTACTATAAAGACAACACGCATTATTTTGTGATGACAGCAAAAAAACAGAGTCTTCTGGACAAAGGAGTGATTATTAACGTATGTAAAAATGCTGGTTAAAGCCTATTTTACTTACTTGGCACAGAGTAAGTGTGAACATCTGCATAAACGTTGCTGCATGTTAAAGAGGGTGTTTATAGACTTAAATGCTTCATTCAAGCTCAGGTCACTTGGATCTTACTCTGACGTTTTTTAGAATTTGCTTTTCCCTTCAGTCAGCTCAAAGTTTCTATAGAGAACTGAAAACAATGCTTCCTAAATTAATCGGTTCTGAAACTGGCTGAAATGGGATCTTGACTCAACTTGGAAATGCGTGGTGGGATCATCACAGTGGAAAATAAAAACCTCAATTATTTAAGGGTGAACTTAGCACAGCTATGTCCAGTCCTATCGGGCAAGTAAGGAAGCATAAAAACCTACCCTAGGCTAAATTGCAAATTCTCTAAAGTGGGTGAAACATGATAGAAGAAGGCTATAAACATGATGGCCTGAACTTTCAGGGGTACTTGGGATTTGAGGTATTTTTTTCTTATTCTTTTCTTTTTTTTCCTTCTGTAAAATATAGGGTGTATTTTCTTTTGTTTCTAAAGTGTTATGGCACCACTTAAAATTCCCTTCCTGAAAACCCAAGAGAGGTCAATTTTTCTTACAAAGTAAGACAGTGCCAAAGCAGCCAAGTGTAATTTCCTGAAGGAAGTACTTGTGGGGAATGTCAGAAGGGCTCTTGGCTTTCTACTAGGACTACTTAGCTCAGTGCCATGACTCCCTGCCCTTTTGGAGGCCAGGGGCTCCCAGGGCACAGCTGCTGTCCGTGACCAACCAGGGTGGGAGAGATGAAGGGCAGAATCCCTTGGAGGGGAGTTGCTGGTGGGCCCTGGGGTTGTGCAGCTGGTGTTTGTAGGTGGGGGCAGTCCCAGGGCATCTGTGGGGAGTTTGGAGCAGAGGAGCAGCAGCTGTGCCCCATCAGAGCTGTTTTCCTGACCTACTCAGCTCTGAGTGGAAAAAAAAAAAACACCCCAGTCTGTCTGGAACAACTGGGCTAATAGCGGTTCTGTGGTATCATCTGTGATTAGGGGTCTCATCCACGATTAGGCTGCAAATAGAACTTGCCTCATTAATAATCACTGCCTTTAAGTAGGATGACCTGTAAAGGCAAGGTCCTTCACCACTCTTGCCAAAAAAAAAAAAAAAAGCAGCCCAGAAATGAGCAACAGAAAAGCTGCTATGATGCAGGTTTGAATGTGGTGTTTTTAGGAGAAATGTCAAGCCAGACCTTGGGGCTGAGCCCCACATGTTACAGCATCAGTGTTTCTGCTCCCTTCTGGTTTCAGATGTGGGGTGCATGTGTGCAGAAAAGCATTTCAGTGATGTGGATAACAACTTTCAGTGTGAGGGGAGTAATGTTCTGAAAACATCACATGACCAAGGAACTGGGAGGAACTGTAATCTTCTGTTGCAAACAAAGCTGCTTGTTTCGTGTGGGCAAGGAGAGCTTCTGTTTGGGGCAGTACCTGTGTTTGTGCATTGGCTTCTTGGAGGAGATGACAAGTGTCACTTTTTTCTTGTTGCTGTGAGATGTGTGGCTCCCAGTCCTGCTGTGAGACTGCAGTGTTCCAATTCAGAGAGCATATTGGAGTCTCTCATCCCACATCCTTCTCTCCTTGCAGGACTCCATTGATACCGAGCTCCTGCTCTGTGGGGAAAATGTGAACCAGAGCAATTTGCTGTCCTACGCCAGAGAAGCTGCTGACTTTGCAACCAACTACCAGCTGCCTTCCTTGGATTTTGCAATTAATCACTATGGCCAGCCAGATGTAGCAATGTTTGATTTTACCTCCATGTATGCATCTGAAAACGCTGCGCTGGTGAGAGAGAGGCACAGACACCAGCTCCTGGTGGCGCTGGTTGGAGACAGTCTGCTTGAGGTATATCTTGGAATGCCTTCCAAGTAGTATTTTCAGGTTTTTTATTTTATTTCCTTAATCCAGCCATTCAATCTACCCTCCAGAATAGTGTCCTCTTTTACATGTCCTGAAACAGTGGTACCTTCTTTGGAATAGACTTTTTTCCCTTTTATTCTGCTCTGCTTTTTTATGCCATAGTTTGTCACAGCTAATGCTTGGCTGGCAGCCTCTGGCTGAGATCCCATTTTGCTTTATGCAAGTGGTGTTTCTGTCTGAAAACTGTGAGCTCCGTGTCCTCAGCTTGGGTGCATGGCATAATTTTACTGAATTCCATCATAGACAAAAGCTTGATCCAAATTATTATTGCAGTCTCTTTGCCTTAGTATGTTCCCTTTTTTTTCCTTTCTGAAGTGAAAAGTGTATGCTACAACTTTATTCTTTTTTAAATCCATGCTGACAGCCTGAGGCATTTGAAAAGAATAGTCCAAAACAAATGTAGGAGGTGAGAAGGGCATCATATTTTTTTTTCTTTTTTTTCCTTGAGTAATTCTTGGATCTTTTTTTTTTTCTCAGCCTTTACCTTTTGAGACTAAGAAATTTGTTTTTAAATACAGAATTGAAAAAAAAAAAAAAGGAAAAAGTGAAAAAAAGTAGTCTTTTTTCCCCCTACCTAAGACTTAAAAGAAAGGCACATTTAAAACCTGCAAGTGTTGCCCGTGTTGCGTTTGACTCTTTCTGGGCTATTCTTCGAAGACAGTACGAAACCCTAGACTCCATATTCGTGTTGAAAGTTAACTTTTGCAGTCAGAACTTAAGAAATAGAAGGAATTAAAGGGTGAATACTTTTTGCAGCCCTTCTGGCCGATGGGTACTGGTTGTGCAAGAGGCTTCTTGGCTGCCTTTGACACGGCGTGGATGGTGCGGAGCTGGGCGCAGGGCAAGCCCCCACTGGAGATCCTGGCTGAACGGTGAGTGCTGCTTTGGTCCCCAGCAATTCCAGTCTTTTAAAGGGCCACAGCAGTGCTAGAAGGCTTTCAGAAAGCTATGGGAAGAAATATTATCAGGGTTTAAATCACTGTTTTATGTCACTTAAGGGTGATCCTTAAAGAAATAAACCAAAGAGACCTTGTATCAAAAAACCCAAACCTCCAGCTGTCTTAACACCTGGCTTTTTATCATTTAAAAAAAAATCCTGAAAGCAGTGTAAATAAATTCTTCAACACTGACAGTTTTTAGAGTTGGTCTCTGTGACTTTAACTCAGCAGTTTGGCTTAGTGGTGCTCTCTTTAGGCTAGTAAATACGTGGCAAAGGAGAATTGTTATAATGCTGCACCAGAAGCTATTTTTGACTGGAACAAGAAAATCTGTTGCTGAGTACAGCAGCAGACCTGGTGTCACCATGGTCTAATAGTTGAATTTGCTGACTTAGGTACTGCTGGCAGCCACCCTGCTCTGCTACAGCTGCCCAGGCTGTTTTGGGGCAGATACGTAATAGGAAGAGTCATGGTTGTGGGAATGCAAGCAGGAGCTTTACTAACTACAGCACTTTGATAAGTTTTAAGATAGAAGCCTGTGGGATGACTCAAACACGGCCTAGACCCAAATGGAAAATTGAACAGCATAGTAAAAAAAGCTGTGGTGATTGTAGGAATTGCAGGATGACAGGATTTAGTGCTGTTTTGTGGTAAAGAAGTTACTCCTTGAGTAGATGTTAAAGCAAAACCAGATGACTGGATGATGTAACCTCCTTTTTTTTTTTTTTCTTCTTCTTTTTCTTGCTCACTTCCTGCCTCAGGAAAATATGGGCATAAGCTCTAAATGTCCATCTTGTTGTCCTTTTTCTGTCTGGCATCCTTCTGTTGAGTGCGGATAAGAAATGGGATGGATGCGTTATGCATTTAGTCCATAACACTTGTCCTGGCAGAGCCAAAATAAGGTTTAGGCAGCTGCAAAAAACCCCCAATCTCTGTGTATAATAAATATTTATTTTAATACATAACTCTTGCATCTTTTTCCTCTTCAAGAGAGAGCATTTATCGACTCTTGCCTCAGACGACCCCTGAAAATATTAATAAGAACTTTGACCAGTACACCATTGACCCGGGAACAAGATACCCAAACTTGAACTCAAGCTGTGTTCGACCTCACCAGGTCAGTACTTGAAAGGCTTGCTTGTGAAATCAGTTCTTTTTTTATCAAGGGTAAATAGAGCTGCAAGGAGTGTGTAAACAAAATCTCCAGGAGTCTCCTTAATTTAGAACCAGATGCTGATAAAGTTAAACCTGGAAACAAAACTGGCTTTTTTTTTTTGTCTGATGTTATGCTGGCAATTGTTTTTCCTTGTAGGTGAGACAGTTATATGTTACCAATGAGCTACAGCAGTGTCCTCTTGAAAGAGTGAGCTCCATTAGAAGATCAGTGAACCTCACCAGACAAGGTGAGTGGCATCTCCTGTTTGCTGTGGCTTAACACCTGTGGCCTTCTGAGCATGCGAAAGCTGAGTGAAATGTTTGCTCTCTTGTTTCTGCAGAGTCAGATATCCGGCCCAACAAGCTTTTGACGTGGTGCCAGAAGCAGACAGAGGGATACCGAAACGTTCATGTCACTGACCTGACCACCTCCTGGAAAAGTGGCCTTGCTCTGTGTGCCATCATCCATCGCTTCAGGCCTGACCTCATGTAAGTGACATCTGTGGAGCTCCTTGGGTGAGGCATTTGTCAAAGGGTAGTGTAAGACCAGCCAGAGCAGCCCTGACACTCTGCAGTGCACTTCTGTGGCTGCTTTCTGCAAGGAAGTGCACACCCATGGCCAGGTTTGGGGGGTGGGCAGGGTGGGGTTGGGTTTGCTTTGTTTCTTCTGTATGTCCTTGCATGCCATTTAAAATGAAATATATTTGCTTTCAAAGAGCTAGGAGGGCTTTGAACCATATGATTTATCATGTTTGTGGGAGTCATGAGTCTATTTAAAATGAAATTTGCAGTTCTGGGGAATGTGTAGAGCTGCATTCCCAGATCCCTGGAGACAGGTTTTAGTGTCTGTTTGAAACCACAGCCATGAAGCATGGTCCTGAGTCACAGAAATGCTGGGTGAGCCCGGAATGAGCCATCCTCCATGTGTTGTACTGGTTGCTCTGACAGGTAGGGAAATGTTGGATCGTGGAGGTGGAGGTTTTGCATAGCTGTGTCCAGGAGAGCACAGAGCCCTTTCACATGGACACAGCAAGGGCTGGGCCTCGAAAATTACCTGCCCTAGAGGTTGAGTGTAAGCCAGCATTCCCCTTTTGGCACAGTTTCTGGGGTCATACATAGTGCTCCACGACCCAACTTCATGCATCTGAATACTTTGTAATGTCCCATAGTTAGATGTAAGAGGGGTCAGTGTGTAACAGGTGTCAGGAAATGGCAATTGCTGGCACTGCTGGGTGCAGTCAGTGAGGTGACTCTCTCTTCTCACCAGTCTCCAAAATGCAGTGGATGCATTCCCTTGTCTTCCTACAGAGCCTTAGGAGTCACACATGAATTACTGGCAACCTCCCTTTATTGTGGATGAATGAAAGGAATGATTGAGCTTTTTTATATGTTGTGAGAAATTGGAAAAAATAGGAGTGGTACCTAGGGTGCTTGCTTGTACAGTTTTGCCAGAGGAAGAACTGAGATTTTAAGAATAGGATTTTTTTTTTTTTTTTTTTTGCCTTGGGTTAGTTTAGAACAATTAGAATTCTGGATGTTTTTAGGGAAGAGGGTGCAGAAAGCAAAGTAATCTTTGCTGCCTGTGGAAAGCATGTTCTCTACAGTGCTCTCTACAAAGTCAATACATTTCTCTTCCTGAGCTAACAGACCTCCTGCTGTTCAATTAACATTGTGTTTGGATCTTGTTGGCTTTTTGTATTCAATGAGCCCGCGGGAGGACTTGGCCAGATGAAAGCCAGGCAGGCAAGAGAGGTGGCTGCCAGTGACAGCTCCCAGCTCCAGAAATGGGCAGTGGGTGGGTAAGAGAAGAGGAGAAAAAATTCTTTGGGGATTCAAAAATTCACATTCAGCTGTGAGGAGAAAGAAACTGCCCTGCCTAGAGCCTTGTAATTTATTCACATGTTTATTTTAATCATGAATTTTGGAAGCGGTTCAAAAGATCAGAGTCTTAGAATAGGTCTCATAGAAAATGGATTAGAGAGTGGATAACAGAGTTCCAGATGTGTGATGTACTTACTCAGTGCACTGCTAAATTCAGTTATGACCTTGACAGGAGGTCCCTGTTTAAACTCTGTGTGTAACACCTAAAAAAAGGAAAGGCAGTGCCTGTCTGTGTGTGTGCACACACATATAACGTGCTACTTCCAGAGAATGCTGTCCTAAGTTTATTCTTCCTGGCCTTCATGATTTATAGAACTAATTAAACCGAAGTAATCTGTTGGTAATGGATGAAGTCTGTAATAGTTCAGCTGTATTTGGAGGAGGAAAAGGTTTCTTAGCGCTTCTGAGGAAGAATTGCATCTCTCCATAAATCAGAGGATCTTTTTTTTCGTGGGGCTCCATCAAGGTCCAGTCCAGTAAAAAAGCTTTTCGGTTACATTTCTGGCAAAGCCAACATTTGTAGTGAGGGCATCTGTGTGAGGCTCTTCCCCTTGGCGCCGTGTGGACTGTGTGTCTTTGTCCCGGTGCGGTGCCGGGGCCCTGGCTCCCGGGGCAGCAGGGAGCGAGCGGTGCCGCTGTGCTGTCCCCGCAGCGACTTCGACGCCCTGAACGAGGAGGACGTGGTGAGGAACAACCAGCTGGCCTTCGACGTGGCCGAGCAGGAGTTCGGCATCCCGCCGGTGACCACGGGCAAGGAGCTGGGCTCGGCCGGCGAGCCCGACAAGCTGAGCATGGTGCTGTACCTGTCCAAGTTCTACGAGCTGTTCCGGGGCACCCCTCTGCGGGCAGTAGGTGAGGCACGGCCGGGCTCTGGCAAGCGGGGAGGTGGCAGCGCTTCATCCAGGCTGCTGGAGAGCGCTGCTCTTGAGCCAACAGTCTTCTCCCAGCTCAGCCCTTCCCTCTTGACATTCTCTGCAAGAGTTACCTCGGGCTTAACGCAGGAAAGGGGGAAAAGCTTGATTGAAGACCAAGGTTTTGTGGGTCCTTGGTGGTTTCAGGGAGTAGGAGCAGCTGGATAGCTGCTGCTTGACATCGTGAAGGTTATGTATCAAGTTATGGATGTGATTCCCTGGTAGGGATGACTACACACAGCACATTCATGCTTGTGTTTTTCTCTTCCTTTTTTTTTTTTTTTAGAGCCACACTACATTGTACATATTTACTTCTATTTGCCTGTGTTTCTTATATATAATTGCTACCAGCACTCAACTGGAAAGCTTTGGCTTAGTCAGAATAATTTAAAAACCAATCTGAAGTAAATATCCTAAGCAGTTGTTTTTTCAACAGATGCTGCTGAGAAACAAAATGGAGAAAATAATGATCTTGGTTCAGCAAAATCATCGAATTTCATCTTTAATAATTATATCAATTTAACTTTACCAAGAAAACGAGTACCAAAGGTGAGTTTCAAACAAGACTTGCCCTATGAATCTTTTTTTCCTGAAAAGATGAAAATAAACTTTCAAGCTCAGAAATAAGGGGTTTGTATATACACTGCTATAATTTTCTCATCTGTTTCTACCTGTAAGAAAAAGAGTCCTGTAGCTCTGTATTCCTGGAGTTAAATATATAGCCATTCCATTATATACCAGTTCAAATTATCACTGCTGTGCTAGACTGTTTATTGATTGGGAGGGAGTGCTGCTTTTTGAAAAAAGCAGAGATTTGCACAGTTTGTGGGTGCTGTCAGGGTTCTGAAGGGAAGCTTTCCAACTCTTTACAGAAGAAACCTGCAATGGTGACAAACAGTGGGCAGGTTGATCAGCAGCTCTGGGATAGCAATCTCTTAGTCATGCCCATGTACTTTTCTCTCTTGGTCACTTACTAATGAAAACTTACTGACAGGCCCTGTTATGTCCCTGTATTATTAAAAAATTCATGCCCATACGTGCTGTAATTAAGGACTACAGGGCCTTGAAGCTTTGCAGAGGCCTGAGTTAACACATGTGCACATCTACTGCATTTCTCAGTATTTTAATATACTGCTTCTTACGTTTGTTGCTCTCTTGTCTCATAGAAATGATTTCTATTTTTTCACCTGAAGAATTGCTCCATAATTTCCAGATGCTTCCTACACTGACTTTTTTCTTCTTGAATATTTTTGATCTGCAAGCACAAAATTTTTCAAAACCTGTGGACAGTCAATTGTCCAGTAACTTCAAATATCCTTGTTAGGAAGTAATTTTTTCCTGCCACCCACATGTACACAAAACTCAATGGCATGGTTCCCAGAGAGCCAAGCAGTGAAAAACCAAGCAGGCAGAATAAACTTTGCTTTTTTTTGTGGATGACTTCTTTAGAAGAAAAACCTTTATCATTACCACAGTGTTGTTTTTCAATGAGTTGTTTGCAGGGGTAAGTAGACTTTTAGCAGTGGGGAAAGCTTTCCATTACTGAGCCATGGAGCCTCTGATTTACCTCCTGTCATGAAATAAGCCTTCTGTCATAGCAGGAGCTGGAGTTCTTGGCAGTACATGAAAGCCACAAGGTGGTTTGCTTGAAGGGCCCCTCTGGTTTCACACTGTGGGGGCTGGTTGGAAATGAGAAGTGGAAGTGTTATTTCCCAAATCAGCCAGGGAAATCACAAGGCATTTTGTGCGAGGCTTTGCAGCTCTGTCACGGATGGGCTGTGAAACCAAGCAAGGTGGGTTAGGGCACTCTTGGGAGTGCCGTGACCAGCTGAAACTAGCTGAGAAATGAAGGTCCTTGGAAAGCAACTGCTTGAGTCCAGGGTTTGGCTGTGGCTTCAGCTTTAGGTTTTTTTCCCCTGCAGAAACTGGTGCTGAGCATTATCCAGGTGTGTATCTATCAAATGTTCTGTCCAGGCTTTAGGAGAGCAGAGTGTTGCTGCGTGAACTTTCCATGGCATGTGGTTTGTCCTTGGGTTGGGCTGGAGGAGGGATCCTTATCTGGGCACAGGCTGTGAGAGATCAGGAAGTGGGGCCTGGAGCTGGTGTGGCTGTGGCTGTTCTGGCAGCCTCTGCTGAGCTGGATCATGTTTTCCATTCTCCTCTGAGTGTCGGCCCGGCTGGAGAGGAACTGAGATTTCCTGTGCTCCAGACTAATAAATGAAAGGAGGTGTTTACACAATGCAGGGTGCAGCCCTTTTGGAGTCTTGCTGGGCAATTAAATTGCTTTGTCTTTCACTTCTTTGTCAGCATGTTAATGAGAGTCCTTTCTGTCAGATTTCTGAAAGGTAGCATCTTGCTTGCTCCATTCACTCAAGCAAAATCTGCTTTTATGTGGCCCAGGCTATTATGCAGAATACATTGTGCAGTTCTGTGTACACCCTCTCTGGGTAGGATGACTGTAGGTAGTGCAAAGCTGGGTTATACTGAGCTGCTGCTTGAAAGACAATGTAGCAAAGCAGACAAAGTAATTGAAAAATTGTCATCTGGTTCTTTTGGTGTTTGCCCACAAGTTGTTTGGGATTACTCGTCTTCACTGCATAATGATTTATTACAAACAGTCTATATGTAAAAAGGAGGCCTTCATTCTTTGATCTTTCTCTCTTTATTTCTTTTTGGGGTTAAGTTGACTGAGCAGGCACTAAGCTACAGTGTGGGCAAATGCAAATAGGTGGAATGTAGTTTATCATTCATAAATTACCCCTGTGTAAAATCTTCACGACTGAATGTTACAAGAAGTGATAAAAATTTCCAAGCATTGACTACTTTTCAAGTTTGTGCAGACTGAGCATGAAGTATTACTGATTTGTGTAATCTCTAGTTGAGTAAAATAACGAAATATGTGCGTGGCTCAAGCACAAAAGGAGAAATTTGGTTGCTTAAGTATTGTAATGTTCAGCCAGAGTCAGGGAGAGGAACCTTAGGAGGGAGACAGACCTTTAAGGCAGCCAGTAATTGCTCAAAAAAGGAACTGTGACTGTTCCATGAATTCATGATCTGCAGACAGATGGGTTAAAAGAGATTTGGGGTTTGTAGTGAAAGAGTGAGGGGGCTTCTGGATTTTGTTAAGTCTCTAGAAAACAGTGCAGTCTAGGTGAAAATTCACAGAATAACTCATGCTGCAAAACCTTTTTCTTCAAGGATGTGTTAGTGTTTTATGAATTATAAACTCGTCAGTACTGAAAGAGGGGAAGATAAACTCCCAAGCTGTAGGGCCTGTGTTCAGCACAGTGTATGAACCTGTGTTCTCATGCCCTGGAGTCCAGTGAGAGCTCCCAGTCAGGGGCTGTGGGACAGCTTTTACTGCCCTGATAGCTGCACTAGGAGCAATCCTGCTGAGCTGGGGACAGCAAGACCCCCTGGTGCTGGCACTGCTCCCCTGTGTGCACCTGGCTGAGCACAGGCCAGACCTCACCTGCCTGGGGATGGAACATGTTATCCTGGCAGGAACTGCTGGGGTGAACTTGGCAACTGCTGCAGTAACCCATGGAACTTGTTTTGGCTTTGCCCTTTCAGGCTGACGGGAAAACAGAAGAGAACGAGACTAACAAAAGGCGTCGGAAAGGACTCTTCGGTGTCTTTGAGCAGGTTGGTGTTCAGTGCTGCCCACCCGTGTCCAGCTCCTTGATGGGTACCAGAGCTGAGGATGCAGCTTGGGGGCCAAGGTTTGGCCTTTGGAGCTTGGCAGGAGAAAAACCTCGAATTTACTGTGGCGTGCACTGAAGAAGAGCTAAATTAATTTCAATCATCCGGTAGGGAGTAGAGCATAAAGTAAAGCAGAGCATTAAGTAAATTGCACTTGTTCTTGTTCTGACACAAGAAAATTTAAGGTATTGGGTTGTTTTCTTTTTTTCCTTTCCCTAGCTCAGCTATTTAGGCTGTTTTTTATTTGAAGAGTTTACATTGCAGCTTGGTTTCTAGCCCCTCTCTGGTTAGTCACCTTTGCGACTCTGCTTTATGAATAGCAGCACTGATTAATGTTCCCTTTTACGGTACTCTGGGACCCCAGAAAATACTTCTTGGTGACTTTTGCATGCTAAACATGTCATTTTAGTATACTGCAGACTGTATTTCCTGTCACCCTTTGCTGATAAGGATGTTATCTCTCTCCTCCTCTTCATGAGCATTGTAGGAAACCTAAGAAAAACACAGTTTGTTGTTTCCTTGCAGACTTCAGGCTTTCCAAGCCAGGGGACAAACAATGGGAAAGAACAGAGTGATGGTAGAGAAGGAATGAACCAGAACAAGGTCAAATCAATGGCAACTCAGCTGCTGGCTAAGTTTGAAGAGAACGCTTCAAATGCAGTTCTGCGGAGACAGGTAGGTCATAGATGAGCATGAAAGCCACCTCTGAAATTAAACTGTAGTCCCTCCTTGTGAAGGTGATGCAGATTTCCAAGGGAAGACTGGGTTCTGTTAAGTGTTTGAAGTGGATTGTCTTTTTTAATACTTGATGCAAATTAGAAGTATATCCCTCAATACCTGGTAAACAAATGCAACTCATATAGATTGACCAATACTATAAATATAATGTTACATGTTACAGTGTCTAGAAATCTCTTGCAAGTCAGCCAGTAGAATTTGTGTTATTTGGAAGTCTAAGCTGGCTGCATGCAGTTTTGCAGAAGGCCTGTTGTTGCCTGTATTTTTCAAATAAAGGATACTGCATATCCTGTGAAGTCTGTCTTGATGGAAAATCTAGCAAGTGTCAAAGGGAAACCTAATCTTTTGCAAGATATGTCTGGCTGCCCTTTCCATTCCAAAACTAGGCAGAGTGGAACACATTTGTGCATCGTCCAGCATTTTCATGGTTGGTTGTTAGTGTGACTAGAGGTGTTTTAGAAACAATCCCATGCTGCCAGGGTAGGGGGGAGAAGCTTAAAGTCACACTTCAGCTAGAAATAGCTGGAATCAGCTGAGTTTGGATCTGTCAGCCAAAAGATCTGAAGGAAGGATGAGCAAGCATGGATGTTTTGACAAGGATGGTGGCTTTCTTAATTCTTCGTCCTTGTGTCCGTTTGTTTGTTTAAATATTTAGGTCCTCCAGTAGTGTAGGCTTTATAGATGCCCAGTGACTTTCTCTGTCCTTGAACTAAAGTTGTTTGCACATTACCTGGCTACTTGTCAATGCCCTGAGCTTTCTGTGTGTGGTAAGTGGCCAGAGATTTCCTTGGCCATGCTGAGGGAAGTTATTTTGATCAGAAGCTCTGTTAAAAAGTAACTGAACGTGTTCAACTTTATCTTTGATGGTAGAAGTTGGTAATAAAATGGGTGGGTGGCAGAAATCTACAAAATGTGTTGTTAAGCTTCATAGTAGTGCGTCTTTAAAAGCAGCTTTTATTTCTTTCTGCCTCAGAAATTCTTTGAATCCTATTTACTGTCTTCCTTTTTTTTTTTTTTTTTTTTCTCTTTCGCTCTGTCTTTGCAATTTTAAAAATGCTTGACAAGGAGCTAACAGATAGACCAGCCCTGCTCTCCTCTGAGCCTCCTGTTAATCCTCGCTTTGCTAAACCTATGGATCCAGGTCTTTGTCCACCTCAACCAAAAAGGCAGGTAGGAAGCTCCTGTGGGTAACACCTGGCACTTACTGCTGGGAACTTGCTGTTACTGCAGAACTACACAAGATACACAAAGCAGTGTTGGGATGGCTTTGTGTGATCTGCAGACTTCACTGACACATTTAGCTGAGAATTGTGAAAACCACGTTAGAATTTTAAGGCTATTTTACACCTGCTTTGGTAGATGAGAAAACTCTCTGAAAGTGTGGAAATACCCTGAAAACTGATTTTCAGTGCTGATTTCTGTGTTACCACATCTAGGCTCCAAATTGTATGAATGTAATTACGCAGCTACATTTAACATGTGAGAAAACTGTAGCAGTACTGAAAATTTGTGCATGTGCTCAATGCTTTGGGCTATTGTAATGATAAGGCTAAGAGAGAAACCTGGCAAAAATGTCTAAGGTAAAAGCTTGAGCATTAAAAAGCTGATACTGATGCTCAGATGTTTTATTTCTGTAAGTAGAACTTGTGACAAGAATTTTTGCTGAAAGCTCTTTTTCAGCATCACATATATGGGGAAAAATTTTTGGCAGTGTAGTCTAAATTTTTCTCTTGATACTTTCACTGAAAGCAATCTCATCTCAAACAGTATTGATACTCACTTTACATCAGAGTTTTAAATTGAAGTAAACATCCTGTAGTGGCACTTCAAGAGCAGTCTGCAGTGAAATGAGATCTGTATTGCATGTGGAAATCTGCAGGTCAGAAGCTATTTTATATGAAAACTCAAATTCAGAGGTGTGTTCTGAACTCCTCAGAAAATGCCTTAAATATGAAATACATTACATACTGATTTGGGTCAGACTAGATCTAGAACTATGGCCAGAACTAATGTTGAAATCCTCATAAATACAATTTGATTATAAGCCTAGTTTCAGGCAGATGTGATGCTAAAAAAACCCAACCCAAAACCTTTGCTGTAAGCCCCAGAAGATGTTCTGCACTGCTGCTGTCTGAGGTTATTCACAAAAACTCACAAACGTAGAGAAGGATGTCAAGGCCTGCACAAGTTGTGTAGGACTGATTTATTTCAGTGCATGTGCACAAGCACCAGAAGTGCAGTAGAAAGTGTGCAAAGAGTGATGTGAGAACATTTTATGTCTAAAAATAAATGACGTGCATGACTGTGCCGCGCTTTCGGAAGCATCCTTAAAAGCTGCATATACTGCATGGTAGTGCAGAAAGCAGAGTTTTGTTCACTTCGAGTGTTTCCCAGTTTCAGGTGGTAGCTAGGAGTGAACACGAGGTCAGGGAACCCAAACAGTCTTTAAATGGTTCTGCTCATATGGCCAGGAGAGCAAAGACTGTGCACAAAACAGATCCCCAGCCCAGTCTGTCAGAAACCTCTGAAAATCTCGCATCTGCCTGTTCTGCTGCATTTGTACTTTCTGGAGTGCTTGAACGTCTTCAGCACCTGGAGGAAAAAATGAAACAGGTGACAAGCAACTTCTTTTCCTTTCCTGTCTCTTTACTGCCTATGATAATCTGTGTACTGTGGTTTTGCTGGCTTTGCTGGCTTGTTCTCTGTTGACTGTAGGTTGTATTAAGACAATAAGAAGTCTTTCTACAAAATTCTATGTTCTGTTGACATGGATGTGGTTTTAACTGAAGTCTCTCTCTTTCTTTTCTTGGCTGTCCTTCCCTGGCTGTCACTGCAGAAAAGAGCTCAGACCATAGCAAATAGGGAATTCCATAAAAAGAACATTAAAGAGAAGGCAGCACATCTCGCCTCAATGTTTGGATACATGGAGTTTCCGAAGGTGAATTTAAAGTTTTGCACCTGAAGAACTGCTGAATTGGAAGATGTATAAGAATTCATGAAGGGAAAAAAATTGCTGTGGTTTTAACTTCCTTTCATCCTGTGTGGATCTGAAAAGTAATGTGGATTCCACTAGAAACTAGTAAAAAGTGTTGTTTAAATTGTATTGCATAGTTTAATTGAGGTAAAACAATCTGAATCATAAAGCTAATCAGAGTACTTCAGCAGGAGAGAAAGGTGTTCAAATAAATTATGTCTTGTGCTTAAGCACACACTGCTGGCTCAGAGTTTCTAATCAGTTAGTGAGCAGTGGTACCTGGTGCACTCTGGTTTTTCCTGGATTTCTTTATGCTTTCTCCCAGCATTATCTTACCTTACTGCCCACTGTGAATAGTTCTATTTAAAAAAATGGTACAATAATATCATTTACCATGAAGATAGATGCCTTGATGGTTTCTGTGGGTCCTTACTGTGCAGAAGTAGCGAGAAGAGTAGAACTGTCGTTGTTATCTTTCTGGTTTTTTTTGATGCATGACTGTGAACTTAACCTGTGTTGATGTCACTGTCTCTTGGATAACTCTCCTGTTTCTGCTCTACACAGAATAAGCTACCTACTAAAGGCTTATCCCATTCTCAGCCCCCAACTCCCTCTTGCCCTCCACCTCATCATTCAGCTGTTGCTGCTTCATCATCTGTTGGTTCAGCTTCCTCTGCTGTTTCTTCTCAACAGGTACTCTATTAAGAGATTTTTCATGTAAAACCCAAACTTGTACTCAAGCTGCTTGAGAAATGGCTTGGATGGAAGGTGCTGGCAGCAGACCTGTTGTATAGGTTGTAATTCACGTTTAAATCCAGCTTTCTGTTTCTACTGTTGTTAGTTCTGCATGTTTGTAAGAGAAATGTTGTCATCAGGAATGGCTCAGGTAAAAGCTGAAGAACAAAGCAAGTGATTAACATTTTTGTACTTCATTTCTAAAAATTCTGCATTGCTGCTTACTTTAAATGATCTGCTGTTGGATGGTACCACAGGCATGCTGAGGAGAGCTTCGCATTATAAAGCAAACTGGATGCTGTGGGGTTGGTTAGTTTTCTTGGGTGGCATTTGTGTTTCTTTTGTAAGAATATCTGTGTGGTCTGAAGGGAGAACCTGCACAATGATGGTTATTTTAACCATGTCTTAGAATGGACACATCTTAGAATTGTATGAGCATTTATTAATGCAGGCTTTTTTTGTTTTAATTATTTGTACTTTAAACTTTCTTCTGCATGTGAATGCTAGAACACAGTTCTTTGTAACAGCAGACCTTATGGAGAAGAAACATCCATACCCTGAATGAAGGAGGTGACACTTGGGTCAGAGATACTCAGTTCTTACTACTGAGGCTGATGTTAATGGGCTGCATTACAATGGCTGCCTGGCTCCCAATCCCCAGGGAAATACAGGGGGCACAGCCCTTCAAGGACACTGCAAGCTCAGCAGGTGCCTCACTGCAGTAATCCCCTAATTCCCTTCAGCTTCTGAGTAATTCCTTTGCCTGGATTTGCCTCTTACTTTTTATGACCTAAGAGGTATAGCATGTGCTAGGTTTTAAGCTAAGTCATGGTTTCCAAAAGGTTGGGGACTGATGTTCATTGATTTGGAAAACTGTTGTGACTCTGCAAAGAGAATAAATGATAAAACCCAAACCTAAGCTATCTGAAAAGCCCTTCAGAATATGAGAACTAGGCTTTTAATCATATGGAAACTCTGTGAGCAATAATTTCCTTGTAATTTTAACATCTCTTCTTGGAGAACCTTTGTCTTGAGCAATATCTTTTTTTGGATATTTTAAAAACTGCTTTTTGTTTAAAGTGCCCTGACAGCCTTGATTAGTTTGCCTTTGTATTTAAATGGTGTGGCAGTAGTTTGTTGTGACTTGGTTTCACTCAGGCTGAGTTTGGCTGAAAAGTGCTCTCTCTAGAGATACTGGCAGAATGCAGCACAGCTGAAGCAAGAAAATCTAGTTCTGTCACCAGCACAGTAAATACATGTTCATCTCACTGGGTAAACATTTGGCTGGTTAAGTAGGACTGCATTTACACCTTGGCAGATCTACATGCATGAGCATCTTGATGCCTGTATACACAGCTCCATGTGCTGTCCAGGCTCAGGGCCTCTTGTACACTCTGCATTTCATAGGTGTAAACGTGGTGCATTTTGTGGGGCATTTTGGAGTATTTTTGAACAGCAGCTCAGGTAATGATCAGGTGATCTTTTACTCCTCCTGTCAGGGGCACATGTGGTAATAGACTCTGTCTCTGCCCTTTCATGGTCAAATTATTGTCCCTGTGTTTTATCCTTACAGATTGCACACTTTTCAGAATGTGAACATTTTACCCTGCTCTCTAGAACACTGACTAAATGTGTATTGCTGTGTAAATATTGAACAGTATTTCAGATGCCCAGTGTGCATTTTCAAGTGCTATTCAGCAATACATTTGGATCTCTCTGGTGTGAATGTGTACCAGGAACTGCCTATGTCCCTGTTAATTTGAGGGGGTTTATGGGTCTCAAAATTTGTATTTCTAGTCCCTGTTCTGAGAATTTTCATAAGCTAAGTGTAGACTTCAGTATCAGAAGGTGTTTTGGGATTGATAAACCAACAGGAAGAACTGCTGTGTGTTGCTGTCAGTGTTTCTGCTTTCTCTCCAGGAGAAAAACAGAAGGTAATAGAAGTGTTTTGAGTTCTGTAAGGCTTCATGATGTATGACCTATAGATATCAGCACCCTCCCATGGTTTTAAATAGCTGGTGCTGTCATTTTAATTTCAGGTGAGTTCTGAGGTTGTTACCAGACATGACAATCCATTGCAGCTGTTGAGTTTTCCTTGGAACAGTATTAGTTATAGGGACACAGTTATTGAAGAGGGTGGCAATGAAATCATAGTGTCTAATTACAGAAACTTGTTATTAAGTCTTAAGTCCTGCAAGGAACACTTGAAAAGAGGGCTGTGGGACCTTATTGTTTCTTTCAAGACATGCAGTCATTACAACTTAGTAAGAATTACCTTCTGTGTGCAATATGCCAACAGTAATCAAAAGTACCTTCTAGCTTCAATCAGCTGTCAGAATTCACATGGCTGGAATTATGAGTTAGCATATATTATATTGCAGGCTGGGCTTTGGTTATTCCTGTTTTCTGCTCAAGGCTGGGTTGACCTTCAGAAAACTCTGTTCATCTGAGCTTTGCTTGAGTGGATCCAACACAGTGTGTCGTAAGAACTGGGAAGTTTTTGCAATCAGTTTGCTCCCTGCAGAGCTTGGACCAACGACTCCCCTCCAGTGACGTGACTCTCATTAGCAGCAGTAAGCAGGGCTGGGGTGTTTCCTACACATAGTAACTTATTACTCAAATGTTGTTTATCTCACAGGGAAAATATACATGGCAGCTCCTACCAAAAGTAAATAAATCACCCTCAAAGCAAAATAAGGCCAGGAAAATCATTAAGGATATGAAAGAACAAAGGGAGAGCATTGTATGCTTTTGGAGGCAGAGAGCTTATTTCCTTTGTTTTATGAGAATGCTACTGAGGCTTACTTGGCTGGCTGTGCAGTTCTGAATAATAACACAGGGAAATAAATACAGAAGGCAGCTTTCTCTTCCCATGGTAATAGCTACCCTGGTCAACCTGCTGAAGAGCAGCATGCCACTGACAGTTCAACAGGCTGAGGAAATCACAAACGCCTGGGATTTTGAAGTGTTTTTTGGTTGTTCCCTGAAATTTGCTGTGTAAGGTAACTCTTTGGGATTTAAAGCAAAGGCTTTAAAGCTGCTGGCATAAAGCAGCCTGAACTGTGAGCAGGAGCCTGTTCCATGCAGATAGTGGCCCCAGCATTACAAAGCTCTGTGTGACTTCAGTAGAGCAGTAGCCTCAGGGGCACTAAGGACATTCTCTGCAGTGGCCTCAGAGGCACCAAGGACATTCTCTGTGTTTCTCTGAGGGTGGCCCTTGGGGCTGCCCTGGTGGATCCTCATCCTGCCCTGATGTTTCTGGTTGGTGATTGAGTGGCACTTGAACAGAACACAACAGAACAGTTCTGTTGGAAGGGACGTACAACAAGCATCTCTTGCCCTGACCAAGTCAGGGCTGACCAAAAGTTAAAGCATGGTTTTAAAGGCATTGTTGCTAAATTAAATTGAAATCCCATTTGCTTTTACTTGGAATGTGAATCCATGTTCATTACAGGAACATTTCCTTTTAATAACATTTTTGAAGTGTGTATAAGCATGCAATTTTCTTGTTTTGACTGCTTTAATGTTGGTGTAGATTGTTCCAATGGGTGGAGAACAGAAATCAACCAACCTGATGAATTTCAAGGTGTAGTTCAGGCTCAAGGATACTTTTCCTGAAATTCAACTACTTGCACTTTAAGCACAGCCTTGTTATTTAACTGATTGCTCCAGTATTTATCTAGTTCAAGGAAATCTTTGTTCTTCAACTGACTTTGAACACTTTCTTTTTCCATGGAGCTTGTGGACAAGAATGTGTACATGGCCCAGAAATTGTTCAGCATATTCAGAGGTGCAGAATTTGGGGAGGAAGATTTTTGTTTTTTTGTTCCATGTTCTTAAACAAACCAAAGGAATGTCCTTTTCCTGTACTAGCAAGTAGCGGTAAAAGGTTGGACGTGTTCCCTTGAATTTTTTATCTATCATAATTTTTGAAAACACATCCACAGTGCGCTATAAGTGTTTTTAAACTTGATAGAAAATGCTTTAAAATTGTTACAAAGTCTTCTGAATACTGTTGCATTTATATTTTTCTCCTTTCTTCATGGTAACTTTCTGGTATTTTAGAATCTTCAATTAGCAAGACTTGAAAAGCATTTCACTGAGAAGATGGGGGACTTCCTTGAGCTTTGGGCTCTCTGAGAGGCAAATGGAGTGTTAGATAGTTTCTGTCCTCATGGAAAAAAACAATGCCCTGACTTCAGAAGCAGAGTACCAGGCCCCTGGTGGGAGCAGGATGGACCCTTGCTACATTTGCTGCCGGGGAGGTTGTGGGATCTTACATTGACCAGAAAGCTAAAATCCCAATCACTACAGGAAATGTGATTCAGGGTAGAATCTGTAGACCTGTGAAGTCTTTCCTGCCTTGTTTCCAGGACCAGAGTGCCTCCCTACTTGCTGCCATGGGCCCAGTCACACACACACACACACACACACACACACACACACACACACACACACACTTTTCCCCTGTTCCAGTGCCCAGGCAGTGTTTTGGCAGGGAAGCATGGACCATGCAGCCATTGGTCTGTCTGCTGTGCCTTTGGGGCCACAGCCTGAGCAACTGCTGGCTCCTTGCAGGCCTGGTTGATACATTTGGTTAAAAACAGTCTAACTCTGGTGGCTGCAGCGGTGTGATGAAGCAGATTAAAGGAGATGTTTCCCTCTCACCAGCGTGGTTTCTCCAGTTTTTCCTGGAGAAACCACGAGTCACTGGGCGAATGGTTGCCCTCTGAGCTCCAACAAAGCAGTTGTGTGTGGGACTTGGCTGGCACGTTTTCCTAGAATGTTCCTTGGAATGTCGCAGTTTGGGGAGTGTTAATGTGGAGTTGGGTTCCACCCCCGTTCTGAAATGTAACAACCAAGTCCCAGAGAAGTTGAAGTGAACAATAAGGGTTGTTTTTTTTTTTTTTTAATGTCAGAATGTCCAGCTCAGATGGCCAGGCTGTGGCTCCCAGCTCAGCCTTTCATGGGCACAGCAGGAAGCCTTGAGAAGAAGCATTTGCTCCCATCAGGAACTTCTCAGTCATCTTCAGGGAAAAGTCTGTGGGCTGCACAGAAGCCTTCTGTGGCCCCAGCTGGACCATGCTGGTCACGCATGAACATGCTTGTGCTCTGCTGGACTTTCCCTCTGCTCTTTCTCCTGCCTCCCTGTATCGATGTTTGCATGTGTCCAAATCATTCTTGTCCTTTTTTTTGTCTTTAAATTCTCTTTCAAGGGTCACTAAAGCTCTTCCTTCTATTCTTCATCTTCTCCCCTTTTCCTGGTTAGACGACTGTAGGAAAGGTCTCACGTGCAATTGGAGCTGTGGCTGAAGTTCTTGTAAATCTGTATGTGAATGATCACAGGCCCAAGCCACAGCTTGAACTGGTAAGGCTAAATCCACAAAGAAACAGTAACTTAAGAATAGTGTTTCCAGAATGCCATCCTGACTTAAGACTTCATTTGTGGAGCACTTGAAGCCTTATGAAAGGTCCAACACTTATTAAAGAATCAAGTGCACATTGGCACAATGTGCTGATGGAGATGTTGCTCACCACGTCTTCTATTTATATTTCTGTTACTTGACTCTGTGAGTTAAAAACTTCAAGAGGCTTTTATTAAATGTAATTACTGTAGAATTAGTAACAGAAGACAATTATTACTCAGGGTGGCTTCTAAAGAAAGTTTTGTGCAGTATGTGCTTATGCAGTTATTTTTAACACATGAGTGCTGAATCACCATGCCTCCTTTTGAAGAGGGCTGTTCCTCAACTCTGACACTGTTTTGTGTTGAATTCAGAAGCGGTCTCTGGACAGAGCTGCAGCTTCTTGCCCCATTCCTCACTCTCCATCTGCTGCCTCCACTGCTCAGAGCTGTCAGGTACTGGGAAGCCAAGTGAGGTGTTGCGTTGTGGTGATGACACTTTACTTACCAGCCAGCACTAAACTCAGTTGTTTCAGCTTCACTGTAATTATCTGATCTATTAACACCATGGTTTTAAAAACACATCTGTGTGGTTTTCCATTTGCATGGTTGTTTGTTTGGAAAGATTCAGGCTCTAAAATGATCCATCAGAGCAAAATGGATTGCTAATGGCAGATCTGGAACAGAAGTCTCAACTTTTAAGCACAAGGGCACGTGACAATGACAATAGTGAGTTTTGTTTAACATTAGGAAATGGTTCCAAGGCTGCCTTTTGCTGGCAAATGAAAGATCAGTTGTGTGGACTGTGTGCTGCTGTCTGAATGTGCCTTGGACTTTTCCTCCTCTATCCCATGCGTGGTACCTCTCCTGTGGCAGCAGGGGTGGTGGGAGGGGAGGGAGGAGGTGATGGATGTGGCAGGCACAGCACACTCACCTGTACCGACCGTGTAACCAACCATAATACAGTAATGCAAAGTAACATCCTCAGACCTGCCTCTAATAAGAGGAGGGAAGTCCAGTGGCATCTAATCAATTTCTAGTTTGCTTTTCTGTACCTTTTTGCATGTGCATCTAAGAGGGGATGAGACTTGTGGCAATTAAAGAATGTTAATTACCAGCCTAATTTCAACAAACTTTCAAAATAGTTTCACATTGTTATTATGGATTGTACTTTGAATGCATTAAAAATGTTCTCAATGTGCTTGGTAGGAAACAAAGAGATTTTTAGAGCTCACCAAGCCCCAGGTTGGGCTGTAGTCTCAGGAGGAACATGGCTGAGAGGGGAGGCATGGCGGTGGCAATGGGAAGGGTTCAGAGAGCAGCATTGAAGACTGCTTTTCCTCCTGGATGTTGAAGCACAAGCCTGCATTTTCCACCAGAATGTGTCTGAACTGAGTCTTCAGGGTGTTTTTTTGCTTGGCTGCAGATGCAAGTCTGCTGTTTGAGGCTGGTGAGGTGTGCCTTTACCTCCTGAGAGAGAGACAAGTCCCTGAGCCAGGGTGGTGCAGGGTGATGAGGGAGCACTCAGGGATGATGCTGCTCTTGGGCCTGAGTAATCAAAATGTTGGTGAACTCCCAGAGGGATTCTGGATGCAAGTCCAGCATCAGAGTCACCCCGTTAAGTCCTTGTGATGTCTGATTTATTAACTGCTGCATAAACCTACAGAATTGCAATAATGAGCAATAAAAAAGCTGACTGATGCTTACTGTAATTTTGCTTGGAGGGTGCTGTGCAGCGCTTCAAGCAGCTAAAGCAGCTGCCCCCTTCATAAGGATTTCTATCTGGATGTGGGGCCACAGCTTTATGTTCTGTTTTTACCTTTGAACAGGGTTCTCTGCGAAAAGAATTCCCCAAGTCGGTCGGGGGGAGTGACATTTGTTATTTCTGCAAGAAACGGGTCTATGTCATGGAGCGGCTGAGTGCGGAAGGCCACTTCTTTCACAGGGAGTGCTTCAAGTGTGAAATATGTTCTACAACACTCCGCTTAGGAATCTATGCCTTTGATGTTGAAGAAGGTAATGTAGGAGCTCTTCAGGAGTATTTTGAAATGTCTGAGTGTTGGTGCTTTTAGTGGAACTAGGGAGAAAGATCTGGCCCAGTAGCACGGTCAGGAGGAGGTCTGCCAAACGTGCTGTTTATGTCCCTGCTGATCTTTGAGTGCCTGTACTTGCAGCCCTGGTCTTTCAAAAGAGTTGAGTTATGACAGAGCTGAGCTTTAAATGAAGAAATCCTCAGTGGAAAATAAGTTGAGTGACCAAAATGCATTTTGTCGAATCACAGGTCAATGTAAGGAGGGGAAAAAAGGGGTGAGGTTTCTCCAATAATTTAGTGTTATTCTTATCTCCATTTAAAACTGGCTATTAAATAATGTGATCTGTAAGGACAAGCCATAATAGTGGCAGATTTACATGGATGAAGGGAATGTAGGTTATTTCTTTTAAGATGTTATGGTTAGGAGTTGAAAGCAGTAGGACTGGCCAAACACAGTGTAATTTATTCCAGGCTCTAGGCTGCTATAGAACAAGAGGTTCAGATCTTGGGTGCTTCATCCCACCTAAATCCTGGGGTTTTCCTTTTTTTTTTTTTTTTTTTTTTTTTAAGTTTGGAATGAAATTATCAAACTGAATCAAAATTTCTTTGCCCCTTCCAAAGTATTTGAGTAGATCAGAGTATTAAACTCATCTCCTTCTGCAAAAGGATTAAGAATTCAAGGTCCAAGTGGTTCTTTTTCAGTGTGGAGAACCTGCAAAGATTTTTTTTTTTTTCTGCTTGATGCCTTGTGTTGGTTTGTGACTTTGTGTTTATGGGATGTTGGGTTTTTTTGCTGTTTATTAATCTGAGAGGTAGATAAATGACCTTGTGTTATTGAACTAATGTGCAAATCTATAAAAGAAACCTATTCAGAGCTGTTAAACAGAGTCAGTGCCAGGTTTCCCATTCCTTTTGCTGCCCAACAGTTTGTTATCCTGGCTTGTTTGTTGTTTTTTTTTTTTAATAGATGCAACAGTGATTTTTCAGTCCATATATGTATAGATATCTGTCATATCATATAACTGATTTTTCCCTCTTGCAGGTAAATTTTACTGTAAACCTCATTTTAAGCACTGCAAAATCAGTATGAAGCACAGAAAGAGAAGGGCAACAATACAGATCCATGGAAAGGTATGGAGTGATTTTGTTGCTAATGCAATGTTGAGGCAGCTTTATCTGGGGCAGGGTGCAGTACCTGTGTGTGTGTGTGTGGATGTATTCGACCTCATGTGCAGTGAAATCATTGCTAAAATTCTTGATACTCCTGGTTCTGTGAGTTTGGTGTATTTATCATTGTATTGGTTTGGAAAGACAGGTATCCACCAGGGAAAGCTGGAGTTTCCCTTGGAATGGAGAATTATAATTTTGCAATTAAGGGCTTTCAGGGAAAGATTAGGGAATGGGAATAACAGTTCTTTACTAGGAATATTAACAATACAAATGTAGTAGTAAAAAAAACAAACAAGCAAGCAAACAAACACACAACAATCCTAGAAACTCTGACAGAGTCAGAGCTACAACCTGACACGCTGTTGGTCACGGTATTGGAAGCAATCCAGAAGTGAGTCCTCCTGGAGTGGCAGATGTGGTTCTGTTGGGGCAGAGATGATCCTGAGAGAGAAGGGTCCAGTCTTCTTCCGGGAATCCGGTGGAACCAGATACCTCGTGCTCCTACGTCTCAGTTTTTATCCAGGTAGGAATGGTTGGCTCCCCCCACTGGGTGGAGCATCTCACAATGGGATGACGGAATGTGTCATGCCCTTGGTGAGCCTTAATGGCCCATTAGCAGAAGATATGCCCCAGAGGGAGGACAGGTGGTGAAAGAGATAAGAAACACTGCCCCACCTGGTTTTTACAGCTGGCCCATTATCAGAAGGCACCTGTCCCCCTCCCCCCAGAGTTACAAGAGATAAAGAAAAACATCTCCCCAACTGCTTTCAATAAATGAAATAGAATACACATTTTTGGTTCCATAACCCAAGACAAGCATCTGGCTCTCAACAGAATTTAGCTTTTCTGTGCAAAGTAAAGTTGAACTTAGGAGCAGCTGGAAATGAAAATGTACGTAAAGACTTGAAGACAGTAGCAGAAACTTGGACTTACATACTTCAGAAGCATATTTAACACTTCTTTATTTTTTAATGCTTTTTCTAAGGAGGCGATAGACGAATGGAAGAAAATGGAAGGCAAACCCAGAGAGCTCACCACAGAAAGCACTTTGTCCACTGCTAGCAGTCCAGAGGACAGGTCCCCAGGTATCCTGACTTCCTTCTTACGGGGCGCGCTAAGCTGGCCCCTGCGGGTGACCAGGGATCTGCTTGACATTCCCAGCCGCCTGTCTAACTGGATGCATGGTTTCCTGCACGCTACCCACCTCCATTTCAGGGACAATGCATATAACTATACCTACCTGTATGAACTCCTGAGCCTTGGGGTGCCACTCCTCTGCGCTCTCCTAGAGGTACTCATGCACATGTACCGGGAAGCAGAGCTGTCACTTGAAAACGTGCTTGAGTGGGTGAAAAGATTCTGTAGGGTTTGAATCCTTCTGCGTGTCTTGCTCAGTTGTGCCTTTCAGATTTTCAAAAATGACAGCCTGGCTGTTTTTCTCGAGGGGGGATTTTTGGTTCGGAGGGTTTTGGTTTTGCCTTCCGTGCAATTTCACGCGTGACTTCATTGAACGGTGGATTCCTTCTGATAGAAGTGAGGTACAATCGAAATTTTCAGTGTATGCTGTACTGTATGTTAGAGCATGAAGGACAGTGTCCAAACACATTTCCAGAACATGGAGTCAGATGAAGGATATTTTCTAGATTATTTCCCCCCAGTTTTATTTTGTGATCAGACCATGGGAGAAGATGGTACAATTTGAAACCATTTTTCTCCCTGCCTACTCTCCCCAGCTTTTTTTTTTTTTGCTTTTTTACAGTTAGACCAAGAAAGAATGTGTGTTCTTTCAGACATATTTCTGACAAATGGCTAGGTTTTGAAACCTGAGTATGGCACATAGCTTTTTTTTTTTTTTTCCTTGCTTTCATCTTTGCTCTGGGTTATGAGGTTTATAACCTGCATGAATATGTTTCAAAAAAATCATGTACATAATTCACATTGCTCCTACTCATGCCTTTTACATTGCTTTACATGGGATGGATACCTTTTGTTGGTAGTAGGTATTATCTGTTCTACTAATTTATTTGAAGTTTTTCAATAAATTTGAAGAGCAAATGATAGTTGAGTGAAGGCTTGATTAAAATTTTAAGTCAAAGGAACTTGTAGAAAGAAGTAGACCAGGCACTCCTCAAGTCAAGGCTTCCTAATTTGGTGGCTGATATGAGGAATATTAATTTATGGAGCACTCCTCTATAACTGAAGTCACTCCTGTTGTGCCTCCGGGCAGGCACTGCTCCCAGTGTCTTTTGGAATTTTTTAAAAATGCAGGTTTAGAACAAAACATCAAAAGCCTATAAATATATTCTTAGGCAATTACTTTTTACTTGGGTAATTCATTTCAACGAGTTCAGCTGGTGGCAGAAAGGTGAAAATCTATTATCTGGAGCAGCAGATGAGTAAATTTGTTGCAGATGTCCCTCAACAAGGTCTACCTTATCAGAAGGTCTACCTTAATCTGTTAAACAGCAAGGACACAGTGACATCCCAATGCTCATTACTTTCAGCCTAGTTAGCCAGCGAGGTAAGCATGCTCCCTGCCTTTCAAGTACTTATTTATATTCAGAAGTTTACCAGGAAATAGGTAAATCCTTCAACATGGCAATATGTGTAGCCTAAAATAAAAAGCATCTGTAGCATTTATTTGTAGCCAGAAGAATTTGGCGTAAGTAATAGGAAATACTGTTGCATTCAGTTAGTACTGAAATGGAGGATCACCTGCCAGTGGTCTCAAATGACTGTGCTGCCTATGGGCTGGCAGGTCTTGGGGTTTTTTGTTTTGATTTGATTTGATTTGTTTTCATGTGAGAAAAGATGATTTGAATTGTTTTGCCTCTTAGGTATGAAAAGGAAATGTGTCTGCTGTTTAAAATAAATGACAAACTGGATCTTTCTTCTAGATAGTTTGACTTTCTTTAAACTATGAGGATGAGGATTTCACATTTTAGTATGGTTATGTATTTTGGGGGGGAAATTGTTATTTTTATGTGCAGAACTTGAAGAAGTGCTTGAAGAAAATTGTAAGATACAAGGTAGCATTCCTTTGACATAAATTGCCATCAATGCTCAAACATGTATTCAGCCAAACTTTGCTACAACATTGAGTGGACACAGCAGTGATTGCACTTACATGGTGGCCATCTGTATATATGTAATGTATCTGTACCTTTCTTACAGCATTTAAAAAACTTGACTTGGAAACACTGTATTATTTTTAATCATTTGCTAATGATAGTAACTGTTTCACTCTAAAAAGGAGACAGTCTGCAGTGTGGTTACTCTAGCAACACAGCAAACTGCTGAGTGGTCAAGTTTCCATATTTGGGCTGCCATCAATTTTGGTTTCAGTTTGTCAATAGGAGAGTCTTTAGGAAAACTTCTTCCTAAAGTTTTCTCCTGCTGTTTACTATGGCAGAGTGAGCATAATGGTAAATGTAAAGGAAATGGTGATGTAGGTAAGAAACTTGGAAATCTCTGGCCAATGAACTTAAACTCAAATGAATCTTACTAGTAGAAAGTGTAAAAATAAGATTAAAAAAAAAAGAAATTAAAAAATAGTGTTGACTTTATACAGATTTATATAATGGGGCATAAATCCCTACGTTTCCACAGCAGAATTCAGGAACTTGCATAATGAAAATGTTTTCCTGAGGAATCTTAATTACCATGCACATTCCACAGGGATTTTGCAGGTGATTCTGTTGGAAAGGTTGTTTTTTTATTTGTATCACTCCAATTGGTCAATTTTTTGACTCCTTCATCTTACTGTTCTGCTAGTAATACTCATACCTGCTTGTCCTCATTGGTAATTGAATGAAAAAAAGGTGGTTTCGTTTTGGCTGGTTATTCTTTGTACCTGTGTGATCTTCCTGATGCTTTCCTACATAACCAAGTGAAGTTCTGTGTTTTCTTCCCTGCTGTCTTCTCTGCCAATCTCCCTCATTGCTTTTAGTCCAATTCAACATTCCGGTGCTGCACCCGCTCACTGGCTGAAGCCTTTCTGCTCTCAGGTGATTTTTTTTTTCCCAGTTCCAAAAATTACATGACTAACCCTGTTGTTTGACAGCATTTCATTGTGTGTTTTGGGTTTGTTCTTTTTTTTTTAACTGTTGGAGCAATCTGTGTGTCTGGTATATTAATGAAGCTTTGGCATGATTATTTAACCTGTTGCTGAGTTCACAGTTCTAGAAAAGGTAATGTCTGTGCTCTTTGTAGGGAATGTTTTTTCTCTCTGTGTCTGTGCATGTGCGCTTCCCTGTGCCTTTAAGGTAAGTTAGGCAAGTAAAGGGTCTCTTGAAAGAACTTGTTAAAGCCTTATTTCTTTCAAAGAACCGAAAGAAAGATTTAAAATAAAGTCAGGGTGCGATTACCCAGCTGATTCTCGGGGTTAACATGAGCCCCTATTTGCATCAAGCTCACACACCCCCTGAGCAAGCAGTGTCTGAGCACTTCCCTGCTTTCCTACTGGGAAAGTGTGGTATAAAAGGTTCTGTAGAAAAAGTAGCCAAAACTATGCAAATTCTGGTCTTCCACCCCGAGCGACATCGTAGGCAGGCCTAAAAGTGCATGTGGTTCTCAGGCTGAACCATCAACACGCCAAGGTGCAGAGTGCTTTGCTTGGAGTGGTTTTATTACCTGGGCCTTGTTTGGCACTCTGAGGAGTGGGTTTGTCCCGCTGCACGAGGTGCTGCCAGCCCTCCCCGTGACCAGCTCTCACCATTAGTTTGTATGTATTTCTTACATAAGTTCCAGTTTGTATAATCACAAGGTGACAGTCTAGAAGGAGAAGTGAATCCCAGCAAGAGCCAAGGGCTCAGGCTGACCAGCTCAGACTGCACTGAGTCTGGCTGAGGCAGTCATAACCCAGCTGTCCCTGCCGAGGATCCCTCTCAAAGGGAAGGGCCTTTGGGGATTGATCTTAGGAGCAGTTTTAGGAGGGCCCAAACATCCTCTGCCATTTGCCCCATTTCACACGCCTCAGGCAGGGATGTGGAAGGCTGCAGAGCCCAGAGCTCCTTGCTCCTTATCTTGCTGGTCTGTACATTTGCATGACTCAGTTAATTGCATTTATTTGTGTGGGTATCCTGAAATGACTTGATGGCTCTGAAAGTCCCCGCGAAGTGCCCACACAGAATCTCTCTGTGTTTCAAGCGCCACTTCCTGCACAAACGGCTGGGATGTGACTCCCAGTGTATTTCAGGGCTGCAGTGTGTTGTTACAAAGCTCAGCATGCTTTATTATGAAGGTCATGACATAAAGGTCTGCCATTTCAAACCACTTCCTATTGCTGTGTTTTTTACTCTCTGTTGCAGAGTCTTCCTTGCTCTTCCTGCCCAGTGAGGATTCTGTCCTTCTCCTCCTAAATCTTCTGTCTTCATTTTACTTTATAATCTTAACTGAATATTTTTATTAAATAGTTTTTAACTCTGTATTTAAATTTTCACATGGAAATTCTGTATTTTGCACACGATGAAAATTGTTTTAGCTTTATTTATGATATCTGCTGTAAACAAAAATAAATGTAGTTCTTTATAAGTCTCCTTGTTTCATCTCTTCCTTTTATAAAAAAATTTCCTGGGTACAGAGCTTGGTAGTGATTTCACACTGGTTTTGCACCTTCCTCTTGTGGTGGATGCTGTGGTGTTACCCTGCTGGTGGCCTGAACGAGAGGCCCCAGAGTGTCACTTTGGTGGTGTCATTGCATGTGTGTCCCTTGTGGAAGGGATGCACATCAAGGTCCCTGGGGAGTTATCCTCTCGCTGCAGATCCAGGGTGATTGGTGCTGGGATTTACCCTTCCTGGGGATGAGGAGCTGGTGCTGGTGGGCATGGGGCATACACACACAGCACTGTCCTCCTCTCTTTGGCCTCTGCTACCTTTGCTTACACTTATTTTACATATGAACATGTGTCATAAAGGTAATAACTTAATGTGTTTGGATTTTATGTTGTGTTCAGGAAAAGCAGGTAATAACCCAGGATAAATCTTTGCCTTTGCTACTCACTCTGGAGTGCTATTCCCAGTACCTTCTGGACCCCTGGAAGCTGCAGTTCGTGGTGACTCATTGCCTGTTAACAGTTGCCTTGCTTTATTTAATTGTTTGGGGGTTTTTTTAAATTTTTGTATTTTAAGCTGGTGGTGGAATTAATTTTAAACAGCAGGATCTCCAAAAGAACTTTCCTAAGTCTTCCTCCCCTTAATTTTCTTTCTTTTGCTTACTCTGCAATTCTTGAGCTATAATATCTTCCTTTGCATTTCAAGAAAAAAACAAATCCCAGAAAGAATAGTCACAAGAGTTTAATGGAAAGATTGTGTGATTTTTTTTTTTAATGAATTAAAACTGAGCCTCACTGGAGTTGTTTGAATGACAGAATTTTTTTTTAATTGTTGCTAAAGACAACATTGCCAAAGAAGAACAAATATTATTCTCAATGAACTATTCCATCTTCCCCACCAAAGGAAAAACCACCAGGCACAGTTAAAAGTTTGCTGTCTGAGGGGGAGATGATATCCATTATGAAAACATGGGGCAGCAAATACCACTGAGGACAATACTTGGCACTTAATTGTAACAGGCAAAGCAATTCGGGTAAAACTGAATTTACTCTTTGCACAGTTTACAGCTTTAGGCAGAGGCAGTGGCAGGGAAACACCAGAGGAGCTTTTTTGTCCGCAGAAGGTGATGATTTGTTTAGCACTGAAGTGTTGAGAGGCATCAGATGTTCATTCTGCTCTCATAAAGTTTCACTCATTCCTGCTGAAATATCAGTACAATAACTTGGAGTTGGGGTAGTGTTAGGGTCTGGATTTATTTCTCCTAGAGATGCAGAAGGCCCAAGCAGTCAGCAGAGGGATTTACCCTGCAGTAGACAACCCATGCACTTGTGGACAAGGCAGGACACAGTGTATGGATAAGAAATAGAACAGACTGAATGATCAGCGTGAGAGGAGGAAGTTGGTTGGTTGGTTCCCTTACTCTTGGTCAAAATAATTACACAGTAAAACCATGTGTTCCCTGTTTTGCTGCTGGTAGTGCTGCTGAAGGGAGAGCCTGGTGGGTTAAGGTCTGTGTGAGTCTAACAAGATGGTTTGGGACTCTTTATGAAGTGCAGGAAAAAGGGAAAAAAACTTGCCAAAATTGCACTTCCTTAAGTGCAGGGAAAGGGACTGAAGAGTGCCCAATTAATCCTCACTGAAATCTTGAAATCAGAGAACAAAGTCTAACAAACGCTCTGGAAAGGAGATATGATCAAATAAAAAGCAATTGAAGAAACACAAATAATTTGGAAATGGAGTGATTAAAATCAAATGGACTGAGATGAACTGAGGGGCAGAGAAAAGGACCAAAACTTGCCAAAAGTACTCCAATTCAAATCCTGAGATTAGGGAAGAAATGTAAGTAAAGAGAGAGGAGAAGAAACTGCAGAAATGAAATCTTTAAGATAAGAAAAGGAAAAAATCAGAAAACAAGTGAAAACCATAAAACTGAATGGGACGACAAGAAGTGTGAGCAGGAGACCTGGATCTTCCTCTTGCTCTGCTCTGGAGTTTTCTCCAGGGCCTGGGGTGCTCCCAACCCCGTGGCTGTCAGCAGTGCCCCCAAAGCTGAGGTGCTTTGTCCCTTTGCAGAGCTGCAGTTGTTCAAATGAGAGGCAGGCAGGCTGCTCCTCTGGGCTCACCCTGCCCTGGGACTGCGTGCCTCCCCAAAACCTGTGGTTTCAGAGCAGGGGACACCAATGCCTCCTGGCACAGTTAGTGCCCTCTCAGACCTGGTGGCACAGCTGCCATTCCAGCATGAAAAGGGCAGAGGTGATGCTGGCAGGCTCAGAAACTGCTCTGTCTTTCCTCCTGTTTGCACTGCTTCAAATGGGTTCTGAACTTGCCTGTTGCCACAGGGGCCATTTGGATTGAAAATAAGTACAGAGATGTGCCTATTTTCTTTATTAAATTTCTTTTTTTTTTTGAAATGCCAGGCTAACCTTTCATTCTCAAAGCCAGGCAGCATTAACTGCCTGGGTGTCTGTTAATGAAAATCAAACACGTCAGCATTCACTAAAGGTAACCCACCTTTTTTATAATTATGCTAAGCCTTTAAAATTAAAAAGATCTCACAGGTTTTAAACATACTTGATTTGAATAGAAGAAAACAGACAAAACTTCTTAAAATTGCTGAAATTCAAACACCAGCCTTTCATTAACTCTACCAATAAGAGTAATTTCTGTTCTTCTGAGTTTCTCCTAAATTGCTATAGCTGTGAAATGCCAGTGAGAGTTGCTTCTGTGTGTCTTCCAACCTCAAGCAAAGACTATGGTCTGCATTTTTCCACAGCATTATGGCAATTAGTTACTATAATTTGCTTTAATTCACTTCTGGCTCACTCATTCCTCACATTCCAGTCAAAACACTGAGTTTTGAAATGCATTGAGTTCTGCAATAATATTTATGTTTTCAAAGACATGACATGTTTGCAGATGACTCGACTTTTTTTGCCTGAAAGATCATGTCACTGAAGAGAAGAAGACATTATGTATTAATGCTTGATGCAAGAATACATATTAGTCATGTAAATATTTCCCCAAGTCTCTTTCCTTTTCTTCATAAACTGTGCTCACATAAAAAGAAGGGAGGCTTTTATCTCATCAGGTGGTGGGCTCCAAACTTGTTTGAAATGGATGGAATTTCTGAAATGTTTTTTTGAAATGTGAAATGATGAAATTTCCATGTTGCTCTAGTATTGAATTTGCCCTTTCAGCGTTTGTTCTGCAGGTATTCATCCATTCATCCACGTCTTTGTTTTTAGGGTTTTGGTGCTTTGAATCTGTGTCCAAAAATACTGTTTTGGCGGACACTGGAAACTGAGAGTGTCGTTGCTGCACTCCAAATTCATAATCAATACATGCCTTAATATACCAGACTAACACAGATTGCTCTAATTAAATATATATTTATATTTATATAGAGGTAGTGTGCTGTCATACCAGGTTTTGTTTGAGAATCAGTCTTTCCTAAAGACACATATTCTGTATATCTAGTAGGTTTCCTCTAAGTTTCTTTTTTTTTTCTCCTTTGTCTCTGTTAATTTTTGTTCAGTTTTATTAGCACATAAATGTGCACTGTCCCCTCAGATGCATTAAAAAAATCATGGGGGTCTCTGTCTGGCTTTGAGAGCTTTGAATTCCCTGGTTACATTTTGTGCCAGAATTCAGAAGTGTTTCTTTACAAAGTTAAGTGATGCCGACTTGGAGGAGGTGTTTTGCTGCTGAAGAACTTGTGTAGGGGCTTGCAGAGCAGGAGGAGATGGTCTCCTGGCAGGGGGACAGGAGGAGGGGGCTCATCCCTGCATCAGGGATGGAGAAGAGATGGCAGGAAAACCTCTGTAGGCAGTGGTGGTTGGAAGCCAGGTGGGTGATCTCTGGTCCCACTGCCCCGGGAAGCTCAGTGCCACCCCATGGATAATGGGAGCAGCAGTTCCCATTACTCTTTGCTGTATCCTAGCCACAACAAAGGGCAAATGGCTTCTGTTAGAAGTGTGAAGCAAGCATTAGGAAAAAGAAGGGGAGATGTGGCAAGAACTGAAATCTGTGAAGTGTCAGCCATCATACCTTTTGTAGGAATCCTTTTCCGAGGGCAAAACCCTGCCTGGTGGTGTCTCAGGTGAGATGAAAAGTCGAAGGTGGGACAGACTGTCATTTTGGGAATGCTGCTGGAAGCCTGATAGCCTCCTAAGGCAGATCTGTGGAACACCTCAGTGGGATGTCTTCAGCTTCCAGCTCTGACACAGGCAGTGCTCGCATGCAGCCTTGTGTGTTTTGAGCTCAGGTTGCAGGATGCAGCTGAAGCTCTGACAGGTCTGAGCTTGAGTTTCACTCCTGTGGGCTGCTGAGCCCCGTATTTCAGCAACACCAAGGTCTAACCAAGCTGGAGGTGTTTCCCCATTCCCTCTGCCAGTCCCACGTGGGCAGTGCTTCCCTGGAGAGTGCTTTCTGCTCGGGATCTCTCCCCTGAGCTCAGCAGGTTCATTTCAGCTGTGCTTGTGCAGCTCTGGGCTAGCACACCTTCCCTCTGCCCCCACAGCTTTCCTAAAGCGCTGCTGCTCTGTAAGCCAGACTCAGACTGTGGTTTTGGTTTATTGCACAGTGAGAAGTCAGGCAGTAAAGCGGGCTGGGTGTGCTGCAGATCAATTTGTGGTCTGCTGACTGAGTTTCCTAATGCCGGTTTTTGATGCCAGCTGGTGTTTGCTTTCACCATCAGAGCTGCCCACGTTTGTGAGTGACTCCACTTCAGCTCCTGTCAGTGCCTGAGTCAGCAGCTCCATACAAGGCCAGGCAGGGTCCTCTTGCCCTGTGGATGAGTGATGAGGTGACACAGGCTAAGGGCAGGCCAAGGCCTCGGGATTGCCGGCTGGGAATGCAGGATGCCAGTGTGGCTGGAGCCTTTAAGGGGGCACAGTGCTGTGTGGGGCAGCTGCATGGCAGGGAGGGTGAGCCCTGTGCCAGCCCGGGGTGTCAGATACCCACACCCCGCTGACCAGAGCAGCACTCTGGGTTTTGGTGGTGCCTTTCACCTGAGGAGCAGAAAGCCCTGTGCCACTCCTGAGTGGCTGGGGCAGTTCGGTGTGAGTGCTGTTGTACTGTTCCTGCTTCACATCCCAACTGCAGGCTGGGACAGCTGATTCCAGGAGGTTTCACTCTTCCTCCCTGTTCCCCAAACAAGGTCCACAAGGAATTGTTTCTTGTCTTCTTTTCCATGGCTGTGGAGCTGCCTGCCCTCATGGCAGGGCAGCTGTAGCAGGGCTCCCTTTTACTGCCAGCAGCAGGCAGGGATAACTTCTTGTCCCCTCTGAGGCCCTGCTAGGGGGCCTCCACCTGGTCAGCCACCAGACCTTGTCTTTGGTGTGTGGGGAGCCCCAGCCTAGGCAGATCAGGAGTTCTTGGAGTTGTTTTCTGGATCAGCCTCCCCAAAAATACTTTGCTCCTGACCACCAATACCTTGAGTGTGTTGTGGGCCAAAGAAGAAAGGTAGATATAATTTTAAAATGTGTTGTTTCCTGGCTCTGTTTGTGCTTTACATCTGCCTTCAGGGATGTTCTCTGGGTTTGTGTGAGTTTTCATACTTCGGCTGACTTGGCAAGGTTCACTCCCCCTTTCTTCTTACGTGGGGCTTCTGTTGGGTCTGCCTCGCTTTAGTCGAGAAACCCCACAGGATTTGCTTAAAAACAAATTCCCCTCACATGACTTAAAACCAGCTAAAGAGGAGGAGGGAGGAGAAATGCAAACAGGTCTGGCTGTTTGTGGCCCAGCAGCACTGGCTCGGCAGGAGCCGGCTGCCAGCTGCCTCGGTTGGGTATTTTTGGTGGAGCATCCCTGACCATTTTAGTCCGTGCTGGACAGAAGCACGGGGGGAGCAGCCGCCCCTGAGAGGAGCTGATCGAAGCCAGCTGGTGTCCGAGGCGCTTGGCATGGCGCTCCTGGTGGGAGGGGAAGGATTTTTGGCAGAGGCCAGGCTTTGTGCCATTGTGGGCCGCACGTGCTGTGCCGGAGGTGGGGAGGAAGCGGCGGGCCCGGTCCAGCTGCCCCAGCAGGAGCTTGGCTCTGCCCAAAGCTGGCAGGTTCCCAAGGCCGTGTCACCTCTGTGCCAGGTGGCAGCAGTGTGATTTGGCTTGGCAGATGAGTCAGGAGCGGCAGTAGCAGCCCGGCCGGCCGGAGTCAGGTTGCCCTGTGGGCAGCACCACCGGCATCTCCTGCTCCTGTCTGGGCGCTGGCCCTGGCGCTAGGGCTGGGGGCACTCAGATGCTGCAGCGATCTGCACCTTACAAATGGTAATCAGAGAAGGTGTCAGAGCCCCGGCTGGGCAGACACTAAGCCCCTTTGGAAAGAGCTGCTTCTTTGTCCCGGCTGCGGTGGTGGCACGCTGCTTCTGGGCACGTTCCTGAAGGGGACCGTGCCAGGGACTCCCGGGAGATCCTGGTGTTTCCATCAGCTCAGCAAAACCCATTGTCATGGCCCCTCCGAGCACGGCAAGCTTTCAGGGCTCTCAGAATATTCATGTAGCCCGTGTCTGTAACAGGCAGCACCACACAGACAAGAAAGATCTCTCCGCTGCTGTACTGTCAGCTTTGCCCTCACACCCCAGCAAGAAAGGCAAAGTATTAGCAAAACCTCTTGAGGTCCCAAAGTCCCTGAACCCACATCCCCGGAGATTTCTTGTTTCTGGGCATTGGGATGACCTTGGCTCTCCCCGCTGTGGGGATGTCAGGTTTCACTGCTGTGTTCCTGCCTGGTCACAGAGCCTCTGCGGGGCAGTGGTGCTGCATTGAAGGCCCTGCAGGATGCTGAAATGCATCCAGACTGAGGCTGCTGGTACAAAAAGTTATTTTAAAAAAGAAAAAAGGCAGAAATGCTTTTTAGGTGATGGTGGATTATTGCTCTGTAAGCAATGTGAATTTTACAAGCCTGTCATTGAGGGAATCGGGGTTGTACTGAACTTTGAGTGAGCAGAAGAACCGTGCTGAATTTGCCTGCTTTTGGTTAGCAAGACAATGCCTTGAGCCCATGAGCTTCCTGAAGGGCTCAACCAGGGAGAGCATCTCCAGAGAGATGGAGGGAAAGGTCTTTTATAATGTCTTTGTCCTTCCCTGCTGCATTGCTGACTAATTCGAGGCCTGGTGCAGACATTTCCGTCTCAAATGCAAAGGTGAGCTGGCACAGTATTGAATTAAAACTCTTGGCATGATACTTTATGGGGAGAAAACCTATGTTTTACTGGAAAGGGGCTTGGACCTGGATCTGTCCTTGGGGTCTGCAGGGGCTCTTTGGCCAAGCCCATGGATTGGAGTGAGTTTTGACCAGCTCTGACCTCTGGGTGAGAGCCAATCCAGGTACAAGCCCTGCAAGCTGAAGCCTTAGGAATACTTCTTGTTATCACAGGGCTCAGCCAAATCCTTGCCCTGTAAGGAAAACAGTCATTTCTCTGCCCATGTGAGGAGGATGAGGTGAGTTTTGAAATGCAGACAAAGGAGAAATTGTTTTTATCCACATTTTTCATCATGTTTGAGTGGGAAGGCCAGATGAATATGTGACTGTTCTCTTCAAATCGCTGGCTGTGTTGCTGCCATTTAAGTAGCTGAAGGCAGCTAAGCTTCACTGCTTGCATAAAAAAAATTTAAAAACCCCAACAACCAACCAACCAACCAACCAACCAACCAACCAACCAAACCATAAGCCCTGAAGCCATGTTCTTTGCTCTAAGTGCAAGTCAGTCAAAGACTGGGCCAAAGTTGTGGATGAGAAGGACCATCATATGTGGGTGACAGCAGAGTAAAGGAGGAGGTTAACAACAGCTGAAGGAATGGAAGTCATAAATTCCTTTAATCCTCTGGGCCAGCTGGATCTGTGTATGTGCAGACCCTGCAGCAGCAGGAACACCCTGAGCTGTGCTGGCTGCAGGACCGGCAGCTCCTGGCCAAGCAGAGCCCGAGGGCTGCCCTCAGCCCTGTGCAGGACAGCCCCAGAGCACAGGCAGCATTTGGGAATTAGCACCCTGGCTCCTTGGCTGGCTCAGGGAGCTCCAGCACCCAGAAAAGGGACAGCAGTTGTTGTCAGGAGGTTGCCACTTGAACCTCTGCCAAGAGACTCTGGTGGCGTTTGCTGCCTGTCCCTGTGGCCATGCTGGTGTGACAGACCTGCTCTGACACCTTCCCATGCCTGGCTTCTCCATGTTCCTCCACCCCCTTCTGGGGGTAAATCAAGTGTTTTGGCCAAGGGTTGGTGGGTACTCCAGTCCCAAGTGTGCTGAGGAGCAGGCAAATTCCCTGCTGGAAGTCTTTAGCACGCTGAGGCACAGAGAGTAGGAAATGTGGAGTGAGCACGATGGAAATGAAGTAAGGCCTTACGCAAATGCTATTTTGAGGGACTGTTTCCTGAGGCCTGGGGTTTCCTCTGGTAACGCCCCGTGCTGCCACGCAGAGGTCAGCGGCATGGCACCACTTTGCACTGGCAGGAAACGGGGCTGTGCCTTTTCCATCCTGCACATGGATACCTCTGCAGCTTTGGCTTTTTATAAAGCTCACTTCCCCTGACTCAGTCTCTTGGCTTCTAATAGAAAATCTCCTGTGTCCTGGAGAGGAAATGATTAGAGTGCTGGGGCATCTCTCTTAACGAGGACAGGCTGAGAGATTTGGGCCTTGAGAACAGACGACTGAGAGGGGACCTCATCAAAGTCCATCAGTATCTGAAGGGAGGGTGAAAAGAGGGCAGAGCCAGGCTCTGCTCAGTGGTGCTGAGCAATGGGACGAGAGGCAATGGACAGAAATTGGTGCACAGAAGGTTCCACCTGAACATGAGGAAGAACTTCTTTACTGTGCAGTGGCTGTGCAGAGGAAGAGGTGGCCCAGAGAGGATGTGGAGTGTCCCTCACTGGAGATACTCAAGAGCCAGGCACAGACTTAGGAAAGGACTCAGGCAGCAGCAGCCTGAGGTCCTTCACTAGCATTCTGAGGTCCTGGCAGTCTAAGCCTACACTATGGTGGGAATCAGGGTGCTGAGGTTTACAGCCTGGTTTCCACCCTGAAGTCAGAATTCCAGAAAATCAGGGTCCCCCTGCTCAGCCTTGCTGACGTCTCACTGAGGACCTTGCTGGTGCTGCAAGGATGGGTGTCTGTTCAGGATTCAGGGAGAGCTGTGAGGCTGGAACTTTCTGAATGACCTGCTTCTAATTTAGCCTAACATCCGTCCAGGAGCATAAATGTGTGCCTCGCCTTTGTGGAAGCACTCAGCCTTTGGGGGCTGATTCAGCAGAAATTAGCTCACATAGCCCTTCTTCTCTAACTGTGAAATAAGAGCTTTAAAGAAGTCCCAGATTTCTTTTTGACTGCTTTGTTTGTATCAGAACATAACTTCTCCTTTCGGATCCTCCTCAAACAAGAGCGTGACCCGTGGCAGAGGCACAGTGATGGCCAGCTGGATGTGTTTGCAGTGCTGTGGGGGAGCAGGTAATGATTGCCAGGTGGGATCCAGGCCTGTGAAGCTCTGGGCTTTTTGTTTGGATTGGCCACTCTCTCCCCCCACGGTGCTTGCACGAGGCTGGCAGCAGCACATCCCCGCTGCCTGAACTCACTCTGGACCCTCCTTGTCCTCAGGGGTTGAAAACTCCGCTGCTTTTCAGGAGGGACCAGTTGGGTGGTGTAGCATCCACAGAGCCTTCAGAAAACCCCGATGATGGGGGACATCTCTGCTTTCTGTTTGAGCTTGTTAGCCAGAGTGCAGCCCTGTGATGAGGTTCTAACACTAAACTTTGAAATGCCCCATGGAATGCCTAAGCCAGTGTTGTAGTTAATGTGCACGTGTCGGTGTCCCATGCACTGAAACACCAAGATAGTCCAGTCTCTGCTTATGTGGAGCTGATGATTTATTAAAAATATGAATATCGACCTAATACCGATATCCAGCTGAGATGGACAAAAAAACTCTAACAGTTTGAAGTCAGAAAGTGTATGTTTATTGCAGCACCGGGCAGCGTGTGGGGTAGTCCCCAAAAATATACCGCGCCTTACAGAAAATCACAAAGTCATTTTGTTCACAAAACTGTTGAATATCCAAAATACAAATGCATATTCATAACCCTGGTACATCCCATTCCCCGCTTCGTATGGTAATTAGCAAAAAGGCAATTAAACATGTGCAGTTTGTCTTTTGAAATGGGTCGGTGGTCTCATTCAAGAGGAGTGGGCTCAAATTGAGGAAGTAAAATGACTCTTCATTGCCTTGAGCTTTCTACCTTTTCAATGCAATTGTGACAAATGAGTGTTGGTAGGACTCCCATTTCCTTAGGTACAGTGACTTTCAATAAGTTTCAGCATTGGGAGTCTCTGCAATTGTCCTGTGTCCCTAAACCTATTTATCAGGTTCCCTATTTATTGTTGCAAGCATAGATAAGCAAACATAAAGTTGACAAGCAATCAGTTATTTGAAAAAAAGTTAACTCAAGCCTAGTCTTACTTAACTAACTACAAAGCTTTTAATTAACTCCAACAACAAGGCCTATTTCTAACTAAAATCTTAATTTCCCTAAAATCCTATATTCTTTAAAGTCTGTGTCTCACTGAGTGCAACACAATTTATTCAATTTGTATGTCACACTACAAATACTGATAAAATAGGTTCGTAAGGAGTGGGTTTGCTTTCAAATCCTGGAGTGGGTTGGGTGGGAAGGGACCTACAGAGGACTAGTCCAGCCCCCCTGCCATGGGCAAGGGTGCTGCTGCAGGATGCTGGTCCTAAACTGGTTGGTATCACTGTGGATGTAAACTTGCTCAGGAAGGGCTTTGTTGTTTTAACAGCTTCCTGAGAGGCTCAGTTCCTGGGTGCAGAGTTCAGGAAGGGGAGAAATTGTGATGCCAGAAAGAAGCTTACCAAAAAAAAAAAAAGAAAAAAAGAGAATAGTGGTGCCATCCATCACTGTCATCTGGTGTCCTGGATGGCACCTCGAGGTCCTTCACCAGCTCTGACTCTTACATGTCCCTCATGGTTGGAAACTGGATGTGCAGCAAGCTATTGCAGAGGGATGTGTTGACTGGAAATGTGTTCACATTTAGGAACCACGCTGGGAATCACTGTAGGTAGTCTGTCTGTCTGTCTGTCCGTGGGTTTTGATGGTCTCCAGCTGTGTGTCTGTTAGTCATAAACATGTTTTCTCCTCTTTCCTGTTAGCGTGGCAGGGAAAGCATAGTGCGTGGGATGGGAAGGAACACTCTGAGTGTGCAAGCCAATGGCAAAACTGACTTTCTTTAGCAGCCACTTGAAGTGACCTTTGGGCAGTGTTTATTGCCAGCATGGGTACAGAATTTACAGAAAGAGCTGGCAAATTATTATTTGTGTTTGCTTGCTCTGGTTTTCATGTAAAATGCACCCCATCTTTTAAGGAGAAAGTTGAGTTGAAGGATTTGGGGTTTACAAATTGACTCAAAACAGTGATTTCTGCTCTAGCTGCTGGAACCCACAACATCCTTGGGTGGGTGGCCTGGCTGGGCCAAACCAGAAGTCAGACATAAAAATCAGAGAGGTGTGAATTTCTTCCCATCTCCCAGAGGAAATGAAACCTCTGCAGTCAAGAAACACGTGGCTGCTGTGGTGCTGTGGAGCTGGATGTAGGGCCTGAGCACGTTCAAGGTAAAAACTCTGGCGGGGAGAAGGATGGGGTGAGTGCACTCCTGCAATAAATGGAGGCACTGCAAATTAACTAGGAGTTTAATTGATGTTAACTAGATGGTTTGCTCCAGTAGATGAGAAAATAAACCATGTCCTAAGTTTGATATTTTTCCCCTACTTACACAGGTGTAATTTAGAAGCACTGGTGTTGAATTGGATGCAGTAAAAGCACCACACATGGGCAATGAATCAAGCACAGGCACTCTCCTGGAGCTTGTCATTTGTCCCTTCTGCACCAAGCCACAGGGAACTTTGCAGCTGATGTGTTTGTATCCGCTTGGGTAGGAAATTGTGGATGGATAAGGTTGCTCAGAAATAGATTTCACAGGGAGAGATCTCTCCTGTCTTAATCACTTGGGGTGAGCGAGGGAAACATGGCTTTATTCTTTATTCCCCTTGCCTGAATGTGAAGCTCAGGGGTATCACTGTTCAGCTGCTGGGCTGCTGCTTCTTTTCACAAATCAGGGTCTGTGTTTGCTGTATGCAATCAGCATATAACCTGAAGGGTCTGTGTTTATTTTGCTCACTCCTGCTGTCCCAAACTGACCTAAACTTGCAGTGTGAGGCTGAAGGTTCAGCCACCCAAGCAAGGCTGGTGCCTCTGCCTCCCACCACACACACAGGTCCATAAGGGGCTGGGAAGGAGCCCATAAATCCTTACTGCTGTGGCCATGAGGCGCCAGGCTGACGTCCATCCCTCTGAGCAGCACCCGCTGCTGCAGGAGCTGAGGCTGCTGCTGAGGGTTCCTTCTCTCTGGATCCAGGCTGGGGAGCCCTGACAGGGCTGTGCTGGGCTGGAGGGGTGTTTTTGCCATGCCAGGCTGTCGGCCGTGCACACGCCTTGCCCATGCCTCTGGGGACAGCACAGGACCCCGGGGCAGAAACCAGAAACCCAACCAAGGACCACTCAAGTGCAGGGGCGAGGTGCCCCATGGACCCCCTCCTCCCCTAACAGCCTGCTGTCACCTTTGTGCCTTCCCAGGCTGCCGCCTGCCCGTGGCTGACGAGCCCAGCTCCCCCAAGAAGGCGAAGAGCATCCCTGAGCGGCAGGAGCTGGAGCGCTGGTTCTCGCCCCCTTCCCCCGAGTGGGCCATCGTCAGGGTCATCCCCGAGGAGGAGATGGCTGAGCACAACCTCCTGGCAGTTCGAGTCATGGTCACCAGTGATGCTAGCAGGTACTCCAAAATGCAAGCAGACTGATAAGAGCAGCTTGGTTTTCTGTGGAATGCTAAAGAAAACTGTAACAGGATGTAGTAGTGGGTGTATGTACAGCTAGGTGGGGGTGGGGGCAGGGAAAAAAGAACCAAACAAAAAGCCCCCCACGGATCTGGCTCAGAATAATAGTTGTTCTTAACTGCAGCCACGAATCCCCACAAGGCACATGAATCACTTTGCAGGAAATCTTCAAACATTCCCATCCCACACAGGGGCCTGAATCAGAGGGATAAACGCTGTGATCAGCTTGAGTTCAGCTCTTGGAATGGATGGTTTGTGGTACACAGGGGTTTGGGCAGTGGGTGTGTTGTGGCAAAAGGTGCATCCTGTGACGTGGCCACCTCCCACCTTGGGCCCCATCCTGCAGCTCCACACCCTGGGCCTCTCCTGGGTTTTGAGAGCCTGCCCATCCCTAAAAAATCTGAAATTCGATGAGCCTTGGGAGCTGTCAGAGGAAGCCCAATTTCTACATACTCATTAGTATATACTTGTGTTTGGGCAGGGTTCTCTGGCAGTTCTTTCCATCTAAAGATTAGATTGGTATCCCCTGAGTAAAGCACTTTTCCTTACTGAGAACTAAAAAGTAAGAGGGAGAGTGAAAAACTAAAAGAAAAAAAAGGCAAACCTAAGAGACCAACTTGCAAACACTGCTGCTCTGCAGGGAAGCTCATTCAGATTCCTGACACCCTCTGAACACCTGCTTGTGGTGCTGTGTGCAGCTTTTGGAGAGCAACCTGGCTCTGAGAAATGCAACTTTCTGCTATTCCCTGAGGGGGCTGTAAATGGGGTTTGTGCACTGTGAGTGCTGAGTGCTCTTTCAGGGAAGGATGAGCCTGTCCATGAGGAAATGGAGAACACAGGGAAGGGCTTCCTACCTGTTTGGCAGCTCCCCTGCAGAGATTAAGACATGTGCTGGCACCCCCTGCTAACCCCCTGCAGCTGGCAGGGTGTGCAGGCAGGAGGAGAGCCGGCTAATCCCCCTGATCTGAGGGATCAGCTCCTTTCCCTGAGGCTGCACAGCAGTGCCCCTGGCTCCCTGCCAGCAGGACGTGGCACCAGGGGTGACACACGGCGGGTGCCAGTGGCTCTGAGGGGAGCCTCCCACTGCCCCCCTCTGCCTGCTCCAGCAGGACAGCCCCTGCCCAAAAGGGGGGACAAGAGAAGCAGCAAGTGACAAATGGCACTGCTGAGCTGGCTGCAGGGGGCCTGGTGGGACTGGGAAAAGGACCAGCTCAGTGACACAGCTTTGCAGTTCAGGCTTTAGGTACTGTGAATAATGACCCCTGTTCCAGCAGAGATGAGAGGAGAAACCTCATGCTACAGCACTTACCTCCTTGCTGGCCAAAGAAAATACACGTTTTGCTCTTTAAAACAGAAAGATATCAATCAATGTTAATGGCAGGGCTTTTTCTTTTTCTTTGGTGTGGCGCACTGCCCAATCTCAGTGTGGTATCTCTCCATCCACACAGGGTCTCAGCTATCAAAGCCTTCATATATTTGTATTTTTACACATGTATGTCTATATCTATCTGTATGGTTGACACGGCTTGAAAGTCAGCTTAAAAAGAGTGTTTTAGCATGAAATTCAAGGCCACTCTGATTCAGCCTGCTGAGAGAGCAGTGCACCTGGAGAGGTGCTCCCTTCCCTGCTGTCCTGCCTGCCCTGGCCTCCCAGTACTGCTGGTTTGGTCTGGGTGAAGCTGGGGGCCAGGACTGGTGGGTGCTGCCCAAATGTCTGGCTTTGTACGGCCTGCAGCCTCTCCTTTACCTCTTCTTCCTCCTGGGCTGTCACAACAAAACTCTGCTTTCTGCTGTATTCCTCTGCAGGAGGAGCAGCATTCTCCTGCCACGCCACCAGGACTGTTCACAGTGGGAGCTCCTCTCTTTTTGAGGCACAGCTATGAATCATCACAGTAAACCTAAGGATTAGCTTGGCTGTATTGTTCACATTCAAAGGAGGCTGAGTGGGATCCTGCTGCCCTCATTTATGGCAGTGTGATGTGGTCACATCAGAAGGGCTGACGGTGTCTGTTCCTTACAGTCTGGACTTCAGAGATGAAAGAAATGGCCTGATTATTAGAAAAAGGGCTAATAATCACCTCAAACACTTCTTGTGCCCTGAGGCAAGGTCAGGATGTGCATGTTGTCCACACACGTGTTTGTGTGGTGGATGTTTAATTACATTTACACAAGGGGATGCCATAATCTGCCTCTGTGATCAGCTCAGGTACCTCCCTGCACTGCTCAGTGTTACATGGGCTGGCCCAGTGGCTCCTAGGAATGTGGAGAGTTTGTTTCCTTCTTACCTTGTGCACATTTGAAGGCTGCTTAGGTAGCTTCACTCAGTCCTCTCTCTCTAGACTCGGGCTTACAATTTTCTCCAGCTTCTGGGCTCAGCCTTGCTTGCTGGGCCCAGCCTTGTTTGCTGGACCCATGGCCATCCTCACACCTCTCCTCCAGGCTTCTTTTTCCTCTTATTTTCAAAAATCTGCGGGGAAAAAAGTGAGAAGTGTAGGGTTTTGACCCTCGTGCATTGTTTCCAGGCCAATCCCAGCACTGCAAATGCTGTTTCCCTTACTTCATCCTGCTGCACAGCCATGCAGGCAGAAGTGCCTGGCCCGGACACCTGAGCAGTGAGGGGTTTCACCCCAAGTCCCTCTCGGCAGCACTTTGGTTCCAGGTGCAGAGCATAGTGCCTGTGGGGGCAGATCCAGGGTCTGGTGGGAATGGGGATGGCTCAGCTGGGCAGCACCTACAGCAAATCACAGTCCTGTCATAACGGTGATGAAAGAAGGACAATGAGGACATCAGCTCTGGCTGCCAAACACCTCTTCCTCTGAAACACCCACACTGCTGTCAGTGCTCGTGCTGCTGCTTGTTGCACCCCCTGAAATGTCCCATTTCCCTCTTGCCCTTTTCCCTGTAGCTCTGAGCTGGAGTCTGATTTCCACGGGGACTCCTCGAACTCGGAGGTGAGCGAAGGGCAGACCTGGCTGCCGGAGCCCCCCGCCTGCTCCAGCCCCATCCAGAGGTGGGCGTCGCTCATCAGGAGCCCCGCCGTGCCTGAGGAAAGCTCCAAAACATCCAAAGTCGCTGATGGTAAGCAGTATCCTGACCTGGGGGTGCTCCAGCAGCTTCTCCTGCACCTCTCCTGAGGGTGCAGGCAGGACTGGGGGAGACTTTTCAAAGCGGAGTTTTTCAAAGTTCCCTGCAGTGTGGCCAGGTTGCCTTTTGGGTGCTGTAGCTCCATTTCCATAGTGCAGGGTAGCCTGGAGGAGTTACGCCTCGTGCTTGGCTTGCAGGGGTGGGATGAATGTTTTCCCACCTGTGGAATGTTAGGATGGTATGAGGCAATGCAGTATCTGCAGCACTGCCTAGGCAAGGGTGAGGCTGGGAACCACCAGAGAGCTCTGCTTGCGGCCATTTGGGTTTCTACAGGAGCTGCTGAAGGGTTTTGTAGCCAGCAAAGGCACAGGGAGGAACAAACACAGCTAGCAGGGAGGTGGGAAGAGGAGCTGGGAACCATCTGCCTTGAAATGGAAAGAAACTCTTTTCTGGAGCTGGTCAGAACTGAAAGATGTGCTAAAAACAGCCGAAGACATTGTTCTGCAGAAAAGAAAAGGCCACCAGCATTCGTTTCTTCCCATCTCCCACCACCCCCACATCCATACATGCATTTTTAATCCAAGCAGAAAAGAGGGGGTTTTATACATCAATTTAAATCGTCTCTTGAATAACGGAGCCCTTGTTTAAGGCAAAAGGACAGCAGCAGACCCCAAAACATGCCCAGCAGCATTGTGGCTCCGTGCAGCCACTAAAGGATTTTATCCTTTTTCTTCCCCAGTTTCACGCTGTTGCCCACCCCTGGCTGCTGAGGTCGTTCTCCTGGCAGCAGCCCGTGTGTCGGTTTGGGATGAGTGAGAGGTTCCGGAGCTCCCCTCTGGAAGTTGCTCCCGCATCCCGCGGCGGGTGCGCGCTGCCCTCTCCCGGCTGCAGGCTAACTGGGGCTTTGTTCCTCCACTCTGCTTTTGTTTGGTGTTTTTTTTTTTTTTTTTTTTTTTTTCCCAGCTCCACTTCTGCCCTCTGGCTTTTGCTGCATTAGCTGACCCTGTGTCCCTTCTGTTTCTGCTCAGCACTCCAGAGAGCCAACAGTTTTCAGTCCACGGCGTTAAATAAGTACCAGAGTTGGAGGAGAAAAATCCAAACGAGTGAGTAGAGCTCATGCTGTTTTCCTGTCTTTCAGTTGTTTGTTTTCCCTCCTTTCCTTCAGAATTTTTGTATTTTTGAGTCACTAGTTGAGAAAAAAGAGATCTAAAGCACACCAAATGTTTCTTTGCATTTTCTCACCCTCAGAAGATCAAACTCCCTTTCTGTGTGACTGTTCTCTGTACACCCATCAGCAGGTGGTGTCCATGTTCATTCTCCAGATGGGAGCACACACTCCCATCCCAGGGCTGCAAATTTTGTCTCTAGCCCTGTCTACACTGATTGCTTTTGATCAGGTGGGGGGACACTGGGTCTGACCTGGTGTCACTCATTAGAAATGCTCCCAGAGGTGCCTGTTGACACCTGACTCCCACAGGTGCTCTGTCACCTCTTTTCTCTTAGAAAAAAAACCCCAGGTGACACTTCTGGGTTGGTGAAAGGGAGAAAGCCAATCCCAAGAGGTGAGCTGGTGAAAATAAGTGTTAGTAATTTTTGTCCTCTTGCAGTTTCCCCTGGTTTGGGCTGACCTGTCTTTCCCTGTGGGAATCACACAGGAATGCAGTGACTTTGATAGAGATTGTGCTCTACTCACTTCTGAAACAGTGTCATCACCTTTCTCAGCTGAGGCTGCATCTCAGTAACCTTTCTCCTGGGCTGGGGTCCCCAGAGCAGACACCCACCCTCGGTTTCACCCCTGCTGCCTGGGATGGCATCTCCCCCCTGCCTCGGCACTGCCCTCGGCCAGGGCACACACCTGGGCTCTGGCAGGCTCCTGCTGGGACTGGCCTCTCCAGCCTGGGGCTGGGGCAGCTCACCAGCACCCCAGAGCCCCTCAAAGCTCTGCCAGAAGGGCTTTTGTGTCTGGGAGCCTGGGCTGCTGGCAGGCTGGGGTGTGAGCCATGGATGTAGGGCAGCAGCAGGAGGAGATCTGTGCACGGGACCGAGTGCTGCAGTTTCTGAGCACGGGGGCAGTGGGATTTGGGAATGGTGGGGACAGCTGCTCCTTAACCCTGTCCCAAGCTGCCCTTGGCAACGAGGGGCATTTCTGCTACTGCTCCGGGCCTCATTTCAGAGAAATTATGGCTCTGCTTCTGAAACAAGTAGGATCCCTGTGCCCATGGTGGGACCAGTGCTCAAGCACAGGCATTTCAGCTTGCTTGCTTTGAATGCACAAGAAAGCTTTGAGATTGTTTGCGAGTACCCACTGTGGGATGAATTTTTATACCTCAAATGATGAGATAAAATGCATTTCCTCTTGCTGGCATCAGCCTTGCCTTTAGGTCGGGTGCACATGAGCACTACCCACCCACAGTCCCCCGGAGGCCTTGGGTGCCTCACATGTGCGATAACTCAGTAAATCTCAGTAGCGCACGCACAGGGCTATTTCATGGTCCTGACAGGAGGTCCCCACCAAGCCCTGTGAAGGTCTGTCTCTGGAGAGGCAGCTGTGGCAGACAGGCAGGCAGGACAGGGCTGCACCCCCTGGGATTCCCTGCACACCCAAGCCATGAAGCTTTGCCATGCTCTGAGAGGCTGCGTGGATGTCCCACCCAGGGGAGGGCTCTCCCATGCCTGGGAGGAGAACGTGGGACAGGGTGTCCTCAAAGCCTCGTGGCATCCCTGTCAGCCTTGGCTCTGCCTCTTCAGTGCTGTAAAGCATATGGGGATTGGCACAGGCATCAGAGTTTGGCTCCACCGAAGGCCTGGCTTTAAAGTCTTCCCTTAATTGATCTCAGTTTTTAAAAGATCAGTCAATATTGATTCTTGATCCAGTTTTGAGTGTGGGGCAAGAAAGATTGTTAGAGAGGAAAGCAGAGAGGACTGGAGGGGGTGTCACTCTTAATTTTGACTGACTCTAAGCTTGTTCTCAGCAAGGGCATTGCTTACCGGTTTGCCAATTAATTTTTCCATCATTTTGTTAAAGTCTTCCTTGGGCCTCAAGGGCTCTAGAGGGAGCTAAAAGCCTTTGAGAGGGAAGCAGTGTGCTGCATGAGTTTGCCTGAACCTCAAGTATGCTGTTAAAATGAGGTGTAAAGCACAGTCAGCATACACTGGGAGCAGAATAAAGGGTTTTTTTTTTTACTCTCTGGAGGAAGGCTGTAAGTCATAGTTTCTATATTTAATCCAATTTGATTACAGGAATTCATATGATCATCAGTCACATGAAAAAAACCTCTGTCTCCTTTTCAGATGTATTTCCCCAAACACATATGTTTCATAAACAGCACGGGGTAGGCAGCCAAGGAGAGGAAATCAGTGTCATGGCTATATTGGCTGAAAGGCTCAGAGCAGGATATTACCTTTCAAAACCTTTAATCCCCATCGCACGGCCACAGGGAACGCCGTGCTCTTAATTTATCTTGGGATTTTGGGCCAAGCAGATCATGATAGTGCCCTAGGGAGCTTTTTTTTTTTTTTTTTTTTTTTAAATCTTGCTTTGAGAGCAAAGCTGAAAATACAGGTTCAGCATCTTGGTGGGAACAAAACTGTTTTCCCTGTGACAGATGGGGAGCTGTGGCTTTGTGTGGAACAATGTTCTCACAAGTGCAGGCCCTGTCCTTGTGAGCCTGCCCATGAGAGTTGGAGTGGGAGGCAGTTCTCCCCATGGGCACGAGCAGACCCCTGGGCTTGGGGGTTTTATGCCCTCACCAGGGCTGATCTGGCTGTCGCTGCTGCAGCACTTGCATTTCCTCTCAGTGTCCTGAGCTGTTGTATTTGCTCCTGCCAGGATGCTCAAGGCTTTAGTGCATCAGATCGAACCCCCCCTGGCTCACTTATGCAGGTGGTGGTGGTGGCTTTTTTATCCTAATTGTGGATTCTCATGTCTTCCTGTGGCTCAATTACAGAATATAAAGGTCAGCCCCTGGTTGCCATCCCTGCAGGAGCTCCTTAATAGGCTCCAGCACAGTGTGTCCCTCCGGTCTTGATCAAACATAACAAGCTGCATCAAGATTGGGTACAAATAGGTGAGACACTAAGAGGAGAGGAAACTTGGCCTCCCTCCCTGGCTTTGCTGAAGTCCACATGCAGGAACTGTCCTCTCTGTCTCTTGAGTATTGCTTTGGTCCTTATGCACCTTTTAATCCCCATATAGAAGAACCAAAGTTTGCATGGATTTCAGAACTAATGGTTGGGTTTGGGAGTTAATAGTTGAACTGTAAATATGCTTGTAAATATACTTATAGCTGGACATGATAATACCTTGGATCAGGGATACTTCCATTTGTCCAAAGGTTATTTATTACGTAAACTTCCCACAGGCACAAATAGTGGAACGTTCCCCTGCCTCCCTTCAGGTGCAAGTTGCCTGCTTTAGTAATTAATTACCTTGCCTGGTCCTAGGAGAGCCCCCATCGTGCTGCCTGTAGTCCTGGCTTGGGAGACCTTTTTCTGTCCTTACTGCCTGCAGGTGGATGCATTTCCCATTTTCCCCCTATTCTGATGGACATCCCTCTCAGAAGTCATCCATTTTCTTCATTTCTTGGAACTACCCAAAGTTCAAAAGTCACAGGTTGTTTTGACTGCCTCCGCTTCTGAGGCCCGAAGGCCCTCTAAAGAGGACTGGTTTTCCAGAAAGTTTCCTGGAACTCAAAAGCTGCTTCACTACATCCAGCCAAGAGGAGGAAGCAGTTCAGGTCCACCGCTGGAAATATCAACATGTGTTTGGCACAGCATGCAGACACATATGTGAGCAAGGCCATGAACTTCTATGTTGTAGGTCAGTTCCTCAGATTTAACTCTATCCAGGAGGCCCTCCCATCTTCTACTCTTCTTCTTTAATTGCAGACTTCACTTAAGACAAAGTCAATACCAACGGGAAGGTAAAAGTTGTGTCTTTTCAGGCTTTCCTCTGCTGTCGAGCAAGAAACCTGGGCTACACGGGAAGGAGAGCTCAGCCAGCTGCCAGAGTGGTGCTGCAGAGGAGCACTCCCAAACACAGGTATGAAGGAGAGCGGTGCAGGATGCCTGTGGCTACTGCTGGGGCAGGTCTGCTCTCAGCAGGCTGTCCCCACTCCTTTGCACAGTTTTGGTCCTCACAGTAACCACTGTGCTGTACGTGGGGAAGAGACTTGGGTTTGATGTAATCATTCCCAAATCAAGGGGCTGTGAGACTCAGGCCTCGATCACATGAGGAGTTAGCCACTAATCTGTGGCATCAGTCATAAAATCACAGAATAGTTTAGGCTGGAAAAGGGCTTCACATCTCCCACTGCTCAGGAGCACCTTCTGTGTCCTTCAGGACCTTGAATTTCCGTGTTATTTTTCTGTTGGTTTTTTTTTTATTATTTTTGGGTTTTTTAAGGATGAGGAAGGGTGGGCCTGCTGTGAGTGCAGCACTGCAGGAGGAGTCGTGGCTGACCGTCCCGGGCAAAGGGCAGCACGTCCCTGGACTCCCGGAGCCAGGTGGAGCAGGGACCAGCCCACATCCTCCATGCCCTGGACAGTTGTCCTCGCCCTTGGGTTAAACATGACTAAAATTGCTTGACCTCAGGGCCTGTGCTAGGGAAAAATGAACTCTTCCACCTCCACGGTGGTGGCTGAAATCCGGTGCAGGACAATGGGGCCAGGAAGGGAATGTCCCAGGGGAGCAGAGCTGCACAACACTGCCTGGCCACGAGGAGTGGTGACTCCATTCAGCTCCTGCTCTACCAGCACTGCTTAGTGGCTTTTTTCTTACTCTAAAAAGTGAGGATTAAGAGGGTGTCTATGTGTTTATTGTGTTTCTTACATTTATTTTTAATCTGAGATCCTGGCCAGTAACAATTTTAGTCATCAAAGAGAAGCATGAAACGAAGTGGAATCATTATTGCTGTACTTCTGATGCTTCTGGGAAATGAAAAGTCAGACAGATTAATGGCTTCACCCATGTGAATTTGGGTATCTGGCACAGAAGTGTAAGCAGGAATTCAATCTTCGTCCATTATCACATAGCACCACCAATGATAAAATGCCTCCCTTGTAAGAAGAAAGGAAGGACTCTAGTTTTGTTCAGCTGCCTACATGAAGTGGATGTTTATCCCTGTTACTATCTTCAGCAGAAGATTTTGGTGGCTGGAATGATGAATTTAAACTTTTGCCAAAGGAAAAATAATCATGAGAGGGAACTAATTGAGGGAAATAATCATGAGAGGGAATTGTTTAAAACTACCATTGTACATTTTATAATCCTTTCTTGATCACTTCTTCCATTCCTACCTGTGCTACATAAACGTGTAATATTAGAATATTTGGAGAGGATGGATAATGGTCTCTTTTGATTGCTCAAAACTCTAAGGAGATGCAACTGGAACACACACAGCAGAACAGAGCAGATTTGCTCTTGTCTGTTTTCCTGGAGATAGGACTGTTTCTTTCTAAAAAAAATATTAAAGGTAATTCATAAAGACATGACAATGACACATTCATGCCCATGAATAACATTATTTTTAGACCATTAAAATTCCCAGTTGTATTAGATTTCTACTCCTAGAGAAATATTGGCCCTTTAGGGAGAAAAGCTTTTCTCACGTTATCATCTACATGTGTATTTGTGTACAAATGAAATATTATGTTAATTACTATTATGTTAAGATTAAAATGGACTAAAATATTTTATGAAATAGAAGCCACACAAAGCAGTGTTTTTATATCCCTAAAATATATAATTTTTTTATGCACTTCACAGTTGGCTTCTTCCAAGAAGCCACCAGAAATTCCAAGAGGACATTTCAAACCCTGCAGCCCCGTATTTCAAAGGAAAGGAAAAGCCAGGGAGGTGCCTGAAGACACACATTGCTATGACCCCCACTGTCCTTCTCAGGGCAGCACCACAGGTCCTCCACTGACCCCTCTTGGGAATGGGATACTGCCTGCTGATTTTTATGAGCCTGAAGACACAGACAGTGATACTGGGACACACTCAGCCTGGGACTGGAAGGGAAAAACATGGAAATACAGCTCTGGACCAGAGCACTTTAACAGGAAGACAGAAGCGCTGTCACTTCTGGATTTGAAAGAGAAAGATGGCAAAAATACCAGGCACCCAGGAGAAAAGCTTGAGCAAGAATTAAAGGAGGCAAAACAGAGGCTTGGTACTCAACAGCAGCCCTTGTATGGCTCAAACAGGGCAGACTTGGGTGTGAGCAGCCCAGGGCATGGAAACAACGGAGCCCTGGAGAGAAAGGATGCTGGCTGGAGAAAAGAAGTGTTCAAACGCTCTGGTTGTCCTGGGCCTCTCTTACTTGCAGATGCTGCTCCACCAACTTCATCAGTGGACACAAAGGATGCTCTGAGGATTGCAGATGTGGTTTCCAGGGAGCATGCAGCTGGCCAGCCAAAATCCCCACTGAGACTCATAGCCAATGTTATCAAAAGGTCCATTTGGGAGCCCCTAACCTCAGCTCCAGAAGGAATAAAGCAGGACTCAGACAGCAAAGTCAAAGCCTCCTCAGAGCAAGCCTTCTTCAGCTTCCCTAGCACTCCTGGGTATTCCCTAAGCCAAAGGAACAGGAACAACAATAATACTCAGTCACAGGATCCTAAAGTAAGGGAGTGGTCAGGAAAATACCTGAGAGATGAGGGCCCTCACTCAAATCTATCTCATTCTTCTGTGGGCTCTGAAGGGATACCTGTAAGGGGTTACAGGGAAAAGGTATCCTTCACACCCTACAGGCCTTCCAAGACAACCCTTATACCTCAGAAACCAGCTTGCACTAGGATGGAGGAAGTCCCAGGACTCCTGGAAAAGTTTACCTTTGAAGACTGTCCTCTAGGAGCTCCCATGGATGAAGTATGTATCCGTAAGAAAAAGTCCACTCTTCTTTCATCTGCAAAGCCCAAGAACTCCTTCAAGGATGGTCTGGATGACTCTCCACAAAAAGGGTTACTCTTCAACAGACTGAGAAGCAAAGCTTGTGAAAGGGAAAGGAACTCCTTGGTGTCATCTCTGTCTATCATGAAGGACCATTCTCCAGAAAGGTTTTGTTATCCTTTCACAGGTGAGGACCCCAGCAGGGGTAATTACTTGTTATTATTATTACTGTTATCATTATTATTATTATTATTATCATTACTATTGTTATTGTGTAATAGCACTTAACCTTTAAAAGACCTGTGCCTGACCATGCAGGCACACATCTATGGTGTGCTAATTTCTAGTTATTTTCTACAGAAGGAGAGTTAACAACTACATTTTGTGGCTAAAGTTTAGGAGTTGCTACAGGTTCAAAGGAGCAGAGTGGATTTGCAAGCAGAACCAGCTCACTGGACCCAAGTTTGGTTTGCTGCTCGCTGCTGTTGGGACGTGTTTGGGTCAGGGAATTGTCCTCAAGAGGTGGAAGGGGTGGCAAGGCAGAGTGGGATGCCTGGCAGAGCAGCTTCTGTAGTGACACTGAGTTGTGGAAGGGGGGCTAGAGCAGGCAAGCAGAAGGGCAAGCACCAAAACCTCCAGTTTTTGCAGTGCAGAGTACCTTTGTTTTCCCTCCCATGAGGAACCAGAGACTGAAGCAATATGGTTGCAGCAGCAAGAAGCTTTCCTCTGAGTTTGTGATTCCTTAGCAGGTGTCTCCTGCAGCTGTGCTGTGCTGTACTCTTGGCAGCTTTGCAGTGTCATTAATATCCCCTTGCTCTTCAATTTGAGAGGAGAAAGCACCTTATTGACCTCCTCTGACCTATCTGTGAGTCTATCTGGGCAGTGATTAAAAGGCATCAATTTTCTTGTTTGCTTGCAAGAGCAAGGTTAGTATTAAAACTGCAGACAAGTCCGAGAAATATTGATGCCAGACCAAGAGCAATCTGAGTAATCTGAGCATAGGCTCAGAAAGAATTAAGTGCAGCACAAATTCAGGTGTGAAATACGAGGCATGAGAGCTGCACCCACCTTTCTCTGTGATCTGTCTTTCCACTGCAGAAAGTCTCAGTTATTTAACTAAATAACCTACTGAATCTTGTCGACACACCTGTTTGTCTCTTGCTTTATGAAATTGCAACCCAAACTGTAACCCCAAAATCGCTGCTGTGCCTCAGCAATAAAACCTGTATGTAGAATGTAAAGTCACTGACATGTGCCCAGTGAGCTGCCGGATCCTTTTGCATCCCTTCTGCTTCAGAGCTGCCACACACTGTGAGGAGGATACAGCACGTAAGCCACTTGATCTGGAGCCCATTAAAACTGATAGGATAACTCCTGCTCTGGCTGCTGAATTTTCTGATTGAGTCCTTGGAGCACCCTTTGTCCAGCAACTCACAAAACCAGGCATTCCCACTGAGCCAGAGGATGTTGAGGACTGCACTGAAGCCACAGAGAGCTGCTAGTTCACATTCCTCCCTGTGTTCTTACATGGGAGGCCTTTTCAGAGTCTGCACCTCATCACTGCCCATCAACTATGCCAACCTGACTTGCTCTTAACTAAATGCATTACAATAATTGGCATGTTGTGCTCATACTGCAATGGGAAAGGTTCTTGCAAGGTTTGAATAATGCTATACTTTATTTATGCTGAAAATATTTTGAAAAAACATACTGATGTAACCTGTGGCATTCCTCTGCCGGGCAAGCCAAAAGAGAAATTATTTTATTACAATTAAGAGAAATTAAATCATTATAATTGTTGAATATAAGCAATGCAAAGTTTGTTTAGAAAAAAAAAAAAAAGGAAAATAAAGCTCTAATCCAGCTATTTGCCCAGTAATCTGTTATCTGCAATGTTTCAACATTGTGGCTCTCCAAAGTTTTTAAAACATTCATATTTGAGTGAAGCTGTATACAATAGAACCAGTAAAGAGCTTAGTCCTGCTTGGCTCTCAAAAAATGGCATTTCTCTCTCATACAGGCACTTGTCAGAGGCCCAGGCTTGGCAAACTTTAGCCATGAAGTGATGACAAGCTTTAGCCCACACTTCTTGTTATTATTTTCCTCACTTGAAATTTGCCATAAATTTCAGAAAATTTCTTTAACTAAAAAAACAAAACCACACACACAAAAATGCCCAACAAACAAACAAACAAACACACACAACCCCCCACAAAACAAAACAAAACAAAAAAACCAAAAAAACCCAAACAAACACCCCCCCCCCAAAAAAAAAAAAAAAAACAAAACCAAAAAAAACCTCCCAGCACCTTGCAGAAGCTGATTTAATGAGACTACTCCTAATACTCCTCTTGGCTCATTGCAGTAGGGCTTTCCTATCCTGTTTGGGGTCAAACTTGCTCTGTGCAGGTATGGTTGGTATTGCATTGCACTGGTGTGTTCTCCCTCAGTGGCTTGTGGATCCAGAGAATGAGCTGGGTGATAAAATCTCATGGGCTTGAGATGAGCCCTGGCCAGCTCATGGCAGAGAAATCCCCTGGGGAGTAATCAAATACTTAGAAACAACTTCTGATATTTAATATCAGTTCTTTCCTCCCTTGCCTTCCTGCCACGTGCTCAGCCCCAGCTGAAGCTCAGCATGAAGAAGCAATCTTCACAAAAATGAAGAACCTTAGCAGCAGATTGCCTGTGGTTCAAACCTACACCTGCAGTGGCACCTTCCATATGGGTCATTCCAGTTTCTCATGTCCAGCCTGATTTTAAGGCTTTCTGCTTAACACTTTCCCTCTGTTTCTGATGCTCAGAGCCACTTGGAAACTTGGGTCTGTGCAGAAATCCAGCTGCACAGACAACTTATGTGAGACCTAGACAAAGCTCACTGAATTAATGGGGGTTCATGCAAACTTTTCAGTGAGAGACTGGTTAAAAAAAAAATGCATAGTTTGCCTGTAGAATATACAACTGTCCACAAATAACCACGCTGGACTTCCTAAGTGCTATTCTAGATTTTTGATTTACAGCACAAATACCTTTAAAGCTTTTGTCCCCTGATGTTTCCTTTGTGCTCCAACCTGCAGTAAAACTCCCCCCCCAAAAACTGATGGATAAAATTGTTCAATCAGATAGCTAACAGTTCTCTCCTAAGCCTGCTTGCCCTTTTGAAATTGAAAAAAATATGACCTAGTGCCAAGTTAATTACTGATACTGAGGGCAGGAAAACCAATTCAGCTGATGAGAAAATTTAATGTACTGTGAACTCACTTTGCTGATTTTGTGCACCTCAGACTGGGAAGGGATTGCTTGCAAATGTTTTAGGTTCCCATTACCGCACTGTTGTGCCTCAAAAAGTCTGTGTGTTCACAGCGTTCTACTCAGTGAGAACGCAGCTCTTGCACTGATTTTGTATTTTAGAAGGGGAACTGACCCCCTAGAAGATTAACTACTTGCCTAAGACCACATGAGAAATCTGTGGAGAAGCAGAGATCTGAAACCAAATAACCAAGTCCTCTCTTTCTACTGGCCATTCTTCCCATTCCCTACCAGCTTCCATCTGGTTCTGGACACCAGTGCCCCAGGAGATATGTGTAACTTTACCCCTCTCTTTTGCAAAACACTGAAGTTCTTACAGTGGTCAGGATTCACTCCCATGAGTTTTACAAAAATATGCAGTCTTGGACAGTCACGGAGGAAGCCAACAGATTAATACTGCATTATGTTATCAAAACAGTTCCTGCTCCAAGACATTCTGTGTATTTAGGCTGTAGTCACTACCATGACACAAAAATACCCCAGGAAAGAAACGGAAGAGAGCTGTGACAGATTGACACCAGTGGTGGGTTTTCCCCATAAATCTCCAGGACAACCAGTAGTCCTCCCACATCTGACACCTTATGAGCCTCTTCATGTGACACCTCCCTCGTTTTCCCTCAGGTATCCTGGGAAAAAGAGTACCTTGGATGTTTATGTTAAGGGAGAGGTTCTCAAAAGCTTTGGACTTTCACCTGAGGTCTTGTTCCATGGGGAGGGAAAGCTCAGGTATAACATATGCTAATTGGGAGATTAGGGAGATGCTAGAGTGCTCAGGAAAAAAGAAATACATAATAAATAACTCCTTGTCTGAAGGAATGAGATGCCTGGAAAATGAAAGTCCAAGTCTAGAAGACTTGAGTTAATATTTGGAAAAGAACCTACGTTTTTGAGATCAGTTCTGTAGCAGATCGAGCTTTAAGGCTTGGCACATTTGGAGGCAAATTATTATCATCCAACTTTAGTATTGCAGTTCTGAATTTCAGATTTTAATGACTCAGTAGAAGTCCCTAAGTTTGAACAATTTGATGTTCATTTTGTCCAGATTCTCACAGATGTTGGCCAAGTTCTGCCTATCCCACCCTGTTTGGTTTGAGGGGATTTTTGGGTTTTGGTTTGGGGGTTTTTTCTGTTGTTTGTTTGTCTGACTGTGTTGGAGCAGACTGCTTCTCCTCCAGACCTTGTAGCGCTTCCTAAATTATTGATACCACCCAAGGGGGAGGACAGGGTTAGCTTATTCCCAGCACAGCTGAGAGAAGAAAGGGAGCGTGTAATTGCTTGTGTTCCCAGCCCTGCCAGGCTGCAGGGTTTGCCCTTTGCATATTGTGGAATTTGATTTCTCCCGTGGCTGACTGCAGGGTCATTCCTGCGAGCTTCTCGCTGCACAGGGAAAAAGCAAAGCGGGGGAGTTTCCTCATTCGAAGAAGCAGTGGCTGCTGCTCCCCACAGCTGGGAAGGGCTGTGCCTGCCTTGTCCCTGCTGAGGACAGGGGGAGTGCAGCTGGATGTGCAGAGCAGGGACAGCGTGGCAGTGCTGTGACCCCAGCAGCCCCTGGCAGGTCCCAGGCAGGAGCTGCAGCGCTTCTCTGGGCACTGTGAAGCAGGGGGGTGTGGGCTGGCAGCTTGGGCACATCTGGAGCTCACACCTGGAGGGCTGCTGCACCTCCCTGCCCAAGGACCTGCACCCCAAAAAGGATGGCAGGACCCAAGGCTGCTCCACTGAGCCCTCTGAACTTGCAGCTTCACTGAACACAAGGACTGGGCACTTCTAAAACTGAGGTTGCTAAAAAACCTACGAATCTCTGCCTCAATTTACTTGGATTGGCTTTTATTGCTTTACTGTCTGAGATGAACACATTTCATGGATCCTGAGTTTAAATTAGGGCTGGAGGCAGAAGTCCTGCTTGAGCCCTGGGACCCAGAGCGAGGCAAAGAAGAAACATGTCCACTGGGAGAAGGGGAGGTGATTTTAATCTGAATACACCTAGAAAGCCAACTGTTGCCTTGTAGATACAAAGGAAAACTAACACTGTTAGCTTTAAATAATGTACATTTCCAAGACGCCCAGCTGTTAGCCATTAACCCTGTAGCAGGTTGAAGCATAGGGACAGATGTTCCAAAAGAGGCTTTATTTTCCGAAATGAAGAGAATGAAGCTATGCATTAGACAAATTAAGAAGAAATTCAAATATTTACACCCACTTGAAACAAGATGCTGGAAAAACAGGCATGATAAAATTGCTGCAATTAAATGTAATTTAATTTATAATTCTGAAAGCATGCTTCTTCCAAAGGCAGACTTTGAGTTTTCCTTATGGAGTGCATTGTTGTGATGTATGGATTTTCCTGACTTCTTATGGCATTTTAATCAACAGCCCAATGATGTGATAATATTCCTAAAGCAGAAAAATAAGTGACGTTTGTTTAGACATAATTAATGAAATATTTATGTTGCATGAGGCTGTGTGATAAAGCCCTGTTCTCTTAGTCCATTTGCTTCTGATTACATTTGTGATTTTTTTATATGACCAGACATTCTGACGCCAACTATTTTACACTGAGCAGATGTCATGTAGTAAAAATGGGTGCCAGATGCTACAAGCCACATAAGGGTAATTTGTTTAAGAGCTGGCTCAGACTTTGTGCATTCAATTACACTCTATAGTGAGCTATATGCAATCATTTGGGTAATATGGCTAACTTCAGATATACATTTTAATGAATGTTGAGTGCATTCAGAACAGCGTGCTACATGCGGGGTGCTCGAGGAATTAATTTATTTGTTTGTAGTACCTAGAAAAAAAATAGAACACAATATATGGCCAGACAGTTTTTGACAGGGATCAAAAACATAATTAGTGCTGTCAGCTGAATTTCCAAATTGCTCTAGGTGCTGCTGATTAGAACTCAGGACAGGTGCAAAGTGTCTGTTTAAGTTAAAGAGCAGTGTCTTTTGCTTCACTGACCATTTTGGTTTTGTGTTTTAGGGTATGATCACTTACCTGTCAGAAGACAAGCTACTGAGTATCCTACATCATCCTCCGATGAGGAATTTGAATCCAGGCCTTCACTAATGCACAAGGTAATCTGGAGTTGGAAACAGAAAGGTATTTCCTTAGCTGGGCTGTATTTAAAATTCATCATATGATTTTGATCTAAAACACGCAGCCATTCGTCGAAGTGGGGATCGGGACGTTGGAGGTTACGTGTCAAGGGGAGAAAATGCATTCAGACAGATGAACATCAACATTTCTTTTACCTCTTTGGATCTTCAATTCCCCCAGGTTTTACCAGTGCTGACAGAGGAGGTCCTAATTTGACAAACAGACACATTTCTCTGAAACCACTTTGAAGCTGATTCTTAAGTGATCTTAATATGTAGCCCAACAAGCAAACTGTTAAAAAAAAAATAAACCCAACAGATGCAGATTTCCTTTGGGGGAATAGAGATTCATTTGAGAAGTGCTGCAGGCAGGTTGCCTGGAAAAGACTCTGTTTGTGGCTTGCACACTTGTGCTGATTAGGATAAAGTCACACCCAGGCCCTGTACCCCAAAACTGCAGGAGCAGGAGCCGAGGGGCTACAGCACCCTGAACCCTTCATACCCAGCTCTGATGTGAGGAAACACAGCTTTTACTGTCTGAATAGCTCTTCAGAAATGTGTTTATCTCTTTCCTGCGCAGATTATCAGTAAATGTAATTAATAGTATGAGGAGGCCTTTTGATTTGCTGCCTTTGGGGGTGGGGGGGAAGAGGAAGGGAAAAAAGTACTGGAAAACACTGAAAAATATGAAAGCTAAGTAGGACTTTGAATGGAAACAGAGGAACCAAAGCACAGCAGTGTGTGGCAGCACTTGTCCCCTTGTGGCTCTGTGTCAGGATGTACTGAGATGGCAAGATTCTTCATTCATATTTCCTGTCACAGGAAAGATGATCTATAGTACAATAATGTTATGATGAATTAAAAAAGATTTAAGTAAAATAGAGAAAGGAAAGGAGACATGGGAGCAAACTGGATAGAAGCAACCCCCAGCAGTTCAGGCAGTCACAGGGAGGGCAGGACCAGGCAGAGAGAAGGTAGGTCTCCAGGGAAGCTGCCAGAAATGGGAAGAAGGATCATGGGCACCAGCAGCGGTTCAGTTTTGATGCACATTCCCCACTCGGTGGGCTTCTTTCAGCTGTCTCCTACCATCCCTCTTCATTGCAGTTCTGGCTGCTATTTTCCCAGTGCCACCATTTGTATCTGGCAAAACTCAGTGGGAAAAATTTTAGTGACTTCCTAGCTGGTTAATTTTTTAATTGTCCAGTCTCTGGTGCTCATGTATCCTGCCTCCTCAAGAATGGGAACACCATGGCCTTGAAGTACTTCAGGGCAGCTTGGGACAAAGGCATGATGGAGCAATGGCAGGTGATTCCCTGCCCAGCCCTGCAGCATGTGCTGTCCTGATCTCCTGACAGCAACAGCAAGTGCCTTGGGGAAAAGCAAAGATCTCCTTTAATGCGGCAGAGAAATGACATTAGGGAAGGTTTCACAGGGCTTCAGGTAGTGCCCCATGATGTGAATTTACCACTTTCTAGCTACAGCAGTGGAAATGGGTTGAATTTCCTTGGGCTGGTGCTTTCCCCAGCCCGTGTATGGCCACCTATAGCGGGGTGTTGTTCACAGTCACCTTTGTGATTTGGAAACGCTTTACTGACACTCACCTTGGGTTGCCTTAGGAGCTTGTAATTGTTCAAAGCCAACACAGCAAATGCATGTAAATGTTCCTACATGGGGAACAGGGATGTTTCCCTTTTGCCCTGAGCACCCTGCAGCAGCTCCCCCTGCTCTGCGCAGGGGATGGGGTCAGACTGTCCCCAGCGGTCAGTCCCAGCCTCCATGGCTCTGTCTGCTGAGGGAGCTTTGAGGAAAGCTGCAATGGCATACTTGTGCTTTGATTGCCTTCCTCTTCCCCTCTGTGTCTTTTATAGGCAAAAAGGGCTATCAGAAAGAGAAGGAAGCTGGAGGAGAAGACAAAGCAGTTGATTAAACAAGAGGAGCTGAAGAGGCTTCACAAAGCACAGGTGAGAATGGAGCTGGCAGAGGTCCCCCTTGTCTCCCAGGAGTGACTCTGAGTGTGGGGGTACCCAAAACGGGCTCTGCACCTCCCCTCACTCCTCAGAGGGGCTCACTGCCCTCTGTGCTGAAATCCCCCCAACCATTAGCAGTAGGAAGGTGCATGTGGCAGGGCCCTGCATCTCTCTGGGGGACAAATCCATGTCACTCCCTGGAGATCATCACAATTGCCATCATAATTTCATAAATGTGCATGAAGAACCAAGAGGGAATAGTGACTGGCAATAAGAGAAGGGAAGAGGGAGAGAGAGATAGAAAGGGGAAATAACATCAACCCTGTAGAATGTAAGAAACTCAGTCATTACCTCTGTGCATTACAGGAGGATACAAAAATACAGGGATGGCTTTTGTTCTCTCCCTGCCACAACAACAAAAGTGAATCATGTTTTTTTTCTTAATGAAAAGAAAGTCACTTCATTTTATACAGTCCCTGCTCTTCAGAAAATGCTAGGAAAGCTCTAGACTCTACTGGTGTATTATTATTTCAAATTAGAGTTTAAGATTTGTAAATGCACTTCTGCACAATTTGATCTCAGATGTATCCTACTTCATAAAAAGGAAAAGAAGCTATGTTTTAATCTGAGAATTGTAAATTATCTTGAGGCAACCTAACTACTCTTACTTCGCTGCTTTGTGGAGATAATCAAGTCCAAACTTTTTGAATGATCTCTCATATTTGTTAGGCTGTTGCTGAGGGCTTGGCTTGGAATGCCCTAACACAGCCTGAAATGGGAACTGCTGAGCATCTTTGACATTTCAACCTTTTGAGGTGTTTCATGCTTTTTTTCCCCACCACACCTCTAAAAATCTTTTTTCAAAGGGAATGGACAATGGAAAATAGAAATCCTCCCTGAAGTGCCACTGAATTGTCACATCTTAGCTATTAGACCCTTTTCTTTCTGGGTCAAAAGCTGGTGGAATATGAAAGCAAACCAAATGAAATCCCATGGACAATAAAATAGTTAGCAGAGCTTTCCAGCTGTAAACCTTCCCTATTTAGATGAACTTTACTAATGTAATATCTCAGAACATATGTCTCTGAATATGAAAGTAGTGACTTTTTACACCTTGTGAGACACAGAAACATTATGATCTCTTTTTTACTATGGGAGAGATAAAACTCAGAAAAAAACCTGAGGTTCTTTTGGTGCCTGTGATACTCACATAAAACTATGATGGACACCTAGTGCCATATTTAAATTGCTTAGGTGCCTGGTACACTCAATGAGCTGGCAAGAGCCATGACTCCTCCAAGACCTTTCCAAGCTGTTTCTCTGAGCACTGAGACCATCTTCTGTCTCTGAGTTTTGAAGACTCTGTGTCTGCAGCTTTTCTATCATTACATTTTTGCAGGCAGTCCAGCGCCAGCTAGAAGAACTGGAGGAAAGACAAAGAGCTCTGGAGATTTTTGGTGTCAAACTGGAGAGAGAACTAAGAGGAGAAGCAGGTACACAAAGCAGAGTTCCCTTGTTTGGTGGTGGGATTTTTAACCTGCTCCAAAGCAGAGGGTTTTAATGGTTGTCATGGAAATAGTTTGGTGCAAAATCTGAAAAGGAACTGGCAGGACAAAAATGACTGATAAACCTTTCTCTCAAACTCTCTGTTAGCTCAAGCACCTTTACATTGAATGCTTTAAATTTTCTGTCGGTCATTGCAGATTTGGAATAATTGACAATGCTATTGAACTTGAATTTACATTTCCCTCAACACCCCCCCCCCCCCCCCACCTTTTTTTTTTTTAATTTAAGTCCCATCCTGAGCTCAATTTCATCTTGTGGAGGGAACCAGTGATGTTTCCAGGAGCTGTATCTCAGTTACCAAGCCAGCAGCAGCCCGTGCCTAGTAACGGAGTCCTTAATGACTTTCCTGGAGTGTGAAATGCCATTAATATGATTAGAGCCAGTGGCCATGCTATAGCAACAGCAGCCTGCAGGCACACACACAGATGCCAACGGCACAGCTTTGCCCCCAGTGGGCAGAAGATGACAGGGGTGTCATCCCAGCCCCAGCCAGAGGCAAGGTTTCCCCTCACCTGAGCCAACACTCCCAGGCAGCCAGGGTTGTGGGATCCTGCCCCTGCCAGCCTTGGCACTGCTCCCCAGTTAACAGGGGGTGAAGCAGAGGGACAGGACACCCAGGGGCTCCTGCCAGGCTCAGAATGGGCGTGGGAATGTGAACGGTGCCCATAAGGGACTTCAGAGGGGGCTGTGGATCTGTGCTGAGGGGACTGACAGCCTGGATGCAAATGTGTCTTTATTTACCTCCACTTCAGAAAACTGAGCCTTGTGTTTTCCTGACAAGCAGTTGCACAACACAGAAAACGCAGATATGTTTTGGCACCTGATCTTGTTGTTGTCTTAACCAGGCAGTTCAGTCCACCCCCTCCATGCTGGCCTTTTTAATGCCATATTTCATAGCAGCTCTCACCCCTGTCCTGACACTGCACTAATCAGTTCAGCACGAGAGCATTCGCCTAACCTTTTATATTTATTAACTAATTTCCTAGAACTGATTGTGTCAGTCTATTCCAAATTTTGTTTAAAAATTTATCGTCTCTTTTTCTTAAATGAAATCGTAACCCTTTATCAAACAGCACCCCCCTTACTGCCCATGAGAAAGTCTGCTAAAAAGGCTGTGAGAATTTTTTCTCCTCTGATTTGTAGAGAGGTGGTGGTTTTTCTGGAAACCTCAAAAATATGGAGGGACAAGAAGCTTCTAGCTCTTGGGATAGACACAGGATAAATGGCCTAGAGCCACTTCTTGTTGTTGCTGTTTTGACAACCACATTTCCTAAAGAAGGCTGTCTGCCAAGAGATCGATGCTTCTCATTCTCTTACCATCCCTGGTAATTGGATTGCCCTCATTAAGGTGAAAGTACTGCTTTTTTTCTCCCTGTTGATTGTTTGTGTGTAGGTGGCCAGTTACAAATAGGGCAGATACTGAAACGTAGGATGTTGCTGTCTCTCAATAACTCTTCTGGTGCAAAAGCACGAAGCCGTGAGTTTCCCAGACAAAATGTGAGCGCTTTTTGCTGCTCGTAATAACATATGTGTAATGATGCAGGAATTGGTGAGTTTAATATTCTCTCCAAGCTTCCTAAAAATAATGAGCATTATCGTTTAATGAATGACCAGTGTTTATTAGGTTAAGTTGTATTTAAGCAGGTCTGCGCCTATGCCATTCAAGTGATTTAATAGGTATTATTAAGGTAATTAGAAAACGATCACAGTTCAGCAATAATATTGAGCTGCAAAGGTTGTGAATAACCAAATTTAGAGGCAGGCCTGCAAACACCAGTCTTCAGTGACATTTACGCAACTCTCCTCTAATAATTCTGTAAGCCTGGGATGAATGGCCTCTTTGTTAGGGGGAGTTATTCATTAGCTCCTCAACTGAATTAGAAGAGAACATGCGTGGGTGTGAAACAACTGCCACGAAGACTGATGAGCAAAATGAGGTTTTGATGATCTTCTAATTGTAGTGACAACAATTCATGCATTAGGAAAAAAAAACAACCAAAAAACGACTCCCCCCCAAAATCCCAGAAAAACGAGAAGAAATAATATCAGTCCTATGAATAATTGTTCCTATTTTCGTTATTTCCTTTATTCTGCTTCAAAATACCAAATAATAAATCACTGATGTACTGTTGCTTTGTTTTCCACTGACATTTGTGAAGGCTTATGGAGAGCTTCTGCCTACAAGAAAATACAGAAATAAAAATCTCAAAACACGTTTTCCACTGAAATTAGCATAAGGGCTCAGTTGACTAAACAAGTCATGAACAATGATGGTAAAGAAGAAAACCTACATTGAGAGAACGTTAAGAGACGTCTCCATGCTGTGGAAGGTGAACAAATATCTGCACATGTTGTGGCCAGTTTTTGATTTCACAAAAAATATATCTGAGGTGTCTTGGAATTTTTAACAGAGTCAAAAGAAATCAGTTGCAAGCCTGTAGAAATAAGGAATAGGAGTTTTAACTGTACCTAAAATGGTGCAAACTGGCCCAGATCCCTTTACTGTGAGATGTCTGAAAGGAGGGGCAGTGAACATCAATCTGGAGAACAGAAGGTTGAGGTTTTAAGAGGAATGTTTAGTAAATACTCCTCCACAGCCTATACAATTCCCTCAAAAGTGATGAAAATAGAAATACCTGTGATGTAATTAGAAGAATGTCTGACTTTCAAATGGATCTCAGTCAGTGGAGACTCAGGTAAACCAGGAGGAAAGATTTGATTTAGCAATGCTGTAGGGAAAAGGCATGCTCACAAACTGTTTTCCCTCTAACTTATAAAAAAGATCTGCCGAACTGCGTTATCCAAAATGCTTCTTTGGGTTGTTCTGCCCTTGGAAGGCATCAAGCACTCCATCAGACTTAAATAAGTATTAACATTGGTAGTAACAAACATTTGAAAAGCTCGGGGGAAAAATGTCCTGGGGAACACTTAGGGGGCATTTTGTGGGATGGAGGAGGAGGCAAAACAAGAGGTACTTTTATTTCATCTTGCACTGAGGATTTTGTAAAAATTAATGGGTTTTTTTGCAAAGTGCGTTTTCTTTGCTTACCTCCAGCAACCTACAATACACAGTCTTTTATTAGAGATGCAGAGCTCTTAAAGTGTAAAGAGTAAAAGTGAAAAGAAGGAATATTTTTGCCTAAACAGGGAAACAACGAAAATGGAACAGTAACCTTTTGTGTCTGTGCCGCACTCATGCGTAACAGCAAGTGCAGTGCTTTTACTGAGAGTAAAATAGATCAAATTTTGATGATGCCACCATTTCTTATGGTGGCATACAAAGCCCTAAGACTCTGAATACTGATGCTGCATCCCTGCATGGAGAAAGTGACATGTTCCAGCAAGGACCGCTCCTGCAGTCACTCTGAGGAGACACTTTTGTATCGCCGCTTGTTGACCTGGAAGATCCCACAGGAACACATCCGTGACTGCCAAGTTTTAATGGAATCAGGCAGGAATTGAAGAGAGACGGCTCTGCCTTCTCCCGCCATTTTATCCTCCTGTTTCATGGTAATTTCCAGCTGGGGTCAAGTCCTGGTGACAAACTGCAGCCTGCACCCATGCCAGCCTGACTCCTGTCCTTGGTGTGGGGCCCAGGGAGCTCCTCCGATGCTGGCAGGAGGGGACCTGGGTTCCCTGGGCTAGTGGTGTCTGGTGAAGGCATGCAAAGGGGCTGGTGCTCCCAAACACCCAGCTGTTCCCCTCGGCTCAGGAGGGTGGCCAAAGGGCTTCACAGGCTGGCATCGTTGCTGCCCCAAGGAGATGGGCTTTGAACTGCTGCTTTTGGGTGGAGTCAAACCCTGGCTCTCACCTCAGACTGAGGGGCAGCTGAAGCTGTAGAGACAAAAGGGTAATTCCTGGGGCAAAAAAACAAAGTACATTTCTAAATGATAACAGAAAGCATCAGAAACACTGCTGAACTGCCCAGGAAGGACTCTGGCTGTCTCTCCCCATGGTAATCTAGTTTCAAGGTACTTTGTAATTGGTGTCTCTGGAGCTTTAACCTGAGATCTTTCGGGTTAAGTTTCAGTGCTCTCAGTCATATAAAATAAAGGTGCAGTCCCTCTTAAAGTAGGAGAAATCATATAAACTTCCATCCACAGAAAACCACCAGGCTGGTTTGTGGGGATTTTATTCTTGGTTATCTAGCATTGTGCTGTGAGGACTGAGGAGGAGAGAGCTTGTTTCCCTGCCTGCTGGCAGTACTCCTTTTGCTTCATCCTAAATCTGGCTATCTCTGCTTCCTTGTGTGGTGAGGAGTGCAAATACCATGGGCTGGGGCAGGAGCATGGGCTGGCTGGTGGCTTTATGCTTCTGAAGGGGCCAGTGTGTCACTTGGATTGTAGCCTCCACCTGGAGCAGTGTAAGATACTTGCTTCCTACAAGTGATCACCATTTTGTGGCAGCAGGCAGGAAGGGGCAGAACAGATGTGGGAGGTGTGTTGGCAGTGCCATCACTGTTGCTGTAATTCTGCATCGAAGGGAGGTGGGGTGGCTTTGTTTCGTGAAAAAAATGAATGGGAAATGTGAAGTAATGAGGATGTTAAAAAAGGATAGCAAGGAAAAGAAATACGTAGGTACTCTGACTTGCCATTTGAAAGCACCCAGGGGTTCTTCGTTGCCAAAGAGTTTTGTACAGATGGTATTTTAGGAGAGTAAAGGTCCTTACCTAGTGAAAGATATCCATGCTTTTCTTCAGCAAGGCAGAGCCAAGCTGTGAGCTCTTTGGGAGAAAGGCTGCCCTGGCCCAAAGTGTTATAAAACCACCCAGTAATCACAGATTCAAGGTAGGTGCAGATTTAGAGGCCAGTTGACAAGTGAAGGGAAATTTGCAGAGGATTTGGTGGTGCCTCTGATGTCCACTGGAAGCAGGGATTAAGTTGCTACTTGCCAGTGTGTGCATCCTGAAGGCTGATGGTGTTATTGGAATATCCACTCAGACACAGTTCAGCTCTGAAGCCCAGTTTCAACAGAGACACTTATCAAAGGCAGAGCTAAGAGACAGAAATAGTGCCCACTAAAGTCCATGTGATTATTTGAAAGGTAAAACTTTAGGACAAAAGTGTTTTAAAATCCAATGCATCTTTAGCTGCAACAAGCCACAACTGTCAACCAAAAATAGACAAAAATGTCATACCTGCTGTACTCAGCCATTACTGGGGTAAGTTGCATCCAGCAAAACCATCTCCATTTGAAGTCATGCAGGCTTACACAGGAGGACTATTGAAGGAGAACTTAGTTGGCAAAAGTATTGGAAAGAAAGCTGGTAAAGCACACTGAAGTCTCCTATTTCACACAGATCCAGGCACAAAGGATGAAAATCAGATGCTACATGAATGGTTTGAGCTGGTCATGGAGAAGAACAAGTTAATGCGTTATGAGTCTGAGCTCCTGATCATGTAAGTAAGGACAAGCATTAGTATTAAAGATGGGGAGGGGAGAGGGGAAAAAACGTACTCACAACACACCTGGACACCTTCCTGCATGCTGCGTTTGAGACAGCTGAGGAACAAGATCCAGAGCAGCTACAACCTGTTTTGAACATGGATTTGCAGCTGAGGCCTCCTCATCCTTCCCTCTCATGTGGTTCAAACAGTTCAATTCTGTGTGATGCTCTGAACCAATGTGGCACAGAGGTGCTCTGCCTTCACATAATGTGGGTCTAATGAACACCCAGGGCACCTTCTCCTGGGAAGAAAAACAGTCTGACAAATGCATCTGCTTTTATTGGACATAGGAAAAAAAGATCTAGAAATTCACTACAGCCATGAAACAAGCAGATGCACTAACACAAGAAACAAATAAAACCCACCTCAGATGCCACTGTTGTGACTGATGGAAGCAATGTTTGCCGTAGCTCCCTCACCTTGCCTCCTTGCAAACACACTCGAGACAGGCGAGGTGACTCTCAGCTGTTTTCTCCACTATTCCTGGGCAATGTGGGAAGGCAATGGGAGCCTCAGCAGTCCTCACTCACCCCTGGATTTCCCACCTGTGCAGGCTGCTCACTGCCATTTATCATTTCCTTATCACTCAGCCCAGCCCTGAGCTCCAGCCCCAGTTTCTCCCCAGCTGTGCTGGGGCCTGAGCCATTCTGGCCCCTCTCCTTGTCCCAGGGTGCTGTGGTAGCAATGCTTTCTTCTCACACTGCCTGTGAGCTAAAAAGACAGCAGTGGGCTACTTGTAGCACCGCAGGACACAAAATGTTGTTGTCTGGATGTGTTCACGTGTTTATTCCTTTGCCTCCTGGTGAGGCCCTTCACTCAGCCCTATTCAAAATTACACTGTGGGTGCCACCAGCAAAGCACAGATGGTTCAAAGCCTCAGGCACTGCTGTGTATGGGGGAGTTTAACCCCATACATAATGTAAAAGGTGGCAGTGGTACTTGTGGAGCTGCTCAGGAGATGTTGGCACAGGCAAACCTTTTAGCGTTGGCAGCCCACGGGGAGAACATACCAGATAAACAGAACACAGATTCTCCTAATTGAGATCATACTGACATGTGTGTCTTCACTGAAAAAAAGCTGCTTTTTTAACATACTTTTTGCTGCACCCAGAGCCCAAGAGCTAGAACTGGAGGACCACCAAAGCAGGCTGGAACAAAAGCTGAGAGAGAAAATGGCCATTGATGGTAAGTCAGAGGGGACAGTGTGCTCCAGCCCACAGGGACAGACCGTGCCAACCCTGCTTGCTCCAAACAGAACCAGGGTGGCTGAGGCTCCTGTGCTCCCTTCTGAGCACAGCTCAGCCAGCAAAATGTGAGGTCTTCTCATCTGACTCCTGGTGAAGACAGCTGAGCTGACCTGCCCAGTTCTGCACTGAACTGGATCAGAAGCACTGCATGTGTAATTGCACTAACTGTGCCCTGCAGGCAGCAATGTCCAGCTGATGGTGGACAGCAATGGAAAGTAACTTCTTCAGTCACCTAAACAGAAGAGGTTATCTGCTCTTATGCAGCATTGCTGGGTACCCCAGTGTTTTGGGACTGCTTTGAGGTACTTGGGATTATAGCTTGGGCTTGTCCTTTCATTTGGGATTTGAAAAGGAGCATGGGGAGGAGCAATGCTGCGAGAAGAGTGGTTCCACAGCACTGAGTACCCCAAAATATCCTGTTGTGTTCTAGGCATGTGGATTGCAGGTGACAGCAGTTTTCAGTACGTTTTCTGAAAAATGCTTTCCATTTTCTTACAGGTACTACATTTCATGTTGGGATTTTTGCCTTATAAGCTAAATTTAAACTACAGCTTAATTGGTTTTATAATTGAGTAGTGCTTTCCCTATCCCTTCTAGTCTAAATTTTGTTAAAAGATCTGCTCTAGGCCCTAGAAATCCTAATGGTCAACTGCAAATGGCCCAAATCCAGGAGAGAATTTCCCTGAACTGTAACTTTAACAATACTAACAGCTATTGACTACATTTGTCGTTGACTATAATGTTAATTAAAGCTGTGCACTAGCAGTTAAAATGCAGACAGTGATCTGGTTCTTAAGCTCTCTTTTGTGACCTTTTAGACAGCCTTAAAGATGAGATGGATCTGAACGAGGAGGATGAAATTTTTACCGAGATGATGAAAGTGGTTGAAGAAAGGGACAGGCTCGTATGTACCTTAGAAGAGCAGAGAGTGAAAGAAAGAGCAGAAGACCAGCACTTTGAAAGCCTTATTTTATCTACAGGTCATCAGCTGAGCAGAATTTAAACAGCCACGCGCAAATAAACATCCTTGCAGCAGCATTCCCAATCATGGAGATACAGTCTTCTGGAAAATGAAGGAATTCAAATTTAAAATCAGCTTATTTGGGAAACATGCCGTTTTGTTATCAAAAGCTTTAAAGCAGTTCTTTTGCTTCTACTAGAGACAGTCATTTCACTGTCAGCTCAAAGGATTGCTGGGATACAGATTTGGACTGAATTTGCCTGTCTGATGGGCACCAGGGTCTGTGAAAGGGAAATCAGAGCTCCATTATTCTCTTGGGATTTTATTTTAATGCTGAGAGTAGGGTTTCTGAGGAACATGATGACATCATTTAGTATTTCTGAGACAGCCTTACTTTCCATCTGTTTGTCTGATTCTCTGTGTGGCTTTGTTAATATTTTGGCATAGCCAAGCCATGGTCAACTATAGAAAAGTCAGAAGAAAAAGCATCTCATAAAAATAGGGTTAGTCTTTATTTCTGGTGGAGGAAGAGTCGTTTGACTAATGGCTACATATAAGCACTTACTAAAACTACTGTAAATGCAATGTCAGAAAATAATTTTTCAGGTATTTTTCAGTTTTATTGCACTTTGTATTTTTGAACAAGAAATTAGAGCAATATTAAATCCCTGCATTTTATAAAATGGGAAGGGATTATCAAAGGGATGACTATCCTTACAGCTGTTACATGCTCAAAAAAGTTTCTGTGTATCAGAGATTAAGGTCTTTAAAATAAGGTAAAAGATAATTTTAAAACAGTAATTCAGACCCAATTGATATTTATAGGGCAGACTTTACTATGACAGACTTTTCAATTTCTTCATAAAATACATCACAAATTGTATTGTTGGGTGTGATGAATGGTATAGCAATTAAAGACCTCCCGAGAATAATCCCATAAAAAGACTGCCAAAAACATTGAGTTTTTAATATCAACATTTGAGAGAAGATATTTGGAGTGTATTTCAATTACATTTATCTTGCTGCTTGAGAATACATGCATATTTTTTGCTTAAAGGGACCATCTCCTACCTTTTTTGTACACGCGCTTGTAGATATTAGCAAAACAGTGTGCAGAAATTCTCCTAATTTAAGTAACTTCTTAAATCTGAGATAATTCTGCAATTTAAGATTGGTAATATTCCCAACTATATGTGTGATGCACTAGATTTTCAAACTGGAAAAAAACAAGGGGAAACTGAAAGACTGGTTTGTTGGGGTTTTTTTTTTTTTTTTGAATATGAGTTTACCTCGTGCTCTGAGAAGATTTGATGTTCTCATTATTTTGTGAATGGTGCTAATTTGCAGCATCTGCCTATGGTACAGCCAAAGATAGAAGCATTTCTGTTAAAAATGCTTTAAACTGGAAAACCTCTTGGTGAGTACTGGTAAAGAACAGACACACTGGATCCTGTCACAATAATTTATGAGTTATCTTCAGGGGTTTTGGGGTTTTGTTTGGGTTTTTTTTCTTCTGTATTGCAAGAAATTTGAAATACCCTTTCTTAAGGTAAAAGCAAGTTTTTGCTATTGGCCACACTTAAATAATATACCTCTGTTGGTGCAAACTTTATACTATTGCTCTGCAATATTTATTTATATTTATTTATTAGACTGTTTAGAGAGGGTAAACATGTCTGGTTGCATTTTACAGATTGGATATTGTCTCTGATTTTGATTGAAAAATGTGTATTTCTAACGTGTATTTCTATTGTGTACAGCAAAGCTGTGCATTGTAGAGTAGACAGCTTTGTAGATCTGGTAAATAATTAGCAGTAAAATATGAATTAAGATTTTAAACAATGTTCTCAGTGACCATAACTTGAAGGGATACCCTTAAAACACAGCATTCAGGGCTTTAACATATAACTTGTCTTTCATCACAATGAAAAGACATAGAAGATGTGTTTAAATGTGTTCCAAAATAACCACTAGACTTTTTTTCCCCCTCTGATTCATAGGCTAAGGATACCTGATCTTCAGCTGACATTTTTACTGAGATGGATTGCAGAGATTGATTTTTTAAATTAACTCTATTACTTAAGACTGACACAAAGTAGGAGAGGCAGAGCAGCAATAAATATTTTAATTTTCTCTGTTGAGATCTGCTGGTATTTCCAGTTTTGTGGAGAAAATTTCTGGGTTTCATCACTGTGCCCAATCCTGCCTCATGCAGTCCTGTAGAAAAAGACAGTCAAGGAAATGTCATTGTTTTCTGGGAGAGTCATAATGATTTCAAGGTATTTTTTAAAAGTTTGAAAGCAAAATTCTTAGGGCTTTGCACAGGAGGAGAATTCTGCAGAAATCTTCAGTTATATCAAAGACTGGGGTTTTCACCTCACTTTTACAATTAAGAAGTCCAGTCACACTTAGTGTTGCTGTTGCAAACAAGCCCTGCGATTTCAGTTTATAGCAGATACCTGTTCAGCTATAAAACCAAACTCCAAAAGGTGTTTTCCCTTTAGCTCCAAAGATTTGCATTCTTCAGAGTATCAGAATCCACAGAAGCTGAGGGCCATCAGAACTTTATGGACATCAAAAATACTCTTTGCTAAAGAAACACTTTTCTGCGTGCCCTGTGGTTGTTACACGTGCTCCACCCAAAACTGTCTGCGCTTGGGTGGAAAAACCTGTCAGGCTACTGCTGCCCTGCCTGATATTAAGTACCTCACAAGATTAGATCAAAAACTAAACCGTGCAAGTGATTTAGAAAACCATAAACTCCTAAGTCATTTAAAGCAGGTCTTTGTGTATTGTGAGAGTAGAGAAGGGGGTTAAAAAAAAAAGAGAAGCTATGTGCACTGTTCACAGGTCAGTTTCATATGGTTGGCTTGTACTAGAAATGTATTTAAACACTGGTTTGGTTATCAGTTTTCTTGCTGCTCAATCTTTTCTGTTACTTGGCTCACTAATTTATAATAGATTCGTTCATTTTTAAGTTCATGGCACTGTCATTTTGGGGAATAATGTGATGTGCTGGAATGTACGGAGTGTGTCCAAATGGGCTGGTTGTGAGAAATTTTCTATTTGAAAGAATAAAATTCTGTCTTACTCTTTGAAGTCCCCGAATCATTTCCATAGAAATTTCTCTCCACTGACACCTACAGCACAATAATGCGTGATGAGGACAGATCTATAGGTAAGCAATTAAATCATCTTCTGAACTCATATCCTGGTAAGTAAATCGCAGCATCTTGCAGTGCACAGATTCCTTTTGTAGCTCAGAAATGATGACACTCTGAGGTTAGGGGGCATCTTTAACAGCAGAGATTACAAACCCCAGGAGACCAACAACTTCCACACATGCTTACACGGGAATTTACCAGCAGATTTCCTTGGGCTTGACACACAAACTGTAACAGCTCCTTGAAGACTCAAAGGAAAAGTGTTGGTCAAATGGTGATCAAAGCCTTGTCAATTAATTGTCAATTTTCAGATGCCACTAACTTTACCTCTATCGGGTCATTTGGTTTTGTTGTTTTCTAGCAGTGGGAGAGTCTTACTGACCAAGACACTGTGCTGCCCAGAGGAGAAAAGAGGATAAGCAAGACTGGGCCGGCACAATTGTCCCCTGCTCAATTACTCCAGGCTGGTTGGTAGGTCTCTCCTCCTCACAGGACAGATGGAGAGCTGCTTCTCATCAGAGGTCAAGGTAATTTCTGGCATCTTTGAAGAGAGATTTTCCTTTTAAGTGTCATGTCATTTCCCTTCCATCTTGTGGACTTTTCTGGCCCAGGAGCAGGGTAGAAATGCCACCATAGGAATTTACTGAGGCTCTTCTAATCACAGTGCATGCACACACCCTCCTTGTCCCCTGTTCAAAAGATCACAGGACTAAAGAAACTCAGTGTTTAGGGACATGGTTTACTGGTGGATTTGGCAGTACTGGGTTAATGGCTGGACTTGATCTTAAAGGTCTGTTCAAACTTAAACAATTCTGTGATTCTATAAAAAGCTTGGGAAAACAGCTTTGTAAATCACTGTTTGAATCAAGACCAATCCATTTGCCTCTGAGGTAAAGGGACACCTCACTGATTTTTAGTGTGTTTGACCATAGGAAACAAACGTAGAGGTCTTTTGCCTTGAAACTTCTTTGTAGCCCAATGCATGTCTGATTTCAACTAAGACTTCACATTAGTAGTCCTTCTCCAGAAAGATACACTGTTTTCTTCCTTGCTTGAGCAAGTAACAGGATGTGGCATAGCAGATTGGAGACTCTGTATGTCTTTTAAGACTTTGCTTCTGTTAAAATCTAGAGCTGTCCCTGCTGGGTTTTGCATGGACCGTACGTTTTGGCAGCGTTTAGCACTGTGGGTTTGCCGTGGTAGCATGCAAATACTGTTCCTTCAGTTTTCATGGCAGCCACATCTCATGAGCCTGGGTCCTGGCAAATGCTTCATGGTGGGCAAGGTATTTGCTGGATTTCACCCAGATCTCTTTGCCTGATATGTATGAAAAAAAATGTGGTTTCTTCTGTTGCGTCTATGAAGAGACCTGATGGCCTGCATTGCCAGTATTGTGCTTACTGGAATATTTGTGTAACAAACTGATGCCTTGGGAAGGCTAATCTGGAACAGAGATTAGACAGAGCTAGAGAATAAAGCAGGTATTTATTGAAAGGCCTTTAGGATACACCTCGGGCAGGACAAGAGCCTGACCAGGGCTACACCCAAGGTGGATTTAGAATGTCACAAAAATGGCTGTCTGGTCACAAGGTCTTATATTTTTATAAGTTTTGGTCCATTTGCATATTGGGGTTTAATTGTCCAGTTACAGCTTCAGGATGTGAGGTCCCATCCTTCTTGTTCCTCCCGTCAGCCACCATTGTTTGTGCTTTTGGGCCTGAAAGTTGTCCTTGGTCTCCAGCAGGAGAAGGATTTGTTTTGTCTCCCTGCTCTGTGAAGGGAGCTTACTGACACTTAATATGAGGCTCAGATCTACATCCCTAGGCAGCACAGAATCTAAAAAACATGAAAACTCATACTCAAGGCATCAACACCTATACATAACTACAGACCCAAATGAAGGTTACAACTGAAGCTTATTAAGGAAAAAAAATTTTTAAAAAAATCATAATACTGATTTCTTTCCTAAAAATGTCTCAGGAAGGACAGTTGTAAATGCAATTAAACTTGGCCCAATTCTTGTAAATAACTAATTGATGTAACAACACGTTACCAAAAGTGAATACCCGGATGACGTTCCCATTTTACCAAAAAGTTTTAAACCCACTTTCCTTTGAAGCTTTTGAATAATTAATTTCTGTGGCATAATTTTGAATAATTAATTTCAAGTATACATGTTATCTTTTATCTTTCATGTACATTTTTCCTCATCACATCTTATTCTATCTATTTTGCTCCTTGATGTACAAGAAAAAATCATAGTTTGTTTTAAGAATCTGTTTGGAAATACTCTGTTACTTTTATAAAACTGTGTTATTTTGTTATACTATTTAAACAGAATATTCTTATACCAAAGAAGTTAGAGTAGAAAGCACAGCTGTGCATATGAATGTGCCAAATCTCAGTCTCACTTTGTGAGCTGGAAAGCAATTTATCCTCAAGCAGGTGTTTTAGGTGATGCTGGCAATGAAAATTTGGAGCCTTTTTATCCCTGATAAGATGCTTTCTGCTGTTCTAATGCAGCCACATTGAGATTGTGTGGAAACACCTTCTCTGCTCAGCAGGCTCCTTTACTGTGCTGTTAACTATTACTCAGGGAGGGGTGGGCACGTTCAGCAGTTCACCACACAGAGCTGGCAGGCCAGCACAAGGCTGACTGCAAGTGCTTAGGAAAACAAAATGTGTAGATTTTGGTCTAGTTCTCCTCTTCCTGAAGTCAGCAAAGGGTGTTCCTGTCGGCAAGCACAGCAGTAGCAGCAAGTTGATAAATCGCCTTTAAAAATTCCACTTCCGTTCTTTAAATGACCGAATGGTCAAAAGTCTGGAGCAGAGCTACAGCAAGGAGAAAAATGTTAGGGGAATACTCTGAGGCAAGTGAATGATTTACTGCACAGTCTTAACCAGCTTGGCTGCTCTTTCTTGCTAGCCTAGCCCATGGTTGGGATATTACATACCTTGCCTCTTCTGTTTCACTGGGAAAGTAAAACTGCTCCTGCGCGTTCTGAGCCTCATATTAAAAGAAATAAAAACCAGCTGTGCATGGGCAGATATGCAGGTGAATAAGAATTATTTGAAGGGTGGAGGGGAGAGAACTTAGCCACCTTTTATTGCCTGGCAAAAGTACATATGTGAGCAGGATACAATTAATTTGATGTAATGTTTGGCTCACCTGTCCAAACAAGGCGCTGACAGGGAGCGTGGTGAGAGCTCTCAGGGTCTGCTCTGCATTTCTCTGTGCCACGTGCAGCAGGGCCAGCCTGAACAGCAGCCTGCTGACTGCTGTGTCCTGTGCTGGGATCGTGGAGCATGATCCTGGAAGTATTCCATTGTCAAACACGGAGCAGAGCAAACTCCATCCCCATGGCCGCCATAACTTGCACCTTGTGCATACCTATAAAACCTTTTGTAATGAATGTAATATTAATTTAAGGCCACAGCTTAGACCTTGTGTATATCTATAAAGCCTTTTGTGATGAATGTAGTATTAATTTAAGGTTATATGTTCATATATATTCCTACATTAAAAAAAAAAAACCAGACATATGTAATTCTAAATTTTAGATACGGGGGGAAAATGTTGTAACCATCCTCAAAGAGAAACGTCACAACTGGAAAAGTACTGCAGTATTTTTACACACAATGAACTGCACATAAATCCTGAAAGAAATCCCAAAATCAAAACTGTAAACTTAGGGTCTGGCTGTTGCTTTAGCATCATTACTTGGTGCAAATACTGCACACAGTATTTGAGTTTCCAGATCTGATAAAGTTCATCTTAAACACATTGTTTCATTTAACCTTTTTCCCCTTGTGATGTCAAACTGCCATAGTTCACGAGGCTATTAAATACGTAATACTGTATTTATCATTAATTTATATATACCAAGTGTTGAGAAATAGGAAAGATTCTGGGTCTTCTCAACGGTTTTGTGAGAGACTTGGCAAATGCGTGTTGAATTCTGACTACCCTGTACTGCCCAGCCCAGTACTCGTTGCTCTTTGTGAGGTATCTGGCTTGTTCCTTCTGTATTTACCACAAACATAGGGGTACAAAGGCAAGCATGCTCGTGCCTGCTAAAATGTTCTCTCTTCTGCTGTGTCCACAAAATCCTATATTGACATCCATGTATAGTCATTTGGCTCCGAACGGAGATGCAGCTGGGTCACTGCTCTGTTTGTAAATGTCAGAGATTTACAGGCATATTTTAAAAAGTGCTTGATGTGTGTATTTCTCCTTTTGAAAGTGTCTTTTATTATGTTCTTAAAAATGATTCAAAACTGTTCATCTCCTAATACATACACTATATAAGCAGCACTTCTGTAAAAAGAGAATACTGTGTGAAATTCAGGCTGAAATTCGTAGACAAGAGGCCCGAGACATAACTGGTGCTACGGACCAGAGAGGAAAGGAAAGGATTGTGCTAAGGCTTGGGCTCATTCCTGCTTATAACTGATGGCAGGATGGATGAATAGAGTTTTTCTCCAGGGCACATACTAACTGCATGCAACAAATAGGCATTGATGTCTACCCCTCATCAGCTAACCAATGTTACCAGCTTGTAAAAACACAGCAATTATTAGGTGATTTAGAAATATCCTCATGGTAATTTCATTTCACTTATTATGCCTAATGGATAGCTAGATATTTGCATGAAGTGTGTGTGGCTTTTTGCCTGAATTGTTAATCAAGTGATTAAGTGGTAAGTGAAAGTAGTGCATCCAGATGACATTAATGCTGTTCCAGTCCTGGATGCCTCCTGAACCAGTGACAGCAAATTATCTGTTTTAAACATACTTCTCCCTTAAGCTGCTCATCTGCAAATCAAAGCAGCATTGGAATAGGCAATCTATCATGTTAAGTCACCTTTCCTTCCACAGGCTTTTTATACTGGTCTGACTACAACAGTTGTTTTGTTTTGTAAAAGTGGGTATGACGATGCCAGCTGCTTCTCACCACAGACACAGCTGAAAACTGCAGGCAGAAGAGCTTTACAAAATGTTATCCAAACCGAAATGCATGTATTACACTTGAACTTTAACTTGCAGGAAACTATTTAGTGATGCTTTACTACTTCATGAGTTCTTTTGTGTCCAGATCTGGAGCCTGCAACGTAAGAGAGATGAACTTGATGGAGCATGTCCGGAGGAGGCCACCGAAGTGCTCAGAAGGCTGGAGCACCTCTCCCATGAGTACAGGCTGAGAAAGTTGGGGTTGTTCAGCCTGGAGAATGCTCCAGGGAGACCTAGCAGTCTTCCAGTACTTAAAGGGGGGTTACAAGACAGCTGGAGAGGGACTTCTTGCAAAGGCAAGTGTTGACAGAAGAAAGATGCCGTAAGATGAAGAAGTGTAGGTTTAGACAAGGTATTAGGGAGAAACTCTACTGGGAGGGTGGTGAGGCTCTGGAACAAGCTCTCCAGAGAAGCTCTGGACAGTCCATCCCTGGAAGTATTCAAGGCCAGGTTAAATGGGGCTTTGAACAATCAAGTCTAATTGTAGGTGTCCCTGCCCATGGCAGTGTGTTGGAAACTAGATTATCTTTAAGACCGCTTCCAACCCCGACCATGGTTCTGTTTTTCTATCAGTGCTGCGCACAGGATGCAGGAACATCTGCCGGCAGCTGTGACCCTCCTGTCCTTCAGGCCCTTCACCTTGGGGCAGCTGAGGAGGAACTGAACAGCGTGAGCCCTGACGCTGTGTCCACATCTACCTTCACCTTTCGGCACCCGCGTTACCTGGCACCCTCCTACCCGGGGGTCACAGTCCCAGATGTGCCTGGCTCCTCTGCAAGGGCGGAGGATGGAGCAGGGGGCGAGGCGCTGCCCCCGGGCCCCCGAAGGCTGCGTGTGCCCCCGGCGGGAGCGGAGCGCGGCTCCCGCACCGCCCGCGGCCACCGGGAGCCCGGCGAGGGGAGCGGGCCCTCCCCGGCGGGAGGGAGGGCGGGAGGAGGGAGGGAAGGAGCGGGAGAGCCGGGAGAGCGGAGCAGGAGCTGCCTCAAATGCTTGAAATAATTCCGCTTCCGTTCAGAGCCGGGAACAGCCTCCCACGGCACCGGGGCCTCGGGGCCGTCTGCTCCGTCCCGCAGCGCCGGCGGCGGCTGGCCCAGCATGGCAACCTCCCCGCAGAAGTCGCCTTCTTCCCCCAAGTCCCCCACCCCGAAATCTCCCCCCTCCAGAAAGAAAGATGACTCCTTTCTGGGCAAGCTCGGCGGCACGCTGGCCAGGAGGAAAAAAGCCAAAGAAGGTAAAAATTAACAGGTTTGCATATTTCCTGGGAGTTACCTTACTGGGGGGGGGGGGGGGGGGGGGGCGCGGTGAGGGAGGGAGGAGACAGGGGGAGAGGAAAAGGCTCTGGGGAGCGGGAGGAAGGGGCTGGCGGGGAAGGACGTGCGGGGTTGGGTGGGCAGGCGAGCGGCGAGGGAGGAGCCGCCGCGGCTCCAGCGCTGCCGGGGCCTGTGTGCGGGGGCTTTGCGCGGGGCTGCTCCCGGGATCTGTGTGCGGGATCTGTGCGCGGGCCCGGCCGGGGAAGGAAGGAGGGAAGGAAGGAGCGCTGCCCGCGGGGCTCCGCAGGCCTGGGAGCGCCCCGGGGCTCTCCCCCGGCAGGATTTGCCTCCGCGGCCGGGGTGCGCAGACCCAAAGAGCCGCTGCTCGGGCCCGCTGTGGCCGCTCGGGCGGAGGGGCCGGCACGCAGCAGCGCCCTGCGGCATGCACGCACTGATTTAATGGCCCTAGCCGCCGTCCTTCCTCAGCGGCCCCACACGCAGTTACCCTTGTGCCAAGCAAAAAAACTTCTGCCTCGCCACGGTGAACCTTTGCAGAACGCCGAGCACGTACAGCAGTCCGGTGCTTTGCCCGTACGTGTGAATTAATACCCAGCGCCCGAATTTGCCCGTGTGAAATCGCGTGAGAGAGAGAATTGGGATTTAGCCTCGCTCAGCTATCGTTTTCACAGCTGAACTTAATTTAAACGCGATGCAAATAGAGCCAAAGTAATAGGCACTTCAAAACGGTTTTTCCAAGCAAAATTAATTGCTTGTGAGTGTGAGGAAGGGTGTGAGGCTCAGCAGCCCCTTGCTCCTCATGTGCACACGGGCACTGAAGCCAGACACACGGTGTTTCAGAGCAGCAGCAGTGCTGTGGACAAGGATGACAGCTTGGGAGAGTGCAGCTCCTCGTTCTGTAACTATCACGTCATCTTTCTGTGATGTACAGCCTTGCTTTTCGATTAAGTCCATGTTGCACAACTGTACTCACATTATTCGCCTTTTTCTGGACATTGCAGATGGGCAGGATGTTGATGAAATAGTAAAGAATGACAAGTCCATGAATTACCTACTTTTTAAAATTATTCTGTTAGAGTATTTGTGGCTATTAGCAACATTGAACTAGCAACAATCTTCCTTGATGAGTCCATAATGTAGGTATGTTTAGAGATCTTTGGATGAGAGAGAGATCTTTAAATCTATTTCTGGCAGTTTGGGTTTGTCCATTTTATTGTTGCTATTATTGGTTTTGCTGTTAAATGCTTTTTCCCCTTAGTGACAGATGTTTGAAGACAAAAATCTCCAGCAAACTGTTAGAGGCAGCAGTAACTTTTATCCACAATCTTGTAATCCTACAAAAAAGATGTATTCTATGAAATCATACTTCTTCTGGTTACTTTGATGTATTACATTTATTGATTAAAACCTGCACCTGCCATTTCATTATCATTGCCTATTGTTTTGAAATTTTGAAACTGCCTTGTCCTTGTGTTTTGTGTTTCCCAGTTTACTAATGTCTGTCTAAAAATAACAGTGGTTTAGAGAGTTTGGATTTTTTATTAACTTTGTAAGGACTGTTATGTGCTGATGTACAAAAACGTATTGTGTTAAATTCACCTTAGTATCCTTTTTCTTGGCTGTGTATTTGTGACATGTCTCCGGTGGAAATCTACATAGAGGTGAAATCGATAGAATGCAATCTTATCTTCCTGTTTATTGATTTATGGCTTTTAACACATTCAGATAGCTTCAGCCTTACTACGAAGCCTGTCCTCTTTATTACTTCCTAATTTTTTCTCTACTAAAAATACAGAGAAGTTTGCAAACCGTGAATGAGCACTGTTCCTTGCTGGCTGTAGCCCAGGGAGGTTCCATCTGAAGTTGTGATTTTTATTTTTTTTTCTTGGGGGGGTTGGGCTCCAGGTGTTAGCAACTGCTAGGATCTGACTTTTGGTATTTTTTCCTGCTTTAAGCAGCCTGTGGCAGGTTTCCTATGGAGGTGGGTCTTGGTCATAGAAGTGCACGTGGTTATTCAGCTGCTTACACACAGGATGTATTGGAAAATGTTCAGTGTAAGTCAGGATAAATGAGGGACAACTGAAAAATCCCATGTCTTTCAGTTGGTGTAAATTTTGCTGTTACACAGAGGACAGAAGTGTACTGATTTACTCCAGTGTTTTACCACAAGGGCTAAGAAAAGATGGTTTTTAATAAGGCAGAGATGTTTAATCTCTTCTAGGGACTATGCTGGTTGCAGTTCAGTACCATCTCTGCCATATATGTAGTTAACTGTTGTAGGTGATACACGATTACACATCTATGAGTTTTGTATTAATGTCCTCAACAGGTGCTTTGGTCGTTGTCAAAATTACCTTTTTTATATTGCAACAACAGAGTCAGTGCCAAAATGCTTCACCAAATGAAATTCCTTTAAGATCTGAAGTTTATTTTTTAAATTATTTTTTTAAATAATTGCAGATTATTTATGAAGAGAGTAAAGTTTATGTAGTTCTAGGTGTAGCAAAAATAGTTTATAATACAACATAAAATGGGATTTCAGTACTGAAATATATATGCTGATATATTTCAGTACTGATATATTTATGTGCATAAATATATATAAAATATATAGCAAACCTTTGCTTATGAATTTCAAAGTTCTTGCCAATGGTCAGAGGTCCACCAGTGGAAGGGGTGAGGGTAGTCTAGACAAGTGAAATGAATTCTCTAATATTAGAGCACAAATTATTGACCAAAACAAAGAGAGTAACCTGAGATACTTGAGATATCACACATGATGTAAGCAGGGATTAGTCATACCATGAGACATATTTTAGTGTGGAAAATACATTGCCATTGAATATTAGAGAGTATTTGATAAAACCAGGAATTTGGAGCTCAGATTTGTTTTTGTCGTCTATCATGTAGAGCCTTAGTCTGATTTTCATTTATAACATCTCATCACCAGTGGTGTAATTCAAAGAACATTGTACTTTGGTCTTCCCTGTGAGAGCATCTGCAGCTGCATCCTTAAATGGAGTATACATTCTGTTAAGGTAGCAAAATTACCAATTATTAAGTATGTCTGGAATTAATTGAATAATTAGCTTTTTAGGCAGTGAGAGAATTGTGAGCTAAGACTAGAATATCTGACGGCCTGTCTGCAAACTGAACTGCCGTGTGCAAAAGTTATTTGTGGTTTTTAGTAAAACCACAAATAGTTTTAGTTCCATCCCCTTCATTGCTGAAAGGCTTTTCAGCACTGGTCACCCCACATACGCTAGTGAAGGATCCCAGTCCTTAACTATCAGGAGCTCAGATATATGGTGGAGCTCATCATATGAGCAAAAATCCATCACAAATTGCATTTTTTGTAACCTTCTTGTAGTAGTCTGGACTGTGTACTAAATGTGTCTTTAAACACCTCTAAGAAGAGAACAGAATGGCCTTTTTCAAAACAATGGGATGGGGGGATTGTGTTATCTAATGAATTTTTCATGGTGGGTTTAGTAAGGTCATGTGTGATTGTCCTCCTTGAATTTTCCTGGCCTGGCAATTATAAACACAGAAAATTTGCTCCTCCTAATAGCTTACCTTAGTGGAGAATGTAAAGAATTGGCCCCTGACATGCTGATAAATCTGTGACACGTTTGGGAACAGAGTGTGAAGTTCAGAATTGCTTAAATTGCAGAGGAGCAGATGGGAAACAGACAGCTTGGACCCGTGAATTTGGTGGAGAGAAATTGTATGGGCTCAGCCAGTTTTCCAATTGATGTGACATGAGAGAAAGAATGAATTTTCTGCTGTCCTCCACTTATTTCTTCTTGTGTATGTCTTGTTTTGATTTAATTTTGGGATGTGGGGTCACAGTAGGCAGTGTGCCTCTCTGTGTGCCTCAGGGAAGAGTATGAAAAACTGTGTAAAATATTGTAAATTCTGGTGGTTTTTTGATAATAACTCTAAGTTTCCTAATCTCTACTTCATGTATTTTATGGAATAATTTGAAATCAGAAAAATCTAAGAATACAAAGTAAGAGTAAATGCAGGGCGATGAAAGCTTTTCAGGTATTTGACATAAAATGTTTGTCTTTCTGCAATCCGTGAGTAAAACGCTTTGCTGTGTGACTCACTGACAGAAAGATCACGCCTTGTTGTCTTCTTGCTCTGGGCCTTTTCCTATGAAATAAATTTATTTCTTGGTGTACAAGAAGTGTTCTGCTAGATTTTTAGTGACTCATTTTCTTTGGACCTGTTTCTGCAACTTACTGCACAACAATTGGAAATGACTAGTTTTTGTGTCAGTAGATGTTTGTGCTTGTCTTTTTCTTGTGCAAGAGATTCTAGGCTGGCTGAAACACTCTGCAGGCTTTGCTTTTCTTCTGCTCTTCCCTGATACTGTATTTAAAAGAAGAAGAACTGATCTGTGTCCTACCATCATAGTTGTTAATGTATGGCATTAATGATGAGAGTGCTAATTTCATACTGGTGTTTAGAGGATGGCATGTGGTGTCCCCTGTGAAAAAGAAGACATGGGCAAGGCTTGATTGTCACTTATCAATGCTTTTCACATTCTGCCTTTCACTGCAGCGTATCAGTACATCAGCCCTAGGCCTTCTAGTGCCATCAGAGTAGCTGAGCAGCTGGTTTTGCTGTCTGACATTAGGGTGTTTCACCACCAACCTCACTGCCCAGCAACTGGAATGTGCTCAGAATCTTTTCCCTGCGTTCTGTGCCACGCACTGCCACGTCCCTGGTGTGCTGCCACAGGCGTCTTACAGACAGCTGCAGAGCTGATGCTGGACAAAACCCCGTAGCATCACCCCTGAAGGAATTATTGCCTTGGAGCAAGTTCTCCTCAGTAGGTAAAATATTTCTGTTCTGTGGAAGGAACGTGGACAAACAGAAGAATAGAGGGGAGGTCCACTTGCTTTGTTTGTTGTCATTTCGCTGCTTCAGTGTGCAGTAGGAGTGAAGCTCCCCAGGAGGACAGCACCGGGGTGTTGTTTGCCTGCTTTGAGGCCCAGTTGTCAGGGGATATCTGGGGGGGCCTGGGCTGTGGCGGGGGAAGGAAGGAAGATAATTGCCTCTGAAGGCTGCACACCCACCTGTTGCTTGGGCTGGCCCTGCAGATGCAGCTCCCGGGCACAAATGTGAATGACAGCTCTGCCCTGCTTGGGGCTGTTCGGCATCTGTCCAGCCAAGCCCTGCCTGGGTGGGGCTTTCTTTATCCTCTCCCTTTTTAACAGCCTCTGGCTCCAGTCAGTTCAGAGAAAGACATGAAAATATTGTGAATGCGTTTCTGAATCTCAAAAGTGAAAGATAATCCTAAAATTGTTCTAAAAAGTTCATTGTTTCAACCAAATAATCATGCAGGGCCCAGTCCAGTTGTGCTTGGTCCATGTGTTGCACGTAGAACTCAAACCTGCAGGAACGTGTGAGCCCCAGGTGCCAGCTTTTTTTTTTTTTTTTTCTGCCAGACAGGTTACTGAGTGTGTATCCAGAGTTAGGCTGTCATGGTAGAGTTGTGTGTGTGTGTGCCTGCTTTATGTGAGTGCCTCCCAGCAGGTGCAGGGGGCTTAGATCACACAGGATCTGGGATTGTGCTGCCAGCGTTGGGGTGAACACAAAGCACAGCACTGCCAACCCCTTGTGTGCCAAAGGGGAGGCAAAGGAGCCCATGGTGGTGTCTCACTGGAGCCACGCAGTGAGGGGATGTGTGTGAAGGGAGCACAGAGCCAGGCTGTGCATGATGACTTTCTGAAACTTACTGCTATGGGATGTTTTGGATGCCAGAAATGTTTTTTTAGAAGGAGTGGGGGTGGGGGCAAAAAGTGGGTGTGGATGGATCTTATATGTCTCCAGTATCTTCAGTGGCCCACTTGTGAATCACATAGGCCATCACAGACATCTTGTGTTCAGAAATCATAAAATACCTGTTGTGACATCTGTTAGGATTGTGAAGCTGTTATGAAGCCTATACAAAATTCTGTTGGTTTGCCCTTCCCTGTTCGTATTGTAAAGAAGGCATTTCTGCCAGGTACCAGGGCCCTGGGCTTTGATCTCCTGTTCTGACCCAAAAGAGCCATGAATTCCACTGTTCTCTGACTACCTGCACGAGGGCAGTAGAACCACTGAACTCCATCTTTGCATTTGACTTGCAAAAGCAGCATAAATTACATGGGTAAGTCAGCTGCTGCAGAAATATGCCTTTTATTTCCTGACTTTTTCCCATTTAAATAATTCCTTCATCATCTGAGCTGAGGTTTCAGCTAAAATCAAACATGCATTGAACAAGTGGTTGAAGAGCCTGCAGTGCTTTCAGATTACAGGATGGACCCATGGGAAAAAAAACAAAGCGAACAAACAAATGGACAAAAACCCCACAAAAAAACAGCTCCAGGGACCAGCTCAGACTGATGCACCTTTGTTTCAGTGCTATATTTTTCTCCACATTTCCAGATTTAAAACATGCATTCCCTTAGATGACCCTCATAAAAACATGTATCCAGTTTGCAGAGTGAAGGTGGATATAATCATGTAATGCTGTAGAATAAATATGAGGTACTCAACTAAGGATGAAGTTTTCATCCTCAGTGAATTGAGTGAGGATGTCAAGAGGATCTGGAGTTTCAGAATTCTGATGTTTCCCATAGCACTTAAAGGAATCTGCCCTGAAGGTACGAGAGGAGCTAAAAACCAAGGTTCTGGCCCAAGAGAAAAGTTCTCGATGGATTTGATTACTGCTTGTAGGCTTTACATCTTCTGAAATGCCTTGTCTTAAAGGTAGCTTCTGTAAGTACAGGTCCGTGCTTCTGGAAGTCTCCCTTGGACAGAATCTCTGGGATGTATCCTAATTTTTATTTTCTTTCTTTAATGCCTTGCACAAGCATTAAATGATGCCCTCCCTGCAGACCAAATAGTTTAAAACTGGGCTCTCTGCCTTTCGCACAGAGATTAGGATAAGGACAGTCCAGTTCATTTGTTATGTCACTGGATCTGAGATCAAGTGCTTCCTAATAACTTAATCCAGAGTTCTGCAGTCTTTCTCAGAAAAATGCTGGTGTTGCTGAGGGTGAAATCAGCAGTTGCAGGGACACAGTTCTTTGTGCAGTGAAACTTTAGTAAATCAGCAGTTGAGGTGTACCTGAAATCGTGTTGCTTTTCCGTCTACTGCTTCTGTCCTGTTCCTTTTCCTCCTCACACCAGTTCCTATTCAAATACAGTTGCTGTTGTTGTACCCCTAACGATAAGCTGTTTTATCAGCTAAACTGCAGCCAACCCCAAGAGGGAACATCCTCAAAGACCAGTTGACACTGCAGGTGGTGCAGTCTGCACTGTGCTGGAAGCAGTGTTAGGCCATTTTGCTTGACAGAGGATGAGCTGCAAGGCAGGGTATTTTGCAGTGCTTCACATTTTCACTTGCAGCTCTTCCAAATGTGAGGCTGAAGGCATAGCTTGCCCTCTGTGTGTTCTGTGTGCCTTCTCCAGCTCCTAGTAGTTCCTATGCTGCTTTGGAGTATGTGCCTGTGTTGGAGCACTGAGTAGCAAAGCCTTGCTCTCTACATGTATCATCATGCATTTTCTGCTTGGTGTGCTAGTACCCTTACTAATAGATAACATTATTTGGCTTGAATACCCTTGTCCCTGTTGGAATTGGGTGTGTATGTGTGTGTTGAGTGCACCAGTGAGTTAATTCACTTTAGTGACCCAACTGAAATACAAACAAAAGATGTCTCGGACCAAAAGAAAAGTCAGATCAATAGCCTTTTGTGAATCCTTAGTCTACCCCGCAACTACCCCTTGAAAAGCTGTGCTCAGGCCAGAGAAAACCAAGGGCCAGAAAAAAACCAGGGATGTGACTGGTCAAGAGTGAGTTGTACTGGCAGAGCTGTATTAGGAAGATTAGCCACCATCTGTTCACCCAAATCCTGCACCTGGCTCTAGACTGTGCCACTGTTCATCAAGCAGTGATCTTTCTCAAAATATTAAAGAATTGCAGAGTGAAATAACAAGGCTCTACAGTTTCCCAAATGCTCTGCTTTCCTTTCCATTTTGTAGTAGTCCATGTGAAATAATTGCATGTGGTGCTATGAAATGTTCTTATCATATATGTGGAATTAATACAAAATTAGAGAGCACATAGGTCCTGACTTAGCAATGCTGCTTTCCTTTTAATCCTTGCACTTCTCTTCCTGACATCTTACTGATCTTTGTGTCAAGCAGCACACAGTGTACCATGCTTGACAATATGTTACTTTTTCTTAGATAATTGTTTTTGTGAAAGAAAACACCTGGAATATGCATTTCTGTGAGTCACTCTTGGTAGTTGCAATCATGGTTAAGTCCCTCTGGCTTCTCTGATTCCTGCTTAGCATGGAGCTGCTCCTGTTCTTTGCCCTTTCAGTGTAGTGGTAGAGCAGTCTGTGGCGCTGGCCCAGTGATGGGTGATACCAGCCTTTATTCATAGTGAAACCTATGAAATCCCACTTGGGAAAAGGGGCTTTAGGAGGAGAGGGGATGCAACCATTGTCAGTGAGCACTGTTTCCCATCAGAAGCTCTGAGCAGAAACTGAAGGGTGTGATGGAGAGAGAAGCAGCTCCAGCCCAGTAGTGATTTCCCAGACACAAAAATACCATCTCACACTGCAAAAGCTTTGGAAGAATAAAAAATTCCAAATGTAGCCTAAACATTATCATTTCCTAAATGTTCCTTTGACATAAGGTTCATAATTTTTTAAATTGAATATGTGTTCACAGGAAGAAAAATTGTAAATCTCCTTGTGAGTTACCAGCTCTTTTCCACTAGCCACGTTTAATTGATCATTTTCATATGGTGCTTTCCCGTATTCACAGCTGCTAACAGTACCTAAAACTCCATGTTACCAGTGATGGTCCCTTTTCAGACAGCATGCAGGTGCTGGGTTCTTTTCTGTTAGGATTTAGCAGTCCAGCTTCTCATTTACTGCAGAGGGAGAATTGAAGTTGCCTCTGATGGTGGGGCCACTTCTGAGCTTTCTGGATTCTAAGAGGTGCATGTTAATGTGTCAGTGCTGTCCTGCCATGGCACCTGCAGTGCTTCATCTCTTGGTTGATTGTTTCCCTGGCATGACAGAGGTGAAAGGCTGGGTGCTAGGTGTGACGCTGTTGAACACCACAATGACACAGACTCCAACTTCAGAAGGCAGACAATGTGTTTATTTACAGGAATCTCTTCCCTTTTATACTGTTCTACAGAGAACAACTCAATTGGTGAAACAAAGTCAAACCTCTTCAATCACATTGGTCAGACCAGAGGGACATCAAGAATGTCCCTTTTCCCTCCTAGGGAAAGGAATGTAAACAAAGATTACAGTTAGAAAAACGTGTCTCTTGTTTACAGAAAACTCTCTGGGAAAAGAGTTTCAGAAAAGCAAAACATCTCAGGCACAAACCAGGGCTACTCTAGGTGATCACAGGGCTATGGCTGAGCACCTCCCTGGCCCAGGGACAGGCAGGTATCAGCCTCAGCAAACACACGGTCAGGGTGCAGGCAGCCTACAGGGCACGTGTGCTGCAGGGCTGCGAGGTAAGGTCAGAATTTCCCAGACAAGAATGCCTAAATTGCTGTGCCCTACTTATCCAACTGTGAGCTGGATTAATGAAAGGGAGAGTTTAGACAGAGAAGTACTTTGGGTGCATTTAGTGGGAGAAGAGATGTTTTCTTTTGTATCTGTACAGGTGGTCCTTTTGAAGCAAGCCAAAGTAAGCTTCCTCACCTGGGAAACGGCCTGAATAGGTTGGCAGGGTGTGAATCCATTTTCAACACATGTAAAGAAAAGTGTAGCAGTTTGCCAGTGCACAGCCTTTCATTTATTTTTTTTCTTAGCAAGTTTTTTCTTTGACCATTGAGTTAGGCTGAGGCCTAATTTTTTTTTTTTTTTTTTTTTTAACCGTAGGCAGTTCTAAAGTAGCAAACTATTAATAGTGAAATATTGGTTTAGAAGAACACTAATGCACAGGGGATTCTAGAGCAAATGAGGCAATGCTGTCAATGGTTCAGATTGTTCTTAATTACAATAATGGCATTATAGGAGCTGCAGTTGCTGTCGGGCACAAAAGAAGATAATGATAATGTCAGAGTGCTCAGAGTAAATGCAGTATAATGTATTGCAGTGCTGAATTCAAAAGATGATATGCCTAACTTGTCGTCAGGGTGCATGAAGAAGAAGAATGGTAAAAGGTCAGAACACTTTTTGTTGTAACTGTGTAGTTCAGGGTTTGGATTTTTTGGTTTGTTTGGAGTTTTTTGTGGCCTATGCTTTCAGGCTTAAGAAGAAATGTCAGGTCTCATGTGTTTAAATGATAAGTATTAATTTTATTAGAAGGTGCAATCACATCTGTCCTACCCACTTCGAATAGAGAACATCATTCTTGCTTTGAGAAGGAAGAGAAATATCTATTGGCTTAGTACCCTCATATCCTCAACACATTTGATATTGATCCTGTCAGAATAAAAGAACAGGAATATGGTAGATTTGGCCCCGAGTTCGAATTTGCCTCAGTAGCCTCTGGAAGTATGTCCAGACCTATTTGATTCATGTGATCCCTATTTTATAATGAGACCAAAAAAATTCAACTCTGATTTTAGGCGTGCTTGAAAGCTGCATTTGAATTTTATGGCTAGAGGCCAAATCTGAATTGCAGCACTTTTAAACATTTTTATGCTGTGCACTCAAATTCATTACTGCAGAGGAAGAGACTTTGCTGTTAGACTGCAGAGTAAAACTTGCAGCAGAGCAGCTCGTGGTCTCGCATTCTTGTTACTGCTTTGTTATAATTCTCAATTGTAAGGACACGTAATAAACTGGAAAATAGTGGTGGTATTCCTCATTATACTACGAGTGTTCAAAGTGACTTAGTGTCTTGCATAACTCCTAAAACCTTACTGCAGTGATGGGTTGAATTAGGAAAAAAAAGAAAATAATCAGCATCCAGTTGATTTGCAGCTTTATTATTTTGTTCATTTTTAACTGACTGGAAATAGTTACCCGCAAATAAATCACCTTTAACCGATTTGCTACGGTTACTCCCAAATGAAGCGGTTTATGCAGAATCCCAATAACTATTTTTTAGGAGCACAGGAGATGCCAGCACGTAAAGGCAGATTTCCCCAGCAGAGCGCAGAGTGCAGGCGCTCTGTAGGGCACAAGGTGGCTCCAGCTGACGAGGAAAAGCTGGGAGCAGCCCAAGTGCCAGCACCGAGTCCGGAGGAATCGGCTGCTGCTGCTGCGTCGGGATGGAGCTCAGCAGTTCTCGTGTGCGCGCCTGGTATTCTGAAAATGAACTGAGTCTCTAGCAGGAAACCGTGTCTAGCCTTAAGAGTCACACCAGTACATTTAGACTGCATCTGGGGCCTTGTGTTTGAAGGAGTTAGCCCAGTGGATTTTGTCAGACATTCTGCTTTTGCCCAAGTGAAAAGGTAACAATTCTGTGCAGAACAGCATTCCCAGGGTAAGCTGTTGAAATAAACAGCGTTGATGTTTACAGCGAGAACACAAATGTCAAGTAAGCGAGGCAGAAGATAGGACAGAAAATGAAAGCTTAATGAGAAGGAGTTGGGGTTTGGGTTTTTTTGTTTGGGTTGTTTGGTTTTTTTGGGGTTTTTTTTTGGAAACAGGCCATTATAATTTAACGGATAGAGGAGAGAACAGAATAAGTTGATGAGAAAACCCTGTATTATAAACAGACAATCAGAAATGCTTTGTGTCTGATGTTTGTCTCGCACCCTGTAAAACAGCATTTTTGTTTTCATAGTCTCTTAGAAGTGAATTGCTTGTCCATTTCTATTTCCAAGGTAATATTAGCTGCTAACAGTCTGCCCTTACACAGAACATCTTCATCTGACTGAAACACCTGAGAATTTTAAGGTGAGATCAGAAAAGCAGAAATGTTTGTTCTCCCTGCACCATCTGCTTGGGCAGCTGAGGCAGAAAAGGTGAATTGATTTACTCATGTGATCTTCTGCAGGCAAAGTGGAAGGGAGCAGTGGTCTCCTCATTTCTGTGTTTAGTCTTGCTCCATTAAGCAGCTTTGTGCCATTCACAGTTTTTGTTGGTGTTTTAACTCTCTGATGCCTGTCCTGATACAGTTTAGAATTTTGTATGAAACTGAACTTCTAACTGGTTGGGTTTGTTTGTTTATTTGGTTGGTTGGTTTTTACATGTGAACTAGGTAGAAGTCTCCTGGGGTTTGAATTTTTTAATATGCTTTACATACACTAGCAGCAGGAATTATATTAAATAGACACATGAAGAAATAAGATTTCTTAATGTGATCTTTGACTCTATCCCAAAGAAGGAAGGTTTGGTTAAGAGGTTTAAGATGTTTGACTTAACAGTCTTTCTCAAAGTAATGTCAGATGTTAAAAAAAATATTATAAATCTAACTTTGCTGTATTATTTATTTTAAAAGTCTTGAAATGTATAGTTTTCTTCTGTAACATCTAATGATAAATACAGTGAAATAGATTAGGTACCAGACTTACATAGAGTTAATGTTAAGACAGTGAAAAGGACCATTTTGACTTCGTAAATTCTTTGAATTTTCATTTTCACAAGTGAATTTTATCAAAAGTTAGCTGTGGGCATGATTCTAATTAGTAGCTCCCCATATTAGATGTAATCCCTGTGTTGTTCATTCAGACAGAACGCCCATTAGGGTCAAAGAAAGTTTTGACTGAATAAGGAATACAACAACTGGCTGTACTTTTAGTACATATAGGGCCAGATTGTGGGTCAGGGCCAGCTTAAAGTGTACAGCTCCAGTGATTCCACATCTTGTGCATAATAGGCAGATCCTTCACACTGTTATGATGGTACTTTATTAACATGTCAAATACGGAAGAAAAAAACTTGACAGTTTTATATAGCTGCTCAGTCTTATTAGCATGTCTTGGTGTTTTGTGTTTCTGAACTGAAATTATGCAAATATGTCTTCAAAAATATTTCCCTGTTTTCATGAGAGAGCGAAGAAAATAGAAGTCATCAAAAACCGGTATTAAATACTCAAATAGTTCAGCCAATTAATAAATCTGCTGTTGCAGAATAGAAGGTCTGTGGGCTGGAGCTGGCTCTTAACTTAATGTTAACTTACATTTAATTAGCCAGACCAGATGGAAGCTGGCTAAGCTTCGCATGAAGGCTTGTGGGAGAAAGACATAATCTTCCATTTTGTCAAAGGAACTAATACCACAGATTAAAGGTCGGTGTTCTTTTCAGAATTTAAAGAGTGGATGCACCGTGGCTGACAGCAAGAAACAGCAAGGGCACTAACAAATTAGCTTAACCCCTGGATGACTGGTGTACCAGCTCTGCTTCATTTGCTTCCCCAGTTCAAAACATCAGTCTCCAGTTCCAGTAACAAATCCCAGGGAGATAAGAATGTCTGTAAATTTTATTCTTTTGCCAGGGAAGTAGAGTTGTATGTAGGCAGTTAGCCTGGCTAGAGAGATGAAGGTCCGGGAAACGTTTTCTTACTCAGTGGAGTAAAACTTCATGCTGTTCAGATGCTAAGCACTTGGGATCAGTCTGACAAACCACTTAATTCCCCATCTAACAATGAGTGTGCAAGGAGACAAGTCAAGGAGGCAAGTCAAGAAACCATTCATGTCCTCAAAGAGGTGCATACGTGGATCATATCGGGGTAGGCTGAGCTCAAGGACTAAATCAGGCACATTCTCTGCTAAGGCTTGGAATGTAGTGCAAAGAGGGAATGGATCTATCAGACTGAACCTTAAGTAGAGCTGCAAGAAATTGCACATTTTTACAAGTGGGGAAATGAGAGTCTATTAAAAAAAAAAAACCAAAAAAAAACCAACACAGAAAGAATGAAGGAATGGCGTTAGGCTTACGCTGATTGTTTGAGCATTTAGGCAGTCTTTGGGGACACTTCCCAGCAAGGTAAGAGAGAGGTCTTTCTGAGGTGGAGGATGGCAACACACATACCAAGGAATAATACAAACTTAGAGTTGCTATGAAACGTCACATAATTGTGGAGAAAATAAGGTGCCCTCGGCAGTAAGTAATAATTATGACAACTTTGGCCTGCCATCTTTGTGTATCTTATTTCCAGTGGAAATACCTGTACACAGTCTAGCTTGGGAAAGGAAGCTGGGAAATAAGCACCTGTCAGGTTTATGCCTGTGTTCGTGTACAGCAGTAGGGAATTAAATACCTGTTGGACTTTCCCAGCTGGAATGCTTGCACTGGAGGTGTCTTTTGAACACCCAAATAACCTAGTAGATCTAGGTGCTTACTTTCCACAGCCATAGCTACTTAAGTTCCCACAATGTGTAAAGTCCTCTGGTAGTCACAATGTATTTTTAAACACTTAAAAACAAGTCTTTCAAAGCATTCTAGAGCTTCTACATTTGGTAAACGTCTTTGCTACTAGAGCACCTTGCCTAGATTGTTGCATATGGACTTTCCCATGGTGGCCGCTGCCCATTTGATGGTTGTATCACTTCAGTGAAATCCCTTGAATGAGGTGGGGTCAGTTCTTGTCAAGAGTGGCGCATTTTGCAGACCTCAGTTATTCAATTGTACTTGCTGACAGTCCCAGGAGAGAGGGCTAAGGACCTGAATGAACGTGAAAACTATGGAAAACTATTTATGATTGCTTTGCATAGATGGAGATTTGATACGCTGAGGCGAGAAAATCTGTGCTGCTGTTTACTGTAGCTTTTTTAGAATGTGGATAAACACAAGATTCCAGCACCACACTCTGCAAGGTGCACAGAGTAAAAAAAATCATTTTACCATGGAAAGCTCTTCTACTGTGTCAGCTGAACTAGAGATTTGGAATCCCACTGAGTACTTTGAAAGCTATATGCACATGTATTTATATTGATGCTTTCATCTCTTTTCTCATTTTTAAATAATTGCATCCTGGGAATGGAAGAATTATTTTATTAGTCCTTGCTTACTAGACCACATTTGTCTACGGTTACCAACTGGTGGTGATGGAGATACCACAGTTATTTTCCATTTTGAGTTACTGACATATTTCAGATACCACTCGGGGACAAAATATTTGAAGGGAATGGTAAATTTTAAAATCATTGTAGCTATAAACGATGGAATTAGCATTTACTTATCAAGTAGCTCATTTCAGCAGTTATAAAAGCAGAGAAGTGTAGGAGTAGGTAGTGCACTTTTGGGAGAGGTGTAGGTAGTACAGAAATATTTCTTTTGCTTTCCTTGTCAGGTAAAACAGTGCACATCTAAACTTGGCTCATGTTCTCTGAGAAATGCCCATATAGAGGAACCCAGTAGGATTTGTCGCAACAAGTACATTTGGAGAGAACCTTTCTGAGCAAAGTCATTCATCCACCTTTGAGAAGCATGTCAGACATCTTCAGGTGGGGATCACATTCAGTTTTGTAAGGGCATGAGTACAAATTCTACTTTCATTAAACTGAAGGAACGCTGTTGAAATCAGAGGAGTTTGGGAGCTGCCCTTTTCAGGGAAGTTCTGTGCAGTGTGAAACTTGCCAAAAACTAATGGATTGTTTGCAGGAAATTGGAAGTTAAAGTGCATGAGTCAGTCTACTTCAAGGCTGAACAGTTTCCACTGAACTTAAATAATGAATGCCAAAACCTAGAGACAGTACAAGCAGCTGCAGCCGTTTGCTTCAGTTGTTTCATCCAGGCACTGTAAGGGATTTTATGTTTAGCAGAGTCCTCCTTGTCTTTTAGTTCTTCAGGCTTTGAATGTGTTACGTACGTTGTTGTTACTGACATGGAAACCTTTGCACAAGAAGCAGCAACCCAAGCATTTTTATTTTTGCTTCAAAGCAGTTACTACAGAGTATGGACTAGAATGTGCAGTTTCAGGGATTTCATCTGCAGGAAACAACTACCATTACTACTTTCGTAACAGCAACCAGAAAAGGAGAGGATCATTTTTTTTCCTCAGAAGTGATACTTGTTAGTTTCACACTTTTCAAAATATTCAGGCCATTTACTTCCTGGTGTGTACAAGGATTTCAATATACCTAATAAAATATATCAAACATCAGATGAAAAAGAGTCATTCTCAATAATTTTGATTTGTGACAGATCTTATGCCCAGAGCATATTTGTTCAATAGACTACTTTTTACCTGGATACTAAATGAATCTATCTCTTTGTAGGAGTGCAGGAAGGGAATGAGGTGTTTGTGTATATGCATGTGGCTTAGATTTCTCTAATTTGAATTCGTTATTTGATGTCTGTGAATGTAGAGAGTAGTTGAGAGTATGCGTGGCTGAGCAGATTCTTTGTCCTGTTCTGTGCTCCTGCCCTCCAGTTCTCTCAATATTTGAACCTTCTGAGCATTTCTGAGTTGGAGAATCTCTGAGTGCACCAGAGCTTTTGGACTTTGGGTCTCATCCTGATGAGAGAAGCTCCAGGTCACTATAAGCACCTCTGTGGTCCAGAATTGGGCACAGCACTCCAGGTGTAGGAATGCAGGTGCAAAGCATTCCTGTGTCATAGTTTTCCACCATGCACAGCATCCATGCAGCTCTTCACCGTGGTGTGGACAAAAGTATGGGCATAAGGTTTTAAGAAAATCTGAATATTTTGCTGTATGAAATTCATATGAAGTTGGCAAAATGCTTCTTGGTGAGATATAGTCTGAGGAAGCTTAACATTATTTAGAAAAGCAATTAACTGCTTTTTCAAATAGAGAACAGTCCTGAATCAGGTGGAAAAAATATTTTGGTTTTGTTTTCTTATCTTTTTCAATTAGATGGAAACATTACTGAGGTTTTGAAAGGCAGCTGTAGACTTTCGTTGTGCTGAGTCAATATAGCATTCTGTTAACATGTCCAGAAAGGTGCCCACCTAGAAGTGCCTCATAAATAATGGCTAAAGACTTAGCTGTGTTAATTTACAGGCATGTAATTCCTTTTACCCCGCTGTTTTGATCTGAAGCTCTTCCCTGGCTTAATTTACCATAAGGCCATGTGGGTACTTGCACAAGAGCTGATGATCATGTGGAAGTGAGATTCATCAACGAGTTTGGATCAAGGTGCAATCGCCCCTTTCAAAAGCAGTGGCCATGGCACAAGTTTCTGCATTAGTTTGGGATATTTAATTATTGTATGCCTCAGTTTCCAGATGTGTGAAGTGGTGCAGTGACAGGGATTAAATTTGGAAGAACCTTTGAGCTTTCTCGAAGAAGAGTGTTAAGGGTTATTAAGTGTGAATGTGGTGAAAGGCTTAGCTGACAGGTGTGGATTAAAGAAATGGTTTGAAATCCAGTAATTTAGTTCTAGGTTTAATTGAAAGTTGTAATCCCAGCAATTGGTGCCAGTGTCTTCTAGGATTTAAATCCAAGGCAGTGGAGCGTGTAATTTAAGGCTTTACAGAACGGCATTAGTGCTTATATGTTTATCACTCAGCACGTGTTAGCATTATTCCTGTGGAATGCTCTTAATTAAAATCCAGGAGCTGCTTACAGTGCATTTGAAATGCTCACTGTCCCGAGCACTCAGTCAAGTTAGCAGCAAAATAAATTTAAAGGAATGATTTTTCTCCGAGCTACGATATAATCGGCAGATGCTTCTGTAACCGGTGTTGCCATGAACGCACAGGGAGGTTTCGGCAGCAGATTCCGCGTTGGTCAAATGACTTCTCTCTTCATTTTTCAAATCCTAATATTAGTTTAAGTAGGAGGAAAGGGACTTTTAGTTGGTACAGCAGAAAACAGGAGGCTTTTGCAGCAAAGTAACCATTAGGGCATGCCTAGTTTACACATTGCACTCTAACGTCTCATGCTTCAAAGCCAGATTTGTTTTGGAAGAGTTACACCCAGAGAATCTCTCGATAAATGGGCGAAATCTGTTGCTCTGTTTTTGAAGGGAAGGAACACACACCAAAAAAAGTGTTTTGTAACATAGTACTGCTTCTTTCTGAAATTTTGCACTGTTTTTTGGGACTTGATGCTCGATAGATAAGGTTAATTGTTTCAGTGTGAGCAACCAAAGTTTTAAACATGAATTCTAACTTTTTGACCCCATTAATCATAAAACTGCCTAATCTTGCTTACTGTAACATTGCTTTTTTTTTTTTTTTACTTGATGAGTCATGAGCATATATTAAATACAATTTCTTTAAAAATACTTCTTTAAAGTCCTTCTTGCATCTTAAATTTTTTTTTTAAGCCAAGAATTCAGCATATGTATGTCAGTACATATTGCAGTGGGCTTATGATATAATAGCTTCAATGAAAATTAGATCTAAATTAGAGTAGACTTTGAAAAAGGGTTGTGGGCACATGTTTTTGGGAGTGGCTGGAAGAACTTACTGTAGGGGAAGGTTCAGCCCTGTGTGCGCTCTACCTAGAAACCAGATAGGCTGATGTTTCCAGTTAAAGCAAGATGCAGAATTTAAAGCAAGGAACCGCTGAATATGAAAATTAATTTTTGTGTTTACACAGAAAGAAAAAAGCCAACTATGCTCTAATTCATTTTCTCTGCTTTCCTTTCCAAAAATATGTTTAGAAATTAAATAAAAAGCATTGAAGTATTTCAACAACCAGTTGGTTGTGGGTTTTTTGGTTTTGTTTTGGGTGGTTTTATTGTTTTGTTTTGTTTTGTTTTTTATAATGTCATTAAAACTTCTTTGGAGGATAACAACCCTCTTGAGGACCGAAGCCCTGCCCTGTTACAGCCAATGCTTACGGGGCTTTTTAACCCGCTCTGTGCACCGAGAAGTCCCAGAATTGAGAAATCACGGCGCTGAGCAAAAACCGAACAAAGACCCGTGACAAAATCTAATTCTTTCTGTTGCTCAGTTGAAAAACAAGCGTGTTTTGAAGCCTGTGGCCTTTAAGGAGCTAAGAACATTTAACTCCCGTGTGTCTGTTGTGCTGTAAGCCCTGAGCTTACAGAGCTTCACGGAGCTGAGGTGAGCCCCGGCACTGCTCCCCGAGTCCCCTAGGAGTGGCTGCCTGGGGAAACTGAGGCACGCAGCCGTGCTCTGGCCTCTGCAGGATGGGGTGCAGGCAGCTCCAGTGCTTGCCCTGATCTTTGGGGATCACGGTGTTCTCCCTGCTGGCTCGCCCTCTTCCAGGTTATTTTGTTCCTACGCTGCTTTCATGTTTTTCTCCCAGAGACTCGTTAATTTATCTACAGATAAGAAATTGTGTGTACAATTAGCAAAAGCCTTCTTTGGTCGCATTCACCTTTATCCCTCCCCCATATTTTCCTCTAATTCCTGGTGACCCTGCTTTGACTTTTATTACCTTTTAAGAAGTGGCAGAATCAGGCCATTAAGTTGAAGTGAATTATGAAATACTTAACCCTCTTGTCTCCCCTCTGAAACGCCTGCCCCACACATATCAGTTACTCACGGAGGGCTTTTTTTTTATAGAAAAATTTGACGTCTGAGTGTTTGTCTGTAGCCTGGATTGCAACATACATAAGATACAAAAAGCATAAAACCAGAAACTGAATTTTCTCCCTGTCTGAATCCCTCATGTCTCCAGGACCTCTACTTTTGCCATTTTAAAAATGAATTTTGGATAAAAAAAAAAAAAAAAAAAACCCACTGCGGGGTTCCACACTATTCAAGGAGTTAAAAGTCTGGAGCTGTGCTTGATGAGCCAGATGGTCTTCAACAGTAACATTGTTCATATTGTTTAGATTATCCTGTTGCAAGTACAGTGCCTCGTTTACCTTTTATGGAAGAAAGTGTGGAAAATTGACCACAGATGTAAGTAACCAAGAATGATGGCTGAGGCAATTCTTACCAGGCCTCCCTCTCTAACACGCCTGATCCTGCAGATAAAAATAAATAGAGAAATGTGAGGCAGCATGAGAAATATCTAGTGTTACCTATTTAAGTGTTTAATTTGAGCTCTGCGAGCTACTAAAGTCTTTATTTTCTTAGACTGAGATTTCTTCATATTGAACTGTTTTCAGTCTTTCAGTGTAGGCAGCCTGAACGTAGATTTTTATCCAGGTACTAAATAGCACATCATTATATATTTTTTTCCATCCTGGTTGAAAAAAACGGTGTGGGAAGAAGCCAACTACGCTGACCTCAAACACAGTTTATGGTCCAAGAATCTTCATGAGAAGATTGGTACCCATTTTGTGCTGTAATGAGAGAGCACAAACTCCCCATTAATATTGATTTGATTGGTATCAAAAGCAAAGGCTGCACCAAATTAATTAGTGGTAGCTCATTGTTACTCCTGATAATGGGCTGTTGAATTAGTGAAGCATCTTACAAGTCAGTTTCAGATTGAAATAAACTTTTTTAGACAGGTATCTCTTTTGTGCAGTATCTGGGATTGGAAGGCTCAACAGAACAAAGGGAAAATGCTGCAAATGAAAGCAATAAAGCCCTGTTTTATAAAGTCCTTTTGTCTCCTATCACTTTTCTTTCTCTCCCTCATTTCCTTCCTCTTATTAGGAGCTGCTGTCAAAGTGCATTTACTTATGGCAAGTGGTTCCCTTCGGAGCCCCTGAGCTGATGCTGCTGCATTTGCATGCAGGTGCTGCAGTGGTGGGGCACAGCTCCGGCCTGGGAGCTGTAATGATATAAACACACAGGTTTGCTGTGCCAGGGCCCAGGCACTGAGAATCTCCTGTTTGCTCTTCAGCACGGCTTGGCTGCCTCGTGCTCTTTCACAAGGTGGTAGATTCTTCTGACTATTAAAGGCAACATCATCCCTTTCTTGCACTAAGCCTTGATTGATCCAGGAAACATTTTCTTTTGCCTGTGCAGTGCTTTTGAATTTGGTTCTGCTTGCACTGGTTTCTAGAAGCATAGACTATCATATTCTCTTCCTAATATTGTTTAAAGACTTTTCAGAAACCGGCAGAAAGAAATGTTTTACAGGGAACAGAGAAGGCTGGAGATTGTGGTGAGATATACTCAGTTGAGGGTGTAATGAAGAATCAGCAGTTAACCCTGGAGACAGATTTCTAAGGCAAAGTTCAGCCAGTCTAAGGTGCCACTAAGTGGGATGAGAGAGAGTCAATAATAATTTTTGTATTTTTAATACCTGCATTCAAAATAGGTTAAATTAGGTTGGCAGCATGGGGCACTGTTTTTCATCATTTACCTATCTGGTTCTGCTCCCTGTGGGATCTGGAGAACAAGATCACTTGGACATAACAGCTCTGGCTCCATGCCTGCAGCTGTAGGATGGAGAAGGGGGAAGCCGTGGGGAGGAAGTGGCAGGAGCAGCACCAGAGTGGGAGATTGGAAAGGTGATAACAAACACGGGCCTTGGAAGGGGAGATGGACAAGGTGAGAGCAGCGTTGAGGAGGTGACCAGCTGGAATCAGGACAGTAGGTGAGAGGGGAGTGATATGGGTGACAGTGATGCGTGTGGGGGACTGCTGCTGAAGGGGACTGAGCCTGTGCCTGGGGGCCAGCAGCCCCTGAGCGCTAATCCTGTCCTGTTCTGAGGCTGCATGCAAATTCTCTTTCTTTTTTTTTTTCCTTTGTGTCTGTTCTCATATTCACGAAATAGTGATAATGGCCATTGTCTGCATCAAAGTGGTATCAGGAGGCTTAAAGTGCCATTGTAGTTCTGAAACAGCAGAGATGTGTTGACCTTCCTTTGTGCCCACAGTTGATAAATGCTTACCTCAGTGACAAATTAAGGGTTTGCTTTCTTCTTCCTGAGCAACCACAGCTATGAAAAGGGTTTGGACACCATCCTGTACTACAGCAGACTTGTTAGCTTAATTGCAATCGGGCTGCACAAGTAACAAAGGGCAGGATTCGCCTGACATGCCCTGTAGTACTAATGAAAATGGAAACATTTGAAGAAAAACAGAAGCTTTCACGTCCTGGGTTAGGATTAACTTGTTCACTGATGTAACATTTTGCAGCTGACTTCTAAAACTGATCCAGATCTGTCAGGTCAGCTTTTGTGCTTGAGCTGATCATTCAGAAGGGAAACTTCACCTGTGTTTTAACTCATTCAGACTTGAAATTATTTGAAAGATCAACTGAAGTCTGAATGTTACAGAAAACTGTTTTAAAGCAGGGCTTCCCAGGGATGAACACAGATTTCCATTTAAATAAAGCTGCCAACACATGATTCACAAGACCCCAGAAATTTTTCCATTAGATAAAGCAGAATTATTGATCTCTGTTAGTACTCTAGAGAGATGAGATGAAAGAGTTTTCGTTGTCTGGGCAGGACGAGTCCAAGAGTCAAAGAGGATAAACACCAGTGTCACACAAACTCCCCAGACTCTGATGAGTGAGACACTTTGTTTTGCTGTCATAAAATTTCCTACAGAGGGAAGTGCTGAAGACACAGAGCTGCAAAGAATATCTGTGGAGGTAGATTTTTACACTATTATTCAATGAAGGGACTCTTCGTTAAATTTTACAGGAATGAGGCAAAGAGTGCTTAGTCAGTGGCACCTCAACCAGTACAGCCATTCAGAGTTGGTCCCTACATGGGAAAGTCACATATCCATGGCTGGAGCTGCACTGTGGTTCTCATGGGCCTGAGTCACAAGGGAAGCAAATTATCCCTTTTGGGGCAGTGAGACCCTCCTCCTAACCTTGCAAGTGTTGTGCTGAAGGTCAAATGGGCCATAGAAAACACAGGTTTGTGGTTGCAAAAGCCCCACTTAATAGTGCTTAGAGAAACTGTGAAGTCAGTTCTTTTGCTAGTTCTCTTCAAAGCTTGAAGAGAACTTGTTGCTGATGTATAAAGGTCAGTCTCATGGAGCAAAGCTGGGCTGCAGAGGGTCTGTGAATACGAAGAGCGGTTTCTCAGCAGGACACGAGCCCAAAGCTCCAAAAAGCATCACTCGATTTGTAGATCAGACTAAAGCCTTCTAATGAACAGCCCTATGCAAATATTACATTTTTAAGTGGTGTACCCTATTACTGCTTGTTTCTGACAGATATGCCAGGAATTTCCTCTTTAACAAACAATGCCTGTCTTGGTAGAAGCCGGTTTCCATGACTAAAACTGTGATGAGAGCATCAGCCTAGTATGGTTCCAGGAATAACCTACACGTTTAGCTCTACTCTGCCAAGAACCCAGAGACTGGTTATTGAGATGAGTGGTTTTGGTTAATGTGCACCACAAAGTAGGGGGGGGAGGGGGGGGGGGAAAGATGCCCATATATTTTAGATAGATAATTATCAGAAATTGTGTATAAAGAAAAATAATATACGGTAGGGGAACAGAAATATAAGCCTTGAACTTCCTATCCCGAAAATATAAATCACTGCAAGTTTTAAAGCACTTGCATGACTCATATGCAGAGGTCATAGACCAAATTTGCTGATGGAGGCAGGATGAAACAAATTCGGCTGCATTTTTATGATATTTTTCCTGCTGCTCTTAGCTTTTTATTTACCCAAAGTAATATAATTTTCCAGAGAAGTGTAATAGATCCAACATATGGAACTGCTATCCAGTTCAGTGCTTAGGTGCAGAACTGAATGGGAACAGTGGTGTGTCAATAAATAGCTTACTGCATGTCAGGCAAAGTAGTCTCTCAGGAACCGTATTGCCAGCTTGGCAGGGTTCTGGAAACGGAATCTCCAGTGGAATTGGGGCAGTAATGCAGTCCCTGAATAGGGCCCAGGCCTAGAGGAAATCCAACTCCAGTAACACGAACGCTAAATGGAAGGCAGAGAGAGAGTAACAAGAAAGAGGCACTTGTTAATGTGCAGGTCTATAAATCAAGGGGTTTTTCCTCTTGCTCTAGCACAAACTTTGAGCCAGTTTAGTGCATCTCTGAAAGTCAGTATGCTGTACTTCTTCCACTTGAGAAATAATGACATAACACTGAGTAAACTGTTCGGTAATCAATTATGTTGCCTTTTGCTGAGTAACATTTTTGTGCCACAAGAGAAATCTGCAGGAGTTATGATCTAGGTCTCATTGGCATACTGGATTTATGCTGCTGAGATTCTGTTGACTTTGAGGTTGTTTCTGTATTTTCAGTAGCATTGCTGATGTTCAGATTTTAGACCAAGATAGCTTAGAAAATGAGAGGAAAGTTACTCAGTTTAAAATGTCAGCACATAACAAGTCAAGAAGTCTGGCTTCAGGTGAAGGTTTTAGACCTGAATGTGTCTTGATTTAATGACAGGGAACGAGGGCCTGTTAGGAAAGAGGCTGTATTACTGAGTGTTCCAATGATCCAATTTTGTGTGCATGTATGGTTGTAGTAAAGATTTTGTTTATGAAATGAGGCGTACAAAAGCGTGTGTATTTATAGGTATAACATCATGCTCTTTCTCCTGTGTGTTTAGGGAAAAAGGCAGTGGGCCTGCTTGTGTTGAGTAACACTTGGACCTTGCAAGGTGCATTGCAAATAATAGTAACATTCTGGGAGAGCAGGAGTTCCTCAGGTTCTTGTCAGTGTATTTTTTGCCATGTGTCAGTTATATTATAGATTAATCATGTTGTGTCAGTAGTATTTTATTTTTCAAGAGTCTAATTTTCTTGCATTTGCCACCTAGATCTAGTTGGGGATTGCCCCTTTTTAATTACTTTTGTGGGCATTCATGTGTGTCATTCACATTTGATAATTTGCACGTCTGAAAACATAACTCTGGTATCCAGCTTCTTCCTTTGCATCACACAGCCCGTGCTGGAATCCTTCACTTTTGGATTTTAGCCCTGGTGAGTGGGGAGGGGAGGTTAAATGTCACCCATACCCTCAGTGCCACCCCCGAAGTCCCATGTGCTAAGCTCATGTCATCCTCTGGAGGGCAGGGGAAGGCACAAAGGCAGTTTGGAGACACCTCTCTCCTCACTGCAGTTACACCAATAGATGTTGGCACTGCCAGGGATCTAACCTATAATTTCTTGGTAAATGAGCACTTTGTGTGAGTCCAGTTTATATGACTCTTGTTTCTGCTTATGTATAACATGCAAGGTCTGTCATCTTTTTTTCCATTTACATGATTCCTGGCATTTTAAATTCAGGTAGATTAGATTTAGACTTCTTGTAATGAATCTGCATCATTTTGTGTTCTGCTTGCTCCTGAAATAGCCTGGGGGAACCTGAGAGACACGATTTGTGTATATCATTCAGAGGCATAAGAAAGCATCTGATTGATTTAGTCTTTCTTTTGCTAGCTCTTTCCTATAATTCTAATCATCATTTCACTGTAGCATTACACCATTGAGGAAAGTATGGGTTTTCAAAGGCAGGATGCTTCCATATTTAGAAGTGGTGGCACTCAAAGAAGAATGGCTTGGAGTTGTTTACAGCCGACTTTCTGCTAGTTCTGGTGTAGCTCAGGTCACAGTTTGCAAGGTAGAAAGATGCCTGGCATTTATTTCACCAACAGTAGGTTTAATTAATTCATTTTTTTGTATTATTTCCTGACTTCAGCAGAGTATGCTGTGGTAGGATGCTTCTGTGCAGCACTGAGCTCTGCTGCTGCAAAGCTGCTTGTGTGGAAGCAGAACTGGGTGCTGATGCTGCAGCGCATTTCCCCTGGCGAAGGGGAAAAAGGACTGATGAGATTTGGCAATGTTTGTTACGGGGCTGCTGAGATGCTTGGAGTCTTCCATGTGGCTGTTAGTCTCTGTCACTTTTACACAGAGCAGAGCAAAAGAGACAGAAACGTTGAGGACCTGACCCTGTAATTTTCCAATTGGAATCAATCAGTATAAACAGTAAGGAGAATTCTCTTCTGATGCCAGTCAATGCTCTTCTGTTGGCTTCAGTAAGGCCATGCCCATTTGCAGTAGCTGAGGATTAAGCAGTTGCTCTCCTCCCAGCCTTTCTGATGACTTAACATCATTTTTGAAACATAAAAGTCCTGTTTCAGGTCTGGGTTGTTGGTTTATGTGTTTAAATTGAAGGCTTGTCAGTTCTCATGTGACGAGCACTCTGAAGAAGATCCACAAGTGAGGTTAGGTAAAACTGTGGTTTTCCCCCCTGCTACTATCTGGATTTTCTCAGAACCTAGATAATTTTATCCCATTTGCATCAAACATGCAGGTAACTTTAGAATCCTGCATCTGTATTGTTTCTAGGGAAGCAAAATAAAATTACAAATGACAGTAATTGACATTACATGCTTTAATTGAATTTCCTCCTCTGTGAACCAAAACCTTTTAACCAAGTATTGCAGTGCTATTTCTGTATTTATTTGTTACATGGGTTAATGTGCTATGTGGCAGATCCAGTATTTATCCATTTTCACAAATTAAGCTGTCAGTGTCATGTTGCCTTTGAATTGTTTCCTGTATTGATGGCCAAAATGACTTGAATAAGACTTTAGTCCTCCCTGGCTATATTTCTGTTTTTACAAAGCTGAAAATTGCAGGGTTGAAAATGAGCCCTTAGGAACAGTTTGGGAAAGTGTAGGCCCAAAGCATCTTACCAGTGTGCTGGGTTTTCTCCTGCAGTGATCCCTGCTAAGGGAAGGGAGAAGTGCACAGGCTTTTTGAAAGGTGATGCCATTGTCGTTATATTACAGGAATTAGAAAGCAAGCCCTGCTTGAGTTTATGTTTGTGGCAAGTGAAAATGGATTGCAGAGAAGGAGCAGAAATTCCTCTGCTGGGTCCCCAAGCTGGGTACTTCAGACCTGCTGAAGTTGTCAGTTTCTTGCCATGTTATACCCTCTGAGAAAAGAGCTCTACTTCAGCTAATTTTCAGCTTTCTATTTTCAGCTCTCTTACTCTGCTGTAACCTCACGTATTACCTGGGCATGATCTTTTGTTGTTCTGTAGGTATAAAAACCCAGCGTAAAATAAACAAATTTCATTTATTATTTTTTGTCGAATAACTACTTCTGTGCATGCAAAAAAATACCACTTTAGAAACAGATACAAATAATCACTTATAAAATAGGTTGAATTGATGATGCAGGTAGCTGTGACTTCAGACTTCATGAATTTTCTTAATATATAATAATTTTCAGCATCCTTCTTGACATTTCAAATGAAGCATAGTTTTCCTTTAACTGTACTCGTGTCCCAAACAGCATTGCCATAATAAAGTATCTGGGACACTTATAATTCTATTCAGAAATTAAGAAAAGGAAAGCTTGGTAAAGAACTGCCAGCTCAGTATTGTCCATAATTGAATGCTGTTATTCAGCAGTCCAGCAATGCAGGTTTTCAGTGCCAGAAGGCAATGGGACTCCAGGAGTCAGAATGGGGAGCTCCACTACTACTTGTGAGTGCAGCGTGAAATAGAAATGTTGGCAGGGAAAGCTGCTTTTAGAAGTGACCCAAAAGCTGCAGACCAGGGTGTATCAGAGACTCCTTAGAACTGGCAAAGAATGTGGTGTCAGAACACTGATGAGAGCTCTGAGGCTTCTTCTGCAAGGAATCGCATCTGATATGAAACTTGGGGGAGGAATGTTGTGTAGCACAGCTGAATATCCCTGAATAGTAAATACCACTCCATTCTCCATACTTGTCTTTTGGCACTGGTATTTTAAATGGAGTTCCAGTGGAAATTAGAAAGGTCCATGGCTTTCCATGACTTAGAAATGAGCCAGGGATGTGTCACTTCCCTCCTCCTGCTCCAAGTTGAAACAAAAACTTAGACATTTTATAGCTTCTGAAAAGTTTTAGTCTGTAGAAAACTTCATAGGAATTTGATTTTTAGCCCAAGTAAGTAATTGCTTTAGATTATATTTTCATTACTGTCCCCCTTTGGAAGAACCCATAGACCATAAAACTAGTTTATTTCTTACCAGTAGTTTATTATTCTTTTGATGGCTCATACTTCTCCTTTCCCCTGCTTTTTAGCTTATTATATGCCTTTACCTGTTTCAGGGTTTAATCCTTGTTCCATGTGAGTGTTGCTCATTATTTCAGTAGGGAAGTATTTGTAGAGAAAAGAATACTGTGATGAGGATCTGAATTTGGTAATATTTGGTAATATCACATGTGCATCTCAATTCAGACAACAGGATTCAAGTAACTCCTGTTGATTAGACTTCGTTTCACAACAAGAAAAACAAAACAAAAAAAAAAAAAAAGAGAGAGAGAGAAAAGAGAAAGAAACTAAGAAATTTCCCATCCAATGTTGCAGTGTTTATGCATAGACTTTTCCTATGCTTTGAGGGGAACTCTGACTTTGTTCAGTTACAAGGGGAAAAGGTACAAGTTACCCGGAACAGAGACAGACAGGAATCGCTAAAAACGTGTTTTGCACTTGCCCTTTGAGCACTTTGTTTAGTTGTATGACTGATAACAAAAGCACACAATCAAAACTGCGTCCCAGCCTTCAGAACGCTACTCAGCCAGCTGCAAAAAGCAGATTTAGTTTCTTTTGCAGATGGTCTATGAGTCTCATGTGGCATCATATTAAATTATATAGGCAGTCAGTCGCTTGTTCTGAAGCGATGCTCTGAGCCGGGAGTTGTGATGTGCTTGGACCATTCTGTTGGAAAACAGGCTCGAAAGCTAAAACAGCTCCTCTGAAGAGCTGCTGGCAGCACAGGGGCCTGCCAGGGGCTTCAAACACCTCAAGGACTGCAGTTCCCCCTGGGATGCACTATGAGGGTGGCCCAGCGAACCTACAATGGGCTGTGGAGCATTTTGCCCTAAAGGTAGGAGCCCAGACCGACTCATCTGGTTGTTTTGCTTTCCTGGTTATTGCTTCTGACCCTATATTTTTACAATGTTATTTTTGGTTTGCAATATTTTGAAGGTAGGAATGAGGGTTTATTTTCTTCTTACTCCTGTCAGACTTTGTTTTTCCTGGGTAAAAGGAAAAGAAAATACAGCAATCTGTTAATGTTTAATGGTATTTCATGAAAGTATTTCTGCAATATGAAATAGAATTAGCTGTTTCATCCTAGTGATGTTTTGTATGATTATGTGTTTGTATTAGCTTAGTTTGGTACAAATGCTGTCTTTGGGTAACACTGGCTCCAGTGTGAAAATAGTGATTTTTATCAGCTGAATTTCAGCTCAGGGCAAGTTGTCATTTGTAGTCCCAAAGTGTGCTTGGGATAGCAATTTTCAAATGGACTGTGCGTTATGCAGTCGGCAAGTTTTAATATTCATGCTTATTAAAAGGAAAACTTCATGGTGCTGTGTACTTTCTAAGAGGAATAGTAACAAAAACTCACTTATGACATCAAAGCTGAAGGCTGCAGATTATTTTTGGGAAACTCCAAATGTGTTAGTGCTATGAAGTAAAACCCATTTGAGGTTAAGGTTTAGGTATGTGCCCCAGCAAAGTAGGAAATACAGCCACTGTACTGTTGGTGTGATTGTTCCTCATGATGAAATTGGTTCATTGACAATGACAGCAACCCAGGAAAATGCATTTAACTGGTTCACACAGGGGTGTTTCCCTTGTCTGACAGCTCTTGACAGGTGCTAGCAAGTGCTGCCCCGAAATTCCAGCTTGTTGGAGAGCTCTTGGAAGAGTCAGTGGCAGTGCACGTGCAGTTCAGAGCTGGGGCTTTACCCTTATGATGCTGGTCTCCACAGAAACAGCACAATCAGATGAACAGTTCAGTGAGGGGGTTTGTTCTAGGCAGGGCATTTGGAAGTTGCAGCATCTGTTTGATTTTATAAGGAAATAAGCAAAATTAGGAATGCACAGAGAGTACCGGGCAGGGCCTGTGAAGGGCAAGCCACAGGGCTGGATGAAAATCATTAGTGCTGGTTTATATGGAAAAAAAGGTGTTTTCTTGACCATGATATGGGTTTGGAAAGCAAGAGGTACAGGTATTCCTCTCTGCTCTGTCAGGCTAATGTAATGTTAGAGACAAGCTTTTAAGGCTGTACTTTAAGTGCCAGGCTTCCATTTTATAAGTGCCATTTGTCTCCAGAGAGGAAATACATAGATGTGTTCCTTAAACTAGAATTGTGGTTTTTTCTATGCTGCAGAATGAGGATACTGCTGTTTTCTTCTGTTAAATGAATTAATTATGATTAAGGGATTTGAAAAGCTAGGCTGGAAAGTGTTGATTTATTTCCTGTGCAAATTGAGAACGAATTCTGCTTTCCTAAGCCAAACGCTATTTCTGGTTTGTGCTACCAAAGTCCTGTCTTGCGTCATCTTACACTTTTGTGTAAATGCATTTTAGGAGGATAGCACAGCCACACTATTGATCAAACCACACCGTGATTTTTGCCAGCTGACCAAAGTCCTCTCTCTAGCCAGGGGTTTCCATGGACAGCCCTGATAGATCCCTTTTCATCCCTGAGCTAGCCCTAAGTGCTGTATGGCTGGGAAAAGCAAAGGGGCTTCCACACATCAGATGTGCAGCTTGATAATGCACACTCATATGAGATAAGGATGGGGAAGGAAGTTTCCCTTTTCTCAGGTCCTTGATGTAGCAGTGAAAGCCTGAAGCTTTTCTGCTGTCAAATGAACATTAACCTCCAGGTTAGCCAAGAGAACCTTGAAGGGCAGTTTAGTCTTCAGGATGCTAAAAGATACATTTCTTCCATTTTGTTTCATTTTGCTGCCTTCTACCAAATCTACCCCTTTTTCTTTCAGAATGTAGCTGGGTTTCTGTTGATCCACCCAAAGCCACAGCCTATTTTTGCCATGTTGAAGGCCTGTCTTTAGATCCCAATTCCCGAATTAGATCCCAGTGCTGTCCTTGACTACAAACTTCAATTCCCTAGGACATATTGCAGAGACTTTAAGAAACCATCTGTATGTTAGGCACAAATATTAAACATAGCGAGAAACTGAAAACCTTTAAAGTCAAGGGGAAAAACAGAATCAGATGTTGCAAGTCAATTCTGCTCCTGAATCTGAGAACCATGGTTAGATACTCAGGATTGATACAGAAGGTGGCAAAGGATGGACTGCAAACTAGCAGTTATGCAAATAAGTAATATACCTACATATTTGTATTTGTTATTATTTGTATTTCTTCAGGTGACTCTTATCCCATCTTTTTTGTGTTTGCTACTCCTCCAGCCTATGGTGTCAACCCCAAACTTCATCCTGGTCAATTTTGATAGTAAAGAAAGATCTTGAAGCATGAGAAGCTCTCATAAGATACTAAAGTGGTTTTGGGTTTTTTTGGTTTTTGGGTTTTTTGCCTTCTGAGATGTAGAAATGCTTGTCCACTTACTACAGATCTTTTAATCCTTTGTCACAGAGTTTTCCTTGAAGGTGATGAGATGCTTGTCTCAAAACACAAGTAGTTCCAGGAACTGCAGTTTGAAAATGGGGGCCATGTGTGACACATAAAGCAGTTCGTGGTCTCTGAAAATCTTTAACTTTCCAGTAAAAGTAGTCATTATTCTATTTCTTTCAAGAAAAGACACGCATCTAGATTACTGAGATGCAGTGGGTCTCTCTAAACTTTTTCTCCTTCAAAAACAAGGCTTGTATACACACGAAGAAAAGACCAAGAAATTCAGGAAATCCTCAGCTTGCTACTAGTGTGCCCTCACATTCCTGAGAACTATTTTTGGGTTTTCTCTTAGGAATAGCTAGAACTTGTTGAGCTGGGAAAGACTTCTTGGAACAGATCCTTGGTTTTGTCTTCTCTGCATGAGCGCCTCTTGTTGATATTGGAATAGCTGCTCTTAGCTGGTGGGTGATTCACAAAATGAGGCAAGTCAGCCCTATAGAATCTGCTTCTCCACTCCACAATGTTTGGAAAAAATGGTTGCAGCAAGCAGGTGAGCGTGTGAGAAGAACAATTGCCTCCACTTGCACCAAGAAGTCTGTCTGCCTCTCTTCTGGGTATAACTACCTGCAGATTTCTTGTGACTTGAGAAATACCAAGATGTCAGTGGAGAGGATACAAATGCTTTCCCTTCTTCTCTGTATGGCCCCAAGTACTCTGTGTAATTCTGAGATCCCTCAGTAAATCAGTTCAGAGATCTCACAGTACAGACCTCTGGAAGCTGGAACCCTTAGCTGTCAGAGGATTTGTTTCCATAAAGTGCTTTGCTGTCAAAGGATTTGTTTCGATAAAGTATTTTGCATGTAGGGGTACCACGTGCAGAGCAGCTAACAACCTGTGTGTTTCTGTTGCACAAACTCCCTACCAAAGTGTCTGAGGCTCTCTGGAGTTTGTTTTGGGATCAGATTCCACACAGCACATTTTGATAAGAACTTGGAATGGTCACAGCATTTCTCATATGCATGGTTTGTTCTTCAGTGGGAATAAGAATCAGCATCAGTTGAACTCTTCTCTGAATTTGTTCCCAAAATTGCCTTTTGGGACTTTCCAGTAGGATTTTAAACACTCCTGTAGGGTGACAGGCTTTTCAAAACATCTGCAGATACTGCCTATGTATTTTAAGAGTTGTGTTGAGAGGATGTGTAGAAGGAATGAATGGAATGACTGGCATCTGTGTTAGCTTGGCACTTCACTGCTTATTACATCTTAGAAATTAGAGGGAAATTCTGAGAAAGAACCTTCATCTCAAATGAAATGTGAAAGCGTGGAAGGCTTAATGAAGCTGGCAAAAGAGAGTTGCATGTACTCTTTTAAAAAAGGACTGAGTTTGCTTCCTAATTTGTTGGTTTTTACCTATCCAGACCAGACATCTGTCTGTCTGTGGAGGGTTTTTTTCCCTGCCAATGGCAAAAAAAAAAAAAAAAGGAGCAGTAAACTTGTCCCTGAGGTACTTGAGAGCGGCTTCGGACTTTAAAGAAAGTTCAAGGCAAAAGGCATTTAATTTGTTTTGCATACAGGAAAATCAAATCATAGCATTTCTCCCATCTCTTTTTGTGAACAGCATTACTCCTGTTCCTTTTGTGTGCATGCCATGTTTGGTTTAATGGAGAAATGAGAAAAGAAAATAGATTCTTTTTTGGAGACTGAGTACTAATGCAGAAACATTAAAGGCAGGCACACTGTTGTCAGCCAGTTTGCATATTTATTTACTTTTACAAATGGTTGGCTTGGAGTCAGCAGTTAATGGAATGAGAATGATGTTCCTGTACAGATCATTTCCTGAGAAACATTTTCAATTACAAACATATCTCTGCTTTTCTTCCCTCATTTGTTATGTCTTGGAGAATAAATGGGGAGTAGCATTTACAACTTAAGGTTTATGTTCTGAAGACAATTTTAACAATGATCCCCACATAAAAAGGCCCTTTTGTAGTTGCAGACATATGTTTATGATGTTTTGTGCTGTGAATATCAAATTTCTGGTGGACGCTGTGTCACACTCTGCAAACTTGTAAACATCTATAAATCCATTGGATCATTTTAGTACCATGTGTAATGCAGATTTATTGTCTTTTGTGTGGATTTCTTTTGTTTCGGAGTTAAAGTTGAGCTGCCAGAATCCATGTTTAATGAATTATGTACTCCAGAAAATTAGACAGTACTATTTTAGATTAATATTTTCTTTTCCCTTTGTAGACTTATAAGATGCACATGCACAGGTATTAGAAATTAACATTTTGGATAAGTAGCCCAGAAAGCAATTATGTAAGTTTTCTTTACTAAATAGTATAATTCTATAAAAGCCTATTTGAAAATGTTTTTGCTTTCTTTTTTCTCTCATTCTCTAGCTGTCTTAGGTAATTTCAGTCAGTTTTCTCATTTACCAGTACAAATCCAGAATTACCCCACTGGAATTATATCAGTTTATGGAACTGGAATACGTGAGATGGAACAGGAGTCCCGCTGAGCCAGTGAGCTGGTATAAATCAGCACAAATCCACTGAGATCTGTGTGGATACAGTCATTTACACTCAAGTCTGCATTACAGGCTATCAAGGCACTAGAAGAACTAAAGCTGCTGTTGTGCACGAGTGGTTACAAAAGCAAACCATCAAGGTCATGGGCATTTACCAGAAACTTGCACCCGATAAAGGGAATGTGAAACCAAACCCCGATTCATTTAAATTTGGCTCAGCTATAATTGAGTGTGTGTCTTATACAAGAGCAATAAAGACATTTCGTGCTGAAAATCAGCGTTTTTCTAATCTGGCTGTAATTTCTGGCTATGTATCTAAATGTATGTAGCGTAGGCATGCATGTTTGAAAGTGGGCATACATACAAATATCTGGGGTGATTCTGGCAATGTGATGTCTGCAGCTAGCCTTCCAAATGGTGCTTGTTCCAGGAAAAAATAGTTTAAGATAGAGATGTGACATGTCAAGCTGCTGCCTACTGTACCAATTTAAAATATCAGATAGATTTTGACTTTCTTATAGAAAGCTTAAACTCTTGGAGTCATGTGAATGTCAGCAAATCTCAGGTTCCACAAAAACAAAACAAAAACCCCACCCAAGAACAACAAAAAATCCCAACTCAGTATACATGAAACTTTTAAAATGATGAAGAGCTTGAATGGAAAGCCTTTATGCTAGAGAAAGAAAGACAATTAAAGACCTGCAGAGATGTTATGTATGTATATATGTCTGTAGGTGTATATGTGGGTGTATATCTAAACCTCCTGGATTTGAAAGATTGAGGTTAGAAGCAGTGTGGCATTGTGCTCCTCCAAAATTGTGGTTTGGTTCTGGTTAATCACACACTTTCAGAATTCATCCATTCCTGTTGTAGCACTTCAGTAATTTTAATTTTGTAAGTACAGGACCAGTTACACGGGGGAAGACATGGCTGCAGCACTCAGAGTAGAGGCTGTTTTACTCTGCATCTTGCTGTATTTGTTTCATGATTCTTCAGATGGATATAAAATACGTCTAAACCACAGAGAGTGCACTGGGTGATGTGGCATTGCTGAGCTCAGTTAAATAATGAGATGTGTTTCATTCAAATCAGAATAACTCCAAGCCCTGAATACTAAATAGGGCAGCAAAAAGCCTTCAGCACACAAAATAAACGAGTAAAAAACCCAAATGAAACTGTCTAATAAATACAATGTGGAGCAACAGGCTGCATGTACTGGAGGAATTAAGGCAATTTGAACCGTATGGGCAGCGCTCCACTCTCAGATGTGCAGCTCCAATGGCAGATGGATGCACACATCACAGGGCAGGCTCTGGCTCGGAGCACACGCCTGGATTTGATAGCATAGGTTTATGACCTCGTAATCCTAGAGCATCTAAAACAGTAAGAATTCCATCCAGCTTAAAATAGCTGCCTGTAGTTGCTGTTGATAGAGGCTCGTGGGCTCCCCAGCTCTGGGGCCAAATTTGGTGCTGGCATGATGGGAGGAAGTCTGTTGACAGCTGATAGCAGTGGAGTTGCACTTGATTACATCATAAGAAATTTGGCACATGGAGCTGAATCAGAAGTCTGAGCAGAAATGTCCATTCCTCATCCAGAGTTCAAACTGGGACTTTCACGTTGCCAATCCACAGAGATTTGTCTGGCCCAGATGTAACTGTTGCTTTTCAGGGTCTTGCTTTAAAAGTGCCTTCCCCCAGTTCCACTCAGCATGGTTGCTGAAAAAAATCCCTGAAGGGCTGGATTTTGCTGTCATGTCCAAAGGAATGAAGTCCCTTATCTTCCCAATATCATCTGGATGAGCATAAGGCCTGTGGGAGCTGATGAACGGGGCTGGATCTGGGTCACAGCAGAGGGTGAGAACACAAAGGGGTCTTAGCTCTAATTGCTGGGCTTGTCCGGTGGCCAGGCACGCCCTGTGTCCAGCACACAACCCCCTGGATGCTGTCCTTCACAGGAGCTGCCACAGCTCCCAGTGCACTGCTCTGGCTCCTGGCAGCCTGTGTGGTAGGGATGAGCTGCTGCAGGTACATCCCATCCCCTGCTCCCTTCCTGGTGCCTTGTGCTGTAAGGCTCTGAGTGCAGGTCTTACTGATGCTCCAAAGCCATTCCTCAAAGTATTTCAAGAAATTAGATTATGTTATGTTAATTCCAGCTGCTGCAAAAATTGCCCCAATCCTGTGTTTTTTCTTTTTATTAAAATACTAAGTTGCTGAAGTGATTTCCATGAAAATTAATTAAAACAAATTAATGAAAAGCAGCTGAAAAATGGACTCCTCCACTGAAACTGTGGTATGCAAACTCTTAACCTCAATCACATATTTGTGGTTGCTCTATAAACACCTAAGTGTGTAGCAGTGATTTGTCATGGTATTTTTTTTGATGGAAATTTTTACAAAATGAGGCTATACTACATAATACATATTCTCTCAGTTTACATACAGCTTGATATTGTGCATTTGCTTAACCTGCGCCATTTAGTAATATTACTAATCTGCAGTTAAATCTTTGCTCTTCAGTATTGGAAAAGAAATGAAAAAGATGCTGTCAGGCTCGGGGTTTCTCCATCATGTTTTCTGCTTGTGGGGGGCAGGAGGGCAGGAGGACCCTTTATCATGGCTCTAATACCAGCCTGGGAATGCACTGCAGAATGCAGAGGCTGAGGAGGAGCTGTCCCCTCTAAAAACTGGATCCATCTGGGGTCTTTGGATCATCTGGAAGTGTGATGGGTAGGTTCTGCAAATGGCTCTGGCAGGTGTGCAAAATGTCTGTGCTGACAGCAGCGTACAGAAAACAGAGCTTAGCCCCTGCTGTGCAGTAAATATAACACTTGCATTCTGGAACACGTCAGTGTTTTAGTTGCCTATGTATACTTATTATCATCTTATTTGTATTTTATATTCCCTTTTCACACCAAGATGTGGCAGAGGGTTGTTTGCTTTCTCTTATTTTCTCTGAGAATATCATGGAGGTCACGTTATCAAAGGTAGAATGTTGTGCACGTCAGAGGACAGGTATGGCAAGGTTCAGTGGGCCTTGTAAAGAATTCCTTACATCACCTTCAACCTTGAAAGGTCCACTCAGTCTCCTTGCAGACTTGTCAGTGAGCTCTGCCAGCAGGCTGCTCCCCGGAGAGAGGAACCAAAAGCTTTCATTACTGCCCTTCACTTGGAAAATGAGCTGACTGCTTTCTCCAGGGTGTCTCACCCAAGCAGAGCATCCAGCCCTTTGGGGCAGGAGAGCTCCGTGGGGACAGTTGGCTTGAATGGATTTTATTTACTATGCTCCCCCTTGGGACTGATGTGAAAAAATCCCACGTTTTCTGCCTGGGGAGCTTTGTGCGGAAGTCCTCCATGAGCTAAACATTTCAGAGCAGAAAGACCTCCACAGGGAAGTTTTCTACCCGCTGACGTTTTTATGCCCATAACCATTTTGAACAACAACAAAAAAAAAAAAAAAAAAAAAAAAAAAAAAAAAAAAAAAAAAAAAAAAATCAAATCAAAGAGGTTAATGAAACCAACAGTGATTTTCTCTAAGGAGTGCTAGCAGTTTCAACAATTGCCATAAAGTGCAAGCAGTTCCCAAGATTGTACATGCTAGACCAACTTCATCCTTGCTATAACTCCTCAGAACTCAGTGGAGTTACATGAGGGATTAATTTGGTCCATTGCTTTCAGCCATCAGTTTTAGAGAGTATACAACAATCGAGGGAACTATTATTGTCAACATTGTTTTATGACTCTTTAGAGCTGTTCAGTATTTGTATGTTATGGATACATAAAGCAGGGTAAGTGTACGGAGTGAAGTTATGAGTTCAGTGTTGAAGGCAGTGGATTTTTCAGAGTTATTTTTGTACCATTAAAAGTAATAAACATTCTAGCAGCCATTATTGCTGGGAGTTTTACATAGATGCTTGAATACAGCTACACAGATTCTTGAAGCATGCATGGAAACATTTCATCTGGCAGACCTCAAAACATTTCATGAAGCATAGAAAATATTTGGAAATTTTTAAGTACTGTTATCACACCAGCTGACTGATGATCACAGTGTTCATGTGAATTTAGCTATACTTATTGCATCAAGAAAATTAAGGCACAGAGGTGAAACTTCCAAAAGCTAACTTACGAGGCAGCCATGAGGGCAGAGACAAAACAGAAGATCTTTAGAGTACTTCTCTGTTATCTTAGAAACCAAAATGTCTCTGAAATTTTCAGAATAAACTGGGGAAACCATCAGCTAGTAAACCTGAATTGTTGGATGGTCAATCTTGCATCTGCACATAAGTCAAATATGTATCAGTACATGTCAAAAGGTGTGAACAACTGCCTGAATCTTTGGGCTGTATGTAGGATTGTTGGATTAAGTTATTTAAGCTTAAACTCTGACTGGAACAGGTAGCTAACAACCAGTTCTGTTGAAGGTGTGTGCACTGGAGTAGTTAAAGCAGCATTACTTGCTGGTCATGGATAAGACAGCAAGCCCCTTTCCTGGTTTGATAAATCAGTTTTGCACTGATGTCTTGTTCACAAAGCAAGGTACAAACTTGTGTGATCCCTGCTCTGATTCCCTCCCTGCTCAGTGCTGGGAGTTTTTCCACAGCACAAGGTTGTGTGTTGGCTTGTTGGGATTTCTTGCCCTCTGTTAGGGAGGCATGTTTGGGCAGTGAAGGAAGGGGTTTGTCTTTGCAACCTATTAAAGTTTAGGTTATCCAGAGGAATGAACAAAGTTGCTCTGGGCTGTTCCAGGGTAGAGGACAAGTGACAGACTTCCCTTTACACCACTTCTCTGAATCTTTCTGGTCTTTTCTTTTCAAGAACATTGATTTTTGTAGAATCTGGGGACTTCGGCTGAGTATGACCTTGTCCATATTTCCTGACAACTGCTGGCATCTCTAAACTGTGGGGTCTTGGATTATTTTCCCATTCCTGTGTCCAAGTTCCTTCTCAACTTGTGTCGACTCCACACAAAGGCAACATTTCTAAGGGTTCATCATCCTACACTGTGTCCTGCTGCTGTGATTTCTGCTGAGGAAAGGCCAAGAACACAGGCCAGAAGCATCCTGCAGCCGGCTCCAGCTAGACAGTGCAGACCCACCAGCATCCTGGACAGCAGAATGTGCTGTCTGCTGCAGCTGCACCCCCAGCCCAGAATAGTTCCTCAGCCTGGTAACTCCTGGGTGGTACACAGCCACACCAGCTCTTCCCAAGGAGCTGAACTTGGAAGCATTTCCAGAGCCACGGGTGACATACCAAGAGCAATAACCATCTCCCTCAGCTGAAATGATTCATTAGTGTTAAAATGTCAGGACCATTAACATGCAAGTGGGCCTTTTAAAAATTTGAGGACATTGGGGCATATCCTGGAAAAGATTTGAGGTAATTGCATTGGTTCCAGCACCATTATCCATGGAAAATGTACTCATACAAGTAAAGGTTTGTTGGCTGGACCTCCCATTTTTGTTAGCTTTACTTTATTGCTGTAATTACACCCAGTGGCTTATCTAATAGAGTCATGTTCTTATAAAGAAATTAAGACAATTAATGCTACTTTTAGTGAGAGTGAAATGGTAAGTAAAATTAAACTGAAATTTGACCAAGCTTTTCTTTTTTTTATTTCCTAGTGTCTGAATTACAGGAAGAAGGAATAAATGCCATTAACTTACCTCTCAGTCCCATTCCATTTGAACTAGACCCTGAGGACACTATGCTAGGTAATTCACAACAATTTTACATCTCAACGTGAAAGCTGTAAAATGAAGTGTTGTGCCTGGGATAGTTTCTAATGTTTTTCTTTTAAACCTTCCAGAGGAAAATGAAGTCCGAACAATGGTGGATCCAAATTCAAGAAATGATCCAAAATTACAAGAACTAATGAAGGTAATGAAAGCATGTAAACCGTCTCAGGAAAGTGGAAGTGTTTTTTAATGCCTTCCCTGCCTCTTTCACTTGAACCCTTCAAAGCACTAGTTATTAATTATTAATTAGATATTAATTAGTTGGAACCGTGTGGTGTGTACATCCCAGGGAAATGGCAGTATCTTCCTCTAGATGTGGCACAGGGAGACTTAAAAATTTCTGTTGAAATCCTGAGTCCAGAGTGTCAGTCCCATCCGACCCCCAATCTAAGATCACACTGACTTCCTCTTGTCTTTGTGATTCTTGGGGTTAGAACTTCAGCAGGACTTCATTAAAATCGACTTCAGCACCTTTTGCTTCACAAGAAGATGTTAAAATACTACTGAAAGCAAGGGAAAGATTTCATTCCAGAAGACACTGCATCAATTAGTGTTTGTCTAGACCTTGTGGTGCATTGGCACAGCCACCTCAGATGAGTCCTTCCTGAGTCTTTCCTGTTTGCTCCTGAAAGTATGTCAGACTGTATCTTGAGCCACTGCAGCTTTGGTATTTTTTCTGCTAAGAAAAATGACATGTGTTTTAAATTGCAAATGCATAGTCTATAATACTGCCAAATTTGTGTTTCCCACATAGGTATTAATTGACTGGATTAATGATGTGTTGGTAGGAGAGAGGATTATTGTGAAGGACTTGGCTGAAGACCTGTATGATGGACAAGTCTTGCAGAAATTATTTGGTAAGAGAAAAATGAATGTGCACAGTGTTGAGGCACTTTGTCAGTAAGTGGATTGCCTTTGCACTGTCTAAGCACTTTGTCTTGTTCCTGCCCAGGAGCCTTGGTATCATCTTACATTTATGCCACTAAGTGATATAAAAACAGCATTGTGTTGTGAGACCCCTGAGCAATGGGCTGTATGCACAGCCCTCGTGGCTGCAGTGCAATGCGTGGTGCTCTGCAGCTGAGAACAGCACAAAGCCTACCTGGGGTGCTGCAGGGGGAAAGCTCTTGTCTTGGCAACAGCATTCACTCCAATTAAATTTACTATCTGCATATGGGCTGCACAAACTTCACCGTGTTACAAATGGAAAGTAAGTTTAAAGGCAAGGGCATTCTCAGTACCATGGTGGATGTTTTTAATCTCTGCTCGTTCCACACTATAGTTTATTCACATTGCAAGGTTCCTCTGGAAAGTTGGAATTTCTTTCTGGTTTGATGTCTGGCTTTTAACATGACTGAGGTAATGGTGCCCAGTGGACTGCAAACTGAGCTTCAGCTGAGAAACAGATAGAGAAAAGAAACTGCTAATGCAGAGTTGGCATGTGCTTTTTTACACTGTTGGCTTGAAAGTCATTTTTTTAGTTATTACAGCTCATAAAGTTGCCAGTAAATTTCTTTCCAGTATCCTAAATGAATCTTGAAACATCATGTGAGCATTTCTAATAAAGACTTCACAGACTATTCCCTTCTATGAATGGTTAAGCTATTGAATATATTGTGATGGACTGGATATGCCCAGACTGAACAATTGAATTGTCATGGGCAGACCTCCAGTGACTTCACTCGAAATTCAAAAAATGCGTATCAGACACAGCCTGACTCTAAATATGCATATACTGACCCAGCATTTATTGATTTCAGAGGAATCTTTTCCAGTACCCTTAATTCCTTGTGAATCAGGTCTCTGCTTACTAAATCTTTGGTCTTGTGGTGAGACTATGCACAAACTGATTTTTGAGGAGGTGCAAGAAATCTATGGAGATAGCAGCTCTTAGGCAGGACTAGGAGATAGCTGGATTAGGAGACAGCAATCTCTTAGGCTGGATTGGGAGATAGCTGGATTAGGAGATAGCAGCTCTTAGGCTGGTAGTTGAGACTCACTCCCTTTGGGAAGATACTCAGTTGGCTTTGGTGGGAATAAGATCAGCTCTTACCAAATAAGATATCTCTTAACAAGATACTTTTTTGTAGCAGTAAATTAATAAGTGACTGAGCATTTCGTTTCTGGTGTTGTCACCAGGGAGCTGCTATATTTTCTTTGCTTATTCTTTCAGGGTAAACAATAAACCATGGATATATATACATAGCAACTGTACTAATTGTAACAAACCAATTCGTAAAGTATTTTGAGATCTACTGCAAATTTTGAGTGCAGAAAATGGCTGTGGTTTCATAGAGAGAAATTGCCTGAGGTTTTAATTGTTTCCCTGAAAACTTGTTTGCCTTTTTAGAGGCATCCTCTTCCTCTGTGAGTATGGAATCACTTCAGTTTTATCACTGATAAGCCAAGTAAAATCTTTATCTCCTGCATCTGAGGTAGAAGCTGGGAGGCTGAGAATGATGAAATAAATCTTAAAGTTGGTGTGTGTTTCCTAGGTTTGATGGTCTGCTGTGCAAGCCACTTGCATGCAGAATATCCTTTATCTAGCAGCAATAGAAGTAATGGGCCTTACCTCCAAGTCTGGTGCTCCCTAAAGGGAGTTGCAGCAAATATTTGTTAGCCAGTGATGTGGCATAGAGCAACACTTGGCCTTCCCTTTGTCAGTGTGTAACTTAAGGCAAAATGTGAACTTATCTTTAGGAGCTCAGAAGTGTGGAGGGAAAGTGGCTCTGGAAAAAACAAAAAAACAAACTTAGATATGAAATTAGGAAGTCTGATGTCTCCTGAATGTTCTTCTGGTGTATGGAATGTCTTTGTGTTCTTCATGGAGCTGACAACTGTTTTTTCATCCATTTTTTCTTCTATCACTTCAGAAAAGCTTGAAAGCGAGAAGCTGAATGTTGCAGAAGTTACTCAGTCCGAAATTGCTCAGAAACAGAAGCTACAGACAGTGCTTGAAAAGATCAATGAAACCCTTAAACTCCCTCCAAGGAGCATTAAGTGGAATGTAGACTGTAAGTTTTGCATTTGCTATACTCTCATTTGTTGACAGCTGGGAGTTCATAGGTGCTGTCTGGAATTCTGAAATATCCAATGGTAAGGGAGGGCTGAAACCTGGCATTTATGGTAGGAACTGCTCTGAGGGGCACTTCCAGATGTGCCACTCTTCCCTCTTTACTGGTGCTCAGCCCTAAGTTTCAGTTAGGTGTCTTCTCAGAGTCCGTCTAAGGGTGGTGGCTTTGCTCTGAAGTCCGTGTGCATGCCAGCTGAAATTTTGTGTTGCTAAATTGGCTTGTTGAAACAGGCAAGTACCTGCAGAAATGCAGTAGATGGACATAAGGAGAGTTAGGTCCCAGAACTCTGTGTGAAATCTGCAACACAGATATGAATACTATTTCTGATCATTTCAGGCTAAGTCTGAACCCCTAATTTGATTACAAAACTCTCATCAAGACTGGTTCTGCGCCCTTCCTGTTCTATTGTATTAAGAATGAGCACAGCAGTATCTAAAAGCAATGCCTGCAGTGGTCCAACATGAGACACTTTGGTGGATATGTACTGCAGAAAGCAGGTTATCAGTTTTAGAAAGTTAGGCCTCTTAATTTGTTTTAAGTTTGGTTTTCAGAATCATTTCATGCTGGTGAATACCTTGACCAGTACATCACATTTTCCCTGTCCCCTGTACCTGTCTTGTCCTGAGCAGTTTTGTATCCTGTTCCATTCACGACACATAAGTAAGAAGGAGAGAAATATCTCGAGGGAGGAAGAGTAAACATTTGGCAATTTGACTTTCCCCTCTCTGTTATCCTGCTGAATTTTTTGTCCCCTTCTTTTTTCAACCTCCCCCGAGTTTTCTTTCCATTCTCTGTTATGCAGCTGGAGGCGGGGCATTTGGAGTGGTCTGACAATTTAACTTCTAGTTTTAATTTAATGTTTTGCATGTGTTTTAGAGCTGGAATAGAGACAGAAAACAGCAGCTGGGCCCAGCTGTAGCACACACGGGTGGTAGGCAGACAGACATCTTTGTGGTGTTCTGCTAAAGCACCTCGTCCCTGACCTTGGGCACTCCAGCAGCATTTGCCAGCAATGCCACATTTTATATGAGTGTGTATCTCTGTGGCCTAGCTGAGACTTGCACTGCAAGATTATGAAGAGGGTTATTTTAGTGAATCTGGATGTGTTTCAGCAGTGCAGGTAGTACTTAAGGTAGTACTTAATGATTAGTTTAAAAAGTCAAAAAGTAAAAAAAAAAACAACCTAAGTGCACTGCAGTGTCAAAGATCTTTTAGGAATACTACTCTGGGGAATGCAAAAACAAAAATAGAAGAGGAAGAAAGACAATAATAGGGATTGGAAATTATCCACATTCATGCCAATGGTTTGATACTTGATCAAGGATTTCCTACGGTTTGGCTTTTGATGTCTTGTAAATTGTGTTGATGTTAACTACCCATATATGAAACCTGCTGCAAAAAAAGCTTCAGTAACAGAACTAGAACAACTTCTCAAGGAATGTTTGAGTCATTGAGTTTAATAAGTTATTGCTTAAGGCTTGCGCCAAAACAGGCTCGTTTATCATCCTGCAGACATTGTGACACTTAAAAATGAATAAGTGCATGTTATGAGTACAAAAATATCTTTCTGATAGTCCATAAATCCTTATTGAAATAAAGGGAATAAAAGAGAAGCAAGGAGAATGCAGAGAAATACATAAAATCTGGCTTTTGGATTAGCTATAGATTTCCATCTCCACAGGCCTGTGGCATGCAGACTTGTTGCAGAGAGCAGTGCATTGGTGCTGATGTATCTTGCAGGAGACCACTGCAGATGGGGTGCCTTAAAGGTGCCCCCTGGCTCCAGGTGGCAGGAGGAAAAGAGTCCCATAATCCCTGCCTCCTAAGCAGAAGTAAAAATATGTGCCCTAATTACTTTACAGTTTGTAACTTATGCTTTTGGTATCTATTTCAGCTGTTCATGCGAAAAGTCTCGTGGCAATACTTCATCTTCTGGTTGCATTATCTCAGTATTTCCGAGCTCCAATCCGACTCCCTGACCATGTGTCCATTCAGGTGGTCGTTGTGCAGGTAAGAGAGGCCATAAACACCTCTTGGTGGTGTTGTGAAGTTGGCTGAGGGGTTTCTTGAAAAATGCATTTGGAGTTTCTGGCTGGGTGGGCATGCGTGTACATCTTCCCTGCTGATCGTGCTTCAACCCGAAAAAGGCACGAGTGCTTTCCCGGATTGAGCTGTGGCTCACAGTGTCTTACTTTGACTGTCAAGTGGCCAGACTGTGACATTAAAAATATACAAAACATTATTATTGTTGGAATGTGTTTATCGCCCAGTATGATCTCTAGAATTAGTATTTTCCCTATTTTTTGACGCTCTTCTCACTTGTATAGAGATTCAAACCATTCTTGGCACTCAATGATGAATTGTCACTGTTTATTACGTTCACATTCATGTTAGGTGACTAACTATTCTTTTTCAGCCCTGTGCATGCTAATTTAGTCTGATTACAGCGTTGGTTTTCTCAAAAGAATGCAAAAAAAATCCCCATCAACTAAATCTTTTGTCAGTCTCCTTATTAGAGCCTCATCTATTCAAACTCATCATGCTTTTCTGTTCATCATTTTTCTTTCAGCTGAACTTGTGCTTTCTCTCTTATTTGGCCTCTTCCCATTTAATCTGCTTTTCTTTTTCTCCAATTAACTTTGCCTTTATTTTTCACACCGCAACTGTCTTTATTTATGTCTTTTAACTGATGTTACCCTGAAGTAACTGCTTGCAAGAGCTATTGCTCAAGTTTTGTGTGGCTGAAAATCTGCAAGACAGATCTGAGAAAGTAAACATTCTCTCTTCTAGAATGCAAATAGGACAAGTTTTATAACTTAGGGAGAAATCTGAAGGAGAGTCTCTGGTAAATGTGTCACTGATGTCTGGTAGTGACTCATTGACTCAGATTCTGCTTCGTGGGTTTCTCTACAGATAATGAAGGAGAATCCCTGAGAATCTGCCCCTATGTGTCTGAGGCTTCAAAGAAACAGATCCTTTGGCTATTATAAATGTATTCTAATACATTTTAAAATATTATACTGGTTTATCTCAAAGTTCCACCAAAATGTACTCCAGCTTTAGAAATCTGGAGTACAGTGAACAGGGCATCTTTATGATAAAAAACTAAATGAGAAAAATAACACAGTCCTAAAAGAAAGAACCAGAACCTCTGCTCCCATTTCATACCTCCAGACAAAATTCTAGTTGAAATCAGTGGGCATAATGGTCCTCTTGCTAAACAGGTTAATGTAGTTCAACAGCAAATCCACTGAAGTCAGTACAGATAAACCAATTTAAAGCAATAAGTAGTGGGAGAATCTGGCTCACTCTTGGTTGCACAGCTGCGGCTCAGGCATCAGTGGTTTGCAGGGAATGCAGTGGCACCAGAATAAAATCCAAATAATGTTGAAGGAGATTTTTGTCCTGCAGTCCCTGACCTTGGTGAAAGCCAGTCGGTGGAACTCCAGAGCTCTCCTGATTCCTATTAACAGAGAATGGGGGCCAGTATATTTACTGTGATTGTTTGCGACATTTCTCGTTTTTATTTTGTGGTGGGTGAGGTTTTTATTTTTTTAAAACTGTCTTTCACATCTTGTGGGACTCATTCTGTATCATACATCATGTACCCTTTGAACTCACGAGAGTTTTAATCAACCATCAGCAGATCCTGGTGCCTAATTTGGTGGTCAGACTTGCATACCTCATATTCTAAACACTCCTGCATTCTGTAAAGAAAGATCAAGGCTAGGGAAGCTTAACAGACTACGCAGTAGCTGTTTTAAAATTCTGCTGTGTATGGTTCAATAAAGAGAAGAGGAGAGACAGAAATAAAAGAACAAAGTACTTTTATGAAGTCTTTTAAGAAACACTCCCTTAATTCATTTCATGATTTTGTTAGGCATAGAAACAACATAAAATGTGAGGGTTGTCATGTTGGCTGGATGTAGTTTATTGAAATAGAAAAAAAAGATATTTGTGAAACAAAAAATGTGCTCATGTCCAACAGGTAATCAGCCTAATTCTTATGAAAGCTTGTTTCCTTTGGCTGTTTTATACAAAAGCTGTTAGTAATGAGAGTGATATGAAATCTGGCTTTAAGCTGATTTAGGAAAAAATGTGATAGTTGGACCTTTTGTAGCTACTCTATTATTTTCTTTTCCTGCCATACCAGTAGAATAAATAACTTTGAACAAAGCCCAGGCTTTGTTTGATCGTATCTACTGAAATGACTGAGAGCTTTTTTGGAGAGCTGAGTCTTGTCATCATTTTGCCTCTTCTTAAAAATTATGTATTTCTACCATCCACAAATGGTTAGATGACAGATTGTTTGTGTCCAAGAGATGGAAGTCAGAGAGTGTGAGAATGCATTGGTAGAGCAGCCAGAATGGCTTCAGCATGTTCTGGGACAGCAGTTCTTGGGTACATAAACTACTATTAGGCAAAGCTAGGAGATTATTGAGATTAGATGGGTGTGTAAATCACAACCTTAATCAGAGATCGTTGGTCCCACTACCTGGGAAGGTCTGAAATGTTTTGGAGCAGCACTGCCTCCAGGTTCCAATGAGGACTTCTCTGAACCTGTGACAAATCTATTTGTTCTTTCAAGCTCCAGAATAATTCTGCATTTCACTTTGGTGGGGCAATTATAAAACATGGTCCTCCAGGTGAAATGAGTTGTAACAAGACATGGGCAAAAAGCCATCCAAATAATGGCAAGATTTTCAGACTGGGACTTTGTGGGGGAAATTAAACAGTTGGCCCTCAGTTACATGAAAATGCTGACACAAAAGGAGATTAGAAATCTTTTCTATTTCCAGATGTACTACCCCAATTTCAGATTTTTTTTGTTTTTTTGTTCTAGGAGTAGTTGCCAATTTTAAATAGTAAGTGATCAGGAATATCTTCAGGGCCTTCTGTGAAGTCTTTCAGCTGTGAGGGAAGAAAATGCCAAGCCTGTTCACTAAGGTCTTCTGTCATCACTGGAAAACATGTCCAGCTTTTCTTTTTAATGGGGAATCTTAATTCATGCCTCTTTTCTCAGTGACTTTCAAATAGCTGATTTTTATAGTTTGTTGTTTCAACTTTAGCCACTGTTGCCTTTAAGGAATGTGCTGGACAGTCTCGGTCCTCAGTAGCACCTCTTTGTATTTTTAGGAATATTGTGTCACTCTGTCTAGTACAAGAGAAAGCTGACAATAGGTGACATCAGTGTTAGGGTCAGTTTTGAGGTGAAGAGTTTTTAAAGTGCAAGAGATATATGAGAAGCAGCCTTCAGAGAAGGTGCTTAGACCAGTGTTTTAAGACCCATTCTTTTGGGAATTCACCAGTCTTTTCACAAATCAGAAGTATAGGAAGGTCTGTCTTGACATGTGCTGTTCAAATAAGTGTCATGGGGATGCACATTGTATTTGACAGTGTGGAAGTCCCACCAATGTTAGTGGTCAGGTGCCAGACACAAAACAAGGGCTTGGAATCATTTTGGTTTGGGGATTATTTTTGTGTGTGTGGTTTTTTTCCGTGGGTTTTTTTTTTGTGTGTGTGTGTTTTGGCTTTTTTTTTTTTTTTTTTTTTTTTTTTTTTTTTTTTTTTTTTTTTTGTGTGTGTATGGTTTGGTTTCGTTTGGTTTTTTTGTTGGTTTGGTTGGGGTTTTTTTGGTTTTTTGTTATTGTCAGCAACAAGATTAAGGTGCAGATTTTTTTATTTTAATTTATTAGCCTCAGTTTATCAAAAGGGGAAGTATTTTTAATATCAGTACTGGAGTATATTTCAGGCAGTGTTTGTGTGCTTGCAGAGAGAAGGTGTAGAGCATTAAAAGCCTTCATCTGCTCCCATACTCCCAGTCTGATCATTGAAAACTACAGGTGGCATTGCTGTGATGCTCAGCCCCTCTAGGAGATGAGAGCAGCAGGGCTCTTTGCTGCATAAGGCATCAGTGGCATGTCAGAGACATCGTGGGGAGGAAATCCAAGTTTCCTTTCACCCTGCAGCAAAGGGAAAAATAAACAAAAATACCAAACAGAGTGGAATTCCAAGTTGAGTTAGCATGAACTAGATTGTAACTTGAAGCTACTTCGGTTAGTACTGGTGGCAGCACTTACTGCTGTCTGCACAGGCTGGAAGTGGAGATAGCCCTAAATTATGTCATTTTTATTCAGACTTTGAAGGTGTTTGACAGGCAATGCCTCTGCAGCTGTTCTGTGCCCCTTCTTCCAGTATGTAACTCCCTGGACTCCCCTCTGTCCTTTAAGTGCTCCCTGATCCTCCCTGAATGCATTTTTTTACCATGTGCAAGATACTTAAAAACAGGACTTTAAAAAATATCAGGGAAACTCCCTGAAACTGTCATCTAGCTGAAAGGACAGTTCACATTACTCCAAGTGCCAGTCTGGGGTGACCCAGAGGGCCATGTTCAGCTTTTCTTGTAGAAATAAATATATTTCTTGATATATTTTAGTAATGCAGTGTAGAAGGAATAGAAAAGCCTGGCTCGGTCCTCAGCACATCACACACTGAGGACTGCCTCAGGTGGGGATGTGCTGTCTTCTCCAAGGCAGGGAAAAGCAGCAGCCCCAATTCACATGCTAAGAAGGATTTTTCTAAAAGGTTATTCTCTTTTTCTCTTTCCCATGTTGAAGACAAGTCTAGGACCAGCATAAATCTATTTTTCTCATTTCCTTGTATGACAGAGGGTAAAGACTCACAAGTAATTGCCTAATGTCTAGACTTTAAATGGAGTTGTCAGCATTTGCCTGACTTTTCTCTCTGTACTGCAAATTTTTGGTAATACCAGCGAACAGAATAGACAGAGAGAACACAAAGAGAGGCAAAACATATGTGTGGTATTTACACCGGCCCCAGATGAGTGTGATCAGCAAACTGAAACAATGTCAAACTCTTCAAGTGCTTCATTTTGCAGCTGACTCCAACAGCAGTGACTGGAGTTGGCTTCTGCCACCTTGGGCACAGCTTCTGGACAAAAGCCCCTCAGACCAGCAACAAAGGGCTTCTCCCATCTGAAGAACATCTGAGTCACTGCTGGAACAGGATGGGAGTGTGAATGGAAGCTCCATTTTGGTTTCTGTCAGAAGCAAATAGAGCTCTTTGTCTGCAGAGAAAGGAAACACCGAGGAGAAAAGAGAAGAGAAGAGAAGAGAAGAGAAGAGAAGAGAAGAGAAGAGAAGAGAAGAGAAGAGAAGAGAAGAGAAAAGAAAAGAAAAGAAAAGAAAAGAAAAGAAAAGAAAAGAAAAGAAAAGAAAAGAAAAGAAAAGAAAAGAAAAGAAAAGAAAAGAAAAGAAAAGAAAAGAAAAGAAAAGAAAAGTATGAACAGGGCAGGAAGAGCAAATGGCCTGGGAGCAAGATTTTTGCAAAAGAGAAGCATGGGCACCATCTGCCAAGCTTCCTTGAAATACAGGGCTTAATTCAGCTCACCTAGACATACCTTCACTAAAATACTTACATGTGTGTTTGGGTGTTTCAAATGTCTCGCTGAATTGGGGCCTTTAAAAGAAAAGTGAGTTAAGAACAATGGAGAAAGGAAAAGAAATACTTCCTTCTACAGGTGGAGTTTCAGGTTTCTTGTTAATGTATAAAAGAGTTCTCTGAATTTCTTGCAAGGTAAAATAATACATTAATGAAAATTTGTGTAAGAAAACTTCTTATTCTGCAGGTTTCTTATCGAATTATGTTTGTGGATCACAAATTTTTACTGTACCCTAAGCATTAAACTTTACTGAGAAAAATGTCACTTTTTTTCCTTTTTCCAGAAACGAGAAGGAATCCTCCAGTCTCGACAAATCCAAGAGGAAATAACTGGTAACACTGAGTATGTCAACACCACATTTGCCAGCAGTTCAGTAATTGAACACAGATGTGTCTCGGAAATTCAAACATTTGCTGATATTTAGATTTCAGTATTGGGGTTCCAGGGAAGATGATGCATCAGCCAGTGACTGTATTTTAGCCTTTTCAAGAGCTGAAAACAAGCATCTAAAAATACAAAATGGGGAGGAAATAGAGAGGTGGGGAAAAAAAAGACAGTTTTGGATGAGTAAAATGGTGGTCGTAAGCCCTGTATGTGCCATCTCACTGAGCATTTTATAACAGAAAAGCTATTCCAAACCAAAAGAGAACACTGGTAGAATATCCTGGTTTCTAATTGAATGGAGAGAAGCTGCACTGCTGGCTTATTATTAATTTGTATGGATTTATGTGTGAGAATTAGATGAAGGATCAACTGGAATAAAATTCTGCAGTCCTTAAGAACCCAGCCCAAGCCTTGTTTGGGCTGGATTTCTGTTGTAGTTAGTGTGGTAGATACATCTTCAAAGCAGAGGGAAAAGTTTTCACAAAATTGATATGAAGAAGCCTTCTTCACTCAGGCAAGGTGTGCTGATTTGGTTCAAAGTAGGGAATATGAGACCTGGCCTCCTGTGAGACTTTGGTGAAGCCAAGAGATACTATACTGACAGACTCCAGACTAACCCAGATCCTCAGCTGGAGTAACTTGGTGAAGTTATTCACAAAATTCTCCTAATTCCATGAATTTACTCTGTTATTCACCAAGCTGAAGATGTTACCATGCATGCTGGGGTTTTTTGCAGCATAGTATCTTCAAGTGAATTATATGTAACTGTTTTTTCTTTTCATTTTTTTTTTTTCTTACAGGGCATTATCAGGAAGGCATGGTAAGTTCATTTGATTATTGTCTCTTTTCTTGAGGCAGCCAGAGTGTACATGAGCTCTGCAGTGGGTGGTCACTTCGATGAAATGGCAAGAAAAGAGAGGATTTCAAGTTGCCCTGGCAAATATGCACCACAGGCTGTTGTGGCAGTTAACAGAAGGGGAAAAAAAGCATTAAAATCACTCTGGCAATCTTTAAAACACATTTCATTACTTTTCAGTTCATGTTAATTTGCATGTGCTTTGTGGTTTAACCTCCACAACATTACTGCAGTGTTATTAATGGTCATGAGTTACCAGCATAATGTGAAATGGTGTCTTACCTTGAACCAGCTGGTGAATATTGATATTCTACATCCATTACCTACTTAGACTTTAAAGATGTTGAGTCATTATTCAGCAAGCCTGCATGCCATGCAAGGTCCTGTGGCTTATGTGCCTCACTGCCAGAATTGAGGATGGACAACAGAAAACACTCACCTGAGTCTTGCTTGGTGCAAAGTCTGCCTTCTACAAATGCCTTTGGATCTACTCTAGCTATTGGGTTGTTGGGGGTTTTTTTTGTTTTTAATTGAGGAATATGAATGTGTGTTGAGTCATTTGCTGTCATTCAGGTGATTGTTGAAACAGAAATTGCTCAGAAAAGGCTCTGGTGTCTTTTTGTGTATTTTTCTGTTTTCTTCAGAAGCTAACTGCAGTAGCACTCCAGTCACGCTACCTTAGGTTGGCTGTCCTGCTGATAGTGCCCTAAATTGCATCTGAGAATGTCCCAAAACATCTCCACAAAGGGTTGTGTTGCAGATGTGTAATCACAAACCTGCTTTAGATGCTTAATAATGCAGTCAGTGGTCCATGGGGCAAATATCCCTCTGTAGCTGTAGTGACTCATGTGAACTGATTCTGCAGAAAATGATTTGGTTACTTGGCTGTCTGTATCTGGCTGTTTAAGATTTTATGCATAAAGATATTATTCCTTGCTCATTTTTGAGAAACAGGGTCTTTAGGTAATCCAAATCCTATCTGAAAATGATGCTTTTTTGTGAATAATGGAGAAGAAGTTACTGGCAGCTCGCAGCAAGAGAGAAGTATGCAAACTACTTGGTACTTGGAATACAGAGACTATATTGAAACGTTTTGCTGACTGTGTTGTCTCAAATGAATGTGTGTCTCAGTAAGTGTTTATTCTGCACTGGAACAACTGCTGCTCAGTACATTAATGGCACTGAATGTTTTTCAGAAAGAGATGCATTCGACACTTTATTTGACCATGCCCCAGACAAGCTCAATGTAGTGAAAAAGGTTGGAAGGTTTTTATTTTTAAAATACCTAATGTGTTCATGTGCATGCTTGTGTGTATCAGATGGTGTGGATGTGGTGAGTGTGTGTGGATATAATGTATAACTGGCATGCTTTGAATACATTAAATACAATTAAGCTTTATGCTTAAATACACAAAGTCATGATTATAATGTTACTTTTTATTTAATGTTTAGCAGCATGAACTTAACTTTGGAACATGGAACAACATATAGTTATCAAAGTTTCCATCAGAAAAGTTCTCACAAAGTGTATGTTGAGTAGAACCCAACTGGTACATTGACTGTACTGATGCCAAGGTGATATCCAGATTACAGCTTCCAGAGGTCTGACCCTAGAGTATTTTGGCTGCTGTCAGATTTGAGTGGAGTCCAATTACCCACTTATCCATAGTCTGCTAAAAATTTGGGGGTTTTCTGTGTTTTAGCAGTGTCATTTTTTATATATATATCACATTCATTTTATTTCTGTTCTTCATTCTTGTAAGAAATAATTTTAAAACAATTTTAATGTCACATTTCAATTTCAAAACTTGGAGATGGTGTTGCAGTCTCTTCACTCATGCAGATCCTTTTCTGAGTGGAGTTCATACTGCTGGTGTTGTACTGCTGCCCTGCTGAATAGACCTTCATTGCACTGTTTTCATATTTCAGACTCTCATTACCTTTGTGAACAAACATCTGAATAAATTGAATTTGGAGGTGACTGAACTGGACACGCAGGTAGAATTTCATAGCCTTTCTTAAAGGGTGGAGGTATGAAGTGTTCCCCTTCCCTCTGCCCCCCAAGGCCAGCTGCTAGCTCAGATTTAGGGAGGTTAGGGTGAGGGGAATCTTCAGGATAGGGACATAAAACCAAAAGAGGCTCTTACCCTGAGATGTGTTCCAAGGTTTATTTCCAGGAAGGGGATCCCAAGGTGGAAGAGGCCCAACCCCGGAGGGAAAGGGGGTTTTATCCATTTCAGGGTAGGGGGCGGGGTTACCTATGGCCAAAGGCCATAGGTCAGAGTCAAGGGGCAGGTAGGGTTTCACAGGGAGGGGATGCCAGAGAGATACAACAGAGGTAGTTGCACTATGTTATGCCCTGTACCCTCAGCTTTATCCAGAAATTTCACTGAATTATTATTGAATGAGCTGTCGGATGTCATTTCAGCAGGAAACCCTTCGTTTCTAAATATGTTTGAACGAAGAAGACCCCCACCAAATTAAGCACCTAAAACAGTTTCGTACTTCCATTAGCATAAAATTGAATTACCAGATGCTACCTTCTGGGTGCTGCCAGGTGCTGTAAGGAGGAGCTGCTTGTTTTGCTCAGGAAGGAGCTGTGTGCTCTTGGTCTGCTCCAGTGCCGGGTTGGGCAGTTGTTTCCTGCCTACCTTTGCACAAGCGCGCGGGATCACAATGCCTCCATTCAGGGGGAGCCCGGGGATTCTCCAGGGCAAAGCTGCTCAAGTGTACGGGCAGCTGTGCAGCTGGGCTGCAGGCCTGATTGCACCACAGCAATAATGTGCTGCGTGCTCGTCTTTCTTGTTCTCAGCTGCTAAATTGGCTGAAAAGAAGCTAAAAGAAAAGCTTAATCCCGCTGTATTAATACCTCCCCATGTGAACAATTGCAGCAGTTATCATAGGAAAATTACGGGGTCAGGCAGGAAGGGATGGGATCTGCACTATCACAAAAACCCCAGATGTCTTCAGGTCAGGCTTTATTTTATGTCTTGATTCATGTTATTAAGAATCTCTGCTTTGTTTAAACACCTACCAATCTGATTGAGACTTTTCAAAGGTAAAATTAAGATTTAGATGGAAATCGTGTGTAAAGGCTTTCAAAAGGGCATTCCCTGTTCCTGCTTATTGCATTGTTTACTTTGGGGGAAAACATTCAAATGTACCTAGAAACTCCTTAAGTATTTATCTGAAACAGCACTTCCTAAGATGAGAGATGGTATTTCCAGCAGTTGAAAGAAAATTTTCTGCCTCAGGAAGGTGATGGGCTGCTAAAAGACCTGATGCCACTGGAGTAGGAGTAAGAGGCCTGTGACAAAACTACAGAAACACAGAATGGCTTGGGTTGGAAGGGACCTTAAATATCATCCAGTTCCACCCTTCCTACAGGGACACCTTCCACCAGACCAAGTTGCTCAGAGCCCCATTCAGCCTTGGTCAGTTCTGGGGGTGGGGCATCCACTTCTCTGGGCAATCCTCTTCCAGTACGCCACTGTTCAATAAGAAAAGCAGTGAGATGTTGTTCAGAAAATGTACTGAGAAACTTTTTTTTTTCACAGTTTGCAGATGGAGTGTATTTAGTCCTGCTAATGGGTCTCCTGGGAGGCTATTTTGTTCCCCTGCACAGCTTTTTCTTGACTCCTGATAGTTTTGAACAAAAGGTAACTAGATTTCATTTTTCTGTTAAAAACAAACATTTAAATATGTCTAGTAGTAGAAGGATAACACAAACTTTTCCACGTAAGTTTGATGCTAATAGCTGAAATCAAGAAAGAACCGTACTGGTAACCATTTCCAAGTATTTTAAAAAATCAGTAATAGTACTTAGCTGGAATAAAACAGAAAATTACATTAATGGGGTGGTTAGAAGGTATTAACAGATTTTGGCAGCCATTGTGTGGTGCTGTCATTGAACAAGACCTACTGTTCATTAATGTATATAGTATTACACACAAGCACTGATGACAGAACTGATTTTTTGTGTGTCCAAAATCCAAGAATTTTAACGTTGGAAAGGTTTAATGGGTTTTGGAAGTATAAAGGCGTATATGTACAATGTGTCAATTTAAGACCAACATTACATCAGTGTCTGTAGCTATCCAGGCAATTCATCTGTCTGTTCAAGACAAGAGCACTTCAGGGGCCATCATGTTCCAATTTTTGAACTTGTAGGAGGTAGGCTGTGCTTAGTTGTAAGTAGTTTTATGAAGGGTTATGTTAGTTCATGTTAACTTTCAATTACCTTTATCTTCCTGCAACCACCATCACCCAGAAACAGCAAAACAGTGGATTGCCTGGATTCCAAGGGCCAGATATACAGAACCCTGACCATTTTTTTTCCTTCTGAATATCTGGGTCTGCAACTTTAAATAGGTCTTGTCTTGACCATTTGCACTGTACAGAATTCAAAAGTGACCGCCTTTGTTGTATTGCCAGGTTGTCAATGTATCCTTTGCATTTGAGCTCATGCAGGATGGTGGATTGGAAAAACCAAAGCCAAGACCAGAAGGTACCTATTCTACCCCTTTTGTATCTTCTTAAAAATTTGTGTTGGGTCCAGGTCTTAAAAGGTTATGGTGTGGGTAAATGAAGGTTAAGCTAATCCAGCAGCAAAAGGCAAGGTACACTTTGTAGTGCTCAAGGAACTCTGTATTTTAAATGCATTTTTTCAAATGTTGCAATGCTTCCTTTCTTCATTGGCCAAACATATGCAGTAATACTCCAATATTCCCTGAAAGAAAGAGAACACAGAGGACAGTTGTGATTGGTGTCACTGTCACCAAAGATGTGAATTGCTCCAATTGCTCCATTTTCCTCTATCTCACATTTTCACACTAAACCTTGAGTATTCCAGTAATTTATAAGATTTTCACAAAAGAGATGATGTGGAAGAAGAATTTCCAATGTTCACGTACATGCCTTTGAATGCAGGACCTAATCATGCATATTTAAATTAGATGTTGAGCTGGGGACTGACAGTAGAATGTGCTTCAGGGAGGATAAAGGTTTTGCTGCTGACTTTAGGAGCATCAGGATTCCACTCCTCTTTGTTCATACACATAGAGTGTTTAAATCCAGCTTTTTGGGCTGGAGACAGAGCCCTTGATTCCCCAGGTTAATGGGTATTTCTTGTTGCTCCTGCTCTGAGAAGCTACCACTTCTTACCATGCAGGAGCTGGGCGTGCAGCTTCTCCTCCATTCTTCCCACCAGGAATGATATCTGGGCTCCTGCTGGTTACCTGCTGTAATAATCAACGTAGCTGTGTCTTTTCAAGACCAATTTCAGACTTAGGTTCTGTGGTGCTCACAGTCTTTTCCGGCCACAGTACTGGGTTGTCATTCCCTGAGGATCTGACATAAGCTGATGTCAGTATTGCTTCTAACAGTCTGGAGGTTCAGGCACTCATTGCTGAATCAGGTTCTGCTCCATTCAGGATTTTTCCATCCCTCCCAACTTCTGGGTTATGACAGCCACAGAGACATGCACGCACACAAAATAATGCATCTCAGGATGGAGCCTGTGCATTAAATCTGGACCTACCCAGTCTGTCTTTTTCACTTCTTTTGATTGCTTGAACTCTTATCCACAGTCATGCTTAACTAAACCACTGGTGAGTGTATCACAAACCTTTATGTCTGAAATAGTCAAAGTGAGAAGGGGGAAACAGTGAAATCGAGGGATCCAAGTAAAACACAGCGTATCTGTGATCCCTTACTCCCCATGGAGGTTTAAAATTCTTATGGCATTTAATTTTTCAGGTATTTATTGCTCTAGGGGACAGCTAATTTTTCCAGTATAAATCAAGCCATAAGGATATTTCAGCATATATAAGACATTTCTTGTGCAATTATTGAAATGCTTAATATGAAACTTCCTGCCCAATGTGAATGGAAAAACACATCTGTTTTATGTGTTGTTACGTTGGGCACAATGCCCATACTTAAAATTTCCAGTGAGCAAAAGAGCATTGAAAAGGATCTTACCCTAAATGTGTACACTAAATACTCTTTGAATTCCTACACTGTTTCTTTGAGGTTCTTGAGGAAAAAATATGCTGAGAAGTGCTTTAGAATATGAAAAACATATTTAGTGGAAAAAAAAAGAATGCAGTTAAATAAATGAGTATGAAAACCAATGATTTTTATGGGGTCAACAGTTTATTTGGGTTATTTGCAATATAATTGAAAAGGTCTTAAAAAGCTTTCTGTGACCTTTTACTTTAAAAATGCCTGGAACATTAATCTGCTAAGTCTATAACGAATTCATTTGCAGTTTGAGTTTTTCAGATTACTCCTTGCAATGTGTGCATCAAAGCCAAATCCAAGTTTCTCTTTTAGAAACTTGCAACCAGTAAAATGTTACATGTGTTGGTCAAACCCATGGAGCAATGGAAATAACCCATCTTTTCTCTGGGAGCGTGCTTTTTTTTCTTTGAGCCCTTCTGTGGAATTCTGTTGTGGTAGTGGTATCTTTTTTGTGGTGGTGTCTTTGCAAAGACCTAACAAAGTTGCTTCTTTAATAGAAGAAGTTCTGTATTTGGGAAAAAAAAAAAAAAAAAAAAAAAAAAAAAAAAAAAAAGAAAAAAGAAAAGGTAGTTCTGCACCTTGCTGCTGGCTGAAAGAGGAAGCTTCCAATGTTACATGCAAACAGTTTTGCAGATTGCAGTGGGATGTTGCGGGGGCCAGGCACCCTTCCTGCTGCTTTTGGCATTTCCTCTTCATTTTATACCAAGCATTTTTCTTCTGATTAATAAAGAGCCACAAACCCATGCTGGCTCTGGTTACATGACTGTGCATGTAACCAGGCCCAGCATAGAATCTAGGCTTGGGTGTTTCCACCCTTTGTCCATGGATGTAAATTCAATATCTTTAGTTGGCATACTTTGGGACAACCATGCACAGGTTTGATTGGATTAATTATTCGAAGTGTGACCCCTTCACAATCTGTGAGAAACATCAGTGTAAATAAATATAATGGCTAAACTCTGATGATTGCAGTACACCATTTACGGGGCTTACTTGGAGGTTTTGGCCAATTCCAAAAACCACAGTTAGGAATTTGAGTTCCTATGCATTCAGCAGAAAGAGGTAGGACAATTCTAATTCCACTCTGCTCTTTCTGAGGGCAGTTCTGAATCCCTGTTTGAGACTGACTAAAGCACTAGTGTAGACTGCTGCAGTAGTACTTGTCAGTTTGTTTTATAGATTTCTTGTGAAATAATATTGACTTTCTCAAGAACTGCTCTTTGAAACAGAAGGTATTCATTAGCTTTTTGTTGCATATAAATCCTTTACTTTAGATGTTGAGTTTCTGAGGACTGATGCAGCCATGAATGTCAGCTAACTCAAAGAATTTTCAGATGTTTGTTCAAGGAGCACTTGTATACCTAGCTTCTTTAGATCCTCTGGAAAATTTAAACTTGCCTGTAGCTATCTTGCTGAAATTAGGCCTAGTAAAAGATGTTGCAGCCCAGAATGTGCCAAGTCCTACAATTCTTACATAAGAGGAAGGTTCCATTGGTTACTGCCTGATGACTTTTTTTTCAAAATCATTACTTTCCAGCCACAACTGACTGAAGATGAAGTCATTTAAGTATGTGTAATCCTGGGCACACTTTGACTCAGGAGCATCTGAGCTTGGTTACATTTCAACATCAGCAGCAATAGCTATTTGTATCCCTAGCTAGAAGTGGTTAAAACACCAAGTTTTGAGTTGCCAGTTTGAAAATTGTGTTTTATTGATATTTCTACTCTTTTTTTTTTTGGCTGTCCTTGTGATCTAATGTTTGCGGGTATTAACGTGAGCAAGGGAGAGGAGTAGAGAATGGGCATTTTTTTTCTGGAAAACATTTGGAGCTCATGAAGTTGTTAATTTGTTTTCCCTTGTCTTTTTTTCTAGATATTGTAAACTGTGACTTGAAGTCTACACTGCGAGTACTGTACAATTTGTTTAACAAATACAGGAACGTGGAGTGAAGAATTGATTTGGGTCACAAAGGAGTGTTAACACAGAAAACATCATAACTAAGCACATCTTTCAGCGGTATTCCTCTGCATCTCTATCCTAAAAGGAACTAAACCATTTACCTGAAGATTTTTTTTGATTATTAGTTGATTATTCTGGCACTACTATTTTCATGGTGGATTTAAAACTAATATAAAGAAAAAAAAGGTTTGAGGGAAGGTATCTGGGTATATTCTGGGAGAATTCACGTCTCAGTTGTCTTCACACCGTTTCTAATAGGTGAAGCAACAACGAAAAGGAAATTTACTGAGTTTCATTTAAATCAGCCTTTGGAGCCAATCATAGGAATATTCTGTACTGAGTACTTTATTATTTTTTACATGCATCTTTTTTTAATCTGGGAAGGGGAAGAATATTTTCTGTGATAAGACAGTTCCATTCTAATTGTGAGGAAGTGCATGGGGAGAAACAGTTAAATACACTTGTTCACATGACAGCTAAAAAGAAGAAAATTAACCTGGTGAATATGTAGTTCCAGTGCCATTATTAGGCTTTAATTTTAAGGGTACAAACTGAAGTGGCTACTCATTCCTTCAGACTTACTATAATGTGATATTCTGCTTCAGTATGTGCTCTGGAGCATTCTACAGAACCACACTTTGCAGCTTGTCACTTGTTTTTGTTCAAGGCAGAGATCTTTTTTGCAAAGAACACTTTTTAAGAGGACGCACAAATATAATACAGCTTTTCTATGATATTTGTATTATTACATAACATTAGAAAGTAGAAGAATGGCTTGTTTTTATTTTGGCAGTTTAATCACAGGATTATCAGATTGCAAGTTTAGATTGATTGCTTAATAGAATTTAGAATTGCCCCTTTGGTTGATTTTATGATGAGTGTATGTTGCTGCATAATGTTCAACACAAAAAAATAAGACTCATTTTCTAGAAGTGGTCAAAACTTCTTCCATCTGCAAAGATTCCATCACAGTGTAAAGTTCTTCGGTGATTTTGCACAGCTCCAAAGATTTTTTTTTATTTAATTACCACCAACTATAAGCTGTTATCTGTTTGGTTTTAGCTTTAACAAAGACACAAAAGGGAAATGGGAGTTGATTCTTCCCTTAGACTGGTACCAAGCACCAGTTATGCTTCCAGAGGAAGCTGGTAGAGACTGCCTGGATCACTTCCGAAACCAAGCGTTCCGTTGCAACCGCAAACTCTTGGGATCCTGGCTTGCACAGTCAGGGAAAAAAAATTCCTCAGGCTGAAATTCCTAGGTAACTCTTCAGAAATCTTGGGAGTGCAAGAAGCTTAGTGCTTAGAGAGAGAATCAAGCTTAGTGCAAGAAGGAGACTTGTTAACAGCCATCCAATTATGGCAGAACTGGCTGAGGTCAAAGGAAGAGCGGCGATCTGTCAGTTGTTGAATCGTTCATCAGGAGAAAGGCAGGGCTGGCAAGAGCAGTCAATAGCAGCTGAATGTTAGCCATGATGTAAAGCATTACATAGTTTTCATTTTTCCAGGGCTCTTTTTTTCTCTTTTATGTAGAGCTTTCCAGTACAACATCAGCGCAGAGGGAACTCCAGCAATTATTTTCTGTCTTTGCTAAACACCAACTGATGTTTAGTAATAAGGTGATACTGACTTCTGCTGGAGGGCTACAAATTTCTTTTTCTGAGAAATCAGATGAACTTTTTCAAGGGAAAGTCAGTATTCAATTCAAAGGACAATACCTGGATGTTCTCTGATCTCAGAAACTACCTGATTGTAATAAGCACTCTAAATATCTTTATTAAAATATTTTCATACCTGTGTGTTTTTAGCTCAGTTTCTGAAATTAGAGGTACAGAAAACAGCAGTTATTTGCCCTTTACAGGGAGAAATAGCTGGACATTTTGACCTCAATAAAAATGAATGTTGTCGTTCTATCTTTAATATCTGAGAAGCTAAACAATAGGAATTAACCATTTTTTGAGCAAACTGAGACAGAACTTCTCATGTATATATCAGCAGCAATTTCAGCTTATTTTGATGTTTAACATCAAGTTTTTCATTTGCACACCTAGTAGTAATGGTAATAGCTAATAAAAAGTGAATGATGTTTTCTCTGCAACTATGCTCAGCTGCAACACTTTTACATTTCAACAGTGCCAAAAGATTTTGATTGCCTTTATTTTCAGGAGTGCAGTTTCTTTAAAGAGGAGATTTATCTATGTGAAGTGAACAGTGAAACTGTTTCCTTTGCCTGGACTTGCAAATAGGTGTTTCTTGTGGTATATTGGTATAACACTATTGGAGATGTATCTGTCAGACTCCATTTCCATCCTTATAAAACATAAAATGAGACAGAATTATTAAATCCTCGTGCTGAAATGCAATTACGCAGAACCGTAAAAACATTTAATCAACAGCCAACCTTTCCACAATTATCTATCCTATGGTAATAATTCATGTAAATTAAAATCTGCTATATAAACAACAGTGTCCTATGTAAATACAGATCCATGTGATAGTTTTAACACTTACACACAAATAGTATATGCTGCCATATAGGAGTGGGTCACTGCTTATATTTTTGACAGTGTAGATTTAAATAGCTATCAGATAAATATGAAATCTAATATAGAGATTATATCTAATATTTATTGCTTTGATTCAAAATATAAGAGAAATATCGAACACTACTGTAGACAGCTTGCTTTTCAGCAGTTGGTGTAGGCCAGCCCTTTCCTTCAGGGAAGGGAGAAGTTGTCTGGGCCAAATTCTGCCATACCTACGTTTCTTTTATTCTTGATACACAGCAGTGCACCCTGACATACTGCTGAAAGCAGAATTCTTCTCACTCTTTATATCAAGATAGGAGTTTAAATGTCTGAGTGGACCCAAATCGATTGATTTAGCTCATGTAAGACATGAGCAGCCCCTTGGAAAGGCCAGTTCCTGCAGTGGTCCCAGAGAGGTCTCAAGGCTGCTGTCTCAGCACTTTGGATCCTAAAGCCAGGTAGGGTAAATCCAAGGCACTGCCTGAAGATCTCGTGGTGGGATTTGGATTCCACCCACCAGTGTGCCTGTCTGTTGTGCTGTGTCACATGAAGGCAGCTGAGCCCACTGAACACTGACCAGTTTTTGGTCTGCCTTGAGTAGCAAACAAGCAGTAAACATTGCTGTTGCTGGGGCATTGTGAAACCACCAAAAGAACTGTTTTTTGTGACTTCTGATTGATCCATTGCACCCAGAAATACGGTATCTAGGTTTCCTTTGTGGCTGGAGATGGGCATCCATCCCTATTGATGGATCCTGGCACGCTCTTTCACAACTAATTTCTTGGGTTGTTTGTTTTTTGGGTTTTTGTTAAGAGGACATATGTGTTTTTCATAGTGTGTCAACAAGGTGTTGTCAAAATAATTACCTAAAATCCTGATATCTTGAGGTCAGCTCCTTTCAGATTTCTTTCTCAGCTGACTGGCTGTTATTTGCCATAAAGACCAAGTCCTAAAAAAAAGGAACCTTTGTGTAATTTTACCCAAGACACACTCATAAAGCCCAGAATTGGATTGCTCTGTATTTCTGATGGAGTCTGGATGAACCAAGTTTCCTATGAAATGAGCTGACTGCAGAATATCCAGTTCTTTACTTTTCCTAGTCAGGAGTATCTCCATGTTACAGAAGGTAGCAGTGGATTCCTTGCAGCTCCATAGCTCAGGAATTCAAGTGGACCAGCAGGAGCTGGAGAAGTTCCTAATCTACTTCAGTGAATTGTGGACCAAGTGGCAGGAAATCACCAGAGCCTCTGTTTTACAGAGGGTTGCAGTGCTGAGGAATGGTTGCACTCAAGCAGCCCATGATGATTGAGGTAAATGCTGCTTGGTTGACTTTTGTTCTTACTTTTTACTCTGGAAGTATGGTTTTAAATTCATTTCAGATTAATTTAGCAGACGCCTTACTGCAAGCCACAGTGTTGTAAAGCAGAATGGCTTTTAGAGGTTTATTTCATTAGAGAAAGAAATATATGATATTTAATATACTAGATGCTAGCTTTAGGTCTAGTTTTTGTTATTCTTGTCTTTCAAAATAACCTTCACGAATGGCCAAGCATCCAAAGAGAAAACAGTGCCTTGAAGACCTCTTGCAAGATTTTTTTACACTGTTACCTAGTAGACTTCTGCCATTTCATTTTAAGAATTACTGTGGGCTTTCTCTTTAGTCAAAGTACAATTACAGATTGAAGAAATCCTTTGTTTACAGTTTACAATTACTTACAATTAGTTTGCCTTAAGATATTTTATTTTGATTTGTCACATGAAAAAATGAGATAGCATCACCAAAATTTTAAAATCAGGTGTACCTCAGCATCCACAGATTTTCCAAAGAGGTTTGGAGTCATTCAACATTTACAAGGGCTAGTTTTTTGTATTCTGAAAATATTTTGTGTGACTTTCGACTTTCTTTCTGTAATAATGAGATTTATTTTTTCTGTCTTAACAATTTAGTACCATGCACTCTGCAACAGTGCTAGGGTCATTGAAACATTTGGTCCTCATTTTCAACATCAAGTTAACCAAGAAGAAAAGTATTTTCAAAATTTGCTAAACATGTATTCAAAAATAATTACTAGTTTAAGTTAAGCTGCATTGCCTTCAACTGCAGAGTTAGTAGCTTTCACAGAATATATGTACTCTGTAAGTAAAAGACACACTCTTGCTGATTTTTTTTTCCTGTGCTTTTTCTGAAACCTTTTGTTATGATCCACAATAAAATTTGCACCTGAAAATCAACACTGCATGTTGCTGTTGGGTGGAAGGATGAGTTGTCTGACAAAAAGTGAGGGAAGCTGTGTGTTTTGTGTTCTCGAAACTTCCAGACCTCTCCATGCACCCAGCCCTTTTCCAGTAACCCCACTGTGGGTGTGCAAGGTGTTTATTATTATGTGCTGTGGGGGCCGGTGACAGCTGAACGTGGGTTGGCAAAAGCAATCATGTAAACATATGTTTGAAATGATTAACAGCAGCAGGTCAGGAAAATGCTGTCTTTGACTCAAAGTAGCAAAGTACACCTTTACTTTACTTTACATAGTATTTCAGGGGGGATATCCCAGCTGCACATTTTGCAATTCTCTAGAGCGATTTTGTTAATTTCAAATCTAACAAAATGTTAGCAAAACATTAAGATTGCAATTACATTGTCAGTGTCAGAAAATAATTGCATTTAAGAAGATTTTGAGATCTATTTTTTTTTTATAAACTTGGTTTTGTTGCAATCCTTTAATGCAGGAGCTTCAGTGCAGAGCTTGGAACCAGTCCAAAATATAGGCATCTAAAGTGCTCCAGATCGACATTTATAGCCACTGAATTACTGGCCTGAATCCAGAAGCAGGTGTTTGATCTTTAGCTCTGCTTGTAAAACTCAAACCACCAAGCAGAGCTGCCTAATCAACAGGGAACACTAAAGACAGGGTGAGTTTTTATGCCAGTCTTCAATCCTGGCCTGTTACTCAGGGCTGGCTAGAAGCAATTCTGCCTGCTTAGGAGCTACATTCTTAACCCTCACCACGGGCACTTGGAGCTTTTGTCCTGAATTTTGTGGTTTTCATCCTGAATTTTGTGGTTTTCGTCCTGAAGAGTAAGTAGGCTTGCTCTTCTTCAAACATGGCAGTACAGCACCAAGGTCACGGGCTGGCTGCCTCAATCTTTTCATTGCTGCTCACACAAGAAGCAGAAGATCTGAGTTTAATACCCTTCTGCAGCCATGGGAGTTATTCCTCCTCCATTTGAGAAGCCTGCAGTATGAAATGAAGGTGAAACAGAGTTTTTGCTATTGTTGGAGGAGCACAGTTGATGCCTAAGCTGAAGTTGCAACTCAGTGTGTAGAGTTAACACCACATGAACCGAGCCAGGAGGAGAGCAGAAGAGGGAGTGTAGCTGGTGACTAAGCTCTTGAAAACGTGGAAAAGGATTTTGGGGGAAGAACCTGTCTTCTGGGCCTCCTGTAAGGCCTGCGTCTGTATTTCAGTCAGTCAAAAGGTGTTAAAATTCCCAAACACATTTTGAAGAGCAAACAGGCTGACATTACTTGCCTCTGTTTCAGTACAAAGTTCCTGCTGAGCTTTTGCTCTCACTCCCCTCTGCCAGGACTCTGCATAACGTATATGTAATGATACACTGATTACATGAGTGATGATACAATGATGAAGGCCTTGTCTCAAAAGACTCCAAAGGCTCACAGTCCTGCAGGAATGCAGGAGAAGAAGAGCTGGGAGCTCCTCTATCTCGTGATAGGAACGACAGGTGTGGGTTTGGGACCAAGTGCCCCTATCTGTACATTTCTGCCTTGGAGCTGTGGTGTGAAACAAAGAGCTGAAAAGTGACCAGTGGGGCTGGTGTGGGTGCCAGTGCCCCGGGGCAAAGGGACCAGAGCAGCTAAAAGGCTGTTAGCTTAGAAGGTTTCCACATTTCTGTGGTAGGGATGTGGGTGCTCAGCACTGGGCCACTGAGGTGAGTGAGTGTGTGGATTTCCCAGGTGGCTGGGGGAGGAATCCTTCCCCTTGAAGTGCTGCAGGGCCATCAGCCTGGGGGGAATACTGCCAGCATTACAGGCTGCTTGCATGTGGCTGAGACTTTCCTTTCTGTGACAGTAACTTAAACACTTCCATGTGCATATTGTTACAATAATAGAGCTTTGAAGGCGTCAGCCCTGCATTTCTAAGCCTTCTGTACCTCCAGATCTTTCTGAACTGTTTGTTACAGCACTTGAATAGACAGAAAGGACATCATTAGAGCAGAGCAGTGTTCTCAGTGGCATAAAAACCTTGTACATCTACTGTCTGAAACCAGCTCTCACTCCAAACAGTCATAACCTCCAGCTTCATTTTTTTTCTGTTATCAGGACAAATTAACCCATTAGCTGCACAGACTCTATTGTGAGTCAGAGGTATATGACTCATGTGAATAGAACCCATTTCTATTCTGGTTTTAATTAACTTGGCCTGCACCCAAATCCTCCTTAGAAATGAAAGATACTAGATTAGCTGAAGTGTACAACACATTTTTATGGTTTCTGCTAAACTTACATGTGTATTTTTATGAGATAATGTTGCCAAAAAAAAAATATATATTCCTATGAATGCACTAACCTGAAAGGTAAGTGACAGAATTGCTGTATTTGACAGACTGTTAAAGTATTGTAATTATTCTGGTTGGTTTGTTTGCCTTGCAAATTGTAAGAACAAAAAAAAAAAATAAATTCTAGTACATAGGGAAAATATTCCCAGTCTTGATTCAGATAAATGGAAAACAAATTTGTGGTGGTTAGAATTTCAATAGAGGTACAGTCTTAAAGTGGCACTTCCCATTGTGATTTTCATAATTTTGCTGCCTGAGAATTCTTTCCTTTCCTTTCCTTTCCTTTCCTTTCCTTTCCTTTCCTTTCCTTTCCTTTCCTTTCCTTTCCTTTCCTTTCCTTTCCTTTCCTTTCCTTTCCCCTTTCCCCTTTCCCCTTTCCCCTTTCCCCTTTCCCCTTTCCCCTTTCCCCTTTCCCCTTTCCCCTTTCCCCCTGAATGATTTGGTCAGTATCCTTATCAGTATTTCTAATTGGGTCATTGTGCTTTCTCTTTATAAAGCAGTACTAAAATCAAATTAACTCCTCAAATTTAAATTGCAGGGAGGGTAATCTGAGCCACTGCTTAGAGTACTGTCAAAACAGAAGCAATACTAATTATATTTACGCAAGTTTAAAAGAATCAAAAGAAAAATAAGGAAACAAAACCACCCCTCTCTAATCCTGACAGAAGTCAAAGCGTGAATTTTACTTATCACTAGATTTTCCTCATGGCATTTTAAGGGTTCTTAGTGCAAATGGGAAGCAGGCACTCAGATATTCGGTGGAGCCATCCTGCCCTGAAGAAGCAAGCACAGAATAAGAGGAGAGAGGCTGAAGGGAAAAGAGAGAGAAATGCATCTTTCTGTGATCACTTTACAGTTCCTGGCATGCCCATATAGCGCAGGAAGGACATAAACTAACCCAGACTGGTAAATTAATCAGGAGTGTGCTCTGTGTGCCACCAGCTGTCAGGTGACTAATCAGTTGGGTTTCTGCTCTGGCAGGTCCCAGGTTACCTGGAGCATGAAGAGGAGAGCTGGAGGGAAAAGGTCAGGTTTTAAAAGAGGCTTAGTTTGAGGCGCTCTGAAATGAAAACTTGAGTGTGGACCACTGCTTCCCAGACTCTGCAGTCCCACAGTTTAATTCCAGTGGCTTGGAGCACTTAATGGAGATCTGCCCTCAGCTCTGCCTGCTGCCAGTTAGTCCTGATAAAGCCCTAACTCACCTTCTGGTTGCCTAAGTGGTGACATTAAGTCTTTCATCAAAGCAAGGAAATTAAAAGCACGTAGCAGGGTCAGCTTCATTTAGCCAGAGCTCCGTGTCCAGACCCAGAGATTTTTCTGTCTTGGAGGGAGCACTGTCTTCCCGTGCAAGAGAAGGTAGTGTGGCAGTGAATTGTTACAGTCTGCACTTCCCAATCACTGGAGAAGGTTACCCAGGTGGTAGGAGGCAGAGTTAGGGCACAGATTTATCTCCTGATGTTGCAAACAGTTACACTGCTTTGCAGGGACGTGTGTATTCCTCAGCTGGAAGTTTTGAGCATTAAATTCTGAACTTCCATTGCTGATAACTAGACCTTGCTTTTCATTTTTCCTTTGCTACAGTGGATTTTTTTATGCCATCATTGATTGAGGTTGGATTACCAAACCTGTCTAGATTCCCTTTTTATGCTTATAGTAATGTCCCTCTACTGGACAGAGCTCCTTTATGTAATCTGTAAAGCGCTGTAGATCTGCACCAGGGTGCAGAGGATGATGTGATGATTTGACAGTAATGAGCAAGTTTCTCTGAGTCAGCTCTCCCTCCTTTGGGGATATTTGTACAAGGAAATGTGCATCAAAACTCAGGATGTTCCTGTTACCACGTGTGCTCAGTAATGGAAAAGATCCAGGGCTCTCCTTCACTTTGTACTTAAGGAATGTTTAGTTGTGCCACCAGAAGGGGGAAGAAGCAGTTGTACCCTGATGTGAGAAAGAGGATGGATCTCGCTGGGCACAACAGTCACAGCACCTTCATTAAAATATTTCCCAGCAAACCTGTAATTTGCCTTCTGAGCACTTACAGGAATTCAAGCTGAACTATCTCGTGCTGCTGGGTCTTCAACACCTTAACCCCAAGAGTCTTGTGATCCTTTGTTCTCTGCTCCAGTGTGACACAACCTCACCCAGTAATTTTGGTGTCAAGACTGTTAACTTCTGCTGCTTCTGAGACTTCTTTCCCAATGGCTCTGTTACCCAGGCAGACCTCAGGGATGGGGAATGAAACCACAGTTAACACCAACAGAAAACTGCTGTCTTAAGTTAGACAAAACTTTCCACTAGGTGAATTCCCCCAATTAAAAACCAGAAGATTTGTTCCAAGGAGTCAAGACATGCCTGTTATTTAAACACAATTTCTCTTTTATTACTGGCTTATTAAAACTTACCATTCTCGATTAATCAGCATTTCTTAATTAACATAAAATTCCCAAGGTCTGGTACAATTCCACCCTCACAATCCAGTTCTGTGCTGTTAATTTCTATTTAGACTACATATTGCTAGAGCATGTGGGATTGTATTGCATGCTGCAATTATTTTCAGGGAGGACTGTGACACTTGGCCTTGATCTTGGCTTTCTCTAGTACAGAGCACTGTAAGTATTCTATATTTATTTATAACTTGCTGAGGGGAACAACAGAGACTGCCTGACACTGTGCACTCTCTTCTTCTTTAGATTGTAATTCTCGGATAGATCTCTCAGGAATTACAGGGAGGAGAGCTTTGCCATTTGGAGAGAAGGTCTTACAATTTAATCAGAATACAATTTTAGCCAACCACCTAGTTCAATCAGCCAGTCCAATTATGGTGTGGGTTGAGCAAGACTCTGTGCTCAGGGTTCCCTGGCGTTGTTTTTAGTTATGAAATCAAAATAAGAATTTAGGTCAGTTCTACTCTATTGACTCCTAGTCCTGCAGCTTTCAGGAGTGTGCAGCAGCATGGCTTTGCCTAAATTTGTGTTTGGCACCTCACTGCTCTGGCTGGGCTTTGCCACTGGTTGAAAGCTAAACTGGGAATGCTCATTCCAAGTGGCAAGTTACAAATGTCCCTGGGCTGGTGCACACGGGCAGAAATCACACAGACTTGTCTCTGCTTTTAACCCTCGCAGTGCTGCAGGCGAGTGCTCTCAGTCCTGTGCTAGAAGAGCTGCAGCAGCTCTCCCATCACCATCTAAGAACCACAGGCACTTTACTAGGTGCCACTGGCTATTTCCTGGTTGACTGACTCTCCTGAGACCTTGTATGACCCTTTGCACCAATTTTTTCCTAACTAACCCTTCCAAACCTCCCAGCTCCCCGAGCCCCCTCCATCTGCTGGTACCTTACCACCTACCTCCCTTTCTAGCTGTCCCTTCTCCCTGGTTAAGGCAGCTGCTCAACCCAACATCCAAACACTCAAAACCATGCAGCTGATCATGCCATTGTTTCACCAAACTCCCATTCTTTCCAAACTGTTCTTAAACACCATGTCATTCCTCTTCCTTTTCTCCAGGCCACATGAAAGACTCTGAATGGTTTCTTTATCTGGCTGCATGTAACAACTGATAGAGCTTCTTATTTCTATCATCAGCCTCTCACCTTCTATGGACACACTCAGGACAATCTCTCAATCATCCTTCTGCTATCATTTTAAAGGTAGGATTGAAAGAACTGTATCAATCCCTTCTTGCCACAACCCAGCACATCCTGCAACGTAATTTGCAATACCTTCTTCTTTTCTCTTTTCTTTTTCTTTTCTTTTCTTTTCTTTTCTTTTCTTTTCTTTTCTTTTCTTTTCTTTTCTTTTCTTTTCTTTTCTTTTCTTTTCTTTTCTTTTCTTTTCTTTTCTCTTTTCTTTTCTTTTCTTTTCTTTTCTTTTCTTTTCTTTTCTTTTCTTTTCTTTTCTTTTCTTTTCTTTTCTTTTCTTTTCTTTTCTTTTCTCCCAAGGATGGTTTTAGGAAAAATACCCAAATTCTGAGCCGGCAAACAGGCTGTGGGCATTGCTTCATTCATGGCTGGTCAAATACATGGCTGCTCTCACAGACTGAAGTTTAGTGCCTGCACACTGTGAAGAGTGTGGCTCCATGTCTCTGCCCATTACACTGCAGAACAATATTAAATCTGAAATGTGCTGGGAAAACCTCAAAAGAGCCTGAGTTTGGATACCTCCCAAGTGTTTTGGTGTCTTGTGTGCACTTACAGGAGTCATAAGAGAAAACAGATCCATAAAAGTGCTGTTGTTCATCCCCATCCCTTTAATTCTCTGTTCCTGTCCATTTAACTGGCTGTACTCTTAATTCACACTTTACTCTTCACCCCACCATTGCTGGTGCACATTTCTTTGCATTCAGTGCCATGAATGCACATTGTTGAAAACATTCCCTCTGTTACAAAGTGAACATGGGATTTGAGGCATTACCTCTATTTCTTGTAAGTTAATTTAAAAAAAAAAATCAAACCCCATGGAGTTTACACATGAAGGTAATGGAACTTAGGCAATTAAGATGTTACACCTCTCAATTGGAGTTGCATTTCTGTCTATGTGATACTGTTGGGTTTTAAGGCCACATGAAACTGAGTGATAAAACCTGCTTCTTTCCTAACAGTGTCATGTGCACCTGAGGACAGCTTTATCCACAGATCCCACTCTGAAGCTCCCTACTTTATGAAATAAATGTCGTGTATTTGCATGTCTAGAATTCACTGCCCTGCTCTGCAGAAGACGAAGCTCCTTTAAATCGCTTTCCTTCTCTTTAGCAAGTCATGTGTTCTTTGAAAGCTTTGCAGGCTTTCCAAGACTATTCCTCCTTACTGCAAAGCCAGCAATTGTCTTTTCTCAACACCACTGGGCATGGGTCAGGCCAGACTTCCAGAAAACAGAAATTGATATTTTCTGTTAAATTATCCTCTGAAGTAAGTAGATTATATGGTATGATCTGAATTATTCAAATAAGTCTGAGATATTTGTGTAATGTAATGAAATAAAACTGCATTTAAGTATGTACTTTGCTAAGTTTCAGTTAGATCTTAACATTTGAGAGTGATTTGGCATCTAGGATAGCATGAGAATTAATTCCAGAAATGAGATGCAATCAGTTCACCTTTCTTGGCACTGTGTCTTGCTAAACGTAAAAAACCCCTCTTTTCATTTACTCTATAATTATCCTCGTGTATTCTTGAATGAAAGCATAGCAAAGATCACATTTCTGGCACATTTGGGAGCAAAACAGTTAAATTGCTAACAAATAATGTTTTGTAGTTTGTATGAGAGCCAAGAAGATTAATGAAATGTTCATGAGAGAGTCTGGCAAGTGGCCACATTCCTATGGGAACATTGCTGTAGTGAGGTTTAACGGAGCATGAGGGACATTAAGAAACAAATGTGTGGGAGTTTTAGGGTGAACTGTAAATTATAAGAATCTAGTAAAACTAGATATCGTGTATTTTGCCTTTGAGGCTTTCCAGCGGGTCTGTGTAACATTTCTCATCCTTATCTAAAGGCTGTGAGGAAGATGAGCAAAGTGCACCCTCCTTGGGCTTTTTAGGAGCAGCTGTCAAACACCCGAGCTCTGCTGACTGCTTTGAATGTTACAGCAGATGTAAACTCATTAAACAAATGGCTACAAGAAGTAAGTCCTCCAGCCTGACTAGAGTTTTTGTATTAGACACTCCTCAATTTACTGCTTAATCTGCCAGCCTTCCCAAAACTTCCCCACGCTTTTAACGGCAAAAAGCAGCGTTCATTTCATTCTTTTAAACAAGCCAAGGAGAAGCTGCATTACTGCAGTGTTGTTTCTATTTCTGCTGTTCCACCACCTCCCCTGTCATGGCAGTTGTCTCTGAAATACATCCTCATCAGCCCTGGCTATCCACTAATATGCTGTATTTCTGTTATTTAATGTTACCTTTAATCAAAGATAAGAAAACGGGCTAAGTTTTCTGTGTTTCAGAAAAAAAAAAAAAACAAAAAAACAAAAAACCAACACCACAAAAAACCAAACAAACAAACAAAAACCCCCAAACCAAACAAAACAAAAAAAACAAACCAAAAAAAAAAAAAACACCAACCCCAAACAAACCAAAAACAAATAACAAAACTCTTGCTAACAGCAATCAAACAGTTATCGTACCAAAAGATAAGAAAAATGGGAAGGTATCGATTTCCCCGGGAGCAAGGCAGGCACTGAGACGTGTGTGGACTCCAGCAATACACTTCCTAGAGGTTTTCCAAATTAGCTAGAAATAATCCTCGGAGATCAGGGCGGATAGCTGCTGGAAGTGAGGAAAACCTGTGTCCTTACTTACCTTTCCACTAGATGGCAATGGTACATGGTAGTTACGTGTACTTTAGGCGAGGAAACCTTTGAGCACGAACATTTTATTACAGGTCTGAATACCTCTTTAAACCGGGGCAGTTGGACTGTCAGCATTTGCTGGAACTCAGCTGTCTCAGCACTCCCTGTCTCGAGCAGTTAAACTAATTCTCTCTCCCTTTTTTTTTTTTTTTTTTTTTTTTTTTTTTTTTTTTTTTTTTTTTTTTTGCGTAACAAATGCAATATCCAGATTTAGAAGTAACGGATGTGAATAATAGAACCTATTCAAAAGCAAATAGAGAGAGCTGTGGTGACCAGGCTGTCTAACACATCGAAGAAGTTTGTGTTAAGTTTCTACTTCCTGGCTGGATGAGGCAATTTTCTGCTATTGAAATCGACAGCCAAACCAGTTCCTGAAGTAATTTCATTCGCTTCAGAGGAATTGTATTAGGGATGTATGTGGATTGGGAATTTTGTTTTGCAAAATTAAAAGTGCACACTACTGTGTGAGGAGGAGAAAAGAGTATTTTTTTTTTTTTCACTGTGGTGAGTCAGAACAGCATCCAAAGTGGGACTCCTTTGCAAAAGCTGCATCCAAAGCCTTTTGGAGGCTTAAGGGAGGTGATGTTGGAGGAGGGTGAGAGGGGAAAGAGAGGCACCAAAAAAAATGCTTTTTTAATGTGCCCAAATTTCTGAAGAAATGCAATAGGCATTGGGACAGATGGGACATCTGAACTGGTGACTTGGCATCTGGAGACCATTTGAGGCCTGCCTGTAATTCAGAACACACCATGGCAGAGCTGCTTTTTCCCTAAAGCGCGACATTTTGTTGTGATGCACGTTAACCATTTTCCTATGAAACTGCCCAGAGTGCTCTACCTGACCACAGGACCTGCTTCCCAACAGGGGGGATAGAGAACGTGTGCTTATTAAAGTGTTCTGATTTCAGGACAATCTTTTCAGGAAAATCTTTCATGCATATCAATGTAGAACATTTGTCCTATGCTAACCATGTGCTTCAGACTGGAAGTTTTTTAGTAGATACCACCTACAGAATTTTCAAATTCGTTTCATGACAAGATCAAATTCAAAATACAAAAGCTTAACTGCCTCCTAGCCAGAATGTTGTCCTAGCAAAATTAATAACCAAATGTACATTTCTATACAGAGGTTTGGGTTTAATTACTGTTTTAACTTCATTTTGTGCAATTCATCACATTACTCTTCTTGTTTACATCTGTTTCTGGTTGTAGCAAGGACCCAGACAGTTACTTTATTATCGGTGAAACATTCTGAAAAGGTTTTGATTGGTTTAGTTCTTCTGTTACGACTGCTTATGACTTCTGAAATGAAGTACATACTGAAGTCAGGCATTGGCCCCTGTCTCTAGCAGTAAAATGATTTCCTTTCATTACTCTGCCATCCTGTTTTCATCCAGACCATAATTTACTTGGACTTTGCAGATATGCCCACTTCACTGCCAGTGTCAAGCATTCCTTAGTGTCTGGCTTCAAGGCAGAGTCAAGCAGGAGCTTGAAGCAGTAGGACTGCGGTGGTCACTGGGCTAATTAAATATGAACCACTGTCCTACATCCTTAAAGGCGTAGTGCCTGCCCATACAGGTAGGAATTGGGTGCCCAAATATAATTGAAGAGCTAGGCTTTTGTTTCTTCACAGCCCTCTAGACTGGGACTCCAGCATCTTTGGAGGCCAAGGCCTGTGAACATCCACGTCTAACATGGAACTCCTGGCGCGAGTTCCACAGGGTGCTCAGCAAACACCTTGTCCTTTCCTCCTGCCCCAGCCCCACTCCTGTCAGCCTGGTTCATCCACACACAGAGACCCAGGGGCTGCCAGCAGCCTGCAGAATGCCCCGGCAGCCTCTGGCAATGGGGTGTTTGTCAGGAGAAGGGGCTGCCCCCTTCCTGAGTGCAGAGCTCAGCAGAAGCTCCAGAGATGCCAGCTGTGCTTCCACAGCAGCCAGCCTGGAGCCATCTGCCTGTCCCACAGTGAGAGTGCCACCAAGCAGAGCCAGAGGTGACAATTCCCGCTGCTGGTGGCTCCTGCAGGGACATCACACTCCCTGTGGCATTTCCTCCATCAGCCCTGGTGGATGTTCTTTTGTTCTGTGCAGGTGTGTCAGTGAAGAGTTTGCACAGCAGTCTCTTCAGGCTCCCTCTGGTATTTTGGGGGAAGGTAAAATGCCACAGTGCAATCTTTCAGACTTGGAAGCCCTTCACAGACTCCTTGCTGCCTGATGTGGTGGTTTTAGTCCTGAGAGAAAAATCTGGGCATAGAACCCCTCTCTGGAAGTGTCAGGGAGGCTTGCAGAGTCCCAGAGGTCCTGTTGTGCTTCCCAAAAGCTTCATGGTTACAGCTGTAATACATCAATCCCTGGAGCTGCTGAAAAGTCATCTCTGCAGTTGGTGGACATGGCAACACATCACATTCTGCTACATTTAGGAAAAAAGAGGATTTTTTTACAGCTCAGCTCCAGTTGAGGGGTCTTTGCAAAAGTCCCAAAATACGGCCAGGCAGAATTAATATTACTAATGTTGTCAAGCTCAAGAGACCATTTTTTTTAGAACAGAACTTCAAGAGACAGAAAACATGCAGTTAAATCCTATGATCAGGCCCCATTTTGTCCAGTGAGGAGAAATGGATTTCATCACCTCCTGTAACAGACCCAACTGCTCTTGTCTAAGGGGAAGGTCTGGCAGTGCTCTGAGAATGATGTTCCTGGATTCTTTTAGGGTTTGTTGTTGTTGTTGTTGTTGGTTGCTTGGTGTTTGGGTTTTTTTTTGTTGTTTTATGGGGGGTTGGCGGGGGGGGGGGGATGATTTTTTGGGTTGTTTTTCAGGTGTTTTGTTTGGGGGTTTTTTGTGGTTTTGTTGGGGGTTTTTTTGGTTGTGGTGGGGTTTTTTGGGGTTTTTTGTGGGTTTTTTTTTGTTTTGTTTGTTTGTTTGTTTTGGGGGTTTTTTAGCCTCTATTGACCTCTGCCACCAAGTGAAAAATGCTTTTTGGGCATGAGGAAGTGACAATTCCCAAGACGTTATCCCATCATTATCCAGATTGGTGCATAGGGCTCTACACAAAAAAAAAAAGACCACTTGTCAGTGTGTTTCTAACGACCAGACACTTAGGCAAAGGAAGAAATCCTCCTTTCTTCAGAAATTCAGAGTGAAAGTGTGCCACAAAGTGTGGGAATTTTGTTCTAGAATACTTTTCCCTTTCAGGAAAAAAAAAACAACCAAAACAAAAACGTTAATGCCTCTTGCAGGATTTGTGTTGTATCCTTAATTCTGAGCACCTGGTGTCCACAGCTTCCACAGTTAGACCAGAGAGCCAGAGAATGGATTTTAGAGCTACAGCCTTCCAAAGAAGTCAGGAGACCTTCTGCAGCCCTGTGGCTCCACCAAACATCTGAGGTGGCTGTTTGTAGGGCGGCTGTCCCAGCTCAGCTGGTGGGCAGTGGTGCTGAGGAACAGGAAAAACCCCTTTCTCCTTGTGCTGGGAAGTTCATTTCAGCTTTGTCTCAGGCTTTTTTTCCTAAAGCCTGTTTTTCTGCCTCTCAGCCTGACAGTTTTATCTACTGGATTACAAAAGCACTCCAGCAAATCGACTGTAGGAAATGCAGTGGCTGGGTCTTATTCTTGTATAGAGCTCTAAATACAGTTGGGTATATAGAATAAAAAGTCCCAAATGCAAGTCAACATCATGGATTTTTAAGGTCTGAGTCATTATTTAGCATAAATGTCGACCACAATCCTGCTTTTGATTTAAGGAGAACTGTAGACTCAGATCCCTGGGTCTGATCTTGTCTTGTCTCAGCTTTATCAGAAATGATTTCAAGTGTCAATACCTTAATGTGTTGGTGGTGTAATACACAGTGAAAACACAGCACCACACAAAGGGAGGGTCCTTGTTTGCTTCTTAGACTTCAGAGCTGAACTAACTCAGGCCCATTCTTTTTATTTACTCCCTGTGTCTGTACAAATCCACCGAGTTTAAGGAAAGAAACGTGGTTAGGGAAGGAAACTTGGAGGAATACGATTGATTCCCGCAAACGAGGTGTGTCCAGCCATAGACAGCACAGAGAAGAAAGGACATGAAACTGATTCTGCTCTTTCCAGCTCATCTTCCTGTCACTTTACTTCCAGAACTGTAGTCACAGGGATATTCCCTACCCTCAGCTGGTGCAGGAGATGGGAATTCACTCGGTTCTCCCTGAAGACTGGCGGGAGGCACAACTCCAGAGGGGCTTGTGCTTGGTTTGTCCCCCTTTGTGGTTGCCACAGGAGGACTGCAGCCACAGCACGGGCTCCACCAGGCTCTGGTGTCACAGAGCTGCCTGCCACTGCTCTTGGGCAAGAACCCACTGCTTGCTAATCCCCACTGTGAAGAGGAGGTGAGTGATACATCTACAGCTAAGGTTTCCCAAAGTAATCTTTACTAATTAGTCAAGAAAATGAATAAGAAGTATGTTCTTTTCCTCAGAAGGCCCTAATCCCACTTGACTGAGCAGTATTAAGCAATCCTATCAAAGAGTATGTATTTTTGAAGCAGTCCTTGGGGCAAAATTAGACCTTCAAGAATAAGAAATAATGAGAGTTGTAAGGGGGAGAGGCTTTTTTATTTTTAGAACCAATATTAAAGAAGAGCTTTTGCTTCTGAGTCAAGTTCCCATGCTTTTTCATTATGCTCTTTGGCTGAAGTGGTCTTTAGATAACAAATGTGTCAAGCTGTTCTGTCTCACTAAGTTAGAATTAGGTTATGTCTGTGCAGAAGAAAGTTTTGGAATAGCTGCAAAAACAATTACAACACTGCTTGATTCACTGATGATGTTAATTGTAAATCCATATTAATCTAGGGCTGGGCAGGAGTTGCCAGAAGGATTCATTTTCCGTGTAGCATGACAGATGCTTGTCTCCCTTTCCTTTTTTCTGGTGCCTTAGACCTTGGTTATCTCCACTATTTTCTGAAAGCATAAACAGTAGCCTTAAGCAAAGTTGCAGTTGATAGGGAGGTTGCAATAGCCTGTATAAATCTCCTTACATGACTTCAGCTCTCATAAAAGCAGCTCATAATATTTTAATCATAATCTGGAAGTACTTGAATACTAACACATAGGAAATACTGTACCAACAGCTAGTTTCTTACTTGGGAAACTTTAGGATGAATACTTCTTTTTTTGTATGTCTGATTCTTAATAAGGAACAGATAAAAATGGAAATAATTTGTTTTTAAACTCCATTTTGAAACCAAGATAGAAAGTTGTTCTTTCCAGTCAGATGCCACGTCTCTTTCTGTTTGCAGGAGTTTTCAAACTCTCTGTGTGTGCTGCTGAGCTGTGGCAGGCTATTTGTGTGGGAATTATTTCTGTTTGGAGCTGTGTGTTTGCAAAAGCTTGTCGATGCTTGTGTCTTACTGTGCAACTGTTAAAAGCTGCTTGGATTCTGACAAGCTGTTCTAGGGATAAGGAGAGCATGAAAAAAAATACAGCTGACTGGTGGGTTTTGCCTCCTGCAGATAGATGGGCTGGCAGGTTGTCACGTGGAAATAGCCATCAATAGGCAGTCTTGGAGATGCTGAGGCATGGTGTGGGTGCCAGGAGCTGTAACTGTGGTGTGGGCTCCTGGTGTCACCTCAGGGTGGCCACACCACCAGGGGCTGAGCCAGAGGTGGGTTCTGCAGCTTTTTCTGCAGGTGAAAGTGTGCTTTTACCCTGACTGAATGGAGGGAGTGGGAGTGATGGACTGCAACCCCACAGATTCCTGCTTCCAGGAAAACCACGGAAACAGGAACTGCTGCTGGGAGATTGCAGCAGAGTACAGAAACAGAGTGGAAAGTCCTGTGTCTCTGGCAAAGCCCACGTGAAAAATTCAATTAATTTTGGTATATTGCTGAGAAATTAGCAGTTCTGTGGTTATGAGGCCAGTGAAGGTACTGATCAATGTGAATATTTTATATTCACAAGCATCTTCTTAGGCTCTCTGCAGACTCAGGGAGATCTTGCTGTTCCAAAATATGTTTGAGTCACATTTTCTCCCCAGGCATAAGAGCTAAAAAGTTGGGGGGAGGGGAGGGAAGTGGTTAATGAATAGCAAAGATGGGTGCAAATTCATGTCACAGAAGCTGAATAGAGATCACAGATCCTCCAGGCCCTTCTGTGGCTGGCACAGACAAAGGAACCACTAAATTGTTCCTGTGACAGAGACTGCACAGCCCGTGAAAGGGTCCTATTAAGTGTGCTTTTACCCAGAACATTTAGGACTCTAATTGCTGAGGCAAGCTCCTTGGCACAGCAACTGACAGTTCATTCATAACTCGGTGGTTTCTCCGTTAATAACTTACCCCCTAATTAGTTCCTGTGAAGGTACTTTATGAAATCATGAAGTCATATTCTTGTAACTTCTCCAGTATCACATCTGCCCCGTGCTAGCCACAGAGGGACTGGGACTCACCAGTCTGCTGAGCTGGGGCTGGGAGCTGTCTGGGGCTGGGAGAACAAGATGTCAACTGCTCCGTGTTCTTCTCAGCCCTAAAATTAAAGGTTGGGCCAGGAGCAGCACTCAGCCCCCTCCAGCAGGCAGGTGGTTGGTGGGGATGTGGAATGCACCCCTGCACTGAACCAGGGTGTAGAGAACACTCATTATGGTGCAGCTGTGTCCCCTGTGGTTCCCCACACCAGGTGAGATCTACACCCGTCAGCCCAAGGATCTGACCAGGATTTCTCTCGCTGGCTTATGATTCCCTCGAGTTCTTATTAAGGGAGTCAGATATATCTTCTGCAGCTAATCCAAGGATAAACTGGCTTTCATTTTCTGCTGGGCTTCCTCAACGCTCTTTTCAATATTCAAAGATAATAACGGACCGTCGCTACCATTCCCTTGCTTTTGTTTTGGGTTGTTTAAATGAATTTCCAAGTCTCTGACCTTCTGCATCAGCAGCACCATCTGCTTGAGAGTGACATTTTCTTTATCTTGGCAGCCAAAGACCTGGTGTTACAGCTCTGTACTTCTTTTTACCGTGCAGCAACAAGAACCTTTTGAAGCAGGAAAAAACCCCAAACCACACTTTTACTTTATTGTTTCATGCTTACCTGTGCAAGGTTACCCAGTGCAACCGCCCAGAGCTAACTCACCTTTCAGAACAAACTCAGAGCTGACTGTTGTCTGCACTGAGACCACTTCAGCAGGGTATTGTCCTGCAGGGGCTGCATAATTTGAGATTAATTTAATGGTGCTCTCAACTCATGTATTTTGCAAGGGCTTTGTTCTTTCTCTAGAGTCCTGGGGCCTGGACTCCAAATCCAGCTAGGTCTGAAGTTCTCCAAAGGGTTGTATCTGGCCCACAAAGACCATAGGAGAAGTTTATGAGGCTTGGGTGAGTAAATGGTTACTAAAGATCTCTCATCTCTCTAAAATGTATCCAAGTGTCAACACAAACCTGGAAATCTTTTTGCCAGGTCTTTTTTTTTTTTGCCTCAGTCACAAGCTTCCAGGAAGTGCAGTTTTCTAATGCTTTTTAGCTAAATGTCCCATTTGGCCAAGTACTTTGTACCTGAATATTTCTGTGATGAGTAACTCAAACAGATGCACTACTGCCACAGCTAGGTCTCCATCAGTTACCCCAGGTTTCTTGCTGTTACGTTATTTATTAAAATGTTTATTTCTTGAATTGAAATTTGAGATACCTATTAACACGTGTTACGAGCTGAACAGATGGCTATATATTGCTAACTCCAAAAAATACGTTATGCAGCCAATACAGCTGTCCTGCCATCCAGAGGAGTCATAAAAATAAAATAAATTAAACTTTACCTAATTCTTTTTTCATAAATATTCATCATAGATTTTTTTCTGAAAGGTAGATTTTATTGCCCTAGAAAAATGCTAACTTTCACAATACTGCACGTGCTGTGACAGAGCATTCCAAGATGAGACATAACTGCAGATCAAATTTAAGGATGACCTGCAGAGCAGCAGTTGAAACAGCAGGAGCTTGGCTTCCATGAAATGGTCAGCTATGGCCAAGTACATGGGCAGAGGGTGCAGAGCACAAGGGGTTGGCAAAGTCTCTTTTGCCTCAGCAAGTGCAGTTTCTGAACTGGGGTTGGGCAGCACAGCACAGCTGCTGAAGGTTTGGGTGGAGGATTTCTCTGGGGAGGGGTGAGCTGAGGTGGTGTCAGGACCAAGGGGTCGGTGCAGAGTGACCCAAGCCTCTCCATGAGTGCAGGGAGCAGGAGCAGTGTTGGTGTTTGTGACAGGTCACTTCTGGCCGTGCCAACCTGGCAAGTCCAAGAAACTTTTTTGTAACCTTAAATGTTTTTTATTATTTTTTTGTGACCTCAGGGCTTTATGGGGTTTCTGTCAACCAGCTGCAGCCATAACAACCATAACAACACCTGCTTGTTTGGTGGATCAGGGTGCTGGTGAAGGTCTTGCCCTGGCTGCCACTGGAGCTGAGGCTGCCCAGCCATCCAGGGAACAGCGTGGGAGGCCACAGTAGGCTTGGCCAGCCTTGCTCCCACAAGGAGCTCAGCCCATGCTGGCATGACAGTAGCACAGAGCAGGTGAGTGTCCCTCTGCTAAAGCCCAGGGGAACTGGAACACAGACAGGTTAAAAGATTCCTTTGAAGTCAACCCTCCAGCTGGCCCCACAGCCAGGAATGAAGCCCACATCTCTGCAGGTTCCACCAGAGGGTTTCACAATTTTCTGAGGGTTTTTTTCCCCTAATATCTACCGCCAAGAAATGCACTGAGACCTATTTGTGTGTGATTTCAATAAACCAGCCTGCGACTCCTTGGGGAGGAAATGCACAGTGAAAAGTTATGGACTGCAGAACCTCATTACTCCAGTCACCCAGAGTGCAGCTCTGAGCAAGGGCTGCTCCACTTCCCTTCCAGAGCAGGGGAATGCCAGCTCCAGTCTGATTCCCTTGGGACTGATGCCTCTAGCATGAACAAGGCACCACAAAAGGTTGACAGCAATGTCTACACAAGCTGAAGTTTCTTTTTCACCGTGGAAATTTGGCAGCTGGGCTGCACTGGTGCTGAAGAGGTCCCTGATACTGCAACCCAGAGCACAGCATGGGCTAGTTACCCTGCAAGGCAGCTCTGTGGGATGACAGTGAAGGGGTTGCCAAGCCAGGTGGCTCCCCTGGCTCTCCACTGCTCTGTAGCTTCCAGCAAGGGTATTCTCATGGCTCTTCCATGGGGCAGCATGAGCTTGAAGAGCTTTGGTTGAAAAGTGGCCACTTCCATGGGCAAGGGGCAGGAGAGCTATGGATTAACACTCAACCTGAACACTGATTTCGGTTCTGGATGTTAAAGCTGTCACATCTGGGGTTTCACTAAGAAGCATTGGGAAGGTGCCTTCCCAACAGATGTTACTGTGAAACAAATAGGGGCTGCTGTGCTCAGAACCAGCCTCATTTTAAAACTGACATCTTCTGAGGCAAAAACCAGCCTGCCATGTAGACAGAACAGGACTTCAAACTGTTTTGGAGGATCTACAGATGAAAGTAGGAATCTTTAACTATGATTTTTAAAAGCACAATAGTGGGATGTCCTTAGGATCACAGGTCAGCTGGGCTGGACAGTTTCGGGGAGCAAGAAGTGAAAATATGTTCACAGTGTAGCAAACACAGAAGAAACAATCTTAACTAAATGATGTGTGATACCTTTTCTGTGTACTTTTCTTTGGTATGTTGTTAGGAAGTGGGCCAATTTCAGGAATGCAGTTTTTAATTTTCACTACTACAGTAGGTAAGCTGGTAGCCTTTATGAGAATATGGAGCAGTGTTCTGGGGTAGAACCAGACTGGCACACAAACTGTCCCTTAAGGAGCCAGAAACGTTTAGAACGGCAGATCTGGGAGGGATTTCAGAAAATCAATCAGTCTAGCCCTGCACTGAAATGAGATCAAATGCTCCCAGACCACCCTTGCACATACACATCCTAAACTTCCTGTGAAGAAAGCTCCTCTGACCCACCAGTCTGTTCTGGTGTCTCACCACAACAAATGTTCCCTGCTATGACAGTGTTACTCTTGAAGTTGGACTCAATGATCCTTGTGAGTCCTATCCAACTCAGAGTACTCTGTGACATCGCTGAGTTGGCTAAAGTGCATTTTTAACTTAAAATTTAGGACCTTTTTACATTGCTGGGGCAACACAAAAGGCCCACCACTGCAAGTGAAAGCAGGGTTCTAGTTTCTGAAGACATTTATAAGGCTATAGACTGCAGAAACTCCCAAGTACAACGATGTTATTGGCTGCATAAAGAGAAGTAGATCATGTACTTCATCTTTTCTCTGAGCGTGTTGTACAATGCCTACATTTGTATTGTCTGGAAATGGTAAAAAGAACTGCCTTGATAACAAGAGAGGGTGCAAGATTCTGCAACCATCTGTCACATATTTTAACACATATACAAGAGACTTCTGATGTAATTTAATTCTTTTTTTTTCCCCTGTGCTTTGTGCTTTGCATCTTGCTCAGTTTAACCCCGAAGGAGCGCTTTCAGACGCACCAGCTGTGTGCTACATCCCACATCCACGTCAAGCTGTACAGGTAAAAAACAGCCTGCAGCTCTCACCCTCTGCCTTCCTGCCTACCCTCTCAGCGCCTCCACCAGCGAGGCACCCAGCCTGAGGGGCCTGAAAATCTATTTTGTGCTGTAATTGACAGCCAGGGGTATCTGGTCTTCTTCTAGAATGCCTATTTTTAAGGATGTTTTCTCGCTCTGCGGATCGAATAAACCAGTTTTGCAATCTGCTGCAGGCCCCACCCTGCCTAACCCTGGCTGGTTAACCTGTAACTGATTGCAAAACTGGTTTGAGTCACACACTGAGGAGAGAGAGAGAGAGAGGTAAATGATGTTTTTAATAGCTCCCCTCTCCTCCCCACCAATCACAGGAGCCATCGGTTGTCAGTGGTGGTGCTGCAGAGGAGCGCTGCACGTGTCGGCCATTTGCCACACTTTAATGGATCTTCTCATGATTTTGGAGATTAAAAATTAGGCAGGACTGGAAGTCCCTCCCCGCTGCTGCAGCCTGGATGCCAGATTCATTCCCTGTTTGCAGGATTCACATGGATGCCATGGAGAGCTCTGACATAACTGAGCAGCTGATGTGCACTGCCTTGCTACGCTCACATTTCTGAGCCAGTGCTCATGAGGTGTTGGTAAATATCCATGAACCCTTCAAACCTGGGAAGCAGAGCAAGCCCATGTCTCAAACAAACTGCTTTCCCCTGGCCTGAACTAACGAGGCAGGTTAGACAACAGTCACCCAGGGAAAAGAAAACAGAACAAGGAGGTATGGGCAGTGTTTCACAGGTAGGAGGTTTATGTCGATGGGTTACTCAAACAACTCCATCCCATGCAAGTTTCTTTTCCCCTTTTTTTGCCATAATGCCTGGTCAGAAGGAGCCCAGCCCAGGGACTGAAAATGTCAAGTCAATGAGTGCTCCTTCTGAGCAGTTGTTCCTTCGAACTGGCTTTAAGTTTTCCCTTTTTCAACCTTTAATTCTTTTATTGCAAAAGGGAGCAGAGCGAGCAGGAGTTTCAATGCAGAGGTGCATTAATGCCTCATTCCAGTGCAGATGAAGCCAACAGGTACATTTTTTCCAGGCTACGTTGAGGCCACACAACTGTTGGAGCCCCCTTACCTCTCTGAAAGGTCCACTGGTGGCCATGCTCTGGTGGTCTCATGGAAAGGGGAGATTATGTCCCACTTCAGTTCCCAGTCTGAAGGGGAACATCCACTCACGGATATAATACCCACTGATCTTGCCCAGAAATGCTGGGAGAAACCCACTGCTTCCTTCTGCCAGGAGCACAGTGAAATGCAATTCATATCTCTGCAGAGGAAGCTGCTATTCTGCCCCAGGGCAGCCTCCTGCTAGGCAGAGCTCCCTCCGTGGGGCTTGGAGGAGTGCACTTCTCTCAGGCAGAGGAGGACATTGAACTTGAGTTTCCTTCAGAGCTGAGTGGACTGAAGCTTAACTACCTTGCTGCAGGGGCGTGGATGGCGATGTCCCCTTCTTCCTCTCTGCAAAGCACAGAGGGGAAGAACCCATCAGTTTGAAAAGCAGAGCAGAGACACCCACCCTCAGCAGAGGCCACTGGGGCCCACGTCACAGCAGGAGAGCACCTCCTGTTGTGCCACACAAGTGCCTTTATGCTGACAGAAGGCAGCCCTCCAGCTGCTTTCCTGGGGATTTCCCTTTCAGCTGGCAGCCTGCCCCTCTGATTTACCTGTGCTGAGCCTCAGTGTGGGGCAGCTGCCTTGTCCCAGGCACTGCCAAACTCAAAGTGAACGCGTCCAGCAGGGCTGCACGCCCAGAGCCGGGGAGGTGCATCCCTGAGAGCATCAGCAGGCCAGTGCAGGGAAAGCATTTTGAAAAGGAACCAAGGAAAAGGTATTCTTGTGGGGGAAAAAGGTGCTTTTGTCAAGGTTTCATTCAGGTAGTTGTTTTGTGTGAGTGACTCACGTTGAGCAGAGGGGTCACAGAATGTTTTTGTGCTGAGGGGTGGCAGGGGGTGGTGTTCTGGCAGAGTTCAGCCAGGTGCCACTGCCCTCTGCTAGCATGGGCAAGATCAGAGGAGGAAACACTGCCCAAGGAAGGCTTCAAATTTTGTCTGACTACTACCCAGGGTTTCTTCTTTACTTGCCTTTGGCTACTAGAAGTGACTCAAAAGCCTTCACCTGCCTACAGCTGTGTATGTAAGGCCATTATTATTATTAATAAATCAAACTGCTCCCCACTGCATGTGCTTGGAAGGAGTTTCACATTGCTGAATGCTCTACTGCAGCTGAGAACACAGCCCCTCTGAGTTTCAGCTCTTTCCAAGAGTTACTGATGTCAGCTTGGAAATACCTCTCTTTTACAAGCCATTTAATTGCTTACTTTAAAAATTCACCAAAGCTCAGCTGGGGCCTGATTTTCAGTGAACCTCAGTTCTGTACCCACAAGGAATTTAGATGACTCTGTGACCTCGTAGTAAGCGAATAAATCAGAAAGATGACTTTTTAAAACTATTGATAGTACCTGGAATACATTTGGGATAAAACATCTTAAGGCACAAAAAAGTTGTACTCACTTAAGAGTATTTTGGGAGCTGACTTGTGGACAAGTTGGGAGCTTGGCTCTTCAACTCTACCAGAGACCAGAAAGTTGGAAGAAGTACCAGAGCTGAGGAGGGGATTTTTATATGTAAATAAGAAAGAAAAACTACTTGAGGGCAGTGTGGTGTGTGTGCTTGCATTAGGAGGGTCTGATGTGCTACAGGTGCATTTGGATGGTGCTGAATTTTGCCACTGTGGGGATTGCTCTGATTTCCCATTACAACTTCCAGTTGGTAAAAAGGAAATACTAATGCTTGGGGCACACAGGGGTGGTGTGAGGATGAATGTGAGGGTTGTGTGCATAAAGTGCTTTGAAAATGATAAATCTGACACAATTGGAAAATGCTGACAGTTATCATCCATCTGGGACTGATTATGAAAAAAAACCCCAAATTAACTAATTTCCCCAGGATCTGGAGGGTAAAAGAAGCATAAAATAGACAAGGCTGTGCAGGTGGTGGAGTAGCTGGGCTTGGGAGGTCACTTCAGATGAAATCACACGTGAAATGAGGTCAGGATTCTCTATGCTTATGATAAACATTTGTCCATGACATCATCTCATTGTTTGACACCCTTCTGCCCAGCTCTGTAATGACCACTTAGAGGGCCTGTGGCCCTGGGTAGTGTGAGCCACTTCCCTGTGCCACCACTGTGGGCAGAGCACACAGCCCTGGACTAGCGGGGCTTGTGCCTGTCCCTGTCCCCCTGCTGACAGAGCCTGGCCATTCCCAAAGGACAGCTCTTCCCCCACATTTGGGAAGCGTTGCTCTTCCTGCAGGACACTGGTTTGGGGTGGTCCTGCACTCCCATGGACCACTCCAAGCCCTGGCAGGGTGTCCTGCCTGGCTCTCGAGGGGATGTAGCACATCATGGGCATAGGGGCAGAAAAGCCAGAGCAAAGAGAGCATTTGCAACCAGGATTGAGCTTCGTAGCAGCTATCCACTGGAGCTTCTATCCACTGGAGCTCGCAAAGCTGCAGAACTCTGAATTTCAAATGCATGAAACTGTTGTTTTAATTTCAAGTAACATTTTCAGTCCAGTTACTGTTTGCCATTTCTGGAGCCCGACAGGAAAAGCAGTGAGAGAAGAGACAGCCTGATGCTGAGGGGAAAAGTGAGGGTCCTGTTCTGATGGGCTAGAGCACCAGCTGGCCCCAGTGGCTCCTACATCTTCAGCTGACTCTTTTTTCACCCCTGTTTCTAAACTGTCTTCCTAAATACCGGCTAGATGAAAAGCATTTGTGGTTGCCCCCTGGGAGGGATGAGGAAAGGTCGGGATTTACATGGTGATATTTACTACTACAGATCCTGTAATAGCCATTCCAGAAACTTGCCTCGGTGCTTCTCATCCCTGTGAAGGGAGCCCGTCCAACTGCATACCCATGCACCATTAGGATTTCCCAGCAGCTTTAGGTAATTTTTTCTTCTTTCATTACCAATCAACTGCAAATTACTCTTTATAATTTTCCTACCAAAAAAAACATGTAAACTTGGCCTTCAAGGATTAGTTGCAGTAGGGAATGGATTACCTCTCTTTAGATTTCCTTTTATACCCATTTGAACATCTAAAAAGTCGAGTTCAACAGGAAATGGGAATATGTTCTTGTGAGAGTCCCTTTCCTTTGCCTCTCCTCTCCCTCTTTCCCCTTCCAGAAGACTGAACCCTGTTAGTTTTGTACTGCCTAAGAACCTGTACTGTGCTTTCTCAGCTCCCCTGCTCTGTTCTGAACAAACCCTGAGCTTTGCAGGGGTCTGGAGCAGGTTTGTATTTTATTAGAGCAGAAGAAAACACACAGAGAAAATAATGAAGCCTGAGAAGCTCGGGTACTTTTTGCAAGTCTCATTATGCAGGTGGCACAGAAGACTGTGTGACAAGAGGACAGATATCTTCTGGCTTCTTCCTTCTTAGCAACATTGCCCCTAACCCCTCTGCAGAGCTCAGACCTTCTCACTTCTGTTTTCTCTAAATTTCATTTACCATGTGTGATCCTACCTGCATCATGAGTGGAGAAATGGAAAAAAACAGTGTAAAACAAGGATGACAGTGTTCTAGTTGTGCCCTCAGTGTCTGCCCGACCTGCCTTGATCATATGTTGGGTACCCCTGCCACTCACATGAAGCTTGGGTTTGTGTTTATCAGAACTTCCAGTGATGCTTTGGGGTTTGTGTGGATAAGGACTGTTAAACAATTCTTTCCTGTCTGGGACAGTTGGTTTCCACTTTAGACACTGTCACCTGTGGCCCACTGGTTTTGGTAGCCTTTCCTAACCTATGGCAACTTCTGGCTTTCCAGGGATTAGGTGAAGCAGCAGCCAGGGGAGTCTGTGTCTGCTGCTCTTGTTGTGACAGGATCACCTCATGTCCCTGGTGAGGCTGCCTGGCCCTTTCTCTAGTGAAATATCTTCCATTTCTTGTGTTGAGATGGCAGAGTGCCCCTGCCTGCAGAAGTCACCTGTGGAGTAATTTTGGTGAGATAAGAGGATGCTTGGGAATGACCTTGTGTAACAGATCTCGCAGCAGATGGTGCTTTTAAGTGCTCTGAAATATTCTTTGGGTGTAGATTTCAACCATGAGCCAGAGGAAGCCTTTGGTGGTTAAGCGTTATGGTATCTTTCATTATTATTGTTACTGTTATTTTTATTGCTATTTGTATTATTACTATTATTATTATTACTCATGTATGTAGATAAGTGTGAAGAATTCCCAGAATAGAATTCCCATGTAAACCCCATTGAAACCAAAATAAATTAGGCATTTAGATACTGAAGAGGATTAAAAATACCTGCACTGAACAACAAACATCTGAACACCATTAGAAATCTGGGCCTAAGTGAAGGGAGAGAACAAAAAATGCCATTTGCATATTAAGCAGACTGAGAAATGCTCAGAAACCTGAAATTTTTATGAATCAAAGAGATACTTTGGGAATTTGAATGGGAGTTCTTTTCTCTTTTTTTTTTTTTCTCTCCCAGCACAAAAGGACAGTAACACCACGAAATTTGAAGTGCAAAATATATTTTTTAAAGCCCAGTGGTTTCGACTGCAATTGGTTGCAATCAGTGGCACTGGGAATTATTGCTATCAGGAGAAGGAACAGGCTGCTGTGCCCACATTGTTTGCTCTAAAGCAGGAGGAGAGCCACACCATTTTGGTGTCAGTGATTTCATCAGTGGGAGAAACACACAGCCCTGCACTCTGCTCGTGTCATTCTAAAAAGCTCTCAGTTCACCTTCAGAAATAAGCACCCAGGACTGTCTGAAATTATATATTTCCCCTCTCTGTACTGTTTGAACTCAGTTGGGCTCTGAGGCTGTGGTTCATGTCCTGGCTTCCTCTCGACTCAATTATTGTAATTCATTATTAAATTGTTACTTGTTGTCATTCTTTATGCTGTCTGCTGCTTTTCAAAGCTCAGCAGCTAGATTTGTAATATGGAGACCTCTGTTCCACCACATTACAGCCTCCCCACAGCATTTTTTGTTGGCACGTTCAGCAGCACACTGATTTGGATATTTAATTCTTTGCACACTACAGATTAACTCTAATCTATGCTTTAAGCATTTCCTGGGATTTGCAGTTTTCCTAATCTGAACTGCAATCCAAATACAAAGTTTTAAAATTCTTTCAGTGTTTGTAACCAAAACACTGAGTCCAAGTGTTGTTGAGCTTTGAGGTTCACTCCAAGTCCAAAATGGGCTCTGGGTCTAGAATTTGCAGAGTCCATCCTGTTTTCATCTGCCAGTGCTCTCTAGGCAGATGAGAGTTTACTCATTCCTAGAGCAAGCAAGGAATTCTGCTAACCCTGTGTCTTTGGGTGCTGTTCCATCTCTCAGAGAATTAGAAGCACCATCTGTTTTTGGGTGGCTGGGCTGAAATGTGTGAGCCACGCTCCCCGTACCCAGTGCCCCCTGCTATCAGCGGTCTCATTCATAAAGACAGAAGTGGTTCCTATATGTAAAGCACAGTCCAGCCCCCACCTTATCTCTGAGCATGTTCACACTTGCCTCTGCCCCAGACTCAATAGGACTTGCACTCAAAACAGTGTTTCACTGACAAATGCAAGACTTGATAGTGCTGCAGACCTTTATTCTCTATTTTTTTTTTTTTTTTGCTTGTTCTTTCTGTCCTTCCTTACCTTTCTTCTTTCAGGGTGAAGCTAATTCCCTTTCTTCACTGTTGTCTCCTGTTTCTGCCACTTCCTATTTTTTCTTCTCCTAAACTACAGTCTCCCTTGCTCTCCCAGCTGGTTTCCTTTCAGCTGTTCTTTCTGCCCCATCAATTCCTTTTCTTTTTCAGCTTTTCCTTTCTCCATTTTTATCACCCTTTTTAACCTTTCTTTCATTTTTCCTGTCTTCTGTCTGTAGTCTCAAAAACTTTTCTCACTTTCTCCCCTCATTTCTCTGTCTTTTCTCTTTACCCAGCCTCTCTCTCAGAAGTCCTTTTATTGGCGTCTGTCTCTTGACACCAGAATCTCATTCTTTCCCTTTCTTACCACATTTGCACATATTCCCCACTTGTATGTCTCTTTTCTAGCTGAGATAAGCATTTGTCCCCAGGAAAGGCCCCTGCCTGGGCTTGTCCCGATGTCCCTTTGTTTTCTCCAGCTTTTGTAATTCTCAGCGCACCTGTGTGCCTGAAGAAGCCATTCATCAATAAACAGAGGGCAGGCGATTCATCAAAGTTCTGTCCATGAATGTGCTGCCAATGTACTTCCCTTCTTTCTCCATCGGGCCTCCAAAGCCTCGCCTGGCACCGAGGCAGTGTCTGGACTAACAGGCTGCCTGATCCTGATCTTGTTTCACCTCGTCCTTACCATCTGTCAAAGTGCACAGACCTCTCTCTCCCCAGCACACCTTTTCATCCTATTAGAGTGTCATGGGCATTCCAGGTGTGTGGTTTTTGAGGTGACTGCCTGTCACCCCCCGTTCTTCTAAAGTTTTCCTAAAGTTCTTTTCAGCCTCCTGATGTTTCGTTTTTTTGTGGTGGAGTTTCTCACGCACTTTCCATGTCAATAACGATTGTTTTGCATTCCTTTCTGGAGGAGGAGAGAATTGATGAACTGTTGGGTTGACCGGTGTGGTCGGTGAGGACAATTTTTCTTCCTCCAATCCGTGGTCGCTGTTGGAATTCTATAAACCTCGAGGTCTGTAAATAAACTGCCCCTTTTTTTTTGCCTTGGACATCTCAGCGTGGGAGCGTCGCTCATTTGTGTCGTATGGCGACAACGGCCGCTGTGGTGTGGCAGGACAGGACAATCTCCGGGGTACCTGAGCCAGGAGGCAAGAGGCATCCATGCTTGACAGGGCTTCCCTCCCCCCGTGTTCAGAGGACTTTGGCTTTGTCTGGAGCTTGCTGGCTGCCCTTTGCAAGGGCTGTGGTTCGATCACCTCCCTGGTTTGCTCCTCATCCTGGCCCCAGGTTTGGTGGCTTCACTGGTGTGTGCAGTTGCCTGGGAGCAAGATATTGTCAGGAGCCAGCCTTGAGATGGGAACTGTGGATTGTGGATGAACCTTGACATTGTGCTGGTGGAAGGCCTCCAGACTTCCCCAAGCATCTGGTTTTGCCTTTCTTCCACAGGAGCATTTCTTCCTCCGAAAGGCACTAACAGGAAAACTTCAGAACCTGGGAAATGGATGGAATTGCGTGAGCCTTCCCTGCTGCTTGCAGTTAACGGGAAAACATGGAGGCGTCAGGTAAACTTAATTACTCTTCAACAATTCTTCTGAATTCCGAATTGCAAAAGAGCTGGTGAACTGTCTGTCTGCAGATACAGCAAACAGCTACAGCTTGTTTGAGTCAGATTTGTGTTCATCCACAACGATGGCTGCAGAAACAATCCTCCTTCTTTATTTTCTTTTCCACGAAGAGAGCACGATCCTGCAAAATTTGCATCACTTTCATTTGTGAGAACTGCTATAGGTAAGAAATTTCCAAACTCTACTTATCCACTGTCCAATGATTTGCTGCTCTCCCTCCACATGTACAGAGCTGTGATACCTTTTGGGCCCTGCACATACATAGAATTTAAGAGTCAGTGTTCTTGGTACTTCCTCTGCAAGCCTTATGGGGAAAAAAATCACCTTTATTTAAAGACATTTCACATTTCTGTGCATGCAGCGAGGATAGCAGGGGGAGTTTAAAGCCTAGTGACTAAAAAAAAAAATCTATATTATAGGTATTAGGGGGCAATGTTTTGTCCCATTTTTTTCTGTTCCAGCTTTGGAAAAGAGTTGGTAATCTTTAAGTGCACTCAGGAGACTATGGCTTTTGTGCAGACATCTGCAAAGTGATTGAATTTTACCAATTGTGCAGGCACTCAGACACTTATTAGACTATATTACCAGAGCTATTTGGAAAAAAGGAGTTGGAGAGAAAAGAAATTCTGCATGTGTGAAGGGGTTTCTTGCAGCCTCTTTTGGGGAAGAAATTTTTCAGCCAGTGTGGAATGCTGTGGGGGAAAAAAATATCCTAAAACACGATCATTTTTGAATCCTCACAGTCTTTTGACCAAGACCTGCTCGGACTTTGGCTCGGTTTGATGTTGTTACCTGTTGCACGCTCTTCTGCAGGGCTGCTTTAGCAGGTTTCAGTCGGTGTCATGTGCGTGACCAGCGGGAACCCTGCACCTCCTGCCTGTCATACACACTCCGTGCTTGCTCGACAAAGGTAAAAAAAAAAACCCAGCTGCAGCCTCCCTGTAAACTGCAACGTGAGCTTCAAGTGGCTCCTTCTCAAGAGGCTCTGGGGTCAGTCACCGGCTGCAAGGATGTCTGTTTAACAGCATGGCTGTCTCACGGGATCGGGACTGGGAAAGCACCGGGACAAGCCTGTCCATGTTATTCACAGAGTGACACGCCGGGCATCCCTTCTTCATGTTGCAAAGAAATTAACATGCAGGGCATTTATTGGGGATTCCACCAGCACGCCATGAGCTTAGGTGCGATGAGAACACATAAATGCTGCCTGGTGGCGCCGGCACATTGTCCTTCTGAGGCTGTAACGTGATTTTTGTGATCGCTCCAAGCGCGATAGCCCTGCTGGGCAAACTTTCAGAGGTGGGTAGAAATGTGTGTTTGCACATCAAAGTAGGCAATTTATTTCACAAACACCAAGGTGTCCAGTTATCCGTTTTGCTTATGCAAATACGAATTTTCACAAGCACAACAGCTGTGCCTTCCCTGCAATTATTTCCATAAGGTAGCGGATTGTTAACTGAAGGAGACGTGCCGGTGATGCTGCTGGGGGAGCGTTTCTGGGGGATGGGTTGCACAAGGCAAGAAGGGCACAGATAGTCCAGTGGCACTCAGGCTCACTCCTTCGGAGCCGTGCAAAACCGGCATTGTGAAATCCGGGGACAGTTCTGGGAGAAAGGTCAGGATCTGGATTGAGGGTGAAGACTGGACCCCTAGGCCACGTTGTGTCGATTCGGGGTGCGATGTCCTCTCCTCCCACGCTGTGGGGCTCTGTGGTGCCTTTTGGACACAGACCTGCGTTTCTTCAAGACCGGTGCGGGTTTGCGCGGGGCTTTGCAGGGCACCCAGGGGCTGGATGCTAGCGTGTGTACACCGAGCGTCCCCGGCGAGCCCTTCCGCAGCCGGACCCCGGGGCGGACCCCCACCCAGCGCATCCTTCCCAACTCCGTTTCACGGCACCGCGGACCCGGCCGGCGCTCCATGGCGGGGCGTGCGGGACGGCATGGCCCCGCGGTGCCGCCGAGCCCGCTGCGGCGGCGGTCCCGGTGCGGCGGTGCCCCCGCCGGCCGCGGGGCCCCCTCCCGCGGGCTCCCCTATGAGGTCAGCGCGGCGCGGAGGCTCCGCCCGCGGCCCCGCCCGCCCGCCCGCGGCCGCAGGGGGCGGCGGGCCGCGCTCCGCCCCGCGGCCGCCCCGCTCCCGCGTTCATTTCATTCCTCCCCTCATTCCGCGCATTCCTCGCATCGCTGGCGCCGCGCAGCCCGGCCGGGAGCCCGGCCCGCCCCGCCGCCGGCCGGGCAGCAACTCATCCTCCGAGGGCTCCGTCCGCCGGCCCGCGGCAACCTACGGCCGCGGTATAAATAGCCGAGCGGCGGATTAAAAATAGGCGCGGGGCCATAAATAGCCGGGGCGGCCCGGGGGCGGCGGGCGAAGTTTTGCCGTCGGAGCGCGGCGCGCTGGCGGTGCGCGGAGGGGGCCGCGGCGCGGAGGTAAGAGCGGCCGGGGCGCGCACGCCGCTTTCTGCGGCGGGGCGGGGGGCCCGTCCCGGCCGGGGGCGGCCCGGGGGGGGGGGCCGGAGCCCCCGCAGGTGCCGGGGCAGGCGGGCCGGGGGCCGCGGCTGGGAGGGGAGGGTGGGGGGAGAAGTTGCTCGCCGCGGAGTTGTGGCGCTGCGGGGCCGCGGCCGGAGCTGCAACAGGCGCTGCCGCCCGCCCCGCTCCGCTCCGCTCCCCCGCTCGCACTCAGTGGCCTGAGTCACCGCCCGGCACCGGGCGCGCTCACACGCCGCTCGCACTCACACACACACACACACACACACACACACACATAGAGGCTCTCCCCCCTCGCACACGCGCGCACCGATCCTTGGCATTTTTCACATTTTTTTGTTGGGGATTTTTTTTTTTTTTTTTTTTTTTTTTCCGCGGGGAAGCGAGCGAGCCGGGAGCAGCCCCGGGCTGGGCGCAGAGGCTCGCAGCGCTCAGCAGCCATCCCCCGGCGGCCCGGCCTGGCGCGGAGCTCCGCTGGCCGCGCTGCCCCCCGCTTTGCCTCCCTCCCCTCGTTGGTTCGCCTCTAAAAGATGAAAGAAGGAATGTCCTTTTTCGCTGCTTCTTCTCCTTCTCCAGAGCTGCTGCTGCTGCTGCTGCTGCCGCCGCCGCTGCTGGTTAATTGCACATTCAAGTGGAAAATTTTCGGGAGTCAGCAGAAACATTGTATCCAAAAAAGACAAAGTCGCAGTTACAGCAACACCGAGGAGATTGTCCCTGGAAAACTTCCTTTCGGTAGGAACCGCAGGGTTTTTGTTCTCGGTGGTTTTTTTTCGTTTCTCGGCGAGGTTTTGAAGAGCTCCATCGCACAGCTGTCCCCGGCGCTGGTGCGGAGGGCCGGTGGCTGCCTTTGTTCGCAGAGGAGCGCTTTCAAAGGAAGTACACTTCCAAGGGGGAGGGAAAACTTATACAGTGCGCCTTTTGTACCCAAATTAAAACAAAGCGGCCCCCTCCACACAACCAAGCAGAAACAGCGAGGCGAAATAAAGCGAGAGGAAGGGGGGGGGGGGGGGGGGGGGGGAATATCTCTGTTTTCACCAAGGGGAAAAAAGTTCGCGCTCCCGCCTCTGTGGAGCACGGTCCTAGCCGTGATTTTTCTCCTCTTGAAATCTGTTTTAAGTTGAACGGTGTTACCAGTGTAAAAATATTTATGAAACAATGAAATACCAGCCACCCACGTTTCTCAGGAGAGTTGTTAACTTATTAGAAACAAGTGCCTGCCTTTGATATGAAGAAATGAAAAGTGACCTCCAGAAGTGCTGGAAAAGTTAGGGAGCAGTTCTGCCCTGCGCTCTCTGAATGTAAATGGCTCCCAGTATTTTTTAACTGCTCCCTTCTAGGCAGGGAAGGCCGAGGACCATCAGATTGCACTGGTATTTTCTGACTTAAAGCAGCGTTTATAAGAGATGTAATTCGAAATGGCAGAGCCTGAGGGAGAAAAAGTACATGTGCGGCTGTATTCCTGCATTAGCAGGAGCGTGTTTGCTTTCCCTTCGTGCTGATAAAGTTTGGAAATGCAATGTTGCCAGTTAGCGGTCTCACAGAGCTCTGGGCAGTGGCAAAGTTGGGAGCTGCGTGGGTAACACGCTGCTCTGCCTAGCTGCATGCTCAGTTATTCTGCAGCGCATCCAGTATGGAAATCTCTGTGGGAATGCCTCTAACAGGGAAATTCATGTAAATAACTAAGTGCTACCTGCAATTGAATATGAAAACAAAAATGATTATAATTACATTAGGGCTTAATTTAAAATTATGTAGGGTTCTTCTTACAACCCTAGATTGGGAATGTGTGTCTGTAATGTATAATGTATTCTATCTCTATAAATAGTTGGGGAATACCATTACAGAATATTAGATTGGACTGATGGTAAGATGGTGCTATTAAAAATGACACAGACCTGGATATTAAATTACTTCTGGGGCTGGGAGGGAAGCTTGCATGTTTGTTTGTATGTGAACATATATATTTTTATATACACACATACACCGCGAATCCTTCCTTTATTTGGGAACAGAAACACACAGAAATTAATACAGTGGATGTTCTTGAAACACCAAACTGAAGATTTTATATTTGGATCGCGTTCTGAAGTGGCGAGTTTTTCAAATCAACTTCCTGAAATTATTTTCACGAGGGGTAAACGTTTTAGAGGCACGTTTATTTTTTCACCTTTGTGGTAAGACACGTCTTCTCACACTGCACTGGTGTTCAGTTAGCTCGTAGTGTGTTTTCTGTACCGGTAGGGATAATTCCGCGTTTTGTTTGCTCCAGGTTTCTATCAGCTGACCAAGCAGAAATTTTGGATGCTGTGGTAGGTTGAGTATGCAAAGGATTTCTTTCAATTTCTCTCCTTGGCAATCTAGAAATACCTTTGGAAAGAACTTTATCGCTGAACGCCTTCGGTGTGTCTCGAGCATCAATCCTGCGTACGCCGCTTTGCTGAAGTAAATATTGCTGGCCTGTTCAGCCAGGAGAGTGGAACAACAGCTCTTGAGGCTCAAAGTGTGGTTTTATATTCTCCACAGTTTCCTAGTCGGTGCTGAGTGGGGTGTACAGGAGCAGTGAAGCAAAGGGAAAAACGTTGATTTGACGGGAGTCTTAGCAAAGGCAGAGTGCGCTTAAAGGCGTTTCAATTAAACCGCTAGAAAAGAACAGCGGAAATGTAATTACGAAGTGGCCGTGGCCGTGAGTGTCCAGCTGAGCAATGATAGCGTGTTGTGATGTGTGGGGATGTGTGAGCATGTGTGTAGTGTGTTTGGTGTCACTTGGAACCAGTGGGGTTTTGTTGCTGCTGCTGCTGCTGGACGCTGTAGTGGTTTTGGATATCGTTAAAGTGGTTTCTGGGCTTTGTTTGTCCATGCCTGAAAAAGTTAAGTTCAGTTGAGTCACATGCTGAGGAAAAAAAAAAAAAAATCTTCCTTCTTTCTGTTTAAGCTGCCTTTGTGATAATATTGTAAGCAAACTTTCAAGGTATGGCACGGGCAATACAGGAATAAAAGCTGGAGCTGTGGAGAAATACTGACATCTTTCATTTCAAAAAAAGGGAAAGGTAAAAAACATGCAGTCCATGATACAGCTGTCAGTTTTCAGTCTGTAAAGTAGGATGGTTATACTGCTGGAAGAATTTCACCAGGAGTAATCTGATTTTATTAGAAAGTGCCTAAGACTTTTCCCAAAACATGGAGGTTTACTGTACAGCTCTGGATGTGTGTGTTTGGGAGAAGGTTACCTTCAAACCTGTTATGAGCACATGGTTTCTTACTGGATACACACCATATATCTATACATACACAGACATATCACTCATTCTAGCTGGTATTTCTTCCTGTCATTAATATTAATCCTGTGCCCCTCCAGAGATGGTTTAAAAGCTGTCTTTCTGTAGTGATTCCATTTATTTAAGAAGAGAATATTGGCTGGATCCAATCCTTGCTCAGGTTAAAGTGACCAGGATGACTCACAGGAATAAACATTTGCTGGATCAAATACTAAGATATTTACAGCATGTGCTTTATGTACATGCTTAGTGTGATATTTGATGTCTAAAGAAGGGCATCTTTGATTTAAAAGAGTATTGATTTGACACACATACTTTTTCAAATTTCTGCTCAGAGCTTATGTTCTGCTTAACTTGTAATCTGCCTAAGACTTGAAGGCAAATTTCTATTAACAGCAGATCATTCACTTCATTCAGGCTCTTATTCAGAGCATGTGCAAATATGAGGTGAGGGCTGACTTTTTAGAAACCTGGTCTAAATTCAGGTTAACTCCATCGACTTCATACGGCCGGTTGCTGGATTGCATTGGCTGTAATGAGGGTGAAAACTGGCCCTTTAAAACCTATTTTGGAGTCCCCCCCCAGCTCATCAGAGGGGCCTACCTTTTCATGAGAGAAATGGTCCTTTTCTCCTGGGATCTGAGGTTTAATTTGTGTTGTGTCGCCGTGTTGCGCTTTGCCGCAAGCAGGGATGTTTCATGTTCCTAAACTGCAGTCCTTTACTGTTAAAAAAATTCTTAGAATCTCAACAAAATTTTAGAACTTTTGGGAGGCAAATCATCTCCCTGCAAGCGGGGGGCTGTTATAGGGTTCGTGGCAGTTTGTTCAAGTGATGTGTAATTTAAATTGCATCCTGTGATATATGAACAGATTAATGGCATTAGTAATTGTAAAGCAAACTGACTCTAAGCTGTGCTGAAGACACAGTTTTAGAAGAAACAAATCTCTGTAATTTATTCCCACTTCATGACCATATCTTGCTCTCTGTTCTTGGACAAAACTCCTTTTGACTTTTGACAAGTGGAACAAGGATGGAATAATATTTCCTGGAATAATTTTGTGTTTGGTTTTAATGATTGCTCATTTCCAAAACAGAAGAGAGTGAAAAGTTGCAGAGCTAAGTCCTTTGAGGCAGCAACTTCAAATCTGCTCCTCAGGTCTGCCACATAAAATTCAGCAAAGTGTTTTCTGATTTCATACAACAAACTTCTCATTTTTGTGTGAAGTCCTGACTCCATGGCAATCGCTGCGAGTTTCATCTCCTTATTGGTAAAGCCGAAATTTCTGCCTGTGCTGATGCAGATTCAGCAACTCTCGTACTGGGTCAGGTTATTAGCGTTCCACCAGAGTTACGTTCATCTCAAAACACAGAGACTGAAGTCAAAATCCGGCTCCCATCCACTGACTGGAGTTACTCTGCCCAGGAAGTCTCCCAGGGTGACCCATCATGTGCTGCCTGCCCTCGTTTGTTGGGCGGGTTTTTGCACATACGTCCGGGACGCGGTGGGAATCCGCCGACTGTGGGAAGGGTTTGCAGTTGCTTGCCCGCTTGGCGCAGGGCTGTGACCCCATTTCCTGGTCCCTCCAGCCTGTGCCTGCCTTGTCAGAGGCAGCCTGTTTTAGTTTGGCTCCTGTCCAGTCCAAGGTAGCACCTACAAGTTCTCGTTCTTTGTCCTCTGCTCATTGTTTACTGGAACAATGTGATTATTCCCCCAGCATCCTGCCGGACCTTCGCAACGGCCCGCTTGGATTTCGAGCTCTTGTTAGGTTTTCCCTAAACTTTGGGGTCAGAGCCGGTCTGTGTGGCAGCAGGAGCACACGAGCACAGAATCCAAGTTTATTTGCTAGCAGGCCAGGAGGTAGAATGTGAAATCTCCGTGTGCGGGGAGGGGGAAGGGAAGGAAAGTTTGGGATTATGTGTAAAACTATTAAAATGCTATTGACTGGGAATCTAAAACAATGACGAGTGCTGTTGTTTTTACAGATACATGAACTGAAAACTGCTGCTAATGATGGGAAATGTTAATTATGTGAGAACATATTGAACTTATATTCTCTGGCATGAACTTTTTTAAATGCATCAACTGTGCTGCCTTTTATGCGCACAGCTTTCTAATTATCATAATTCAGTACAGCTCTGGCTTTTGGAAAGAGTTCAAGTGCAATCTCAACTTAACATGAAAGGAGTTGTTTTTTTTTTTTTTTTTTTTTTTTAACTGAGAATGTTCAAGAACAATTTGAAAAGATAATCTAAAAATGCTACATACTTAGCTGGGTATAAATCAGAAAATAAATATGTTCCCATAACTGCCTATCAAAGCAGAACAGAATATTAGAACAGAAAGTTATCTATTTTTCTCATTATGTCTTTCACACTCCTACAGAACGCAGCTAAAAGCACATTTTCATAACTGAATATCATAGACAGACCCACTATATATTGATTGACAGTAGTTTTTATTTTGTCAGTTTTTGAAATGATTTAGATCACTGTGTTGTTATGAAAAGATTTCTTTTCTCCTCAAATAGTAAGAATTATTTTTTTAAAGTAAAGCAGGAAGACAACTTTCATGATAGTTTTAGTATTAATGCGTTTCTGTAACACACTCAAATCCCCTTGGAAATGGTCCTTACTGGTCAATTTTGCTTGTCTTTGTGGAGCTTGAGGGGGTTGTAAATATCAGGTCTTTCCAAAGCACTCAGAAGTGGTTTGGATTTTATTTTTTGTTGTTAGTTTTGGTTGTGTTGGTTTGTTTGTTTTCTTTCTTTTTTTTTTTTTTTTAAGAGGGAAAAGTAAATTTCATGTAACTTGCACTTGAATTGTCCTTTCAAAGATTTTTTTTTTTTTGGTGTGTGTTCAAATTGCTGGTTTCCACGTCACTCACCCCCATTTTTTTGTCTCTTCCGTTACTACAGTACATGTTACATTTCTGAAATGCAAAGAAAGCCCCAGTGAAACAAAATGACTTCATTTGAGCTGGCACTTAAGAGTAGAATTCACTTCCATAGTGCTGAAATAAAAGAAGCCAAGTGTTTTAAATAGCCACTCCCCTAGGCCAGAGTGTTTTTAGAAAAGCTCATTGTCTAGATTTGAGCTGTAGCAGTATGCCTGCCTCTGTTAAATCTCCTGATCCAGACAGCTCGATTTCTAAAGTCGACATCTGGTTTACTCTTTGTTCACCTGTTTAAAAAAAAAAAATAATAATGCAAATATAGGCGAGTGTGCCATTGCCCTAGAGCTCTGCAAAAAAAAAAAAAAAAAAAATAAAAATGCTGTTGACAGTTTGTCAAATAGTGCTTCCAGTCTAAGACTGCAGTAGCCTATTGTTATGCCAGCAACAGGCAACAGAAGTTGTGGCACCATATGGCCAGTATATGCTTCAGATAAGCTATCTGTTAATTTAGCTTATCAGTAGTGTTTTGATATGCTTCGTGTTTGAATCGCCAACCAGTATGGCCTTGGGTTCTTCTGGTGCCAAATTATTCCTGAACATTATAGACATCACAATTATTCCCTTGGTGGAATCTCTCACCATTCATTCACCTCGTGGTGCTGTGAACAGTGATGCTTGTTTTTGGAATTAGCTGGCGTGGTTGGTTTGGGTTTGTTTTTTTTTTTTTTCTTTTTACGTGCTTGTCTTTCTGTTGGGAGATTATAATTCAGGAGTGACATTTTGGTTTTGAGGGGAGAAAATGTCAGAACAGACTTCGGAAGAAAAGGTAAATTCATAGAGGTTTAGGGGGATTAAAGCTTCTGTTATGCGTATCTCAATTTAAAAAAAAAATATGGTGATCAGGGACAATAATTAATGGGAGAAAGGAAATTTGATTCACACTTAATCTACCACCAATATCAGTACAGACTTTTTTTCTTTTTTGTCCTAAAGCTGATTTACACTTTAAAATAAAAAGGCAAAACTCTGTAAACAGTTTCGTTTTCCACATCCCTGGCTTCACCTTCATTTTTTCAAAAAAAATTTAACCTTTAGAAATAGTCATGTCCCTGTATCTGCTGTCAGCTGATCTTGTCTTTCCTGCTTTTTCCACGATCAACTGAAACCTTTTGGAGAAGACTGGAAGAGTCAATGGAAGTTCCTTCATCTTCCCCCTAGCCCTGTCTTCCTTTGGGAGTAATTATTTTGTTGCAGAAGTTTCCAGCCATAAATACAGCCTTCCATTCAGTGCCTCCGTGGTGTCCTTAGGGCTGGATGTGCCTATGCTGCTCTCTGACCTTGCAGCACATTCCTCTGCCTCCTGCCCTACAGGCTGGGTCTGGCTGTTCCTTGCAGGGCACCACAGCTGTCCCTGGCTGCCTGGACCCTCCTCTTCTCTTGGGAATACATAGACTTGTTCTTGGGGCAGCACTTCTCTTGCCTTTGGATCCCTGTGATTTTTTTTTTTTTAATTATTATTATTTTTATTTTTTTTCCCCACTTCTTTTGCCATCCATCCTGCCAGGCCCTCCTTACCCTGTGTCCTCTGCTGCTGGTCAGGGACATGGTGGCACTGTGGGGTCCCTTTCCTGCTGCTCCCAGCCCTTCCTTGCCCTGGATATTGAAAAGAAAGGGCCACTTGTGCTTGCCGTGCCTTTCATGTCCAGATCCTCAATGACCAAGGAAAGGACTTAGCTTCTCTCTCAAAGAAATTTACAGTCATCTTCTGAATCTGTTTGCTGACACCACTTTTTTTTAGTAATGAGAAGAGGTCAACGAGAAGTAAGCTTTTCTCCTGTCCATTTGAAGCAGAGAAGTGTGAGCAATTTGAGCAGTGGCATTCTCCACCATTTCACTGAAGTCCACCCAGAGGAACTGCCTGGAAAAAGGCAGGAGCTGACCAAGCACCCAGGGGCCAACTGGGTGGGCAGGGAAGTGAGAGGTGTTGCTCCCACCCTGCTGCTCTGATGTTGGCACCTGCAGAAAATGAGAAAGGCTCCCTGCCCTTGGCTTGGCATCTGAGGCTGCTAGAAGGCTTCTGGTTTCTCTGCAGGCACGTGAAATGTGTGTGTCTGTCTCCACTTTGAGCAGGTTTGGGGGTTGCCCCCAAGTTTTAAATCCGTTTTAAATTCAGATTTGGAGTTCAGGTCCCTGGTGTGACTCACACAGTTTGGTGACAGTTTTTTGGCTTCTGGCTCATTGCAGGTTAGACCTGTGATCTCTCACCCTGGTGTGATTAGGGGCAAGGTAAGCACAGACCCTGGGAAAGGAGGGGTGTGGAGTCTTTCAGCTCTCTGAGGCGTGCATGCATCTTCCCTGTGAGTTATTTCTAAGTGCTTAACTGTGAGAGGCAATTTTCAGTTCACTAATGTATCTAGTTACCACCCATAATGAGCATGGCTGTCTTCAGACTGATGGGTCTGCTAAAACATAACCAAGCTGTGTTTATTTGGTGCTGCAAGACACATTTTTTTCGTACCGCTATGGGGGTTACTCTGATTAAACTTCACAGCCTGTGAAGTTTTAGTTTATTTGGAATCTCCTTGATTTGGCTTTACTGGTGTTCCACTGGTTTCAGTCACTGCTTTGTGATAGGAAATGCACAGCTCCAAATAATGTGCATTTTGCTCACTAAATTGACTATTACTTATGCACAGTAATTTCTTGCTCTGCTTCTTGGCATATTTACTATATGCTTAGTGAGCAGCTGTAGATAAGCAGCTGAAGGGGCACATTTGGAAGACAGTTTTAAATATGCAACTTCCTATACAGGTTCACTTTAGCCTCTAGCATGAGTAATAATTTTTTGCTGGTAAAACAGTGACCCATAAATAACTTTATCATCCAAAATCTCTAAAAACAATACGAACAAGTCCAAAGGGTAGTAGAATTATTATAGTTCTTGGTTGCTTGGAAAATTAACTAATATTCTGGCTTCTGAGATTTTGGAAACAAATTAAAGAACCCTTTTTTAGGTAGCAGGCTGCTTTTAATGGTTCTTCTGTATTAAGGAGAGTACAGTATTGTAGGTTATTTATTTCTGGGCATGCAGTACAGGGTGAAGAGCCTGCAATTCAGCTCGCAATGCCTCTGTGCCCTGAGGTAAACTCTATTTCACAAAGGGAATTTTGATTATGGTCTACTGCTCTGTAGCATAGTGGAGGCTTCAAGAGGCAAGTGGTAAATGCTACCAAAGAAAAGCTGGATTGGAGCCACTGACGTCATCTAAGTAAATCTGCTGTAGGACTATAGCCATAAAATGACTGCCAGCCACGGAGCGCACTTTGGCCTTTTCTTGTCAAGTGTTTTAACTGCTGGTTTTTTCTTTGCTTTTCTCTTTTTTTTTTTTTTTTTTTTCTTTTCCTCTGAGCAAGATGCATTTTGTTTTCTTTTTCTTTTTTTTTTTTTCTTTTCTTTTTTTGCTTTCCCCCCTGTGCTGGTTGGGCACGGGGTGAAATACAGAAATGCGAACGTCCCCCTCTGTCCCCGCCGCGCCGCACCCAGGGTGCGAGTGGCTGCAGCTTGCAGCTCAGAAATTAAAAAGTAAACCAGTACTTTTCCATACATGAGCCTGGCAGAATTCAGCTTCCATCACCAGCTATTTTTTTAGGTGCAAGAGCCTGGCAGTTCAAGTTACAGCATACTGATGAGATTTGTGTTGTGGGCAAAAAGGGTTTTGATGCTCTGGAAGGCGTGCTTTCCTCTGGAGGAACTCGGAGCATAAAAACGGCTGGGCTTGAATTCTGAATTAGCACAGAATGCAGGGGTGTGTGTGTGTGTGAAAGAGCACCTAAAATCCAGTATTAGTCATTGCTTTACGACTGACCTTGGCAGTTTCAGTCGCTCCTGAAACAAAACTTCCCTGAGTGTTTGTGACCAGCCAATCTCTGATGGTACTTTCTGTGCACAGCTAAAGAAACCCGGGCCTATTAACAATGGGAGCTCTAGGATCCATTGATTAGGGTGGAGCAGCTGTACCTGTACCTAAGGGTATCTTTAAAAATGCATTGATATCCCAGCTGCTCTCCACTTGAATTTCAGCTCTATCAGGACTGCAATGAAAGTGCTCAAGTTTTTGACAGTGGATTTTTAATACATTGTCAACATTCTCTTGAAATGAATTTCCAGGATGTTTGACACGCCATTTTTTTTTTTTTAAACAGAGTTCACTGTAAAACACATTAACAGTTATTAGCCTGTTTTCTCGTGACAATATTTGTTCGCTTGATTTATGTACTTTTTTTTTTTTTTTGATTTAAAATAAAAACTAAGCATCACTGTTTTTGAAGTTTGAGTCTCATGATCAGAAATATATTAAAACCAGTATCTTATCCATGAATCATTAGATGAGTCAGTTCCTGAAACCACTACAAGCCTCACAGTTCTTGGCTTGGGCTGAAAGCAGGAAATCCAGGCTTCAATAACTTCCTTTCCCAGTACTGGCTATAGCAGCGTTCGTGGTTAGTATATGCTGCTTTTGTAAGCAATAGGAAGATGTATGTCTGAGGAACAAAGGCACTCGAGTCAATTTGCTGAAACTGTTTATAATTTGTGGTCTTGATTTGAATGTCAGGATGCATTGGCATATACTGCGCTCTGTGCTGCAGTACATTTTCCAGCAGTCATCTTCAGCATGTGGAATAAAGGGAACACATTATGGCACAATTCTTGGACAAAGCCCATCTAATCAGTTTTCCAGAAAACAGGAAGATATTTTTGTGAAATCATCCAGCTCCTGAAGACTAATGGGAGTGAGAACTGAGCACATAGGAGTAAATTTAAAATGTTTATTTAGCAGTTACTTTGTTTTATGCTTGTGCAACAAACTATTTTTATTCTGTTTCAATGCTCCAAAAGGGCTTGAAAAAAAAAAAACCCAACCCAAACTTGGAACTTAGAAAATAAAAACACATGATTTGTTTTTCAGTCTCCTTTTTTTTTTTTTTTTCTTTTTTTTTTTTCCCTGCAGTGAAAACTGTTTGCCTCCTCATAATCAAGGACACATTGATTGTCTCTGTGTCAGTGGAGCATTGTTGGCTGCAGAATCTCTCCTTTAAACTTGGAGTGCCTGTATGCACTGACATCTGTGCAAGGGGGTTAACTGTTTACCTTTTGGAGCTAATGGGGCCAGATTCAGGCTTGGTACAATGTTGATCTTAATGTGTTTACATCTGGAAAGTGTTCAACCCTTCATGCTTTTCTTAAATATTATGAAAGATAGTTTGGTATCTTGTACTTATTATTTGGTTAATTTTACTCTAATTAATTAGCAGCACATCAAGGCCAAACCCACCTTCTTTAATTATGCTTTTTACTCTTCCCTCCAAAACATCATTTGTTTTTAACAGACCAGGAAGAATAAGAGTATTGAGATCAACAGATTAGTTGATAGTACATTTAAAAAAAAAAAGAAAGTGTGCTTTTGACAGGGTTAGTTAAACTGAATATGCAGTATTGGTTGAAAACAAGTACAGAGCTCATCATTTCAACAGGCAGAACTGGGACTTTTGGCATGACGGGGACAATCCAAGCAAGCTGCTTTGTTGAATCTGAGGGATCAGGATTTCTCTCAGAATATTTAACGGGATGCTAATGGCCCAAAAAGGCGCAGAGAGCTTTTAAAGAAATCAAACCCAGCGTTAAGTGCTCCATGATTGCCATTCTCAGCACCAGCTTCTCTGGTACAGGTAGTTTACAGCGACCTCCAAGCGCCTCCTGCTCTGCTTCTGAGGGCAAGGTTTAATGTCAGGCTGAGGAGGGAGTGCAGAGTGCCACCCCAGCCGTGTGCCTGATGTGAGCAGGGTGGCCTGGGCTTGGCACAGCGTGGCTGCACAAAGGTGAGGCTGTGCCGGGGGCAGGCTGGCCTGTCTCGCCCTTCCTGCCCCGCCACCTTCCGACAAGGAGCATCTCCTTCTCTGCAAAGATGCTTGCAATCCCTGCAGGAGGATCCTGGGGGGGCATGCACCATTCCTTCCTTTCTCTGGGCCGGTTCAAGTGGTGCTCGAGTCCCAGATGCTGCGCTGGAGCCGCAGCTGTCTGTGCACACAGCAGCAGGAGCCTCCCTCAGGTGTGTCCCCTGTGCCACGGGCAGCCAGATGCTGAGGCTCCAGGGACTGCAGTGCCGGGCATCGCACCGCCCATGGTGGATTTCACTTGCTGCATTGTAATTAACTCCTTGTAATAACAATAATTATAATAATTAACTGACTACAATAACAAGGATGTTCTTCCCGCTGCTTCTGCTTGCTGGTTTTGGGACAGAAATCTCGCCTCTTTCCTGTTTTCTGTTTGAGGGAAGCCGTACGCGTTTGAGCGCTGGAGAACAGCAGGGGCATCAAAGGAAATGTGCAAAAAGCGTTGCTCCTGTTTGTGATCATAATAAATGCAATTTTCTGTTAATGAATGTTAAACAACAGATTGTTTAAGAACAAAGGGGAAAAAGCCTTCAAGTGGAATAAGCATCTGAAATTTAGAAACAGGTTACAGTTGCGCTTGATTTAATTTTTTTCCCCCTTGCAAAGAAATGTAAATGAATTAATATTGCTTTTCTAGTTGAACAGTCCCGAATTTGGGAATTGTAATGCATAAGATCTGGAGATACATTTTGATCAAGTTCATACACTAAATGTGTATGAACTGAACATCTTTGTGTTGCTATCGATCAGAGAGATGTCCTGTTGCTCTAATGTGGATTTTGGTTTTGGATTAGAAGCCTGGGGCTTTGAATTGCTTGCTTGCTGTAGACCAAGTCATCAGTGGCTAGTGATTGATTCATTAATTAAAATCAATTTAAATGGATTTGTAAGCCTCATGTAACAGATTATCTTATTAACAGCATGAGAAAGGCACTGTGATCTGCAAGGAATGTGTCGCTTCAAACAAAATATAGCACGATTTTATGGGAGAATTTAATGAATTGCTGTTGCTGTAAGTGATCTATGCAAATGGAAGAGCCTTGCTTAAATCCTACATTAAACAGACTTCCTGTTGAACATGCTTTATTTTTTTTAAACCTCCTCTAAAATACTTGACTTTAATTGTGTGTGTGTTTCTGTACATATTCATGCTCACAATGACACGTTAAGCATGGTCAAGCTTCTGATATATTCTGATCTTGGAGACATCTTTTCTCTCTGTAACATCTCCCTTGCCTTATTTAAAAATACCCACAATGAGAGAAATGATTTTCTAAATTACTGGAAACAAAATGACAGAAAGAACACGTAATGCTGTTTAATCCATGCTCTGCCTGCTCAGCAGTGCTGTCTGGAGGAGACACTTTGGACAGCTGGAGGGGCCAGGCGGGCAGAGGGGACTTCTGGCAGGAGCGAAAGTGTTGAAGAGGTGGCAATAAAAGCTTTCCTGGCTGGGAGAGGGGAGGCTTGTCTGTCATCTTTGCATTCATTTTGTAACTTCTTTTTTACGTCAGGCTCTATAGCAAGTCATTGCAGGCACCTCTCTGTGTATTAATATGCTCTGTGATCAGCCCTCGAGAACATCTAAGCCAAGGTGTCAGCAAAATCAGCGGGAATTTTGGGTTTAGTCTCAAACAGAGCAGGGTTGTTGCCTCTAAACCATAGCCTTGCCCACAACTTCTCAGTAATCTCAGTACCGTGTGTGCTTCGTTCTGGCTTGCCAGCCAGATTCCTTCAGGAAAGGAGATTTTTTAATTGTGGGTGATAGGTTGCAGCATCACTTTACACCTTCCTTCCCTAGCTTGTGCTCTCTGAGCATTTGTGATTAGGGAGCAAAGTGAATTAAATTATGAAATCACTTTGCCGTTACAATGAAGCCACTTTCACTTCATTTCCTCTGCTGTATTGAAGAGATGGAAGAATCTATTATATCAACTGAAAATTTTTAATGAACTTCTTAGGAAAAAAAAAAAAAAACCAAAACAAAAACCCTCACAACAAAATCTCAACCATCGGAGAGCCCTGAAGTGCCTTGCAGATATCATCCATTCCATGTGTAGGCCATCCTTCAAAGCAAAGCATCGTTGGTGAGCTTTGTTTGCTGGGTAATCTTACTGGCAGAAGAGATGACAAATCTTTAACCCAAAAAAGTGTGAAACTGGACTGACGTGGTAAACGCAGCTGTAACTGCATTTTGGTGAAATTAAATGCATTGCCTAAGATGTGGGGAATTTGTCACGGTGGGAAGCATTTCTCATTGCTTGTGGGCAATCAAAGAAGGCGTTTGGGAGATGCAAATTCAGTAAGATGTCACACTTCCATTAAAACACTGGATGATGTCTTGGCAGTGACCTCCAGTTTGCTCCATGGTTATCTCTTGGTACTCTTTGGGTTTTGACTTCAGGGGATGGGTGTTTTGCCTCCCCATGCACATGGGCGTGTTGCCAGCCTGCTGCCCATCAGTCACTCCAGTAGGAAGCTTGGATAATGCCTTGGAAGTGCTCAAGGATGGTGCCAACTATAAAAACAGCACCTCTTGCACATGTACGCCTTTAACAAAGCCCAAGACACCTCCTGCACCATCCCTTTCCCTCCCTGAGTCTGCAGCAGGTGCAGGTGTGTGAGCGTGGAGGTTTGTGGTTGTGTCCTGCTGGGTGGCTTGAGCTTGGGAACTTGGAAGCTAGCATTGGAATTCTGGGCGTGACGAGTTATTTCATCCTGGATGCAGCCCTTGAAACCTTCTTGCCCTGACTTCCCTTAGCTCTTACATTAGCATGCCAGTTTGAAATTAGAGTAGTCATGCAACCATTATTTACTTGGTGAACCCTTTGGTTTGGAAGGGAGAGACTCTTGAACCGAGAAGAAATGTGCTGAGTTGCAGCTTTTTCCTAGAAGACAGTAAGGCAGATGTGCTGCTCTTGGCTGGGATGGAGTTCATTCTCCTTATCACGTTGGTGTGGGGCTGTGTTTTGGATTTGTCAGCTGGGGTTAAGCCACAGCAATGTGACATAAGCAGGATGTAGCCCCCTCAAAGCAGCAAATGGCAGAGAGGTAACTCCAAGGTGGCAAACCTGGGCCTGGTACTGAGTCGGGTGTGCAAGTGTCGTCCCTTCCTTCATCTTACACATCCAATCCCTCCGTTGTGGGACCACAATTTCTAATTAATTTCTAATTAATTGACCTTCTCCAATTGAATTTCTACCATAGAGTTCTGGCTAACAGGAGGAAGACATTGGTGAATAGCTTTTAAAGAGCATACTGCATAACCCTGCCATTATGACTTCAGGGAATGTTTTCCATTCCCCTTTTGTCTATAACGTGAATCTCGGTAACATTTGTCTTGTGTTCAGGCTGCAGATACTTTTTTTGTGCATGTATGTTGCAAACCTTGTGAAATGTTTTTTTATTCTCACAAATTATAAATAGTTCAGTTGGCTCAACTATCCCTTTTGTAAGCACATGATTTTTTTGTAATAAGACATAGTTCTGGGGCACTGTTGTACGACTGCAATTGAGTTGTACAGTAATAAAATTTCCATGGTGTTCTGTGAAGGTCAGTGGTATGCAATTAATTGCTGGACCCATGACAGGTGCTGAGTAGGAAGTGTTGCTGCCCTAGACACTAAATATAATAATTAAGCTCAGGGGTTAGTATTAAAAGCATGGAAGAGACATGATTCTCATTACCAGGGAATTTGTGCCGATATTTGTTTTAACAATTCAATTTGTATCTCGCGCATTGGAGGGAAGTGTCTGTTCCGAAGCCTGGAAGATGGGAGCCAAATTAAGAGGGCTGTGTACTGAGATTATTGCAGGATTTTTGGTGCATGGTCAGCCAGTCGTAGCCATGAAAGTTCCTACTTGTCAGTATACTCAGAGGAGAGAGCTGTGTGCCTTTGAAGGCTTCCAGAGGGAGATCCTGGCCCCCCACCCTCTGTGCCTGGACGAAGGTGGATGGGCCTGAGGAGATGTAGCAGTTTACCTGGGAGAGGGCAAAGCTGTCATTAGGTGAGGAGCTGAGCATCTCAGTCCTTTGAGTGCCCAGGTTATCCCCGAATGTTTTACACTGTAGCTGCCCTTTGCTGGCTCAGTGGAAATATCACTGGGCAAAGAAGAGGGAAAGCTTTGCTAAGTAAGGAAGCTTTGCTAGGTAAGGAAGAATGTTTATTTGAAAACTGCCTAATTTGACTGCATCTGCAAATCCTTTGGTTTTTCAGGCTCAGCAAAGTATTTTCTGTTTTGCTTTAGAATATTTAGAAAAACTACAAGAAACGGTCAAAATGCTCATGTTTATTTTGCCCGTGTTTTTTTTTTTACAAGGCAGTCCTGTGAATGCAGCCTGCCAGATCCCATTGTATTTGATCCTGCTGCCGTGCCACGAGGCTCACTGGGGGAACTGGAGAGCATTTCAAATAAACCCTGGTAGGCTGCGGCGTGCGAAGCTCTCGTCGCACGCGTGTCGTGGTGTGATGCAAACAAGGCATAATTGCCACGAGCACAGACTGAGTGTTCTGCTGGAATAGGCCAGGCTGAGCACAAAATGTCACAACTGTGAAGACTGGGTGAAATCTTGGCGCCAGGGAAGTCAATGCCATAAATGCATGGAGTCTCCTCCGCTTGCATTTACACCTTTATTCACCGTGTCTTTTATAGAAGACTTTACTCGCTGGCAAACAGAGTAAAAAAAAAAAATTAGGGAAAAATCCAGTCTGTTCAATACCTCTCCCCAGTTTTAATAAAGTAGACTTACTTGATCTCACAGCCCTCTTTAGACAAACTGCAAAAGATAATTGCTCTTGTTTCTCCTCTGATTTTTAAATGTGCACATTTTATTGGAGGATCAGTTGGTACTAATATAAAAAGGCCACTTTGCCTTGGCTCAGTCCATCTTTGTAAGAGCCATGACTTGGAAATTGGAGAATGGTTCCCTGTGGAATGCTGCTGCTGTTGAAGGCACTGAAATATGTTGTGAGTCCCTGTGGCTTGTGTGCTGTGGGAAATAGTGAATTTGTGTTTCAGCAGAGGGTGTTCATAGATACTCCAACGTAAGAAAAGCTTTTAAAGTGGTGCTTCAGAGGATTTACCATGTGGGGAAAACTTCAGTGAATAAAATTACTGTAGATTCAAAATAAATGAAAGTTATAAACAGTTTTCAACATCTATCTCTATCTATCTATCTGTCTATCTGTCTATCTGTCTCTCTATCTATCTATCTATCTATCTATCTCATATACCAATTTTGACCCACACTTAAAATCATTGGATTAGAGCTCTTCTAATCTGGTGATTTTATCATGCCTGGAGATTTTATTTTACTGCTTCTGGGAAGGAAGGTGATCATGTGATGAAGGCACAAGTCAGGGAGCAGAGATTTGCATTTGGTTTCTGGGGCAGAGTTGAGAGAGGAAGCTGGAAGAAGTGATCATAGCTCGGATTACTGGTGTGGGGACAGTTGGGAAAAATCAGAGAAAACCCATCCTGTTGCCTCGGGGGGGCAAGTTAATATTTGCAAAGTCATATCACATACCTATGTGGAAAGTGTCAGTGTAAGTGATTGTCTCCACAACAGATTTCCCTGCTTCTTTACCAATTTTCTGTAATTGGCTTGGAGTGGTGAGATTGAGTGTAATTAAGTCTCATAATTAATTAATATGAGAAAGCCCACGCAAAAGCAGAATAAGTATTTCGGATTCCATGATTTGTTCCCCTCTGTGAAATTGGAGTAATAATACCTTGTTACTTAATGCTCTAAGCAATAATTAGGTAACAGTTATAAAGTGCTTTATTATGAAAATGTATGTGAAGAACCATTTTTAAGTGCAGAAATGACTGCATGGGTTTCAGTCCTTGCAGAAATAACATGCTGACACTGGTGTGTCCCAGGACCAGAAGATATATCAAGTTCATATTTAAGGCTGCTCAAAGAACGACCACAGCTTTTTTGAAGTTTTTTTTTTGGTTTTTTTTTGTTTTTTTTTTTTTTTTCCTGAGAACTTGTCTTTCCCCCTTCCCTCTTTTTTTAATTAAAATAATTGTTTAAAAATCCTTAGTTAGAGGTGTAACAACAGTGATTTAGATTTCCCACCACACTAAGTCACCAAACAGGCCAAACAATCATATACATAATTTCGGACATAAAATCTCAGAGAATGTTTTATGATGAACTGTTAATAGGCTGCTTTCATCATATGCAGTGATTCCAGGCCCAGGAGAAGAAGGCAGCTTACAGAGCCCTGGATCCCTTCTGAGAATGATCCACACCAGCAGGCTTTATTTTTTTTTTTTTTTTTTTTTTTTTTTTTTTTTTTTTTTTTTATTATTATTTTGTGTTTGTAAAATTGAGTGCGGGTGTTGACCTGGGAATTTAGTCCACTGGTCAGACACTGGATGTAAAGCAAGGGCTGCTTGCAAAAGCCTGTCCTGCAGCCTGGGTGCAGCAAAACCCACTTGTGCTGCCTGTCTGGCAGACTTGTCCACAGGTGAGCACAGTGAGGAGCAAGGCAAAATCAGCTGCCCAGGTGGGACTGGGGAAACCAAACAAAGCTCAGTGGGTCTGCACTGACCCCGGTGCGTGTCTGGGGATGCTTGGAATAGGGATGGACCATCAAAAAGCTCATTCTGGTTGCTCCCTGGAGAGGTACAAAAAGCCATGAAACTTGGCCAGGACAGTCAGAGCTGGAGCTTTTCAGTGAAACTGCAGATGATTTGGTCACTGAGCCAGGAAAAGGCAAGCTGTTCAAAGCCATGCCCAGACCATACTTTTGTCAGCTCCTTGGCTTTCCTGTTCCAGCTGTGCAAAACTGAAGAAGTGCAGGAGACTCCAGAGCAGGAAGCACAAACTTTAAGTAATTCTCCTTCCAATTGCACAGCAAAGGGTGTTTGTGCCCAGCAGGAGGCCAGGCCATCAGCACAGGGGGGAGGACCTGGGGGAGAAGGGGGCTTGCTTCAAGCAGCCCCTGGCAGCCCTGTGGCTCCTGGAGGTGCTCCCTGAGGGATCACTCATGGCACTGGTCAGACAGTGCTGGTGGAGCTCTGCACTTTGCAGCTCCCAGCACTGGGGGGGAGTTACACTCCCCTTACCTTCCGTGGGTGTGTCCTGTGCAGATCCATCTGCCTGTTTCTGACCTCAAAAGGAGACCTCCAGAGCTGACTGACCATGGGCAGTGGAGGCAGGGTACTTTGGAATGCGCCTGCCGTGGCTGTGGCACGGCTGACATTGAAGTGGTGTAAACCTAAGTTTTGGAAATGCACAATCTTGCACGATGAAGTTTGGCAGAGAAACGCGTGGCTCTCTTTTTATTGTTAGCTACATCCTTTTCCTGTGAGAGCTCAGGAGAATGTTTTCATACTTAACATGTTTCCTCTCATCGCTGTAGTTCATCTGCCAGTCTGACCCTCCCAAGGAAAGTGAGCTGGCCCTGATTGTCAGATAGATGAAGGGAGATGAAGTCGTTGGGAAAGGAGCAGGCAAATTTTACAGCCTAGCCCTTTCTGTGGGACGGGGTTTGGCTGGGTGTGATGCAGAAGGTGAGAGTCAAAGGCCATCTGTGTATCTGCCCAGCACTGTAACAGACGTCAGATAAATACACTGTCCCTTTTGTAAACTCCTTAAGAGAACTTCAGAGCGAGCTGTTGTTTACAATGGAGCAGCGGCAGCTGCTGCATAGCTAAATCTGCAAGTGAATTGCCAGAGTATATCAGCCTCTTGCTGTGCCCCTCATAAAACTGCCCTGAAAGAAAGTCATATTTATCTCAAAAGTGGCAGGCTTGGCAGGATGCCCTGGTAACTTTCTGCCAAGCAAACCTAAAGTGAAACTCTCTCACTCTGGCTCCGCTAGATTTGGGATCACCTAACCTCCTTTTGAGAGAGGCTGGAAGAAAGGAGGGGTGGGGACAGAGGATTGCATACAGTTCTTTAGATTTCCCTGGCACATTTCCACTACCCCACATGAAAGTGCTTTTTAAAATCACAGTGAAGCTTGAAATATATTTAATAATTAAATTAAGATTGTTCCTATTCAGTTTTGGCTTTGCTGACTTTAATGCAGGAGTCAAATAACTACTGCAGACAGAAGAAAAACAAATGCTTGGCACTTTTCCCTGCAAGGCTGAAAGTGAGTCAGTATCTAAGAAGGCTTCTCAATGGAAAATGAGAAAATAATCTTAATAAAAAATTCAAATTATTCAGATGAGCTGCTTGTAAATTATGCCCATAAATACAGTAGTTGCCACAATGAGAAACTTCTCTAACATTTTTGGCAGACATTAACTTGAAAATAAAGACTGAGAGATAATTATTGTTATTATTATTATTACTACTACTACTGTCATTTCGGTTTGTGCTGCATTAGCATTCAGAAGCACAAATGAGCATCCAAAATCCACTGTTCCAGACTCTGCTCTTCTGCTAAGAGATATTCCCAGCTCAGGAAAACTCAGTTTTTAAAGACCAAGATCAGGATCAAGACAGGATGTCAGGCAAGGGAATTTAGGAGTCTTGATCAAAGCCCCACAGGAACCTGTGGCAAAACCAGGGTTTAATCCTGATCTGCTAAATTCCAGTCCAGCCTTCTAACCAAAAGCTGCATCCCTGCCGTAAGCCTTTCGAATTCCTTAACAGGATGAGGCTTTACACTGCTGTAACATCAGGACAAGGTATTAACATCATCTTAGGAAGGTTATACCAGACTCCAATTAAATAGATCTTCAGGAGGAGGTTGTGTGACATCAGGACACTTCATGATTTCTCCCCCTGCCACCTTTTCCTTCCACCCCTCCCTTTTTTTTTTTTTTTTTTTAAAGAAAACCCAACATCCACCAGTTTACTTTTATTTTTTTTTCCTGAGAGACTACACCTCCCGCTCACAACTTGTCACACACTGTGGACTGTGGAAGTGCAGCATCCAGAACCAAAAGAGGAAATGTGCTGATTTTGGCAGATGACCAAAGTGACCTCATTTCTTTGCTATTGGAAGTTTGTGCACTTTTCTGGCAGGCAGCACAGTTAAAAATATGATTGCCTAGCTCTTAGCATGTCTTCATTGAAGAAAATGCTTGCCAGATACTTCAATGCTTTATCCAAATCCCTGCTAGTAGCAGAATATACCTGACAGGCACGGGCAGCTGGGCAGCCTGGTCAGAGGGAGCACGGCGGGGACGATTGGATTCGGAGGGCAGAGGAAATGGCACCAGCTTCCCCTGCTCTGTGGGTGAGGTCTGGTGCTTTTAAAGGCTCTGCAGGTGCGGGAGAGGAGCAGCCAAATGGAACACCTGCCACCTGGCACCTGGGGCTCCTTGTGCCATCCCATTCCTGCCAGGTTTGGGGAATGCTCCCTGCCTCCCCGTGGAGCAGCCCAGCAGCTGCGCCCGGCGCGGAACTCTGCGAGGAACTGGAGAGCACTGCTGCCTTCCTCCCTCCAAATGAAGCCTGAGACTGTGGAAAATCCTGGTGAGTGATGCAGGTGGATCACTAAATGAGGTTATTGTAGGCTTGTGCTCTGCCCAGAGGCTCTGCTGTGAACAAAACCTACCTGTGCAAAAGGCACGGCAGCCCCACAGTCTGCAGGGAAAATGGGAATTGTTCAGAGCTGTAATTGAAGAGTCAGGTGAAAATTAAGTCTTCTCCTACGTTAAAAAAAAAAAAATTAAAAAAAATCTGAAAGTTGTTAATTAGTCCAGGAAGAGAAAGTAATAAAAATCCGCATGGAAAAATAGCTATTTAGATCTGAATGGTGATTATGTGATTGTATCGGAGGTACAGATGCCTGTGTACATTATAGCCTCCTAGAAATATGCAATCTTCCCAGAAGAACCTGACTGCAAATCACAGAAATCTTCTTTTATTACTTTCCACCCCTCCTGAAAATGTCTTGGGTGTGTCTTGTGCATCAGAAGGGGATGAGATTGTTGTTTGAAGGTTTGGCCTTGGAGAATGTAAGGGCCACTGAAATAGTTTGGCAAAGGAGTTGAGCAACAGCAAATGGCCTATTTCCCTTCACCAGGCTGGTTGTGTAAGAGCTTTCTTCTGCCCAGCATGATTGATTCTCTTTTTTTGATTTATTTTGTGAGGATTCAACTTCTGGCAGCTCACTTAACTGTTTTGGAGACTGAAAATAAAGTGACAAAAGCAAACCTGCAGATGTATTGATGGACAATTACCTTGAAAGGAGCCTTTTCTGGGTAGACTCCCAGAATCTGTGGAAATATTAGAGAACTCCTGCATTAGACTGAGTAGTCTGGAATCAAATTATGTCAGGCTCTTCCTAGTAAAGACACTGTGAAAAGACATTACTGCTTTTGGGACATGAAACAGCTTTGTCGTGGTGTTTGTTCCATCATAGATGCAAAACTTTCAATTCTGATAAAAGATTCTTAAAGGTTGGTTAGATGTTAGCTGTTTAATCATACCATTTTAGGTGTAACTGTAAACAGGTAAAAAACCTGAGTTAAAGATTCAGATATTGGAAATAATAATCAATAAAAGCCCTGTTCAAAGCTGCTTTCATGTTAGCTGAGAGTGACCATGAAATTGTAAACTGTACAGAAATAGCATATTTAAATAAGTCATTTATCATATTGCATGCGCCATATGATACAGCTATGTGATGTTTTTAAAAGACAAGAATCAGATTATCTTTGACTGTGTCACCAGATGGTGTGTAATGGGCAATAGAATTATGGATTATGGGACATAACTTTCACTCCTAGGTAACCTGACTGACAAAACCTTTCTGCCTTGTAAAAACAAGACACTCAAGGACTGAGTGGATGGCAGAATTATTTTTTTCTACCTGCAAAAATTTCCCTTGACCAGGAAACAAGTTCATATGTAAAGAAACAGGCAATCAAATGAAAATATTTCTATCTCGCTATTATTACTGCATTTTTTTTAACATTAAAACCAAAATTGTTGTTAAAAAGGCTCTCTCCCTGTTAATGTAGTTAAATTTCATTAATTGCTGTAACTTGAACCTCGTGGTAGTCTTTGTACAAATATAAACCTGGGGGGAAAAGGAATTGCAATCTTAAAATGGAAGGCCAAGCTGTGATTAGGAGAAGTCTCCGGTTACCTGCACAGACTGGTGTAAATTTCGATTGAGCAGAAACTCTTGCAAGGACCACACGAGCCAGGAGCAGAGAAGCAGAGTGGGGGGGCCAGGGGCTTCTCTTCCTTCTCTGGGTCCACTCACAGAGTGTCCAGGTGCTCTCCTGGAGTCGGGAGAGCAGCCACCACCCACGGATTGAGATGCCAGTGTGTTGGATTTCAGTGTCTGCAGCAGGTCAGAGGGGCTCAGCCCCCGCCTGCCTGGCACCCAGGTACAGCAAATCTGACACCTGGCCTTCGCTGAGAGCAGGGGGAATGGCAGCATCCTGCCTGTGCTGCCTGGCAGCCAGGAGGCCTAAGAACAGGCACATTTCTGAAATGCATGCAAATTTACATTCTGGACAGACACTTTGGTCGCCAGAGAAGAACTGCCTGCCCGGAGCGCTGGCAGCACTGTGCCTTTAAATTGATGCATTCACATTAAAGAGAGACATTTAAATAATGCAAAGGGGTAAACTAGCTTGAGTTATGTGTGGTTTGAGCTGGGTGACTCTTACTGCCTTTTATGGGAATCTCTCATCTAAAGTCCTGCACAATTATCCCCAAGGGCAAGTATTAACCCCATAAAAGAGAGGATATCACCAGTTATACATCAGACATTATGTATCTGTGTGATGGCTGTGGTTGGCTTTGGCTGAGGATGCAGCTTTATTAGAGCCCGTGCTGGTGGCTGGGTAACGGGAACCTGGGCTGGCTTCCTTTATTCATGGAGCAGAAGGAAACTCCTTTGGGCAGGGTGATTAACCCATAGCGCTAATTAAGAGCTCGTATCATTCTGCAATGATGAGGCGCTGTTCATAAAGGAAAGGGGAAAGAAAAGGACTCGTCTTTGAGGGCCACGAGCCTGGCTGTGCCCTGGTGGGGTGCTCGGTGAGGCTGCCCCGGGCTTGGCTGTGGTGCTGGGGCAGGCTCTGGGCCCTGCTCAGCCAGGCAGAGTGGCAGTCTCTTTGTCACCTCCCTGTTGTGGCACTGCCATTGCTAGGTGACATCCTCAGCACGCCCTGTATCCCGCTGGCCGGGGCCAGGAGCGAGAGCTCTGACAGCAAGGTTTGGTGTCCACTTTGGGGGGCCCTTGGGGCTTGCAGAAAAGGCCCTATCAAGAGAGGGCAGTGCAGGGGGCTGCTGAGAAAGCTGTTTATTGGGGGAAGCAGCGCACAGGGCAGTGAGGGAGCGCCGCGTTATCTGATGCGCCGCCGCCGCTCTCCCACGGGCTGGCTGCCCACAGCCAGAGCTGCCAAACCTTCCCTGGATTTATTAATCAGGTGATGTCACGAGTCTGGGCCAGTGTGTCTGCACTGGCCTTGGTGCCTGTCGAAACTGATCCCTGGAAAAAGCCAAAGTGCGTGTGCAGTGGGAGCAGGGAGCCGCAGCCCGCTCCAAGGTGCGCATCCGTGTCTCTGGTCACACCTCAGGAAAAAACTGGCCAGCTTCTGCAAATGGAGTTTGGAGCTTGTTTGGGAGCTGCCTAGGCTGGGTCCACGTGGGCAACACCACGTTAGAGCTGCTAACATCAGTGTGCAGCAGTGTGCTTCCCTCAGCCAGGAGGAGGAGGGGGGAAACACTGTCTCTGACTGAAATGGAACTCAAGGAGGGATGAAGCTGGAAGCAGCCCTGTGACATCAGGGGTTGTTGGCTGGAGACAGAAACGATACAAGCTCACCAAGCATCCTCAACAAACGGCCCAGAGTTCACTACTGCGGCTCCTTTCACAGGGGGTTTGAATCTCCCGGGTCTAGAGAGTTGATTAGTTGGGATCTCTCTCCGCCCAGATCTGTGGCCAGTGGTGTTTCTGCATCTAGGCTTGAACAGGGTTGGCTGAAGGTCCCTGTTCGAGTTCAAATCTGTCCTATCATTGTTCACCCAGAGACTTGTTCTACCTCTTTTCTAGGATGAGCCAAGTCAGCTAAATTAGATTTGTTAAGGCCAGATTTATCTTGTCCAGCTACAGACAAGCTGTACCGTGGCACAGCCCTGGCTGAGAGCTGTCCAGAATGTCACAGCCATGGCCGTGCCCTGCTGGAGCCCGGGTGGGACCTTAACAAGTGCCTGTCCAAAGCACAGGGGGTGAAATTCCCTGTAGAGGGATCACTGGGGCTTCAGGCAGGCGGGAGGTGCTGGCCTTTGGCCACCAGCACTGCTGTGCCCTGCCTTTCTCTCTGGCTTTTCCCAGCCCTGGGGGCAGAGGCCAAAGAGGTGGAGCAGCAGTAGCACACACTGCAGATACTTTTGAACCCTCGTGCTTTATGTTAACTCACTTTCTTGTTCTCGTTAATTAAGAAGCTGCTTTCTGTGCTAGATTGAGCTCAGCTTCTCTCATCCGTTCTTTTTTCTGTATTCCCTCTCTACATCTTTTCTATTTTCAGGAGGTGAAAGCAGGAATACATAATTACAAAAAAAATTTCTTTGAACTTATAAAATGCAGGTTGCTTAAATTATGCAGTTAAAGGATAAAGAAAATCACAGAGCAATTTTAACAAATTGCCCTTAACTGTATTGCACAAACAAACCTCTCATAAGAAATCTTAGAAAGGTGTGTTTGAGGGTGTAATCTTAGCTTGTGGCTAAGTAGAGTTAAACTTGTTTTTCAAGTTGGTTGTGTATAACTTTCTCATGCTGAAGATTGTGAGCATTCCAGAAGGAAAACAGTTCATCTGTAGCAGGAGTTTGATGGTAAATGTTGATTATCTCCAGTAATTCTGGCCCCTGGTCCATGTACAGTACTTTACCCAGTGCCTTCCCTTTTGATCTGTCTTCTCATTGTCTGACTTGTACAATACACCTGTGTCTATATCTTTATGAAACAACCCTGATGTTTGCAGGTAGTGCAGATTTTCAGACTCTGAATTATAAACCCGAATGCAGCAGAGTGGACACAGTCCACTCATGCTTCCAAATGCACTTGCATTCTTGTCAGATGCAAGACAGTTTGTACATTTTGCCTGTGTGCAGAAGTGTCATACTCAATATTCCCTTTTTAACAAACACCAGTACCTCAGTATAGGGCTCCAAAATCCTGTGCAGTTTCTGAATAGACCAACATCCCATATCCTTACTCCAACTTCATTGAGTTTTTCCCAGCATGTACAGTTTTTGTTGGTGTTTACGTAGCCTGTGCAAGCTAATGTGAGTAGCTGAAGAATTGCCATGTACGTTTGTAAGGATTCATGAGACCTGCAAAACCTTTCTATACAACAGCCAAGCTTCTGTACATAAGAGAACTGTTGATGCTCTATTAGGGTTTAATTTGTTAATGAAACAAGATGGACTGAGCTCCTACTACACCTCTCTGGATGTTTGAGGCTAGGCACAATTAATTTATTTGTACTGTCTGTGTAGGCGTATGCCAGCTAATGTACTGTAAGAGCTTTTATCTTTATGTTCATAATGAAGAGGGGCAGGTTTTTGGCAACGAGGCAAGGATTTTCTGATGACTCATCCTCTCTGGATTGTAAAACACTTTCTTGTAAAATCAAAGAAGAAAAGTAGTTCCTTAGAAGTAGGCTCAGCCAGAGTAGTTTGTCCTTCAAAATCGAGCTGAGAAGCAGAAAGAAGAAAGGCTTAGCTGCTTTCATTTAGTTGTAATTGGACCTCTGCTGAAAATTAAATCATGTTACTTCAGAGGATATTCTCATATAAGATATTAGAGCGTCCTTGGAGTAAATGTGCTGCAGGTTGCATTGTCCTGCAAGTACCTGAGTTTATGGCTGCTTTGTCATTATACTGGTGTTCTGATCACCTTGGCAATGCATTGGACACTTAGTGAAGTTGCAGTAGATCTCCCTTAGCAGTAAGTGGTACTGTTTGGCTTGTGCTACTCACCTCTCTGCTGTCTAGGAAGAGATGTTGAGTCCAGGGTTTGGTAGAAGCTGAACAGGGGTTGGGTGTGGGTATCTGAGTGCTAAATGCTTTTCAGTGTAACGTTTAGTACTGGTTGCTTTTTGAGTGACACACTGACTAAAATGTCAGTGTCAGGCAAATGGGGAGTGTGCCTCGTGTTCCTGCTCATGGACAGTGTGAGCATGGAGCATCCTAGGCACCTCAGTGCTAAAAGAAGAAAGAGTAATTGGAATGCATGAGTGATTGCTTTATTTTGTGTGAGAGAGAAATCCTGCTTTTAATGAAAAATTATCACCGTTATTTTGCCTCATGGTACTTGTGCATGATTTTATGCATGCACACTCCTGTCCACGTTTCCTCCCAGTCATGCATTTGCTTTCTCTCTCTTTGGGAAAAATGGGAGAGCTTGGGCAGCAGAGGGATGTCCATGAATGAACTTCCTCAGTCTCCTTTGCCCTCCATCACAGTGCTTTTCCTGAATGACTTGGGTGATGGAGCTGCTGCTCCCTCTTATTAAGGCAGTGTTTATGCAATCCAGAGTGGATTAATTTAAATCCCTGATTTTAATCACAATTTAAATCAACAAGCAGAGCACTTTGATTTAAATAATTAACTGTAATCTTGTTTTGCATTTTTGCTTTCCAGTTACTTTCCTAAACAAAGGCTCAGTTTTATTGGTCAATATAATTTGCTAACCAGAGCTGTTTGTTATACATGGTTGGGTTTCTCTAAGCACACGTGCACTGCTTACAGACATTTACTCACATTTTTATGCTCTCCCTTTGCTAGAAAACAGTGATTCACATTTCTTAGTAGAAATAACAGATCTTTTAGTCTCATGTGATTCATTCGCAGTAGTTTGAATTCAATTAAAATACTCAAGAGTGATGTCTCAAGACTGCTTTAGTGGTCTATGTTTGATGTTTCAGAACACAAGGCAAAATTTTTTATTGAAATTTTGTGCTTTTAAAGATGATCTGCTACACCAAACTAAATATCTACAGTTATGGCATTGAGCCCATTGGTTCTGAACACCAAGTGCCTCAAAATTTGTGAGCCACTTACATTGTCTATAAGTGCACATCTCAATTTTATTCATGAATGCAAAGAGGAAAACAAACTTTCCCGCTTTTCTAATTGTTTTCCTAACTTACAGTGAACTAATTATAAAGTAACTACCTGAAAATTAGGAGAGCTGTTGCTGTAACTTGCAGAAAAAAAAAATACTGTTGAAAAAAAACCCCTGGGGCAGAGCTTCAGTAAGCTGTTTCAGATGCCTAAGCAGTGAAAGGTGTCCACTCAATGGCTTAGCTTTCTCCAGAAAAATTAAGAGTCAGCAGTGATACATGCATAAAATCACATTTTTTTTTTAAAAAAAAACAAGTTTAGGATAAGATAGAAGTAGTATAGGTTATCATAACTTAATAATTTAATTTGGAGAAACAAAAAAATGCTGTGGACAGGAGGGTCAGTATTTTAATAATATATGTTAAAACTTCTTTTAAACTCCTTTTAATGCAGGCTTTAGTATTCGTGCTGGAACACTCCTCATCCATCCCTTAGAAGCCAAGATTCCTCTTGCAGGTACCTTCACACCTGTTTTCATGGCAGCACTTTTGGCCAGGCATTCCTGGCTGTGACTGTCCATCTTGGCCTGATGCTCAGCTCATGAGAAACATCACGGCCCGGCCCGTACCCTGAAATCAGTGCCGGGCACTTGTGGGTGGAGTTCGAGAGGGAAAGATTAAAGGATTATCTATTCCTTCCTAGGTGCTGTAGTGGAACACAAAAATGCTAACAGCTCCATTCACAGAATGAGAAGGGCGGTTTAAGGATTTGACTGCAAAGTATTTAAATTGTAAATTTAGACTCATTTTGCTCTAAATGGGAGAACAACAGCCAAATCTAGATAATATGCACTCCAAAACATTATTTAAATGTTCCTTTCCACTGATTACTCATAAGAGGACTGTTAAGACAGCAAGTCTGTAATACTGCACATGGGAATTGCAGTATTTAGTATCATCAGGAAGTTGCACAGCAGAGATGGAGGCTTGCTCAGTTTAAGATGCCTGAATTTCCTTCTGTTTCTTCCCTAATTGTAGATTTTTCTCTTCTGATAGTGTAGCTAAGGAGTGGGAGGTTGGTTAAATTTAATTCCGATTTATCTGGGTTCAGTCATGTTATCTCTTAAAATGTGTCTCTAAAGGTTAACAGTCCTTTGGCATTTTCATCTTTGCTTTCCTACCCTGAAGGAAAACTTAGTGGCTTGCACGTCTAGGAAGTTGAAGATAGCTGGTTGTATTTTTCCATATCTACAAAGCAATATTATATCTGGATTCATATCTGCTCCTGGAAATTTTTTTTTTTTTTTTTTTTTTTTTTTTTTTTTTTTTTTTTAGGCTTAATGTTTAATTTCCATATGCTTAAAAGGGAAAGTTGTTCAGTCCCAAGGGTTTCATTTCGCTTTGCCTCCAGGCAACCTTTCAGTCGAGGAAAGGCCCAAAAGTGCTGCGGGAGCCCCGTTTTTGTGTTTTGCTTCCTGCCCCACGCGGCGTGGGATAAAAGCTGGGGACAAAAGGCTTTGTGGTGGGGCGCAGGGGGCCGAGGTGATGGAGGCACGTGGGGATGCTGCTGCTGCTGCTGCTGCTGCTGCTGCTGCTGCCCACACTGCTCCTGCCCCTCTGCCTGGGGCTTGCTGGGCACCATCCCCTTCCCTTGGCTCTCCGCTGTGGCCAAGGGATGGCAAACCTCGGCAGGCCCACCAGCTGAGCTCTCAGTAAATGAAATTATTAACCACCGGCACTCTGCTGGGGCCTGGGACTCCTGACATCTCTTATCAGAGGCCAATCGCCCTGCAGCGGACTGTGCTCTCCCAGTTTGTGAGGTTTGCAGAAATACCAGGCATCTGCATTTTGAATGCATTTTTACCTGTTACAGAGGTTTTCTTTATCTGAAAAGAAAGAAAAAGCAAACGAACTGATTTGGGGGGGGGGGTCTTTTATTCTTTCTTTCCTCTCTCCCAGATGAGAGGATCTGGTTTCTTTCATGATGATTTTTTTTTAAAGTAGAATTCCAGCAGTCTTCTATAAGAAGACAAAATATTTCTGGAATGCAACACCTGTGCAAAGAAAATGAACCACCACGTGCCAAAATCCTTCAGTAAATGCTGTGTTGTGTGGGTAACCTGACAAAAGTTTTGCAGCATACCATAAACATCTGCAAAACATTTGAAAATCTGGCCCAGACTTGGGGCTGCTTGAATTCTGTGGCATTTGTAATAATTTACTGTTCCACAATGTGTAATTATTTGTGTGCACCTTAGGACTAATTTTCTTGGCAAGAGTAGAAAAAGGTCTGCTTTATTAAAGATGTAAGAATGACTGATATCCTTTACCTGTGCAACTCCAGGGTCCGGGTTTATCTCTTCCCTCTGGAATGCACGCACTCGTCCCTGTGCACTTGTCTGAGCAGCGTGGTGAGGAATGGGAAAGGGGCAGCAGGTTCAGTCCCAACTACAGACACATGTTGCTTTTTTAATGCTTTTTTAATTCCTCCCCCCTCCCTTTTTTCCTTGGGGAAGCACTGAGACGATTGAAGTCATCCAGCCAGTTTTGTTCAGCTGAGCTGAACTTTGAAAAAAAAAAAAAAAAAATAAAATCCCCAGGCCGTGTGTGCTTTTAGTGAACTCTGTGCCGAATGCTCAATCTTTGGAGTTCAGTGACAGGTTGGAGTGTCCAAGGAGTGAATCACCCATCGCCTGTGCGGCGGGGCATTGTCCTCCTCGGCCCACTCGTGTGAATAATTACCCACGGGCTCATGCGAGGGGCTCAGCTGGGGCAGGCCCAGCGCTGCACGGAGCCGAGAGAGCCAAGAGAGCCTTTTCTGTGTCGCTTTTGTCCCGGGAGGAGCAGCCGCACCGAGCGGTGTCACCGCGCCGCTCTCGCCCCGGCCTCCCCAAATGCTGCGCTAGCTCGCTGCCAGATTTCCAAAGACCTCAGCTTCCTGGAAGGCACCTAAATAAGGGTCAGATTTTGAAAAGAGCTTAGCACCCAGGCTGCCCGGCTTTTCAGAAGATCTGGCAGCGAGTGCCGGAGCCGGGGCTCGGTGCGGAGGCCGGCAGAGCGCTGCCTCCCCGCACGCCGGGGCTGCGCGGGGCTCGCACGGCATTGTCCGGGAGAATGAACAGCCACAGGGGGGAAATAAAAAAAAATACCAACCAAAACCCCCCCCCCACGACAGGGAAAGGAACCCCCACGCTCTGCTTTAACAGATCTCGGGGGGGCAGGGCGGACAGGCTCCTTTCCCTTTTTAAAGATTCAGTTCAGGCGTTGTCAAAAGAAATAAACAAAGCAACATCATTTAAAAGCTTTCGGAACAATAGTCTCTTCCACTTCCCTTCCTCATTGTGGAGCCCTGGGCCCGGCTTTTGTTTATTTTGTGCTGCCAGCCTCATGGTGCCGGATTGGTCGGTGTCTGATTTCATTCCTATGGGTGATGTCAAAAGCTGACCCAGAAGTTCTCGGCGAGTTTGCTTTTAGCTTTCAGTTGTTGTTTTTGTGCGTGTATCCGTGTGCACAAGAGTACTTTCCAGTCCTAGGAGGATTCTGTTACAGGCTGAATATTATTCAGCTGCAAAACTAATAAGGAATAATATTTGTGCCAGGAACTGCGTGGCTTGTTTCCGACAAACGCTAGGAAATAGCAAGCAATTCAGGCACTGTGAAATTATGGAAGTTGTAATTAATATTAATTACGGTTCTGGTATTACTCTAAGACATAAAAGCAAATTCAGTATCTGTATGAGAATTTTGTAGCAGAATTAAAAATTCTGATGATTGGCTGGATGGCCGATTTCACATTCCTATTTAACACTAATACCAATTTTCTTTTTATAGATGTATTAGAACTGTATATGTACTCCTTTTTACTGTTATTTTTATTGGTTGTCAACCTGACAATTTAAATATCGGGTTCTCACAGAGGTGTGTGTGCCACTGACAACAATATTCCATGTTTATAGAAAAATAAGCTGTGTTTAAGGGGGTTTTCTGTGTGCTCCATCCGCAAATATTCCTATCTTTGTTAAACTTTGTTTTCCATTTCTCTGGCCTTAACACTTGGGGTATTTTTCCTTCAGCAGCCTCTGACCTCTCTCCTGTGTTTCTTTTTGTTAGATAAGTAAAAGATGAGCATTACTTTATAAGGACATAGTTTCATACCCTTGTCCTCTCTTAGAGTACAGTCGAGTTGCTTGTATAAACATGAACAGTTTTGCTTACTTTTCAGTTTATTCAAATGCCAATTTAAGGTTCTTGAGCTGGGTGTCCCCACCTCTGCCCTGCTCTTGTCACCTCCTTGTCCCTTTGCCGCTTTGCTTTGTACAACATCATGCACAAATGTAGCAGTAATATGTAACCAGTTCCAGAAAATAAAACGTTATGGTCTGGGAGAATATTGTAAAATCACCTTCTCTCTCTCAATATGGATGTGGCTTTGAGAAAGGCTTGTTGTTGTTTGTCAGATTTCACAGCAAAATGTGTTGACCAGGATTGTATTTGAAGAGAATAAAACACCCCTCCAGCTTTGCAAAATTGCATCCAGCAAAACATCACTTGTTTTCCTGCTGTTGTCTTTTTTTAAAATCGTCAAGGCAAACAGGATTCTTGCCCTGAGATTCCTTGGAAGCAAGACTCTTGGAGAAATTTGGATGCCTCAGAAATAGTCCAATGTAAAGCAGCAATGCTAGGCTGAAGTACTTTTCACCTCAAGATAATTGATTGCACAGATTCAAGCATGTTATTTCAATTCCCTCAGCCTCGTTTATGGTCATGAAGGACGCCAATCACCCAGGGAAGGCTGCACAAGCCCAGCAAGGCATCCAGGGGCTGGGATTCCAGAGGCTGTCCTCTGGATCGTGTTGTGTCCTTGCTCAGTCAGCTTTCCCTTGGTTGGGAACAGTTTCCACCCAGGGTCTGGGGCTGGCCTCGGTGCCTGCCTGGCCCAGCTCCAGGTGCATCCCAGCCTTGCCTCCCAGGTGCTCCATAGTTGTTCTATGCTTGGCTGCATTTGGGGTCAGCCTCCCTCACCATCCCTGTCCGAGAGCAAACCCAAACGCCGAGAAGGAAAAATGATTTTATCTGCCTTCTGAGTCTGTTTTAAATACTGTGGGTTTTATGATTTCCATATGATTCTTGGGGATTTTAACATCAAAAGACCCAGATTATCCTAATTGGTGTAAGAGGTTGGAAAGGTTTTCTTCATGCTGGACTGAAATAGGGTTCCTGCTTGGATGCTTTTTCGCTGGCTTAGTCCTTTTGTGACATGAAAGCCAATTGCAGTTAAGCAGATTCCCACCCCCCCCCTTTTTTTTTTTTTTTTTTTTTTTGCTTAATAAACTGAAATAACCATACTGTTAAGTATTAAAATGCAGAAGCATCATGCATTTTTAAAGCTTCCAGAAATAGCCTACAACGCATTGCAGAAATTAGTGAAGCCATACATGTAATGAAAAACATTTGGTCATGGACTCTGGATCACTTAGCGGCTGATTTACTGCCTGTCCTGTGTTGTCCCTCCTCTCCATAAACTACCATTTACAGATAGCAGCAGTGAGGATTTCTTGGGAGCTTTTTTTTTTTTTTTTTTTTTTTTTTTTTTTTTTTTTTTTTTTTTGAGGAGAGGGGAAAACCCCTTGGATGTAAAAGCGCAGCAAATGGCTTTGCACAGCTCTGCTCCCAGCGATTGCTTCCCCCCTTCACAGCAGCCCGCCCTCTGATGCTGAGGGCGTTTTTCCTGCAGAGAAGGATCAGGGAATGCAGCACACACATGGCTCAGCCCGGGCTGGTGCCTGCTGGAGCTCAGCCCTGGGTGCCAGTGCTGAGGGATGTGCTGTGGCTGCCAAAACGGCCCCTGCTCTGGGAAAGGGCGAAACAGAGGGAGAAAGGTCTGGGTCTGCTGCATCCCTCCGTGTTTTGGCTCCGTGTGTTTGCACCTGGAGCGATGGCTGGGTGCTCCTCACCCAAATGCCCTCTGCTACTCTGATGTCCGGGCATAAATGTGCATTTGAGATGCCTGTGTGCCTCCTGGTGAGTTATTGGCTGAGCACATAGGGTAAAACTGTGCTCTGCTGTTCCTTAGCAGTTGCTAAGAGTCTCAAGACACAGATTTTTCCCCTTACCCCCTTTTTGCACTCTGCCATACTTGCTGAAGGCAGTTTCAGTAAACTGTGTTTAGCCTGCTCGCTACTGGCAACATGCTCTTGAAAAACTGGGCACCAGAACTTGTTTTGGGGCTGCAAAAAATCTCTTTTTGGTTTTGAATAAAATCCCAAGCAAAAGCAAAACAACCAAAAAATAAATTAAAAAAAAGAAGATGGGGGAGACAAAAGGGGCATCTACGCACACAGGTCAGATCTTCAGCATTTAAATAAATACTTGTTTTGCTGTGCTGTAGCTTCTAAACTGTCTCTGTAAAACATTTACTTGTCTGGCTTTAATGGTACGCTTTTCTAAGTGTTTGCTTTGCACATGAAACAAAGCCTTCCTTAAGACTGCAATGAAACCATTAGTTGGGTTTCATTTTCGAAACAACAAAAGCCAAAATGAAGTTAAACATTCAATCATCAATCGAGAATTAAAATAATAGCAGAGTTTCTGATGTGGGGTTCTCAGTGGAAATCTTGAATACAATCTGCAATGCTCTCTGCAGGTTTTTAACTGATTTTGGCTTCTGTGACCACAGGCCTGAGGTCACAGCAGTCTCCTGATGTGTCTAACAAGCGACAGTTTTTATTATCTACATAATTCTTCTTATTTTTATTTCTCATTTCAATCTCTTGGCATGTAGTTCCTGGACTATTTCTGCAATTATCTAGGTATTTACTTGAGTATTTGAAACTTGCTTTTTCCTTCCTCCTCTTCACAGGAAAGTAAATCATTGAAAGGAAAAGACTACCAGATAGATAATTTGTAGAACAGAAAAAAAAATCAGTAATAATAATAATAAAATAGAATCCTGAAGACCTTTATGCAGCAACAATCTTCAAGAATGGAAAAAAGAATGAAGTGGAAAAGCAATTGGAATTCATGTGAAACTCTCAGAGGGCTCATAGACACAGATAACAATTCAGTGCTAAATGCCTGGAAAGAACATTTCCTAATTTTTGCCCAAAGAACTGTTGTTTGCAGAACTTATAACATTAACATGGTGGGAGAAAAAAAAGATTTTAGGAACATGTGGAAGAAGATACAGTGATCCAGATGCTCTGATTTTTTTATAGGAAAGGTTCTCACTAAATAGAGAAATACGGTGCACAGTTTCAAGTGCCTGGGAAAGAAATCTTAAAGTTTTACTGTGAGGCAGAAAAGACTGACACAATTTCAGCAGTCTGACTGAGCTTATAAAGCATGCCTGGGAAAGTCCCTCATGCAAATCATTCATAATCACGTTCGTCCAATTGTAAAAGCCAAACTCCCTGAAAATCAGAGCAACTTTGTTGGAATGGGATGCAGGAATTAAACCTTCTGTGCTTCACGAGTATGAAGTCACTGACAAGATCCGACACTTTCTTCACTTTGCAAGATTAAAGTCATATTTTCCAGCTGTTTGTGAATGTGTACACGTATTTGTTTCTTCCCTTGTTTCACATGAAATCAGAGCCGATATTAAAGAAAACTTCTGTGTGCTGCCAGGGCCGTGTGCCACCGCAGTGATTCCCCAGGTTGGGTGAGGGTCTGGAGCCCCCAGAACTGAGGCTGTTCATATGAAGTGTTGTGTCTCTCTTGGGCTGCTTTTCAGAGGTGTCCTATCAGCTGCAGAATTTGCACTGGAACAGGTAGGAACTGTGCAGGATCAGCTCTCCCTGCCCCACAGCCCCAGTGACAGCCACCTCTGGGGCAGCTCCTCCCAGTGCTGCGTGGCTGATGCTGTGAGTCCCACCCGCTGCCGGCAGTCCTTCAGGAGCTCCATCACCTGAGAGAGGAGAGAGAGGAGGCCAGGCTGCAAGCCAAGGTGCCCTTCCCCTGCTTGGAATATGCTGAAAGCCTGAGAAAGCCAGAGGGGAAGGTTTTTTGCCAGCTCCTGACTGATGTAGCGGAGGGTGCAGGGCAACAAGAAACCACTTGTGGCTTCCTTAATCTGCATCCCCCACTGCTGCCATGGAGCTCTGCTTTAAGGCTCTGGAAAGAACTCCCTCTCAGCCCACAGCTGCTGGAGTGAAGGTTCTCTGCCTCTGGATCCCTTCTGGACTGCCACGAGCTGCTGTGGGGGTTACAGCAGAGGCAGGAGCCCCCCTGAAAATCTACTTCATAATTACATGAAGTGTGGGAGATAGAAAGCACTATCCTTGCCTTTGAGATTTCACCCTTTTTTTCTGGTGCTGATATGCTGTGCAGGCAACCTTGAAGTCACCAGTGCTCACTCACTGCCTTCTCCCCTGGCCTGCTGGAATATCTGAAATAATTTGAAGAAAGGAACAGAAGATTCAAGGGTGACTTGAGGATTTCTTCAAAATTTTCCATAAATCTCCCATGGTAAAGACTCAAGCCATCCTCAAATCTTTTGCTTTCTCCATTAGTTGTCTAGTCCTGATGCTGCCTGGGAGGAGAGACCTGTAATTCCAATGATTATTCTGTCTTCCAAGGGTATATACCCATTTTTTTTCCCCTCTGCATAATACCTAGGAAGGAGTGTAATCTGGACATGCAGCAGTCTCCTCCTCAAATTTCTTCTTCTGATCCATGGTGGTTTCTCTGAGGGAGAATCATCAGGGTCCTCAAGAGACATTCAGAGTTTCTGCAGCCCCTGTACATCATTCTTGTAGCCTGGCTGGGACTAAAGTCTTCTATCAAGGATTCTGCTCATTAGGAAGGAGAAGTGTGAAATACAAAGTATTTTTCCCTGAGTTGTCTTCCTTTTCTTCTCACATTTCACGTGGCTGTGGCATGAAGAAGGTTGCAGAATCTCCATAAGACACTGAGGCTGTGTTTGACAAGACCAAATCCGAGAAGATTAATTGTCCAATTCTAAGTAAACTTCTAATTTTTTTTTCCAGTAGCAACATGGTTTTCTCACCCCTTTGTGCTGCGAAATGTATCCCGAATTTGTACTATTGCTCCAGAACAATAGCTGGGCTCCTGTTTTCGGCTCCACAAGAAGAAGCCAGCATGTGAGAGCCAGCCCTCCACACACACTGAGCCTGGGGAGCTGCTCAGTGTGTGTGATCACCGAGCTCCCCTCTGCCTGCATCTGCACCCTGGGGAGCTGGGGCTCCTGAGGGGAGACCTGCCCATCCTCCTGTGTGAGCCCTCATCTGTTTGAGAATAGAGAATAACCAGGGAGAGTTTGGTTCTTGTGGTATCAGACCTTTGCTCCTGTTCTATGAGTTGTTTGTGAATTTACTAATGGGAACAAAGTGATTCTTAAGCCCAGGACTCTTCGCTGATGCAGTCATCCCCACAGCGTGGTGCAATAAATAACCTTTCTTCTACATGGACGTGGCTGGTAATCAGTAGCTTGCTAGGTACTTCTGGCTGCCTGAAACAGCTGTGTGCCCTTGTGGGAATCTGAACTTTCCATGCTCATTTGCTGTCAGATCTGGGAAGTGCTGTGATTCTGCACCTCGTGTTAGCAAATCCAGTTCTTGTCCTGAATTTGGGGCAGTGAGTCCCCTGTGGCACTGGGTGGCTTCAGTGGAACCAGTGGTGCCTGGCCTCTCCTGCACTTGAGGGCTGGTTGCTGGTGAGCAAAGGCAGGCACGAGGTTCTGCACATGGGGTTCTGCACAAGAGGTTCTGCACACAAGGTTCTGCACAAGAGGTTCTGCACAAGAGGTTTTCCACAAGAGGTTCTCCACAAGAGGCTCTCCACAAGAGGTTCTCCACAAGAGGTTCTGCACAAGAGGTTCTGGACAAGAGGAGCTCCCAGGGTGTCCTCCCAGGGCCCTGGGAAGGGCTTACCAAGCTGCCAATCCTACAGGACAGGCTGCAGAGCCAGAGTCCAAATCTTCTTGTAAAGCAGTAGGAAATGCAGCAGATGAAGTCTCGGCATGACATTAATCTCTCAGATCTGGAGCACAGCTGGTGGGTCTCTGGAGCCCTTCAGTGCTGAGGTGTGGCCTCTGAGAGGGGCTGAATGCAAAAATGTCCTGCTCAGGCCATCTCAGTGAGGGGAGAGCTGTGTTTGCCACCCCAGGGCACGAGGCTCAGCTATGAACCCACTCCTGGATGGGGCCTCTGTACAGTATTATCCTATATCCTAACGTTTGGGCTGTCCAGGGGAGCTGTTCCCCCACAAGATGTCAGCTGAGCTCAGTCCCCAGTGCTTTCCTACAGCTGAGGGGTCCTCAAATGTCCATGGGCAGCTCAGCCCTGCTGAGCCTGGTGCCTCTGGTGTGGGTCTGCTACCACTACAAGAGTTTCAAGATGTGTGAAACACATGAGGCTGCAGCTTCCTGGTGAATTACCAGCATGGACCTCAGGTGGACAAAATTTATCAGTTACGGCCTCAAAATCCTCTTTTTGTGGGGATCTATAAGGGTAACCTGTGACTTTAATGACTTCATTAATATGGAGTGTTACACAGGCTGCTAATTTAGGGTGGACGCAGGAATGACATCTAAAATGTGAGGAAGGGCAAAGTGCCATCAGATGCGTGTTCTGGGCTTCCACACGAAGTCCTTTGGTGAGCAGATGTGGATTGAAATGCCTGCTTTCCTGTTTGCTTCCTGCAAAATCTCCATACGGGTGTTGTGGTCTGTAAAGCCCCACATCTCCTGGGGCCCAGCTATCTGTCCTGGGAGTGGCACTGTCACAGAGCACCTGAGACTGACTGGGACACGCCTGCAGCCTGGGCTGTGGCACAGGGCTGCAGGTGCCATTGTTTCTGTTTGGCTGATAAATTGTTACCTGAGTTGAGTTTTCCTAATGAAAAGCAGAGCTGCTCAGGGTGTTCACCCTCCGTCTGCCGTCATTCGTAATTAGGCCGTGAACTCCTCAGAGCAGGAACTTGCTGCCCTTCTGTGCACCCACAGTGCCAAACACGCCGGGGTCTTGGTATTAGCTGGGCTGCCATTAATAATAAATAGAGAGTAAAGGGAGAATGTGTAAATGCATTCAGACGTGTAGGGAGGCTTTTAGGTGTAATTGTTATCGCTGCAAATCTCCGCGTGGTTGGCAGCTGGGCCGCCCTGGAAGCGCGGCGTCCCTGTAATTGGAGTCTGCACACGCTGCTGCTGCTCCCTCAGAGCCCCTCCCTGGTGGGCAGCGTCCAAATGTCCCCACCGAGGGCCCAGGATACTCCTGAGTGAGGACAAGCCCAGAGGGTTTCCTGCAGCCCCCTTCCTGAGAGACTTAGGAATGCCCAAGCTCATTACGCGAGGATAAGGCTCAAGGTTAAGTAACTTTTCAGTAATTAATACACAAACACGGGGCTACGGTTCCATCCTTTGACTCCCTGTGAAGCACCAGGGAGAGGGAAGCTCTGCTGGATGGGGCACAGCAGCCAGCTCTCCTTCATGTCTCTGCTGCTCTGGAGAGGGGAAGGAGCTGAGGGCAGGCTCCCTCAGTTTTCATCATCATTTTACCCGTTAATTTCATTTTGCTGGTCCTCAGTGTGTTCCCTTGTTCTCTGCTTCAGTCTGGTTTTCATTGTTTATTTGGATGGGTTTGCCTTTTGGATAATGTTTGTGCTACTAAGGTTTTCTGGTGCCAGTTTTAAAAGCAGCAGCACCGATTTTGAGAGGATTTGGGACTTTATTTCTGTAACTCTAGCAATTGCTGCTTATGGTGGTTAGTACTATAAATCCCAGAGGTGGGTAAATTTCATAGAAGGGAAGAGTTCCTGGTGCGCTGTAGTGACTACTGATGGTGGAATCTAAGCTGAGACTTTTTAAATTTTTCTTAATTTGAACCTCCAGCCTTCAGGTTGTTCCCCCCAGCCCCCTGGTAAATTGTTCCCTTCGATTCTGGACGCTGTATTCTTGCTCCGAGAGTTCTTTAATTTCATGTTCCCAGAAAATCTGTGTTTTAGTTTGGATCAGCTCCAGGAAGAGGAGGGAAAAGTGTGGAGTGAGAGCAAGAATCATTTGGTAGGCACAGCTGTGAAACAGAAATAAATCAAGGTGGCAGAAAGGTGAGCAAGAGGGAAAAAGAAAATTGAAGAGTTTGTTACTGTAAATCCACATGGTTAGGAAACCCAGCCATCAAATTGCAGCTGCAGTGTCAGAAAATTTGAATTACATTCCATTTTAAGAAGAAAAGCGTATTAATAAAACAGTGTGCAATACATCTTTCATGCACAGCAGAAATAAACCCACTTTTGAGCTCTGACTATAAATGTATTCATTGTAAAAGTAACACTCTTGCTGATCTAAAATCTCATACACCTATCTGCTGTCATATCTATCTGTGGTGCAGTGACATTGAGCCAGGAAATGCTGTTCAAAAAATAATTCACATATGAAAAATAAGTCCTTGGCTCTAGGTCATAATGTTTCTCTACCAAGAGCCAAGCTTGCTTCCACTGTAATGTTCATCAACATTTTTTTAATGCTTTCAAATAAAATTTAAAAAAATGTAATTTGAGGAAACCAACAGCTATTCTGAGGAAGAAAGCCAAAATACTTTCTTTTCTCTGGGTCATTTGCTGGCTCATTCCCTTTCTGGGTCATTCTCTTTTGCCTGGGTCACTCTCTCCTCCTTATTTGTATTCACTTAATAATAGCAAAAATAGTCAAATGAAATCTATTTGCCTAGGATTTCCAAGGATTTAACTAGCAGTAAGGTTTGAGGGCACTGGATCACAACCTGACTGAGCTTCTCAGTGAGGAGGATGTGACAGATGGCAAAGCACAGAAAGGTTTAAAGAACCATAGAGCAAATCAATGGCTGAGCAGGAGAAGAACCAAGAGCACTCCAATGCTTTTCTAGAAGTGTCAGATTCACTAGAAACAACACTGAATAGTTCAGGATTGATAGTCAGATCTCCCATTCCGACATTTGCTTACCCTGCAAGTCCAGAAATTAAGGAGAGGTCTGCCCTGCAAGGACTGAAAATCCTGCAGCCTGAAATTTAAAACGAAAAGAAGTGCAGGGTTTTAATGGTGTCTGGTGGTGGTGAATTAAATTGTGAAATTTGAAGTCCCAGCTTTCAACATGAAGCCACCCTAAACCTCTAATTCGAAACATACACGGAGAAGCCGTGCTACAGGTGCTCAGCTTTCACTACAATAAATGGAGTTACAGGAACACTTGCACATGGATTTTATGAAAAACAGAGGTAATTTTGAAGAGCTGGTGTGATTTAACATAATTTAAATGTGTAAGTAATTGAATTGGTCTTTTTCTGATCTTGTCTAAACATTTCAGATAGAACGGTGTGCATGGATGAGTTCTTCCTAAACAGATTTTGATAAGTAACTTTCAGATACTGAGTGATACTGTGATAGAGGCATTCTATTTACACCAGAAATTTTGACTGTTGGCTGGTTTTAGCAAGGTATTTTTGATCACTGTGGGCAGAGACACTTTGCTTTTGTCATCTGAAAAGATCATTGGCCTTTTGCTGTACATTCTCCTTTCCCCGGGGAATCTGTAGAATTTAATGTGTTTTCATGTTGCCACAAAGCTCTCTTCTTGGAGAGGCTCCTCTCTGCAAGGATTTCTGCTGGTGAAACGCCCCAGCACAGACATCCAGGTGGAGCTGGGTGAGTCCAACACTCCCTTCCCAAGGCACAGCTCCAGCTGGGGAGCAGCAGCAGGGGAAGACGGCCCAGGGCCTGCTAAGCTCAGGCAGATCCAGAGCAGGGTGATGGCCTCTGCCTCTCCAGAAGGCATCACAGCTTCATGGGACACTCCTGAGAGGGGCAGCCAGGGCTGGAGTCAGGGCTGGGAACAGGGAGCAAGGTCCTGGACAGGGAAGCCATTCTTGAGGCAGGTGATGATTGCCCAGGAAAATGTGAACGGTGAGCCCAGGGGAGGAAGGGATGCTGTGGCAGAAATGAGTGTGCTGTGAAATTGCTATTTCTGTTCAATTTGAGATTTTTAAAGTCCAGGAGAATTACTGGGATTAGTTCCTAGGCTTGTGCTTTTTGTTTGGGTTTTTTGATGTTCTGTTTTCTGCTGCCTGAACCCAGCCATCTCTCCTTTAGCTCCACTGGCGTCCAGTGAATTCACGGTTCTAATGGTTGCCAGCAAAGTTATTTTTGTGGAAGACTGACACCCCCTGAAGCAGGATTAAACTACAGTGAACAAGGAGTTGAAATAGACTGGAAATAAAAGTCAGAGCTTAAGACAGAAATTGCTTCCTCAACAGGCAATAACTACAAGAGAAGTACAGAATAACTGCATAACTATTATATTGAGCTTTGACAATGCTGTAGCCAGTTATTGCAGGTTTTACTTATGTCCAGCAATTAAAGATTGCCACAGTTTGGGATTGTTTCAGGATCTCAGCAGGAAAGTGTTTTCTACTACTCCCTTGCAGAAGATGCAAGTCCTGCTGTATAAAAGCGTCCTTAATTCTCAGAGGAGTCTTAGATGAGATGCAAGAAGTAAATTTTCCACTATGGGCAAAGTGCAAGCCATAGATCTGTCACTATCTCCATGAAACAGTCGTGTGGACATTAGTGAGCCAATGCATTCCCCACCTGTGGGAGGACAGGTGTTGCAGGCAAGAGTGAGATGGAAGAAAGAAGCTGTAGTGTAGAAATGCTCTGTTACTAATGCTCATTTCCTTGCAGAGAAGGCTTCCTTTGTAACAGACAGACGAACAGCTCAGACTTAAAATTTAATTTGGCAGGTAATTTGCCCATAACACTACTGCTAGCAGTTGGAAAACAAAATGAGTTAAAATACTTTTATTTGACAGCTACTGCACTTGCAAACAGAATTGTTGCTTTGGTTTTTCTGTGTACACAAAAACCAGAGGTGGGTTTTCCAGTGCTGGCCTGTGATGAAGACATGTTTTGACTGGTTGACGTGGACCCCAAGTCCTATCTGATCTCACATGCTGGTTTCTGAAACCTCTTTCTGTTTAGAATTAGTGAGAACAAGGCCAAAAAGTCAGGATTAAATCTCAGCCTTGCAGAGGGCTGTGGCACTGTGATTTCACCCCTTCAGGTTTTGTTTTTCTTTATGGCTTGTAGTTCTGTGTCCCATCACCAGAAAACCACAGCCTTTCCCAAAGTGAGCCTCCCAGTACTATCACTCCTCTGTTTCCAGGCTCCTCCAGGGCTGATAGGCAGGGCCTTTTTGCAGCCAAAACAATTGCTAATGGAGATGTGAGGAGCTTCATTAAACTTGGAGTGATTATTCATATGTATAAAATGGCTCTGTGTTGTCAGAATCAGAGTCCGGGGCTGTAGCTCGAGTAGCAACACCAAAGCAGAATAAAATGGTTTTCTGCTGGTTTTGCACGGTATAAGACCAGCACGTTCATGTGAGCAGAAGACACTGACAAGCTCTGTAGCAGCATTAGAGGGATAGAGCTCACAGAGTGCCTGGTAGAGTTTCTAAACTTGCAAAATGAATTTCAGCGGCAATTTCGCTCTTCCAACAAATGTTTGAGAAGGTCTGTGTGTGTTTGCACTTACACAAAGGAGTGTTTGTATAACATCTGCAAAGCAGAGAACAAGTGGGCTTGAGGGATAAAAGGTGCCAGCACAGGATTCCAGGGGTGGCTTTGGCCAATTGGATGTTGCAGTTTATCCAAAATTTGCTTTTCTCCTGCTTCTTAAAAGAAGGGCCCTTCTTCAGCTTGGAATAGGGAAAGGGTTAATCTCGTGGCTGTTTCTTGTTTAAACAAATGCACCTGAGTAAATGAATGAACCTTTTACTTTACTGTGCCTTTTTTGTACCTGTTTAACAGAATACTTAAATCATTATATAAAATAGTTTTTATATAGGTGAAAGTTTTATGTTACATATGAACCAGTCAGATGTTGGACCACCCTTCAAATAGCACTGGTTTTCCCTTTCCTGACTGAACTTACATAAAGTTGTTCAAGCAGGTGGTTTGCTGTCCCTTTCCCCACCTCGCTCAGAGCTGTTAGAGTGAACACTCATATTTTTGCAGCCATTGTGGAAAAAAAACTTTAATCCTGAAAACAACTTGAAAGAAAGAAAGAAAGAAAGAAAGAAAGAAAGAAAGAAAGAAAGAAAGAAAGAAAGAAAGAAAGAAAGAAAGAAAGAAAGAAAGAAAGAAAGAAAGAAAGAAAGAAAGAAAGAAAGAAAGAAAGAAAGAAAGAAAGAAGAAAAATCTAAAGCTGGAGTACAAAACCAGTTAGTCATATGCCAGAAATAGAGTAAGAGAGCTATGAATGTGAAGGGTTCCATCTGGTTTTGCAAATGTCTGTGTGACATGGGAACTCCAATAAAACCAGTGAGGCTCAGGGAGTCAGGGGGAAAAATTTAGTTTCAGTGCTACATCTAGACAGAATGACTTGCTGCCAAGTCCATCGTTTGTGTGAACACTGGATCATATGTGGTCCCAACAGGAAGCTAGTAACACACCAGGGATCAAGGGTGTACCTCATTCTGGTATTTGTAACACTTGGTAGGTGGTATTAATAGTTCCAGTTTGGCTTTTGGGGTACAAAATGAAAACAATTGCTCAGTGATGCCTCTGGGAAGGCAGTTACAGCAAACTACAAGGAAGAGATCCTCTGTTTGCCTGTGTGAGAGCCATGCTCTGCATTTGCATCATTCACCTACTCCCAGGGAGATGGGATGGATGGGAAAAGCACTAGCAGGTGCAGAGGATGGATAGTTCCAGTGAGTGTGTTTGTGCCTGGATCCAGGTCTGGATCCTAAAGCCATGTGTATGGAGAGGTGGACAGCACTGGAGCTGAAAGGGGGCCAGTGCCTCTTTTCTTTGGGCTTTTATGCTGTAACTGGCAATTTGTGGAGTCACTAGGAAGGCACAGAGCCTCTGCACACTGAAGCCCTGCCTCAGCCTCCACGGGGTGACTGGGCTTAAGGCCTTCAAGAAATAGAGTTACTGCACATAAACCAGAACTGCACCTATTTTTCTGTCCCATTTCCCAGTTCTTGTACATCAAAGAAACTGATTGTCATGACAGTCACAGATGCTAGTTTTTATCTTCTGTTCATGTGTGCCTGCAGCAGAATGGGTTACAGTGACCTGCCAAACACACACTCCATAAACATGCCCCAAGCAAAGCAGTGGCTGCAGACCTTGCCCTGAGGGACCTTCTGTGGCCTCTGCCTATGGGTCTTGGGGATGGGAATGTTTCTCACAGACCATTTTTCAGTGCCAAAGTGTAGGAGAAGGGAATACAGGTGACCTTGCCCCTGATAAGTAACAGCTGTAGCCAGTAAAGCTAAGTGTGATAAAAGGGAGTGGGTTAGCTGGTGAGGAGGAGGGAGTGAGAGGATCATGAAGAGGAAGGATCCTGGGGAGAATTACTGCAGTGAGGTCAGTCTGGGGCTGCAGTTAGAGCCTCTTGCTGGAACCTGCAGTCTAGCTAGGTAAAAGCCTGCAGTCACAGGCTGCAAGGGAAACCTACAGCAGCAGCTTGCTGCAAGCCAGAGTCAGTGAATGGCTGGGGTCAGGATGGCTGAGCTTCAAAGAGGAATAAACCAGGGCCCTTTACATGCTGTGATAAACAAGAAGTCTGTGTTTCTGCTCCTTTCTACCTTCTAACAAGACCAAAAGGCAGTCCTTGTGCCAGCCCAAGCTATTTTGCTTGCTCTGAGAGCACAGCCCACTGCCCCAGATGGACAGACCCCCTCCCTGGTCAGAGACCATTCTTCTCAAAGCTGAATAACTGGCCAAGGAGGGAATTAGTTATCCCCACTGCACAGCACAGCAGCTTTTGCCATGAAGAAGTCCAAGCTGGAGCACAGCTGGGCTGAGCAGGCTGTGCCACTGCACTGGCAGTGGATGTTGCTGCTCTCGAGCCGGCCCCGCTGGGTGACAGGAGGTGCACAGTCAGTGCACAGCACAGCAGCTGGGTTAATGCAGGAAGAATGCCTTCTCCCTCCCAGAGCTGGTGAATGTTTTATCTTGTCCTTTGCTTCGTGTTGGCAATTAGCAGAAGCAAGCCAGACATGGTGCTGCTCACTGTTCTTCATTCCACTGAGCGCCAGGTCATGCTTGGAATAATCTTTGCTGGTCGCCACCACAGCGCGGTGTTGGGGCTGGGTTAAATCCCAGGAACACCCTTATAATTGAAACCAGCTGGGTGCAAATGAGCACTAGCACCTAGGATGAGTGTGGCTGCTCCAGCATCACATGGGGAAGGAATTGTATCTGGAGCAGCTGTGACTGTAATGAGATAGGGATTCACCAGGGGTATGCTGAGATTCACCTCCCCGGTGATAACGTGGTAATCAGCACAGACCATGGACCATGAGTGATGTGCAGCCACTTAGAAAGCACTTTGTCCTGCTGGTCACTAGCCTGATAACACGTGGTTTGAAGCTGGAGCTGCCTGCAGAAGGCATCCTGGTGATGCAGCACAAAGCCTCTTGAGCCCGTGAGCGTGGTGTAGGCACAGTCAGAATCCAGTCAGAATCCACAGTCATTTCCCCACTGAGAAGATGAACCATTTTATTAATGGTATGAAATTAAAACTAATGGAGAAGAAAACTGCGTTGGACCTAATGACTCAACATCCTTACGACAGTAATTATATCTATCAACAAAAGTAGCCATTGGAAAAATAAATAAATGAAGCTCAGAGTGGTACCAAATAGACTTTTCACTTGCATAAAAAGTGCAGAGATGAAAGCTGTTTCCAAAGGGAAGAATTCCCATGTATTAGCATCAACCCACTCCTTGCTGAGTAATCCGTTTCTATAAGAAAAAAAAAAAAAAAAAAGAAAAAAGAAAAAAAAGAAGGCAATTCAAGGAGAATGCATTGTTTCTCTTTATAAATAGTCCCTATAATCCTAATTTTACATTTAGGCCTATGTGCTGCCTACTCCTGCAGATCTAAGTCACCCTTTGTTCAGTAGGTTTCCTCGTGGTTTGTGAAAGTATGCCTGTAAATCTTCTCAGATGAGCAGGCTGCTGACTCCTGTTGGAAGAAAACCATCACTTTGCTGATGTTAAGTTACACGTTTTTGGTATTTTACACACTGGCATGGCACTGTCTTCCTGCTACTTTTGTTTGTACCTTGAGTGTGGTAGTAGAGGAGAAGGAATTACATCCAAATTCACTGCATAATGCACTCACCTCAGGAAAAAACCATCACGTGCCTTTCACAGGTGCTCTGTGGCTGTAGTTGGACTGATCATGTTATTCCTGCACAGATCCCAAAGACAAATCTGAAACAAGTAGCTGGCAGTTAATACATAGTTTGAATCCCAAGCAAGAAATGGTAAATTCAGTCTTAGGATAACAAAGCTACTTTATATGAATGATAGGAAGGACATGGAAGCACCATTGCATGCACTAAGTATTTGATCATCACCAGAAAAGCAAAGCATCAGAATTTTTTCCTTAAGTGTTCTCAAAGTCAGAGAAAACTCTTTTTTTTTTTTTTTTCATTTCAGTGACAAATGCAAGTGGCTGAATTAGTCTGACTGAGTTTTAAAGGAATACTTTATCCTAGAAACAGTCTGCTTCTCTCTCCTGTGCTCTTTCTTCTTGGAGGGAATAATTGCTGATAAGTGGAGCTTGTAACAAAAATACAATATAAAGTAATTTTAATCTAATGATTTCACCATTGGATGCTCCGTAAATTATTTACGTTTTTATTCTTCGTACTGTGCTTTATCCATTCCTCATAAAAAGAAATTATATATAAAGTAGCTTGAATAGATACAGTGTTTTCCTGAAAGTAATGCCATTTGAATGCCTTGGAGAATCAGAAAAATCCATACACAGTAACACATCACAGCTACAAAATCCACTGTGAATTTGTTTGTAAATAAAAAAGTAATTTCTTTGCATGCTTGACTTGCATAAACACTGCAAAGATATTTTCACTGGCAAATTAGAAAGATAAAATCCTAGAGAAATCCAGGCTTCCCACCAATGCCATATTTACTTTGATCAGTGCAGAAAGAGCTTGAGAAATCTGCATGTGATAGGGAGGGTCAGGCAGTTCAGCAGATGTACGGTAGAATGGGGTGGCTGGGGATGAGGGAGTCTCATTTCCCAAAGCTCCCATGGATAGCACCAGCAGGAGATGGAGCCTTCTCCTCCCCAGCCTGGTCTTCCTTCCCATCCTGGCTGCCTTGACAGGCTGCCTCACAGGTGGCTGTAGCCCCTGGTGTTCCTACAGCAGTGTCCAGCAGCTGTGCAGGGCAGAGGAACTCCTCAGGCATCCACCAGAGGAAGCCTGGTTGTGCCTGGATTCCTGCCCTGCAGCTGACGAAGCTGTCTGGTCCCTGGGACATCTGGGAAACCTCTTAGGCAGCTGGATTCCCCCATGCCTAGCCAAGGGTGTGCTTCCACTGCAGGCTTCCTTCTCTTGGGCTTTTTACTGCTCAGTCTCATGGCATCATCTAGTTCATGCCTCTGCCCCACAGAGTGTGAGCTGGCTCCTGAGAAATGCTTCTGTCACCTTCTGGGAACAACCTCTGTGCTTCAGCAGCTCCCCAGTGCCCCCAGGAGCTCATCACTTGTGGTGTGTGACTGTTGGTGGGTCAGAGCAATCCCCCAGATGCCCAACCTGTTGTTTCCTTGTTGCAGCTCAAGTTCTTTGCTTTGTATCCGAACCTTGGAAGGAATGGCCAAGAGCTGCTTCTCTGCTTTGCTCTTACCTTTTCCTTATTTGAAAGTGGTTATCTTCTCGCATCAGTACTTCTCTAAATTTAAACAAACCCAATTCCTTTCCTGGTAGGTCATGTTTTCTAGATCTGATAACTTTCTTCCTCTGGATCCTCTCCAGAGCTTTGGCGCTCCAGCTGTGGATTTGCACTGCTGAACAAAGCAGAAGGAAAATCCCATGGGCCTGCAACTTTTCAAGCCTTCAGAGAAAATCTGCCATCTGCAAATTTAGAATTAGTTGGTTTGCACTCATCTGCTCATTGCCATCTTAATGTTTATAGAAAGCTTGTTGGATTCCTCGTTCCATTGTTTTTACATAACTGAGGCTAAGATGAGGTTGTTCATGAACTAAAAATATAATGTATTCCTAAAAGTGTCATTTACCCCTTCAACGCTCAAAATCTCTAACTCAAGAATTAAGGGTTTTTTTTCTGAAAGACATGTTTTAGAAATATTGATCTGGCTGTAAGAAAGATGTGGTAGCAGCCTGCATCTCTTCCTGGTGAGAAGATCAGTGTGGATAACAACACTGGTGTGTAGTCTCAGAAATACCTGCACTTGATCCCCCTCTGAGCAGACAGTTTAGAAGACTTGGGAGACATCATGGGCTTTTTCCTCAGACAGCTCTCAGAACCAAGGCGTGTTCTCAGCCATTTTTGTGTTCCTGCTCCAATATCTGTGGAGCATTAATCCTTTTCCAGGGGTTGTCTGGTAGCACTGAGAAGGCGCCATTCGGCACCTGTACACTGAAATTCAAGGAAGTAAATGAATCAAACAAATGGAGAGAACGGTTTAACTTTTGGAAGACGCTGTAAAATAAGACCCAGCTCTGGTGACTTTTGAAAGACAGCCTTTCCGTGTTAGTTCATTGTGCAAACGTTGAAGGTTATGAAACATATCAAGGCCGTAGATCTGCGCTCGTTGAACCCTCCTGTGAGGAGCCATTGATCTCAGTTGTTGGTCTGTGAGCAGCAGCTTTCTGGGCAAGTCCAGGTTTGCATTGCTCATAAAGTGAAAGGCATAAGAGAATGTTTTGTGTAGGTAAAGTAACCATTCCCTTGATAAGAAGTTGCAGGCTGTCATTTGGTTTGAATTAAGCACATTGGTTTGATCGGCTCTGACAGCAGTTAGCCTTGTTCCGCTGAGATTTTAAAGTAATTTTTCAACTTGCTGTAGTGAGTGAACACAATGACAGTAAGTCATATCTTGCAGCTCACCAAGCTGTCTTGAATGGCCTGGCTATTAAAGCATGTTTATAAAATCCTCTGTTGCCCCTAATGGTTTCTCTGTTCCTGAGCGTGACACTGCGCTCTTTGACGGGGGGGGGACATACCTCCATCACGCAGAGAAAAAGTGTCTTAATGACTGCATGAGGAAAACAGATATATTTAGAACTGACTTAACTGCACAGAGTAGAAAGCAACTGCAAGACAGATGCATTTAGTTTGCAGCTAAAAGAGTTTTATGGACAGGGGAAGCTGTATTGAAATGTGTAAGGCTGGTGTTAAAAGGAAAACTCTGAAGAGAGACCGCCTGAACTGCAGCAATGGGCTTTAAGCAATCTTAGAATGTATGAAAAGGTGAGCCAAAATCCTTTGGGTTAGTGTTTTGTTTTTTTTTTTTTTTTTTTTTTTTGTTTTTTTTTTTTTTTTTTTTTTTTTTTTGTTTTGTTTTTTTTTTTTTTTTTTTTTTTTTTTAGTTTTTGGGGTATTTTTTGGGTTTTGGGTTTTTTTTTGGTTGCTCTGTTTTTTGTGAATTTGGGGCTTTTTTTGTTGTTGTTGGTAGGTTGATTAGTTTTCTAGGTGGTGTTGATATGTTTTGATTTTGTTAACAGAAAGTGCAAGCAGGGAATTGGTTCTCTGAAAGTTAACATGACAAAAAGCAAATACAGAAGAACTCTTCAAGTTGATCTGTAATGTGTACAAGCTCTGATTTTGGCCAGAGGAGGTGGGGCTAATTGCCCCCCCAGGAGCTTAGCTCTTCCTCTGCCGAAAGCTGGCATTGCAAGTTTTGGAGTTTGCTAACACAAAGTCGGCTCACTTTTTAAAGTTTTTTATAAATTTAAATTGGATTGTAAATCCACATTTTTCACGTGAGATTTATAGCTCATTAGAAATGTGCAAAAATAGCTCATCTGTTGACAGCTTGTATTACTTTTGATAATCGCGTTGAACTCCAGCATAACAGGTCTGAAATTTTTCTTCACAGTTGAGTCCTTAGAATTCAAGCTAAGGAGGAGGTGGAGCTGCCTTTTGAGACATAGAGCTGAGCTGGAAATGGTTAACTGAGTCAGCTCGTTCTTTTCTTTTCCTCCTGAAGTAAGAGTTTTTCCTCCTTGGCCCTCTGGCTCGATCTGCAGTGTCAGCATTCACCAAAATGGAAATCACTGCAAATAACCTTTAATATGAGAGGTTTTCTTCCAGCAGGCTGCTCCACGCCCCTATTGTACAGATGTTCTGCAAGGAACACTTGGTTATCTTATGTTTTAGAGGCTGGAATAGTAGCTATGAGTGCCTCAAGATGATATCCAAGTAGGTAAGGAGGAATTGGAAGGGAGATAGCACATTTGTGAAAACTCACCAGTAAACACAACGCAAGATATAACATGACTATCAAGTAACATTAATTACTTTAGAGCCTCACTGTGTTCCTTGTGCATTTTAATTATTATTTCAGCATAATGTGATAACAAGGGCTGGTTTATAAGATGATAATAGGACTTGAGGCTATGACTGTGGCAGGCTTTGTAAGCAGAGGGTGGTTGAGCTGTGCAGAAGCTGCCTGTGGCTGTGCCGTGCACTGCAAGCCCTGGGCCTGGGCTCAGGGAGGGGAAGGATTTCCTGCCGTAGTCACCTTTGGAAAACAGAGCTGGTTGATGTGTCCTGGCGAAACACTCCTCATGGTTCGGTCATGTGAGGCCAATAAATCCTCCTGCAGCCATTTTCCCCCCCGTGCCACTGCAATAAAACTGACCCCTCCCCCTAATTATCCCCATCAACATTCAATTACCTCTCATTTACCAAAGATCCCCCCTCTTCGTGAAGGCTTAAGTGGACCTGATTGTTTTTGTCGGTAGTTTCCCGTATCGCTGTGCTCGGGCTAAATCTTGCATGCAAGGTGCAACTCTTCCAGGGGTTTGAATCAATCCTTCAGCCTCCTGAGGATGAGGAAGGACGGCGTTTCGCTATTTTACCAAGGTTTGCATCTCCCTTTGTGTCACCACGACTTCAAAAATGTTGCGCGCTTCGGATTTCCCCGGCGATAAGCGGTGCCTTTGGCCGGAGCTCTCACCCGCTTACACGCGTGTGGCTGCTCCCTGTGAATCCATCTGCTCCCTCATTATCGGTTATGAAAAGGCGTTTGGGACAGTGATTAGCCTGGCTGTTACGGGTGGGGAGGCACCAACATTTTCGTGAGCTGTGCTGAAATGTTCAAACCAAGGCGAAGTCGAGAAACGCCTCTCTGCCAAAAACAGACAGGCGAGCGGGGAGAACCGAGTTCACGGGAGCCTCTGTCACACGCAGTGATCCCTCTGAGCTCCTGTTAGAACCTGGAGAAGTGGGAATACGCTGTGCCTTGGATGTCAAACTGGTAATGTTGGTTTGTCAGACGGAGCCCGCTCCCAGATTCCCCAGCTGCAGCTCTGGTTTCTTGCAAGACACCGTGGCCTCCCAGGGACCGGACCGTCAGGTTTTGGTTATCTCCAGCGATTGGTTGGCTGGGGAGCTCGGCTGAGGGCTGCTGTAAATATTTCCTCTTTCAGGCAGTTCTCCAGCCCCGAAGGTGTTTAGTCATTGGTGTCATGGCCTTCCCCACACAGCCTCCTCTCCTTTCTCTGTGGGGTGAACGCTGTTCTGCTGCTTTTCACCTGTTGTTTTACCGTGTCCTGAGACCCCAGTGAGAGGTGGATCAGCAGGAGGACGGAGGTCTGTGCAAGGGCCAGTCCCTCTCTTCTACCTGAGCAGAATAAAAATCATATAGTTTAGGGGGTTTGAGTGGGTTTTTGATTTTTAACCATGTTTGCAGCCCGTGCTTGCGTGTTTGAACACTCCCATCCACTTAGATCAGTCAGAGTCACCAAACTTCTTCTTTTTTTTTTCAAAATAAAACTTCATTATGCCTAGACATGTTGAGCCAGATCTGTTCCTGGTGTTATTTCTCTGACTTCCCGAAGAATTACACCAGAGGTGAACGTGGTCTGGTATAGCAGCTTTTTTTGCCTGGAGCAAGTCTTTACAGCAGAGTTGTATTTCTCTCAAAAATATAAAAGGAACACTGACAGATCTGCAGCTCTGCTGGTGTGAGCAGGTGCAGCTATATTAAATTATTTCTTATTAGATTGATTCAGCAACTTGAAGCTTGTAATTTTTGTTCTGCTATGGTTCTGTGACAGAGACCTTTTAAATCAGGCAAAGCATATATCTTCTCTTGTAATTCCTTGCTCTGGTATTATCATTTTAAAGATTTCTTTTTGTATGTGGCTTGGATTCTGATTGTATTATTTATTTGGGTAGCATCTGAAAATTACAGCCTTTTCCAGTTAATTACATTGAGCTGTGACATCGCCGGTATAATTCCATTTAATCCACTGACATCCGGATGAATGTGAACAATAATTTTTGCTTTTGTTTTTAGGTTCAAATGGTTTTAGGCTATGGTGGTCACCTTGGCCATAAGTTGGTGTGCTTCCCTTCCAGCCAGTGGCAGTACACTGATTTTCCCCCTGCCTGAGGGTCTGGCTTGTTATTTTAAGGGTGCCAGTTTTCAGCCAGATGCAATGTAGCTGGAGAGTTTTGCCCCACTTTGACTAATTGTGAGAAATAATCTGATTCTCTATGCCCTCATGTAACTGCACACAGAAAATGTAGTGGAGTTCCCCTTCTGACAGCCCTATTGCTCCACCTCTGCTCGTTTGAGGTAGAATGGTCATGAATTTTTCACTTTTCCTGGGTGCACGCCATGCTGGCATTAGTGCCCAGCTGTTGTTCACGTAGGGTCAGAAGCAGGCAGAAATGTTAGCCTGGAGTTCCATGCCTTTAATGCCTTTTGGGGTTGGTTGTTTGTGTTGCAGGTTTATTCCCTTGAAGACTCCAGGCTTAGGCTTGGAGACCCCAGCCATCACCATTGAGCCCAGCAGCTGGAGCGGCAGCGAGAGTCCTGCCGAAGACATTGAAAGAATGAGTGATTCTGCAGATAAACCTATTGACAACGATGCAGAAGGTGTCTGGAGTCCTGACATTGAACAGAGCTTTCAGGAGGCTCTAGCTATCTATCCACCGTGTGGGAGGAGGAAAATCATCTTATCAGATGAAGGCAAAATGTATGGTAAGTGGTACACATTTAGCCTTTGGAAATAATTGTTCCAACATGAGAACTGTGAAGCCCAGCTTGTTTCTTCTACACAATGTTCCTGGTTCTGATTTTGGTGCTTTTGGAGTAAATCATGAAGAAATCTGGGCAGCTGAGGGAGCTCAGCTGAGCTGATGCAGTGCTCAGGATTGTCCAAACCAGTTCCCTCTCTGCTGGCACTAGGAAAGTGATATTGATACGGAATTGTCTTATTAGTTACCTTATATAGTTGCCTGTGGCAAGTTCTATGCTGTGGCTGAATGTGAATATTTGAAAGAAGCACTTAAATGTGCCACACCTCCGGCATAAAAAAAAATAATAGGCATTTTTCTTTATTTTTCACTTAAATAGTGAAGACAGGGAAGTGGGAAGTGCAGTCTGCGTGGTGGTGTGGCAGATCATGCAATACTGGCCTGCAAAGTGATAAAGTCCTTGTTGCATTCAGGAGCCTCTCCATGAAAAAGAGGCAAGTTAGGGGTGCTTTTGTGTCTTTTTTTTTTTTTTTTCCTCTCACTATTTTTCCCTCCCCTTCCCTGCGTGCAAATTGCTCTCAATCAGATGCCGACAACATTCCATAAATGCACGCTGCTCCTCCGCGGAGGGATGCTGACTTCTCCTTGCGCTCCGCGGGGCTGCTCCTTGACTCTCTCTCGCTCCGCTCCTTTCTCTTTTCCATTTCCCAAACTCCTCCTGGGGGCCGGCAGAGCCCTTGCCCCTGTGCCCGTGTCCCGGGGGTGGGTGGCCGTGTCCCGGGGGTGGGTGGCAGTGCCCTGGGGATAGGTGGCAGTGTCCCGGGGATGGGTGGCAGTGCCCCGAGGATGCTCCCCCGTCCCTCGCCGCTACCTGGCGGGGCAGAGGGGCCCGGCCCCGAGCAGATGGTGCCGCAGCTGCCACCAGCTGTGCCCCGCCCGAGGTCACGGGCACTGCCGGGTGACCCGGTCCCTCCGCAGCTGCCGTGTCACCCCCGCGGCCACACCGAACGTCCTGTCCGCGAAAAAAAAAAAAAAAAAAAAAAAAAAAAAAAAAGTCGGGATGAAGCATCTCAGCTGCCCTCGGCAGAGAGTTCCCGGGCCGGGTTTCCTGCCTGGGTGTGTTTGCTTTTCCCCCCTCCTCCTCCTCCTCCTCCTCCTCCTCCTCCCGCACGCTCCTTCGCCCCCTGCCCAAGGGGATTTAATCTCTCCTGTCCTCTCCTGCCCGGCCGTTTCCGCCTGTTTTGATTGCTTTTCGGTGCTGTTATCTTCCTTTGGAAAAGGACAGATGATTTGCCTAATTAGGAGGTTTTGCTCCTTCTAGGAGTACGTAAGCATGTATATACAAACAGGCTTATTGTGTATTTATGCTCTAAAGCCTTACTTAGGCTTGAATGGCCCATCAGCCAAAATAAGGGTGGCCGCACTTATTTTTTTTTTAAAAATCAGGATCCCTACAAACACACTAGTCACCCCTGAAACCTGCTTTTTGGTGTTTCGAAGCCTTTTTTTAATGCCATTGTATAAATTAAAGAAATTAACGTATTTATCCATTCGTTGTGACAATCAGTGATGTCGTTTAATGGTTCCTAATCCGGAATGTTAACATTTGTTAAATTATATATGTATAAAGCTATTTGTGCATGCCCAATTGCTGATTAATAGTGGTAGCTAGTAACACCATCAGCATAGGCACATCTCATATTTATGCTAATCCTAAATCAAATATAGTTAATTTTCAAGGAAAAAAAAAAAAAAAAAAGGAGCTCTGCATGCTTGATGCTGAAAACTGCACTTAAAGTGTTGTCCCGATTGAGTAGAAAGAAATGTGTTAGGAAGTGCCGGGTACTGTATGAGCTGAATTTACATCCTGACTTTGCAGTGGATGAACTCATGTTTTCATTCTTCGAACTGAGTGACTGCTTTGTAGTGTTTGAGGATTTATTGAAACCATGCTAGGTTTCTGAGGACTTTCTAATAGAGTCTTATGGCCCTAAGAGCATAATTGTTCTCCAAGGATTTTGAAATCAAAACAGTGTAAGTGTTTTACATTCTGTGTGGCATAATGAAAATAATTTAATGCCTTTTAGTGGCATACCAAGTTTATTTCACTTACAAGAGAGACGTTGCAGTATGGCCAAGCCTCCATAGTGTTGGGGGATATTGTCAGTAATTCATGGGCCATGTAAGACAAAAAGTCAAGAGAGCACAGTTCCATTTTCTGACTGAAATCACCTTTAGATATAGGCACCAGAACAAATCTGATCCTTGTGGAAGCAAATGTAATGATCACTCTGTGTGGATTAAGTTAAGCAATTGTAGTTTTTGATCTTTGGAGGGAGGCTTTGAGAAGAGCAGAGATTTTGCTGGAAGAAACATTTTAAGTCTCTGCCTTTGATTTAACGAGGGCTTTGCGACATTCATGTAAGCAAGCAGCCAGGGTTTCCTCACTGCTCTTTGTGGTGGTCTAAAAACCATCCTTAAATGGGCGTTTCCAAGAGGTTGGTGTTCAGCTGGCTCCGGGGGACCGGAGGATTGCTCAAGGAGGACTGAGGGCACTGCATTCTGTGGGTGAGGGGCTCCTGCCACCTGGGCAAGAGCAGGGTGGCTGGCGGTGGGAGAGCTGTCCCAGTGGCACCCCCAGGGGACATCTGTGACTCCTCCGGACAGCCTGAATCGTTTCAGCTGTTCCCCTGCAGCTGAGACCTCAAATGAAGGAGAGAAGGAAAGGGGGAGGGTGTTTTCCTCTCCCCTTGCCTTCCCAAAAATGTAACTTAAGGCCTAAGAGGTTGATGAGAACAAAAGACTTTTGATCCCATCCCCAACAGAAAAGAGTTGCAGGGGCCCCTGGCTGGGGAGAGGAAAGGGGATGTCCTAACATTTTTATTCTTGCCTTGGGGCATCCTCAGGCTGCAAAGACAAAACTGTGACCTGTGCAAGACCGGGAGCATTTCAGCCTGCTGCTGACCCAGGGTTATGGCTCCTTGAAGAAACCCTCAGAAAACAAAACGAAAGCTTAATGAAACTCTTGTTTTTAAGTTTATAGGAAATGATTGGGTAAGAAGCAAAGACACTTGTTTTGGTTTGGATGGGCAAATTCCAGAAACTAGTTTTGAAATTCTTGAGAGAGAAAGGGAATACATGGTAAAGCCAAGGGACATGTGAGAAGCTCTCTGAGGGAAAGCTCTACCCATCACTCCTTTTCTCTTTCCTTTGTGAGTAAGGTGTTGAAGGTCTTACAGTGTTGGTTTTACTCCTAGCACAGTACTGACTAAATAAAACTAAAAAAAGGTTTTTTTTTAAGTAAATAAAAGTAAATAAATAAATTGTGACAATCAGTGATGTTGTTTAATGGTTCCTAATCCAGAATGTTAACATTTGTTAAATTATATATGTATAAAGCTATTTGTGCATGCCCAATTGCTGATAAATAGTGGTAGCTAGTAACACCAAAAGTAAATAAAACTAAAGTAAATAAAACTAAAAAAAGGTGAGGAGGGTATTAATGTGGAGGCTTGAAGGAGGATAGAGGAAGACATTTATAAATTGATATTCACACTCTTTGTGGAAGCAGTCCAGTGTAGGCCATGGAAGAAAAACCAAGTTCTTAGACCCATTTTCATTTGTCTTGCCAAGGCATTGGTAAGAATTGTTTCATCTGTCCTCTTTCAAAAGAAGTGTTGATCAAACACAAATATCATGCTCTGGTACGAAGTAGGGCACCCTATAATTTGCCATCTGTCTCGGAGATCCATTCCGATGAATTTCCGTGTCCTTGTTTATCCAGCTCATAGTAAAACTCCAGCCCATTAGAGGGCATTGGCTGTCCTGTGTTTGTACTTTGTTCTGATTGTTGGTTGTTACTGCTGACAGTTCAGTGACTTGTAGCAATCCCTGTGAACTCACTTATTGGCAAGATATTTGCCTGTGCTTGTCTTTGCTCCTGGGAGAATGTTTTGGAAAAGATTACAGGAATGAAAGCTGCTGTGAAATGTAGCCCTACTTTTATCCCTGGTGTAACACTGAAGTCACTGGAGTTACCACGGGGTTAGATTTGGCTGTGTGCACATTTCTATTTATTTATTTTTTTAATCCTATTTTATTTTTATTTTAGCTACAGCAAGACGTGGCTTTAGTGAAGCTCTAGGGACAATGCCAAAGTGCCATAAGAGCTAGCAAGTGGAGTATGCCTGCAGACATTTTGTTATCAGCACTGCTAAATTAGCCTCAATGTAGCAAAGGTGGCTTTTGCCTTTAAGACAAGAAAATGATTTGATATTTATTTTTGAGACCTGTAAACAGCTCTTGAGTTGCAAATTTGCATTGGAGGTATTCACCTCTGCAACAAAAGTGCTTATGAGTATGTAGTGATTATTCAAAGGAAGCTTTTTAGCATGTTTAGTAGTTTTACAGAGAAGAGTGAGTACTAATTAACATGAGACATTGCATTTCAGAACTGTGCATGTTTATTACGTTACACATAAAATCTCTTGGCATGCACCATTAAGGGAAAAGGATATTTACATAAAAAATTCTGCTCAGATAATAGAATTTTTGTACAATGAGTAATAATAGTCTTCATTTCCAAAGCACCTTGTGTAAATTGGGTATTAAAATTGAACTTTGAACTACAACATTGACAAAAGAAATTCTGTTCTGGGGGCTTGCCTGATTCTGTAGCTAACTGCCATTATTTGGTGTTTTTCTTGGTTTCTATTAGGAAACTGTGAGGTGAATAGCTTTGTGAAGAGTACAGTAACATGTGACAAATTATTTTTACTTTTGCTTTTAATTTTAAAAGTTCCATGCAAGTTGCTGCCTCCATAAAGACACTGTTACCTTATAAAGTTTCCACAGTGTTAAGTGTATTTGAATGTGAATAAGGTATTTGGAGTGATGAAATACCAGATGTGAAGTATCAGGTTTCATGTTTATTCATCTGTTCCTGCAATCATTGTACAAAGATATGCTCTTGTATTCCCTGCACCCCCCCTTTTTTTTTTGTTCTCTCAGCAACATGCACCAAATGAATGCAGTGGAGATGGGACTCCTATTCTGAAAGCCACTATATCTGGGGTTTTTTAGGTTGCAAACAAAAGTGTCCAGGAACACTCTGGCAGTGCTGGGCTTGCTCGGTGTCTCACGCGTCACGGCGCACGCTGGCGCCCATGCTGAGCCCTCAGCCAGCAGGGGAGGCCAGGAAGGGCCAGAGAGATGGTGCCTGCTGGAGAAGTTACTACTGAAACTGCTTGGGTTATGAGCAGATCTGCCCGAGATCGCTTCTGCAACATGGTGATGTTCTTGCAACATCAGCGGGCCATGCTTGCAGGAGGCCAAGATCTGGTTTAGTGAGCCCAGCCTGTGGAGAGGAGGGGTTGTTGGGCTTGCTTGTCCTCGAGGATTTCTGAAATGTGGGGGAACAGGGTTTAATCTTTCTCCTTGGGCTTTCAAGAGTAAGTTGTCAGTGCTTTGAGATCAAGTGATAGAGTCTTCATAAGACTGAGAATTATTTTTTTCCCCTCCCTGTCATAATCTCCTATCCTAAAGAGAAAATCCAGGTGGGACAGTGAGAGCTGTGTGTGATAAGGGCATCAACTCCTCCTTGGGGAGCAGGCAGGAGGAGAGCAGGCTGTGGTAAGCACCACAGCAGAAAGTATCAGTAATATTGTGGAAGGCACAAGGATCAATTCATGCATGGATCGAATATTCCATTGGCTGTGTTGGGTTTGGGAGGATGATGTATTCCAAAGGAAATGGGAATGCATACTAGAAAGTTTTGCTGAAAAGTTATGCATCAGAAAGAGTGAGCTGTCCTTTAAAAGTGATTTTTAGCACTTGGGCTTTGTTCTCTCTCTACTCAACTTTGTTCTCTTCGGTCACCCATATAAAGGGCACCTGGCAGAAAGTTGTGTATAGCCTGTTCATGGAAAAGACAACAGCCTCCCAGAGCTCACTAGGTACTGCATGGAGGAGGTACTGGCAACATCAGTTCTTGCCTGAAACTAAGTGGAAGCTACCAGGGCAGGTTCAGATCAGGCATTTGTCCACTTCAGAGTGTGGCTAATCCTATTTAAACAGCAATACTAAACAGAGTAAGACTGTGTCTTTCCTTTATGACATTGTTCCTCTGGTAATACCCTTGTTTAGAACTGGCACACATTAACATGAGAGCACTGAAGTGATGCAACCTCGCTGGAACATCCAGGACACATTTAGGTGGTTGTCCAGCGTCATTTATATTAGCTTGTTTTTCTCCCAGCACTGGTTTCTCAAGATGAACTTGTGATCCTGCAATTGCAGAAGGCAGAGTTCTGCAGCTTTAAGAAATAGCTGTCGTGCTAGGAGGTAGTTAAAACAGTCCTGATCAGGCTGATGTAGTGCCTTAGATGGTTGCACAGTACTGAGAGATGAAGATAATTGAAAACCCTGCATGCAGATAGCATGAAAGAAAATTGGCTTGTTTATTTGATCTTATTCCTTGTAGAACTGGGGTCGCTCCTAGGGCAAACACCTTCTCATTCAGGCAACCTGGGACACCTGGAGCTGGACAAGTAAGGCCCACTTGGGGGTTATGATGGGCTGTAAGGTTTGAATTCCCCTTCATGGGACCAATATGGGGCTATGGTAGATGTGTCTGCCCTTCAGACACCAGCCGAGTTATGTCACACGGTGGTGGCAGCAGGGCAGTGACTCACATCCCCAGTCAAGGCCTGACGAGGGCATGGGGAGGGTAAGTTATACCCACGTTGACACTCTTGTTCTGGGCACCCTTATGGAAGCAGGAGAGATGAGAAAACACAGACATTGCTGTTTGCTGAAGAGAGAGACTCGGACAGTGCAGGGAGCATCTTACATGACCAGCAACAGAAGAAAATATTGATCAAAAATTGACCCCCTAGGTGCCAGCACCATCACGGTTTGCACCAGCACCTAAGAGTGCTGGATTTGGGAAGTCCTAGATGGCTGTTCAAGATGGACTAGGGGCCAGTGAGATGAGTGGTGAAAACCAGACATTGCAACCATACAGGAAGGGAAATGTCATCCTGATGTTCCCATTGTTCCCCTAGGGGGTTTGCTCCATGTCGGTGTGATAGCAAATAACATTGTGGGGAATGAGGAGCAGTGGGAACACCTAGAGATTTTACAGCATCTTTGGTTTTCTGGGGACATGCAGTCTCCTGAGAAATAGGTTTGTGTCCCACCCCACACCTCACAGTGGTGATCCTGGGCTAAGTGTTGGAGAGTAAATGCTGTGGTGGTTGTGACATGAGTCTTACACAATTCCCTAAGGGCCTGCTATTCAAAATTAATATGTATCTTATCTGAGTCTTATGGGGATTTCCTAACAGATGCATGAAGGATTTTTTTCTATTTTTTTTTGTGGTGCCCTTGAGAAGTTGCATTTAATACCATTGTATGAATATTTTCCTATCCTACAAACAATTTCATGTGGGGCATTTGGTCTGGAACATCAGACAGAAACACTTCAGGCTCTGGGCTTCCAGATGATTCAAGTCTGGAATTTGAGTTTAAGAAATTAGACACTAATGGATTAACAGTTTACAGGCTTTCAGTAGAAGTAATGGTTTAGTTAGTAGAAAAAAAGGCTCCTCTGCAATTTTTCTGGTTTTTTTTCTAGGCATACAAATTGTTTGCACTTTTTGACTAAGGAACACATTTTGTAAGGAAGGAACTAAGGAACATATTTTTGTAAGCAAAAATAATTCTAGCTGGTGATATGAATGTGCTAATTCCATTTCACGAATGCTTTTTTAAACACACAGAAGTGGCATGGCTTGCTAAACCTCATGTAAAAGGGACAGCAATAGATCCCAAATGCACGGGGGAACTGGAACCCTGAGAAGGCACTGCACGCTGTGGGAGTTGCTGGGATGTCAGTCAGACACCATCACAGTTTTACCTACAGGGTACTCAGGCAATGGAAACTGTGATCACCATGCACCTTGTCTGAGGTGAGGAGTCAGTGGCACTATTGCAGCTGCCTAATTGCAGCCTTCCCTTCTCCAGCTAGGCCAGGCCTCCTGCATTTCATGATTGTATTGAGATCTCCTTTCTCTCTCGAAGGGGGCAGTCAGCTTGCCAGAGGTTACTGGGTGTCTAAGTCTTTCAGAAAAGATCAGGTCATCAACCCAACTCCCTGTTTGGTTGCCCTCCTTGGAGGAGGGGATGCCCAGGGGACCCAACAGGCAGAGATGGATTCGGCTTGGGCTGAATCTTGGTTTGTCTGTAGGCAACTATATCACCCTTGATGCCTGGCAGTTTTGGGGACAGCAGCACAGAAAACATGCCTGGAGGTGTTAGGCAGCATATTCCAGTAATCTGTGTGGAAGTAGGTCAGGTAGAGTATGCCAAGTTTGCATGTAATAAAGAAAATGCTTTTTCAGTTTGCCTAATTTGTCATCATTGCAGCAGAGCTCAATCATTGCAGTAGAGCTAAAACATCTGAAGCTGCTTCACTTTTTTTTTTTTTAACTTCTACCTTAACATCAACTTGGGTTTGGTTAGCATGGAAAAGAAAAGGATTAATAAAATAAAAAACCACAGTTTAAATTGTGGGATTTTGTCATGCTAGCAATGCAAGTGAGTGGGGAACACAGTTGAGAAACGCATCTTCAGTTGCTTGGATTCAGCACCAGTTCTACCCCTAAACTGGCAGGTAACACTGCTGTCTTAGACATTGAGAAAAGGAAAATGTTAGCCCAGCTGGGTCCCACTTTCAGGGGCTTGGGGACAACAGGCTGAGTATAGATCACAGCTAATAATTTTCCATAGTGAAAGTAGTCTTTGGATCATTTTAGCAGGTGCCTTCATGGGGCCTGGTAACTTCAGCATTTAATTCTTTGAACAAGAATTGCATTTTCATTTGCTTAGTTCTTCCTTGGATGGACTTTCAGTGCAATTAAGGGTGAAAGAAGTGTTTACTAATAGCTGTATATAAATATATGCACATACATATATGTGCGAATAGGTCTGTGTGTGTGAATAAAACCTGTTCCAGCCAATTAAAATGTATTTAGGAGCCCTCAACCAGGAGGTTTACACACAAGGAATTGGCTGCCTCTTGGCTGGGACCTTCCTTTGCTTTGGCAACTGAGGGCAACCTCCCGTGAGAGCGCTCTGCGAAGAAATAGTGTGATTCATATTTGTAGCTGTTATTAGGTAGGCATGTAGGCATATATTTAGATAGGTGAGGTATGCAGGCATACATTGTGTGCTACATATTTAGGCTGCACGGGGTATTTTTAGCTGCAGGAGGCCCAATCACCAGCGTGCTGAGGAGAATTGCTGTAAGGGATAGCGCACGGAGGAGCCGCCCGCAGAATTTTCCATCCTGCCAGGCAGCGAGGAAAGGCCACTGGAGCTGCATAGCTGGGTGGCCAGAGGAGTGCCATTAACAGGTGGGACAGCTCAGAAAGCCCTCTGGCCTGGCTGCCCCGAAGGCTCTTGATCTCTCTCAGCCCCCATTTGGGAGCAGTTGTCCCCGGTTCCAGCCTCCCACTGACCCCTGTGAGGGTGACAGGCGCGGGGCGGGTGGGGGGCGGCGCGCAGCCAGGCCTCGGAGGTTAGCAGAGTGCTCGGTAAGAGGGAAGATGCATTAGGGCTGGAAACACTGAGCAAAAATTAAAATGAGGTAAAATAGCCATTAAAAACCCACTTCTATTAAAATTACGAGACGGGAGATTTTACAAGCTGCCCTTGCCCAATGAGGAAGAGCAGCCTAGAGGGACTAAATAACTCGCCTGATGTCATCAGGGGGTTTATAGCCGAGCTGGGAATTGAGCCCTCTTCCCCCCAGTGCCATCTAAGCTTTAATGCTGAAGGGGGTCCTTTCACAGCTTATCCAGTGACCCTTGGGGAGTTTGGGGCGACTGTGGCAAATCCATGTTCCTGCACCACATCCTGTGTGTGGGGAGAGCAGGCTGCATCTTCTGGAGAGCACAATCTCTGCATAATGTGACCACAGGATGCCTTGCTCCTCTAATGAGGGAGTTGACTAAATGCCATTTTATTATTATTAGCCGTTTTCTTAATATGGTAGTTCCTTGAAACCAAACAAGAAAAGGTCCTTGAGGTGCTGTGTGCCATGTACAAATAATGGAGAGCCACAAGGAGTCTAAGATTTACATGGAGAAGAGAAAGTGGATGGGAAACTGAGGCAATATTTAGCCCCATATTGATATCCATATCCATCCACATCGATGATGTGGTCCTTTTACAGAATAAGAGGGAGGCTGCTGAAAATAGGATGATTTAATTTGTTCACATCATTATTCAAGCAACAAAAAAGTATGTAGCCTTATCCAAAGAAGTAATCTAAGAGGTCTTTACTCTGTGCCAAACTAAAATTCTGCTACTTAATTACCGATTTAGAAAATATCTTGGGCTCAATTTCCTCCTCAGTTACACTATTATAAATCTAATGGAATTGTTCAAGATTTATGGCAGTATAACTGAAGGCAGAATTGGGTCCCTTATGTTTAAAACTTAGTTTGCCACAGAAGCAATAATTCCTGTTTTCTAGGCAAGAGTTTAAGAATTTTGCAGACCTCTGTTTCTGTAAAAGAAATATGAACTACAGTAGTGTGGGTGAGTGATTAATGCTGGAGGGGATGGCTAGGGGCAATCGGAATTGGCTGGTGTGGAAAATCCATGTGCAATTCAGATTTAGGGTCTGTTTGCAGATGACTCATAATTTAAAATGTCAAAAAAAACCCACCCAAACCTTCAGCCTTCATGTAGTAAATTAATATACTGTGTATTCAGTGTGCAGCAGGCTTTGCTGAAGTAATACCCTCATATGAGGTGTGAACTCATCCCATTCCCCTTAGCAAGGACTTAAATTCAAAATTGATTGTGACTCTTTACATCCTGACAGCATCTAAGTCATGTTAAAAAAAATCCCAGTTTTGTTTTTTATTTAAATCATGTGTGTAATGACTTAAAAAGGAAAAATACTGCCATATTTATTCAGACCTAAAGAAATCACTTGTCAGTGCAGATCTGTTTTATCCACTGGCTTGGTTGTCTCTAAAGGAAGGGCCTTTCTAATGGGCTCTTTATTGTTTTTCTCAGCTTCAACTTAGGAAAAGAGCTCAGCTTTAGAGGCTTCTCAGAGGTGAGTTAGGATGTGCCCGTGTCCTGTTTGGAGTTGCCTGAGCACAGCTTGTGCAAGCCCTCGCCCACCAGACAGGCTGAGCAGGTCTGGGGGAGCCCTGGCCCTTCCTTGGGGCTGCAGGGGATGCTGTGAGCACGGGCAGCTTCCCCAGGAACACCCTCAGTGAGCTGGAAATGTGCTGCTCTGGGGTTCATGGCACTTCTGACAAATTTATGCTTTTTCTAGAGTGCTGTAGGCCTACATTATAGACATTGAAAGGAGTTACAATACAAAACTAAACCAAAATATGATCCCTTTAAAATAATGGAATTCTGTATCTGTTCAGAATAGCCAATTTTAATTTAAATACAGTATTTAGATCCAAGGTGCATTTTTAGGAGCTTTATTTAGGAATGGATTGAAGGGCTAATTATTCTAACTTTGCCCCCAGTTTCTCTGCTTCCTCAGTGGTGCAGGGGGATGAGGCATGAGGGTTGTGATCAGTTCATCACACACCTTTGCTTCTGCTCCTTCCTCCTCACAAGGAGGGTTCCTCATGCTCTTCTCCAGCAAGGGGTCCCTCCCATGGGACACAATTCTCCATGAACTTCTCCAAAGTGATTCCTTCCTAGGAGCAGCAATTCTTCCCAAACTTCTCCAGGTGCCCCTTCCACAGGGTTCAGTCCTTCAGTAACAGGCTGCTCCAGCATGGGGGTCACAAGCCTTGCCCACAAACCTGCCCCAGCAGGGGCTTCTCCTGGGGTCACAGCCTCCTTCAGGCATCCCTCTGCTCCATACCCATCCTCATGGTGGATCTCAGCATCCCTGTGCCCTCCCTGTGCTCAGGGCTCAGCTGCCTCCCCATGGGCTGCCCCAGGGGCTGCAGAGGAATCTCAGTCCCGGTGCCTGGAGCACCTCCTGCCCCTCCTGCACTGACCTGGCTGTCTGCAGGGCTGTTCCTCTCACACATCTCACTCCCCTCCTTGGCTGCAGCTGCCCAGGGTTTTTCCTTCCCTCCTAAATCCTTCATCTCAGGAGCAAGCAGTACCCCTGTCACTGATGGACCAGCAGCAGGTCTGTCTCGGAGCTGGTTGGCATTGGCTCTGTCAGATAGGAGGGCAGGTCCTGGCAGCTTCTCAAAGCAGCCACCCCTGCAGCCCCTCACTGCCAAAACCTGGCCATGCAAACCCGGTGCTCTGTGAAAACAGTAGCTCTGAATGAACATAAGACATTTCAGTTTTTAGTTCAGCCCTGACTTAATGCATTGATTCACGATACCTGTGACTTTTAAGTATGGCTTTTGTTTGTTTCTAAAATGCTGGTAAGTCATTAACTACCTGAAAATTCAAAGGAATAAAGAAAATTTGAAATTTAAAGGAATAAACCCCCCTGTTGTCACTGAGGTATTTTGCAACCTAAGCAAAGGCTCAGGTATTCCAGATATGATAGATGTGCAGATTGCATAAGACATTATGCATTGCTCGCTCTAAGATACAGAGTCCTGTCTGCCCTTAAACCCTTTGTTCTCTTGGCTGAATGCAGTTAATTAGCAACCGTCTCCATAGCAACTGCCTCATAGTACAAAAACATTGTCTCGTTTTTGCAGTTTAGCTTATCACACTGTTTACCTGAAGGGCTTTTCACTGCGTTGAGTCTCATTTGAGTTGGCTACATGCCTGCTCACGGAAGTGAATTGTCAAGGCAGAAAAACACCATGGCAGCAAGATGCTGAGCAGGGCCCTCTGTGTGGAACCAAAAACATTAAAAAAAGTTCTGTGGAAACAGAAGTTGGAGTTTGCAATGATTTATGTCCAGCTTTAAGGCACGTGACTTGCCAGGAATATAGTGCATTTTGAAATACTGCTGTACTTCTGGGCCTGTTTTACAGCTTGCCCTACGTGGTGTTCCCTTGCCTGTAACATCCTCTCAAACCCAGGACACTCACAGGCACAGACCTTCATGCAGGGCCATCAGGAAACTTGCCTCCCTCCAAACCTGGCCTCTTTCAGGCAGCTCCAGCTTGTTCTTTAAGAGGATGCTGCTGTACCCTGGCCAGGTGTGTCCATCATTGTAGTCCTATCCATTTTCATTTGCATTGGTAACATTGCAAGAGAAATCTGTGAGAAGTCCATGATAAATGAGTTAGGAAGGGAAGACGAAGATCTGCTGTGGCCATATAATACTCTGGAGATTTAGATTTATTCATGTCAGCCATCATGGTGGTGTTAAAATACCTGCCGTGTACTCATATGACTCAGGCAGAGTTACAATGGGCTCAGATTTGTACTAATATGACTTTGCTGGTGTAGGATGACATATTTAAATCACGTTTGAACTTTAGACAGAGGTGTGTCCACATATTCACACACCTCTGTAGAGGCTTACTGGAAGGTGTGAGTGTGTCATTGAAACGACAGTGAAATCTAACTGGTGTCTCAATCCAGCATTTGTGTCTGGCCTGACACCAGGATGGCACTGCATGAGAGGCCTTGTGAGAAGAACTGTTTTCTTGCTCATTAATGCTTGATTTGTTGTGGTTTGTTGTTTCTTGTTTGCTTGGGTGGGTTGTTTTTTTTTTTTTTGGGGGGGGGGGGGTGTTGTTTTTTTTTCTTAGTTGGCAGTAGAGTGAATAAGAGGCTGATCTAGACTGGGGTAATTCTCATTTTATCCTAGGCAGACCAGAAAGCAGAACTTGTCATTCAGCCACACCACCATGCATGGCCTCCCTTCCCTTTCACAGTGACAGCTTCAGCTGGCAGAGGTCATTTTCCCTTTCAGCCCTGGATGGCATGTGGGGCTGCTGCATCTTGATAAAAAGACTTCATTCAATATGACGTGTTTGAAACAGTCTCTCCGCAGATATGAGAAGGTGTTTTGGGCTCTCTCAGCATAAAAAGCAGGAAGCCTGCAAAGGCTGCCAGTATTGCTGGTGTAGTCCATTATTCCTGTAGAGCTTCTGGTTGATAGAGGGTTATTCCCTGCTCATGTTCATGTCCCACTCACACTATTCCACATTTACCACCAATATTAGTGGTATTTGAATTAAAGCAGTGCTGGAAGTCTGCAGGCAGGATAAAGGCTCCATTGTAGTAGGTCTTGTGCACACAAGATGAGACAATCTCTGCTCCAGCTGTTGATAGTCTGTTTTAAGACCAGTAGTGTAAGTGGTTCAATCACAGGGATAGCAGAGAGGGAGAGAAAATGGTACAAATGATAGGACACCCTTGGTTACATGGGGTAACTGCTCATTTATGTATCTCAGGGACTTGGATGATGTTTGTTACACTTGTAGAGCTGAAAGCAAATGAAATGCTTCTGCTTTTTGCTGCTCATCCCCACAGCCAGCACCGTGGCCACAGGGTTTGGGAAGGGGAGGTGGGCAGAGCAACTCGAGGAGGTGCCAGACCAAAGGGTGGGTGAGGCTGGCGACAAAAGGGCTGCTGAAGTGGGGAAAAAAATTCAGCGTGATAAACAGCCTCAGTGTTTGTCCAGAGCAAGCTGCCTGCACCTTCAGGCTGCCACACAGGCTGTCCCCTGCTAACCCTCCTGGTCACTGACATGGCTGAAACAACAGATGCTTGAAGTCAATCCCCCACTTCCTCCTTGTGTGTAAGGTTGTTTGCTCACATTCACAGGTCCTCTGCAAACTCTCTTTGTGTGGAAAGCACAGAGGGTGTCCAAACTGTCAGGGTATTTTCCAGCTTTCATTGGCTCTTAGCATTGTCAGCACCTTTGAGTCTGCATCTCAGTTCTCCTGAAGCCAGACTTGCTGGGTACCCTTAGGGGTCCAGAAATGGAAAACTCTAATGGCCTGAAAAAGCCTGCTAGAACTTGATGTTATTTAATTAGCTTAAAGTAGAGCTTGGCAGATGGCAAAACAGTGGAAAGGACCTCTCTTTATAAAAATATGGGCCACATCCTCAGTTTGTATAAACTGGCAGGGCTCCATTGAAATAGATGTTCAGCTTCTGTCAATTAGCAGGGAAGAGAAAAAACTTCTGAAACAGGAAAAACAGCTATAAGACCACAGAAATATCAGTGAGGTTCAGGTACAGAAGTTGTTTTTAATGCTAAAGACTGATACACTTCCAAAGCAACTGTATCTTTTACGGTCTTGTTTTTGTTGATGTGCAATTCAGAGAAAGAATTTGGCTCGCTTTGCCAAAGCTGCATTAAGTCTGCACATCTTGCAGCAGTGGGACGTACTCTGTGCTGGTTTCTGCAAGTCATTCACTTAGGAAAGTGAGACATCAATAATTCATTCTAGTAAAGCCAGTCTCTAGAGTTGTGTAAATTCATCTGTGACAACCCTAACCAACTTTAACTTTTTTTTTGAATCACAGAACTTTGATTGAAAGTTGTGAGCTCACCTCAATCTTTTCCAACGAAAATTCTTGCTCAGATGAAATCTCCCATATGTTTAAAAGCGGTTGCATTCTTACATGTTAATATTTCCCATTAATTGCTTGGATTCTTGTTTGTTTGTTTTTAATTGGAAACACGAAAACAAAGCCTGAACAACAAAGCTGACTGCTCGCTTGTCCCATTTCATGGTATCAACCTGACAGATTCATTAAATCTATAAAAGGATCAGGTCAGAATTGGAAGTGAACTTGCTGAAAGCAATGCAGTGTTCACAATCTGCTTTCAGGCTGGCTTTTCTGTACCTGCTCATTTTTCTTTGTATTAAACCATCTGCGTAATTTAAGGAGCTACTGCAGGTTAACCCCATACTATAGAATGTTGTGAGGCTTCAGAGTTCACTGGCTCCAAGCTGTAGATGAGGTGCAGAAATAAAAGCAGCAAGAAGGAAAGCTAACTTTAGATACAGCAGTGAGAGGGGTTTGTGATATTGTTACAGGTTGCTAAACTTGTGCCGTGCAAACAAACAGTTGTGAAGTCACGTTTCTGGAGCGGGTGCTGAGCCAGCCTGTCCCTGCTCCCACCCACCGGGGCACGTGGTGATTCAGGCAGGGGGTGAAGGAGGAGGAAGTGGGAGAGAAATTGTGTCTGGTGGTGCGGCACAGCCGGCCGTGCCCGCGTGGGTGCAGCCAGGCCGGCCGGGTGGCTGCCCTCCTAATTGTTTTCTATTTATTTATGATTTATTTCGCCATTTCGCGTAACCGCGTGACATTTCGCGAGTTCTTCGCATTCCGTGAATCGCGTGGCCCAGGGCCAGTTACCATTTCTGTCACCTTTGATGCTGCCACCTGCAGCTGTCATTGCTGCTGGGAGCCTGGCTCTCCCCAGGGACACCTGGGCACCCCATCCTGCCACCTCCCCTCCGCTTCCCTTGCTGCCCTACAGTGGTGAGCCAGACCCCAGCCACTCCTGCCACCTTCCCAACATTCCTCCCACCCTCTGCACCACCCTGGAGTTGCTTTCTGAGCAGTGGATCTGCACAAGTGATGCTGTTGAACACCACAATGACACAGACTCCAACTTCAGAAGGCTGACAATGACTGTGTTTATTTCTGGGAATCTCTTCCCTTTTATACTGTTCTACAGAGAACAACTCAATTGGTGAAACAAACTTCTTCAATCACATTGGTTAAACTGGAGGGACATCAAGAAGAAGTCCCTCCCAGGGCAAGGAATGTCAATAAAGGTTACAGTTAGAAAAACATGTCTCCTGTTGACAGAAAACTCTCTGGGAAAAGAGTTTCAGAAAACCAAAACATCTCAGGGCTACACACAAGGTGTGCTGGGGCCACTCCGATCGCCAGCAGCCGTGACAAGTGCCCAAACCTCGGGCAAAGGATTGGCACGGATGGCCAAGGATGGTAACTTTCCAGCCTGTGTGGGCATTTGACCCCAGGAGAGCCAAGCAAAGGGCCTTGAGAGGGAAAGGTAGTATACCCCTCTTCTCACCTGCTGGAGGCAGAAGCCACCAGGAGCAGAATCCAGCTCTGTGCCTCCAGCGGGCTGAGTTGGCTTCTTCCATTTTTCCCCTCAATGAAGATTCATATATCTCTATTAATAAATTACAAACCATAGTAAATGACTTGAGAGCACTATTTAGTGGCTCTAGGGCTCTGCTGTTTATGAAACCATCCATTAAAATAATGTATTTTGCTTGTGTATCCTTGGAGTTAGGGAAGGTTTGATGGGAGTCTGAGAGCTGGCATGTGTGCTAGCTCGGGAACAGGCACGGGACATTTTTGTGATAAGAGTAATATGACAGCTTGGCCTATAGCATGCCTGTTATTGAAACATCCAAATGACCTGAGAACTCATGGTTAAATGAGCAGACTTTCAGTGCTGTGTGTAACTCCAGGTTTTATTATTTTTGCAGCACTAGACTTCATAATATGCAGTGCAAAATACTTGCAATTGTCAAATTGCTTGTGAGAATTGAAAGTTGTACTGGACAATCGAATGAATTGTTGGGCTGGCTACCACAGGCGAAGCTTGATTTCTAAGGTTGTGTAGATTAAACTGTAAAAGATAACCTAAGGTCATAGATATAAAGCCTAATAAGAGCTTTCCTTGTAGAAAATTGTCCTTACGGGTTGTTAAGAGGAATGGTGCTGAAATACAGAACAAAACTCTCTGGACAAAAATGTAATAGCAGGTTACACATGAAAAGCCAGATTCACCTGCACAGCCCCCCGGAGTTTCTTCAGCACAGACAAGGTGAGGCTCAGGCCAGAAAAGCAGCTCCTCTGGGGAATTGCATCATGAAAAATCTGGCCTGCAGCCACTGCAGTCGGGAGAGCGCTGACGAGGATTTTTTTTGCATATATTCTTACTGTTCTGTTTTGGCAAGTCACGAGCCAGGATTTCACATTGTCCTGAAAACTGTGAGGGCAGTTCATTTTATTTAACGTAAAGAATGTTAGAAAAAGATCACTCTCAGGCAAGACTGCGTGGCCACAGAAGGCTGAACTGAGGTGATGGGTTATTTGCAGTGGCATTCCATCCAAATGAGGTTTGTGGGTACGAGGGTGCTGTACGCATGAGCCCGCCCTGCACAATTCAAATCGGAATTTGAATTTGATTTCTGACACACTGATCCTGTGTCTGGGTAGCTGCTGCTCTGCTGGAGGTCCCTTCAGGCAGCTGGGACTGAACACCTGAGCCACGCATGGTTTAGCTGGAGTACCCCTGCAGAACCCACAGGAAATCAGCAACCTGTTGAAAAGGGAGGCTCAAATTAATTTTGCTTGCCAAAGAAGTAACTGTTTGATTCAGGAGTTCAAAATTCCATGCAAGGCTCTGACATGCTGCCTTAAAAACAAAGCCACTGTGCCTAGTAAAGAGGGGTGTGTGCCTGAAGCACTCTGTGTGTGTTTGAATGTAATGGGGTTTATTGGGAGCTGTGGGAGGGATCAGCCAGGAAGAGGCATGTGACTGGTGAGTTTATTTTACAGCATTGCCCTCCTGGTTCAGAAACTTTAGATACCAAGGCTGTGGTGGAGGCTGAAGTGCTGTGGTGTGGTGGGACAAAAAGTGGATCCTTGGATCTGCAAATGGGCTGAGCTTGGGACAAAAGGAGCTGGTAGCTGGTACCCAGGGGAAAAAATGAAAGTCCAGAAAGGGGCACTTTTTTTTTTTTTTTGTCTGAGTTTCCTGCACTGATGTCTCACTTAGAGGCAAATGCAAGTCTGTGTGTAGAAACAGAGAAATAAAGAAATAGGCGACTGGAGGAGGAAATTTCATGGATTTTGACTTTATTTTTGTGTTGTAAGTAGAAGACAGGGCATGAAATGGTCAGGAGAGAAATGTAAAGCATTTGGAGCTTAAGCAATGGAAATTTGGTGTTAGGGTTCTTGAATCCAGGTTGATACTAAACAGACAGAGGGAAGATGTCCATAACACGCAGGGTTGCTAGGTAAGGAAACATGAGTATTTGTAAGCAGTGGAGCTCTTCATATATAAAAACTAAGGTAATAATCAGATTTTTCATGTTCTGTATTCCTCAACACGTTAAATCACAGCAAATATTTGCAGTAACAGCTATATTCAGACCCAAAAGGCAAAATATATATACAAAATTGCTTAAATCTAGGCCTCTAAATGCATTAAGAGGCAAGACGTGGGAAGGACCTGCCTGACAAAGATGCTCACAGCACATTGCTGTGCCACCTCAGTAACCTGAGCTTTACAAACAGGTGCTGCATGCAAGGTTGTAGCTGAGGTCATTTCACATCCCAGAAGAAAACCTACAAGCAACTAATGCTAGACATGTTCTTGCATACTTTGCTGACCTGCAGTCTATCAAAACCAGCCAGTGCTGGTGAGCTCCTGGTCTCACTGAAATCTGCAGGTTTTGGAGGAGATTTCTTGTGTGTGTGAGGAAACTTGAGTGATGCTCGTTGTGTGCTTGGAGGGTGGCTCAAGATGGGGGCTTGTTTCTGTAGCTGAATTTAGAGGAAACTCGTCAGTGTCTTTGGTGGCACCTGAATTTCTGCAACTCCTCCTGACCCTGCTCAAATCAGTGCAAAAACTGTGGACTGCAGAGGGTGTAAAGGGTGGTCTTCGTAGCAAACTTTTGAAAGCTTACAGTAATGTATCCTTTACTCTTATTTGTGCCAAGGTCTCAGGTAAGAAACACTGAGTAGAGCTGAAAGCTCCACAGAGTTTGCCATCCAGGTAAATCCAGCTGAATTGTCTTGCTCCACCCCCTGCTCAGGCCAGGCTCCCCTTTCTTGCATGGGACCTGCAGAAGGACTGGCACAACGTAAATGTGCCCATCTTGGGAAAGGAAAGCAAGCAACTTTATTAAAGCTGAAATGTTTCCTTTAAGGATAAATCAGTTTACATAATTATTTCGTTGCACAGGTGGGTTTCTCTTTGAATCCCTCCACTTTCTGTTGTAATTATGACTCTGAAGTTCAGTCAAGTTACTTTTGAATAGCTGCTCCGTGAAGAAAGTCTGCGGCTGCCAGTGATGTTGATGAGGTAAAGTGTTCCATCACTTCACACATTTGTATTAAGCAGTGGGTTGAAAGGCAGCATAACTGGGAAGCCCTGTCATATCTTTGATAAATGCTGTCTAGCATTTCTGTGTTTTGCCCAACTATGACAGAACCCATTAGAATGACACATATTTCAGCTTTCGCATATTTCATATTTTCATTTCTCCCGTTTGGATCTGCACAGTCCAGGAAAAAGGAGTGTTTCCTCTCCTCTAGGAAAAAGCTGCAGAGGGCAAGACCCTCCACTATGGGGTTTGGGTGCTGGCCCACACATGGCAGATCCTGACAGGATTTTTCTGCCTTGTTTTCACTGTGGGCTTTTCTATTCTATTGCTGTGGCAGGAGTAGGAGGCCCTGACAATTGGTGTATTTATTCATTTGCTAATTAATTTTTTTTTTTTTTTTTTAATCTAGCACAGTGAGGTTCTGCTCTTGGGTCTGAAATGGGGTTGCTACTTAATATAAATAATAATCAGATAGGTATGTAACTGGTTTCTCAATGCTAACATTCAGCTTAGTGCAGCATTTTTCATGAATCATTCCCGCAGCACCAAGGAGAATTTATGTAGCAGGTTTCTTTTGGCAAATACAGAGGCTGACTGAATTTAAATGTAGGCATTATTTGAAAGTATAGTGCCAGCTGCAATTTATGTGTAAAAAGTATAATGGGTAGTTAAAAGAACATTATTTTCATCTCAAAACTATTAATTTTATAACTCCTAATAGTATTTATTTGTCACTTTTGGGGGAAGTCAGACAGAGACCCTACAGTTTCTCCCCTGCATAGTCAATTTCTTAATGGTAAAGAGCTTTTCACAGAAGGAGAAGCAAATTTGAATACACTTACAAATAAAACCATGGTAAGTCTGAAGTCTAAAAATACTAATCATCAGAAACTGGATTTAATAAATGAAAACGGTTAGTTAAAAATTAAAATGGATTTTGTCCCTTTAATTATAAGCAAAAAGTACAGTGTGAAATGCCATTGTAACTGGAGTTGACTGTAAATTCAGCTCTGGATCAGACCTCACATGGCTTGAAGTAAAACAGAGATATTACTCTGACTGATTTTGCATTGTAATAATTATTTGATGCTTACAATGAAGCCTTGTCCTTAGGGTTTTATGCTTTAGCCTGTTTCGTACCCACGCCTTGTAGTTATTAAGTACAGACAAAGCTGCCATTTTTTTTCAAATGGCATAATGTATATCAGTGTGTGTCAATGAAAAACATCAGAAATAGGCATTTTCTGGTAGAATACATCAACTGTATGAAATCTGGAACAGTTTATCCAGCTTTGGAAGTTTCTTTAAGCAGTGCATAAGCCATAAGTAGATTTCTATAAGTACTAATGGCTGTCATTTCCAAAATTTACAGATCTTAACTTTTATAGAAGTAGAATTTGCTCCATTTGTGTTGTCATATGCTTTCAGTTAATTCCAAGCTTCTTTTCATATTAACAAACTAATTTCACCCCATCAGTCAGGAAGTACTTTGTAAGGATTGCCTTGCTTTTATTAAACTACTGAAAATGCGTTTATTTTTCATTTCTGTCCGGAATAGTTTTCTTGATTCTGTGATGTTTGGTTTTAGCCGCCTTTTACAAGTCTGTAATGAATGGCTAAATGCAGTATTGAAATAGAATTTTGAGTGCTTGTGGTGGGTTTTTGTATGCCAGGACCCCAGCATAAGACCTTAGCACCTGAATATCCTGGTGCTTGTGTAACAAGATAAGGAGCAATTCTGGTCATAATAAATGCATGAAAATTCAGAAGTCTTAATGTTCAAGGGCAAGCATCGATGGTACGACTGTAGTTCTCTGGTCCTAACTGAGGGCATGAACATTTAATGGACAAGTTCATTTCGATCTGAATAATCCCATTTGAAGCTGAGGTCAGAATCATTCCTTCCTGAGGGTGGGAGAAGGCATGTAGGAGCTACACAGTGATAATGCAGGGGAAGTCATTTGCCCATGTGAAATAACACCATGGGCCGTTTCTTGCCCTTGGGCAGTAAGTCCTCACCCTTGGAAAAGAGCCAGCTGCTCACATCGTGTAAATCAGCATGATTTTCACTGGCACGCATGAGCACGTGCCCGTTTACACCACAGGAAGATGGAAGTTGTTGGGCTTTTTTTAAATTTTTTTCAGAAGCTCCCTCTGGTTGTGTTTCTTGACATATACTTGGATATCATCTGAGTGCCAGCCCTGTCAAATACTGTACTGAATATCAAAAGGCTCCTCCATCTCTGATGGCAGCTGGGAGAGAAGGAACAAGGGTAGTTAGGCTGTTGTGAGACCCATGTGTGGATGTGATTTGTACGTGCAGAACAAATACTCGTGACCTTTCCTGTACTAACTTCTTGCAATTAGGACAGCTCTGTGACTCAGGAAGTTTATCAGAGTGTTTGGCCAATATTTAATAGTTATGAATGAATTATAGAGGGTCAAGCAAAAGTAGAATTAATTTGAGGGAAGTTTTCTTTTCACAAATATATGTAAGGTGGCACTAATATGAAAAAAAAAAAAAAAACCCAAACAAATCCAACTCATAGCCTGTCAGTGATTTAATTGTTTTTCTAGAATTAGTATTAAAACTAACTCAGTGAAGTGAGTTGAAAGACAAAAATCCCCAGATGTTATTTGAAAACATCACTTCTAAGATCATATATGCTGCATGTTTTTAAGAAGTTCACAAAATAAATCTATGCATTGACCTCTTCCCTGGGGGTTACCCATCTGTATGTTCTGTTTAAAATGTTCCTGTGTACTCATCCCACACTCACAATTTTAATGTAACATCACCGTGGAGGTGAGTCCTTAATTTTAACTCTTCAATTTTTGGATCAGTTTAAGTATCCACAGCTCATTATAAGGGCCCCTGTAATACTTTTCTGCTCAAGAAACTCCTAATGGGAGCGATTGCCCTGACAGATTGCCGTTAATCTGTCAATAATGAGATTTTTTTTTGGTGTTATGCTTAGATGTAAGCTCTTTGGGGAAAGGATCATCTCTGTGCTCTGCTCCGTGACAGGGCCGCTGCTCCCTCTCCCAGCACATCTGAGAAATAATCACGATGATGTGAAGTAAGGTGAGGGGAGTTCTTTGTGTGAGGAAGATCCTTCTTTAAAGCCCAGAGAGCCAGCTCAAATCCAGCTCAAATGCTGGATGTTTTCCTCCTGGAGGGGACTGGCCATTTCTCCTGCTGGCGTACAGCGGGCTGGCGGCACGGAGGGGCACGGACAGCAGCACCAGGAGCGGGGCGATTTCCAGGGCCAGGGAGGTTTTGGTTGACTCTCCTCCTCTCCCCAGCATGGCAGTCAGGCTGGGAACAAGGCAGATTTTTCTGGCTGCCCCAAAAGGTGATCACTCCGAGCAGGCAGCTGTTCCCCTGACGCCCCCGGCAGGGATCCACTCCCGCAGCCACGTGCTGGAAAGCTGAGAGTGGAGTGGCCTCCCACAGCCCCAGGAACTCGAAGATGCCCATGAAAGAGCAGCCAGCCTGGAGCTCTGAAACCAGGTAGAGCCCCATTCCTGAGCCCAGGAACACACAGACTTTAAAAGGAGCTGGTTGGAAAAGGGGTAATGGCTTTAAACTGAAGAAGGGTTGATTTAGGTTAACTATAAAGTAAAAGTTCTTCACAAATGAGGTGGTAAAGCTCTGGAACAGATTGCCTAGAGAGGCTGTAGATGCCCCATCCCTGCAAACATTTAAGGCCAGGTTGGACAGGGCTCTGAGCAATCTAATCTAGTTTAAGGCATCTCTTACTGCGGAGGGGTTGGACTAGATGGGCTTTAAAGGTCCCCTCCAGTCTAAACTATTCTCTGATTCTTACACAGAGCTGGGACTTAGGCCCAGCACAGGAGCACAGTGAGTTTGGGAGGCACGAGAGGCTCCAAGAGCACTCAATGCTTGGGAGAGCTGACAGCCAGGGTTAGGAAGCCATTAACAGCCAGCATTATGTCATGTCTGCCTTACTGCTGCCAGGCCAGGTTGCTGTTAGAAAATAACTTAAAAGTTCAGAAAAGTAAAAAAAAAGATCCCAACAAACCCAACCCCAAAACAAAAACAAAAGCCACAAAGAAAACCCCCAACAGTTGGGTTTATTTGCATCCACAAAGAAAGATGTATTTGCTTTAAATTACACAAAGATTGAAAGTGCTGATAGTGGGGAAAAAAATTCTTACCTATGGCACTTTCAGTTAACTGAGAGAGTTCAGCCAGCGATTAAACTGCTGAGAGGGAGGAGAGCACAGATTGCATTTCAAAGGAAAATTCAAGCAATGCATTAACGATTATTAATGTGTGTTATTGTTAAAGTAATCATATTTATTATGGTCTAGCCTAGGGAGAACCAGCAAAAATGGAAGTCTTGTTCCGGAGACTGCAGAAACATGCACGCAGTAGGTGGTCCCTGGCCCTGCAGTCTAAATAGTCAGAGATGGAGTGGATAAAGCCCCAGCCCAGCTGAGGGGAGAACAGCAAGAAATGCTGTGGCTTTGCATCTGCCCTGCAAGGGCCTGGATAATATCTCTTGCCCCGGTCTCCTTCCAGTGTTTGCTGTAGCTATGCGAGGGCTTCTGTGTGATCCTGACTGGGAAACAAACAAACAGACACCCAGATGTGAGGGGTATGGAGTTATTGATGTGCTGCTGCTCTTGGCTCTGGCAGACGCAGCCGAGGCCAAGGATGGGAGACAGGATAATGTGAGTGAGCCACAGGCTTGGTTCCTCGCTGCTTTGCCCTAATGGCAGAAGAATTTTACACCCACTTGCGCCGATAGAAACATCACCATTGATTGAAAGCAGCAGTTGTTTGTTCGCCACTCAAATGTTTTTAGTTGTGCCTGTCCTGATCAGCCTGCTCCGCTTGGAGGCTGGTGTCCATGAATGCTTGCTGTAGTAAAGGGTTACAGAAGCCATCAGGAAGTGATAACCAGTTTCCTAGGTGGAAACTGTTCGGGAAAGCAAGCGGACAAAACCAATCCAAACTGGAATTAGGGCCTTCTTCCCTGTGCATCCAGCCATGCCTGCCACGACAAGCAGCGGTTTTTTCCTCATCTTACAAACTGCTGTTTCTAGATGTGTATTACCCCTGTGCTCTTTGTTGTGCAGTCAGGATCACTGACCCCTAACAAAGAATAAATGTGGTGGAAGAGGTGTTGAACAGCCTGGCTGGAGGTGAATCCCCTCTCTCAGTCCATGCACACAAGGAGAGGTTTGGGACAGCTGTGCTGGCGAGCCCTCCACAGGGAATGCAGGTTATTGCTGGCAAAAGAGGGCATTTGCCACCACCCGATGCTTCTACTTCAGGCAAGATATATCTGCTGTAGGGCTTTTTTTGAAATTCACTTTTTGCCAGCATTTGTGGCCTCATTAGATCCCATTTTGAGTCATGAGATCCCATTTCAGTTATGCAAAGTTGAGGTTTTCTCCTCTGCCCTCGTGGTCCCTTCCCCAGTCACCCTTGACCCACTGCCAGGGCTTCCCAGTGGCTGGCCAAGCTGACCTGGAAAGCTGAGAGGATGTGTCAGCGTGGCACAAGAAGCATGAAATCTGCAAGCTGGGAAGTTCCTTGCTCCTGGGTGTGCTCCTGTGGCAGCCCCTCTCCAGCTGACTGTCACAGCAGCACGGCGAGCAGGAGGCCAGGAGCGTCACTGGTGATGTGCCTGGCACAGCAGTGCAGGAAGCCTGCAGCAGGGAGCTCTGGTGGCTCCCGTGTGAGGAATAAATGCCAGTCCCACGCACTCTGAGGGAGATGTGGCTCAGGAAATCCTGGTTTTCACTGTGCTTTGGTGATGAGGGGCTGCCGGACCTGCGGAGGGACCTAGCTGTGCCGGCCGGGGCATTGTGCAAGGAACTTGGGAGGCTCTTCCAGCCTCCCCAGCTGGTGAGGAGGGGAGGAAAAGCAGCCCTGTACCTCCTGCCTCCTCTTTTGTGCAGCAATTGCACTATAGAGAGCAGAGGCCCCTTATCCCGCCTGTCTTCTTTGACTTACAATTCAGCCAGCTCTAATTATTAAAAAATAAACAAGCCTGTAACTGCTTAAGAGCCTTAAATCCCCTAAATGACAGGGAAATAGCCCCTGAACACCACCGAAATAGTCTCTTCTATGTCTGCCTACCCTGGCAGCAGATACAAATCATCATTAGTGGGTCACTCTGACACAGATCCCTTAATGTAAGTGCTACATTACATTAACAAGCGAGTCAACAATAATATTAGCAATAAATGAGAAATTAAATTCCTAGTAATTCATCCCTTTGGGTTTCCCAGTGTGTCTCTTGTGTTTTTCTTGTTTTGATCCTGAGCATTTCGAAACAAGAAGTGTCTTTATTTTGTGTCTTGTGGCGTGATCCCAGCCCATTAAAATGGATGACAGTACTGCTGTTGACTTCAGTTAGCAATTACTGTAGGAAAGAGCACATGGTGTGATTCAGAAATTAATAATAAACATATACACTAATTTTAAGGAGGGGATATAAAATTGAACTTTCCTGCTGAACTGATTTTAATTCAAACTGGTTTTTTTTCCAACAGTTTTTCCAGGAAAACAGATAAAAAACTAATTTGCGTTAAATTGGAATACTTTTACTTTTCTGAACCAAGAGTGGTAGCAAGGGAGTCACCACTGCTAAGCAACAATAAAAGATAATGTTTGTACACACTAAGAGGACTCTAAATGAGAAAGACTCCCAAGCAGAACTGGAGTTTTTGGCTGCGAATTTTAATGGAAGATGTGGCTAGGCCTTCAAATGGCTCCACAGCAGAAATATTTAAATTGCTTTGTCTGTGTTTCCTGTTGCTAGATGTAGGCTGGAGCATCGTTTTGTTTGTTTTGTTCAGATTGCGGCAGTAGCTGAGTTCCAGTATGTGATGGAAAATTGCTTATTGGACTCTCCTGATCAGAAAGCACTGATTATGGGATATTAACTGTAGTGCTTTTATGATGAAGACTATTAAAGACTGAACCAAAAACCACAGCCTCATTACTTTCAGAATTAATGCTCAAAGTAAACCTTCCCTGTTCCTGAAAGGTTTGTCTCCAGTGCATTAATTCTTTGGCTCCTTCTTGGCAGATGTATTCACTGAATTGCACTGGTGGTCTGAGCATTTCTAATTTCACTGCCTCTTCACCCAAAGCGGACCTGCAGAACCTTGTAGCTACAGCTGGGACAAATTGCATCTAATCAATTACGGAACATTAAGTATTGCAAAACACAACAAGGCAAGAAAGGGGAAAACTCAAGTGCTGAGCTCTCCCCTGGCACGTGCATGTAATTAAATGGGTATAAACCTTTCTGAAAGGGCAGTGGGGTGCTCAGCCCTGCAGTGGGGGCTGGGGACAGTGATGCCACTGAAGACTCACAGCCCTGCTGGGGTGCAGCTGGGTGCTCCCTCTCCCTGCACTGCCAGGGCTTGGCTCGCTGGGAGCCGGTGGGACACAGCTCCCTTCCCGGAGCTCCTGAGGATGGTCCTGTCCCCCAGTCCCCAAAGACAGTTCTGCTTAATTATTTGCTGTTTGGGATGGCTGCTTTGTTACTGGGTGCATCTGGGTCCTCACGGATTGGCAGTATCACCCTTACTTATGGCTGGGTGGGTGTCGGTGTGCACTCGGAATAAAGTGCCTGCAGTGGCTTCCTGGGTTGGGAAGCCTTAAGATCTCCTTCCCTCTCCCTGCAGTAAAACTGACTCACAACTAACATAAACAGGGTGTTAAACATGGGGAGCTGCCATGGGGACCGAGGCAGAATGGGAGTTCTTAAGTTTTCAAGGGACTATGTGAAATCAAACGCTAAAAGTCTTACCATGTTCCTCCATTGAAGAGTTTGGGGATTTTGTTTGGATTGTTTTCTTTCGCCCAACTTTCTCTCAGTATAAATTTCTTTTTTTTGCAGCTTCCTTAGATCTACTAACAGTCTAAATAATATAAAACTAATATTTATAAACTCCAGATATGTAGATTGCGCCTTATTTATCCTCTGCAGCCTTTCTTCCAAGGAGCTGTTATCCTGTGTATTTGTCCACAATATAGAGACACAGTCTTAATTTTTTTTTATATTTTCAATAACCCCAGCATTTACTTATGAGTATCATACTAGCTTTTCAACTAGTAGAATCTATCTGAAAGCCTTTGCTAAAATACTGATAACTCTGTGTCTTCTTAGTGCTAGCACTGCTGTTGCAGTGAGGTCAGCATAACATTTTCTCTTGTAGGTCATAGTTTGCTGACCAGTGTGGAAATTTATGAATTGCTGAAATTGTGATGTCAGTTAGTAATAAATTCAAGCAAATGTGAGATGTTCATTCTTTCAATCATGAAGAAAATTCATGATTGAATTCATGAATTCAAAAATTCATGAAATTGTTGCAGTTCATGATACAGAAAGCAGAACTAGTTAGAAGCAGTCAAATGGTTAAATCCATAGGAATATATTGGCTTTGTCTCCTGTCCAGTGGTTCCGTCTTCATGGGTGATCCTTTGCAACAGCAGCCTCAAGCCTTCCATTATGGGCATGTCATGCAATTTATCACTCAGGTTTGTAGCTTTTTGTTTCAGTACAATTGCTGACCCACTCCGGTCTTGCTTAAATTTACAGACTGTTCCTTACAGCTGTTCCAAGTTTTCCATGAGTCATAAAATATTGCACATAGGTCAGCTACTGTGAGAAAATAGTTGATGTTTGTTAGTATTTGCCCTAAAAGCGCAGGCACGATGTCTCTCAGGGGTTTGGCCATATCCTTCATGCTGTGTCTGAGGGGGTCAGAGCCAGTTCAGCCACGGACCCTGTGGTTCTTGGGTTTGCCTCCCATCCTCTGCAAGGTCTAAAACACTGCTCCCCCTCTTGGGCACACATGTGTGAGCTGTGGCATGGGAAATGAGCATCAGATTGTGTGCAAGTGGTTTTGGATATATGCAGAGAATTCCTGAGCAGTTACTCGTACTGAGGAGGGCACTTTGAGTCAAACTTGTTTTGTCCCCTCAACTCCTGTTTGGCTGTTTGTTGAAGCACTGAACAGCAGTGTTACTCAGCATGTGGTCGGTGCATGTCTGGCAGTCCATAAAACTTCAAAAGATACTGTGAGAGGACTTCACATTTCAAAACCTGGAACACTCCAGTCCATGCTAATGTTCCCATACTTGCAAGTAAACAAACAAAGCATGAAGAAATAGAAGTGGCAAGTGATTATTAGATTTTTGAGCCTTAAATTTAATTCGGTGATAGAAACTAGAATCTTTGTGGCAGCACTGCAGAATTTTGTTTTAAGAAGCCTGGCTTTTCCTTGATGCTGCAGGAGTGAGGGTGGGCTGTGTGTGGAAGCCAGGGCAGCCCTGCATACTCTGCACTTCATTTCTTTCACTCAAAAAGGAGAGCAGCAGGCCTGGATAACAGTCAAAGAGTGTAACAAGGAGGATCAAAGAATTTTCCTGAGAACAGCTTCAACACAAGCAGTGACTCAGTGGACTGCACCTCTTTGGTCCAGGAGTGGTGACTCACGGCAGACAGGGCTGAAATCTGTAGAACTGGGTTGCACAGAGAAGGTGAATGAGGAGCAGCTGCTCACTGCTTCTTCTGCAGCAAGTTTAAGGTTTAGGTGAGAGGCTCAAAACAAACAAAAGGCACTAGCTCCGGGGACAAGCTCTAGTGCAGCTGTGAATCCCTTTGAAAGATACGGTGGAAGCTGTATGTTTACATAGGGTCAGAAAGCAAAAATTCCCTGTTATATCCAGAGGCTTCTGACTCGGGACACGGTTGAGCTGCAACTTATTTGAATTCAGGAGAATTTTCTTGAGCTGTTCCCTGCATTTACCCTCCTTTGGTATGGGGTGGGATGCTGCCCTGGCTGGTCTTTGCTCAGGCCTGGCATCTCATCTGTGTCTGGGCCCAGTTTGCTCTTCAGTGCTTGTACAACAGGGGTCTCCTTGCTGTTCTATTCCTCATCATCCACCTGTTTGTCTTCCCTCAGGATCCTCTCCTTTCTCAGTTCCTTTCTCCCAGCCCATACATCCTCTGTTTGTTAGAGATGAGGGGGGGTGGTGGCAGGGCTCGTTCCCTGTCCTTGGAGGCTGTGGAGTGTTTTAGAGGAAATTCAGATTTTCCAGAGAAGCAGCACACTGTATAGATGTCAATAGGGCTCTGGCAGTGTTTGAATTGCTTTGATTTGCCTGCCCCTACGTGTGCCAAAATTTATTTGAAAGGAGGGAAATACTGGTTACTTTATGTGGCACAGCTGCTGGGTTTCTCTTACCTCTCTGCTGTGCCTTTCACCAGCCCATTACACCCTACCTGTAGCCTCTGATTTTCTCTGCTAAGCAAGCTCTTTGAGCAACTGTGGTTTTAAACAGCCAGTACCGTGGGACTGACACTCCAAAGTAATTGCAAATGTTGCAAATAATAAATAATATTATAGCTATGCAATTATAATGTGATACTTAGTTCCTTCTGAGGGTCAGCCTGACAATGGGCTGTGGCTGTGATTCGAGCAGTTCAGTTTGCAGCTGCTGTGTCATCAGGAGCTTTTGTGATTATGTTTACAGCAAAAGGAAACACAACCCTAGAACAAACTGGTGATTATTGTATATAGTAATTTATGCCTTCTGTTTACAGTAGACTAACTGCAGTATTGATCTGAGCCTTTCCAAACCAGTTGTTTTGGGCTCAGTTTTGCCTTTTGTGCTTGGAATACCCTCAAGACCATTCACATGAATGATAGTATGTGCAACCAAAGCAGAATTACCTCGGGCCTCTGAAGAGAAGTGCTGTATATCCCATGTTTTGGTGGCTCCTTAGGTAGCTGAAGCACTGAAAATGTGACTGTCTTGCAGTACTCTAAGCTCTGTTCTTCGTTATGCTGATCACTGCACGTCATCTGGGTGCTCATCTGAAAGAACTCACCGCTGCAGAAAAGAGAGTGGGTTTGCATGACAGCAAAAATAAGGGAAGTCAGAAGGGTTTGATGATCCAGAGTCACACCACGTGAAGCCAGCAGAGATCCACAGAGCTGGGCTGGCAGCACAGCCTCAGCTCAGCATCACAAGGAGAACGGGGCAAGTCAGGGTCCTGGAGCAAGGACTTGACTTCAGTCTCTGCACCAGGTCGGTCAGAGTAAGTGCAGCAATTGTGGCTGCAGCAGGGCCTTTCAGGGGCTGTTTTTTGGGATTGAACCTATGTTTCTCTTTGTAGAAGTTCCGTTTCATCCCCATAAATTCATAAAGAGGCTTTTGAGGTCTGGCCTGTTGCATTTGTGGGGTAAGAAAGGATAATGGGACCTGTCAAAAAAGCCATTGTTGCCTCCTCGAAATGGTGGTTGCTGCTCAGCAGAGGTTCAGCAAGATAAAAGCAGCCTTAGCTAATCAAAGATCTGCAGGGAACATGTCTGCAAACGCAGTCATAAAATTTGCTGTAATGGTTCTTGGAAAACATGCTTGTCTGTTTTCTTCTACTTTTCACCTGACATTGGCTCTCACAGCAGCTGAGAGGTGGCAAAATTTCATCTGTCTTGAAAATTAGAATGTGCTTTGCTGTGACTTGCAATTGATCCGATTAGCTAAGTAGGTTCGGGGTTCATAATTAAATTTGAAAGGCCGTGTTGTTCAGCGAATGGTATTGCACCTATAATTATGGATCTTGGAAGTCACCTCTTCCACATAAGCATAAAATCTGCATGAGTGCAAAAGTGGTTGGACTCATATTTCCATAAATAACCCAGGCAGATGATTTCCTTGCCTTAGATAGAATAGGTTTCATCGATGTACTCCTGTCTAACATAAGAATATAATATTTATTATGCAAAGCCTAAATCACTCAGGCTATACACAAGTGTCTTGCAGTACATCATAAGCAGGATGCAGCAATTCAACATCCTCATCAAAATAATTTGTTTAAATCTGGCACTGCCTTGTGAATAAAATAAGAATTAACCAGTGTTTGTATACTGAGGGCATGAACTAAAGTATACAGGGTTCAGGATCAGTTATGTAGGAGCATGAATAACTTCTCAACTGATTTCAAAGCTACAGCATTTTGGAGGCAGTAGGTGCCACTTTGACCTTGCATGGTAGGTTTTAATTGTTAATAATCAGACACATTTTTGTGACTATTCTAATGTTAGAGATAAAATTGATCACAAGATGTAGCTGCAATGGTTTTCCTGGTTCTGGTGTCTTTTCTGAGGGATGATGAGGACTACTGAGGTGCTTCATTTTAGCTAACAGCAGCACCACGTCCAACCAAAATCAAGAGTTCATGGTAAAACACCAGGTTCTGCTTTACAGCACTATGGGAGGAAAATTCTAGTTGAAGAAGAGTGTACAGAGTTGGGAGTCTGCTTTTCAAACAAGTAATGTTAGAAACAAAATATTTAAATATCTTTACTTGAGTGTATTTCTTTAAGTGGCAGAAATATATTGGTAAACAATGAAAACTATAGTAGTAATAATAATAAAGATGAGAAAAAACAGGTTATGTGTAGCAGCAAGCTTGAGAATCTTGCCTTTATTTTCTTTGCAGATGTTCTTTTGAGTGTGAATGTGGAGACCTATTTGCTGGTTGTTGTTGGGGGGGGGAGCCTTTTGTTACTGTAGGGCACGGGGCTTGAGCAAGGAGGCAAGGGAAGGAAAAACACAGGTTCCCTATTTCGTGATCAAACTGTCATTAAGTCCTTCAAATTCAGTGAACTCAAACCAATGTGAAGTCAGGTGCAACATGTAAATATTTCTGCCTGCGATGTGATCCTCCAACCCTGCCTTTATTTCAGAATTTGGCTGATTTTAACTGTATGCAAGAACTTCAGTGAATCAGATTGTGACATTGCTGGCAACTTGAGGAGAAGCCACTAATTTCTGGGGCAGGGATAACTGAGAGACAGAGAGAAAATGCTGTCCTGAAGTCCATGGGGACTTCTGGCCAGATATTGCTTCTTGTTGGATGTGACATTCATGGGCTACTAGTTTATACTGTCTTTAGTATTTGCTCAGTTTATCCAGCCAAGACCTGAAAATTCAGTTCTAGCTTGACCAAAACCATAGCTCCTGTTTATCTGCTAGTGAACTGCTGGTTCCCTACGAAATTGTATTAATGTGGACTAAAAATTGTGTGTCCAAAATCTGTGAAATCTGATAATACTGTGAGATCTGATAAATACTGATAGATAAATACAGACTGTAGTTTTACATCAATATGACTTTGTTACAGTGTTCAGTGAAATTGCTCCATATTTAAACCAGAACAACTCATATGAGAAGCTCAATGACTGTATGTAAAGTGGCTTGGAATTATTCTCCTGCTGCATGTTTCTCCTTAGATTTTCAGAATTTTATATATGGTTTTTCATGCACAAAATAAATATATGCTAAACATTTTTTCATATTATTGTTTCTGGAGAAAAAAAATAACATTTCAGAGATATCACAAGCCTTGTGTTTTTAGGCTTTTTTAGTATATAGCTTTATATAGTTTATTCTTAATTAACAGTGAGTTCTGTTGTGTTTGAAATCCAAGAGCAGTGTTTGAATTCCGCATTTGCAGAATGGGCTTTGACATAAAATTTTCCCTTTTATCATTCGTGGAATTGATTGATGTCTTTGCTTAGCAGAAAGATTGCCACGTGGATACAAAGACAGCACGTTTCTTGCTCTGCCTGAAGTGCATGTCATGCAATTTCGCTTTTAAGCACATGGTTCAGAAGAGATGAAATGGGAAAGCCCCTGCATCTGTTACCTCAGGCTGAGCACTGCAGAGGTGTTCTCCTTGTGTTCCTCTGGCACACGACTCACCAGGAACTTTCCTGTGGACCTGGCATCAGTGTTCCCTCCAGCCTGGTTCGATTTTACTGGGTCAGAACCAAAAAGACTCTGAGATGAAAAAAAAAGAAATCAAATGGATGCACCGAGTGGCATATCAGTTTCAGTCTGCAAAGATTGACTTTGTTTACTCTGGTTCTGTGGAAACCACAGCTCAGGGGCTGTTACAGAGGAAGTTAATGAAGATAATTCCTAGATGGGGGTTGGGAAAAAAAAAAAAAAAAAAAAAAAAGCCACTTTATGAAGAGGCAGATCTGTTTCAGTGTGCAGGGAGAGGAGACGTTCCGGCAGGTGTGCGAGCTGGTGGCAGAGGATGAAACGGCCCCGCTTCTGCAGTGTCTCAGCAGCTCCATGGATGATGGCAGAGAGAAATGTTAACAATACTTCAAGCCAGTTTGCTATCCTGCTGCCAGTAGATCCTGCAGTTGGAGATGCAGGCACTGGAATTATGCATCGTGGGTCCCGTGGCGTCTGGCGCAAACAATGGCGGCGCTTGTTCGGCGCCCAGCACGCTGCCAGACAGCAGGGCCTGTTAGCACGGTCAGCTGAGCTCTGTGTGCCTCTGTCCTCTGTGCACTTCACTTTATACATGCACACGCAGAAGACGATGGAATCAATTAGCTCCTTGTCTTGCAAACAGGGCCCAGCTTTCCAGAAGAGCTGCAAGGGTGTGTCTGAGAGCCAGACAAGCTGGAGGTTTCACTTGGGCAGCTCGTGGGCTGGTTTCAAGTTACTCCATATTTCATTGTCTCCTATTTGCTGAACCTTGGTTTCAAATGATTGCACTGGCTCTCTGTGCTGCTTAAAGGCACAGGTTCCTCTGCTCCCCAAGGCAGTACAGGTTCTCTGTGTCCTCCAGAAAGCCTGGGAATGGTTTCCCCTGATGTGTGTGCAGGGAGCCAAAAACGTGTTGTTACTGACACACAATGCATAGGTAGAGGGGCTGAGCGAGGGAAAATCAGTTGGCTGTGTGTCTTGGTTGAAAAGGTTTATCTTCCCTGGGTTATTCTTCAAAAATCACTGTATCATTATTCTAATGAGTTCTTTCTATATATATTTGTTTGGTTTTTGTTTTTGTAATTAATATGTGCCACTTCAGTAGGAAGCAGCGCGATGTTTTGTGCTCCCTCTGTTTTATGGTCTGACACTGACGAGGTGTCTGCCTGCCCAGGACCTGCTGTCCTGTGGTGTGGAGCATATCCCCCATGTCGTGCTAAATGCATTTCAAGTGAAAGGTCTTCTTGACAAATGTATTGCACAAATCAGACAAAGCTGCAGTGAGTTAGACACTGACAATAGATTATCTGGGCCAACCATGAAACAGGGAAATCCATTTTGATTTTATTTTATTTTTTTCATTATTTCATTTGACTCGGCACCATTCTTTTCCTGTGAAAAGGCTGAGAAATGAGAAATATCTCCTACTTCATCTGCAGCAGCTAATGTAAAGATTTAAGAGGGTTTGTAGTTTCTTGAAGTTCAAGTGCTCTTTATTTTGGCTTGTATTAGTGAAGGCTGCTACTGTTATTTAAAAACAGCAGCTAGAGAGTTGCTGGCAGTAACTTTCTGTCACTGAATTCACAGGCTGACCATATGCTGGGCAAGGGGTCATTTCCCTGCTCTGTGTTTAGAGTGCTTTGAGACTCTTTGGATGAAAATGCTTCAGACAGATGAACCATTTTTCCAGTGTTGTATATATTGTCATCTTCACAATTAAACAACAAAGTATATTAAAAAGAATGTCTCTGTGCCAAGCAATTGTGGAAGAGGAGCTTTACCTACCTCTTCACTTGTCTGTGCCCATGAGCTAAAGTCCAAACACTGAAGACAATTCAAAGAATTCCTGTATAGCCCAACATAGAAATGTATTCATGTTTGAAGCATAGGTGCCTTCTTCAGGCATTTTTCAGAACTGTTTTGTTGAGTTTCTTCTTTCTAATTAACCATCAGGGCTTTCGTTTTGTTTTCCTAATAAATATTGCTGCAGTTTTGTAGCATGAAAAATGGTTGATGTTTTTGATCTGGTTGAAATAATGGACTTAAAGCATTGGGTGAGCACCATGGAAATAGCTTTCCCTGAGATCACATGGGGGTTTTTTTTTCCCCAGGTACAATAGCATTATTTGCCAGTTTTCTGCTTCCAGATCCTGGAGATTTTACTCTGCCCTGTCTAAGGTGTCATTTTAAGGGTATGTCTCCCTCACTCAAAATAGGGTATATTTTCCAAAACCTGATTGTCAGGGTGACTGGAGACACCCTTTTGTAAACCAATACCAAGATATAACCGTTCATTTTTACACCTTTGTATTAAAAGTGAAGAATACGATGCCAGTGCTTTAGGTACCACTACAGGCATCCTTAAACCCAGCAGTGATAAATGAAATCAATTTGTGTAAGGTGGCTTTTTCTTTTTTGTTTAATTGGTAAAGGATCACTTGATGATCCAAATGTTCTCCTGCATGAAACAGAATAAATGTGAAGCTGTACCAAGGGTGTCAAGCTGCATTCCTGGTGAGACTTTCCTAAAGCAATCAAGGTTTCTTCTGCTTCTTGCACTAATCGTTAATAACTATGCTGTTGTCACAGCTCAGAAACTTTCCTATTGACACTTCAATCATTTTTAAAGATCCTGAATGTTCGGCATGTATTAAAGTAACCTTTTGCACTCTATTAAAATTTAAGAACTGCAAGATTTTTAGTGAATGCCCAAGCAACTGGATCATGAAAGCATTACCTTGTGCCAAGGGCATGATGCAGAGCACTGATTCCTTTTTAACAAATAATAAGAAGTTTGGCTTTTCATTTACACATTCTGCCAATTGCTAACAAGTTTCCATCTTGTTCAAACACTGAATTGATCCCAAGAAATTGAAAATATTGATTTAACCCTCTGCCTGGTTTGTGCTGTGGGCACCTGCTAGTACAGTCTTAGCACATTACAATTGCTTGGCCGTAATTCCTCAGGGGACCACTAATAACTACCACATTTGTCTTTTCATCTTCTGAAATTATGCTAGCAGTTGTCCAAGTCAATTGTGATTCATTTGATACTGCTCTCCTTCAAGACATATTGCAACCAAATAGACTTGCTCACCAGTAATATATCTGATGACATAGTTAGTTCTAGTTAATTGACAGAATGATTCAGGCTTTTATGGATGGCATTAATTGGTCCCTGGTGTCCATGCAATAATTGACCAGACAGTGTAGGCTACATTAGCTTCTCATCCAGTCAGAACAGTGGTAAGATGAGGTAAATGTGGTACAAATGATAAAATGGCTATATTTTAAATCAAACATTTATAAACTATAGAAGTGGGAGATTGTGGCAACAGGAAGGTCTGAATAATGAGAATACATAAATGTCCACATTCGAGGGTTGTGCTTCCTTTTTTTTTTTTTTTTTTTTTCCCCACCCAATTAACACGTGTGGTAAGTCACATTTAGATGCCTTAATGGACTCTGCTTGAATCGTGGTTTAATGTGTAAAGCAAAGTAGATGGAAGGGCTGCTCGTGTTGATGTTTCAGCTTCTCTGTGTTGATGTGGTACAATTTTAAGCCTGGTGTTAAGTGTTAGAGGGAAGCTAAAGGTAGGGCAGCCCCTCACATTTACAGAAAGTTCTTATTTTATTTTTCCCTCCCAGAAAAGGAGATAACTTGTGGAATTATTTTTACATATTCCAGGTGTCCGAGAAATGCAAAGCCTGTGCTCAAATAAAAAGTGTAATTTGTTAGAAAAAGTGAGATAAACAAGAAAAGTGATGTCAGAACAATACTAGCTAGCCACAGCTCCTCTTGAAGAGTAATCATTCAGGGATTTATCACTGACTTTTCTAACTCTCTGTTTTGTGTAAGAAAACCATAAAGATAAGCAAGGAGGGTCTGCTGGGCGTGGCTCAGGTTAAGAGGAATGTAACTGAAGGGAAGAGACCCAGAATCAGGGAATATTTCGAGTTGAAAGGGACCCATAAGGGTCGTGGAGTGGAACTCCCTGCTCATCACAGGACTACCCAAAACTAAACCACATGAGCTGAAGCAAAGAACAGTTCTGGTGTCATAGGGGATTCTGTTTGGACTGGTTCATGGCTCTTTGTCTTGCAGGCATGTCGCACAGTTCATGGTGTAACTGTCACCTGGGGCTGTGTTTTACAGGTATAGGTTTTTGGGTCATACAGACAGAAAATATCAAACATACATCTAGTGGGAGGGCAAAAGAGGAATTGGTCAAAGGTTCCTCCTCTCAGTATCTTTTCTAGTGCATTGCCAATTTCAGTTTTAGTGCCTTAACATGGGACATTCTTTGGAGCTTTTTTTTAAATCTGGAAGGTGTTTTCTTGCTTAAAATTTAAGCTTTGTTTCATTAAGATTATTCCTCTGTGTATATTCTCACAAAAAAAAAAAAAATCAATTCCTCTTCTGCTTTTATGCAGCACAGATCTCTTCCCTGCCCCTGCAGACTGGAGCACTTTTGCCTGTGCCCACGAGGCAGCCCCTGGCCCCCTTGTGCTGCTCTCCCACCCCATTTATCAGCCCCTTTTCATTCCACCTGCAGTGGGTACCTGAGTGCAGTGCCGTGCCAGAGCTGCCCCACAACCCTCCCCACGTCCCACGGCCCTCTGGATGCCAGCCCTCTGAAGCATGGGAGAGGCACATCCGTGGGGATTTGTAGGGAATGAGGATATCAATAACAGGTAGGCTGAGCTGCTCTGGGAATAGTCTCTACCCGAAATGCAGAGATTGCTGTACTAATAAAGAATGCCAGCCACCATCAGCTTTGATCACTTCATTCACTGCTACACCCCTTTTCACTGCCCTATCCCTTTTGCTTAAATCTTTCCAAACTGCAAAGTTGTCACAACATCGATCATGCATTCCTTCAGCATCGCGCTCTTGGTGGGTACTGCCAAGAACAAACAATACAACCAGTCGTTGCCCTGCTTTAATTTTTATGAATTGTTGAATGTCCTGAGCTCCCACTGATTTCAGTCTTCTAGTGGGAATTGAGGGCATTCAGGGATTGCTGGGAAACTCGGCCTTTACACCATGTACATGCTGATTGCAATGTCTCCACTTCCTTGTAACTTCTTCACAAATCAATCTTTCCAATCTGCTAGTAATTTACTGCTCTCCCAGATGCCTTCAGCATGCTGGTATGGGGTTTTTTTTGGAATTGATACCTGCATTTGTGTTGCAGGTTGAGTGGGTTGATACAGGAAAAATGGGAAAATCTTGACTGAAGAAAGTCTCCTGGGAATGGATCCTTTTTCTTGTGAAATGAGTCCATTTCTCTGTTTTAACAGACTGAGCTACATTCAGATGAGGCTGTTCCTAGATGAAGTGGTGTAATTTCTTTGTTCCTGAAAACAGCCTTGGGTGTTTATACACGAGACCAGTCCTGCTTGGCTCAGTGGGTGTGTCTGCCTTTTTGGATGTGAGCGTCCTTTGGAAGTGTAATCTTCCCGGGCAGACAGAGGAGGTGGTGCATTTCCCACAGGTCACATGAAGATTATGATCCTTCAAAACACTGATTTTGTGCAAAGGGATGTTATTTCTGGGTAAAGAACTGCCCACAGGTTAGGTCAAATTTAACGTGATCGGCTATTGGAGATATTGGATTTTATGTTGTAGAAAGCAATGCTGAACTTTCAGGCCAATGATTTCTACTGAGCCCAGTATTGAATGCTAGCTGGTTTTATTTCCCACATTTTAGGAAAAAGACAAGACATTTATATGAATGAAAACAGAACTTTTTAAAAAGTGTATTTTATTTCATGACAGCAATGAAAATTAACCTACATTTAAAACCAAGGTTTTCATTTTTCATACACCTTAAGATGTCACTGATGACAACTTCAATTTAACCTTTCAAATACTAAGGAATGCAATTGACTTTAAGGAGTCTTAAGAACAGGGATTGTTTGCCCTAATTTATATAATTTGCATTGGTTTAAAGCTTCCCAATTTAGAATAAATTATGATAGTTAATATAACTTAAAGCAATTTACTAATTCCTAAAGCCAGGTAAATATTTATTTAACCTCATAAGTCAGCAATTTTACCAACTCAAATCTGTTCACCCATACACATTTTGACATGGTAAAATATTAGTAATTTCTACTTAATCATAAACTATTTTAAACCCAAGTTTAGTAAAATATATGGATTGAGTATGAACCATCAGCTATATAAAAGAAGAGGTAGGAAGTGGGACTGAATTTTTTATTTTTGCCCACCAGTGTCTCCAGCATAAAGAGCTTTATTGCAGGTTTCTGTTATCTCTTGTGTTCAAGCATAGCCATGAAACTACAAGCTTAGAAGAGGAAAACTTCTTGATCCACTTCTTGGTCCCTGTTGTTCTTTTCCTATGATCTTTACTGCTTACTACAGGGACAGAGGATCTAGATGGCTGAGATTAATTCTCTGAGCCCACTGTTTGCATTCACGTTCAAATGCCGTGAGCAGCTGGGCGTTAGATTCAAATTTGAATGCAACAGTGAAACAAGACTCCCTTGCCTGGATTTTTCTTTTGCCCACAGCTCCAAAGTGGTCCACAAGTGTCTGCCTGCCTGTTCCCCCCAGCCACTTCTGCAAATCCCTTACTTAACCTTACCTGCAGAGGTGATGCTCCTTAGGAAACATCTTTAGAGACTTCTTGAAAACAAGGAAGGCAGGCAGGTGGGAGAGAAACCCAACAAGTAGTTGACCCAGATGTCTTCTTCTGGGGGTCTTGCTTAAGAATATACAGAAAGAAAACTGACTGAGATCCGATTTCTGTGGAGATTCACTTTCTCAGATGCACAAGTTGAAGTATTGCCAGTGCTCGGAGAATCAGCAAATAATTCAGGCATAAAAGTCTGTGGTCTAATTTTTATAGCTGCTAAATATATTTAGCTCACATTCTTGAATGGCTTGACTTCAACTCTTGAATGACCTTACTTATGCACACAGAAATGTCTGTCATCTTCACTTTTTTTAAAACCTGGAGAATAAAGAGGAGCCTTTTGTCCAGGTAAGGATGGGACAAGATGCAAACAAAAGCCTGCTGGAATGGCAGATGTTGCAATAGAAAATAAATGCTAGGATGGAAAGATCTGAGTTACTGAATTTTAAAATCTTTTATACATTGGCTTACATTTTAATTGAAGTCTTTCATTAATCTAGTGGAAATAAAAAAAAAGATGAAGGAGAAGCCCAGATGATTGTTTAAAAAAATGTAATAACAGTTTTGTTTTCAATCTATGAACTTGTTTTTTTAACAAGGTCAGAGTATCAAGCACTGACAGGTGCAGAGACACTCTGGATGGGTTTGTTTGGTTTTTTTTCTGTAAGTGAATGCCATGAAGTCTCAGGTAGATCAGCGAGCAACGATTCACCCTGTGTGGGTTTGAAAAGGGATTTGTCCATATTGACTTGTCCTGAGTTTCTGGAAATAATTGCGTTGGCTGTTTCTTCCATCTTCTGTTGGTTGTTTGTTCCATCAAACATGCACACTCTGCACTGGACCCTTCAGCTATTTGCAGCAGTTGCAAATAGCAGAAATTCAGTTTTTCTGAAATATTAATGTGCAGCATTAGAGTTTCTGAGGGAGCCTTTTGGTTACTCAGATTTATTTTTCTTTCAGAAAATGCTATGTTATAACTTCAAGCCAAGCCTCTGGTGTGATCAATGTGGCTTCAGGGACTTGCTTGAGTGTTTCCAGGAGTGTCCTTTTGATAGCTGAGAGGACCATTAGGAAGAACTGTGAAGGCATGGGAGATGTTTCTGGAAGTGATGGAGAAAAGGTTGTGTCAAAACAGGCTTCCAATCAGTTTGGTTGGCATTGCCATGGGGCTACTCTGCTGAGCCTCCATCAGAAACAGGGGCCCCTTTGTGCCCATGGCCCTGTAGGGGAGAGGGGGAGTTCTCCAGCTGGAGTGAGGGATTCCAGCATGCCCTCTTTCCTTAACTTTGTTTCATTCTGGGTTTGGAGCAAAACCATTCTTCCTGCTCCCACTCAGGATCTTGTTGCTGGTGCATTCCCAGATGTGAGATGGAAGAGTCAGCTGTGCTTTGGACTCAACATCTCCTGCTTAATTTTCATTTTCAGCAAAAGACTCAAGTTAATATTATGTAACAAAACACCTGCTTTGAGGAAAAAATCAGTGGGGATTATATGACATCAGCCTTCTGATATTTCCACCTCTATCCTCTTTTCAGCACCATCGTGCTGGACCTTTGCATAAATTCTGTGTTTCCTTTTTTTAAAACAATTCCAGTTGGGAGAAAATCCTCATTGATAAGATTTTTTTAGCTTTAATTCTCCTACCATTCTGCTAGTAAGAGGTGGAAAGGTGATTGATTGCGAGGCATTTGTTGGCTCCTTTTCCCTTTTGAAAGCTTCACGCTTGCGCGCAGCAGTCCCAGACAGCTCTGAGAGAGGTCGTTCTGTTCAGGCTTGCAGAAGCCTTGGAAAGTCCTTCTGGCACGGGATTCCCTTCTCTGTACATGTGAGGGTGGTCTCCTGTGCAGGCAGCTGTCCCATACAATGGGGCAGATCCCTCAGCTGTCTGCTGGTGTGGCAAGTTTAGTTTACAGGTACAGGAAAAACTCGAGTATGTTTTTTTCCTTCTACCTTCTTGTAGTGGGTTGGCCCTGTCTGGATTCCAGGCACACACCAAAGTCTGTCACCCACCTCTGCAGCTGGACAGGAGAGAGAAAATATAACAAAGGGTTCATGAGTTGACATAAGGACTGGGAGGGATTGCTCACCAATTCCTGTCATGGGCAAAACAGGCTCTAATTAGAGATATTACTTGAATTTATTACTAATGAAACCAGAGCAGAATATTGAGAACTAAAATAAGATCTTAAAACCACCTTTCCCACACCCTTCCCTCCTTCCCAGCTCTACCTCCTCCCCTAGCAGGGCAGGGAGACAAGGAATGGAAGTTGTAGTCATTTGATCACACCTTGTTTCTGCAGCTGCTCAGGGAGAAGAGTCCTTCCCCTGCTCCAGCATGGGCTCCTTCCCACAGGAGACAATTCTCCAGAAACTTAGCCAGTGTGAGTGCATCTCACAGCCAGCAACTCTCCCCAAAATGATCCAATGTGGGCTGCAGGGGCTCAGCTGCCTCACGGTGGGCTGCCCCAGGGTCTGCAGGGGAATCTCAGCATCCCTGTGCCCTCCCTGTGCTCAGGGCTCAGCTGCCTCCCCATGGGCTGCCCCAGGGGCTGCAGAGGAATCTCAGTCCTGGCGCCTGGAGCACTTCCTGCCCCTCCTGCACTGACCTGGCTGTCTGCAGGGCTGTTCCTCTCACACATCTCACTCTTCTCTTGTCTGACTGCAATTACATCAGTGCAATAACTTCCTTTTTTTTCCCTTCTTAAATCTGTTATCAGAGAGGCGTTGCCACCATTTCTGCTTGGCCCAGCCTTGCCCAGAGGCGTGTCCAAGCTGTCGTTGGCACTGCTGGACATGAGGGACCTGCTGGCAGCCCCTCACAGCAGCCACCCCTGTAGCCCCCCACGCTGCCAAAACCTGGCCACATGAACCCAGTGCACTTCTGTGTTCCTCTTAAATCTGTTTTCATGTTCATAGCTGCTCTGAGAAATGTTGTGGCAGCATTTCTTCCCCTCCTTTGCCTGACTTTCAGCAAGCAAAATGTTGCTGTTTGGCAGAGCCAGGTTTCTCTCTGACAGGGTTCAGCATGTACCTCTCACTCTGGGCGCAGCCCAAAGTGTTGCTGTCAACATCAGTGTGATCAGCACTGGGCCCCTGGGAGTGCTGCACTGCCCTCTCCCATCTGGCTTAAAAAGAAAGGAAAGAAAAGAAGAAAAAAACCCAAATCTCTGAAGTCCAGGAAAGGGGGCCACACATGTTTTAGTGACAGACACTTTTTAAAGCTTGTTTGCATTTGGGTGATAATGTACTTTAGTATGGCAGGGGAAATGAGAAACTTCACACATGGCATCTGGAAATCCTTGTGGCTCACTACCCTCCTTGACAGCAATAATGTGGCTGTAAATTTCCCCCAACAGAAAACATATAACTGCATCAGCCGTACCAGAAACAACCTTTCATTTTCTTTTAAATGGATGTGTTGTTTTAAATCTCAGCTTTTTAATAGCTTCATATAAACATTTGTGAGCCTCTGAGGTAAGTAAGTATATTTTTACTTCTTGTTCTTATGTCATAGACTCACGGAATCATTTAGGTTAGAAAAGATGCCTAAGGTCTTCGAGTACAGCTGTTGACCTAACACTACTGTGTCCACCAGTCCTTGTGGAAAATCAGTCTGTGGCTCAGTTTAGTGTCTGGATTCATATGCATCTCACAAAGATGAAAGAGGTGTCATTCTTGCAAGCACTCAATACGTCTCTGCAGCACTAATTTATTCTCTTTGTGCACATGTTATAGCTAAGCCTGATGGAATTGGATGGAGCTCCTTTGGCTGACCCAGTGACCATTTCTTTGTCTTTTAGTAGCAAGAACGTTGTGTGTGCTAAAATGTTGATATTGGTGTGATGGCCAGGTTTGGGATGGATTTGCCAGCTGCCTCAGGGAAAATGCCTTTATGACCAAAACATATGAAGTTTAAAATGTAGTGCAGTTCTTCCAAGTTTGTAAAACTAAGAAATTTGGTGCCCTGCAGAGCTGGCAGAAGTTCAGGTACAGTGTAGTTGTCTGTACACTGCCTGTGTCTTGGCAACATTTGGTTGAATCCAAATATAGAGTGTTTAACATTTTAAAACCCTTTTTCATTTGTTGGTCGGAGCTGTAATGAAGCTCAGGCCCTCTTCCTCACTTGAAACTCTTCTCCCTGTGTCAAGATGCATCCAGCCAGCCTCTGGCCAAGGGAGAAGTCAGATGCAGGAGTCTTGGTCAGGACTTTTCTCAGTAGACAGTAACACCCCTAAAACTTGCTGTGGTGTGGAGACTGCACACTGTGGGCCAGGCAGAAGGGAGTGCTCTTCTAAGACAAACCCGCATGGAGTGGAGGGTTATTCTGGAAACAGCCAGGAAAGGGGAAGGAGTGGTGTTACTTGTCCTTATCATTGAAGAAGGGCAGAGGGAGAAGAAGGAGGGAGGTAGATAATAGGAGAGAGAGCACACTGAAAGAGGGGAGAGAAGAATGCATAACGATAAGTGCCAACAATTAGAAGAAAAATGAAATGATTTTATGCACCAGAGATTACTGATTACCATATCAGCAGGTTAGACTAAACAGATGATAAAGCCTTATGAGCAAACTGGGATCTTGGTAGGGGCAGAAGTCTCTAAGCTATTCTGCTGCATGAAGCTGCCCTGCTCATGGCTGCTGCCAGTGGGTCTGGTGATGCCAGCAGTGGGGGCTGTGTTGGGACATGTTCCCCCATCCTGGTCCTAATACCAGCCCTCAGCTCCTGGAAGTGGTCAAAAGGCACATGGATGTGGCACTTGGGGACAAGGCCTGGTGGTGAACACAGCAGCTGTGGGTTAATGGACTCAGTGGTCTCAGAGGTCTTTTCAAACCTTAATGAATCTGTGAGTCTGTGACGGAACTGAGGAGCAAAGTCCTTCTGCTCCTTGTGAAATGTCCATTGTTGCTGTCAGGATCAGGAGCCACTGGTGTCTGGGGCTGCTCTGTGGGATAACCACGGATGTGGGTGGAGGGCAGGCATCTTTCATGAATCTTTTTCACCACGACACGCAGAGAACTAACATCTGTAGCAGGCAAAGCTGTGAGGAGAGCACAGGGACTCCAGAGCTGCAGCTGGAAGCCCAGTCTCCTCTTCCAGCCCCATGTCCATGGTACTCAGGCACAAAACAACCTGTAAAGTTTCTCTCCTACTGCATCAGGCCTAAAGAAAGTGGGATTAAGAATTACGTGTGAAACTGTGTTTGCACTTCATTATTCATTTATCCAAAGCAAACAAAGAAAAGGTTTCCAAATGTACACTTTTTGAATAAATGTTATGTAAAGTAAAGCCATGAGCTGGGAAGCAAAAAAAAGCGTAGAAACAAATAAGTGATAAAAAGATTATAAATAACTGTGATTTTCTTTCGGCTCTCTGGCACATCCTAGCCCTCGAATTATTTTTCTTTAAAGAGCCCTCCCATCAACCAAAGCAACCACTTTAACTAAAAAAAATAATGTAACAAAGATTACAAATACTAGAGTTCTAAAACATTTGGTGGCTACACAAAGCAAAATTTTCTTAAGATTCTCCAAGATAACCCTACAGATTGTAAAAAGCATGAATGGGGGTTTTCAGAGAGAATGAAATCAGCAGCATGGTATTTACCCTGCTTGGGATGTCCAGTGGGATGCTGGAGCCTGGGGCAGAGGGTCAGGGAGAGCCAGGCAGGCATTTTTCTCTCTGGCAAATGAGTAGGTTATGAGGAACACTTCCAAATTTAAGCAAAATGCATTATGGTGCAGTATTATTTGACTAGTCAGGTTTTCATTATCTGAACTTCAAAATAAGCAGTGATGTCTTCTGTTCTTCAACAGCTGGGTTTATGATGACATCAAGGTTTCTTTTTCTCCCCATGGACTGGTGTCTTGGGAATCCTTCAGAAGTGCAGCAATGCTGTTCTCCACTTTAGCTCAAACATCAATGACCTGCAGTTGGGTTCTGCAGGAAGGCAGGAACGGGCAGCTGATCTAACGGGAAGGAACTACGGACAGGTCTTTCTCTAGGCAGAAAAAAAGACTTAAAGGAGTCTCAATTTTAAACATGTTTTGAGACTGAGTTTGCAAGAAATGACTTACCCTGTAACTCAAGTATGTTGTAGGTCTCTCTTGTGGGTTCGTAATTGGTGCAAAATATTTATTGTACTCTAGCTAGAATGACACTGTTAGCTATAAAATCTCCACAAAATGCTACTTTGTGCCTGTGAAATAACTTGGAAACCAAGGTTGGTGTTGGATGTATCCCAAGCTCTTTCATATGCCGGTCAAACGTTTCTCCACTTGGCCCATCTGGTGTCAGAAGCTGTCATCTAACACAAACCAAAGCCAAATACCCTGGACATAATGAAAATTTAAATACCTCTTTGCACCTGCTATGCAAATAAAGTATCTGAACTGCATGGGACACAGACACCACGTAAGTCGTAAGCTAAACAAACAGTTTTTGCAGAGAGTTGCGTGAAGTCCCAGTGCAGAGCTGAAAATGAAGGCAGCTCACCAGGTGTTGGCTTGCCTGTGGATGCACGGAACTACGTGGCTGCAGGCTCTGGCACTGCCCTGCTTTAGACAACCTCTGGATGTGGCCAGAAGCCCATCACTGAGCGGGAGAAGAGACCTGCTCTCTTGAAATCTCACTGTGGCGAACGCTGGGTTGAGAAATCGTGTCACAGCTTTTCCTGTTGGTTAATGTGCCATCTGTGGAAGAAACGTGCCTCCTGGACGCCTCAGCTTTGCTTTCTGCTGGTGCTGCTTAGGACATGGTGCAATATGTCACTGCTCTGGCTGCAGTTCACTGGTACAACAGGCAGAGTTCAGCAATGCATTTGGCAGTGTGTTTTAAAAAGTGCTGGAGTTTCTGGAGGCTCCTGGCTGTGTGAGCCTCGCAAGGAGCAGGACCTCCACAGCTCTGGTCTGACAGACAGACAGACGGATCTTGGTTGCTGTCAGACCATGGATGTTTCTGCAGCTCCTACATCCATTTGCTTGCCTGACATTTGTCCACGCGGCTTTCTCTCATGGATATGTTGTATAAACAATATAATGCTGTTGTCAGGCTAGCCTTTCATTAGGTCACTTTGTGCAGCCATCTCTGAGTCTTTTAAGTACCATCACTGTGTGCAATATGAATCTGGTCAAAAGGAACCTGCAGTGATTCAGGTATCTGCCTTTTACAGTTCCTGAGTCACAGGCTCGTACTTAGGACCTCACTGAAGCATCAATGCACAATTTAATGTTATTTTTTGGTCTTTTTGATCATCTTTCCCTGAACTCAAACCACATTTTTTGGGGTATATGCCACCTAGAAACATGTAGGCATTAATGTATACATAGAATTTGAAGTGGTTGGAACACTGTGATTGCGTAATCCTCTAATAATAAACATGGGGAAGAAAAGGATACTTTTGTGATAGCTAAAGTGTATTTCTTAAAGAATAAACAATAGGAAGCAAACCAACACCCAGAATTTCTTCTCTGCAAATAAGCATTACTTAAACAATCATAATTCCTTTTAAAAATGAACTTCGTTTTGCCTATGAGGACAAACAGAACTGAAGCCACCTACTGAGAAATTTCTATTCTGCTAATTTTTATCTATTCGAATGCAAATAGTGGTTTTAATCCCCTTAACTCATCCATCATGCATGACAGGTCAGCCAGCCCATTGTCTGTGTGTTTGAAGGATTCCTGTCCAAATCAGACTTTCTGTCAGCAGCGTTGGGCAAGAGTCTGCTCCTTTCTTGAACTGCTCCTGCCCCTGAGAAACTGCAACCACCTCGGAAAACAACCCAGGAATTACACGGGGAATCTGCACAGGGTTTTTGTGGAGAGGTTATTGACAGCTCCTATCAGAGCAGGGGAAAAAACCCCACAATGTCAGATTAAGGGCATCTAGGTTTTTATATAATCTACTAAACATCTGTAGCTGATCCAGAGATATGGCAAAGGTCAAAGTTCAGGGATTTTTTTTTTCTCCTCCCGTGGGGATTTCTTTGTATATTATGAAGCCTAAAAATTGCTGTTTGTTTTGAAATGCATCTTTGGTTGCAGTAAAATACAGTTTATTGTAAGTAGAAAATGATTACTGGAGAAAAAAAAAAAAAGCCATGTATTTTTGTAGCATTTAAATTTTAATTAAATGGGGCTTAGAGTAAATTGTAAAACCTTCTTTTGTTGAGACAACCGACACTGACAAAATATTAATTAATGAATATTCAGAGAGCTCTCTGGATTGCTCCTCTCTTTTTGAAATATGCTCTGCCTCTGTTTTTAAAAAATCAGAAGAAAATTAATAAACATTGCTTATGTGGAATATTTCCCAGTATGAAGACCTGCCAAACAGAATCCAATGCATTGCATTAATGTCAATGAACACTTCTGAACCAGATGTGTCTGTGGGTCTTTTTCATTGTTTTCTCTAATACTGGAGCTGGGATAAAAACCAAAGATTAAGACTTGACATGAGGAGAATATCTTTCTATGCTACTATTAGGTCATTTCCCTTTTGCTGTGTAAATTAAATTGTGGTCTTGATTCAATCTGGGATCATTTTATTGTTGTTGGTTTTAATACAATACACAAAAAGTTCTTTTCTTTGGAAGTATCACTATGATATAACTTAAATGAGTCATTGTAATTGTTCGCTCATTAGCATCTGAAGGGATTATTTCGGTTATTTTGTTTCTGGGATCTTTTCTTTCCTCTCTCCTCTTGGGTATCCCAGTGAGGGTGCGCCTTGCAAGCAGTTAATTTGTGTATAATAATATTTAAGTGGTTTATTGTAGTTTTTTGTGTGTGTACATACACGCACCCCACTGGTGCAGCCCTTCAAACCTGTTTTAGGAGCCCTGAGTTCTTTGTCCCCTCCCAGTCCCGTCCTTGCATGGCCACTTCTGTGCATGCTCCTCACCTAAATTCTGAGCCAGACCCTTGGCTCCCAAAGGATTCAGAGCACCAACACGCTCCAACAAGTCAAAGACACACAGTTAATTTTTTTTTTTTTCTCCCATCCCATTCCCTGGGGACTGTGAGACCTGCCTGTGTCCTGGGCCCCAGCCCTCTGACACAAACTGCTGCTTAAAGAGGGGAAAAGGAAAACAAAACAAACCCCAGAAAAATAGCAGAAAAAAATAAAATAAAAAGACAAGGGGGGGGGGGGGGGGGTGGAGGGGTTCAAGGGAGTCTTTGCCTTGGCTCACTTGGCAATTAGAGAGAATTGCCATGAACTTGCCCAAAGGGCTATAATAAATAGCATCCTGCATAACTGGTGCATAAAGTGTGCTCTATGGTTTTGAGTGAAATGACTGTGTTTGTTTTTAAGGTTGTTGGCTGGGGATTTTTTCAGAATTATAACAGTTGGATTTGAAATAGGCTTATGTTTCTGTAATTGTGGTAAACATATTTTAAAAATCGCTGTTTGATCGACTGTAAATATTACCAGTTCAGAGGTTAAATGCTGCTGTTGAAGTCACTCAGGGAAATCTAGCAGAAGTGTAAATATGGCAGAAAAAGCTAAACAATATGGCAAAGGAATATTTGCTGACTTAAGAGTGCAGGATCAACACCAATATTTTTCCAGTGATGCTAAACCTCTTGTAACTGCTAAATTGGATTTGTAGTTGAATGAAGTATCAGCTGCTGTTGGACAAGCCCATAAAGGTCGGACGGCTGGCCTTTTGTAGGCAGGGCTTAGAGGACGATTGATATGTTTTAGCACTTTTGGGATTATTGTGATTAGGAGGAAGCCATTCTGAATGATAGAGAAAAGGATGTAAAAAACACAGCCCACAGCTGGTAAGCAGCATGTGTTTGCTATAAGAAGAGGTCATGACTAGTTGATCCTGCTGGTTCAGGCACTGATTGACAGACAAGAAAACTTGATATTATGAAGCAGACCCTTCTTTTTTCTCCCTTTTTTTTTTTTTTTAATCTCCTAAAGAAATGATGGTTCTGTGTGTTAAGTCAAAGTATTACAAAATCTGGAACACTCTCACTTGTTGCAAGCTAAATGTTCAGTGACACAGCTGCAAGTTTGGAGTTAAAATATCATGTAGGAATTAGTATTCAGTCCATATCGGTGAGAACAGTAAATAGGAGTTACAGAATTAGCTCTGGTGTTTCTGTGTTTGCCTTTTTCATGTGTGTTAGTCTTAACAAAAACCCTCTTTGCCATCTAGTAGAAAATTTATGCTAAGCATGAGGAAATTTCAAGTCTGCTGAACTTGTTGACTATTGTGCGCCTGGTATATCCAAGATTTTTAGCCAGGAATAATATGTGTAAAAAATATTTTACCAGCCAGAAAACAGCTTTATCACTTTATTTCTATTAACCACCTGCCTCAGAGGACATGTAGGTTATTTCCTCTTATCTCCGCTATCCACTTGGAAATGTAGAGCTGCCTTTTTTTTCTCCCTTTTTTTTTACCTTTTTTTTTTTTTTTTTTTTCTGTGAGCAGCCATCCGAAAGCTCGCAAATGCACATTTAAATAGTTGTATCTTTGACTCTTTTTAGTGGGGCTGTACCTCTTTCAAAATTTGAGTTTAGCATACCACACAGGAAAGAACACAAGCTTGCCAACTCCCGCTGAGCGTTTTTTCAAGCCTGTGAAAAGAATGAATTATTCAGCAGTAAGCATGCTTACAGCTGGCCATTTGGGAGCTTTGATGTGCGAATCAGGCGGTTGCATGAATGCCCTTATTGTCATGTTATGTGTACACAGTGTGTGAATTATTGAAAATAGTGAGGCCTGAGCCTCATCTGGTAGAGATTACAGTGCAGGCATGCTGGGTGAAGGTCTGTAATTGAAAATCCCCAGATGCTGTTTATTTGGCCTCTGTCACGTGGCCCTTCTGCAGAAAAGCCTGGCTGAACAAAATGCTGCCCGCCTGGGAAGCGGCGCCCAGCCCCCTCCCGGCCCGGCCCGGCGCGGCCCAGTGTGCCCGCCACTTAAACACCTGCCCATAATATTTTTTAAAAGCTTAAATTAGATTTGCCTACAACGTTTAAACGGGGGATGCCTTGCTTCGAGGTTTAAACTGCTTAGCCAGTTGTTGACTCGCAGAACTCTTTTATCTACCGGAGGCTTTTTGTTAGCCCGTTTAGCTGTGAGGGAGGCGCCTTCGGAAAGCGGCGCTGCCGAATTCGAGGCGAGATCTCCCAGAGCCGGATATTCCGCCGGCAAAACGGGACGGAAAAGTGCTGGGGCTGAGCACCATGACAGAGCAGCTTTTCCCCCACAGGCTGCCCAAGGGCCCCGTGCCCACCTTCTGATGAGGAAAGGGTTCAAAGCAGCACATCCCTGCTGACGGTGTCCGTGCCTGGGCCGGGATCTGCCTCCAGCCCGTGCTCAGTAGCCAGACAAAGAGCTGGGTGCTGCTCATGGGGACTGTCCCAGGGAGAGCACTCCCAGCTACGTCCTCATCAAGCAGAAGTCCCACCAGCTCTCCAAATTTGGCCCCCAGGCATGTGGGCAGCAGTGTGCGATCACCAGGCCGAGCAGAAGTGGAGTTTACCGAAACTGGCTGAGCAAACCTTTGCTGTGCTGTAAGCATGGCCGTGAGAGTGATTTGGGAGATGAAATTGTGCAGGTCTGTCCCCAGACTTCTCAGTAAGGATGGGAAATACCTATTCCGAGCCACAGTCTTGTGGAATTTGAAGAAATTCATACTGTTCCATTACCTGAAAAAAAAAAATAGGCTTTTCTACTTGGTCATTACTTGAATTATGTGGCTGAGTGTGAAAACTTTTTAAAATTACCTGTTCAAGTTGCTATCCAGCTTTATTTCCCACACTTGCCTATTTTTATCCCATTTGGGTAGTGCCTGTCACTGGGAGCTGGGAGGGCAGAGGTTTGATTTGTGTCATTCATGTTCTAAATAAAGAGGCCCGCCGGCCTGACGGCCGCTCAGGGACGTGATGCACCGCGCCCTGGCTTTGAGCGCTGATGCCCCTGGCCAGGACACAGGAGAAGGGACACGGTGTGGCCAAGAGCATGTCCTCAGCTGGTGCAGGTGCTGGTAGAGCTGCCCGTGGTGGCTCCCCTGCAGAGGTGTGGTGCCGTTCCTGGCCCATGGAGGGGTTGCCAGTGGTGCCTTCCTCAGTCAGGGGTGGGTTTTCACCTTTGAGGGCCTTGCTGGTGCTGGGTGAGTGGGGACAAACACACCCTGAGCGTCAAGGGAGGACCCAGGGGCCCCACTCAGACCTTTGTGGGGGCTGGTGCTTGGCTGCTTTAGGCTGTTCTTGGAAAAAGTGTTGGTGGGGGAGGCTCCCTGCACAAGGGCCCTCTGTTAGAGCAACAACTGCCTCCCCCGGGGAGAGGCGGTGGGAGCTGCCCCACTTTGCAGCTGCTCCTGCTTGTTTGGAACAAGAGGAGCAGAAGTGTCAGCCCTCTGCTGCCTGAGAGGTGTCCAGGATCACCACACACTCCCCTGTTGAGGGTGATGGTGTTCAGGGATGGGAAGGTGGAGGGAGCCTGTGTGCCAAGGGTTGGCTGGAGCAGGGGACTCAGCTGTGCCCTGGGAGGGGCCACAGTGGAGCTTTGGCTGTCCACAAAGCCTCACCAGTTTTTAGCATCTGCACTGTTTTCTAACTGAACTCCCTTTTTTACTCCATGCCATGATTAAAAAACATGTTCCTTTGCACAAAATGCCTCTTCCTCAGCATCAGTCCAGGGAGAATTATAGTTTGCAATTGCACTGATGACAGAGGGGGGCATGACAGATCAAGCCTGGATTAACGGGGAAAAAAGCAAAGTCCAAGAAGCAGCCTATGTAAAATATTCGTCGTGGTCCTCTCCTGAACTTTTCAAGATCCTTGGAAAAGATTCCTGTGCTGTGAAGATGTTTTATCTAACCAGGCACTTCTCCATGCCTCTCTTTGATACCTGAACCAAAACATTCAAAGTAGGAGACTGTCACAGCAAATGACAGGAAGAAAGAGCTGAAAATTTACAGTTCGTAAGTGTGGCCTTTTCTGCCAGGCCATTTCCCAGATATATATGACAAGGAAACAGAGGGAGGGTGTGTATGGAAAGAATTTCCACAGCTGAGCTCTTCTAGAGAAAACAGATCTATTTATTAATGAGCATTTTTCACCGTAAGGTTTCTGATGGCCAGTTAAAGTTCCATGAGCCTCCATTTGTTTCAGACTCTTCTCATTCCCGAGAACAGGAAAGGGTGTGTTTAGGATTATTAAGCTTTCCTTTAAAAGTAAAATCCTCTCTGGGCTTCAGTTGATCTGGTGATAAGATAATTTCTGTCCCTATCTGTCAGAGTTGGTAAAGAAGAGCACCAGTGTGTGGTAGATAACATTAAGGCTGTAAACTTTTAGTTGGGGGCATCTCTCTTGTTTATGTCAGGCAGTGCTTCTGTTGGTGTTTATGGCTTTTGGTAGCCCAAGAAAGAATTTATGTCTTTTCAGATCATTGTGGCCAGGGAAAAGGTATTTAGTGAGCCTTCAGCATCTCCTGCTCAGGCTAAACCTGATGCACGTGTCTTTGCTGTGTTGAAAACATGATGGTAAGGAAAACATGAGTTAGGCTTTTACCTTGGCCACTTTTTATGGTTCCTTGTGGAGTTCCTTCTCCCTGGGAGTTAAGGCAAATTATTCCACCCTGTTGACTCTTCTGGAGTTAGGCTCTGGGTAGCCTTCAGCTTAAGGGAAGCAGTCACTTACCAAAACTGCAATCTTGTTAGTCATAGCCCTGGCCAGCAAGATAATGGCTACAAAACCCCCCCTTGAGTGCAGCCAAAGTATTTCATGGGTGGACTGGGGCTCAACCAGAGACAGCACTCAAATAATACAGTCTAGACTTTCAGTGCTTAGTGTTTTTAATAAAGATGCTTTTTCTGTCAAGTGGCTGCCTGGGAACCTGAGCTTTCCTTTAAAAATAGCTTTTTAGCTCTCTTGTCTGGGAGGAGAGCTGTGAAAACCTCAGCTGTGGCCAGGGGCTGCATAGGGCTGCCTTAATGGGCAAGGGATGGCTGCAGTGACCTGTGCTGTGCCCAGGTATTTGAAATATCTGCAGCACAGACGGAGGGACAAGAGATGGCACCGCATCCTTTGCATCACTGACCTTGCACAGTCACCAGCTGCTCATCTTCTTGCAGCAAAAAAAACCCCATTCTGGGTATTAATTTGTGCACAGGTACTTTCGGAGGGGGGGAGGGGGGGGGGAGGGACATTCCCTAATTAAATCAAAAAGTGCATTTAGAAATATGAAAATGTCCATACCACCTATCACAGTGGTGATTGCAGAAATGTGGTGATCTCTGCATCTCGCCAGGCCACAGAGGGCTGCCCTTGCAGGCTTCTGTTTGGGTTATGAGAAAGAGCATGAGAGCAGGGAGGTACAGAGGTGGAGCATTCCCTGGTTTCACCCCATGCACATGGAGGCACCTGCTCACTGCAAATGGCAAGTATTTTGTGAGCACTACAGGCTGCAGAACTCGTGTTCAGCCTCAAGACAAGGCCTTTGCATGAAATTAGGTAACTACCTGCTCCTCTGTTTGCATACGGAAATCCCTCATTTGTGTGCAGAAATGTGGCTGGTTTGTGTAACCGTTTGCTCACGCAAAATCTACCTCTTGGAGTTTGTCCTGAAGAGACCTGCTGGAGAGTTACAAACCAGTGGCATGTTGTGGGAAACGTGGCACATGGTCCAGACCAAAACAAAAATGCAGCTCTGCTCTGAAGCACCTTGATATTTCATGTTCTGGTACCCATTTAGCAAAATGAAAGAGACAGGAACCATACAAAGGGTGCAAAATAAGGCTCAGAGGGGGAGACAGAGGAAAAAACTCTAGTTGACTGAATGTGTTCAATCTCTCAGTCAACAAAATGCACTTCAAGCGTATGCAGGCTACTTCAAAACTTCCTCATCTCTCCCCCACAACATTAAAGCTGTAAGGGTTTGAAGCCCTGGCTGATAAAATCATTTTCTGCATTCCCCAGCTATGTACTCATCCACTTCAAAATAGCTTGGTGGGTGACAAGTTATTTTCTTAACCTCCCCATTTTCAGCTCACTGCTAAATCAGTTTTTTCATTTTCTATACACAGGCTGCTTTTCCCCTGTGCTGAATGCAAATAGCTCTGTAACTTAGGACTTGTTGAACAAGTATATTTAAGTTATTGCAACTCACAGAGAAGAAACGTAATATGCAGTGAAAATAAACAGGACACCACATAAAACTTGTGTTATCTTCCATGTCAGCAATACTTCGGAAGGAAATTATTTGGATAGAAAATGTTAGTTTGCATTAGGTAGCATAATGTGTGACTGAAGAAGAGTCAAATAGCCATTTTAGAGACTTGGAAGTATTTCACATTTCCAAGAGAAACAGAGCTCTGAATAACAAACCACTGTGTTGATCAGCCCCGCTCCCACAGGAACATCAGCACTGCAGAGCAGCCACTCTTGCAAGTAGAGTTAAGGGTCTGATTGATAACCTGCTGCACTGGGACAGTGATTTCCATCTCTGGAGGGGGCTTTCTGGCAAGAAGGGCAGATTTTGCTGTCCTCCTTGCAGAATTAAAACTTGGAGAGAAGCTGGCACATCTCAGTGGTTTGCATTTAGGCTCAGGTAGCACACAACCTTTCAATAGCAGCCACTCCTCCCCACAGGGGTCCAGAGGGACAAACAACACCTGGACCAGTTGGAAGCAAAACCAGAGGAGCCTAGACCTTTTGTCAGCCCCAGCACTGGAGGTTCTGTGAGAGATCATGCTGGGCACTGCTGCTGGCCAAGGAGGTGCCTCTGCCTGTAAACCACTGCAGGACGTCAGCGAGCAAACACTGAACTCATGCAGAGTTCCTGTGGCACATGCCATGCCTGTCGAGGAGATGGAAGAGAAATACTGGTGAACAATGAGAAATACTGCCAAATTGTTTGCAAAGAAAAGTGGAGTACATGGGAGGAAACAAACCTGATAGGCGAGGAGCTCGGGTGTTCAAATGTGGTATTTTGATGGTGTTTCTGGGTGTGATGCTGCTTGTCCCTTACCATGAATTTTTCTTTGTTTCAGGTAGGAATGAATTGATAGCCAGATACATCAAACTTAGAACAGGGAAGACACGGACCAGGAAGCAGGTAAAATAACCCAGTGGGGAAGTATGCATGTCAGTGAATGACAAAACATGGCATTTTTGGCTGCAGTGGCTGTCTGTGCTTCAGCTCTGATGGGATGATGTATTGACTTGACTATTCAGATTATATACATGCTGTTTAGAGAATATTTTAAACTCTGGGGTTTATGCTGTGGTGGTGTGAGGATTCATTTTTTATTAATCTGTCTGTAAATGAAGCTACTATCCCCTCATATTTCATAAAGAAATTCAAAAGTTGAAGCAAAACCATTAAGCATTGTGCCTTATTTCTCTCTATAATATTATTATATAATTGTTGAGATGGTAAATAATGGAGCTTCTTAAAAGTCAAGAGAACGTGGCTGTATAATAGAGGTTATGATTCTTGGATATGAGAGGTAAATATATAAAAATGAACTGATTATGATCGTGCTCTCAACTTATGGCCAGTAATTGCTACAGTACATAAAAATTATTTTTAAATTTCCCTAAGAGCCTGCAGGCTCCTGGTCTTTGACCATGGTAAGGTTTCATTCATCCAAAAGTCAGAATAAACCTTAAAACCTTAAGGTTTTTTTATAGATGATTACCACATAACCATTAATTTATCTCGTATTACTAAATCCTCTAATTCATCATGTTCACAGCAATCGGCAGCCTTGCAGAAAGCACAGTTTGTGTGTAGTTTATGCAGTGGTTGCTGCTCTGTTGGAAAACGCTCCACAAATTGCAGAGGTCCCTTGCTTTACTGTCAGGTGTGAGATTCCTCTTCTCCCCCTGCACATGTGTGTGACAAAGGCAGGCAGAGCTCACACACATGCATGCTCTGCATGTCCTGCAGAGCATGCAGAGTTTAGGGAAAGGTGGCACTGGGTTACACGAGGCTGCCAGAGCTCAGATTTGAAGCATTTTGGGTACTGTTTTGCCCTGGGTGGTGTCCCTCGTCAGTCGGGAACAAAGGGGATGAAAAAAGGCAGCGGGAGGGAGAACTGCAGCATGGGGAAAAGGAACAAACCAAAGGCTGGCAAAGAAATCACAAACTAAAGGCAGAGTCTCCAGTTCTGCCCTGTGATGCCCATGTGAGCTCCAGAGCTGGAAGTTATGCTGGGGTTATAAAGTTGCTTCAGGAATCAAAATGCAGAGCTTGAGGTTAGATCCTTGCAGCATGTGCCAAGAAAGCCGTGGGGCTGTGATGGCTTATGATGTCTGCCTCTATACTTGCACATCCCTCTGTAGTGATGCATAAATCACTTTAAACTGAGTGCTTAAAAAAGTTGGTTTGTCGCTACTCTGGAGTTTTAACCGAGCGATTAAATGTTACCATTGTTCTTCTTGTATAAAACCCTTAACACCACTAATATTCCACTGAAAGCAAAACAAATGAGCACTGGGTCTAGGTGTTTGACTGCAGAATCGCTCAGTAAGCAGCAGTATAACTCTGAATTACTGCAAACAGGCTCCTGAGCTGCTTCTCGAAGGTGGCCTTCAGGGACTGTGCTCATTGATGCATCACTGTTTGCTTCCCTACTAAGATACGAGCTTTTTGATACTACTGACACAGAACAGTCTTACAGAGGAGGAGATCAATGTTTCTCCTTTTCTTTTGATTTGTTCTTTCCCAGACAGGAATTTTAGGAATGTAGGAAAAATGTGCACCACCTGATATGCTATGTCCTGGGTCAAATGAGAATCAGAACCCCTTTAGTGCTTTTTGCCATCACTGCAGGTTTTAAACCTTCACCCAGAAGGCTGAAGGGTGCTGTGTGCTACCAAGTGATGCTGGGCAGCATCATTAAACCCTCATCAGCAACAGCATGGATTTCAGTATGTCCCTGGTTAAATAGGAATGTGAATTTGGGCCCAGACTCTTCACTGCACAGGCAGCAACTTCTGACCAATAACTGGTGTAGTGCAGGACGGGGTTTGCACAAATTTCTGAGCAAAACAGCCATGGGCCAGACCTGGGCATCACTCAAGCTGATGTCAAGTTGCTGGTCCCCGGTTACACAAATGTTTTGTGGGCAGACTTGATGCTGAGATTACCAAGGAAACCAGCAGGGGTTCAGGGACCTTTGTTGGCCAGTGTTTTATCATTTGTGCCAGAATTTAAAGCATTTCAGTGGACTCAAAATGCAGCCTGAATCTCCTCATCAAAGCTGCAGAGCACAATAAATAATGGATAAAATTCCATGGTGCCAAGTTATGTCTCAAGCCTAGTGGCAAATGGTCAGAGTGGGCATCTGCATCCCCAGCAGATGGGGTAGAAATCCTTTGGGTTCCCCACATGAGAGCTCAGGGCCTGGGCGCGGATGGGATCAGTACCAAAGCACATGGGCTGCGTCCAGCTGTGAACTGTGTCTTCTGTCTTGCAGCTGAATGCACAACCTGGTGGGTTACACTTTTTTTTCTCCTTTCTCTTTTTTTTTTTTTTTTATTCCTTAATCAAATCACTGCAGTGATGACCTGTATTGTTAAGCCTTGGTGCTAAGAGCTTGGTATCTGGCTGGGAATGTGGTATCTTTAACAGCAGAGCTTACTGAAGATGCAAATAACTTCCTCCCCTCGGAAAAGTTTTTTTTTTTTTCTTTTTTTTTTTCAAGAAAAAAATTAGACATTTAAAATTTGATTTGCTTTTTGTTTTTCTTTTGTTTGTTGTTTTTTTTTTTTCCCCTATAAACCTGAACAATGTAGGTGTCTAGTCACATACAGGTCTTAGCAAGAAAGAAAGTTCGAGAAATTCAAGCCGCCATTAAGGTACGTTTGGCTTGCCCAGTTGTAGGGGGCTTTTCATCTCCATGGTTACAGGCTTTTCCTTTGTTTCCTCCCTTCCCCTACCCTGCAGGTGTCTAGTCACATTCAGGTTCTTGCCAGAAGGAAATCTCGTGATTTTCATTCCAAGCTGAAGGTATGCGCTTTTCTGCTTTTGGGCTTGTGGTTGCTATGCCTGTCCCTTCCTCCTCCCCGCGGTGATGGGCGAGCGCTGGGGCTGCTGTGCCTGTAACCTCCTTTTCCTGCATGTGGGAGCTGTCTGTGTCTCTTTGTGTTTAATCCCCGGGTTCTGCACTAGCATCCACATTAAAAACATTGTTTTAACACTGTCCAAATGCCAAGTGAACTCCTCTTTGTAACAGCTCAGCACCTAAATCTGATTTTTAACCTGTTAGTCCATTTTTTGTTTTACTTTTTAACAGTTGAGTGCCAGGAGTGTATTTAAATATTTAAATACACAAGGGTTTTGTGCAGTTGTGTAGATGCCTTTTTTTTTTTTTTTTTTTTTTTTGGCTTTTTTCAGAGGGGTAATTGTTTTCCATTCCCAAATGTTTTTTGTCTGTGCATCTCAGCTGTTATCAAGAATACTTAAACCAGATCATTTATTCCAAGTGCCAGAGAGCACAGTTTATCCAGATTGCCCTATGGTGTTTCTAGACTACAATCTAGTATCACCTCAAGTTGCGCTCTATTTACAAGTATTCCCTGAGATTTAAATTTTTTTAAAGTTAATTATTGACATTTAATCTTTGGGGAGCCTCAGTCAGAGTCCTGCTCAGGGAATATTAAATATGTTTGCTTAATCTGACATGATGAATTGTACACGTCCCCGTTTTCTCTGCCTTCCATAAAATATATTCTAAAGCTAAAAAGAACCTCTTGGAAATGTTTCTTGGGGGTTTCTTGGATTGCTTGTTTTTTCAAGCTTTCCAGCAGAGATCTTGATATTTTTGGGGGTTTTTTTTTCCACACTATTTAAAAGTGGAAGAGGGAGTTATGCAGTTTTTGCAGATTTTTTTTTCTTTAATAAAAAGTGAAGGAACTTGTAAACCTTTTACTTCCCTCCTTTATTTTTTAATGTGAGTGGGCTTTTTTTTTTTTTTTCTTTTTCTTCACTCAGCTGTGAGAACAAATCATGTTTTTGTTCTAGCTGGAAAGCAAAACATTTTGGGCAGTGCCTTCCCGGTCCTGAGTGGTGAGCACTGCGGATGCTCACCCCCATCCTGGAACTGCAGCGTAGGAATAACAGCCTGGCTTTGTAACAGGCCTCCCTGACAGAAGCACTGGGTTTTTCAAGGGCAGCATGCTGGCAAGCTTGTCTGGCTGTTGGTGGCTGGCTTTTTAGCTGCACTGGCTGAGCAGTTGGGGTTCGTAAAGAACGGCTAAGACAACTTAAACGTACTGCTTTTTAACCCAGGGTGCAATAATACAGAGATATGTAGCATTTTAAGCTCAAATTGTCAAGCCTTGATGCCTAAAATTAAGTATGTAAGTAGGTGGCCTTACTTTCAGAGGTGCTCAGCACCAGCAGCTCCTGGAGTTTTAGAGGACTGGTGAGAGCTCAGGGCTGCAAAAATCAGGAAGACCACATAGGTACAAAATACAGGCCTGGGAGCCGAACACAATTATTGGATTTACTTTTCTAAAACATTTCCCTTTCTGAATGACCAAAATGCTTTAAAATGTGAAGCCACTTACAAAGCAAAAAACATTTTTAAGTACTGCACCTGCTGTCTGATTTATATTGAAGCTTTCCAAAGAACAGAAGTAGCCAAACCCTAAGAATATTTCATCTAGTCTAGATGACATTTGCAGTAAATAGAGATCTGGAAGGAATTTTCGTTTTAAGGAGTCGCCTGAAGAAGGAAAGATCTGCTTGGACAACAAAATATTTTGTAGGGGCTTCGTACCTTGTTGCCCTTTCCCACCTGCCCGTGGGCTGCAGCTCCCCCAGTGCTGGCTGGAAAGTGGAGCAGCTGCCATTTCACGGCTAGGAACTGATGGCCTCAGGAAGATTCCCCAGCTCCAGGCCCTGACACTCTGCAGGGGTGTTTGCTTCACCCCTCTGCCACACCACGGTGGGGACAGAAGGCACACAGGTGACAGAGCTTTGCTGGCCCCTCGCCTTGCTGGCAAAAGCTGCTCCAGCCCTGCCCCAGTGGGTCTTGCTGGCCTGGCCCTGCTCCTGAGTCCCTGTGCTGCCCCTGGAATGAGCTCCCTCAGGAGCCCTGGCACTGCCCCAGTTCCTCCTGCACAGCCCCCAGCCTAAGGAGTGCCCAGGAGGGGTGAAGGAGCCAGGCTCTCCCCACCTTCCTCTTCTTCCCGTCGCCAGTGTTGGTCTCAGTGAACCAGGAGCCGTGGCATGACACCTGCCCCAGCACTGGTCCCTGCTGGAGAAGGAGCAGCCTCCCACAGGCCTTCTCCTCCCCACATGGAAGAGGTGAAACTCTGTTGGAAAAAGGTGCCATAAGGGAGCTGCCTTATGAAGAAGTGAGCTCTCATTCCTCTTGCCTGCTGCAATTCTGCACCTGGAGGTGGTAGAAGCTGCTGGTTTTGAACCCGAGATGGAACTGTGCTTTTCCAGACACTTTGTTAGTGCTACTGCCCATCTTTCTTGTTATTCCTGTGTTGAACCATCTGTATGGCCCACTGTCACCAGAATCATGGGCTAGTTGGGATTGAAAGGGTCCTCCAGAGATCATTTGGTCCAACTCCTCCTTGCCAAAGCAGTTTGCAGAGGACTTCAAAAGCTGCCTGAGAAGGACATCACTGGTCCAAAAGGAAGACAAGGTGGATACATTCCAGCACCTCTGAACGCTCATTGTTTCAATGGGGACCAATTTTGGCAGCAGCCTGAACAGCCCCATCAATACCCTTGGAAAGATGATGGGCTCTTGCTGTCCTGGAGTGAGAGCTGTCTGCATTCTCTGGTGAAGGGGTGACCAAGGAGAAGATAAAATGCACAGTTTTTTACATGTGTGATTTTTTTACATGAGCATGACAGGGCAAGGAGAAATAGCTTCAAACTGAAAGAGAATAGGTTTAGATTAGATATTAGGAGAAAAAAAAATTACTGTGAGGGTGGTGAGACTCTGGAAGAGGTTGCCCAGAGAAGCTGTGAGTGCCTCAGCCCTGGCAGTGTTCAAGGCCAGGCTGGATGGTGTTTGGAGCAACCTGGTCTAGTGGGAGGTGACCTTTTGAAACAGTCCCACTAGCAGTGGTCTTGGAACTAGATGATTTTTAAGGTCCCTTCCAACCCAAACCATTCTATGATTCTATGCTTCCCGCCCAGGCCAACTCACCCTTTTTAACAGTGAGCTGCCACTTGTAAAACCTGTGATTGGTGGCAGCCAGGGAAGCAGTTACTACTCTAAAAAAACGTCCCATATGTATCTGGGATGCCAGATGGTCTCAATTTTCTTTTGAGATGTGTCTGATCCGATCTGTCCCATTGGGCCCAGCTCCTGGCCTCTCAGTCTGACACAGTATTTATAGAAATAAACCTTTTCCCCCAAGTAGCTGCTGAATTTATTTTGTACCAAGAGATCTTACTGACTCTTACAAGAGTCCTGCCTTGGTCTGAGACCTGCTCATGGAGAGTAGAGGACTTGGGCAAATCTTCTCGTGTTAATCTTCTGCAAAAGCCCACAAGGAAGGAAGGATCTCAGAGCTACCTGCACACACGGCACTGGAAGCCTTCCTAAGAGGAAGAAATCTCACCTGCATGCCATAAAGTCTGCTTGGTCCAGCAAAGTCTCTTTTCTTCAATGAGAAGTGCCTGCAGTCACTGTGGATGGATGGATCCTTAGCCTGCAAGGAAGTGAAGTTTCACCCATAAATGCTACTGCTGCCTTTCAAGACCACCAGGGAAAAGAATGTCCCCTCATCCCCTCAGGGATGTCATACGTTTTAACTGTCTTTGCAGCAGGAAAACACACCTTTAGAGATTTTAATCTTAATATACTGAGGTTATTAAAATCTTCCTGAAGTTAGAGAAATTTAATCTCATGAAAACGGGAAGAGAGGCTGAGATAAAGTTGTCCTTGGAGACAGATCTGAAAGGCGGCTCCTCTTCATGGCATTTCCTCTCACACAGAGGCTGGAGGAGGCAAGGCAGAGCTTTTACACTCCAGTGTTGTGTTTCTCTGTCAAATACACCAGTCCATAGTGTCAGGTCACAGGCTTTCCCACCTTTGCACTGACAGGGAGCCAAAGTCACCTCTGTCCATTCAGGACAAAAGGTGGATTGGAAGTTGTACATAAACAGAGAGTAAAGGTGTTCACAGCAGGATGTGCATCTATCTTAGGCTTTCATATCAGATTTTTTTCATAGTGCAAGATTAATTAGAGACAAAAAACCCACATTAAAATGCCTACAGTTCACATCTATTACATGTTTTTAAGTCCATTATTCTACATTCCGCATTTAGGGATAGAAAGAAAATATTGTTGTCAATTATAAAATGCTAAAGATAGCTCTATACTTTTTTAAATGAACAATGATAAAAGCCTTGAAAAATTCCCTTTGATGTGAATGGAGTCTTCAGCATTTTGAAATACAATAAGATGGATTAATTGCTACTCATTAGGCAGCAAGTTGGGACAGCTTTGAATGCGCATTCTCTTCTTGGCATTAGCTATTGCCTGGCTGAAATAGCCAGCTTTTGTATTTACTCCTGTCTTCTCTAATAATAAGCAAATTGGAGATCAGGGCTAGAAACACTGAAGTGCTCTCTATCTTTTGTCCAGAACAATTGTATATTGTCATGATTTGTTTATCTTTTTTGAGCTACAGCTAATTATTGTAAAGGTTATTTGAATCAATACGAGATCTGAGCAGAAATAACATCTGCAAAATTGCTTATTAGGAAGCTATTTTGTGCTAGTGTTACTGTAACATCCATTTTGTGAGCAACTTGTTGTTTCTTATGTTTTTTGGTTTTTTTTCTTACATGAAAAGTTTTGCATTTTAAATATTAGTACAGGGTTTAGGGCTTCTTGATTAATACTGTTTTGTTGTGCTTACCTTTCCTCATGCTGTCTTAGATATTTTTTTTCTCCTGAAGTCATAGTTAATAACATGGTATTCAAAGCCCCATTTATCATTCTAGGATAACAGTTTTTATTTTTTGCTTAAGAACTTGTTTGAACTGATTGATTGAATTATTCTTCTGTTTATGTTGGATTAAAAGAAAGTCAAGCACAAATCCTTTTGTGCTTGTCATGTAGAACTCTTGTTTCATGCGGGGCTTTTATAGATATTAAGATTTATAATTGGATGATATTGGGGAATTATTATTATCTAATTTAACTATGTATTTTGCATTCCAAAACAAATTGTGCAAAGCAAACATCAAGGGCCTGATTCATTAAAAGTTGTAGTCTCCTTGCATTAGATGCTTAGAGCTTACATCTTCCAAAAACAAAGTGTGTGCAACTGCTGTCAGCAGCAGTCGGCTAAAACATGAGACACATCTTGATCTCCACTACAGAGATGATATTTTAGGGATTTAGTGGAACTAGACCAGTTTTCCACTGACTGTAGCATAAATCCACCCTGGTAACATTCATTACTAATTATGTGCCACAGTGCAGAAGACTTTTATAAGAGGAGGGGAAGGCAGGGGTGTGAGTGCAGCCTGTTGCTCACGCCAGTGTCATTCCTGGGTAGCAGCAATCCCATCTGAGCTCATCAATTAAGTAGGGTCAAACCAGGTCAAGGCCAGATGGGACCTATCCAAAGAATACCTTAAGCTCCAGCAGGATTTAATGATTCAGTAGGAGATGCTGTCCCCCCAAGGCTTTGCTGAACCTCAGCACAGGACTGCAGCACGCTGGGCCAAACTTATTTTACTACATCAGTGTAAACCACGTTGAGCTGAAAGAAATTATTCCAGCTTTACAAACCAGCACAAGTGAGAGCAAAACCAAACCCTTTCTGTCTTGGGCAAGATAGGAAATCAAAATCTTAACTATTTGCAGTCATTAAAAATCCCACAAACGTTCCTGTTTTCGAGTAGGGGTGTTAACCCATTTGTCCTGGCCAAATTCCAACCTGGGTAATTACTGTAATCTGCCTGTGTAAATTACCCCTGCCGTTTTAATTGGATATATTACTTCTCTTGCTGCCTAAACTGTGATGTAATACCATTGTGTGTTATTAATCAGTTACCAAGTTTCACCCCAGAAGCGGCTGCCTTGCAGTGATAGGTAGAGCCTCATTCCCTCCTGGTTACAAGTGCTCTCTATTACAGCATGAAAAACCCCAACATGTGCTTGTTTTTAAGTGGCAGACAGGCTGATATTGCAATCTAAATAAACAGCTTTAAAATGTGGTTATCCCATTTATTTTTGAAGGCCGTGAAGTCTGCTTGATTATACAAGCACGGGGCAACCACCTTGCAGCCCTCCAAAAGTACCTGGAGCTAAAAGTGCTCTTTTGCCAATGCAACTCAGGACCTCATAAGTATCTGTATCTGACTTTGAATTTGATTTCTGTCATGTTTGAATGTAAAGTTGCTTTGAGAAAAGCTGACTTTCCCACTGTGCAAGGATTCCTAAGCCTACAAAAGATGAAACTTCCCATTGGAGTGTATTGGCCTGATGTCCCACATCACGTTTGTCACCAATGGGAAACTCTGTGGGGGTTGTTGGAACAGCTCAAAACTAGCCCCATTGCAAGGATTGCCTTTCTGAGCTGACATTATAAAGGTTTTTTCCTTTCTCTCCATTCTCCTGAAAATGTAATCAGTCAAAGAGGATGAGATGAATGGCCCCACAAAACACAGATTATTCTAGGGTGAAAAGCAGCAATTGGCAAGAAGGAAGGCACATACCATTTTGTGTCACAAAAGAAAAGATGTTTTCTTCCTCCAGAAATCACTGTCACTGTCCCTAAAATTCAGGATCATCAGATTCACTGTAATGGTGACTAAGAGCTCCCCAGAAGATTTTGAAGGAAGTGTAAATCTTCAAAAATTTTCCTAGTTCATCTGTTAGGGTGGGATTTGCCTGCTGTAACTGCTGCTGGGTGTCCAGGCTCCTATTCTAGTCCTTGGGTGGCAATAACATTACAGAAAGTAATGCACTTTAGTTGGTTTCAGTGCCTCACAAGGCAGAAAGGCAGGCTCCAGCTTCTCCTGGAGCTGCTCTAACACCCTGCAGAGCTGCATTCTGGCAGGGAATTAGCCAGAGACTTTAGAGGGATAAAGCAAGGCAAGATGAACCGTTTCATAGACTTTATAACCTACCTCAGGCTCATGCAGCTCACAGGAAAGGACTTTAATAGCCCTGACAAAGCTTTCACTTTTAAATTCTCCCTTAGTTTAGTTCCATCTAATGGTGGATCTGGAAGAGTTTGGCACCTTAGCAGGGGCACAGGCACCAGCTGCATCTTCATGTGGTGGCACAGGATGGCTGGTGGCAGGCAGGAGGCAGTGCAGGAGAGGAGCCTGTAGTGCCCCAGCATGTCTGGAGAATAACCAGGCAGTCACAAAAGCAGCACTCACACAGTTTTGGAAGTTACTAGGACCCAGAGGCACATATCTCTTGTATCATTTATTTCACACACAGGATGTGGATCCCTTGAGTGTTGGTTTTTGGTAGGATTCAGCAGACCGTGTGAGACTCTCATGGTTTGATATTTCCAAGCCAGCTCTGCTTACAAAAAGAGGGTGAAACAGAGAAATCTGGGGGGGTTAGATCTCTATATTGCTTCAGGACATCTCACTTTCATCTTTTCATGATGGAGGGTCCTCCTTGCTGTGTGAGAGTGTAGAAGGGTCTGGGGAGCTGCACAAACCTTAGGATTCTGCCACTTCATAGCACCCAGCAAAACATCTTTTTAGCATGGTGGTCTGCAGACATCCAGAGGCAGCCAGTAAAACATGCCATGCATAAACCTCCTGTGCACACCCTCGCACCCTGGGGCAGGCAGAGCTGAGAGCCAGGGCTGACCTCCAGCTCTTAACCAGAGGACTGGTTGTGGTTGTCTTGCAAAGCTACAAGCTTGGAGAAAGGACTGAGGGATGTGTCCCCCCAGCACAGGTGAGCCCAGGGTGTTAGAGCTGCTCAGGCCTCTGAGCACAGGGCTGTCCTTCAGGCTCACAGCCTGCAGGGTGCAGAGGCAATGATGCTGGAGCAGCTCCTGCCCTGCTCCACCTGCTGCTCTCCAGGCTGTGTCCCACAGGGGCTCCTTGCACAGCTCAGGGAAACACACTCAGCAACAATCCCTCTCCTGTATCCACAGCTTTCACACAGGGAGCTGGGGGGTTGTTTCCCCAAAGGGTTTTGTTGTTTTTTTTAATTCTTTTTTTCTCCCCTTTTAATGAATCAGACCCTGGGTGAAAATAATGCATTTGTTTAAAGCTGATATTTAATGTTGAGCAAACTGCTCTTCCTTTGTCTCTTACTATTTTGTTCATATTTTGCTAAGAGTCTGCTATTCTACACAAGCATTTTAATAAACTGTTTGTTGTTGTATCCAGGTAACAAGCATGGTAAGTATTTTGACTAAACCAAGTATTATGTACCTTAGCTGTGCTTGGCAGAATTTTTTGGCTAGCTTTTCCTGTACTTTCAGCCTGTGCTGTTTCTAAAGGAGCTATTCAAAGGAAGAAACTGCTCACCTATAGTACTACTACATACGAGCTTTAGAGGGAGCATATGTGCAAAGTCATATATCATACATAAGAGCATGCACCTCTTGCCAGCATGCTTGCTACTTTGCTTGTAAAATAAAACCAGAAAAAAAGAAACAACCCCCAAAACACCCTTGTCTAATATTGCTTGTGTTCCTTCATTCGAAGTGACATACCTAAATATTGGTACTTATTAATCCAGTACTTCTGGATGAGGAACCCTGCTTTACCAGCGTGTAACAGTCTGTGTTTACTCATTTCCCCTGACCTACGACATCCCCCTGGTTAACTCGGTTGCATTAAGAGGCCTTCCCTTTCTGTCCCATGACCATACCTGGCTGGCAGTGGCTGGGACTCCCAAGTGCTGCTCTAATACAAGTAACCAATAACAACCCACCTTTTCCTAAACTCGTTCCTGTGTGCTCAAAAAAAAAAAAAAAAAAAACAAACCAGGAATTTTATGGCTGATGTCTTTCTTTGAGAACACTGTAAACCAGTAAAATGCCACAACTGAAAATTTAAAAATGTTATTTCCATGTTTGTGACCTGGCTTTCGAAATGCTTGTCATAAAGCTGAACCCAGAATGTCTCTAAGCCCCTAAGCATGAAGAAAACTCTGTCCCTGTTTGCGAGTCAGCCGCAGTTCTGTGTTCTCATTTTATGGTGCAATGCGAAAGGCAAACCTCTCTTAGATAGGAATGATAGAGCTCAAATCTCAGTGCTCCCTGTCCTGCAGGCAGAGCTGAGCCTCAGGAGCACGCCCTGTTTAGCCCAGCCTGATTTAAAATCAGAATTTGCCCAGATAAACAAGTGGGCAGTGGTTTGCTCTCCCAGAGCTTCCTGTGTGTTGGCAGAGCAGGCTGTGAGAATTCAGGTCTACCATGCATGTCTGAGAGGAGGTTTTGCCTTGAGGTAGTTGGAGTGTTAGCCTCCGTGCTGTATTTTTTTTTTTCCCCCCCTGCATGGTTTGCTATTTTTGCATTTTCTGTGTGGCTTTTTAAGTTTTTAGTTCTGTGCTTGTAGCTGCAGTTATTTAATGCCGTTTGTTGTGCCAAATGTTTTAAGACTCCGTGTAATTGTCATATTAAAGGATCAGACAGCAAAGGACAAAGCACTCCAGCACATGGCAGCAATGTCATCAGCTCAGATAGTCTCAGCTACTGCTATTCACAACAAGCTGGGCCTGCCAGGAATTCCCCGTCCTACATTTCCTGGGGCACCTGGGGTAAGTCATTAGCCGAGTCCCAGAAAAACCCCCGTATTCCCCAACAATGTTCAGTCAAAAACTAAGACGGAATGAATGGATTAATGCTTTGACTTGAGAAAGGAATCATGCTTGTTCAAAAATACCCCAGGTTCTTCCAACAAAGAGAACAACTGTGGGCCTGTTTGTTTGTTTTTCCTCTTTCAGTTTTGGCCGGGCATGATTCAAACGGGGCAGCCTGGATCCTCGCAAGAGTAAGTCTGAAAATTCAAATGTGTTTCTCTGTGCAGTGTGAAGGGTGGCTTGTGCACTCTGTGAGATCAGGGAAGCAAGAACTTGCAAAGTTTTCCAAAAGGGAGGTAAAGGTAGCTTTAGGGAAAGAAAGAGTCTTTATAGTGATGTGAACTCACATTCAAAAAGTTATAAGGGATCCCAGACCTCAAAACTGAGGATGAATACTGGATGGGCACCCTCCTTTGTGTCCCTGTAGTTCCGTGTCCTCTGGGAATCCCAGCAGTGCCCATCCCTGGGTGTAATTCTCATCCCCTCTCTTCCCTCTGTGCTGTCTGTCTGTTAAATATGCTCTGCAGGGAAGAGGTGTGTTTGTGGGTAAAGGTCATCAGCCACCCATTTCCCTATACTGTGTGAGTCTGACGGAATTCCCTGTGCATGGCACAGTGTGTGATTCTTGTGTGCCTCTTTATTCCAGCGTCAAGCCATTCGTTCAGCAGGCCTATCCCATACAGCCATCAGTCACAGCTCCCATTTCAGGTAAATCTCCCATTTATCCTCTGCCTTAAAAATGCTTGGATTTTGTACTGAGTGTGATGTATTAATTTCTGACCTGGGCAGAACCACTACTCAGGATCTCATGTTCCCTCCAGCCAAAGGAAACACCAGTCCCAGAGTCCTATTATTACTTGGTTGTATCTTAGGGAAAATCATTGTGTGTGGGGTTTTTTTAGGTAGGAAGCACTAATGCATATGCAAGGAGTTGTGATGTGTGATTTCCAGTCAGCACTCCATATTGTAGGAACAACAATTCCTATGTAAAAAATGAATAATATGATGAAGATTTCTTTTAAAATAGCTATGTAACAAGAATACACCTTAATTTATTTTAAACTGAGCCTAAAACCCATCCCAAAATCATATATGTTTAGCCTTAAGTATAAAACTTCTTTATACATCAGGTTGTTTATAACTCATCCCCTCCTGGAGGTCCTGCTTTGCCTGGTACCATTTTGATAAGTACCGAATTTTATTCTGAATTCCATTGCTCAGATTGATCAAGCCCTTCCCATGGCTACTTCCCTGCTCCTTTTCCCAGGTTCCTTCCATGCCTGATTTCAGGAAAGGTCATTATTTCTTTGCAGATGATTTCTCATGTTACATCTCCCTTGCCCAATGACCCCAGTGCCTCTGTGTTTATGCTGCAAGTTTCTGACTCTTACCCAATTCTTTATGATTTTCTAACTTGCTGCTATTTAATGCTTTGAGCTAAAGCTATTTTTCTGCATTCATGAGAATGCCTTTTTCTTGACATCCCTAATTTATAACATTATTTTCTAAGACAGATGTTTTCTGTAGTCTTCTTTTATCCTTCCTTCTCTCTCTCAGAATAGCAATATTAGTGTTTGTAAGTCAGACAAAACTCATGTGTGAGTTTTTGCATTCTATAGAGCTCCCCTTCATGTCCAGCCAGTGACATTTGCAATTCCCTGTTTTGCACAAGCCTCACACCTTCATTGCCTAAATTTGAGGGTTGCCTACCCTCATTGCCTACCTTTGGGGTTGGGTACCACATTCCCATTATGGGATATGGGCACTCACTGCCTCTGACCTGTCCCTGCTTCTCAGCCTATTTCAGGATGATCTCTGTCCTCGTACCTTTGCTGCCTCTCCCCTGCCTTTCTTGTGCCTGTGTCTCTCCCAGGATGAGTTTTGCTTTTGAACTGCTGCCTTTTCCTCTTCCTTTACGGTTTTCTTTCCTTCTTGTCCAATTTTCTACAATGAGGACCAAGAGATAGCATTTATTCCTTCTCTTGAGGTGAATTAGAGAGGGTGGTTAACATCCCTTCTCTATCTAGATCATGTCACTTTCTCTTTATTATCAATTTAAAACCTTTTTTTTCTTCTTTTTAGGGTATGATTCAGCTCTCTACAGTAATTATTTATTATTAGCTGTAGCATAATGATGCCTAAAAGCTCCAAAAGAAGTCAAGACCCAATGTGAAAATACATAGTAAGACACAGTCACTGCCTTGGAAAGCTCATACTCTAAATAGGAGAGGGGAATTGAGAGTGGCAGAAGAAACAGGCAAAAAGAGGGGTGATTTACTTGTAACCTGTGGCACATTAGGAGCCAGAAATGGAGGCCAGTTCTCTTGACTCCCAAGGCAGTAATGTCTCCTGTGAGTCCTGATGCCAGTTTCCAAGGGAGGGTGCAGCTGTAGTAGGTCTAGGTGAAGTCTCTATAAATCTCTGTAATCTAGTGTGTAATTTAAACAAAAATTCTACAGTGAGTTACAGCCCCAAGGAAACAAGGTAGTAGGTCTTTTCTTTATGCCATTATTAGATGGCTGGGCTGGCACCTCTTTTTCTACATATTGGCCGGAGTTTTTCCAATTTTAACTCATCCTGAATTAATTACTCGCTAAAATTAATATAAATATCCAAGGGCTACATGCATAATTCCCAATTATAGTTAATTGAGAAAATATAAACTGAGGAAGTGTCAGCTTCTTCATGAAGGTGTTTCCTCTGTTTCAGGCTTTGAGCCCACATCAGCTCCAGCTCCCTCAGTCCCTGCGTGGCAGGGCCGATCGATTGGTACGACCAAGCTCAGGCTGGTGGAGTTTTCAGCTTTCCTTGAGCAGCAGAGGGATCCTGAATCAGTAAGTATTTATTGCCCTTGTGTCCACTGATCCTCAGCTTTGCTTCTTTACTCCTGATCTTCAGCTTTTCTCCATTGCTCCCCCCACCCTCTGGGCATGCCTTCCATCATATATGATGGAATATACCCGGTGTCTCTGTGTTCACTGCTGCTCTGTGCAATATTCCTTTCACCCTAGGACTGTATTTTCCTTTCTTGCCCTCTTTTTCCCCGTTTGCAGCAGCAAGAGGCCTCTGTGAAAGCAGGCAGGGTTTGCTCTGGCGCCTGCCTCACTGCTGACCTAGTTTAGCAGGTGTACCAAATTGCATTGTGTTCTTGGCAAGAATTCAATGCTTGAACTCGAAGTTAAAGCCTAATCTGTTTCCTAACCAAAACAAAATTAAGGTCTTGCACAGAAAGTGTGCATATTGCATATTGGATTTTTTTTAATGAGGTTTTTAATTTTCTTTTAATTTTTAGTCTGCATACTCTACCTGCAAGGGTAGTTTCTGAAGTTGGCTGTAATATTTCATTTACTCCAGTAAGCCTTGAACCGTGATATTAATCACCATATATTTGCCAAGAGCATTTCTCAGTAGCCTAGCACTGATTCTACTGCGTCGCAAATAAATTGAAAGAACTTCTTTCAGCTCGGACCTGAGAATTTTTTCCAAGATAATTTCTGAAAAGCAAATACTGTCCTGAATGGGTGATATGGACAGGCCATTCTTGTTCAGATTCCTGGTAAAATACAGTAGCCTGGAGAAGAGAGAAGCTATCATTTGCTTTTTATAATCCAGCACTGGAAACCATAGCATTTATGGGCTCTGACCAGGGGTGTTATCCAAGGAGTGTTTACCCTGCACAATGGGGATTGGAGACATAGCCCAGAAACCTTACAACAGAGGAATGCTGCTGGCAGAGACACATCCCTGTGAAAGTGCACCATATCTCAGCTATTCATGCACCAAACACGTGGCAGCCTGCTGCTTTGCCAAATGTCACACTTTGCCAGGCTGAATTAGCTTTGAGGGGCAGGAAATGTTTGGCAGCAGGTGTGGATCTCTCAGCGCTTACCTGACTGTTGGGCATTCACGGTTTCCCTGGAATCCCTTTGCCTTCCCATGGCCTCATGGCAATCCTGGCTCTGGTGGGCTTTGCCTTAGTGTCCTCCAGAGCCCTCTGGAACGCCTCCTCCACCCCCAGCCCCGAGTCTGTCCAGGCAGCAGTTTGGATTTCCGCTGCTGAAGCACAACATCCAGGTTTCCCCGTCAGTCACCCTCATCCATGCACAGATTTCCCAGCCCTTGCTGGCCCCGTGTAGCGTGTCCTGCTGATTTCTGGGCTCTGCCATCCCCAGCCTACCCCACACCAGGATATGTGTGTGTGTGTCTGTGTGTGTGTGTGCTCCAGGTTACTGGGAAAACAGGATGTGGCCACACGACTGTCAGCCTTGCTGTGTGTGAACAAAATCTCACTTCAGTGCAGCCCCATTGGCTGTTTTGTCACCTAATTATCCCTTTGCCATAGGCTTTTAGAACATAAATCTGGATACAAAGCCCCTGGGCTGATGTGGTGTTGTAGAGGGGGTTTTATGTCACAGGGAGCAAACGGGGGCTGAGCAGCTGAGTAGCTTTGGCATTGCAGGGAGAGAGTGGATGTCTGAACAGAAGCGTGGCTACCCAGGATGGCCCCACAAGTACTGTAAAGCCTTCTTTGGAGGAAACTAATATTATTTGGAATTCCTGAGGGTGCAGAGGCCCACTGGGTCTTGTCCTAGCTTGCAAGGAGACTGCTGAGAAACCCACCTTTCAAGTGCATTTGAGCAGGAGGGTTTACAGGACAAGCAAGAGCGTCAAACTACCCAGACTTGTTTTAAAAAAAGCAGTTACTGGTGTGCTGTAACAGTGCAAAAATGAGACTCTAGGAAAAGTCAGGTCCCAGTTTGGTTCATTCTTGCATCTGAGTGGGGCGGTGCTCTGCATGGGGACAGCCTGCAGCATCCAGACAGGTGCCCACAGGATGAGCCCCTATGGCACTGTGTGGGCATCACTGCCTGGGAAAGGGGAGTCAGGAGAAAGACAAGTGTTGCTTACACTGAATCAAGTAAATTTGATCATTTGGCACTGAAAGGGCATTGGAATAAAACCCCCAAGGCAGTGTGGCCAGTTCCCAGGGCAAAGGGAGAAGGATGTTTGCTGGAGAGGTGCTGGGCAGAGGCACTGGTGTGCAGGGGCAGCTCTGTGCCTCCTGCCAGCCTGCCCTGTCTGCAATGCACAGACCTCTCCAACAAGCACCAAGAGTTCTCCTTGGAGGTGAGAGCAAACCCCCAGCCTCCTGTAGTGCCATTGCAGAAAATGTGAATTCTGCCTGCAGCTTTGCACACCTTTCTTTGTGTGGCTGAGATGTTTTATTGCAGGTACAGTTTGCACAGCAGAGAAAGGATGGGGTTTTATTACTTTTCAAATAAAACCAGCAAGGCAGGTGACGTGTGTGTGTGTTTGCACAACGTGCACATGAAGTCATGTGGGCACGTGCTGTGATTGCAGCATCTTCTTTGTGCCTTTGCTGACCTCAGAAATGAATGTATTTATGTGCTGCTACAGGAGAGATGTGTAGTTCTCCTGTATCTTCTGAAAAAGGGCAGTTATATATTCATTACGTTGCTGACTTTTCTCAGAAAATTACATAAAATATTATCTTCATCAAATGTACTTCCAACATTTCATTAAAAAAAAAAAAAGTGACCTTTCCTCCCTCTCTCTCCCAACACAAAATCAGGCCAGAAAGCCTCATAATAGTAGAGGCAAGTAGACCAATTCCACCTTAAAATGTAACCTGTATGTTATTGAAATACCTTTATTGAAAAAGGTGTACTTGGCATGGCATCTGGGGACAGGACTTGATCCTGGCAGGCCCCTTGCAGTCCGTGTTCCTGCAGAAATTAGAAATTTAGGTTTGTCAGCCATGGTGACTCCCATGGCCTGCAGTGGGACTGTGCACAGGCACAAAGGTCCACCCACAGGGAATTCCTGGTAGGAGTGGGGCATTCAGCATTTCTGTGGCTCTTCCAATGGCAATTGGTGTTTAAAAGAAAAAAAAAAAAAGAAAGAAAACAAACAAACAAACAAAAACAAACAAAAAACCCCCAACCAAACAAAAAAACTCCAAAGACAAACCCCAAAAAACCCCAAAACAACAAAACAGTGCAGGCAGTTTAGTAGTTTAGTTTGCAGTGGGCATTCTGGAGGGTTGGAAATCTGCTCCATAGAGTCCTCTCACTTGTGGCAGCTGTTGATCTTTTTCCTTGTCTAGACATAAAATTGTTCCATTTGCAAAACAGAAAAATATAGGAAGGAAACAGTAAGCAACCCTCACTGTAACTCTGCATGGCAGAAGATAGTCTGGGGAACACAAGATGGCACAGTTGCAAAATATTGGAATACTGACTCTGCAGCTGAGGACAGGCAAAATTGCTCCTCCTTTTACATGAAAACCAATTCAGCTTACAAATGTCAAGCTGTATTTTCCTTTTGTGGCATTTTGTGCTTAAGTACAATTCCTAAATGGTGCATAGAAGTTTCCCTTGCAGGTCCAAGCAGCAGCATTTCAGTTACCTTTGATTATTGCCTGCCCTATATAACTCTATTCTCAGCAGATGGAGCAGTTTTTGTGCCCATCTGTTGCTTCCAAGACAGGTTTTCCTTAATGGGGGCTTTCCATTTTTATTGTAGTGGTTCTGTGAAAGTTCAGGAGAAATGCTTAAACCTGGCAATCCCATGTTCCCCAACAAATATAAACTGAGCATGCAAGCAGGTTAGAAAGGATCTAAGCAACTGACTGCTACACAAGTAGATATAAGATTCAAAGGCTATAACTGAAATAGGAATAATTCATAATCTTTTATATATATATATATTCACACACTCAAACTTGATTTTCAATCAGAGAAAAAAACCCTATCACCATCCAACAAAAAAAACCCCTTTCTTCTCTTCCTTTTTGAGGTTTCTGGTTCTTGCTGTCACATTTATTTAAATTGTGAGCACTTCAGACAGCTTTACATTTAAAATATCTACATAAAGCTATAAAGAACATGGCTGATGGACATTTTCAGTGTTAGTCCACCCATCCAAACTGTCAGATTGTGTTAGGTCCGAATTTCAAAATATATTTTAAAAAGTGGTGAAGAAATAAAACATTCTTTATGTTTTAATTCAGGTTTTATTGTTGTTGTAAAAGGACTTTGTGAGTCCAGGGAGAATTGTGCCTGAGAACCAGAAAGGGAAAGCAATTGCTCAAGGGCCGTAAAAACAGCCTGCCATCATTAGCCAAATGCAGTAAAATTCACCAAAGTTAATCAAACCACCTAAGTGATGAAAAATAAATGAGATCTTTTCAAAAGAAGCCTTCCATCCTTGAACAATGTCCATTGTTGCAAGGATTGTTTATCCTTTCTGTACTCCCTGTACAAAGTATAAAAAGCAGTCCAGCATTTCACTCACAGGGAAGTCCTTGGTTTAGTGTCTTTGTGATGTGAAAGGACAAGAAAGCAAACTCGCATTAGGATGAATGTCTCAGAGCCACAGACTCAGGATTTGAGGTCATTTTAATCTGGAATCAGAAAGTTCTGCTAAACACAAGGCTCATTTGTTTTGCCGTGCTGGAGAGCTGCATGTTGGCCCTGGGATGCAAATGTCATACTCTGTGAAGTGTCCAGAGTTAGAAGTTCCAAGAAAGCACTTTGAAGAGGTCTAGTATTGACAGAGGCTCCAGTGGTGAAACTGTGGCATGGCAGCAGACTTCCCATCCAGCGGGATTCCTGGGGAACCCCATGGAGACACGATGGAAATGCCGGGCCAGCTTCCCCAGCCCAGCTGTAGCAGGACATGGACTTTGCAGGGAGGGTGCTGGGGCCAGAACATGGTTGGGTGTGTTGGGAGACCAGCACCATTTATCCCCCAAAGTCAGCCCACAGCCTGCTGGGGCCTGGCTGTGCTCTCACTGCTGCCTTCACAGACCTCTCTTCCTTTCCTCAAATCCGCCGCCGGGGAGATTTCCCAGCAAAATTGGAAGTGCAGGGGGCACACGGGTTGGGTTGGCACTGGGGTGGGCTGTGGCTGTGAATTCCCCACTCTGCCCGCCCCAAGCACCCGACCTGGCTCCCTCCAAGGGCTTTGCACCTGGCTCTGCCTCTGCCCTGCATCTCCCCAACCCATCCAACAGCTTCCCCCACCCCGACGCCCACCCCAGAACAACTTGGCCCAGCTGCAGAGCCAGGCTCTCAGAAGTTGGGAAATATCCCCCAGCTCTGCTCTGCAGAGAGCAGATAATGACATGCTCACGTGTTTATTTGTTCCTCTGCCGCATTCAGTGGAGATGTAGATGGCCCTTCTTTGATAAGCAACTATTCAGTAGTTTGTTTTCTTCTGCTGTTGAAATGCGTGGCCCCGTGCCCTGCTCGCTGTGCACTGTCTAACCTCCCTTCCAAATGGGATTATTAATTCCCTCCATTTGCATTTCACAGATGTGCTAGTGCAGTCTTTTTGGATGGAGGAGCATTATTACTGACAATTGACAAACCAAGAAGTTCAGGTGCAAAAGAATGAATGGGCCACTGATTTTGAGGGTCCCCTTTGATTTCTCATGAGCTTGATTTTGCCGAATACTTAATGTTATTGAGAGCTTCCTATAGTCAGGCATAATTTTCCCATTTGAGCACTCAGCACTTCTGGAGCTGGGACTGCAGGGTCTTAAATCAGACAGGCCAGAACTGAATGATGCATGGTCACTGTTGCAGAAAAGCTGATGGAAATGTTGTGTAAGCACCTTGCCCAACCAGCAAGTCCCAGTTTCACTCTGGGATTGCTGTGGCAGTAGCTGGGAGGTGCTGGGCAACATTCAGGTGCCAGGGAACTGCCTTCCCTTATCACCTGCCTCTCCACTTCTGCAACCATAACGTCACCCAAAATCCCCTTTTACTTGGCATTTCTGATTCAATCCCGGAGCAGATCCAGGCAGGATCTGAATGCAGGGAGGTCTATGAAAGACCCAAGTTGCCCATGCAGCTGTATGGTAGCATGCAGCACAGAACGTTCAGTAAACGTTTCACAGGAAAGTGTTAAAAACCTTAACAACAGGACTTGGTACAGACTCCAGTTGTAGCATTAAAATGTCGTGTTTATAACTCCCAGTCTGCTTCAGTGGAGGACAGCAGCAGCAGCAGGAGTTAAATATTCAGTTACTAGTGTTTTGGTAGAAATAAGAAAACTTGTTGGCAGACCGAGTGATTTTCTTACATCAGCAGGAAATTAAAGAGTTTCAGATTTACGAGATACGGCGAGGCAGCAGGGCTGAGGCTGGGCAGGGTTTGGGTTAGTGCTGCACACAGACTGCTGATGCACCCAGTGCCTGGGTTCCAGGCAGCCCACCCCACCTGGCTCCTGTTCCCTGCAGAAGCACAATCACTGCTCGGGCAGGTGACTCCCAGCCTTGCCAGTGGGATTTGGGAGGGTTAAACCATGGCTGTGCCCCTGGGGGCAGCAGGATGGCGCAGCACCCTTGCACTCAGGGTGCTGTGCCCATGAGCAAGGTCATTCCCACAGAAACAGCTGCCCCCTCTCAGGCCACCTGCCTTCCACCTTGCTTAACACCCTGTGGGTGGGGGGCCTTTCATCCCCGCCATGTGCTGATCTGTATGGTTGTGTCAGAATATAAGTGCAAAACTGGTGAGGAGCTGTTGCAAATATACGTGCTGGCTGACAGAGCAGATGTAGGTGGTTTGTCTTTGTTCTGCACCAGCTTAAATGCTTGCATCCCCTGCCATTGGCAATTTGTCTTGGTTCTTTTAAATTCCTAAGTGGATTATAATTTTTCTCGTGGTATGATTTGACAACAGTCATATTTCATGGCTTTACTACATTCTTTGGATAGTTAGAATTTTTCTAAGGGAAGGAGCTCAGCTTTAAGAGGCGGCCATCTCCAGGGCATGTCGTGTAATGCAGACACAGGAGACAGAGCTGAAAATGTTCTTCCTGTTTTTGTGTGCTTGTGTACTTAGAAAATACAGGATTTGACTTGTGATGGTTTATGGCATCTAAAGCACATTATTGCCCTGATGCCAGATGCAAATCCTTTAAATGCTGCAGAGCGAGTAAATTCCTCAGCAACTAATGTACTTCAATGGCTCTGGAATACTCAGTCTAAATCAACAGTGAATTCTCAATGTAATGAGGATGTTTTCAAGCTTTTCAGACACTAATGGGCTCAAAAATGTAGGCAGAAAACTTTGCTGCTTTGCCTTTATCTATGCATCAGCTCCTGTCGTGGCGCGTGTTTGTCTAAAAACGATCGGGATCGTTTCAGTATCCATTTACCCTGCTCCAATATTGCATTTTCATTTGTTAGTTCGCAGAAATATGCCACGTCTAATTAGCTTAGTAATGATTGTACTTAGCATAGGAATTGCAGCAACATAAGGAGAAAATAATCACACATTGCAATATCAAAATAAACATTTCTGTCCTAAGAATGTTGTCAGGTGATGTCATACCATCTGTCCTACTGTACCCGCTCAGAAATTTTGCTGCAGCAGCATCTGGTGCTTTGGCGAGCTCGGCAGACAACTGTGGCAGCTTTGCAGCTGCCTCCAACTCTGCTTTTATATTTAAAGAGTATTAAGGCTTCATGCCCCTATAAATGTGTTTGCTTTTACTGCAGTTGGGATACTGAGCAATTTGTATATTTGCCTGGCTTGCAGAATAAGGTACAGTGCGTGAATTGTCTTGGGAGTTTGCAGTGGCCAAGCTGTAAAATACAGCTCTCCCTTCCCCCTTCCCTCCACAGCCATCTCTGGGCTAGGAGAGAGACACGCTTCTGGGGAGGAGGACAATTTACAAGAGAATCTGAGTCCTTGATCCTGTTTCCATAAAAATGTGGTTATTTGTACAACCTGGAACAACTCCAGCAGAGACGGCTGAGAGGAAACAGTCCCCAAATTTTTTTGTTTGTGGAAATGCCTTAGTAAGATGTTATGTTTTCCCTTTTCCTTCTACAAAATTTAGAGAGAAATACAACCCTGCAAAAAACACAGGCTGTATCTCAATTTTGGTCCCATACCCAGATGAGTGTTCTCTGGTTCTAAATTCAGATTTCACTGCGCTAGATGATTTTTTAATAGATTTCAATTTCATTTCCTAAGTGCAGATATCTAGCCAGTCCATTTCCTTTTCCCCAGAGTTTTGGACATCTGCTAGGGAAGACTCCGCTCACACCAAAGGAAGGCTCTGAGTGGTTGCCCAATTCATTTAGATTTGTCACTTCAATTTGTTCATTCAGCAGGTACATTGTAAACAAAATAGCTTAAATGAGGTTTGCTTTGGGGTTTTAAATATTTTATTTGTGCCTAGCTTTTGGGAATTGCCCCTTATATACAGCATCTGTTCAATGTGACAGGGTTCTCTAGTGTTCATTGACTGCATGTCAGCTTTCCCTTAACTGAGTTAGCAAAATGTTTTGTGATCTGCGTGGTGAAAACCCCTCAGTGTTTAATCCTGCCAACCCTGGAGCTCACTCACTCTGCTCTCATGACCCTGGGAGGTGCTGATGGACTGCTGGAGGGTCTTTGGTGTTCATCCTTCTGCTTTTGTTTCGGGTGCTGAGAGGTTCTCTTGGAGGAATGGCAGCCCCTAAAAGATCATGTTGGACTTCTTTGGAGTGGACTTCACTGGGACAAGGATTTCCCCTGGGCAGGAGTGGCACTGCCCAGCTGATTCCCGTGATTAAAATGAAGTGTGATGAAGTTAAGAAATAGGAAATTGAAGCTGAATGTGTTTGGAGAGGAATGGCCATCTACAGAGCTGGCTCCTGAGGGAAGGGGGAGAAGTTGGGCTCTTTAATATTACATGGGTCAAAATACAGGAGGGCAATGTCTATAGGAGCAGCAACACAGAGTAACTGGCCTTGTTGCTGTCATCCTGCAGTTAAAAGGAAATCCCTTCCATCTCTTTTAGTTGAGATGTGCTGCAGATAGAGGTTTGGGCTTTTTAGTAGACAAGCAGGCAGCATGCATGAGTGGGCTCTGTGGCACGAGCAGAAATTCAGGCTCTGAGGACACAGGACATTAAAAGGCACCGTTTAAAGGAGCAAAAATAGGCTTTCCTCCTGAGCACATTCATCTTTTTATGCTCAGTGGAAGGGCATTTTATCCCTGTGCCACCAGTGGGTCTTGCAGTGTAAATTACCCCCTTGCAGAGGCCACTGCTTTGAGGGTTGCAGTGAGGACACAGGGGTTTTTTTTGATGTTGACCCTTGTTCACAAGGGTCTGTGGCACAATCAGTGAGGCTGTTTGTGGAAACCATACTGCAGAAAATCCCAGTCCCAGGAGCGCCGTGCGAGCCGTTTAATCTGTCAAAGCCCAGCCCCCTGCCGTAGCAACCCTCTGCTCTTCTCCCACAGTGCTGATTTTCTGCTTCTCCCTTGCAGTACAACAAACACCTCTTCGTGCACATTGGACACGCCAACCACTCTTACAGCGACCCCTTGCTCGAGTCGGTGGACATCCGTCAGATTTACGACAAGTTTCCTGAAAAGAAGGGCGGCCTGAAGGAGCTCTTTGGGAAGGGGCCCCAAAACGCCTTCTTCCTGGTAAAATTCTGGGTGAGTTAAGGCGTGGCGGGGAGGACCTCTCCTGTCCGGGGTGTCCAGCACTCTGGGGGTGCCTGTGGAAATTCCCTCTGTTACCCTGCACGGGTGCAAAGCTGTTTGCCCTTCAGGTGGGACTCGCTGAGGGCTCCCCAGGAGCGAGGGCAGCAGGGGCAGATGTGCCTCAGCTCTGCCTGGCTCTGCAGCTGCTGGGCAGCAGCCAGCAGGTACCCAGAGCCCCCTTTGGAGACGGGGAACTGCCATCTAGTGGTCCAAGGAAAAGCAGGGGAAGGGAGCCTGCCTTTGAGTGCAACCTCTGCCAAGTGCAAGCAGTGCAAGGATCAGTCCTGCCGTCCGACCACGCTTGTGCAGAGAGGAGCAAGCAGGATGGGAACTGCTTTGAGGCAGCTGTGAGCCTGGGAGGGTCTTCTTGAAGCACATCTGCTTTCTCCTTGCCTTTCTGTTAGTCAGCCACAGGACTCTGCTCTATAACTTCACATATTCAGAGCAAGGGTGAAAAAATTTGAATAGAGGGCTGGGATGCTGCATGTTGATCTAGTCATGATAAATGTTGTTGATAAGCCAGGTTTTTCTTACTGTATTTGAAGAATCTCATGTGAGCAATATAATCACAAAATAATAAAATCATTTAGGTTGGAAAAGGCCTCTAAGATCATTGAGTCCAACCATCAGCCAAGCCCACCACTAAACTACTCAAAGATTATCACCCATAAAGGATCAGCGAATCTGCAGGCTGGGCAGTTGTACTAAAGCTTTTTATACTCACTAATTTGTTGGGGTACTTTTTTGTGGTATACTTCTCTTCATAGCAGCAGTTATCATCTAGGCATTTAAATTTTTTCTTTTAAAACTTCATTAAAAGGGGCATATTCAGGGTTTAATTACAGGGTGGACAGGTTGGGGCTGAAACCAGAAAAGGTTGATTTGGAGCCGCTGCTTATGATCAGATTTCCTGGCGTTTATCTATGGGATTTGAAATACTCTGCAGCTTATAAATCCCCCAGACTTCATATCTTTCCAAGAACTTCTGTGGCACCAGATTTAGGAGTGGAAACTGGAATGAGGGCAACTCTTTTTTTCCCAAATCTGGATGTAGAAGGACTAAGTTACTGAGCAGAAGCTGTGCTGGACTGCAGAAGAAACCCATTGAGAAATTCATGGGGCTTAAAACCGGGCCTGGGGGCTGTAGACCAAGCTGTAGACCAAGTGTTTGAGGGCTGTCTGAGCAAAGAGGCCAGAAAGAGGAGACAGCAGGGGAATGGGAGCTGAAACACAGTGAGCACCAGTGGCCTGGAACAGGCAGGTGAGAATGTGGGGTCAAAAAGAGGGAGGCAGTGGGAAGAGGGAGCATTGGAGTAAGGAGCCTGCAGGGAAACCCAGGGATGAAGTACAGCTAAAAAGGTTTCTGAGAGGTGGGAACAGGGCAAACATAACAAAAGGAGAAATCTGCCTGCAGAGAAACAGAGCTCAGAGTTAAGGGTCTGTGACGACTGAATATCTTTCCTTGTGAAATTTGTCTTGAACTGAAGACCATCATCTCACCAATCCACTCTGCATAATAAATATTTGCAAAACACGCTGGCAAAATGAATGTCAACTCACATGCCTGTTCTCATTTCCCAGAGAGGATGATAAACCTCAGACTTTATACTAGACGTGGATGCAGCAGAGATTTGTGATATGGTAATTGATGTATTGTATGTTCTGCTTTTTCTCCATTTGGAAATTGATTTTCAGGCATGCTGGATGCTCAAAGGCATACCTAAAGCCAGTAGAGACCTTCTTTGGATCACTGAGGTCTGTGTTGTTCTCCTGTTGTTCTCTAATTTGGAAATTCTCTAATTTGGAAATTCTCTAATTTGGAACTTCTTAGTGCCAGCCTTCTCTGCTTTGTCTCCTACAGGCAGTGCACACCTTTAACACTCTGTCTCAGTCCCACCTCTGTGACATGGGGGTGATACCACCCCTTCACCTCAAGTGCTCACTGACAAATCAGACAAATAGAAGGTCTCAAGGTGATGCCCTGAAAAAAAGCCTCCATGAAATGTATAATTCTGTGCTCAGTGCAGGTTCGGAGTGGTGTTCAGGAAACAGGGACTGGGGCACAACGAGCAGCAAAGACAGAGAAATGTTGTGTAGATGTTCAGAGGGTGAGTGTGCAGCTGTGTGGCTAAAGCCTGTGACATGATTCAGTTCAGCAGTCAGGATGTGCAGGCAACTTCAATCCAACATTTCCTAACCTCACCGTGCCTTCCAACATAATGGCTTTTTAATACAATTTTGTGCTGTATTAACTTAGAGGTTAAAAAACATACAGTGTTTCTGTATGTTCCTTCTGAGTTATACATTAAAAATGTGGTTGAGAACACTTTCCTGAGCCATGATCTTAGAATAGGTCAGTGGATTTTCTCTCTCATCAAGTGAGTGAGGCATAGAGAAGGTGCCTGGGGTAGTGTTTGAGTGTTGCAAGAGTCACAGTGAGTGCTCTCTAGGAATAAACTTCACACTAGTGGCCCCCAGGCCTAAACATATGTAGGAACATGTATAGGAAAAACAGTAGATATCTGTCTAGTTGGGTATGAGAATTAGATCCTAAACTGTCAGCTCACTGTCCTTTATTTCTTTCACCCCGATGGGGCATTTCTTCAGAAAAAAAGGATGCTGTTCCTATTTTTATGGGGAGTTTAAATGCCTGTTTTAAACAGGCATAATATCACCAGGGAAAAGCTGGCACAGGTTGCTGACAGTGTTTTTGACCCTATAAGTTGCCTCAGATTTATTCATATGAAAACAGATTAATTTTGGCTGAATGAAGTATCCAGTTCTGAATAAGTATTTGCTCTCTCATCATCTGCTACCTCCTCCTACTCTGTAAGTTCGCCTCCTCCCGGGTTCTGTTCATGATGTGTGGTTATTGCTTAGTCCCAATGCTCTGTCTCACCATTTATTTTCCCATTTCCCCCTTCCCATCCTTTCTGTTGTCTTCCTCCTTCATTAGCATGTAGCTATCAATCAATTGCTCAGCACTCTAAGCTGCTGCATCCCAGGTGGTCGTGGCAGCCATCCTTGTTTTAGTGGGTAGAAGAGGAAAGGGAATTTTGGTTGGGCAAATAAGTACAGGTGTGAAAGCACTCTGAGGAGAATCAGTCTGAGGAAAGGCAGGGTCTGAGTGAAAGAAGTCAGAGAAGTGAAGTGGGAGAGTGTCAGGACGTGAGAAGCTTGAAAGTGAAGGTGCCAGAAGGGATGGGCACCCTGCGAATGGATTCAAGGGGAGTCAGCATGCCACTGGAGACAGCACAAAGGGTACTTTGTTTAGACATTGATCGTGCTGTGGGGTGGGTATATGGGAAGCAGGAAGACCACAGATGGGTACTTGTGCTGAGGATGACTAAGGCAGAAAGCAGCTGAGCTCTGGTAGCTGGAAAGAATACTCCTCTGGCTCTTTCCCATTTAGTTCTGATTCAGGCTGCTCACCAGCACACTATTCCCTGTTGTCCTGGTTTCGGTAATAAGGCTTGATTACAAAAAAAAGTGGGAGGGGAAAGGTCTGAGATCTTGCAAGAAGACGCTTGCCAGTTGTGGAGTTGACTTAGCAAGGCAGCACTGGGATGGAGTACAAAGCAAAGCTTGCTTTGCTTTGCAGAGCTTTATTGGTTCGTGCAGATTGTATCTCATGGGAAACACAACCTGATGCTGGGAATGGATGAGCTTCTGGCCCCAGTCCTGGTGACACATCTGGACGTCACACTTTTGGTCCTCTTCCTATGTAACAGTGCAGGAGGTACAAAAGGAAGAGACTCCTCCTCCTACATCACCTCAAACAACCCACCCTACACCCTGCAGTGCAATGCCCTAGTCCTTGCCTTGCACCTGCAAAGCAATGACTGTTCCTCTGCTTTATCCCAGGTAGTCACTGGAACCACAGAGTGCAGGGAAATTGCCACAGAGACAGATTTTTACAATAATAGAGGGAGTTTTACTTGGTATGTTGTAAATAAGAAACAACATCCTAATGGTGTGGCGCAGGAAGTTTGTGTGACAGGGATAAGAGACTCAAGATTACAGGATTATATAATTAAAACAAAAATAAATGTAAAAGCTGTCCTAGAACACTGATGCAGAATTCAGGAAGGGCTGGAGAATATCTGCAGAGGATACCTTTCCCTGGGTGCAGGTTGATTGTGCAATCCTCCTCTCACCTTACGGGGTTAAGCCCAATCTATGCAAAACAACCAGGAATGATTTGTGCCATCTAACCTTCATTTGAGTATGGTCAGTGTTCCTGGTGGTTAGTTTGTATTTTAAATTGTTTTTGTGACTTGAGAATAGCCCCAAAGTTTTCTGCTCTTTGAAGTTCCAATTAGCCTGTCTAAAAGCTAAGTCAACACCGGGTGCCTGTGCTGGTTTCTTTTATTGGTTCTGTCCATGTTCATATCTTACCTGGTGCTAACCCCTCTGACTGCTCACTACTATCCTTCAATTCTCTAAATCTAAACAATATACTTAGGCCTCCTCCACTAAATTCTGCTGCTGTTACTTTGTTATTTCTCTCTCAGGTTTTGCCTCAAGCCCTCAGCTGCAAATTTCGAGGCAACTTTTGCAGGACTTTATCGTGTAACCTACAGCACTGTGCAGTGGGTCCTGCCTCCAATGGGATATTTAGTGCTGGTGTAAGCACACCTTGCAATAACACGCTGGGATTTTGTGTCTCTCACACTGCCAAATGCTCTGTGCCAGCCTGAACTCTGATTTCTGCAGCTACAGGGATAGGTCTGGGAACCAAATATATCTGAAAGGAGGATGGATGTTCTCTCATTGGTGACACAGGAAAAAAACAACTGATATAAATTAATGTTGGCCTGCCAGGCTTTCTATGGATCGGATCCACTGGCTTAATTTTAAGTGTTTGCAGTAGCTTGAAAAGCCAGGTTTTATTCTCCTAACTGAGAAAAGCTTAGCCAGAGCTCACTGCAACTCCAAAACAAAGACCCAAACTCATCTGAAGATGCGTGGATGATATTAATTGATGTTTAAAATGAATGCCTCTATTTGCAGGAATCTGCAATGCAAACTAGGAGTTTTAGAAAGTAATGCATATTATAATTAGGGCAAGCTTTTAAAGATGCTTTGAAGTCCTAAACATTTTTGAAATTCAAATGTGGGATGGAAATAAAGGAATCTACACAATAAAGGGGCATTAAATTATGTCTCCCAAAATTTCACTGTTTTATAGATGTAAATATATGCCATAATTAGTGGTAAGTAACATGAGGAGGATAGTTAAGTTTATTCCTATTCTTATTCAAAACAGCTGTGGCATGAAAAATAATGCTCCTTCTCTTTGTGATACACTGGAACAAACAATTTACCCATGTAATCAGTGTTCAGAAATGGCTTGTGCCTGTGGTCTCCTCCCACCCCCTCCTGAATTTATCCCCATGTGCCTCCAGCCGTCTTAAAAGGTGCAGAGATTCTTTGTGCCCCTCATTCACACACACACAATTGCGGCTACTGCCTTTTTTTTCTTTTTTTTTCTTCTTCTTTTTTTTTTTTTTTTTTCCCCTCTTTCTTTCTTTCTTTCTGTTTTCACGTGTAATTTATATTGCATAATCCAGAATCTTGGAGTTCCCTCCACACACACAGACTCGCACACAGAGCTTGACTGGCAAATGATCTGCAGCTCACAAATGGGGCCTGGAACATGAATGGCTCCATGGCCAGCATGCAAATGTATGCAAAACAAATTAGATATGGAAGAAAGCAGACATCCATTTGCTTTTCCCCATCTCAGCCCTCTGGCAGAGGGAGCTGGCGTGGTGCTGAGGAGGAGCCCTGTGCAGACTGATGCTGGGTAACGAGTGGAAGGGGCTGGGAGGCCGGAGCAGCTTGGCCTGTCCATCACAAGCCCAACCATGTGGCAGACCTGGACACAATTCCTGAGCTGCACAGCAACGTGCCAACGGCCCAGATGCTCCCCTTGGAAAAAATTGCTTCACAGTTTGGAATCCCTGCTCTTTGGTGGAGCTCTGGGGAGGAGGAGGGGAGGCACAGGGAGGGCACATGGGCAGCACGCCTCCCCACAGCCAGCAGCTGCTCAGACCTATATGTTGTTCATTAGTGATCTTATGTGCTTGATGTTAACTACTGAGTGCCAGTGCAAACTGCCCTGGCCCTCTCCAGATCCCACTGTTTCCAGTAGGTGCTGTTTTCCTTCTACTCAGCAGGATGGATTTAAACTCTTCTCAGCAATTTTTGCTGGAGTTGCTTTTCTGTTAGCCAAAGCTGTTATTATTACACAAGCACTCTACCCTCTGCCCCTGCCTGTAGCACAGAGCCTGGGAGCTCTTGGGAAAGGAATGGGCAGATGTTTTTTACATTTCTTTTTGCTCTTTGTTTTGGTTGCAGCCATCTCTCTTTAGGTGCAAGCTCCAGCACACTGGCAGAGACTTCTCCATTCAGTGTGTCGAACACTTGGTGCTCTTAATATGTAATATTTCCAGTGCTAGCCATTGACAAGCTGTGCTTTATTAATGAATTAATCATGCTCTTGCACTGGAGATAGGGTGCCAGAAATCTGAGTGCCTCTTCCACCTCCAGGTGCATTCAGCTAGTATAAAACTCAGTGTTCAGAAATAAATCTAAATTAGAGTTTTACTCTTGAAAGTAGAGAAAAAAAAATTAAAATTCCATATGCGATTTTGGGCTTTCCCACCCCCTAAATTGTATTGATCTTTAAAGCTCAATGAGTAAACAGACTCCTGTTCATCACATCCCATAATGTTTGAAACTCCATAATATTTGAATTCACACTAATATATTTGAAGTCACCATTCAAAAAGTTATTTATCTCTTTAGGCAGCAAAGTGCTCCCCAGCCCCAGTGCCTGGAGCCCAGAGCACTGCTGCCTGAGGAGCTGTACAGGAGGGAAAGCTGTTTCACAGCCCAGGAAAGCTTGCAACCTGTGTCTGAAATGCAGGAGAACAGCTGGAGACAGAGCACCATGGAAATAATGCACCAGAGCTGGTAGCAGCACTCCAGAGGCTTGGCTGTTGTCACCTTTTTCACCAGGATCATTGAAACAGGAAATTATAAGGAGAAGACTAATAAGATAAATTTCTGTATTTCAGTTCTGTTGTTATTATATTTATGTAATCCTGCCTGTCATCTAGCTCAGGCAGTGAACCTTGCTAAGTAATGTTTGCCTTTGGACAATACCAAACCTACTTGAAGTAGAGCATCCGTGTCAGATACTTGGTTAAAAAAGACCCCAAGTAATGGTGATTTCTCCTCACCTGAGAATTATGTCAGCATTCCATGGCCATCAGGGTTACCAGCCCCTGCCTTGTTTCTCATTTTGCTTTTGCTTAGGTTTAGCTTTCTGCCTTTTAATGCTCTTTTCTGCAAGATTTAATCTGGGAGAAGGCTCTTCCCCGTGTAGCAACTTGTAGGCTATGACAAGGTTGTGGAAAAACTTCCCTTGGAAAAAGTAAGTGGATGGAGTTTCATTAGTCATTCAGTACAAAGGATGTTTTCCAGACCTGAAATCATTCTTGTAACTCTTTGCTGAACACTTTCCAATTTTCCGACATCCCTTCTAAAATGTAGACACGAGCCCTGGAATCAATACTGTAGTAAGGAGCTAAAGCTGAATGCCAGAGCATGCATTTATAACATGTCACTTTATTCCCACATCTGCAACTCTCACAGCCACAAAGGTACTTTTTTTTTTTTTTTTTTTTTTTTTTTTTTTTTTTGGTCATAACCTTTTGGAGAAGGAAAAAAAAAACCAGCAAAAAATTTACTTTAATTTCATCAGTTTGAAAACTACAGTTTAGCTTTCAGATGTATATGTTTAGACAGATCCTTTACTATTTAAGCCATAATAATAATCTTAAGTCCTTAAGACAAAATTGTTATAGTACTAAAAGAGGCTTTGGTGAAGCCTTCATTTAAGAGCATGTGCTTGCCAACTCCTATGATTTTTTTAATGCTGGTGTTAGACCTTTTTGAAGAGTCTTCAGCTCTCAGCAATTAGTTAAATGTGAAAACTGTTTACAAAGAGAATTCTGTCCTTCCTTGAAAACACCTTTACTGTGTACTAGACTCAAAAAAAAAAAAAAAAAAATCAAAGTGCAAACAAGTACATAAAGATAATTCTCATCTATATGATCATCATGGGAGTTTTGGAACCGTGTTGTGATTACATAAGACTAAATCATGACAATTGAGTGATGGTTTCAAGTGTTCCTCACTGAAGCAGCAGGCCCCAGCCAGGATGTGTTGTGTACACAGACCTCCCAGCGATTTCAGCAAGGGCTGGAAGAGCTGTGGGAGTGAACAACAGGATGGCAGATGGCCACATGTGTTACTTTTCCAGGTTAAATGTCAGCATGTAAATAGAACAATTAGGTATTTTTTTCAATGGGCTTCAAAATCAGAAGGCAGCAGATAAAAAGTTATCCTTTTTTAACTCTCCAAACATTTGCTACTGCAGCTCAAAGTGCAAGGTCTGTGCAGTCGATTTTCGACAACGTGAAATTGTGAGGGGTGATGTAGTTATGATTTCTTAAATATTTTGCTCCTATCTGAAAGGAAAGAAGATGCTAGTAAAACTGCAATTGTGGTAGCAGCAGGAATAGCTGCATTTTAAGGGATGGCTTCTATTATTATTATTATCATTAATTGCAGCAGTGCAATTGTTTTAGCAGAAATTCCTCTTCTTCAGAAATTCCGGCGGAGCGGCGGTGGCGTGGCCGGTGGCTGCTGCAGTTTGCCTGCCATGTTTAGATGTTTGCCATGCTTCGATTGCAGGCCAGCTGTGATGGAAAATGACATATTTGCTATCAGCTCTGACCAATTCCTCACAGCTCCCTGTGACAGCCCTGCTTTCGATGCACATTAAACATTAACTGCTGACCTGGCGCGAGGCAGGTGCAAGAAACAAGGTGGAGCAGCGATAGGATTTCTTCCTCTCATGCAAAATACGTGAGTGTGGGGCTGTTTGTGTCACTGTGTGCAAACCTCAGGAGGCTGCTCCACTGATTAATTTACAAAGCCAGCCCCAAGTAATCTTAGACTTGTGTCTTCTCTGTGCCACAGAGCAGCCCGGTGTGTGCTGTTATCAGAATTTGCCTCACAAGGCTGTACCACAAATAAGGACTACAGACACTAAGGGGGATTAATGAGTTGTTGCCAAGTTAAAAATGAAGTAGCAGTTACAAATGACCTGAACTGTGGGTCGCACTCCACAGTAGAATCATAGAATGGTTTGGTCATAAGAAACCTCAGAAATCACCTAAATCCAGCACCTTCCACTCGACCTGGTCACTCAAAGCCCCACTCACTCTGGCCTTGAACAGAGTGATGGGGCACAGGTAAGCATACCTGTGGGCAGGGTTTTTAAAAGGTCTGACAGTAAACATGAAGGTACCTGTCAAGCATTGTGTGTTCCATTTCTATATTAGGAATAGAACTGGGCAGAGCAAGACTTGCAAGTGAAACAGCTGCAGAAGTGCATTTCCCTGCTGAAATGCTCACCTCGGCGTAACTTTCAAGTTCAGGTGATTCTTTGCTGTCACGCTGCAGTAGCTGATCAGCTATTTCCACATAAAAGGAAAACCCTTCCCACTCTCTCCCTGGGCATCAAAGATGTCAGCAGAGCTAATGCCTGAATCAACAAATCCAGCTGTGCATATCCCTAGAGCCTGCCTATATCCATATTAGCGTGCTTTTAAGTGGAGGGCTTTTGAAAATGGGTCCATGATGTCAAAGAGCAGAGTGGCAGAACAGCTCCAGCACTGCTGCAGGCCCGGGGAGGCCGGATTCAGCAGGTGACCCATGTGGTTGCTTTGTGGCCAAATTAATCCTGCTGTGCACAGGGCTTGGATTCAGACATGAATAATTGAAGGTAGCGCTGTTCCTCGCTTGATCCTGCGAGTCTTGGTCTCTGATGCTGCCTATCAAAGGCAGCTGGGTGGTTACTGAGGCTGCAGGGAAATGCTGGAAGCCAGCAGATCCTTCCAGCAGTGTTTGCTGGTGGTGGGCACGGCTCTGTGCACACGGGAAGCCTGGGGGCTGCCTCAGACTGCTCCCTGTGAGTGTTTTGCTGAATCAGTGCCATATGGCAGAGCCTTATCAGAGACCGATCCTGTGGTGCCCAGCTGTCTCCCTCTGCCATGAGGACTGCATTGCTTTAAGACAGGAGAAGGAGAAAGTGAGCTGTGGCCTCTCCAGAGTGAAATGGCTCGGCTGAATTTGGGACAGCAAGGCAGGTTCACTTCGGAGGGGTTGGCTCTGGAGCCAGGCTCCTTGCAGGTGATCATTCCTTTGCTCCAGGGATTTCATCAGCTACCTGCCAGAGCAGAACATCACTTGTAGCCCACAGAAATACTGGGACATCTTTTATTGTCTGAAGTTTCAATAAATTGTTGCTTTCCTAAGGTTTTTACTGCAACAATTAGGCAGCTACTTCCCTGACAGACTTTTTCACTGTCATCACCATTAAGCTCCCTCCCCTTATTTCTGAAAAGAATGGTGAGCTAGTGACAGCTTATGCTATTCACCCTGTCAAATGAAAAATCAAGTCTTCACCATGCATTCCTTTTTTCCCCCCACAGGCTGACTTAAACTGCAACATCCAAGATGATACAGGAGCATTTTACGGAGTCACCAGTCAGTATGAGAGCTCAGAAAACATGACAATCACCTGTTCCACCAAAGTCTGCTCATTTGGAAAGCAAGTAGTAGAAAAAGTAGAGGTGGGTGTTGTGATGGGATATGTGCCTTTCATCATTTTTTACCTTTCCTACGCACAGACCTGTGTGGTGTGGTCAGGCCTCTGCTGGGTTTGCTGTACAGTGATATTGCAGCACTGTCATGCATGTCTATCATGTACAAAACAGTTTTTGTGGGGGAATTTTAGCCTAAAGCTGGGGGTTGAGCCTTTACGGATGTTCTTGTCACTGTTTACGTCTTTTTTAAACTAAGTATGTTTTCTAACCATGGCGACCATAAAAAAAAAGGGTTTAATAATTTCCATTATTCCAAGCTTAAGAGAAGGCCAAAAATCCTCATAAACCACCATCTGAGCTATTGGAAGCTGGAGAGCAGAAGTCAGGAGTCACAGCCTTACCCTCCCTCAGCAATCTAAGTCAGTTTGGTTTTCTTGCAGCTGTAGTCCTACATCTTTCTGTAATTCATAAATTGCCTATTAAGTCATGCAATAATATATCTATGTTTGTATGTGCACACTTAAGTGTAAATATATAAGCTTATTTTTTGCTGTTCCCTTTGCAGACAGGTGCCTCAAAACTCCTGTAAAATCGTCCCACCACAGTTCTTGGCTTAATTCATTTTTACTCCATTTGGGACTTTATAATGCTCATCTATTTAGTTTGGTTATTTTCAGGTTAGAGAACCAGTAGTGATATTATAATTTTTGATAATTAAGATCCCTTGCATTTTTAGCAAGGCATTGCATTAAATGTTAAAAATTAAGTTAACATGTTAAGTTAAAATGTTTACATGTTCAATGTTAAAAATTAAGTCAGGCAGGGAGTCAGCAAGGAGGCGTGTCTGTGTGTCTGAGCCACTTTCTCTTTTTCCTGTCTACACAAGGAAAAAAGAGAAAAACAGATTTACCAGTCACTTTTTTTTCTGTCTCTGAATTACCATGTTCTAAAGGGGTTTTGTCTTGTTTCAGACTGAATATGCAAGGTTTGAGAACGGCCGGTTTGTGTACAGGATAAACCGCTCTCCAATGTGTGAATATATGATCAACTTCATACACAAGCTGAAGCATTTACCAGAGAAGTACATGATGAACAGCGTCTTGGAAAACTTCACAATTTTATTGGTATGGACTGGCTTCTTATTTTTCCACTTCTAAGATGCTCTCAGGCTTTGTATGGCTTGCTGGGCTTGTCATGCTGGGAACCAGTTTCCAAATGCCTTAGTCACTGCTGCTTACCAAACAAACCATCCCACTGACTTCAGGATAATTCTCCTGGAACTGGGCGCTGTAGACGCTCAGGATGAAAAGGCTCAGCTGGCTCTGAGTGTGAACAAACATCTTCGTTATTTTCCACAAATTTCAGCTTACTTCTCCATTTTTTTTCCACTCGAGTCTGGGGTTTGTAGAGAGCCTGAGGCGTTAACTTTGAACCATTGTGTTCATCTAGTGTGTCCTTACCGGGACTGGGTTACCCTGCTGTAGAGGTTAGTGGTGTTAATTAGTTCTTGGGCGGGGAAAACAGGCAGCAAACGTCCAACAGGTGACCTGAAGCACAGAGAATGGCCCACGGGGTGGCCTTTGAGCCAGTTTCATCCAGTGACCCAGCTTGCCTTCCCTGTTGCTCTGTGGTGGCACCTCAGCCAGCTCTCAGAGCCATGCGCCGCTGCTGCCGGGGGATTGGGGCAGGACCGAGGGGACACGGGTCACTTCTTGTTTCAGCCCTGCTGTTTCCAGGTGTGTGATGTCCTGTCTGCCTCTTGCTTCCCCCACACAGGTGGTAACAAACAGGGACACACAAGAAACCCTGCTCTGCATGGCTTGTGTGTTCGAAGTGTCGAACAGCGAACACGGAGCACAGCATCACATCTACAGGCTTGTAAAGGACTGAGCAGTTATTTATATATACACTTCATTTCACTTCTTTATCAAAACACAGACTGTAAACCTCAACACTAAGTGGCAGTGCCTCTGGCCCAACTTTCACCCACATTTTTCTAAATCCTGTTTTAGTGAAGTCATTTTTAATGTGTTCATATATAATTGTAGCTGTGAAATTCTGGTACAGTTGTAAAAATTATTTCTAAAACTAAGTGTTCTTCAAATTTGTAAACCGCAGTTCTTTGGGAAGACTGTATTTAAGAACCTAACGCCTCTGTCTGTGGAGGCCTATTTTTAATTCTGATAGAAAAATGTATGACAGAGCATTTGCCATGGGGAAAAACTGACAGCATTTATAAGAATTTATTTTGGGTTTTTTTCCAACATGAAATACTTGTTTTACAATGCAAGTGGAATTGAAATGAATCTTTAGCTATAACTGTAAATGAGTACACAAAGTTAATAATCTCTATAGAATTATCTTTGTAACTAATTAGGGTGGAAGATACGGACGAATGTAATTCACTAAATTATTTTTAAAAATGAAACGTTTTTCTGTTTGAAACCAAATGAAAAATATAGCCTTAAGAAATGCCTGATAGAAACAGACAGGTCCTAAAATTAGGCAAATTTTGTATTTTTTTCTCAACGCTAAAACTAATCTTCTAATCCATTAAACTTTCAAACAGGTATTGCAGAGAAAGAAAACGTCACCCCTTACCCCTAACATATCTAGTGTATTTTAAAAGAGTATAAAGTTGTATTGTACTAATATGAAAATTTGATTATTTAATGATAAAGATGGCTCATTTTGCAATAAGTAGGTAAATACTGAAGATTTAGACTTGCATTATATGTAGTCTTGTGTGTGCGGTTATATTTTATATGGACAACTATGTTTTCTAATAAGTTGAGCAAAAAACTTGCAACTCTGAAATCAAGAGATGAACGGAAACAACTGACAGCATCGAGTCATTCGCAAACAGAGAGCAAAACACTGATGTGTTTGAAAGAAGAGTGTGTACACCTCTGAAAGGATCAGCAGCTTTAATATCTGTGAGATGCTAGAAAATCACAGCCAACATCAGGCAAAGAAAATTGGAACGTGGAGAATTTATATATTTTATTTTTTTTTCTCCTTTTCCTCTTAATCATGGTGCTTTTACACCTCTCCCAGCTGTCTCCCCAGATCTGGCAAGGACCTTATCCGAAACAAACACCCACCTACCACATGGGGTCTGCTGTCCTCTTGGATGTGGTGGTGTTCATCCTTCTGATAAATTCAGGGAAGGCTCCAGGAGGTGCAGCACAGCTGGAGATATTTTCATACTGTAAGGCTTCGCACCATGGGTGTGAGCGATTGTCTGGGATCCGCACTGGTGAGAGCAGCAGTCTCACCCCTCCCGTTCAGGACAGAGGGTGATGCTCAGCTCCTCTCCTCCTGCTGCCCCTCCTTGCCCAAGCAGAAGTTGTTTAGGCAGGTGCTGGGCCAGCAGAGGCTTCTCAGGCAAGACGTTTGTCTGAAAGGCTGACCAAGCACAAGCCACCTTAGGGATCGGTGATGAGTTATTAGCAAAGAGGGTTCTTAGGAGAGTCTTTTGCAGTCCTGACTGAAAGTTCACGTTTATGATACCTTATGATACCTACCCCTTATGATACCTTTCTGTAGTATAGTTTTTTCTCGTTACCAAAAGTCAATTTAATGCAAAACCAGCACAGTTCCCATGCATGACTTAAGCATAGAATTTACTCCCAGACCCAGTGCTGTAGTCTTCAAATGAGCAAGTCTAATTCTTTTCTTTAAATTATATTCCTGCATGTTCCTTTCTGTTAGAATTGCCCACTGTTGAAATGTCTGGAATAGACTGTAGCCTAGGTGAGGTAGTGGGTCAGACCAGGACCATCCCTAACGCTGGTGAGGTCTCGGGTTCGAGGAGGGTGCAGACAACACCAAGGGGAAGGGAGACTGCCTTAATGCCTCAGCCTGATCTGACTCCATGAGGTGGATGGTTTGGATGGTTGCTGTGATGTCTGGCTGTTGCCTGCTTGTGGATATTAGGGCTGATGACCTTTCAGTTGATGCTCTGCGAAGTGAACAGAGAAACGTGTCCATGGCAAGGTCTCTTTTAGCGCTCATTTTTAACACTAACAATCACGTCAGGAAAAGCACTGCATTGTAACAGCCTAACGGTAGCCCTTTATTCTAAGCACTTGGTGTTACAAGTCAAAAACTACTTTTTGGTTTTTGTTCTAAAGTTGTCTTTTATTTAGGGTTTGAATTGTGGGTTTGGTGATTTTTTTTTTTTTTTTTTTAATAACAAGCAAACTCTTTAAGGCATATAAAATATGTAAGTCAATTTGCAAAACCAGGTACAGGTTTGTTTGTTTGTTTTTAGTAGGATCTGGCACACTACATATGCCATAACTATAGGGTATAAACAGTCACAATGTTTATTGGTGTTCACATATGTAATGTTAGGGAAACTACTTCCATCGTCTTTTCTTTACACTTCTGTAAATGATCCGTACCCTGTATATGTTAATTCTTAAAAGCCTTAATCCTTCAACTGTTGAGTGTGGGGTGTGTAGTCCAACAGGCTGCCTGTAAACTGTGAGCTCTTTTGTAAGCTGGAAGTACTTATCTTGTTACTGTTACTTTTTTGTAGGAACCTTTTAATTGAGAGCTGCCAAAGCATTACAATATGCAGTGCCTTAGCATTATATTAGAAGTACCTTTTAGCCTCTTAACATTAAATTTTATACATTGTTTTATTAATTGGTTCCATTTTTAAAATATCCGTGTTTTTCCCCTGCAGAAACGCTCTTTGACTGCTTGGTCTAAACCAGCTGTCTGTACAAGTCAGTCCCATTGCAGTGAGATGCCTATACCAAAAGGAAAGGTTACAGATCCCTACTTCTCCGTGAAAAGTGAATTGTATTAATGAATGCTGCCTTTTAAAATTTCATGACCAAATAATTAATTGTGACTCTTCTGCACTCTAGCATGAAAGTGCCTTTGGTTTGAAATTCCAGCTTAGAAAAGTGCTGCCATAATAATGACAATTTGTAGAGAGACCAAAAATATTTAGTTATCACCGTAATGCCTTTGGTTTATTGGAATAAGTTGAATCTACAGGCCTCCATTCACAAAAGAGCACCATTCATAGCAAAGGGATTTTGCTAGTGATCAGCCTGCTGAAGAAAAATCTACTGTTTGCCATTTCTGACAGCATTGCAAACCAGGAACTGATTCGTCTGTGACATAAAAATGAAAATACTCCCATGTATATTCTCTTCATCCGGTCACGCATCTGCATAATGAGAGATCCATATCCTACAGAATTTCAGTGGACAAGCATGGCTTCATCCATCTCCTCTAATAACATTTTGGTATCTGTGAAGATTCTTTGCTTAGACACAAGATTTTGTTTACAAAGCTGTGCATGCTGAAGGTCAGGTGCATAAAACAAGAGGAGCATGGAGAACTGAGCATAGCGAGGGTGAATGCAATTGTGTGGGTTTAAGCATTGAAATGTTGATGTGAGCGTTGTGGATGAAGGTGCTGGTGGGGGAAACTGGCCAGCACGACTCAAAACACAGGGTTGTTTTGTTTTCCTCCCAGATGATATCTTGGGGAAAACAAACAAACAAACAAAATTAGCTCCTCTTAATGATGTGTCTGTATTTTGATACCTTCTGTGAACGGGGGCCATACTCTCCACCACAACTGAAATGGATGGGAAGAGGAGCGACATTTTAACAATTTTAGAAAGAACAAATATCAGCAAAACCAAAAGCTGTCAGAGGGATTATATAGTTGTGAATACAATGTTAACTTGATTTTTAAAGTATTTGATGAAAACTAAGATTAACTTTTTATATAGAGAAATATTGTGACACTGTGTGGTAAATATTGTGATAATTCAAATTCCCTTTCTCTAAAATATTATTTTTGTTATTCCTTCAAGGTCTAAATCTCACTTACCTCTGTAAGACAAGTAAACCTGTTGAACTCAACGAGACTGAGGTAGGGCAAAGATGCTTTTGGCCCACAAGCAGAACATACTTTTGCAGTTATTGCCAAACATTTTGGCTGTACTAGTCAAGGTTTTGGCAAACTACACCTCTGTCTCATTCAAACAAGCGTAATGGTACCATTTGGGGCTGTTGAAAAAATTGCTACTAACAAATGTAGTTTTACTTACTTGAACTCCAAACGGATTTCGTTTAGGTACTGCACCACTATTTTGAAGGAATCGCAGATCCAATGCCTGTTTCTCACTTTCCCTCTCCACCACAGCTACAGCTCAGCTTGGCAGTAGCTTGTCCCGTGGAGCCCCCACGGGCTGGGCTATTGGAAATAATGAAGGGTGTACATTAATGTTGAATGTAAGTAACTGGCCAGTCCCAGGCAGATACGACATTTGACGTGCTAATCCATATCTATTTATTTTTCCACTGCGAGTCCCCGGGGCGTGCCTGCTGCCTGAAGCAGTGCCCCGGGGAGTTTCCTGGAGCCCTCAGTCAGTCACACTGAGAGCCCTGATGTTGTCCCCCTTTTCCTTTTCCCGTGAGGATACACGTGCCTGGGCACAGGCGGATGTGAGGAGTTAGAGCCCGGCTTTGTCCTTTGCTCAGGATGATCTCCTTCCCCCCTCTTATCTTTCATAACCAGATGTTTAGTCCCCTCTCTGCCCCCCCCCCCCCCCCCCCCAAGAAAGATTGAGGCTGGATAAGTCAAAGTACAAGAAACACTCTGGACATCTTCATCTTTTAGCTTTTCAGGTCATTCTTGCTGAGATCATGTAATTAGTTTTAGTGTGTAAATTAAATCTTAAATGCACTCAGTTGACTAAAAGGAGATGGATCCCTGTTACCTCCTTACAGAATATGTGCTTTTGTTTTTGTTTTGTTTTGTTTTATGGGCCTCTGATTCAGGCTCATGACTGCAGACAAAAAATACAATATGTGCCTGAAAAAAAAAAAAAAGACAAAAGAATTTTATAACATTGAAAACCTGAATAGCCTTTAATTCTTCAGTACATTTTATGTAAAACAGGTTGGGTTTTTGTTTTGTTTTGGGGTTTTTTTGCCATGTGCATTTGTTCACATTTGTAAATGACTTAATGGAATTCTCACTTTATGTTTATTTGTGTAATGTGTATAAAATGGGTTTGTGACTTAAGCATATTCATATATGGTCAGTGGTTACTTTAATATTGTACTGCTGCTGGTAACTTTTGATGTAGAACTTGCCTTTTGATGATAAAGTACCTCTAGGTTAGACAGTGAGGGAAGGCTCTTGGAAAAAACTGAATGTTCTCCAATGTTTTCTTAACATATTTGCAGAAGCTTTCAAAAGGAGTTTCAGTCAAACCTCTTGGCAGTACAGTATTCTTGTATTTGTTATTGTCCGTGTGTAGGTACTGGTACCTTTTTTTTTTTTTTTGTTTAAAATGTTTTAAGTGTTGGCTTTAAAGTGAATTTATCTTTAGTATGATAGTAATATGAAAATTATAGGTTTTGTGTGCAGAGAATTTTTTTATAAAGTGCTTTGTAAAAAAAAAAAAAATGTATTCTAGCTTTCGCGGTACATATGTGTGATAACTTTAATATCCATGACAGTTAAGTGCAATTATTTCATCACTCTAAAAATGCTATTTTTGTGTCGGTTACTGCAGGTGTTTTCATGTCTTTGCAAAGTGACACATTTTGATGCCTTCTTGATAAAGTGGTAGAATTTTTGTAGCTTTCTAGAAACTTTGTATTCATACAGTATCAATTGAAAATAAAGAAAATGAAAGTGTTTTGTGCACTGGTCGTAATCTCTTACATCAATCTCTTCCTTATGTTGGGTGTAGCTTTCAAAACCTTTTTTCCAAAATAGCACAAGGCCAGACTTGCAGCAATGCCTGTGTACCTTCCTAAAGGTGCAAGGGGGAATCCAGCAGGATTTACAGAAGCCTGGAGGGATGGCACTCGAGGCTGGCACACCTGGAAGCTGTGTTCAATGAGGAATCCATCATCCCAGTTCTTGCTTGTGTGTCTTCCTAAAGAAACGGTGATGGATTCTCGTGAAACATCTTTTAAACCACACCACTGCAGTGGGAAAAGCCACCCATCTCTCTTAATTCCAGAAGCAGGAATGACCTGTTCAAAATATGACAGAATAAATGGTACAAATACATAATTTACTGAGCAACTAGAACTGACTGAGGAGCACAGGAGTTATCTGAGGTGGTTTCTTCCAGGACACTGGAAGAAGTGAGCACTGTGGGAACTGAGGTCCTAAAAATGTGCCATGTTTTCAAGAGACTCATTTCTTGTTTTTCTTAAACCACCTGCCCCTCAGCTGACAGCTGTACCTGGTATGATGAGAGGATGAAACAGGATCAGTTTTCCTCCTCCATTCACAAAGTGAAACCACCTAGCTAGAGAGAGAAAAAAAAACAAAAATAAAAAAAAATTTAAAAAAAAAAAAAAAAAAAAAAAAAAAAAAAAAAAAAAAGAGAGAGAGAGAATAAAAGGGATATCCTGGATCAAATGAAATCAATGGGAAAAAGACCAGGACTTGGTAGAGGAAAAAAGTACATCTGGCTCATCTTCTGCTTCCATGGGGGAGCAGTGGCTTTTGAAAAAGCCACATGCCCCTCCCACACTCCCCAGTTCTCCTTTGGGTGGCAGATGTTCACTGCTATTTTTAAAATGCCAGCAGAGCACCCCTCCCCTGAGAGGTGGTGCAAGATGAATGGGGTGAGAACAAGGCACAGATATAGTCTGTTTTGACCCTGTTTTCTCTTCTTTGTTCCCATTAAGGATATGGCTTCAGCCCTTTGAAGTGTGTTAGCCATTTCAGAAGCAACCTGCTTCTTAATTAAGGTTCTGCTTCTTAATTAGTTTAGGTTAAACCCGTAAATCTTCCACCTTTGGGAAAACGTCATGCAGGATTTTGGGCAGGGAGTCCCCATGTCGTGTCACCATGAAAAGTTTATTGGGGAGCTGGTTTGGGTGGGAGCCACAGCCCCTCCCTGCCAGAGCGTGGGATCGGGCTGGTTTGCACGGGCAGGGAACAGAGAAGCCACACGGGTCACCCTGTGCCATTTCATGGAGCACAGAACCCATAGGTGGGCCACGGGGCTTTCTGTGGATTTTAATTCTTTTTTAAGGTACAGCCTGCAAACCCAGGAGACATTTCATGCTGGCAAACCCGCGGGTAAAAGGAGGGCTCGGAGCTCAGCAATGTGTTAGCAGATGTCTGCAGTCCCCACACACAGCTCTAGCTGTTCATTCCAACCCTGACCTCTTGCAGCCTCGCTATTGTTGTGTGGGGCCCCTTGAGCAGGAGCAGCTGAACAATCTGTTACCCCAAGCAGAGGCAGCCTCGAAATGCTCATAAATAATTACCTGCCTTATAGGGAGGTGTGACACTTCGCTGGTTAATGGCTGTGAATTGTTCTAGGATTGCTGATGTTCCCTCAGCGCTAGAGCTGTGCTGGGGACACTAGAAGGTGCTAAGGGCAGCAGGGAGCGGGTAGAGGCACTGTACCGGGAGTGAAAGGAAAAGGAAAACTGTACAAACCCAGAGCACAAGTGGCTGTGAGCAAACAAATAGCAGGGCATTGCTCTTCAAAGAAAATGCAAAGCTGAAGACAGGACAGAATAGGAAAAAGGGAGGAAAAGGATCATTTAAAGACCACCACCATCAGAACGCTGTCCATCAGAAGAAGGCAGGAGAACCAGAGTAAAATAAAAGCTACAACAAAACAGACAAACATCCACTTAGGTAAATATAATTTGCTGCTTTTTGGTTTGAGTTTGTTTTTTTTTTCCTCCTGTATTACTTTTTATTAGCCCTTTCTAGTTAACAGCATATCCTCTTTAAGCTGAAGGGAAAGGGCTGCTGGAGTCTCCATTCTTGTGGGCTTCACTGGGGAGGCTCCATAAAGCCCAGAAAGGCTCAGCAAGGCACCCTGTATCCTCCCTGACAGATGAAGAGCTGTCAGCTCCATTTTGGGGAGAGAGAGAAAGAGCAAAATGAGCAATGGCCAGAAGAGTATCTGAAACAACCAGGTGAGCAAAGACACTTGAGTGCAAGTGACTGCCCCCAGTTTACCCATCACTGGGGACTTCTCAAGCCACCTTCTTTCCACAGATGTGTGGCTCTGGGTGCATGCAGAGAGTCCATTAGAGGTTTAGGTTGACGAATTTCAAAAATACTGATTTCCATGCCCCTCAGTTCCTAGAGCTAAGAGCAAGATGTGTAACCTTGATGTTATGAAATGGGAGCAGAAAGTCAAAAAACAAATTTTTTTTTTGTTTGTTTTGGTTTTGTTGGTTTGTTTGGTTTGGGGGTTTTTGGGGTTTTTTTTGTTGTTGGTTTTGTTTGGTGGGGTTTTTTTGTTTTGTTTTGTTTTGTTTTTTGTGGGTTTTTGTTTTTGTTTTTGGGGTGGTTTTTTTTTGTTTTTTGGGTTTTTTGTTTGTTTGTTTTGTTTTGTTTTCTGTTTTTGTTTTTGTTTTTGTTTTTCACAAATCTGCTTTTAAACCTCGTTATCAGCTTCAAGAGATGTCCACACACACAGTTTTGGAGCCCTTAGCATCATAGCTGTCTCCTAGCTCTGTTCAAGGCAGTGTCCCACTATGGGTGGTGGTTGGGGCCGTCAGAGAAAAAGGTTCAAGAGCTGTGATTAATCTAAGTCCCTTTTCGTTCCTCTTACTTGTGCAGGTCAATGAGAGGATTAGTCCTTGCCTTGCAATGCACCTTAGGGCTCTGCCTTCTGGACCTCCAGCAGACAGGGTATGACAGCAGCTTTCAAACTTACCCTCTGTTTGAACAGAGCGCTGAGCTGCATGAGCAGCTGACTTTGCCAGGGGCTTGACAAACTACAAACTGATTTCTTTTCCTGACCCAAGCAGGTAAGTTTATTAGCCATATGTAAAGGTACCTCAATTTTTTTTTCTATTGGCAGAGACCAAAGAATAAGGGATTTGGTTTTTTTCAAGACTTCTAAAAATTCCTTTCAGCTTAAATCATGTGTTCTCTGCACTGTTATCAGAGATTCAATATTTTTTTCCAAGATACTTGTCTTTTCTTATCCTTTCACCTGTGATGTCGAACTTCTTAGTTAGCAAATGTTTCTACTTGGCAAAATTGACAAGAACAGCATCCAGGTTATAACCACTTCCTTTTTAACACAGATTTATGTTATTTGGAAGAGATGAAGGAGGAATGGGGTGTTCTTATTGTTTAACCCTTCCATTAGGTTTTACACGAGCCCATGTGAAAAACTCAGGCAGTGAAATACTGGATTCAACCACACTGCACACACATCACAGCATGCCACAGCACAGAGAATCTGATGGCTTCTTTGTGCAATATCTGTATTGGTTTTACTACGATTATATGATACTTTTGATTAATATCAAAAAGGTTCAAGCTAAGCTTTATCGCCAGAACACCGCGATGGGTGGAAACTCAATGGTGCAGTTCAGAGTTAAGGAGACACAACACCAGTCTCAGCAGGGTTCCCAGTGCCTATCTCCTGCAGGGATCTCCTGCTGGGAGGGAGGAGGTGGTGAGTAATACCTGGGAGGTGCCAGGGACAGGCTCTGGGTAAGCACAGAGGAACGGGGAGTTGTGGGGCAGGAACGGGCAAACTCCAAACTTCCTCCAGACTCTTGTTTTCCTGGCCTGCTTTCATACATTTCCCAGATGACAAAGGACACAGCGTCCTGTGAGCAGTAATTACATGGAAGGGGTGTCTTGAGACCTTAGACAGCCCCCCCCTGCTTCATTTTTGCAAAACCTTTTTCTACAAGTAGGGCCTTCTCTGAAAGGCTATTCTTTGATCACCAGGCTCCACAATTCCTCTTCACTGCAGTGCATGCAGAGCACTCAGACAGAGCTATGGCATCAGCTGAGCTTTTTTTTCATCCCATGCAAACAAAATATCTTCCCATTCAGGACATCAGTCCTGGAAGTGGTACAAAGGTAACAGGAACTCTAAGAGAGCACGGCTAAGGGTTCAAGAGCCACTGAGAGGACCCACACAGGTGCTCAGGAAGGCTCTCCATGTGTCCTGCTCCGGACCAGTGTGGTTTCTCAGCTGAGGAGGAGGTGGGAGGAGAACCCTCTACCCCTGCAGCCTGTAGCACCCAGGGAATAAGTAGAAGCATGATGGAGGAAACCAGCTGGAAGGTACTGGAATAGTAATGGAAAGGAAGAGTTACCCATGATCTGAAGATGAAGCTGATGAAGCAGGAGATAGGGTAAAGATAGGTTCCAGAGAGCTGCAGAGGAGAAGGATTTTTGCACCACTTCTGGTCAGATGCATAAAAAGGCAGAGCCCAAGTCAGTGTTGGTCAGCTAGAGGCAGCTGGAAGTGTATCTGAGAAAGAGGAATCAACCTGCCTGAGGAAAGAGTACAGGGTGCTTATTATGGTGAAGGGGAGAAAGAACATCAGATAATACCTGAAATACTGAGAGAACAGGTGCAGAGCTCTCTGTCTTTGAGTGCATGGATCATTGCAGGTGACTACTGCCAACATCAGAAGTTTCTGCACAAATTAGGCTTTCTTGGGTATTTCTCTGCATGGGAAAGCTGTGGGTGCAGCGGCAGACAGATTTACAGATAAGAAAGATCTGGGAAGGGGTAGAGAATCCCAGGTGGGGGCTGCCCAAAGGCTTCCTGTGAAGGGAGGTGGATGGGAGGTCGAGGGGAGCAAGGAAATAAAAGCCATGCAGACAGCTGTGCCCAGTTCTGGACCTGTGAAGTGTCTGTCAGCTCCAGCAACCAGCTCCTCCTGACTGAGGGGAGAGTGTGTGGTGGCTGCTCCTGCCTGCAGAGCAGGGGAACTGGTGAGGCTGACAGCCCTCCAGACACACACTCAGGGCTGAGGAAAAGAGACGTCACCTGCAGCTTGTGCTCGGCCGCCCGCTGGCAGGACAGACAGCATTTCTGCATAAGAGATGGTCACGATTGCAGAGGGGATCTCTGGGTTTTTGTCACCCTCAGAGTGCCCAAATAACAGGCATGCAACCAGGCAGTGGGGGGGTGGAGGTGCCCAGTTTCTTTAACAATTAGAAAGAGAGGAATTCTATATAATATTTAAGCTTTTTTTTGTTCAAAGGTTGAACACAAAGATGCTGTTCAGCTGATAGAAAAGTACTGAAGGAGAACTCTGGACTCAGTGCACGTGCTGCTCAGCTCTGCTGAAAAATAGGAAACAACCCTGGTGTTGAGAGAGTGCACAGCTCCATACAAGGGAAAATACAGGAAATATGTAGGAAAATATAGCATAGGAAACACTAGGCATAGAGAGGCCTTGGCAAGAGCCAAAGGAGTAGAAACTTCTCTGCCTGAGTGAATGAAAGAGCTTGAAAGCTAGGCTAAGAAACAAGCCAAAATGTCTTTAAAAGAAACATCCATTCTTCCATCCTTCCATTTCAAGGTTGTATCAATCCCTGTAACAACTGGATTTATCTCTCCATGTGATAACCAAGTCAAGGTTTGGGCTTATATGAAGTACCAGTTTGTGATCTGAACACCTGACAGAAGTCCCTCAGCCAGAGGAGCCCAGGAGGCCCCACATTTTCTCCTCAGCCCTTCTGCTGAAGAGGCCCGGATATTTGGGGATGCCCAAGGCAAGGATGTGTCCTCAGACAGCAGCTGTACCCTGAAGGGTTCTGGTTGTGCTGCTGCCCTGCAGTGTCGGGTGGAGCACGGGGTGGCAGTGAGGCTCATCAGGCCCTGCTGTGCTGGTTTCATGACTGCAGAATGGCTCAATCCATCTACCTGCAAGCACCAGGTATAACCAGGTTAGATAAGAGCATTACCAGCATGTGCAACCTTTGGACTTTGGCTTGAGGCTTCTACTTTCCCTTCTGGAGAGAACACATCGTATTTCACTGTCTGCTTTATTTCTTTCTCCTTTATTGCAGCTGTGCTCAGTACCTCACACAGATTGATTTTCCTGGAGGCACAAACAAGCAGATAGAATCCAGAGGAGGCTTAAATAAAGGGAATAATTGTAAATGGTCTTTGAATTAATAAATATATCTAAAGATAAAGAGGAAGCATAGAGATATATAGGACTATATAGAGAGAGATATATAGATTGTACAAACAAATCATGACTCATGTGTTCAGTGTGCCCTCAGTGCTAGGATATCCTGGAAAGCAATAGGCTTTACTGGACACACTTGTTATCCCAGCTGGGATACAGGAAATTTGCCAAAATATCAAGTCATTGAAGGATGGATCCCAGGATAATAAAGCATGTCCAATAGGAAGAACTTACCCTAAAAAGAATACCTAAAAGGCACAGTCTACCTTCTCAGCTAACTAAATTCAGGCTGACAGAATATGCACTTCCACTGTGGCCACTACTAATTAGCAGAAGAGAAAAGAACTACCAATTTAGACATGCTTGTGACCTGTAGGCAGAGGCAGTCACTGATTTTTAAGAGATTCTTAAGTTCTCACCTTTCTTCCCTGCTCCCATATTCCTGCCAGCCATTGACCCTCCTTTGATCTGCTGTACACCTGGAAGTTTGTCTCCCTTCTCCTCTCTGGGTCTGTGCTCAAAAAGAAGAGCTGCAGTTATTCATCATGAATAACTATGCACAGCAACGCCTTCTGAGTCTCCCTTGGAGAGGGACTTATTCCTTCCTGCCTAATTAAGAGAATTTCAAGTAGGACTCTCAACAAAAGGGATTTGGTAAGATTTTTCATAAGATTTTTTGACTTCTCAGTCTTCTCTGCTGCACAGGCTGAATACATAAAATAGAAATTCATCCATCAACATAAATTAGGCCCCGAGATTGGAATTACTTGATTCGCCTGAACAAAAAATACAAACATGCCTGGTAGTGCTCCCATTTCTTGCTGTCACCTGCCTCAGAAACACAGTTGGGTACTTGGGAACAGCCTGTATCTGCTACCCCAGTCTATATGTATTTTTAGGAGGCTACCAGTATAAGTAAATGGAGTACACTGTCTTTCCCATTCTCTTGCAAAGCTCTCCTCTGCACCATCAGCATCCTCCCTTTCAGTCGCTTTCAGTTGCTAAATGAATTAAACATTCAGCTCTGCTAAAAGGAGGGAAAACTGCACCAGTTACCGTAACATCTTGACTTCTTGACTTCTGCTAATTCTATTTCAGGTCAATTGCTTATTCTCTGTATTTCTCCACTGCCAGTACAGTAAGCCATGAACTCTCCTGGCTGCAATCCGAATTCTCTCTCACCTGGCCTGTGTGATACCCTGTGCACATAAAATGACAGAGGCTCTGTCTCTCCTGGAGACCTCCATGAATAAAAAGAAACCCAAAGTGCCAGTTTACCTCCAGCTTCACTCCCAGCTACTGGTGAAGGTAGGTCACTGGAGGAGGCTGACCTCAGTTTGAGGCAGACCTACCCTTGTACCCCTCCAAGGCCAAATTCCACAGATACTGGCCCTGCAAGAGATGCTGAGTGGCTTTGCCAGCCTGGGAATGCAGCTGTACATGGGATGGTTTAAAAGCTGAACCAGGCACCTCAATTGAATTACACAGTTCAAGGGAAACTAGCACTACTAAGCACATAGAAACCATCTGACTCGCCACAGAAAAGTTATTACTCAGAAGGTTTTTGTGCTTACCGAATAATCTGATCTCTGCTTGGTGCAAGAGGGTTTTTCCTTCCTCTTTGAACTGAATTTCAGTGTGTCCTTGCATGAAGAGCATAATGAATTACATGCCTATGGCAAGGGCTGTTCGAAGCGCTGTCCTGTATTCCTAGAGCCATTTCCAGGGAAGGTGAAACTGCAGTGTGGAGCACCTCTGGTTTTATCACAGACCCACTCTGCTGCATCACTGTGTGCTCAGGGGATGACACTTGGGTGGACAGGATTTAGCACAAACACAGCCCGGTGGATGTCCCCTCTCTCAGCCAGGCAGGTGGGAGCTGTGTCTCACTGGAAGACAGGTGTGACAGAGCCTGTCACCTGAAGGCAGAGCACAGCATTTTAGGAGAGCTGTGAGGCACAAATCCAAGGATCTATTCCTTCACCTTCCAAAGGTGTGCCAAACCAAACACCAAAGAGACAAATCCTGCTGTCGGTGTCAATGCTGCAGAAATACACCTGTCCAAGTTAAACCACAGAAGCTTATGGGGACTTAGGAAAACCACCCCACCCTGGGGGAAGTGGGGCATTTCAAAGTGATTATCAGGCATGCAGTGGCTGGCGACTCACCCTGGCCTTACCTTGTGCAGCCCGAAGATGGCCTCACAAGCAAAATACAAAGGGTCATTTGGGCTCTTTTTGGGGTGCCATCCAGGAGGGGCCCCTCATGTGCACACCTTCCCAGTCCCTGACTGATAGATGCAGGGAGATTTCCAGGCCCAGCGCCACCAGGCCACTCACAACAGGGTGGCAGCAGCATGGGCAGCCTGTGCCAAGGGGTCAGGCTCTTACCAGCATCTCTCAGTCACCAGTGGGAGATCTCTCTCTGCCACCCCACCCTGAGGCCCAGGGAAGCATCACTATTTTTCCAGCTCTGCCTTTACTGAATAACTCAGCTAGTAGCATCAGATGAAGCAGTGATTTTCTGATGTTTGGCCAAGCCGTTAACATTGTCATCCCAGCACATTTTAACAAGTACAGGCAGGTCTGGGCATTAGTCATATTTCTACAAACGTGGTGGTGGTTTTTTTTCCTCTTTTTCTTTTCTAACTTAGCCATATTACTGGGCTTCAAAGCCATCAGTGGAAACAGATGTGTGAGTGTTATAAAATTACACTGCTACATCAGGGGTTTTTTATGGCTTTGTACAAGTTGTATGTCAAAAGACACTTCAGGCCAGAGGGCCAAGTGCTTTGCCTTGAGAGAAGTTAGCATAAGCAATTACAGGCTGTGAAACGAGCACCCAGTCTTACCTAGATTAAAAAAAATGAAGGCAGAATAAAATAAATACTAAAATAAAACTCTCTTCCCTCCTCAGTTTCAGTTCCATGTATACACACACTGTTCTACAGTTTGCAAATGGATGCTAGTGGAGTTGGTGGTACATCTGAAGGCACGGAACTTCAATACTTTATCACATCCTCACTGCTCATCAGGTGGCCCTAGCACCACTAACTATTTCCTGAAGAAGGCCTCTGTGGGATGTGACTAGTGAATCCTTCAGGAGCAGGTGTGTGTTTTCCTGGGGCTCCTCTGAGCAGCAGCTCAGCCTGCAATCCCCAGCAAGGCTGTGCCACTCAAAGGCTTGTTGGAGAGAAGTTCACGGTTGCAGACACTTCTTATGCCTCCTAGGCTTGAACTGAAGGGTTTCTGAAGGAAGTCTTGCAGCGAGCCCTATTTTTGGGCAAAATATTGCACCACTACTTCCCCTCACCTATATCAGCTGTTTGCGTAGGATGTGCTTCAGGTGACTTCAGCAAATATCCCATTTCTTCGCCTTGTGAGAGTCCGAGTGGCTCGCAGCCGGGGCTGCGCGGGTGATGATGGAGCAAACACGAAGAGAACTCCTGGAAGGAGCAGCAGGATTAGCTCGGGCCGCGGTTGGTGCGCTCCGAGCGCGGTCCCGGCCGAGCATCGCAGCTCCTCGGCAGCCGCCGAGCCGGGCACGGCCCCGCCGCGTCCCGCCTGCTCCTCCGTGGGCTGCGGAGACGGCGACAGCCGGGCCCCGGAGCGGGCTCCCAGAGCGACAGATTGCAGAGCATCCGGCCGGGCCGGGGCCGCGCTGCTCCTCTGCCCAAGCCGGGAGCCGCGGCCAGCGCGGCTGCTCCGCGGGCGAGCAGATTGCGGAGCACCGGCCCCGGCCCCTTTGTGTGGGACAGCGCCGGGGCCTGGGCCCTCCAAACATATGCAGAGCAGGGTGACATATGGCAATTGGTGACTTCCCGGCGCAGATGCCGAGGGGCTTTGTTCGGGAGCAGAGCGCGGCGCGGGTGCCAGCGGCGCCCCCGCAGCTCCCGGAGCCCGGCGCTCCCCGAGCGCTGCGCGCTGTGCTGGGCGCGGGTTGTGCTCCCCAAGCGCTGCCCACGAGCCAGAGCCCAGGGCACGCTGAGAAATGGGGTTTATTTAACAACGAGACCCAGGTGGACTCCTGTTTCAACTCCTTTGCGTTCGGGCTTCTATTCACATATACGTGTAATACCACAGCCTGAAACAAACTACTAAAACTGTTCGCTTTTCCATTAAAAGCTTTGTTTTCAATAGTTTCTCGCTATTAATGATACAAACAGAAAACTAGGTAGTGACAAATAGTGACATGTATATTATTTTTTCCAACCCTTTTAAGCAAAAGTTTAAGCTGAGGTTAAAAAGGGCAAAACAAAACGATGATTTCCTGGCCATGGGACTGAGACAAAATGGAAAATAGGATCTATCAGCTTGCTTTTGTGGGAAAAACACGAGGGAAGGTTTGAAATCCCAGCATGGGTCGCAGCTGCGCTCACCTGTGCAGAGCCATGAGACAGACAGGCACACAAAGGGAACTACAGCACCGGGCTGGGGCTGAGATACAGAGATCTGCTCTTATCTCTGCCACTGACCACCTGTGCCACCACAGAAATCCCTTCAGCCCAACATGCCTCAGAAACTCCTCCCAGTGCCCTGCTTGCAAAGGCCTGCCGGCTGTGGGGCAGACCACGACCTTACAGCACTGAATCCTTTCACGTGGGCCACAGGAGCCTCATCAAACAGGAGCAGCATCCTCCAAGCCCAGAACAAAATATTTGCATCTTATTCCCTATTGCTGGCACTATCAGCCTTTGCTCACTTGTCATTTTATGTGTTTCCATGGTGAAGAGGAATCCAAGCCCACGTGGATTTAAAGCACTTTGCATACGGACACAGGGTCAGGAGCCAAGCAACCAAAGCCAGAGGAAAACTAAGTGCTGCCTCGTGCCGTGGGTCGGGAACTGATACAGACTCTTGCCCTCCACAGCCTTCTGCTTGAGCAGAGCCCAGGATGCAGAACTGGGACATGGAGCTGGCAGCCACCACCACCCCTCAGAGAACAGCTTGAGAGCTGCCCAGCTGAGAGCAGTTTTCTCTGCTTTCCGCTCCCTTTGCTTTTTAAGAGCTAGTGAAGCAAACACTTTGCTCTGAACTGGGGCTGTGGAGTAGCCAGGCTCTAAGCCAAGGGACACAAAGCAAGTTGCTACCACCATGTTGTAGGAGGAAGAAGCACAGAAACCATGAGGCTGCCCAGAGGGCTGAGCTCTGCTGACTCTGGGATCCCCAAACCAATTTCCCACTGTGTCCCTCGGTGGGTCTCTGAGTCGCTGCCTTTGCCCGCAGAAGTTGGAGCACATGGGGTAAGTCTGGTTAGCTCCAACTGCATCATGTGTGCTGGGCAAGCTCCAGCCATCTGTGCAGCAACTGTCCAACCCAGCCAAGGCTGCTCCAGACCCCCTGGACCTGCACTGTGTGCTGGTGCTCACATTTGCAGCGCTCAGCCAATACCTCTGGTTGGCTGGCTCATCACTCAAAAAAATGCTGTTTCACCCCCTCCTCTGTAGCAAAAGCCCAGACAAACGGCCTCAGTCGTCCAACTTGGTCTGGAAAGCGGTCGTGTGGGGAATAAGACAAGATATACTCGGGGGAAAACTAGATTTTCAGTAGTCCTGCCTCTGCGACATTGAGAACAACCTGACAGGGAGAGGGTGTACGGAGGAAGAGCTTTACCTGGAGACTGGCTCCCTCTGCAGCCGGATCGTCAGCATCCCGAACGTGCCATGTCATTTTAGGCGTTTGTTTCACTGCTACTCAGAGCCGGAAACTTTCTGGGAATGAATGGGCTAAGCATGGGAAATCTATGCCCCCCCCCAATCGGGTTATTATCTCGTGTTATGCATTACAACATCACAGGGATGATGGATAAACCACCTCAGGGAAAGAGCAGACCGACTTTCAAGTTAAAATCGCATCACTGGCAAAAACGTCACATCAGTATCTCCCGACCAGGTGGTAAAAAAAGCGACAATTTCCGAGTTTCCTCGGAATCACGGAGAGCAGAGCATGGATCTAACAAACGGACCGTGCAAACCCTCTGCAGCGCTTCTCGGTTGTTCAAAACATTCCTGCTGGGCGCTTCTCCAGAGCGGGAATGGCAGAGCGGAGCGCGGCCGAGTGCAGCTCCCGCAACTCCCACATCTCCCGCATCTCCCGCATCTCCCGCAACTCCCGCAACTCCCGCATCTCCCGCAGCTCCCGCAACTCCCGCAACTCCCGCAGCTCCCGCATCTCCCGCATCTCCCGCATCTCCCGCAGCTCCCGCAACTCCCGCAACTCCCGCAACTCCTGCAGCTCCCGCAGCCCCCGCATCTCCCGCAGCTCCCGCAACTCCTGCATCTCCCGCATCTCCCGCAGCTCCCGCAACTCCCGCATCTCCCGCAGCTCCCGCATCTCCCGCATCTCCCGCATCTCCCGCAACTCCTGCAGCTCCCGCAGCCCCCGCATCTCCCGCATCTCCCGCATCTCCCGCAGCTCCCGCAACTCCCGCAACTCCCGCAACTCCTGCAGCTCCCGCAGCCCCCGCATCTCCCGCAGCTCCCGCAACTCCCGCATCTCCCGCATCTCCCGCAGCTCCCGCAACTCCCGCATCTCCCGCAGCTCCCGCAACTCCCGCATCTCCCGCATCTCCCGCAACTCCCGCATCTCCCGCAACTCCCGCATCTCCCGCATCTCCCGCAACTCCCGCATCTCCCGCATCTCCCGCATCTCCCGCAGCTCCCGCATCTCCCGCATCTCCCGCATCTCCCGCAACTCCCGCATCTCCCGCATCTCCCGCAACTCCTGCAGCTCCCGCAGCTCCCTCATCTCCCGCAACTCCCGCAACTCCCGCAACTCCCGCATCTCCCGCATCTCCCGCAACTCCTGCAGCTCCCGCAGCTCCCTCATCTCCCGCATCTCCCGCAACTCCCGCATCTCCCGCAACTCCCGCATCTCCCGCATCTCCCGCAGCTCCCGCAGTTCCCGCAGCTCCCTCATCTCCCGCAACTCCCGCAACTCCGGCAGCTCCCGCAGCTCCCTCATCTCCCGCAACTCCCGCAACTCCCCCATCTCCCGCAGCTCCGGCAGCTCCCGCAGCTCCCTCAGCTCCCGCAGCTCCCGCAGTTCCCGCAGCTCCCGCAGCTCCGTGGCCCCGCAGTGACACCGCGCAGGTGACAGTCCCCGCACAGCCGCGCTGCCCGCGACCGACGAGGTCCACGGGTAAGCGTGGAAATTGCCACCAGACACATCTCTAACAAGCGTGCTCTCGCTGGCATCAAGGGAGAGCACGAGGCAGGAGTTAAGCCAGGGAAGTTCCACAGTTTATATTATACGGGAAATCAGATTAGATTATCGCTGAGGATGCTACAGGGCTTAAAGCTGTGAATCAGCTGGCAGGTGAATAGCTGCTGCATCTCTCCTCACGAGAGTGAAACCCTCCCTGCGTGGCCCACAGACCTGCTTTGGGGCACTCTTCATTACAGTACACCCCGTACCCTCTGGCCACCCTGCCCAGCCCTCATCCACCCGGCACGAACTGCAGGCTGAGGAGAGGAGTTAGCAAATTCCCTCCGCGAGTGGCAGTGCTCCCTCCGCCAGGTCAGCGGGCGGGACACTTCTGCCCGTGTCCTTTCTGCCCCCAAAGCCATCACACCCGGTAGCCTCCTTTGTGCTCAGCAGAAGCTGCAGCCGCCGTGGGACGGGGCCAGTGCGAGCCATTTGCCAAACCAGCGAGCCCAGAGCAGCGGGGGGAACACCGTGCTGCTGGATCTGTGCTGCACCAGGGCACAATGGAGCTCCGAGCCGCAGGCGCTGCCAGGGCGGGCTCTGTCTTTACCGCAGTTTCACTGGAAACAGATGAGTGAAGCATTGTCGACTCACCCTGCCAGAAACCGTCCCATGCGCCCCCCAAAAAAACATGTGGTAGAATTTTTCAAATGAAAAACTTCAAGGAAAACTCTGCCGTTACCTTTTGGTGCTTCCAAGCCCTGTACTCCAGAATGAAAACCACCTCATTTTACGTTTATAATCGTATGACCTCTGCACATCCCACACAATATCCCAGGCCTGGCTCTTAGGCCAGTGCCATATTGAGCCATATCATAAAACTGTGGGAATTGTCAGCACTGAATAGAGTGCACATTCATGGAGACAAATAACCCCATGCAGGAAGACACAAATAACCCCCTTTCTTTGCTGGGCAGCAGCCAGTTCATTGGCAAGTGCCTCTTCCAAGCTCTAGACTCAGTGTTGAGAGCCCAAAAAACCATCAGCCCAAAGCAATAGTCAGAGTACAGTGTGTCAGTGCAAGCAGGACAGCTAGAGCACTTAAAAGGAGATGCCACATTTACTTGGCTGTGTGAAGAGGTCAGGGCTCGTCTATTCATGAAATAAAGAGCATGTTTTTCTCTGTTTACTCTCCTCAGGATTTGTGTCTGGATATTTCAACAGCTACTCATGGTAGCTGGATGGGTGGATAGTTATTATACATAGAAAGCTTCAGCTAGCTGAGAATCAGAAGAAACAACTCTGAATTTTCAAAACACTGCCCACAAAGTGAAAAGGCTGCATCGTGTCCCCACAAAAAGGAAAAATAAAACAACTGCCTAGTAACATAAATTGCTCATTTGCTGTAGAAAAATAAAATCCAAACTGGTATGGTGCAAAGCCTAGTTCTGAACACATCACCTCTTTATCTGCTGCCAACTATCAATATTGTAAATTTGCTTTAGCCATCACACCTCTCACCTGTGTTTCATCTGTGGACACACTTGTTAGAGCCAGGTGAAAAAAGCCAGGCCCTTTCAGTGCCTCCCACTGCAGTAAAAGCTCATTAGCAACACTGTGACAACAGCAGCTTGCACAGACCACCTTTTCCAGGTACAGAGCAAGGCTGGAGGAAGGCTAAAGAACAAGCTGAATTTTGACACCAAGCTGCAAATTGGCACCTGCACACCCAAAGTCTCCTCTCTGAGCTCAACAGCTGAAAACTGCAAAAGGACAAATAGAGGATTCCAGTATAGGCTTCCTATGTTGCAACTTCTTGCCAGAAGATCCCATTCTCCTACAGTCCACCTTCAAAGGACAGTTGGAAGGAGGTCTGACCATCTGGAGAAACTGTTCAAAATGTTCTGTGACATCGAAAAATAAAGCAAACAGCTTGGCAAAATACAAACCTGCTATCATGCTAACTCCCACTTGCTTTCCCTTTTGTAGAGCTGCATGTGAGCTTCCAAAAACGTTGGGATAAAGCAGCAGGTTTAGCTCCTCCAGCCAGGCCATCCCTAGCTACAGGTGGCCAGCTGGGAATTCTCAGCCACCTGGCTTGAGGGCTGGCTTTGCTCTGGGGACAATCCCATCTGCTGGCTTTGGTGGCAGCCTCCTCCTGCCACGGTGGCCTGGTCTCCAGCACACGCAGAACTCACACCTGGGCTGGCAGCACCTTTGTCACCCTCCAGACAGCTCCACCAAGCAACACAAAACAGAAGACTTTTGTGTCACAAACCTAGGTGCATTGTGGTCCAGACTGAAAGGCAGAAGCTTAAACATGTATGTTTGTAAGCAATTTTAATTCTAATCTTGTGAAAAAATGTTCCACCGCTTTAAGGCTTTTTGCAGGAGTTCCATGGAGTGATGGTATCATCCCAGGTAAGGGTCTTGCCCTGTGGATGGCAGAATTCAAACCAGCTTGTACTAAAAGACAGCATTCTGTTCACTGAGTTGTAGATTTATGTCCTTCCCTGCTCACAGGGGAGCATAGGATTACATTTCTGTTAGCATGGATCTGAACCTGTCGATACTCTGGAGTGCATCCGTGAAAGAGAATTACGCCCAGAAGCTGCAGTGACCACGGTTTTCAGGTTACTTGCTCTTTTCATTTTTTCCTTCTTCTTTATTATTCCAGCCTCATTCTTTGAAGTTTATCTAGCCTCTGTTGCTTGTGAATCTTTTGAAGGGATCTTTCTGTTCTGCAAACACTTTATTTTCATGCAGAGAGAGCAGCAGACCACCTTTGACAGGGAATGTACACTTAATCCTGTAAACATATCAGTAACTTGTTTACTATCTTAATACAGAGAGAGATTCAAATAAAATCATTCGGTTTGGGCTTCAAATGTGCATCACAGCTCTGCTGTGGGCTAGATCCAGACATGGACACAAACATCCAAAAAATCTCACTTTTGAGTTTGAAGTTTGTTATTTTAATTTCAGGTGTTTTGATTTGAACTTTGATGTGCTTCAGGATGAAGTGAACTGCTGGCTGAAGAACACTCTAAGCCAAAGCAGAAGAGTAAGCAATCCCCTGAATAGACTTCATGAGTGAATCCTAAGTGTGTTTTCAGGAATTGTTCCTCCGGTTGTAGCCGTGCCCTTCAGTGTATTACAAGTAAGGATGATCACGAGGATTTTTCTCCCCATAAGAATGTGCTACAGAACAGAGAAAAGATTCAGCAAGCATGACTTCAGACTGAGACCTGAGATGCAAATTTATACTTCCAAATCAGTTTCCTGCCAGGACCTACTAAATCAAAATAGAGCTAACAGAGTGGAGCTGTGGTTAACGGGAAAGACGCTCAGCACTTGAATGAAAAATGCAAAAAAAAGCTTCAAAAGAAAAAGGAGGGAACAGTAGGGCATCAATCTCTAGCCTTTCCCCAGGGCTTCTTTGCATGTCCTGATTTTATTGACACTATCATCTCCTTCTGTATTCTTAAAGCTCAGCTGTGGTGTAAGACAGGTTCTGCAGCAATGCCAATCCAGAGAGCTAAACCAAGCACTTCTTGCAGGATTGGCCTGGGGCCACTGATTTCAATGGGAGCTGCTGGATGCCCAGCATGACTGACAGTTAGGCTCTTTGTGGATCAAAAAATCAGAATAATTTTGTTCCATCTGGCATTTTTCATGATCCCTGCTGTGCCCAGTATTGCAGTCACAACACCTCGCTTTTTAAAAATCCCCACTCAGCCAAAGGCATAAAATGTAACAAGCACTTGAACAAGTGAAATAGTGGCAAGCAACAAAATTCTTGCATATTAGCATTATAGTAATGGCACTTAGTAAGTGGTTGGAAACTCCTTAAACAAACCCACCTTGTCAGGGAGGGAATGCTTCAACTGCTCTTTGAGCTGTTCCTTTCTTAACTCCCAAATCACCGGTAGCTAGAAAGTGTAGATGGCTGTCAAGCTGGTAAAATCTTTCCTAGGTCTTTTCTAGGTCTCTACAGTAAGAATTTACTGCAGGCCAAAAAATTAATCTCTGAAGAGGACCTAAAGGAAGTAGAAAATAGCAGGGGTAGTTAGGGTGGCAGAGAACACAGTCTGACAGAGGGAAAAACCAAAGAGAGTGATAGAAAAAGCGTAAGACAAAGAGAAAATAAGCTGGCTTGAAGGAAGTGATGTTTTAGACCAGGAACATAAGAATTGCTGGACTTTACAGCCGAGTACAGCCCAGTATCCTGTCTCAGGAGGGCTGAATGACTGATGGAAGAGTAAGAAAACAGAAGTTTATATGTTTTCTCCCTGACAAACTCTTTCTAAGATACACAGGGTAAATAATCTCAGAACCAGAGATGTGTTTAAACAAGTGTGTTTAATAGCTTTTGGTGCAGTTTGCTTCTGTGAAAGGGTCCAGTCGGAATCCAGGCAAACTTTTGGCATTGACAACACCCTCTGGCAGGAATGCTCACAGGTGTACCTACACTGCTTTTGAAAAGGTGTGTCTTAATTTCTTTCAGGTTTGCCACATATTTCTTGAGATATGAGAAATCCTAAATGGTGTTTTTCTAATCACTTTCACCCTCTACTCCATTCATGATTTTTATACTATTTTATCTCATGCTCATTCAGTTTTTGAAGGTAAAAACTTCATGGTCAACACAGAAAGGGGGCCATATCTTTTACTACTCTATCTGACTGCACGTTTTCTAGCTCTACAATCTTTCTTTTGGGGTGTAATCATGTCAATAATGCAGCAGTAGAGGTAAAGGAACCTCAATTTATTTCCTCACATTCCTTTGAATGCTTCTGGAAAGCAATTCCTTAAAAAAATAGTAGAAGATTTAGTGAATCACTGCACTTTTATGTTTCTGGAAGTGTTTTCAGAAGCACAATGACCTCCTCCCCATCCCACATAAAAAGTGGGAGCCTAGGATGAGCATCAAGTCCCAGAATGTAGAAACAGAAGCACGGATGTCAACCCAGAAATGGTCTTATTATGGGCTGCCTTATGGCATATGAACACTGCACAATGCAGGGAGCACTGTGGAGTGCACATTGCACAAACCCTGCTCTCTCAGAGGTGTGAAGTTGGAGTTTTTATTAGCTCCGAATTACTGGAGGCAAACAGCAAGCCTATCTATCAAGGTTGTTGTGTGGCTTAAAAAAGAGCAAATTGGAGGTATTTCCAAGCTGCAGGGAAAATGCTGAAAATTCAAAAATAGACAAAAGTGGGAAGAGTCTGGAAAAAAGAAAATGATCTCCAGATGGAGGACAGGGGAATGCCAAAAGTCTTGAAGATGTTTTATTTTAATCCCAATTCCCTAAGCATTGGATGTTGTTTATAACACAAAATTGCTTGTATTGTTTGTATGTTACTGCTTGATTTCCAAAGCGATGAAACAAGCTGTGGAAGCCACAGCAGGGTTCCCTTTTAGACATTAAATCAATGCACTACATCTGTTGAAATCCTGGAGAGCCCAAGGCAGCAGTGCCAAATTCCGGAGCCTGTCCTCAGCAGGAGCCGTGCGGTAAACGTCTGCATTTGGGTTCCAAGTTTGGCCTGTTAGCTGTCATCCTCTGAAAACTCTTTGGAGGCTCTTCAGTCGAAGTGCTGGGAGGGGGAGTTCTTCCCTCCCACCTCCAGCAACTTTTGTGATACAGCTGAGGCCGTGAAGAGCCCTGAACCATGCAGGGGAGGAGAGTGAGCAGGGCTGGACTGAGCCCCGTGGTTACTTCATGGCTTGATGAAGGAACCATCCAAGGTGGTGGTTTAATGTTTTTCAGGAGAGAAGTTTTCCCACCTTTTTCTCACTGCTGGAAGATAGGAAGTCCTCTGAGCTGACCAAAATGCACTGACACAGCAGACTTCAGTGGAGTCAGGAAGCCATGGAAAGCTCCCAACACCCACATACAGATACGCCCAATGTTCAAAAATTTAAAAAATAAACAACAAACACACAAAAACAAACAAACAAACAAAACCCAAAACAACAAAACAACAAAAACAGACACAAAAAAACCCCAAACAAACAAACACAAACCCCCAGAAAACAATATCAAACAAACTCAAAACTGAAGAATTTGCTGTACTGAGCTCTTCAAATGCCTGAGGTCTGTTTGTCCTCTGACAGTTTATGCACACAGGAATCAATCCAGCTGGGAACAGAAACATAAAAAAACATGGAAAACCTGCAGAGTGCTGTGTCCCATCTGGTGTGACTCTGAGGCTGTTCCCACCACTGCCCACCCTGACCTGTCAGCAGCACACTTCAGCCTGTTCATTCCATGAGTCTGTTTAGGTGCAATTAGACCTTTGGGTTTGGGCCTCTTGCTAAAGCACCCTGCCCCTTCTGCAAACTGTCTGGGTGAGCACACAGAGAAGGGTTAAAAGGACATTCCTGGTTCCTAACCCTGAGATGCTGCAGGCTTTCAGTGGGCAGCATCCTCTGACATGCTGGAGCCTGCCTATCTCCCTCGGTTTCGTTGTTTCCAGGAGGGAAATCATTCCTGCTTGTCAAGTGTGGGCGTTTGAAAGAATAGAAAGAATCTATGTCCAGTCATTGCTGTGTTCTGGGAATTAATGGGAAAACCACGTCAGAAGGAGCCCTTGCTTAACAGCTGTGGTGCAGTGCAGTTTTTTTCTGAGGTGGAGGTGATAGTAGCATGAAGCAATGAGCACGACATGCACACTCCTGCACTCTGAGCCCTCCCTTCAAAGAGACTGCATGGATTGTCAGACACCTCACATGGCACTGCACTCCCTCACCCTGACATGAAATCCCACATCTGACCTGAAATGTCAAGCAGGATGCATTCTTCTTCTTCTTTTTTCACAGCAATTGCCTGCTGATCTGGATGCTCGCTTTCCTGGTTTGCCAGGCACCCAGCAGAGTGGCCTCTGCAAACTCACACCTGCAGGGACACAGCTCAAACAGACTGCTCAGGTGCTCAGGTGTTGGGCTTTGGGCTCCTCTGCACAGCTCTGCACAGCTGACCTGCCCCTGAGACTGCAGAGGTGCTGTACCCAGAGCTCCCAAAAACCTCACAGGCCTGAGGTATTGCAGAGAATAACATGGCTCATAGTTAAATCTAACTTCATATTCGGTGTTGGGATACAGTTGTAGCACCCAGGAGTTTTGCTGGTTAAGTCCAAGCATTACAGATTTCATCTCAAGAAGCAGTGAAATTGAAAATCACTTGGGCTGTGATGGGTAATTAGCTAAACACAGGCTGTTACATATTTCTTCCACACTGGAAAGCATATTACAGTTTTCTTAAGAAAGTACATTACAGTGTTCTTAAGAAAGTGCAAACCTTTGGAAAAGCATCCCAGAACTTATGACTTTACCTTGTTACAAATGATAAATTAAAAATAGGTTGCATTTTCTAATAGAGATGCTGTAAAAAAGAAAAAAAAAAAAAAAGAAAAGGAAAAAAAAAAAAAGACAAAAAAAAAAAAAAAAAAAAAAAAAAAGACAGTGGGCTCTGATGATCTGTTTAAATCTCCCAGCAGTGGTGGTCCCACTCTCTTTCCCTAACCTGCCCTATCCAGATGTCCAGGAGCAGCTACCTCACAGGCATCCCTAGCTATGACATCCTGCTGTGGATGTCAGCAGATAAAGAGAACAGCAGCAAACCCCATCTCCAGCTCTGATGAGGTACAATGTCAGAACAAACACACAGGAAATAGTCTTTCCTTTAGGATAATTAGGTCTTTTATGACAAATTTAACTTCCTTTTTTTTTTTAATTTTTAAGAAAGGAGATGTTATTTTTTACACAGGTTTAATTTATCAGTACCCAATTTCTACTTAAAAAGCCCCCAACAAACAAAACAGAAAGGAGCTTTTATACAAACATGCAGCAGTAACAACCACAAAGAAATTGCATCTGCCTTAAGGTACAGCCTGAGCAATTTGCTCCCATGCAAATTATGAGCCAGCCCTCAAATATATTTATTGGACTTTTCTCTGGTGACACCAAACCAAAGCAACTTACACTCAGTTTTTTCACCTTTGTGCCTTGAATACCAAGAAAAGGGTGGGTGGTTTTTTTGGCACAGCAGACTGGCAAACCTGTCATGCAAATATTTTGCCTGCTTAGTCACTGCAGCTCCTATTCTAGTGAAGTGTCCTGAAACTGATCCCCATGTCTTGGTGGGTGGAGAGAAGAAAAGACTGGAAATAGAAGAAAGATTAGATAGGTTACAAGCAATAGGAATTAACAATGTTTATAAAGTGCCTTCTGATGAGAAGAAGTACATGAGCCTAAAGAGTATTAAATAATTGAAGCTCTCAAAGTGGGGCAGATCACAGAATAGCAGCAGGGATGTTTGTGTTGTGTGTCTGACTATTAAGCTTGTTTTGCTTGTGTCTGACCACTCGTGAGATGGTCATGAAAAACCACCCAACAGAGTAACCAACAAAAGCAGTGAATGAGAACTGTTGATAAGGCTGTGGGCACAAGTGTGGGAGTTCTGCCTCCTGTCCAAAGCTGTTTCAGGCCAAAGCTACTGTAAAATTCACAGGAAACAAACACTTGTGCACCAGGGGAGGAAATTCTGACTTCACACTAACGCCAGTTCCTAAAAACTCCATCAGCCTTGAAGTGCACCACTGTAAATTTCACCGGAATTTCACTACAGGAATTACCTTCACTGTAGCGTGAGCCACAGAGCAACAAAGCCAGGACAGCACCAGCAGTCCCCAGAGTTACGTCAGACACCTGTAAAACATCAGCCATACCTAGAGCCAAAATTCACAAATCCTCCAGCAAAGACTGCTCTGAGCAATGAACAATGATCACATGTGGAGAAATACTGTTGCACAAACTTCAGTTCTGCTGGACTTCAAAACTAGTGTGGGTGCAGAGGATGTGACAGGCTTGTGAGCCGGGGTTTCTACTGTGGCATTTCTGCAGCAGCTCCCTGCTGTACTCAGTTCAAACTGCCTCAGACACAAGCAGTCAGAGGATGGAAAACTGGCAGAAGCTCTGTAAACAAAGGATAATGATCAGCAGGGAAGTGTTAGAGGAGGTGAAAGTCTAATGCAGCACAGCAGGGACTGCTAGCACCTGTCTCAGTTAGAAAATCTAAATAAAATTAGTAGAAGGGCCAGTTAAAGGAAGGGGCACTCTCTGGCCACGTGGAGTACTACATCTGAATAGTTACCACCAAATTTGCTCAGTTCAGTGTTTCTCCACAACAACATATGGAACAGGAGAGGTTAGTTTTGTGTGACAGCAAGTCCACGGTCAAGTGTTACACACTGCCACAAAACAGGATGGATTTGGAAGCAGATGAAAGTCTGTGTGCACAAAGGAAATTATCTACACCATGGATAATGACTGTGAGAGAAAAATTCCACTAGCTGGGAGAGGTACCAGAGTATAAATCTTTAGACAAAAAGTCACTTGATACATCTTTGGAGATACCAATTCCTGTCCTTTTCCGAGTTAAGATCCTAAACAGAGTTTCTCAGAAAGTTGTGTTTGATTTGAAGAAGGAGTAAGAAATGGTAGGAAACCTCACCTGTTCTGTATCAAAATAAAGATTTTTTTTCTGATGCTTCTCCATTTAACAGTTCCAAGAAACATCCTGTCATCACTTTGCTATACCCAGCTTTACACAGAGATACTCTATGAGGGGGAAATCCTTAAAATTCTTTTGACTCTTATTATGTAGGTCTCCCTAGGGGCATGAAGCTTGGAGCTACATAAAAATTATTGTCCATATGCTAGAGGTCAGAGAGGCTAAGAAGAATGAGTAAGAGATCTGATTAGGAGGGTAAAATCACTTCCTTTAACCATCATGAGCTCTAAGAAGCACAGAGTTCACTTTTAATACATAGAAAACTCCTACAGATGCTGAAGAGAAAACCATAAAAATTGGCTTACTGTCAAAATATTTAGCCAAATCCTTAAATTTAAATATGTAATTCAAAAATTTCAAGAGCCCACATTGATCTACAGGTGATATATTGTAAAGTAAGAATCAGCTTATGGCCAAAGCAGTCTGCAACTGAGCTGACCAGAGCAAAACACAAGGAAAACTAAATGAGAAATGAATTTGCTTCACTTCTCTACTTTCATGAATAAATTCTCTCTTGCAATCGTATTTACCACCCTTAATTTCTTTTCCTGTTTATACATTCTATTTAATTTCACTTCATTACCAGTAAAATGTGTGCAAATCTCCCTGCTGTCAGTGGGTGTCTGATGGAGCTGTGGGAACCTGCAGCTGATTCGCTGAATGTGGGTGGATCCTGGTTCTGGGATCTGGCAGAGCTGGGCTCCCCCGCCCTAATGACTGTCTTGACCTTCCCTTGTCACCTGCAGCCCTCACCCATCTTTGCAAGGTGTCAGAACAAACTTCTTTGGTGAAAAGGTAAGAGTTCGGATCAAAATGTGCACTTTCAGTTAACCCTTGTGCTAGCTCACAGCTCTTGTCTGATGCCAGAAGATGATGTGGTTCATGCTCAAGGATTATTTTCAATAATGTGAAGATACAGTGAAGACAAAACCCAGCTTTCAATTTCCATAGCTTTCTCCAGGCTGGGTTACAGGGGAAAACTCTACCATAGCAGAGAGCCTCCTGAGCCAACAGGAACCCTTTTGGGGCCCTGTGAGGAGAGTGAGTTTGGAACCCTCCAGCACCAGCACGGAGCCGTTCTTGTCAAGCCACCTCTTCCCTTGGCTATCGGCTGACCCTCTGCCTTTCCCAGCCTTGAAAAAGAAATCAAGGAACCTGCTTTCTGAAGTTTGGGCGCTCTGCTAGGAAAAGGGGTTCCCGTTGCATCAGGAAGCTGCTTTTCCTGCTGCTTTTGTGCAGGCTGTGAGCGCTGTGGGGGCGCAGGCCGACACCTGCGCTGGGCCGCGGGGGCACCCTCGGGCCCCTCACGGGCTGTGGGTGTGCCGGGGGTTCCCCTGCCGGGAGCTCCGCTTTCAAGGGCACTGCCCGGGTTTTCCCCTCGGCTGGAAGCAGAGGAGGTAACCCCAGAAGGCAGCGGCGCCCGCAGTGCCCGGCAGGGGCCGACAGAGACCGCGCTGCCCGGGCCGCTCCGGCCGCGGAGTCGCGACTCTGCTGTCGCGACTGGCGGGCACTGACAGCTCAAGCAGGGCATCCGAGCCTGCAGCAGGGCTGGCACCCGCCACAGCACCTAGCACCTGGGTCACAGGATAAGTTGGGTCGGAAGGGGCATCATCCAGCTCCTCCGCCATGGGCAGGGACAACTCCCACTATCCCAGGTTGCTCAGAGCCCCATCCACCCTGGCCTTGGACACTTCCAGGGGTGGGGCAGCCACAGCTTCTCTGGGCACCCTGTGCCAGTGCCTTCTCACCCTCACAGTGAAGAATTTCTTCCCAAAATCCAATCTAACCCTAGAGATCTCTGAGGACAGCAGTGACCATGAGGAATCACGCGTGTACAGAGCTGGTGACTCTGCAGGAGCCAGGCAAGGGGCTGCAGGCAGGAGACACACAACTCTGTCAGGGATCTGAAATCAGAGGTGCAGTGATGCAGCCATCAGTGGTATCAAAAGGACAATGAGTGAGTTAAAGCTCTGTGGGGCACTGCTCCTGGGAAGGCAGCTCCCACACGCATCTGCAAGGAATGTATTTCACCAAATGAGCAAAAACCCCTCTGAGCAGAGGGTCAGAGGAACCTGTTGGCTGATGGTGTTAGAAGGGTCTGGAGGACAGCAGCAACCAGAGCTGCTGCCTCCTGCCCTACGAGAGAGACATACCAGTGCCACCCACACTGGTGTGGTGCTGGGAGTCCGCCCTACGCCTGGCTGGGACACAGCTGGAAAATTTGGGGGAGTGAGGTACACTGGAGTTGTCCCAGTGTAGTTTGTAATGCACCATTAAAAGCATTTCATATCTTTTGAAACACAAACCTCAGAACTGATGTATCAATTCCACAGTGACACAAGGACTGTGGATCCAACCACACCCAGACTCACACTGGCCATGTTGGGCTTTGGAGTAGGCTTGGTGAGAGGTCAGTACCCTCTGCAACCCTCTGCATACCCTCTCCACATGTTCTGACACCTGGAATGGAGCAGATGGTGCCTATTGTCGCAATAGGACACGGAAGAACAACGCTCACATGCTGAGATGTCCAAGGCAAAAAAAGGGGCAGTTTATTTACAGACCTTGACATTTATAGAATTCCAACAGTGACCATGGATTGGAGGAAGATAATTGTCCTCTCCAACCACACTGGTCAAACCAACAGTCCATCAATTCACTCCTCCTCTAGAAGGAACGCAAAACAATCGTTATTTACATGAAAAGTGCGTGAGAAACTCCATCTCAAAAAGTAAACATCAGAAAGAACTTTAGAAAAACAGAGCGACACCTATTTTTAACTCACACCAAGCCAATGTGAGAAAACATCCATATGACAACAGGAGCTGCAAAGGCAGATTGAGGACAGAGCTAAGTGCTGCAGAGCAGAGCAAGGTGGGATGAAGGTGCCAGGTCAAACAGAGTGGAAAGGAAGATGGGAGAAATCCTCCCCCAATACCTGTTGGGAAGGAGATCCTATTACTGTGGGCCTAAATCTTAGCCCAACCAGTGTCAGCAGCTGTTCAAACTAGAAGGAGCTTTAATGATGGAAGAGACTTGCAGAAAAATTACTTTGACACCAAACAGCCGTAGCAGAGGTGCTGATGGAAAGTGAAATAAGGAAATCAGTTTTCCAGGAGGAAGGGCTGATGAGTTACATTGCCATGTTTTGTCACCACAAATACACCTGGGCAAAACAAACATGAAAGATAAAATAACTCATGCAAAAATAGTTAAACAACAAAAAATAGTTAAACAACAGTGCCTACACACCACTCAGCAGAAGATCACAGTTCAAATTCCCAAGCAGCAATATCCCTTTCTCTCTTCTTTTTTTTTTTTTTTTTCCTCTGTGGACTCTTCACTTTTCTCCTACAATTATACCAAAATCCCAGAGACAGCATCACACTATGCTGAGCAGACTGTTCATTCTCTGAATGGCCATCTCTTTCACACACAAAACTCTCCTGGGCTCTTTGCTTTTTCCAGAGCCAAACCTGGGCTCAGCTTGCCTGCTGGAGTGTGAGACAAGCCCCGAGCGGAGCACAGCGCTGAGCACAGGCAGGTAAGGGCAGCAGAGGGAGTTCCTGAGAACAGAAGGAGAAGGCTGAACAACAAACAGCTCTGTGCCCCACTGTTGCTCCCTGCTGCCGAGTCCCTAGAGAGGATTCCACCAGCTTAAGGAAATTAAAGGGGACTCAGAACCACAGCGCTCTAAGACTGGCCACAGGTCTGCAGGTTGGCACTATACAGAAAAAATGAGATCCTGCTAAGTGCTGAGGATCAGCAAAATCTTAGCTCAGAGCTACAGCTGGCTGAATCTCTTCAGCATTCTCCAAGCCACTGGGAAATGAGAGTGTTCACCAGCCTAAACACAGCAGCCCACATCCAGTGGCATGATCTGCTCTTGGTCTGCCCGATGGATAATGCTGTAATCATGGGCAAGATCTCTCAAAGAATTCACCCATCAAATCAGTGGGGATCTTCTGTCTCAAGGAGTGAAACACTGGTGAAGAGGAAATGACTGAGGAGGTTCCTGGGTTTGAGATTTGCTTCTTGCCTTCACTGTTTCCTTTGGTTCTATGGAAACAGTCACTAAATCTGCATCAGCTTCCCAGTTCCTGTAGCCTGTAAATCAGCCAGAACTCCCCTTGACCTTGGTGGGAGGCTTGCACGATTAAAGCCAGCAGAGGAGAGACAGCAATGAAAAATCACATACAAGAGCCTTTTTTTTTTTTTTTTTTTTTTTTTTTAGAAAAGAAAAGAGAAGAAAAGAGAAGTATTTCTAGCAATGAGAAATCTTTTCTGCTCCCAAGGGCAAACTTTGAAAGTGAAGTAACTGTTACACGCATATATCCTATTATTTGTTAGCAGGTTTCACACAGGTAACTTGCTCAAATCACTTTGAAAACATTTCCTTTAATATAGGAACACAGGAGATAGATTAAAAAGCATGCAAGTCTCCTGCTGAATGCCAGAGGCTCTGGAACACTGAACTCAGCACTTTGTAAAATTATCTCCCTTCAAACAAACTTTCTCCTGGACTGATTGAAAAGGAGAAGGGAGGTGGGAGCCAAATAATGCTAGAGAGAATTCAAGTTAATTTTCTGCCTACACAGCCTGACAGGACCCTGGCCTTGGCCATGACCTTTCCAGAGCTCTGCTTACCTGGAGGCCTCCAAGCCCCCACTTGGAAACCATAATTGGCCCTATTAGCAAATAAAGAAAACTAAATCTAACAGAAAGTTTAAGAATTGAGCAAACCCTACACTCAGGTTTCATTTCAATCCTTGGATTAAAAGGTTTTGTCCAAATCCACTCTAATTAAAGATGGTGGGAGCTTTGTGGATATCCAGATATTTCTACCACACCAGGATTTAGTTTGCTGTACTTTAAGACCCTCAGCGTCAAACATGCTGATCTAGGATTTCAGTTTCCTTGCAGCTTCCAGCCAAAAGGCTTCATATCACTGATTTGGGCTGCAGGATGAGCAAGCAGGTATTCATGGAAAGATGAGACTGGAACATGTCCTAGGCTATGAAGATTGGAGGATTGTGCCACATAGCTCTGAGCACCTCCAGCTTTCCTTGAAGCCTGGAGGCAGCAACCCAGGATCAAGTCTTCAGTTATTCAGAGTGTTATTCTCCTGGGACTTTCAATAAGGTCTGTTTTTCACTCCTGACATTGCTTCTATGCTACTAATGTCAGTTTCTCTGCCAAATATGTGTGGCTTCTCTCTTTTTATCCTCCTTTTCTTTTCAAAAAACCCAAACCCCCCAGGGAAGGCTTTAGTCCAGTTTTCCCTTTCTTTTTTTCTTTTTTTTTTTTTCCTCCTTTTTTTTTTTTTTTTTTTTTTTTTTCTATTTGATTGGTTTGCTTTGTTGGTTTTGTAGAGCACCTTCCCCAGGCCCCAGGAGGAGAGTTTTAGTGGAGCTGGATCATGCACAGCAGGGACTGAACAGTGTGTTCTGAGAATGGACACCCAAAGCACAGAGCTCCAAAGCCATAAACAACTTGACAAGCCTGAGGTTGTGCCTCTGAGCAGAACATTGAACACTGACAAGTTCCTTAGGAAGAACAGGCCTCGAGCTGTCAAGAGTGCTAAAACTCTAAGGTGGAAAAAAAATCACTTAACTTTTCCTGCTCAAAGGTTAAGAAACACTGCCAAAACCAATGAGTGATCTGGGTACAAAGAGGATAGAAACTAAATGGAGTAATGAAAGGCTGAAAAGAATAGAGGACTTGTCATAACAATGAGAGATTTAAGTTTTGAGGTCAAGAATTTTTTAGTCTCAGTTTATACAGTGCCTCTTACTTCAAAACAACGAGCTGACCAAGTTTTGGAGTGAAACTTGCATTTTCTCATGATAAATGAAATTAAGTTTCCTTGCTAAAACTAAGTATATGGGAATCAAAAGTTGCCATGAGTTACAACAAAAAACTGCAGGCAGTACATCTTCAAAAAGATGCCTGAACCAAAGCTTAGGCTGATGCAAGCCATCACAGCTTTAAGAAGTTAATTGACTTTAAGCTACTAAAATCTGATTTATGATGAATATTCCTAGCAGAAATAACAGACTCATTTGTTTCCTGCATATAAAACACACCCAAATTAACTTTATTTATTATTTTATGTACTCATTAGTGACACATAAGTCTCAAGTCCACACTGAATGTAAAATATATATGGGCCATTACAACAGCAGCCTTTGCAGATGGTACATATTAAATCATTAAAAAATTACTGCTCTTCAGTCATTAATGGCCAGGAAACACCATAAATGTGGCCTTCTGGTGCTACTTTTCCCACTGAAGAGACAGCTTTTGACAGCTGACTTTGCAAGCACTGAGGAGAAACGCATGCAAGGCATCCAGAGCAATCTGCTGCCAGCAGAACCTACACCCACCTCAGAAGCCCCACGGGATTCCCTGGGAATTGTTTGCAAAGCAAAGGCTGAGGCTGGAAGCTCTTCACAATAACAAGGGAATCACAATGCAGAGACCACTGCAGCTGGAGGAGCTGGTGATGGATGGAGCATCATTCTTTCCCCAGTGACAAGGGAATGAGGTAGACACAACCTTGTTTTTAACACTGCTGTCAATCCCTAAGCTCAGCTGAAAAGAGCCTTGTGCAGAAAGCCCAGCGTTGCACAGAAAGGCAGGCACAGTGATAGTCAGCCTCTTCACTTGTTGCATGGAATACCTGCATGGCTTTGTGAGGATTTGCCATTGCAGACACCCAGGCTCTCGATCTGGTCCCCATTTCTGCCAAGATCATTCACTGTATTCTACAGTGCTGTGTCAATTCTCGTTCCCATCAATGTTGCTGTCAGTTTCTTTAAAACAAGGCTCTAGAAAGTGTCAGAGCAGACTGATTTTCTTGACATCTTCTGAATTTCTCTTTTCTTATTTTCCTTGCACTGCATTTGATGTCATTTCTCCCTCACTTCCATTGCAATTTTGTACTTACACCTTAGCTGGGGTTCACACTGTTTTATTAAGCTGAAGGAAAAGGATAAAGCAAAACTTTTTTTTTTTTTTTTTTTTTTTTTATTTTTATTTTTTTTTTTTATTATAAAGAGCAGTGCAACAAGTTCTAAACAATTCAGGTGTCTCCTACAATGTTCTTATTCAGGCCTGCACTGGGCCATCCTGAGGGAAACCCATAATTTCCTGAGATCTCAGCATCTCCTTGGGGCTCTCAGGAAAGCCATGCTTCAAAGAATAGCACATCTTATTTTCCCTGCTGCACGCACCCAACTCCAGGGCTCTCCCCATATGACTTTGGTTCCTTTCTCATGCTGCATATTACCACTCGTGTCTTTTCACCAGCTTGAGCTGCCTCTCATTTTATTTTCTGCCATTCAGGACGTGTTGGCTCAAGGGAAAGAAAGGCATCATAGAAATCTTCTTGTCTTCTAAAGAGATTCCTGGAGTCTGGACCTAATCCTGTTGCCACTGTTGGTGTCAGAATGGGGTCAGTGAATATACACTGTCTATATCCAGTTCATACTCTCTTTAAGTCCTTTTGCATTATGTTTTGCTGAAATAATTTTTACAGCACAATTATTTATTCACCTATAAATTCTATTTACTCAATCAAACTCCTCATAAAGGCTTGATTCAACGGTAGCATGATGATCTACCAAGAATACAAAAGAAAAGTGCTTAAAAATGGGTCAAAAATACAAATGTCTTGAAGAAATAATGCAAAAGATCAGAAGAAAGGCTTTGGGAATGTCTTCTTCAAAGAGTTAGAAGATCACAACTGGAGAAAATGAAGCTGGAGAATATAATAACCATATAGTCTTAATTCAGTAAGGGTTTCATTATAACTGAAAAGTAAATTACACCTCTTACCTATGGATTCATAGTTGAATATTTAAACCTTATCTGAATGCACCTCTGTGCTATAAAAGCTGAAAATCAACCATTGATCATAGAAACAGAACAGGTAAAACAGATTGCCTGCTCAGTACACTTATAGGACAGACTTCAAACAATTTCGTGGCAGTACTGGCAATACTGAAAGTTCTGTTCATTCAAACACTGAGAATTCATTTGTCCTCATCCCAATCTGCCAAAACATCCTACTGCAATAACACATCCTGCTTGTACCATAACTCACTTCAGGGTGGTTTCAGAGCTTTTAGAAAGGTCCCTGTGAGATGTTTCTCTGGAGAAAAGGATGACACTAATCTAAACACAAGAGAGGTTCCCACATGATGTAGAAATAGGGCCCCATTTGCACACAAAGCTTTTGATTCTTATAGATTCCTGGCTGAACGTCTTTGTGGGGTGATAGGACGAGCGTACACATTTCATAGCCACAGACAGGAACACACGTCACTGACTGCTCTCCAGCTCAAATAATATATAATTAAACCCAAACCCTTTCTTTGTACCTGCAGGAATTGCCTCACAGAATGCAGTGCACAGATCCTGCCTGTGAGCACACGCAAGCTGGACACGTTTGCCAAGACCCAATGCCAAGGCTGATCTCTTCCTTCGTGGCAGTGATGCTGAGGCATCATTACTCACGTTGCCAGCACGAAAACAGATGTTTGTTCATGCCTGGAACTGATGGTTCCAACCCTCAGTACCTCAGGACAAGCTCCCAGCAAAGCCTAAAGCCAGAAGTGAGGAGCTTTGTCATTGATCCCAGCAGACAGAGAGCAGCTCCTCTACCCAGCCTCCACAGAAAAAAAAAACAAAAACAAAAACAAAACAAACAACCCCCCCCAAAACAAAAACAACAACAACAACAACAAAAACCAACAGGAGAACTTTTCACTAACCATCAGCCTCGTTAAGGCCAGGAAGCTCCAGTCCCTTCCACAAATGTAAAAGTGACTTGAAAAAGAGTTCATCTGAGTATTTATATGGGAAACTCTGTATCCTCTGTGCTACTGAGAACAGAGTGTTTCCTTACTCAGAAGACAAAGTGTATTCCAAAGGATATTCACAAGTTGGTGTGGGGAGAATCCACAAGAGTTTTTGGAGTAGTTAAAAGCCTTCATAACAAATCTCAAGAAGGTGATGAATGATCTAGTTCATATCTTTTGAGCTCATGGTCAAAACTAAAGAAAGAAGCACTCAAGAAGTGAGACAGTTGAACGTGTTCTCAAGGGATTAGAGAACTGTTTAATGTAAAAGCAAAGAAGTTACAGGTGCTAAATAATTAAAATTACCATATTTGCACTGAGTATTTCAGAACTGTAGAATGTTTTGGGTTGGAAAGGACCTTACAGACCATCTAATTCCAACACTTCTGCCATGAGCAGAGACAGCTTCCTCTAGACCAGGTTGCTGACAACTTCATCTGACCTGGCCATGAACACCTCCAGGAATGATGCAGCCACAGCTTCTCTGGGCAACCTGTGCCAGTGCCGCAGCGGTGTCATAGTGCATAATCTCTTCCATACATCTAAATAGACTCTCTTTCAGTTTAAAGCCATTACCCCACATCCTATCACTGCATCACCTTCTAAAAGGTCCCTCTCCAACTCTCTTGTAGCCCTTTAGCCCCGGAAGGTGCTGTAAGGTCTCCCTGGAGTCTGGTCTTCTCCCAGCCTGTCTCCACAGAAGACATGCTCCAGCACTCTGAGCATCAGCATCACCCTCCTCTGGGCTTGCTCCAACAGGTCTGTGTCCTTATGTTGGAGACCCCAGGGCTGGATGCAGTGTTCCAGCTGGGCTGTCAGCAGAGCAGAGGAGCAGGATCCCCTCCCTCCACCTGCTGGACAGCGTGCTGTGGGTGCATCCCAGTTTGTTTTGGCCTTCTGGGCTGTAAGTGCACATGGCTGGCTCATGGCGAGGTCCTCATCCACCAGCATCCCCAAGTCAGGGCTGCTCTCCTCCCAATCTGTATTTTTCCTTGGGATTTCCCTGCAGGACCTGGTACCCGGCCTTATTGAACTTCATGAGGTTTGTCTGAGCCTACCCCTCAAGCTGTCAAGGTCACTTTGGATGAAATCCCTTCCCTCCAGCACGCTGACTCCACCACACAGGTGGGTGTTGTGGTCAAACCTGCAGAGAGTGCACTCAGTCCCACTGCAAATGTTGCCAAGGAAGATGTAAAATGGTACCAGTCCCATTACTGACCCTTGGGGAGGGCATGTGGGAGTCGTGTGGGACAGTCAGATGCTCTGCACAGGCCCAGTAGATGATGTCAGTCACTCTTCTGGCACGATTTGCCCTTAGTGGCAAAGTACGTGGGCTATGCTTCCCTGTTTTCTGTTCACTGGACTAGCCATGACTTCTCAAATCTGATGGATAGTGGATTAACAACTTCATCTGCCAGTTCCTTTGGGGACCTGTGTCTGCATCCTATCAGGACCCGTGGACTTGGTCCACCTCCAAGTTCCTTAGATGGTCTTGAAACTGGTCTCCTGCCCTGGGAGGTTCTACGTTATCCCAGTCACTTTGCCTTCTGCAGCTCGGGGGGTGTGCCTGGAGCCCTCGCTGCTGAACATCAAGGCACAAGTGTCATTGGATGCCTCAGCCTCCTCCATGTCCCAGGTAACCAGGTGTCCTTTCTCTTATGGAGATGACCCACATTTCCCCAGCCTTCCTTTTATCATAAACACACCTATGGAAGCTCTCTTGTTGTCCTTGATGTCCCTGGTCATCTTTAATTCTATCAGGGCTTTGGCTTTCTGAACCTGATCCCTGGATGCTTGGGCAGTCTCCCTGCCTTCCTCACAGACAACCTGTCCTCGTTCCTGCCCTCTGTAGGCTTCCTTTTGGCATTTGAGTTTGTCCAGGAGCTCCTTGTTCATCCAAGCAGGTGTTCTGGTATTTCTGCCTGACTTTTAATTTGTTGGGATGCATCACACCTGCACTTTGAGGAGGCAATCCTTAAATATTAACCAGCCTTTTTGGGCCTGTCTTGCTTTCAGGGCTTTATCCCATGGGACTTCACCAAGAAGATCCCTGAAGAGGCCAAACTCTACTCTCCTGGACTCTACTTCCCCTGAAGTCCAGGATTTTGAACTGCTTGCACACTCTCCTTGCTGCCTTCCACCATTTCATGATGACTGCAGCCAAGGCTCCAGTACTCCAACCAAGACAATCTATTAAAGTAATAGTATTTTCAAATATGCTTAATACTTTTTCGAAAAGGAAGGTTATAGCCATCATTTGAGTCTAATCTTTCTTGCATTCTCCCCCAAAGCTTACTGGTGCAGCTCTGCTGACTTACTTGGATCAAAGCTTTGTGTATCTATCGTGCACATGAGAAGGAAAGAAGTTTTCTGCTTCATTCAACTATTTGTATCCTCTTCATTTATATCAAAAGAAAATCTGAAACAGAAGGTGTGAGAGGAGAAAGATTATTTTCTGTTCTAAAAGCATATATAACAAAGAAACAAACCCAAATTGCTAAAGATTCTGTTCAAAGACGAGAAGCTGGAAATCTGTGTTTTGAGCACTGACCTCTGCTGCACCCCCACCCTGCTGCATGACACTGGCTGAGCCTTCGAGGCAGGGCTAGTCTCCTCCCATGCATTTACATCACATCTAGCACATCAAGACTGTCAGGCTGCACTTTAGTATAAATATACATCTTGACAATTTTCTTTAATGGCAGTCTATAGACGTACCTGCCCTTTGAAAGCACTGCAGAGGGATTTACCCATGCAGCCCCCACTGGTTTCACTGGAGATAGATCGTTTCCTTCTGCCATACCTGTTTGTACTCTGGGTGTGTGCACATGAAAAAAGAAGAAGTTGGAGGAAGCAGTCAAAGCAACATAACCCAGTATCTGCTGCCATTATGCAAACAGGCCACACCACAGTCTGCCCAAGTGGATCTCATCAGGATGGAGGTATCACCAGCCATGTGAGGCAAGGCATGACTCCAGATTTCCAGATATGTCACCTCTACTGGTTGCACAGGTGGAGCTCAGAAGCAGGAGAGCCCCCATCAGCTGCTAGGAACTGAAGGAAACAGGTCAAGAGGTCACAGAGCTTATTGCTTACAGAAGCTCTTCAGCAGCTCATTACACTTCTTACAAGTCATCTTTAACAAAAGTGCCAGTTCCTTCATTGTCTTCAACAGAACATCTGAAAGTAAAAAAGCACTCTCCTGTCTAAAGCTGCTCAGATACAAACTGAACAACTTTCTTCCAAGTCAAAGACTACAAACTGTTTTGACTGGAGTCTGCATACTGCTGCTGAGACACGGGTAGTTTTTCAAGTGTTTCATTCTGTGCATGCTAACTAGGGATGATTTGGTTATTCGTAGCATGATTTGGTTATTCAGCTTTATACCATCAGGAAAAACTGGGTACAAAAGAGAAAAGCACCCGTGAGAGAGTGACCTGTAAGTTCAAGTAGCCCCTTCCCTGTTCACCAACCTGTAAAGTTCAGCAACCATTGCAGAAGTTTGTAATGCTCCCAGTCAGATTCTGTCCTGGGACTTCACCCATGTTTGTTGGGGAAAAGTGTTAGAAAGCAACAAATAAAAGGGACTGAGAGCTAAACCTCACAAAATGAGACTAACAGGAACAGAGGAAGAGGAGCTGGGAAAGCAGTGTTGCTGCTCAGCATCACAACAAAGAGCAGCTTCTCCAGACACTGATGGCTCAAAAGATTACCAGTTCCAGCCTGCCTTTGCTCATCCACCTAGGCTGTACTCTTTTGAACTGTAACCTCGGGAAAAATAAGTAAATTGTCCTGAGAGTGATCTAAAAAGTAAAAGCAGCTTCACTGTGGAGAAAAAGAAAACTACCCTGAATATCAATCTGTAAAATTTTTCCATTTAGATGCATTTGAAAGAAATTAATTCTGTGTCTCAAATAGAGTGTTCTAAGACTTCCTTTTCATTCCTGCTGTATGAATAATGGAAGCAGGAAATACATTTGTATTTATCTGGTTTAGTTTCAAAGAATTAAAGAAAAGGTCTTGCATCCTTTTATTTATTAAAAATATCAGGGCTGCAATTTCATTCTGATAGTTCAGCTCAAATTAAAAAAACGAACAAACAAACAAAAAAACCCCCACAAAACCCAACAAAACAGATGCCTTGCTATCCAACCATCCAACCCCATAACAGGAATGCTGCTCTTATTACAAAAGACCTGGTAATTTATTTGCACACCTCAATGAAAAGGAAAGAATAGAAAGAACTTCATGTGAAATGCCAAAATATGTCTGATTTCTCATCACTTGGCCTTGTAATTCTCCTGTAGTGGATAAAAATAAACCAGTCTATACTTGGACTTGAACTTTTCAATGCAGCCTAAAATATTAAGCTCATAAATCTCCTTCTGGGGCTTAGGCAGCTCTTAAGAGTATCCTCAACTTTGAATTTTTGTGATTTATAATAGAAACCAAAAAAATACAGGCCATGAAGAAAGTTCTGGATAGCATTCTGTCAAGGAAGTTTGAGCTTCCGAAGAAGAGCGTGCTGTCAGCTGTGCATTGATAAGGCAGCACAGAAACAGCCTCTGCATTACAGGAGAGCACAGTTACTGCATTTTAAATTTTAATTATGTGATATGCTTGTTGCAGGAGTTATAGAAGACCTCGTGCATCGCTGCTCTGTAGGGAAAGGAGTGGAGAGAGGAGCAGCTGTCCTTCCCTCCAGTTTGATATTCCAAAGACACTGTTGAGTGCTGCTGGCTTGCAGGCACAGTTGGCTGAAGGAGCGTTGCCTCCACCAGGGAGGAGACATTTGAAGGAGCCCATGTGCACTGCCTCCCATTGCTTCCCCAGAGGTAAATACTTAAATACTGTCTGCTGAGCCTGCACTTTCCTTCTATCACCATCTGTAGCTCTCCAACTAATGCATTCCTCCTCATACCCCTTTCTCATGGAATAATTAAAAGAAGGAGAGGAGGAGAGGATGGAGTTCAGTGACTAATGGTGCCAGAGTGAAGGAACCCGATTCTCCTCGTGACACTGCCACTGCCTTGCTGTACAACCTTAGGCAAGGCACTCGATTCCTTTATGCCAGAGCATTCTTATCTTTAGAATTAGATAAGAGCACCACCTTCCTCTGCAGGATGCTTTAAGATCCTGGGAGGAAAGACAAAAGGTTGCCTGCATTCAGTTGCCTTTTGGGATTCAGCACAGCAGGGCCCAAACTTTGCTTCAGATACAGCACTTCAAAGTTTTGAAGCCTTGCCAGCAGTTTCCTGAGTTTGCAGACAGACTAAACCCAAATTCCTGAGGGCTAAACTTGAGATGCAGCAGCGTGAATTCTGAATGCCATCTTTTTAACCACAGATCACATACACACACATCTAACAGAGATATCCTACCAAAATCAAGCATTTGCCTTCTTAATCTTAATTGTACTCTTACTGCTTCCAACCAAACCGCCAACATCTTCATCCTCTCTCTGGCAATGCTGCCTTGGGGGCTTTCAGTGGGGAGGCAGAGCCAGCTTTCCATAGGCAGAGATATGGTCAAGGAAAGATGGAATGATCATCTTCCAATTTCATTGCACAAAGCCAGGCTGGGATACCGGATAGATACAGGCAGTCAGACAAGTTGGAGCAGCTTGACCTGTGGGGAGCATAAGATGCCTCTTCACATCACAACCTGCTCTTCCTGTACTGTTCTTTGCCAAAAGAAAATAGGTACAGACATTCTCATAGGAAACACATGTAAAACAAGATTAAAACTAAATGGGAAAGGCAAGGAACCACCAGTGAAGGAGCTGGACAGTTTCTCACTGCTTCATTATCCTCTTTGCTGCACCTGATTCTTCAGAAGACAACAAGGAACAGTCTGTTTTTCTAACTTTTTACCAGCCTGATGAAAGCAACAAGGCTTCTTCCCCTACTCTCCTGAAGGGTTCTTTTAAAAAATGTTCAACCTCACAGAGTTCAAGCTGAATCATAGTGTCCTGTTTCACATCCCCTTCCTGTTCAACACCCTATTATTCTGGGGCAGTGTGAGCTGTCAGGGGTGTCCCAGAGTCCTGACCACCCCCTTTGTTAAGGTCATTTTGTTCTCTTACTGGACTGCCACTGCTGGACCCACCTTCCTCTGACCTGGAGTGGGCAATGCTTTTAGGCATAACCAACCCAGCCAGCACGAAACCTGCACACCTTGGGAATAACCTGCCATCAGCAAACGCTTTCCTCTGCACAAAGCACAGCGATCCAGCACTTCTGCCACATCCTGCGAGCAAAACACCTTGCCCTTGGAACTGGCAGTGCCAGGCTTTGCCGTTGGACAGGAATATGCAGCACTAACGTGAGGTGGCTGTGGTCAGGAAGCAAACCCAGCCTGTTACCATCACCCCTATCTTGCGTGCCCTTTTTGCAGCACGCAGTGGCCAGCTGGCTTTGGAATCCTTTAACCTGCAGCAACACAGGAAAGGGACGTTGGCAGCAGGAGCATGATCCCTGTGATCTTCAGCTGCAGGAATGCTGGCAAGTCGGTGGTCCCTCAGCCCACTTCCTCAGGGAACAGGAGGCTGCACGTCACAAACCACCACCGTAATTAGCTGAATTACGCAGCCAGGGCAGGGGCAGGCTCTCTTCCCCACGACTGGTCCTTCCATGGAAATACTGGAGAAGCTCGCACAGGCACTGCCCACACCGAGCCTGTTACTTTAGGGGAAAAGAGGACAGACATTAGGCTACGTAATTGCTCCCTCGCTGTTTGGTGTGCCCCAGCTCCGCTGTTTCTAGCAGCAGAATGACAGGAGCTGGGCTACAGTGCCATGGCTCCGTTCTGTTCCACTGACTGGAACACAACCTTATCCAGGTAAAAGCCCTCTCCACACGGCACATCGATTTTATTGGCTCTAAAACTCCCTCGGAGGGCACAGATCAGCCTTCGGGTTTCAGAGAGTTTTCTTTCTTCGCCCATTACAGAACTTTTTAAATCGCTTAGAAAAGCCTAGGTCCGTGAACCCTGGGATGCAATCAGTGAAAATCGGTGCCACAACCCTGCGTTTTATTACCATTTTTCACATCTTCTCATTTTAATCCGCACTCCGAGACCGATCCCGTTCCCATCAAAGTACACGGCAAGCTCCCATTAAAATCTGGCTCAGCTAGTATTTTAATAACACTTAGACATTCCCGTCCTTTGCATATTTCATCTGCGAAGTGCTTCACAAACATGAATTTCCTAATTACAGGCGGATGATTTACTAAAACTGGAAATTCCTCACTAGTTCTGGCTTTCCCTTTGAAGCTCCAGGATTCGCTCTCGTCCCTCGGCACTTCGGAAGGTCCCCGACGCCGCTCGCTCGCTCGCTGGCTCGTTCGCGGCACAGGCAGGGCACGGAGGAGGAGGACGCGACCCGTCCCGAAGTGTCCGCGCCGGCGGATCTCCGCGGGCCGTGACCCGCGGGGACAGCGAACCCCGGCGGGGCGCGGGGCAGCGCCCGGGACCGCGGCGGCTCCCGGCGCACCGGGCCGGCCCCCCCGCCCCCGGCGGCCCCGCCGCACCGGGCAGGAAGGGGTGGAGCGGCCGGCGGAGCGCACGGGCGGGGTGCCGCGGGCGGGGAGGGGACGGCAAGGCATCCCGGCCGCGCTGAAGCCGGGCGGGCAGGCGGGCAGCGCCGCGCCTCCGCCGAGCGCTCCCCATGGAGCGGCTGCCCGGCCGGCCCTGAGCCCGCGGCCCCGGCCGCCCGCCCGCAGCCGCCCCCGATGGAGCCCGAGGAGCGGAAGATCTCGGTGTGGATCTGCCAGGAGGAGAAGCTGATCTCCGGGCTCTCCCGGCGGACCACCTGCTCGGACGTGGTGCGGGTGCTGCTGGAGGACAGCCACCACCGGCGGCAGCGCCCGGCGCCGCCCGAGCCCGCCGGCGGGATGCTGTCGGGGCCGCCGCACTCCTACTGCATCGTGGAGAAGTGGCGCGGCTTCGAGAGGATCCTGCCCAACAAGACGAAGATCCTGCGGCTCTGGGTGGCGTGGGGGGACGAGCAGGAGAACGTGCGCTTCGTGTTGGTCCGCAGCGAGGCTTCGCTGCCCAACGCGGGGCCGCGCAGCGCCGAGGCGCGGGTGGTGCTGAGCAAGGAGCGCCCCGGCCGCGGCCTGGGGGCGGCCCGAGCCAGCCTGGCGCTCACGCAGGAGCGGCAGCGGCGGGTGGTGCGGAAAGCCTTCCGCAAACTGGCCAAGATCAACAAGAAGCGGCAGCAGCCGCTGGCCCGGGAGGCCTCGTCGGCGGAGAGGATGGAGACGCTGGTGCACCTGGTGCTCTCGCAGGACCACACCATCCGACAGCAGATCCAGCGGCTCCGCGAGCTGGACCGCGAGATCGACAGGTACGAGGCTAAGATCCACCTGGACCGCATGAAGCGGCACGGCGTCAACTACGTGCAGGACACCTACCTGGTGGGCACGGGCGAGCCCGAGCCGGGCCGGGAGCCGGGCCAGCCCGCCGCCGGCCGCCCCGAGGAGGACTACGCCAGGAAATGCGAGGAGGTGCTGCAGCTGCAGGAGCAGCGGGCGCAGCAGGAGGAGCTGCTGGAGCACCTGGCCGCCGAGATCCAGGAGGAGCTCAACGAGCGCTGGATGAAGCGGCGGCGGGAGGAGCTGGAGCTGGCGGCGGGGCCCGGGCTGGCCGACACGGACTGCGACACCACGGAGCTGAGCGGCGGCGGCAGCGGCGAGGGCGAGCTGCACCTGGAGCACGAGCGGGTCAAGACCCAGCTGAGCACCAGCCTCTACATCGGCCTCAAGCTGAGCACGGACCTGGAGGCCGTCAAGACCGACCTGGACTGCACGCAGCGGGCGTGGGAGGACAAGGAGCGGGAGCTGCAGCGCCTGCTGGAGACGCTGGGCACCCTGGACGTGGCGGAGGCGCCGGCGGAGCCGCGCGGGGCGGCGGGCGGGGGGCGGCCGGCGGAGGGCGGCTGGGTGGAGCAGGCGCGGGCGCTGCGCAAGGACCGCGCCGACAACGACGAGGACTCGGACACGGGGCTGAGCTCCATGCACAGCCAGGACTCGGACTCGCTGCCCGTCTGCGAGTCCCTCGTGTAGCGCCCGCCCGCCCCGCCGCAGCCGGCCCGGGCGCAGGGCGGGCGGAGCGGGGCTGCCGGGGCGGCGGAGCGCTGCGGGCAGGTGTGGGGCAGGCGAGGAAACTCCCGGCGCGGGAGGCAGTCACACAGAGAGGAAACATTTTAATTTGAGCTCGGGAGTTTGAACTTGTTCTGACTAGTCATCCGCGGGCAGCGTTTAGGCTGGCTCGCCGGTGCTTTTATCTGTGGAAGAGAAAACCCACTGCGTGTTTGTGTTTCATTCACGTCTGGGGTTGCTCGCTCCTTAAAGCCTGCCGCTTGCTTCCCTCCGAAGCTTCTGCTGCCGGGCCTTTTAGTCCTCCGGCTGCCCACGACCTCCTCGCCGTGGTCCGAGGCTGCTCCGGGTGAGCTCTTCACGAGCAAAGGGCCAGGACGCGCTCCCGAGCGGGGATCAGTATCTCCCGAACAGGTTCTCGGCATTGCAGAGTCAGATGGTGGCTTGTGGTGGGTTATACTGGGCTCTACTGGCCGTCGCAAATACACCCGGCTCCTTCACAGGCAAAAAGTCGCGACACCAAAGCTGCTGATCGTTTAAACACCACGGAGGGAAAGAGGCGTCAGTCCTACTGACACTGGGGTCTCCCAGGGCGCCAGCCTTTGGACGGCACTGCAGTTCCTTTTGGCAACGAAAAGGGGTGATAAATCACTTCCTTTTTTTTTTTTTTTTTTTTTTTTTTTTTTCCTAAAGAACAAACTGAATCGAGATATAGGTTAACACGTATTAACTCTGCTCTGCGTAGTGCTTCTCCTTATGCATAGATAAGAGTGCTTTGTTTAAAGGCATACTAAGGAATCTGTTAGCATCTGTAGTCGTTTGACAGCCATGGAAGGCAATTAGCAGTGCCTGTATGTACACAGCCTTCAACTACATTTTTTTTCTTCACTAGGCTAGCTGTTCTTTGGCTGAGCTTGGTTGTAGATAAACAAAGTACAGAATCAGCTTGAGCTACCGTTTCTAATAACATAGTTCATATCAGGCCAAGAGATGCAAGGATAAAAGCATGACTCAAGCCCTACCTGCACTACAGCTTAATCTTTTCAGTTATTCCAATAAAACAAAAAAGCAGCCATCAGCTGTAACATGCATTTCACTTAACTGCCAAATCTTCCTCTGCAGCTTAACTCTTGCCCAAAATATATATGATCTGCTCTTGCAATAAGAGACATTAAGGATTCTTGTATTCCAGAATAATTGCAGAAATAGTTTAAGCAGTGAGAGACCAGAGAATGTTGAGTCAGGTCCGACTGATGGTGTGAACTTTTTAAAACTTCTGAGATTATTATTTATGTAAGATTATTTATAAAGGTTTTCATTTAACAGTAAGAAATTATATTAAAAAAGGGGGTACACCAATAGACTGGTTCTTTATTTTCATTAAAAACCTCGCAGCCTTCTCACTCAAAGACCGTGTTCCATTCTTGCAGTGTTCTTGTTGGTAAGAATTCTGATGGACATCAGAAAACTAGGTTCAGGAGTTGCTCAGTTTGAAAGCAAGCAGAGAAACACTGTTGTGGATTTGCAGAGGCTGTACAATTTTCTATATGCTATGACTCTTGATAAATGCTATTCCACTGAATGGGTCTCAGTTGTAACAAACTGTGGTTTATTTTAAACACTGATTATATAATTGTTTTTTCATATTTTAGTCAACCTTGGAAAATATTTAAGAACCTATTTTTAGAGCTAATAAAACTCTTAATAAGGCTAACCAAGTATTCCCAACTGAGTGTGATTTAAAAATCGTGCCAGGGCTGGGATTCTGTGGTGTTACCTTGTGTGCAAAGCAAGTAGAAAAATACACCAAGGGATGACTTCACTTTCTGGTGGCACAAGGGGCTCCCTCAGGTAACAAGCAGCAGTGCCCTGTCCTCAGCTCTGGCCACTGCAGGGGCAGTGCAGTGGCATTTAGAAGCATCAGCAGAGTCCAGAGCGAGGAATTTGGATTTTCGTGGAAGCAGAGCCGAAGGACAAGCTGGGATGGCAGGGGAGTCCCACTGCTGCCCTGCCTTCAGCAGTGTGGATGTAAGGGGTGGGTGGTGCAGGGACCTGCTTGCAGCTTCCCCAGGGACTGATGTGAGCAAGAAACCCAAGCTGCCTTTGCCCAAGTTCTGCCATCAGCACAGCGAGCAAATAAAAAGTACAAATGAGCTGCAACAGGCTGCACATCACCATGCTGCTGATAGAGGCAGCAGGCAGTCTGTGGGACAGGAGGTGGAGGAAGGCAGGGAATTCAAAGTTGTAAAGCTGAGTCTGCCTACCCATCCTCAGCTAGGAAAATCCATAAAATCAGGACAAACTCACTTTTCCTTCAGGCTGCTGAAGGCCATGCTTGTGGGTACCATGTGATGCTTGCTCTTGGCTTCCCCGTAGCCCAAATGAGATGATGGCCCTGCAGAGCTGCTGGCTCCATGCCAGCATCCCTGTGAGGACAGGGGTGGGCACGCTGCAGGTGGCACCGTGGTCTCAAGGGGTTGGTGGGAGCCAGAGTGCATTCTTGGGAGCCCGTGTGTGTGTTCCTGGATTGTGCAGGGGAAATTCAGTAAATTTGTTTGATGTTTAAACAGTTACAAGTGCAATAGGCTCATAGACTGACCTCCAACATCCTCACAAATCCCTATCGCTCTCAAACCATTATTAAAACATTCCTATAGAAGAGGAAAACACTGTTTGCATCGGAGCAGGCACTTCTCCCTTCCCTTCTTCCGGGCTTGTATATCCTCACTCAGATAATAGAGGCAAGCCACAGGATGCTTGTCAGGGAATTTGGCTCTGGGGTTTTGCTGGGCACACAGCCAAAGGTTAGGAGAGCTGATTCAGAATCACAGGTAGAAGGGCAGGATTTTTATCTCCTTTGCAGTTCAGACAGAATGAGAGAGGGAGATAGCAGCAGAAAAAAACCCTGACCAACAGCATGATGGAAATCTACCTTCCGGCACCACCAAGAGAGAGGAGAGAGATCCAACAAACACAGGCTTTGGGGATGTCTCAATACCATTCTCTTCTGTCTTTCACAGTCAATTCCAACCTAATCTTTCTCTCTTCCTAAGGCAGATACAGATAGCCATGAATTAAATAAAAACCTAACAGCACTACAGTTTATGGAAATTGTGTATAGTATCAGGTTGCTCTATTTATTCAGCAGCCTGCTTCTCAAAGGAATCATCATGGACTGAGGCCACCAGGCTTTTCTCAGACAATAGCTACAGAAATCAAGAGTTTTGTCCAGGAGATACAAATCAGAGTAGCAGCAGGCCTTAGTTTCAGGCACCCTTTAAACAAGCACTCCTACACAGGTCCTGTGTGTTTGCTGCCCTTGGCCACGTTTTTTCTGACCCTACATGGCACTTTCTGTTGTGCCTATGTAGGAGTTTGTGGGACCAGGTAGTGAAAAAAGAAAAAAGAAAAAACAAAACAAAACAAAACAAAACAAAAATGAACTTTAATTTAGGTGAGGCCCTGATGGGGCTCAATGCACAGTCACAAAAATGCTTTTGGCAATGACAAGGTACAGTGGTAAAAATGAAAAACTGAAGGGCCTTGGAAAGGTGGAACTGATCCTTTCAGCAATGGGCACTGTTTTATGCTGAGTAGCATGCTGGCAAAAGCTTCCTTCAGGCTGTAAATATCCCCCACTCACAGTCTAAGTGGAGGTTTGGAGAGTGGAAAACCGAGGCTGGAGCTGAAACTTCTTTGACATCAGTTACACTCACCTATATTAAACCCAAAACAAGCCAAATAGTGCAGCTCTTAGCCTTGACCTTGTTTCAAACCCCCACTATCAAGAAATATTATCAGAATGAAAACCCTGTGTCGAATTTGATATATTTCTGGTCCTTAGCTTGTGTAAGAGATCTGCCAGTTTGAATAAGCACTTTGTGGGGATATCGTTTGGTGCCTTCAAGAGGGGAGGAAAACACATTTACTGTAATGAACACCACTGACGTGCAAAATGAATGACCTATTAATTATTGCCATAGATTCCAAACCAGCATGTAGGCAGCCAAATCACAGTCTGGTTGTTTTACGGTGACAGATCCTTTTCCAAAGAACCTACGGCCCAAGTTTCAGACAAGATACAGTCAAAGGAGGGAGGCAGGGAGGTGGGTGTGAGAAAAGGAAAACATGTCATTAAACTTTATTATTGACTCCTTGCATGAAACATATGTTCCAGCTTTGCTTTAAAAATAGTCTGTGTTCCTGTGTCTGGAGACACATGGGCAGAAATCGACCTCCCTCCCAGGTTCTACACGACTTTGGGATATTTTTCCCCCCCTTTCATTTGCACTGAGCTGGGAATGTAGCTCAATACATGAAAAGAGCAGCAGAGGTCTTGAAATAACAGGTCTGGTGAGCTGTGCTGGTTAACGAGTTGAAATACAAGCCATTGTGGATTGTTGGGAGCAGTTGTTCTTTGAAGTCACTTGATATTATTGCTCCTGAGCTGGCACACAAAGTTTAGAGAAATGAGTGTGGCAAAGTGCAGGGAGTCTACATGGATGTCACTCATTTTCTATAAACTCTCATTGCTAAATGAACTTTGAAGCTTAACAGAAAGGGAAAAATTAATAAACTCAAAGAAAATCTTGGCTCTGCATGCAAATCAGCCAACTATCTTCAAGTGGAATTGTCAAATAGTATTTTGAGAAACACTGCTAGCATAATTTATTACATCACTTGTGTAAATGCATCGGAGCAGAACCTTCCATGCAGGGTGGATCGTCACAGGCTGTCACATGCTGAATAACACACAGAGCTGGCCACTGATTTCTTAGTTTTACAGCACTAACTCTGCTGGGGCATTACAGTGTACCTTCAAAATACAGCCTCTGCACCCTTTACACACTCCCTTCGTATCAGCTTGTTTATACTTCAAGCTTTATTTGGAAAATTTTATTACAATCCCTTTACCTCAGTTTCAAAAATGTTCCAGAAAGTCATTGATGTTCCATGAAAAGGCAGTTTCCACTCTCAATAACTTTTTTCCTCCCTCCTGCCAAGCTGCTCCTCCCTGATTCATCAGCACCTGCTCTGAGCTTCATGTACAGTGTTGTTCAAATTGCTGGGACTCCACGGGTTCAGAATTGGAATCCTACTTGGTAAGAGAAGGAAGGAAGGAAGGAAGGAAGGAAGGAAGGAAGGAAGGAAGGAAGGAAGGAAGGAAGGAAGGAAGGAAGGAAGGAAGGAAGGAAGGAAGGAAGGAAGAAAGAAAGAAAGAAAGAAAGAAAGAAAGAAAGAAAGAAAGAAAGAAAGAAAGAAAGAAAGAAAGAAAGAAAGAAAGAAAGAAAGAAAGAAAGAAAGAAAGAAAGAAAGAAAAGTCTTTCTGTGTCCTGGCAAAAATTCTGTTTGTGTAGTATCTGGCAAGCTCAGCAGTTGCACAGTTTACAACTCTACAACTGTACTACAGTTTTTGTAGTTGCCATATGGATTAAGGACACAGTCCCACCAGCTCTTTGGTGCTGGTCTTGCTCAACCCCCTTGTCCCCTCTCCCCACCACTTTTTTTTTTTTTTTTTTTTTTTTTTTTAACATGTTTCCAAGCTACCTTTGGAATTTTCCCCTTCTCCTACTTGGAGGCGAGCACTTCTCACAGAGGAAGGGAGCACATCTCCTCAGGTGACATTCTGAGGTGACATTGCTGTGGAGCATTGGGGTGGGAAGATACAGTTTCTATTGAAGAATAACTTGAGCAGGGAGTGGTGTCTTATTTCCCTCGCAGAGTAAGCTTTTGATGCAGGTATTTGCTGTGTGATCGTGCACCACCTGGCAGAAGGAGGCCTGATCTGCTCAAGGCCTCTTAGGTACTGCTGTAATGAAAACACTGAACAATGTCAGCTCCCCTTTTCTGGAGTATATGCTCTCCCCTTTTCTGAATGGTTACAAACAGCCTTTCCCATTTATTAGCTCAGTGGAGGCACTGCAGAGTGATTTCAGAACACCATATTGCTCTGTCACTCTCAGGATTTTATAGTTTACTGGGGAAAAGGAATCAAAACAACAAAAAAAACCCTAACAAAAAGTATCCGTGACTCATGGAAAGAGCTCTTACATGTCTGAAACATACTATCATCAGCTTACTAGCACTGCACTTCACATGGCTTAATTATGTGATTATTTAGTCTATTATCTCCAAAAGAAATTCTTTTCATCAGTCAAATTGTGCTCATGAGCAGGTCTTTGGAAAATGTGTTAAAAGCCTCTAGGAAAAATATTTAATCCGTGTTTCAATTTAATCTAATCCCCTTGTTTTAATCTCTTACAGTGTAGTTTTTTACATGTAATCAGGCTATTAGTTTATGCATTTAATTATCAGTATAGCCTTTTATGGTTATTTTCTGTCCTCCACTGAATCTCCCCTTGACAGACATATCTTAAGAACAGATGAAAAGTAACTTTGGAAATTAAGAGAGACATGGATCACCTTCTGAAAACATTGGTGCTTGTTCTTCCTACCACAAACATAGAAAAAAAAGTTTTTGCTTTTATCTGCAGATATCTAGCCTTTCTGTTTCCCTTTCTTTCAGAGTTGCTCTTCACTTTCTCACTGAAAGGTTTCTCTATAATTCCATTACCGGTTTCCTTTTTGGAGTGACCGATGACAGGAATTATGAATCACCAGTAGGTTAAAAGTTCAAAGCCAGGTTGTCATCTTTTTCTATAATTCTGTTCCTGCACATTCTCTGTGTCCCCTACTTTCCATCCTTCATTTCAAAAAAGTATTACCCTGGCCAAGAAATAGAGTCAGGCACTCAAATTTTGCCGTCCTTCAAAGGAAGATGGAGCACAGAGGGCTTCAGGTGTCCTGTAACACACAGAAGGGTCCATACAGCTGTGACCATTGATGCCTTAAGTTTTAGCTTTCATGTTTTTCAGATTCTATGCTGCTAGGTGTGCAGTTCTGAGCCTCATATTAAGTGCTAGTAAGGTCTGTTCACAGAGTAGGGAGACAAAACAAATCCTTCTCCTGATGAAGACCAAGGACAACTTTCAGGCCCAAAAGCACAAACAATGGTGGCTGAAGGGAGGAACAAGAGGGATGGGACCTCACAACCTGAAGCTGTAATTGGATAATTAAACCCCAATATGCAAATGAACCAAAACTTACAAAAATGTAAGGCCTCGTGACCGGGGGCCCATTTTTGTGACCATTCTGGGTCCACCTTGGGTGTAGCCCTGGCCAGGCCCTGTCCTGCCCAAGGCGTATCCTAAAGGCCTTCCAATAAATATCTGCTTTATTCTCTGGCTCTGCCCAGTTCTGTTCCAGGTCAGCCTTCCCAAGGCATCATCATCCACAGGAATGAGCTGATCAGAAATACCTTTCCTCATTTCATACAGCCAAAGACAGGTTTGAAGTCACTACATTGTGAATTGCTTATTCTTAGCCTTGGCAGGCGTGGCTAAGGCTCTTCAGCAGGTGATTCCAGTGTGAAATAAAGTAACCTAATCATCTGAATATTTTGAGTTAATTAATTTTGACAGAGTCCCTGATTTCAGGGTGTGGATTTTTAATAAAAACATCTCCTGCTCCCTACCTGTCAGGTGTACAGTTAGAAAAGAAAATGGCATTCTAGCTTAGGGGGATTTATGAACCAGCCAGGGTGGCAATGAGCATGGGCCTTGCTGCTTTCTGTTCTGGTGGGGAATGAAAGCTTTCCTGCCTCTGCACTGCCTGAGTGAAGAGGGGGAGAGGGGGTGGACAGGAGCAAGAGTGTGGTGAGTGAACCTGTGTCAGAAGAGAAGTGAACTAAGCCCAGACCTCACCAGCTGGAGAGGAGTTTCCTGAAGGGAACCAGCAAGAATGGGCAAGAAGCCCACAAGAAGCCTGGGCAATAGGAAAGCAGCAGGGAGCAGGAACAAGTTCCCACACAAAGAGTCTGTCATAGCCACCACACCTTGTGGTTATTGAGCTGTCCCACTGTCATCATCTAACTGGGAGGGACAGGAGATCCAGCCACAGCATCTTCACAGCAGAACAGCGCTGCATATCAACAAAGTTATAAACACTGCAGCCAGGTGAATGGGGCAAAGAGACATCAGTGAAACTCTTGTGTTTTCCTGAGGTTCTGTTCACCCAATTGTAAAGGCCAGTGGCTGCAGAATTTGCAACACACAAGTGTGCTGAAAATTTGAGGATGAGGTGTCACTCTCTTTTTCTCTTTTTCTTTCTCTTTCTCTTTTTCTTTTTTTTTTTCTTTTTCTTTTTCTCTTTTTCTTTTTCTTTTTCTTTTTCTTTTTCTTTTTCTTTTTCTTTTTCTTTTTCTTTTTCTTTTTCTTTTTCTTTTTCTTTTTCTTTTCTTTTGAGTTATACTGGGTAAATATGGAGGAATGAGTGTTTCCCTAGATTATACATAGTTAATATCACCAGTTTCCCTGCAATACACTCCTTTGTTAGAGCTGCTGCTTTTACAACCTGAGATGTAATGTTGCTCTGCTTACCTACGTGACTTGCCAAAAAACTGAGAAATGCACAAGGAAAATGGGCTATTTTAGCTTAATGTAATAGGCAAGCTTAAGGAAAAAGCAAATCCAGACCTATTACTCCAGTTTACACAAGACAGATTAGAAAGGCCATTGCACATGGTTTGCAAGCATGTTTTGTAAACTAGGTTGTGTAAAACAAGCCAGCTGAGTGAGCCTGAAATTTCGATTGTTTAAAGTCTCCCATCGTGTGTCACCAGGGTGATTCACATGTACATCACTTAATCTAGTTAATGAACACAATTACCATTTTTGACAATATTAATTGGATCTCTATTTATGCTTCTTTCTGTATTTTACCTTCATAACCACCTCGGTAATTAGCAACCCTATAGCTTTAGTACATCTAAAGGAATAGTTTACTTTTACAGAACATATATTTCATCATTAACTTCTCTTTCATTTCCCCTCCCTCCAATACCTTTCTCACAGAACTTTCAAGCTTTTTTCTTCTCCTCAGCATCATTGTCATCAAAGTCATCAGCAACTGGGCTTCATCTTTGCAATTAACAAGTGTGAGAGACCCTGCCTGTCCAGAAATTGTCTGCCACACACTTTCAACTCAAGGCTTATAAGTGCTGAGTCACCGTTGTACAGCCCAAGATGCCACACCAGTATTCTGCTATTTATTTTACTTATAAAACTAAAAAATTGAAAGAATGAGTGTTTTCCTAGTTCACAGATGGGTAAGACAACCAGCTTATGCAAAAGGGCACAAGCTCCACTCTTTTGCCCAGGATATCACAGCCTGCTTGTAAAAAGGGACAAATTAGAAACCCTGAAGAAGTACCTAGTTAACCCGGGGATTTGTACACTTTCAGCTAGAGCTATATAATATTTTAATTAGCATTGGTACAGCAATAGTACCAGGCAATCTAGAAACCTATTATACTATATATTTTCAGCAGACACAGGGCAAGGCAGCCCTTGCTCTGATGAGATCACCGTTGAGGCAGACAAGCCAGACACCAACTGGGATGATGGCACAGCAGCTTCAGCGACTTGACTTGTGTCTGGGTTAGCAACAAAGGTGGGAACAGAAATCAATCCTCCCAGTTCCCAATCTATTTTCCTCCCTTCTACACACACACTTCCAGCCTGTGGTGTGGTACAGGCAATGGAGGAGGAGGAGGCATAAATCTCTCTCCACCCCTTATTGCCACAGGAGCTGTACCCCGGTAAGGTGTGGAGATTTGTTCAAGCATTTGAAGAATACAGGAGGTCAAGGAGTGTAAGAAAAGCATTGCACTAGGCTACTGCACTTCACATCCACATTTCTTGATAGTCTCAAGTCCATAATTTTATAGCCCAAGAATTTATGATTTCAGGATTTCATTTACATATTAGTGGCATAAATCACTGCTATATCCATAAACAGGTTCCCTTCTCCATTTCCTGCATATCTGCATTTCTTTCTGCAATAAACAAAACCACACATACTGAAAAGATCTGTCCACAAGCAAAATTTTCCAACAATCTTTTTCCTAATATTGTTATCTGTATTTTAATTTTCCTATTTGACAAAAGTAAAACACTTTGTGAAGAGTGGCTCTGACAAAGGTGCTTCACCTGGTGGGGAGGTGCTGCTCCAAAACCTGCCTGGCTTCCTCTCAGGTGAGCTCTCCCGCCATTGCTGTCTGCCTGGGACATGGCTGCCAACATGAAAAGTTTCTCCTTTTCCATATGCCACACCTGGCAATTTCAGGTGAGGAGGTCTATGGCATTTTAGATGATTTCCTTCAGGCAGTCTATTGCCAGTACAGCGTTTTGAACTGAGCTCAGTCCTGAGGTTTTCATCTTTACTTCAAAAAACCTCATATAAAACAGAGTGCTTTAGATTACTGAAGGCCAGTGCTATGGAGATCTGTACTGCCACAAAAGGCTTTATTACACAAATATTTGGTGCTGGGAAAGAATGCATCTTTCATTAGGGCTCAAAAGGAAGAGCTCCAAAGACATTTTATCATGTATTTTTTGATCTGCCTAGATGAAAGCCCTAGCTATTATGGAGTACAAGTGAACATTAGGGCTGGTTCTGTTGTCTAGAGTCCCACTGTGATTAGTGCTCCACAAGCTCCAAACAGTTTGGTCCCTCACCAAAAGCTTGTACGTGGGAAGGTAGCTGTGATACAAAATATGTAATTAACTGGAGAAATTTACATTTTATTCAAATTGCTAATGAAGAAAATATCAGACACAGGAATGGAAAGTACCAAACCTGGTGTCTAAGTCTGAAAGTATTTTAGATATTGAATTATGAGCTTTAAGAAGAGCAGGCCCTGAATAGTTACTGACTGGATGGAAAAACACAAATAATGGAAGTCATGGGAAAATGGTGCAACTGGAACTTGCTTTCAACTTTTCATGTGGCTTTATAAATATTTAGCACATGACATGCGTGTGCCCTTTTCCTACTGCTTTGTGTCTCCTCTTACAGCAGTCAGACACTGCCTAAAACAGATTAGAGCCTTGCAAAATCTTTATTAACAATTAGCCTCGAATATGAGAAATGTATCTGAGTCTTGATTAAGTGAACATGATCATTAATACAAATATTCATATTAATCATGATGTAGTCAATTATCAAGCAGAACTAAAATCATGCTCAATCATAAGATGAGATGCAATGAAAAGAAGATCTTATTTTTATCCTTTGCTTTAAAGTTAACAGGTAATCAAAGACTTCTTTGGAAGTAAAGAATTTCTTTGAGTGATAACATGCACTCCAAATTGCAGAAAGAGGCTTCAAAAGTACCTCACAATTCTCAACAAATTCTTTCAACAGTGTAATGTTTGCAAAAAATCAGAACACATGTTCATAATCTACTCAGGTAAACACAAGATGACTAAGGTTAATTTGATTTTTCTTCCTGATGTCATAATTAAAGTATGAATATCATTTAGACATCAGTAGATAAAAAGCATGTCAATGGAGGACAAGTAAAAATTCAAATTACTAAGGAGCAAAATTAAGTTAATTTCAGAGTGGAATGTTTGTAAGCAGTGTGTAATCAGTCTTCAGTTTAAATGACTCTTAATTAACTAATCTATTATTATGTGCACTGGCAAATCGAGCCTAAACATGTACAAGTGCAAAATCTAAAAGATCCAGCTCCAGTCTGCATCCAAATACAAAGAATTTTTTGTACAATAACATTGGCCAAAAATATATTTTTGTCTGGGGGAGTTATTTTATATTTTTAAAAATCCCTAATGGCACGAACCTCAGCTGAACAATCCACTGCATGTTTCACTAAGTGTAACAGAGGTCAGATTCAAGCCCAGGGTACAAACCTTAAGATTTTGATGACACTCATGAGTGTCGTGCCGTGACGTTTGAGCACGGTCTATCCATAAACAAACACGAGCCTACAACGAGACGTTCTCCGACGCTGTTTGAGGAGCTCACTGCTGCTCCCTTGTCACTGGGGCACACACCCATGCCCAATTTTCTTTTCAGCAGACAGCATTATCCCCTGTACCCCCCGCTTTGAGGCAATTACTCATCTTGAGAAATAACAGCACAGCGGTCCCCGAGAGAGCGCGTTCAGCCATCGTCCCTGGCGCTGAGCAAACACCGTCACTCGGGGTATCGAGCCTAAGCTTGGCCCCGCTGCTGGAACAGGATCAGCACAAGCCAACCAGTCTGGCAGGACTGACAGACGTTGCCTTCAAATCAAACATCACCTCCACCCCAGAAGGTGCCCGCAGGCGCTTCCTTTGCGGGGTTTGCTGAGGGGAGGGAGGGTGTGGATAAGGCACCGAAAGGCACCTCTCCCCTGGGAACCCAGTCCCGCTTGCAGAAGAGGCACGGGTCTCAGTGCCTGTGACTCCCAGGGAGAGCTGTCCCCCAAAAGGCTGTTGCTTTCAAAAACTACACATGGACACAGTCTGGAGAAAAATCACTTAGACTCTTCTTGAAAATTGTAGGCCTGCTACAGAATTCAAATGCCTTTGATACTTCAAGCTGTAAACTGATAAGAAGGGAAGCATATGGGTTTAGACCAGGACAAAACTTCTGAAATTTCATGGACTGAAACCTGCCCAGAATTACCACCGGTGACTTTCTTGCAATTCTGAAGAATTGCATCCAGTTCTGATTAAAACAGAGACTGAGGTTAAACATGGAAATTTTTAGGCTATTTCCTCAGGCCCAACTTTTCTAGGTCATAGTAATATGTGAGTAGAAAGTGCATTAACCCAGCACTGTCCCATTGAACTATTTGTTCAATTCATAACACTGTAGCATTCTCCTGGCTGAGCATCCACATCTCATGCCAGATCTGACCTACTCCACTGAGGAACTGAGCAAGACAATCTTAAAGACTTATTGTGAAAGCCTAAACTTCCACAAACCCAGCTACCTGACCTAGCTGATGCTCAGCTGATGTGAAATTTGCAGAAAGGAAAAAAACCCAACAATTGTCACAGCTCGTGACCTCTTTCCAGGAGGTGCTCCCATGTCCAGTTAATTCCACAGAATGAAACCCAAGTCAAAAGCCGCCCCGACTAACTAAGGACATCAGTTTATCTCTAATACTCCACCAGGATGAACATGAGACATATCCAAAGGTGGTTGGAGGCAGCAGTTCTGCACATGAACCCTCAGCTGCTGGTTCCCAGCTTTGGAAACCTATCACTGCCTTTGATCAAGGAAGAAACCTCAGCTCTGCAATCTTGCATTCAGGCTTGCTATGGTTTTAACCTGTTGCAATTAGCATCACTCAGTGCTGCTGCTGATAACAGAATTGCTTCTGTGGTGTAGGCAGATCCATCCTCCTTGACGGAGTGAGATCAGGAATGGATCCCCACGACAGCCACACATTACTGCCAGAGCAATCTGACTTTGTAGAATCATGCTATGTAGTGTGCCACTTTTATCTTCGTCATCATTTTTGTCCTGACTTTACTACGCTGCATAAAATTGGAAGTAGAAATGCACACAGAGACCTCTAAGATGTGCTACATTGATAGTTTTGAGATGTTCATGGTGTGTAAACTGCATGAAAACAGATGTTTATAGTAAGCCTTGACATTGATCTTATGCTGGTAAATTATGCTAGAGGTAAGAAATCGACTTACACTCAGAGGTAAGGCATTGATATCAATCTCCTTTTATTTTTTTCTCTTTCCTCTACCATTTGGCAAGAGGAAGAGGAGAATCTTGGTCATTACTGCTGGAAGGACTTCTAGCCAAAATTGATTGCTAGAAATATTTTAAAAATTCCTCTTAGCTCAGAAAAAGATGTCACAGAAGAAAAAATACTGCCAAAAGTTTATGTCAGCAAGTTAAAAGAGGCAAGACCATACCACCAGTAATTCATGTATAAAAAACTAGTCAATTTTATGTATACTGACAGTTCCTACATTCTCATCTTCAGCAAGAGCAAACATTTATTGCCTGAAAACAAACATTCAGGGAGCATCCAACCTGGCCTTTCTACACAGCAAACACCTAACTCAAGGTGAAACTGCACTGCAGACATGCCCAAATCCAGGCTGTGCTTCATTCCCTTGGGCTGAGAGGAGAACTGAGGCTGAGAGGAGAAAGTCTGGGAAGCCTGGAGAAGATGCATTGTCCTAAGGAAAGCCATAAGGGAAGAAATGGGCCTTCACAGCAGCAAAGCCAAAAGCAGCCAGCAGGTACTGTGACACTTGCTGCTCTCTTCCTATGCAACTGCACGACAGCATTTCTTCAAGGATGGAAATGTGGAGAAGGAGCATTACAGGGTAGGATTTGCAGCAGCAGTTTTAACATGTTTCAAACTATTCCTTCCTTATTAGGAATCTCATCAGCTAATTGTTCCAGTGCCTGGAAAAGGTCCTGGCTTTTCTGACAAAAGCGAGCTGCTGCTATCCAGCATCTAGAGCAGCATGCCCAAGGACTTTTCCTCCTCCTTCCCAGCACGGAGCAGCCCTGTGGGCCAACTGTTTCATCACGAGTGTGTTTCAGTGACAGCTGCCCTCCTTTCATCTCCTTTCAGCGGGGAAGCCAAGGCAAGACATAAAGGAGCTGCAGCATCTTGGCAAGGGCCCTTATTAGGCAAACAAACTCATATTAACCTTTTATATAAAACATCCGCCGTGTTGCAGGCAACTTTGACATGGTTTTAGGAGCTGTGATGATTTCCTGCAAGATACCATCTCCACTGAACAATGGAATCTGCTCATCCAGCACCCTGCCAGCAGGGATAACATCTGCTGTCTTCACATGGCTGCATCTTCTCCTTGCAGTTGCATTCTTCTGCGTGGTCTCTGCCTCCTATGTATATTCCATTTCTGCCTTTGGCTCCTGCTTTTCCAGGCCTTCTCCAGCTGCAGGTCTCCAGTTCCCTCAGCTTGTCTCTGGCTCAAACTCCACTGGGTGCCAGTGACTTCGGGGGACTGGGAGCAGGGAGAAGGAGGCAGGAAACCTGTGGGAAGGTGAGCAGTAGGAGGGGGAGCTCCTTGGACCGGAACACTGGGTTTCTTCAGGAATTCAAGGCCTTGGAACAGCACAGTGCAAGTGCCATAGCAATATTTCTTCTTCTGAATAGAGACTCTCCCCCAAGGAGATTCCATGTTTATGGGAGCACGTTAATTATTCATTCAGGTGCTTTTTAGCTCCACTTTGTTGCTGTTAAACCAGGACCAGAACCACATAGCTGAGCAATTTACCAGGCACTTAATTGAGCTCCAGACCTGGAGCAGTGCTGTCTGCAGCTCAGTCTCATGACTTCATTCCTGCAAGGGTTGAGAGAGAAACCACAGGAAACTACAAAGACGATATAACGTGTCTTGGTGAGCATTTTTCAAATGCACCACTTTAGGAAAAGCAAGCCTTAGGAGTATTATTGAGTCTTCTAATGATTCAGCTTATGATTTTAGCCAAAATTCCTTTTTTCCCCCTCCTGTGCTGAAAAGTTATGGCCCTTTCGTTCACAGGATGGACAATGGTTGCTAACTATGATATGATACAAAGGTGGCAGCTCTTAAACCAATCACAAAGATTCACCTAAAAAAAGGAACTCAGTAGCAAAGTGCTGTCACTGGCACTACTCCCAATCAATCTCAGGGATATATCCAAGGTGGAATTTATGGTCCATAAAACCATAACTCTAACTTGCTTTGATTTCAGCACAGCAGCTTAAATCAAATTTATGTAGCTTAAATGAAAGTGGCTAGTGGCTGAATATATCCCTTCCTTCCTTCCTTCCTTCCTTCCTTCCTTCCTTCCTTCCTTCCTTCCTTCCTTCCTTCCTTCCTTCCTTCCTTCCTTCCTTCCTTCCTTCCTCCCTCCCTCCCTCCCTCCCTCCCTCCCTCCCTCCCTCCCTCCCTCCCTCTCTGACATAGCTTGGATTGGTAATTTTGGGGTGTGCTATTTTGCAAGCCATGAAAAGCAGAGAGTTGAAAAGAGGTGGACATGCAAGCCGGTTGTGTTGGCTTTTCACAGTAGCCTAGGAGAATGTATTTTTATCAATTAATGTCAAGAATTTTTACATTTCTTTTCACACACTAGAGACCATCAATAAACTGAACTCCAAGGAAAAAAAGGAAGAAGCAGCCTCTCCCTACAGCTTGCTATAAAAACAAGCCCTGCCTTTCCCCTCCCTGAGCATAGGCAGGGAATCAGTCCTTGGCCATTGGGCGAGATCTTTGTGACAGTGAGTTTGCATACCAGCTCCTTTAGTTGCTCTACACCAGACACACTTTGATCTTACGATCAAAACACATTCTCATTTTGAACATTTGCATCCCTGCCATGCACAGATGAGCTCTAGCCATGAAAACAGGCCGTGCTTACAGGACTATGCAAAACATCCCTGAGGATTATACAGGAGTTTCTAGGACTTGAGAGAAGTAAAAGCAAGAAAAGCTCAAGAAGGAACAACAACTCCTTTTATTAAGCAATTTATTGTGTTACACTGAGCTCCCACCTGGGGAAAAGGCTGGATACCCATTCATAGGCCCAGAAGTGAATTAGATACAACTTGTACAAAAAAAAAAATGTGGCTCTTGCCAATAGAAATCAGACAGAATGTTCCACAATTGACAGCTAACTTCTGATTTTAAGAGGATGGCTGTGAAGGGAAAAAAAATCCCTTTCCCTCACTATGTACTTCTTTTCAATATGAACACAAATAGAACTTTGCTATGGAGTCATTAAGGTTGCGTGTTTGAACTACTTGCTAGAGAAATACATACCTTATTGCTTTTATTTCTTAAGAAGTTGCAATTTGAAATTTCTCAGCCCATAGGAAAGTTCAAATAAATCACTGTTTATATAGCACTCTTAGGTCTTCCCATGAAAAGCCTAATATGTATATAATATCTGCCAGGACAGCTGTACCATGAGTTAAATGTCCTGTTTTAACCAATATTACTGGCATCAGTTTTCACCCAGTGCCCCATCTAAAGCATTAAGTATTCAGATCTACATTAACTCTGTGCTCAGAACAAAGTGCTGGATGCATTTCCTTTCCCATACTGGCATTAATAACCTGAGATTGTAGGGTTCCACCTGAGCAACAAGGCACTCAAAGCCACATCTCTATGTGGATACAATATCCCAAAAAGTCAAAAGGCTTTGTTTGCGTAGATGCTTCACAAGAAATGCTCATTCTTCTGAGACCTTGGGAAGGGGAGCACTTCTGTTTGTTTCACATCTTTTTCACTGCAAAAAAAAAAAAAAAAAAAAAAAGCTTGAAGGACCCCTCTAATACTGTGCTGCCAGTAATTTTTATTTTTTTTTTCCAATTTATCCATGCCCAGCTGCCGTGCTACAACTCCTCCCAGGCTAGCATCCTGTTTGGTTGAGCCAGCTCCAAATACTTCCTCCAAAACACTGGGATACGGTCAGCCTGCCACAAGAAACTGAAGCACAGGGCAGCTTCTGGTCCTCGCTGAAGGGACAGGTCAGGATGCTCCCTGGAGGACCTCGTGTGGGCACAGCTTCAGCAGGATGGGTGGAGGGGACCGCCACCCAGGAGCACAAAGATTAAGGAGCTCCAAAAGGAGGTGGGAGCAGTGGGTTTGGATCCCCTCAGGCAAAGGAGGGCCCTAAACCTGGGTAACCTGCTTTCTGGATGAGACTTCAAAGCTGGGACTGCTCCTGCTCTCCCACTCACACGCCCTGAGGTGTGGTTTTACACACACCCCTCACACAGGGCTTCCTGATGGCTCCTCCTGAGGGCTGTGCACAGCGCCCCATCCCTGGGGTGGGCTCTTTCCCTCACAGGCTCTACCACAGACCCCCACCATTCTGCAACTCACCTTTCTCTGCCCCTCAGGACCCTGCTAATAGAAGGAAATGACCCTTCACTCAACTAACAAGGTTTTCTGAAGATAAAACGCCTTAAAGGCTGTCAGAGCACGAAACCAGACAATATTCCTAGGGCTGACAGATTGAGAGACACGAGGGGCCTCACCTGGCGCCTCCAAAGCTCTGAGCAGAGGTGCCAGAGGAGATCTGCCCCCACGCCAGAGGGAACCTTGGAGCTGCCATCCTCGGGGAGATGCGAGCCCACAGAGGTAATGGCATCGAGCCTTGTGGGGGGAAAAGAAAAGCAGCTCTCAGGTTACCGGGAGGGTGCTGGGAGCACCTCTGAGGGCATCGAGTTGCACAGGCCGATTATTCTCTGTGCCAATGTGCTTTGCTGAATGCAAAACTGAGACAGCTAATTAATATAAGTTCGGTTTACATTAGCCACATCTATGTAAGTGATATAACTGCAATGAGGAAGCCTACCAAATGTATAGGACAATGAAGTGCTCTGCTTACAACAGAGGAGATTTCCTTTGGATATATTGCATTTCTTTTCTCCAATTTGTTTTGAAAAAGTCTGGTCAAGGGTTAAGTACCTCTAATGGACTCTGCTTAACATCCATAATAAAATACAAGTATTATGAGATATTACTTTCTATTTTTTAACCTTTTGAAAACTTCAGGAATAGATTTCACTCACCGAACTTCTCCTAGTTTGGTAACTCCATCAAATCTACTTACCTCCTCTCATAGTAATTGGTACTAATCTGTTCCCACCAAAGTCAATAGCAAAATTTTTGTTACTGAGTACAGGTTGAGGCCCACACAAATATAAAAAGCTACCACAGAAAAGAAAAAAACACCGGCCAACCAACCAACCAACCAACCAACCAAAAAAGACATTTTGAATAAGACATGTCTCAAACTCAATAGAACCCAATTTCTCTCAGTAGGTTGACTGCTTTTCCTGTTAAGGATTTGTATACTGGAAATCAAAAGAAGGGGTTTATGCCTTTGTAGTACTCTTTTATTAATGCTCATAAACAAATATATTAACAGGCTCAAAAGATTTATTACTCAGTCTGAATGACAGAGTCATGTAGATGAACTCTCTAGCAAGCTTCTTTCTTGTTATACTTAAAAGATTAGTGACAAAGGAGAAAGCATAAAATTTGAATTGCAAGAGCTTAGTGTGTTTCTCCAGTTGACAAAGGAAAGAGGATGAATCCCTTTGCTCCCACCCAGAGAACAGATATTTCATTGTTCCTCTGCTTGGTAACTGTCCACAACTTGTCTGAATACCTTTCATTTGGTAATGGCCAGGAACTGAAATCTTACCATCTGACATGGCAGAAGGACAAGATGAGTCTGAATAGAGGAGCAAGGGAAAGGATTTTAAACAGACAACCATCCTTTCAACTACTACAATGAGGCAGGTACAGAGGCAGAAACGTCCTGCCCAGGACACTGAGCTGACATTCAGATCCTAGAACAATCTGTCTAATAAAGCAGCGGTGTAACGAAGATCAGCTTCCAGCAGCTAGAATTCACTAACAGAGTAGTACAGACCTGCTTGAAAGAATTACTTCTAGAAGAGATCTGAAGCGTTGGCAATTTATTCCCTCTCCCATCTGCAGTTTAAAACCTTACGAAACTGAGAGCTTGAAATAACTCTCATTCAGAGATCAATGTTTTGCCACAGTGTGCCTGATTTTATCTTGCTTTCAGACTGCTTTGATTGATTATATCATTGAGTATTCATTACAAAGCATTTCAGATATTTCACACCCAGATTTCCTGCACCTACTTTTCCAGATCAGAACAAATTCTATGTGAGGGTTTCCAAAGTATAGAACAAATCTTTCAAATCAGTCCTAGGCAAACATGAAGCCTTCTACACAAAAACTCTCTTCTGAGCCTGGAGGATGTATTTATTTGAATTTACATATTGTCACAAAAATGATTGTTTGCTGTGCTTCAGAAGTCACTGACACACAAACACTGATGGTGCAGTATTTTAAATCCATTTGTATCAGGTAATTTCAAACAGTATCTCCTGCCGACAGCCACATTCTTCATCTATTCAAGATGCTTGCATGGGCAAGACAAACTTGGTAAAGGGAAGTAGTGGATACAAGAAGTTGAAGAAATGCAATCATAATAGAGTTCCTTGAATGAGCAAGGCATTGTCAAATGGAAAGCCAGGAAAAACAGAATGAAGAACGGAGATGAGTGGCTGCTGAGATAATTTAAGAGCAGCAGTCAGTGTCCCAGATTCCTTACTGGATCCATACGTCTTCCCTCATTACTCACTCTTTGTATGGCTATTAAAAAATACAACAGCAGACATTACTTTTTTGCATTGAGTAAAACCTTTCACACCCTGGAACTGGCTATCTTCCCACAAAATCATTTCCAAGACTTTAAAAAAAAAAACTAAACCAACCAAAACCCCACCTTTCTTGTGAGTGTTTCCATCGGCAGCACTAGCAGCTACGTGAAATCAATATTCACCCAATTAAAGTACTCTGTAGTAGGGGAGCTTCAAAATTGAAGGAAAAATATCAGATGCATGGTACGGTCTCAGGGAAAAAAGTGCCATACTCCAAAGGTGTGTTATTTGTTGCCTCCCCAAAAAAGGAAAAAAGAAATGCTGGTCAGAATCCAGGAAATCCAGGAAAACATTTTTCAAGAGAAGGCCAAATTTCAGGCCAAGACTCCTAAAACCTCCCAAGATGAATTGATTCAGTGCTGCTCAGAACTTCGATGCTGCAGCATATAGCAGACAGCAAAAGTCTCCTTTTCACCTTGAGTGTAAGAAAAAACGGGTTTATTGGAATAACTTCTTGTACACTGATGTTCGGAAAAAAAGCCATTTGATAGCATTTTGGCCTGGAATTTCTCCAGATTCTGGAAATAAACAGGTGACAAATGGCTGTGGCTGTAACTGTAATGAAAGAAACTGGGAAAAAACAAAAGGGAAGAATAAATGAGAATGCCAAGTAAAGTGCAAAAGAAATAAAGGTCCTATTACATGCAGAACCCAACTGCAAATTCTGAAACTTAATTCTGCTAATTTTTCCAATTCTGACAAAAATATTCCATTTGAAATAGAAAACACAAGAAGAACCCCATCTTGGCAAAGTGTTAAGGTTTGGGGTTTTTTTTGAAGGGATTTCTTTAAAGAAATTTCGAATAAGTTTTGGGCAAGAAATTTGTGATTTGTTTTTACAGCAGAAAACAGCTACTTTTAACCCTTTCAGCACAGTGAAATGCACAGTATTACAGTCTGCTGAAAGAGATCTTTGTCAGGCCACAGTGTGTACATTGTTCTTCTGCTGCCCTGATTATTACAAAGGATGCACTTCACATCAAGGAGAGGAACGTGGCACTGGTGGCCTTGGTGGTGGCAAGAGTCACGTAGATGAAGTCTGCTCCAGCTGTTCCCTTGTGACAAACCCTTGGCTGAGGTTAAATGGAAACAGCGACAGAGATGTCACAGTCAGGGATGTTATGAGGCTCATGGCTGTGTGAAATGAAGTAGGAAATCAATTCACTCATTTCAGTTGTTGTGAGATGTTTTCGCAGACTGCTCCCAAGCATTTTGCTTAAACCCTGAAAGAATGGATGTTTTCCATAGGTATAAATATTCTTGGGATTTCAACAACTGTGAAGATTGGTCAGCTTTCATTTGTTTATTGATCAGCTCCTGAGAAATAGTGATAAAACTAGAAATAGTGGCTGATTTTGATATTTTAACCTTACTGATTCTGTGTGAAACAAAGCCTGTGAATCTGGAGGAACATGGAAAAGGCCAATAAGCAAGAACACCAAGAAACACGTAAACACCTCAAGAACAGAAAATGAGAGAATGTAAACAGTCTTTTCTACTTTGGTCTGAAATTTTTTACCCACATTCACTACATTTGGGGTTTTTTCTCTTATATCACTCAAATGCAAATAGCAATAGGCTCAATACAGAAGTTGAAAGCACCACAAACAACTGGTAACAAACAAGCTGGGAAATGTTTGGTGTCAGTGAAACGTGAACAGGTTCTGGCTGCCTCTGCTGAATGCTTTGTATTGTTGGAGGGTTCTGGCATTTTAATATTGCTCAATAAAGCATTAAATGGCACACATGAATACAAAGACACAACAAAAGCTCAGCATGAAACAGGAAATTTTGAATTATAGACACAACATTGACTGTATAATTTAGACTTCATTTTTACACACGAAAGAACCTTCTTTAATGCATGTAGGAGATGCTCAAGATAAGAATGGTGTTTGCAGCAACTTCACTAGCAGGTTAGGAGTTCATTAACACATTGAATGGCATTTAATTGTAATATTTGCTAAAACTGATAGAGTTGTGTGGTGATGATTTGAGTTTATAGATTATTTCCTGCAGTTGGTGCCCCATTTTTCAGCAGTTGCAGAGAAGGGATGGCCACTCAGAGAGGAGTGAAAGCCCTCCACTGTCCCTGGGAGAACCAGGACTAACCAAAGAGAATGAATGTCATGTTTGTTGCAGAGCAGTGAGCATTTAATAAACAGCAGTATGAAGCACTTGTTGGCTACCTCAGGAAGGCCACTGCATTGTCACAATTGATCACCCACAAGCAAAGATTAGTCTAAAAACATACTTCAGACTCCAGCCAACATTTCTCCAGCAGAATAGTACATTCTCTTCGACTCTGTGGGTTTCACATTGTGCAGTTTAGGCAACCAAGTGCTGAAGGGAAGTTGTGGCACATCTTTATGTGCAGATCAGCAGTGAACTGGTGCAGAAATTCTGCCCATTGTAACAAAAGATTACTGTCACTAGTCTTCATCACTTAGCAGCAGGGATTGGAAGAGATAGGAAAGAAAATCTCTGCCACAAATACTTCAAAATCAGGCAAAAATTGTGAACGAATACTAAGATAAAGCAACAGGTCTTACAGGATTCATCTTTTCCCAGTGTGGTCTGGGGAAGAGACCAGTGTCAAACCCAGTCATTTTGAATGACAGAATGGTGATAAACTGATAACATTTCATGCAGCTCTTTTCAGTCGTTCACATTTGAGAGTGTTCTCTCGGTAACACTGCAAACAGCAACTGTGCCATGTCCTACCTATGGTTCTGCAGTAGGCAGGGGCCTGCAGCCCTGTCCCTGAGGAAGAGCTAGGAGAATGAACTTAGAAGCAGAATTTTATAATGGAAGAAAACCATATCTGTATTTTTTTCTAGTTTCTACTTGAAACCTGCCTCTGTCCAACATTGCTAACCTGTGAAGCCAATCCCACCACCATTGCCTGTGCTTGCTTGTGGGGGGAGAACTGCAGGAAAAACAGCATCAATTGTTCTCAGCTGTCCTCAGCACATTCCAGCAGATTCTGCAAGTGTCAGATGCTTCCTCTCCTTTTTGTTACTGGAAGAGTGGGACAGAGAGGTGTCCAGTGTCACTCTTTGCCCAGTACCTCAGGCTGCCCTGGCCACAGCTGCCCCACAAGGGACAGACCCCTGTTGCCTCCTGCAGAGACAGCAGCTGCCTGAGACCCAGCTGAGAATCAGAAAATGCCCAAGACAGGTTTCCTTTAGTGAGCCCTCCCCCAGATGCAACTTCTCACAATATCTAAGGATCTGCAAAACAAAACTCTGCAGGCAGCACGTGGGAGTGGGGATGGGTTGAGCTTTTATCACTCCAACAGCATGTGATTGCCACAGTGGTGATGAACTAACAACCCACTTGAGGAGATTGCTTTTGGGATATCCAGAGCCTGGATCTGACACTCCTTGTGCACTGAACACCACCCAGCCAACAAGCTCTGCACCTTTCTCTAAGGGAGAAACAAGGAATGCAGGCACATTTGTTTGCTGGGTTGCCACAGCTGCTGTGCCAGTATCTGCTGATCCTTCTTGATGCTACTTTGCACTCAGGCAGTAAACAACAATCCAAGTCCAACAATACTGACACTACTAAAAAGACCAGATTGAAACTACGGTAATGGCCAAAACTGAAAGGAACAAGTGAACTATTTGAGAATAGACTCACCCCTTAGAATGTCTGACTGAAAGAGGAGGACTGTCTAATCTACAAAGTTTTTCTGGTCATATTGTGTTTTCTCTACTATAATTTTAAAAATATCTGAAGTGGTGTCAGAGGTCACACATCAGGTTTCTAATCAGATAAAACTCACACCATAACCATTTGAGTACTTACCTTGATTTAACTAGGTGGAGAATGGGATTTCTGTGGAAAGAGAGAACTTCTTGATATAAAGAGATGGAGTTTTCATAGACACTCCATAATTAGTGTCCATGTTTATTTATCTTTAAAATTAAGGCCAGGGTCTGGTTTTCCTATCTTAATTTAAAACACTCCAGAATGATATTGTTACGATTTTATCTTCACTAGAATTAACTCAAAACACTTGATCAGAAGAATCACCACCTATTTTCTACATTTTTACATGAGTTATGTAAATGAAATATTTGCTCTTGGAGAAGTATAATGAATAATATATTAAATATCAAAGAGCTCCATTTCTGGAAAGATATTTAAACAGATGAACTACTTGGAGCAAAGACAAGAAATCAATAATAAGCTTTGCATGCAAGCAAGACAATTTATATATATATAGCCATGCTTTAAACACCAATCAAAATTCTACAGTCCTTATGCAGGCAAGACTTTCTCCAAAATCTTGAACTGGAAACACAGCATCTGGCCAGAGACATATTTTCCACACAACAATCACTATATTTATTTTTATGTGAGAAAGAACAAACTGAAGTCGGTAACTCTTCCCTAAAATTAATGACATTTTTTTTCTGAAACACAGAAGCAAGCATGGAGACGAAAATTTTGTTCCAAGTCTTCTCACTCTGAACATAATATTCTGTGAATAAAATCAAACCAGAATCTTAGCTGTATAATAATATTTTCTAATAGCACTAGAATGGGTTTATTAAAATTAAAATGCTGAAGAAACTCCTCCATTTCCCATGCTCATTCATTAGTTTTGTCCTTTATTCAGTTAAGACAATGAGACAAGTGTTTTCCTTTTCCTGCTCCCACCTCCCAGACCAAGGACACAAAGCGCCTTGAGCTTTTGAGAGATATTTTACAGACACCAAAACTTTTCTGCCTTCATTAAAAACTTATGAAAAACACTACCAGCACTAGGAGGGCAGATAATAAACACACTGCATCCCAAACATGCAAAAACCCCCTTGATTCATAGCAGTACTTTCATTATTCATTTCATTTAAGATTCTATTTTATTCTTTGGTAGTGTTTTTGATACTCAAAGTTAATGAAAGGGATTCAAGGATGCCAAAGCCTGGCTTACAACAGGTAGGGTCCAACGCTCTCATGTGCACATGCCCGTCAGCAGACAGGAGAGCAATCAGTTTTTCCAGGCTGACATTCCTGGTTTTACCTCTCTATCCTCTGGGGTGGGAGTTGGCCAAGCTGCAGCAACTCTAAACCTAAATGCCATGGGAAACCCCCTTCTAGAGGTGGTGAGTAGTAAAGGTTCATGGGAGTTTGCATGTTAATGGAGTTGCTCCACATAAGGTTATGTTTTTATGCTTGGTCAGTTATGTTGTACAAATAGGGTTTTGTTCCCAGTTGGAGTTTCTGATTGGATTCTTACCCTCAGACCTACCCTGTATATTGCCATGTTTCTTCAGCTCTGAGTCTTTGGTTGGTTACCCCCATGAAGTTCTCCTGGGCACTGTGCACGGGTTTGGGGCACCCTCCCTATTTTCTTTTATCCCTTATTAAAGTGTTCTTTTTCTAGTGCCAACCCTCGTTCCTGCTCCTAATTATTTTCTTGCCACCCTCTGCCCTGAAGTCAGGAGACCTGAAGGTTTGTCACAGCCACCCTCACTGCGGCGCCCTGGCTGCTGGGGCTCCTCCCAGGGTGGCCAGCCAGGGTTTCCTGAGAGAGCCCAGGCACAAAAGCAAAAGCAGGGAAGCTCCACCAGGTCATTAGGGATGCACGGAGGAGCTTCCACACCTTCCTTTGCCTTTTGTTGCCCTAAAAGCCAAGTAAGGAGGGGACAAAGGCCAGGCACCCACGGGGGCAGAAGGCCAGTGACATTATTTTGTAAGTGGCCACCTAAGGAGCTTAAAGAGAGGCCCAGAGCAGCACCCCACTGTGGGCCAGCTGCAAAGCCCTCCTGCTCTCCATGCCACACTCCTGCTTCTACAGGCTTTAAGATCAATAGAGTGCCTGATAATCCCCCTTCAGCTTACTCCTTTCTATAAACATTCAAGCAAAAGTAAACTTTGGGCAAACATCATTTATTGCCTCATCCTAACTGCTCCGTAGTAATCAAGGCGTTAAAAGGATTCCTGTCCATAAACATGCAATGATGGCTGGGTAAGTTACAGTTCCCCTGCAAGTGGCACCCTCCAAACTTGTTCTCCAATTATTAAGAAATACAGCTCGGCTGTAATACATAAACCATTAAAAAGAAATGCCCTCAGCCATGCAGAAGAAAAATATTGGGTTTGCTTTTAAGCTCCAACTGCTGAGGCCTCCAATCTTAAAAAAAAAAAAAAAAAAAAAAAAAAAAAAAAAAAAAAAAGCAGATAGAAGGAACCTGCATTTGTAACTAGATCTGTTGAAGCAATTCATCCCTAGAGTTCAACGACAATATTTTTTTACTTATTTGCCTTTTAAGAGTTATCTTCACAGTCTTCCAAGTCAATCCAGTCAGACGTAAAGGATTGACAGCTCTTCTTCAAGATCTTCAACAGAACAAATTCAACTTGTCAGATTTAAGGGCACCTGAATCAGCTCTTGGAGTATCTTCAGGTGTTTCTGAGACACTTAATACTACATACCACTTCATACTCTGGATTTTCAAGCAGGTACTTAAAAGAAAAGCTGTTTTGATTTGGTTTGGTACTGCAAGCCTGGCTTTAACAGTGGAAACCAGAATCATGACAACAATAATTTATTCCTTTTTCATTAAGTCAAAACTGCACAGTAAAAGCATGTGTAAAAGCACAATTTCAGTCAGATGGAAAACACCAACTGCTCAATTCCTTCTAAAATAGAAAGAGAATGGAAAGAAACTAGGACCTCTGCCAAGTTTTGTCCCCAGCCCTATGGCGGCTTATTTATTTACAGCAATTTAGCTCAAGATCATTGATTGGGTACATCACTGGCCTGGGGTAAGGATGAGAAGGAAATGTCATTTTAACTTTCTAACATTTCTGATAACAAGGAAAGGGCAGCGAACAATTTTGTTCCTTGGAGGCAAAGCACCCTCTTCTTGAAGCTTAGGAAACATCTTCCACAGCTCCCAGTTGAAGCATTACAACCCTACTTACACCCTGTACATGGTGGAAGTAACAGGAGATGAAAGCAGTGTGATTTCACCTAACACCAGAGCAGTTGACATCCAACAGCCTTTGAAGACCAAATGTCAGACACTGTGGAAACACAGTGAACAAAAATACAATTAGTAACCTTCAAATTTTCTGGCTGCTTCACAATATCAGACAACTAAAGCAGTAGTGGGGCTGAACAAGTGCACTTTGCTATTTCTTTTTTTTTTCCCAGAACACTGACATCCCTTATGGATTTCAATATTCCTGCCTCAGTCCAGACAGCTCTGTTGTTGAAGTCTGCAGACTTTCTAAGAGCACATCATGACTCCTAACACATAAAACATTATTCCAGAACACTTAAGGAAATGTAAACCTTGCCACTTGCATCTGCAAACATGTAGCTCCTTTCAGTTAGGAATGCTGCATCCATCTTGGCTGCAGTAATAATTAGAATATCACTAGTAACAATTAGAATGTCACTAGTTGTGATATCAGGTGTGAGGAAACACTTCAGATCTTTGGTATTCTCATTTTTTGTTCTTTGCTATACAAGTCAGAGGACCTGAGGTCTACTAAGTGCCTTTTTAGAAGGATTAAGGGGACCATATTAATACATAAGCAGTACCTGTAGAATAACTCCACACAATAGGATATTAGTAATTTATGTGATGCTTAAGTTCTCCTTCCCTCCATTGGAAACAAGCACTGGCAAAGATATGATGGAGTGGGAAGCACCTCTACTAGAACCGTAGCAGCTGTGTTTCACCAATCTACCTAGAAATAAATACTTAGTTCTCTTTCAGGTGGCTTTTTACAAAGTGATAGACTTTTCCAGATATTTTACCCTCATCAGTGTTGAAGCAAAACATCCTGATAAGAAGGGCAGTGTTGAAACCCAGAGATGTCAACACCGTAAAGTATCAAACCCCAGGGCTCCAAGAACAGTAAAATTCCTTCCCACTTAGAAGAAAACAAGTTCTGTGTCTGCCTTGCCTGTCCCCTCCCCCCACTCCAACTCCACTAATAACAAAGCATAAAATAATTTACATGTAAATAGCTGGAGCAAGAACAGCTTCAGGCAACGTGGGGAATATTCAGCTGGCAGCACTGGTCAGGAGAAGAAAGGGTTATTATTTTCTATGCAGTATTCAATATCTGTCTTATATGAACTGTATGTATATAATAATTTGTTAGCTGTACTGAGTGCTGGTTCTCTGTACTCACAGCAGCTGCACATAATCCACCGAAGCAGCAGCAATGAAACCACCACCAACTTGCAGTTGTGGTGCCCTCCAAGACATAGCTGTGATGAGAGTAAGTCTGATTCAAGCTGATGCCTCAGGAAGGCTGACCTGGAGCAGAGACTGGGCAGAGCCAGAGAATAAAGCAGGTATTTATTGAAAGGCTTTTAGGATACACCTTGGGCAGGACAGGGCCTGGCCAGGGCTACACCTGAGGTGAACCCAAGAATGGTCACAAAAATGGGGCCCCAGTTACGAGGTCTTACATTTTTATAAGTTTTGGTCCATTTGCATATTGGGGTTTAATTGTCCAATTACAGCTTCAGGTTGTGAGGTCCCATCCTTCTTGTTCCTCCCTTCAGCCACCATTGTTTGTGCTTTTAGGCCTGAAAGCTGTCCTTGGTCTTCAACAGGAGAAGGATTTGTTTTGTCTCCCTATTCTGTGAACAGACCTTACTGACACTTCATATGGGGCTCAGAACTACACCCCTAGGCAGCACAGAATCTGAAAAACATGAAAGCTAAAATTTAAGGCATCACTATACACTTTTATTTGAGTTTGGGGTCAAATGGCACTGTTTGAAAGGCTGCTGCCTCCCCCTGCTCCAGAAAACAGCAATATTAATCACTAAATAAGGACAGAATCAGCCTGGATTTGTAGTTTAAACTCTGCTTTTAACTAGGGCCTCAGCAAGGAGTGGATTTCCTGGTGTGGAAGAGACAGTCAGAGGCAGAAGACAATCCTGCCACTGCTGGCTGAGCAGGGGGAGCATTCCAGCTCTGCTCCTCTGCCCAGGGACTGGGGGAAGCACATACCAGAGGGTCTGATGCACTTACACAAGAGCCAGAGAAATTCAATTCACCTTTCTTCTTCCCCCCCGCGCTTCTCTGCCCCACTCAGCATCAGCCTGTCAGCACAAGTTCAGTCCTGTTGTCTTTTTACAGCAAGCTGGAAATCTGATGGGGGTGGCAGGGGAAATCAAATTTAGGATGCTGTTTCTCTGCTCTTTTATACTACCAGTTCTGCAGGTCATTCCACTAAAGCGGAGGTGACTTCTGTGGTGGGCATTTTTGTGCTGCCACAGGGATCTTTAAAATTTGGAAATAAGTTGGATTCGCTACTGTGATGACTTAGGAAAGGTTAAATTGCATAAAATGCATACTTTACAGAAATATTCCTGACAGAAAAGGTGTTACATTTCCAGCTTAAAAAGCAGATGTAAAACATGCCTGAACCTATAGGGTCAACAAATGGGAAAACCATGAACTAATAAAAATAGGTCTGAAAACCAAAAGTTTATTGGTTTAATTTCTATTGGGTTTCAAAGACTTTTCTGAAGTATATCTAATTGGAATAATTTTCAGATATTGTTAGAACAGCCAGTACAGAAATTGATGATTTTGTAAAGCAAGACTGAAGGTTGGTTGGTTTGGTTGGGGTTTTTCTATGGAGTGTGTTTGGGCTTTGTCTCTTGGTGGTGGTGGTGTTTTCCTTTGTTGTTTTGGGTTTTTTTTTGTTTGGTTGGGTTTTTTGGTTTTGTTTTTTAATATAGGTATCAAATCAGGGCTAGAGGTTTTAATACCAGAGGAGAAGCCGTGGGAACCTAACCTTCAATTTCGTTTATAGAGTAAATTCTGAACATGGCCATCAGCAAACCACCTGAACTGTCTACCTTGGTTTCCCTCTATTTAAAAGAGAAATAATTATAACATTTCTGACTGATACTGCAAGAATCAGTTAATGAAGCTTAGTTTAGCTGATGAATTCATCAAGAACCACTAAATGAAGCATAACTGATAGTTAAGTAACATTTTGATATTTAAAAATGTATTCACTAGCATGAAGTATATTTAATTGCTAGTGATAATTTCTCTGGGGCAGTTTGGTAAAAACTATTAATCTAAATTAACTACTACTTGTTCAAAAAAATCACCATTTCTGCAGTGCAGACCTTCTGGTGTGCTACCTCTGTGGTTATTTAAACAGGAACAGACATTCTAGTGTGGTTTAATATTGCATTTGAGACTTGCCTGGAATCTCAAGGTAGATTTTAGCATTGAAAAAAAGCTAATAATTGTAAAAAAACCTTTGGCTAGGTCCCTTTACTGCTGGGGCGATGCTGGGAAGAGATTAAATTGTGATGGATTTTATTTTTGTCATGCTGCCCTTCCTCAGTACGACAAGAATACCTGCCCCCATCTAGTGTTGTGCTTCACTTAAAACTGCAGGCAGGGAAAAGAAGCCCTGTTTGTGTCCTGGAAAACTTGTCCAAAGTTTTGCTTGGCTAGGCCACCTCTAAAACCTGTGACCAGCACCATCACATTGTGTACATTAAAAAAATCCACTCTTTTAAAAAAGAGATAAATAAAATACTTGCTTTGAATTTTACATTGCTTGATCTAGAAGTTTTTTCTACTAAAATAAAAATAAAATAAAAAATAAAAATATAATAAAATTTTATTTTATTCTATAAAATATATAAAATAAAATAATTTTTAAAAAGAAACAATAATGTAAATCCCATGACTATCAGCTCCCATTGGGTTTTTCCCATTAGAAATTAACCAGAGAAAACATAAGCCTCAATAAAATATAAGAAATTTCTTCATGAATTTTCCCCAGTTTGCTTTCCTTTGCCTTTCCATACTGGAAATCAAGGCCACCTCAATAGAGATAAAGATGATGAAATTTGACATTTGAAATATGTATCAGATATTAGAAATATAAAGGGATAAGAGGAACAAAAAACCCATTCAAAGGGCTTTAAATTTTGTAGCGAAAATGAAAAGGGAAACAGTCCTGTGGTTTAGAATTATTTTGCAAATATAACTTAAGCAATTAGGTTTTGTTTAATCTCTTGCCAAAGCGCTGCATACCAGCTGAATTTCCACTTTTGCTAGAGGAAATGTCTGGCCCTACAAAGCAGCTCATTACAGTTCCAGTGCGCAAAAAGTAAAGCTGATTGTACTGGTACAAGTATTTAATTTTACATCTCAACCCAGGCTTCTAATTAATCATTTAAACCCTAGGAAATGGTGTCATCCTAAGCTTCCTAACAATTGACATAATGCAGCAAAGTATTACCCTCATGTAACCTGAATGAAAGCAGTCCAAAGGTCTGCTTTCTTCAGGTCATGTCCATGCGCTGTTCTCTTTTTTTGTTTTTGGAACTCAATATGCATCAGCATGTCTGCAGGTAATTATTAGGGGATAAGGAGTTCTTTGAAACAATGGCTATAAAATAATCTATAATTCATGGTCTGGATTATGGAGAAGGTTGGGAGAATGCAGTAGGGTCACAGTGACAAACTAGTTCGTGCAACTCCACCTAAAAACTGACACAGAGCTAGAGAAGAGTTTTTGTCTTCTTGTTAAACACAATTTCTTAACAGTTACCCTTCCCTGGCACAAGACAGAGCTCTAGAGACAGCTCTGACAGGTCAGCTACCATCCAGCCAGTTTTTCACATTTTTCTTTTTTTTTTTCCCTTGTATTCTTTCTTTACAAGGATCTCTGCTCAAGTTTCTTGGCTGATATTAGAGATACAAGGTAAAACATCTCAGAAGCTCCTCACTGTTTAATTAGCTCTTTGAAATGACATATTTTTCCCAGGATTATCCTGGAGCATGAAATTTCACTTTAAAGCTACAATTCATTTGATGGTATTTCACAGAATCATCAATGCTGGGAGAGACCTTCAGTCACAGAATAACCTGTGTTGGAAGGGATCCCCAAGGATCATCAAAGTCCAACCCTCAGCCCTGCACAGGACACCACAAGAGTCACACCATGTGGCTGACAGCACTGTCCAAAACTCTCTTGAGCTCTGTCAGGCTTGGTGCTCTGACCTCTGCCCTGTGGACCCTGTTCCACTGCCCAACCATCCCCTGAGTGAAGAACCTTTTCCTGATATCCAACCTAAACCTCCCCTGACACAACTTCAGTGCTGCTCTGTTGAAATAACTGAAAATTTACACTTGAGTTTGAGCAAAAATATAAGAAAATTTTCTTTCCCTTCCTATGGGAATTAGATACAGAATCACACCCTCCTCAGAATGCAGTAAATCTTAGTTATCTGGAATATATTTCACTATGTTAAGAAAATCCTAACTTCAGACCTGATTTTGTTTTTACTTCCAGCTTTCTCCAAACAAACATCACACCCCAGAAAAAATGTGATTGTTGGTGGATTCCCTTAGCAAGTTCTTAGGCATCACAGAACCTCTGAAAGAACTTTGTGTACCATGATGAACTGAGCCACGAACTAAATACACCCAGCTTGTACAATGCAGAGTCAGTAAATATGTATGCAATCCAAGGTGTGTAGGTCTTTCATTCCTCAGAAATGTTCTCAGGCAATGTTACTGAATGAAAGTGTCAAAATATCAGTACCTTCTGGCAATGCAGGCAGGATTCCCACTTTACATCCTGCTAAAATCACAAATCAACGTGCTAAGCACACACAATGGATAAAAAGATAACTCCACAGCAGGGTTTTCATACCTGTGTATGAATGATATCCAGAACCACAGAAGACAGGGGTGAAGGAGGTTTAAATTTTCAATTGGGCTGCCCCCACCCTTTTCTTTTCAGGTGCAGTCAACTCACACCCAGCTAGCAAAGATCTAACAAGTCCTAGAGATCTCCAGTGGAAGCTCCACAACCTGGCAATCATTCCAGCAACCACACTACTCTTAGCATTAACAAAAACCTTTCCTCATGTTTAACCTCCTCCTGTCTTAGCTACTTGATGCTAACATCAGGAAACAGTAGCTCAGATGAAACTGTAAGAGCACTCAGTGGAGGGGATGATTACATCTGCTGCAAATGAAACATCTACTTTAACATCCCTATTTGTATTTTTTACAAAAATATGTTAAACACTATTTGCATCACAATCCACCAGAAACCCTAGCAATCCTGAATGCATTTTTTCTTCAAAATAACCATCTAGCTGTTCCTAAGGGCACAATCTGACACTTTTTCTTAATAATTCTGTTTTCTTTTTCTCAACGTTATTTTACTACATAGTTTTCCAAGCTGCTCCTGTTTTTGCAGTTTCTTGTAGCATGGTGTCACCTGTCAATTAATTAGCATCTTTTCTATGTTGTCATCTCTATCATTAAGGAAATCATGGCATTGTATAGGAACCAAAAGGGAAATCCTGCAGAATTGCCATTAAAACAACTTTCTCGTTTGGCAAAGGATCACTGACAGCAAATCCTGGAACATGCTTTTCCAGCCAACCAGGATGTGCATTTCAGAATTATCTCAGCAAGTCCATGTAACAAATGAGATGGTGCCTGATAAGGATGCAAGGTGGCATAAAAAACCTTCCCTGGCGCTGTGGGGAGCTCTGCTATCCATGCCACCCCTACATTTTCCTCCCTGACAAGGGGAAAATGTCAAGCTGGTTTCCAATTATTAGTTTGGATTTCAAATTATTAGTATCTGCTGGATAATCACAGATCTCATTCTTACCCTAATGCTGCTGTCAGATCTTTTGTGGAACTGATATTGGTGTAACCATGCAATGCAAAGGACTCTGCCATCTAGGTGAGGACATCAGTGTCATCAGATCTCACAAAACGCTTACCCCTCCCAAAATCTGTTTCCTGACATCCCCATTATCTTGTCATCCTGGTCTGGAACTCATGAGTGTCAACAGAATGAGAGAAATTATGCCCTTGAGAAATTATAACAAAACAGAAAATAAAACATTTTTTTTCTTGCAAACATGTCTGCATTTTGTATCAACCCCCTGTCTGCAGCACTTTGCTGTCTTGCCCGTGGTCTGTCAGTCCATTTGCAGCTTTAGGCTCCCCGAGGCAGAGGCAGGACACTTTATCTTGTGCTTCCTCCCAATGAGGCTCCCAGGGTGGCTGGAGCACTAATTGAAGCTGTAGGTTCCCCTTGTCAGGGAGGGAATGCAGCTGCAGTCCTTCCAAACCCAAATTGCTTTCGATTGCTGCACAGGGCACAGAGAGAGACATTGCAAATGACAGCCTGTATTTAGAACATGGGCTGCCTGGGAATCTGAAACTTTAATGATTCACAGCCCAATTTTGTTAAGACAATCAGCAACACACTTTCCTAACTAATTAGCCAACAGAGACAGCCGTGGAGAACACCTATTTTACTGTCCTGTTTTAATAATATCTATCAGCAACATTTCCCCCCCACCCACAAAATATGTGCACTTAGCAAGCAACAAATAAATTTAATCACTCTCTGCAGATGTAATGACTTCATCATCGTCTTATTTTATGCCTTGACCAAAGTAACACCTTAGTGAACATTTGATTAAATGTATATTTTTCCATCTCAGCAGAATAATTCATGGAGGAAAAAAACCAAAACCCACCATACTTCATTTTTATTTTGGAGACCTCTCCAAACCCTAGTTTTCCTAGCAGGCCTGTTCCATTGTGTTAGAACCTCTCTCCCTTAAATTACGCTTCAAGATGATTCATTACTTCAGGAATGGTTTCAGGTGGAATTCAAATCTATCTGCCTAAAAAGCCTCAAAAACCCCCCATTTTCCACACCTCCTCACCCACTGATTTGTTGTTCTTCTGTCAGTTCATGCTCCTTCTGACAAACATATGTCCTGATTTGTCTGTTAGTACAAGATGATGAGCAAAAAAAGTAGAAAATTACACATAATTAGGTGAAAATATTTTGCCTATGGGAGGAAATTAATTAAACCTGCACTCATCCACACCTTAAGGAGTGTGACAGCAATTAATTAGACCTACTTTGTAATGAACCATGAGCTGACAAAAAATACTCAGTACTAACCCAAATATTTTTGTAATAGTAACAATACTCTGTACAGATGGGAAACTTGGTGTTTAACTTCTCAAAACTGCAAGTCAAACACTACTCTGGCTTTTGAAAGCCAAAACTACCTACTCTTGATACAGCAAGAAAAATTCAGTGTGGCTCACTGCATGGCTGTGCTGGGATATCAGAAAATGTTATAGCCTGTTATATTATATGTATTACACATATAATTATGTGTATTTTGAAAATGCCCATAGCCTCTCACACAAATGTGTGCTCAGGAAGGCCATTGGACCTTTCTGCAGTCAGGGCTTGGTGCAAGGAGCAGCAGACGGTTTGTGGTTTGCCCAGAGCTGGAGCAGAGTCAGAGCTCCTGCCCTGCCTGTGCTCTCCTGTTCTGACCACAGGACCACACACCCACAGCACCCCACAAAGCACCACAGGACTGGTGTTGTGAGGGAAAATGGATTTGCAGCACAAGCTTTTGTTAAATCTCTCCTGTGCAGCCGATCCCGCAGCCTAGAACAACTGCAGAGCTGCGCATTGGCTCTCAGATTTACAGAGCTCTCTGGGATTTTTTGCCTCCTTGCTCCCCAGTTAAAAGTGCCATGGCTGAAAACTGACATTTCCACCTAGATTTTCCAGTATGGACTGTATGAATATGCAATGATAGAGGCATGAAAGCAAGTGAGCTGGGGGAAAGGAGAATTCCTCAGTTTGTTTTTTACTCAAGTTTCTTCTTACAGCTTTAAATAAAACTGCAGGAGAAATGCTGAAATCAATGTACTTTGTCTTTTGCTTGCAGAGATGTTTCACAGGCAGCAATAAAAAAACTCCCAGGAACAAGAAATCTCCCAAAACATTATTTCAAACCAAGCTGAAACATTTTAAAATTAAATAAATGTGCAGAGAGCCACAGGGAGTAGCCAAATATTTGGAGCTGGCAATAAGCATTGTTTAAGAGCCTAAGATTGGTCATTTAATCACTGGAATTCCTTTAGGCTTTGTGTTGAGGTAGAAATTATGTATTTCCTCATAAAACATGCAGTTAGGATTTTACAAAAGGTCAGTCCATCAATGGCCCTGGAATCCTGTTATATATGGCTTGATGAAACTGCAAAATATTATGTTTCTAGTAACCTGCAGGGTCACTTCTGTCCCCTTTTTACAAAGGGCCTGTACTAGACATCATTTAAATCCTACTTAAGACATTAAAACAGGATTTAAGTGGGATTTTAAAGATTAATAAACCTCATGTAGATCTTTTAAACCAGGATGAATTTAATCTGCAATTCCCAGCAGCACATCAGGACAAGCCCACTACAGTTTTTCTATGCTTGCCCTAGCAGTACAGAATACAACATGCAGGGAGTGAAAGCATCTGTGATTTCCACAACTATTAATTGAGTCACTGTCCAGACAACTAGGGAATCTAGTTACTTCCAGTCTGCTTCAGCACATTCATCAAATAAAGGGAAAAAACAATGGAAAGCACCAGGAAGCCATCCTCCAAATGCAGTGCCCTAGCAGAACAAGCTGCAACATCAACCAGTATTTTAAAACGAATTATATTAAGAATTAAATGTATTTATACACATTGAAAGTGGGTTTGTGCCCAAAAAATGTGGGAGCACTCACAACGGGGTGATTTTTAGATTCGTTCACCCAAGCCCTATGCTACTGGTATCTCTCAATTATTTTCTGTAAAGTTTACCAGGGACCAAAAAAAAACTCCTACTGGGTAAGATTTGTACACAGCCAGCAGCAAGCACATGCAATTATGATGGTGTTTACAACTGCACAATGAAACATGGCCATTAAGTGAGCTTCTGTCTCAAGGAAATACTTGCAGAGAATGTACCCAGCTTCTCTTTCCCCTTGTTCTAGAGAATGAAGTGCAAAAAGACAGATGCACCTGGCAGCAATTTTAAACTCTTGGTGGCTCAGGAAATGTGGAGCCCAACTCTTACATAATGGATTGAGAATAAATTTAACTTGTCTATGTAAAGCAAAGTAATCTGTAGGTATTCTTGCACTGACTGAGGGTCAGGTTTGGTTTTTCATTTAACTACCCACCCTGGCTATATAATAAATCTTACATAAGCAAACCTAGACAGTAGGATTAAGGGATAAACATAACTAATGCTCAGATCCAGAGACTGTGATGAATGAGAGAAAAAACCAAACAAACCCCAAAAGATGCACCATGCACGCACATTGCCTTTAATTTTCCAACCTGACCAAAGTATATTCTTTTTTCCTAAAAAATAACCTGTTTTTCAATACATTTCTGCTGATTTTGTACACATCAGGTTATTTTCTGCCATTCTGCCAAACCTAATAGGAAAGGTTTTATTTTCCTGATATAGATATATTGAATATTATTAACAATAAATGCCTAAGAGAATTCATTATTTCATAGCTTCATGTTTAAGACTGCTGGGAAAAACCATTCTGATGTTTGCTGAGCATGATGAAAGGGGGAACTTCATTTCAAGGCATTTGCAAAACATATATATGCTAGTTTATATTTTTCCCATTTTCTATTATTCAAATAACACCAATATAGAATATATATTTCTGATTGCATTACAGCAGTCAATTTGTGAAAAACACTTAATACTTGGAAATACTAAAGAGAGAAAATCGTGAGGAAAACTAACCCCAAAAACATACAACCAGAGAAAGAGCATGATGTGAGCAAACATTCTTGATTCCTTTCAAACCACTGATACTTGCATTATCATAAAAAAATTTCTCTCTCCTAAAGAACCCCTTAAGATCTCATCTCACTTTCACAACTGAAATAACATATCACAAAGTCCTTCTGTATTTTATAAGCTATCCATGAACCTGAATAGAAATTCTTTGACTTAAGCTTATGTTTTATGAATAATTTCTTTTGCAATTGATTGCATTTGGTTGTCACATTTATTATCTTATTATCTTATTAGTTTATTTTTGCTGATGTGTCCTAGGTTACAATGTAAAATTGTGCCCAAGGTATGTATTCTATCCCCATGAGCCGTTGGAGCCAAGGTGGGGCAGTGTTCTCCTTATCTTCTGATAACGAGCCCAACAATGCCTTCCTGGAAGATGTTATCTCTGTTTAATGGACCATCAAGGATCCATTGCATGACTGATAGGATGAAATCATACCATTGTGAGATGCTCTGCCCAGGGGGAGGAGCCAAGCATTCCCACCTGGATATAATCCAGGGTTTGAGACCTCACTAGCAGCTTCTATCCACTGAACTCTCAGAGGAGACAAGAGCTACCAGAAGTTTCTACAGGAATCACTGCTTTGGCAAGAACATCTCATCTGGATTCCTGGAGGAAGACTGGACCCTTCTCATCATCACCAGACCCTTCTCCCTCAGGATCATCTCTACTCCAACAGAACCACATCTGCCGCTCCAGGAGGATTTCCGGACTGCTTCAAACACCCTGACCAACAGGGTGTTAGGTTGTATCATTCCATTTATTTCACCTTTTTTCCTCTCTTCTTCTATTAAATTGTATCTCTGACTGGGAGTCTCACTGGTTTTGCTTTCAAACCAGCACATGATGGAAGGTGCTTCTATCACTGAAGTCCCAATCTTTCAAGTCCTCAGCTGATCCTTCTTCTCAAAGCAGTATGAATAACTTAAGGAAAGCATTTACACCACAAAACTGAGAAGCTTCACAAGAGAAATGAAGTAATTAATTCTCCACTTTCCCAAAATCAAAGCTGGGGTGAATTTTCTCAGTTCTCAACTTATGGACCCCATATTTTCCCATGCAATGACAAACGCTAGAAAGCATGATCTGAATGTCTATATCTGAGAAGAGCTAAAATATGTGACCTCCAGGGAAAGAGACGATGGTGAACCAACATAATTTAAAAAAATATATTAAAGAACAGATTAAAATATTTCCACATATGAGAGATAGAAAAACATTTTTGGAAAGAAGCCAAAGTCTTGGCAAAAGAAAACTCACAGGGCTCTTCCAATGAGAACAATACCAGCTTCTACATTTAGCCTTCCGATATTTCACAAAAGAAAATCTGTACATTCAAACAAAATATTTTTATTCCCCAAGTCCCCAGAACAAGTTTTGAAATATCAAGCAACTTTTCACTGACTGGGAAAGAAAATTTCTTGCCCATATTAGATTTGATCCAATACACCATCTCTGGAAAAGCATTTTCTCAGGAGAGTAGCAAATGGAGACAGTGTCCCACAATTCCACGCCTTACGTCCAGTGGGAAGTCACCAGTTAGCCAGAAATGTGAATTTACAGCCACACCACCTATCTCTAAGGCCAAGCCATTTGTGTGAACAGAACTCGTTCTCCTGATGCAAGAAAGCCTCTTTGTTGCCAAAAATTTGCAGTTGAATCAGATGTGCAAGCCATGTGCTTGTCTGTTGGGGAAGAGCTGTCTGAAGGGCAGAGCATGAGTACAGCTGGAAATACAAAAACCAAAAAGGATTCAGAATCACCCTCACAAAAAGAAATAAAAATTGTATGTTGCAGTAGTTGCTATCATAGCAAAACACCCTTTCAGAGCTATAAAAACCATTCTGCATCTCTGCTCAAGTGAGAGTGCCCAAGTATGCTAGTACAAGGCTCAAATGGGATTATCAGATGAAAGAGCACTCGTTTCTACTCGCTGTAAACGGGTCTGTACCTCCTCAAAACACAGGTTTTGGAAGCATTTGATAAACAGCAGATATTTTTCGTTTAAATTATCTTTGTTTCTATAAATCTAATTACATGATCCCTTTTAACACAGAACTTTAGAAACATTTAGGTTGGAAAAGATCTCCAAGATGAGCGAGTCCAACCTTTAGCATCAACAGATAGAAGTACTTTTGTCTGTGAAATGTGAACAATAAGATAATGCAGCAGTTCTCTGCCTTGCTGCACCTGTATTTATTTTTTAATAGCAGTTGTAGCCAGTGATTTAATCTTGCTATACCTTGTATACACCATGCTGAAAGAAAACACTTATTTTTCACTAATGGAGGTATCATGACACAAATACCTGCCTCGTGTAGCTTGGAGCTGTTGACATCTGTCTCAGATGGCTGGGTACAATCACGCTTCTGTGTGCCTCCCTCTTCCCCCTGTATTTTTAAGATCATTTTCACCCTGGCCTTCAAGGCAATGCTGAAACCCACCGAGAAGTGCAGTGAATATGCTCTTTGAAAAGCTGGGGTTTTCCCTGTGGTTCTTGTTACAAATAGTTTGAGTGATAACCAAACACACTGCCCACCCCCCCAACCCCAAGAGATTGCCTTGCATGGTTCCTTATTCAGCAAGTTGCTCAAAAGTGCCAGAGCCCATATGGATTTCACCCTGGAGTGATGAGATGGCATGCACTGGAATTCCTGTGTGCTGTACAGAGACAGCATTGACCTGAAACTGGGGCTCTCAGGGAATGCCATAGCTGCTGCTCAGCATAGAGGCAGCTATGCCTCTCGCCCCAAACCAGGGGAAACCCAAGCAGGGTTATGTGCTTTAATTGTACTCATCTCAGTGATAAGGGGGTTTTCTTTTAATTCAGTAGGCACTGAGCGCACCTGGAGCTGTTCCTTTGAATTAGTAGGTGCTGATCACACTTGGAGCTGTTCCTCCTTTTAATTCAGTAGGTACTGAGCACACCTTGAGCTGTTTCTCCTTTTCCCATCCTCCTGCAAGATAAACAGGAGTAAAAAATGAAGCTGTATTGTATAAACTCAAACCAGAGAGTAGTAACCTGGCATTTACAGCCCACAGCTCCCTGAAGGTAGCACCACAGGAAGTCTACTCCACAGTCCAAAAAGTGATGTAGAAAAGGCAAAGCTACTTTGCTACTAAATGTCATGGACTAACTCTGCTCTCAGAATGCTTAAAAAAATTAACAAGGTCAACATTCAGACATGTTCTCAGTATTAGTTCATTGTGTGAAGCCTAAGTCAATTTGTTAATGCTTTGGAATATATTTAGAAATCTATTATTTAAAAAAATACATATTTCTGGTGCCTTTTTTGTTTACTCAAGAATTTTTATTCCTTCAAAATAAAATCAATACAAAATTCACCAAAATTTCTTTTAGGAATGAAAACTTTTCACATTCAAATTCTCCATACTGTAGGAAGGAAAATAATTGTCAACAACACAGATGTAAGGAAAATTCTGAAATCCTTACAGCTTTGTGACTGGGCTGGAGGAGTATCATCTTCTGACTCTTAAGATTCTGGAAAGTAAAGTGATATTTTGCCTTAAAGCTGATGTGGGTATTTGTGTGTGAGGTGACACCTCCTTGAATAGACCAGAGTAAAAACCTATTTTGCACAAAATGACACTACAACCACCCACGAGGAAATGAATCTCACTGAGGGATGAAGTTGAGTAATTCCTAAAAAAAAAAAAATAAATCTACAAACAGCATGATCTCTCCAACTAATAAAAAAAAAATGCAGTAATAAGAAAATTTTCTTCCAAACATCTCTGATCAAAATGAATTGAAAAACTGCTCTATCCAACAGACAGTTACAAGTGGAAGCCATTTCCCCATCAATGATCACTCACGTGTCCCCAGTGTTTTGGAGCACACCTTAAATCTGGCATTTTTATTCATTTCAGTAAAAGAGAAAGGGGGAATAAACCATATGCTTCTACCCTAATGGCTCTCCAACAGACTCATAAAGATACTAAAGGTTTGAGGGAGAAGGAGGAATAAATTGCTTTCATTAAATTTATTCAGTCACAAGTGCAAAATTGTCTCCATGTCCGATTTCTCACAGACAGCTCTCTCTATGTACAAACAGCCTGGAACTGAGGACAAGCTAAAACATCTGCTTACCCTCTTCTAATTTTTCCTCCATTTAACAACGTTCCAGACAAGGTCTCCCCACATTTACACAACAGCCACCTGGATCTGGTTTCCTCCCAACAAGTTTCCACTTGTGGAAGTTTTACCAGTAAGCAACTTCGTCAAGGCCTTCGTCAAGGAGCTGGAAGCTTTCTCAAAAGGTCTTGGAACTCCATGGAGGTCTTGTCCTGCATCCCTTGTGTAAGCTCTGCTGTGCACACCAACAGGCCTGGTATCAATACATCCATAAACACCACAGACAGAAATCAACATTCCTTGCAAAAAGAAAACAGCGGGGCTCTCGTAACCACATCTGTCAGCATTTGGCTTGTAAACAGCAACCAATTCAAATGAAAAATGAACACTGGCACCTTTCTGAAACCAACAGGCTGTGAGTTTATGAGAAATGCAGAGTGAATTAAGGATGAGATCAAGCCCAATAATACTTCCAAAGAGAAATGAATCACTGACAAACCCCACAGCGGGAAGAAAAAACAGAGCAACACTTTTTCATAGGAGTGAGTAACCGAGGGAAGTTTTGATAGGGTACCAACTTCTGCAGGAAGAAGGTCATGTTAGGAGAGGCCACTAAAGAAGAAGTTGTATGCTGAAGCAGCAAAGGTATTTGTCTAAAAAAAAATTATCTGTAAGAGGAGGATGAGTACAGTCTCCAAGAAAAATACTATGAGATCTACCATTGAAAAATAAGCAACTTTGATGTATGTATCCCTGTCACATCCTCCCATGATACTCAGCAAAAACAACAGCAGCAGTGTTTTGCATTACACAAAATGTTGGGTCATTGCTGGTTTATTGTAAGAGTTTGGAGGATTTTTTGTTTCTCAGTTTCTCATAGATCTGACTTCTTGTTCTCCTTGCACGTAAAGAGATTTGTTTCCTGAAAAGTCTTCAGAAAGCAGGCTAATTGAAAAGAGCTTGCATAAGTCCAAGGAAAACTACAGGCAATTACAGAAAATTGTAGCTGGTCATTCAGTCCATAACAAAACCAGATATTAAAACAGTCAGCCCAAACCAGTTATTATCCCTCTTATTGAAATATCCTGCAGCAAAGTCTGTGAAATGACACCACGTGCAGATATCTCTGGTGGGGCCAGCACTTTATGATGCCACCCACAGACCAAGGATCTTGGATGTTGGATTTTTTCACTGCCTGCATGCTCTGGAGGGCAAGGCACGAGGCTGCTCACTCCAGCTCCTGAAGCAGAGGGGAAGACAAAAAAAACCAAAACAAAAACCCCAAAAAAACAAACCATTCCCATACACTGGCTGCATCGCCCTGGGCTCAACCACAAGCTCAGGGAGCTTTGCTGCTCCCTCCCTCTGTTCCTAGAGCTCCCAGCTATTTTATTTACACAGTTCATGCCAGCTGGGAAGTGACTGCTGCCTAGAAGGAAGCAGAAAAGTCAGGAACCCATTTCACATGAACCTCTGAGCCAGCACACAGCAAAATCTTCTCAGTAGACACAGAGGAAAGGCAAGAGTTGGGGGAGAAATGATGGGGCAGCAAGATTTTGGGAGAAGACGTGAACAAATTAAGGTAACAGAGTAAACAAGCAATACAAATGAAGAAAAAAATTCACAGTTCAAAGGACAGCATGAATGGAAAAATGCATTGTGTTAAAAGAAAGCTTAACCTAGTCTGTGGAAATACAAGTTGTATGTGCTCGCATCATCAGAATGATGAGATTGACTGACTCTAAGCTACTAAATACAGTAAACTACCATTATTCTAATTTTCTCCTGTATTTTAGCCAGTTTCCATCGCTCTCAGAGAGATTTCTGCAGCAGCATCTTTACATCCTGCTTGTGAATGAATGAAATTGTGGAGTTCAGGACGTAAATAAACTACATTGAACAGCTGGAGAGCTACTAAAACTGCATTTCCACTTACACAAGTGATGTATTTGCTGAGTTAAAACGTGGGTATTTCCAGCCTTTCAGGATTTCAAGATGAGGGACTCAGGATTGTACATATTTATGCTTATATTTATCATTAAAAACAGTGTCCTAAGAGCCTGACACGTTTATTAGCTGTTTCTGTGTTCTTACCACAGCCAAAGTGCTTCATGACAGGCAGAGAGGCTGCCTGTAGGCTGGGGGGTTGTTTTGAGGAAGGTATTGATCAGGTCAAAAGTGTTATCAACTGTCTCTGTACAAACAAAACTAACCCTTGAAACCAAAGACATTTCTTTCCCTTGCAAGGCCAGTATTACAATCAGCAGCCATGGGACACACCACAGCAGAGCTATCACCATTCAGACTGGCCCACAAAGTAAAACTCCTCACACAGCAACAGTCTGCAAAGTGGGAGTTTACACAGGACATGACAAGAACGTTTATAATCCTCTCACTGCCAGCTACTAAGAAGTTACTTTGAAAACTTTTCCCTCCCCTATGCCTGAAAAAGAGCGAAGCCCCCCAAAACACCAAACCAAGAGCAAAACAAAGCCCAGCTCTTGTTTTCAGTAGCACTAACACCATTGTTTCCTGCATTAGTGTGACTTGCCCAGAGATCAGTAGGCAGCAGCTACACGAGGATGTAACGGAAGCAAAGAGAAGCTGTGCACAAAGCAAGATTAGGGAGAGTGACTAAAACCCGTGAGCTGTGCAATTAAAACGTTGACAGAGACCTAAATCCCCCTAGCACCTTTCTCCTTTCCCATATCGCTCTTTCTCAACAAAAAGCATTTCATCTAATCATCAAAGAGATTTTGGTGCTAAGACTTCAGCTGTCATTTTAAAAGTTAAGCCTTTTCAACTTGCTTCATGATGTCAGTGATATCCTAACAGAAACATGAAATGCCATAAATGCTAAGTGTAATCTCATCACAAAACACACAAAGTAATCCTTGTTCCTCAGCTGGCTTACTGCCAAATAAAAAACCTTTGAGAAAAGTACAAGTGAATTAAAGAATCTGAAAGATTACCGCTGTAGTTAGTACTGAAATTCCAGATATCACCTGTCCAGTTAAGAAAAACAAATTTGCAGACTCAAAACTTGATTTGAAAAGTATGAGACTCCTTCTTTTGTAGCCAGTCAGCTTAAAACCTAGCATTCTATGTAATGGACATGCTTCCTTCATCAATAAGGCAGAAGAATGCTACTGTTATATACAACACACTTAATTTTCACATCCCTCTTTCAGGCTCAATTTCCTCCACGCAGATTCTGCTGCAAAGGAAAGAGGAGAAAGGAAAACTGTAGGAAACCTTTCACTACAAGCTCAAAGTCTGGCTCATTGAGGAGCTCTTAAGTACTTCACACCAAAACTTCCTGACTAATCTTGCGTTATTTCTTTTCAGTAGCTGAAATCCCGAGCAGTCAGATCTGCATTCCTTCAAATAACTTTTGTCAAATACACACCAGGGCCAGTAAGCTCAGGCTTTCTACAGCAGAATGGAAGCACTTCAGCATCAGACTGTTCCTCACAGTATTGCATCTTCTCCAAGGTTTATTCTAAACTTCATGGAATAACCTCTCTGTGCTGCCAGACATGTTGCACTTACTCTAAGAGTAGGTTACTGTCGCCCAAAGGTCTCAGGAGCTTTGTGATGATGAGAAGCAGAGCTCTGGGAGGTGAGTGAGGCTGAGAAACGTGTCCACTAACAACCTCCGCAGTAGCATTTACAGAGTAGGATACGGTGCTGGTTTCAGGTAGGATATATGCAGGATAAAGGGGAGAAGATCAGGTTTTAAATGGAATTGTTAGCTACCAGAAAATTTCTCAGTGGTATCTGACCTTTCTAGGAAGAAGGTGCTATTTAGCAGCACATTTGCAGAATCACACTTTGGAGCACAGATAACCCAAGTAATGCTATTTGCACAGACCCTTCTTCTTAAGGGTAGGAGTTGCAAGAGGGTTCAGGGTTTCAGCTTTTTTGTACTAAAATCTTAGCACAAACTTGCAAAACTGATAAACACCTCTGATTAGAGACACAGACACTGTGGTTCTTCCAAATTATGGAAAATTGCTTTTGCTGTCCAGTGATCTTTCAAGGCCCAAATACATCATTTATTGTATCATTCCCAAGAGGTATCATACTTGGCACAGGACAGCACTGGAGTGGAATTTTCCCGACACACTAGATCGTATCAAGGCAATTTGTCATTGAGCAATAATTCTTTGCATGCAAATATCTGGAGAGACTCCAAAGAAAACCGTGTAAAACGCTCTGCTACAAACATTTTAATCTTGCAGGCTGATGTGGAATGTTTGACTCGTGGCCTAGGCCTCCCTCCCCAGCCCTGTGCATTGCAACCAGTTTGCCTGTCACTGTGTCACATTCATCATTCATGTGGTAAGGAGAGGGAAAAAAACCTCAGAAGTTTTTATTGAGATCTGCTTATCTAAAAGGAATAAGACAAAAACAAACACCACCAACAAAACCCAAACCAAAAATATTACTTTTTTTGTTGTTGTTTTCATGGCCATAGCCCTAAATATATGGCAAATCCACAGCTGTTGAATTTATCCCTGCATTCTCCCCAGCTGAACATGTGTTTTCAATCTGAGTTTTAAACATTTAAACTTTTTTTTTTTTCAGCTGTAAAACAATACTATCTAATCAGAAGATGGTAGTAGACAAGATATTCTATTTTTAAGACATTCTGGGAAAGGGAATTGGCTCAATCATCTGTGAGGACTGCCAGTGGTGCAATCCAAGATGACAACTTCAGTGTCAAATTGTAAAGCTGCTCACAACAACATTTAGCTAAGAATCTGTTTTGTACCATGATCTCAATTTTTCCATCTTTTTTAGATGCTTGAACATCAATCGTGATAACTTATCATTTAGAAAATGTTAAAGCTAAAACATTCAAAACTCCTTACATGTGGGAACATCATCAAGAAAAACCACACGTTTTTAGATAATATAGAATTACTTATGGGATACTATGAAAGCAAGGAGAGAAAGAAGAATACTGAAGCTATTAAGTGCTTCCCCAATTCATTCACTTTCTTATGTATATTTTTCATCTAGAAGTTAAAGATGAGATTCTTAAATGTTCCTAGTAACATCCATTTACAGTAATGAGGATGAACATTTATTGCAGCTAATTTTTAAAAATACATGAAGTCTATGTTTGAATTGTGAGGATTTTTTTTGTCTCATGTTTATATCATGTCACATGGAAGCCCAAAGCCTTCCCAACAAGACAGCAAGAAAAACCCCACAAAGTCAAGCCTCTTTCTCCAATTGAGAACTTCCTGAGATAAAACATGTTACCTTCTTCCCCAACACATACACGAAAATTCCTTTTCCTTCCCGCAGAAGAAGCGAGTTTCAGGTCAGCACTATTCCCTGCCAGCATTCCTGCAGCCCTTGCTGTCCCCTCCCAAGAGCTGTGCAGGCACTCCTGGCAGTGCCATCACCCAGAGGGCTGTGACAGACGGGACAGATGGCATGGCTGGCACCTCACACGTCCCCAAGGCTGCCAGGCACAGCTCTCTGATGGGCAACAGCATTCTGTGCTCTGGGAGTGTTCCTGTCTGGGATTTGCAGGCACTGGGGAGTCTCTGGAGGGCTGTGTTTGTTGGCTTTTGTGTTTGGTTTTGTTTGTTTGTTCTTTCTTTTTCAAACCTATCAGTATTTATTTAGTATAAGCTCTAAATTGCTTGCTTCACCCTCCCCTTCCCCTTTTTAGTGGAGGCAGCAAGCCAAAAAAGAATGATCCTTAGGTGTGCAACAATGTCATGCCTTAACATGCTTTTCAGTAATTTACAGTTTAACCAGTAGTCCTGTAGCCTATATTCTTAAATCAGCCTTTCCTCTGCCAGACAAACAAACAAATATATAAATATAGAATGAAAAAAATGAAGAATTTGTACATTTAATTTCTTTTTTTAATTGTAAAATTTGAACTAGTTTTTAATATCTGCTCAGATATTTCATTAGATTTCACTTTATCAAAATAAAAAAATTACAGGAACAAAGATGCTTATAAAGGCTTCCCTTACATAATTATATAGGACGACATTTATAAAAATACTTTGCTCCTATTTTCAAGTGAACAGTCATAGGGTCAATAAAGAAAAAGACATTCTAACCTCCTTGTCACTTTAGCTTAGAAGACAGAAGAGCTATTCTGAGCTCAATGAGAATCTGAGCAGCAATTTCATGTGTTACTATAGCCAGACTCTGTATTAAACACCCCAGAATTCTGTCCACAATTTTACTCTCCATTCATTCATATTTCTTGCATTAAAATAAACACAATTTCCCTGTAGGGGAATCTAACACCTTTCATGTGAAAACTTCAGTATCTTGTCAGAGGATGAACCATTGAAGAGGAGACAATCTCTTATGGTGTTGTGCCACTTAGTTTTACCCATCTAACTCAAATTAATTACCTGGACTCCTTCACAGGACATCAAGTAAGCTGTCAGACAAAGAGAATGTTAAAAAAAAAAAAGCCACTTTTCCTATACTGCAGCCTTGCAGGTCTCCAGGACTGGAAAGCTCCCAAAGCTGGCAGAAGACACAGCTTCCATGCTGACAAAATATGGCCTGGTAATTGAATGAGGGGACCTGCCAGCCAGCTGATGGCAAGGGGCCATGTGACCCTCTTAGGGCAGCTTGGTGACAGCAAGAGCTGGCCAGAGATGGCCAAGCAGCTTAGGAGGAAAGACCTGATTGTGCTAAAATGCTAATGCAATAAAGTCCTCAAGATACCAGAAATTTATAACTCTCCCCCCGCTAAGGTCTGTATATTAAGATTACTTCAACTGGTTCTTATTAGTCATTAATTTAATGAGTGACAGGATCCTCAAACTAAAAACCCAGAAAGCTTTATCTTTTGCAGAAAATCCCATCAAAACCAAACAAAAATCCCCCAAAAAGCCCAAAGGTGATGAACACCATATTTTAGCTCCCTAGACTTCTCATGGTGAGCTGTCAGCTCTGTTTAGGCATGGAGAGTCACCTCAGGACAAGTAATGGCTCTCTCCTCAAAATTGTTCCATGACAAGAAAATTGTCATGGAATTGTCATGTATTTACACACATAATTAAGGAAGCTGAAACAAGGTTTCTGATAGTCTCAATACACAGAAAAGCATGGCATGATACAAATTCTTCACAGGAAAGCAGCTACTAGAATTCTCCTCTCCTTGCTGACACATTTGAAAAAAATACAAAGAAGCATCAGACCTCAACTATGCCAAGCAAGAACAAAACTGCTTGTTACTTGCTTCTCAAAAAAGCATTTTGCTTGCAGCCTTGAATCCAAGGCTTCTTTTGGGTTTACGGGCATCACGTCATGATTTCACCAGCACAGTGTGCTCCTGGTGATGTCAGTGTCTCTGCAAGTGCTTATTAAGCAGGTTTTATCAATGGATTAAGAAGCAGCTCAGCTGCCAAGAGAAGCAAAATAAATTTTAGATCAAAGCATATAATCAACAGACATAACAGGTGACTAAGTGCCATCTGTCAGCATCTCGTTCATGACACAGAAGGGGTAGGAGTATAAAAACCAATGGTGCAGACATTCTATACTTCCTCCCTCTTTAATTTTTTTTTTTTATTTTTTAGTGTCAGAGTTGAACATGTGCCAGATAAATTAAGCCAGGGGCCAACACACAATACAGGCCAATATTTATTTTAAAATATTTGCATTCCTGAACTGGCACGACTTCTCTCAGTGCATGGTGATGCTGACTTTTCTGAAATCCCCTGGTTTAGGCTTGTGCTGAAGGAATTGCTATTCCACCCTAAGTCAGTCAGTTTGATTATTACAGATGCCAAATTGCTCTCTTTTATTTAAACTAGTGAGAGAAGAGCAATTTAGTATATTTTCCAAAATAAATAACATGACAAATAAGTGCAAATTTTCAGGCTTTAGTGGGTAATAAAGGCAAATCACTCAGCACAGAGCTGACATTAAAAAATGCTATAGTTGCATAAAATCTTCTATTTATCTCTTCTTGCAGATTAGAAAAGAAAATGTATTTAAAATGCAAAAGAGTAACCACTGTGTGAGTTTGGATGTTGCCAAAAGCATGAAGGGTTTACTCATTGTCTTACAGCAGGGCATCCCACACAGGAGATTCCTGATGTTTCTCAGCAACATCAGCCCTTAAACTCCAATCTGCACCAGCAGCTCTTTGGACTGGGCAAGACTCCAAGGGAGTTTTATTCCTGAAAGCCCTCAGTTTTATCCCAAATTAGGGGAGCACAATGCTTTTCTAGCCCGAATATGCACTGAGTTACAGCCCCCTCCTGAGCAAATCCCCCTCCCAGCTCTCCAGGCTGAGCAGGACAGCTGAAATCCTGCTCAGAAGATCTTGCCTTAGGGCATTTTGAAGTATGTTGTGGCATAGATCTAGTGGAAGTCTAGACTCAGACAACAGCAGGAAAAATCCTACTGGCTTCACCCAAGATCATACTGTAGAGATGCTCAAACAAGAAAAAGCGAGTCCGAGTTGGCCACAGCAAAATGTTAAACCCCAGAAAGGAAAATGAAACAAGGAGAAGCAACACAAGCCTGTACTTTCCAGTTATTTCCCTTTCCCCCCAGGATCTTGTTCAGCCCGAGCTCTTAGCTGTGTAGCTCCATCTGTGAGGATTTTCCTCAGCCACCCCAGTCCTTTTGTGCAAGATGAGCTCAGGTGTTTTCTCCCAACCACCTCCCCTCAATTTTCTGTCGTCGTTAAAGGCTCTTGGTGTTACAGACAAGTATGCAAAATTTCATATTTTTGTATGAACAATATTAACAGACAAGCAGGCAAAATTTCATCAAGGCTCACCAGACTTTTACCAAAGGATGCACCCAGGTTGGAAAAGACACCTGAATTTTGTGTGGGAAGGCAAAGATTGAGCTGCTCTTGGTCTGTAGGGGGGAGCCCTCAGAGGATTCAGTTCCCTCTGCTTAAGAGCTTCACTTTGGGCTTTTGAGGGCAGGAAGGAAGATGGTGAAAAGGATGAAGATGGCAGTGGGTGTTTCATTGTTGTAAGACAACAAAAAAAGGCAAAGAGTCTCTTACAAACACTGGCAAAATTTGAGAACAGACTATTCCCATCAAAATGCAAAGTCACAACAGGACTGGAGAAAGTTTCCTACTCAAATGTGAAAATCTCACTATAATTTTTGTAGCTCAGACTAGTCAAATAAAAAAAATATATAATCTCTCCCATATCTGGTCATTTACTGTGGTTGATATTATAATACACATTATTATCTCCATTAACTATTTTGGTTTTAATAATTTTATTCCAGTTTTATTTCCTGAAAAAAAACCCCAAATAATCTTCAGAAATTTGTAACAATTTCACCAATACACCTGCAGGTAAATTTTCAAGGTTTACTCTAGAGTGAACAACATATTCTGCTCATTATAAATGTTCCCCCAACACCCAGGAGTTCCTTTAAAAAAAAAAAAAAATTAACCTATTTTCTGAGCTAAAATAGAGTGAACTCATCAAAGAATGCCAAAAGAGTTTAAATTCTTCAAGCTGTGGTCTACTTGAGAAATCTTGATTACCAGAGGTAGAAAACCTCAAGTTTCTGGATCGGGCAATAAATACAGAAAGTCAAGTAATTTACATTTCTTATGATCTATACTAACCTAAGATGATCTATGATATTTTTCACTCCATATTCACTCAGCCTAATGATCCACTGCAGAAGATTAAGATGCAAAAGTCTGGCCTGCAAATTCAAAACTCAGGTTTGATACCCACAACTTAATCCCCAAATGTCACAAACCAGCTCTCTGCCCCATTCATGAGCACTTTACACTGCTCCCTCCTCGGGCAACTTCAAATTAATCCTCTCCTGATCTGGATTAATTGCTGTAGGGGTTTGCAAGTCCTCCTGAACACACTCAGCCAGTTAAGACCCCAGCAGTTTCCTTTATTTATTCCTTGAAACGAAAAAGGCATTCCTGCCATGAATTAACCCCTTCCCCACCAAACAGTTTTCCCTACCGTGTTCATTCTGTTTGCACACCCCATGGAGGCATTGCTGAGGGGACAAGCAGATGTTTGCACACCTGCTGAGGGGCACACTGCCTCCAGTCAACTGAAAGATGAGATTTTTGTGCATATAGACTTGGGATTTTAGGTGGACAGGAGTCCTAGTAACACCTAGAACGTGTGTAAAATCTAGGAAATAATCATGTTGAAACTTGTTGAAACACTGAATGAAGTCAAGATACTTAATATTACCCATCTTCCTTTGAACCAACATCATTACACCATAGAAGGACTCAGAATTTAAGTTTCTGAAGTAGTTTTATGATTATTTGGGAATACTTAGGCTTGATATCTCAAGAGGCCCCATTTGCCCAGTTCATGAAAACTTTTGTCAGTTTCTGCCTCTAGGTCTCAAGCAGCTATTTTGCATTTTTAGGTATCTAATCTGACATTTTCTCTCTTTCAAAAATCATCCCAGGTAAACATCAAGTGAAAGTAGACAGCAGGATGCTGGACTGACTTTAAGAGTATTACGAGGTGCTTCTGCTAAGAATTAGCACTTTCACCTCCATGCAATTGCAAAGTCATTCCCTTAAAATGACCAAAGTCTCAGAAATTATATTTTAACAGCCTTTTCTTCCTATGTAGCCATGTGTATTTCATCTGCCTTCCTCCCACATGTACTGCCTCACTTACCGCAATGTCCTGGCTCCTGGCCAAACACTAGGAAACTTATCACTGTTCAATATTAGAGCATTGTAATTTGATTTTCAGAGTGGGCAGCAAGGCAAACATTTGCAAAGCAAACCAAGAACAGCTACAAATAAAATCAGAAAATTTCAAAGAGCTGAGCTTGCCTGTTCCATTCTAATCACAGAGAAGGTAGCAGAAACAAATACCTTTTGCCCACCAAAGCAGTAACTGTTCAGAAAATCAGATATCCTTGCTATAATTTGAATTTTCTGGAGGCATTGTGGGCATCCCTCTGCTCTCAAGCAATCCTTTTGTACCAGGTGCCAACCGCAAGAAAACGTGCAGTTCTCAAGCTGGTTGGGGTGAAGACACACAGGTGCTCTGGTCACCATTTTCCCATCTTTTTTCTACAAAAATCAATGTAACACAAAAGTAAATACTGAGGGTATCTAATTCTTCAGTGAGAATCTTATTTTTAATTCTCAGGACACTTCCAGCTTCCAAGTAGAAAAATGAAAAGAAAATCTTGTACAAGAAAAACTGCAATTAACCTTATATGAATAAATATACTAAAAAGGAACATTTTAAGCCAAAACCACGTTGCTGCAATATAATTTTAAAAACATTAAAACATACCATGTCTATTAAAAGCATCCCAGCCAGCACACAGAACAATTGAAAGTCTTCTGGGTGATGTAAATATAACTTTAAAAAAACCATAAAAATAGAGCACACTTTTAAAAAAATCAATACACTATTATAGAAATGAACAATTTTGAAATGCCAACATTTTAAGCAAATGCTCACCTCTGCTGAATTTTCAGAGCTTGTATTGCAAACTGTTACTTCAAAACCAGAGCATCTTTGTAAGGTTTGTTTGCCTGGATGGTACCTACAGCTCCTGTGCTGCTTCAAATAAAAAATATGCAAGGTCTCACATGGCCTTTTTGATCTTGCAAATGTCAGACTTCGGGGCTGTTTGTTTTATGGCCCTACAACTGTAATGTATTTGAGGTTTTAATCTTACTTATCAGTTAAGCAGCGGAAACCTGATGATAATTACATTCTCAGCAGTGCTATCCCGACACCGTGTGCTCTAACGACTGCTCTCATTGTCTGCAAAACCACAATTCTCCCAAAATCCGTAACATCAGCTGCCAGCTTCCCTGACTGGGTAACAACAAACACACCGGCTCCAAGCACCTCGGATTCCTGCTGCCAGTGAAGCCACGCAGCATTCTAAGTATCTCTGCATGCTCTTAACCTAGCCAAGAAATGGGCAGGAATTATAAAAAGGCAATGCCTTAAAATGAAATTTTAAGCAGACGACTTTGGTTTAAAAGGGACCAAAAAGAGTTTTCAAAGTCTTTTAAGAACAGAGTCAGTGTGCTTTGCTTTTTAGCCTGCAAGTCGAATTTCATGTATTCCCATTTCAGAATAGTTTAACATTCCATTCTGACTCAGTCCTAGAAGTGAATATTAGTCCATAAATCAGAAAACACTGTCCAAAAAGAAGCACAACAGAGAAGAGTGTGTCCAGAGTTCTGGGCAGTGCTGACCCTAAGGACACTCACTGCAGACTTACCTCAGAACCCAATTTGGCTGCTGCCCTTTCTCACCCACAAATGCAAAATTTCTTCCTTTTATATTTAAAAGGACTAAAAACCTAAGGCTAAACATTGTTGTTGCTTGACCTCTCACAAAATTTCCCCAATGGACTCACAAGGAAACAAACTTTCCCCACAATTCAGTGTGAAAAACAGCATAAGGAAGCTTTGATTTCTTTTTTTTTCTGTGCAAAAGAAAATGAGTTACATTTCCAGAAGCACCGATGGCACACATTGGGGATCACCAGTGAAGACATAAAAAGTCAAATAAATCTCTGCAATATGATGATTAAGACACAGGATTGGGCTATCTTGACTGAGACATTGCTCCCTACTGGCAGCAGTAAAAGGGAAGGGCTGGGTTCAAATCCCGTGATCTAGAATTTGTGCTTTCTTTCAGAGATGATGGGCTTGATTCCTTTACTCTCATTCACACTGAGCACTACGCTTATTCTTCCAGAGATTATTTATAAACCAAGAAGGACAAAGGAACTAGAGTCACTAGATGGCATAGACACAAAAAACATTTCAAAATGTGAGTTTTCTATGAGTAGATAAATTCAAATACAAGGACTTTTGCCTCAAAGAAAGTCCAGACATTAGCTTTTGTAATTATTAATTGTGTCTTTCATGTGGAAGTGATCTCTGAAAACAGCAATTTAAATGTAAAAATTAAGTATTGCACTCTAGATAAGATCTTACTAGAGGGGGACTGGTTGACTTCTTATTATAATCTTTCTTCTGTTTAACAAAGCCAGCCAAACTCTCTTAAGTGCTCCCACTGCTGCTCTTTATAAAAATAAACCAGCCTTGTTATCAGCATAGCAATGCTCCCAAGACAAATTACACCACTAATCATCTTATGCCAGGAAAACTTCCTGCTGCAGACGTACAATTAATCAGAGCAGGAGTTCTACCCAGCCTGTGAGAAAAAGTATTTTATGTGTGCTTACCCTGTGCAGAGCAGCTCTGGCACATACCCACGGGGCTGGTTAGTACCAAAACCAGGAGAATCTGCCTTAACAGGGTGCTCTGTCCCAGATATTTAGCCCTGTTGGAATCGCCTCCTTCATTGGGACATTCACTACAAAACCCATTTCAGAATGGAGTAGGAACAAGGGAATTAAGAGGGTTTAAGTCCCTGATATGAAATGGGTCTCACACACACAGCAGGATCAGGGGAATAGATGAAAAGGAAAAAAAAAAATCTTATTCTCCTTTGTATCTTGTTAAAAATTACTTCTTTTCACAATAAATATTTTCTAACAACACAAGCAACTGAGTTATTTGTGGTTTGGGGTAGGGTTTTTTTGTTTGTTTGTTTTATTTCCTAGTAACTTCTACTTGGAATAATACTCAGCATACACCTTCTGAAAATTCACAGATTTCTGAAGAATGCCCAATGATATCAAGGAGATTTCATTTTGTTCACTGAGTGATCTCAAGCTGTAAAAAATTACACAGTTTCCCCAAAGTAGATGTGATCTCCAGCACCCAGAAATAAGTAAGCACTCAGGCTCTTCAATTCCAGCCAAATCACCCAGAATGCAGAGAGCCCAAAACAAACACACATTCTAAGAGCTGAGTACACACGCTGCTCAACGTGCCTTGCAAGCACCCTAACAGTCCTTGTTTTCTGGTGTTGGCAGAATACATGGTGATGTTTCTGTGTGTGACTGTTGTAACTTGCTCTGTAACTCTGTGCCAAAACCAGAAACGTGGTAATGACATTGAATAGGTAATTAGTAACTATTAGAGCAGTATACAAACCAGGGCGTAGTCGAGGTGCGAGCATCTGTCTAAGCCACCCGGAGGGATTTGGCTTCCTAACAAAGCACCAGAGATGGTGGTGCCTCTGTAAAAGTTTGTGTAAATCACTCGGACGGGCTATCAAAGGGTGAAACAAACCAGAATTTCATGTTAAATCCTAACAGAACAAAAATGAGGACTAGGAGAAAAATTTTATAGCTTTCCTGCGCCTTAAAAAAAAAAAAACCACCACTGACGAAGCCACACACAATAAAACGTAACCCCACTGTGGATGGAGTTTCAAGGAATATGGGCTTAGCACCCTCTTTTGGTTTTTTAATGTCAGGGATTTGAGGTACTCTGTAGACTTCTCCAGTTTCAACGGACATGGGAGGAGTGGGTAAAGTGGTATTTGTGTGTCCCCATAAAACACAGAAAGCTTTGCTTCCCTAGGCAGCAGCAGCCCAGCCCCAGAGCCACCAACTTTTGTTTCACTCCTTGCTACCAGCAGCTGCTGCAAAAGCAGGAATTCCTCTTTCTTCCTCCTCCTCAAAAGCAGTGGAATTTTCTTTGCTTCTCCCCAGCTCAAACCAGGAAGAGGGAGAGATGACAAACTCTTGTGAACATAACACAATGTTGATGTGATATTAGAAGTGGTGATTGTCATGTTCCAAGAGGATCAGTAGAGAATTGGTAACTGAAGAATTCACCACTGGTAAAGTCCCAAACATTACCAGAAAAGAAATTTCCAGAGCTTGGCCGTACTGGAGAATCTTTCTGTGCTTGAAGTAAGTTTGGGGACACAATATTGCTCGAGGAGTAATAACAAACCAAAATGCATTCATTGTTTCAATCAGATGAAGACAAACCCAGACAGCCCTCTGAGCCTGAACCTTTCCCCTGGATGCCAATTATAGATCCCAGAGCCTCCCCCTGATCCACATGCACATCCCTGCACATCAGAGTAAGATAAGTAAACCAGCCAGTCAGGCCTTCCCAGTTGTAAATAGGTCTCAGGATCCAGGGGGTGCCAAAAAACAACCAAGCAGAGAACTTTACCTGTTTGGGGTGCAAGGGAAGGAGCCCTGCAGAAGGCAGGACTGCACAAAGCCTGGTAGGGAGGTCACAGGTTACAGAGCAAAGCTGTGCCACCAACACAGTGATGTCCCCAGGCTGTAGCTGCCACTGCAAAGAGAAACACCAAAAATGCTGATGCTGAGTTATCACACATGTGGGAAGCTGAGGAGGTTGAAAGGGTACAACAATCTGAGCAAGTAAAGCATTCAGAAATTTATTCTGCAGTGACTCATGGACAAACACTGGAGAATTCTCCAACACAAAGTCAGGGCTCATTACCCCATATAACCTTTTTAGCACTGCTATTTTCTGCACAGATTTTAGAGTTTGTTTTGACCTCTTAAGGGCCCAGGAGTTATTCTGAAATGTACCTGAACAATCACAGCTCTAGTACAGATCAACTACGGGTTTCTCACCAGCTGTTCAACTTTCCAGCCCATTCTTTATTTTAATATAGTGCAAGCAAGTATTCCAAGGAGTATCCATCCACCCATTAACACTGAAGACAGGAACATGTCTGTGCTTGCCCCCGAGTTACCCCAGGCTGCAGCATTGGGAAGGCCATTTCAATGGAGCAAAGGGAAATAAATGCACCAACACTGTCACTAAGGGCTGGGCTGTGAAACACTCCAGCACTCCCAGAGATCTCAAATACCTTCAGGTCTTCTCCAGGGCAGACAGCACTGAGAACACTAAACAGACGTGAAAAACCGAATAAATGTATTTAAGATACCAAAAGTTTCAGTTTAGCAACTCATACCAAGGAAAAGTAAAATGCTACTGCCTGCAGTCTTTTCTAGTTCTCTTCTTGATGTGCTAGCTACAGGAAAGGGTAAGAGCACAAACTGCTCTTACCTAAAGAGCTCTGCTGTGATGCTGTCTGTGAAAAGTCCAGTCCAAATCTGTATTTCTGACATAACTAACACGGTGTGACCACTGCACAGACAGACACCAGCCCAAATTCCCACCTGGCTGAAGGAGAAATTCCCTCTGGCTGCCCACCTGTGTAATTCTTGGGCCCAGCTGTGAGAGCAAGACAGGAGCTTTACCTGACCTCTGCTGGGGAGTCACAGGGGCCCAGGGATGGGCAGAACAGTAGAAAAGGAGCTGTCTGGTGTCTTGGTTTGGAAAGACAGGTATCTGACAGGGAAAGGTGGAGTTTCCCTTAGAATGGGGAATGTAAACCCCTCACCCCAGCCAAATTATAATTTTGCAATTAAGGGCTTTCAGGCAAAGATTTGGGAATAGGAATAACAGTTCTTTACTAGGAATACTAACAATACAAATGTAGTAGAACAACAAAACCACCCAACCAAACAAGCAAACAAACAAACAATTTTGGAGAACCCTGACAGAGTCAGAGCTACAACCTGACACCCTAATAGTCAGAGTGTTGGAAGCAGTCCAAAAGTGAGTCCTCCTGGAGTGGCAGATGTGGTTGTGGTGGAGTAGAGATGATTCTGTAGAACAAGGGTCCAGGGGTGGTGAGAAGGGGTCCAGTGGTGATGAGAAGGAGTCCAGTCTTCCTCCAAGAATCCGGTGAAGCTGGATCCTTTCTTGTTCCTGTGTCTCGGTTTTATCCAGGTAGGAATGGTTGGCTCCCCCCACTGGGTGGAGCATCTCACAATAGGATGATGGAATGTGGATCTATTTTGGGGACGTGTGCTATTACGGGTGTCTTAATGGTCCATTAGCAGAAAATATTCCCCAGTGAAAGAGATAAGAAACACTGCCCTACCTGGTTTTAACAGCTGGCCTATTGTCAAAAGGCACCCACCCCCCTCCTCCCAGAGTAAAGAAGAACAATTCTCCAACTGCTTTCAGTAGATGAAATAGAATACACATTTTTGGTTCCATAACCCAAGACATCTGGTTACTGCTTGCACTAAAGAGCTGTTATAAATGGAACCAGCCAATTTATCAATAAAAGAATTTATTGAGAAATTGAAAAAGAATAATTGAGAAAAGCAAAGTCAGTGCCAAGCCCGGGGATCGACACTGGGTGAACCACAGACACGGCCTCTATTACACTGAGTCCCCCACAGTTCACGAGGTGTGCACTGAGCAGCCGGTTTTTATACAGTGTTTCAGCCTGTCCAGTACCTGATCTCAGTCCTTTGTCTCTCTTGTTCGAGATACATTCCATGTATCTTCGTTTTCCTGCTGCCGGTCTGTTGAGTGGATTTCCGAGAAGGAGGATGTCCATGAGTGGATTTACTGGAACTTGGCATTGGGATGCACCACCTTGAGGATACTGATAGGATTCATATCAGCCGTTACTCGCTGGGTCATTGGTAGACCCATCAACAGTGAGGACCCATCTCCTCCTAGCTGCACCCTTCTTTCCTCTGCTAATGTTATTTTCCTGGGAGCTGGCAGCGATGTCACAATCTTGAAGGGTGGCTTCGGGCATACTTTGAAGGGCATGACTTCCAAGGCCCTTGTGAGTTTGGCTTTAAGGTTACAGCTATGTTTTTACTTACATTATTTTACAAAACATATTTACAATAAAACCGAATTACATACAATATTTACCACAGAGCCTTTGGTGATAGCAGTGTTAAAGCTTGCACACTGGCAGCTGCCTGTTCTAGGCAGGAATTCCACTTCCTGTTCATCCACCTTGCTCCAGGTGCTCTTGCCTCTCTCTATCACTTAATAGTCTATGCCAGAATTATCAAAGGCAGCTATCAAAGCTTTAATGCATGATAAAGCCATGAAAATGTACTGGCAGCACTGCCGAAACTAAAGTTCCTGTAAATCTGCTGTGGTTGTTAAATGGTTAGTGAATATCTCTTACACCAGGTTTTCTAAATAAGAAAAAAGGGTCATATATAGTGGCAGTAAAATTATTGGTTGTTGAAAAGTAAATAAGGCAGGTCTTAGTTACTGGCAGGATTTTATAGTGAAGAAAACATCCTTTGCTATATCAGGGAAAAAATAGATGCAAATATTTTTCAAATAAGTAAGTTATATAAATCAACCCTTGATTTTCAAGTAACAGTACCCCCTTGTACAGATTATGTACTTACTAAACACAAAACAAGGAAAAGAGGCAGAACAGTTAGTTTGACAAAAAAGTTTCAGCAATGCTTAGAATGAAATTAGTAGCTAATGTCTATCAGAAGAAGCTGATGGCTTCTGAAGATCAGACTGCATGAGGTATTTCAATGCTGGATAACCACTTAAGCTGCTTATGGCACCGGTTCTAAAGTGTTTTTGTTACTTTTTATGGTTGGAGAGGATTTTACAGAAATATCTTTAGCTGAATATCAGGAAAAAGGGACTCTCAGAATGCTAACATTTTCCACTTTGCTGTGCCTTGTGAGAGTTCCTTCTCTGGTCCAGCTGAGGGAAACACAGGCAGCACAACCCAGCTTTGGGTGGGCAGGAAGATGAAGGGATAGTCTGTGCTAGGGAAGCCAGCACATTGCTTTTCTTCTGTGCTAAATCCTCAAGGGCTTCTTTAAAATTCACCAGCTGAGAGAGAGCTGCAAAAAGAAGGGGGACACAAGTTCTCATTAAAAAGAGCCCCTCTCTGTTATCCCCACAGAGGGGTTTTCTCTCTGGCAAATGCATTATCACCCAAGATAACCACAGGGCTTTAAGGGCACCACAACAGCACAGCAAGAAGCAAGGTGTGTGTTTGCTCCACAGACAGCTCCTCTGGCACATTTCACTTGGGTTGTGCAGCTGGAGCTCCAGAGAGACACCATCAGTACCAGGTGAAGAATCCCAAAGCCTTGAACTGCAGTCCAAATACCACCTGCTATGAAGCAGCTCTCTACTCTCAGCAGGTTTCTGTGGGAAATCAGTATTGTTTGGGGAAAGGACTGTTAAAAATGGTTTTTGGAGAGCCTACACGGAAGGCAGTGACCTTTATTTCACTCTCTTCCAGCACAGAGCTCAGCAATACTGACTGAAATACTGACCACAAAAGCAGGCAGAGGATCACAGTCAACTTTGCTGTTAGTGATGACAGGAGCTAAAGGATAAGCAGGAATATCATCAGGACTCCCTTTCCTTTATACGTGAGGCTCATTTTAGATTCAAGTTTTGAAGACACAATTGAGGTTTTTCTACAAGGACATTGATTATTTATATTAATAGGTTCATAGGCAGCTTTTCATCACAGCATGTTTTACGCAGACACACTTTTTTTTGTTGGTTTTTTTTTTTTCTTTTTTACCCCACCAGAAGATGACAAGACAGTACAAAATTATTCTGATTACACAATGTAAAAAGTCAGTAGGCCAGACAGCTTAAGCCAATTTCCCAGGGCTGCACAAAACAGCAGCAGTCAGGATCAGACCATGAGTCCTATTTCTGTTTCCTGCCCTATCTGCAAGGTTTGCTGCCTGCAATATTAATAAGAAATGCCAGTTACAAAACACATTATCCTCTTTGGCAGATGGCAGATGTAGAGGGATCCTTCTCTCACCAGCTGTGATGCAAACAGTAGGTCTATTGGAAACATCTATGTTGCTTCAAACAGGCATTATACTTCTTCAACAGTCCACAAATGTTTGGGAAAACAGACTGGATTTCTGAGCACGCTGGCAGGTATAAAATGCAATGTGTCAATAGTCTGTTGCTGTGTAAGACTTGGGGGCATTTTCCAAAGTCAGGGTAGCTGGGATGCCATATGGCACAGCCTTTTGTAAGACACGAAACTTCTGCCAAAACAACCTGATCTAATGAGCCGCCAGCAGATAGGCTCCAGCACCTATTGCAAACCTGTGAGAAAAATGAATCCTCTTTCTCCCTAATTGCTTTTAGCCCATGGAGTGATCCCTCTGCTAGGAAAAGAAATCCGTGCCAGTTCAGCTAATAGCCAAAACTCCCCTCACACATTAAGATTGCCATGCCAGTTCTTATGTTGTTTCCCATGCTGCAGAGCCATGACGCATGGAAAGCAAATGGTTTAGCACACACAGAGGATAACGTGCTGAGACAGTGACAAGTAACATCATGAAAGGAGCAGGCTCTCCTCCTTTTCATGTGGCTCTGAGTAAAGCCCAGCAGATTTTCCTTCTTCTCCAGCAGCAAATGTCTCCTTGCTTGCTGCTGCCCACACACTTAAGGAGTGGAATTAGCAGGAGTGAAGGGATTCAGGAGATTTAAGGGCCCTGATGGCTTTGACTCATGCTGTGTGCACAAAAACCCATCCACTACCTTGCTCTGCCTTTATCCTGCACTCTCCTGGGAGCTTCTTCTCACCCCTACTCGTTTTCTCTCTGGCAGGTTTTAAAATGGAAAAATTGTCATTCCTAATTAAACTAATAAGACTAAAATGGAAATGCACTCAGAGAAGTGTTTCTATGGAAGTAGAACATTCCTACCATAAACTTCTGCTCTCTGTGCATTTAGTCTCATCTATTTACCTGGTTGCTTGGTCTCATGTATCATTAACAGAGCTGTTAATTAGTGTCCCAGGTCTGCAAGCAGTGTGAAGCAATTTTTGTGACTGGTACCTACATCCTGTCTCCTGTGTCTTTACTACTGTATGTTGCCCAGCCTTGACTCCAACTAACCAGAACAAGTTTGCAGAGCTGGTAGATAAAGAACTTTTATGAGAAAATTGTAATCTGAAAGCAACACCCTGCATTGAGAGAGGGCCTTTCAAAAAGTCACTTTTCTAAAACAGAATCTAGCCTACCACACATATTCAAAGTGAAAAAGAATGGCTCAGTGGGAATTTCTCCAAGAACAAGACCGTGGGTCACAGAAGTACTGAAAAAAGTTTATGCACAACAAGTAAGCCACAACATATCAGCAGTCTGCTGTTCCTACTGCATGGTCAACATAAAAATAATTACACCCAAGGGCACAAACTGAAGGGGTTTTTTACAGGTGTTAATGGATCAACTTTATTTGCTATCTCTTCTGGAGTATTTCAAACAGAATGTAAACTTACAACCAGAATTACAAATTTTGCCTTATCCTGTAATCCATTCACTTCTCCTTGAAAAGACAATTAATTCATGTCTTGGAAAACATTTACAGACTGTAAACTACATGACAGTTGGAAGTTATTAAACACCAGAGCAGATGTGTCCTTCTCAAAGACTGCAAATGAGATCTCTCTTGCTTTCCTGTGTCTAACACAGAGCTAAAAAGTGCTTTTGGAGTAAAACACAACATACAGCAGCTCCTATGCACAACAGCAGATGACTTATTGTCATCAAATATAATGTTTCATATTGGCTTCAAATTTCTCAACTTTCAACGCAACTCAATAATTTAAGAGTAAGTCAGTGTGGTCAATGAAATAAGGAAAAAAAAATAAGGTATAGCATATTGACCAGAAATTATTTAGTTGGGGGAGAAATAAGGGAGATTGGCTGGCAATGAATGAGGAGCCAGCACCAAGAATGTGTTCCTGATGATGGAGAGACAGAAGAAACATTGCTAATCATTGCAAATTCCAGTATTGAATCATAAAAGATGACCACAATTAAGTACTTAAGGGTAGGACAACAGGACCAATTGCAGGCATGCTTCACAAACAATTTCAAATTAATACAAATTGAGGCATTTCCTCCAAGCAATGTGTACATTCACAAACAGGCATGTGTCTAGACAGTGTCTGTGCCTCTCTGCAGCTACAAACAGCAGCACAGTTCAGGAACTTGCCTTTCTGGCATGCAAAAAGTTTGTGTTTCAACACGTAGAATTCCAACTTTCAGAAAACAAATTTATGATTAATCTGAGAATACATGCACAAGATGTATGTCTGTATTAAATCAACTATGCTTATATTAGAAAGATTTACCTTAAAAATTTTAATTAAAATGCTGATTCATAAGGGATTTCCCCCAAATTAGTCAATAGGAATGAAAAACATCCAAAGTAGTATTTCCTTTAGACTTCTGATATCGTTACACAGAAGGGGAATGGCTACTGATTACATCAAACCTAATTTTTTCCTCATAACTTATGGTAGAACATACCTTGGACTTAATGCCTTTCTTTTCTATGTCTGTGTATTTCACATGGGGTTTTTTACCTAAATTACCAAATGATCCAGGCTCATTTACTATTTGTGTATTTGCCATTTTGTTTACAAAAATGCAGAAGACCAAGATGTCTCTTCCTGCATGATTAGAAGAGGATCAAATTATATTCTCATTTCTCTCCAAATACCTCACCTTGGCAGAAGTGACTTGAACAGATATGGAAAGTTAAACATTGATGTTTTTTCCAGAAAAAGCGCTAGAGCAAAATAACTTACACATTTGACAAAAAGAACATAAAATAACAGTAAAAAAGGGAAAATAAGTTTAAAATCTTTCTTTCTGTTAAAGATTACAGTTGTTAAAAGATATTTTAGGGATTTAATGAAAAATCTTCATGATGGAACAAATGAGAAAACTAAATATAAAAAACCCAAATTTATATGCAGAATTATGAGGCCAAGAAAAAAACATGCCTGCGTGTATATCAATAAAGAGAGAAGAGGTAAAGTGCATCAAAAGTTTGATGCTTTTGAATATATACTCTCTCTTGATTTACATTGGGAGAGATTGCTATATTTAATTTATTTAAAGTATATTACAAAATATCAACAGAAAGAAAGAGATACCAACCCTTTTCCTAAGTTCTCTACAATGTAGTAGGATTAGTTACAAATGCAGACAGTTAGTTAGAAAAAGTAATCAAAATTAAAATTTTGGTGGTAGTTTTCTTAAATGTTTGCCCTATTTTACCAGAATCATTTCTGGCAAAATCATTTTCAGTTTTAAAATTAGATCCAGCTCCTCCTACTCCAAACTTGCTATAGAAGTTCCAGTTGAAATAAACAATTATTAAGTGAAATTAGCTTTAAAACTGCAGGGGTATGAAGAAAGAACTACCTGTGAATACCTTACATTGCAAAAAAAATTTCAAGAAAGGTATTAGTGTATTTTATTCGAAACAAGGTACAATTCAATGCCCTTTCATGTGCTGTAATATGATCACACATTTGGCAGATATGGCATAAGATTTCCTGAATTAATGTAATGTTTCCAGCTCCTGATAGCCAGGATAATTTTATTATCATATTTTATTATAAATTTATTATAATATTCTGTTGGCTCAACCTGTTGTGTGTCAAAAAATGCTGCTGGTTATGCCTAGTCTAATTCAGCCCTCAGGTGCTCAGAAAGGCAGGACAGCAAACAGTATCATTAGTAAATCTTTTAATATTACAAATATGTCACACTTGTTGGCAGAACACTTGGAATTACCTTGGAGCCCAATGAAGGGACAAGCTAGTGGGACTAAAAGACACAAAAACTTTGGAGCTTTACACTTTCTTAAACAACTTCTTAGCTGACAAATGTTGCTAAAAATAAAGGCATCTAAACCCTTATCTTCTATTCCCCTTTCCAAAACAATTACATTTATATACAGTTCAAAACCACTTTTTATTCCAATGGACAAAATTTTCTGCTGGCTTCTGTGTAACTTTTATTTCATCCAATACTTACTCTTAATATCCACTACATAAAGTGCATTTGTATCATTACATGTGTTGAGCACAGTAGCTTTGCAAATATTTAAAGAATAGCTTAAAAATTTACTGAGCTTTATAACAGGGCTTGGGGGTTTTTTTTCTAAAAAAAAGCAGATTATACTGAAAGCCTCTCACCAGGGAACCCAGAAGAGGCCCTGTGGTGTTTCCACACCCAGTCAATTAAAGGATTACTACTATTAAAAAAAACAAGTCTTTCTTTGGGACTATAGATTTAAGCACATTATCTGAAATTGGTAGGGATCATCTTTGCTTGTAAAATGCCAGTAGGCTTACTGACAGCAAATTTTGAGTTAGGCATCTTGGAGACCAGCACAAAAAGCCTGAGTGGCTTCTATAATGAAACAAACCAGACCTCATACCAGCTTCTGCTAGAGCAGAAATGCAATTCCTATCTTTTGAGCTGTCTTTTGATAGGATCATTTATCAGCAAAAAAACCCCTTCCATTTTTCTCTTCAATAACAAAGGACTTGTGCCCAAACTGGAAAATGGATCTCATTTGTTGTGTCTAAGTCAATTGTTCCTTAAAAAAGCAGCATTTATTTCACTATCAAAACTATGTGGGCACAGCATAAAATATGGGGGTTTTTTTCAGTTTTGATTTTACATAGATCCAATGCTGACACTAATTAAAAACCAGCAAGGTGTCCACTGTTTTTATATTACAGAGTGGTGTAGGTGCTCTGGTAGCTAGAGGTCAATAGGTTGGTAAAAATCAAGCAGGCATGTTAAGAGCAGAACAAGTAATGTGTTGTGTTGCACTGTGTGATTTAAGGGCTGCATGGCTGTTACCATCACTGAAGACTGGAAAAGGCAGAAAATAGGGGAACACAGTAGGACAGGTTTTTATAAAGAAAACATGGAAAAGGTAAATAACAGAGATAAATGCACATGCACACTTCAGGCCCAGCTTCTGCCCCTAGGGACATTAACCCAATCCACAACAACACTTTTGGACTCAGTTGGGCTACTGTGGCTGACGGATTGGCCAGCCACAAACCAAAATTGCTATGAGGGGTGGTGCAATTTCTGTCTACAGCCACCTCTGGATTAAGTACTGTTTTAGGGCTCTCACAACCTTAATTTACTTAAGCACTATTGCAAAAGGTAACAAGTATGGTTGGCATTTGGCCTCTAACTGTCTACCACTCATTATTTCCTCCCAAAGGTCAGAACAGAGGCTCTATACCTAAATACACCTGCTAGCAAAACATTTTTTTGGAGGTGGGGGAGGTTTCAGAGACAGGTTCTACAAGCTTTATGTGAATGAATGGGTCCTGCACTGCCTCTTGATTTCACCAACTTAAGCAGAGATATTCAGCAATAGGTTGTCCTAAAGATACCCCCATGATATCAAGAAGGTAACAGGAAAGCAAAACAAAATACACTAAAACAAAGAGATGCACTTTGGGCAAAGAAATCAAGGGTCAAGAATTATTCATGAACATACCTCTCTCTCTGTTAAATGTGGTTCAGTAGCTGACAGGATAAAAAGTAGCTGTGATCTGGATGTCCCTGCATTTTGAAAAGAAAAGAGAAAAAAAAAAAGAGCAGATGGATGAAACAAAGTATTTAAGCAGCTTACTTTACAGTAATACTAAATTTTTTCACTTGATGAGTAAATACTGGATTAGTTATGAGTCCTGCCATGGCAGGTGGCACTTACAGTTTTGACTAGCATCGAAAACATATTTAACTATACCTGAAAAACTTAGATAAAATAAAAAAAAAAATTCAGGGACATATTTTGAGCCACCTTTGAAATAATATAACTACAGAAGTTAAAACAAATGGCATGCATGTAGGCTTAACTTTATTCAAAATTAAAATTACTTTATCAGAAAAGTATTGATTTTACATACAGAGATGAAATGTCTCAGTGTTTATTATTATACAATTATACTTAAGTTCTTTGTAGAATATATTTTATCATTCTTTATCCCATAGCAGGGATCTTCTACTCATGCTTTTGAAGTCCTTTTATCTTGGTTACAGAATATAGAACCACACAGCAAGCTCTTTGCTCCAGAAATACAGAGTTTTCATGTAAGCTAAAGCAGTAAAGTTCTTTGGTAAAGCTCACTGAAGAGAAGGAGATATAAGGCAAGAGGTGGGATTTAAAATTCTTCAGTGACACACATAGTCCTAATACCTCTAATTTTCCTGATCAGCTTCAGACAGACCAGATCTAAACAACATTCAGAAGAGTTACTGGTCCTGATCATGCTGAACACAGCTGCTCATGCAGAAGACACAGGATCAAAGATTTCTGTGATGAGAAAATCTCACACCTTTACTAATGGGGCAATTTTGGAACGTTTTCATCTAAAAATCCGAGAGTTACTTACATGATTTGCCAATCTGCACGGGCAAAGCTCAGCAATTGAGAAAGCACTGCAATACAAATCGTTATCTTCATCTAATCTAGGCTGAGTTCTAAACAAATGTCTTTGGTTTTGTCAGCAGCCACAGAAGCAGAGTGGGCCATGAGGATGTCCTGTGATACTGACCCTGACCAGGCCAATCTGAAGCACCCTAATCACCACTCAACCTTGTTCCTCATTAGTTTTTTCTGAAGTTATACACACAGCCTGCTTCTCTTGGTTAAGGGACTTTTTACACAAATCTGAAAACTTCACTGAAAAAAAAAAAATCAATGAAATAAACTGTAGTTTCCTCTGCTAGTGCAAAATTAACCCAGAGGGTGTTCAGTAGAAAGCAGTCTCCAGTTAAGCAATGCAACAGGTACCTCTGTTCCACCACGTGAAACTTTATGCCATGCACACTAATACAATCTCTGGGACAAAATGGTTTAGTGCATATGCTCACTTCTGGCTCACATCGATTCATAAGAATAGAAATCAGGTAAAATGCCTCAGGGTAACAAATACATTTCCCACAACATCCCCTCAGGCACTGTCAGAAACAAGGAGCAATGCAGTGTCACTATCCAGAAAGAAAGAATGTATTTATAACCTTGGGTTTAACTGACCTACAAGCTTTGTTTCTGCTGCTTTTATCCAATTTGCTCATGGCAAAAACTCAATCTAAAATGTTTTCTAACTTCTGTACTCCACCCCCTGCAAAGCACAGTACTCACTTTATCTGAAAAATTAGTTTCTCATTAGATCCGTGGCAAATTCCCCCACAGATGGTCTTTCTTTATCTTTTCAATGCCTTAATTGGATCTTTATTTTGTGGGGATCAAGCTTAATAAAGGTCCATTTCACAAGACATCCTTCTTACTGTTATCACATTGTCAACAAATTTTGTTTCCAACCTCAAATATTCTTTCAGGAATGCTTCTTTAAATATGCTAAATTTATACTCAAAACCTTTTTAATGCAGTTTTGCATACCCTCAGAATACAATTAAAGCTTTGCAGTCTATTAACAGACTGCATTTGTTTGTGATTAAACACCTGGGAACATTTATAGACAGCCTTTACCCCACCATTTTATTGCCATGATTTCCTTAATTTCTACTTTTCATATTAACTCTTCATCCAGCAGTTACCTGCACATTTAAATTTCAAGTTAAATTTTCTCTAGGCTTTCTCACAATTAAAAGTTATCAGAAATCACTGACATATAGTAGTTTTGCACTTGCAAATTAAATGCATCAAAACTTGCTTTGCTGTATTAGTGATTAACCAAAATCAGTTTCTCTATTTTGTCCAATTTAAGCAGAAACCTCAACTAAATTGCTTAAGAGAAGTTCAATACAATTCCCTCTTCAAAATTAAATCAGAAGGGAAAGGTTAGGTTTACTGCATCTGGGAATTAATTTCTTGGATTATGCTGTCATTGGTTGGAAAAATAAGTATGTGCTTAGGAATCACAGAATAGGTAAGATTGGAAGGAACCACCAGTGGTGCATCTGGTTCAATCTCCCTACTCAAGCAGGCTAAAAACTAAACCAAACATAATCTAGGAAGTTGCCTTCACCCTGTTTGGGAAATCTACTTCAATACATTGCTATTTTGTGGTAGTATGTGTGCTTCTAACAAAAATACTGCTATTTTCTGTAATAATGTGATCTCCTGGTGATCCCTAGGACAACACAGTTTCCTTCTCCCAGCTTGCAATGAAGACAGTTAAAAAATCTTCCACAGCAATCTAGGGCTACCAACTATTCCTTCCAGAAGCCTTCCTCATTATCACTTCCAAAGCTGTGTAACATACTAAATTCTAATAGGATTAACTGGGTATCAACTGTAACATGAACTAATGAACATCTAATGAAGTAGCCCAAAGCCCCTGTGATACATAAGTAGATAATCAGATAAGTTTCCCTTCCACTTGCTCGTCATCCAAATGTTTTGCCTCTCAAAAATTTGGGGATTTCACAGGCAAGCAGAAACTGAGGAGAGGGACCTAGAAATAAGTGAAATCTGCATATTATATAAAAACTATACAGGCTGCTTATACTTCTTTGGAAATATTATCAGTTGCCTATCTTAAGCATTGGACACTTCTAGATCCTTAAAAATATAACCCTGATTCTCTTTCTCAGATGAGATTCATACCAGAATCCTCAAAAGGGCTTCAATATTGCTTCAATACTCCTTCAACGCTGCAGTGCCTGATTTTAGGTGTCCTGCAATGTAATGAAATTGCATCAGATGGACTGGAATGGATGAGACATTCAGCTGCAGCACTCTCCTGGTGAGCTTCAGTACACAGTGCTGTAAAGGATAAGTTTTACTTAAGCCATACGACTGCAGTGTATTTAATAAAAGCCACGTTGAGTTTAGTGTTGGTTGAATTCAGTGCTGTTTGGCAGCAGCCAGGATTTCTCCCATGCTTTGTAAAGCATTATGTCAGGTTAGCACCGTTGTTACACAGCCAAACTGCAGCAGAATTCAGAGGTCCCAGTTAAGGAGGGATGAATGAGAGGACAATGAAACAGCACTGGGGATTTTCAGTTAATAATTCAGTTAAGTACCACGGGGGAAATGTAAAGCTGCATGCTGGAGACACTTAAAAGGGCAACAACGATTGGCACTGCAGATGCCATACAGTCAGCAGGGCAAGCAAATAAGCAAACAAGGTGTGGCCTAGAAAGGCAAAGAAAATAATCCCACAGCAGAAGAGAGGGAACAATGGAACATCAGCATAACAAGAGGAAAAATATTTTCAAAGATACACATGTTGCAAGCCAGAATTTGTTGAGACTAGAAGGAAGATGACTGGAGCTGTCAAGACATGAAATGATAAGGGCCTGAGTGAGATTTCTGGTCATGTGAATGGAAAACAAAGGCTGAATCAGACTGAGACTGAGTAGGAAGGAGTAAATGTACCATGCTAGCAAGAGCAGAAAGAGAAAGAAGAATTAACAGGCAACGCAGCCTGGTGTGGAATAACGTGTATGATCATGTATATTCTGCCCTGATATCGTGGCACTTAAGGTAACAACATTTTAGATCCAGTCCTCATTTGTCTGGTAGCTTCAGCTTCCTAGCCACATACCTTTGGCAAAGCCAGGTTGAGAATAAAAATGAGGTGCTGGAAGGAGGTGCTGCAGGCACAAGATATCTCCTGAAGAGTTTCCTAAGAAAGTCTTTGATGCTACAGTCCTGCTAGAAATACACTCTTCATATTCCCCTTTTCTTTCTCCAAGTCCTCCCTGTGTTGCTGACTAAAGTACATCCACCACTAAGCTGATGGAGACTTCCAGTGATTTACTGCAATCTTCCTCTAGACCGTTCCTGGTACGATGTGCATCTTTTCAATCTATTAACACACACAAAAAAAAAAAAAAAAAAAAAAAAAAAAAAAAAAAAAAAAAATTTGAGGTGGTTCTTTTTTTCCTTCAGCAAATAATTTCATATTTTATACAACTAAACAAAGCTTAATACTGTTATTTTTTTAAAAAACCCAAATTATTAATAGAAGACAATTAGCCTGCATTTAATTTTCAGAGTTTTCCTTTCTGACTAGAAAACTGTGCAGTTCAAAACAGTACTTTAATTCTTGACCCATTCTCAAATGACTCTTATGAATCGTTGTCCCATCGATTCATAAGAATAGATTAAAATTTGGAAGAATGAAAACCTTCATATTAAAAAAAAACCAAACCACTCACTCCAAAGGCTGTATGTCATTAAAGACAACATCATTCTTCTGAAAGGAGAGATCTTTGGCATATTTCATTTAAAAAAACCCAAATATAAAATCAGGGTCATCTGTACAATCTGATTGAGGATGAATGCATTAGAATCAACTTTTCCCCAGATTCTCCTGCATTAAAAAATGTGAAGGTATATCCCTGTTTTCTTTGCATCTTTATTGCTGGTGACCCTAAACTCATGTTTTGAGATGACTTTCAGATATAACATCCTTACAGAAACTGTGCAAGGATTACATTGACTTATATGACAGTGTCCCAGTCCTTGAAAGATTGGTGGGATAAGTTGGGCAAACACAAAGCTTGTTGTTAATGAGAAATTAGAGGTTGTGAAATTTTAAAAGGGATGGTGAGCCCCAAACTGTTATTCATCAGCCACACCAGCTGGACAGGCAGTGGTGAGATGAATCTTTTAAGCAAAAAGCACGCTGCAGCACATTCTGAGTCAAGAATTTATGGAGCAGTTGCACAATTAGGTTATACAGTAAACAGTCAAGAGAAAATAAAAATGAAAGAAATACATAAATCCACTCCAGCAGAAACTGATTGGCTCTTTAATTTTGTTATGTTTAAATGTTTTCTTCCTGAAATTAATAGCTTTGAACTCCCTACTTGTAGAAACATAATGCACAAAAGTGAAGTGAAAAAAAGGCATAACCTAAACTAGCCAGGATTATTTTACACAAATGTATCTAACTAAAAAAAATAAAAAATAAAAAATCCGAGTTTTGTTGATTGCTCAAAATTTTGAAAAAAATAAAATCAAAATTTCAACCTGCCAAACACTACGACAAAGGGAATTTAGAAGTCACAGCACAAAATCGACCTCCCGGCAGCAGCAGCCACCACCACCGAGACACTCTGGTGCTTTGCTATTTTATTTTCGCTACGAACCACGGCGGAATTGACACCAGGTTGAGCACACAAAATCCCCAGCACTTTCATGGAATCGCTGTGGGACAGGCTTCCAAGGGCTGCAATGTTTTCCAGCAGCTGCCTCCTCCTGACAGGAGCAAGCGCGTGGAGCGAGCAGCGCGTCGGATCCAATCCGGACACGCGGAACAAGAGCGGGCGCTTAATGTCACCCGCGGACAATCGCTGCCAAGGCCGCTTTTGTGCACTCGGGGTTAATTCCTGGGCTGTGAAGTCATGAAATGGTGCTCAGCAGAGCAGAAAGGTGAGCGGGCATCCCGTTAAGTGAAAGCAAAGAGGGCATTTTACAGATGACTCCATAAGCTGGGGCCTGTGTCCCCAACAAAGGGCTCTGATTCCCAGCCACATTCCCTCTCAAACACACCCCAATCCCCAGCTGGAAAGTAACTTCACACAAACAATGGTTAAGCCCCTGACTTGTGGCTTGAAGCAATTTCTTTGTCAGACTTTTGTCTGTGGACATAATTAATTGTTTGCCAGGGAATTTCTTGGCACGGCCCATAGCCTAACACTTTTAAAACCAGCATGGATTTCTACCCATTGGGAAAAAGGGCCCAAAATATTTCATTGTCAGAAGCAATTAAATTAAGGATATAATTAATTGGAAAGAAAGTGCTGATTGAAGGTATTGGTGCCATTTCTGGGATGCTAGCAAGGGACTTCTATAAAAACAGAAAGAGGAAGTAGAACTGTTAACTATTTGTACCTAACACACCATTTATCGAGGTTGCTCTGAACCCTAGATTTGGGTAAAGATGTGTGGCACTGAGCTATGCCTGGTACCTGGAAAACCTTGGTGACTTTCCTTAGCTTGCAGGGAAAGGGGAAAAGGAGAAGGAGAAGGAGGAGAAGGAGAAGGAGAAGGAGAAGGAGAAGGAGAAGGAGAAGGAGAAGGAGAAGGAGAAGGAGAAGGAGAAGGGATACCTTCCACCATCCCAGGTTGCTCCAAGCCCCTTGGAGCCCTGTCCAACCTGGCCTTGGACACTTCCAGTGATCCAGGGGCAGCCACAGCTTCTCTGGGCAGCCTAGGCCAGGGTCTGCCCACCTTCACAGGAAGAATTTCTTCCTAATATCTCACCTGAACCCATTTCTTTCAGTTTGAAGCCATTTCCCCTTGTCCTGTCACCACAGTTCCTGACATCTACATGTGATGCCAGCTATACACATTGATAGTAACCATATTAGTAGCTGATAAATATATTCAGATGAGAAGGAAATTGAAAATACTGAAAATAGTCAAACAAGGAACATAAGATATGAACAGATTTCAAGCATAAGACATATAATTATTATGGCAAAACCTAAATCATTTTATTATGATTCATATTTTTAACTTTCTGTAAAAAAAAAAAAAAAAAAAAAAAAAAAAAAGCTGGAATAATACCCTTTTAGTGAAATGTTTTAAAATACTTCTGCATAACTGTTTTTCAGTAAATATTACTAATCAGGAATATGTGTGCCAATATTCCAGATCTGTATCTGGCAGTAAAATCAGATGTAGAGGCTGACTACAAAACTTCTGATTGCACAAATCCAATGAAGAAGCTGCTGTCCACATTTTTCAAGATAAAATCAAACGTTAAAAAATGCAAACATAGAGCCTTCATCATAGCAAAGTTTCACATAAAACACTTACATTTGCAAAGTATTAAAAGCAATTCAATACCTCTCTCCAATCACTAGGCTAGAAAAAATTGAACACTCCCAAAGAGTTTAAAAAACTACATTATTTCAGTTATCAGAGATACTGTAAAAATTAAAATGTAAATAATACTTAATCAATTTTTTAAATAATAATCATCAAAAAGCAAAAGCAAAGTCATTAATTTTTAAATCATATTTGAATAAGAATGAAAAACAGAGACAAGGGAACATCTTCAGCAGTTTGGAATCCAGCATCCATAAAATACACAATCCATACTTATAGCAATGATGACATTTGGCTTTTTTTTAAAGTGGATAACACTTGGTATAAAAATGCTAGAGAACCCAGATGAAAACTTAATTATAAAAATGTAATGGAATTATTTAGCTTTATAAAAACATCAAACTCAGAAAAGTTGTTTACTCTTTATAGGGTAAATGGTTTATATATTATATAGTGTATATACTATATCATTGAGTTTCAGTTTTTATTTTATTTGTAGCCTTTAAAAACATGCTTCAATATTACAGTAAATATGAACTGTATGATTCATAGGGAATCACCTAAATAGCTAAAAAATATTGCATAACTATTTCTAAGGTTTGGCCAATCCCCAATCAGATGACAGCACAACTTGGTTCTGTCATTTCACCTTTTATTTGAATTCCTGTACTTTCAAAGATGAAGAACTGACTCAACCAATTACCCCAAAATACAAAGAACAACTTGAAGGCAGTTTTATGAAACTATTAATTCTTCAAATACTGGTTCATGGGATTTTCAGAACAAATTCAGTGACTTAGGAGCAAAAATCTCCACAATTAATGAGGTAAGTTCAATTTAAAAGGTAGAAACTTTCTTTACAATTTCATACAACTCCACAATACTATTTCACGCAGCTTAGAATGAAGGTTAAATTCTAACCTATTGTCTCTGTGCAAAATATAAAGATCACATTTTATTTCAGTTTATCAGTCTGAAAATGGACTCTACCATCAAGACAGTGAAGCTGAACAAGTTTCTGAGTACCACCATTGTTTCCCAGTAACTACAGTGTAAAACTATTCAGCAGTGGAGAAAATTATATATACAATGCTCCAGTACCAATTACTGACAGATGTCAGCATTTCTACTCAGTGTTTGAGTACAAGTCACTCCCCAGCACTCAGGTGGGCAGAGGCCAAAATAAGACATACTGTTGGTAAAGAGGTAACCTAAATATTAATCACAGAAATAAATTGATTAAAAGAAACAAACAAAAAGATTTAGCATCTGTCTGTTGCTTACAAAAAGAACAACAGTTCACGCTTTAAAAAGCTGAAATCAACATTTCATTTCCAAGTACTTGCAGACAGTCCTAAATTGAGCACATTAACCAGATTGCAGAGTCATAAGTTATTTCTTCCGTGAATAAACAATGGAATTACTCATGCTGCCAATCCTTTTCCCTAAAGCAGGAATATCACATATAAGGCACTACACTCTGTACAAGCTTTCATTTCCCTCTGGCCAGGTTCATTTTGTTATTATCTATTGTGTGAACTGGCTTCATGCAGTGGTCTGCATGGAGCAGCAGCAGAAGAAAGAATGTCAAAGTAGAATTGGCCCACCTAAGCTTCAACTTGATTTCCAACAAGCAACAGAAAGTGCAACTTAACAGAATTGGTCCATTTTAGGTTGACATCTCATCCCTTCCATAAGCTCCAGCACAGCTGGATGAAATTGATGGGTCTGCCCAAAAATGGACAAACACTGCAGAGCAGAGGAGTGTGAACACACAAACAGTGAGAGAGGGGGGAATCAACTAGATGGAAGAAAGTGCAAACAAAGGCTGCGTGAAGAAGGAAACAGAATGAGCTGCTTTCCTCTACCATGGCAGGCCAACTGAATTCTCCATCATGGGCTTCATCTCTTCCATGCACATTCACCTGGCAACTCCAAAAACCTCTTGGATAGTTGTTTTTGGGTTTTTGGTTTGTTTTGTTGTTTTGGTTTTCTTTTGAGCTGGTAAGGCATTGCCACTTGGGCACGATCATTTCCTTTTGTTTCATAACAAACATCACAGGACCAGCATCCTTACAAAAACTTTAAATTTTGACCTTAACATCCATGAAACCAGAGCTGTCCCAAACCAGCAAACCTCTAAGCAGCTTACCCCTCAAAAATGCCATGAATACAATCTCAAGAAGGAAACAATGCCAGCTTGGAAATCAGAACATCTGATCTCAGCCGGAGAGGTGGTGTAGCTAAGCATCAAATGTGAGAGGTGATACTTCAGCAGGAAGAATTGCAGACAGTCATGAGCAAATGATGACAGAAAATGCAGCATACAAGGGTTTTTGAGCTTATTTAAACTCTTAGAAAATTTTTATCCTTGCAACTCTTAAGGAGTTGGGAGCTGAACAGGGCATCTTGCTTTTGAAAATGCAAGGCTAAGAACTTGTCCACAAAATTAGAATAAAAATCATTTCCCACTTCATGTCAAAAATGTTCAATAATTCAAGAAGCAACATATCAAGTTATATCTAATCCACAGCTTCAGAAATTCAACTCAAGTAAAACTCAATAAGCCAAAAAAAAAAAAAAAGGAAAAAAGAAAAAAGAAGCCCTCAGAGGAAACTTTTCTAGATACAGAAGATACAGATTCTTTATTTAGCTACAGAATAATACAGATGTTTCCTAGAACTCCAGAGGAAGAAACAAATTACTGTTTTTAGAAGTAGCAGAAATTTGTAGGTGGAGTTCTGATCTTTCTTAATTGTGCTAGAAGTTCATAAACAGGGAGATGAAAACGTCTTGATCTCTAGCAATAGGACATCTATTTGTTTTCAAGACACAAGAATAAAGAGTCCTATTACAGAAACACACTTATCTTCCCAAAGAAGAAAATAATTGACATTTTCATGTGTCAACAGACAACACCAGCTACTCTCTGTTGTCCACTTATTGGAATCAGCTCTTGAGAGTCACTGATGGAAATTCAGGAAGAAAAATCCACTCTAAATATAATCTGCATTAGGTTTGAAGCAGTATTCAATGTGATGGCTGTATTTGAGATTAAACCCTGCAATTTCCACTCAGTCAAGAAGCATTTCCAGGCTATTTTGGAAGAAGTGACTGAAAATTGGCTAGGGAATTGATAGTGACTTGTAATGAAGTTTTTACACTAGTGGAGAGACCAGTGAGTTTTGTAATTCATTGTAGCACAAATCTTGAGAATTGTGAAAGAAACAGGGTCTCAGCAAGTTAATTTCTCTAAACTTTATTAGTTTATATGGCAATTTACCTGACAAAGGAGAACATGAGTAGAAATGCTTGAGGCAGCTCTTAAGATGGTAAAATTCCAAACAGGCAATGTAAAATATTCCAGATTACAGGTGAAAGTAAATTGAATAAATCTACCATAATTCTTCATGGCTTCAAACATTATTCATTCACTAAACATTAATATTAGAAGAGCATTTTGAATTAGAAGTAATGAATGAAAAGATTTACGAATGGATATCTTTATTTGTATGCTACTAAAATGATAGTCAGATTGAAGGAGACTAAAAAGCCAAGAGAAACTTGTATCTTATGTGTTTTTTCACTAATAAAAGTGAAGCAGTATGTAGAGGATAAGGCTCTAAAAAATTCATCAGATCCCATTCTCAAAACAGCGTTTTCAGGCAATTACAGCCTTGGCTTCATCTGTTGATCCAAATCATCCTGCAAGTTCATACTGACAAGTAAAGCTTGTGTTTATTTGCATTTCAAACAGCTAAAAATTAGCTCAAGATGCTATATTTATCTGGATCCTCACATACAGATTTTTAGTACAGCTCAATTTTGGCCTTCAGAACACAAATCCCTGTTGAAAATGTTGAACAGGAAGTTGGAAGTTCTGTCAGATGAAATTGCCAAGGAACAGAGTTAATATTAGGAGCACTTTTAAACTTTAGCTCAATGCTTTTGTTAAAGCGAGTTCAGTGAAAATGAATGTGGGCATAGGAATGGTCAGGTTAGGGTTGCCAAGTTCTCATGCTGAGAACCAGGGGAGGATGTCCTTTCAAAACATTTGGCTTGCAGATGCAGAAACACAAATTGCATCAGTTTACACTCAGTTCAGGTTTTCAAGATTTGTCTCCCACATTAGAACACTGTTGGAATGAGCAGCTGGATCCTGAGGCACGGTTCTGCAGGAAAACGGGCATTCTGTGCCCATATATTTCATATATTTCATATTCCAAATATATGAACTATATGAACTATATGAATTGTTTCACATCAGACAAGTGCTGGGTTTGTGTCTCATAGCCACACGTATCCTGTAATGGAGTTGGTATAAAAATACTACACAACTGGATGAGTTTGTCATGTGAATTTCAACAACAGAGGTCACATAACTCATAAAAAGTCAATTTATATTAGGAGGATGTAAGTCACAATGCTAGCAATAATTTTATATGTGGGAATTATGGCACTCCTCTAACTCTAAATTATTAGATGGTATCTAATAAAACAGCAAGGCAGACAGAATTGCTCATACAGATGACATAATACAGGTCCAACAGCCCAGCTGGCAGGATCTGAACTGACAACACTTTGGGGACAGAGATTCTGGGAGATGAAGCTACCTTCCAGCTTGATGAAGAGACAGCTGTTGGGCTGAGACAGCCCCACACGATCTGCAAAGTGTGTTTCTTGTCAAAGACTGCACTCCTGATCCACAGTTTTAAACAAACACCAATCCTCTCTTAGTTTAGACACAGGTCAGTATTGATTATGGTTTCTAAAACAGCACTTCTGCAATAATATTGGTATTTTTTTGCCTGCAAAAGATTGTTTTGCTTTTACTGTGATTTAAACATTCCCCAAATCCTTCTGCTTACTTACCTCCAGACTGTGATCACACCATTTTAGCCATTTCATTTTGATGATAATTTGAGCTAATTACACTTTATAGATCTCAAGAACTTGCTTAAGCACACTCCTGCCATTTTTTAATATGCAAAAGAAGGCTCAAACCCAATACTTGTAGATGAATTATAAATTAAGGTTTATTGCAGCTACTTACCATTAGCATGAATGATTTTTATTGCAGCATAAATATTAGGATTCCTTGACTATATTTTTCTATTTAATTCTCAGTGGGAAAAAATAAAACAAACCCAGAAGAACCTTTGCTAGAAAGACCCTACAATAATAAAGTAAAACCTGTATCAAAAGAAACAGTGAAGGTCACTGTCACCCCAGCTATCCTTTACCCCCTCATTCCCTCTTCCCCAAGTCCTGCTCTGGGACTGTCACCCCTTCTCTTCATTCAAGCTGCAAACCACTGGGGAAGAAGCTTGGCTTTTGTTCTGAAAAAAAATCCACTTTATCTAAACAGCCCAGTTCACCCAAAGTACCCTGATTGAGTCAAATCACACTGAGTGAGTGGCCTTTAAATCAGGTTCTCTACAGAAAATAAAAGTAATTCTCACATTCCATTCAGGTTTTCAAGAGAAGCATTAATTTTAATCTGTTTTACAGCTAATGTGGCTAATATTTTACAATATGTATTAAAAATAGGCCCTTTGGTTTAGAACTTTCTATTCTAAATCTGAAGAAAGGGGGAAAAAAACCCAACTCCCAAAAGAATTAAGTGAGAAACTAGATTACAGTTAGGGGGAAAAAAGGCAAAATGAACTATATCTACAGTAACCTTCAATAGTGACAATGATAACTGTTTCAAGTGGACACTGAATAACCCAGCTCAATGCTGGAGCTGCCCTCACAGTGTAATTAATCCCAGAAATCCTTTCCTTCAGAAACGTTCCTTGGCAGCAGAGCAGCAACGAAACGCTTAAAAATACACGATTTCGGACTATCCAGGTATTTGGTTTTAGGGAGCATTAAATAAAAACTGCCAGCAAATCTGTTCACAGACTGGTTTTCCACTCCTGGTTTAAGCACTGAGCACAGAGCCCGTGTTGGGGACAATACCTGTGCAGTTCTGCCCTCTCCTGGTGCTCCCAACGCGTGCAGCAGACACTGCAAAGACAGAAAAATAAATTATTCTGCAGCAACAACAAACCAGCCAGACTGACCACAGGCTAATACATGCACTGAACTCTCTTGCAATCACTTTCCCGGGTTCTGATCTACCACTTGTTAAGTGTTTATGGATAGAGAAAAGGAGCTTTCCAAACACAAGAGAAATTAATTCATATAAAAAGAAGAGAAGAGAAGAGAAGAGAAGAGAAGAGAAGAGAAGAGAAGAGAAGAGAAGAGAAGAGAAGAGAAGAGAAGAGAAGAGAAGAGAAGAGAAGAGAAGAGAAGAGAAGAGAAGAGAAAAGAAAAGAAAAGAAAAGAAAAGAAAAGAAAAGAAAAGAAAAGAAAAGAAAAGAAAAGAAAAGAAAAGAAGAAAAGGGCAAATTTGGTTTTGCTCCCACTTCACTTGTAGAAAGATCTTAATTAATGCTGTATTTTATAATTTCTAAATATTTTTTTCTCTTAATCCAAAGTAAGTTTCTCTGTGGAACTGCTATAAATATTTAGATAACAAGATAGTTTTGAGGCAAGCACATGCTCAGGTCTGAGTGGTATCTCCTGATTAGGTGAGATAAAAATCTCATCTAATTTAACCTAATTTCATTTAATTTGATATTTTCTTTTATCCCAGCACTATGATACTGCCTTGCAATGTTCATTTTTTTAAACATACTTCTTGAACACATTTGACAAACTCTAGGCTTGCTACCCAAATGTGCAAACATACGAATATAAAAATGTTCCTCATGAGTCAAAAATCTTAACAAAATTTGCCAAATAAGTCCCTAGTGGCTTCTGTGACAGCTTTTCCACCATCACCACCAGAAGCAGAGTGTGTGGAGAAGGAAGAATTGCAGATTGTTTTGCACAATTGGGTCCTGGAAGCTCAGAATCTGCTTTAACAAACTGGGTGAAACTCTCAGATAAGCACTTTAGGCATTTTTAGGACATTTGCGCAGAGTGAACAATGATAAGGGAAACTTGCCAAAATGTTGCAGAATAACAAGAAAGCTCTTTTAATTTTTTTTTTCTATTAAAAAGAATTCCTTATTTTCTGCTTCTGCTTCCCTGAAAGTAACCCTACAAAGGGATCATCTTTGGGCCTTGGCCTCTCACAGAGATCCAAAAGTTGCAGCTGAATTTAGAATCTTAACAAGATTTTATGATAAAAAAAAAAAAAAAATCTGACCCCCCCAAAAAGTTTTCTTTCCAAGCAATAGTAGGTGGAAATGTGAAGAGAGGTTAGAGCAAACAAATGTTCTTGTGGGCATCAAAAAACAAATTTTTTCCAATTTCCAATGCAGGTACTCTAGTAAAACACCAAATTACAGGTACTCTATAAACAACTAAACAGCTGTTCACAGAGGCACTTAGCCCAAAGTGTTGGTAGAATCAAAACCTCCAAAGTCTGTAGAACCTAGAAAAGATCAGCTCTAATCTCCCATCCCTGATAGGATTATCTTTGTTTTTCTATAAAAGTTTTTGTCTTATTCTTGCCAGAATTACACTAGCATAGTCTATAAAGGAATTTTTTTTCTCAAAAAACAGTTTCTGTCATGTAGAAAGGTCAAGGATCTTTCCCAGACAAAGAGCAAAACTACTGCTCTAAGAGGAAAATGTATATTTCAACATATAAATTCACAAGCTACACACAAGTTCTACTGCAGTCAATAACAGTTTTAGAAGCACTGATGTAAAAATATGCTATAAAATACTATAATATTTTAACCAAATATTAGGATATTCTAGTTTCCTGACAGTAAGTTTATAATGAACTCATTTTCCATTGAAATTCTGAAGAGGTGATTTTCTTACTCTGGAGACAGAAGAATTGGTTTGACATGTAATTTGAATTTATCATGCCAATTTGCAGGATTCCAGAATGATTCCACACTAATATTTTCCTTTTCTAACTTTGTTACCTTGGCAGTTACTGCCTGGAACACTCTGAGTATCCAGCCCTGCTGTTCTTACAGGTACACTCCCAAAGAGTTTGAACCAAACCATTCTGTTTCAATAAAAACACAGTAACAGAAAAGGTGAGAGGACATTCTCATCCCTTTGCACCTGCACTGCTAGGAGTAAACTCTGTGATGAAGGGAGCAGCAGCCACCAATTTTAAAATTTCTAATCCTTCCCTGAAAAAGGCCCAAACATACCTTGGGAGCAAGCAAGCTCCTAAGAACTTTAAACCTGGCAGAAAAAAGATCCTGAAACTCAAGATGTGCCAACTCTTGGCACCTGATTCACCTGCTAGAGTCACAGGTGGATGTGAAATGGGCAGTCAAAATCCTCATCAGCAAACCCTGCTCTTCGTGCTGTCATGCTCCTTTCTAGATGCTCGGTGGCACTTGTGGCACCCTGCCACAACCTTGTCAGGAGGTTCAGACCCACAAAGCCTGCTCCCTGGGCTCACAGCTGGCCTGCCTGGCAGATTGGAAGCATGATCTTGGTGTTTGCTCCGCGTGATTGCTGTCGCACACGCGTATGAAGTGGTCACTGGCACCTAAAACATCCCAGACATGCACGCATTGCCTGACCATCTAACCTAAAAACTGTAACAGTGAGGTACCAATGGGGAGCAGCCAGCTCAAACACCACTCCTGAGGGGTTTTGGTTCCATTTCTCAGTAGTTGCTCATACATGGACTATGTTTCTGCTTGGAAGTGTTTAGATCTGTTGTGTAATAAAACATTCAGCAACTCTGACACATTATGTGTGAATATAACCAGCGTGCCCATGCCCTCCCCTGCGATTCTGAGCATTCATTAACATTCCTAATTCACTTGGAGGATAAAGACTGTTGTGTTTTATTACTGTCTGTCTTTCAAGTGAGTAGATAGAATACAGTAAGTGTGTTTTGGTCCATTTTCCCCATTAATACACTTCTTTCTCCTACAGCTGTACTATTGAAACATTATTTTACTGTGTTACCTGCTACTTTACCATAAAATCAGCTTATGGCTCTACTGGCTTGAAGACTCAGCAACTGTAGTACCTCCAGCTAAAAAGAAACTTGCAGAAAGAAAGGAAAAGGAGGCATTTTCTCCTCTTCAATTAAGAAAATTCTTTTGCTGTATGCATTGAAGCAGTAACACTGTATGGGTGGTAGCAGTCTCAATCTCTCTCCCTGGTAGCGTTTTCTTTCACCCTTTCTCCAGTTCCAGTCAATGCTCTTATCACTATACAAAACCTTTTCAGGAGACAAAATACTCTCTTCCTATTAGAGACTTTTCTCCAGCTTTCTTTTATCACTCCCTCTCACTTCTCTGCCCTCAGCAGCTCACTACCTGTTCTGTCCAGGGAAGATCCAGAAACCTCCCTTTGATTTAGAGCTCCTCATCACAGGATACCGTAACAAATCACAGCTACCTGAGTCTATGCCACAGGAAAAAAAAACCCAAAAAAACAACACACACACACACACAAAAACCCCCCCAAACCTGCTACTGCTTCAGTCTGAGAAAGCCTCTCAGGAAAAACACTGCTCCTTCCTGCTGCCTTCTCCTGTTAAGGGTCTCTAACAGCTCTTATCCACTCACAGAAGGAGCAGCTCTCTGCACTTGATGTACTGGGAAGAATCTAGGCTTTAACAAGGGGTGAGATCTGAAAGTCAGGAGGGACTTTCTGTCGGTCTTTTGTTAGAAAGAAATGCAGCAATTTGAGGTCTGAAATTCTGATGTGGATGTGTCTACATCTGTGCTCCTCAGCAAGTGGAAATGCTTCTTACCTCCACTTGTTCTGTCTTTAACTATAAGCAACTGTACACATAGTAATGGTTAGTGCTCACTGCTGATTATTTAATCACAGCAGAGCTCTGAACCTGCATTGTTTGCTTTAAACCTGCTGCCTTCAAAATGGATTGTCAATCCCAATCAAAATTAAAGGGGAAAAAAACATCCTTCAGGTTTTCAGGTAAAAACTCATCTTTACAAAAAGTCTGACATAGCCATAATTGTGGCAAAAGACTCCAGCACTTCTTGAGTGAGTGAAAATTAAAAGTTTTTATTGAAGTGTTTTAAACAATCTTTTCATATCTATAGCCTAACCTATTCATTTTACGCTTCTTATGAAAAAAAAAAAAAAAAAAAAAAAAAAGAAAGACATAACCATTCTGCCTTTGGGGGTTAACAGAACCCTTGTGACTACTTGTAACCATGGAAATATGAAGAGCTACTCAGAGCCCAACATCAAACTAACAGAGGTGCTGGGAGACAGAAAATAGATATATGATGAATTTGCTACACATGAAAGCCCATTGTGTACCACCTGCATTAACAACATAAAAAACAAAGTCACAAAGCCTTTTAATTGCTTAAAAGCATCTGGCATTTACAGTGGCTTCTCAAAGAAAATAAAGGGAAATGCCTTTAAAGGTTTGTTTTTAAAACACTGAGTCCCTCTGAACTAGTTTAAAAGCAGAGAGAGACAAGTAAGAGGTAAAATTGGTTACTGTGTGAAAGCAAGACTAATAATATGCATGAAAAGACTGAAAAAAGGCTGCTTTGAAGAAGCAGGGTTTTCATGGACTAGGATTGCAGTTATGGGATTATGCAACCCATGGCCAGTGACATCTGAGTTAGCCTGCACCATCAAGAGTGTTTTCTCATCCTCTGCTGTCAGCCCCAAATTTAACAGACATAGAAATACCTCAGACAAGCACTCACCTGATGATTTACTGACCTATCTGCCTTATAACAATAATGAGCCATGTGAATATTTAACTGCTTTCCCTGTGACAGCCCAAGCCACAAAACACTGCTTAACCAACTTCAACTCCAGTCCTCAAACACAGCCATCCTCAAAAGGAGACACCTTTGGACAAAAAGGAAAACACATGCATTCCCTGAGGTAATAAGCAAGACACGACCAACGACAGAAAAAAAAAAATCTCTTTAATAATGTCTCAGGAGATTACATCTACTTGGAAAATAAAATAATGAATATAATAGAGAAATCCCCACAACCTATGTGCACACTATGTACATTGCCCAGGTGCAGGGTGACTCAAAGAGCCAAAATTTGCCAGCACAATCAAAGAGATGCTCTCTCACTCTTGCAGTATTGACACCATCAGAAAAAGTGCTCAGACCTCACTGTGTGACCACTTTCTTTTCTTTAGCCCACTGATAACTACAGAATCAGAACTGTCTTCCAGGACTAACTGTGGGTCAAGAGTGAGACATTCTGGGCCTATGCTAGCTGAATGAAGTACACATTTACCGTCTCCCACAGCTATGATTTGTTCATCATACCACCGTCTATCTTCCCCATTTGCCACGATTGTTTTTCAGGTCTTCATTAAATTTTATACTCAGGATCAGATTGATGCCATGAGAAACGAAGATACCATCTGGACAACACTTTCTTGTGATTTCTTTGTCACTTTATTTGTACTTTCAGTTTCAGAGCTGCCTTGCATACCTTTGCAGATATGCTGAGGTAGGGTACACGCACCACACAAACCCACAGATTATTACACAATCCAAATGCATTCCATAGGGTTACATGGGATGTACAGAATGCATTTCTAATGTGCCGTGAGAATCTTGGCTACGCTTCATATTTCCAACAAGTGTGTGACTTCATTTTTAGTCATATTTGGGAACCCAATACTGCTGAGAAATACCAAACGTAACAGGTAGAGACGTCTGAATAGAGGTCAACTAATTGAAGTCTGCAGTTTTTTATTAGTCCAAAATCTTCACATTGGCCAATTAATATAATTATTGACTAGCTTACATTATTATTTGTGGTATTTTAGCCTTTTACCCTCTGAACCTCAAGCTAGTACCTAAAATCGCAAACAAAAGATAACGTGAAATAAGTATTAGGTGTACCACAACAGAGCATCAGCACAAAGATCAATGATTTTTAGTTTTATCTTGTATTTCAGTGGAGAATCTTGAGAGACTTCAAAAAAATTAGAAAAGAATGCTTTATGTTGTTTTATGCCCTCGACATAATTAAGTATGACACAGCACAAGGATTATGGAAGCAAGCCTAAGGAAACTCAAAATAACTGGCTACCCAAGCTGCTACTTCCACCTTGGAGTTTGGCTTAATTAAAAGATCAAGTGTCAAGCAACAGTAGAAAACCACATACCTAAAAGGATTACCCTCCTGAGAAGGCAGGAAAGCATTTCAGCATAGATGTTCTTTCCACAGCAGGAAGAGAGCTGCAGGTATCACACCAAGGCTGGGCTCCCTGGCCGAGGAGCCTGCAGGAGGAGTATGTGAGAAAGCACTGAACAGGGTTTTATTTTGTTGGGTGTTGCAAGCTTGTCTGTCATTAAGTTGTTAAGACTCCCCTGTAATCTCCTGCATCACTTCTCCATCTCTGTTTCGAACATTGGTTCACTGGACATAAAGCTTATGAACAGGCAGCTTCCTGGAAGCACATCCAAGGAAGCAAAGAAATGGACAGGGAAATAAACACACTAAGTGCATACACAAAATATGTTACATTTCATTGGCGTGATGTCAAAATCATTGAAGCAATACTGGACAAGAAGTGCAACTGCCCACCGGTGTTTTTGTTTAAAAAATTGCATTGTTTTGGTCATTAAAACGTGTTCATTAACATATCCTAGAGAAATCTGTGGCACTTAGAGCAAGCCACAACCATCTGCTTAGACTGTACCACCTACCCTGCCCTACCTCCTGGGGCAGCCCCTCATTTATCTGGCAACAATGAATGTTTCAGTCACGCTCCCTCCACCCCCTCTGACTCCAGTGTCACACTTTCAAGAGACATCAGCAGGACTGACTTAAGAACGGTATGACTGTGGTCCAGGGCTAGTCCTTCCATGCCCTTCTTGTCTCCAAACACACGTTCATGGTGAGGTTTGTGTTATGTTTAAGATAAACAGTGTAGCAGGTCACTTTGATGATCGCCTGTTTGCTTGTCACACTGACAAATACTAGGGTTTTTTGTTTTTTTTTTCAGAAGTAAAAAGAAAAAATAATTTCTCACAAAGCATAGAGTAATACCTTATGTGAGTCAAAATCATTCTGTGAGGGCCCTAACTTTCATGTTTGTGGTCACATATGGAACTATAAACATCACATTGATATCAAAGAAGCGCAAGGATAGTTCAAATTTATGCCACTCCCAGTGCCCTGTACATAACTAATAAGCACCCACATGGGGTGGGTGTGGAGAGGGTGGGGCCTGTGTCAGAGGTGGGAGGGAGCTTTGTAGCTTCAAGTTCAAACTGTTTGGGCAACTTCAGGGGAAAAGAGTGGTGGATGCAAGTCCAGCAGGAAAGCTGAGCTGAAGCACTCACAGGGTGCAGAACCTCCTGGCCACCACTGGTGGGGAACAAGTGGCGGTTAAACTCCCCTTGTTTTCCTTTGTTAAATCCCTCCCTTCAAACCCAAGGGATTGTAGCAGCAGACTAGGTGAGAATACATTTAGTGTGACATTGGTGCTTAAGATTTCGACAAGCAATTGAAATCTTTAGCTAGCCAAACACACAAAACACAATGGATGCCGGGTCACTCACATGAGAAACAAAATGTGTGAAGAAAAGTAGCTTTCCACCTTTCCTAGATAAGTTTTGCTGCTGAGAAAAGAGTCAAATCACCCTTCCAGCCCTTGAAATCCTCAGCGGGACATCCTGACATCTCCCAGCTTCAGTTTCCAGTTCACATCCTCCAGAGAACAGCTCCTGAGCTTGCAGGTCAGTGATGATATCAGGGCCCAGGGGCTGGTGGGGCTAAGGGACAGTGTAAAAGGTGTGGGATTCAGGGAAAAACATGAACATGCCAAGGGAACTCCACTGCATGCTGTGCTGAGGGTCCAGTGCCTGCCGCCCCTCAGCAGCGCCTCATTTTGTCCTTTCTCCGCATCAGTCCTTTCCCCAAGCATCTCCAGGAACAGGTAACTTTAGCTTCTCTCACGACTATTTTGTCCTTTGTTTAGAGCTGACTGGGATTTGAAAGCCACAAAGATGGAAAAGACTTCTCTTTTTGCATGAACAGATAGATGAAGTCCTAGGACTTTATGGCAAGAGGCAAACGACTTGATAATTGTTGGATTTTGGAATTAGGTTGCAACTTGGCATCCGCTTCCTCCTTCCACGAGGTAAATATTTCCAAGTGAATGCAAATCATGCATGTAGCTCATCTTTGTATATAATTATTAATACATACCATCTTTTCTGTTATTTGTGCTAGTTGCTGGAATTTATCCCCAACAAATGTTACTATAGATTCCTTTTCATTGCCTTTTGCAGTCACCGAAATGGCACATCCATTTTATGACATGTGCTGTATATATATTTTTGATCACGTCACCACAAAACATCCCTTTAATGCTGTTGGTACACTGACCATTTTTTACCATGAAATGGACAGAAAATGTCCATGGGGAAAGACAAGACACTAAGATAAAATATGAGTGACTGAGCACAAATATGAGAATAGGTTTTACAGGATTATGTTAAGTATCCTTTAGACTGAAAAGATGTCAGCTAACGTAAAACTCTAATGTACCAGCTGCTGTCCAAGTAGATCACAAAATGAAAGTCCTCATGCTGAGCAGGGCTTAAAATAGAGCAGCTGATGAGTAAGACACTCTCTCTTATATAAACTTCACATTTCATGCACTAAGACATTTCATTGTCAGATATTCGTGGGGTTGCTATTTTCCATGAAAAATCCGCAGCGGAACAAAAGCACTGAACCGTTTCACTTCTCAGGCTCCGAGGTTGTTATTTTCATGCCACACAGAAACTCCCTTCTAGTCTGCTTTGTGATTCACATGTTTGGCTGAATAACTTTCCTGGAACTCAGAACAAGAGGGAAACCTTCCCTAAGTACTTCCTGTCTTTCTACATGTACTAATAACAAGACGGAGTCCTCCCACCTTTCCCATTTACAACACTCCAGGCACACCTACTGGTTGATATAAGCCTCAGAATGAGTCTGCTTTTGCTCTGGTTTTTAAATAGCAGCTTTTTCTCTAGCAACAAAACTGGTTTTTGTCTAACATTAGTATGTACCAAAGCAATATTAATAGATTGCTTAATTAATAGACAACTGAGAAGTCGTAGCTTAGCGTGAAACATGCAAGATTCATTGGTCTCTCCCCTTTTTCCTCTCTACAGCCACTCATGGCTTTGAAAGCATCTTAATCCTAAAACCCTGGACAGAAAGATGCAGTGCTGAGGGGAAGAACAACCTATGTCATGTATGTAACCCTGAGAGCCTGCAGGCCTCACTGCAAAGGCCTGATGGAACAAGCATGAAACCAATACTGAATTTTGACTGTGTAAGAATGAAGTAAAAACTCCAGAATAAGGTCTTGTATATTTACAAGATGAAACACCAAGAATAAAGTCACTGTCTCTGTCAATCTGGAAATCCATCCTCCCACCATGGACTGTTAAACTCTTATTAGAGTTTTCAGCACTGACTGAACAGAGAATCAAGCCCCTAGCTTTTATAGTTTGCAAAGCTTCTTTTTAAAATATGCCCTAAGCTTGATAATTTCTTTGTGAAAGTAAAATGTTTTGTGTAACTGATATGAAAAACCAAGTGGAGGTGCTGAATGACTCCCCAAACTCTTTAGAAGGCTGCCATGAGTTGCTCCAGTTCTAATTGTGGCTTAATATGTGGGTGTAATCCTGAACCAACTCATTAATCTCCAGGCCTGTTTTTCCAATCTGCAAAAGGGAGGATATTATACTTAATTAATACATTCTGTGACTGTTTAGTTTTAAAAAAAAATACTGTTTAAATGACATTTACAATCTCAGCTATACTTTTCTGTTCAACTGTTTCTGCTTCTTATTTACCCTTTAGAACAAGCAAACTGAGGCTGGTTGAAACCCATTCTCTGTTCATTTCAGTACCAAATGCAAAAGCTTTGGTTTTTAACGGAACTTACCCCTAGCAAGAAAAGGCAGCAAAACTCTACTTTGAATCTTGGTGTCCTCAGTAAATCCTGAAGAAACACTGTCAGCAATTTTTAGGAGTGTCTTTGACCCAATTCTCTTTTAACAAAAAGGCTTCTAGAACTCTTTATTATTTTTTGTGAAGGGAGGGAAGAATATCACATCAGGTAACTCTAGGTTTGTATGTGATGCATTAAAAAAATGTAAGCAATAAATATGGTGTTGACTGAAAATTACTCCAAGAATGAATACTGATTTCTTATCTAGGAAACATTTTAATAAAATCCCAGGAAAAAGAAAAAAAAAGAAAAAAAAAGAAAAAAAAAAAAAAAGGAAACACTGTTATTTGAAAAGGCTGTAGCCCTTTAGAATTTTCAACTTCAAATATTATATTCACTAAAATTCTCTTAACAGTTTACCACATGTTCTTCAAGTTTAGAGTTCCAGACTCTAAAATACAAACTCAATTCCATATATTTTTAATGAAATAAAAACTCTGAAGCTCTTTAACCTTCATTAAGGTCAAATCCAGATAAAGATAGAAATTCTTTGTCCTGAGCCTTCTGTAAAGATTGAAAATATATTGCAAAGAAGTACTTAGAATTTCTTAATTCCCTGGCTTTAGCCTGATTTTCCTCATCACATTCTTCATCTTCCTGTTCCTGCTATGCTGCCAGACAGTGGATCTCCAACTCCTGGGAGTTCCTATTGAGTCTCTGAATATTAATTGGTGTTCTCAGAGACCACAGGGCTGAAATCAATGGATTGTATAAGATTCTTCTCTTTTTGCCTGAAACAAGGTTTTTGCCCTTTAAATTATGATAAAGGCCAGGAGGAAGAAGAATTGGTTTTTAAAAGCTCAGAAAGAAGCAGGCACATGAAAAAGTCAACAGTTATTGCTTTATATTTATGAAATTAATGCTCAAGTGTGGAAACATTGTGGTAGGAGGTGCACCCTTTAAAGCAGCAAGTGTTTATACAAACAAAAGCAGAAAAACCTAATATTCCCCTGGCTTGTAATAATAACTCAAGAATTTGATGAACTGGGAAAAGAATGAGTCTGCAATAGTTTCTTTTGATAAAACTTTCATTCTGAAGAGGTCTGAGCCAGCCACACAGAGCTGTGAGAGACTACAGGCAACAGGTCACCACTGTGAGATTTTTTGCATCAGTCTGCAAACAATCCAAGCCATAGTTTGCAGTTTCTTCTGCCCTCACAACTGGGTTGAAGCAAGGCACCAACTCTGTAACAGGGTCAGAAATAGGGCTCAGTAATCTCTGGGGTTTTTAATGCACAGACAGAACAAGAAACCCAGATATTCAAATCATTAGGTCTCGACAATTTTCCGTGAGCTTTGACTTCTCCTGCTCCTAGGTTAAGACCACAGCTTGTATGTCTAGAGACAAATGGAGGAAGAGGTTGGATAAAAGGGTAAGACAGGTTAATTAATATTGCATGGCTGAAAACCAATAAACAGCTGGTTAAAATGTTCTAAAGCTGTTGGATCCATAGCTAGGTGCTAAAATAAATATTCTATCCTGCACATGTTTTGAAAGACATTAAAAAATTAAACACATATAATTCTATCTCCAAACCATTTCACAAAAATTCATCCTCCAAAGACTCCCAGATCTGTGTCCTCTGTGTCTCTAACTGGGGTCATGAATCATGTTCGAGAGAAAACACAGCTAAAATATCAAAGAACTGATTTGGCTGGTTACTTCTGAATCTCTGTGGGTTTTCCAAAGATGTATCAAGACTGCTTGAAGGCAACCCCTGCCTCCCCCCAAAAACACACACAAAAAAAACCCCCAAAAAACAAAAAACACACAAAAACAAACAAACACCAAAAAAAACCTATCAGTTTTTGGGTTATCAGCTGAGAAAGCAGGTTCCTTCTTCTGCAGGGAAATAGTTATCTAAATTTAAAAACTTGCAGATTCTGAAGTGAAACCACTGATATGGCCTTATCCTACCTTGGGCAGGCTGCATTTAATGGAGATCACATCTGCCACTCTTCTTGACACAAAATCAAAATCCTAAGACCTGGAAAGTTTTTACTGTAGCATTCCAATGTCAATACAATAAAGAAAATCAGCCTGAACATGAGCTACTTTTTCCAGTATTCTATTAACAAACCACAATTTTCAGTACATTTGCCACACAGCACACTTTCTTCTTGCTTTTAAATTGACATTTTAGGCCAAAAATGAGTGCAAAATTTGGTGTTTAAAGATGGTGTAACCATTAACACGTTAACATAACTAAGCAGGCAGTTAAAGTTCTGCCTAAGATCTAATTTACTACATTCTTAGAAAGAAAAAGCATAAAATCTGGAAATCAATCAGGTGAGAGTTGTCTGGATGAGGAAATGCTTTTGCTCTTGTATCAGACACACCAGTGCACAGTGGCCCGAGCTGAGCACACAGCTGAGCTGGTCTGCCCAGCAGCTCTCACGGTTTGTGGCGTGCTCTACTGCAAGTGCTCCCTCAAGTACCTTGCAAGGAGAAAATGTTCTACCTTTGGTCAAGCCTCACCTCTCCTTTTTGCCTCCTTGTCTCTTGAAACCTGTGGCAGAACGGTGTTGCAACCTTTTCTGGCGTCAGGAGCTGAACTCAGGTCTTGTCAAAATTCAAATTGTCACTCCTTAGCTCCTCACCTCTAAAATGTCAAGGTGTAAGATGCCTGATTCAAGGGAAGTCACAGAACAGGACTGATATAGATGATCATATGGTGAAATTTGGAGTTTGATTAACCAGATGCTGTTATTTTCTTTAATATCTCATGAATAGAAACTACGGTGTAAAAACAACTCAAAACAATCGCTCACTGGGAAATCTGACATATGGCCTGCTAAGCTGCTCTCCCACAGAAACAGCTAAAGATCATTACTCCTGGCATCACTCCCTACCACAGGCACTGGGCTCATTAAAACAGACAGTATGTGATTGAGTCCATAAGGAAGATTATTTCTACAGATGGGTAGAAACAATGAGCAAAACGACAAAGGCTGAGTTGAAAGAAGTAGTCAAGGAGACTTCTCCACCTCCATAACTTCTGTGCGCTAAACCAGCACCATTGTGCTGGAAATAAAAGGCTGCATCTTCTCCTCTCTCTTTAGGATATACACTTCCATCCTGCTAATGTACGGTATTCCATTTCACTCGTTCTGCTGGAGGGTTTCTCCCGAGTAGGAGCATCCTGATGTGAACAGAGAGTTTGTATCCAGCAGGGGCCACTTGTTGCCTGTGTTTAGTCCCCACTCAATTAGGTGGAAACGAGCTGTTAATGCTGTCCCGGGCTGAGCCCACCTCCTGCCGTGGTGGATCGGGATAACCACAAGCACGCCGTGACGCAACCCTGCTGCAATCCACACTTCCCTGGTGATGTTACACTAGGAAACGTAACCCAAATCTCTGGGACGTGGCATCGCAGGACAGGAAATGTTAAGACAATTAGGATGTGGCAATGATAATCGGATGCGGCGATCACGCAATCACGTTTAGCAAATGTTTGCATTTGAAAGCAGCTAAACTGTGATTATGTTCTTGCAACACATCCCCCTCTACGCTGCTGTGTGGACTGTCTAAATTTAGACTAGAAGATGGTGCGGTAGATGGCTTTACCACATTCCACCGCTGGCCTTTTTGCACACGCCGAATGGAAGCGATGCTGGGAGCAGCTCCGGCGTCGCGTGACGGCGCTGGGAGGCGACGGAGCATCAATGACAGGGACACTGTGCCAGCACCACAGACGGCCCTCCCAGCCCAGCTGGAGGCCGAGGGCGCAGAGGTGCGCTGTGTGACACAGCGGGGACTCCCCGGCAGGGCACAGACAGCAAGGCAGGGTGGATGCAGCCGAGGTGGCGGCGGGCTGAAGGACACGATGCTGACCTCTGGCAGGGCAGGGCAGGGTCGGGTCGAGGACAAAGGGCCCATGTGCTAAGGCCCAGAGCTGACCCTAAAGGTGGCTGGGTGGTCACACCACGGCACCGGCTCCCTGAGGCAGCAGAGCGGTGTCCAGGGCCGGGCCGCGGTCTCGCCGCCGCGGGGAGGAAGAAGACGAGGCCCAGGCAGGGCGGCCGCCATGACTTTCACACCTAGGTGCGTGACGTCACGGCCGCGGCTGACGTCACGCGGCGATGACGCGAAGGTGACTCAGAGGCTCGGGCGAGCCCCAGCGGCGGGGCGGGGAGCGGGCGGGACCGCGGGCGGCGCCGCCGGGGCAAGAAGCGCGGGCGAGACCGCGCCCTCCCCGCCGCCCTGTGCACACCCGCCCCAAACCCTCGCCGACCCCGCCGCCACCGCCACATCCGGGTCCCGGCGGCGTCCCCCGTCAGCCCCGCCCCCTGTCGGGGGGCGGGACCAGGGCCCGCAGCCACGCTCCCGATTGGCCGGCGCCGCGGGGCCGCCCGGGGATTTGCCGGCGCTCGGGGGGGCGGGCGTTGCCCGCTCGGCGGCCGCCCATTGGGCGAGGCGGGCGCGGAGCCGCTCTCCCGTTGGCGGGCGGGCGCGTCCGGTGCGGGGCCGGGGGAGGGTGCCATTGGCTGGAAAGTAGGTTAGTGGTGCGCCGTCGGGTGGCAAGCCAGGCGGAAAGTAGGTCAGGGACGGGGGCTGCCTGCGCCGGGCGTGCGGCGCTGCCGGGGGGCCGCGACCCCCGCCCGCCCTCCCTTCGGCCGGGCGCGGCGCGGTGAGGGGCGCGCGGAGCCGCGGTGAGCGCCAGGGCCGGCGGGCGGGGGGCGCCGAGGGGCGGGGGGGGGCCGGGGGGGAGCGCGGCCCCGGCGGAGCCGCCGCCCCCGGGAGCCGCGGGAGCCCCGGGAGGGGCCGGGCGGGCGGCGGAGGAGGGGGGTTCGGACCGGGAGATGGCGGCGATGGGACCCCCCGGCCGCAGTGCCGGGCTGTGTCTCCGGGAGCCGGGACCGCGGCGGGGGCCCCGTTACGGAGCGGCCCGGGGCGGGCTGGCCCGGCGCTGTGGCAGCACCGGGAGAACGGGGCTGGCAGGCGGGCCGGGGCCCGGAGCCGCGGGCACAGCCGGGCCGGGGTCCCGCGGAGGGCAGGGGCGGTGGCGGGGCTCGGGGCGGGGGCCGTGCCGGGCTGTGCCCCCTCCCCGGCGCGAGTGGCCCCCAGGGACGGGCAGGCTCGGGCGGCTCTCACGGAGGGGACAGTGCCCCTTCCACGGCAGCGGGAGCGGCCCTGCCCCAGCGGGGCCCCGGGGTCTCGGCCGGGCACTCCGGGATCGGGGAGGCCCCGTGTGGAAGCCCAGAAGGATGGCGGTGCTGGGGAATTCCCAGTTAGTGTGGCACGGGGGCCGGTCCCAGCCGCGGGCAGGTGCCAGCCCCGCGGTCAGGGGCTCCTCGCACGGAGCATCCCGGGCACCTGCCGGGGGTGTTTCCCTGGGGATCCCCCTCATCCCGAGCAGCTCTCCCGGTGCCCTGTCAGACACCTGTGTGCGCCTTGCCTGTCGCAAGGGGAAGGAAGGCTTTCCTCCGGCAGTGAACGGAACACACCGGGAACACCAAGGTGGCTTCCCGAGATCAGGATTTTGCGCTTGGGGAGGCAAGGGAATCGCTTTGCGTTTTTAGTTGCTGAGGTTTCTGTTACTCCAGTGCCTCGATTATAACAGTTTTGGAAAGGTTTTCGTGCTTGAAAAACAACGGTGAAGGAACAAGTGGGTGTGTTTTCTTGCCTTTGAAGCAAATATGCCTACTGGAATTTTAAAGTATTTCCTTAGTATGTGAGGTAGAAAGGGTCAGCTGAAGAGCATGAGCTAATCTCTTTTCAAAACTCAATCTCTAAGTAGGTTTGGGGTTTTTTTTTAAATTCTGGAATTTCAATATTCAAAATACAGCGTTTCTCATTTTTTTAACATGCTCATATTAAAAGTACCTGTCCTGCCTGTTTATCTTTTCTTTTATCAAAAGAACCTTTTAAACGTGAGTGACTGATAGTACACAGGCTGCAGCTAAGGGAGAGAAGAAAGAGTGTTCCAATTAAGTATTAATTCTGTCTAACTATCTCTGTAAAAGGTCTTGCAGAAGGCTGAGGTTAAACTCTGCCCTCTTCAGAATGTATGTTTTGTATCCTCCAGGAATATGCAAATGTAAATAGCTCTTTGAAGCATCAGGAACTACAGACCTCTCTGGTTACTCTAAACCACAGCTGCTTATTAAGGAGAAAGGCTTTGCTCCTCCTGACTTCTGTGGGTTTGTGCTTCTCCTGACCATGGGAGGGTTTTTATCCCTGCTTGTAGAAATTTAGTGTGTAAAATAATCTACAGCCACAGCATTTCAATGGGGTTTTATGCTGTTTTATCCCATATATTCTCTTCCACACTGTGCATTTCCATTGTCACTTTGGGGCTGTGAAGGATCAAGCTCTGTAAAAGAAGCTCCTTGGGAGAGCAGACAAGAGAGAAGCACCACAGAGAAGGTGAAGAAAGCTGCTTGGTTTGGGTGTCTGGAAGCTCAGGTGGCTGGAGCTGGGATTCCACAAAGCCAGAGTTGGAATTAGGGCCAGCTGCCATGTCCCTGTCACCAAGAGACCGGCTGTGTTTGGGGACCCTTGGCTAGGGATGTATTAGGAAGGTGAAGTTTGTAGGGGGACTTTAACGGAGATTGGTTTTTCTCTTCAAATACCTGCTCTCAAGGAGTCTTTTGGGCAACCAGGAATAAGGACAGAGGGCATTCTTTGGATTTGTTTGGTGGAGCTTAGTCTTGTGCACAGTTCTTTGATGCTGTGCAAGACTGCTGGCAAAGCTGAGACCTGTGGGAGCTGCAGCCCTTGGGCTGCAGGTGAGGAAGGCAGGTTTTCCAAGGGAATTGATCTCAAGGACGCTGGAAATACTAGGAGGCATGCAGCTTATTTATTTACATGAGTACAGAAGTGCTGCTTTCGTGCTCAAATATAAGATTTTAAGCTGTTTTCAGTATGGGGCCCATTGCGTGTGCTGTTATACTTTGACAGGAACTATGGGAAAACCTGAAGGAATACATTATTATAAAATGAAACAAAGTAAATTTGTTGTATCCTGTAGTGGTTTTGTGTTTCAGTTTTGTAACCTGCATTCTTTTCATTCTTACCTTTACCATCAGTTTTGTCCATAGTTCTGTTTCTAAAAAAGGGCAGAAAAGTAGTAAAAGGCAGCTGCCTGTATCCCCAAGTGTTAGGAAGTTCTCTGAAGTTAGTTGTCTTCAATAAAAGCTGTGTAAAGGCATATCATATGCAAATTACTGCAAAGAGAGGCCCAAAATAAATACATATTTTTAATCTTCTGTAGCTTTTTGGTTCTCACCAAGTTTACAGAATGCAATATTTAAGCTTTCTCTATTTACTTTGATACATTAAACATGTTTTGAAACTTTAATTTCTGGCTGTCATCATATTTTGAGAGCTTCAGCCTGAAATAATTGGTTTTGATAAATTCAGTAGCTGACTGGATGATGCGGACTGGAACTTAGTTACCAACTTTTGAAATTTGGTTATTAAAAGTTCTGCTTGATCAACCCACAGAAATTATGCTCTGTGTTCTGGAGGTGCTTGAAGATGCAAATGAGGTAGTTGATGGCATTTTCAAACCTGGTGAAAGAGCTTCAGTATGGGTCTTTCAGTGTCTCTAAGAGCTGCTGTAGATGGATTTTGGGCCATAGATTGGTGATGGATGAAGCAAAGCAAAGGAGTGCTCTGCCTGTGGGGTGTGTGTATATATCTGTATGGATGTGGTGGTCTTGCATTGCAGTAGGACATGTGTTCCAGCTTTAGTCAGATCAAATCTAGACTGATTCTCAGGTATTACACAGTTAAAACTCAAGACCCTGACGCAGAAGAACAATGCACTTAAAAAACCAGAAGGCTTTTCTCCCTAAAAGTTGGTGTATTTTTTGGAGTTATTTAGAAAGCCTGTTGAATTTTTGACTAAATTTTTGTGTGTGTGAGGAAGAAATCTCAGTTGTGATTAGCCAGTTGGTTTTATTTGTATTTAAGGGCTCTGAACTTTGTCAGTTAACCTGTGATGTCTGTTAAATTGAGCTGCACATTGAATGGGGTGGATATCGAGGTAACTCACTGCCATCAACTGCATATTGCACCTGCCTTTTTTACCTCAATTTGTTGGAAAAATGCAGTAAGGCTACTTATCTGAGGCCCAGACTTCATCTCCTTGGAAACCTGATCTTTCACCAGATGTTGAGAAATGTAATTTCCTTTTTAATCCATTCTGCAGAAGAACGCAGATCAAAACAGCATTTTCAGGCTTTGTTAGTCTGGAATATTCATTACCTAAAAAACATAGTCTGACATTTCAATCTTTGCCCCAAAGAAGATTGATAGTTTTTGTTGTGGTTGGTATTATTTCAAATTTGTTTTAGCTTTGCTCAAATTCCTGATTTATAGTTAAATTCGATTCAAGAACTGGCTGATAATGGGTTCTTCATGTGTAAAGTGCAGGATTGTTTGAGGACCCACGCCTGCAAGGATTCATCTTTCTTCTCTCTCTGTTCAGGTCACACTTTCTCCTTTGCAGCTGCAAAAAGGTATTTCTTAGGCAGCACATTGAGAATTTGTAACCTTTTCAGTCTGCTGCCATTTGAGAAGCTGTTATTCAATGTCTGCTGTGTCAGATGCACTTCTGGGTCAGCTGCTGATGTCAGAGCAGCTCGTGGCCCTGTGCTGGAGCTGTGCTGGAGTTTACTAGGTTGGCCTTGTGCAGGAATGGTGCCAGTAGGCTGCTCAGAGAGCAGGAGATCTCCTTGGCAGCACTTTGGAGGGGAGAACTAACAAGCCATGTTTCTTGGGACCCCAGGTGTTGACATTCTCTGCTGACTTAAAGGGGTCCATTCATGAGTCCAAGCAGCTGAGGCAGATGGCTGTAGTTTCTGGGGTGGTTTTGGCTGGGTTTTCCTTGCAGTTGTGGGTGGGTTCTCTTTTCCACAGGTACAAGGCAGTTTAGTGGCACCTGGGAAGGGCAGCAGATACATTGCTAATCCCTGTGTGGCTGGGGTGGAAATCCATCTTTCCATGGGCAGTTGCTGTAGCACTGGGAAGGATGTTGGGTGATTCCTAGGCAGTATCTTTTGGCACCATGTCTCTGAAATCACTTTCCTAGGAAGGCATTTTGTGGTAGTTCTTAGGTCCTCATTCAGTTGCAGCCTTTTTGCCTTAATTCCTTTCTGTGTCAGCAGAAAAATAAATGGATGGAATCCATGTATTTTAAAGACTGGAGGTATTCTTGATACAGGAGTACTGAGAAAACTCGAAAGTTTTTGTTATCCACTTTGTAGGATTGATGTAGGTTTTGAAGGGTGAATGAAGTAAGACTACCAGAGAACTTTACCAGACTTACTACCAGAGAACCAAGAATATTATTATTATTATTATTATTATTGATCTCAATTTTTTTTTATCATGGAAACCTCCTTGAAGTGCCTTTGCCTTTCAGAATTTGCCTGACCAAAATGGACAAAATTAAAAGGACTGGTAGAAATTGCTAAATAATGGTGTACTGCAGAATATTTATCTGGTGAAGTGAGAAGGAAAAGTTACTTCCTAGAAAAAACAGGAGAAAATAAAGCTAATAAACTTTTTATTTTACCTTTTATCCTCTTTTTTTTTTTTTTTTAAGTATGTTTTTTCTGTTATTGAAGCTGGTATTTTATAGTTTCCTTGGACTGGTTTGGTTGGGTTTTCTTTTTCTTAACTTGTTATGAATGGATTTCTTTGTTGTCCGTGGATTTTCTTGGAGTGTTGCGAAATTTAGGATTTCTGTCCTAAAGCAAAATGATCTATTAAAATATCAAAACTTTAATTCTTCATGGTGTGTATGCACTGTAGTTGTTGAGAGTGGCAGCAAGTTTGCTTTGGTTTGAGTTCTACTGATATTTTTATCTTTCACTCAAGGACCTCTGATAATTGTATTTTAAATCTCCTTGAGTTTTGGGCTTGCTGCTGCACTTTGGCTCCTGGTTTGTTAGTTTTTATATAACCTTGGAAAATAATATTTATTTTGCCCATAGACTTGAATGGCCTGATCATTTTTCAGGGGTAGAATCTGTGGTCTAGAATAGGTGGCAAAAAAAAAAATCAGATGTTTGTTTTGGAGGTTTATGTTTTCTTAACCTTGTCTTGACCATGTTGGGGTTTCCAGTTTCAAGTTCTAGAATTGTTGACTAAGAAACAGGAGGCCCATTTATTCCTCTGTTCCCTTTCCCAATGTGCTTTGTTGCCAAGGCATTTCATATAATCTTGGCATTTGCGTTTGCAAATTGGTTTGTTATTGATGAAATTAATTCATAATGGGTTAATGGAAAGAAGTCAGTATCAACACTGTGCCCTCAACATACTTAAGAATATTTTTGTGTTATCTTCAGGATATGGCCCAAATTCAGAAATTTACATGTATTTGTGATCTTAGAAGGCTCTGATACCTGGAATTGCTTTTTTTTTTTTCTTATCCATCCAATAAAATCCCAGGATATTAGGCAAATTTGCTGCCCTAGAGTAACATTTTACTGTGGTTTTAATCTATACCCAGTTTACTATAGCTTAGAAGTTTCTATTACAAGTAGTGTTGTTTTCTTCTTGTTTTTACAGTTTCTTCTTTTTTCTTATTTTAAAATATATTTCCAGTGCAATGACCAAACCAGCCTCAGAATATTGTAGTTTATTTTAGAAACCTGTCAAGTCAGGTTCAGTGACTTCTTAGAGCAACTTGTCACATAAAACATTAGGATTTCTGGAAGTGTGCTGTAATTAAAGAACAATCTGTTCAAAATGTTGTCCAATGCCTTCTATGCAATGTGGGTCCAAATTCTAGAAGTACTAGAAGTTATTTGTATTTTAGAAATACAAGGCCAGCAATTGGATATTCCTATTTTAAACAGAAAGACAGATCTAAGAATTTATGCTGGTTTGGGTCCATGTTGGGATTTTCTGTTTCACTTCTGCTAAAAATTCTAGGATGTTTATGTAAATACATTTTTCTCCATCTGAGAGATGTGCCACTTGGTCAGTTAGTCTGGCCAGGAGACAGTCTGAAGAAACATGGGTATTTCCCTATTACAGCATTTTAAAATCTAGTTCACTCTGTTTAAGATATCCTAGCTGGCAATAATGAGATCTCAATTACTGTACTTGGCATTATTTGTTGAATGAGGTAATTCCTGTCCTCATTTATCTGACTTGACCATGATACTCTTCCATAGCAAATGCCTGCTTTATTTTCTTAGCTGGAGTGGCTCTTTATTTGTCTTACTCCAATGCTTTTGTCATTCTCAAGAATAAGATGATGAGGGAAAATAAACCAAACAAAGGAGAAGATTAGTGCAGTCAGCTATTGGAGAAACTGTTTTTGCATTCCCATTCCTGGTGGAGATTATCAACTCACCATTTTAGAGCAAATTTTAACAATGGGATACATGCAATTTTTCTGTCTGTCCTTTCTGTGTGTGTTCCTCCCAAGAATTCTGGTCTGACTGATGGATTTTTGCAGATTTTCAAGGAACGTGTGGGAAGCATGCCACAGGGCAGGATCATCAGGGCTCTGCTCTGGTACCTAGACAGGACAAAATCATGGTTTTGGTGCCCAGCAGTTTGGTTTAGAATGACATGGGAGTCCTTTGCATTATCAGTGGACAGCTGGATGAGTTTGGACAGCAGTTTTGATGATCATTTGAACTGGGTTGTCATGGACAGTGTAGCCTCCATCCATGCTCCCTCCAACCCTTTCCTGGCCAAGAATTTCCATTCACATATCCTGTCCCTCTGCTCCATAGTGGCATTTGTGTTCTGGCAAGATCCATGCCTGGAGAATCTGCTGGGTCTCAAAGCTGAGTATTTGCCCCAGAAGAGTGATTTGAGGTTGCTGATGCCATACAACTTGTGGCTTCATAAACATTTCTGCTTTTGTCAGTTAGGAAGCAGCTCACAAAGTGAGTATTCCTGAAGGAGAGGTGGGAGAGGCAGGAAGTGTGAAGAGTGCTGTTTTAAATGTGTTACACTGCAAATTTCATGTGGAAGAAATGGCTTTGTGACAGAGTATTTTTGGATTAAGCTGTGTTGGGTCATTTCTTTCATAAATCTACATAAAAATTTTGATTAAAAAATCTGGCTTTGGCACTGAAACCCGGAAGCCAGAAAAATAAGCAACTTTTTACTTTCATCTCTGGAGCTATACAGTGGAGCTTTTCAGTATTTATTGTGCCATTTTTTTTAAAATTCTCTTTTATAATGAGGAAGAGTAACTCAGGCAGACCTCTGACTCTTTTCCCTTTCCCCTCGTTGCCCCATGTGTCTCTGGGTTTCCAGATGAACAAATATAGAAGTGTTTCAGATACGCAGATCTCTCAGGAGCTCATTCACCACCGTCACCTGACTTCACCAGAGCTGAACACTTACGTGTCCAAGTTGTTGTCAAACTGATAATTTATGTAAAATTGGCAGAGACCCAGCAATGTCTCCAGTTAAACTTGCCAGGAAGTCTGGAGGAAATGGAATATAGGAAAGGGACTGAGGGGAAGAAGATTTTTTTTTTTTCCAAGACAGTACATGGTTTGAACTCCATTAATTGTGCACACCTCTGCTGCTTTTGAGGAGGAAAAGAAAAAGAAAAATTTGAATTGCTGTTTAAGAATGATTCTCAAACTTGGCATAGATCTCATCTTGCTGCCAGTTGGTTTAAATATTCTGTTTTCAAGAAGCAAAGCTTCCTAAAACCTACCCAGGCTTCCATTTAGAGAAATATTGGCACCATAGTTTGTTCTTGATGTTCTTATCAAATAGCTGTTTGGGAGAAGTGTTTTTGTGTTCAGTGACATGAAAAACACTGTAAAAAGGACTGCAATGTGTCCTTATTAAAGAGACTTACTAAAAATTTTGAACTTTATTTGGAATATAAATGGAACGTAAGACAAAGTTTAACCCAGCGGATAACAGGAGAATCCATGCCTTCTACTTAAAGTGAATTGACTTTTTTTTTTTTCTAGAGCATATGAACACTAATAAAGACCAAATAGTTGCACACCTTTGAAAGAAGCAGAACTAAAAAAAGAAAAAAATCTTCCACGTAACAAAAAAGTGAGCAGAAAGTGCCCTATTGGTATCTCATTACAGACCCAGGTAGTGTTGTAGCATATTGATGATCATTATTCAACATTTTAAGATTTTTGAAGTTCCTTTAAGTGCTTAAATTAGTGTTGCAGAGTTCTTGATGCTTTTTAGACAAAATGAACGTGCCTTTTAGAACAGGATTTGCTCAGGCAAGTGCTTAAGCCTCCATGGATTCATTCATCGTGTGCTGTAACACTTGTGTAATCTACTTTCTTTGGCACACATTTCAGGTGCATACTTCTTATTTTTTAAAACAAATATTTGGTTGTTCGTCCGACTGTCCTCTAGTTTTAGGATATTTCTGTGGTTTGCTAGTTTCCTGTAGCCCCAAACACCCTGGAATGATGGTGCCCCTTGACAAACCTGGAAAAGTACTGGTTTCTGTCACTTGTCAATGAAGCCTATTTTTCCATTTTTCTGTTGAATTTTGTTTGGTGACTTTGGAAAACCTGGTAACTGGTGGGTTAGCTGGTCTCTGACTCCCTTTACAGACACAGACACTCAAGAATTCACCCTCAGAATTGCCCGTGTGTGGCTTTCTGTCCTTTTGTCTCAGCGGTGTGAGCGCTTTGTTTGCCCTTCTGTGCGTGTGTGTTTTGTGGCGGTGACGATGTTTTGGAGCGATGCTGTGTTGGCAACCAGGTCACAGAATAATATTGGTGCAGGTTCTCAGGTTTGCCTGGAGGAGTGGCTGGCAAGTGGATTTCAAAGCCTTTCAGGAAGCAGAAAAAGAAACTTCCCTGCCCTTCCGACACCTGGAAGAACCTTGATGCACTAGCTTAAAGGAGACACATTGGGGATAAGTGCAGCTAAATTTGATTGCCCTTTCCAGCAAGCCTCATTGCCTGTTGCATTGAAGGGTTAGTTTTTCACCTCCAAACACAGCCCAGCATATCCCCTTTAACTCCTCCCTATGACGGAATTTGGCCGAGCCTTTGTTTGGCAGCAGCGGGTGAGTTTCTCTTCAATCATTCCTCACTCATGTAGTTCTGTATTTTCCACACATCCTTCCAGAAGTGTACTCATCCCAATCATTTCCACATGTGAGCTTTTCCTTGTTTTCCACCCTTCGAAGGGCTGGTCACTTAGTTCCTGGTGGTTCCTTGTGTTGCTGGGCTCTGCTTTTATCTTCGTAGTTTGCACATTCCCACTGCTCAGGCTGTAGGCATCGTTCATCTCAGTGCAGTTAGATTTGGTGGTTCCATCTGCCATCTCCAACATGGAGCCATGTTTCTCAAACCCAACCTGAGTAACATTCATCCAGGTTCTTTTCTTGACTGTGCTGCTGTGGGCGGGAGATGGATTTCACTTGGGTGCTGATGAAACAGCCTTGTAAAAAAGGAGCAAATTTATCCAAAGTAGCAGTTCACAAATAAAATAAATACATTTCAGAGTGTTTCTTGAAGGCTTCTATTACCCTGGAGGCTTTGTGGGGTTATTTGTGCTGTAATGTCCCGTTGAGAGCGGGCCTGTATGTTTGCAAGGGAAGTTAAACGGGCACTCACTGGTGAGCTCATAGTCTCTCCCCTCCATTGTACAGTGCTGGTATCTGTTTGACTACTGAATCACATTGCCATCTACTCTACAGACTTGTAGTTTTTTTAAAAATTACTTCATTACAGGATTAGGTTTAATCTATTTTGGATCTCTGAAGAGTTCACCGTGGGGTTAGGTAAGCACCAGTGCTGTATGGGAGTACCCAGCTGAATGCTGGAACCAGGAGGTTAAAACCTCTTGCAGTTACAAAGGGTTAAAAGGTTAGATTTTCAACTTCTCAACTAATGAAATGGTGTGAATTCTGTCACCTGAATCTCCCAAAGAGGAGTGTGTGCTGCACTGTAACAATCCACCTAGCCCTGTGTTAAATAAACTAGCAAACTGATTCATAGTTACCGTGTGTGAGCTGAGCAAGGATTAGTCAGTGGCATTGATTCTGGCAATTTCCACTTGGCTTGCTTGAGAAATACGTGTGCCCTTTCTAACTAGCAGCCAGTCCTGTTTCTGTATGTCACACTTCCAAGAGGAAGTGACTGAGAGTGGAAGGACTTTATTGACTGGCAGTTCCCAGGGCAGCGTGAGAGAAGTGCACAAAAGAATCTGTGCCTTGGTAAACAAGGATATCAAGCTGGACTCAAAGGTAGGCTGATCTGTGTAGGATGTTAATTATGTCATAACTTTAATACTTTCCCGGATTTGATAACATGTGAATAGAAAACTGAAAGGAGTTCAAGGAATGAACTGTTTTGCAAACATAAATGTAGAGTATCAGATGAAAGGAACACAACTAAACTTACTTAAAGAAGGAAAAAGCAATTCACTGGATTAATCCTTCAGTCAATGAGCTGATAATGTTATCTGGTAGGAGAAAATGAAATGGGGTTTAATAGCAGATAGGTGCCTTAGTGAAATTCAGGCTAGAAAAGTTGGAAGGTAGGAGCAAGAAGAACTAAGCTTTGGAACAGAAAAGGTGGGAGGCGGGTAAGGGATTCTTACAACACATCAATTCTTCCAGGATATCTTTGTCAAGTAAACTTTGACCTGAATTACAGCATATCACTGTGTCCTATAAAACAGTAGATGAGGTTGCCTCCTGTTGCAGCAGAGGAGAGCAGAACACATGATTGTACAAGGGAAGAGATATGAATGAATCTGGTATCAGTGTTGAGATAAAACTTGCCTGCTTATCTGTACTCTGTGTTTGAGTAGGAGGAAGTGCAAGGACATACAGCTTTTACCAGGCTGAGAAGGACAGGGAGGGCCAGAGAGACTTGGAGCACAGAGAAGGGGACTATGGAGACTGTTGCAGCAAAACAAGTCAAAAGGTTAAAAATACTACAGGGGGTTCTCATGTTGTTATTCTCTGAAGCATAGATAAAATGTAATACCCACAAGTTTTGTTCAGTAAAACTAAAATGCAAACCAAACATCACTTTCGGTCGTAATCTTAATAATTAAATGCATCAAAATATAACACTTCTTTATTTTGGAATAAGAATCTCAAGTTTTAATACCAGTGATTTGCTATAAGGTGAAAATTTTGAGCACTGATACTGGAGGGAGACAAAAGTGGGAGAGAAACCCGAGGAGCTAATACTGATATTTAAGAAAACAAAGATGGAGTGATTTAACATGAAGATAATGAAAGTGCCTTTACATTTGTCAGTTAAGTTACTTGGGGTAAATATTTTGTGTTTAGTCGGTTACTTCAGAATTTAAAGAATTTAAATTTAAGCTTGTACCTTTAGGGACAACAAATAAGTTCAATGCATGTGGGAGAGGAGACAGAACCTTTGAAGAGAGCTGAAGGGACTTTACCAGATAAGAAAGCATTTCAGTTGAGCACCAGATGAGTGAGTGAAGAAAACACACATACAAAAAGTGTATGTATTTCTCTGTTAAAGTCAGGGCACAATAGTGCATGAGATTGAAGTGAACATTTCAGAAAAGTAGGACTCTAAAAAAAGCCAGGACTCTTTGTTTCTATTGTTTAGTACATGATCACCTGAAAAAATTGATTCTTTTCTGTTCTAAGCATGTTTGTCCTGTTACGTTTTTCCCCATGTGTAATCAAAGGTCAAAGGTTGGGCTTGATGATCTTGGAGGTCTTTTCCAACCTTAATGATTCTATGATCATTAACAGTTTGCCTGCTTTAGTGGCTCCTTTGGCCTCTTTTAAAAAGAGAATTGAGAGCTCTGCTTAATGATAGGAAAGATCTGGTACTGCAGGAGAGGTTTGAGGTGAGTGGGGCAGTGTGTAGGGACTGAAGTGCTTGGCAAGGTGAGGCTTGGGCCTGCCATTCTGGTGTTTGCCTTGGGTGGTTTGTGCCTGCTGACTTTATGTGGTTCCTTGCTCAGTTGCTGTTGTTTCTGGGTGCTGCAGAGGAGTTCAGCCGTTCAAACTGGATTTGAAATTATTCCACTTACAAAAGCAGACACTGAGCATATAAACCTGGCTTCCTGCATTAGGCTGTTTTTTGGTTTTTTTCTGATAAGCTAAGCTTTTACAAACTGCTTTGCTGAACTTGTAATGCCTTCTGATCCAGTTCAAATGTTCCACCTGGTGCTGAGTGGTGGTAGGGTGATAATTGCAGGTGAGTTGAGTTAAAACAGAGTTGACCTGGAAGGGGTTTTTGAGGATGTGGTGCATTTTGCACTTTCCTTATGAGTATTCCATTGTGTATCGTGCTTGTAAATAAAAATTTTTCTGAATACTTAGAAATGGAGATGATGTTCTTTTACTGATAAAAAATGAAGGCAGGAGAGACCATTGTGTGCCATAAAGAAGACCCATAAATTTGTTGTAGAGTCATGTCTCCAGCAGGCCTGTGAGTTGCTCCTGATGAAGAGTAGGATTAGGGCCCATAGTTATTTTCAGCTCAGGGGCTTCACAGGCCACATGTGGTGGTAACCCTCAGCAGAATCCCTTCCCATGAGCTGGTCCTACCTCTCTGTGCAAACCACATGAGCTTCTGGGCCTCCTGTTACCTGGCAGAGAGTTTCCACAGCCTTCCACCTCATGTGAAGGGCTGTGTTGTTTTGAGCCTTTCAGACAAGATTTGTTTGATGTCCCCATGACATTTGATGAGTCTGTAGATCTTGGTCCTGCCAGTTTTCTGAGCTGAAGAGGACCAGTTTATTTCGTTGTTCCTTAAGCAGAACTCATTGCCTCTGTTGTTCTACTGAGTGAAAGTAGAAAGTTTTCCATTTTCTAATAAATCTAATTGCTGTGGATTTTTTGGGTGATATCCAAGCCATCCTCTTTTCAGGAGCTGTAAATAATTACGAGCATTTTTAAGTGGTAACTAAGGGACTGCATTATTAATATTTGGCACAAGTCTGCTACTTGCAGAAATAAAATCATCTAAACTTACTTGTGCTTTTGAGGCGGAATGTGAACTGTCTAGTGATCATTCCTAGGTCCACTGGGATCAGACTGCGTAGGTTGTGGAATGTTCTCTTTTGGAATTAAAACAATGGGTTGGAGAAAACTTCTGGTTGCAAGTGTTAGTCAGATGTCCCTTTGCTCTGTGTTGCATCCCTTCTTGATTAGGAGGGGAAGGAGGTGGTTGTGTGGATGGATCTTTGAGTCAAGGACAAGAAGTCATTAAAAAAAAATCACACACGCAGCCTTCAGTTTTATGAAGAGTCCTTTTTTGGGGTGGGTGGCTGTGGTTTGTTGTCTTGGGTTTTTTCTGAACAGGTTTTCTTCCTCAGTTGCCCATGTTCAGTCTTGGCAGGATTTTTTATCTCTTTTTTTTTTTGTATGTGCGTGTTTATTACACACTGTTCTTCTCCACTTGCACTTCCATTATTTTGAATTTTGGTGATGGTTGAGATGTCTGCATAGCAATAAGGACCCCATTAAGTGAAGTACTGGCACTCCCTGATCATTCCTCTGCCTTTTTAAAGGCTGTCATGATTTGGGAACATGAGTCTTTGTTCCAAATACAGCAGCAATTTTAAAACTTCTTCAGTTTCAGTTGTAATGTAAAAGTAAAAACAGGCATTCAAACTTGACTGTTGATTTAAATTAGAAATCATGGATTTAAAAGCCTGTCTGGAAAATGCAAGTCTAAGGCTGCATCTCTGGCTGCTGAGTGTCACGGGTTTGGAAATTTGGTGGTTCTCAACACCAGCATGTATGTACAGAGGCACAAAAAAGGAGTATGTTGTATCAGCCATTTCTCTAAAGGGCTGTCCTATTGCTGTAGGCTTTTCTCAAGAAAATAAAGCTTATTCTCCCACTGCAGCAGTGACTGCAGTGTGGATGGAAATACTCCTTTACTGTGTCAGTATATTCATAACTTGTCATTCACAAAAGAGCAGAGAAAATGTCACAGTGCAGATGTGGATCAATGGAAAGGTTTCAGCACACCTTGTCTTGCTCAAACCAAGGAGGGATTTGTGTGTTGAAAACAAATCCTGTGGGAGTGCTGAAAATATCTTGAAAGTGCAGAAAGGCTGTAACAGGGATATTTAAACTGCTTATAGTAGTTGGATGGGGCATTTCTTCCCTTCCCCTTCTCTGCCATGTCTCTTCCTTTTCTTTGAGATGCTTCTGGGTATCATCTGACCTTTCAGCAAGGCAGTTGAGATTTCTGAGCCCCCAGAAGACTGTGCTTTCTCTCAGGTTATTGTTCAGCCTGATGAATTCAACACACTGTACAGGCAGGCTCTGGGGACTTTATAAAAGTCTCTGCTGGAGTACTGGAAAGGAAATCTGGGGGAAGAGTGACAAGAGAATAAAAAAGGAAGTAAAGCCATCCCTTTGGCACTGAGGTGTTCTATTAGCTCTTCTGTGAAACTTTGCTGTAAGGTTTTCAGCAGTATCTCGTGCTTATCCTGAGCTAGACAAATACAGCTTCCTTCAAGCCATATTATGATAATTTTTTCCCTAAACTTGGTTTGCTCCATCAAGTCTTACTTTGAATGCTGTAATTACAAAGCCTCAAAACCAAACCCATTCAAAATGCTAGCTTTAGTGATGTTCACGTTGTTAGGGGCTCACCTTGAGCATGTGTCACATTGCACAGAAATTCCAGTTTATCCAAGGAAGAGAGAAGGAAGCATAAAAAGTAGCTAGTGCTGCAGTAGAAGCCAAGAGCATTCACTTAAGTGTGGAGTATATGGTGCAGTGAGACATCTAACTTTACCTTTGATGTCCTGCTGAAGGACTTCTTTGGGCTGTCATCATGGTTTCTGTGTCCTGCCATCCCTTGCCTTGTTCAGTAGCAGTCCCAAGCCCTGCTTTGGCTGGGCGGGGAGATGTCAGCTACAGCAATTCTGTTCCTAATGTGCTGTGTCAATATTAGTGCTGGCCCGGGGGGCCTTGGAGCTTGCCCTACTTCTCAGTGTTCTCTGTGGCTGCACTTGCAGCTGCTTTGTGTGGCTCTCTCCGAAGGGCAGAGTGTGGGATAATGCCCCAGTGTGAGCTGCCATGGCTGGGAAAGGCTGCCTTTCTCAGCCTTAGCAGCAAATCCCTCCTTTAAAAACCTGCATTTCAGATATGGGTGATGGTGTTACTTCTGAAGCACTGCTCGTGACTGAAAATGATGTGTATCCTTTTCTTGGTGCGTGTTTCTTCACGTGTTTTCCATAAAACAATTTAGCAAGTGCTAAATTGTCGCAGTGTCAGGATTTCACTAGTTTGATTTGGATTTAACTGGCAAATAGTGTGATTTCAGGAAAGGAAGCTGCTGGGCTTATTTATGTCAGTATTTATTGTTGCTCCACCAGCAGAGGACTCCAGGTGCACGCAGAGGTAGCTGCAGCTGTTTGCAGGTACATTTGTGGGGAGAGGTTTTCTTAAAACTGGAAATTTGTCAGTAACTTTGGAGTTGTTAATTTCTGTTTCCACACAAACCTGAACCTAAGCCATCTTTGTATGTTCTCTGGAATTTTTTTTTCCACGAGATTCCTACTTGTATACTTAACAGAAGGCTGTGATGCCCTCTTATCCAAAAAGCACTGGTAGTGCAGGAGAACAAAAATGGAGCCTCTAGGATAGTCTGAAGGAAGAAATACGGACGTTCACATGGATGTGATGCATTTGTGTTTGACAGCTGATTTTGTGTGAAGTCAAAAAGAGCTTGTAAGAACCCGGGGGGAAAAATGAACCTGTTGAAGATATGTGAGCTAGAGGAAATGGTAGAGAGGCAGCCAGAGTGAGGAATACCCCAGCTTGGTTCCAGGCAGGGTGAGAGTTTCTTCCTTTTCCCAGGGCTTACTTTAGGATGGAAGGGAAAGTGACAGCCTGTTGGCTTTGCTTTGTCAGGCTGGCAGAGTGCTGAGAACAGGGGTGGCTTCTTCCAACCTGAGATGAAATCCAGCAGGACCAGAGGGAATATGCAAAAGCTGGAAATGAAAGGATCAGCTATAAATAGAACCACCTGTCTTTGCTCCTTCTGGTGATATTTTTGCCCTCTTGTTCCAATGCTTTGTTCCCTAAAGATATAAAGTATTTAGCTGCAGTTTGGCAATAGATCTCTGAATGAAAGGTCTTGAATGTGCCAGATGAGTTTGGGTTTGTTGTCGTAATAATAGGACTGGAAAACAGCCCAGTGCAATATCTCTAAAGGTATTTGGACCACGTAGTTCAACTCAAAAGAAAACTAGGATTTTCACCTTCATAGGTGCACTTCAGAGGCTAAAAGAAGTGAGTAGTGGTTTGATCTGTTCAGCTGAAAAATGGCTAACTTCCCATAATGCATAAACTTTAAAATTCAAGTGAGAAAATATTACTTGGGCAGGATCATTCCTGCCATGGCTTGAATGTATTGTCTGGTTTGGACGCCTACAATGCCGCAGTAAGAGGAGGGAAGAAAATGAGGACCTGACAAAAGCCCAGAAGGTCTTGGTGGCTGGAAGCCAAGGAGTAACTAATGGAGTACTAAGATAGTGCTGTGCCAGCGAGAAGAGTGACTTGAGTTAAATCTTGTGCTCACTTGAAATGTTAAAGGCAAGAGATCTTATTACAAGAGGCATTAAAGTACAAGCAGTGGTTCTGAGCCTGAGGAAGAAGCCCTGGAAGGGGTTCCATGGTGTGCCAAGTCACCGATCACAGGGTAAAATTCTACTTTTGACATAAATGAGAAAGTGATTTGCTAGGCTGCTGTTTCATTTAAAAGACACATTTCTTTGAACTTCTGAAAGGATTTTGCCTTCCTGCCACTGAAAGACAACTTTTGAGATTAAGAACTACAGGAAGAATATTTGCTGGGTTGTGAGGATCCATGACCTTCATATGAGCTTCCAGATCATATCACAGTCATAGTGATACTTTCAGTGTACAGTTGGGCTTTATTCATCTTCTCTAGATTAGAAGATGTGCATTTAACGGTATGAAACTTACTTGTTATCTTTGGCTAATTGAAGTCTGTAAGACCTGTATCTAAAACATCTGTCTGCTGTAAACTGGTGCTCATATTTAGGAGCTGGATGAAATCTTGAAACAAAAAGCTGCATCTCTTGGACTTCAAGTGCAAAAAGGAGGCATTCCCAGCCTGGTGAGTTACAGAGGCACTGACTGTAAATTCCCTCTGTTTGTATAACATGGGGAGTGAGTTAAGTAGCTTACCTACTTGTTATCTTCTGTGCTTCTCCTGCTCCAGAAATGTCACTCCAGGTTGTGTACAGTCCTTTTACAGAGAAATTTCTAATCTTCTAAAAATTTTGGCTTTGAAGTCAACTCTACAGTGCATCTTCTGTTGTTGACAGATCAGAAGTAATGTGTACAACTTGGGAGACTTCACAGAACCGCTGCCTCCTCAGTTGAGAAGGTTTTTGTTCTTTTGTGGGTTTGGGTGTGTGTTTCTGATCAAAGCATGCTGGAAGTACATAAGCTATTGAAGAAATCAACTTTGATTAGGCTTTTTCCTTGAAGCCCATTAATGTTGGATAATTGGTTTACCCACATGGTAGGATGGATTTTCCTGTCTTTCACACACCCTCCTCTGCCTCCCACCCTCTTCAAATCTCTTGGCTGGCTTAGGGTTGGTGAGCAAGGACTGCATTCAGTGGTTGTGAAGCAGTATGTCCCTCACACATTAGAGGCTGGACCTGGCTTGGAAACTCAGGACTTCAGCTAAGTTTAGATTGTAGTAATTGAGGGAGTAGATTACTTTTGTTGTGCCTGGGTTTGTTTCTTTTAACACTGTCATTACTAAAAGAACAATTGATTTTTATTGTCAAATGAGTAGATTGAAATAACTGCCCCAAAGGACTTAGTTTCTGTTTTATTTTCATTTTAAGTCTTGTCATTCTCAGTCTTGAAAATACGATACCTTGTTTCTTCTCACACATACACAAAATCTTCTGAAGGATTGGAATAAATGCATATTAAATGTCACATCCTAACATAGGTTTTGTGAACTTACTTTACCAACACTTAACATTAATGGACCCTATTCTTAATTTACTTTGTTCCATAACTTACATTACAGGAAATCTGGGGTGCTGTGCTGAACAGCATTTCTTAAGCATTTTATTAAAGTATATTGGCTTGGGTGCCTTGGGTTTAAATAATGAAAACACTTCTGACATTGGCCTCAGTCCTTTTCCTACAAGCAGCCGAATTTCTCAGGGTGACTGATTTTTATTCCATTTTATGGAATAATGGCTGTATCCCTTTCCAGTGAAATAAGTCTGAATGTTTTAGAACAGCAGGACCTGTTGAAATCCAAAGACATCCAAAGGAGAGTGCTGATTGAGAGTGGATCATCCACTGACAGATAGACCTGGGTGTAATTCTTGGTGTAACTTTTTTTTACTCTTTGTAGGAGATCAGCTTTTAGCTTACAGATGTTGTGTGGCAGCTACACTTTTTTGGTAAAACCCTCCTTAATGCATCCCTGTTGACATTTGAGGTGGAACATGAACATGTGTTCCTAGAATATCTGTGGTGATCTCAGTGTGCCTATAAAATGTCGTGAGGCACCCAGTATCATGCAGAGTTTGCAGAGCTCTGAGGCAGAATTCAGTGGTTCCTGCTCTCAGTGGAGACAACTAAAGTGTTGGCTCAGTCTCATTCTCTGTGCTGGGGCTGAGTTCAGGAATTCCTGCAGCACTGTGAGCTCTACCCAGTATCTGGTGATGTGAGGACCAGTACTTCTTGGATCCAGTAGCCAGTAGAGAGGCTACAGTTTGTTTCATGCGTAGAGGTTTCATAAATCCCATCAAACCTGGCCTTCCAAGAAAGGCAGGTCCCTTTCTGTTTTCCCTGTGGAAGCAGTTTCTTGGAACCTGAGAAGTGCATGTGCTGGCAGATTGATTATTGAAGCAGGCCAAATTCCTTTGGTAACAGCAGCGTGTTAGTACTGATTTCCAAGAGTGTGCATCCCCACCTTTTCACAAGGGCTTGATTAGTTCCCTTGTGATGTTTCCTTTTGATGGCTGCCCAGAATGAAATATGCAAACAGGGCAGCATAAGCTCACTTCAAAGAATAAGAGCTCAAAGAGTCTAATCTTGGCTGACGAGGAGCTTATACTAGATCAAGCTTTTAGTAATGGTTGCAAACTAGCAAGCTTTGTTGAAACTCTCCTGCAGCTGGGATTCAGTGGGTAGGTAGAGAGGCAGACACTCCTGAGATGTGAGGGGAAATGGAATCTCCTGTGGCTGAGGTCAGCTGGATGATCAGGATGCTGGTTCTGATGATGTCTCCAGTGGCTGCTCTGTAGAGCTGTAAGATGGACCTTGAGCTCTATCACTGCAGGTATATCCCAGTGCCCTGCTAGGGAGGGAAATGCTTCATCCATAGCACAACTAGTCTAAACAGGTTTGATTCCTGGAAGTGACATGGGTTGGCTTTGGTTTTGATCCATTTTCCCTTTTCTGCATTGAAGGTGATCCACACTTCTATCCGTAAGGCCTTCCCGTGTGACTGCACCCCCTTGAAACGTGTATTTATCTGCTTTCCCGGGAGACGACCATGAGCTGGGACTTTTGGAGGTTGTTTAATTCTTTCAGGGTTCTCTTTCCAGAATCAGCCTGTCTTCTTTTCTTCTCTGCTATCTGAAACTTTATACTTAGAGCTGCAGACAAATGCAAACCTGGGAGGAGTGTCTGAGACAACACGTGAGTGTTCTACCAAGCAGGGGGATCTCTACAGGCCAGAAAAAAGGGTCACCAAAAATCTTATGAAGAACTTTAGGAAGTTAAAAAAGGGAAATGCCAGGTCCTACACCTGGAGAGGACAAACCCTATGTCCCAGTACAGATTAGGGACTGAACAGCTGGAAAAGAGCTTGGCAGAAAGAATATTGATGGTTCATGAGCCAGCAAGGGTGCCCTTGCAGCAAAGAAAGCCAAGAGCCTCCTGGATTGCATCAGGACTTGTGCTGCCAGCAGGCTGAGGGAAGTGTTCCTTCCCATTTACTGAGCACTGCTGAGACACTTCTGTGTTCTGGGTCTGGTTTTGAGCTCCCTCGTGCAAAAGGAAGTTATTTTAGTTAGCAGTGATGCTTGGTTTTGAGGCAGAGAGAAGGCAACAGAGAAGTCCATTTTTAAAATAGCTGGAAGTAAAGATTGTAGGTACTTTCCCTCATAAACAAGAAGAGATGGGAACCAAAACCCCTCTTGATCTGGAGGTCTCAGTGTTCTGTGAACAAGATAAAATGCATTGTTCTGTGTCTCCATCACCACTGTGAGACTCCAGAAAGCTGTGATGAGGTGATGCCATGATGTGACCTGTTCTGCCTTTTCTCAGAGACTCTACTGATGAACAGATGCTTTTGGTGTGGGAGTGTACCTGGACAGATTAGTCTGCAGAGAAACTGCACATGGAGTTTTTCTTCTGTTTATTGGAGACTTTTTCCTCTCCGTGTCAAAACCGTTTATCTTGTAGCTTTGTGGCTGGTTAAATAATTTATGGGCTGCTTCCCTCCAGCCTGCTGCTTTCTGCTTAGGAAAGATGGGGAGCAGCTGTTGGATGAACGGGTCTCTTGGGCAGCTGAGGGCTGTGCCTCTGCCTTCTGCAGAGCAGGGCATCCCCCTGCCCTGTTGTGAGGGGCTGCAGGAGCAGCTCTGCGTGTGTGATCCGGGTCGAAACATGAGGTCAGCAGGAGTTCCAAAACTCAGATGTGAATGACAGGCTGCCAGGGGCTGGTGGACTCCATGGTAAAAGGGTGACCTCAACAAACAAACCAAGGTAAAATCCCTTCTTTGCACCAGAGTGTGGTGAGATCTATCTGCATGTGAGAGGAAAAGCCACAGGGCTTTTTGTCTTCTGGGAGTGCAGAGTACTTGCCAATGGTGTTAGGGAGCCATTAAAACCAAAGAGTATCAATATATTGGGAAGATAGGAAGTATTATGATTTAAGCATTCCTTAACTACTGAGGGCAAAGGAAACTACCCTGCTTTACTTCAGAGATCTTCCTGTGGTTCCTAATTCCTTTATTCCATAATAAAGGTTCTGATGTAGGAGCTGCTTGCTACTTGCAGCATTGAGCCCATGGATGCTGATCTTGATGCCCTGCTGTAGTGTTGGAGTTCACCAAAAACTGATGCCTTGAGAGGCTACCTAGAACAGAGGCTAGGCTGTGTTAAAGGAGTAAAGTAGATATTTATTAAAAAGGCCTTCAAAGAATGCACCTTGGGCAGCACAGGAGCCCGGCTGTGGCTCCACCCAAGATGGACAAGAGTCACAAGTTTTCACACTTTTATAGGTTTTGGTCCATTTATGTGTTGGGGTTAATTGTCCAATTACAGCTTCAGGTAATGAAGTCCCATCCCCCCAGTTTGCTCTCCTCAATTCACTGCTGTTTATACTTTTTTGGGCCTGAAGCTGCAACACTGTCCTTGGTTCTCAGGCTGGAAAATGATTGTTTTGTCTGACTAAACTGTGATGAGAACTTGCTAACCCTTTATATGAAGTTCAGAGTTATGTACCAATGCAGTACAGAATCTGGAAAATATGAAAGCTAAAACTTAAGGCATCAGTCTGCATCTTGAAGTCATCCCAGGGACACTTGGAGTCCTCGTGCTGCTGAGCTGAAATCCCCTCAGTCACCAAGTGCAAGTATGTTAGGAACCTCCAGCAGCAGCAAACTGCTGCTAGGGAAGATAAATAACCTCTTTTTCTGTTTTGTACAGAAAAAAAGCAGAACTGTGCTGTGACACTTAACTCCAGCAATGGAATACTGCTGCGAAGGGAACTAGATGATTTCCTTTCTGGAGCTGTTTTTGGTTCAGTCATTACCCATAGGGACAATGAGTATCTTTTCAATGACTTCTTCAGGAAACCACACCACGGTTTTCCTCTGTCATTGCGAAATTGCGCTTTTGAGATACGAGGCACTCGTGATTCATAAAGTTATGAATTGCATTTCTTTCAGAATAAATCCTTGCATGCACTGGACATGGCTGCCTCTTGCCTGAGGGGGAACCAGAGCTGATGGGGCTTGTGGAGGGAGGTCCTGTCTCTGGATGGGTGCTTGGCTCACGGAGTTGACCTACTTTAGCTGTGACCTTGATTTGCTCAGAGGTGTTTGTGTACTCGTGATCAGCTTTGCTGCATGATTAAGCTGGTTACATGTCATCTCACTTTTTTCCTAAGGGACGAGCAGTAAGATTTCTTTTTGCTGTCTCATTAGCCTTGTTTCAGGGGATCAGAGAAAGAGGGAATGCAAGGAAGGGGAATCCCAAGGAAGTAGTCCCAAACAGGCTGTAGGGACAAACTGTCATGGATACAGTGACAAAATACCATTTGATTCTCCTCTGCCAGAGAGTTCAATCAGGAAGTAGACTCCATGGCATTTTTTTCAAGTAGGTCCTTAGAGTACTTGGGCAACAGATTTGGCATCATAAATGGAAGACGTGAAGGTTGCTTATATATATGGGTAGCTTTTGTGTTCCTTCTGAGTGAGAATTTTTTTTAGGGATTGAACATCAGCAGATGGAGGCTGAAAAGACAGAAAAAATACTCAATTTCCTAGAATTTTAAGAAAGCCTTGTGAAAAGAAAAAAAACCAAACATTTCTCTGAACTGTTCCCTATTTAGTGGGGCATGCTGATTTTTGCTCTGATCATTGAGTTGACATCTTCTTAACTTTAAAACTTATTTCAAGAGACATGTATGCTTTTTAACTCCTGTAATACTAAAATGTAGGACTGTGATTGTTAGGACTGGATGAGTATTTGGGACATGGTAAAGAAAGGGCTGACTGAAAAATAAATTGAGAATTCTGCTCTTTATGTATTTTTTTCTACTTAAATGATCAAGACACTTTAAATAGCTGCTTTGAAAGTATCAAATATACACAGGTATAAAATAACACAGCTGAATAGATACTTGATACTTCAAGATTTTTTTTATAAAACTGATAGGAAAATTTTGTTTTGAGTTGAACAACAATTTGTTTTTTGCATTAATGTATGGTGACTTGTGCAGTGTTCAGGTTCTGGAGCTAAAATGCTGACTGTTGCAGGCATTCTTAAAGAGAGAGGACTGTGGTAAACTTACAAAGGCTTTTTTCTCCACCCCCTTTTTTCTTTGTTCATTCCAGCTCATCCTAGCCTTCTGTCTGAGGTCGTCATAGGTGGACCATGAAATTACCTAATGCAGTAAAATGTGAGTTCAGCCAGCACCCTCACATAGAGAAGTGCTCAGAAACACACAAAGTTTAGCTATAACTAATTTCTGCACATCAGCTGAGACTGAAGATAGTGGGTTTGGGTCTGAACCAGGCACAGAGGAATGGCCAGTGACTGGTTTTACTGATAAATTGAGATGCAGCAGCCTCATCCACCACAGTAACACCATCAAGTCTGTTGGGCTGCTGAGGGTAAGAGAGACAGGGCAGACAACTGGGAAGAGGCTGCCATAGGGAGATGGTAGGGCCTGACCTACAAATAGCTGTGGGAGTGAATGAAAGCCTTGCAGAACAGATGTGGTTATGGATTCAATTTCATAATTTGACTGAAATTTGTACTGATTTAGCTTTGGGCAGTTCTGGTGCCAGCTGGCCTCTTAATGTGCCTCTGCCAGTACACCCACACATTCTCAAAAATGGAAAAGGGGTTGAGTTATTTGGGAAAGGACCACAGAGAAGTTGTTGGGCAAGATGGACAATGCGCCCTCGGCAACAGTTTGGATGCTCTGCTGCTGGGACAACAGTGATCCTCCTTTCAGAAGTTGGGGGTACTAAGACAATGACCTGCCTGACTGTACACTGCCAGGACCAGAAATTTAGATAATATAAGTTTGTGAAATTCTGAATTTGCTATTCTGGCAGAGCTGAAGAAAATTGTAACAAATAACTTTGGAATTTTTTTGGCTAATAGCTTTAACATGTCTACATATGTGCTTCAGCAGAACTGGTTACAACATGATCACATTGACAGGTTGTTTGAATTGTAAACTTCTGAGAGTGTCATGGAAGCTGCTTGTTCTGTGTGCTTGGGAAGTTCTACTGCTGTCACAGGTTGGGAAGGCACTCAGGATGCTCACAGGTGCATCACCCAGAAAACTGTGTCCAATGGATTTTGGAAGTTTTCTTGCAGGAGGAAAATGTAGAACAGTTTCTAAATCTTCCATAGTAATTTTTGCTGAAGAACTTGTTTTGGGACAGCAGTGTGGCAGGGAAGGGCATGTACATGTTTGTAGTATAGTTGGAAGACACATCTGAGGACTTGAGCTGTCTTATGGGATGTGGATTTTATATAAATCTTGAAGCCTGCAGAACAAAACCATGTTTAACCCCTGTGCTTTGAAGATGCCAACTGCTGTTACAGTGGAAAACAAAAGAGTAAGCCAAGCCCAAACTTAAGACCAGCCTGAGAGCAGGTCAGTCAGGAGTGAAGGGTAGCTCTGTCCTTTGGTCTGTGACAGCAATTTAACTCATTCTGGCAGCATCTGACAGCAAATGTGCACGTGGTTGTCATGGTGTGGCCATTGTGAGCAGAGGGGTTTGTGCCAAGACCAGAGGATGGTAAAAAGGGCCCAAAAGGAGGTGGTGCCAGAGATTCCTTCTGCCCAGAGCTTGGTCCATTGGAGGTGCACCACAGGCTCACCCTTTGGATGGATGGATAAAGCTTCTACGCTTTGTTACAAAATGAGTATTTGAACCCTGAGTGGGAAACGTCTCTTGCTTTTGTAAACTGTGTCTAAAACAATTGTTTTTAAGGTGTTTTTTAAGCTTGCTGGTTTTCCTCCCATTCAGGTTTTTGAAAGTATTTGACCAACAGAACATGAGGCATGGAAGAGTTCTAAGGTTATCAGCTGCTTTGGGCTGAGCATCATCATCTTTGCCCAAGTGGATTTAGGCTTCCAAGACAGGCCTTCAGGTAAAAACTCCTCTCTTTCACAGCTGATGCTATTTGGCAGGGAACTTTTCATGAGGTTTCCTCCAACAGTGTCATTATTTGCAGTCTAGAGGATTAAGCCTTAAAGATTTGAATTATTTGTAGTCTGGAGGACTAAAAAGCCAATTAATTTCATTTGTACCTTTAACTAGACTTCTTAGACCCCCATTGGGTTATAGTATTTTTATTTGTGGAGTCTGCTGTGCAGAGGTGTTTATTTCTATGGAAATGTTCTGAATTCAGTGGAAATAGAACTTCAAAAGTTTGTGAACTCTAACATGATCTTCAAATGCAGAGCCACACTAAAACAAGTGTTTCCTGTCAGAAATATTCCTGTTGGGTAAAAACAATTGTCTGGCCAGGTAACATAAGTCTAAATCTTGTTTAGTTCAAGATCATTCTGACAAATCTTTAAAAATAATTGTGTTACATAATGTATTTTGGGATGGTGATGGTTTGTGTGCAATACTCCATACAACAGTAACTGGAAAATGAGAAATTACCTGTTATTTTTACAGAAAAAGGAAAAAATAGAAACTGATCGTTGCTGTTTTTTAAGAATGCTAAGTTTGAGATAACTTTTTTGGTTAAAAGTATGTCTCTGCTTATATTAATGCAGTGTGTTTTGGTTGGGGGGTTGTTTTTTATTTCTTCCCTAATGTTAGACAGTCCAATGGCAGACCAAAGGATGGACATATCTTCTACAATTAGTGACTTTATGTCACCAGACCCTGCTGACTTGATCTCCAGTTCCCTTAGCACTTCAGGAATGGACTGTAATAGGAAAAGAAAGGGAAGCTCAACTGATTATCAGTAAGTTGGATTTCTCTTGATTTAGCACTGCTAAAAGGAGATGGTAACACAACAATACAGTGGGGAAGGCTATAGAAATATTTACAGCAGTTTTTAAATAACCTCTTCTTTACAACCTGCTTTAAAGGTTTTCATAAAGAAGAAAGCTACTATGCACTAAGAGGCAGGTGTATTATTTAATAATAACAACAACAACAACAATAATAATAATAAAGCTGTCATCTCAGTACAGCTAGAATTGAGGGCTGTCACATGGGGTAAGGCTGAGGAGAAATCTTCTGGCTGCTGAGGGAGTGGAATTAGCACTAATGAAATGCACAGTGTGAAGGCTGATTATATTGACTGTTTACGTAGGAAATACAATGTCTGATTAACAGAGGGGGAAGATAATAAATTTGTTGAAAAGTGGAAGCAAAACTAGTAGTTCCTTTTCCTTACCTATTTTTTTGCCTATTTACTCACTTCCTATCAATGTGCTGCCAACCTTTGCCTGATGAAGCTATTTTGATCTCTCATTTGAATACGAATCTGAATAGTCTCTGGTTTGAGATGTAAGAGCTGTCTTCCTGTTAATCAGCTGGTTTAATCTTGTAGTGGTTCTCAACTGTAGCAGGAAAGCCCCCCACCTCTGCTTTAGAACAGTGAAGGGCACAGCAGAGTTTGCCAAACTCCCAGACCTGTAATGTCTCCTGCACTGGGAACACCAAGAGCAACCTACTTAACTGCAAGTGCCTGTGCAAGCCTCCTCTGCTTTGTAACTTTATGGAGTGTGGCTGCAGGGGAACTTGTGAGTGGCCACATCCATTATTCATCCAGCCACAGAGTCCATTTTTATGTAACTTAGCCCAGATTTTATTGCTGGGGGCCTTTGGATTGTTGGCAGCTCTTTTTACGAAGAGGGGCAGAATTTTTATTCCATGCTGAGCATCACAAATAAGGATTGGATTCTTTGTAGGAGAAGTTATGCACAAAACTTTAAATACCTCTCTGAACTGCCATTAGTCTCCCTGAGAAGCACATGTGTCCCTCTAGTTGAATTGGCTACTACAAAATTGAGTGAACAGCCTCAATCCTACCAACTTCCTCTTCTCTAGTAGGATTTCTCCATTTTTATTCCTCTGGGTAAGGAAGCATTATTTAAGTCCTCTTTTCCAAAAGACAGATTGTTCTTGTAAGTTATAATTCTGCCCTTTAGGTTTTGTGTGCATTTTTTTAAATGTGTGAAAACTCTGTTTCCTTGGATCCTTAGTAAAATAAATTTACTTATTTTGTAGTCATACACTACATAGCACTACTTATTATGTAGTCTTACCACAGTTCACTTGGTGTTGCAAAGTAAATAGTGGGTACTAAATGTTCCTCCTGGAAAGCAGAACTTAGGGAAGACTACCTTGATCCCTCCTTATATGTCTGTGTATGGGAAAATGTTCAGAAATGCTGCTGTTCAACTTCTGCTACCTGTTAATGATTTTATTATATTTATCATATTTAAGTTATTATATTTATAAATTATCCAAGTTTGATGCTTTGTGAAGCCAGGGAATAAGGGAAACAGAACCAGTGGTTTAGGGTGGTTCTTAGTTCACCTCTAGAGTACAAGCAGGAGGAGTCATCAGCTGCTCCTTCAGCTCTCCACAACAGCTTTTTAGTTCTTTCTGCTGCAACTCCACCAGGAAAATTCCTGCCCAGCCTATTGCTGTCACTTCAGCAAGGGCTGGTCAAATGCTGTTGTCCAAGACTTCGTGCACAAGGCTATGAACAGTAAATTTCTTTTCTTGGGAGTGCTGCTTTCAATTGAAATATTACATGTTGAGAAAACAAACTGCCCTGATGCATTAGTAACTTACCTTGTACCTTTTCTAGGCTTTGCTTTCTGGGGGTTTTTACACACAAACATCCCAGAGCTAAGGGTGGTGTCACAAGGGCTGTTAAATCAGGAGTCAGTGGCTAAGACAGTAACTCAGGTGTGCAGATTGGGAGGTGAAAAAACCATCTAGCGTTATTATCAATATTATTTTAAAACTGATCACAAAGATAATTGATCTAAGAGTGCAGTGAATAATACATGAAAGGCTACCATGTTTATTTTTAAGAAGGCTCGTGTCCAGTGTTGAACAGGAATAACTAGTATGTTATTGGCTGAGATAAGAAGACTTTTTCATATGGCTTTTATAAAACATAGCCTCTTATCATGGTAAAGCTCAGTGGTATTTCAGGTCACTTTACAGTCTTGAGGTGATGCCAGCAGTTAGCTTGCATGTTGAAATTCTGTTTAATTTCCTTGTGATATGATAAAGTCTGTATAAAGTTCAGCTTGGGACTTTAGGCTAATGCAAAATGTGCATCTGTCCTGCTGGGCAAGAATCAAAAACTGAGAAACTTGGGATACTTTATTTTTATTTTTATGTTTTATTTCTGGCCTTAGAGTCCTCTGAAATCCCATTTATCTAACCACAAGGACAACAGGCATAAAGCACAGATCTTTCCTTTCTGAAGATGAAACAGTTTCTCAATGATTTGCATAACATAATTTAGGTTAGTTATTTTATTAGTTTTTCACGTTAAGTGTAATGAACTATGCTCTCTTTTCTTAAAAAGCAGAATTATCCTTTCAGAAAGTAGATTAATTTGAACAAGCTTGTTTCTTTAGAAAACGCTCAGTGCTATTGTCCTGTTTTCATTGTGCTTTTCCTTTCAAATAGAATATGAATTAGCTTGAGAATTTCAGCAGAAAATGTAAGACATTGTTCTGATTTCCTATATATGGTGTACTTTATTTTTCTTTCTTTTCAGACTCGATGGCTTTCCTTTTGAGTAAGTATAAATATTTTAGTAATTGGTTTCACTTGAAAAAGATGCCCACTGTTTTTTCCCTGCTTTTTGCTTCCATAGACTTAAAATTAACAGGTAGAAATTAAAACAGAATGAGCAGGCCTAGGAATATCCACTTAAGCACAGTTGTACAGATTTACATAAAACATTCTCTTTCCAATTATCTTGTCTAAAAAAAGATGTGTAGTCATGGGCATTTAGCTTTTTTTTGCCAAGTACAGCTATGAAAACTTAGACTCTCCTCTCCTGCTTAGTTGTGCACATGTGGCTACAATATTAATTGTAATAAGGAGGATTATTTCTATTCTTTATGCCAGTCTCCTTCTTCATGTTGAAACAAAAGCAAACCATGAACCAACACTGAAAGTCCTACGAATTTCCAGTGTGCCTGGTTAGTTTCACACAGACTTTTCTTCTCTCCATGCATCCATCTCCAGTGCTGTGTTAATTTAGGTTATTACCATTTTCTAGCCCAAAATCAACTACTATAAGGCAAACTGAGCTATAGAGCATACAGGCATCTGCACAAAGTTGGGTTTTCCCCCCCTCCTAGTTAACTGAAAAACATTTTTGTAACAGATGATATCTTTGAACTGCAGCATGTTTTACTGTCAAACACATCAAACTGTGCCATTTAGTGAGTTCTGAAGGAGACACAACTAATTTAAGAAAATGTTTTAATGCTACAAAAACCACACAGCTTCCTCAGTCCTTCCAGTTTGTTGTTTTTTATACTCCTATTTTTGTATTCATGATTTAGAGGTGGCAGGAATACTTGATTCTGACTTTATGGTAGTTGGATAACAGTTCTGCCAGTCCTGCTGAATTTGTGATGTGTTGCTTTGTTCTGTTTCTGCAGGGAAGGTATGGATACAGATAAAGATGACCAACATGGAAGGTACTGTTGATACAGTCACTGAAATCTCAGTTCTGACACAGGATCCTGACTGTGGATGCCTGTTCTCAGTGCCACTGTGGTCCCAAATTATTGCTTTGCTGGGATGAAGCAATAATCTAAACAATCTTAGTTTAAACAACAGGGAACAGACAAGCTAAAACACCCCCAAGTCTGAGGCACAGTGTTATAGATACTGATGTTTGCTGTAGAAAGGCTAAATAAACATTCAAAATCTAAAAAAACCTGATCTTAATGAGGATCAGTAGGATGTGAGATGCAGTAGAAGAGTTGGGTTGAGTGCTTTCAATGCTGTAATTTTGTAATATCATTTCTCAACAGATTGGAGTATGCAGACCAACAAGGCAGGATAAAAAATGCAAGGTAATCCTCTAAACAAATACATTTAAAAGAATTGTCTCTTGCTTTTTGCCACGTGTGAATTATTTGTGTGCGTTTCTTCTGGAAATATCTTTTTCTAGCTTTGACCTTTCCTTATTTCCCCATATCTTTGCACTGTTTACATTTTTCATTAAGTTTGCATAGAGTGAAACAACTAATTTGGTGAGTAACTTGGTTTCGGTCGCTTCACTGCTGTTGAAGTTGAAGCCAGGTATGCTTCTGGTAATGTTACATTCATCATCTTTCTTCTTGCAGACTTGATAGTGGGTAGTGAAAGTGTTAGCAGTGAATCTTAATATGGGAAAATACAACCCTGCCCAACGCTGGGTGTGTTTGCTGGCAAACCAGAAGCTTTTGCACTGCAACCCTTCCTGTTGCCCATAACCGTTCTCTACCCAAATAATTAACATCACGTCTCTGGAGAGTGTCTGCTGTCCTCCTGACAAGGGTGACAGGGTGGCTCAGTGACCCTGAGGAGGCTGCTTTAGGGCCCTGTGCCTGACACTGCCCTGCTCTGTGTGTGTGTGTGTGTGCAGGGAGGCTCACAGCCAGATCGAGAAGAGGCGCAGGGACAAGATGAACAGTTTCATCGACGAGCTGGCCTCGCTGGTGCCCACCTGCAACGCCATGTCCCGCAAGCTGGACAAGCTCACCGTGCTCAGGATGGCTGTCCAGCACATGAAAACACTTCGTGGTGAGTTGCCTGGGGCTGCAGGGCTATTCCAAGTGGCATTTCCCCAAAAGCCGTGCTGTTTCTTTCTCCTTTTTTTTGCCAAAAATGGAGAAAGTGAATTCGTTTTGGGAGGACTCCTCCCCTTTTCTTAGCATTTGTAAGGTCCAGTAAATACCCTGATGTGACTGGGGGAACCTGGGGATGAGAAAAGAATAATTTTCCACCATCTGACCTGTTGATCACTACAGATTCCACAGCACCAAGGCAGCTGGGGAGAGGGAACAAAGGGTTTAAGGACAGCAGCTAATTCCAGTGCAGTACTGAGCACTGCTCTAAGCAGGCAATTGTTGGATGGAGAGGTTAGATTTTAGGTATGATATTCCCACAGGACTTCTAAAGTTTTGTGTTTGTACCTTTAGCTCTGTGTGAAAGAGTAGAGAGTACTTTGAAAACTCAATTTTGGTCTTTTTGACCAGTTTCTGTTGCAAGCACTTGAAGGGAAGCGCACAGGTTTGGGAGAGTTGAGGTTGTGAGAAATCGCTGTGTGTTCCTAAAGCTTCCTGTGAGTGAATCAGGGCTTGGGTACAGTTGGTGCTGATGTTAAAAGCTTAAGCCTTCAAGAAATGCACCACTGAGGGGGGGAAAAAAGGGATGCAGCTAATGGTAAAAAAAAAAAAAATCCTGGTGATTGCTCTCATTTCTAGGAGAGCTGGTGCCTTCGGTCATATTTAACCTCGTGGTTTCGAAAGGCTTAACTTCCCTGCCACTGTCATTTGATGAGGTTAATACTTCATAACACTTCAGTGGTTACTAATTTGACTCTCCTCTGCCTTTATGAAGGGAATAGAATGAGAAGAATTACTCCTTAGTAAATAGCTGCCTCATTTGTTGCCAATTTTGGGGTTTTGGCATTGTAAGATGATGTCATTATAATGCTGGGTTTTATCTTTGGCTTGCAATGAGAGAATTGTTTTGTAAATTCTTAAGTCGTGATTTGTTTACATGAGCTTATCATGTTTTACTGAGTTATAAGGAGAAGAAGTAGTTTGAATGTTTTTATTCTTTAATATCTTATTTTTATAATTTCTAATTCTGAGACTAAGCATTAAATCAAGGACAGCCTTTGGGTTCAAAAATATGTCAAGGAACACTTTTATATCTCATAGGCATATAAATTGCATTTCTACCTAATGTGGTGTTTGTGTCTTAGCAATAAAAGCTTCATCCTTTTTTAAGTTCATACCAACAGAGCTCATGTTGATAGTAAAACAAAACCAAAAAAGTTCATTCTAAAGAACTCCTGCAATGAACAACAGTCTAAGAAGGAGCCAAAGGAAAATTGCTCATTTAAGTTGTGTAATGTTGGTTATATGGGAATTGTTTGTTTGTTTGTTTTCTTTAGGTGCTACAAACCCATATACAGAAGCAAACTACAAGCCTGCTTTTCTCTCAGATGATGAATTAAAACATCTTATTCTCAGGGTATGTTCCAACTTTTAATTAAGAGATATTAATATCTGTGACTATAGCTCTCCCAAAGCACACCACTGGTATTTTTCTGCCTTGTATCTCAGCTTAAAAATGTTTTGATTATGGAGGATAATTAAGAAATCTGGAGACTGCTTCACAGAGTCAGTGAGTTTAATGATGACTAGCATTTCTTAATTTAAGCAGAAAGATTGAAGGGGGGAATTTAGATGGGAACCATCAGAATCTTCAGTTATTACATGTACAAACCAAAATCAAATTAATCAGATTAATGTCTGAAAATCACATTAATTGTTTTCTTGGGGACCTGGGTTACCTTGCCATGATTTTCAGTGTACAGTAATACAATGAACACCTTTTTACTGAGGTCACTGATGTAACATGACTTAGGATGTTCTGCTACCTGCTGTTATACTGCTTTTATAGTGTGGAGAGCTTATCTCATCAGTCAGTAGTTAAGCTCTTCTAGTGGCTGTGTAATTGTTGAAGCACTGCAGTGTCCAGATGCAGCATATGCAGAATTTAATTTCTGCAGCATTGTGACTCTGATGATACATAATTGGGGCCTATTCCTGCATGCTTGTGTGTGACTGAAAGACAATACTTATCAAAAAGGAATTAGTTGCCTCCAGGCACAGAAATAAATATCCAGGTTATGGTTGGTTTCTAAAAGAGGAGCTTTTTTAAGTACAGTTAAAATAACATTTTAATTCAAAGGCATTATTAAACAAAACCATAATATTATTGGACAAGACATGGGTTCTTTCTTCTCATAAAAGTTATTTTACATTTTGGGCACAATGCCAAAAATGTTTGCAGATGCTAAAAAAACTCTTCATTGTAATTTCACATTTTTCCTGTTGACTCAGTTACCTCTAAATGTTAAGACAGCTCTCCTAGTGTAGAAATTCTACTGTATACAAAGTGTTTTTAAAGGTTACAACAATGCAATGAGGATGTATAACTTGGGATTTGACTTTTCCTCCCACCCCCAATTAGGCAGCAGATGGATTTCTTTTTGTTGTGGGCTGTGACAGAGGAAAGATACTGTTCGTTTCAGAATCTGTCTTCAAGATCCTCAACTACAGTCAGGTATTCTTTTCCATTTTAAGTACTTTAGGTCTTAAAAGATTTGAGAGCTTTTTGATGGTTATGCCTTTATCTGGGGGGTAGGTATGAGAAGAGTGTGTCTTGAAAGCTGAGAGTTGTTGCAAAGAGAGAGAGAGCTTTTCTCTGCCATGTCATTAGAGAAGATTGTTTCTGGTTTCCATTCAAAGCAAGGAGGTGAAAAGGAACTAAATTTAATTCACTGATTGATGCATTCTGCTCAAGGATTTACCCTCAGGCTTGCAAAAGCATTACCTAATTGGGAGTGTAAGCAAATATTGAAACATCAGTCTGGGGTTCTTCCAGTAGCTTCACAAGGATTTTTCAACTTAGCTTTCTCTCTGTCTGTTCTGATTTTGCTTGCATGCTTACTGATAGAAACTGGAAAGCAGTTATACCAAAGCCAGGTTTTTAATATGTGCTCAACATAAGGCTTAACTTGGACCATGTATTGTGTAAATTATCTTCATTCTTTCTGTCATCTGCACTCCTCATCCAATTTAAAACGTGTTTAAGCTTCAAAAGTTTTCCTCAGCCAGCCTTTAGTTAGGTATATACTAAACACCTATTTATATGTAAATAATGAAAGGGAACATTTGCAATTAGGATTTTTTCATTCAAGTATGTGGTAGAAGAAGTAAGACTGAGTAGAAACCAGAATATTTGGTGGGGGGGAATTGAGCATGCCAGTTCTGCAAAACTCTTGCTGGGAACGATGACAGAAATTACTGTGTAAGGTAGTCAGAGCTTCAATACGCAGAGAGAACCTTCAATCAAATCATAGGATCATAAAATAATTTGTTTGGAAGGGACTCTTTAAAGGTCATCCAGTCCAAACCCCCTGCAATGAGGCTGGATCTGGATGTTTGGTGTTCCTTGGTTGCACCTATATGTAAAAGGGTTGTTCATACTGGATGCTAAAATGAAGAAAATATACTGAGCCACTATTTTACTTTTTGACTGAATGTTCAATCTCTACAGAATGATTTGATTGGTCAAAGTTTATTTGATTATCTCCATCCTAAAGACATTGCCAAAGTGAAGGAGCAGCTCTCTTCTTCTGACACTGCGCCACGAGAAAGACTCATAGATGCAAAAAGTGAGTGTGACCACCTTTGGAAAAAATGTCATCTAGAGTTACTGCTGCTGGGACTTTGCCTCATGTCAGAAGTGGAGATGTGGGAGGGATGTTGTCTGGATTGTCTTATGCCAAGGAAGTTGTAGCTTAAAGACAGGAAGAAACAAAGGGGGGAAAAAATGTGGAACAGGTACAGAGGCATTACTGGAACTGGTTTCACCAGTGAGGTGTCCTCTCTGTTCCAGGCATCAAGGCTTTAACTTCTTCCATTAGAACATATGAAGCCTTTGTTCTAATCCATCATGCTAAATGGTCAGAATACACTCAGTATTATCTTGGTAGTCCTTAGCTGTCAGCCAAGGTAGAGGATTCATTTTATTTATCTGCTTATTTATTGCTTACTACCACTGCCATCAATGACCCAGCCTTTCTCTCAGAAGGTTTTTAACTCTGGAATCATTTCCTGCCATGTCTCTTAGCTCTGTTCCACTCTGGTATTTTAAAGTAGTTCTGTATCTCTGCTGCTCTTGGGGTGAGTGGGTGTTTAATTCCCTCTCATAACAGCAGTCTGCACTGCTTAAGTGGAAGGTGGTATCTTACAACTGCAGATTCCCAGGTCATTAAGTCTCATGCTTGTCAGGAGCAGAAATCTCCTGGATCTCAGCTCACAGAAGCCACCAGCTTAACTTCAGAAACTGAAGCTGAGAGAGATCATTCGAGGGCAGGGAGCCTGGAGGCTTCAGCAGAATCAGCTGAAGTTTTTTCTGGCTCCTGGTTTCATCGGTTGTCAAGCATGAATATCCAGTGCTGCCTCCTGGTTTATTTTTTTTTTTTTGTATGCCTCTGACAAAGTCAGGGCAAAAATAAATACTATGAATTACAGTCTTCCCATCTGCTATGATAGACGGATTGGTAGAATTTCAAGAACTCATACTGGTGAAGAGTATGAGGATGTATGCACGTATTTATTTTTGTCTTGGCATGAGTAACTCAGCACAGCTTGTACTCACACCATGGTGCAGCAGTTTGGAGGCCATGTGGTGCAGGGCAGCCTGACCTCCTGGAGATCACCTCACTCCAGTGGAATTGTAAGGGAGGCACACCTTCCACTAAAATACTGGAATTGCTGTCTTCCTCCTTATGTTAAAAGCCCACAAGTCCCGAGAAGTTTTTGTTCATGTTGACAGCTGCTTGATTTTACATATCCCCGTGCAGACATGGTTGCATGGCAGGCTGTGGAAAAGTTGCTGTGGGATTTAAATCCTCCCTCAGCCCTTGGAGCACTGGCCTTGCTGATACCTGTGCTCCTGATGCATGCCATGAAAGCATTCCATGTCTTCCCAGAGGGATGTGTTTTAGTTGGTTTTCCCCCAGAAAAGAATCCCCCGTGAGAATATGCTAAAGGTCAGGATTTGTTGCTAGGGCATGTCCATGTGCACTTATTTCTGCAAGGCAAGACCGTCTTCTGAGACATTACTGGAGGTCTTGGGGATTTGCAGTTCCTGTGTGGGTCCCTTCTACCTTTTCTCCTCCTTCTGTCCCTGGAGTGTCATTGGGGCTCTTCTGCTCAATGTGCACACGTGTTTTCTGGGAGGGTGTTGTGATAGAAAAGTGCCTGAAGGGTCAGGAGCCTCCTGAGTGACTGTGTATGGAATCCTGCTCTGGTTATGGAAAAGTAATCTCTCTATTTTCAGTCAGTTCAGAGAAGCTGCAGTGTTTATCACAGGCCTTGTGTGGATGAGTCCAATCTCTTGCTGACCCTGGCGCTCAGAACCCCGTGTTCTGGAGCTCGCCTGGGTGCTCTGACAGCAGAGAGCCGAGTCAGAGGTTGCAGCCTTGGTATGGTCAACTGCACAGTCACACACATCAAACCCTCAAAAGCAGGAGATGCAAGGCCCAGTGAGGCTGAAGCACTGTGGGGTGGGGTTTGTGGGGCAGCCACGTGCGTGGTTCACTCTGCACCTGACCCTCCCTCCGCAGCCGGACTCCCGGTCAAGACGGACATCACGCCCGGGCCCTCGCGGCTCTGCTCCGGAGCACGGCGCTCCTTCTTCTGCAGGATGAAGTGCAACAGGCCCTCTGTCAAAGTAGAAGACAAGGATTTCCCTTCAACCTGCTCAAAGAAGAAAGGTAACCATCGTGCTTTTATTACCAAGGGTGTCAGGATTTTTTTTTTTTACACTGCTCATTCGCAGTGGTTAAATTTTTTACGTTTATCAATGTTTCTTATTAAGATTCTGAACTATGTCTAGGTCTGTTACTTCCTCAAGCTCCCCCTCATCCCCCTCCAGTATCTCTTAGACACCTGTATTAGCATTTAAAGCCAAATTGTCCACTCTGCTTTCTTGAAACTTTTCCAGGCAGTTTGTGCCAGCAGTTCTGGGGGGTTACTGCATCATCCTCAGACACTGGTCAGATCACTTTCAGTCTTGACCACCTGGCCAATGTCTCCAGTAAAGGGGGGCTGTTCCTTGTTCTCTGCTCCATATTTGCCCAGTGATGTGTGGATGGATATCCACCTCAAAAAATGAGTGTAATTCTAAGTTCATCTGTGGGTTTGGTACAGATTCTGAGTACTGGAAACATGGCATTTCTACACCTGGAATATTTGCTTATAGCGTTAGGAGTGTTGGTAATATTTTCTCCTCTGCAGGCTATTATTCTAGGCATGTTGGAATATATATTTAGCCCAAATGTGAGGGTTTCTTCTTTAAGTACTGTGAATAATACATTTGGTGGTAGTTAAAGTGAAAAGACAAACAGCAAGAGAACAGAAGCAATTTTGGTGTGTTCTTCAGCCCTGGACCCTGCTTTTGTGTGCTTACTGCTGAGGAAGCCAGTTTGTGTAGTTTACATCACCTCCCTATGGAAGTCATCTTCCTTGGAGTTTTTAGGCCTGCTCAGTGCTGAGGAATAGGAATTCTTTTGGATACTGACTTCTACTGGCCATTGCAAATCTTCATCACCCCTGTGTACAGCTGTCCCCTGAACACCCCGGATAGCGTTTGTGCTGCCAAAAAGGGGTTTTGTAGGAGCCTCAGGTTAAGATGGAAGAGGCATCTTATTTACTAATCTACTAATTTCTTCATACATTCCTTTGGGTTATTTGCCCCCTTTGCTGAAATAATAAAATGTAATGCAATTTCTCCTCAACATTACCAAAAGCAACCTTGGTCTGAGCTATGCAATGTTTCAGCATAAACAGTGGTTTTGCCAAGATAAATTGTTTATTGGATTATCTCAGATTAGCTGCATTGCAGCAGGAGTGCTGAAAAAATCCCTTAGAATCACAGAGTCATTAAGGCTGGAAAAGGTTTCCAAGATCACTGAGTCCCAGCCTTTGACTAAACATCCCCCTGTCAACCAGACTGTGGCCCTGGGTGCTGTGTCACTTTGTGAGCACCTCCAGGCATGGGGACTCCACCCCTGGGCAGCCCCTTCCAATGTTCAGCCATCCTTTCTGTGAAGAAATTCCTCCTGACGTCCAACCTGAACCTCCCCTGATGCAGCTTGAGGCCGTGTGCTCTCATCCTGTCACTGCTGCCTGTGAGAAGAGGCTGATCCTGACCTGGCTCCCCACTCTTGTCAGGCAGTTCTAGAGAGTGATGAGGTCTCCCCTGAGCCTCCTTTTCTCCAGGCTGAACACCCCCAGCCCCTCCTTAGTGAAGAGTAACCCAAATTTGCAGCATAAAAGAGGAGAGATGCATTAGTAGCAGAACTGAGTTGAAGTTCTCCAAAGCTTCATCCACGACCTAACTGCTTTCTTGGGTTTTGTTGGTTTGTTTTTTGGTTTTTGTTTTGTTTTTGTTTTGTTTTCTTTCCACAGCAGACCGCAAAAGCTTCTGCACTATTCACAGCACAGGCTACTTAAAAAGCTGGCCTCCAACAAAGATGGGGCTGGATGAAGATAACGAGCCAGATAACGAGGGCTGTAACTTAAGCTGCCTTGTTGCCATCGGGAGGCTCCATCCCCACGTGGTGCCGCAGCCGGCCAACGGCGAGATCCGCGTCAAGCCCACCGAGTACGTGTCCCGGCACGCCATCGACGGGAAATTCGTCTTTGTAGATCAGAGGTGAGAGCTCCCCCAGCAGCTTCCACCGCAGCCTCACGGGCAGCTTGCCTTGCAGCAAGTGCAAGCATCACTGGGAAAAGAAATTGCTGCTCTTTTCAGCTGTTTTTACTGCAGGCCGGGCTGGCTTTTCAGGTGGAGTTGAAAGCTGTTACAACTCGTTTATTCAGCGTGACTGATTAAATTAAAAAAAAAAAAAAAAGTATCCCCCAAACTTCCAAAAGGGTGGCCAGGATCATTTTTGCCAGTTTAGGGAGGTTACGTACGTGTGTAATCTCCAGAAGAAAAAGTTTTGAAACTGGACCCTAATTGCTCCCTCTGTTACTTGAAACCTCCTGCAGTTCAGAGACTGCAGAGGCTGGGTTAGGCTTTGCTAGCATGTACCCTTATATAACTGTTTACTGGGACACATTCTGCTGGATTAATGCTTCTCTCTGTGACCCTTTGTGTTTGTAAGAAGGAAAGCTTTTCATAAGGGTTATCTCCTGGAAACGGTTTGAGAACTTGTGCTCCTGTGGTATCTGCTTTCAAACATCCATTTATTATCTATAAAAGGCTAATCCTTTCCTTTTCCAAAAGAAATGGCTTGAATTTTATTCAGTAGCAAGCACATACAACCAGAATCTTCCCTGAAAATTACTGGATCATCGAGGGATAAATAGGAGGTTGAAGGATGTTAATGGAGAGGTTACGCTGGGTGGGTTGGAGAGGGGTTGCTTGGTTCCCTTCCTTGTCAGGAAGGATTGAGACTGCCCAGATGAGGCTGTTCCAGGTTCTCTGTGGCTTTGGCTCAGCTGCTTGAGACACAGAAAAGCCCAAACTCCAAACTCTGACAGAATCTGCCTGCTGGAATTGCTCTTAGGGGAGACTCAGCTGATCTTTAGTGTTCTTTGAGAGGAAGTAGAGGACAGTCATGGGAGGAAGTGCAGTACTGAGATTTTTTTTTTTTTTTTTAATGTTACCTGTCTCTTTTTTTTGGGTGGTTGATTTTGTGGGTTTTGTTTAGGTTGGGTCTTTTTAGTTTTAATTTGATAGAAAGCTTTTGAAAATACCAGCTCCTGAGTGCTCAGAGCTGGTGCTCACTCTGGGAGCTGTGGGAGCATTCGTAGCTTTCTGGTGCTCAGAAAATGCCATTCTGTCTTGTTTACAGACAAGTTTTATTTTCAAAAGATCAGACATATTCCCCTGATGTGTAGTTTTGAGGCATTTCTAAAATAACGAGACTCAGAAAATGTTGACCCTTTGGATTTAAACACGTATGCTTTAATTGGAGGGCTTTCCAGCTGTTGTTCACAGTCCTTGGGATGTCTATGCTACTTCAAAGGGCTCTTTGAAAGGGAATTTCTTTAGAAGAAAGCCTAATCTGTAGGCCTGAAGTTGACATTCTGTGGTCCTTACTTCCCCTGGAGAATATTTATGCACCTGTAGAAGTTGGAAACAATTTATTTCCAGGTCAGGTTGTTTTGGTTGTGTAGACTTGCACTGTTCATTTATCATTTGTCCAAGGAAGTCAGGGAAGAAACACTTCCTAAACTCCCTGTGACCCTTTCTGTCCTCATGGACTGCATGATCCCTGAGGAAGCACAGCTGTGGATTAGGTACCAATTAGCTGAGCTGCCACAGCCAGGGAACTGCTTAACAATTCACTGCTGAAATAGCAGCTACACCGAGCAGAGTTTTAAAGAGAATCATCTCTCCTCTTATTTGTTCAGGATTCCTAATTGGTCTGCATGGTGAATTTGAGAGTAAAATTAAGTTTATTATCTATGCAGATGTCATCAGATACAACTTCAGGATTCAGAGCTGCCTTGTTGAGTCAGAGAAGCGAGCTGAGGAAAAAAGTAAATACAGGATGAAATTCCAGAAGGACACAAACAATTTCCTTCCTTGCATAATAGAACATGGTCAGATATTGAATTCACCCAGCCTGTTGATGTCTGTAGTTTGGTGCAGATTCCCTTCCCACAGCACCTATTCATCCTGCTGTGAAAAGAGAAGGGTTGACAAATTACCTGTTGCTGCTCATGCTGGTTGTTCCCCATCTGTGTGGGGTATCCCATCACAGCAGTGCTGCTAAAAGCCTTGGTTACTAAAGTTCTTGGCAAAATACTGGCATAAGCTTGACTTGGTTCCCAGCTCTTCCCTTTTAAAGATAGGCTTGGTCTTGCTTGGTTTTTTTGTGGTTCTCTTAGACATTGCTTTGATGAGTTTCCTTGGAGTTTTAAGTGACCTGGGATAAGAGTCACCAGACAAAAGTCAGTTTGAATTCTTGTTTCCTTCTCCAAGGCTGGGGGCTTTGATCTCCCTGTCAAGGAGGACTTGAGGTGTCCTCAACTGGTGCTGAATTCTCTTGGTGTGATTGGGAACATACAAAAATTCCCTGCATTGAAATACTATGGATCTTGTGCTTCAGCTTTTTTCCTTCTGTTCTTATTCATAATTACTAATATGTACCAATTTCTACATTTTATACTATTTAATTTGGGCTTTTTTGACATCAAAGAAGAGGTGTTGATCTACCTAGGTTTGTTCTTCATTGCCCTTCATGTTTAATTTGCATTGGAATAGTTTGGAATTGTGACACTTATTTCAGTTTCTTCAAGGAACTGTCACTTCTCCCTCAGTAATTTTCTTCTAAGAAACATACAAAATCCAAGTTGAGTTGGGTGTGGTGTTGTTCTGTCCCACTCTTGAGTTCTCCAAACCTTTGATGTCTGTTTTGCAGTGGCACTTGATGCAGAAAGCTTCATGTTACCTTGTGGCTGCTATAAGGCAGTTTTTTTCCGGCTTAAATTCCCAAAATTACAGCAAATCCTCAAAGCTATTTAGAAAGCCTTACATCCCCTCTGGTGGTGGTAGGTCAAATGTAGTACCTGAGGGCTCTGGGTGTTAGGGTGTTAGGTTTTTTAATTACCTGAGAATTAAAAATAGTATTCTTAAGGAATTTTTTTTTTTTTTACCTTCTAAGCCGAAAATTCCTTTCCGCATTACTTGAGCCTTACCCAGCCTCGGTGTGAACTTTAGGAATTTCTGACTAACACTTCAACTTGAAAAGATTTGTAATTTTTTTTTTCCTTTCTCTTTATTTTCTTCCTCTCCCTCCCTTCCCCAGGGCAACAGCCATCCTGGCATACTTACCCCAGGAACTTCTAGGTACTTCGTGTTATGAATATTTTCATCAAGATGATATAGCACATCTTGCAGAATGTCACAGACAAGGTATGGTTATTAATAATTCAGGGGAGAAATTTTGTTCCTAGTATTGGGAACAGCTGTTGTGTACTAAGGAAACCAAACTTGAAAAGATTTGGGTATTGCTGTTTGCAAATGCTTTAGTCAAGAGCATTGTGCTGTATGTGCCAAGCACTTGTGATTATCTTAGACTTGCATGGATTTGTAGGGAATATTTGAGGTTCAGGATGTGTGAGGGGGATGAGGGAGGAATAGCATTTTTCTTGAGGGAGGTGGGGAGGAATTAACTGGGTTTTCCCTGACAAGGGCTTTATTTACGTTGTGGTGCCTGCTTGACACAAATGACTTGCTTTCCGCCTGTCTTCAGTTTTGCAGACAAGAGAAAAAATTACAACTAACTGCTACAAGTTTAAAATAAAAGATGGCTCTTTTATTACGTTGCGGAGTCGCTGGTTCAGTTTCATGAACCCTTGGACCAAAGAAGTAGAATACATTGTCTCCACAAACACAGTGGTTTCGTAAGTGCTTCTCCCTCACTCAGCAGGTGCCTGGGAATGCCCCTTGCTTTGCCCTTTTCCCCTGTGAGATTTGACCTAAATGTGTGCACACCTTCTGCATGACAATAGGTGTCTTCTCCAGATAACACCCTGGGGAGAGGGGGTTTAGTTTAGTAATTGCAGTAATTTAATTTCTGGTTGTTAAAGCTTGCAGAAAATAGAAATATTTTCTTTCTTTGGGAAAAGCTGGGATTCGATCTTCGTAGGAACTTAAGGGGTGTGCATTTCTTTGCTTTGGCAGGGTTCCCCCCCCCTTTCCTTTCTTGTGAGGTGACTTCTCAGCAGAATAATTGCTGTAGAGGAGTTCTGTGCTGAGAGAGGCTGTTGGGGTCCTGCACTGCACACTTTGAGGTGGAACAGGGTGGTTGATTTCTGCTGTTTATCCAGCCCTGGTGTCACTCACAGGGGTGACACTGACTCGCACACTGCTGAAACCCTGATGCATTCCATGCATGAAACTCTGGCTGCATGACTCGGGTTTTAATCACTGGTAGGGTTTTCTACCCTGTAGGGTTTTCTCTCACTGATTTTTCTAATCCTTGCACTCCACAGCACCACGGTCCTGGACAGCGGGGACGCGGCCTTTCCCCAGCTGGCAGCGTCCCCACACAGCATGGACAGCGTGCTCCAGGCTGGGGAAGGTAACTCCTGTGCTCAGGGAACCACTGCCTGTGCCTTGGGAGCAGCTCAGCCTCCCTGCACACATTTGCTGCCCTTCTGCCCTGAGATCTGTTAATATCCTAAGGAAAATAAGCTTTGGGTCTGAGCCACACCTGCTGAGGGTTGCTGTTGTTAAATACACATTTCCAGAAGCAGGCAATGATCCATTCTGGATGAGCAATGCTGGGGCCTTTCCTGCCCTCTCAGTGTGGACTTTTCTCTGCTTGGAGTACATCAGGCTCCTTCCTGACAACCTCCCAAGTGCTGTGCAAGTGTGAAATCACGTTGCAGTAGCAGCTCCTTACTGGTCCTCTCACTTTTCCCTCCACTTTTAGACTCCTGCAGTTACCTACAGGGGCTTTATTTGCAGTCATCAGGTACCTTGGGTTTATCCCAGTATTTATATTGAATATGCACTGGCAAGTTCTTCACACAAAGCAGAGAACAAACTTGTTTGGAGAAAAGCCTCTTTGGGCACAGAATAGGGCATTCTGTAGCAGCTCTGGACAAGAGGTAGCACCAGATGCTCAGTTCTGAAAGAGAACAGCCATATTCTAAAAGAGCTGGGGTCTGTTCTGTCCCTGCTGGCACAGAGGGACATCTGAGACCCAGCACAGCTCTGTGCAAGCCAGGGCTTCTCATCCGTTTGGAGGCACTCAGCTGATGGAAGTGTCAATGTCCTGCAGCTGCTCAAAGCCTAAACACTATTGCCCTGTGGAGAAGGTGTGCAAGCCTTTCTCTGACCTGAAAATTTTTGCTCATTTCAGGTGGCCCCAAAAGGACCCATCCTACTGTGCCTGGAATTCCAGGTGGAACAAGAGCTGGGGCAGGTAAAATAGGGAGGATGATTGCTGAAGAAATCATGGAGATTCACAGGTGAGAGAAAATGGTGTGAAGTTGTTTTATTACTGTTCTTTAAGAGGAGTTAGACTTCCTCAATTTCCTCTGAAAGAACAATATATTCAAGCTGAATAAGGAATGATCCAACTGTATTTCTCAGACAGCTACAGATCCCTGTTCAGCCTCCTTGAGGCAGTCAGCCCCCACAGGGAAAGCATGAAGTTACAGCCTTCCAGCTTCCTGTTGCAAAAGACTGATACTGGCACGTTTTTGCAATGGTGATGCTGATGGCCTGTTTACCAGAAAGAGGAGATAAAAAGAGCAGCTACCTAGAAACAAATCCCTTCCAGACTGTTCTTTTCCCAGTGACTGGAGGCTGTGAGTGGCACAACCTCCAAATGCCAAAGCTGTTGACTGTGTGCCAAAACAGCAGTGTTTGTTTTCGTGCAGTCCATTCCCTCAGATGCTTTTGGAGTTGTTAGATGTGCATGATGAGCTTGTGCAGTTCCCCTGCAGCTCTTGGAGCAAGGACACAATGCTGGGGCCTTCCCATGGCAGTCAGGATGTGGGGCTGGGTCAAGTCACTAAGGGACTGTGGGGATCCACAGCTGCTTCTTGTGTTCTCACCTGTTTGAGCAGCTGCTTTCAGTGGGTACCACTTCATTTCTGCTGGCTAAACATCCCTCTTCCTCACAGATTTCCTCTTGGGAACTGTGTTCCCTTTCCTATAAAAGGGGGCTCGCCCAGCAGGTGTTCAGTGGTAACAATTTAAGCAGACTGAGCTGCAGTCCAGGAACACATTCAGTCTGTTTCCCACAGTTTTATTCCTGCTGCAAGGCAGGAGACTCCCTCCCTTCTCACTTAAGGCAGCAGCAGATCCATCCCTAAGGCTTCATTTCTCTCTGTAGGAATAGGGAAAAGGGAAAAAAGAAAAACATGGCTGAGCCAATCCTTTGAAGCTTAAGCATCCCTTTTAGTAGCTGTAAAACATTTAATTAGCCCAAGTGAGTGTAGCAGTGCAGTTACCACCCGTGTTTGCATTGCAGTTCGGACCCTGGGTTAGTTCCAGTCCTTTTTCAGCAGCTGTTACTATTTTCCAAAGCTGCCTTCTGTTCAGCTTTCCCAGGGGAACTCTGCCAAGGAGAAGATTCCCATTTCCATTGCTTTTCTCTGTAACTACCCCTCCTCCCTTTAGTCTGGAGATTTGTTGGTTCTACAGTCAATACATTATTCATTATTAACGATGTTTGATCAGGCTATGGAAAATGGAAGTGAACAGTGCTGCTTTGAGCAGTTACAAACAATCCAGTGTCCAGTGGACTTCTGTAGCAGGAGCTCACTGGAGGAGTCTGGGTTACTGTGACTGAGGCAGCTGGAACTCTGAGCTGGTGGAAGTTGAAGTAAAATACTCAAAAATGAGGCTTTCCTTAGCAGCCAGGACCTTTGCCTTCTGATTCTGTGAAGGCTGTCCAGGAAAAAAACAGGGAGGAGGCAAATCTTGTGGACCAGGCAGGCTGGATTTACACAGGACTGTTGGTCTGGCTGCAAACAACAGCATTGCTGCTCCTGCTGGTGTGAGGAACACTGAAAAAGGGAGATTACAAAAATGAAGTTCATGCTTTTAGCACCTCATGGCACCTGATATTGAAGTCAGCATTTCAAACTCCGAGTCTCTGAGTCGCTTGTAAATCCATGCCCTGTTTTTTATGTGTGTTTTAGGATAAGAGGATCATCACCTTCCAGCTGTGGCTCGAGTCCCCTGAACATCACCAGCACCCCCCCGCCCGACACATCCTCGCCAGGAGGGAAGAAGGTAAGAACAAGCCCCCCCAGTCAGGGCAGGGGGTGTGGGGTTTGTGCTCAGGGAACAACTCCAGGGAAAATTGTGCTGGGCTGGAGAAGGGACAGAGCCAAAGCCCCTGCACAGCACAGCCAGCAGCAGCTCCCAAACAGCAGCAGTGTTTGGGGCTCACCTGCCCTTTAGGTTGTGTTTTTTCAGCAGAGCTGCAGGGAGCAGCTCTCCTCATCTCTCTCCAGCCTCCAAAACCTCTCTGACACCCCGTGCTGGTGAATGCTGGAAGTGCTGGCACCGGAGCAGTGGCTGGGCCCAGTGAATCCCACCAGTGTTCCTGTGCTGCTGTAGCACAACCCAGGATCGTTCCGTGCTCGCCTGGGCACTGAGAGGTTATTTTTAAGTCAACACAGTGCACCTGTCTTGCTCTGAGATTGCTTGAGTAGCACTCAGGTGCCATTACCAGCACTGAGCCACCTGAACACTTGTCCTGGCTGCTTCCAGCAATCTCTAAATGCTTTTGAAGTTTTATCCAAAGCAAGAACAACACTTACCCAGATCCTTATGCACCGCTTCAGACTTACTTAACCTTTTTTTCTCAGAAACGATGACTTGCTTGTAAGAATTGCTTGAACTGGAACAGACAGTAAATACTTCTGTCTATTCCCAGCTCTCTTCATTCTTGAAATAAAACTCCCTAGTTGGAACAGAGTTACAATTCCAGTAATAGTTATTCTTTCTTCTTCTGCCCTACAGTATTCAACATGTCCACAGAATAGGGGCTGCTGGCATGGCATAAAGGAAGATGCAGGTGGAGAGTTGGGTGTTTTCAGCACCTCCTTGCTATTTCTCCTTGTTTAGAAGATTGCTTGTTATAAACCACAGGGTTATTTTGGGAAGTCCATCCACCTTATATTAAAAATTCCAGTATAGGACAGTTTAAGCCTTAATGCACCATTTTGTGATGCTTTAGAGCTTCTGTTTTGTCTTTCAAGATCTTGAATGGTGGCACTCCAGACATTTCTTCAGCTGGGCTGCTGTCCGGGCAAATCCAGGATAATTCTGGGTACCCGTATTCCGACAACTCCTCTATCCTGGGTAAGTGAAATCACACACCAACACTCTAACCTCACATGGGCACTGCAAGAAGATGGTTGGTTTCAGCAGTAACTTGCTTTTGCCATCTGCAGGCTCCAGCTGAGGCACAAAGCCCACAACCAAGCACTCTGCCTGCCCAAAGAGGCACGTGGCAGCCTCTTTTGTAGCCTTACTTTACCCTGGCAATTTCCTTAGGTAGCTCTTGGAAGCCTCTTCTCTCTGGCTGAGTCAGTGTGAAGCAGCTCAGTGCTGCTGTGGGGCTGTGTTTGCAGTCTGGCACTCGGGTTGTCCCTTGCTGAGGAGTGACCCAGCGTCCCTGCTCTGCCAGGCCAGGGGAGCAGGGGCAGTGACGCGCTGGCTGTGCTGTGTTCCCTGCAGGGGAGAACTCCCACATCGGCATGGACATGATCGACACGGAGCAGGGCTCCAGCAGCCCCAGCAACGACGAGGCGGCCATGGCCGTCATCATGAGCCTGCTGGAGGCCGACGCGGGGCTGGGCGGCCCCGTGGACTTCAGCGACCTGCCCTGGCCCTTGTAAATGACCCAGCACCCAACAGCCAAGTGCATTTACTGGTGGAGCTCTGCAGTCTGTGAAACTCGTGGGACTGAGAGGCTTTTATGTGGGAACTTCATAAAAGCTGTGTCAGAATGCAACTCATCCTACCATGTGTAACTTCAGACAAAGTGGAATAACCTGCTACAGTGTTCTGTGTTGATTTGGTTAGCTGTGTATAGCTTGCAATACTTGTATATTTTGGATTCTGTTGTTTGAAATTTTTTTTTTTTAAATCACTGTGCAACTCACTGGCATCAGTGGTAGCTTTTATATGCAAATGACCATTTCAGATGTATGGTGTGTTTTTACACTGCAAAACAGTCCCCATGTGGATATTTCTTATACTAATTGTACCATAAAGCTGTTTATTCTTTCTTGTAAGAATCCTTTACTATAAATATTGTTAAAGTGTAATGTATTAGACAGTTAAATATTTTTAAAATAAATGTTTCCCTTGTTCTAAGATGGAGCATTTACTTTGATAAATAAATTTGATAAAACCCTGCTGAAGGTGCATGCTAGAAGCACTTGGTATTTATCATTTCTTTAGCCTTGGAGGAAAAGAGAAGAAAAGCCAGTGCCTTACCTACGCTTACACGGCTTTGTCATGACAGTAAATTCCCAGAGAAGCCACTGTTTCTTACTCCTAGATCCAGGTTTATCCTGAGAAAAGCACAACAGGCACGTGCCCTGAAATAGAGGCTGATTATCTTTAAGAAATACTTGTTTTTCACTTAATGTTAACCATCCTTCCCCTGGGGAAAGAAAAGCAACTACTTGCAAAATTCATAATTCACAGATAATTCAAGCCCATTAAAATAATGGAAACTTTATTTGCATGAAAAACTTGTTTACAATCATTAATAAATGAAGAATGAACCATTTACATTTTCCTATTTCATGACACTTATGAAAAATGTATTAAATAAATATTTGTGAACAGCTTAAGGTAAGGCAAAATTTAAGATAAAGCCCCTGTCCGTTGTTCACAATTTTTGAACATGGCTCACGCTGCAAACAAGTGAAAAAATTCACTAAAGAACTTGAACAAGATGTTACGTGGGTCATTGAATCACGTCCTCAATCCAAAAACCCAAGAGTAAGTAGTTTTGTGCTCAACCATATACAATAACTTCAAAAGGGTCAATCTATTCAGAGCAAAACTATGTACAGTTAATACCTTTGATAGAAGCACTTTGTTAGTATTGTGCAATACGTTTATAAAAAATGGCTTCAAATTCCATTTCTCAACCATTTGTAAAGTGCTGCTATCAATTCCCACTCTGCTTCCTAACCCTGTGCCACGGCAGCGTTGCCGTGGCCGCGGAGCGGGGCCAGGCCAGCTCACGAGTCACCAACGTCACAAACCTACTGGTAAACACAGACACGAACGTCACCGAGCCCAGCGCCGGGGCTGCGCTCCTCCCAGAGCAACCAGGCATCCCTTGGGGCCGTGCCAGGGCCCTGCTGCGATATCCTAAACACCGGAACACAATGGAGAAACTGGCGTTGCAGTGTGGTATGAGCTGAGAACAGTCACTGTGGGGAGCATGCTTGCGGTGGGGCAGCGCGATCAGAGCGGGGGGTTCTGGCCCTCGGCCTCCAGCTCGCTGCTGCTGGGGGCGGGGTGCATGGGCAGGATGTCCAGCTCGTCCACCTGCGGCGTGGGGTGCATCACCACCAGCTGGTCCTGCGGGATGTCCGCTGCTGCCGCCGCCAGGTTGGTGATGGATTTGCTCTTCACGCACTGGAAGTCAACGTGCCGGCTCTTCCCTTCCTCCTTCTCCCACGACATGCGGATGAACGGCCTCTGCACGTAGTTGTAGATCACCTCGGGCCTCCCGCCCGGCCGCTTCTTCACCTTCTCCTTGTACGTGGGGTAACCTGGCAAAGGCAGGAGCACAGCCCCATCAGCACTGCCCCACACAGAGCACAGCCCCATCAGCACTGCTGGGACACACAGCACAGCCCCATCAGCACTGCCCTACAGAGCACAGCCCCTTCTGCACTGCTGGGACACACAGCACAGCCCCATCAGCACTGCCCCACACAGAGCACAGCCCCATCACCACTGCTGGGACAAACAGCACAGCCCCATCAGCACTGCCCCACACAGAGCACAGCCCCATGTGCACTGCTGGGACACACAGCACAGCCCCATCAGCACTGCCCCACACAGAGCACAGCCCCATGTGCACTGCTGGGACACACAGCACAGCCCCATCAGCACTGCTGGGACACACAGCACAGCCCCATCAGCACTGCCCTACAGAGCACAGCCCCATCAGCACTGCCAGTGCAGAAGGTTTCGCTCTGTTCAAGACACCTCGCCCCTGTCCCCCAACAATAATGTCCATTTTACATTATTACTACAGGGCACCAACCTCACAGTTTGGTGCCAGAGCTGTTCCTTGTCAAACCAAGAAATGCCAGCAGAAATAATCTGCTATTAGCCAGCATTACAGGCAGGGCCAGTTCTTGTTGAGCTAAAAGCTCCCACCTTGTTCAGCTGAAATTAGTTATTTTAGAGCTCACCAGTTAAAAGCATTTGCTTTTTCTTGGCAAATTACAAACGTAACTATGACAACTTGGTGAGTGAATGATAGAAATCCTGCTAATTATAAAGGCTGGATTCTAAAATATCTGGGTCAACAATCAGAAGAAAAATGTATTGCAAAGAAACCCAGTTCTTACATTTACGATAAAAATCAGATTACTCAGTGAGATTTTACAGAGCCGCCTCCTAACTTACATGATGTTTATTTCAGATCAGTATTACTTTGCACTTCACTGATCCTCTGCATAGTTTTTTACTTCCTAAAAGAAAATGTTTGCCTGCCACTTAGCACAACAATTTTCATTTCACACCCTGGAAAGGATACCAGCCCAAGAACACAATATCCAAAGCTGTACAAATGCACTGTTACTCACACAATGCACAGAGAAAATTTTGTGTGGAAACTAAAGGGCAAAAGGCATGAGATGCAAATCATGAAGGCAGTAGAAAGCACCTAAGTTGTCTGCACAGAGCCCAGCAGCCAGACACAGCTTGGACACCAGTCTGGAGCCCATAATCAGGTTTTCTAGCTGGGTACCATTCCCCCTCTGGCTGTTCTGTCACCGAGCCTCAGCAAGAAAGACAACACCAACCCCTTGCTTTTCCAGCTACAGAGAAAACCATAAAGCAGAGAAGTGCAGCAGATCCTGAAGGAGAGGGAGAGGACCAGCAATGCCTCCCTTACCTTCGATGCCCAGTCGGATCTTCTTGAGCCCCCTTTCCTTCAGAACCGATTTGGCCACGTCTCTATTTTCAATGTACTTGAAGAATCTATACAACTTTGTGCTGTAAATAACTAAAAATACATTTTAATGAGAAAAAAAATCCCAGTATTCAAATATTAACCTTCTAGCCTTAAAACACAAAAGTTTATCTTTTCCACTGTTTTGCTTTACACCAGTATTTGTATTTCAGAAGAAGGGGAGGAACTCTAAGAGAAAACCAGCTGAAGATACTGGAGAATGGGTTGGGTGTACATCTTGCAGGGAAGCAGAGTCCATTTACAGGTGCTTAAACTCACCATCCACACAACCATAATACCCCAAAAACAGTAACACTTCTTTTTTTTTTTCATCAAAATCCCTCTAGTTGTTCTCCCACAGTAAATATGACTCCTACCATTTTCCTCCTCAAGCTCTTCCTAAAGAAGTATTTTCTTCCCCCTCACCGGCCGACAATACTTTAATAGTAAAAATTAGCTTCTTTTTTTAATTACATTTGAACATAACAAGCTACATATGCTTCTGTGAAACAAAACATTAAGCAGAACTACCCAAACTAAGAGCTTTATTTCTGTACAACAGCTTTAAATCAGCACATTCACTGCTACCTCTACCACAGCGTGGCTTGGTGGGAACAATGAGGATAAACTTACTTTGTGAATATTCCTCTCCCATTTGGGGGGGATACTCTTCATCCCAGTCAACAACATCATCATCTGTCAGCACAACGATGTGGCACTCCCTCTCCCCACTTTGGGCACTGGCTACCATTAATGGGAGAATCATTTCTTCCAGGTAAAACTCAAATTGCTTGCGAGCACCATCATTTGACAGTTCGTGCATGAGAGCACCTAGAAGAAAATTTTAAGCACGGGCACATTTGAGAGTTTGGTAAAGAGATGAAGGCAGCAATAAGGAAGAGTAGATCTGTTTATCTTGTAGTATTACTGCAGACAGGTGTAAAGACACTTAGTCTATGAGCTTATGTAAGTTCAGACCTTGTTTGAATATTGACCAGCCTGTCCTGTAGATATTAACATAGTGCTGGGCAGACAGAGAAATGACTTTGAGACTTCCTTTGCATTTTACTACTGCTAAACATTAGGTAATTGTGCAAGGCTGCTCTTGGTTTTCCTAAAAGAAACATCATTCAAGCAATTGCTGAGAGAGCAGAGCACACAACCCACATTTCATAAGCAGCAGCTTAAAACTAAAGCTTCTCAAAGCCCTCACGGCAGGAGCTGCTAAATCCCTGTAAGGACAGAGAGCTCGGGCATGTGGAGGGTGGGTGGCCCTGCTGGGGACAGCACAGGTGTCCTGCACAGCATTCCCAGCAGGAATGCCACGGGCTGGCCCTGCACTGCACACACAGGGAGAGCACAGCAACCAGAGGCACAGGCCGAGGCTCAGGCTGTGTTCAGGGGAAGGAGCTGGAGAGAATGGCACGTGCTGGGAACCCTGGAGCAGCCCACTCCACCAGCAAAGCTGTGCTACTGCCACCAGGGAGACAGCCTCATTCTCCTAAGCAAGGAGCTGAAAAGATTACCCTCCCTGTCCTCTGCAAAAAAAAGGAGTAACACTGAATGTTACTGTATCTGTACTGCAAATGCAGTCATAGAGCTAAGTATTCCACAGCGGGACCACAGCACAGAATCAGATGCTAAAATATCAGACATTATTTTTCAAAGGACATAAAGCCATTGGTTTTAGGGCTTTATTACATAAGAGATAAAAAGGGATGGATTTTATTCATGTAGCGCCAGCCATCTTCTTTATCTTAATAAAGGACATGATTTAGAATTAACACACGCGCACTTAAGTCAATTTGTACAATTCAAATTATTTTAATAAACTCTGTACTTACTCAGATCTCTGCATTTTATAGTACTATACTCAAAGGAGATACAGAGATAGTCACACGCTTCTCTCAGTTCAGGAATGGATATCCCATCAGGACAGCGTATCACCCCAGTCTTGTAGTAATCCTGCAGGATGCACCCAGAAAAAACACAATGCACAACATCCACCAGCAGAAACACTTCATCGTGTCATTCATGATACCTTCTCCACAAAGAAAAGCCCCCAAAATGTAAGACAGCAACAAATGTTAAACTTTGTGAATCATCCTGTCCTCAAATGTATCAGTTTTCAGAGCTGCATTCAGAGCAGTGAGTTCTGGTTAAAACTGTTACTTAAGTGACAACTATTAATACTGGTAATTTTTCTGTCTTTTATCTATACTTCACTGAGTTCTTCCCATTCCAAGGCTGCTGACAAAGCAGTCCAGCAGCTCTCTACTTCCTTATATATTAAATAAGGGGCCACTTACATCTCAGACTGAAGTTTGCTTTACTCCTGTTAGCTGCGGGAAGTTCACTTCCAGTAGTCTGTTTCACCTAATTTCAGCTCTAGAAGGGCAAAATATACCTGAATTTGGTGAACTAAATGCATAGGAAAAGGTGAACTGATTGCTGGTAGCACTAATTTTTGGTTTCCTTCATGTGTACTTTCTCTCTCCCTGACTGTCACACGTTCATGTCTAGGCAAAGGGGTTCATAGCAAGCATTTTCCCCCCTCTACTAAAAAATATAAAGAGCAGGATCTATGCCATCCACAAAAGCTAGATATGCAAGTTGGGTTAAACCAAGAAGTTTTACTTCTTAATAGTGCTTGTCCTAACAGTATTTGCCCTTAAAAACTCACCAGAATAGCACGAAACACAGTGGAACCAATTCCTTCAGCAACTTCATACTCTCCTTTTTCATTTGGCCGTGTAAAGTTGTGTTCTCTGCCTGATCCAAACATCCTGCTCAAGAATGAAAGTAATTTAGGTTAGAATTCCTTACTAGGGTTTTCTTGTTTGTAAATAAGAAAAATAGAATGCAAGAAATTGTACAAAAACTGCAGGGGAAAAGCAGTGCATTCTGTTCAGTTGGGATTATGTCTCTCACTTCACGATCTGACGTGTCTTTTCTGACCACTCTTCAAGAAATAATATTTAGAAAAAGGCACTCTAACAGGATACAGGCTTAAGGCAAATAATATATTATTATTGTTACTTTTACCTCCCAAGCTGTTCCTGCTTAGTGTCCTGCGGACTGACATTGAGGGAAAATGGGTTTATAAATAACCTGCATGTTAGAGCAGTAATTCCATATCTTTATTAACCTACTTTTCAATTAGCAGAAGATAAAATAAGCTTGTTCCTTGAACCAGTCCCAAAGGGAGAATAACTCAGCATCACACATGCACAAAAAAATCCAGTGCATTAGGCAGCACCACTTACTCTGAGGCTGGGCATGGAAAAGGAAATTATTCCATTGCTTTTTTTCAGCTGATACACTTCCAGTCTGTCTGGATATTTACATGTATGCATGTACTGTATTATATACAAGTGCTTTAAATCAATTATCTAATTCTATTGATTCCTACTTCCATTTATTTCCTTTGACAGTTTAGACAGAGAAGCATTTCTTGCCTTCTCCGTGACTCACCCAACTTTTCACAAAATAGGGATCCAAGGTACTATTTATCCCACACTGCAGTGATTTAAACAGAGCAAAAATTGTTTAATCACATTTATTACCTGTACTGTGGCAAAGAGATTTATATCATGTATTTTAAATATGATTATATCCTCATGTGCTGAGAAATAGCTGTATTTTAATGAAAAAGCTAAATCCAAAGTGACAAAGACAAACCTTTCTTTTCTTTCTTGATGCAAGATTTTAAAAGTGGTGCCCTCTGCATTTGGACAAGGCAAAACCAACCCAAATTTGAGCAAGTCAAGAACTGAATCTTTTCCCACCAACCAAACATGTTAAGTACGTTGCTCATTATAGTTTCTACAGAAAACATTGCACACATATTGTGGACTTGCATTCAAGTGTTGATCATTTTGAGCATTCAGCCCCTCTGCTGAGTGGCTCATGGCTATTATACTGATTATCTGACATTTCAGAAGATAAATGGGCTGAGCTTGAGCATCATCAGGGTAGGCTCACTAAGCAAAATAAATTCCTTCAAGATTTTCCTCCTTCCTGTTTTGAAGGAGATTGCCTACGCTCACTATGCCACTTCGTTTTATGAAGCACCTAGCTTTAAAAACAAGGAAGAATGAGGCAGACTGAACACAGAAGCAATGCCCAGGAAGACAGAAAGAAACAGGAACATCATGAAATGGTAATTTATTTATCAGCTGTCATCTCTAGGTAATGGACATCTCTTGGCCTCCCTGCCAAAACCAGAGAACTTGCATTTGATTTTTACTTAAAGACATTTGCAAACCGGTAATATTAAACATTAGCAAGACCGGCTGCAGCAATGTGAGTCCAAGAGTTATTTAAACAGTTTAAATATACATAAAGGATTTATGGCTCTCTGTAACAGTTGGGGATTAAGGAAAGAAAAACAAACAAACAAAAAACAAACCCAAAAAAGATACAAACCTGCCCAACATTGTGTTAGGTTGTGCAGTGAAGATGGAAGGATCTACAACGAATCTGGTGTTGTCCACGATGAGCGTTACTCGCTCGGAAGTCCTGACGTTGCGAGCTCCCTCTTTGCCGTTTTCATACACAAACACCATCTCCCCACCAGCCTTGCAGCTGCCATCTGAGCTGGACTGGCTGCTGTTCCTGCTGCTGGTGCCCATGCTGACAACAGAACCATTGGGGGACGTCTTCTGGGGCCGGGGGCTGCTGGGCCGAGATGAACTGTGATCCTTCTCCCGATCTTTAGGGCGGCGAGGTGGAAGGAGAAAAAACAAGAAATGAAATCAGAGGTTTACATGAGTTCGATACAGTTTGAGTCTTTCCAGGCACAAAACACATCAATTACAGAAGTTAAGTACAAATTATTTGGGTTAAATCTATTCTGGTTAAAGAAACCTTCAAAATAACTGTGCATTTATGAGATTCTGAAGTTTGTATCACCTAGATATCAATCCACCTCACCTTCCCCAAAAATCTACAGAGAAAATTTACTATTCTAGTACTGAAAAAGGAACTCAATATAATACAGAGGCTATTGCATCACATCTCAAAGAAACAAACCATGGTTTGTCACTTAAAAAAATCCCTATTTTCTCTATTTCCAAATACCTAGACCCTACACAGTAAAGGGGAAGTATTCAGTCAATTATCTTCTAAAAATTAGATTGTTCTTGTGATTTGAACTAAATAAGAGGAATGTAGGAATACACACATAGGATTACACACCACAGACTGAAAAAAAGTTACAGCCTATCAAAGGACAGTATGCCCAGCCCAGGGGACATGTAAGAAATCTGCCTGTTGTGCCATCAACAAATAACACTTTTTCCTGTATTCCTTTAACAAAATAGTACTCAAATTTAGAGAATTTTAATCCTGAAATGGCAGAGATCTGCACACACCAGAATGATACTGTCTTGTCGGTGAAGTGACATTCCTGATGCATGGAGTGAGCTGAGATTCTGCTCTTTCGTGGGATGAGTCACGAGATCTGTCACTCGATCTGCGCCTGTCCCTTGATCTCTCGTGTCCACCACTCGCACCATGGAGGCTCATTTTGGTGTAGTCTATTCCTTTAGCAACACGGGATGAGGTGCTGAAAACAGAAATAAGTGACATGTTCAGCATTTCAAAATTTCAGAGACATTACACATCTAAATTTTCAAGGCATTCACGCTCCATGGACGTGTTTCCAAGATCAGGGTTATCCATATCCAGCTCCATTTTCTTTGTTGTACTCGTGTTTATATTTACAAACAGTTACTTGGAACATTAAGTAAACAGCAGGAATTACCTGTTTGCTGCTGTGTGATTTACAGAGACAGCACCTGATCAGCTGAGCCTCCCTGTGAAGATGCATTCATACAAATCTCTTCCAGAGCGGGGCGGTCAAATACAAATAAGAATTTTATTTTGATTCTTACTGTTAAATTAAATGTTCTAATCAAATAATGAAATTAGAAGTTAGGCATCATTTTCTTCCAGTGCAACATATTTTGGCAAAACCTTCTCAGACCACAGGCTGACTTTACACTTTCCCTGCAACTTGCCCTTTGCAAAGGTAGTCAGTCTTAAATGAGGGGATACATCAAGACACACCAGCCAAGAGTTTGTTTCTGCACATTCTGTTTTAAATTTTCACTTATTCTTAAAAAGAACAATAGTAAGCCACTACAACCCAGGCAGCAGACATGAACTATACTATCAAAGCCACAACCTACCAGACTGTCAGTAACAAATAGGGTGTTTGTTCCAAACCAGCAAATTTAATATAATACTTTAAGATGCTTTAGACTGTGATTGTTACCTTACTCAATATAAGGTATCAATTACATTTTGCAATTATTAAACCAACTAACAAAACTAGTCACTTTTGAGATCCACAACTCTCAGAAGCTATCTAAAAATTAAAAATCAACTTGCAACAGCTATTGTTGAATTTACCAAAAATCTTTGTATCTCCTATTTGTACTCTTTAGAAGAGACAAATTTATGTCTGGACAGCACAAACATGACCGTGTCCTTGCACCCCATCAGAATTCCTAAAGCAGTTCCTTTGCTGTTTACCTTTCAAGTATGGACATGACAACACTCCTAATTTATGGGTTTAACTGAAGAAATTGCCAAAGCCTCAGGTGGTGGATAACCCAGACAGACACCTGCACAGCTACAAGGTCTGACAGACAAAGCAGAGTCATGATTTCCCAGAGGAACCTCAATGCTCCACTTGTTTGCAGCCTGCAGATCCCATAACTCCTACCAAGAGACCTGAAATCATGACTGCAGGAATGCTGCAGGAGAACACAGAGAGGGAAGAGTGCTGGCCTGACTAAGACAAGCACAACAAATATAAAAGCATTCACTGGGCAAGCAGCTTGAACAGTGTCCTCTTTTTAGGTTGCTTAGAAGTAATGACAAAAAAAAAAAAAAATCAAGGCTTTCCATTAGCACAAGATGTTGCAGTTTCAGGTTTCAGTGATTGATAAGAAGAGGAGCTTTACTGAGAACAAAAAGGCTGTGACAGATGAGTGTTTAGCACAAGGCAAGGAGTGAGACATGTACCTCTCACTAAGGCACAGGAGCTTCTCCCCGCCTGAATGAGGGCAGGATCTCCTGTCGACAAAGCACAAGTTTGGTGCAGAGGGAATCTGCTGCAATCCTGTTTCCTGCCAAGCTTAAAATATGCTTCAGTAAGAAATGCATCTTTGGGATGTGGAGTCAGCCAAAGGTCTATTGAATAAGGGAAAAGAACTGCAAGCCTTGCTTCTGGCTGAAAACGCTCAGATTTACAGTCCAAGAATAATGATCCAAGCACTTCCATTAAAAGGAAATTTCCTGAGGACTTCCACTGCAGTTCTGAAGGTATTAAAATTTATAACAATTCAGCATGGCTAACATGTCTCCCATACTTGTTTTACCTCTCTATTGGAGAAAGGTAAATTCTTTATTCTTACAGTGAAATGTGCAAAAATTTGCCCAAGTGAGACCTGCAAACCGCAAAAAAAAAAAAAAAATAAACAATTTAGGAAAACCTTTGCACATTCCTTTGAAACAGATATATACATACATAATATAACCATTCTAATAGATACAAAAAATCCCCATAAATTACTAGAAACATGGATTACAGTCTCATATTCAAGACCAAAGTCTAGCCCCAGTTTAAACATGACAATATTCATTGCTACTACACCTAAACTTCCAAAAAATGGTGATTTTTTTTTTTTTTAAATAAGCTCTGTATGTCACCCATGCATTTATATTTGCATGCTATGGTACAATCAAAGGTGCCACAAAAGAGGGTGTGTATGTGTGGAGTACTCAAACACCTACATAGCAGTCTGGTGACAAAACATCTCTGCAAATCCCAATAAAGCCTCATGTGATCAGGCCTCTGTTGAAGCACAGCTTTGATCCTAGACCTGATAACATTTCCAACCATGCTGTGAGAAAACAGAGTTTTGCAGGTGTCACATTTTATAGTATCAAAATGCATGACTCACTGTTTCTCAGCAACTAAAGAGCTCTATTTGCTTTAAATAAGGGAAACACGCTAGAAAATGAAACTGAACCACTGCAATGGGATGCAGGCTTATCACACGTTTTGGCAGGGCAAACACGTATTCTCCTTTAACAGAGAAGGCAATTAAAATGTGATTCTTAATCCAGAAAACCATCTAAAGCCATATTACCCTCCAAGCAGTGATTCAGAGTTCCCAGTGAAGCAGGGCAAACCCTAGTTAATAATCTCCTCCCAGGAGCTGATAAGAACAGGTGCTACAGGAAGCGACACTGACTCAGCTGGCACCACACTTCCTCCTGAGCCGTGCCCCAAGGAAGGGCCGTGTCAGGCACAGCTGTACCTCCCCAAATGGGAACTGGGGCTACTTCTGCTTTGGTGCCAGCAGCCAGCAAGCCTTGAGGAGAGGGGCAGTGCTCAGGGATTATCCATCCTGCTCCTGCTGCCAGCCACAGCCACCCTGGCGGAGCCTGGGATATCAGTTCAGCTCAGCACACCACACCAGGAGACGCAGAGGCTGCCAGCTGGAGGATGACACGATCCTTGAATAGTAAATCAACTGCTTCTGAAACAGACAGATTAGTAAATAATTTCAAAGGGCTGTTCATATTGCAGCTGGCCACAGCACTCATTTACTTGCTTCTATGTTGTACTTTCCTCCTTTAATGTACAGATTAATGATAACTGTGAGACCGACCCAACATCTACTAGCCACAAGATGCAACCCAAAATTGCAAGATTTTTGAGAATTCAAGCAGTTTGGCTTGAGAAAGCACTGGCTGAATCATGAATCTCCATTCATCTTAGTAACAGCCATCTAAAAATGTCAATCTTAAATCTCATCACTGTTGAGTCACAGTTCACAAAATAAAGTTCTTTGATCTGTTGGACACGTACCCCACAAACTTGAAGCTCCACGTGCTCAATAGCGTGAGCACTCGGATGAATGCTACCCCTTAAACACAACTTTTCTCTACAGTGAACAAGAAAACCAACATGAGTTTAAATCTGAACAAAGAGAAAATACAGAGATCGTGCATAACGTGTTAGAAGAGACAGGCATCAGCTTTTCCCTGCGATACCCGAGTAGGAAAGTGTCCCTGAACTGCTCTATTGTTACTCTGAAAAAGGAGCTCATTTGTGGCCAGTACATATGAAATAGGACCTGTGACATTTATTTTCCTGTAAAGAGGCTCTAGAAGAAGTTGTAAGTGTTCAAATAAAAAGAAAGACATCAGAACTACCAAGTAATTTTGATTTACTTGATAGAAGCACTTGGTCACCTCCTCTTTTCCTCCTCTAAAAAAGCCAGTGGGGCCAGGAGGTTGTTTCTGCAGGGAATGCACAAAGCCTTCACTGCACACCAGCAATGTGAGGGACTAAGTACAAAGCTGGCCCCAGTGACAAAGGCAAAACAAATTGGCACTCACTGGGAGCTCCCCAGCTGGGATGTTTGTTGCAGCTTCCTGCCAATCTACACCAGTGGACACAGGACTAACCAAAGCAGAGCTGCCCCATTTGAAGGACAGGCAAACAGGAACTCCCGTGGTCCACAGAAGCACCACACAGACCAGACACATCACCAGGACTCCTCCAACAGCAGTGAAGCACTGCAAGTTCCAAGTTCCAGGAAGCCATGGCTGCCACACTGTATTCACCTGAAATGTCAGCCACAGCACCCAGCGGAGCAGGGACACAGCCTTACTTCAAGCCTCCAAGAAAGAGATCTGAAGCTATAATGACCACCTCACCCTAAAAAGAAGTGTTTGCAAAGTCAGCTTCCAACTGATTCCTCAGCTGGTGACCACCAGCTGCACTCTGGGCTGTGGAAGCCATAAGGCACAGCACTAACCCATAAGCAGAATTTTCTCCTACGTGCTGAATGATACATTACATTTAATTTAAAAGTGTAAGAGAGGAAAAAGAACAAAGAAAACACCATTTTAAACCCTCATCCCATCATTCACTAAAGCTGGAAAAAGCCCCATATTTGTAAGGCCACCTAGTACCCAAAAGTTTATAGAAGGGAAGGACATCTTGCTTTATCAATTACTTTCCTACAGGGAAAAAAAGAAACAGCCCTCCCTGCCCTCAAATAAACAAGCACAAACCAAAACAACCAAACAACCTCATGAATATTCATGTATTTTGGCAATATTCACAAATTCAATACTCCTTTCTCCCTGCCTCCAAAGGATTATTGGAACATGTGCATTACATCCTTTCAAGAACTTTAAGTCAGTCACAGAAATTATTTTCCTCCTCAGACAGGGAACAAGGAAGCTCTGTCTTTGTAAGGGAATGAGGCATTTTCTTTAAAAGCAGTTGCCTCATGAAGGAAACCAAATAAGCCCAAGGTTTTATTTAAGCAAATCCATTTAATATGATGTGAAGGAGGGGAAAAAAAGTACCATCAAAATGGCAACTTGTCACAGTGGTAATGCTTCCTGTTTTTGTAGTTAAGGGAAGAGCTGTTTTTAAAAAATGTAAATGCTCTTCAATTTAATGATGCTTTGGAGTCATCTGTGGAAGGAGAGTTTCAGTTTGTCTTTATACATAACAACAGATTGCTTTGAATATATTACTAATTATTACAAGAAGTCATTAGACCGAATTAATTCTACTGCCAAAATAATTAGCATGTATTCCAACATAAAAACTCCACGTGCATCCTACTGAATACTGCCAGTACATATATTTGTTTTATAAAACTAGCTCTTGTCTACACAGAATTATAGTGCTTAACTAATATAGTTATTACTCCCAAACCCACCCTGAAACCTTAAATAAATTAAAAGGACACAGCAGTGGAAAATTAAACAAGATTTTTACCCATTTCCCCCCCTCCGTCTATCTTCTAAAACTGGTATTAACTCTCCTTAAAATATAAACTTAGATCCACCCCTTGCTAGGGTGATTCCCATAATCAACACTTGTAGAATCAGGCTATAGAGCTTTATCTAGACACTAAGTTACAGCTGCCATGCTCCGAGGCTTTAGAAGAAATCCCTTCTGCTCATCCTGCCAGGACTTACACAACGACAGCGCTTATGCCCCTCTTCCTCCCCCTCAAGCCTGTTCTTTGTCAGCAGAGATTTCAATTGACCTGTGCACACAAAGGACAGTACTTTGCCTTTTCCTCATTCTTCTCCTGAATAATGCCCACACATTATTCCTGTTAGCAAATACGCACCTTCCTCTCGTGTCTATTAGGGAGGAAACACAGAAGCACGGGAACAATTTCGGAATCAGGGCACAAAGGAATTCTGTTCCTTCCAAAAAGGCAGCTTTGAAAGCCAGATCAGCATCCTTTGGCATTACTTGTTAAGTTCGGCATATTTGATATTTCCGTCCTTTCTTCAGTAGTTCCCCGTCAGCGAGCTTTACTTCTCCCTGCATCACCTTGCCCTCGGGGATGAGCGAGCGCAGCTCCCCAGCGCACGGAGAGGCGCTGGCAGGGCGCGCTGGCTGCGAGCTGCCTTTCTCGCCGAGCCTGACTCAGCCATGCGTGCTGCACGGCTGACGTGTGACCCCGCAGCCATTGGGCCCCGCGCTGACGGGCAGGGAAGGCAGAGCCGGGCGGCGGAGCCAGCCCCGGCTGCCGCAGCTATTTCGGTCCTGCCGCCGCCCGGGCTCCGGCACAGGCGCAGCGCCGGGAAAAGGTTACCGCAACTTCCCCGGCACGGCTCTGCCTGTGTGCGCAGGCACCGGCCCCGACGGGCTGAGCCACGCCACTTTCAGGTCCGTTCCCTTAAAGCCTGCCTGGATTAATATTTCAAGTGAATGCACCGGAGTTCATGAGCTGGTACAGCCAGAGCCTTTTGAGAACGAGACAGCACAACCTCCGTTTTTTAACCACAAGCACCCCTTTTCCAGCAAGTTTAAGCTAGGGAAAAATGTACTATTCTTCGTAATAACTTCAACATCATTAGTATATAATTATATTAATCGGTACATTTACCGACCAGAAATCATCGTGCATTTTCACATCAAGGCCAACCCACGAAAAGCAACAAAGCAAATTAATACACGAGTCGGCAAAATTTTCTAAAGATTTTTTGGCGGGTGGATAACTAGGCACTATGAGACAGCTTTATTTAAGTGACTCCTTTAGAACATCTGCAGGCTGTTTTAAGGAGTCACAGTACACTGGAGGAATAGCTTAAAAAGTAAGTCCTACAATCAAGATGTCATAGGGTGGAAATTAAAACATGATGCAAGTTGAAGAAATGAGGAGGACTGTTCAGTAAATGACTGCTGTAATAAAGAGGGAAGTCAGTAGGAAAAACAAGAGACTTGTGATTAGAAAGGCAGGAGAACATCGGCATTCCAGGCTGAAGAGTCAGCTCTTTACACATGGAAGGAAGATTTCTGCTCATACAATTTCAATTACCCAAACCACTGAATTTTCTCCTGGTTTTAGGGTTTTGTGATGGTTCACACAAGCACCCTCCCCATGCCCCAGGGGAAGAATAACCATCCGCCTTGTAAACCTTTTCTTCCCTTCAATAAAAGCTAAGGAAGACATGGCTATAATAAGCTGCATGAAAAGCATGCTGGAAAAACCTCTCTCAGGCATTTTTTGCCTCTAACAGAAGAGCTCCCAGCAGCGAGAGAAAGTGCCCTGGTTCCCTAAATGGGGTCTCTTCTCTACAGCAGAATTAGGATGTGTTTTCTTCTGTACTCCCATATCAGGTAGAAACAACATGCCATGGATGGATTGGCTCCCAAATCCCACAAAACCACCCCTCAGGACAGGACACGCACCCATCAAAATCTTACAGAGACACAGTGCAGAAGCCACACTTAACTCGGGGCTCCATGTAAGAAAGCCCTCAAAAAGAAATCTCACTGCTTAATTTGGGGGCTGCCACAGGATCTTCCTTCAGCTCGAAGCAGAAACTCTGTCAACACTTTCCACCCTCAAAATTCTTTAATATTCACATAATTCTGGTCTTCGGTGGGTTCTCTCAACCATGAGTAATGTACTTCTTAGTAATGCAGTTCCATTTCAGGAAAGGATCTCATGAGTGGAGTGTTCAGTTGCAAAAGGGATTTCTTAAAGCAGCAAGGACTTAACCTTTAGGAGGGAACACATTCACACCTTATGACTTCTACCAGGCTACCCAAACACAAGACCTTCCTAAAAGAACACTGGATGCCTTTATTTATATAGCAAATTTCTGCTCCATTTTCAATAAAATCAAACTAAGAAACTCAAAGTAATATTATCCTCCTTAGAACTGGAAAGGATCTCCATTTATTAAAAAACAGCTTCAGAAGTCCATATTCAAAAGAACTGGGACCAAACACAAACTCTATGTAGCCATTACAGTTTCCATACTCAGAGATTAAAGGTACAAACAATGAAGAGAAAAGTTGTCCATAAAAAAATTCTAGTTCTGAGCATAATCACCTCTGAAGTGCTTGGTGTCCTAAATAAATGTGGCAAAGTCCACCACAAATAATATCTGATCACATTTAGAAAAGGCAATTTGGGTGCTGAAGAAGTTCAGGAGGATTCAGTGTGTGGTTTTGCCCTGGAAGTTGCTAAGTTTCCCTTCTCAGCAGTGTCAATAAGCTGTCATTGCAGACATGAAGGATGTCAAAAAGGAAATAAAAACCCCAGTACCCACTACTCTAAGATCACTCACTATACATTGGGTACCTTACAAAAGATTAACAGACTGGTGCTTTTGAAGGTTATCACTGAGTGCAGCCCATTTTTCTGGATTCCAAGACCAGCTCTTCCCAGCCCACCTCAGTTTCTCCTGAGGGCTTTCCATCCTGGTGCCTAGAAAGCCCAGATGAGGAAATTTTGATCTGCCAGTGCCAGGCTGAAATTAGGAGCAGGCATGTTTGCAGCGAACTGAAAGCAGGTGATGCACAGTATGACCGGAGCCCATGGAAAATCAGGCCTCATTATCTTCATGCCATACCTTGTACAGGCCTGCCCCATGCTGCAAAATGTTCAACTGCAGAGATCACAGGGAGAAAAATAAAACCTGTCCCACAGTGGAAAACAGATTATACATTCTGATATCCTTCCACAGATGAGAAAGGGACTCTTCTGAGGATGCTTCATCTACTTTACAAAATGCTGAGACACGTGGCACTTCCATTCACAACCCATGAATGCATCCTCCCAGCCGGCAAAAATAATATTGGGAGGGGGGAAAATCCCAGCATTGAGCATCTGCACAATAACTTCTCATCTATGGACAAGATTATTTAAAAAGCAATTGAAGATTTTCAAAGATCCAAGAGTCATGGCAACAGAATCAAAGCGGAGTCACATTTTGTTCATAAATGCACTAGTGCAGGCAAGACTTTGCATCTAATAATATCTAAACAGAATGAACAAATAAGAAGCTGTCAAAAGGGACTAAAACAGAAGCAGATTTAGAAAATTAAATCCAGGACAAATCTTAAGGAAGAGGCAAATTTAAGCCAAAAGTTTTTCACCATAACTCTAGAAAAAGCACTCAGTGCAAGAGAATTATTCTTCCAACAACAACAAAAGCTCCAACACTAGAGAAATTACATATGGGAAACTAATAACTGATGAAAAATTGAATAAAAAAAATGCAGAACAGCAACACCTAAGAATGAAAATATGAATTTAGAAACCATTTATTTAAACCTTCACCACTGTTAATTCAACATATGGTTCCTGAACATTTTCTCCCGTCTTATTCAGGTATTTAAATAAAAAGCATCTGCAGGAATTTTCTGTAATAACTTAGACAAACAAGACTGTTTGTATGATTATTTAGTCATCTTTAACACCATATAAATTCATCCTGACAGGCTCTGCAGATTTATACCAGGGATCATATGCATTATATTTTTAGTCCTTATCTTCCACATCTCTCCCTTCTGAGTTTTCCATTCCATTGCCCATCTCAGAACAAGTAAGAACCAGGAGGAGAGAAAACAACAGTATTACTTGGTAAGTTTACAAAACTGGACACTCACCCAACTAGAGAGAAGAGGATATAATGCTGACCTGTATGAGGATTCAATCCCTTCCCCTTTGGACAGCTCTGCCCCATGTCCTCAGCCCCAAACAGACCCGTGACCTTCCTTGCTGCCACACAAGCCCTACACACAGGGCTGCTCACAGCCCTCGATTATGTTTTCTATGAGTCAAGAAAATTATCTAAGCTATTTTAAGAATGTTAAGGCAGGAGGATTAAACACTCCAAAGCACCAAGAAGTGACAAGCTAAGCATCTATCTCCTGTATTACTCCCTTGTTGAGATTATTTATTACAAAGCTCTTATTTCACCATTATGTTTTTCAAACCAGAAGTATTCTCTTCTTGATGATAACAAGGTGTGTTTTGAGCAAAACAAACAAGACTGAAGTACTCAAACCTTGTAACATAACAGTTCTAGTTATATTATTACAACTTATGCTTCCAAATGCATTTTTCCCCCCTCACACTGTATTTTTCACATAGACTTTCACTTGTCTGGGGGAAAAAAATGTCAACTAAGTCAGAAACTATAGTAATATGCCTATATTCAGCCACACAAAATCCAATTATTTTGTTCAGGCTTTTGAATAAAGTACACCATTTTCCAATAATTAGATTCACTGAAGTAATCAAGTATCTCAAAGGAATAATGTAACAAAATATTTATCCTTATTTATCCCTTATTCTATTACAACCTCAAACTATTATTTAGATTCTCATTCTCATAGACTTCCAAAAGCACTTTATTTGGAGAAAAATATAAAATGATCAGATGCTGCTTGAATACTATCTCCCTAGCATACACGTTAAGTTTCCACAAAAACACTGTTCAGCATTGGAAACAGATTGTGTTTTGCCAGAAATACATCCAAGAGCTGCAATTATCTTTGAGGCATAGATTTCCTACCTTTTGATGTGTGACCCTTGAATTCAGATTGCATGAAGCGATCAACAGCAGCTTTTCTGAAAAGCACAGGCCATGGACGTCCTTGAGTTAACTCCTATCAGCATCCAATAATCTTTGCAGAAAGCTGCACAGCTTTTTATTGAAACATTTCCCCAAAATAGATAATCCACCCCAGACCACACATGGTCGGACATGTGTCCTGTTCCTCTGGGCTGGATTTACCCAGCTGCAGCTTCCAGCTACCATGCTTTATTTCAGACTTGTCCACTGACTACAGCTCATCACCATCATTTCTGTGACTGATCAAGAAGCCATTGCTTAACCTTTGGGTTTTCCCTGTCTCAGAAGATACTCAGCAGCTTCTGTACCTTCAGGGAAGATGTTGATTAGAGGCAATTCTGAACTGCTGGCACCAGACTCACAGTAACTCACTGCCCACCCAAGAGCCCTTTTGACCACATGATGCTGCTGGAGACTCGTGGTCCCCACTCTCCCTGCTGTGGCGGTGCCATATCCTTGACAGGTGACAAACAAGACCGTGTCCCTGGCAGGAGACAAACCAGGCCCGTGTCCTTGGCTCCCTGCTGCGCCGTTAAATCTGAATTCGGTCACACGGGGAGCACCTGGGTATTTGCCCGTGTCAGACCTTTCAGACCACAGCTGCTAACGAGCCCTTTTCAGTTCCTAACAGCCCCGGCAGGGCTCCTCCGTCCTGTATCAGTTTCAAGTTTCATTCCAGATCCCCGGTCATGGCAGGTTCAGAGCTGAACCACCTGGCCTGGGCTCAGCAGGGAAGCATCGGGGGCACTGCCCAGCCCTCAATCCCACACACAGCGTCCTACCCACGCTGAAATCCTAAACACGGAGCAGCATCAGCCGTCCCCCAGACACCACCACCTGAATAAAAACATCAGCTGTACAAAGCTACACCCCACAAACCCACCCTGACCAGCAGCACCAGCCACCCTCTCCGGGTCTGCGTTAACCACTCCATTATTCACAGCACAGGCCTCTAATTACATGGGTCTCCCTGTGAGCCTCTTAATTACTGCTGCATTCTTTTGTCCTGCCCTCTTGGATTTCTCACAATCGTTCAAGAATTAATGGCAGGAAAATAACCCACAGTATTAATTGCCTACAGAATACTTTGGACAACCCTTGAGCCTAGTTTATCTGCATCTACACAACTAAAATGTGAAATGAGTTGCTGGTATTGAATACACGCCTTAGCTCTTTTCCTATCTTCTTGCCAGTAGGAAAGCTTGACTAACTAACAATTTTAGCTCGTTAACAGAGATGTTTCAGTTATATTTAGCACTTCTAAAAGGGCAAAGTACTTGAAAGATACACACTTATTTAGATGCTTAAATATCTTTCCAGCAATATGTTTCTTCTCATACATTTGCAAGGTGACTAACTGCTTTGCTTAGTTCGTTTTTGAACATTGTAAGCTGGAAGAGCACTAATTAATTTCACCATTTTGTCAAATCAAGAAGCATTTTAAAAAAACATTCTTACAGTCACGGATGCAGGCAAAAGCAAGATATGACAAACAGCTTAACAAGGAAAGTGCTACAGAGAGTGATACTGGCATGCAAACAACTGTTAGCTCTCACCGTGGACAAGCTGCACAGATTTTAGGGATGTAACTCGTAGCAAGCACCCCCAAGAAATTCATGTATTTAATCACTCAACCGGTGTTTTCATATGCATACAAGGCATTTAGTGTTTTTTTTGGGTTTGGGGTTGGTTTTTTTTGCGGTTGTTGTTTCTGGTTTTTTGTTGTTTGTTTTGTTTTTAAAGGGTTAAATGCAACCCATGGCAAAACAAATCTATGCACACACTGGGGAAGCTGACAAATCAGGTCAGAAAACACCTTTTAAAATAATTAAGGAGCGTTCCTTGTAAGAAAAATTACAACGTTTATGACAGGACTTGCCACAACCAGATACAGTAGCCTTTAGGATGGACTTTCAGAGTAGTTTTTGAGATGCAATAGATGGGACACAGCACCTACCTTGAATGTTTACAAAGTTTACGAGGTCTATTATGCAATTTCCGATCCCAATTCTCTGGATCACTGGAGTTACTGTCATAAGGATGAGGCCGTCCTGCCATTCCACTGCCAGCTTCCTCACACTACTGCTCTGAAAAGCACACATGCAGCACTCACAACCTACATTAAGAGAGCAGTATTTACCTTTAAGTAATGCCACACAGGAAAAAAAAAAGTCAGACATGCAGAACTTAGTGTTGTTAGGTTTAGATTTTTTAAACGCAGATTACAGAAAAATAGGATACACTGAAGCAGAAATTGCATGACAGTAATATTTTACACATTTTGCTGATACCTGCACTAAAAAGAGTATTTTGTTATAAAAAAATATAGTTCTATAAATGCTGGCAGGCAACTTCAATTTTGCAACAATTAAATTCACTGTGTCCAAACAGAAAAGTCACTGGTTATAAAACACAAGACAAACATATCATAATTTTCCTTCGAATGTACAAAGTTAATTCAAAGAAGGATCCCAAGTGGAGGACAGAGACCACAAGTTTTACGATTTGAATGGCTGACCAAGAGGAAAACAGAATTAACATTTATATCTGAGTCCTCACTCCAAAATGGAATCGACAGCAATCCTTAGAAACACTCAATGTGGTCCAGTTTCACTGACTTTTGCAGAAGAGTCACAAAAGCTTAAAAATAGATATAGTAACTACCCTTCCTTAAGTGGGGTCTGATGTTATGTTCACCTCCCTTTAGAATTCTCTCACAGATCAAACCACCCTGTGACTGTCAGCAGAGACAGCCAATCTCCAAAGACTGGTGTTCAATCATACCTCTAAGTGACACTCGTGGCAAGAGAGTTGGATAATTCAGAACGACCTGGTTACAAAAACGATAAAGCAGCCACAAGTGATCAGCTGATGACTGCACAACATCTGGAAAAAAATTGAATTACAGATAGATAAACCTTCCGAGCAACAGGAAGTCTATTATGTTTCTTTACAATTTTAAGCTACATACTGTAGAAACATTGTCTCTCTACCTCACCCCACCCATCACAGACTTGTATTACATTCAGTGAAACATCCTATGTGGAAGTGAGTCCCAAAGCAATTGCGACCTCTTTAAAACAAAGTTACTTCTCAAATAAACTGTCCTTTAAGTCATGGAAAATGGAATAGCTCTCCCAGCAAATTTAGATTCTCCTAGCTAAATTTAGACCCAAAAGTTTTTATTACAGGGGAAGAAGAGAACAAGCTTCTTAAAAATGTTGGTTGCATCCAAGTTTTGCCTTCATGTTCAGTTTTACCCAAGCAAACAGGTTTAACACAAAATATACAGTCTCCACCACAGGGTTGGGTCTTTTTCCTGTTACAGTTTCTATAATTATATGCACTTTGATTGGAAGACTCCTAAGCTCAGGTGTGTCCACATAAAAAGGAAAGGAAAAAGCATTTTATTTAAAATTACAGGAAATACTCAACTTTCTTGTTAAAAAAAAAAAAAAAAAGCAAGCCCTGATAAGCATTTCATTGTGTATTACCTGGAAAGTTAGGTTAGCAAAGCTCAGTCAGCGTGTGAGGATATTACACAGAGAAGGTTGTAGGATCTACACACATTTATCAGGAGAAACAAGGAGAAACCTACAACCTGTGTCAGAATAGAAAAAAATATTATTAAGGAGACAAGTGGAAGGAAGGCTGGTTTCTAAATCCAGGAGCAGTCCTTCCCAGCTGAGGTGCAATACCATGCACACAAGCAATACAAGAATAAAGACATTTCGTTCCTGAGTTGAAACAAGCTGTGTTCATTAGACTGAGCCTCTCCAGCCAGGTACACAGTGAGCCTTGCTAATCATGGCAACAACAGCGTGTGGAACACAGAGCCAGGAGCAGCAATGTCCCAGGGACACCACAGCTCCCACCCCACGGGGACACCATCACCCAGCTTCTGCCGGGCCCTGCCTCCATCCCAGGCTTTGCCTAAGCACCACAGCAGCTCAGGGCTCATGGAGCACCACACGCTTCTTGACAAGCTGTTGTTTCTTTGCACAAACCTTCTCTTCCCTTTAAAACCATCCAAGAGATTTATAGACACCTCACCCTCTCAGGTACATACCAATGCAAGTGCCTTAGGATGAAGAGGCACCCAGCACCCAGTTCTGATTCTTTGCATAGAGCCCAATATTTGAATTTAGCTTTTGCACTCAAAAGATGTGTTGAAGCAGCTGTTTTTATGAGAGCTGCAGCTGCAAGGCCAATTTAAAGCCATTTCCTTAAATTGTCTCAAACTCTCTGCCTTCTCCCCATCTTTGTTATCATGAAAATTCAACAGGAAGATGCAGGTCCACACACACTTCAAGGAAAACGCCTGTTCAGAGTAGGATCAGCTCCTCCACGTGCTCTGCTCTGCAGCTCCACGCTTAAGCCCTTACAAACAATAGATGCCACAGAAGGACAGAAACAAACAAATGGAACTGCTTCCCATGAACAACAGCATTCCCTTCTCCCAGCCCACAGCACATGGGGAACCCCAGCAGTGTCACTGCTGAAGTGCCAGGCTGGCACCCAACTCAGAACCAGCTATGAAAAGAAGGGAAACAATCCCAAGTGTCCAAAGCTACATCTTGTGAAATTTCTTGTTTAGTTCCAAGCATATCACAGTATGAACAGTCTTCCCTCCATCCTCCACTCCACAGGATCTCAACAATTAACACTTCTCTAAAAAACAATTTGCTGTAACGCAGCCAATTTTTTCTCCTTGACCACTGCTGATAGTGCTTTTGTGCAGATTATAAACAAATGTACTTCTCAATTTTATTTTAAGTTTTAACAAACCTTTAAGACTATAAATAAGGAACTCTTTTGTTTTGCTCTGTTGAAAATGGTTTATTTTCTCAATTAGAAAATGCTGTATAAACTCGGTGAAGTAACTAACCAGTCATCCTGATTAATTTTTAAACACTTCTGCAAACCCACTCTTTCCTGCAGCAGAAAAGAATGTTTCAGCTGTGGTTCGTTTTTTCAGGTTTTTTGCATGGATTCACACTGCAAGCAATAAACAAAGCACATTTTGAGGAACATTCTGACCTTGTGTACAAGAGAAAAACAAAACAAAAAAAAAAAAACACAAAAAAACTCTGCAAGAGTACCTGGCCCCAAATATTATTCTAAGCCTTCCACGAAAACAAGGAACCACATCTGAAATGCTGGTGAAGGTGAAAAGGCACTGGGAGCACATGAAATACAGAATCAAATCCAAATATCCTTAGCAGATCACACAACACTGGCGTGTTGGCCAAAGTGGTTGACATTCTAATTAGTTAATTAGCAATTCTCCAGGTGTAAAGAATGACTTCATACCCTTCTACAGAGAGCAAATACTCCAGAGAATCATCACAGGGAATAATAGGAAATCAGGAAACAGACTAACTTCCAAAGCTTTCAGCACAGACAGCTAGAACACTTCAGATTTGCTAACATCAACTTGAAGCCAGAATCATAACTAATTAATGAAAGTTGTAGGCTACTGAAATACAAGGGAATTGTAAGCACCCAGTGGGTTTGAGAAGTTAAAAGTCGGTTTGGTAGAGCCACCCCAGACATTGCAAAATACAGTAATTAATGTGTTTACAGCACTACTTAAAGAGCTCATGAAAGGATGTATCATCCACCAATTTGTGAGAGATGTTGAACAGATTATTTTAAATAATACTTAAAGGATATTCAGTTCTGTGCCATGACAAAATAGAATGGACAAAGGCTGCCAAGCAGATCAAACAAGATTCAGACAACATCAGGTGCTGGACAGAAGTGGACATGCACTTTTGTGAAATGCAGGACTTGCATTTTTCAAGGCACTGCAGGCCAGCAGGGGGGTAGAAAATGCTCTCTGGAAACCTTTCAGGAAAGAAGTAAAGCTAATCAAAACCAACATCAATGCATTTCCAGCCAGCCAGTCACACTGCAATTGCTGAGAATACCTGTAGGTTGCAAAAATCTGGAGTCTTACTAAAAAAGATGATTACAATAACCCTGCAATTTTGAGGCAGAGGGCCAAGATGTCTTCTGGCCACCAGTTCATCAGGTAGAACAAAGATCTGGGAGCTCCTGCTGTCAGTACTGAGGACGACATTCAAATAACTAACACGTAATACTTCAGGCATCTACTCAGCTCTGAGCTTTGGTCGGAAGCATTTCCAAAAGCAGGACAGGTTTCAGAGGTTCCTCTGCTCTAACCTGCTCCCTCAGTGAAGTGCACTGGAAAGGGGAACCGGGATAATTGGGAAGCTCCAACACACAAGTCACCAGCAAGGATGAAACCTGGCATTAGTTGTGACAAAAAAGCTCCACGATTCAGATTAAATATTTAGATTTTCTGTATGGGGTGACAGTCTGCTGTTCACTGCCTCTAGTCATCAAAGCACAAAAGCAGCAACAACAAAAAGGAACTTCCAAGTCAGATTTACTGGGAATGCAAGCACAGTGACATTACATCCTAATTAAGAAATACAGTTCAAAGGACACATGCTCATAATGCAAACACCACATACCATGGAAATCTATACCTGTCAAGTGAGTTTCTTGCAAACTAGTGCAGACATCAGTCACAATTCAGCCATATAAAATAGCTTTATAAATTATCATCACGGAAATATTATCAAACTGACACTGATTAAAGCACAGCTCAGACATCCTTTGCAATACAGGCTCAACATTAACATAGCAGGTCAAGATTAAAGCTCCTCTTAATAAGCAAGTGGGGAGGAAAAAAAAGGAAAAAAAAAATCCCTGAGCAGTCACAGGAAGCTGATGGTATTCCTATCTACAGCAGCATAAACAACAGATATATAGTGACTAGCCTGCAAGCTTTAACTTTGTAATTCATAAAGGGAACACGATGATAAAACAGCTATTAGACATTGGAAGCCTAAAAAGCAAGAAACAGATGACTCCCAGCTCCCCCTCTGTATTAGGGCTCATTGTGTGAAACCTGCCCAGCTCGACCTGTAGAAAGCCCAGTGAATGGAGCAACTTCTGCCTCCAAAAGCAGAATCGTGGCTCTGAGTACAGGAAAATGGAGCAGAACCCAACTCCTTGCCACTGGCCCCACCCCTGGTGGCCCACCGAGACACAGAGAGCAGGCAGGCACAGGGCTCCGTCACACCAGGGATGAGATGAAGAGCACCAGAGCAGCAATCACATTTCCTGAAGGAACAAGCAAGGTCTGTACCCATGGCTGTAGCCAGCAGCGACAACACATCTCAGTGAACAAGAAAATTCACACACACAGTTTTTCACACCTGAAATGAAGTCTAATTTAGTTTTCATACATATTTTAAAGAGATACATACTATCATTGGTAAGCAACAGCACCAGGCCAAGATTTAAGCAACGTTGCTAAAGGAAAGCTGTGCTGAAAGGAACTGGCACAGAACGAGGTTCTGATTTTTGTGTATGAATACAGGACAAAGCAGCCCCAGCCTGAAGCACGCAAGCCGCAGAAACACACAGTTTACAACAAAGTGACAGAAAACCCAACAGTGATGACATCTGTTACTAATTTAACACACAATGTCGTCCACACATCAGCTGTTCACCATTTTCAAATGCAATTGTGCCTAAAGGGAAAAGTGGGCTTCAAGAAGGAATGTAGTGTGGGATGTGAAAGCTGCTTTAGCTTGTTGTCTTTCTTAACCCCCGGGTTCCCTGCCATTAACACACAAACACAAACATGCTGAGAACACTTCCCAGAGCAGCCTCAAACAACACCATCTGCACAGAGGGCAACGATGAGCACAGGCAGGATGCAAGATGAGGCTTGGAGACAGAAATGGTACAAATCCAGGGGTAATACTCAAAGAAAGGCTTTTGGCAATCTGGGGCTTAATATGGAAAGAAAATAAAAACCTCTGTGATGCTTTGCAAGAGACTCGGTCCAAGACACAGACACCTGCCAAACACAGTGCAACAGTCTTCCTCAGCTACAGGGCAATGGATTTAAAAAAAAAAAAAAAAGGGGGGGGGGGCGGGGGGAATCATCCAGCTCCTTTTGACTGTGCTTGTGTTCAAGCTATAGGAATTCCAGGTATCCGACACCAAATGATGCAGAGACACATGTTTCAGCTCAGAAAGAAGATAACAAGTGTGCACCACCAGGTTATGAACTCTGAATGGTGTGAGGTTGATAATTTGAATTGTTTCTCTGTGACACTGGGTTTCTCTGGCAAACCTAGGAAGGAAAGAGAGCATCTTCCAGGGAAAGGATCAACAAAGCTGAAGCAGCAACAGAGGTAAGTACTCTTTAAACGAATCACTGAATGTGACTCGTGAAGAATACAGGCAGAAAGAAGTGAGGAGAACAGTGTCAACAGTCAAAAGGCTACTGAGAAGCCAGATTTTAAGCATGTATTTGAATTTGTAAGATGCAGTCAACAATAAAGAACAAAAAGACACAAGGCTCAACCACTCCTTTGGACAGAGAAGCCAGACAAGCAACAGGAACAAACCTGGGAGAGGTCTATGATGGAGCTCGATCCAAATTCTGAAAGAAAAGGGTTCTAAAGTGACACACTGGATGGGACCAGAGGTAAAGAGGAAAAAGATGCACACACAGTAGCTACAGACAAAAGTGGACGTAAAGAAAAAAAACTAATGACAGACAACTGCAACAAGCAATTGTACTATGACAGATTTTTCATGTAAACAGCTGATCTTTTCTGCAAATAAAATATAGTTACAGAGAAAAAAAAATTATAAAGATACTGAACTCATTATGAAATCGTCTGAGTGGGTAAATGACTGCTCAGGAATTACACGACGCCTGTCAGGCAGTCCTGAGCAACACCACTGTCTCTGTACAGGCCTCACAGCCACTGCAGGTGCTACCAATAAACAACACAAGACGAAAACCAGGAATTTAAGCCGTGCCCAGCCTGCCCGTGACACAGAGCTGTCGGGGCACGGCGGCAGGCGCAGGCGGATCTGTCTGCGGGGCTTTGGGGGTGAGAACACCGCAGCACGCGGCCGCCGGCGGGAGACGGGGAGCTCCCGGAGCCTCCCCCTCAGGAGACATTCCCAACTCACCTGGAGGCGCTCCGCTGCCACCTGCTCCGCGCGACCCTGCCGCCGCGCGGGGCTCGGACCGGAGGATCTCCGGGGATCCCTTCCAATCCCAAAGGCTCTTCAGCAGGGGAACCGGCGCCGGCCCGGCCGGCGGGAGCCCCGGGATGGCGGGCTGAAGGGTGCCAAGGGCCCGCCAGCCACCCCCGTCCGCCCGCACTCACCGGCTCCGGCGCGGTCGCCTCCCGCCGCCGCTCCGCCAGGCCCGGCACCGCCGCCACCTCTCGCGAGAACCGCCCCCGCGCAGCGGAGGAGGCGGTGGCAGCGCCCGCATCTCGCGAGACTTGTGGGGCGGGGCGGGGCGGGCGCGGGACGCCGTTGCCACGGAGCGGCCGGGGGCACGGTGAGGGGCGGCGGTCGCGCCGGGGAGCGGGGTGAAAAACCTGCAGCCTGTGAATAAAAACCCAACGGGAAAATACCGCGGGGAATGAAATAAATTAACGAAACTGAAATCGCAACAAGTCGCGTAGGAACAAGATAAATTCTCCGCGCAACCCTCCGCCGAGAGGTGGGGGCGGCCGGTCTGAGGGACCGGGGCGGTGCTGGAGAGCGAGCGCCGCCCGACGGCCGTGGGGAACGGCGGGGCGGGGGAGCCGGGATCTCCCCTGAGGGGCCGGGATCTCCCCTCAGGAACTGGGGTCTCCCTTGTAGAGCCGGGCTCTCCCTTAGGAGCCGGGATCTCCTGTGTGGAGCCAGGATCTCCTGTGTGGATCCGGGATCTCCCCTCAGGAACTGGGATCTCCCTTACAGAGCCGGGCTCTCCCTGAAAAGCCGGGATCTCTGTGGACCCGGGATCTCTGTGGAGCCGGCACCTCCCCTGAAGAGCAGCACTGAGCGAGTGATAGGGGGCCAGCTGCCATAGCATCCAGTTTATATCTTTGTGACATGACGTCTCTGATACCTCAACCTTCATCCTAAATTTGATTCCTGATTTAAATTACAACTCGGTGTTTGTACAGCCCCATAGGAAATACAGAGTCTGTGTAGTCTGCAGTCTGTTTAGGAGTACAGTTAGTAGACGTGGCTGCCATTCCATAATCCCCCAGCAGAACTATCCTGTCCCGCAGTTCAGGCACCCTCGGTGTACTGAAATGTCACGGGTGGCACTAAGCCCTTCCCACTCCTCGTGGGACAGAGGAGGGAGAATAACCCAATACTGAGCCCCAGATAGATTCAGATCTAAAGAAAACATTTGTCTTTTTTTCCTAAAATATTCTCTGATGCGTCGTTATTAAATACAAGCAGGGTTTGACTTCGTACCAGGTGAAGGGACTTTAGGATTCCTTAAGCACACTGGGGACAGGAGGAGAGAAAGGGGCAAGAGAGCGAGGACTTGTGCCTTTGCTATATCCTAATGCCCCATAAAGGACGGCAGCTTTGCTACAACAGACAGGCAACCGTGAATCTGTTAAATGAATTCTCTTTTCCATCATTTAACAATGGCCAGAGAGATAAGCCACGCAGTTCTAGAAAGCCAGCAGCAGAACAATGAGGGGCAAGCAGCTGGCACAAAAGCTGTCAGGATGTGCAAACAAGGTGAGGAGTCAGATGCCACACATCCAGTGAGCTGAGCAGTACCAAATAGGAGCATCTACAGCAGACAAGGTCAGGAGCATCTTAGAAAGCCAAATCAGTCAAATCGCCAGCAGGCTACAGATCCCACGATCTGTCTTGTTTCTGTTTGACATCTTGTGATTTTGGCTTTGCTAAATTTTCACGAGTTTCTTGGTTTTCTTTTTTCATGCGCTACTCTTTAGCTTCCCCTGAGGATCGATACTGATATTGGTGCTTTTTGTTTCAATGAGTCACCAGTGAGAGACACGATTGATTTGTACTGAGAATTTTATAAAAAACAGGTGTGTACAGTCAATATGCATCTGCACAGGATAGGCCTTCAAGGACACAGGTCCTGGAAAAAAGCCCTTTGTCAGATTGCAAAGCAAGGTGATCCTTCACCCTCTCCTCGACCCCAGTGAGGCCACATCTGGACTTGTTATTTGATGTACCTTTGTCATGCCTCTTTTTTTTTTTTTTCTTTTCTGACTGCTGTTGTTACAATTTATTATTATGAGATTCAATATCATATATAAGCATTGCAGTGGCCCTGTAATTTCTCACCATCCTCTTTCTGGTCCTCTCGGTCTATGAGAGAGAGATGACCAAAACTGCACATTTGTCCAGGTGAAGATGAATCTTTGCATCTTTGGGCGTTAAAATGGTTTTGATAACATCCTCTGCCCCACGCTGAGCTTTTTGCTCTTTTAACTGCTGCTACACTGATCAGAGGTTTAAGCTGAAAAGCCATAACAAATCTACTTTCTAGATAATTAGTAAGCAGTTTTATTAACATTACATCTTATTTTTAATGGGCATTACCTAACACTAATTAATCTGCCGCTGTGCTGTCTTTAGTCCTGAAAAGTCATTCCGTAAGTGTATAGAGAGTTTAAATATTTGTGTAATCATCATTCATCTGTTAGATAGCTGAAGATTAGGAGGAATTGTTTGGAGAATAGAATTTTTTGTTTAGATCAAAATGAAACAGGTTATGATTTTAGCACTTGGAGATTATACATTTTTTCGCGTGTGTCATTATTACCAGGGGATATAAATAGGTTTGTGCTAGGTAAACACCTTTTGTTTAACCACAATTCATTGCAGGAAGAATGAAAGGAAAAAAAATTATTCTCATCATTATTTTTGGGCTTATTTTGCTGTAATAAAATTAAATGGCCTAATAGTCTTACCCCAAATGCGAAATTATATCCAAACAGTCACAGGCCAGTCAGTTCTTATGCTTTAAAATAATGTCCAAGAGCTTTTGGTCCACTTTATTTGGTAATATGTAAGTGAGACATAGGTACAAAAATGCAGTTTTATTTATTGAAGTTAGCACAGATGCCTGATTAAAGAATAAATAGAAAGTGCACCTTAAGGCCTCGCTCCTACAACCAGACAGGTGGCACAGAACCCTTGTGCCATCTGCTCCCAACATCAGGGCCTCTGCATCACTACAAGGATGGCTGAGAGGATAGCTGTAAAACACATCTCCAGCCCTCAGCAGGTTGTGTTTATATTTGTGGGGAGGGGTTTCTGAGGCTCCCCAAGGTGTGCCAGACATCAAACAAACCAATCAGAGCCAGCCTGGGAGCATCCATGCAGCCACCTGAGCTCAGAGCAGCAATTCATCTGGGTTTGAGTTCTGCCAGTGGCAAATTTGGAGGCACCCACCAGTATTCCTGCTGGGAAAACCTTCTTATTCATCAGAAATCACTGAGGCTCCTGAGCACCTATGTGCACAGACCATGCAAAGTAATTTTGTATTTGCTGTTTTTTAAAATCATTGCCATAATTGATTTTTCCCTCTGCAATTCTTTCTGAGTCTTGCTTGGAGCTTGAATGTATTCCAGCCGATGGTTCCTCTCCCAGGCTGATTTCTGCACGTTAATGGTTCTCATTCTGGAGGTCTGGAAAACTGAGATCCCAATTCTACAATAAACTGCGTATGGAAATGAGTAATTTTATTCATGAGAGCCACTGGCCTCACAAAAAAAATTACAGAAGATTAATTTATTAAAAAAATTTAAAAAATACGAGGCCTAGCACAACATACAGAAGTTCAGAGACAGACAGCTTATAGAGAAAATGAGGGATAAAAAGTATAAATCACATTCTTTTTGTTTCAGTTGTAATTGTTTGGTGTAAAATCATTTCCCAGTTCTATAGTTAGGGCCATGCTTACATGCATGCTACCATCTCTGCTCCCACTGTTTCTGCAGTTAATTAGAGGGTTTCATCTTTTGGAGGAGGGGAAGGTAATCAAACCTTCCCTTCGTTTCTGTATTTTGCAAAATTCTTCAGAATTTGTTTTAGTTTTATCCCTTTGTACTTTTAATCTTAAGCTTTGCCTTCCTATCCCATTTCTTTTCTGTTTGCACTCTTTAATCCTAAATTATTATCTTGCAGCTTTTGCTATGCAATTAATGTTCATCTGATTTTAAGCCTTATTCTGAAAATAGATGTGGGCTTAATTTATGTATTTCCATTAGTACAAAGCCAAACAAAGTTTTACCCTCAGCCTTATTTTAGAGACAAGCTCCTCTGCATTGATGCCTTGCTGGTTAACAGTACAAGCAGGACTGGTGAATACACACAAACACTGCCTGTGTAAGAGTTGTAGAACCGGCCTTAAATGGTTTCCCAGCTTTCTTACTGATTTGGGTTTCTTTTTCCTGGCAATTTATAAGACACATTAGCCAAAAGGTACCCAGCAGTGGTCCTGGGCAGACTGTAAATACACTTTATCTTTTGGTTGCGAAATATCTCACTCAGTGGGGCTACAACCTTGAACAGAGCCTTTAATCCTTACTGCAGCTGGAATAAATATGAATGAAATGCCCTACTTGCTCAATGCTACACAGACACGTGCTCACGTGGACAGACACAACGCTCCGGCTACTTCTCACTACGGCTTTGTTTTAAAGAGCACATCCATGTAAGCCTTGTCCAGATCCGTGGATTTCTTCTGCACCGCTGCCCGCAGATGCTCCGGGAGCAGCCTCCGGCCCAGCACGACGTCGTCCTTGCCCCGGGGCCTCTGGGTGCGAGCGTCCTCCAGGGCGCTGTGCACGTCCTGCAGCTTCATCTGCAGCCAGTCCTGTCTCTCCACCGTGTGCCGGTGCTCGCCCAGGTTGTGCATCAACTGCATCTCGCTCACTGACCTTTTCCTGCAGCAAAGGAAAGCAAAGAAAGAGGCCCGTGGGGGCCTTCCCTGGATTCCAGAATTTGGCTCAAAGGTCCAGGTTTGGGGAAATTTTGTAAGGAAATCACAATACAGAGCTGTAGAAGCTGCCTGGCTGATTTGTAAGGCACAGAATGGCTTCTGGAGAAGAGAGGGAGGGTGGGTGGTGATTTGGTAATGGATATTGGTTATATCAGTGAGAAGGCATCAAAAATGGGAAGTAGTTCAGTTTTGTGATAATATTGTCCTTGTAATTTTGTTCAGCTATTGTAGAGGAGCTTAGGGCTTTTACAATATTAGGTAAGTGATCAATGAAACGATGGCATTTATTCAGTGGTAGTTTTCTGTGATCACTAGAGCTAAGGAAGCATGATACTCTGTGGATTTGTGTCTCAGCTGGTGGATGTTAGTGTCCAAGTGTGAGTTACAGCTAAATTCTCCCAGTACAAAAGATGGTCACCTGTGTATGGACCCCCAAGACATGGAGCTTGTCCCATTTGAATAATAAGAGAAGATTTCTACTTTTTTTTCTCCCTCTACTCAGCTGCCTATTTTCAAAAAACATGTGAGAACTCAGTGTCTGAGATCTCTGTAGCTGTTTCTAGAGGACAGAGTTTGGCCAGCTTGATCAAAGGGTTCAAAAGCAGGGGCAGAACTCACACACACATGCACAGACAAACCCCCACATTGTCAGGAGCAGCAAAAGCCATCCAGTGTGAGATGATGTACTTACACCATTGGTCTTCCATCAGAGGTTGTAAAAAAGCACATGGCACATAAAATGATTGCAGCCCAGGCCAGGTTTCTTATAGAAGTCATTTTGTCTACAAGTTAGAAATGAATACATGAAAAGTCTGTAATTCAAGTTATTTCTGTTCTTTCCAAACAAATTTAAATTAGAAAAAAAAGAAAAAAAAAAAGAAGTTGAAAAACATCAGACTAGAGTTTCTGAAAAATATTTTTTGTGGAACATGTTACAGTAAGAAATGCAAATGAAGCATTTACCTCTAATACTAATTTTGTGAGCAACTTATTCCCTGGGCAACTCCATAAATTTTGGTCAGCTTTAACTGCCCTGCACCACCACCACCATCATCATCATCATCATGAACATCTAGGTACCTATCTCTTGCATAATTGGGTGCAATTCTTCCATTATTATTATTTATTATTATTATTATTATTGTCATCGCCATCATCATTATGACTTAGTATCCTTCAAGTCCAGTGGAATACCTGTGTATAGCTGTTCAAACAAAAAATTTTATAGAATAAAACTTTCTCTATTTCTCCCTTTCTTTTGCATATTCTTTAGAATGGAGAGGCTGACACTTTCCCCAACAATTTTGCATAGAGACATAACTCTACTGAGTTATGCCTGTCCCTGTTGAGTAACAGGGAATTCTGAGTAACAGAATTAAGCCCCTAATTTTTCAGGGATAATCCTGCATTTCCTGTATGAATTCCCCTTTCATTTTCATATCATTATCAGAACTGTCATTTGGAATATATTTAGAAAATATTTAGCACTGATGATGCTACACCAGTCAGAAATGACAGAGTTCCAGTATCAGCTTCTAGTCTGGATTTTCAGCATTGGCTGGCAGAAAAAGCATCTTTTTGTTACCACTTAAGAAATTTGATACAGAGTAACTGAAACCTAAAAGATATAAAACTCCACAATGCCATTTTTTGCAACAGTTTCTGCAGCTTTGCTCTAGGTCAGAAAAGCATTTATAACTCAGTCTCCTACATGACAGTATCAATGAGGTCCTGGCAGTCCATCTAACCCAGCATTATAAATTCAGGACATGAATTCACTTCAAGAACTCACTGTCTCTGACTTTTTTCATTTCACAGATTTACTTCAGATAACAGAACAGTTTGGTCTTACTAATATTCACTTATTTTTTAAGATAGTCTGAAAAGAAACTAACACAAAAATGGGTAAAGACTCAATGATAAAATATTCTAATAAGTCTTCTAGAGAACTTGGAAAAAAGTAGAGTATACTTACCAGATAGAATGTTAAAGAGATTGCTGGCTTGGGTATGTCAGCAGATGACTGTCTCTTGATGTCAAGTATATTTAAAGACCACTGAATTGGTTTAGTGGACCCCTTAAATGTAACTTTAAAATAGAGCTTGTAAGTAACTTGGAAGCCCTTTTATTGTCTCAGTTGATGTCACTGTCACACACACCCTCCTGACCCTCATGTACCCACCCTCAGATGCTTTCGTTGATTTGACATTTCATTTACAGGGTAAAGATGCCTCAACAGAAAGAAAGTCCTGGGAAACTGTGAGGAAGTTTGACTTTTAAAATCAGAATTGTGCCCAAGATAACATGAGCTCTGAAGCTGCTGGAAGGATTTGCAAAGAAAACTTTGAGTTGTTAAATGCAGGCAGGTAAAATTTAAATGAGACACTAAGGTTAGTGATCTACAAGTGAAAGACTACAACTAAATATTTTCACAAAATACTGAAATTATAATATTTATAATACTTGTGGGAAATAAGAATAGTCACTTCAGGTCACATACAAGGTTTCTTTGTGGAAGAATATACTGGAAAGGAGCAGAAGCCCTAAGAATGATACAGAATCAAGTTTTTAATGAGAAGCTGGTGCCACTGAAAAGTTGCTGAAACGGTATTAGATCCTCACTGCTCTGCTCTACCTATATCTGTGAATAGCTCTGAATATCCCAGATGTGCTAAGTAGAATAAAGGCATTTGAAACAACTGAGATAAAAATTAGTACTCTATAAATTTTGGGAAAGAAATATTGAATTCTGCCTGTTTTCTAAGAAGCGGAATGTGTAAATCAGAAGTATTTTCCCATCTGTATGAAGAAAGATTATTTTTTGCTGTGTTAAATGCTTCTTCTGACTTCCATGTATTTCTCCCCAAAAAAACCCAAGCAAACATCCAAAAACAAAAACCAGTTTGCATCTGCACATTGTAACCCAGAATTTGTAAGAGATTATTGCTTTTGCCATAAATGCTTTTTGCTTATGTTTTATTCCTGGTGTATTTCAGAAAGAGTTGTAAAATTATGTGAGAAAAGGGAGGGAAGAACCAGAAACTCCAAAAAGCTCTAGAGATCACATGGTTCCCTCAGTCTATAAATTAGTGAATAAAGTGAGAAGTAATGAAGCAATTCACTTGAAAAAGTTCAGGAAGACGGAGTAAGGATAGCTTCCAGCACTATATTGTCAGCTGGCAGTATCCATCCCTAAATGCAGCATACAGGGGTTTATAAGGGGTTTATGGGAATATGTTTTATTAGGAGATTATTAATATCCTGGAAACACCAGGATATTAACCTGAAGGCTAAAACATGACTAAGCTATTATTAAAGGATATTCCTAGATATAATGTAACTAAAAATGTAAGTGCAATGGCATGAAAGGCGAGGATTTTAAAGTCTCCACACAGTTGGTAATGGAAAACTCCCTTTTTTTAGATTTTACTGTAATATATGCAAAACCTTTAATGAAACTCGCAAGGTAATTTTTTTACAGAGCTCTGGCATTCATCTGGAACCTTTAGCATGTGAGAGCAAAGGCTGGAGTAAAGGACAATTGTTAGAAAATCTAGTGTCATTTTTATTCAAAGGTAATGATGGTTCGGACCTAAAATTTCAAGCAAAGATGGCTTAACTTGATACCTTGAAAAAGATGCGGTTTATTTCAGGAGAGTGAAGACACAAAAATAAAAATATTCAATATGTGTCCATTATTTGTAAACAAATAGAGCCTGCAAGGGTAATTAAAGAAATTTTGCATGACAGCTCAAAATTGGCATCACTTTATATGGAGAAAAAATAACTTACTTGATTTGGATTATCCTCCCTCATATCCAGAAATTATGTTATTTGAAAATACAGCTGCTAATACATTATCCAATGTCATCCCAATTTGCTAAACTTGGCATATCAAACATGGGAATGACAGATAATGGCCCAAGTGAATATAGGGTTTTTTTACCACACACTATAATTGTTTACACTTTTGTTTAGAGACAGTGTATCCAATGTTTAATGAGCAGCTGAAAATAGTAATGAGCTCTTTTAATGTTTCAGTCAGAGGCTGATTCATGTTCAGACTCAAATTTTCCCTGTTTTAAGCATCCTTTTAAAAATCCAGATCTCTTTTGGCCACTACTGAACCGATCCCAGGAAACAAGGGCTAACACCTGCTGAACTGCTGTTCAGTAAGAGGCTTAAGACTACCCAAGTTAATAGAGATTACCATAAAAAAGAAACAACAGATTGAAAAATTAAATATTATCTCTTCACTTTGAAAGACATTTCATGATATTTTGTAGATGTAAGACAGTGCACATAAATGCAAAGGCAAAGTATGGAGGAAAAAACCTGCAGGTTCCTAGGAATTTTTTTGCTCATCTTGGAATAAGAAGAGGGAAAGCACAGTGGATTCTGAGTTTCCATATTCTGAATGCAGCAGACTAAGAATGAGCCAGTGCAGGAATCGGTGGGTACAAGTGAACAGAGCAGTCAGGAGAATGTAAACCATTAAATGTTCCAGGTACCTGCCAGACAGAGGCAACTGATTCAGAAACTGGTTGCAAAGTCTCTTGGTGTAGATGTTATGGTAGCAATACTGACATTTCTTCTCCTTTGGAAGACGACAAAGGGAGCATGGGCACCTTTTAAGGCTGAAATACAATAATATTTAGAAGATTTTAGTTCAAGTGTGTGACTATTTCTTCATGCACAACAGCAAACTTTCTCAGGCTAGATCTAAGCTTGAGTAAGGTGTTCCCTTCTACCTCCACCTAAACTCACAGAATGCCATATGGAAATGAGGCAATATAATAATATATTCTCAAAAGTTTCTTACAGAAAAGGTTTCTCCATGCCAGGAGGCATTATAGACACCAGGCAGGGGCATGGCACTTCTGAGCATGAGGGACAGGCCTGAAAAACCAAAGGTGCTGGAACCACGGTGTGGGAGGGAAGAGCTGACCACAGCCTTTTCCTCTGACAAGAGTTTTTCTTGATCAGCCAGCAGCCTACCCTTCCCTGACCTTCCCTTATAGATTGTACAGATACCTGAACCAATTGGGCATGAAGAAATCTGTGTTGCTTTGCTTGCAGCTGGTGTGCCACTGACGTTGAATTTGTGCCGTTGGATGTAATCAGACTCCAGGGCTGAAAACAAGGGGAAAGCAATGAGACGGATTTTGCAGCCAGGTAGTTGAACGACGACCATATTGCAACTCATGAATTATTTTTAAACTTTTTTTTGCATATTCTATTCATTTTGTCAAGGGAAAATATTATTCCACATCTTGAAGTTAAACCCATCCTGAGGTACATCACTGGAATATGGTTAGAGGACACAAAACTTTCTAGAATTGTACCATTCAGTGACTAAAGCACATTTTCAACAGTTAATGATGTAATCTGGTGTGTTAATATTCCTACAGAATTCTTCATTCTCTGGATTTAAGGCTTCAAGGCTGCAGTCAGATTCCTGCAGTGCTATTTCCAACAGCAGGCTTTTCCCACATTGCTTGTTCCAGAGGGTAGTTCCAGATAAAATGTTTTCTAACTGCAGCTATGGCTTAAAGAATATTAGTAGGTCATTGAGCAGGGAACAAAGTAATTGATGACACACTGGATGATTGGTGAGGCAACTTTCTAAATGTGTCCAAGGAATGTTTCTGTCTTGACACAATGAAGAGCCAAAGTGACAGTCAGTAAACTCTTTAGAACTTCATTTGATTGACAAGATTTGTGGCTTTTCAAATACCACAGCAGCATGTTCAGTAATTTATGTAAGCAATGTTGGGTACCTTCAGGTGGGATTTGGATTCATGCAGCCAGATGAAGCTTCAACCCCATGACAGTTTCCAACTGGACAAAAAACAGCGCAAGGATTTCTCAAAAGATCACCTATCACAGTTCTAATTTGTGTCCAGCCTCTCCATACAATTTGGTTTTAGCAGCTACTGGCAACTCTACATTTGGACATAATTGCTTACCTTCTCTGCAGTTACATAAAATCTTTCACTTGAGAAGCACAGTATTCCTGAATCTCCTTCTTTTCTTTCTGAGGGAAGTATATACTGATGATGCTTTCTTCTAGGCTATGGGCATTTAGAGAAAGATGGATTAAATGCAAACATCACTGAGAGAAAGATCAGAGAGAGAACAGAACCTGATAGATTCTAGCCCCACTCACCTGACTTTAAGCTCACTTTCTTACCTGGGGAGGTAGACTGAACGCTGCCATGATAATTGTGATCCAGATCATTTCTAGAGTTAAATAACTAAATGGAACACATGCAATGAATGGTCACTTCCTTTTGCCCTCAGTGTAGCTCAACAATGTCCAGTTTATCACAGAATTTCCCTATTGACCTATCATGGGCATGGCAGGCTTCGCTGATGGGATCAGGAATGCACGAGTGCTCGCTCTCTGCATGCCACCCTGTATGATGGCTGCCTAGAATGTCACATAGCATTACATGGCTCTTTTGAAGACCAGATGGAGGCTCCTGCTTACCTCATCTCTCTCTCATGAGAAGAATCTGAAGCTTGGTGAAACAGCCCAGAGCAGCCTGGAGGAATGCTAAAATGGCTGTCAAGGGAAGTCGTGAAGGAGAGCTACCTCTGAGTCTCTACATATTTCACTGGTCAGTAACAAAAATGCTATTGTGCATCCTGAAGAATAAGAAAAGCCATGGTTAGTTTCAACAAGTACATACTGGCACATTTTTAAAGTCCTGTTAGTGAATTGTACTCTAAATATGTAAGTATTTATAGAATTGCAAGTGAAAGTCTAGGTTTTGATTTGGATTTTAAAGTTCTGGTGAGTTATTTTCCAGTCAGTAATTGAGAAATATTAGCTCTCGTGACACTGAAACACCATGCTGTCAACGTTCTGCTGAATTCAATGCTATAATGAACAGTACAGTACTTTATGACCTTTTCCAGTAGATAGGAGGTTGGTACAATACTCAAAGCTGCTGTTGGATCATTGGGTTTTAGGGATAATACCAAACTGGACTATGCATATGCATACTCACACACATATATAGGCCAGTCATATAGATAAGCCAGAATATTTCCAGGCCCCTGCTGGCTCTGAGTGCTTCCTGCAGGCCTGAGTTCCCTTCCAGTGCTGTGCAGGGCACTTGGAGCTCTAGCGAGGGCTCAGGTTCTTTTGTGCCATCCCTGAAACCACCATGGCATCCTTGACAAGCCGCACAAGGACACCAGTTCTTGGAGCACAAGTAATTCCAGAGGGAAACGCATCTAATACTGAAACAGGGAGGAGTCTAAAATCCACTCCCATTCCTTGGCCAGTCTCAAGCACTTCACTCAGGACTTTGGGATTCGGGAACTTCTCTTCAGTAAAAATCTGCACACACAATCACATACACGCACATTCTATAAAATCAACATTTTAGAAGCATTCAGGACATCTACTATGAAAAGCTTTGAACAGTTAAATATTAGGAACAGCAGATACCTGCAAGTGTCAGGTTTGACCTATCAAAACTAGTTTAAGAATGATTGTGCCAGCTCTGCATAAAAACAATGAAGACTCAGGATGATACAGGGTAAAACAGCGAGGGACTGCAGGTTTTATGCAGGTAGCCACATATTTTTCTATCCTTTCTCCTGAAAAGATATCTCAAGTTCATATTCCCATATTTTTTGCAGCCACTGCAGATGGGCAGATAGCATCCAAGCAGGCAATCTGGAGCCTGATGAAATCTCACGGGAATGACGAGTGCAATTCGCAAACGAAGGGTGACATTTCAGACCTTTCCTGCAATCCAGTGACCATCCTGAAAAAATCTTAGTCCACAATCTGCTGAAAAGCTCATAAACATGCAGAACTGGCATAAATCATTGTTTGGGTTTTGAAAGAAAATGCTCTGTGCTATGTAAATGTGCAAGGAGATGCAGACCCTCGAATAATGGTCACACTAAGAATGAAAAATATGTTGGTTTAATACAGAGCTTTTCATTATTTGAGCTATAAATTACAGCAAATAAAATGCTTTATGTTATATATAAAAGAACTTGTGCCAGAAATAAACGCCTTTAAATGAAAACTTCTGGATAAATTCTTACCAAAGATTGGCAAAGATATATATTTTGACCTGAAGTTTCTTCACGATAACCTCTTAATATATTTTTACATATATATACATTATTTCCTGGAGGGATAACACTTTTTCTGTATTTTCCCTGCTTTATTTAATACAGCCTTCTCTATAAATTATTGGCTGGAGTATTAATATTTGTCAAAATCAAATTCTTGAACTAATAATTTTCTTAATTTTAAATCCATACACATTATTTTAATTATATATATATTTTTTTAATCCTACGTGTTGATGAGAAATTTTCTTAAAACTAATTTTTTCTAGCATCTCCTGAAATATCAGTACTAATATGAAAATTTAATAGTAATTCTCACTATCTAGTTCACCAAGGAGTATAGCAGTGTATATGAATGCTATATAGACTATCTCAATTTGAAATTTTTGATCTTTAACTGTTTTTTCTTTGCTTAGTCTCCACTGAAATCTATTCACAGGTTGTGTCTCCTTCCATATGACATATTCATATGACATATGGACATATTCATATGACATATTCAGGCTCTTCATCTTAATTTTCTCTGCTTTTTATAAAAGGCCTAGATCACCACTTGCATGCACTGCTCATTGTCATTCTAATCTCTGCAGTTTGGACTTGGTAAAAAAATCAAAATTTGCTTAGCTTGCACTGAGCATGAATGGCAAACTAGAATGATGACTAATTGAGGACCTAGCCCTGTATTTCTGCCCTCATTTTCTGTTCTTTTTTTTTTACACTGTGATATCCCTGTCTCGTGGGATAGACTGGTGAGGGTAAGAATTAACCAATTCTGCACAAGCAATCACTTCATTTTCCATGGTTCCTAGTCATTATTAAAATGGTCAATCCTATAGAACCCAGTCCTTAAATTGATTTTTTTCTGGGTAAACCTCTCTTAGGAACAGGCTTTTCACCATTACCCAGATAACTTTCTCCCTATTGTCTCCTCTGCCCTCTTCTCACTGCCCACTACCTAAACAAACAGCTGGTTCTCAACATTTAAGAAAAGATAACAATTACTATATATACATAAATATTTATATCTAAAAAGCAGAATCCATAAGAAGCAGTCCAAGCCTATACAATCTTTCTATAAACTGTCCCTTCTCTTCCTGTAAGTTGTACAATTTTATATGATTTTGAGATTGAGAACTTTGAGTACAGATTGCAGTTTTTCATTAATTCTGCACAAATATCTTCCCATAGCTGTAACAATGGGCTTCACAGTTTTGCAGTGATCTTACAAATGCATCTTAGTGACAGAGAATCACATGAAAGAAGGATCCTAAGCCATCTTCCCTAGTAGAATCTTGTGAAATTACAGAGCAGAATAATTTAGGCAATTGCTGCATTAGTTCTCCTAAGATTAGTACCCCTTCTCCTCTTTCCTACATGAGGAAACCTAAAAGGAATCTCTGTGTATATCTGTAATACAATTGGCCTGAAAACCCAAGGCACGGTCAGAAGCTGATAGGAAATAGGGCATACTAATTTGCCAACAGATGCTAAGGAGGGAGTGCCTTCTGTACCCCTGAATCTCTTTGGATCTGAGAGACCTACAGACATTTGTGACATATAAATTCACCTGGGGCACAGAGAAGGTGGCTTGAGCCGAATGTTGTTCTGTGCCGGCATCCGTACTGTAACTGCAGGAACGGCCTCTATAAATAGGCCAGCCCAGTTACCTTTTTCAGAACTTCGGGGATGGCTAATCCCCAAAATAGATGAATTACATAACTCTGTTCTCTAAACAGCCTCATTCACTCTGCAAATTGGCTTCTTTGCACACCACTTTAAAATTAGTGCATCCCTCTGGTTTACACTCAGCACTTGCTGGAGCAGCTGTTGGGTTGACACTCAAAGGAGCAAATGCTGATTTTCAGCATCTGAGGATTTGGGCCTTGGTTGCAGATATTTATGAAAGAATATTTAAAAAGAACAGCAGGTCTGAAATATCAGACTATAAAACTGACTCCAAAGTGCAGCTGGATATGGTCAAAAAGGCATATTTTTGATGCACTAGGGTGGATGCACATGGTTGAGTTATATGAGGGGGAGCAAATATTCAGACAGAATGATGCACATTTGCAAGGCTAGCCTTGAACTTAAGGTTGCATGAGAAGTGTTTTTTCCTCTGGAAACCATTAGTATTTAGCAAGCATCATACACTTAAAAGGAAGATTTCATCCTGGAGCTCTGAAATCTGTCCTTAATGGAGCCACTGGACCTAGAGTATGCTGAGTGAAAAAAGCTGTTCTTAGATCAAATTCTAACTCTCTAAAACCCTTAGGGCCTTCTACAGTGGAGCTGTGTGTTGGAAGTACTTGCAAAGAGAATACCCCAGGAGTCCTTAATGCTTGCAAATATATGTTCAGTTTCTGCCTCCTCAGGCTGAGCAATCAGTGGCCCAGCACCCTGATTAATGTAAAGAGGAGACAGTGCACTGGAATGGACAGGTCTGTGGACATGCTCAAATGTGACCTCATCACATTGAGGACATCCTTAGAGAACAGTATCCCTCTGGAAAGGGTGCCCTACAGCTGTGTTATCACTAATGCCACAACAGGTCTCTTGCTCTTGGTAATTCTCATCAGACAAAACCAGGAAGAGCTACGTGCACAAATCTCAAAGCTGAAATCTTCCTGCAGTAATAGGACCCAAGGGTCCCTGCAGTACTTGTGTGAGTGGAGATATCTTTCCATGGCATCATGGTTGTGGAGACCAAAAGCTGACCTGGTTTGGTGTGAGAAGTGGCATTCCAGCCATGGGGCTGCCAGTCTATTGCTGCTCTGCTATGTAACGTGTGCCAGCTTTTGGCTGACATCTGCAAGAGGCACAGATTTCCCACTCTACCAGGGCTACAACCTCATCTTGTTTTGCCTGTATTGATCTTCACAGAGGAGTTACAAAATTTGCAGGCTGGATATTTAAGCTTCTTGGGTGTTACTAGGTTTTCACTTTATGTGTGTCTGATGTTTGACATTTATTTTCTTCCCAATTTTCTTCTCTCTGGGATTTTTATTCCTAATTTATAATCAGCCCTAGGGCACCCTACATACCATATTTCTGGAGAAATATGAGTAGAAATTGTTCTGCCTAATTTGTAACTCTGTTCGTTTCAAGCATGATGTAAAAACTCTTTGCAAAACTACGAATGCTGATTGGAATGATTGTCATTTTTTGGATTTCTGGAGAGTCTCACACTGTCAGCTGTTATTTCTGGTGCCAATCCCACCTCCATGTAATAAAACACTTCTCTGTATTATCTCACTGCACAAGTATGATAAATACTTTGTCACAGGCATTTACTTACATCCTAGTCCTCCTGTGATGGTGAGACACAGGTGTTAGCTCAGCTTCTCTGCCTGCATTGCAAATAGCATTAGACTAACTAGGTGACGATATCACATCAATATTTTGCATTTCTGCAGAAATATCTCACTTTTTTTTTTTTTTTTGAGTACAGACATGAAAGAAATGCAAAGGGCATTTCAAATTTATCAGTGTTCAGAAAAGACCACAATCCATGTAACATCTTTAAAAGAGGAGGCTTCCAGGTAGCTCATGTTTCACAGAAACACTTAAATACTCAGATGTCCTGTAGCACAAGTGCCTGCTCAAAGCAGGGTCGACAATTCATTCAGACCCAGCATGCTTTATTCAGTTGGGTCTTGAAAATCTGCAAAGAAAAAACCCTGGAAGCTCTCTGGGCAAGCTCTTTAATTACCTTTGAGGCAAACATTATTTTTCCTTAGAATCTTCCATACTTCAAGCAGCAGTGCTCTTTCCTGCCAGTCCTTGCCCAGCCATTACTATTGCAAGGTTAATATGTTGTACTAGTCCAGCCCAAGCTGTGATTGTACAGGAACACTGAAAATGTTTGACCTGCAGTTTCTGGGATCATCCTTCTCAAAACAAGTGGAAAAAACATGTGAAAGTCATGCAAACAACTCAGACAGCAGTTTCCACCACGTCTCTGAAGCAATTGTTGTGTTTTTAAAGGATTCTAGGCTGAGGTAGTTACATGGCATCTTCCAACAAAAAATAAAAAGCAGGGGAGAAAATAAATCAAATATCATGTTTAAAGATATGTAGAGTGAGGTTGATTGAAAAGAATAAAGTTTTAGCTGTACAAAGGAAACTGAACTAGACATGTAAAATGTCACTTACTTATAAGCCAAGTGATGCAGTAACTAGGAAAAGAAATAAGTTATGTAAGGTAGGTAGAGGATCTTCAGTATTTAGTTTTGTTTACACTAAGCAAAACATTGAATAGAAATAGCCTCTGTTCCAGGGGACAGTGAGCAGGTTGTGTCTCTTTGAAAAAGGCTCTTCAGGTGATCTGGTCTGTTATACAACACTAAGATTTATTTAGGTATACTGGTTTCCTGAATAATTAAAATGGAAACCACTGCAAGAATAAGCAACATAAACAAAGAAGTTCCTGCCTCACTCATCTCTCAGAATTGTTTGAACATGCTTAAAAGTGGTAAATAGAGAAGATGGATCTTGAGGACGACCTGATTTAGAAATTTCTGTATTCCTAAAAATATCACATGTCAAGAGGTATCATCCACCAGTGCATGAGTTTCCCATAAGGATTTTGTCCCCTCACTTTCTGTTTTCATCAGAAAAGGAATCCAGATATGGAAAAAATATTTATGTTAAAGTATTTATGTAAAGATCCCTTGTGCATTTAAATAGCTCTTTTCCATCAATGTATTTTACCTCATTTAGAATTTTTATCATACATTCCTCTGGCTGTAAGTTGGCTTTGGCAGGTTTCATAGAAAATTATTGCAGCTCAAGGACTTTCAGCAAGCACTGGCAAAACATTCAAATACAAAAGCTTTTGAAAATCTGATGCATTTGCAGCATCTCAACAACAAGTGTTCCATTATAATTAAAATGATGCCATTAGTCATGAATATTTGCAATCAAGGGTGGATCTGCTGAGATGGAGGTATCACAAAGGTCATTTTTTTGCCTAACATGCCCTTTTCTTGCCTCATCTTATCATTACATCTGTACATCTAATTGATTTCTCCAGATACCTGTCTCAGAACCAGAAAAACAAAGCAAAAGTACAAAAGATTATGCGGGAGGAGGTGTCATTTGAATTTATCACACCAAATCACACACGCAACAAGGAGAAGCAGCCCTTCATAATGCTTCTCTCTTTGCTCAGTGTATGCACATGGTGCATGAAATGTTGAATAATCAAGTTTGCTGACCCGAAACAGCTGTGACAACACTTCCAAGAGTTCTGTGGCAGTGGCTTCCTTCAGTGTAAATTCAATGGACCAAATTTTCCTAGGTGGTTCTTGAAACCAGACTGCCGGAGTGTTGGGGGTTTTATTGGTACAGTTTCAAAAGCACAGACTCTCGTGTGAGGTTCCTGTGAGAGCACTGCTCCCACAAGCCAAACATTCTTGCTGGGAAATGTTGTCTGTGCCAGTGATCTCAGAAGGAGAACCTGGCCTACAGATCAAATTCCCCAGCTCCTAGCTTTCTGTTTGGAGAGGCCAGCAGGCATTCCCTAGTGAAGACAGTTCTTTAAATGCTGGAGAGGCAGGGATGCACAGCAGGAAGCTCAGCCTTGGCAAAGGAAGTTTTTTTATTAAATCCTGATATCTGATGTGAGTGTATTGATGTCAGCACTGGACTCATATTTTGTTGAAAACCACGCAAGTTTAAATTTTATAAGAAGTCTGTAAATTGTGTCCCTGAAGAGCTGGTGACATTTTAGGGAGGCTATGGGTTTCTAGGAGACTTCCTCTAACTCTTATAGGAATAAGTTCTAGAGCTTAGGGTTTAACTGATGTTTGGCCTGGGGACCTTCTTTTCTATGGTTGTTTCTTTTGGTGACATCCACAATAAATGGTCCCACGTGCTACCAGCAAGGATAGGGGTTTACTTGTTGGGGAAATGAGAAACCATGGTAAGGATCTTGGGGGGAAATTGCTTAGTAGCTTTACATAGATAATCTTCAGTTCTTGAATACATTGGAAAGATATTTTTCTACTACTGCTGCCCTCTCCTGGGCATGGCGGACCAGCAGGTGCACAATGAATGAGTTTTTTTCTGCTACTGAAACTAATAATATTGGATTCCTCATTCATGTCATTGAGAAACAAATCTCTCACATTTGTGAGAAGAAAATAGATAGCCAAAAACCCTATTCCTAAGGAAAAAAAAAAAAACACAACAAAAAAAACCAAAACAAAACCCATGAACAATTTGCTATTCAAATAATACCGAATATAGGATTATAGAATCATAGTATGGATTGGGTTGGAAGGGACTTTTAAAGGTCTCTAATCCAAGAGCCCAGCCAAGGACAGTGACACTTTCCACTATCACAGTTTGCTCAATGCCCCATCCAACTTGGCCCTGAACACTTCCAGGGATGGGGCAGCACCAGCTTCTCTGGGCAACCTGTGCCAGTGCCTCACCAGCCTCACAGGAAGGAATTTCTCCCTAACAGCCAATCTAAACCTGCCCTTTTTAAGTCTGAAGCCATTCCCCTGTGTCCTGTAAATAGCCTTTCTCCATCTTTCTTGCAGGCTCCCTTTGGGTACTGGCAGGCTGCAAGGAGATCACCCCAAAGCCTTCTCTTCTACGGGCTGAACAATCCCAGTTCTCTCAGCCTTATCTCACAGGAGAGATGCTCCATCTGTCTGGTCACCTGGTGGCCTCTCTCTGGGCTGGCTCCAACGCCTCCATGCCCTTCCAGTGGTGGGACCCCAGAGCTGGATGCAGCTCTGCAGGTGGGGTGTCGCCAGGGCAGGATCACCTCCCTCAGCCTGCTGCCCACGCTGCTGTTGGTGCAGCCCAGGTGTGACAGAACCTTTCCCCAGTCACTGTGGTAACAAAGAGAAACTGGGCCAAGTTCACCCTGCAGTAATCCTGATGGAGTCAATGAACTGTGGTTGCACAAAGGCTCAATCTGGACTGTGATGGAGCTAATTTCAATTGAAGGGTTGACAGATGAACTCCTACAGATTTAGAAAGAATGCTTTAGGATGTTACCATCTTCCTGTTGACTTCTCCTCCCAGCTAGGTCACTACCACAAAGATTGAGCTGTGTGAATCGGGCATATGAGTATTTCTAATCAGCTGCAGAGCAAGGACTGACAGATTCCTGGACATTAAAAAAAAAAAACCAGCAGAAACTAGGCCTACATGAAATAATTTGTAAGTATCTGAGGGAATTCAGATCTAAGAAGCAAGATGTAGTGGTAGTGATTCACACAGTATCTTACTTACACAATAACACTTACATTGGTATTCTGATGCAGGAAGGAAGTCTTAACCTCAGAAATCAGCTATCTCCAAAGATCTGTTCAGTCTGAAAATAGACTGTACCAAACTGTTCCTAATTCAGAACTGTCACACGGTTTTCATGAAAATATAACTTCTAATACTTTTAAAACATGCAATTAACAAGCTTCTGAAAAATTTTTCCTCCACTTTCTTAGGACTTGAGCTATATAATTTGATCCAATGTAGAGGACTTGAGAGCCACTGACCTATGTTAAAGTAATTCTCCCACTTTCTTCTTAGTTCCTCCTTAGTTCCAGTATAAAAACCAACCCCTAAAACCCAAATACCCTAAAAAACAAATACCCTGACAATTTTTTGTTTCCAAATGAGAATAAAATTTTAGTTGCATATCTTTGTGCTGGTTTCAGCTGGGGTAGAGTTAATTTTCTTTGCAGTGGCTGGTGTTGGTCTGTGTTTGGATTTGTGCTGAACACAGGGCTGATAATACAGAGATGTTTTTGTTATTGCTGAGCAGGGCTTGCACAGAGCCAAGGCCTTCTCTGCTTTTTGTGAACTACGCTGGTGGGGCAGCTGGGAGTGCTTGGGAGGGGACACAGCCAGGACAGGCGACCCCAAATGACCAAAGGGAGAGTCCAGACCATGGCATATCGTGCTCAGTGTATAAAGTGAGGGTAAGAATGAGGGAAAGGAGGACATTTGGAGTGATGGTGTTTGTCCTTCCTAAGTCATTACTCATAACAGAGCCCTGTTCTCCTGGAGAAGGCTGAACTCCTGCCTGTCCTTGGGAAGCAATAAATTAATTCTTTTTTTTTTTCTTTGCTTGTGTGCACAGATTTTGCTTTCCCCATTAAACTGTCCTTATCTTGGCCCATGGGTTTTGTAGCTTTTACCCTTCTGATTTTTCCCTCCTGATCCCACTTGTGTGGGAGTGAGCAAGGAGCTGTGTGGGGCTGGGGTTAAACCATGACAAACTTTTATGTTGATTTCCCTGTGGAGAGCCACATATATCTTCACAGATTCTAAGGATTTCTTCCTTAGAAAATAATAAAATGTCCTGGGCTGGAAGGGACTTTAAAGATCATCTAGTTCCATTCTGTCTGTCATGGGCCAGGACACCTTCCACTAGACCAGGTTGTTCAGAACCCCATCCAGCCTAGCCTTGAACATTCCCAGGGATGGAGCAGCACCAGCTTCTCTGGGAAACCTGTGCCAATGCCTCACCACCCTCACAGAAAGGAATTTCTTTGTAATATCTAATCTAAACCTACTCTCTTCCAGCTTGAAGCCATTCCCCCTTGTTCTGTCACTACATGCTCTTGAAATATTCCCTTCCAATCTGTCTTGTAGGCTCCCCTCAGGTGCTGGAAGTCCTTGGTTTCAGTGATCTTCTGGTATCATTAGACCTGAAATTGTCCTTCAAACCTGTAATTATCCTTCAAGTAAATTTTCAACTGCCATCCCAGAAAAGGCTTAAATCTCCTTCAACATTCAGAGGTAATTTTGTTCTCTGCTAGAATTACAAGGAGTGGCACAAGTGCATTTTGTGACGTTTTGTCAGGTGGCATTTGCTCCTAGCACAGGAAGTTAAATCCGGTTGAGCCACATATTGAGCTACATCTTCAATCCTCTGCAGGTGCTGTGTGCAGCTCACATGATTTCCAGGCATAAAACCTAAAAGAAAAAGGTATCCATGGCCACTTAGATCTTACCCTCCTCAGCAAACACTTAGGAAGCACTAGAAGTATGAAGTGTAAGAAGTATTTTAATAATCAAATTAAGACCTTTCCTACCTTAGGATTACTACATTACTTTGTGATGGCAGAAAAGGAGATACTGACATCCCAGAGAATGGAAATAAGAGGCTCAATAATTCACCCCCCAGTTTAGAGGAATCTTCATAATGACTGGGAATTGCTGTATCAGCATCAGTGGGAATACACTGAATTTATAAAACAGACTGTAATGCCATAAAATGTGTATCTAAGGCATCTCTGCACAGTTAGGTGAAGCTGCAAAAGCAATTAAAGCTTAATTAAATAATCCAGCTACTTAATAAAAGAGGCATGATGGAGGCCTAGTGGCATGAGCTTCACCATGGCCTGGCAGCTAAAAAAAAAACCTCTCTGCAGATGTTCTTATTGATGCCACTATGGCTTGAGCCAATCATGTGTAGCTGGTGTGGATGGGCCTACCAAGCTGAAATTACCCCTTCTCTGGGCTGGATAGGTGTAGGTAATTGGCTAATTGCAAATCTCAGAGAGCATCGTAATTGTTTGAGAGTGTTTGTTAATTTGGGAATATTTATTAAAAGTATATTGAACATAATTTTGAATGCCCCTAGAACTCTGAAAGAAAATATAATTAAGGGATTGGTATGGGTTCATGCTACAGTTTATGATATTTGCCTCTAGATGGTGCTCTAACGTTGAGATTAAACAATCCCATCAGCCTTTTATTACAACTCTCAAAATTAATGAATAATAGCTAAACATTTCTCTCAAAGTCAAAAATGTCAACATTTTCAAAAGAGCAAGGAAAAAAACTCGCTGGAACATATATGAGTGTGCCACATGATAGTTTCAGGTAACTGATGTCCCCCAGATGGCTTAAGGAAGGGATTTTAATTCTAGGAAATTCATCACTAGAGCCACACAATATTTCATAAAAAGGTAAAAATACTAGAAAATTTTAAAGCATTTGACAAATAATACCTTTATGGTTAAATAACATCATTCCAAATGGGTGATCATCCAGCTTTACAAACTGGAAAACAAAGGCAAAGGGATTTAGCAGTGAAGCTCAATGTTTTATTGTAAGAACAAACCTCACTGTTCTCTGTGTGGTTTCTGCACACTTCTACTCACTGTTCTCCCTCACATGATGCAAGTGTTATGACAGAAAGTAGAGGTGATTTATGTGTCTCAGAGATTTCCCACCATGCCCACAGTCTTTGGGCAGAAGGCAAATTTTTACATCATTTATAAGTTATGTGATTTCTTCTGGACTCTTTTCTATTTTCAACAAGCAAGTCACCTTACTCTTGCACATTCCTTTCCAGGTGTCCTTCAGCAGTAAGAGGCTCTCTTGGTCCCACCTGTTGCTTCCTAATTCCTCTGCCACCTGTAGCTGTGACACACACAGTTAACAATGAAACAGGAAGATTTTGGAGGCCAGCATGGTCCTTCTGGTAAGTCTAAAATTTAAAATTACTCTTTGGGTGTGAGCAGTTTTGCCTACTCTTTGTAGTTACGCAATATCCATCCTAAAGTTGGTGGGGTTTTTTTGCCCTCTCAGCCCTATAGAGATAATTATGCAGGGTTCATCTGGTTCCTTTCCTTCTAGGCTCACATTAGACTAAGCCCTGTTGAGACACACCATTCTTTATTCCTTTGCTTCCTTTCCTTGAGTTTAAGCTTCTGTTCATACCAGCTGTTCCAGTTCTAGGTAAAATGGAACACCCAATTGCTCATGATGAAGTTCAGGATGTGGCTGTCACTCTTCCCACACATGAAGAGTCTATTTGTTTTCAGGCGGCACAAGATCAGAGTCGTACATTATACAAAGCTGGCATTTACTGTGCCCTTTACCTTTAACACACAAATGCATTGAACAAAAGCAACAGAGACTCCAGTCTGTGCTAACCCTGGTTAATAAAGAAAAGAAAGCTGAAACTTGGAGATTGCAATGTGAGAGATTCTGGAAAATACTGTGTGAAGGGTTGCTTCCTTACAGAAGTCCAGGCTCAGGAGCTGCTTTTCTTACTCAACATGACACTTCTGGTGAATAAAGCTGACCAGAGGGAATGCTCAAGAATATTTGTTCCCCATGGCTCAAAGATTGAGCTTTTTTTCCTATGTGACCTGACATTAGGAATAATTTAACTTCTATTCTCTAGGATCTGCTCTGCTAACCACTTCTCAAATCAATAGCTTTACAGAAAATCATGGAATCAATCATTGTAGGCTATCCTGAGCTGGATCAAGATCATCAAGTTCGAGCTCTGGACTTTTGTCTGCAATACTTCAAAACACTAAATCACCTCAACATAGCAGAATTGTAAATGCATTCCCAGCAAAGCCCCAGACAAAGTTCTGGTGCAAGAAAAACTGTATGCTTCTTACAAATGTAAAAGACATCTCCTTAAATCAATACACCAAATCTTTCTCATCTTTCAAAATTCAAACATGCCAGGAAATCAGTGCACACAAAATTGTGAAAATCCATGCTCCAATATTAATATTCAGTAGTGACTTTGATGTTGGAGCAGCTGCTACTCTGAATTCTTTGTCTGAAAAGAAAAATCAAATGGAAAGTACAAGTCTATTGAAACATTTCCACTCCTCACATAATCTTATCTGTAGAATTACATATATAATTAACTAAAAGGTATTTTTAAATAAAACTTCACTAGGAATAAAGCTACAGATTAGATTTTTTTTTTTTAACAGGAATGTCTTTATGCATGCAATGTATTGTAGTATCCTCCATAACAGAAATTTTATTCATCTTTCAAAAAAGGTTCAATAGCTTTCTCTACACGTAAAACTGAGGTGGCAGACACTGCTTATATGCAGACATTGTGCAGAGGGAGAGAGCAGGGAGAAAGGGGGCAGAGGTGAGAGTGAAATGCCAGGAGAAGACTGCCTGTGCCCTGCCCTTGCACTCTCCATCCAAGCTGGCAGGCCCAGAGCTGTAATGCCCTCCCTGCGGCAAAGGTGTGAAGCAGGCACAGAGCTCCCACACAGAACACTCACGGGCAGAGGGGGATTCATGTCTTGGAGGTTTCAGCTGCACCAAACACGGGGTCTGGGCACAGAAAGCATTGATGGGCAAAGCTCAGCCAGAGCTGCTCCTCCAGCTCCTTGCCTTGAGGGATCACATTATGCAAAATGTGCACCTCTCTCTAGGTCAGGGCACTGTGGCTGGTGCTGCCAGGGGCAGTTTCTGGCAGGTAACTGCTCTTAGGCTAATGAGGTGGTTTGAAGGCAGAGGGAATGAAGGAGCTGAGGCCTGTAAACCATGTCAAGGGTTGTATGAACGTGCTTTATGACATGCATAGTCATTTTCTGAGTCAGCTTTGTGAATTGAAAGACATTTCTTTCCTCCTTTCTAAGAATGAGCTTCATTGTTTCCCTGAGAAGCATAACCTAAGTTTAGCATGACTCATACAAATATTCGTGTATCCATTTCAGTGGATTCTATTTCCTAGGGTAAATACATAGCACAGAGCATCATTTATTGTCATTAACACTGAGTTTTTCATCAGTAGCCATCCCACACATACACTTTGCTCTGCCTGTGGGTAACTCATCATGAATATGAGATGATATTCCCTTCTGTGGATGGCTTTATTAAGTATACAACTTCTGGTCCACAATAAATCAAATGGAGCAAAATGAATCGAAGAAAACTGACATTTCAGCTGATTTTCTGCTGTCTGGACAAAACCTGCCCAGCACTGTCACTGTTTGCTGGGAGACAGTAGATGTTTTCAAGAAGAGTCACCTTTCAGAAGAAGGCAAACAAAACATACATGTCTTGTGTGAGAGGACATAAGGTCAGTTTTGATCCCACAGAGCAGAACCAACTCAAATGCCCCACTGTCTCTACAAAAGAGTCCTTAAAATACTACAATAATGCAACTTCTCTCCAAGGCTGTAGGACTTTCAGCTGCAGCCTTTCCATGTTTCCAGCTTTTCAGGATTCCTGGCTACATTTGCTGAAGTCTTTAGATAAACCTAATACTATAATATTTTTATATTCATGCAGGACAGAGTCAGATTTAGTTGGCTGAGAAAGAAGAGCAGCAACTGTGGGTTTAGCAGCCTGAATTTTATTCTTCCCAGGCTGCTTAGCCTTCAGCTATGAAATTTTCTGTACCTCAGCTTTACTACCAGTGAAACTGAAGTGTGAGCCTCATGTTGTTGAGTCCAAGGAACCAAATACACTAGAAAGGATAAACATTTGCAAGCAAGTATGTGCTGGCCATGGAATGAAGTACACTCTCAACCTGTGATCCTGGCTCAGCCTTGAGGAGTCCAGCCCATTCCTGCAATGTGAACAAACCAGCACACTCAGAAAAGGAATTCCATGCTTTTTCCCTTGCCTCCCTGTCAGCATTCACACTTTGTTATTTATGAGCAGAGATGGCAAGTGGCATTGTACATAAACACAAACACACACAAGACTATGGCCTTGTTTGTATCAGCCAGTGCCATGGCACAGGAGAAAGGGAGCTGTGGAGGAAAACTGCTCATTCTGAGCCTGATTTCACTTCATGTGGCTTGGGGATCTAAAAGTCACATGCCATCATCCTCCAAGTTATGAAATTATATCTGCAGCTTTTAATAAGAAAGTGGGCTTGCAGACACCAAAAGGCAAAGAGCTGTGCTCTAGCACACTGTAAGCAAATCTTAGTGAAGTTCCAAATGTGCAGCTGGCTCTTGGGTTACCTTCAGTCTAGACTCTGCAACACAGCTTCGGATGTGGCATATAGGATCCTTTCTGACTCAGTTTTGATATTTATCTTTTTCTTCCTGGCAGAAGTAGTCAGCTTACTCTTATTTTCTAACATTTCAAGCCTGCCAAGAAAACAAGGATCTGAGTCCTCCCTAACACTGTCACTTCTTCCCTCACAGAAGGGCTTAAACACAGAGGAAACATTCTGTGAACCAAAAACTTCCTTATCCCTATAAGACAACTTGAAATATCTAAAAAACCCCACAAGTTCCAGCAACTTTGTGGGCTCTGTTATTGTTTAGAGCTTCCTGTATCAGTTGTTCTCCCCAGAGCACTCTGTGGCAAAGTTACATTTATACACCTTCCTTCTGTACCTGGCAACACTGAGAATTTCTCTCTACATTTTCGTCCTCACACCTACAAGCAACTTCCCCAAATTTCCCTCAGAGTGGGCTGTGCTGATTCCATCACACAACTGTGAGCAAGAAAATACATTCTGACCCATGATGTTTTCCTGCAGTCTCCATGTATTTTACAAGAAAATTAGATCAGCTCTTTCATTGAGCTTTTTCTTTTGTTTGTTAAGAATCACTCCACAGTTTTTCTGTGTTTTGTGGGATATTTCTGTCAACAAAATTACTGGTTTCACCCAGGGTTATCCAAGATTATCTTTAATATTTACCAAACTGTGCCAAGTAACAACTTTCTGAGGCATCTGTCACACTCAAAGAGCAAGATTCTCTGTTTCAAGGAAGTAGTGCTTTATTTAACATCAGCAGCCATCTGGAGTATTCCAACAACAATTTTACACTTTCAAATCAAATTATCACTGTCACAATCAGTTCCAAAACACAGCATTTTCATTTCACACAGGTGAACCATCACTGTCAAAGTTTTAAAAGAAGCCATCAGAGTAAATGTGATCCAGATGGAAGTTTTCTAAACTCAAGTTTTAACAAATGGGAGAATCAGTGTAAACACTTTAATGTGTTTTAAAATGTCAGTGGGAGCAAATGAATATTTTATTACTTGAAATATGAACTCTTCAGCATTCAGCTGGGATTATATAACTTTAAATTGCATCTGAAAACAAGTCTTCCACCACTGCCTAGGCACTAGAAAGAGGGGGTAAAAAGGACAGACCCTGAATCCCAGAAGCACTGATTGCCCATCATGAGGAAACCACAATCAGAAAGGGTTCAGGACCTGCAAATGAAGTGGTTTTATAAACAATACAGCACTGTGGAGAAAGCTCTGGAATAATCGGCCTCCAGTCTGTAAGAATCTATGAAATTCAGAGAGACAGACACAGCTCTGAAATAACATCCCAGAGAAACGGAGGACAGCACAGCTCAGGGAAGGACAGAGGATGCTGATGGGTGTGGTGAGTTTATTCCAGAGATTGGAGTAAATGAAGTTGTGAGGGTTGGCCAGGTGGGTAACCTGGTAAACGCTGCCAGGTAAGGCTGACTCAGAGCTAAAGGGCAAGGCTGCACTAATCAAACACAGCAGCCTGCAGTGTAAAAGCTCCTAATGCAGCAGGACTAACCAAAAGGTTTATTACAGCTAGGCCCAGCAAAGCACTCCTTCTAAAATGAGTGCCCTGCAACAGGCTAAACCCTTGCAGAACTTCCAGACCAAATGCATTTGATGAAGAAATAAGCTGTGGCCCCAAACATAAAATTATAAGCAAGATTAGCCTGCCCAAAAAATAACATAAAAGCAACAAGCAATAGCACCTTTGACTGGATGGCAACACAGAGCACTCATGAAGAAATACTGTGATGGCTGGGATAAAGAGCAACTGCATGTTGTCCCAAAAGGAGATTAAAGAGCTCCATGAAAGAGAAGATGGGTAAAACTGTGTGTTGCATATGATAGGTGAAAGCCAAAATTAAAAAAAAAAACAAACCCTAACCAACACACAAACATTTTTCAACCTGATGAATCTGAAGTCATCTAACAGAAACTCAAAGTCTTTTGCATTAGAGCAGGGTTCAAAATAAGTTCTATCATGTTGAAAAGGGGCTCTCACATGTTTAAATAAGGGAAGAAGAATAAACACAGGTTTTCTCTTTACATCTTTGTATAATCTTAGGTACATGAGACTAGAAATGTAGGCTTTCATAACTGTTCTGGACAACAAAATTAGTCAAAACATTTAGAAAGAACTGACATAAAGGAATGAGAATGTTAAACACACAAAGGAAAAGCCAAGGAGACTGTTTTAGAAGTCTTGAAGATGTGCACTGTGGTGGAGCTCAGAGTTCCTGCCCACTGACTTCAGGACAGACAGAGAAGCTAATGAGTGCTGCAGGCTCACATCTGTACTTGAGCCCAAAGGCGTTCCCAGACCATCAATCTACACATGCATAGGAATACTGAGGATCAGTCAAACCCTCTGCATGTCCAGCAGTTGGATCAGTGGGGAAAGCTCAGCACTGTTTCTTAGCTCCATTATGACTAAACTCTTGATTTCACCTGATTTTTTTTTTCTAGATTCTGTCATGTTGAAGAGAAGATGCATCCAGAGCACAGGCTTTTGGGAGTACCATTCTTGATTGTTCCTGCTGCAGCATTTACAGTTAAAAGACAGACACAAGTGGTATTTTTCAGACTTCCAGAAAAAAAACTGCTCCTTTGAGTTAAAAACTGTGAGGAGAGATAATTAGGCCAGCATCCCCTAGAAGGTCCCTGCCTGTGTGTGCTGCAGAGTGCTGAGCTATCAGATCCCCCGGCACTGGAGTCGGTGTCGCTGCACCCTCATGGCACTGCACTCTAACTAATTAGCTGGGTGATGAGAGATAGGGCTTTTTCAGCTTGCCAGGTGGTCTAGAACATATTGCAGCTTAAGCTGCATGGCTCTGCTCTGCCTTGCTCTCCCTGGCACACGTCTTCCACCCTGCCGCAGCCTGCCTGTGGGTCTCTGTGCTCTGCCTGCACCCCCAGGGACAGGGACAGGGACAGGGACAGGGACAGGGACAGGGACAGGGACAGGGACAGTCCTGGAGTGGACAAAGGGCTCTAAGAAGGAGGGCAAGGAGGTCACAATGCTGCCTGGGCCTCAGTCTGGAGGCACAGTTCCATTTAGTGACATTCCTAAGAGGAAGAAGTGGACATTGCCCTGCCCGTGGCTCCCCACACAGCTGGCTGACACTCTCCTAACTCTGACAAGCATTTGTCTCTGGCAAAAAAAGCCACCAGGTCAATGCCACTGCCATGCTTTGAGAACTGATTGCATCCTTATCCTCCTCCCATCACTGATGGATGGGACACAGGCATTTCATGCTACACTGTGAAACAACCAGAGATCACAAACCCTGAAGTGTCTTTACTACCACTCCCATAATTTCTCTCTAGTGTCACCACTAACAGACAGAGAGCTCTGTTGCTCTATCCTGACATAGTTGGTTTCTCTATTTTTCTGGGCTTTCTTGTTTTGTAATGCTTGGATTGAGTACTCATTTCAATATGTCTGTAATGCATTTTGTCCTAAATTAGTGCTGCACGCTCTTACCTGCATTGTAACACAGGGCTTAGAAATTCCAGAGCCCATGGTGGTGTGGTTGTACACGAGTCTGTGCTCACAGAAGCTCATCAGAACTCACCACCTACGCACGGAGGCAAAGAACAAAATGAAACACTCAGGCACCATGCTTACAGAGTGTCTAGTTAATTCCAAAACAACTACAGCTGCTTTATCTTGCATTAACATTTACAGAAACAATAGATGGGATCAGTGTAAATCAGAGTAGCAGAAGGAGGGGGGTTTGCAGCCAGAGAAAACAGGTTTTTTGAAGTTGGTCAAACTTTGGGGTCACCTCTGCTTTCAGTGGGGGGTCAGATCAGACAAGGTCCCTTCCAATTAAATTTCTTCTGTGATTTTAAAAGATTCCAAGGATTTTAGCACCCAGTTTAGTAAGACAAAGAGAAGATAAGGGAATGAAGAAATAGGAATGGGACATGGAGGAAACGAAAGAAAACCTTCAGCCTTTTAAAGACAATGTGGAGACTTGATTTATTTCACATTCTGTCTACAAAGTGGACTACTGCCCTTCAGGTAAAGTTAGTGAATCCAAGTACTACAGCTTTCATTTCCATGAAACACCAAGAAATATGAAGAGGCTTAACTAATGGAAATAGTTAAGCTAAATGCAGCTGATATCATGTCATGGAAACCAGGATTTGACAGAAAAAAACTCAAGTACAAAATAATATTTTATGTCATAATAGTTTTGGAATAAAACTGTCCTGAGTAAAACAGCAATAAAGAAAAAGAAAAAAAATTAAATTCCAGTATGGCCAAAGACCAGAGATCCCGACCCATTGTCGAGTAAGAGCAGCTATTAAAGTGTCTCACAGAAGAAATGCCCATTTGATTTCTCCTACTGCTGAACCTCAAAGCTCACCAAATTGATCTGAGTAAAGTGTACAGAGGTGCTGCCTTTCAGGCGTCTGACTGGCTCAGCTCCTGATTGCAAGCCCGGCTCTCTAAGCAAAGCATTCAACTTTAATCCCACCGGTTGGTCCTGCCAAGAACAGAGATAAATGTAATTGACACCCCAAAGAGCAGAAAGGTGCTTCTCTCCTTAGGAGAGTTGGATTGGTTTTCTCCCCTAGGGCAATCATAGTTAGAAGGTGAGAAGTGTTTTCTAATCCACATTCTGTCTCTCATCCACATCCCTGCTCTGAAGAATTTGTTATATAGAACCAAACAGCGAAGTAAGAGGTTCCAGAAAATTGGCACTCCGGGTGCATGGCAGCTTGCTGTCAAGGTCACTCTCATGGACAATGGGACAATGAATTAACACTAAAGCCACTCATCAACCCGACTGAGGACTGAAATCAGGTCTGTCAACACCACTGTTGGAGCCTTAATCGCCAGATTACTGGATATTTAGGCTGCTCCAAAATGAGATCACAGCTCAGAGTTACTGCTGAGTCCTTCTGTTGGAGTAAGGACTCTTGCATTTAGGCTGATATTTTTACGTGGGGGATCTTTGGATGCTGGTATGTACCCATTGAATTAGTGCTTAAACAGCAAGCCTGACACACTCAGGCTGCAGTAGACAACCTCTGCGTGTTCTTATGGGCAAACTAGGTGTTTTCTCAAACTCCAACACATGGAGTTTGCTGGGTTTGTTGTGAGTTTGCAAGCGACAGCTACAGTGAAAGCACGCTAGATCTGACCCTTCTGGGAAGTGCCACGGCTACTGTGGGTTTGTTACAGTGTTTGGGATTTCTGAACACCCTGCTGGCTGTCTGCTTAGGACTGAATGCTGGGACCAGGAACACTTGACAGATGTCCAATATGTCCTTTAAATTCTGCCCCAAAAGGCTCTATCCTTGGGACTCTGAAGGCCTGATTCTGCCTTAGCTGTCAAGCCCGGTTGGAGGTAGCAGCAATATTGTAGTGATATTACAGCTGCAATTAAATCACGGACTGTAAATTCAAGTGTCTTAAAAAAATAATTTCATGGCAGTGAGTGTTACAACAGTGCACTTGGCAGAGTTCAAATTTACGGTGTGGCCAAGAATATTATTTTCTGTTCTAACAGGGATAATGCTAAGGTGAATTTAAGCAGCGCTCTAATAGTGGCTCAGCTGAGTGTAATCAATTTGAACAAAGCATTTTTCAGTGTTGGAATTCATATAGTTCATTTGTTGATGATATATAAATCTTATCAGGGGTGTCTCAACATCCGTGGCATCTTGCAACCATGTCCCATAAACAGAGTACATTGCTCAACCTTCGTAAATCTGCTCAGTGATATTAGTGAAGATAATGACTGCCAAATGAGCCAATATTTTCTTTTCTCAATGCTACCCTAAGTGTGGCCAATAGCAGATGCTTAAGGAAGCAGAGTGTAAGAAACACAGGCAGGGTGTTGTTCTCCTCCATATTCAACTTCTGTCTTCCAGTGCTACTCACACATCATCAATAAATTATCTGGAAACTGCAGATGGTACTAAGGTTGATAGCTCTAAATCAATGTCAAATATTTATTGGAACTGTAGTAGCATCTTAAACCATGTGTGGTCCCTGCTCTGTATAACCAATGGCATAAAGTAAAATGCAGACAAAGAATATGCCAGAGATGAGTTAATTACAGATACTAATCCTGTTTGTGGGCCTTCACTTTATTGTTTTGCTCTTGCTGACTTGTGGGTCTTTTAGGTAAATAAGTTACTTAAACATAGTTCCACAGTTTCTTAGCATGGTGTTTTCCCTACTGCTACAACTCTTTCACTAATTTTAAATTTCAAATCACATCTCAGGTTATACCACTCAATGGCTGACATGAGATTCGAGATAATAAAGTAAATAAACTAAAAAAATCTCAGAATGGGTCCTGGGACTGTGCCTAAGAACCAGAAGGTAAGCATACTCCAGACTGATCCTGTCTTCTTGGTGCTGCTATATCTGCTGCAGATTCTTAGGGACAATTTCCAGGCTCTGGCCAGAGATGCTGGCAGAGTAACCCCGTAACCCCTTCAGAGGAGCAATAGGAATCACTTCAGCACAACATTTGCTTTATCATGATGTAGCTTCCTAAGGTAGGATTTGCATTTTTCCATACTCCAACGTGTGTTAAACCAGGTATCTGCAGCAGAGATCTTGTTCTCGTTCACCTTTGAAGCTGTAATTTGCCATGAGTCTGAGGCTGTTTCTTACAGGCTGTTTGTGCTACAGCAGCCTGGAAAATTTGATGAAGAATAAAAAAACTTTGTTCTGTAGATAACTACATCAATTGAATGTCAACAGTGCAGCTATGAGAGATGTATTTTCTCCTCATCCATTCAAGGATTCACACTCAAAATAAAGGAAAGCTTACATGATTCTCCATGTCCATGTCTAGTGGGTTTCCTCAACACCTTCTCCATCTCCACAGTCCAAAAAGTCAAAAGCACATCACAAATTGATTCCAGAGTCAAGTGTCATTTTTTTCAACTCCATTTGATGTTGATGACCAGTCTTCAGCTCTTCATCATCCACCTAAACCTCTTTGTGTTTCAAATCCTTCCCTGCCCTCCTTTCTGTTGTCTTTCCCCCTCTTTTTCTTTAATTACTTTTCTTTCTTGGCTCTTTATCTACTTGCTTTTGCCATGTTGAGCTATCTTTCCAAGTTCAGAAAACAGAAAAACACAGAAAACTCTGCAAGAGATTTGTCTTTAACTTTCTCCTCCCCACAACCAGGATCAGCAGCTCCTCGTATCACCTGAGTAAAACCACAATAAGTGTAACACTCTTTGAAATTATTTTAGGCTGGAAAGCACGGGGCAATTAGAAACAGCAATTAGTTCAGGGCTGTGGAGAAGTAACGTTTCTGATCACAAAGGAATAGCCCTCTGAGCTGTCCCAGCAGGCAGGGCTTGCACAGGCAGTAGCATTGCATAAGCAAACTGCTGGCCAGCAGTCACAATACACCTTGTCTGCATTCAATGGCCTCGTCCAGTCTGTCCCTGGGGTCAGCTGAACAAGCAGCAGTTTCTCTTCACCCACTTTTCTTTCAATCCAGGCTACAAAAAAAAAAAAAATGAGTGATCCCAATTCCCTAATCTCTTCCTCCTTTGCTGGTGTCTCTCAGATTCTGGATTGCCCTGCTGCAGGCGCACACAGGAGATTTCTCAGCAGACACAGTCTCTTGGGTCACTGTGCCAGCAGTGGCACGAAGGTAACTTATCACTGTGACATGGATCATCCACTTCAAAACCTGGCTTCACCCACCTCTCTCCTCTGAACGAGGCACACACAACTCTGTCCCAGTTCTTCCAGTACTGCTACCCATCTTTGAGAGTGTGGTCACTGCGGGGATGGAGGCTCCAGGCAACAGAACAGTGCCCTGTTCTCACTTCTGCATCTTCCTTTGGTGAAGAGGGCCCTCATCACTGATTGCTTCAGGCTTCTGGTCTGCCCCTGTTACACCAAGTTGCAATGAATATAATGCAGCATTTTTAAAAGGATAAATGGTACAATAACCACCGACAAACTGCAAACTTTTGAAACTGATTATGTCTGAAGAAGGGATTATTTCACAGGTGAAAGCATGAAATGGCTTCCTTTGAAGAGAGCAAACATGAGAAATGCATTAATAAGTCTGAACCTATGAAATCAGACAGCTCAAGAGAAAGTCTTTGGAGAAAACACCATTGAGGCAGGATGTTGTGCTTATATGAAAGTATATGATCAAACTGCTTAATGGAACAACAGGAAAAATTGTGAAGCAATCATCATGAGCAAAAACAAACTTGCAAAGTTTATATAGTTACCCAGTGGGAGAAATGATCACCCTTGTTTTTGGGAGCCAGATGTGATTGTGTGTCATCAGTGCTTGAAGACAAATCATCCACCTTATGCAAGAAAAGGGTAACTAAAACAGAAGGGAGAACTGACCATGAATTCAAAAGAGTCAGAACTTGGGGTTTATTATGTAGTTACCCAGCAAAAGAAAGAAGCAGATTCCAGCATTTTGATATGGAAAATATTTATTCTATTTATTTCTAATAAATAGAATGAAGAGGCAAAGTGAAGAATGAAATGAGCTGATGTAAAAGGAAATAGCTACAAGTAATGTTGATGTTGGATACATGATAATGAAAATTCACTGACAAAGTGAAGAAACACAATTAACACAAATAATTAATGACTGCCAATTAGTATTAATACTAAAGGCACCTAGAGCCCAGATCGCTAGAAATGAGAAGAAATTTTATTTATATACAAATGTGTAGTTCTGTGCTTGGGAACAAATAGCACCACTATATGGTAGAACTTCAGTTTGACATGACAGAAGAGGAACCCAAAATACACTCTTCAAAATCACACTTTTTATGAACTGCTGACATGAGGTAGCTGTGCCAAAAATGAATATAAGCCCAAGTTGCCATCAAGAGATCTGATTTCAGTAGAGGTACAAAAATATTTTTGCCATGTAAGATCTCAGTGTAACTTTACCTGGAACATTGTATTAAATTACAAATTTAATCTGGAAAACATGCAAAGATGGACACCTGGAATGGATAAGAAAGAGATTCTCTACACCAGAGAAAATGTGCAGGTCATGGTTCTTCTAGCCCTGTAAAATGAAAGCTGAAATGGGGTAAGATTGCTCTCTACAAATGTATCACTGCAGGAGTGGTTTGTTGGCTAAAAGGGCAAGTCCTGGCACAGAAACAAAGGTGTGTATTGGCAAACGCTTTAGGCTGGAAATTGAAGGACAATTAAAAGAAGGTTAGAGGAAGCAGAGCACAGCTGTGTTAAAAATCACACACTGACATTTTACAAAAGGGTTTCTGTGAGCCCCTGCCTGGGACAGCTGAGCCCATTCAGCTCCCTTTAATCCTCTGTTCCTCACAGAGATACCTGTCTTATATTTTTTCAGCCAGTCTGCTGTTTCTAATTGAGCAATGATCTTCACATCTTCAGTACCTTTGAAGGTTCTTTCAGGAAGTCTGTCCTGTACAAAAATTTGTTCTTTATGCACTGTTTTATTTTAGTCATATGACCCAGACAGCCCAATTTTTAAATGAAGTGATGAGCCAAGCCTCACATGATCCAGTTATAACTAAACCCCCATCATTCCTCTGAAGGATCCCTTCCCCCTGCAGCACTCCTGATGGATGTCATCCTTTCCTAGCAACTGTTTCTATCACCCCACACATTTATCAATATGCTCGGTGTACTAAACTATAATTATTATAACTCAGTGTATTGATATGCCAAAAGGCAATGGAAAAGAAGAGAGGAAATCTCAAACATAAATATCATTAATATTAAGCTGGCAGGGCTTGGCACAGCGGCCAGTACAGTTAAGAGGTGTTTTAATTAGTTTTTTCAAAATAAGATGTATGAAATTCAGTTGCATATTCAGATCTCATGGCAGGTATTTCTGCTGCTTTTAAGTGACATGGCAAGGATGAAAAAGGAGAAATAATGTTTGTGTTTAGTCACGAAGGAAAAGATAACAATCAGCCAACAGGAAACTTGTAAAGTTCAACAAAGGAAATGCAAAGCCCTGCACTGGGGAGGAAAACCCCAATGCATCAGCACAGACTGGGGATGAAGTGGGTGGAAAACAGCTCTGTGGAAAAGGCCCTGGGGATGCAGGTGGCCAGCACACACACTGTGAGCTGTGTGGAAAAATACCTGGGCAGGGGACAGCAGAGACACTTGTCTCAGTAGTGTCCAGTAAAGGATAGGAGGCTGCAAAGAGAAACATGGAATTTCCACCCACACAAAAGAAAAAACCTTTTCTTATTATTGCAAAGGAGGTCAAACACTGGCACAGGCTGCCCAGAGTGGGTGTAGAGTTTCTGTCCTTGGATGCTCAATGCCCAGCTGGACACAACCCTGCTGAACCTGCTCCAGGCAGGCCTGCTTTGGGCAGGGAGGGTGGATTAAACAATCTGCAGATTCATAGAACCATTCTATGATTTAGTAATCTTTACTGAATATACATCGTAATCCTAACAGCTGCTCCCAAACCCAAGAATTAGCACACTATGATGGAAAACAGAAAAGGTATCAGAATGCATTCAATTGCAAAAAATATATTTGTCACCCATCCTGTTTGCACACTGATATCTAATAAGCAGTATATTCATGGTTGAATTTAAAACCACTCAGATCACTAAATAAGTATCTCAATCTGTTAATTCATTAGTAAAAGATGAAAGAGGCACTTGACAAAAGACTGGAGATTAAAACCACAAATTTCTTCTCATGAGGTGTTTGCCCTGTTTTGAATCCAAAGATATCTTTAAATGCACTAACTAGCTTTAATCCACAGCTAAAAATAAGTTCCTGAACTTTTCCTAAACTGGTTTAACTGGTTTTGGTCAGACCCTTATCTTTGAACCATAGTACCTCAAATTAGAAAACAAACAAGCTTTAACTGCATTAGCTACTGGTCACACCAAGGCAGGTTCTGAGCTTCCTTAGGACAGATTCTTTCTCACTGCGTCCTGCACAGCAGAAAGTTTGCGAATTCCAGCCTATATTACTGTGCCTGGAATGCACTGCAGCTTGAGGACAAGAGCTGTGAATGCTCATTGCATCACAAACGCATCCTTTATAAACCCCTTCATTCCAGGCGGCTGGTAGCCCCTACCAGCGTGAGCACAAGTGAAATGTTACAGGAGCCTAAGCTCACTGGACAGAACCTGCCTGTGCCCTTTCTCCTGGCAGCACAGGAAGTGGCATTTCTCTTGACTGGTCTTTTAATTAAACGGGTCGCCTTCAGCAAGGAATTGAGCATCCCTACACCCTTAGCAAGTAGCTAGAACGTGGTACACACGTGCCTTGGTTTATGCAAAACACTTCATGGTGTGCCCACAGGTGACTGAAACAAAGAAACACCGCGGCGGTTTGCATAAAACCCGCTCGGTTCCCGAGGCATACGGGGTATATATAGGTACAGAGTGTCTATGTAAGAAACATAGAGAAGAGAAACTGTGTTTGAAGAGAAACAGTTTCCACATGAAAACCGTGCTCCTGTAGCACGGCTGTACCTCCTGCTGATCCTTGGTGGCTCGGGTCTGGCACTCCTCCTCTCACACTTCTGCCAGGGACACACCCCACAGCCTCCAAAGCATGGAGCTTGGGGGACCTGGTCCAGGCAAGGGGTGCAAAATTAAACATTTCCATGAGCTGCTCAATAACAATTTTTGGCCTTGCTTAAAATTGGAGAGATATAATGAAGCAGCCTGGAAAGTTCTAAAAAGTTCCTTTGAATTAAGTAACTTGCTAGCACTGCTTAGAGAAGTGGATGGATTTAAAGATACAATCCATTTTTTTTTCCCCTGGGGAAAAAAAAAAAAAAAAAAAAAAAAAAAAAAAAAAAAAAAAAAAAAGGTTTTTGTCTCACTCTCATGGGTAACAAACCAAGATTTTGCCTTGCAAGCACTTACAGTTATTTACGTATAGATTTCCACAACCTTGTGTCACGCTACCTCTGTGCTGGGTAATAGAGTTTCAAATAGGGTTGGGTTGGGCTTTTTTTTTTTTTCCTTGGTTTTGTTTTAATAATTTATTCAGCGTTCCCAGACTAGGCCACATTGGTGTTGATATCTTCTCTTTCCTGCAATGAAAAATTCACAATGCTACCTTGAATAACCAGTTTGGTAGGTTCTTTGAGAAGTAACCATATGTTACTACATTAAAATGCAAATGCATCATGGTACTACGTCACTATGATGTTTTCCTGATGATAAATAATTTAGAAGGGATAAATTAATTGTGACTTTAAAAGAGTAGTCTTGAAAAAAAAATCTGATTTGCTTTATTATTATTATTTTTCTATTATTATCCAACATTTATACTGAGAGCATCAGTTAATCCACTGTCACTGCATTATAATTTATCACTAATGGACTACAATGATCAGAGGATATGGTATTTCTTAGAGACAAAGTTTAAACCCCCACCATTTTTTAGCTGTTTTCAAAAACCAGACTGGACAAACAACACTGTTGTTCCCAGCCTGAAATACTGCCGGGATATTCCCCATGACTTCTGTTTGGTGTCACAGACACATTTTACTGAGCAACTTCTGAAAAATGTACCTAAATTTAACTGCTGTAGTAATCTGAGAACCTTTAATTTGCATATACCAACTAGACATTTTTTAAAAAAAAAAATTCTTAAGAGTTCATGTGTACTGAATGCAGTTCTGCATCTGTGCTGCAATGGACTCTTCTTTTCTTGGGAACCTGAAATGGAAAAAGCTTCATCCTACAGTCTGTAGGGCTGCCTAACACATGTGAGGGTTTCAATACAACAAAAAAGGAACCCTTGGTGTGTAACAGGGAACAACAAAATGGTAAAACCTTACAGCAGGACTGTGGGAGATTCGGATTCAAACCTTTGCCTGCCTGAGCTGGTTTTCCTGTATGGCTGAATGATTGGATTATGTCCCAGCTTCAGTGAGCAGGTGTTTTCCAAGGGATAGTCTGTGATAAAGTGTCCACTAGACAGTTATGATATGGAGTTTACAGTTATGTGATTCTAAGTGCTCTGTCAAGAAGTACCTAGGTACCAGGTGTAACTGCTATGGGGTGAATAAACCATGAGAACACACATCTGAAAGTAAGTATAAAATAATCGTTGAGCTGCTGTGGAGGATCTGAGCAGAGCTCCCATTCTCATGGCTTGGGTCAAGCACAAACCATTCTGAAAAACCAACCTGCCCTTGCACAAGCCAAGACTGCACTTACAACAATTCTCATATAATACCTTATTTGTACAGTAATCTGGATAGTACAGGTTGCACAAGTTTATATAGGGTGTTTCCTAACTTTTAAATGACTCTCCTTTTTTTTTGTTGTTGTTGTTCAGCTGATGCATGTCCATCTATGCAATATTTAGTTGTGAAACCAATGGTATATGGTGGCAGGGCATGGCATCACGGCACCAGAGCACCAGGACATCACGTTGCACTGTTTGGAAACAAACGGTGAGGCAAGTGAAGCACAGTGACTTTTGCACACAGATACTGCCTCCATCAATAGCAACCCCATGGTCTCAGAATTGGGCTCCGTTCTTTGAGGGTTGCAGCGGCAGTGTGAGGTTGGGTGGGGGCCCTGTTGATCTCAAAGGCCTCTCCCAGCCTTGGTGACTCCACGACTCCGTGATTCCACGATTCTTTGCCATCGGCACGGAGTCCTGCCGCATTTACCCGGCGGGCTCAGGCTGCTGCAAGTCCCGCTGTGGCCCGGTGGGTCCGCGCTCCGGGGGCCGGGCCTGCTCCTTCCACAGCCTCCGCCGGCTTTGGAGCCATGGAGCAGGGTTTGGAGCCGCGCTGCTCTGTGATGGCTGCATCCAGTGTTTGGGGCACACACACACCCAGGGAGACCCGGGCACACCCGGGGACACTGCGGGGACACCCAGGGACACACGGACACTGCGGGGACACTCCCGGCCCCTCACGGAGCGGCCGCTCTGCCCCTCGCAGGCCGCGCGCTGGCGGGGGGTGTCTGTGTGTGTGTTTGTGTCTGTGTGTGTGTTCTGTATGTCTGTGTCTGTGTCTGTGTGTTTGTGTCTGTGTGTGTCTGTGTGTCTGTGTCTGTGTCTGTGTGTTTGTGTGTGTCTGTGTGTGTGTCTCTGTGTGTGTGTTTGTGTCTGTGTGTTTGTGTCTGTGTGTTTGTGTGTGTGTCACTGTCTCTGTCTGTGTGTGTGTCTGTGTTTGTCAGTGTGTCAGTGTGTGTCTGTCGGTGTGTGTGCCTGTGTGTCAGTGTGTGTGTCACTGTGTCTATGTCTCTGTATGTGTGCGTCAGTGTGTGTCAGTGTGTCAGTCAGTGTGTGTGTCTGTGTGTGCCTGTGTGTCAGTGTGTGTGTCACTGTGTCTATGTCTCTGTCTCTGTATTTGTGTGTCAGTGTGCGTCAGTGTGTCAGTGTGTGTCTGTGTGTGTCGGTGTGTGTGCCTGTGTGTATGTCTCTGTATGTGTGTGTCAGTGTGTGTCAGTGTGTGTGTCTCTGTGTGTGTCAGTGTGTCTGTCAGTGTGTGTGTGTGTCTGTGTGTCAGTGTGTGTGTCACTGTGTCTATGTGTCTGTCTCTGTATGTGTGTGTCAGTGTGTGTGTCTGTGTGTCAGTGTGTGTGTCACTGTGTCTGTCTCTGTCTCTGTATGTGTGTGTCAGTATCTGTGTCAGTGTGTGTGTCCGTGTGTCAGTGTGTGTGTCAGTGTACGTCACTGTGTCTCACTGTGCGTGTGTCACTGTCTCTGTCTCTATGTGTGTGTGTGTGAGGGGGGAGCGCGCGGCCCCCCGCGCGGCGCCGGGTGGGCGGGGCCTCCGAGCGGCCGCCAATCCGCGCCGCCCCCGTCCCGCGAGCGGCGGCGCGAGCGGCCAATGGGCGCGCGGGGAGCGCGCGCGCAGCGGCCAACGGGAGCGGCCGTGTGGGGCCGCCGTGCGGGACCCTCGGGGCGGCGAGCGCCGGGCGGGCACAGCCGGGGCCGGGCAGCGCCGGGGCCGCGCCGAGCCGCCCGCAGCAGGTACCGGCACCCCGCGCCCGGCCGCGCCGAGCCGCCCGCGCACCGGGAGGGGGGCCACGGGGGAGGGGGCGGCCGCGCCTTTCCGGGAGGGAAGGATGGAGGGCGCCGGGGAGCTCCGGGGCGCGTCGCGGCGGCGGCGGCCAGGCCGGCGGAGCGCCGCGGCCGCGGTCGATGCTCAGCGAAGCGCGCGGCGTGGGCGAGGCCGAAAGCCCCCGCTCCGCCCGCCGCGGGGCGCGGGCCCGGGGACCACCATCCCCCTCGGCGCTGGGCGGGCCTGCGGCGAGCGGCGGCGCCCCGGCCCTGCCTGCCCGGCGGCTCCGGCTGGCCGCGGCCGCAGCGCCCGGCGGCTCCCCGCGGGCACAGCCGGCGCACGGAACGGGCTGGCAGGGAAGGCCACGAGTTCCTCTGCCGCTCAGAGGAGCGAGCGGGTGTGGGGAGAGCCGGGATGGGCCGTGCCCGCAGCCCCGGCCCCGCGTGTCCCTGTGCTGGGAGCGCTCCTTTAGGAGCAGGAGAGCCCTTCCTCCGCCCGTGCCCTGCCCTGAGCCTCCAAAAGGCTTTCCTGAGTGAAGTTTAAAGTGTGGCTGATTGCAGGGATACAGTGGTTGGTAGCGAGCTTGTAATCGAAACCAGCTTGAATCCCATGAGAATAGAAACCTTTAATTTCATTTAACCTACTTCAGGGCTTTAGCAACTGGAACTTTTTTTAAAATATTTTAATAACTCTTTCGGTAATAATTAAGAAGTGGAGCATGTAGGAGTTTTACTATCTGTTACAACCATCTTTACTGAAGCAGGCTAGAATTTCTTGATCCCCAACTTCCCCAATTTGTGTACCATGACTGTGCTTCTTCACGGAGATACCATTATTTCGGCAATTTGGAAATTATGTACTAGGTATAGGGTAGATTTCTAGGATCCTCACGCTTCAGCTTCTCTAACCTGTTTTTCACCCTCCACCCACATATAGGTGCCTTAAAATTCAGCCATTTCCTGATCAAAAACCTGGATAGGAAAGATTAATTTTATGGGTTATGTTTTTATGGGTTTTTTTTATCTCTACCTGTTGCCAAGCTATAAAATAATCACAAATCTAGATCTCTAACTTTTTGTTGCAAGTACTTGGTCTTTATTGCTGGTCCGTAGGTATAGTGAAGCTTTACTAGGCACAATTCTAACAATGGGAGCACGTTGGGGGAGTTGTTTTAAGTGTGGCTCTAGGTTTTGGACATGATAAATGTTTTTCTTTTTACACTTCCAGAATAACCCAGCCTGTCCACATCTCAGTCATCTATAGCAGCCGATACTTGTGGATAGAATTTAACATTGAAGCAAAACTGTAGCCATCCCTACTACCTCTCTTAGCTCCTGAAAGGCTAAAGGAGCTGCTACCAAGTGAAGGGTTCTGTGTCGTCCTCCTGTTTCTGAGTTCTAGCTCTTGGAGGAGCTCCCAGTTCCTCACTACGGTTGTCATTTCCGGTGCTTGGAAAGGGATGCACAACAAACTAAAACGTTATACTGCCGTTTGGAAGGATTAAGTGAGTGCCCGAGAAGGTCCTGGGTGTTGCTGAAGACATGCGTTGTTGCAGTGACTGCAGGCTTGTTTGGCTTCTTCAGCCAGAAATTGTGTGTGTTTAGTTTTTCGTCACAAAATACTCAGGGTATGAGGATTTTCGGTGTAGTTTGCGTGTTACTTGTCTGCAGGAAGCAGAGCTGCTGAGTGGCAAGCTAAAAGTTCTGGAAGGGAGCCAATATCAGCAAAAAATTGTGCTTGGCTAGTTCGGTGTGTTGTGTGGAGGACTTGCATCATGTAAGCATTTGGGGTCTGGGCATGGTTAGTACCATCATGCACATCCATGGTGTTTCTCCCTGCTGCTGATTCCAAGCTTTGCAGTAATAAGTCTTCCAGCCTTGCTTTGTTTAGCCTTGACACTTGCACAGTTTGGAAGCTGCAAACTGTAGTAACAAATCCTGTCTATCTGATTAGAGTAGGTATTCCCTTTTTTTTTTTATTTTTATTTTTTTCTTCTGAACGTCTCCGGCACAGGATTTGTAGTGAGCACTGTTCTTCTGTTGAGCTTTCTCCAGCAGTGGGGACCCCAGGGATGTCCCCTGTCACTTTCTCCCCTGGGTGTGGTGGTGACAAAGGCTGTGCTTTCAGCAGATGTTGGTGTGGGCACACTACCTCACACTTTTCCGTGCCATTGTTCAGCGAGATGTTTGTAAATTTGTAGAGCTCCTTGTGCAAGAGGCGTAATTGATAGATCCCAAGAAGACATCCTCATTAGCATAAATAGGAGTTAAGATTGGAGCTCTCGGCGTCTACGCGATCAGTATCGGCCGTCCTGCCGAGTAAATAGCTCTTCTCCTGAGCAGGAGGAGGAGGAGGGAGGCTGCCAGCATCCTGTTTGGAAGACAGGTAGGCAATCTCTGGGTACAACTTGCTTTGAGTATCTGTTTAAGTCACTTCTAAAGATAAGAAAATTGTGGAAATGGGCTTTTATTTTTTTGGTTTGTTCTACATGTATTGGAAGAAAGGAAGGGTAAACTAATGTGGTTTTGTTTGTTTGTTTGTTTTTTCTTTAGAAGGTGATTATGTTTCAAATACAGCTTGGTAGAGCAGTTGTCAGATAAATGAGTAATTTTTAGGTTTCAAAAGAATTACTGTGAATTCCTGCAGGAACACAATAGAAGAGAAAATACCGTTTTTAACTGTAAGAGATTTTGGAAAATATGAAAAGAGTCTGGAAGTGTTGATTCCTAGGACTTCAAATTCATCCTGTAATGCCTATTGTAAAATGTGATTCAACCCTTCCATGTAATTTAAAACATGAGAAGAATAAGAGCTGGGCTTTTTGTTCTTGATTAAGTATTCCAGTTGTAATTACTTCATGAATAATAACTTCGAACATAATTGCAGGTGCAGGTTTTGGGTTGTTATCTTTGTCTTGTCTGATCAATATGAAAAAGGTGAATCTGGGTTTTAATTACCAAGATTAAGGAGTTAACCCTGACATTTAAAGCAAAGACTGAAAGTTTCTTATCACTGCAACTTGACAAACTGATGAGCATTTCACTGTTGTGTCTTCCCCCACCTCCTTCCATTTACTTGATTTTTGGCTTTCCTCTCCCAGCAAAATGACAGTGTCACAGTAGCGAGTGGAGCAATAATCCTGCTGCTGCTAAGGCTTTCCCTTAGTGATAACCAGGGCTGGGTATCAGTAGGCTGATGTGAAGGCTGAAGTGATGCCTTTTTTCCTAAGGCAGTGAATAACAACTGAGTGATGGAGAGTCAGCTGCAGGTGCTGCTCTGCTCCTTGTGTTGTAGATGTGTCCTTCAGACACGTTCAGGTTCTGTTCAGGGTTAACTCGAGCAATGATTTATGCAAAGTAGGAGCCATGATTTATGCAACTACCCTGATAAACAGCGAGGCTTTATCTTGTAATCCTTTCATAACCAAAAGTGCTAGTGAGATTTCTAATGCAGATTTCCAATTAAATTAGATAAAATGATCTGGAACTCAGCTTTGGTTCAGCAGGTCTTGAATCTGCCTGTCTCCTGATTTCCTAGAACTTGTTTAAAATCCTCCTGCATGTGTGTTAGACATATTTTCATGTGAACTGGAGATAGAGCACAGTAAGTGTTCTTATGTAGGATATGCTCTCCTGGAATAGCTTAATTTCTGACCTGATCTGTGCCTTCTATGCAGTTTTGAGAAAAGTGTTTGACTATACCAAAAGATAGGGGTTTTTCCCCCTTCCGTGTGCACTTGATGGCTAAGCTCAAACAGTAAATGACTTAGAAAAATGTCAACTTACAACTTAATTATAAAGGGATAGTAAAAGCCTTCTACTTTAATTCCTTTTCGGAGGAGGGACTGCCTGTAAAAGCAACATAGTTACAGCAAAGCAAGGGACTTCCCTAGTATGTACTTTGTGAACAGATTACTTACTAAGAAGTAATTACAAAGTCATCTGGTACAGAGTCTCTGTGAGTAGAAGCACAGTCAGTGGAAATTTGTGGTAAGATCAGAACTTTGGCTGAAGGAAGGTGTGTGAACACGTGTTTAAGAAATATCTGTGTAACCAGATGCATTAAATAGCTCTGATAGAGTTCTGCTGAGATCAGCTCAACAGTGGCCCACGTTGAGATCAGGTTCTGCTCCATAAGACTAAAGGATTAAAAGAGGTTAAATACTCCATGATTGTGAGCACAGCCCTCACTTTAGAGTATCTTATTTCACAATGGTGTCTTCTTCAGTGAAGTAGTTGGTGAGTTGGGCTGAATTCTGCTAATAAGTTATTGGGTGGCCATGGGTTAGTTGGTCCCAATTCACCATCTTCCCAAAGCAATTGAGTGAATACTGTACTTGTGTTTTGTCATTGTCATCTAAAAGAAAGTGACAGAATCACTTTAACGTCTGGTATCAATCTGGATTTTGATATTAATGTGCTGTAGTGCTGTTAAATAGATCATATGCAGTATTAGCTAAGTTTCACCTAAATCAATTTAATAATGCTCCTTACCTTGAATGCATGTGCTGCCAGAGGTAGTATTATATCTAGGAGGAATGTGCTTGAGGAGCACACCCTCTAGGGCAAGCTTTCAGTATCTAGTATATTTCAGTGGTTAAGAATAGTGAGGAGAACTGTTTGAAAAGCAAGTCTGCTTTATTTTTGTACATAGAGCTATACACTCAGCTATGTAAACTTTGACCCAACTAGATTGGTTACTCGAATTGGTATTGTGTTTCATTAGATAAATGATTTAAAGAGGACAAATCTCTTCATTGGTAGTTGGGAAGTTTCTTTATAGTCTTCAGTCCCGAAGATGTTCAACTAGTTTGAAATGCCTTGTTATTTTTCAGAAATTCTCTTAATTCACCAAGTGTCAGCCACAAGTTTGCCGTATTCTTTGCCATAGAGTTTTGGGTCTTGTGGTGGCATTTATCCATGCTGCAGTTGTGACTTGGGCCTGGTCCTTCAGATTGATGTAGTTTTGTTGTATTTCACGTGTAGAGAACACAGTGTTACCCTGAATCCATCCCCATAATTGTGTGCAAAGTGTGTAGTGAGACACTTAAGGTCTGGCATATTACCAGGGCCAAGCCAAAGACTGGTTCGCTGATGTTGGATTAGTGAGCCCATTTTGATAATTCTTCAAAACTTAGTTGTTCTAGTTAGTTTCCAAGCCTGCCAGTGTGTTTTCCAGCTCCTGGAGGTGCATTACATTTTCTTAGTCCCTGGCTTGCAACTAGTAAAGAAAATGCACTTGCTGAGAATAGATAAGAATGCTGGTGAAATCTAAAACATGGATAAACCTGTCTTTCTGCTAATTGAGGGAAGAATCCCAAGTCTTGCACATATTTGGGAAGTTTGGAATAGGTATGCTTTAAGGTTAACTTGCACCCAAAGCAGTCTCTACTCATCTTTTAAAGCAGTATCTTTCACAGATAAGGTTTCCCAATGGATATAACCTTGGACCACAAAGACAAACAGACTGTATCCTTTGGAGATACGCTGGCTAGGTATTGGCCACATAGGGTAGGTCATTGGCCCTTGTGGTGCTTGAAAATGTGGGCACTCTGCTGATAGCATTCACTGATTTACTTTTGTGGAAACAAGGCACAGATGAAATGAGACATGATGATATGACATGACCCAGACTTGTCTTTCTGGCAGGGACCTTGTTTAGATGAGTTAAATATTACTTCCTTTGTTGCCTGAGTCTCTCCAATCTCTCCAGTTCCCAGAGATATATTTTTTTTGGCTTGCAACGGTGTCCTTGCAATGTGGCAATTGGAGCTCTATATGAGGGACTTCTGTAATGATTTTTTTCTGTGTGGTGTTTAAACATACTTTGTGCACTCAGATTTGATGTCTGGACAAATTTCATCTTCTGAATATACACAAACAACATGCTCCTACTATTTTTTTCTGCTTTTTACTCCTGCTAGTGCTTTGTTCAACCTGTCAGAGGGAAGGGGGAAATTGATTTGTTGGGCTGTGTTTTTTGCAGAACTTTGTGGCTTGTTGCTGATGTTTGAGAGGTTGGGAAATGCACATTTTCTATTTCCTGTGAGCGATAATCTTGATAGGATTGAATTTGGAGGGAGCATGCTGTTGACCTAATGTTTGTCAGTGATAAACTAGAAGACAGAGCATTTAATCTCTAACAAGGACACGCATGCACGCTCTCCAGTTGCTGGATTTAGCATTTAAACATTCAGTGGAACTGCAGCAGGCTTTCCTGGCACTTGGAAAGCACATCTTTAAGCATCTTGATCTGTGTTTGGACAAATCTGGGAACTGATAATTTTCCTGTTAAAAACAGAATTGTCCTTGTTTTGAGAATCAGAGCCTTCTGAAGCTGTGAGTTAAATATTGCTGCAGTAGCTCTGGAGGCAAACAGAGCTGCTGTTGTTTGCTCCATAATAGCACTTGCTCAGCCTTGGACACGAGAATTTTTTACAAGATGGGGAATGTTGGCTAGGATCCTGGAGTGTTGGTTTGGTGGTGGTTTTTCTTTTTTTCCTGAAGTGCTTATGAACCCTTGATTTATCAGAGGACAGCACCCTTCACACAGGGTGTGTATCTACAAAGTGTCACTGTGGGCTTAGCCCTGAACCTGTGAATTCAGAAGGATCCCAGCAGCAGTTGCTCTGTAGCAGCTTCACGTGAGCTTCCTCAAGCAAAGGCTGTTTATACCTATGGGTAATGTGGGAATTTTGGTAATTTCTGTTCTAGAGCGAGAATTCTTTACAGAACTCTTATTAAGCCTTTCAAATGTCAGATTTCTTTATTCTACATTGTTATTGCTTATTAGCTCAAAACAGAGTCTATGATACAGGGTTTTAGTTATTCCAGTGTGCACATTAGACAATTTTGTGTTTGGTAGGAGTTCTCTGTGTGTATTTGAAGAGGTAGCTGTTAACAGATGATTAGTGGCAATATGTATTGCTGGCTAACAGCTATTGTAAACATGTAAAATGTACTCTAAAACAGATAGATAAAATGATTGCTGGCACTTAACAAACTTAAAATGTCAAATTTGGTTTTGCTGTGGTGTCTTGCAAGGAAGTTTGTTTTTTTTTTTTGCACCTGCACCAACTTGTTATGTGTTAGAGACCAAACTAGATTTCTGATAGGAGCTACATGTATTTCTTGACAGTTTTATTTTAAAACAGAAGTATAAAATAGTTCTTCCAACCCTAATGATTGTATGGTTCTTCAGTAATTTGCTGCCACAAAGAACGTTAAAAAGCAATATATTGTACCTGTGAGGTAAGACCCTTCCGAGTTTGAGAGGAGGAGGTGCCAGCAGTGCTATGCTAACTGGCAGGGAGAGATGCATTCTCGGAGAAGGCAGGGAAAAGTAGGTGGAGAATGGGAACATTCTTTCCTTTCCCTGTGCTTGAGATAACCTTTCTTTCTAATAGAGCAAAGCATAGGCTGCTGGTTTCAGGCTTTGATTGTCCACACCTAGATTCCATACACAGTTTTTACCCTTTAAATCCAATCTGGTGTTTTTAGGCAGTTCCCTCACAATCCCTGTGTTTGTTGCTGTAATGTTGACAGAAATGTGTACTTCTGAAAAAGTCACCAATTATGTTTTCTAGCTGGAATCTTCCAGAGTAATGGAAGTGGAAGACAATCTCAGTGTGGAAAGTCCCTACGAATAAGGTCTACCAAAGGCTGATTGTTGGAGAACAGGGTAAAGAGAAATGGGATTGAGAGTTTCTTAAAGGAAACATTTCTCAATTCTTAAAAAAAAAAAAAAAGATAAAATATTAGCCTGCAAACATATAAGTGTTGCTGCCTCCCAAGTGTGAATGCGAGTATTTGTGGATGTTCCTGGTTTTTTAACCCATTTCATCATTAGGGTTCATCGTGGCTCTGGATGTTGATTTTTTTATAGGCCTGGTATTCTGATTTCTGCCACTTACACAAAGGAATATGATCAGAAATGTCTGAGGCAGGAAACTTTGATCTATTTTGTTCCAGTTTTCTTTACATCACATGAGCCTAAATATTGTCAGATTTTCCAGTCACTTAAGAAGCTGGACTACAGCAACACAGGTATTTTTCACTGGCAGCATAACTTTTCATTGCTTTAGCTTTCAGAAACAGATGTTGGACCATAGCCATGTACTGGGTGTTGTTCAAGGTTCCTGTGTGGACATAGCCAAAGACTCTGCCCATGTGAGCAGATTTGCAGGCTGAGGTTGTGGCATTGTGTCAGAAGCAGGATTAAACCTTTCTTTGAGGAAGAACAGGTGAATGGACAGTTTTAGATATTCTCACAGGGTCTCAAGGTGTATAAAAATAAAAATTATGGCTAGTTAGATAAATTATTAAGAAGGTTATGTAGGAACCATGACAAAACTGAATCTTAGTGACAAAATTGCTGCAGTAATGATTGCATGAGTTTTTGCCTCTCTCTTTGAGGGGACTGAAATCTTGTCCTGTTTGTGGGAGAGATCATGCAGATTTTTTGGGGGAAATGGAATTGAATGGAGTACACAAAGACCAGAAAAACAAAAAGTTATGGGAAAGACATACCTGAAGAGCATTAATTGTGACTTTGAGCCATGGTAAAGACAACAGGCCTGTATCTTAATAGAACAGGGGAAAATGACTCATAAGCATGCTGTGTCTTGCACTCCATGCTCTATGGCAGGAGGTATGCTTTCAAATTTGCATTAGAGTCTCTTAACCGTGTGGTAAAAGTGGTTTAATGTAAATAGCTTTTTCTCTTGACCTTCAAAGAAGCAGTTCTGGATGATGTACTGTGGTGAGTGGAAATAGTAGTGCTTGTTCTGCTCTAAACTTGCTGCTGTATCCTACTATCAGTTAGATGCTTCACTTCTCAAAGAAGGGAGTCAAAATAAGGATTTGGAGTATCTGACATAGCAGTTGCTACCCAGACTCGTGAAACCAGGACTTGTGCAGGTAGTAACTCATTTCTAGAAAGTAAGCACTTGGAGCTTGTTCAGAGACTACTGAGATATGAGCACATGAAAAACAGAGCACAGTTGCTTTGATATGGTGGGTACCTGACAAATAGGTGTTCAAAAATATTTACTTACTTTTCAGGCAAAAAGGACGAATTAGCTGTTCACTCCTAACATACATTCTGTGCATTCCCTGGTAAGTCCCTGCTTGCAGTATCTTGCAGTCTTGAAAGAACTGAGTGTATTTAGAAGTTGCACCTTTATTCTTAGGTGGCAGGTGAAGAAAGGTCCTCACGCTGTTAAGGTATTCAGTGTTGTAATCCCTATTTGCCTACGAAATGTTCCATCTGTGTTTAAAGATTCTCAATTTTGTTGGTTCTGGGTGTTTTTTAGTTCCGTAGTTTTATGGAATCTATCCCTGAGATGAGCTCAGCTGGTCAGAGAATGATGCTGATAACACCAGGTTGTGGGGTCAATCCCCTTATGGGCCGTTCACTTGAGAGCTGCATGGTCCTTGTGGGTCCCTTCCAACTCAGAACGTTCTGTGCCTCTCTGTGGTCCCTTTTGGGAGTGTTTTGGTTGTAACAGTTTGCATGGATCTGCTGTGGAGGACTAGAATTAGACATTCACTACATCAGCTCAGGATTTTTATGAGTCCAGTCAGGCAGATTGGTAAAATGTGGTGGAAGTGTTTCCATAATGCTACATTGTTGTCTAGTGAAAGTAAGCTGCTTAAGGGTCACAGTAAAGATGTTGCTATTATCTGACTTAAAAGAATGGCAGCTCTGGATGATGCACTGTGATTGAGTCCTAGAGATCCTAAAGGTCATGTTCTCACTTTATGGTGGGACATACCATATTTGTCCTTAAAAAGAGTTTCAGTTTCTCTTAGCAAGAATGACATCATTTCCAAGAGGCTGATGAAGGGAGGGGAAAGAATCATGATTCTCACGGTTAACTTACTAACTGAAGCAAAACCTAAACCATTTTCTAGCTTTGTGCTGAATCTGAGTAATAATCCCTTACCCTTCATTTTATTAGGAGGTGTATTTGTGGCTAACTCAAATCTTAGTTTGTGGAGAATTCTAATGACTTTGTAGTTTGGTTTTTTTCCCCCAAATGACATAATGGATGAAGAAGTAGGAAAACTCTTATCTGTGGTTTTGTATGGTTTTTTTGTAATCAATGTAAAACCGTCAGATCCCATTCCAAACAACTAACTCAACCTTCTCTCTGGGTTAGTTTAGTTGGTAGGGAGGCTCATCCTGACAGTGACGGGGGCTCTGCTGGCACAGTCAAAATTCCAGGGCCAGCAATTGGGATGCTTGGCTCCCTGTCTTCCGTCAGTGGGTTTGAGGAATCCACTTGTGATTACATTTTAATGGCACAACCTCATGGAGCAGCCTATTGGAGTGGTAAAGGATTGTGCACACAGAGGCAAAAATAAACTGAAGTTGAGCTATTTTCCTGGCTGAGTGGGTGTCTCAGTCTTTAAAACTCTGTTAACAGGGGCAGTTTACAAAAAGATCTGGTGGGAGTCTTTCAGAATGTTGTGAAAAAAGACAGCTTCAATACTGGTTATAGGGGAAAAAATTGGCTAAGCATTTCTTTCAGGTATAAACAGTGCAAATGTAACTATTCAGTCTTCTGCAAATCTGAACTCTGCAAGTTCCTTTAACATACTTTTTGTTTTTATCTTTTGTAAAGGTCACAATGGTTTCCATTCCTGAATACTATGAAGGAAAAAACATCCTCCTGACAGGAGCTACAGGCTTTGTGGGAAAAGTGCTTTTGGAAAAGCTGCTCAGATCCTGTCCTAAAGTGAAAGCAGTCTATGTGCTGGTAAGAAAAAAAGCAAGTCAGACACCTGAAGCACGAATAGATGAAATTACCAGCTGTAAGGTATGTGTCATATGCTCACAAAGTTCATTTTTGTCCTTCATTGTGATGTTCCCATTTAATTTTGAGAACAGCTTCAGTTTGTCTAAAGCAAAATGTTATCGTTAATTTTGTTGTTGTTGTTGTTCTAACAGAAATACAGAAATCTAAGGCCTGGCAGTGCTTCTATAGTTGCTTCAAGCTGTAGTCTCTAGCAAAGCAAGTAGTTGAAAATTATCCTGTATTTAATTCATGAGGAGGATGTTCAGCTGTAATGCAGAAATGAGAAGTAAAAACCTGTGTTAGAGCTTGTTAAGAGACTATAAAATCAAGTACAAGAGATAGTGGGCTGAGAGTAGTCAGATGGATTGAGACCCTTTCTAAGACTGGATCTAGCAGTAAATAAGAATGTGTCATCTCAACAGGAACTTAAAAATTTAAATAGAGCAGAAATGTTTGGCTTAGCAGATTGTTACAGATTTCTGTTGGTCAGCCTGTGACAACTAGAAAGGCACTGAAGGTCTGTGCTGTAGAATTATCAAAGTGGCTCTTAATGTGATTTTCCTGAAAAGACTCATTACCTTGATATTCTGGTGAGCTAGGCTGGCCAGTAAGTGTAGAATCATCCATAATAATTCATAGCAAGTGTAGAATCATCCATCTCCGTTGCCCATCTTTCTCCTTAGAGAGTATCCTGTTCATGATGGGAAGGATGAACAGGATGAGGAGGCATTTCTAGCATGAACTTCACTAAAGCAGAGTTTGTTTATTTCTATCTAAGCCTTTCTCTTATGAAACATAGGTGTCAGCAGTTTAATTTTTTCATTGAGATGCAATGTAGTCTGTACAAAGTGTGCTCTTAGAAGATGCTAAAGGGGAATCAATAAGGAACTATGGATGCACTTAGGGACAAGTTGGTTAAAGTAAGGCAATGGATTTCTATGACTCTGAATAGCTGGGATTATAGCAGATATGAAGGTTCCCTAGTTAATTATTTTCTGTAACCAGTCAAAACTGTACCTCAAAGCATCTTTCTGAAGTCTTGTGTCATAAAACACAACAGAATGAGTTAGTGGGGTTCTATCTTAAAATTCAGTTGCGCGTTCTCATTACATAAAACCCTCAGTTTGTCACTGCCCTGAAACAAGGAAAAGATCTCCAGACTAAGGAGAAAAAGGAAAAATTTCTCAATCCACTTGTTGTATACGCTATTACCCAAAGAAAAGTGGGGAGTATTTGGGCAGAGAGGGAATTAGCACTAGTGTGGGCTGATTTAAACTTTGGTAAGCTGTAAGGCTGTGTGTGGCTTTTAGGAAGCCTGTTGTAAAAGGCTTTTAAATTTGAGTCACAGTCTGCTTGTAGTCTGTACCAGTTGCCGTTGAGATAAAAAAAATCTGATGTGATTGGAGTCTTGGTGAGCATTTATTGCTGGAGCAGGTTCACAGCAGAAGTCCTGGTAAGCAGTTACTGCTTGAGGCAGGAACATGCAGGGATGGAGTTGCTCATCTGTGCAGAGATGTAGAATGGGTCCAGGTGTTTGTTCTGTCTTCATCAAATGATTAAACAAGACTGGAAGTCCCTTGTTTAAATGACTTTAATGTCATCAAGATTGTTCCAAAAGTCTATGAAAATTGTAATAGATCTATTATCTTAAGGTGTCCAGTTGCAAGGGCACTGCCAGAATTTCTTCACAATTAAATGGACTCATCAAGTGTTGTACTGATGCTTGAAGGTTCTGTTTCTTGAAGAGTTTGAAATCTAAATGGGTGAATGCACTAATAAATAAAATAAATGTGAAATAAACTGAGCTACAAATAGCAAAACAGTGTTGAGGTTTCTACTTTCTTTGGACTTCAGATATCTAATTCCTCTGCTGATTTGCAGTAGGTATTGCATGCAGTCTAGCTATTTCTTCTCCTTAGTACTGGTGTCAGTAGGAATAGTGCATGACTAGGGATGTGAGAAGGGGTATAACAGATGTGATGGACATATGAAAAATAAAAACTGGCTCTTTAAGAGCTCGTCCATGGTACTGCTTTTCTGTCAAAATGCAGTATCACACATAAATATAGTTAACAGGCAGTTGCTTCAGCTCCCTGGAGGAAGGTGCCATCATTCCCACCAAAAACATAGCAGGCTTATTTTTCAAAGTCGCAGAAAGTTTCTGCCCTTAGGTAAGAACTCTTTGCTGTACCCATAAGCGTTGCAGAGGCTTTAAATGCTTCTTGGCAGCTTTGTCCTATAAAGTGAAGCTTCGTGTTTGCAAAGTCTAGTTAAGGCCTCGAAAAGTGGAGATATCCCATGTTCTCACTGTGGAATTAGTTGTGCTACTTCAGATGGCCACACGATGAGCTGCATTAGCTCATGTTTGGGCTGAAAAAACATCTCTAAAAAAAAAAAAAAAAGCTGGACCTGCAGCTGCTTACGCAGCTCTGGAGCTTCTTGCTCTTGCCAGTGTCAGAGGAGCAACAGGAATAAAGAAATTAGGAGAAGTCTCTGTGGTAGAAATATAAACTTACACTGCCTGAAGTGTTGTGAAACTGCACCTTTGGGTCACTTAATTTATAGTTTAAAATTAGTTAATGTCATTCTGTTGTCTTTTGACTGTTTGTATTTGGTATAACTGCATGCCTGGGGGTGAAGAAGAAAGTACTTCTGTGATTTTAGTACAGTATGGTTGACTGGCATTGAAGCAATTGCAAGATGTTGGCTCCTGGACACTAAAGAAGGGTCTGCTCTTCTGCAACTTTGAAAGGTGTTTTATTCCCACAGTACTGTGTGGCTCAGGAAAACTTGCATACTAATGAGTGTAAATAAGATGAGGCAAGAATTTTGATCCATGTGTTAAGCCACCTGGTTAGAACCCAGCTATTTATGAGGAGAATTCTTGAGGGAATATCATTTTGGTGAGATTTTTTGGGGGGAATTATTGAACACCAATTTGATAAAACTTAATCAGATGTTCTAATGTGGTATGCCTTTTTTAATTAGCCAGAGAAACTATTTCTTGGTTTGTTGTTGTTGTTGCTGTTGTTTTGTTTTGGTGTTTGTTTGTTTTTTAATAATCTGGAAATTCTCCAAGACTGGCATAATTTGAGGATAGCATTTCTTAAATCACTGGAAATTTGTAAATCTTAATGCAAGATTTCTAAACCTAAAATCCAGCATGACTTTTGTAAGAATTTGAATAGCTGTCATCAAGCTTGGGAAGTGGGTAGACTCTTCCCTTTCCTTATGTTGGAAAAAAATATAGTTTACTTCATGAGGAGTCTGTAACATGTTCTTACAGTATTGCTTATGCACTGTTCTAACTTCCTGATGATCTTCAGAAGTTAGGAGGGATAGACAAAGAATGTGGGATTTTTCTTCACTTAAGTGGAATGTTTTTTCTTACCTTCACTGAATTTATAGTCCTGTTATTTTTGACAGCTCTTTGACAGGTTGAGAGAAGAACAACCAGACTTCAAAGAAAAAATAATAGTAGTTGTGAGTGAACTTACACAGCCTGAACTGCATCTTAGTCAACCAATCAAGGAAGAACTTATAGAGTGCATTAATATTGTATTTCATTGTGCTGCTACAGTTAGATTCAATGAAACACTAAGGTGAGTCTAAAATTCTGTTTACCCTGGTCTGGTAAACCATTGATGCTTAAAGGGAGTGGGTGAATCAGGTGTCTACCCAACGTTGCAAGTACAGGTAGAAAGGCTACAAATAAGCTGTAGCTACGTGTACTGTGCTCCCTAGTAATGTTAGTTTTTCTCCTGGTGGATAAAGGGCAGCGCAAACTATTCCTTTGGCCTGCTTTGTTAGAAAGGTAATGCACATTTTCAGAGGATGGGGTTTTATGTGAGAAGTTGTGTGTGGGAGGTTCTAGTGCTTGCTCTCTTACCTGATTAAAAAACAGGAGATGAAATACAGCTCAGCTTTTCCTCCTGTCTTTTAAAAGTCCCTTATTAATAATGGAGGTTTGCATTGGAAGAAGTGGAGAGAAGTAAATGCACAGGGAGAGAGATGAAAACAAGAAATGGAAAAAGTGGTGCACATAGCTGAGATTATGAGCTCCTTTGACTTGTTGAAAGAGGTAGCAAACTAATTAGTTACCATTGATGGTAATTGCTTTGGGATAATGCTCCCCTTTCCTGTCCCCCACTTCAGTAATAATGTGAGATAAAGCAGTCTGGAACTTAGTGATTGTTTGGGGGATACCAATTTTGTTGTTAATGTAACAATTTTATTGCAAAGATGTTAAAGTGTTGCTTAGCTGTACTCTTGAAACTTGATAGTAAGCCGTGTACAAGGAAACTGGTGCCCACAGCAAGTCTGTAGGCTGGAGAGATGATCTAAACTATAAAATAATCATAGGAGTTGGTCAGCAAGCTGTTATCTGCTGGGAACTGTAGAGATACACCTACTCTATGGTGTCCTTAAACATGGTAATGAGCAGTGGTGTAGCTGGAGTAGAATTGAGGTTCTTGGTGGTTTGCCTTTTTTTTCCCCTTCCTTCCATCCTGCATGGAGCCTTTTGCTATCCTACAAAAAGATGCCAGTCTCCAACTTCCTGGCCAACTAAGCCTTCCAGGTTATAGACCTAACTCAGCTTGAACTTGGAAGTTCAGAGGTGCTTCCTATGGAAGCTTGGTGTTGTGTTGCATTTTTTCCTTCGTGTTTTATGGAAAACGTACGATTGGGATTTAGATTGAGGAACTCAAAGGATGCTGGTAAGAAAAGGGTACAAGGAGAATTATCCTGAACATGGAGAGGTGTTCTAGTTTAGGTATATTAGTCTAAGGAGAAAATTAGGGTAGTCTCCATGCTGCTGTTTTGGGGTAGGGTGGAGAATTCAGGGATACTTTATATACTCAGCCCTGAGGCATTTAGGAATGAATTTCTTTTTGCTTGTTTTTGTCTTGCTTTCTACTAATGACATTTCTGTTTAATCAATAGAGATGCTGTGCAGTTAAACGTGGTTGCCACACAACAGCTTCTCTCCTTGGCACGGCGAATGAAGAATCTGGAGGTGTTCATGCACGTTTCCACCGCCTATGCATATTGCAATCGGAAACAGATTGAGGAAGTCGTGTACCCACCTCCTGTGGATCCCAAGAAACTGATAGATTCCCTTGAGTATGTGTGATGTTTTATGAATTTACCTGGGTAATCTGTATCCTTTTTCTTCCTGCTGTTGAAGTACTAAAAAATGGTTAGGTGCTGTAAAGATGAAGAATTATCTTATTCTGTCCCATAGGTCTGACACCATGACCGACACTCCCCTTTTCTGTAAGGGAGGTGGGTTAAGGTTTATGGCTCCTTTAAGCTGAGCTGGGTGTGGAGGGGTACTGAAGGAGAGGGATGCTTATATCTACTCGTGATGCCTCCTCTGTGCTCAAAGTGCCAGTCTTTCAGCTGCATGATTGGCTGAATCAGGAGATACTGATAACTCGTGCTGGTACCAGCATTGTGAAGGAAAGGATAAAACTAAGGTGCCTTGAACAGCTGCCTCTACTACATCCACCTAAGTGCTATTGCAAGATGAGACTGAGATGTTCAAACGATATTACTTATTGTAGAAGTGGTTCTGTTAGGTATCCTGAGAGCCCAGACATTAAAAATCTGTTTTCTGTAGCTTTAAGTTTTGAATTGGGCATTATGGGCAGGAAAAATGATTCATTTGGTATTTTATTTTCTGTGTGTATTAACTGTCCTGAGGTCTTTCTCAGTAGCTGCCAAACTCTGAAACAGGTGACGATGTGGGATAAGTGTAATGTAACTCTACATCAATCTCTTACTTCTTACCTGTACCTGTTGTACGAAATATCACCTCTTGGAAGAGAAGTATGAAACTGAGAAAACTAATTAAAAAGTAAAATACCTACTTTAACTTATTTTAGATGGAAGAGTGCTAGCATTAAAACCAAATGGCCTACCACCTAGAATGCACATTGACCCAGCCTTTTTTTATAATGTTGACTTTTAAGACACTTAAAAATGAGAGATTGCAAAACAGTCATATTTTTGAATATCTCTCTTGTGAGGAGACAAATGTAACTTAAACTGTTTGCTGTGGGCTGGGCCAGCTGTGTGTACTTTAGAACTCCTGAGGCGAGGCTTTTGTAAAGTTATAGAAGGGTGATCCCTAGCCTTCCCTACCCAATGTAGCGGGACATTGGTGAAAAACAATAACTTCCATTTCTGTGACTAAGAGACCAAGGCAAATAAAATTCAAGTCCTGTTTTGCAGGGAAGAATTCCAAAGTAGCAATAGTTGCAGAGGCATATCTTTCTTACTTGTGTGCTATGACTGAAGGTTATTATGTTTTTACTATGAACTGAGAAGCAAGAGGAAATTGCAAGATTTCACTAATTTAAAGGAAGAAACACTGTGACCAGCTTGCTTCAGGGGTGGTGTGTGATTGCTCACCACCACAAAGGGTGGAAGGGGTTCTGGGAATGCAGCTGGGACTCCATAATAGTGGTATCACTTTGTAGATCATAATGCAGTGAGCCCGTGTTCCAAGGACTAATTTGCTGTGTCTGCATTCCATCTTTGAGAAATGGGTTGGCAGAATTTGGGTTATTGGAAATGAGTGTACTGCTTGCTCTGTAGTTGGTGTGTTATAAGTGAATTACCAGGGCGAAAAATAAATGCCAGTATGCTACTTCTGATGGACACTGAACACGCAATCCTCTTGTTTTTCTGAGGAACTTGTTTTCATTTAGATGTGTGTCCCTTTTTCTTTAAATGAGAATAAAATAATCACATTAACTTCACCATTTCACACCCCACCTCCCTAGTGAAGCAGCACACAGTAGTTTACACTTGCTTCTTGTTTTGTTCCTTCAGGTGGATGGATGATGACCTAGTGAATGAGATTACTCCCAAACTGTTAGGCAAAAGACCTAATACTTACACGTACACGAAAGCCTTAGCTGAATCCGTGGTGCAGCAGGAAGGTGCAGAGCTAAACATTGCCATTGTAAGGCCGTCCATCATTGGTGCCAGCTGGAAGGAGCCTTTTCCTGTAAGTCCCTGAGTTGTCCCCCGACCATCTTGCTGTAAACTGTAGTACACCCTGGGAGCCTCTGTATCCAGTGACCTTTGTAGAGGAAAATCTCTTGGACCATGAAGTTGTGTCTTGGCTGCTTGGCTGCTATACTGGATGACAGTATATAGTGTGTAAATTCTGTCATCCGAAGCTGAGCAAGAATCTATTTTGGTTGAAAAATGAAAAACAACTGAGTTGCTAGTCTAAAAATACTTGTAAACTTGAATACTTTGAACATCATCTTATTTTTATGGACAACTGCAGTTCATTCACTAAGAAATAAATAACCATCTCTCTGAAGGACTATGGTGTCCTACACATAGATGTCTTGTCTGGGTCATAGGAAGTTGTTACATCACCAGAATTTGCTATGGAAGAACTTCATTTAGCGACATGGAATTGAAAATCTTTCTTCTCTTTTGTCTCCTTTTCCTCCACCCCTTACACATGTAGAAACTGCTCAGATTTTCACTTGAAGCTGCTGACTTCAGTGTACTCTTAACCAAATCCTTTTCTTCTCTCCCTTCCTCATAGGGCTGGATTGATAACTTCAATGGACCTAGTGGTATCTTCATTGCTGTAAGTAATGAATATACTTAATTTCCCCCCCTCCTTTTGGAAGACAGAAAAGCTTCATCTGTTTTACTGCTGCGTCTTCTGTCTCTCTTTGTTGTTGTTTTGTTCTTCAAGGCAGGAAAAGGAATTCTTCGAACAATGAGAGCTTCCAACGATGCATTAGCAGATCTTGTCCCAATTGATGTTGTTGTCAATACAACCCTGGCTGCAGCCTGGTATTCTGCAATTAATAGGTATAAATGGTGGCAGAAGAGAGTACTGAATATTTGGAAATGACATTGTGTATTTAGTAAAGCAGTCTTGTGTTGCAGTCCTCATCAGTGTCCTGCTGTTCCCTCAGGACGAAGGAATCTAAGGTTCTGACTGTTAGTCTCTCAAAGTGTAACTTGACTATGCCAGAGGAAGACATCACCTACTTATGAAGCTATGTCTGAAAATTCTTTCCTGGCTCTTGTTTGTAATCAGTACAACCTGCAGTAGTGTAGGTGTTGCCTTATCTGAAAAAAAAAAAAAAAAAGAAATATGGTAATTAAAGAAGGAGAAAAATGCTGAAAGATGCTAAAACAAAAAATTGACCGTGATGCTTTCTGATGCTTTCTGCTTTATATAAATGATGCCTGTTGAGGGAAAGGATAACTTTGGGCATCTCTTCTGTTGTCTGTGTTTTCAAAAGGTTGTTTTTATTCTAACTTGCTCTTTTATCTTTTTTTCCCCCAGACCAAGAAAAGTCATGGTGTATAACTGTACAACAGGTGGCACCAATCCTTTCCATTGGAGTGAAGTTGGTATGCCGTATTTCTTTTTTCCTCATTAACCTTAATAAAAAAAATCAAACAGGTTATATTCAGTAAACCATAATGCATTTGTATTTTTGAAACTGGTATTTTAGCCATACCTCTCAATTTTGCAGTGAATTGCACATTCACATTAGCTTCCACTGTTAATTCTCTCCCCTCCAGCCCCCTGCAGCATTATCTCCATTTCATTTGGTTCTTTTTGGTATTTCTTTTTGTTATTCTTATTCCATTTTAACTTAAACTATGGGAGAGCTGATTTCTCTGTCTGCTGCTGCCATGACCTAATCCACAGAGTGCAGGCAGTGTGTGGAGAGAAGAGTTGCTCAGAGGAGCAGTAGTGATGCTGGGTGTAATGCCAACATCAATAAATACATGTGAAAAAACATAATGAATAAGCAGCCCACAATTAAATGTTTTGTACATCTGCATAATTGAGAGGTTTGGTAATAGTTTTGCCCTTGTGTAGTTCTTTGTGTTTGGCTTGATTTTTGGTTGAGGTGGCTTTTTTAATATTCAGATTGTTGAATGACACTTCAACAATTCATGTATAGTGAGGAGTAGCCTGTAAGAAGATATGACTACCTGTTTTCAGCTCTAAGATATCCTGACTAGGATGTAACCCCCAGGCCAACAGCTTTGTAATAGTTTATGTTATAAAGAACAATATAAGCTGTTTGGCATAATAAAACCATTCATTAAAACCATTTATTTGAGGTTTTTTTAGAAATTGAGTTCTGAAGCTCAGATTATTTTTTTCTTTCAGTTAACCTCAACACTTAAATCTGTTTTACTTGCTTTTGCCCATTTTACGTGGATCTATAGTTGCAAACATTATTGCTTCAATTAAACTTGGAAAATTGCTGACTTCAGTTATATCCCAGTTTGAATCAGAGTATTTAAGTGATGTCTATAAACAACAGCATAAAATTATAAGAGAAGATTAAAAGGAGAGGTGAATTTCCACATAACTTTTTAAAACCCTGACCCTGTATCTGTTATGTACTGAATTTACAGGTGTTACTAAGAATTTCTCATGGAGTCCCATCCTAATTGCTTTTTTCTTAATGCCTAAATTTGGATAAATTCGTTGAGAACATCATTTAAAATCGCTCCAGATGACTGCAGAGTCCTCAATCTGTTATAAAATTCTTCACACAAGCAATCAGAATAACCCTCTTCATGAAATATAGATGACTATTTAAATAGTTTTACATGCTTTATAAACTGAAATTGCTGTCAGTGTTTGAAACCACCAACTTCTAAGGTAGGGAACAGGAACAGAAAGAGAGAAGCTACAATAAAATATGATACTGAAGGCATAAACCACCTCTTGATTATAATAAGAACCAGTTCAGCAGTATTTTAAGTTAAAAGCTTTTAACTGTTTTAGTTTCTGTGCATTGTAGAAGAGTTAGGGTGGTTATTTAAATAAGACACTGCTGTTGATGCTGTACCCTGTAATGTACTTTGAAAAGCATTACATTTTACATGGTGATTATCGAAGCTGTTGTGCAACTTTTCTTTCTCAGAATACCATGTAATTTCTACTTTCAAGAGGAATCCTCTCGAACAGGCCTTCAGACGGCCCAATGTAAATCTAACTTCCAATCACCTTTTATATCATTACTGGATTGCTGTAAGCCATAAGGCCCCAGCATTCCTGTATGATACCTACCTCAGGATTACTGGAAGAAGCCCAAGGTAATGGTGACCACCTCTGTCTTGTTTGTTCCTCTGACTTGTAAACAAAGCTATGTTTACACTGTGATGTATGTTGATTTTAATTTTTTTGGTATTTTTTCTTTCCCTCAATGTTTTGTGACTAAAGCTCAACCTTTTTTTTTTCCTGAGAACAGGTCCTCAAATTCAAAGTGACTTTGAACTTTCTAGCAAAAATGATAATGTTTTTTGTTGGATAGTTTGGGGTTTTGAGTAGTCAAGGTAAAGAGAATTAAAAGATACAGAACAAGTGATGTTTGTTCTTGGGTAATAAATACTAAAGATATGTTGATCCTTATTTTTACCTACAGACTGCTTCATGACTAAGTATTACAGGCTGTATCCGTTAAACAATGTAACAAGAGTACCTGGCTTTAAGTTCTGCGGCAACCCCTTCTTTTATCACTTTTGGTGTGCACAGGACTTTACACTATGTTTTTCCTCTGATGTTTTGCTCAAATTGACAGGTCGGAAACCACGGTAAGAGAGACAGGGTTAGAAATATTTTGCCTATAAGGTGGTGGAGACTTGCAAAGAAGACATGGCCTGGGCACTATCTAGGTTTACTAACTAAGCAATAAGAATCCAGTGGCTGCATTTTAAGGAGTTTAATGACTGGCCTAACGATGCTGTCTAGGGGATGTCTTGGATCAGAATCCTAGTCAGTCATTAAACTCTAGGAAGTGGCTTGTGTTAAAGTTGTTGTTGCTTTTATAAACTGAAAATGGAATGGGGGGCTGAGCTTTCAATTGAAGATTATTCCTGTAGATGATACAATTTGACCTGGTACATTGGTTTGTATCATCTCAACATTCCATTCAGTTTATAATATTTAGGCTAGTATCTAGCTAACTAAAGTGGTGAAAATAATAACTAAATCATGTAGAAGCAATATAAGGTACCACTTCAATTTGTTTCGGACTTACCAAGCCATATGCCCATAATTCATTGCTTATGTTACCTTTTAACAATCATTTGCCTTCAGACTGTAGAACCTCCACTGTGGTGACAGTGTATTAACACAAGTGAGTATTCATTTGTTGTCCTGTAGTCTAGGGTCTGTCTTACAAGGAGGGCAAAAGCTAACACAGCACTGGATGAATAGAAAGGAGCTGTGTGAATTGTTTGTAGGGGAAAGCTTCTCAGCTGCAACAGTGTAATACATAGAGCAGCAGCAGTTGCAGTCAGCTGCCTCTATGTGCCTATAAAATAATCTTCCCACATTAAAAAGTTTAACAGTTTTCAACTCCAAAGAAGGTATTGTACATAAAACATCCTAGCCTCTAGGTTCTCTTGCATTTTTCATGTTATTTTTAATAAAAATTGATAGAAATTCCCTGACAGATGTGAAAACTTCATCCCTCACTAAAACAGTTACGCTATAAATGCCAGCGTCCACATGGCTGGGAAGGAGTGCTGCAAGAATCTTGTCAGGCTTTGAAAGGCAGCTGGTCTGCTGAGTATATGACCAGTGGGAGTAAATTGAGGCTGTGAATAATCATGCTGTTTAGAATATTTAGCTTAGCTTTATATTCTTACAATGGGAGTGTTGAATCTTGTTTTTGCTTTTCCTGGAGTTTTCACTTGATGTCTAAAGATGGAGTTTTGGATTTTCATCACTACTGGTACCATTGGTGACATTAATACTTGACAGAATAGAAAATAAATTTTTACTGATATGAATATTCCTACTTACTATAGCAGTGATTGGATGAGTTTCCTATCATGCACAAGATTCCAGTTTGAAGAAAGGATGGCAGATTGAACTAAGCCAGGCTATTGTTGAGTCACAGCTTTTAAAATGGCTACCCAGCCCAATTACAGAAATGCTGCCTTCATTACACAGCACTCCTCTCTCTTTTTAAAAAAACATTTAAAAATGGGAGCCTGCAACAGAAGCAGTAAAAATAAATGAATACCTAGATGCAAGGAAGATGTGAAGTGTTAAAACCTAATGGAACAAGCTTGTGTTGTTTAATAATACAAGAATTTTGAGACAGATCTTTACTCTTGCACTTTTTTTCTAGTACTTTGAAGCTGCTTTAGCTGATGAGCTGGAAGGGTGTACTGCTGTTGCTGTGGTCATTCTGTCTGTTGATAGAATGGTATTAATTACCAGGTAACATGTACTCAGAAACTTCTAAAGACTTGGAAACACTGTTGGAACTCAATATAGTGATGTTCTGAGTGACAGAGGGCTGGATTAATTAAAAATGTGACCTTTTCCACTGTCATTTAGCAGAGCAACGGTATAGTAAAAATGTAATAAAATCATCACAAGAAAATACAGATATTCTGCTAACCTGCCTTCACATGGGTGGGTGCTTGCCCTCTCTATGCTGAGTACACTGAAGTCTCTACTTTGTACAATGCAAGAAAAATAAGTAATGAAATCACTGTGCAGGTTTAACTACACTGTTGTCATACTATCAGGATATTGTACTGCAATTGAATGAAACTTTCTGTCAAGTAGAAGAAAAGGAAGAAATTAGAAATAGATCAGGTCTGTGATCTTTCAGAACTAAGTGATTATGTTAATAATAATAAAAATCAAACCCAAAATTCTTCCTTTTCAAAGCACTGATCTGTTGTAATCTTTCTGCAATGTGAAGTCATTCTTTTGCACCTCACTTGTGGAACCAATGTTTTTTGATGAAATGGAAATATTTTTTGCTGTTTTTGCATCTAGTTGAAGGTTCTTGAATTTAACGATTCTCTGATAATACTGAAAGGTAAGGAAAGGGAAGGAAGAAATAACCTATATAATATTTCTTCCAAATTTGTATAGAAAGAACATGTACAAAAAGGACTGGCATAATAAAGATTTAATATTTTATACTAAATAGTGCTCTAGCATTGTGCAGTTATGTAAATAGTGGTGATAAACCTTAGCATCAAAGTTTAAAGGTAGTGTTGTTGGTAGCTTGCCATATATTCTTAGTTGCATAGCAAAGCTTATTAGTTGTCTAATTATCTTTAATACAAGGCATAGTTTACTCCTGTAACTGTGTAGTGCTTAGCACAACAGAAACGTGTGTTATTTAAAAGTAGTTTGGTATATTTGAAATGTTAAAGCCTTTAAAAATGTACACCAAGCAGATCTTCCCAGTTGCTCTGAGAAAATAGCATGTGACATGAAATATTTAAAGTTGTAGTTCAGAGATTTCTGCAGCAATTCTTCTGTTACTGCTTCTTAGAAAGCTAAAGGAAAGGTGTGGCTGATGTATGGAAGGAGGTGTGAAATTAGGTCTTTTACATCTGTCATTTCAATTTAAAGCTTCTTAAAACTGGAAGCACCTTTCATGTAATTACTGTGTAACATACCAGAAACGAGTTAGGAGCAGAATCAGGTTAAAGAGATCAATACATTTTTATCTCTTCATAGTGCTTGAACTGTGTGCTTAAAGCAACCACAGAACTGCCAGAAAGATAAGAATTCAGTATTCAGTAGCGTGTCTTACAGTTCAAAATTTACAGCCAGGTGAAAATCTGAACAAAGACAATCTAAAAGTTTGTTCTATGTTTTTTAAAAAAATAATTATCTGTAAAGTTTCTGCAGAGACTTGCAGACTGGCAGCCTGTAGATCCACTGAGGGATCAGTCTGTATTTGGCATCAGGACTGTTTTTTAACCTGGACGTAATAGGTTGTGTGTAAGACTTCTTCAAATTGCTGTTACAGCTTTAAGCCAGGTCACATTCAATTGTCTGGTATAGAAACAAGCCTGCCTAATTTACAGATAATGGAATTAACTTGCTTAAATTTTAATTCCTGTGATGTGCTTCTCAAACTGTTGTAATGTACTTGGTCTGGATGGCAGTTAGGACTGCAAAAGCAGGAGGCAAAATTCTACCTTGAATCTGGATGAAAGTTACCCAAACTGACTGCCTGCCACTAATGCTCAGTTCTGTGATGTCATTCTGAGATGGTCAGCAGGGCTGGCTTTTTTGTTTTCAGCAGATGAAGAAGGTGTGATGCAATGATCTTGTGCTGACTGGTTATATTTGGTGTTGATATTTATGGCTCATATCCAATGGATGTCTTTGGAATAACTAATCTTCCAAACTTCACGTTGAGGGATAAAGTTCCATTGTGTGACTTTGTGCTGGCTTTTGAGCTGTGTGTGTTGCCATTGGCAGGAGGAATATGGTGCCATTGAAGTTGAGGCTTAGTCTGCCAGAGCTACACAAGTGTCCACTAAAGGACACTTATTGCTGACATCTCTCAATGTCACCAGGCTGCTTTTTCCTTCCCTCAAAGAGAAGTGTAGTTTCCTGTTGATTTAGTGCAGACCAGCAAAGTGTCACAGAGAAACTTGGTCCACTTCTGCCAACTCTGGCATTGATCGAACAGCTGAGATAAAATGGAGAATTGGATTCTTTGGGCTGGTAGAGAAGGAAACTGACCCTACAAAGAAAAACAAATTTTTCCTTGATGGGTTGAATCAGCTGGTTCTGTGGTCAGCTGCTAAATCCAATTTGAGTTGGAGGGAGGGAGGGAGAGGAAAAAAACCCCTCTTTTAAGCGGGTTTTTTTCTCTGTAATCAGCTTAGCTAAGCTCTAAAATCATATCCATGAGCAGAGACAAAAAGAATCCCAGCAGAGTCTTTGCATTAGTTTAAATTTAGTTTGGTTGTTTTTTGGTTCGTTGTTGTTTTTTGGTTTTTTTTTTAAGGAAAGAATGAAAACCAATGTCAGTGTCCAGAAATAAGTTCCAAAATATTCCTTTGCTCAATTAATATTTTGCAGAGGCACAAGGTTTTTAAGCTGCAGCAGTCAAAGCACTCTAAAATTCAGCAGCTCGTCCAGCTTAGCGTAAGGACACAGACTGGGACGGTTCAAAAGGGCAAGTCAGGTTAAATAATCTTCGGACTGTCAGTGGACAGAGCTCTGCAAAAAGGCTTAAATGCTGTTTGGCACTAATTTTATCCAGGCCTTTTAGCTCTGAGGTCTTTTTGGCTTATCTGGCCAGTGAGATCTTTGCTTTCCAGGTTTTGAGTTATTTTCCTAGTTTTTTTACATAACTAATATCCTTTTTTTTCAGTTCAGTTTAGTCTTGGTTGCACAGGATATGTTTTGGATGCAGAGTCTGTATTCCCAATTATTTCTGTATCAGAGAAGCTCCAGTTCAACTCAGCCCCCACTGGTGCCAGCTTGTCCAACTGGTGATACTGTAGCAGGTGTTTGAAAGCTCTTGAGGTGCTTAATAGTAAAACCAGGTGCTGGTCTAACATTTGAAGTCAGTTCTGAATTACCAGATATATTCCTCTGAGGCTTAAAAAAAATACTTGTGCTTATTGTGCTTTTGAGATTTCATTTTTCAGTGGTCTCTGTGGTTTGTGTTGTTCCATTCCGTGACAAGAGGAAATTATAATGTTCTAGAAACTGAGATGCCAGCTGCTAGTGACAGTAAGGGACACTAATGCAGTGCCAAAATACCTTCTTTAGAAGAGTTTCTGGGACAATGTGCTATATCCCTTCTACAAGTATGAATGCATCCAGGCAGCTTTCAGAGAAAAATAAATTTGTTTTTATTGCTTCTGTGATCTTTGTTGGCAAAATTTACTTTCAGAAAAACGTTTCCTGTTAGTACTGGGTTCTGCTTTCTTTGTCTCCCCCCTTACCATTGTGCTTGAAATGATCAGTGTCCTGCTATAAGGATCAAATTGGAAGCAGTTTTCCATTTCTGCGAGATGGAAATACCTTGAGCACCCAAAGCAGGGATTTAATAGCATTGGGCCATGTGGTAGTAGTTAGTACTTATTAACATTGAGTGGCCATCTCTAGCACTGAGACACTTGAAACCATTTTCTTGTCATAAATGTGGAAGCTTTGCATCTGAGAGGCTGGATGTCTCATACTCTTTTTTTGGGCCACTTCAGATGGTATGATCAAAGAGAAACTTGCCCAAATTGATCCTTATAACGTAATTTCTCTGTATTCCAAGTGACGGTTTTTTAGAGTTTCTTCCTCTGCATAATAAAGGATGATGGAAGGTATTTCTGCATATTTTGAAGTAGCGTAGAAGACGATTTGCCATGATCTGTCTGTGCCCTTAAATGTTATTCTGCCCTTTGCTGCCTGTGGTTTTAAGCCTTGATCTCTTAGTAACCATAACGAAAACCTCTGTTCTGTTACAGAGATCTGGTCTTGCACAATGTGCAGGAAGATCAGGGCAACTTCCTCCCGTGTTTAAGGGGAGGTCCTGTACGGACATTCTGCTTTGTGCAATTTGAGGCTTCTGTCAAGTCAGACTCTTAAGTACAACTAAATATTCCAGTGTGCTGAGGGGAAAAGGGTTCCATCTCTCTGTCCCAAACTAAGAGTTATCAACAGAAGACTACTGTTTATTGTTCTCTCTAATAAAAAAGAGGAAATGGTAATTTACAGTTGCACTGGGAAGTAGGATTAGGAAAAAAAGGATTTGGATAATTTCTGCTTCTATGCAGAGATTGGACAGCCAAAGTTCACTTCAATACTATGCAGAAATATCCTATTGATGTAATATAATATGCTCTAGGTACAGAGCAAGATGGGATTTTTTGAGATGGAGGTAGGGGGTGGGAGGGTAAAAAAATCTTACTGTCTATTTCACTTGTTTAAACTAATCTTTACCCTTGTGACCTGTCCATTCCATGCCTGGGGCTGCAGGATGATGAAGGCAATAACACGTCTTCATAAGTCCATGATGTTTTTAGAGTACTTTACAAGCAATTCTTGGACCTGGAGCACTGAGAACATGACTATGCTGATGAACCAGCTAACCCCTGAAGATAAAAAGGCAAGTGGCTGTGTGCTGTGGCCATGGACACCGAGAGGGGGGTGACAGCTCAGCAATTCAAGGTGGAATAAGGACCTGATCTAGTGTGCAGCTGACCTAGGAGGAACGCAGCACTGCAGGTTCCTTTCAGATGTCAGGGCTGTGTGAAAAGCTACACCAGTGACGTGAGGAGATGAGGGAGGGCAGGGAGAAGTGAAACAAGGATGACAGTTTGTTGAGGCAGAAGGAAAAGTTGTTTCTTCCCAAGTTTAACTTTACTCCCAATTTTCCCTACCTCCTCCACCAACAATGGCTCAGGTGCCCCAACTGAATTTAAACGTCCCTTCTGCTGTGACTTTGTTGGTTAATATTCAGCAGAGTAAAAATCACCAGTTACAGTTCTAAAAACTCAGATTCCCTTATGCATTTGGAACGGCTTTGTCATTCTTAAGATGTCTTTGCTACTGAAGTGTTTTCCAGAATCAGTTCAGTAGTTATATTCCAGAAAAGCTGCCAAATTTCTAAATAAGCTGTCTAAAAGTAGAAAATAAAGTAGCTTTTGGTGATTTTTGTGTGGATGGTATTTGCACCCCTTCCTGTCCTCTTGGCTCCTCCTAGCAACTTGAGTTCAGGAAAAATTTGAAAACCAAAATGCCAGACACCAGAGCTTTGAACTGTTAGTATTTTCAAATTGCTGCATTTTGTTGGGATTTAAAAACTGTTACTGTAGAATCTTGAGATGGGGAAATCAATACATCAGTAAAAAACTTGTGTATCAAATTCATCATGGTGATCTTCTCTCCTGCAGAAGGCACTCAGATGGTTGTATTTAAAATACAACTGTACAACTCTAGGCAGAGCTAACAGAACCCTGCACTTACCAAACAGTGAACTTGGCACAGAGCAGTGTTTATTTTAGGGCATATTAGAATTATTTAGTTGCTTAAAAATAAACAACATACTAGAAGATAGTCATTTTTAGAATGGAGTTCCTTACAGACAGTTGTAATGGGAAAACTGAGAAGTGGAGAGAAGAGTATTACTGCTGAGGAGGGAAAATAAGGCATGAAGTGATTGAAATTTGGAAGAGATGATGTCAGAAGCTGGTGGGTGAATCAGAAATGGAACCTAAATCTGGACTGTTTCTAGGATTAAGGATAGGATAACTTTCTTGTGTCAAAGGCAAACTGGATTAATCTGGAATGAAGACATTTATTTTCACTTAAACTATATATAGATGAGTTTTTAGGCAACTAACAGTGAAAGCTTTTTCTCTTATGCAGACATTTAATTTTGACGTTCGACAACTGCACTGGGCAGAATATATGGAAAATTACTGCCTGGGAACGAAGAAGTATGTGCTGAATGAAGAAATGTCAGGCCTCCCTGCAGCTAGGAAACACTTAAATAAGTAAGTATAATCTTGATTTTTTTTTTTTATTATTTTAAGCATGATTTTATATTTTCTGTGCCCTGCATTTGTTCAGGTCAGCTTTTCCATGTAATGACTTAATTGTTCTTAGTAGCAACTGCTTGGGTTCTCCACAATTCTTCTGTTCCAGTCCAGCGGTCTGAAGCATTTTCTAAAGCAAATTTGTTGCTCCTGGGTTGCTGCCAGAAATAATAGTTACAGTATCACCTGGGATCACTGGTGTGGATACTGTAATCCAGGTTTTTGATTTTACCCAAGTATCTTTTGGAAGGTCCAAGGTACATGGCTGCACAGGTCAGAATGGCTTCTTCGGGAGGTTTGATAGAGCAGTAGCTGTTCTGGGAATGTGATCTTTTGAGGCAGGTGAATAAAGAGGCAGAGAGTCTGCACTTCAGAGCAGAGAACTTTGGTGTTGATGCTGTAGGATGATCTCCTTTAGCCTTTTGTCTCTGGCTTAATTCCTGCCATTTGGATGGATTGGTACTGTCCAGAATTTTATTAGCATAGTTGCCCTTGTTTTGTTCTTGGCTGATTCATCAAGGCAGCTGTAGACTTTCTGATTTGTCTCTTTTAAGAGTGAAATAAAAATTATCTTGTTCTTCAATGCTACATCATGTCTGCAATCCTGATAGCACAAAGAGAAACAATCCAGGTCGTGACTTGTTGTCATTCTGAAGACAAGGATTTGCAGCTGTGGAGGGGTTTGGTGTATGTTAAAACAATAAATACACTTTTGAAAGATAGTATCTGTGATAATTGTGGAAGCAACTAAACAAGTGTTCCTTCTGGCTTGTTTTGTTTGGGTGCTTTTTTTAAATTGCTATTTAGATGCCATTAAAAAGTGCATAGAAATGATCAGATAGTTGGTATTCTTTGTGCAAAGAATCATTGTGAAAATGACACGAGAATTAATCTTGTATTGGAGCAGCCTCTGGTTGCCCCCAGCTCTAAAATTTGTAAATGGGTTGTTTAGATTCTGACTTATATTTACTATTGGTCTCTTTTGTTACCATTTAGTTCTTAATTCTGATCCAAACTTGGAGTCCACTGCCTTAGTATTAACCAGATTTGGCAGCCCAGGGGACATTTTTTGTCTCAGGAACCACTGGGTAGATTTATTCCTCAAGTGGAAAAGTGTTGCTTTTGTAGCACGCACATTTAAACTGTTTTTCTCTGCAAGTAAGATTTGTAAAGGAACCCAGCCTTACCTTGTAAGGCTGTAAACAAGATAAAGGCAATATTTCTCTAAAAAGAGCTGCCTTTAAAACATAAATTGTCATGATCTACTGAGCCAAAGAGTTGCTCTGTTTCTAAGAAATCTGAGCAAATTCTGGTTGCTGTTTTTCTTGAAGCTTCCATCTCTACATATGAGAAGATTGCTATAAAACACAGTTGGCCTAAAAGGTCACTTAGTTTATCCTATACTTCAAATATAGTTCCTTGAGAAGGAAGGAGTTTAAAATTGCAGTGAAGAGGCTGGGCTCCTTGGCTGGAAATGTCTGGAAAATCTGATGAGTTCTTATGATGGGGTTGAGGTGGTTTGGGTTTTTGGTTGTTTTTTTCTTTTTATTGTTATCAGTGGCAGCTGCAGTTACTTCTACTTACTTAAGAAGTTTTAAATACGTGGGGAGAAGGGAAGTTCAGAGTGTTAAATGTTTTTTGGTTGGCAGCCTTCTATAGGTAAGTTACCACTCTGGTGTTGGCTTTAGGAGGTTTCCATCAAGCAGCTCTAAAGCAGAAGTGCATGTGGTGAGCAACAGGGCTGACTCTGCTCCTTGGTTTTTCATTTTGCTTTTCAGCAGTGAAAAACCTTCTCTGTCTGTTGTTCACTTTTGGCATTACTCAAAATGTATCTTGAGTAATTGTATAATAAATTGTGTTCTACACCAGAGGTTGATTTTTAGAGACTTCTTTTTTCCTCAGAGTCTTTGTTGGCCCTTAGTGATTGCTTTTGGTTTCCCCCAGGTTAAGGAACATTCGCTACGGCTTCAACACGATTCTCGTGATCCTGATCTGGCGTATCTTCATTGCAAGGTCACAAATGGCAAGAAACATCTGGTACTTTGTGGTTAGTCTGTGTTACAAGTTCCTCTCCTACTTCAGAGCCTCCAGTACAATGAGATACTGAGGAAGAGAATTTAGCATTAGGACATCTATGCATATGGTGGTCTAACTGCACAAACCCTGTAACATGTAGTCATCTCACATTTCGTGAAGCATAATTTCATTTTTAATTGAAGTGCAAAATAACCGGTATGGTATTTGTAATGTTAGCTGTGTATCTTCCTGGAAATGGAGCAAATTACAAGGGCAAGTGCCACACTGAATTGGCTTGGAAAAGCATTTAGATAACTTTAACTCTTTGACCTGGGGAAGACATATTAGACCACTGACCAACATAACTGTGCAATTTGGAACGTGTTTGATTGGAATCTGCCTTAACATGATTTTTTTTCTATTAAGTTTTACTCCACATGGAGCAAGATGAATATTGGCATGGTAGATACTAGTTGCTGTAGACCTATTTATTGGAAATTCTTCTAAATTACAAAGGGTTTTGCAAGTTGCAAAAGTGTAGAAATGACTCTGGATCTCCTGAAATAAAATAATTGAGAACATTTGTAATTTGTCTTTAGGTTTTGCCACTTCTTCCCTTCCCCTCAAAGTAGGGATGCAACAATGGTGCCTCCTTTGCTTTAAGAAAAAAAAAAAGAAATTAAAAAATGACCCAACCTTCCTTATTTGCTGAAAGGCCTTTTGTGTATCTGGGCTTCAGAATGCACTTTGTGATTCGGTTCTGTGCTTGAACCTGACTGTGTCCAACTTGCATTTGTGTCGGCATGAACGATTTGCTACTCTGAAAGCAGAATTGATCCTTGCATTGAGCAGATAAAAGGAAGTGTTACCCAGAGAGGGGTAAATAAAGTCATTGACTGTCTTCTTTTCAATGATTTTTTGTTGTTGAGAACACAGAGCCAGCACTTCTTCTGACTTCAAAGGGTAAATGTAATGAAGAGGAATTTATTATGCTTGGTTGCTATTTATATTGCTGGTAATAGTAGCTGGACAAGCTGTAGACTTTCTTTAAGAGATACACCTGTTTTTTAGTTGTAAGCAATGTTAGGAAATACTTCAAGAATTAATGGTTTGGGTTTTTTTTTTTTAAATCTCTGAGCTGTTAATTTTGATGCATGGACACCACCAATGTACAGGCACACTTTCTCATCCCTGCTGTAGTAAAACCTCATTTCACTGGGCAAGCATAGTAACATGCACCTTGCTCCAAAATGAATAGATGTTAACAGTTCTTCCAGCTATCTTTTAAATTAAATTATTAGGTTTAAACCTGAATAAATCTGGGGGTTTTTCTGCATGTTACTTTGTTTCAGTAGGGAGGACACTTGTAAAAATGGCAAGTTGTAAGAAAAGATTGAATCTTTGTTTCTTTCATCCAAGGCAATACATGAAGATCCCTTTAAATCTTGGTTGCACAGATTTGAGAGCACTGTAGTGTTCCTCTAATTGATGCACTGACCAGCACCCTTGCCCAGTGTTTGTTCATTCAAATCAGTTTGTACTGATTAACTTGTTCTTGAATCTGCCTAGAAAGGCAAATAATGACTTAATTACACAAGAACTACATTATACTTGCCCTTGGTAGTTTTTTGTCCTATTGAAATAAATTTGTAAAGAACTTATTTTGCTATTCTTCTAAAAACTCTTACTTTAAAGAGAACACCTTTCCTGCAGGTGTATATCTCATTTTGAAAAGATAATGGCTTCCTTGTTGAAGCTAAATATTCTGTAGTAAGTAGTTAAGCTGTAATTCCTTTTTAAAATTACTGGTGTATATATAAATCTAGTGATGAAAAGCCTAAATGGTCTAGGACCACACCTTGTGTGAGAGATCTCTGACTGTGGCTGAAATCAATTAAGGCTTCTGTGCTTGGAGATGTTACACTTTAACAGATACAGTAGGTATATGGCATTTTTAGCTGCCTCCCCAAGTATCTCACTAGACCTGAAAGTATGCTTAAGCATTCCTGAATTATAGATTTTATTTAGAGGGGCCTCCTGTTCAGTGACACCCCTTGTCCCATGTTGGCACGTGGCTGAAGTTTGCTAAAGATAAGTACATCATACTCTGAAAGTTATTCTGTGAAACAATCCACTTAGGCATTTTGGTTGTTTCTAACTGTAAACATAATATTATGAACATTATAACATGATACTTCTAATGTTGATTTGTTAATACTGAGATAAACTATGAAGCCAATGCACCAATTACTTCTGGTCCAAGACAATGCTTAGAAATTTAGTCTTTTGGATAAATAACAAAGAGAGGGATTACTCTAAGCCTAAGCTTATTTAACCTCTACACTAAACATTTGCCAATTTAGAAACCCATTTTTCCCCTCTTGGGAGACTGCTGTTCTGTGCCCTGTTGGTATTTTACACCAATTCATCAGTCATCCTATTGAACTGACAGTAGGTTCAGCATCACGTTTGCTCTGCTGGTCTTGTCACTTCCTGTGGTCAGTCTGAGAAATTCTACCTGGAACTCTGCTGGGTTTTTTCCATGTGGGAGCTCTGTCCTGCAGTTCTTCACACCAGTGATTGCACATAAAGGGTGTTGGTCAGAAATACATATATTTTGGTCCATGAAGGCAGACTCAGTGTTTTGACTAGCAAGTTACAGGAGGGGTATCAGCTGGTTAATAGGAAGAGGAACAGACTGAAACAGCATTATCACTGAACTGTTACTGGTATTTAAATTGGGGACCAGGAAAAAAATTACATTTTCCTGTAATGTTTTTCTCTGCTGTAGGAACAGATGTTTGGAAACAAATGCTAAATCTGTGAGCTTTTATAAGACATAAACAGAAATATTGGGTGCCTTTGTTTGTAAACCAAAAATAAACAAATCCCTTGAAAGTGTTGTTACAGTGTTCATTGTATCTTTTAATGTTGTTTATTCTAATTTGTGGGAAATACCTGGATAATTTAAATGCTATCTTAATCTGCATTAACATCCTCTCTTCCTTTGTGAGAAACTATGAAAATCAAGTTATTGACTAATGTGCATTTTAAAGAAAGCAAAACAGAAAAACTTCACAATCACAAACCAAAACATCATAAACCCCAGACAACCCTCCAGGAGCTGAAATCAGAACACATGGTGAGCTATCCCTGGTCACAGTGACTTTTTTGTGTGTCAGCCTCTTTTCCCCTTGCTGTCATTGCTTGCTCATTTGTACTATTAGTTTCAAATTTATTTAAATAGTATGAACCCATCTGCATTTTCATATGGTTTAAAAAGGTACAGTGGTTTTGCAGAAGCTTCAGGATTAGCCTTTCAAGCAACTCCAGTTATTTATGGCATCTACATTGCATGGTGAGGGAGGGAAAGGTATCATTAAGTTACATCACCAAATTAAGCATCACCAAAATGCTGTGGGTTTTTGTTTCTTAACCTTTATTTCTTGGAATATTCAGTTTTCACAGATTCCTCCTTTTTCCTGTCAAAAATACAATCCTCAAGATCTGCAAGCTGTGGTTTGGGGTCTGCCAGCTTTAAGCTAACCTTTCATTAAAGACTAAAAAACCCAACCGAGATGGTTTTTGTTGGCCTGAAATTCAAACTTGGAGGCAAAGAGCAAGAAGGTTTTAAGATGCTGTCCTCTATGTCTTGTACTGTTGAACATTTTGCCCTTTCTTCGTGGGAGAGTATTAAATCCTGTGTTGTTGAGAAGCAAAGAACAGGTTTGAAAAGGTGACTTGGATTGAGAAGCACCCAGCACCAAGCTGGCAGGTATTTGTACCTATTTCCCAGCCTGTTGAGCAGACTTGAGAACAGAAATGAAGAAAAGCCACCAAAGAATCCCTGCTCTGGGGAAATGTATTTAAATGTATTTTTGTTTGTCAATCTCTTTGTGCTGAAGCCAGTGCAGTTTTTGTCTGGCCTGGAGACATTGGCTGTGTGTTTGAGTTAATCTCTAGAAGCAGCGGCGCTGATGGGAATCGTCAGCTCTTACTTCCAAGATGTGCTGTACCATCATAAATTTAGAAGCACAGGTTGACAGGTCTCACCACTTTCAGTTCCAGGTCTCCTTCCTCTCTTGTGGAGCACTGCTCAGCCCCTCAGGCAGCTCTGGCCTCCTTTCTGCCTGCAGAGCACTTGGAGTTAAAGGTTGTGTAACCGAGCTGCTGCTCTGCCATCTCAAACTAAATTTAACCCCGCTGCCACTTCCAAGATATTTATAAATGCTTTTCTCCTCCGTGCTATCTCAGTGCTTTTTGTCAGTGCAGGAGCTTTGGCTTTCCCTGCTCCACAGCTATTGTGACTCACTGATAGGTAATTACTAATTATGCAACTGTCTCTTCTGCAGTGTGGAACAATGACAGCTCTGAGCAGCTTTTATTCTTACTATGGGAAGCGGGAGGAACCGTGACTAATTGGTGAAAGCACCAGCTCCAACACATTAATGCACTGCGATGCTCAGAGCCCTAGGTAGGGTGAATGGGACTTTTTAAATTCTTGATTCATTTACAGGCATTAACCTCAAGTGTTGGGATTGTTACCGTAAGCCTTTAATGTCATTCTGGTTGAGCTGTTGTACCTTTGAGGATTGTGATTCTGGAGCCAGTCTCACTTTTGGAAAGTTCGTGGCGTGAAGACACAAGGTCTCTTTTGCTTCTTAATGAGCACATGGAAAAAATGAAACTTGCCATAGATCCTTAGAAGTGGGAAAATGAGAACCACCTCTTAGTTACAATGTTCTGGGGTGTAGAATGAGCATAAAAGCTTAAATTGCCCTTGCCCCTTAGGTAGGAGCTTCTGCTGTGTCCTTTGTGTAGAAACAGCAGTCCAGTCCACCAGCAGCAGAAAGGAGCTGTGCTATTCTTGTTTTCATCAACAACCATCTGATTTGCCCCCTCAGTGGAAGTGATTCAGTACTTAGACACCATTAACTTTCGTATGTCAGCCTTAATCCGCATTCAAGATGGCATAATGCAATTGGATTATTTTTATCTTTATGAAACTCAGTCGCTCATCCTTTTTTCCTTCATTCCTGATGAAATTATCCCAGAACTGGATGTCCAGGACACAAATAGTTATGCTTGCTGTTTTAGGCACCTACTTGGGTGGAATTCAAGAATCTAAAGCTAGGGGACTTGATTTCCTCTAGTATACAGCTTTCTCAGTATGATTCAGAATCATAAGGCAAATGCTTAAAATAAGCAGAGACTTTGCAAAAGCAGTCACATTGTGGGGTGGGGGAGAGAGAGAGACCTGTGGAAACAAAAGGAAATGGTTAAATTAAGGGAGAAGGAGGCTGAATATGGCTAATATTTGTTCTCATGTATTCTCCAACTGTGTGAGATCACCTTTACTTTGAGAGGGATTGGTTGGTTTTTTGTTTGCCCCTCTCCTTCAAACCCATCTTACCTTTCCTGTTTCATAAAGGCCCTCCCAATTTAGGTCAGAAACCTGCTATTTGTTGCACGATGCTCATGGCACGTAGGTTCAGAACCTTGTGCCTAGTAACTAGGGGAAGGATTCAAGTGAACTTCAGGCCAGATCTAATGTAGGCCTCACAATAATCACCTTTTTCCTCTTTGTCACTTTGCAACAGTGACAATCCAGTAGGCAGCTTCCATGTTCGTCCCCTTGCTGAAGAAGCTTTCTAAAAAGGAACACCTGAGCTCTGGATTTATCTGGTACTGGAGTATTTTATGGAGTGTTGGATTGCACTGAGCAAACTAACTCTTCAAAACTTTTTCCTCCTTTGTTTTCCTTCCCCACCTTAGGTGCTGCCATTGGTGCCTCTGCTCTTGCCACCCACTCAGCTGACTTGAGACAAAAAGATTGGATGCTCTCAGCTGTAAGCACTTCATTAATGCCAGGCACTGTAGGGAAAATGCCACTTTGGAGTTTTAATACCATTAAATTCTACTTCTTGGAAACAAATTAAAGGCTTCTAATTTGCCTGGGCTACCACATGCACTTTTAAGGTCACTTAGTAGGCAGAGCATGTCTCACCACTTTTCAATCCAGGTGTGTGGTTTTAAGTCACAGCTAATCTCTCCTTGTCAGTGACACCTGTGGTTTTCCTCTGATAAATATTTGATTTGGAAAGAAAAGCACACAAGGTAACTCCCACTCTTTGCGACTCTAATTGAAAACCAAGTCTATCCATTTTTAATGGGAATGTGCTGCACTTAGCCCAGTCAGTCACCTTCTGGATAGATCAGCTGCTGCTTTGCTGCTTCCTGCATTCCCTGTGGTTTCTGCATTTCAGAGCCAGTGGGTGCTTAGCAGCTGTATTAGGAGTTCAAAGAGCAGGAAATATGTCTCGAAATTCTATGGGACATTAGGTGGCTGAAGATATTGTAGGCACTTCTACTCCAATAGTATTCTGTGAAGGCTTTTTTTTAATAGCAGTCCTCTGGTTAGAGAGACAGAGAACAGTTTCATGTTCTCAAATGTTAAGTGATCTCTCTGTTTTATCAGTCTCTGCCATGACTGCAGGGAAAGTACTGCTAGGAGTTAATCCGTTGGTAGAAAATACTAGTTATGTCTGAATTAATTAGCTAAAATATTTTTAATATGGCTTGGTAAAAAGAAAAATGCCCTGAAAACTCAGACACAATGAATATGGAAGCAGTTGGTGCTTTTCCTTTAAGGGTTGTCCTAACACCTGTCAAATACCTTCTAATTGGAAATTAACTTTTTTTTTTTTTTTAACAAGTGCAAAAACATCCACCAGTTTTTCTTGGCACTTCTTTTTTCCTTTGTTTCAGACTCGTGCAGGCTTGTCACTTCAGTCATTCTGGTGGAATGAAACTTGGGGGTTTGCTTCCTGTCTTGTTGAAATGTTATTATCCTGGGAGCCAGCAGTGATGTGTTGCTGTCATGGAAGCTGAACGAACAATTTGGAAAAGGATGCTCCTTTCACTTGTGGGAGCTTTCCAGGTGCTTGGCATGCAGGCTGAGCAATGACCCTTTTTATGGCAGGCACCTTTTGGGGTTAAACTGGAAGTGTGGTGGCATGGTAAGAAAACTTGCCTGAAAGAGCCATCTCAGGCACTCCAGACCCAGAAAAAACACCTCAGGTGGAAAGCCAGTGTCACCTGCACACTCTCAGTAACACCCTGCATAATCCTGAGAGGCTGTTGTCACCACCCTGAGAAGTTTTTTGCATTTGCTGTCATAAAGCTATTAAAACATGACAAGTGAAGATGATGACTTGCATCATGAGGGATGATTATAATCTTTAAGGCATGAAATCTTCATACAGGTCATCTTTCTCTTAATTCCTCTTCCCACCTATGCCACGCTGGCTGGCTCCTATGTTGAGATCACCTGGTTATTTTTAGAAACCCAGGTGGGAGAGTTTAGGACAGGTAATTATTAGCAAGTGGTGCTGCCAAAAGACACAGGTGTTGCACAGTAAATGCCTGGGGCTTTAGAGCAGAACAAGGAGTTCAGCTGTGCCTCAAGTGATGCTGAAAGAATGGGCTACCACCATTCCTGGGGGTTTGAGAGCTGGTGGCTAATGCATCTTCTCAGTCACCCTTCTAGAAGCTGTTGCTGGTTCCCTTCAGCAGCAGCAGTTCCACAGGATCCCTAAGGATGTCAGGCACAGATGGAGATGGACACAGAATGCAGGTGCAAGATGGGAGGAAACATTTCAGCCTTATTGCAGAAATTACTGCCTGAGACTTGTCTAAAGCCTTCTGCCCTGCTACCTTATAGTAAGAAATACTTGTGCTTAAAAAGAGCGGGTAAGTGGTAAAAAAGTGTCTGATTTTATACAAGTGGGTTAAATAAAACTTGCAGAGCTTGTTGGTAGTTGGCTGAAAGTTGCTTGTTGGCACCTGGCTGAAAGAAGAGTGGAAAATGAGAAGTTAAAAAGGAAGGTAGGTGATGAATCACTGCTCTTAAAATCTTTTTATTGCTGTCCTTTTCTTTAGGGTGGAAATTGTAACTGCCTTAGAGATCGTGTTTGAGAAGTAAATACTTTACTAAATTATTGCAAACTGATTTTTGCTCCTGCAGGAATTGGTTTTAGTTAACTGTGAAATTGCTGCAGGGTGATGTCTCAAGCTGTTGAGTTCTGTTCTGCCAAAATGAACTATCTGAGGGAAGAGAAAAGGTACAAAGGCTGTAAGTGAAATTTGATTTATTGCAGGTTTTGAACAACAGACTCCTGGCCACTGTCTGGGATGTCTTTGGGCTAAAATAATTTGAATATACGTGATCTGGGTTGGTAGGCTCTGCTTGGATTTAACTGCACTAACATTTTGAGCTGTGTCTCTTATTAAGCTTACTAGAAAAACAATATTCAGTGTTCTGAAGAAGTGACATGCAATTTCCCTTGATATGCACTCAGACTGTGACATTGTCAGAGCAGATTTTCTGACACTGCTGTTCTTTGACTTCTTTTTCTTTGGAGAGGAATGACTGAAGATCAGTTGTTTGCTGGGAACTGAGAACCAGAGCCCAGGCCGCTCTTACCTGGTAATTAACTGCTTAAGCAAAGTCTTGCCTCAGGGGACTGTTTGTAAGTGGTGCCTGCTACCAATGTTGTGCTTTAAAAGTCCTTGAGTAAATAATCTATGCAGGCAATAGTTTGAAAATCCATTGAAGTTTAATGCTTCGGAGACTACGTGCTGTATGCTGATATTTAGCCAGGCTGAGCTGTATTAAAATTAAACATTTTCTATCTCATTATTAAATAGCAGAATAAAATGCTAATGCCAACTTCCAAATAAAATTCTTCTAAATTACATTATTTTCTCTTTTTTGGCTATAAGTTCTACAAGCATATATGTGCACACACACAAATGTATGAGTGGCTTTCCAATGTCCATCTTTGTAGCAAAAGCTTAAATGTTGCAGTGCAAGGTGGACAAGAGGATTTCCACTGCTCCAAGGAGCTGAAAGGTTTCTCATCTCCATTTCACCCTTACAGCAGGTGTATTGAATGCACTTTGGAGCCTTACAGTCCTGGGCTTGTGTAGTTACTAGCAGAGAGTGTGTGTTGTCAGTAAGTTCTGCTCCAGGCCAGTTGAGTTGTGACTAGAAAGGATTAGTAAAGAGTGTGAAAAATTTAAAACTATGCCATGAGAGCTATTTTTATGGCTGCATTAAGAGATGTGGGATGTAGTTTGTTTCCTTTTGAGGTTGAAAGCTTGGCAATTGGAAAATGAACTTGCTGAGAGACAGTGTCAGAGCTTAAAAGTGCTTTTTGCACATGCTTGAGCAGGTGGCAAGAAATGGAGAGGCTAAAGTAGGGGAGTAGGTTCAGTTGCATTGCATGGCACTTCCCTCCTGCCACTTAATGAAAACAACTTGGGACGTGGTAACTTCACACATTTGAGGGCATGAAAAAAAGCCTTTTCATTTTCCTTTTCCTACAGCTGTGTAGGAGCTGTGCTCTAGGGTTAGTTTTCAAAGCCAGCTGGAATGCAGAGCTAAGCAGTGGTCAAGGGAATGTGCTGGTACCCTGTTAATAACAATATTGCAGATGCTGTTGCTTTGATGTGGGGTTTTTTTTTGGAGTGACAGGTCATTTGAAAAGAGAGGATGAGCCAAAAGAGGAGGGGTCCCCACGGGGGTGGGCACTGGGCTGTTGTTGCAGGCAGACCTTTGGGTGAGCAGGGCGGCAGTGGCTGCTGTGTGCTCTGCGCCTGAAAACTGAGCTGTGCCCTCGGACACGAGCAGGGGCTGCTGTTCCCCCCTTGTCTGCCTCTCCTGTGTCTCCCATGGAGGCTGGGTGCCCTGCCCGACCTCTGGTCCCCTGCCCCACACCTGTCTGTCTGTCCTGTGGCACGGCAGGGCCACACTGCTTCGTGCAGTGAGGAGGCTCCAGAGGAGAGGGGATGTGGGAATTCCTGGAGGCAGCTGCGAGGTGCTCGAGTTCCTGCAGCATCTCGCAGAGCCCCGGCTGACCTGGAGTCCCTCAGGGCTCCCATGGTGATCCCTGAGGCCTGGCTGACCTGGAGTCCCTCAGGGCTCCCATGGTGATCCCTGAGGCCTGGCTGACCTGGAGTCCCTCAGGGCTCCCATGGTGATCCCTGAGGCCCGGCTGACCTGGAGTCCCTCAGGGCTCCCATGGTGAACCCTGAGGCCTGGCTGACCTGGAGTCCCTCAGGGCTCCCATGGTGATCCCTGAGGCCTGGCTGACCTGGAGTCCCTCAGGGCTCCCATGGTGTTCCCTGAGGCCTGGCTGACCTGGAGTCCCTCAGGGCTCCCATGGTGATCCCTGAGGCCTGGCTGACCTGGAGTCCCTCAGGGCTCCCATGGTGATCCCTGAGGCCCGGCTGACCTGGAGTCCCTCAGGGCTCCCAGGGTGATCCCTGAGGCCTGGCTGACCTGGAGTCGCTCAGGGCTCCCATGGTGATCCCTGAGGCCTGGCTGACCTGGAGTCCCTCAGGGCTCCCATGGTGATCCCTGAGGCCTGGCTGCGGGTGGAGTTGGGCGGACAGGCCAGGCCTGATCCCACTGCTGTTGATTCCGAGCCCAGGAGCGCGAAGGAAAGGAGCAGAGTGAATCTCCTGTGGAAACAGATGTTGCACCAGGGAGAAATTGAATGGCAAAACCAACTCCTGTCACTGATTCAAGTCGAGGCCAGGCTGGATGGGCCTTTGAGCAAACTGGTGCAGCAGGAGGTGGCCCTGCCCGTGGCAGGGGGCTGGAATGGCATCGGCCCAAAAGTCCCTCCCAATCCAAACCATTCCACCGTTGTTGTGCACCGTTCTATTTCGCATTTTGATGGGTAAGAGGAGTGTTCCGATTAAAGAGAAGTTTCCTGAAAGGAAAATAAATGTCTGTACAGCCAAACCACCCAGCTCAGATGCCATTTGGCCAAGCAGAGCTGCACAGCAGCAGATGATTTAATTTAAACTCTAATTCTAAAAGCAGCGCTTTCTGCTTCAAGAGTCATAAGCTCTCTGTAGGAGAGAACTTTGCACGAGTGAAGTCTCCAGTGCTTGCTGGGATGTTTGGGTGCCAACAGCAATCAAATTATGGCAAAATGGGGCTTCCTCTGGGCTCATTTGCTCGGCCAAGACGTCAAGATCATTGAGCCTCAGCTGGACTTCTCATAACTCCTCTGTAGCTCCTTAGGTGGAGCTGTACATGCTGAAGTCTTTGAGTACCCAGATAGTCAAAAATATGTGTAAAATATGCAACAGAAGGGTGGCATCTCAGGGGTTCTGAATTGGTTTTGTTTGTTTTTCTTGTTTTTAATTATTTTAGCCTTTCTGCTGTTCTAACCTTTGCAGTGGCTGCTCATGCGACACTAATTGATAGGGAATCCTCATTTTGTTTATTTAATTGTATCACCTAATAATAGAATCTTGTACCAGGGATTTCAGAGTGAGGAATGAATGAGTATAACTAAAAAAAATAAATAAAATTCCAAGTTTAAAAAGTTTAAGCTGAAGTGCACCCAAGTTCTTTAGTTGGGGTTTTTCCACTTTTATTAAGCCAGATAGTTGCTCTGTGTATTTAACTCAATCTGGGCAGGAGAACCTTGGCTGGACACAGCTCACAAGTGACAAAAGCTGTGAAAGCCCAGAAAATCAGGCTGCAACCAGAATCTTCTTGTGCCCAGTGGTGAATTCTGACCCATGGGAGAGGCTCTGGGGCACTGCAGCCTGAGCACACAGTGGGAGTAACCATTCCTTCCTTGTGTGTTTCTCTCCTGCCTGTAAAAATGAAAATATTGGAGACTGCTTGAATTATTATCTCCTCATAGTCCTAAATCCATCATCCTTCCTGCAGGCTGAGAGAAGGTCTGAAGCTGCAGGAAATTGTGCTTTGCTTTCCTGCTGCCTGGGAGCAGTTCAGGTTGCCAAAGACTCTAAGCCCACAGAGGACCTCTAACACTGCAGGTAGAAATATTGGGGTGTGGGTTATTTCTTTGTTTGGGGATTTTGTGTGGTTTTTTATTATTATTTATTGTTTCCCTGGTAGTTTACTCTGGAGGTAAAGGTGTACCTCACTGAAGTTTGCTGTGCTGTTTTTCTATCCTACCCACTCACACAAACATACCAACTCAAGCTTTCTGTGCTGAGGCTTTTTAATTTTTTTTTTTTTTGTTTGCAGGCAAAGATACCAAAAACTACAGTTTACCTCGACCCTTGCTCTAGAGAAAGTAGAGAGTTCCTAAAGCATGAATTAGTGATGGAACCCCATGCATATTACATTAGAGCAAGGAGCAGTGCAGAAAGTGGTGTGTGCTAATTCAACATAAACCAGCACAGAGTGGCACAAAACTACAGCATTCTGCAGTATCTGTGATCTGCAGTTCCCAGGGCTTGACATGGCACTTTCCTACATAAAAAGGGTTGCATTGTGCACAAAGTTGTGAAAGAAATGCTGCTATTCAGGGTGTTTCAGCTGGTTTGGGTTGTTTGGTTTTTTTTTCTGCAGGGAGTTAGTATTTGCTGTCTACTTTGTTGTGTGGCTGGGGTTTTTTTTTTTTGCTTTTTTATTTTTTTCAGAACTGGCCAAAGCTCCTGCATGATCAGCACAGTGCTGCTCACAACTCTCTGGCCAACCCCCACGGCCATGAGGTCTTGCACAGAATTTCTAGGTGGTTTAGTTCTGTCTCTGGTTTACATCAAATGAAGAGCAAAGCTTGTCCAGTTCAAATTAACACCATGTCTGACTTGGTTGAATTCACGTGTCTTCGAGCCAGGAATAAACGTTGTGACCAATCTCCTCATTCAGAAATGAGTGTCCCCAATAAAAAGGGCTGGCATCAAAACTTGCCTGCCTGCCTTAGGAGGACTCCACTGCAGTCGTTGTGTGGAGAGTTCAGTGGTTTTAGCTGCTGCTGCTGCTGCTGTGAATGTCTCACATCTGCTGATGAAAGGCAAAAGCCTTCCTGTCCTGGTGTGGTTTCTGTGGTGCTCTGTGATGCTGGTCAGAGGCCTCCAGCTCTTGGCTGAATTGCTCAAGAGACTGGGCCAGTGGCACATTTCAGTTTTCCACCCACTGCATTTTCACATCAGCCCTGGAACTCCTGTAAATCCATTTTCTTACGCTTTTAAGACTCTTCTGGTGGGGTGGCTGTACTTCCATGCCTCTGCTTCACAGCTTGCATGATCATATTACTTACAAACAAACAAAGGGGGTTTTAGGGTTTTGGATTTTTTTTGTACATTTAGCTTCTTTGCTTTCACTCTTTTTGCCTCTTCCCAATTATTTTTTCAAAGGTTTCAGCCATGTTTGCACATTCAAAGTACTGAATATTTTCAAGGCAGAGCTCTCATTTCCTCCTCATTATTTATAGCTACACCAACCATTGCAGAGACAGGGAACCCCCTTGGTTTCAAGACAGAAGTTTTCTACTTCCCCTCACTCATCCTGCTGTGGTATTTATTGTAGCACAACATCTGTTCCCTAAAGGGAAAAAACAGATTTTCATTGCTGGTGATACCTTGAGCCACGAGTCTCCTGTGGCAGCAGGTATTGCAGGTGGCTGCAGTGGTAGAAGCTGCTTGTGAGCAGGAGTCTGGTTATCAAAGTGAAAAAACAGGAATATGAATCCAGCTGGAGAGTTCTGAGCTATCCACAGCTTCATCCCAGATGACTTTGTGTCAGTGCATCTACTGGTACAGGGTGAATCCTACTCAGGCTTGCTGTGGGGCAGAAAGGGTTTGCAAGATCCTGCCTTTGTACCCTCAGCGTTGAGAATGACCACAGAATGGGCAAAAGCAGACAAAAACCCTGCAGCAAGATCTGTGCTGGCTGTGTGTCACTGATGTTCATCATGTGCTTCCTCATTATGGCTGGAGAACTTAGCAGATTTCTCAGTTTTCCTTAAGCTTTCTCTGCAACCATGAAAACAGAGTGAAATTAATTTCTACAAAGCCTTGACAGGATTGTGAACCAAACCTTTTGACGTGGCTTTAAACATCTCACCGTGTTGGAATGAGTTTTGTCTTGCAGTACAGAGGGGAAATGATTTGTGTTGATTTTTGCAGCTGCTGGCGTGGCTGGCTGCTAATGAACCAAATGATGGGTTGTTAATAACCCACCTCCGTGCAGAACTGGTGCTGTTCTGCCATCTGATGGCAGAGCTGGAACAGAACAAGGCTCTTGCCTTTTCCAGCGCAGGCTACTGTGGGTGTATCCCACAGCATCCCACTGGCAGGATAAATGTCAGTGCAGGGGATCCTGCTACTGGCTGTACTTTAATTGAAAGTGAAGGAAATAACCCATCCTTCTTCATTTATCCTGCTTGGCCTGGCTTTCCCCGTCTCTCTGTGCTCTTTGTGCTTGGGCTGGCTTTGCTTGTGCTTCCCACACTCTCACATGGCTCTGGGAGCGTCACGAGCAGAAGACAAAGTTCTGATTTTAACTTTTCTGCTGTTGCCCCCTCTGTCTCTCTTGTCCTTTGTGTCTCCATTTCCACGTTTAAAAGTGGGAACTGTATATCTTGCAGTCTTGTACAAACCCAAACCCACTCCCTAGATTTCAGCCTGGAAATAGCCCAAATTTAAGGAGTTTTAAATCCACCTTTCCACAGTTTTGGCACAACATAAGTAGCTTTATGAGCATGCTACTTCTTCACTCTTCTCCTTTCTGGCTTGATCTCCCAGTAGCTGAGGGCTGTGAGCCTGCTCTTGATTGCATCTGATTGTGGGTCCTGCAAGTGATTTAGCCATGATTTAGACTGAGCCTGGAAGAGAGCAAGCAGACCCTGGGCCAGCTTCCTGTGACAGGGGAAGCTGCTCTCACTGGGCTGATCAAGAGCAAATACATGGATTACTCCTGGACTTTTAAGCTAGTTTGACAGGTCATTCATCTCTTCCTATTCTTTGGACTCAGCTCCATCTCTTGGCAAGGCAGAGGGACCCACTGTGAAACAGTGCAGGGACACCTGGAGTCACCTGGAGCTCTCTCCTTTCATCTCCTGTTCTTGATGAGATGTGAAGTGCAGACATGACTGGCAGCATAGCAGGCTTATGTAATACATATTTTAAGTATGTTTCTGAAAAAAATCTGCAAGAATTCATCTCACTGCTGCCAGCCTGAGAGATGGTGTATTTATGTATTTTGAGCATGTTCTGTAATACTGTAAATCTTTACCCATGTTGAAAGCAGGCATTGAAATGTATTCACTGTGCTCTCCAAAAAAAATCAGGTGAAGTACTGGATTTATTATTTTTTATTTCTATTTACCTTGAGGAGCTGCCACTCTGCTATTAAGACTTTGCATTTCACAAAGTATTCCCAAGGGGAATAAGCTGGGAGTTAAGTGACCAGCTTCTTCTGGCTGTTGCTGATTTGTTTAATCTATATGCCAAATCTTAGCTGAAAATCATTAGTATTGATCTGTCCTTACAAAGCATTTTGAGATATTCAGGTCAAATTGTTAAGCTAAGCACAGTTTTGTTCCCTCTCTCTTCCTTCATTTGTCCTTTCCCAATGAATCAGTTTAAGGCTGGACTGCATCCAAGGGAAGCTTTGGCTGATACCTCAATGCACTGAGCTCCCCATAGCCTGCAGTATTTCTGCATTTGTTGACATTGTTCACCTTGCTTGGTTTTGGTCTTGTTTGCTCTGAAAGATAAAATTTCTGTCCAGGAGAAGACTTAGCAACAAAAGGAAAATTGCTCATCACAGATGTAAGTAACTGAGCCTGTTTCTATAATTCTCCTATGTTGGAAAATGGAAAAATGGAGTTGCAGTGGAAAGTGGGAAAAGGCCAGCAGGTGCTGTTTCTTTTAATTCTTGGTTACCAAATACTTTTGGCTGGTACATCAACTATTGAGCATTGCATGATGAGAAGGTGCATTCTGTGTTAAAATTGTGCTCCTTTTTTTTTTTTTTTTTTTTTTTTTTTTTTGCACATGAGACTCAAGTAGATCTTGATGCATATCCAAAATCCTGAGTTAAAGGCCAAACATTCTGGCAGACAGTGTCTTGGGGGGTTTCTACTGGTTATTATTGCCCCAAGTGCTCCCTTGAACCTTCTTGCCATTGTGCACTTTGCTGTGTGCCCCGACGGGCCAGCTGGAGAGTTTAGGAGGATGTAGAGAGCTGAAGTGAAAACATTGTCAAAAGCCAAACTTTCAGTTTCACTGCTCCCTCTGAGTCCCTGCTTGAGCTCATTGGAGGCAATAAAACACGGCTCGGTGTCTCTCTGAGGCAAGAACCCTCAGCCCTTTCAGTTTTGGGGTGGGCTCTGACAGGAACACAGCGAAGGAGGAAGGGTTCAGAGTCTCACAAAGTCCTCTGCATCCAAGGGAATGGGATCTGTGGGGCTGACTAACACTTGGGAGGCTATGGAGCTGTGCAGGGGTGGGAGCAACTTTCCTCTTTAAATACCAGAGTTACTGGGTGATTTTTAAGTTCTGCTGTGCTCCGAAAAGCCTATAAAGGTTCTCTGCCCTTTTGGGGATCTTCACCCCCAAAGAAAAGGGATTTCATCATCCCTGGCGTGTGATACTTTCACGTTCCAGAGCACTTGGCTGAGGCACGTTTGCTCACCCGAACCCAGCAGGAGCTTGGAACACAAGTTTGAATCCATCCACAAATTGGAATCCATCCAATGCGTGGATTTGTTCCGTTGCATTGGCACTGGCACTCAATTTTTGGTTAAAAGCTTTGGTCAAGAAACCAATCCAAGAAGCAAATCCAGCTACATGAAACCTAAGCAGACCTAAGCTCAGGTCTCTGCTGAGACTGGCATGAGGGGAATGGCAGCAACACTTCCATGGGAGATGGGGCACAATGATGATGCCTTCTTGGCAGCAGCCTAATTTGGGGTTGGTTTAAAGCCATCAGGAATCTGCAGACACTGTGAGAAGAATCCACATCAGTTGCTTTGGATCACTTGTGGAGGATTTGCCTCGTGGTTTTCAGCTGCCAGTTTGTCTTTGGTATAGAAACAGGCACTTGTCAGCACTGTTTTTATTAATAAATGGAATTAAATGGATGGAATTCAAAATTACACTGGCTTACAACTTTTTATCTCTGACCTTTTTAGAAGTATTCATTTTCTTAATTTTCAGGCAAACAGTTTGCTCCCCAAAAAAGGCTTGGGTGACTGGAAAATCATGAATAGGAATCCTTCTGAAAAATGAATTGGTAGCCCAGTGAGCATTGTTACTGCAAAGTCTTAGTTTGCAGGGGGGGGGGGGGGGGGGGGGGTGTTTTGGTTTGGTTTTTTGTTTGTTTGGTTTAGTTTGGTTTTGGGGGTTTTTTGCAATTTTTTTTTTTTAATTTTTACCCAAACCTAGCTATAATCCTGAACTAGAAGACCAGATTAACTGGGATTCATGTGGGAATATTGAGCTGAAATCTTGCAGTTTGTCTTTTTCAAGTCAGGTATATATATCAATGATTTCTGCTGGGCTAAAAAAGTACATGAATCCCAAAAATGTGACTCCCAAGCAAAGGTGTAGCATGGTTCTGCCTTGAGATGTGACTTTATTTGTACAGAGGGAGAGGGAAAAGCATGGTTGGGAATTGCAGAGGTACTTAATGTTGTAATTTGAAGAACTGAGAATCCCTAATTCCCTCAGCTTTTCAATTTATTGATCTTTGAAGTAACATGAAGGCTCTGAGTGCAAAAAAAACGAATGCCAAGCTCCCCTCTCTCAGTGTGAGGGTGGATGGTGGCTTTTAAAGCATAATAAAACTGTGGTGAGTTTTTTGCTGGTGCCATTCAGGATCTTTCATAACTTTTGGGGAAATGGGAGGAAATAATGGGCTTTCCTTGAGAATTAGACTTGGAGTTTTTGTTACAGCAAACTTGGAGTCATTGGAATTACAATAGGTTAAGACTGGTGAAAAGTAAGTTTTTTGGAAAATCGAAATTCCTACCCAAGTATCCAAACATAAATACATTCAGTCCACGTTAAAGCTAATCTGCTTTCAGTTAAGAACTACTGGATTCAGAAGTATAGTGCATGAATGATAAGATTTATGAAGCTTAGTATTTCAAGATGGCATATCTTGTTTAGAATATGATACCATTAATCTTACTGAGCTTAGAGGTTTCCCAGTTTTCCAGCAGTGACCTTGCAAACTGTTAGGATGTGAGCAGTGACCCTTCAAAGCACATTGTATTATTTTACAAAGCTCATTGTATTATTTTACTCATTATTATTTTATTAAAAACCAAACCCAACAAAAACCAATCCCATTTAAATCTTGTTTTTCTACTGATCTTCTAACAGGTCAATAACTAACCAGCATTTGCTGCCCATTGTTCCCTTCACTTCTTGTTCCCTTTTCTCTTAAATGTCACATTGTCTCTGGGTGAATACATTTTCCACCTTTCTTCCTCCTTGGACAGGAGCAGCAACTTGAAGAGACTTTTCTAGCAAGAACTAGATTTCCTCTCTCCTGCAGTTGGGCCATCTTAGTGGTCCACTGACCCAGTGCAGCCTGTGTTCCCTCCCACCAGCCCTTGACTCCTGGAAAAACCCTTCAAAGCCAGCAGAAAAAAACAACTGGAGGGCTCTGATGATGAGTATTATCACAATTCCTTGCTTTCTCTTGGTCTTAAACTTATTACGATGTGTGCATGATTACTTCTTAATGGCCTCATAGCAAGGAGCAGCTGTGCACATTTCTACAGCAGGGAGCACACTTTGATTCACAAGCATTTCATTCTCCCAGTGCACAGCCAAAGAAGGGACAGCCCAGGCTGACTGGCATCAATTAATGCCATTATTTTGGGGCCAGCAGGAGCAGGCTCTGCCTGCTAAAGTACCACAGTTAGTGATTTAATGGCTTTGTTTTTCTTGCTGGGGACACAGAGCTGGCTCTGCATTGAGATTCAGAGCAAAGGATGGAGATGAAGTGGTAAGATTTGACCTTTGCCTGTGGCCAGGAGTGATGCTGGCAGAGGTGCCTGCCAGAGCTGCCAGTTTCAGGGGCACTGGCAGCTCCCTGGTGTGTGTGTGGGTGCCTCTGTCTGCACAGAAGACAGAGGAAACAGATTCAGGAGAGCTATAAATAGGTAACAGAGGAGGAGAACACAGAATAACAGGATGAGAAAGCCTCCCCTTCTGTTCTGCCATCCCAGGTGAGGTGCAGTTGGTGCAGAATGTGCCTCTCTGTGCTTCTCCTGCCTGACCTCTTTGGTGCTGCACAGAAAGTGGTGCCTCTCTGGGAGAAATTGGAATGTGCTGATGGTTTTGCATCTGCCCATGGGCAGGATGTTTCTATTCCACACCAGTGGCTTGTGCAGCATCACTCATGATCACAGAGATTGTTTACTCTTGTTTTTATACCATCCTGTTGTGGATGAGTGCAGAGCTCTGCTGTGCATGGACCCCGTGGTTTGGGGGTCTGGAGGGTTTGTTTTGTCTCTGCAAAATACAAATGTATCCCTGAAAGAAAGCAGCTTTCAAAAGTTTTTGATTAGAGCTGGAATCATGTTGGTGGAACAGGTTTCAGAAGTTGTAGAAATGGAGATTTCCTCAGGACTAGTAGGAAAACTGCACTCATAATAAATTCTGCATCTATAGCAGAAAAAAAACCCCAAATGCATCTCAAAGTTTCTAGGACAGGGTTTATATTCCATTCTTACCAAACTGCATATTCAGAATAAAAGCTGGGGTTTGTTATCCTTTGACTGGCAGGGGAAAGAATGAAAAATCTAGAACTGAATAAACACACAAATGATTGTTGGGATAGTCACTGATGGTGGATTGGAGGGGATTGTTATTGGGAAACCCTTGGCCAAACAACAAAACACTGAGCATGCTGCCAACAACATTATAAACTTGTGGTGTGTTTCTCAGGTCTGTAATATTGGCTAAATGTAAAGTGTGCAGGAAATAAAAAGTGTGGCCTCCTCAAAAGCTGTAGAAATTGTTGGGACAAATAGCAACTGATATTCTCTTTGTGTGAGTTCTATTTCCATGTGTAGACCTGCCTGGATACGTGTTGCTAGCAAAACATGCCATGGTAAATACATTTTGCCTCAAAAATAGTTTCAGAGAGGATTTCAGTATTTTACAGCAAAGACTTCAGTGATGGTGTGTAGAAGAATCATGCTCTTTTAAATTTGGAAAGTTCATTAGTGGAGGTAAGTGCTTTGTGGCTGGATTAATGAGTAACTTCTCCTTCAGTGAGTTGGTGTTGCCGGGCAGGGTTTGGGTCTGGGTTTCCCTCCCTGTGTCACAAACTCGCATTGTTTTCACTCAGCCCCAGGATGTGCCTTCCCCCCAGCGAGCTGCTGGGGCTGCTCTGTGTTACAGAGCTCTGTGCTCTGCCAGCTGCTCTTCAGAAAGGTAGGACGGAAATTTCACATCTTGTTCAACAGCTTTAGGTCCTTGTGGTTCTGCTCTCAGGCACTGACAAGCTTGGGAGGCACTGCTGAAATCCAGAAGCTGCACAGGTTTCACTCCCTAAGTTATCTATATGGGAGTTTCCTTTCCATGAGTAATTCTTACAGAACTTTTGCCTGGTTCCTTGATGATTCAGAACAAATAATGTTAAGCATGATTTATTATTAAATAAATAAAATTAAATACTTTCAAATTTGCAGCAAGGTCATGATTTATCATGATACCCTTGGGATACAAACAGAACACAGCAGATCCTCCCTTTCCTTGTCTTATGTCTTAAACCCCAGAGTATTCCTTTTTTAGAACAATTAATGACAGCAATTGTTCCTGCTTCCTTCATGAAGATTTATTAATTTATAGAAAACAAGAATGGAAACCAGCAGCCTGTAAAGAAGTCGGGAATTTCTTGGGATTAAAAATTGCAAAGCAGAGGGGCTTGTAGAGTTTGTCAAAACACAGATAATAAACCTTTGGTATAATGTGAATTTAAAAATTAACATCACTTTTACACTAATCTTTCATGGGAGGACAGAATTATTCAATGCTGAAAGAAAGAAAAAAATATTTTGTGAATCTGATGTTTTCATTCATTTATTTATTCCCATTTGCCAAGTACCGAATTCTTTCTGGCAAAACATAAATCATTTTTTATTATTATTTTGTCCCTGTTTTCTCTTTCCCCTGTCCTTGTGCCTTTGCACAAGGGGAAAAAGGTGTGTGGAGTCATTGATAATTAGGGAAGAATGGAAAAAATCAGATAAATGAACAGGCTGTTTTTATTTAAAAGCTCGTGTAAGTAGCACTGTGTCAGCAAAATCATGTCACTGTAATCACCTGCAACCCCCTTTTTTGTAGGTGTTGGATTCACTTGGCAGGTTGGAGAATTCCACATTTCCCAGACAATTTGTACAAGTGTTGCTCCTCCATCCTTTGAATGCACCCTCTTATCTTCCAGAACAACAACAAAATGGTCCATGATTATGCATGTTATGTTTTTCACAATTGAGTTTTTACCAGAGTTTGTAGCAAAATCTACCAGAGATGTGTTTTCAGTGAGTTTTCATTGAAGTTTTCATCTTTAAGGAAAAAAAAAAAAAGAAATTGTGACCAACGTTGGGCTTGGGAAGTGCACCAGAAAGAATTCCTCTTTTACAATTTGCTGCTGGGCAGAACTGGTTGCTTTGATTCTGTCTTTCTTAAAATACAACCAAATGAATAATTGTCACTGCTGATAATTGTTTCTATGAATATTTTCCTTTAGAAACATACAAAAATTATCAGCTTCACTCAGCTGTGGTAGATGATGATAACAGAGAGTTAAGAATTAAATTTGGCATAGTTATAGGTGTTCTAGAGAGATCCAGCCACTGTTGTAGACCAAGGTCTATTGTGTATTGTGCATTTTGACTCCTTTTGTCAAAAGTATTTTCAGTACAAGTGCTGGGTATAAAGAGATTTCTGAACTTGATAATGAAAAACAGTGATTTAATTCCAAAATCATTCCAAAACTTGCTTGAAAGGGAATATCTGCACATGTTTTTCTTAGCTCAGTTTAGCTTTATCCTGGGCAGTTTGCATCAGGAATGATGAGATCTGTGTCCTGACATGGCAGAGAGACTGAATTTTGCACCAGGCCATGCCTTCCAATTCTATGTTACAAAAACAGAAGTAAAACTTGAGTCCAGACTGAATCCTTCCTTCTTTTCCCCCCTTTCCCCCTCAGATCCTAAGTGTGGGCAGGGAGTGCAAGACCAGCCCTTGGAGTTATTTTGCCCTTTTCACTCAAATTGTTGGGAGAAACCAGGTGAAGCAATGCTCACATCCATGGCAGGTTTGCTCAAGGAAATGTGGTTTTTTTATCTGCAGAACAAAGCCCTGGAGAAGAGAAGGCTTTGGGGTGACCTCCTTGCAGCCTTCCAGTACCTGAAGGGAGCCTACGAGAAAGTTGGAGAGGAACTTTTTCCAGAGCATGGAGTAAGGACCAGAGGGAATGGCTTCAGGCTGAAAGAAAGTAGGTTTAGATTGGACATTAGGAAAAAAACCTTTTTACTGTGAGGGCAGTGAGGCACAGGTTGCCCAGAGAAGATGTGGCTGCCCCATCCCTGGAAATGTCCAAGGCCAGGTTGGATGGGGCTCTGAGAAAACTGCTCTACTGGAAGGGCAGGGAGGATTGGATCTTTGAGATGCCCTCCAACTCAAGCCATTGTATGAGAACACATTGTTGAACTCCAGCCTGCTTTTATGAAAAACAATGGAAGAGGTGGAGAGGACTCCAAACCTGCCCTGCTTCCTGATAAACCTTTGTTTATGATTTTTATTTTCTTTATCTTTCTGGAAGAGTGTCTGTAGATGAGTCTGTTGTAAACGGATGAAACTGCTCAGAAATAGAGCACAGGGCACCACCCCAAGTCCCTGGCTGCTGCCAGGCATCCTTGATTTGCAGTGCTCCCAAAATTCTCAACCACCTGCCCACCTTCACAGCCCGTGTACCTCAGGGACTTGGCATTCATTACACGTGTGCTGCTCTCCTCCAGGCCCCAAGGCACAGCGGGGAGGAGAACAGCAAAGTTTAGGATCTCTTAGGCCCAGGGATTCTGAGAATGTCATGGAAGTGTGAGAGCTGGGAATGTGTGACTCCTCAGAGAGCACCCGGCTGTGCTCTCCCTGTTCCTCCCCAAAGGCAGTCAGAGCAGACACCAAGATTTTCTTTATTTAGGAGTGTTTTCTTTAAGTGCTGCAGGTTTCCCTGAAGAGGAGGCAAAAGCATTTCTGTGGAGGCACCATTGTTTCTGCTCAGTAGGTGGTCACAGCAGCTCACTGCACCCTGGGCAGGTTCGGATGGGATATTTCAGGAGCAGGCTGCAGGTGCAGGAAAACATGGGTTGGAAACGTGGGTGCGCTGTAGCATCTCTTTGTGGTGCTTACTTACAGGTGCTACTCTCTTATTTCTAATCATTATTTTCCATGTTTTAACAGAAAGGGAGGAAAAAACCCTTTGAGCATCTCAAAATAATTAGTAAATAAACTTACAGAGATTGGCAAAGACTGATTTTGGAAGTCTATGTAAAAAAAAAATCATTTGAAGCAGAATAAAAAGTTTATACTCGTTGCTTTTATGTTCCCTTGCTACACACCTGCTCTGGCACCAGGAGCCCTAAGGCAGGATTCACTGTGGTTTTATGTGTTTTTTAAATAAACTCAGGATCCTAGAAAAATGACTTTATTTATTCTGCACTTTTCATGTCCAAATCTTCCCTCCTCCTTCAAAAAGCAATGTGGCTAAACACTTTTAAACACATCAAGAGGACCTGGCTCCTTAGTGGACCACCAAACCATGGTCAAGTCTGTAGCAAAAGGATTTTTCTTCTCAGTCCTCTTCATCTCCCAGTTCCTGCTACAGGGCTCACTCAGCTCTTGCTGACTGTACATCTTAAGTGCTCTAAAATCTAAGATGAAAAGTATTGGGGATCAAAAGTAATAACTTCTCTGTTTGAAAGCAGCTCCATTTTTCCCTTTCACATTCAAGATTGTGCAGCTGAACTTCAATTTTTCTGTTCACAGGAATCTACTGCAATACTTGCATGTCACTGCAGGAGAGCACAACTTGGGGCTCAGGGAGGACACTGAGCAGACACTGCCTGTCAAATCTGTCATTCAAGTTCGACCCCAGGACTCCAATGAACTATGACATTGCCCTTCTGAAGCTGGATGGCACCTTCAACTTCAGCAAGGCCAGAGTTAGCTGTAATGTTTTTCTCCATGAAGAAAAACTTACTGCTCTTTGCATGCAGAAGACAACTTGTCAATATGAGACTCATTTTACAGATTACACAAAAATAACTTTTTTCTTGGTTAAAAACCCTCCAACACTTATAAAGAAAGCTCTTTGTAACTGTTCTTTCAAATACTTAACAATAAAATTAATGTGTCTGTGTGGCAGGTTCGTCAGTTTTGCCAGCATGTCTTCCTCACCCAGGTGAAGAGTTTGAAGCAGGATACATCTGCACTGCTTGTGGCTGGGGCTGTTTAAAGGAAAGTAAACCACTCACATAATTTTTTATTTTTTTTCTGAAACTAAGAGCTTGATTGCACAGATCTGAGACAGAGCAAAAGTAACCTTCAACTGACATTAAGAATTGTAAACTCAAAATGAGATTTTGCTTCTATGCCTACCTTACTTCAAAACGGGCAATCACAAAATTTAGACCTGCATTTGAATTTTGAAACACTTTGGAATTTTTTCAAGTAAAACCACTTACATACAAAAAAAACCCTGGATGCTTGCCAAAACATGCTTATAAGCATAACATGGCTTGGGGCAAGTTTCCAACTGATTTTTGTGGTGTATGAACAGTGGCATTGCTTACCTTTCAGCTTTTCTTACAAACATTGATTTGTGTTCCAGATGGACTGCTCCCTCAGGTTTTGTATGAAGTCGATTTCCCGATCCTAAACAGCAGAGAGTGTTCAAGAGCACTGTCAACTTTAAAGAAATCCATCCAAGGTGACACCATAATGTGTGCTGGATTTCCAGATGGAGGAAGAGATGTCCTCCAGGTCAGCTGAACACAGGGCCCTGTGTGCTTAGGAGTGTTTCTCATGAGCTCTGTGTGCCAAAGTAAACAAATTCACTGCAAACTGGCAGGTTTGGATGGATGAATTCTTTCAAAAGTTCCCCATGGGGCAATGCACTTAATGACGTGATTCCATATTAATTATTGTATGGGATGTAGGATAGGTTCCTGAGAGCAATTTTGCAATGTACCCCAGTGTAATAATGCTTCAGGCTTTCTAACTTCAGAACACTTGATAAATCAATTAACGTTGGAAAGATCCTGAGGATGAAAGTAGAAAGAATTGGATTACAGGAAGGAAAGGAAGTGGGATAAAGGTTAAGTGATTGTTCCTCACTCCTTTTTTACATGCTCAAGCGCATCACAGATCCACTCATGAGGGAATTAATCTGTCTCTCCCTTCTTGACAATCCTGACTGAACACCACATGTGTCTTCACAGCTCTTTTAAAAATGACTATCACATGTTGCAGGTTTTTAGGAAGGCACAAAAGATACCTCAATATTTTTTTTTCAGGCTTCCTCAGCTGTACAAGATCCAGATCCTGGGATTTGTTTGGCTTTTTTCCAGGGAGACTCTGGAGGCTCCCTTTTGTGTTGAGGCAAACACAGGGCCTGGACCCTTGCTGGTGTCATCTCCTGGGGGATGGGATGTGCCCATGGCTGGGTAAGGAACAAGAAGAAGAAACATTACAACAGAGGATCCCCAGGAATATTCACAGACCTCAGCGTGGTGCTGTCCTGGGTTCAGGAGAACATGAGTGCTGGTAATTATGTCTCCACAGTAAATGCATCCCTTGCTTGTGGCAAATCCTCTGTCTCAGAGCATTTGATTTAATTTTATCCTTTTTTCAGGATACAGCACTTATATGATTTCCTGTCAAAGCACTGCAGCATTTCACTGTCCTTGAAGTGTGTGGTAGTGACTGGCAGTTGTCAAAGCCAAATTGAGAGCATTGTAAATTTTTCCTTCTCTTCCACTTTGCCTCCTACTTGGACTCTTTCCTTTCTTTTTTTTTTTTTTTTTTAAAGATTGATCCTTTCATGCAGCTAGCCAGTTAGCATGTTTATTGGAAATTTTCCTTTTTGGGGGGTGAAAATTCACCTGTTGAAAGTATTAGAGATTCCATGTGCACTTCTGTGAAGTCACTTGTTATTTTTCTCAACTAAAACATGTTGGACCAGACACCTGACAACATGGGGACAAGTCATGCTCAGAAGTGCCTTTGCTTGCTCTTCCCAAAAGGCCACGGATTCCCTCTGTGCTGGGGAACAGTGTGTGACCTTCAGGAACCACAGCCAAAATCATGGAGCTGGAGATACAAATGGCAAGGGTGAACTTTACTGGGAGCAATAAGAAACTGAATTGATATTTTCTTCTAGTTTAGGCTAATTTTGTTAAAGGGTTTTGGAGACTGTGCTAAAACTTACACAGAGAACTCAAAAAATGAGGGAGGGTTATTTAAGAGGTTTAGTCAATGAGAGGGAAAAAATGGGAGGGAAAAAATAAAATTTCCTATTAGAAACCATCTTCAACTGGTGGTTCAAAGAAGGAACCCCCATAATGTGTCAGAGGAAAATGAAAGGGGTTTAGCTTCTGAAAAAGTGCTGTTCAGACTGAAAAGTGGCCTGTCAAAGGATGGCTCATCCTGGTAGCAGCTACTGCAGAACTGTTCATTCCAACATCAGCATTGCCTGAGCTTGCAATTTTCTTTTGATTCCAAGCCCCAGTTTATTGTAGACACTGTGTCCCTGAAAACTACTGGGAATCAGTGCCAGTTGTATGAAATTGCCATTTTCACAAGGACAAAAGAAATTGTGAATATGAAACTACAGAAATCTATTCTTTTTCCACTCCCTTCCCTATCCCTCCTTTATTAGATCTGAAAGAGAAAAGCTCCACAGGTGAGTACACTACTTTTCCCTAGTATCTTGTATCTGTGAGAGAGCATAAAAAACAGCCCCCCAAAGTAGTTGTTAACATAATTTATAAAGGAAAAAAACTTTTTGAAAACATTTTTGCAAGTTTTTAGTGGTCTTCCCAGGATGCTGCAGGGGAAATAATCTAATAAGCACTTGACTCCTTAAATTTGTTTGTGTTTACATAGTTGTTGATAAATGCTGCTCTTACTGGGTCACCTTGCAAGCAGAAGGAAGGGCAAGAGGAGATGATTTTTGTGGTGTTGTGTTTCTGCTGACACTTGGCTGAAGAGGAAAGCTTCTGCTTCTTCTATTAAAGCAATTTTTAGCAGCGCATTGAACTGTTGCAAAAGCCTCCTGCTGTAACATAACCAAGGGCATTATTACAGATGGGCTGCCACAAACACTTTTGTTATGCTCTGGGGTATCTATTTTTCCTCACAGAAAATCATTTGTACTGAAATCTTCATGTAGCCAAGAGTTTCTTTAAGGTAAAAAACAAGCACAGCCATTTTTACAAAAAAATGAGAGCCCACTGGCAGGGCTTCATTCTTGCACCCAGATGATGGGGTTTAAAGCTGATTTTCCCTAATTCCAAATAAAAGAGAGAAGAGAGAAGACACAGCATCAGTCTGCCAGCAGAAACAAAGTGCAGCTGTCACTGTCAGCAATCCTGTCTCACACTATCCTCCAGATGTCTGAGATTTTTGGTGGAACAGCTGATTGCATATGTGCCAAACCTAATTCCTTCCATTATGTTTTAACTCACAGCATTTTGTAGTGTTCAGGGTGGCAAACTCTGCAACAGTGAAGGGGAATTACATTTTCCTGGAAGGCCTGAACAGCTCTATCAAACCCACCAGTAAGTAGAGAAAACAAAGTCTTCCCCCAGAGAATATTCCCCATACAAGTGTAGGTTTTGGGATGGTTTTGGTTGCATTTTTGTGAATGGGAACGGATTTCTTATTCCAGATTGAGTATGTGGACTCTATTTGTGCTAGAAGGGAATTACATACGACTTTGTTTCTCCCACTTTGATGTAGAGCCAGAAACATTCTGTGACTATGATTCTTTATCACTCTAGTGAAAAGATGACAGACTGGTGGGTGAGTTTTTGTCCCCTTGTTTTTTGAAACAATCATTCAGGTTGGCAAAGACCTGTAAGATCTATAACCTGTCAGAGCACTCTTTATTCTAACAGCAAGTGCACCCAGTGAGAATGTGGTGGTTGGTTGTTCCACTTGCATTTGCTTGACTGATACATTGAGACACAGGATCTGAAATAAAAAAAAGTGTGTGAGAGGTGAAGAGGTTGGAAAATGCCTGGTAGGGAACAGCATCACATTTCTGGGGTCAATGATTTTCAACTTTTAATAGTATGAACCTATTTGGGCTAATGGATTTATAAGGAAGGTAGAGGGATGAACACGAAATTTCCTTTTCATCCTAAAATTTTTATAGCTAAATATTAAAAATGGTACATGCAAGTTTTCTCAAGTACATGAAGGCTTTAAACAGTGATTATCCTCTAATGTTATGTTTCAGGGAAATTCTGGGGAGGAGATCTTCCATTACCTATTTTGATGGCTCCAATAGCATAAGGCTGAAATTTGTTTCTGATGATGAGGATTATGGAACTCATTTTTCCATTACCTACGAAGCTCTTACACCAGACACTCTTCCTGGTAAGTTTAAGTCAAGTAATGTGCCTGCCTACACTCTTGGGTGGGGACCTGGAAAAAAATCTCAGGAGAAAATGAACCAGAGGAATCTCCTGTGGTATTTCTGTGTGGATGATGCTTTCATGGGGGAGCCTCGAGGGAGGCAGCTGAGGCTAAAACACGTCTTGGAGAATTGTGTTTGGTTTTGCTGTGCACTGCAGTTCACCATCCCTGAGGATGGGCCCAAGGACCACCTGCTGAGTCTTACACAAACTCCTGATTTTCTTGTTCTGGCAGCATTTCCAGCTGGTTCTTTCCATTCTTGTCTGCCTAGATTTCCAGATGCTTTTCAGAAAAAAAAAATATATTTAAGTATTATTTGCAATAATCAATGTGGATAAAACTGTATGAAGGAATGAGAAGAGAGTGCAGTGACTTCCTAGGCAGTTTGGAGTCTCATGTATGGTAACCTAATCACAGAAAAATACTGCTTTAGACAGTCTTTACTCCTTCCATCAGTAAGAAAAAGCAGCAGCTACTCCTTAGTGTTTGGTTTAATACAGATAGAGAAAGTAAGCAGTTGTGTTCATCACAGCACATCTTAGAGAAGTGATGGTTTCTTATTTTCCCCAGGAGTCACAGCTGAAAGCTCTGAAGGACACCGTGCAGCTTTGCCTGTTTTCTGTTCTGCGCAGTCAGCCTCCCACAATGAACCTAATCTCTTCCAAACCAGCTGAGAAGCTGACTTCCTCAAGTACAAAGGGCTCCAAAGTTCCACTTCAAGTGACAAGCACCAAGGTATGATTTCTCTCTTGGATGGGTGTCCTGGTTTAGAGAAAATTTGGGAGAAAACCTCTGAATGGGGTCCCTCTGGAAAGCAAACCCAAACGGCCCCTCCCCAAATTGGTCCAGGAAAAATCTCCTTAGAGAAAAAGTGGAAAAAACAATTTAGCTAACAAACAAAGAGCCCACAAGCACAAAAAATGAATAATATGAAACCATAAAACCTCTCACTGCTCTGAAGAGAGATGGCAAATTGAGACAGTCCTTGCTGTGGGTGTAGCTGGGCTTGCTCAGTCTCTTATCAGTCCCTCCAGCACTGGAAAATGCTGTCCTGGGCCCTGGTGGGCCACAGGTGTGAGCTCCTGGTGCTCCTCTGCGTTTTCAATCCAGAGCAGGGTTAAACAGTCCCAAGAAAAAAAAAAAAAAATCCAGGGAGCTTCTCTACCTCAGCTAGCTAAAAAGTAACTAAAATCAAAGGAGATCTCTGTCCCGCTGTCTGTCCGTGCTGCAGACAACACAGTCCAGGAGCAGAATGAGGAGGAGTGAGTGCAGTTTCTAAAAAAAACCTTGGCACTTCTCATTTCTCCCCACTTCGCTCTCAGAACCAGTCTTAAAGGTACAGAACATAACATCCAACAGAACAGGTGATGGGGGATATAAGCATCATGAAGTCACCCTAGGACACACATCAGACAGAAAAAAATATCCAGAAGCTCTTTTTTCCCAGCTGGGCCTACTGGGATATTGAGGACTTTTTAGAGATAAACCCTCTGTGGGATTCTGTATCAAACATTGTGGAAATTCTGAGGGATAAAAAACACAAAGAAAACACTTTCAGAGGCAGTTCCATCGCCTTAACTCCAAACACCCTCAGATGTGGCACGTGGCATCTCAATTCCTGCATGGCCCAGACCTGACACCTTGGCTTATGTGGGAAAAAGGACGGGAAGTGCAGAACCAGGTTCAGTCCTACCTTCAAGCAACTCCCAAGGAGTTCATGACCCACCAATGAAATCCTGACCTGGGACAAGGTGTTACGTGGGGTCGTAGGTTGGAGACAGGAATCATGACTCGAGTCCTCTTGATCATAAGACAAACAGCCTGTTCTGTTGCTTGGAACCTTCTTACACAGACAGTTCGAAACTCTCGGATCTAGACACGGATTGTTCTGGGCCTTAAAGCGGCCCAGCTCCCTGGTCAATGACACCTCTGCATTTAGGGCTGGAAGGGGGTTGGCTGAGGTCTCTGAGTTTAAATCTGTCCTGTCATTGCTCACCTTGTTTATCGAACTAGGAGAGCCAAACTGGGTTTCTAACTACAGCCAGATTTCTCTGTCCCGCTACAGACCAGCTGTACTGTGCCAAGGTTCTCCTGCCTGTGGCATTGATCCAGGTGAGTGCAGGGGCTCTGAGCTGGGAGTTACAGTTCCTGCACTGCTCCCTGTCCTGCACTGGAGCTCCAGGAACTGGGATTGGGGGGCTTGGTATGGCTGCAACCCCCTCCAGCCCTGGAAGGGAGTTGGGATGAGCCCAATCCTCAGGGCCTGTGCAGGAACTCCCTACAGAACAGTGCTTCAATTTTTCAGTCAAGGGCTCTTCTTGTGCCCTGAGGCACAGGATGATCCAGACATTTGTCCTTCTCTTATTTCTTACACACTCACAGACTGAGCTCCTGCTCTTTTTGCCCTCCTTCAGGGGCTGCATCCAGAGGGATTTTCCCAGTTTTCAGCAGACCAGGGCTCATTTTCCAATGTCCCCATGAAATTTCTGGAGCTGACCCATACCTGAGTGCAGAGCTCAGGACAAGAGAAGAACCAAGATTTTAGTGCGTACCACCTTCAGTGTTCTTTTCCCACGTTGACTCCTGCTCTTCCCATCTCGAAAGGTTCCTTGTCTTTGTTTCAGCATCAGAGGATTCTGTGAGAAAATTTCACACCCGTAATTCAAGATCCCAGATCCAGAGGGTTGTCCTTGAAGGTGGAGCAGTATTGGTACTCCAGTGGATTTCTTCCATGTCCTTAGAGATCACCTCAAATTTTATTCCCAACATTCTCCCTCCATCCACTTGCAACTCCCTTTGTTTACCTGATGATGCTTATTCCCTCCCTTATGGATCACCAAAGCTCACAGCTGGGTGTGAGAAACAATTTTAATGCCAATTCTGTGACTCCATCTCTGGCTGGAAATCACCAGCACCTCCCAGTTGGGTCCCAACTGCTTTCCAGCCAGATGGAGCCCATTCCCTACTTCCACTGGACCCTGTCCAGCCAATCCTGCAGCCTGGACCTGCTCTTCTCACAGATGAATCTGTCCAACCCGAACCACTCTGGGATCCTGCTGACATCATCTCCAGAAAGAGCTGTGAGGGACAGGATCCAAACTCTTCCTAACACCCTGGAAAAAAACATGCACCATCTCTGGGATGGGTGACCTTATCCAGGACATTTTCATCCTCAACAAGTCAAGACAAGAAGCCTGAATGGAGGAAACCTGGATTGGGGAAAATTCTTGGACTGGATTTTTCTTGGACACTGGCTCAGGGAAAAAAACAATCCAAACTTCTCCTAGGACCCAGATCAGGGAAAAATCTAGACCAGATTTTGCCTGGACACAGGACTGGGGGAAAACCCAAAGCAGATCTCTCTGGAAATCCATATCAGGGGAAAACCCAGACCGGATGGTAGTCAGAATATGAACTAGGGGAAAACCCAGAACAGATTTTATCCAGACACCAGATGGAGGAAAAACCCAGATTGGATTTTGCCTGGAATCTGGATCAGGGAAAACCCAGACTGGATCACTCCAGTAACCAGGGATGGGGGAAAACCAGGACCAGATTGCAACTGGAATCTAGAAAGGGGAAAGTCCTGACTAAATCACACCTAGATTCTCAAATGAAGGGGGAAATGGGTTCACAACCAGAATCTGATACTGGGAAAAACCCAATATCAAATAGTACCCAAATAGTGCTGGGAATCTGAAATGGAAGAAAACTCAGACACAATCCTGTCTGCAATCCAGAATAGGGAAAAGCCCAGACAGAACCCTGCCTGGAATCCAGTATGCGAGGAAACCCACACTAAATTGCATCCAGAATCTGCAATTAGGGAAATACCAGACCTATGCTCAGTGTCCTGAATGGGGGACAGTCCATATGGATTCATTCCCAATATCTTGAATAGGGGACAACCTATTGCCAACAGAGACCAGAACACAGAAAAAATCCAGGTGGAATTGTGTCCAGAGCCCACAACGAAGGAAAATGTAGAGGGGATCTGTGCTGAATGTAGGAACACCTGGAAGGGTCACATGTGGAATCCAGAATGAGGAAAAACCCATCAGAGATTGTGCATTAAATCCTGCACAATTAAATGGGCAGAAAACAGGATCACAGTTGGAATTCAGAACATGGGGAAACCCAGACCAAAGCAAGAATCCAATATGAGAATCCAACCCAGAATCCAAGTTGAGGGGAAACCCAAACAGGACTGTGCCTGAAGTCTGGAATGAGGGAAAAAAGCGGGTGGGATTGTGCCTGATGTCCTGGATGGGGGAAAGCCCAGACCAGATGCCAGCCATAATCCAGAACAGGCAAAAACCTAAAACAGATGTCAGCCACAACCCAGAACAAAGAAAAACCCAGATCACACTGCACCTGGAACCTGGAATGAGAGAAAAATCCAGCCTGAATCAGGGGCAGGTGGCAGCATGGGTGCAAAATGGGGCAAGATCACTCATGGAGCCTGGTACAGGGAAAAAACTGGTGGGAACATGCAGGGAGAAGGAGATTGGAAAAAGCAGGCAGGATCATGCATGAAGCCTGGCATGAGGGAAAAAAGCAGTGGGGATCCTGTTTGGAACCTGACACAGATGAAAAACCTGGACCAGATTACGTGCAGAACCCAGCATGGAGGAAATCCCAGACCAGATCACACACGGAGCATGGCACGGGGAACAACCCAGAGAGCATCACATGTGGAGTCCAGAATAGGAAAACAGATGGACCAGATCACACATGGAATCTGGAATGGAAGAAAATGCAGACAAGCTTGTGTGCAGAATCTGGAATCAGGAAACTGTGGACTGGATAGCACGTAGAGTCCAGAATGTGGGAAAATACAGACTGGATAATCTGGCAGGCAATCCAGAATGGGGGAAATATGGATGGGATCACACACAGAGCCCAGAATGGAGGAAAATGCAGACAGGATCGCACAAGGAATCCAGAATCAGGAAACCACAGACCTGATTGCCTGCAGAGCCCAGAATGTGGGAAAAGGCAGACTAGATCACATGTGGGCTCCAGGATGGGGAAAAGTACAGAGCAGGTCACACATGGGGTTCAGAATGGAGGAAAACAGAGGGGATTGTGCACGGAATCCAGAATCAGTAATTCACCCGGATTACACACAGAGTCTGGAATGGGGGAAACACAGACAGGATCACGCATGGAGACTGGAATCGAGGAAAATGCAGATGGGATCACGTGCAGAGTACGGAATCAGGAAACTGTGGACCAGATCACACATAGAGTCCGAATTATGGCAAAACACGGACTGTACTGCACACAGACTCCAGAATGGGGGAAAATGGGGACTGGATGGCATGTGGAGTCCAGAATGGAGGAAAACGTGGAGCAGATTGCAGGTGGGGTCTGGAGTGGAGGAAAACATGGACAGGATCACACATGGAGTCCAGATTTGGGAATTCACAGACTGGATGACGTGTAGAGCCCAGAATGAAGTAAAACACAGACTGGATTGTCCAGAGTCTGGAATCAGGAAACCATGGACTGGATTGTGTGCAGGGTGCGGGAAAACATGGCCCAGATCACACTCAGAGTCCAGAATCAGGAAAATGGATGGAAGCCCTCATGCAGTCTAGAACGTGGGAAGACATGGACTGGATGATGCATTGTCCTTCGCTTACTTTCATTATGTCATAAATTACAGGAAGAAGTTGAACTATCTTTGAGGCTTCCAATTAATTCAGTTGACGTTTTCCTTTGCAGAGCTTTGGAAATTAGTCTCTGACTTGCCTCTCAAGAGAGCATAAGGAGAAGCTCAGCAATGCACCTCATCATTGCCACCGAAGACTGTCTACAGGGACTGAGATAGAGCACCAGCTGCCCTAAGACTTCACGAGAAGAAGTGCCAACTCAGCTGGGGAGCTCCTGTCACAGCCAAGCACTGGAGAACCCCTCCCAGAACTGGGAGTTCCTATGGGTGGGTCCACCCACAGGCAGAGAGGCTTCCGACTGTGCTGGGACAGGGCCCAGCTTGGGCAGTGGGCAATAAACAAGCTCACACCACTTCCAGTGCAGGAACATCTGGGGTCAGCCTCCTCCTGGCTTCCTCCCAAAAAAGCCTGGCCAGGGCTCAGGGAGCAACCCAGGGAGTTGCCTTTCACCATGGAGCTCCCAACAAGGCCTCGTCCAGCTTCTCAGCTACAGAAAGGTCAATACTTTTCCAACTCCATTTGCTGCTTCTCTCTCTCTCTCTCTCTCTCTCAGGGTCCCAACAAGTTCTGCCTCAGCTCTTGTCCTACCCTTGCAAGTGACCTCGAGAGAAAAAAGGTACAATTATTACTATTCATTATGGCCAAAGGCTGTATGTTCACTAGCGAATTCAGCCTTCTAGAAATAGAAGCAGACAAAGCTCAACCTGCTGGGGCTGATGTGTCCATTCCCGGCTGAGGCGATCTCAGCGCTGATTGGGCAGTGGGCCCAGGGCCCCGCCCCCCGCACGTGCGCGGGGTCCCCGCCCCGGAGCTCCGGGAGCCGCAGGTGGGGCTGCGGCACCGCCCGGCCGCCGCCAGGGGGCGCTGCCACAGTGTCCATGCGAGACCCCCGGGACTGCCCCGGCCCGCACCGCTCCGGGGCCGGCGCCGCCGCGCCCGTTTGGTTTGAACCAGAACGAGGTGACCACACGGCGTTACATCAGGGACGCTAGGAGACTCACCAGAATTCATTCCTCCCTCTCCTCCCACCGCCGATGGCTGTGCTTGGCTGCAGGAGCGGGAACGGGAGAGGGTCCCCCCAGCTCCCAGCGTGTACCTGCCCGCTCCACCCGCTCTCATGGCTCTGGGCCGGCGCTGCGGAGCCCGTCTGGTTCAATTCAGAATAAAGCGGCTTGGTGACAGCCCAGCATTAGATCAGGAACACAGAATCCTTTCCCCTCTCTCCCCACGGCCCATCCCTGTGTTCGGTGGCAGGAGCCTCGCGGTGCCCACGAGCCCTCACCCGCACCTGCACGCAGCGCGGGACGGGGCTCGGCCACCGCTGTCCAATCAGCTCTGCCGGTGCCTCAGCGCACCCGCCAATCGCAAGTCGGGCGGGGGTTCATAAGGGCCGGTGCCACAGCTGCCAGAGTTTTGGGTTCTGCGGGTGGTCCGTGCCAGTGTGTGGCTTTTCTGGGCTTTTTTTGATAAGGTAAGAACCTGCTTCAGTGGCCTGTTTATAAGGTGTTATGTTTTTAGTACTAATCAAGTATGTGTGATGTGCTGGAGAGCAGGTGCTGTGTGGCCCCAGGTGAAGCTTGGCTGAGGGGCTGTTGCTGTCTGGGTCTTTCAGGGTTTACTTCGGCATCCCTGTGGTTCTCCTTAAACAGGGTTAATATGTAAAGGTTGCTCTGATTGTGGGGTTTTTTCCTGTTCTTTTTGGTGCTGCATTAGTGGTTGGTTGTTTGTTTGTTTTGTGTCAATTTCCAGCCTTAGTTATAGCTTCCTGGAACTGGTAGAGGGTTTTGCTCCTAGTGGGAGAGAGAACTGCCTTGGGAAGCTTCTCTACAAAATAAAACTTTGCCGAGTCTATGAATTTTTATACATATGAGGAGGGCTGGTACTCTCAGGGAGGGTTTGGGCTGTGTTGGGAGTGGGAGGCACAGATGTTTTCCCACCTTAATTTCTCCAGCCTTTAATTTCTTGTTGTGTGTGACTCTGGCTGGGGTCAGTGTTTGCGACAGGAGCTGGGATGCTCTGCTCCCTCTCCAGGACCTGCTGCTGGTCCTGCATGTCTGCTTGGGGTGGGATTGTGGGTGTGTTTTTGATATTTCAGCCTCCTCCAGAGGGCTGGAAGGTACAAACTGAAACCTTTGCAGGTAAAGGTGTTAGAGCACTGTCATGTGGCCGAAGCTGGACTGTATATGATGCCAAAGTTGTTCATTAGCCTTTCACTTGGAAAAAAATGGTGGGGAAATTGATCCTTTGTGATTTAGCTTCTTTGCTCATTTATGTAACAAATTCAATGGTAAAATTTCCATGGAAGTCATTGTCAAGTGCTTAAGAGTAATTATGGAAAGCAGAGGCAGCTTTTGGGATACGTGAGTTATTTTGTCTAGCTCAAGCTTTCCTAACCTTCAGGCACTCAGGCAGCCCCTGGCTCCATGTTTTATGTGTTTGGTTGATGAGTATCTTTCTATTAGCCATAGCAGCTAATTCCCTCTCTTAAAGGTTTGTTAGGAATTGCTTCAGCTATGGTGGATTAAAACCCATAGAGGCCGCTGCATTTAGCTCCTTCGTTGCTTCTAGAATGCTTAGGAAACGTAAACGTAACGTAAATGTAAATGCTTAGGAAACTAAAACGTAATTTTTCTGTCTGCTTTAGGAGAAGTAGGTGAGAGAGTTGGTATCCTGATGTGCGGTGGAAAAGGTGACCCAGAATTTACTTGTTGACAATAAATTCCTTCCCTTTTAAAATAACTAATTAAAGCTCCTGAACAAGTCAGCACTGGGGAATATAGGAATTTCATGCTCAGGGAAATGTTGGTGAAAAATATATTTGTGATGATATCCTTAGGCTGTCTGGAGTGGCAGAACCTTATCATATTTGCATTTTCCTTCACTGTAGCTCCCAGGCAGGGAGCCCTGGTTGGCTTTGTGGTTTCTGTGCCTGGGATTCCCAGATCCCTGCAGCTGAATCTTGACTGTATCACAGAAGGGATGATGATGATTTCTTTAGGGATGGGCAGAGCTGTGACTCGGCTGCCTGAAGTGAGGGGGTGCCTGCAGCTGGTGGAGCACAGGAGCTGCCCGGGCTTCCCTCTGCTGCCTGGGCTCTGCTTTTGCTTTGAGCTTCCCTGAGGACTTTCTTTGGCTTTTCTGGACTTGTCTGCCGGGAGTTTTCAGCCCTGTGACCGACCCCCCATAAGGTGCAGCTGTGTGCGAGGGCCGGGAGAGGGTTCAAAGTGGGAGATGCCCTTTGGAGGTGGCTGGAGCTGCGGAGCACTGGGCCCGGCCGGGAAGATCCAGACTTTTCCTGGACTTATCAAAATGACAGTGGTTGTTCAGATATTGCAGACAGGAAGCTCAGAATGTCATCCATAACACAAAATTATCCAAATCTTTGAAAGATCAGTACTGGAAATGATGTTGTCCCTTGCTTGGGTAGGGGAATTCCCTCAGTCTTTGGGGGCTGGGAGCAGTGAGGGGGTTCATCCCTGTCCAAGGCCATCTCTCTGCTTGGCTATGCTTGGAATAACAAAAAACAAAAGGAGAATCTCTTGCAAAGTTCTGTAAACTATAAGTTGCTTCCAGCCTCTGGAAAAGGTTTTGACATGTTGTAGTGTCAAAGGAGCATTTAATTCTGCACCCCTTCCTTTCCCTAATGCATTGGGATGTTTCCAGCCCAGGGGGAGGCTGCAGACCATACCCTAGCTGGACTGTATTTGATTTTTCCATGCAGCCTGGCTTTACAGCTTCCTATTTCCATCTCTATTTCTCTCACTCTGCAGGACAGATGTAACTGCAGCCCAACCAGCAAATGTTAGAACAACAATTATACCTTGCTCCCTGCAGAGGTTAAAGGATTCCCCCATCTGTTTCCCAGCCCAGGCTGTGGTAGGAGCCCATCCTTGGGTTTGGACACCTGTGGCTTGGTCTGACTTCCTGAACTTCAGAGCTGCAGAAACCTCTTGCACCATCTGCCTCTCTTCAGCTGAGTTGAGGAAGTTGAGGTGTCCAAGGTGGAATGTAAAGTACCCAGTGTAACCGGGTATCCTAGAGGGAACCTTCAGGTGTGGTCAGTGTCTGACAGGGCTACAAGGCCATGGGACCAGCCTGTGTGTCTGCTGGAGAGCATGTTTAACTGCCCATGCTCTTATCTAACGTATTTATTTTTCTTGAGAGCCCCCACAGACCAGGAGATAGAATTTTTAGAGTTGGTGTCACTCAGAGACTGAAAACATCAATGTTGGTTTATTATTCCATTGGGAATCTGCTGCATGTCAGGTGGAACTGTTCCCAGTCCAATGGCTGTTCCCATCACAGGAAACCTGAAATCCAGAGACATCTTTCAGCTTGGACCTTTGCTTCTGTTGGGAACAAGACTTGGAGCCTGGGGCATTTCAACACTATTCCTGCTCAGGGGAACGCCAATTCCCAGTTCCAAAGGTCTGGTCTTTGCTGATTTTTCTGCACTGTCTGTTCCTGTAAACTGGGCATTTTCTTTCCCCCACGAGTAAAAGGCAGCTGGTCCTGTTCTGTGTTTGGATCTAGCACAGAAGTGGGATCTTTGTCTTGTGCTGAAGGGGAAATGGGTAGAACCTCTGCTAACAAGACAGGCTTGAAATCATGTGAGAACTGCTGCTCCAGCTGGATCTCTACAAACCCATGAGGCTCGATGGGATTCATCCAAGAATCCTTAAGGAGGATGTAGTGAAAAAACCTCTCACAATTTTTTGAGCAGTCTTGGGAATCTGGAGAGGTTTCAGCTGGCTGGAAGTTGTTCCAGTTGTCAGGAACGGCAGGAAGGAGAACCCTGGAAACCACAGGCCTGTCAGTTTCACTTCAGTGCCTGGGAAGGTTATGGAGAAGGTGATGCTGGGGGCTATTGACGAACACTTGGAGGACAAGGCAGTCATCAGTCACACCAGTGGCTGGCAGTCAAGCCAGTACGCCTTTGTGAGAGGAAAGTCCTGCTTATCCAAGTGATTTCCTTTTATGACAAGGGAATATCCTGCTGGGGCACCTAGGCCTTGAGTTCTGGGGCAGTTCTGGGCACCACAATATCAGACAGACATGAAACTATTAGAGTGTCTAAAAGAGGGCGAAGATGGTGGAGGCTCTTGAAGAGAAGCTGTTGGAGGAGCGGCTGAGGGCACTTGGTCTCTTTAGACTTCTTCTGGAGAAGAAGAGACTGGGGGGAGACTTCCTTGCAATTTGTAATTTCCTCACAAGGGGAAGAAGAGGGGCAGACACTGATGTCTTCTCTGTCCTAGTGACCAGTGACAATACCCGAGGGAATGGCCTGAAATTCTGTCAGGGCAGGTTTAAGTTGGGTGTTACAAAAATGTTCTTCACCCAGAGGGTGTTTGGGTTCAGGAACTGACTCTACAGAACAGTGGTCACAGCACCAAGTCTGACAGAGCTCAGCAAATGTTTAAGCAATGCTCTTGGGTACATGGTGTGGCTCTTGGGTATGGGTTTGTGCAGGCTGAGAGCTGGACTTGATGATCCTTGTGGATACCTTCCAACTCAGCATCTTCCGTGATTCTCCTGGATTCTTGCAACCAAGCTTCATAGAATCCTGGAATGGTTTGGGTTGGAAAGGACCTTAAATCTCATCCTGTTCCATCCCCCTGCCATGGGCAGGGGCACCTTCCACTTGACTGGATTGCTCCAACCTGATCCTGAACACTTCTAGGGATGGGACAGGTGAGCTGTGGTTTGGATCTAAGGAATTTAGAATGGGTAGAAATGTGGTTCATCTCCTCTTGTGACTGGAACTGCTGATGGATACTGGCTCCCATGGGATTGTGCCCCACCAGTGAGATTCCCCTCAGCTCACTGGTGTGATAAGGCCAAACAGCACTTTTAGAGCTGAAAATCTCTGAAATGATCAAAAATTGCACACAACAAGTGGGGTTGTGCACTGTGGTTGCTCTGGGGAGCCCCCAAAACCCTGTGGTTTGCTCAAGGTGAGATCATCTCCTCTGTGTAATCACCTCCAAACTCAGAAGCTCAGAGAAGAAATAACAACCCGCTTTGGGCTTTGTCACTCTCCTGGGGCTCCAAGAGCCTCTAAATCCCCAAATTACATGGAAAAAGGTCTTTGCTGACAGTGATATGTATTTTAAATGCACCTGCAGAGCCCCTTAATATCCACCTTGAAGAGCATCAGGAGGGAAGCAGGGGGAGTGCAGAGATGTAGGAGATGATCAGTCTGGAGAACCATGAGCAAGGACAGCACACACCGAGCCAGCCATCTCCTGTTGTCTTCTCTTGCAAAGAAGAAACAGCTTCAGTCTTCATCTCTGCTCCTACCTGGAGGCTCCAGTTCCTTGTTGTACTCTGGGCTTAGCACCAAATCCAGGTGATCTGCAGCAGGTGTGTGGTGAGGACACCCTGTGGGAACACTCGCTCTGGGTACTTCTCACTGACCACAAAGGGCTCACCAATGAGGACTGGCAGCTTTCCTGTAAGGAACACTTATGGATCTTACTATTGCTGATATAAGGCATGCCCAAAGGGTGATTTTAAATTTTTTTTTTTCTCAAAAAATAAGTATTTTCAGGAGGAGACTGCTCAGCTTGTTTGTGTTGCATGTTTTTTGTTTGAAGACTGCAGGAATAAGGTAAAGAGCTGGAAAAATCTTTTAGAGCCAAACCAGTGCATCAGGAGGGAGAGGAGGTTTCATAGTCAAGAAGTTTTGGATGCCCCTTCTCTGGAAGCGTTCAAGACCATGCTGGATGGGGCTTGGAACAAGTTGGTCTAGTGGAAGGTGTCCCTGCCCATGGCAGGATGTGCAATGAGATTCAATGAGATTCAAGGTCCCTTCCAACCCAAACCTTTCCAGGATTATATGGAGAAGACAGACAAAGCAGGTGGTTGGCAGATACCAACACAAGGATGAATAATCAATTCTGTACTGTCTTTTACAGCTTTTATTGGATTTCTCCATGTTTCAGGTTGTGCTGGATGACGTCAAAGTCCCAGACTGAAAACACACAGGGGATTAAAGGCAGCACCAAGGTAAAGCTCCTCAGGATTGTGTAACCTACAGCTTCTCCCTACCCTTGCCATGACTTCCACCCAGCACTGTCTAATCAGTCTGTGCCTAAACTCTTGCTTTATATCTTGTAGGATTGTCTCCAAGCAGATCCCACTGCAAAGAGAAGAAGAAACTTCCAGCAAGGAGTTCACACAGACAACATACTTTGAAGGAATGCCAGGAAGCAATTGCACCCAAGCAACTGAGTTCAGCTTGGTGGGATTCACCGAGGACCTGGCAATTCAGGTCACCCTCTTCCTGCTGTTCCTGCTCACCTACCTGGTCACCATCCTGGGGAACTTGGGCATGATCACCTTGATCAGAGCCAGCCCCCTGCTCCACTCCCCCATGTATTATTTCCTGGGCAACCTGGCTTTTGTGAACCTCTGCACTTCCACCATCATCACCCCCAGAATGCTGGTTGGGGTTTTGTTGGGGAAGCAGGGGCTGGCCTATGCTGGGTGCATGGCTCAGGTGTTCACTTTTGGCATGTTTCTGGTCACTGAGTGCTTCCTACTGGCCACGATGGCCTATGACCGATACGTGGCCATTTGCCACCCACTGCTCTACCCCCTTGTCATGTCCCCAGAGCGCTGCTCCTGGCTGGTGACCGTGTCCTACCTCCTGGGGCTGACCAACGGTGTGGGACAAACCGTCGGCATGTCCAGCTTGTTCTTCTGTGGCTCCAGCACCATTGATCTGTTCTTCTGTGACATTTCCCTGCTGATCTCTCTCTCCACCTCTGACACCACCCTCAGCCTCCTCATCCTGAGGATTTCATCTTTGCTCGGTGTTCTCAGCATGCTGGTGGTCCTGGTGTCCTACGTAGCCATCATCTCCACTGTTCTGAGCATCAGCTCAGCTGAGGGCAAATGCAAAGCCTTCTCCACCTGTGCTGCCCACCTCACCACTGTCAGCACCTTCTATGGGGCGTTGATTTTCATGTACTTAATCCCCAGGTCAGACACCTCCAGAGGAGGAGATAAATGGGCTGCTGTGCTCTACACTGTGGTGACCCCCATGCTGAACCCCTTGATCTACAGCCTGAGGAACCAGGAGGTGAAGGAGGCTTGGAGGAGACTCAGGAAAATAAAATGAGCTTGGATGTTTTTACTTTGTGGCCAGATGCAACAGTGATGTGGGTGATATCCCAGGATTTTTGTGAAATATGTCAGAGGGACATTTTTGGGGCCCTCTACACTTTGATTTAGATGATGTGCTGGTTGATTTAGTATCAGCTGAAAATAGTAATTTCACTCCAATTTTGGATGAGGCTTGGAGCAACTTGGTCTAGTGGAAGGTGTCCCTGCCCACAGCAGGAGGTTGGAACTGAATGAGGTTTGAGGGTCCTTCCAACCCAAACCATTTCACAATTCTGTGACATATTTGGTCTAAATGTTTTGGTGCACAAGCATTGCATATGTGAAAAAACCCAAAACCTCCAATCAGTGCATTATCTCATCCTGTGCCAGGTCCATGGTGAAAGCCAGAGTGATGGAGCTCTCCTAGAGACGTGGAGTAACTTGGGATGGAGGAGAAGCTGCTCAGTTGGACCAGATCAAGGCAGGATCAAGGTAGTTTGCTGATCTATTGATGACACACGACTCACTTGTGATAAGGCACTCAGGATCAATGAGCTGACTCCTTTGTTCCCTTTGTTCCTTTATTATTAGTAGATGTTTGGAATAGAGACTTGACGGGGTAGAGGCCTTGTCAAGCCTCTGAGGGGGGGAATGATCCCTTAAGGTTTAGCTTTCGTGTTTTTCAGATTCTGTACTGCATTAGTATATCATTCTGAGCTTCATGTAAAGGGTTAGCAAGTTCTCTTCACAGTTCAGTTAGACAAAACAATCCTTTTCCAGCCTGAGAACCAAGGACAGCGTTGCAGCTTCAGGCCCAAAAAGTATAAACAGCAGTGAATTGAGGAGAGCAAACTGGGGGGATGGGGCTTCATTACCTGAAGCTGTAATTGGACAATTAACCCCAACATGTAAATGGACCAAAACCTATAAAAGTGTGAAAACTTGTGCCTCAGCATCCATCTTGGGTGTAGCCTTGGCCAGGCTCCTGTACTGCCCAAGGTGTATCCTTTGAAGGCTTTTTAAATAAATACCTACTTCATTCTTTATTCTGTCTGGTCTTTGTTCTAGGTAGCCTCTTAAGGCATCACCAGAGCTCACTGATAATTCCCTGATTATTTTTTAGTCCAGCTGCCTGGATCAATCCACCTGAGCTGTTTATGCTCCTGTTCCTCTCTTATCAGCTGTGCTGACCCCCCATGGCAGGGACCCCGGGGGTCCTCATCTCGCACATCTCCAGGTGTGGAGACAATGTCTCAAGTTGCACCAGCAGAGGTTTAAGCTGGATAGAGAGAAAATTCCTTCATGGAAAGGACTGTCCAGCCCTGGCTCAGGCTGCCCAGGCCAGTGATGGAGTCCTCATCCTGGAGGGATTTAAAAGGCACGGGGGTGTGGCACCTGGGGACACAGACTAGTGGTGGTATTGGCACTGCTGGGGGAAAGGGTGGACTTGATGATCCTAGGGGGCTTTTCCAACCTAACCAATTCCATGACTCTGTGATCAGGACCATGAACTGGGACCTCTTTGTGTAACTCCTGCTGGTCTCCCACCCTTCTGCTCCTCCCTGCCACCCTCAGGACATCGTTAAATTTAGGTGCAGAAAAGATTGTACATTTTTTCTTTAAATAGGACTAAAGATTATTTTTAATGTTTTATTTAAAACATAACCCTTCCATAATTATTGATTTACTAAAACATTAAGGCATTCAAAACATAAGCCCCAGAGCAACTTCTCTTGCTCTGGGGCCTAACAACCTTTGTTTGGAAATAAAATAGGGAATATTTTTAAAAATATTTGAAAAATATTCAATATTAGAACAATAGTTTGAGAAACCATCCAATGACTTTGTCCAGCTGTCTTGCCTTGACTATCACCTGACATTTAAACAGAAATATGGGCCCTTAGTGAATTAAACCCCAAGTCTGTGGCCATGGCATTGTCACTGTGCACATTGTGGCTTTGTGCTGGAGCTGCTGCTCTCAAAACCAAAGTGTATGGGTCATTGTGCAAGTGGGAATTGTGGAAAGGAGGGTGAACTGTGTCCAACATCTGTGGGAACAGCACCTGACCATGAGAGGAGCCGGAGCCACTGTGTGGGAAGGAGATGGAACATTGCAGCATTGATGTTTCCTCCTGAGGGACACACCCCCCTGAGGGGTCATCCTGTGTCCCTGCCCATGGCAGGGCATTGGAATAAGAAGAGCTTTAAGATCCCTTCCAACCCCAGCCATTCCAGGATTCTCTGACTGGTGCAGTTTACTCCTGGGGAGTCCCCTGAACCCACTTTGAAGCACACATTACAAAATGGCTTTTCAAGATGAGCTTTCCTGGTCAAAAATGGGCAGATGGGAACCAGATAAGCTTGGAAAAGGGAAAATGCTAAGTGTTGCCCGTGGGGAATAATTGTCCCAGACACTGGGACAGGAGAGCAGCTGTGGAGGTTGTGGTGGCCACCAAGATGGAGATGAGCCATGGATACCTCCTGGGTGTAAGGACATCCACCAGCAGCTGGAGAAAAACACTGACAGCCACTCAGGTGACTTCCTGCAATGAACCCCTGACTGACAGCTGGAGGAACAGGGAAGGAAAAGCTTCTTTGGGAGAGTGAGGGGAGAAGAGAAATATGGAGTTAGAGAAGAATTTAAAAACCTTTCAAATTCAAGCCTTTAGCAGAAATCCTTGTTTTGGTGTTTCCTCTTGACAGCGTTGTGTTCACAAATGGCATCGCTCAGGCTCTGCGGGCATCAATTCTGATGTGCTCTGGGCATCCCACCCCTAAAACTCCAGGGAGAATCCTCGGGATGGATGCCAGGGCCTCTGGGGAAAGCTGACTCTGTGTTCAGGTGCTTGAGAGACCCTGTGGTTAATTGGTCGCATGGGAGTGGGATAAAACTTAGATATTCCAGCCACGTTAGAGGGTGGAAACAGAAAACTTCCTGGGTTTGGCCAGACTGATGGAGCTTGTGGGCTTCAGCTCAAGGACCTGTGAGTATCTTATTAATCAGAGAGGGTGAAATTTTAAGTGGTTTTGAGACAGTTTTTTGCTGGGTGGGGAAAATTGTTCTTCCCAGGTTTGCAGAAGTAGGAGCCTCTCCATGGAAGTTTTTATGGAATATAATACCTCCAGGAAATCTCAAAGGTCCTTCCTGATGGCAAAACATGTACTCCAGTACATCTGAACCTTCATTCCTAACTCAAATTTTGGATGAATGTTCCTTATATCAGCAGAACTAGGAGGCACACTCTGGGCAAATTGACTGAAGGGTCAATCTGAGCCTAAAAGTCTTAAATTCAGCTCACCATTATCACCAGAAAATGTGAAAATAAATTGCAGAGTTTTCTTTTCATCCTGATTGGCAATTGCAATGCTTCTCCAAACCCTGGGCTCAGAAGAAATCTCAATTTCTTACACCAGTTCTTTTTAATTACTTGTGATTCCAGGAAATTAATTACATATTCCAAGAGATAAATGTTAATATATATAATTACATATAATAAATAATTTTTAAATATATATAATTATATATACCATATAAAATAAAAGTATATGTTAGGAAAATATTTATATATGTGTTAAGTAATTATATCTATAACTGTATATATAAAATAACCTTCTATATTAACTTTATTTCTATATTGAAATGTTCATATATTTAATTATATGTACATAGTGGGAAATAAGTTCTGAAGCTGCCATTTAACTTCCTGAAACTAATTGAGTTGATTTACCTAACTGTGTTTATTTATCAGAGCAGGTCTCCTCCTTAAGGAGCTGCTTCCAGAGTCATCCATTCCCAAAGGAAATTCCCTCCTCCAGGGCTGGGCAGTGGCAAACCCCTTGATGTTTTTGTGAGCGAAGACTACAAACAGCAGGCTTTTTGGTCAAGTTTTGATGCTCTTTGTGAGGGTAAATTATTCCTGTCTTCCACACTAATACTGGAAGAAATCCAGGTTTATTTCTCCCTGGGAATTTTGATCTGGGAGGTAAAACCTGATCAAGCAAAAAGGGCCCTGAGATGTGAGGAAACAGGTGAGTTTTACCCAAAATAAGGCTGCAAGAAGTTGATCTGTTGCAAAGAGAGGGATTGAGGTGGGAGCCTGTTCTCACAACAGATAATCATCTAAGCTCAGGGTCTCTGAGGTGAAACCCAGGAATTTATCATGAAATCCATGGTTTAGGTTGGAAGGGACCTTGTGGATCCTCTAGCGCTGATCCACAGGCAGGGACACCTTGCACTAGCCCAGGTTGTTCCAACCCCTGTCCAACCTGGCCTTGAAGATCAATCATTTCATAGCAGCACTACTTGTATTATTTTCTGTATTGTACATATTTTTTTCTATTTATTTGAACTGTATTATCAGCATCTTACTCCCTGAAGTTAATCATGGCACCACAACATTTTTGGGCCTACAGACTTTTAAAACCCTTTTCTTTCTCCACTTCACACTTCTCAGGAATGACATAAGTAACACCATATTTAAAGGGCTTTTAATACAAATACCCTGTTTGAACCTCAATTTCCATTACAGGGGAAGGAAGGGAAGAAATTTGTTTTATTTTCATTAGTTCCAACTCTCCTAAAGAAAATTTTAAAGATGTCCTGATCTCTCACCAATGCTTTGTCTCCTTTGGATCTTCTAAACCAATGAGGTTTGGAGTTGTTTTTTGGGTGGTTTTTTGTTGTTTTCAGTTTGCTTTTCAAATTCATAATGTTTTCTAAAGTCAGGTTAAATACTGGGATTAATACTTTGAATCTGATGAGTAACAACCCCCTTAACTTCTTCAGGAGGTGGAATAAACTTTCCACTGTGCAAAGTGATTTATCAAACCAAATCTGTGGCTAAACCAGACTAAAACCATTAAAACCAAACTCAGTCGTGAATTTTGACTACTTTGAAATGTATTTTGAACCAAACAGTAAATTCTGAAGTTCCTGCATCTCCAGGCTGTGTTTGCTGATAAAAATACTGTCATTTTTAACATGTTTGTGCAGCAAACAGGAATATCCTGACTCTGCATCTCGGCTTTCCTGCGGCACCTGCATCAGGATGGCAGCCAAAGGAAATGGAACCCCCAGTGCTCACTTTGTCCTCCTGGGATTCTCTGAGCAGGGCTATGTCCAAGTTGTCCTCTTCGTGGTGTTCCTGGTGATTTATGTGGTCACCCTGCTGGGGAATGTGGGGCTGCTGGTGTTGATCCGGCTGGTTGCCCAGCTCCACACCCCCATGTACTTCTTCCTGAGCAGCCTGTCCTTCCTAGACCTCTGCTATTCCTCCTGCATCACTCCCAGGCTGCTCCGGGACCTCCTGGATGAGGACAAGGTCATTTCTCACGCGGCGTGCCTCACGCAGTTCTATTTCTACGTGGCCTTCGCCACCACCGAGTGCTACCTCCTGGCTGCCATGGCCTACGACCGATACGTGGCCGTCTGCCACCCCCTGCTCTACTCCCTCTCCATGTCCCGAAGGGTCTGTGTGCTCCTGGTGGCCGGCTCGTGCCTGGCTGGGGTCTCCAACGCTGCCCTCCACACGGGCCTGGCCCTCGCGCTCAGTTTCTGCGGCCCCAACGCCATCGACCACTTCTACTGTGAGGGGCCACCGCTCTTCGCCCTCTCCTGCACGGACCCCGCGCCCAACGAGCTGGGGATGTTCATCACGGCGGGCTTCAACCTGGCTGCCACCATCCTGGCCATCCTCCTCTCCTACTCCTTCATCCTGGCTGCCGTCCTGGGCATGCGCTCAGCCGCGGGGAAGCGCAAAGCCTTCTCCACCTGTGCGTCCCACCTGGCCGTGGTGGTGCTCTTCTACGGGTCCTTCGTGTCCATGTATTCCCGGCGCAGCTCCAGGAGCTCCCGGGAGCAGGACAAGGTGGCCTCTGTGTTCTACACTATGGTGACACCCATGCTGAACCCCTTCATCTACAGCCTGAGGAACCAGGAGGTGAAGGCTGGGCTCTGGAGACTGATGAGGAGGAAATGCTCAGCTGAAAACTAGCATTTCCTTTTGTATTTGTGTTTGCTTCCTGATATTTTAATTTCAGGAGTTTAAGCCCTTCTTGACCACTTGAGTGCATGAGGACCAGGGACTCTTCATCTGTTCTGATTACAGCTACTTGGGACCATTTCCTGCTTTTAGGGGAAAAAATAAAGAAACTTTTATCCATATGCCTGATTGTGACACTCTCTGGCTGTTTAGACATCAGGATATCCCAGATAATGTAAAAATAAAATGCAACAGGAGGGTTTCTAAAGTGTTTTCCCTTCTTCCCAATTAGCAGTTGCAGCACTTCTCCAAATTCTGAGCTGTTTCCCAATCCCTGAATCTTCATTTCTTACACCGGTTCTTTTTACTTCCCTATGATACCAAGAAGCCAATCATACATTTCAAGGACAAATACATATATATTTAGAATTACATCTATTTTAAGAAAAAAAAAATAAACTCTACAAACATTCTTTACATACATAAAGAAATATATACATTCAGATCTTTATTATATATATGTTTATATTTATTATATATATATATAAAGAAGTGGGACATAAACCCTCAGGCTTCCATTGAACTTCCTGGAATTGATGGTGTTTACTTAGCAGTGCAAGTCTCCTGCTTAAGGAGCTGCTTCCAAAGTCACCCATTCCAAGGGGAATTTCCTATGTGCCACCACAGGGTGGACAGTAACCCAACTCAAGGCCCAAGCTTGCTCAAAGAGCAGAGAGCCCTCATCTGGCATCTCCTGTGGATCATGGTGGAATTACAACCGCTACTCCCTATCCTAGCATTGTGTTCATCTTTTGTTTTTATTATTAAACAGGTTTTGCTTAGTTTTCAGCAATTGTGCCATTTCCCCTCTAAAACAAACCATGAGACACAGAGGAAGGAAAAACAAACTGTCAGAACTGTAGAGAACGTGAGCAGAGAAGGAGTTGCAGCAATGCTGACCAGGAGTAAATATGGGGTAGAAACAGTTAGAGAATCCCAGAATCATTTAGGTTGGAAAAGCCCTCTGAGGTCATGGAGCCCAGCTGTTAACCCAGCTCTGCCAAGGCCAGCATGGCCATTACCCATGTCTGAGCTCAGTCTGTAGAGGTGGGACCTGAGAGCCCCTTCCAGAGCCTAAAGGGGCTCCTGGAGAGCTGCAGAGGGACTCTGGAAAAGGGCCTGGAGTGACAGGGAAGGATGGACAAGGGGGGATGGCTTTACACTGACAGAGTATTTACATGGGGTATGGGGAAGAAATCCTTCCCTGTGAGGGTGGGGAGGCCCTGGCACAGGTTTCTCAAGGAAGCTGTGGCTGCCCCATCCCTGGAAGTGTCCCAGGCCAGGCTGGACAGGGCTAGGAGCAGGCTGGGATAGTGGAAGGTGTCCCTGCCCATGGCAGGGGGTGGAATGGGATGAGATTTAAGGCCTCTAAACATAGTCCCATGCCAACACGTTGACCCTCCAGCTTTTCGGTTCCAGGGCCTGGATCTGACAAACAAAGCAACTGGAGAAGTTCACTTTGTCTTTAACAAGGAAGAAAGTTTCTTCCTTGTTTTCCTTTGCTAGTTAGTCTCTCATGGCTCATTAAGAAGAATGAAAGAAATTGTTGAAAAGCCCTCAGAGAAGTTCCATGATGACGATTAAGAAACTTTCTTGGCAAAGCCCAGAAGATCTTGTTAAGCTAATGATCCCTTGAAGGGTGGTTGGTCTCCCAGGATCACTTCTTGCTCTGGGAATGGGAGCAGCATCCCCAGCAGTGGTGGAAATAGCTGTGAGCACCTGTATGGTGGGACCCTGGAGGAGCTCAGACTTGGCTTTCTCAATTCTTCTCAATTTAAACCTGAAAACTTAAACTGAAGGAAAGTGGGTTTACACTGGATATAGGAAAGAAACCCTTCCCTGGGAGGTTGGTGAGGCCCTGGCACAGGTTGCCCAGAGAAGCTGTGGCTGCCCCTGGGTACCTGGAAGTGTTGAAGGCCAGGTTGGACAGGGCTTGGTCTAGTGGAAGGTGTCCCTGCCCATGGTAGGGGGTTGAAATGGGATGAGCTTTAGAGTCCCTTCCCACTCAACTTTGATATCAAAAGTCTCTGTCTTGCCAAGCCCTTTATCATTTAATTCTGTCAATTCCAGCTTCTTCATCCAGGTCCAAATCTGCTTTTCCCACTTCCCCTCCGACCTAAAACATCTCTTCTCCTGCTGTTTTTTTTACCTAGAGATCAAGGAGACTACTCACCTTCCATTTACTTTCCAAACAGAAGTGAATTCTCGTGTAACCCCTCAGAACACATCTACACAACACAACACCGAAGGGGAAAGTTTTCTACCTCCACCTTTCCCTGCCACAGCCAAGGCTTATCCCTCTGCAGTGTCTGAAGTCCTCCCACCCCAAAAAGGTGTCAACAGGTGGGGGACAACCAAAATAAGGGGTGTGGAGGAGAGGGGGAAGTGTCTGCTGAGCTTTTCCAGACCACCTGAATTGTGAAAGGAAGTTGCAAGATTGTGCTCATTTTGCCCTCAAAAACAACAAATGCTCTTTTGAATTAGGATGAGTAGAAATTAGCAGAGGTTTTTTCCCATTATAAGTGCCTGGCAGGAAAATATGAAGGATGGCTGGTCTCTCCCCAGTGTTGTGGCCGTACCTGTACCTTCTTTATTGAGCCATGATTTGGAAAACTGTTGTTTTTGGTATCTTTAGGGCCTTTCCAGACCCAAACAACTCCCAACTATCCACAGATCAGCTGTTGAGGATTCTGTCACCTATGGAAACCAAGTCATGTGCTTAAAGTTTGGGTGAAATGCACCTGTTAGGTTTTCATTACATGTTTTGGAACTTGGATATTTGCATTTCCCTTGATATTCCAAGGTATATCTTGAGATCCTGACTTGCATCAGCTTTTTATTCCTCTAAGTCAGAAAAAATCACTTTAAAAGCCTTTTATCTTACTCATTTATCAATCAAATTTAAAAGTACTCTTATTCTTCCCAAATGCTCCCTCCCACCGCAGCAGCTTGGCTCTCATAAATAACTCACAGGTAACAATGAGGGATTTTATTGGAGTTTAGGGAAAGCGACAATAATCTTGCAAGAAAAATACATATTGATCAGTGCAAAATAAGTTATAAAACAACAAAACTGTGATATGCTCTTCCTGAGAGAAAGAGAGGTTTAGTTGGAATAATACCCTGGAATAACTAACTCTCCCTGACTTCTTCCAACAGCCTTGTGTCTGCAAAGGGAATTCAAGTTTGAGGCTCCCACTCCTGTTTCCTTCCAAGGAAGATGTGACTGTTGAGGTCTGTTTCTACAGGATAAATATTGTAACTGAGTCTTGTGAGGAACTGTGGAAGAACCTATATAAAATTGTGAGGATCAGGGAAAAATCCAAATAATTTAATTTTATTTTTTTATTCTTGCTTTGGAGGAATAGTTTGCTTCCACAAGGGCATGGAGTGGCAGGGCAACGGGGAATGGCTTTAAGCTGAGAGTAGGTTTAGATGGGATTCTGGGAAGAAATTCTTCCCTGTGAGGGTGCGGGGGCCCCTGGATCCCTGGAAGAATTCCAGGCCAGGTTGGATGGGGTTTGGAGCAGCCTGGTCTATGGAAGGTGTCCCTGCCCATGGAGCGTAGGACCAGATGATCTTTAAGGTCCCTTCCAACCCAAACCATTGCAGGATTCCCTGATGCCATGAGCTGCAACTCTCTGACGCCAGCAGAGATTTAACATCCTCCTCCTGCACTTCCCCAGCACTGCCTTCACCTCCTTGTTCCTCAGGCTGTAGATGAAAGGGTTGAGCATGGGGCTGACCACGGTGTAGAAGACAGAGGCCACCTTGTCCCGGCTGCCGTGCCGGGACGCTGGCTGCAGGTACATGAAGAACAGGGTGCCGTAGAACACCGACACGGACACCAAGTGGGAGGCACAGGTGTGGAAAGCTCTGGCCCAGCTGGGCGCCGAGCGCATCCCCAGCAGGGTGTGGAGGATGCGGCCGTAGGAGAGCAGGATGACCAGGCTGGTGCCCAGCCCGTGGGCGGTGGCCAGGGCGAAGATGGTGGCCTCGCTGCCGCGGGTGTCGGAGCACACCAGCCTCAGCACGGGGCTGGCGTCGCAGAAGAAGTGGTCGACGCGGCGGGGCCCACAGAAGGAGCCCCCAAAGGTGCAGCCGGTGTAGATGAGGGCGCTGAGGGAGGCCACGAGGTAGGACCAGGCCACCAGCTGCCAGCAGGCCCGGGGGGACACGACGGTGGCGTAGCTCAGGGGGTGGCAGATGGCCACGTGCCGGTCGTAGGCCATGGCGGCCAGGAGGTGACACTCGGCCGTGGCAAAGAGAGCAAAGAGGTGGAATTGGGTCAGGCAGCCTGCCCAGGAAATGGTTCTGTTCCCAAATAACAGATCTGTGAGCATTCTGGGGGAGATGACGGTGGAATAGCAGACATCGGCCAGGGAGAGGTGGGTGAGGAAGAAGTACATGGGGGTGTGGAGGCTTGGAGCCACCCAAACCAAGACCATCAGCCCGATGTTCCCCGCCAAAGTGACCACATAAATCAACAGGAAGAGCCCAAAAAGAGGGGCCTGAGCCCAGGGAGTGTCTGTAATTCCCAGGAGGATAAATCTGGGCTGTGTGTGGTTTCCTCCCATGGCCAGGTGTTACCTGCTGAGGCAAAGGGAAGAAATACAAAGAAATGGTAAAACCCGTAATTCCTCTTTCTTTCATATTTAACTCCATTCAATCACCATTTTAATTGCCATACTTTGGTATATTCCACATATTTTCCAAACATAAATTCTATACTTTTTTATTTACCAGTTGTCTGAAAAACAACATAGAGCTTGAAGAAACACAAGTGGCAAATTTGCTTTTCCATGATTGGATACCTGAAATTATGGATTTATTCTCGCATATGTTAATTAAGAATGAGGAAAAGAATCAGATATTTGTTCCTGTTTGGTTTGAAAGAAATTTGTTTCAGAAGACATCTTGGAGGAATCTCACTGGAGATAACATAAACCTGGAGTGGGAGAAAGTCCCAGTGCCAGTGAAATCCCAGATTACACCACATTAAGGACATTTTTCCTTGGCTTTTAATTATTAAGCCAGGAAATCAAACTGTTATATATCACTCACACTGGATAAAAATCACATGGATAAATTCATGTTTTTATACCTTTATGAGCTCCATCAGGCTGAAACATCCAAAAACCAGGGGAATTAAGATAAAACTTTCATGGAATGGAAATGAATTTTAAAACAATCCAATAGCAGAGGCCGATTTGTTAACAATTGCATTCTGCTGACAATTCTTTATAACTAAATAAGACTTGTCCTTAACACTTCCATAAATCTATTTATCTTGCTTTAGCTGCCTAAGGAAAACAAAAACCAATTCGCAGAAGCCATTACTCCCGTTTATTATAAAAAAAATTCCTACTTTTGGAAGGCTGTTTTCCAACACAGCCTCAAAAAAGAGGATATGAGGACATGAAGAAGGAAGGCAACTTCTTTCTCGTGGATTAACAGCTCCTCCTGTGTTCTCACTGCTGTGGTGGGAGCCAAGGGTTTATCCCAAATGCAGCAGAGAATATCCAGGCTGATGTGGAGAGGGATGTGCTCCTTCCCTGGCTCCGACTCTGAGCAGGTGGGTGACAGGGCTGTAAATATGTTCCCTCTGTTCTCCTGGGACAAAACCCTCAGGGCTCCTCATGACACAGCAAATAAACAAAGAAAAGAGACGGGGGAGGAAAAGGGATAGAATGGAATTCTGAAATCCATTGTGCTTCAGGGATCTCAAATCCATCTCGTGGATGAGCCACCACGTCACATGGACACACGGCACCAGCAACGACCGGCTGGTCAGAGGGTCCCCAAGTGCCACACAAAGCAGCTCTGGAGCTCTGATGGCCCTCTGTGGACACCAGGCAGCCCAGTTTTTCTTCAAGGATGGGATTATCTATGTTGAGTTACCTGCAACCTAGATGTCCACACCTGAGCAGGCGGCTCTGGGCACTCTCAGGCAGTGACTAATTGTCCCAGAGTGAACTAATCTGCATTAATCACCCCATCTGGGGGCTCCATCCACACCTTGACCCTCAAACTCTAAGCTCAGCCCAAGTAAGTTGTTTCCCCCTGGAGTTATACTGGAGAAGTCCTGGTTGCCTATTTAACAACATGTGCACATCCTTGGATGCCTTTAATCTACACCTTGTCTTGATCACTGATCCAGCCCTGGCCAGGGATTGAGCTGGGTTTTGGATGTTTCAGCCTGCTGGAGCTCATACAGGTATAAAAGATGAATTTATCAGTGTGAACTTTATCCAGTGTGAATGATATATAACAGTTTGATAGACAGGATTCATAATTAAAATAAATAATGGATAATTAAAAAAAATATAGGATTTAGGTCAACCTTGGACCTGACTCTTTGTCACCAGCTCCCTTGGTGGTTTGGAGTCTTGGCTCAGAGAAAATCCAGAGGCATGGAATAAATCTGGCTCTGATTTATGAAGCAAGCTGGAAGGTGGAAAAATAATGTTTTGGGGAAGTCAGTGGTGATTTGGTGCAATACAGACCTGGAAAAAGATAAAATAGATCTGATCTGAGTCAATGCCAAAGAAATGGAGCAGAAATGCTCATGGGAGCAAAAATTGCTGTTTTTCTTGGAAAATGCACAAAGGCAGAGGAAGGATATAGAGTTCAAAGGTTTATACTTAATTACCTGTTAATTATTTAACTTCTTTTACAAGCAACTTCTTGGTTGTTCTTCTGTAAGTATCAAAAGTTTCTAATGGAAAACAACTGGATTTCCTGGTTTTATTTATTATTTTGAGAAAAGAGTGTGAGTTTGAAGTTGTGCCTGGGGAACTGGGAATAAAGCAGGAACTAATGGGAGTCAGTGGTAAAATTTTGGTATGGAAACTCACCAAATTCCAACACTGATGCTAAAATGTTGTTTGCAGAGCTACACCCAACAAAAACACCAGCACGAGCTGGAGGATCTTTAGGGCCCCTTCCAATCCAAACCATTTCAGGATTCTGTGACCCTGCGTGGGTCTCCTTTGGCCATGGTCCATCCTCTCCAGCCTACCTGGAGTCTCTTGGTCCCTCTAATACCACCTAAAATATCATAGGATAACTGACAGATAAATCCTATCTGTGGATCCAAACTGTACTTTGTGGGCAGCTGAGACATTTCTGGGAATACCTGGAGCAGAAAAAGAAGGTTATATGGACTCTGGATCATGTTCTGACAGGTGGGTCCTGCACAGACCTCCTGGCGCTAAATCAGGAGTAGCCTGGAAGCCTCTTGGGTTCATTTCTTACCTGGAGGCTTGGATCAGCCCTCACCCCCTGTAATTCCAGCTGGCTGCTCCAGGGATCCATCCAGGACAGCCTAAGCTGTTTGCAATGGATACCTGGAGTAAACCCATCCACTGATCCTGAAGTAAAGTGATGTTCACTAGAAAAATTAAATAATATTTCTATTAAAGGATGTTTTGCTGATGGAGAGGGTTCCTCAATGAACCTTCTGATCCCAATACTCCTCTGGTGAGGTAAGAATCGGATTTTTATCTTTAATCCTTTTATTCTGATTTGTTATCAGGAACAGGGAATTCTGTCTGGCTCTTTTTTTCCCTTCCTCATGCCAGGGCTCTCATCCATACCTTCTTTTCAGTGGGAAGTGAAGTGGGATTCATGGAGGTTTGTGAGGGAGAAGAAAATCCAGTAACATGTGGGTGTTGGTGCACACATTTAACCCAAGAATGTTTGGCATTTTTTATACAAATATATGGAAGAATGTAGATTTGATATTGGATTTTAACATATATTTATAACTTTGGATCACAAAGGACATCTAGGAGATGCCTGGCCCTAGGATAGCAAGTTATGCTTTTGTATCCATATATATTTACAGATATGGGGCTTGGAGCACGCTGGGCTAGTGGAAGGTGGCCCTGCCCATGGCAGCAGGGTGGAACTGGATGATCCTTAAGGTCCCTCCCATCCCAAACCATCCCAGGATTGTGTGGAAGGTGTCAGGATCCAAGTATATGTGGGTTTAACACACAAGACATTCCAGACTTCTGTGATTTCTGGGCTGGACCAGGGAGGCAGCTCCCATTTCCTTTTCTAGGAAAGATGGAAGGACAACACCTAAATGGATTAATTTGCAGTTTCAATGCAGTTTGGAGATAATGAGATATCACCCATAGGCCAAGTCAATGAACTAATTAATAAATAGCTCCATATTTGAAAACAGGGTAAATTCCCAGGGTAAATCAGTCACCTTTGCCCTGTCCTTTTTCCACCCCCAGTTCCTGCCTCTCAAAGCCTTCAAACAAAGCTCTAATTAGCTTTCCACTTAATGCCCCTGGTGGTTTGCTAAAAACAAAGTCAGGAATATTATCAGTGGAGTTTGTATCTGGAGATTTGCACTTTGGCACTGGGGAGAAAGGACTGAAAAATAACAGAGCAAAGCAAGAAAAAACCTGAACACCTGAAATTAAAAAATGAAGGGTGATAATTATTTTAAAAGACCAATTTTTAGGTGACAAATAACTCCTGACAGAAATTGCAATTCCCTTATTTCTCCACATTCTGGATGAAAACTTGATGCTGGAAAGGATGACAAATCAACCTGGGTTTTGTTGTCAAAAAACCCCTTTCCTTGTAAAAAGTTCCTTTTCATCTACTTCTGAATTAATTTAATTCCTGTTTTTACATGAAGAACTTACATTTGTTCCTTTAGTGCACCATGGTGCTCCATTGTCAATCCTAAGGGATGCTAAAGAGCCATAAAAATCCTTTTAAGGTATGAAATGAACAACTAGAAGAGCAAAAAGGTTAAAAAAAACCAGTACTTCCTGTATGCCATCACCATCTATTGGACATTGCTGGGAACCTGATCTCCTTTTTATTTTACATAAAACCTACTTTTTCTCTGTAAGCCTTGGGTAGCAAAGTGTCTTGTTCCTGCTCAGGAAACTGAGAAATAGGCAATAAATAAAACATTGGCATCACGTGGCTGATCCCACCTGGATATTTTATTTTCCAAGCATCAGCTCCTGAGCCTGTTGAAAATATTGGGTGTTTGAACTTCTCCTCACATTTGGAAACGACGCTTTAAACTGCACTTTATTTTTGTCTTAAGACAATTTTCAGCTGATGCTTCAGGTTGTCTGAATCCCTCAGGTGGGGTTAGATGGGATAGGGGGAAGAAATTCTTCCCTGAGAGAGTGGTGAGGCCCTGGAATGGATTTTCCAGGGAAGCTGTGGCTGCCCCATCCCTGGAAGTGTCCAAGGCCAGGTTGGGCAGGGAGCAGCCTGGGCTGGTGGAAGGTGTCTCTGCCTTATGGATTATCCATAAGGTCCCTTCCAACCCAAACCACTCCGTAACACAGATATTGTCAGAAATTCCCCCTGGGGACAGTTTTAGGATGTGTTAAACAATTAAAGGCAACATTTCTGAGCTGTTATTTTTCAATTAACACCTTCTGCTGCCATTAATTCTTGACTTGGCAGTGGAGGATCCTGGGACCCCTCAGGGCTTGGCTGCCCTTCGCTTGGTGTGAGAGTTCCTTGGAGGGTAAGATGTTATCCTCTATTTTATCCCCAGCTCTGTGAATTCTCTGCAGGGCAAAGCTCTGGAAACATGGGTGTTACATGGTAGAAGCCCTGGTGTATCTCTCCAGCTGGATCTGGGAGCAGCTGGGAGCAGAAAAACTGCTTCAGCTGGACCTGGGAACAGAGAGGAGCAAAACCCCACCTTCAGGTAGGTTTAGATGGAATATTGGGAAAAAATTCTTCACTGGGAGGGTGGTGAGGTGCTGTCACAGGTTTCCCAGAGAAGCTGTGGCTGCCTCATCCATGGAAGTGTTTAAGGCTGGGTTGGATGTGGTGATCTTGGTGAATCCTAGGGCAGCTCACTGGAAGCTCTTCTACTGCTTTGCCCAAAGATTTTATGGAATTTGGGTGCCACAATGGAGATCCTCACCATAGGAGGACAAGGATGAACACTCCCTTAGTTATTCCACACCAACCACCTGCCTCTCAGCAGGAATAAAATATAACCCATGGGTTTTAATTGAATTTATTTCCATTCCAGGTGTCCGATCCGACACACAAATTAAAGCTGGTTGGCTGAGTAAGGAAAAGTGAGGCTGGACTTTAGTTAAGCACAAAGTTAAGTTAAGGTCAATTCTCTGATGGCAGCAGGTGGATTCTGCCTCTGGGAGGGGAAATTCAGCCACAAAAATGTTTGGCTTTCCTCATTTTTAACACCTCTGGCATCTCCATGTGGGTGATGAAAAACAGCTCTAAATCCTCTTTAATAACTCCAGGAGACCATGGAACACCTGAAAGGAGATGTTGGGTTCTGGGGGTGAAACTCAGCCCTTCAACCAAGGCTCATGCAATAATGAGGATTTCCGGGTTTGGATCCATTTGTCAGGAGCCAGCAGTGCCTACTCTTGGTTTACTCTCTGGTGTAACTCTGTCAAGCCATGATTATCTGGGAGAAAAATCCATATTTATTTTATTATATCTGTCATAGAGTGAGATTTTAGGAGCTGCTGATCTCTCCCTAGTGAACAACAAGATGGAACATTAATTTATCTTTTACCTCCATATCAAGCATCACATCTAAAGCAAAGTGAGGTAAGACAAATCCCAGCTCTTCCTCCTAACCAGGAAAAATACACTAAGAGAAGTCCCATTTTCTAATGCTTTCACCTAGAAAATCCCTTCCTGCGACATGGGGAGCAGGTATTTATTCCTCAAGTGCTCAGGCATGATAGGGAATTGTCAAAAGATGAGAAATAATTCCATCTTCCCAGGAATTATCAGGAAAATCATGGAATTCCATGTGTAAGCGGATTGAGAAAAACTAGGAGGAAGTTGCAAATAAGTTGCAACTTACTTGTGATTTGTTTATTTTGGTATGGTATTTCCCTTCTTAATGGCTTAAATATCTACCTGCTTCCAAATATGTTGGCTGAACAGGGATACTGGTGCCAGGAACTTGTGGGTTTTCTCTTTCAAGGAGAATTTACCTTTTATTGACTGAAGGTTTTGTAACTGCTAGACAAAAATTGAGATTCTTATCATTATCAATGGATTTACGTGCATTAAACACTTCAGCCTAAAGACAGGAAGCAGCAGAACTGCAGATATAAAATGTTCAGTACGGCTGGAGAAAAGGAGACGTTTGCACCTGAATTTATTCTCCTGGGCTTCACCACCCGAGCAGACCCGCAGGTGATGTTTTTTGTCTTGTTCCTTGCCCTCTACGTGGTCACTCTCCTAGGAAATCTGGGAGTCACCGTGTCGATCCGGGTCGATCCGCGCCTCCACACCCCCATGTACTTCTTCCTGAGCCACTTGTCCCTGCGGGACACCTGCCACTCCTCCGCCATCATCCCCCAGAGCCTGAGGGATTTTTTTGGTGGAGAAAAAGGTGATTTCCTTCATGAGATGCATCACCCAGCTCTTCTCCTTCACCACCTGGGCCACCACCGAGCACCACGTGCTGGCCACCATGGCCTATGACCCCCACATGGCCATCTGCAGGCCCCTGCTGTACTCCGTGCTCACGTCCCAGAGGATTTGCCTTGGGATGTTGGCCGGGGCCTACCTGGCTGGAGTGCTCAGCTCCACTCCCCACACAGCCCCGTTCTTCTGCTGCTCTTGAGCACTTTTCTTGTGATGGGCCCTGTCCTGCTCCGACACCCGCACCAGCAAGGCCGTGGTGGCCACCGTGGTGGGGTTCAATGTGCTGGGCACCACGGCCTTCATCCTGGAGTCCTTCTCCTCACCGCCGTCCTGCCGATCCGCTCGGCGGCCGGGCAGCACAAGGCCTTGTCCACTGCGCCTCCCACCTGGCCTCCATCACTCTGTGCCACGGCAGCTCCACCCTCAGGTGCCACCTGTGCCCCATCTCCAGCCACTCCCCGGAGCAGGACAAGTTCATCTCCCTGGTGTATTCCGTCACCGTCCCCGTGCTGAGCCCGTTCGTCTACAGCCTCGGGAATGCGGATGTGAGGAAAGCAAAAAGTGGGATCCTCACTGCCTGGTCCATCCCTGGCTCCCGGTCAGCTGAAAGGACAACCCCGCTGTGGTGAGGGGTGTTAGATCTCTCAGGAAGAGAGGTTGGATACCAGACCCTCAGGATTCCAGGGGTCGTAGTCCGGACTCATCTTCCAAGCCATTGGTGCCATGATTCTCCCTGCAGCAGCACCGCAGGGAAGGGATGAGGCATCTGGCATTGTCCGGAATGCAGGAATGGAGAGGGAAGGTGGTAGAGCAGAGCCTGGGTGGGAGATGAGGCACCACCCTCAGCACACCCCCTGTGCTGCAGGACAGGAGCTGGGGAGACTCCAACCCTTTGGGGGGCTGCCCTGCCCTCCCTTGATTTTTCCCCCTTTTTTGGGGGGTGTCCCTGTGGAAACGGCTTCTATGGAAGCACCGAGCTGCTGGCCAGGGCACTTGGACTTGTTTTGTGCCTTCTTTGGGGGAGAGGAAAAAGGGAAATGGGGGAGCCCAGGGGGTGATGGTGTCACTTGGAACATGTCTGTGGAGGGAGAGCAGGTGAGTGAGGGATGAGGGAGGTCAGGCGGGGTCCCCCCAAAATCCAAGGGAGATTATAGCCCAAGAAATGCCTGAAAATTCTTGAGGGGGTTGTGTGAAAAATACTTAAAACTGCAAAGATTCTCGTTTTCTGTATATTGAGAAATAATCTTAATTTATATATAAATTATTTTAAAATAACCCCCTGTATCTGCTGTGTTATAGTCAGGATTTTAGGCTGTAGGAAATTCTGAATATGGATATGTAGGGTTTGAAAATAAAAATACAACGTTTGTGTATATAAATGAAACAATAGAGAGCTTGAAAAGGCAAGACAAGATGATCTGTACGAAGGACCTAGAAACAGCTCTGTGTACGCGGAGCTCTTTCTCCCCCCTCCCGCTGGAACCCCCGAAATCCGGGATCTGGGATCCGATTGGAATTGGGGTTCACTGGCACCCCTGAAAGCGCTGCGCATGCGCGGTGGCCGCTGCGCCCTCAGTGCCGCCGCCTTGTGGGCACAGCCGGTACTGCAGCTCCGGGCGCTCCGGACGCTTCCCGCGGCTCCGCCGGGACCGGGACCGGGACATGGAGCGGGACCGGGACCGGGACATGGAGCGGGACCGGGACCGGGTCCAGGACATGGAGCGGGACCGGGACCGGGTCCGGGACATGGAGCGGGACCGGGACCGGGACCTGCCAGGCGGGGCCCTCGGCCGGGGCCGCTCCCGGTTGTGTTCCCGGCAGGAACCGCGGCCGCTGTGCCGGGAGCGGCAATGGCGGAGCCCGGGGAGCAGCGGGGCCGGGCCGGGGGCGGCTGAGCCGGGGGCGGAGGTGAGCGGGGAACGGGGAACGGGGAACGGGGAACGGGGAACGGGGAACGGAGACAGCCCCGAGCGGGCGGCGGGGATGGTCCGGGAGCTGCGGGCACCGGAGCTGCCTCGGCCATGCGGGGTCCGGGGCATCGCTCCGGGGCGGATTCTGTAAGAGGCAAAATGAACATTTTGGGGGGAAAATGGGAGTTAATGTGCGGGGGAGAGAATGAGTGTTCTGAGGAAAAAGTGAGGCAATGGGTAGCGGAGGTGGGGGAAGTCCCAGACGGGATATAATGGATTGTGAAATCCACGTGTGAAGTCAGAGCTGTTCCAGCAGCTTTCCTTCCTAGTGCCCCCAGGTGTTTTCCTTGTTTTCTGGTTTTCAGGAGGGAGCACAGCTTGGGACGAGGCAGCTTTGGAGAGTTCTGAGTTTTCCTTAGCTGTGCAGGGATGTCAGGACCTGGAGCACTCCCGTTCCCTGGAGGAGGATGCCCTGGGCAATGTCCGTAGGTGGACAATTTGGCTCCTGTGGAGCCTCCCAAGATAAGCCGTGCTGGGCTCGGATCCTATGCTGGTCCTTGCACCACCCTCATTCCACAAAGTCCGGGAGCTCCCGAGGTTTCTTTCGGTACCTGCCCGGCTGGGTAAGACACAATGGGCCCTGCAAGTGCAGGATTTCTCTCTCATCTCCCTCCGAGGTGGATTTATCTCTTGCTCTCATTGAAACTGAAGTCCTGCTTCAAAAATAGAATTGATTTCTCAAGAAAAATGTGCCACAAAAGCCATTTTTTGGTCCTTTGTTTCTCAAATTTCCACTCATGTTTATTTGGCTTGCAGCAGCAATAATGAGTGACACAGAAGTAGAAATGGGAAAGGAGAATAAATGGAATGTGACTAAAAATGCTGAGTTTTGTAATTTGGGCAGGAACTGGTCAGTGTTCAAAATGTTCAGGCCACAGCAATACAAGCACAGCCACAGGAAAGCCCAGAAACTGCTGAGTTCAGTCCAGGGACACCTTCCACTGCTCCAGGCTGCTCCAAGCCCCATCCAGCCTGGCCTTGGACACTTCCAGGGATGGAGCAGCCACGATTTCTCTGGGTTTATGGGCACAGGAGGGAATTTCCAGCAGGAGCTGAGAGGTTTCCTTTGCTCTGCCCAGCCCCAGCAGGGCTTTGGGAGGCAGAGGATGTGGGAACAGGAGCTTTGCCCGCTGCCTCGGGGAGTCTCTGGTGTCCCAAAGGCAGCAGAGCAAACGGTGGTGGTTTCACATCCCCTTCAAAGGAGAGGCCAGGCCAGGAACAGGAACGGCCGTGGGGCAGGGATGGGGCCAGCAGAGGGGTGACCGTGCAGAGGGGCCACCAGCCCGTCCCTGCTGCCCAGCTTGGGGGTGAGCAGGCTGCTGACTGCCCCTGTGTTTGCTCTGCAGGGGGAGGAGGCCAACCCTGCCAAGGAGGAAGATGAGGAGGTGTGGGAGGGTGGAGACAGCAGCCACCAAAGGCTGGGGGAGTGCACAGGTGCAGGTGGGAGATGTTCTTCCAAGGAGAGGGACTTGTCTGTCCCGTTGGAATGTGGGGTGTGAGGCCAATGGAACAAAGGGTTTGATTCCATTTTCTTATTTGGGTTCTGATGTGCCTTAGGAGAGATTTGTGGAATGGTCATTTCAGTGAGCTTGCACTGGGTTTGCAGGAATGTGATCCTGGGGCAGAACTCCTGCACAGCCTCTGTCTGCCCCAGGGCTCCTCTGAACAGTCCTTGGGCTGGGCCATCCTTCTCCAGGCTCCAGGTGAAGTCCTTCCTTTCCCAAGGCAGGGGAAGGCCAGCAGGATGTGAGCCACAGGTGGTGCTCTAGGAAAGCCCCTCCAGCCTGGGAAGGTGCTTTTGCCTCTGGACACATTCCCAGTCCCCAGGAGCAGCAGGAGCTGTGCTGTGCCCAGCAGGTGAGGCAGAGGTGCCTTTCCTTCCTTCCCTGCTGCACTTTGGCTTTCCAAGGGGTCTCTGGGGGCCTGAGGGAGAAGTTCTTTGTCCTTGCAGGGCAGAATTAGCCCTGGTCCCACTAAAAGCAGGAGGAATCATTTTATCCTCGATTCTGGATACACATTTTGTGTTTCCTCCCTTTTGCTGACACCGTGTGGTGAAGCAGCAGCTCCCAGCCTTTCCAGAGCTGCTCTCAGTTTTGTTCACAGCTGGTAAACAAGAAGCAGTAATTTGCTGCCCTGTGGTAATTGGATTAAGGACAAGGCCTGGCTCTTTGTTTAATATTCCAGAGAAGAACTGCCAAAGAATAAAGCCAGAGCTCCCCCCAGTCCCACGCTGGGTTTGCTCACCCACAAGGCTCCATCCCTGCTGGAATCCCAGTCACAGCCCCCAGGTCAATGTGCAGTTTAAGGTCTCACAGCCTGGCCAGGACAATCTCCTGCCTCTGGACATGGAAAATCAGATTTTCATTGTTACAGCACCAGCTCAAGGTAATTGTGAAGTGGTGTAAGGGTTTTTAAGTTGTGCACAGGGAGGAAATGCACTGAAGCAGCCGACTCCCCTCTCTTCCCTCTCTCTTCCCCCTGTACCCCTCCTCTGTCCATCATCCCTCCCCGTCACCCGGCCTTTCCCTTCCCCTCTCTTTCTCCCCAGCCCTTCTCCCTACCTCACTTCATCCCTCCCTGACGCCTCCTCTGTCCCTCTCTCCCCCTTTCCCCACAGCCGCGGGGCTCGGGAGAATAAATCCCAAGGGCCGGAGCCCGGCACCCCCACCCTGGCTGGAGCCCCACACGGGGCCGGGCCCGCTCGGCGGGACCCCCCCTGCAGTTCACAAGCACCGCCCGACACCGCCGGGGCTCCGGCTTTCCCCGCATCACACCGGGGCTGCCGGGGGCTCGGGGCTGGGGGTCAGGGAGGGGCCCCTCCTCGGGGGTGGGTCCTGGGGGGCAGGAGGGAGTGGGGAGGGAGGGAGGGGCTCCTGTCCGGAGAAGGAGGTCCCCGGGAGGGGGCCCGGAGGAGGGGGCCGGGGAAAGTCCCCCTCCGCCCCGCCCTCTCCCCCGGACCCCCTCCTCTGGAGGGGGCCCGCCCCGACCCCCTCCCGGGGACCCCCTCCCTAAAACCCCCCAGGACCCCCCTTCCTCCCTGACCCCCAGCCCCGAGCCCCCGGCAGCCCCGGTGTGATGCGGGGAAAGCCGGAGCCCCGGCGGTGTCGGGCGGTGCTTGTGAACTGCAGGGGGGGTCCCGCCGAGCGGGCCCGGCCCCGTGTGGGGCTCCAGCCAGGGTGGGGGTGCCGGGCTCCGGCCCTTGGGATTTATTCTCCCGAGCCCCGCGGCTGTGGGGAAAGGGGGGATGGAGAAAGGGAATAGGGGGGCAGGGGGGTGGTCGGGGTGAAGGAAGGAGGGCAGGCGGGGGGTCGGGGTGTGCAGGGCAGCAAGGAGGGGACAGGGGGAGGGGGTGGGCGGGCAGGACGGGTGGAGGGCAGAGGATGAGGAAGGAGCACAGGTGGGGGTGTCAAGGAGTAGGGGAGGAAAGAGGGAAGGGGAATAGGGGGAGGTGGGGGGGAAGGAAAGAGGGAGAATTGAGGGCAGGTGGGGAGGAACTGGGGGAAAGGGGAGCAGGGTGAGGGGGCAAGTGGGAGACAGGGGTGGGAGGAAGGAAGGGTGGAAGAAGGAGGGGGAGGGTGGATAAAAAGGGTTGTGTGCGTAGCGGGAAAAGGAGGAGGGGACCGGGCCGGTGGGGGGACGGAGGGGAGGGCTAGGAGGCAGAGGAAGTAGAGGGTGGGGAGGAAGGGAGGGAAGAAAGGAGAGGTATAGAGAGAAAGAGGTAAAGAGAACTATAAAGGAAAAACACAGAGAGAGAGATACAGAACCCAGCCCAGCCGCAACCTCCCCCACCGAGCACCAAGGGGGCAAATGGCTTTAAAGCCTCTTCCCGAGGTTTAAATCCCCTCGGCCCGGCCCCGCGCACCTGAGCCGGCCCCGCCCCGCCCCGCCCGTAAATCCCGGCGGAGCCGCGCCCGCTCCGCTTTGGGCGGTGGATGCTCGTCCCGGGCTGCGGCGGGGCCGTCGCTCGGAGCGCTGTGCGGAGCCCCGGACCGGGAGCCGCTCCCGGCGCTGGCGGAGCTGGAGGTGCTGAGGTGGGGCCGGGAACGGGACCCGGTCCCGGGGTTCGTGTCTGGGTCCTGCCGATGGCTGCTGGGGATGCTGGGCCGAGCGGGCTGCGAGTCCTGCAGCCGCGGGATCGGAGCAGGGATTGGGACCGGGAACGACGAGCCGCTCCAGGACGGGCGCTGGGACCGAGCTCGGCACCGCCGCTGCTGCTCCGACCGCGGCCGGCGCAGGGCTGGGGTCCTGCTGGGGCTGCGGGCAGGTCCCGCTGCGGCCGCGGGGAGCCGGGGCTGTGCCGGGCCCGGCAGGAGGGCGGCGCTTCCCCGGAGCAGGCGCTGGAAGGCGCTGGAAGCGGGCGGGGCGCGGGGACCGCCCGTGCCGGCCCCGGGACCCCCGGACGCCGCCGCTCCCTCAGCGCCGCCCGCCCCGCGGGGCGCCCCCTGGCGGACACCGAGCTGTGGTGCGCGCTCCCGGCCCGGCGCGGCCCCGCCCGCAGCCCCCGGTGCGCGCTCCCGGCCCGGCGCGGCCCCGCCCGCAGCCCCCGGTGCGCGCTCCCGGCCCGGCGCGGCCCCGCCCGCAGCCCCGCGGAAATGCGGAGCTCCCGGTGCCCCCGAGGCCCCCGCAGCCCCTGCGCAGAGCAGCGCCCGCCTCCCCCTCCCCGTGCCCGCACCCCCGAACGAGCGGGGCGGCATCGCCGCGGGCCGGAGGAGCCGCTCCGGGCCGGGCGCTGGGGCCGAGCCCGGCGCTGCCGCTCCTGCTCCGACTGTGCCCGGTGCGGGACCGGGGCCCTGCCGGGGCTCGGTCCTGCTCGGGCCGCTCATCCCACACCTGCCGGGTCAGACCCGGTGCTCTCCATCCTTTCCCTCTTTTTTCTGTGGCTCGCACTCTCCAATGCAAAACCTCTGGGTTTAAAAAGCCAGTGAAATCCGTTTATTCTTTATTTTCAGGCCATAAGATATCCTGATGGGAAGGGACACAAAAGGAGCACCACGTTGAACCCTTATGTGAACGGCTCATCTGGGGACTGAACCCACACCTGAGCATTTTCAGCACCTGCTCCGACCAAGCCGAGCTCAGGTCACGGCAATGTCCTGCCCGGGATGGGGATGCCAAGTGCCAGCAAGGGAATTCCTGTGCCAATGCAACTCCTCCTTTTATGCTCGTACTGCTTCACACCCCAGCCCCCGGAATGTCCAAGGGCACAGCTCCATGGCCAGCTCCTGACCATGGAACAACACAGGTGGACAGCTGTGTGACAGCACAGAGCTCTTCCCATAACCCCGATTTCCTGCCCTTTCCCTGATGGCTGCAAAGGTGCTCCGGCCACGTCCCTTTCCAGGGAGAAAGGAGCCAGACGAGCCCTGAGGGGTCCCTCGGTCCATGGCCAGAGCTCCTCTGGAGGGTGCCAGGGCTGCTCCTGCCTGCAGAGGGGCGTTCCCTGCAGCTGAGTGCTCACAGCCAAAATCCCGGCGGGGGCTGAGGCCGGGGCTGCTTCTCAGCCCCAGAGCTGCGGGGAGCCCTCGGTGGCTCCTGCTCACTGCCAGGAACGTTCCTTGGTGCTCCCTCGCTGTGTCCCAGCTGGCCGGGAGCCCCAGGAAGGGAAGCGGCCCCTCCCGTCCTTGGGCTCTGCAGGGAGGAGCTGTGCCCCGGGCTCTGCCCGCGGCGGGCAGCGTGCCGAGCACACAGCCCGGGGATGGGCGCTGGGATGCCCGGGCAGCGCTGGGACGGACACGGAGAAAGGGCTGCCCGCGGCTCCTCGGCCAGGGGCTGCTCTGAACAGGCACCCGGAGATGCTGCAGCCCGGACAGAGCCCACTGACATCCCAAAATACCCCAAGGAACAGCTGCCACTGCCCGGGAATGTCGGCACGCTGGGTTTGCAGAGGGGCTCGGACAGCAATTCCCGGTGCCGACCTCCTGGAGCTCCCACACAGTCCCGGGTGTGTCCCAGCCACCCCAATCCCTTCCCTTCCAGCCTGGGGACATCCTCCACCAGCAGCGTTAAAGCCAAGGGAAATTCCCTCACAGAAACTGAAGCCCAAGCAATGCCCTCGGAGATACCTTAAAATAAAAGGTCAGAGCGAGACAAATCTGTTTGGGTCAAGTTTGGAGTTGTTCAGGGAGCCAGCTGGAAGAGCAGAACTGCTGGGAAGCTTTCACAGCTGGGTCACACTGCAGGGGCCCTGAAGCAGGGATGTGCATCCCTTTCCTCAGGGAAAAGAACTCCCAGAGGCCCCTCCTGAGGCTCTGGGCTGAACTCAGCTGCTGCAGGGAGAGATGTCCTCCCGTGGGCACAGGGGCTGCCTCAGCCAGCACCTTCTCCTGCTTGGAAACATCAACTGCAGCCCCAGCTCAGGGGGTGGAATCTGCTGAATTCCAGGGAACTCTGCCAAGTGCCCCCAGGGACAGGGCTGGGGGATGAGGGTTATAAATATAATAAATATAAATTCTATGGAATATCAGCCTGTCCTTATCCCATCCTGTTGAGCTTCCTTGGAACCTCTGCTGGTTCCTGGCACAGCTCTGCATAGGAATATCCAGGCTCCAGGAGGCACTGTGAGGTTATTCTAACCTCACAATTCAGCAGGGAATCCAGGGCTAGAGCTCTAACTCATCTGAACAGCAAAGCTGAACCCCAGATCTGGGCACCATACAGAGAACAATTTTTGTGCTGCCCTGTCAGCCAAAGCCCCAGCAGCCAAAAGGATGGAATTACCTCAATCCTACCATCCCCCAAAGGGACAATCCAATCACCCCCACTTGCTCCCAAAGTGTCCATTCTGCTCCCCACAGGTGCCCTGGTGGTGCCAGGGAGGTTCCTTTGCCCACAGGGCCTTTCTGCTGCCCCCTCCAGCCCCAGGCCTCTTCTCCTTTCCCCGCCAGCTGCTGCCAAGGAAGGAGGACACAGTGAGTCCTGAGTTTACCTCAAAACAGTCATTTCCCTCACCTAGAGATCACCTGAGACCTTACCCCCAAATTTTCTCTCTCTGTCCCCTTCTGATTTCCTCCTTTTTTGCAAGAAAGCATTCTTTCTCTACTCTGGAGATTACCTTAAGATTTACTCCCAAAATTCTCCCTACCTGTTCACTACCTATTACCCCATTTTTACCTCAGTATTTTCACTCTTTACCCTACAGATGCTTTCAAATTTTACCCAAGAATTTCCCTACCTGTCCACAGCCAATTACCTCAGTTTACCCCATGAAGTACATTCTCTCTGCTACAGATCATTGCACATTTTACCCCTGAGATTTTCCCTACCTCTCCACCACTGAATACCTCAATTTTACCTCAAAATATTCATTTTCTACCATGGAGATTCCCTCAAGTTTTATCCCCAGATTTACCCACCTGTCCACAGTAATTCTCTCAGTTTGCCTCAGGATGTTCCTGTTCTCTCCTAGAGATAATCTCACTTTTTACTTCCCCAGTTTTCCTTACCTGCCCAATACTGATTACCTCCTTTTCACCTCAAAATATCCATTGCTTCCTCTACAGCTTAACTCAGGTTTTATTACCAAAATGTCCATTTTGTCCCCTGTATACTAACTAGATTTTAAAACCAAAACCACACAGGTTATGTCTCTCATCCCCAAAATGTTCATTCTGTCCCCTGCAAATTATGTCAGATTTTTTCCCAAAAACACTTACTGTTCCTACATAATTACCTCAGGGCTTGCCCCCCAAATTCTACCTACTGCTCACTTCATTTCTACCTCAACATGTTCATTCTCTGCCCTACAGATCTTCCCAAGTTTTACCCCCAAAATTTTCCTTCCTGTCCACAACTTATTATCTCATTTTTACCTAAAATATTTATTCTCAACCTTTAGATAATTTTGAGCTTTGCTCCCCAAAATTTCCCTATCTGTACACTACTGATTCCCTCATTTTTCCTTCAATATTATTGCCTTTCTACCATGTAGCTTTTGTCAAGATTTACCCCTCTAATTTTTACTTAAATATGTTCACTCTACAGATTACTTCATATAGTTTTTAGCCAAAAATTTCCCCATCTGCCCACAACTGATTCCCTCACATTACCTCAGTATGTTCATGCTCTCCTCTAGAGATCAGCTCAGATTTAACCCCAAAATTTTCCCTACATGCTCACTACTCATTACCCCATTTTCCTCTCAAAGTCTTCACTCTCTGCTCTTGAGATTTTGTCAAGTTTTGCCTCCAAAATTTTCCTTACTTGTCTACTACTGAGTATCTCATTTTTATTCCAAAATATTCACTCTGCCCCCTACAGATTACATCGAGTTTTACCACCCCAGATTTTCCATCTGGTACAATACTGATTAACTCTTTTCTACTCCAGACATTTTCCCTCTCTCCCCTAAACATCACCTCAGCTTTTCCCTCAGAAATGCCCCCTCGCTCCCCCTGACACCCCCTCTCATTTTCCTACACCAGCAGTCCTTGTGTCCCCTCTCAACTGCCCCAGGTTCTCAGGTAAAAATGTCCCCTCTGTCCCCTCTAAGTTATCCCAGGTTTCCCAGTCAGGAGCTGCAAGGAATTCAGGGAAATGACTGCAGGGAACAGCTGTAAATGCAAAGGCAGGAAGAGAAGATCTACCAGCAAAGGGGAAAGGTTTCAGAAAACATTTCTGCAATTAATAATTAATAATCATTTCCAGTTCCCCAGTGAGAAGAACAGGAACTCACAGCCATTCAGGCCTGGCAGTCCCCTGCAGCAAGAGCTCAGTGCACATCCACAGAGGCAATTCCAGCATCTGAAAGAAAGGAAGGGAGAAGAAAAAGGGGATTTCTTCTGATTCAAAGTTATTTCCAGTTCTCAGACCCAAACCAACCTTGGCTCTTGATTTTGGCTGGGTGAATCCTGAGCAGTGGGCACAGGTCCTGTCCCTCATGCTGATGTGATGATGCTTTCTGGGGGAAATCAGCTGATTTCCCAAGTTCACTGCCTGCCCCCTGCCTGACCTGCACAGGAGAAAACCTCTTCCATGAAGGGATTTTGCTCCATCTAATCCCATCTGCCCAGGCTGTTCCCTGTGGATGTTGCCAGGCTGGGGCAGCACAGGCAGACACAGCTCTCAGCTCTCTCTGCTCCAAACACAGCTCTGGGCTCCTTTGCAAACTGCCTCTGCCAGGAGGTTTTCTGCAGGAGAGCTCAAGGAATGGCTCAGGGCAGGGGGGAGGTTAAGGGATCACAAAGGGAAGTAAAGGATAAATACTCCTGTAAGAGCCTTTGGGATCTGCTGGGCTGAACTGGGAAGGGGACATTCATTCCCTGCAGGGCAAATACACAACAACCTCCAGCACAAAGCAAACACTGCCAGGTGGGGTCTGACAGCACCACTTGGACAAACTTCACTGCCATTCTTCCTTTCAGGGACTTCTGCAATCAGCCTCTGAAGCTGAGGAGCCCAAGAGCTCTGTCCAGCTGCTCTGGAACACAAGGATGCTCCCAGGGCTGAGCACATTCCCAGCAAACGCTCCCACCAGGCACAGAGGCACCACTGGAGCTCTGTGGGGCTGGCAAGGGCTGCAGGAGGACGCAGCCCCAGGGGTGGCAGTGGCAGTGACAGTGACAGCAGCCAATTCCCACGGGCTGAGGGCACAACAGGGACAAAGGGCAGCACTGCCCACGGGAGGTGCAGGGTTAATTCTGCTCCCTGTGCTGCCCCAGCCCGGCAGGAAATCTCCAGGGGGGACAGAAACTCTCAGGGGGCACAAAATGCAGCATCTGTCACCCTGACCCTGGGTAAACTCAGCGTGTGGGGCCGACCCCCCCAGGCACACACTGAGCTGCCCTGGGTCAGTCTCAAACACTGCCCCAGTTCTCAGCCCCACTGCTCCTGGGGCTGCCACCACAGCCCTGACAAAGGCCCAAAGGCCACACCTTTGATGGATGGCAGCAGCACAGGCCCATCACTCCATCCCATTGCTCCAAATCCTCCCAAACCTCCCCCAGGTCTGTGCCGTGGCCAGCGCCTGCCCCGAGGCTGTCACCCAGCCCTGCAGCATCCAGACCTGCAATCCACTGCCACTTTTCCCCTTCAGTGTTATTTATATTCAGGAAGTAACAAACCCACCACAGTGCAAGGGAAAAAAGGGTGATTTAAGGAATGTTTTACTCTCACACTCCTCCCTTTACCCCTCACAACCACCCCAGCATGAAAACAGAAATTCAGGAATTAGTGTTCAGTAGCTGCCATTGGAATTTTAAGGGATGTCAACAAAGCCTTCATAAATATGTGGGGAGTTCCACAACATGTTTTCCTCCCCCATCTGTGTCAGCATCCAGCACAATTCCCTGATCCTGTTTGGTCCCCAGGAGCTGCAAGAGGAATGTCAGTCGTTGGCTTCACCTCCTCGGCGTCGCCTCGTTAGTCCGGGAGATAATTAATTCGAAGAGAATTAATCTGGTCAGTGGCAGAAGATCATCACAGTGACACACCATCTTTGCCCCAGGATATTCCCACTCCTGTAACCTGTTCTCTGATCAAGAACTACTTCCCAAACTCAGTAATTTCATCTAAACCACCGCAGCAGAGTCTGACGGGACAAAGTTTTCAGCCTTGTGTGGGGGGAGACAGAAACACCACTGGGAGAAAATCCTGAAGTTTAAAATCCTATTCCTCACTTCTTTGACTAATGAACCTCTTAAAAAAACCAGTCTGGATTGTGCAGAAAAGTTCCTTGGTTCCACTTGGAAAATGATCTCCCCAAAACATCCAGAAAAGGCATTTTTCAGTTATTACAACTGACTCCATTAATTACTACAGAAAAGACAATACAAATAAACTGGAAAAAAATTTGGCTCAAGTTTTCCTCAGAAATGAATTGGGAGCTCACTAGCAAAGCTTTCCAACAGGCAGAGTGTGTGATATAAAATATACATGTGCATATATATATATATAAAATATAAATAAATATATATATTCATACACACATATAAAAATATATAATACATATTTATATCACAAAGTCCTATCTCACATATATCTGCCATATATATATATAACCACAAATATTTTTATATCACTAACTCTACCTATAAAACCCCCACATTCCCCCCTTTTTTCAGGAATGTAACATTTTTAGAGATCCTAAAATCAAACACATGCAGTGCTGCACAAACAAAAATAAATCACGATTTTATCCATTAATTCCAAGATGTTTTCCTGGATGTGCTGCTGGGTGTTTTCCTCTACGTTCTTGTTGCTTATCCATGAAGTATACTTGGAATAGTCAGGATCATGAAATCCATTTGGAATTTTACTGTCTCTGCAGTGGGATGAGTTTTTCCAAAATTACTCCTCCCAGCCTGAGCGCATCTCCTCAAGTTCCCTCTCACTTTCTGCATCCTGGAAATGCAAGAGGGAAATAGATAAATGTACAGCTCAATTAAAACAAGTAAAAAACACCTTTTCCCTTCTTTTTCTCCAACCCCAAACCAGCTTTTAAGCTTATTGTGGACTCCTGGAATGGTTTGGGTTGAAAAGGACCTTAAAGCCCATGCAGTTCCTGGGCAGGGACACCTTTCACTAGCCCAGGTTGCTCCAAGCCCCATCTAATCTGGCCTTGGACACTTCCAGGGATGGGGCAGCCACAGCTTCTGTGGGGAACCTGTGCCAGAGCCTCCCCACCCCCACAGGGAGGCATTTCCTCCTAATACCTGATCCAAGCATAATCTCTTTCCATTTGAAGCCACTCCCCCTCTTCCTGTCATCCCAGACCCTTGCAAATTGTCTCTCCCCAGCTTTCCTGTCACTGGAATGCCACAATTAGGGCACCACGAAGCTTCTTTGTTCCAGGCTGAGCAATCCCAATCCCCTCAGCCTTTCCTCACGGCAGAGGTGGATGGAGGCTCCATCCCTCCAACCAACTTGTTGTCCTCCCTCTGGATTTGCTCCCTGTCCTCCCTGTGGATGCAGAGATGCAGCTGGGATCCCAGAGGAGCAAAGCAGAGGGGCAGGATCCATTTTTGCTCCCTGCTGAGTGTTACCTCTTTGGTGTGCCCTGGCAGCTCCGAGGCGAGGTCCATCCACAGCATGGCTGCCGAGGCGTTCCCGAGGTCCCTGTAGCACTGGGAAGGGAAAAATGGCAACAGGACAAGGGTTAAATGGGAAAAAACAGGAAGCAAATGGAACTGGGCAACTGCTAAGAAGAGCTGTTTCTGCCTCTTAACCCTTTGCGCTGGCATTTCCTGCAAGGCCTCAGAAGCACCACCAGATCTTGAAATAAAAAATATATTTGACTCCCTTTCATTTTGGACAAGGAGACTGGGTTTTGCTTGGACATTTTAAGGTGTCTCTATGGTTTTCTCCCTTTCCAAAGCTCTACTTTAATTTTCAGTTGCTATTTCCCTCTTCCTCACACCATTTTGTCCACAGAACATCTCCTGGGAGCACACCGTTCCCCAGCCTGTTGAATGTGTAATAAATATTATCTACAGGAGCCTCAGGTCCCAAAACAGTTATGAAATATTCTCCATGTGACCAGCAGCTGAGGCACAACGACCAATCCCTCTGGGAAGAGGAAGATTTTGGGTGCCCAGAGAGTCTTGGAGATATTTGGAGACCATGAAATACACCCAGGAGAAGGAAGTGGGTGCTAAAACCCCCTCAAGCAAGAGGGCTCAAGACTCCCCTGCTGGACAGGGAAAGGGAAATACTTTATCCTTTACTTCTCCTCGTGATTCCCTGGCTGTATCACCCCAGAAGTCGTGGTGGAGAAGGATTAAATCTCCAACCCATGGCTGCCAAGTCACCATTCCTGCTTTATGCAGAATTTTATCTGTTAAAAACCAGGGATGCTCCACTGGGTGACTCAAAGGCAAAACTCCTGAATTTTAAAGCCACTGCACGAGGTGATTTGGCCTAAAAAGATTTAAAATATAAAAGGAAATATTATCATCCTTTAAAATCTTGCTCCTCCATGGAGTATTTTCCACCTGGTCAGCACTTTACAGCCAAAGGTGATTTTTAATACAAGCATTTCTTACACTCTGAACAAACAAGAAGTGAGTGGTTACCTTGGCAATGTAAACTCTTCCTGATTTGGAAAACCCTGGGCTCAGCTCCTCGACCTATAGGAACAAAAGGAGGGTGTGACAACGAAGAGCAGATATCAGGATATGCAAAGACACAGTTAATTCTTACATCAGGCTCATTGTAGCTTTTAAAGGAAAAAAAAATAGCAGGAAGGAGAATCCTAGTAAATGCATAAAGCACTATGCCCCTGAAAGCTTCAAGCAGTTGTCTGGAAAAGTTTGAAATGGAAAAGTCAGCCAGGCTTTAAGTAAAATATTCTCAAAGAGGAGCTCCAAGCTCCCAGACCCTGGAAGCACAGTCCAGATGTATCCAGCAGTGAGCAAGGAATTGCTGTGCAGCCTTAGAAAGGAAACCCAACCCCCTCTAAACCAATTCCCAACACTTTGGGCTGTAATTCTGACATCTTCACCATCCCATTCTTTTGTCTAGCTATTCTGGAATGGGGATGCTTCACAACTTTTCCTCTCACCAGCTTTCCCTCCACCCAGCTCCCAGGCCATGGGGAAGCACCAGGGAGGGATCCAAGCACCCATTCCCATCCCTGGGAGCTGTGCAGGTCAGTGATGCCCTTTCCTGGCAGATTCCCAGACCTCCTTACCCGCAGGAAGTTCTGGAGCGCGTCCTGCACCGTGGCCGTCGGGGGGATCTCGAACAGCGCCGACACCGTCCTCTTCTCCAGCCAGCCCAGGTGGGCAACCTGCACAGAGGAAAGGGCAACCTGCCCCATCCATCCCACACCAGCACAGGAACAAGGGCCTGCCCAGTCCCTGGGACCTGCTCCTGCACCCAGGAGGAAGCCAAACCCCTCGGCAGTGTCGGAATATTCTGATGGAGTATCCAAGTCCGGCCACAGAATTCAACCTGATTTGCTTTCCCTTGTCCCAGGTCAGCTGTTGCAGTTCCATACATCTGGGATTTGTATGGCCCCAAATCCCAACCTGCCATGCTGCAGCCACACCAGTCCCCACCTGTGCCCTCCCTTCTCCCAGCCTAAACCTTCCACAAGAACCTGCTCCCTCCACCCTGAGATTCCTTAGCCTGAAGCCTTCCCACCAGATAATCATGGGATCATGTAAGCTGGAAAAACCCTCCCAGCCCACGGAGACCAACCTGTGACAATCCCCACCTTGTCACCCAGCCCAGAGCACTGAGTGCCACCTCCAGGCATTCTCTGAACATCTCCAGGGATGGGGACTCCACCACCTCCCTCTGACAATACCCTGTTTAATCCTGAATAATTCTAACAATGCAGACTAGGTGAAGCACTACCAAACGTCTCCATCCATGGTTTTATTCCCCAGCTTCAGCAACTCCAGGCTGAGCATGAAGGAAGGCTCTTTCTCCACACAGGAAAAGAGCCAGGAGCTCCCAGCAGTTCAGTCCAGGGCTGCTCTGTAATTCCCACTGTCAATTATCCCAGTTACAATCTCTGCACTGTGGCTCCATTCCCAACAAAGTGCTTTCCAATGGCACAAATGGAACAGCAACAGTCACTGCAGATTTTTATTCCCTTTTTTAGGCCTAAATCTGATTGATGGCACCTGACTCAAGCTTTTCCCTGTCAGGAAGCAGAACACAGCTGGCACATGCTTCCAGTGCCTCCAATTCTGTGTGTGGCACGGGGACACATGCAACACATCACACACCAACACTGTGAGCAGAAGCTTCTCAGGTGGCTTTGACCTCGCCCCTGTGTGCTCAGAGGATGGAAGGAAGATTGTTTTCACCAAGTAAAGCACTGGGAACAGGAAAAGAGTCTGTAGCTCGGGCTTTTCCTGACCCACCCTCTGCCATTTCACCCCCCATGCCACCAGCAGGGTCTAAAAACCAAAGGCTGGAGCTCCGAACCCTTCAGAGGCCTGCCCAGGAAGTGAAAGTAAACTCTGTTACCTGGTAACACCACCTGCCCAGGAGATAGTAGAGCTGTGGGTCCTGTGGCTTCAGGGCAATGGCTTTATCAATGTGTTCCTGTGGGAAAGCATCACCAGCACACATCACATCTTTCTCAAAAGCAAATAAAACACCCACGAGAGCAGGTGGAGAAAGAGGAAAGGAAGAAATCCACAATTTAAGTGTCACAATCAGTAAAATTACAGCTACAGATCCCAAATTTTCTTAAGAGTGGATTCAGTGAGCAAGGAGAAGCAGCATTTCTCCAGCCTCAGGGACAGGAGTTACTGCACACAAACACACACACACAAAGAAGTTGCCCTGCATTTTATTCTTGCTCCAGAGCTTTGCCATAACCTCACTGATCACATCAAAGGCTGAAGGGGAAACAGTTACCTGGGGCCTGTTCCATGCACATCCATTTCCTCTGGAACATCCACAAGGTGTCATAATAGCAGTAACAATAACAAGAATAAAAAAGGGGAATCTGAGGCAAATGAAGTCCTCTTTGAGCAGTAACTGCTTCCTGGGAGGATGAGGGTTGTTTACAGGCACGTACTGCAGACAGACTGGTGCTGTATCTTGTCACTACATAATAACTCCATGTTTAAAGCTCTAAGTCTCATCCTTTACCTAAATCCATTTGCAAGATTTCTTTTTTTCCCCTCCCTGCAATTATAGTGTGTAAAACTGCAGTCAGCCTGATCAGTCCCAGAAGGCGTGGCTGGAATCAGCCTCCTCACCCCAAACCACCCACTCATGGCATCTCTGAGATCTACTGCTTCCCTAAGAAGAACTGGAGCAAATTTTCCCAATTTCCTGCTGCAGAAATGAGTGCTGTTTGATACTCACACAAAGCCCAGCACCCTCTGGCCACTCACCTTGAAAACATATCCAGCCTGGATGCGCTTGGGAATGCTCTCATATTCCGACACCTGCCCACAAAGGATGGCAAACCTGCATGGGGAGACACCTGCATGAGCCAGCTGGGATTGAATCCACCTGTAATCCACATTTACCTGCTGCCCATGGCTGCAGAAGGAAGATCTACAAGTGCTCAAAGCCACGCTGGACAGAGCTTGGAGCAGCCTGGGACAGTGGAAGGTGCCCCTGCCCATGGCAGGGATGGAACAGGATGAGCTTTAAGGTTCCTTCCAACCCAAACCATCCCAGGATTCTGTGAAGTGCATTAAAGCTTCACACCTTAGTGGGGAAAACAAGGAATGCAGCCCATCCCTCACAGGGAAGAGACATAAGCAGCAAAAGTGCAGCACCCAGGAAGGAATGAGCTCGAAGGACGAGGCAGCCGCAGGGGTTGGGTGTGACACAGAGTCACTGCACTGATGGCTAAAAACCAGGAGCAGCACACTTCCACACCTGGAATTGCTTCTCTGAGCAGGGAAAACTGTGCCAGAACACAGAGCAGTGCAGAGTGCAGTTACTGCAGCAGGAGGCAGACTACCAGCAGCTCTAATGAACTACAGGGCACAGCAACCTCCTTACAGAGCAGCCCAGCTGCAGCACACACGGTTCTACTTCCAGGGAAATACTTGGAAAACCTACCTACATCCTGCAGCTGGGAAACAGAATGACACATGTTCAGTGTTGAAAGTGCAAAGCCATTTAGTTTTGTCCAGAAAGAGACCATGTGTTGTGAGCCTGAGAAGCAAGGCCCCAGCAAAAGCAGTTATTGCACGAGACACGAAATTCAAGATTGATTCCCTGTGGATTTGCACCCTCCCATCTCACCTCCCTGCATCACAGTGGTTCAAAACATCCCTCCCTGCATCACTTCCCAAGGAACAACAACAGCTCAGAGAGCTCTCAAGTGGGACAGAACATGCAGATGGAAGTTTGGCCTCTTGTCCTGCTGGAGTGGAGGACATTTCCATCCCTTCTCCGAGTCTGGCTCAAAAAATATCGGGTGGAACAGACAGACAAATAACATGGCTCATTCTTGTAAAAAATAAAGCTGAAAAGCAGAAAGATGCAAATAAAAATCCCCATTTCCTACACCCACACCCCAGTACTGCCACAGATACCAACATCATTTTCCCAGAGCATCCTTCGGGATGATTAACCACAGCAGATGTGCAGGAATCTGTCAGGAGACCTTTAAATCTCCAATTACACTTCCCTCAGAGTCACAAAATCCCACAAATCCCCTCGCATCTCACTGCTCCATTTCCAATGTGTAAATTACAGCACAAAGTTGCATTTCCTGAACAATTTAGCATTTTGCCTCAGATCTCTTCCTTTAATTTGTTAACTTTCTTGTGGAAAAGCTCTAGATCAGCTCTAAAATTTTTATTTTTCATGGTAATGGCAAGGATTACCAGATCAGTGTGTTATGGGACAAAAATCTTTTCCTGCTGCTGGGGCTCCATTGCCCCACTCTGTTGTGTGCACATGATGGAGTAAGTGTTTTTAGGACCTTCTCCAGTTTGTTTCCCAACAAAGACCAGCCTGGACTAAACATCCCTAACCACAACATGACAGGGGTTGAGAAATACAAGCCAATAAAAAGCTTATTTTCTAAGATCATGAGATAAAATATTCCTAGACAATAAATCACACAGTTGTCTCATATCAAATATAAATTCCAGGGCTTTTTTAACAGCCTTGTTAAATGAAATGTTGATGAAAAACCCATAAAAGCAGCAGTAAATTAAATTTCAGTCCTATTTTGGTGCAATGAAATAAACTAAAATACATATATATGGGAAGAGATGTCTGATCTGTTTTTTCACTGTACTCCCAGGAAAGATGATTCTTCCCAACCCAGCTTTGCTGATCCCAGGTTCAGGGCCACTGAACTGTTGGGGATTTTCACACCCACAGCTCTGCACTTCTGGGATTTTAGGCTCTGCTTTGTGCTGTTCTCTCCCCTGCTTGCTCAGCTTGGCAGGATGGAGTCATTCATTCCAGCTCATTCCATGGGATGCCTCGGGATGAGCATCACCAGAGGCACTGTGGAGGTGCAGGAGGGCTGAGCAGCAGGACCAGGAGAGGTTAAAAATAATGATCAAGGGGATTTTCATCCTCTGTAACCAGTGGGTGCCCTAAGCATTACTGCTCAGGTCCATCCAGAGCTTTCCTTGGGATATCCTTTGATTAACTAGAAGCCAGACTCCTCATGAAGCTGCTGACACACCAGTTCCCACCAGAATCTCAGTGCAGGATTTGCCCATTTATTAGAAAATAAACTCTGTGGAAGCAGGAACCCCCAGCTGAGAGAGCCTGATCTTCCAGCTTAAATCCTCAGGCTCAGGACTGTGAAGGGCTTCCTGGGTTCTGCACTCTGACTTCCCTGGAAGCAGGACTCTGCCACGGAATACAGAGCCAGGGTGCTCTGCTAGCCCAGACACAGCTCTTAGCTCTTTTAACCACCTCAAAGACAGTTTTCCCTGTATTCTATGAGCACTCCCAGTTTTTCACCTTCCTGTGCACTGGGTAGATGTATGTGAATCCCTGCACTTGAGTAAGGGGACAGGGAATTAGCAGGCAGGTATTTAGACTGCAACATCCAAAAACTAAAATAAGAATTTAATTGGGAATTAGTACTTTGGGAGAGACAGCAGAATTCCCAGTGACTCAACCTGAAATTAATGACCAGCTGATCCTGAAGAGGTTGGGGAAAAAAGCTTTGGCTTTTCCAAGGGGAGACAGGGTGGAAAGAAAAAGTGGGAAAGGCTGATGTTCCTTCTTCCTTATGGCCCACAAACATCCATATGGGAAAACTCCTGTATTCTGGATGTTCATATTTCTGAATTCACCTTCCACGGCAGACAAGTCAGGGGGATGCATTCAGACAACTCTAATTCCATGTTATTTTCCCTCCACAACATTCTGAACTATCTCCTAACACCTATTCCTAGAGTTGCTCCTGCCCCATTATCACACTGACAGCAAATTCCCTGTTTAATCTGTCTGCAGAACAGAAAATGCTCAGCTCATAAATCCAGAATCCGGCTCAGAATTGGTCAGATCTGGGCAGTGATGCACCAGGAGTTAAATCCTGAAGCACTGCCAGGTGTTAAATTAAAGCCATCTCCCAGGCATATCCGGAATGCTGTGACTTTTCAAAAATCCAGGATCTGCCCACGGACAGCCAGATGTACCCACGGAACTGAAAAGGGCTGGTGATCAAGATGTTCCACCAAACTGCCAGACTCTCCAGGAGAAAGAGCACATTTTGGAGACTCATCCAACCCAACCCCACTTCTCCATAACACATAACTCCAAAGGGGCTGGAGCTTATTATTCCTTCCACAGCGATGGTGTTCAGCAGGTACTGCTTTGTTTCCAGGGCAAAATATCCAACTCAAACCACAGCACCTGCACCATTTCCCTTGGATTTCTCTGAAATCCCTCTGGTTGCACTTCCAGTATTACTTTTAGCAAGACGAATGGGAGCCAAGGCAAATCCACAGCTTGCCCTCCTTTCCTGATCCCTTAAACTCCCTTAAACTGCTGCCTCATGTTTACAGTTGTGCTGCAAACATCCACAGGGAATGGGCTGGGAATTCTAAAAGGCCACTGTTGTTTCTCAATTCCTTTCTGAAAGGTCTGTGCAACTTCTGATGATCCATCCATCCATCCATCCATCCATCCATCCCTAAAAGCAAGAACAGACAGACTGGGGAACTTGCTCTGTCCTACTCAAGGGCTGAAATCAGCTCATGGAGAAATCAGTTTAAATGGACAAAAATTCTACCTGCTCAGGGATCTTTGACAATCAAAGCAGAGAACAACTCTGGTGTCTAAATCCAAGGTAAGAACCAGGTAATTGCAAGTCAGGAGCAGAGAGGCTCTGAGCCCATTCCCTGTAAATCCCTCACTTCCCATACACAGATCTCCCCTTAAGGCACTAAATGCATTAAATGCCCAACAACCCCCACGTGTCCCAAGGGCAGCAGGGGCAGAGATCAGTCCCTCTGCACAAGGCTGGCTTCTCTGTGCAGCCCTGACCAAATTCCTGCTCCATTGTGCCCAGAGATGGCTCCCTTGGGACCGGCTGGCTTCCAACAGCAATGACTACAAGGAGAGCTTTGTCCCACACTCCACAGCCAGAACAGAGCCAGGAAAGGCCTCCCCCTTGTGCTTGGACAGATCCCAAAGCCAGGCCAGACACAGCCCCACACACTTACTGCTCTTCCTGTCACTCCTGAGAAACCACTTCTCCTGCTGCTGCCCAATCCTTCCAACCACCCAACCCCAAAAAGGAGCTGTAGCCAGCACTGACTCCCCAGCAGAAACGCTTCCCTCCCCCAGCTATTCTCCTTGTTTCTTTAAAATGTCAGTGATGACTGAACAACAACGAGGCAGTGAGGGGAGAAAGCTTCCTTGCACTGACAACTGCAGGCAAAGTACCTCTTGTCTTCCCTGGCACCTCAAAAAACTGGGAATGATGTGGGCAGCAGGAGGAAATAACGAGCACAAAAGACAATGAATAAGCAGCAAAAACCAGCGCGATTTCATCGGAAGGAATCCACAAGCTTTCAACAGGCAACGGATGAAAGAGAAAATCAAACACGAAATGATGCACAGATGCAGAAAAAACGCAGCCCAGGAGACCTGCACCATCAGGCTTCACACAGCCTGTGTGCAGAGGCAGCAAAATAGCTGGGAATATTTCTATTAAAGTGGCCACTTTGGATGCCACAGTGGGAAGGAGAAAGTTGATGATGACTGTTGTGTCTAGAAGAAAGAATTCAAAGGACCATCACACCAGCATAAGGCCATGCCACTCCCACAGCTTGTGTCCTGCACTCAATTCCTCCACTTCTCTTGGAGGAAAAAAACATAAGGAAGAGGGAAAAGAATATCGGAAAAACAACATGGGTGGTGAGAAATAATAAATTATTCCCCTATGACAGAAGATAATAAAGGATTAGGGTCTTCAGCAAGGGAATTAGTCACTGGAGAGAAATATGACAGAACAAAACTGTAATTTAAATAAATGTGAACAATGTTCTCTGATCGCTTCTCCCAAGAGCTGGGGTATCAAATCCACCCCAAAAAAGCTTTAAAACCTCTGCTGTTTTTTCTCTCCAGGGTAAATTCAATTATCATAAAGAAAGACTGCAATTAAGCCAGCTTGTGACCACTTCAGAGCCGGGAAGGGAATAATTTCCTGTTCTATTCATGGCAGAAAATAGTAATTTGTGTGCTGATAAAGGGAGTTACATATTCATTCCCAAGAAATCCCACGCCTCCCACGTGCTGCTCTGCTGTTTCCTTTCTCCAGCTGCCCTGGAGAATTGGAAACAAGATGTAGCTGTGCGGGAAGGAGCCTAATCCCTGTTTGGGAAAGGGGTCTGAGGGGCCAAGAATTGCCCCAAACTTGGAATTCCAAGGCAAAACTGTCAATATTTGGGCACTGGAGTAGAACCTGGCTTTGTAAAATACAAATTTTAAGATTCACCCTGGCAACTAAACCCCATTCATTCAAAGATGTTAAGCTAGTAGACAAAGCCCAACACCGTGATCTGCTGGAGATTTCCCTGCTCCCAAATTCCTCCTTCCTATCAAAGCGTTAATTGGGAGCAGTAATTCATTACCAACAGATGAAATACAGTTTAAGATAATAAAGGCATTTATTCGGATGCCAGTAGTTCAAAACAACCCTTCAAGCAAATTTACTCATTGCAAGAGCACAGATCTTGTTTGGTAAAGACATTCAGTAACCTATTTTTCCAATAATTTTCATTAAAGAAGAACAAAAACCCCTTTTATTCTAATTTAAGTATTTTCAGTCCTTCAGAGCAACTGCTGACAAACACCACTCATGGAGGAATTCACCAGAGTCACAGAAATGCATATTCCCTCATCTCCACAAACATCTGTGCCACTCCACAAACTCTCTTCTGGAGTAACTTTTTTATAAAGGACATTTAAAAATTCCACACACGAGCTGGAAGCACCGCCTGCTCATCCAGGCTGCTGAAGGGAGCAAAGGTCCTTCCCCTTCTCCTGCCTCCTTCCTGAAACCCTGTGCAGAAACGTTGGTCATAACTGCTCGGCTGAACTGCAGATCATCTCTTCTTTTAGCATGGAACAAGTATATAAAATATCTTTGTTTAAATGAAAAAGAGCCACGTGCTGCTGTGTCCCTTCATTTCCAAGCCAAGGGCCTTGCAGGGTGATGACAGCAGAGCCAGCAGTGCCAGAAAACACTTCCAGGAGACTCTTAAAAGCCTGTCTGGTAAGAGTGATAGATCTCCTTCCCCCAGAACTAAGTGGAAAATAGGGAATTTGGCACAGCACCAAGCCCACACTCCCAGCTCTGGCTGATGGAGTCAAACACATTTCCTCTTGCCTCAAAGTAGCTCCACTTGGGAGCTTTTCCTCTAGATCTCTTCAGATAAAAATTCACAATTAAATTCATAATCAAATTTATTCCTACTATCACAACCAAACCTACTGTCTGTCAAGTTACTCCTTACACCAAGTAAAAAGCTGTTAAAATTACTTTTTATGGAAGAACACTACCAGTGTGGCACAGTGCAAGTAACAGCAAGTAAGTCTGTGGGGGGTTGATATTTATTATTTTTTAACTGCAGCTCAGCTCACAAAAACCTTCAGGTCCTTTTCCTACACCTCTTAAAAGCAGGAAGTAAAAAGTCACTTACCACTGGTGGCACTCAGCACTTTGTTCCCATTTCTGCAAGGCAAGTTCCAGCTCTTCCTTCCCTGGAAAAAAAAAATGTAGTCAGAGGTAAGAAATTCAATTGCTTTCTCTCCCAGTTTCTTTCTCTGAGGCTGTTGGAGTAACAGAGTGGCACAGAACTCATATATCTGTTAATTTGATAATGCATTTGGCTTGAAAACATCCCATACATCATTGTACCCTCTGGCAGGTTCAAAAGGCTGAAAATTAAGCACCTATTGATGGCCAAAAGGACAATATAAACCTCAGAATTCCATGTTTAAGGGGCTCCACTGATTCCCAGAAAAGAGTAAATATATTAGCTCCACTACTAACTAACTCAATTTAGTTATGGGCATAATAAACAAGACGAATTACATAGATTAGTATCTTTTGTTGCACATCTTAACTGTAATTAAGATGATTTTTGTTCTATTCTGACTCCCCTAAAACCTTGTAAAGACCTCTAAGATGGTAAAGAAAATGAGGGAATAAAATGAAAGTGACACCCCTGAGCAAATTTAAAAATAGATATTGTTTTTCTATCTGCTCATGCTGGCAACAGAGAAAATCCAGTGTGCGACAGCCAAAGCTTGTCTATTTTACGTTTATTTCATGATTTATTTTAGTATCACGGAGAAGTGGACGACAGGTTTGAGAAACAACTTTCCCAGCTCAAAGCAGGTCTCAGTCTAATCAGACCCTTTCAGAAAGCTCAGTTTTTAAACACGGATTGTTTAAAGTGCTGCTTCCCCGCTCCCCTAAAAACCAGACTCTAGGGAAAACCACCGAATGCAGGGCCCTGCTGGCAGGTGGAGAGGCTGCACAGCTGGGTGGCAGCCCTCTTCTGGGGCCAGCAGGGAACGATTAAGTTCTATAGATAACAAGCTCCTTACCCCCGGCGGCGTAGGATCTCCTCTCCTCGGCGTCCTCGGTCAGCTCCCACATGTCGCTGTGCGCGCGCGCCAGGCGCCACAGGAACTCCTGCTGCCCCGCGTACTGCAGGGAACACAGACAGCCCACACAGTCAGCAACAGGGGCTGGGCACGGCCCTCACGGCTGAAGCTGGCCTCTGGGTTGTTCTAAGCCTTTAAAAAATGCCCCAGTTCCAGGGGGACTCAAGCGGAACCACAGCGGAGGGGAGGGAGGGCAAGTTTATAGCTCGGTGTTAACTCGGTTTGTAACTCAGGAGTGGGGCAGGGATTGTCCCCCCTGTGCTGGGAACTGCAGGGGCACCCCCAGGGCTGTGCCCAGCTCTGGGCTTCTCAAGTCAGGAAAGGCAGTGAGGGAGGGGAGGGAGAATGTCCAGGGAAGGGAACGGAGCTGGAGGGACTCAGCCTGGAGAAAAGGAGGCCCGGGGGGGACCTTTTCCCTCTGCACAACTCCCTGACAAGAGGGGGCAGCCAGGGGGAACCAGGCTCTGCTCCCAGGGAGCAAGAGATAGGACAAGAGGAAATGGTCTCAAGTTGTGCCAGGAAAGGTTCAGATTGGACACCAGGAGGAATTTCTTCCTGTAAAGGGTGGTCAGGCAATGGAAGGGGCTGCCCAGGGAGGTGGTGGTGTCCCAGGAATGACTGGATGTAGCACTCAGTGCTCGGGCTGGATGACAAAGTAGGGATCTGTCACAGGTTGGACTTTGAGTGACAAAATCCCTCCTGACATCCAAGCCGACCCTCCCCTGGTGCTGGAAAATACAACAAGGCACCTTTACCGCCAGCTTGTTGTTGAGGAGCAGCTGGAACCCTTCTCTCCTGTCCTGCTCATCCCCGCTGTGCAGGCGGTCAGCCTGCTCCAGGAGCTGCCCCAGCCCCTCCTCCAGCGAGGAATCCAGCAGCAGAGGGCTCTCATCCTCGGGGACCAGCTCCAGGGAATTCCTGCGCACAGTCCTCACTGTGTCACAGCTCATGTCGTCCTCCCCCTCCTCGCTCTCCTGCTCCGACTCCCGGTCGTAGTCGGACTCGGCGTTGGCCGTGGTGTAACTTTGGGGGGAAAAAAAACATCACCAAAGCAGTTTGAGGAGCTGTTCCTCAGGAGAGGAAGAGTATCCCAGCTTATCCCAGAGAAAACTGCAGAACCCAAGTGTCTCACGCAGCCTCATTTCTCCTATCACCCTCAGAAAGCTGAAGGATGAAGGGGACAACAAAGGTAAGCCTCAAGTCAGTTTGGATCAACCTGGCCTATGGAAGGTGTCCCTGCCCAGGGCAGGGGGTGGCACTGGATGAGCTTTAAGGTCCCTTCAAACCCAAACTATCCCAGGATTCTAATTGTCCCCACCTCCCTTCCACACCCCCTCTGTCTGCTCCTCCCTCTCTGCCCTTCTAACTTCAGGATAAGAGAATCAAACAGCTACAACCAGAGCCAGGACAATGCAGTTAAATATACAGGTGATAAAAGGGAACTTCAACAATCCCTGTGCAAAATATAACCTCAGGGGAATTCCCTGTTCCAGGGAATTTCAGGCACAACAGCAGGAAACCACCAGGACTATGTCCCATGAGCACAGAATCTAGCAAGGGTTCACCACACGTGCAAAAACTCAGGGAATGACCAGCTGCTGAAGCAGTCAAACAAACCAGGGCATGAGGGATTATGGAGGTGCTGGTGGGATTCCTTGACTTTGGAGGTCTCTCCCAACTCCAGTGATCCCGTAAAGCTCAGATCAAAGCTCCTGAAAATGGTGAAAATTAAGCTCCCCCAGCACCCAAGCTGGGAATTTGAAATTTAGACCAACATTACACAGTGGCAGCACAGCAGGAGGGAATCTACTTACAGAGCTGATTCCTTTTCAAACAAGACTATCTGTGCCCCTCACTTTTACCTGCAAACTCTCAACTACAGAACAGGCACAAAATCAGCCAGTCATCTCAAAACATGCACTTGAACACGAGGATTTTGTTGATTTAAGTCAGTAACTGCCCAAGAGAACTTCAGTAGTTCTGCTGGAACTGAACTCCCTGCAGTCTGGGGCACTGGATACTGGATACACAGCGTCCTTCCCTCTGTCCTGGCTGATTCCTCCTCCCAGGGACAGCCCTGTGGCCCTGCCTTTGTCTGGGGACACATATGTGACCACAGCCCCTATCTGAAGGGGGCAGGGACAGGGCTTTGCCCACACACAGATAACAAGACACATTTGGCTATCAAAGCTTCCCGAGAACCATCCCTAATTTTCAAGAATTCCCCTCTCTGCTCCCTAACCACAAGCCTCCAACCCTCACCCAGGCATTCAAAACCCCACCACGTTGCCCTGAAACTTTTTAAGGCAAGAAATAAAGCATCAGCCTCACACTGCAAAGGCAGGAAAGCAAGGATGCTGTGCTGGAGATGACACTGAATTAATGGATAACGCACCAACACAAGGGTAGGTGACAGTGGAACAGCTCTGTCTCGGATTAAAACCCTCATTTATTTACATTTCTTAATACTAATGGCATTATTAGTTCTCTAGACCACTTCATTTCCAGTAATTAAACACAAACTCCTTGAATTCCCCACCCTAACCCTCAACATTTTACAGGCAGCTGCCAAGATTTCGGTCCCTCAGCTCAAAAACCGTGTTCTCTGCCAGACAGCCCCTACGAGATTCTGCCAGTTCAAAACTACAAGGGAACACCAAGTTTTCAGGGAGATGAAGGGATTTAGGCATTACCAGCCTGTTTTCCTGAGTTTACAATGATGGAAAGCTCTGGAATGCTTTCATACGGCAATCCTGAAGGAAAACAGCCCACAGAAAGAGGAGGTGAAGAAGTCCAAAACCCAAAGCCACACAGGGAAATTAGGCAGCAAAACCCCCCTGAAAACTCTTGGGAGTTTTTTGGGAATTCTGTCTGAAATTGGAGAAGCTGCTCATGCCCACGTGGTTTACAAAATAAAGCTGAAATGGGGGTTCTTGGTTCTGAATTTCACTGAAAGAATTCAGCTGTCAGGAAGGAACACCTGGCTGAAATCCATCTGCTGGCAACAGGCCCGTTCTTACTCCCAGTGCCTGCTCCAAAGCTTCAATGTTTTTTTCCAAAATTTACATCTCCTGCCCTGAAAATGTTACTTTTCAAGCACATTTACATCCCTACCAGACAACACTGCACACTCCAGGCAGCTGGTCCTGACCTGACTGCTATTTTTATACCGCTCTGTGTAGGACCAGAGTGAGGCATCGCCTGAGTTTCCAGTTTTACATCAGGTGCGAGAAGCTAATCCACCAATCCCCACTGGGCATTACAGCTAATTACAGATGTCAATTAAAATGTAAGGAGTCCACCAACCACCACTGGATTCCCAATAAATTAATGAGGTTTTGCAGTAAAATACACTCCTGTTGCCTCAGGAGGTGCCTTTTCTGTAACTCTGAATTCCTGGCCTCTCACAATTCACAATCTTCTGTGATCTGAGGACAGCCAGGGCTGGGATTTGTGAACAAAACCCCCTTTTCCAGCAATTTCCAGGACAAACCACTGTCGCCCTGGTGACTCAGTGCATCTGCTGTTACTCAAATACACAAGTCCTCCCCTCAGAACCAACTCCACAGCTCTAAAATCTGTTCTGCAGCCTCATTACCTATTACACCACTGTGAATCACCCCCTCCCTAATTTCCCTCTCATTCCAACACCTACTTGAGCTGAATGAAGTTCTACAACCCCAATGAGATCACAGCAGCTCCCTGTTGCCTCACCAGCTCCAGTTATTAGAGATAAACACGAGTTTAGGGCCTGTCCTTTGTCCTGGGGGGACAAATCCCTGCTAAAATGCCAGCTGGCACCAGCCCCCAGGTCATCTGACTGCCCAAATTCCCCCTGAAATGCTCCCACTGCTCTAAAATCCCTCTTCAAATGACATTTCATCCCAACTGCTCTGGGAAAACACATATAGCAGCACCACCTGTTTTGGGACACACTTCCATGCCCCAAAAGCTACCAAAGTGGTCAGATTCAGGCACGACAGAGCAGCATCTCCTCAGAAAATCAGCAATTACAGGTGCAGGAGAAGTTGTTACCTGTCTAACAAAAATAAACCTGCAGCTATATTGCCATTTTTAATGATGTTCTTACACCACACACAACTTTTCTGTCATGTGCAGGGCCAGGAGTTGGACTTGGATGATCCTCCTGGGTCCCTTCCACCTCAGGATACTCGCTGATTCGATGATTAGATCATTTTAATATAATACATATCATCCAGAAATTTGATTTCCAAACTCTCTCACCCCATTGCCAAGCTGAACTTGTACTTCCCTTCCTTCTGCAAGGTTCCCTAATCAAATTACTTCTTTTTAAAACCTCTTAATGTTTTGTTTTTTCTTTTCTCTAAAAGTCAGGTTCATTTCAGATCTCTCAGTCTGGCCCTGGCAGTAACAGACTTACTGTAATAAAAGCATCATAAAATAGGCTGTAGGGGAAGAAAATTCCCTTCTTTATGTTCTAAACTGCCCAGATGTGGCACCAAATCCCCTAAAACATCTGTCCAGTGCTGCCCTTACCCTCCTTCACTCTCTCCATCATCTGTGTTGGCATTCCCTGAGCTGGCTGTGAAATAAATGGAGCTGGAGCCTGTGGAGTCTCTTCTGTCCCTGCAGAAGGGGAACTTCCTCCGGGGAGTCATGCGCTGGGTTTCTTCCAGGTGGGTCCTGGAGGGGAAGGAAGAGAAGTAAGTACTGAAATATCTGCATTTGCCCTTCTCCTCTCCAGCAGACTCCACCCAATTCCCTGTACATCCAAAGAATTCACAAGGTGGTTTGCTCCTGTTCATACAAACTCAAATGGAGCTAATGTATTCTGCAGGTAAAGCAAATCCTTCTCCACGGACAACCCATGGGAAATCCATACAGAATCCATAGATGGGTTCATCCAGCCTCTGTCCTTTCATCAGGAAATGGAATGACAGAACGGGTTCAGATTGGAAGAGGGGAAATTTAGGTTGGATACAGGGAATGAATCTTTCCCTGCGAGGGTGGTGCAGCACTGGAATGGATTTCCCAGAGAAGCTGGGAGCTGCTGGGGTGGCTGCTTCATCCCTTGGAAGTGCTCCAGGCCGGGTTGGATGGGGCTTGGAGCAACCTAGAATAGTGGAAGGTGTCCCTGCCCATGGGTGGGTGGGCTTTGAGGCCCCTCCCAGCCCAGGCATTCCCAGATCCTGGGATCCTGTGGCTGTTTTCCCGTGCCAGGGAGGCGCTGCTCCGAGCCCAGGAGAGGGGGGCAGTACCTGACTTCCCCCACGATCTCCACGGCCAGGTGCTGCAGGCTGTTCCGCAGCTCCTCCACCTCCTTCCTCAGCTCCACGACGTTCCTCACCACGAAGTCCAGGCGCTCCAGCAGCTCCAGATGCTCGTCCCGCCTCAGCACCACGCTGGACACGGCTCCGTCGCCCGCAGCCACCGGGAGCAGCGCTTCCGACACGTCCCGGGCTGCACCAGGGCACAGCCAGGCCGTCAGAGCCAGGCAGGGAAGGATCCCAGCGTGGGGGGAGGGAAACCAGTTCTGTTGGCAGGGGATGTGAGGCTCGATCTTGATAGGGACACCGAGGGGATCAGAGAAATGGAAGCAGCTCTGCTGCAGGGAAAGGCTGGGAGAATAGGGATTGCTCAGCCTGGAAAAGTGAAGGCTCTGGGGTGACCCAACTGCCCCTTCCAGTGCCTGAAGGAAAAGTGGAAGGAGACTCTTTACAGGGGCCTGGAGTGACAGGACAAAGGGGGATAACTCCAAATTAGAAAAGGGGAGATTTAGATGGGATATAGGGAAGGAATCTTTCCCTGTGAGGGTGCTGAGGCCCTGGCACCCGGGTTGCACAGAGAAGCTGTGGCTGCCCCATCCCTGGAAGTGTCCAAGGCCAGGCTGGATGGGGCTTGCAGGCCACTGGGATAGTGGAAAGTGTCCTTGTCCAAGGCATGGGGTAGGACTGGATCAGCTTTAGGGTCCCTTCCCACCCAAACCATTGCAGGATTCCATTACTCCATGATCACTGTGAAAACCACGGTTTCACTTTCTGTTCCCAAAATTTTGCACAGACGTGGATGAAAACCCAGCAAGTTCAGGGTTCTGAATCAGCAATTCTAAAAGCCCAACACTCCAAACTTACTTCCTCCTATCCCGGCCCCATTTCCCCCTATTTCAGCCCCACTCCCCCATCCTATCCTCTCCCATCCCATTCCCCACATTCAACACCTATTCTCCCGTACTCCAACCCCATTTACCCCATTCTTCCTTTTCCAACCCCACTTCCCGCATTACAATCCCACTCCATCCGCTCCAACCCCACTCCTCCTCCTCTAATCGCGTTTCCCCCTACTCTTCCTATTCCAACCCCATTCGTCTCTGTTCCAACCTCGTTCCATTTCCTCCATTCCAGCCCCACGCTTCCCTATCCCATTTTCCCCATTCCAGCCCCATTCCCTCTGTTCCAACGCCAGCTCACATTCCTCCCTATTCCAGCCCCATTCCCCCCATCCCCACCCGGCTTCCCCGCCGCCCGATCCCGCTCGTACCGAGGCGCGGCGGCCTCTCCGTCTCCTGGGAGCGGCGGCGCATGGCCCAGAGCACCCCGAGGCAGATGCCGGCGCCCGCCGCCAGCCCCAGCGCCATCCCCAGCCGGGGCCCGGCCCGGGCCGGCTCCGCCACCGGCAGCGCCATGGCCGCTCCGGGCGCGCGGCACCGCCCGCGGCGCGGTGAGATGACGTCACGGAGAGGCGACAATGAGGGGCGGTCTGCGGGCGCGTGACGTCATCGGCGCGCGGGGCAGCCAGGCCACGCCCACGGCGGCACGCGCGGCTGTGGCGACGCCCGGACAGCGGAGGGGACACCGACCTGGCCCTGAGCCCGTGTCGCCCTCCGCAGGGGTCACCGCCGTCCCCCGGGCGCTGGATCCGCTGAATGTCCCGCGAAAAACCCTCCAAGGCCCCTGGCTCTGCACCTGCTGCCCCCTCGGCACCTGTCCCGGCGTGGTGACACCGCGGCCCGGGTGTGCGGGGACAGGCCGGGTGTCTCCCACAGCCCGACCCTCTGTGGGCGCTCCCACACCTGGGAGGAAACTCCGCTGGGTTTGGTGGTCAGCTTCCAGCAGTGAGGGACGAACGTGCCCCAAAAAAATGGGAATTTGGGGTGCCCAAGGGAGCTGAGTGGGACAGGGTGACTGTAGTGAGGGAGCTGGGCACGGGGCTGGCTGTGGGATTGTGGGCACAGAGCCACCGGTCTCGGGGATGAGATAATGGATTTTAGGTGGAATGGCCAAACAATCATCCCAAGCATTTGGGGTTGGAATTCTCCCTTCTACAGGAAATGTGGTGGGCGGTTACATTCCTGGTGGGATCCCCCAGGAAGAACTTCTTCATCCCAGAATCACTGAAAATATAAAAACCTTTTTCTGCAAGAGCCAAAGGATTCTGTAGGAAAAGGTGCCAGTCAGGGGAGGGAAAACCAAGCCCTTTGTGTGCTCCCTGCTCCTGGGGGTTTGGGTGACTGCAGGATTTGGGCAGAGCCAAAGAACCTTCTGCTTCCCTTTATCTGAATCATTGGGAGCAATTCCGAGCCAGGCCAGCCCAAGGAGAGCTGGGAGCAGCCAGCTCGGAGCCAGAGGGTGATAAGCTGCTTTGGGATGATGGATGAGATCCATCAGCGCTCCGGCTGCCTCCCAGATTTCGGTATCTCCTCAAGAAATTCAATATTAAAATGTTACATATAGCTCTGCTCTCACTTCTTTTTTCCATGCTATCTTTTTTCCCCAGGAAAGAGCCACATAAGAGTCAGACCCAGAGATGGGCAGGCTGCCAGAACACCGGTGTTACTAATGATTTAAGTAATTCCTGTTAAATGTTATAGTTAATAATTATAAATATGTAGGGGCTATTAAGCAAACTGCAGAAACTGTAAATCTATAGAGGATATTAAGCAATAACTGTAAGTTGCAGAAACTGCAGAAACAGAAAAGTTAGAGCCTGGCCTTGGTGCAGGATAAGGTAATGTAACTTTGTATCTATCACAAGACATGAAGAGAAGGAGAAAACGGGAGATACGGTGAAACCATGGTGAGCACAGTGGAAGGTTCCCAGGGACGTGCTGTGAGGAAGAGGAGAGACTTCATCCACCGACCACCCTGAGAGGGCAGAAAACCCCAGAGTCCTGGAATTGGAAGACTCAATTATGATCAAATATGGGAAAACATGGGCTGGGGAGGGACCAAGAGGTGTGTGTAAACCAAAAAGTTATAAAAATGGGAAATTGTGGGGGAAACTTTCAAAAGCTGTGCGTGGAGCACACGAGCTGAGGCTTGTGCTCTCCAGCTTTCCCAGCGCGCTGCTTGCCTCTGCTTCTCGCTTCAATAAAGTTTATCTAATTGGCAATCAGTTATTGGGTCCTTTATACTTAACACCAGCTAGTTCTCCTTTAATTTCTGGAAAGGTCTGGATTTCATATCCATGTTATTCCCTGCATAACCGCAGACCACACGTGCCCAGCAGAGGTCCAAAGGGGTCATGGATTGTGGGAATTCTGTCCAAATCCAGCCCTACTGGGTGAAATGTGCCCTTGCTTCATTGGGCAACAGGTTTGCACTGGGACAGGAGAGCAATGAGCAAACATTCCAGCTGTTCCAGGACTTGGGGAAGAGGCTCTGCTGAGGGTGGGGATGATCAAAACAAGCTGATGTTTAACCCGTGCTGGGGGTGGAACTCCAAATGGACATACTGGGATTTGTGGGACATGTCTTAGGAAGAGACCATCAGCCTCTGGGGTTTCTTGTACCTCACCAGACCCAACCAGTGGGTGACAATGTCAATAGTAATGATTAACAAAAATAATAATTATAACAATAACATTAATAACAATAGATATGAAGCTCTTCTGCCTGCCCCAGTCCCAGGAAATAGCACTTCTCAAATTATGCAGGGATTTAACCCTCCCATGTTCCCAGATAATAACAGCCAGTAGAAAAACAGATTTTTCCCCAAAAGTGTTGGTAATTCTGCTTCAGGGGAATGTTTGGTCAGACTGCAGGGTGGGAATGGGAATGCTCTGCAGGCCCACAGCTCCCCAGCTGCCTGGCTCCTGCTCCATCATCTCCCAGTCCTCATCTCCCTGCTGTTATTTCCTGGTCCTTTATCTCCCTGCTTTTAATTTCCGGTGTTTTCATCTCCCTTATCCATCATCTCCTTGTTCATTGCCTCCCTGCAGTCATCTCCTGTCCTACATCTCCCTGTCCTCCACGTCCCTGCATCTCATCTCCTGGACCATCCTTTCCCTGCTCATCATCTCCTGTCCTTTGTTTCCCAGTCCATCATCTCCTGGTCCATCTTCTCCCTGCCCTTCGCCTTCTGTCCCCTGTCGCCTCCTGCTCCATCACCTTCCAGCCCTTTCACCTGCTGCCCATCCCTCGTTGGGACGGCAGCGCCAGGATCCCGAGGGATCCGTCGGAGCCCCCGGGTGCCTCCCGACCCCTTTGGGAGCCCTTTCCCCGCCGCTGCCCGGGGGCGGTGGTGGCGGGGCGGGACCGGGGGCGGCCCCGGGCACGGTCCCCCGGGAGCGGCGGCGGGAGCGGCGGAGCGGAGATGCCGTACCTGCTCATTAGCACCCAAATCCGCCTGGTGAGTCCCGGCGAGACCCCCGGGGGTGGGGAATTCCGGCGGGCGGGCAGGGACCGACCGGGGCGAGCGGTGAGACCCGCTCAGCCCGCGGTACGACCGTCACCGGTGCCCCGCTGTGATCCCGGGACGGGCTGGCCCTGCTGCTGCTGGGGGGTCGGGGGGCGATGCAGGTTTGGGGACCCCCAGTAGGGCCGGGCTGTGCCCAGCGGCCCGTGCGGGGTGTCCGGCACAACTCCGTGAGAGCCCCCAAACCCTCCTGTCCCGAACAGCGACTCACTTGGGAAACTTGCGGCGGGATCCCACCAACGCAAAAGGGACGGCTCCACTTGTCCTCGCAGTTGGTTTTCCCTCGTCCCCAAACAGCCATTCCAGGGTGGAAACCGCGGCCAAGGGAGCGGGCATGGCTGGGGCTGACAGGAGCCGGGCAGTGGCTGGGATCTCCGGCTGGGATCACCCTCCGGGAGCACTGGTGGGATTGCTGGCTGGCACTATCAGATAAAGCCACAAAGCAAACGTTACTCCCTGGCACCGGCAGCACCCACATCCTGCAGGACTCTGTAGGGGCTCTTTGTGTTTATCTGGGGTTTCCCTTTTCCCAACAACCTTCCCTCCCGAAGCCTGGGTCTGCCGGTGTGGTTTGGGGCAGGAAGCAGAACGGTGGAAACAGCAAGTGTGCAAAGGGAGAGGGTTGTGATGGACACAGCTACTGCTGCCACTGGAGATGTCCCAAAGGAAGCAGCAGTGGATTGGGAATGGGGATGTGTGGGGAGGCTGCAGCACCAAAGCATCTGCTGGCAGTGGCATTTGGGATAGTACATTTGTGATTGAGTAATTGTGGATGAGGTACAGAAAGGGGCACAGGGATCATGGCACTGGAGGAAACAGCCTGGAGCTGTAGGGTTCAGTCTGCCCTCCAGAGACTTTGGAAACTCTGCTCTTTACCAAAGGGGCAAAGCAAACATTTCCAGAGTGAAACTTGGCATCGAGCTGAGGCTGGAAACTTCCCATCCTGGCCTTGCAGGGGTGAGCAATTGCACCTTCCTGGCAGTGGCTGGGACTGAGTGCCCCTCCCAGGATGGGCTGAAGGCAATTCCCTTCCTTAAGGGCTCTCACTGGAGCTGTGCTGGGAACAGGGGGTGGCCGTGTCACCACGTGTCACTCACCACTCTGCCTGTCCCACAGGAGGCTGGGCCCACCATGGTGGGTGATGAGCACTCGGATCCCCACCTGATGAGCATCCTGGGGGCCACAAAGAGGAGCACGCTGGGGAACAACTTGTAAGTCCTTCTCTCCTTTATTTTCCCAAGAGCTGCAGAACATTTTCTCTTCTGGAATTCCCCACAGGACCTTCCAGCTGTACAGTTAATCCTGGGACCCGCATGCGTCCTATTGATGAGGAAATGCTGCCTGATATTTCACTTGGTTCTTTCTGTTCCCTTGCTCTGACCTGTTTTAGCACCTGAACCTCCCTTTCCCTCTCTCAGTGCCATCCCTGCCTACTCTGCCTGTGGCCTTTCTTGGTGCTGAGACACCCGAAACGCTCACCCAGTTCTGTCCATCCTGTCCCTCCCAGCTGCAGTCTGTCTGTCCCTCCACCCCATCCCGCTCTCCAGTGCAGTTTGAGGTTTGACCTGAGCCAGCCCTTCCCAACAGCTCCCAAATCTTCTCCAAGGGCAGCTGAGCTCTGGCGTTGGAGCTGCTTCCCATTGTGTTGCCCCGACTCCAACCCCTCCACTGGCTGTTCCCAAGCCCTGGATATTTGACATTTCTCCATGTCCCCACCTCTGCCCACATCGAGTTTGACCCCAGCCTTTGGCCAAGTGCCACTCAGAGATGTGACCAGCATCTTCCTCGTGGTTTGGCCCACTTTTTTTCCCTTTTTTCTTCCTCACTTGGTATCCCACTTCTTGGTTTTTCCTGGGGAAAAAAAAAAACCAAAAAAACAAAAAAAACACCCACCAAAATAAAACAAACCAACCAACCAAACAAACAAAAAAAACCCGCACACACAATGGCCAAGCAAAACAAACCCCCAAACACAAAAGAACTTGACAGAGAGGAGCAGCTCGATTCCTGCTGTATCCCATGTGCCACGGTGTGGAGTAGGAGAAGGAGGAAAAGGAGGAGGAGGAGAAGGATGAGGCATTAAAACAGAAGGTGCATCTCATCCCAAATGTTCCCAAGCTTCCATCCATGGAGCTGGGAAAACCCTCCTACACAGCACCAGCCTGGCCAACACCATGGGCTGGATTCTCAGCTGCTGCAGCATTAAAAATCTGAGTGGGGTGAGAAATTTTAATAGTAAGGAAATAAAATGTAAGTATTGAGGGCCCTCCCCCATCCCAGCTGAATTCCTGGGGGGGGGGGTTGCCAGGCTGGTCCGTCCCCGTGCTGCTATTTCCAAGCCCGTGGGTGGGCAGAGATTGGCAGCGGCACCGGCGTCGTGCTGCCACCCGCCGTGCGGAGCCCGCAGTTACGCAACGGCATGGGAGCCAGAGCTGGGAGAAACACAGCAGGCTCCAGGAAGGACCTGGATCCTGAGAGATTTGGGCAAGGATCCCTGGGATTCGGGCGGAAAAGGAAGGCAAAGACAGATAAAAGCTTCTGTGGTGCCTGCCCCAGCAGGTGGGGGGAGACACAGCACTGTAAGGAACAGAAGAACCACCTTCTGCTTGTTTTGGGGAAGGGATATGAGCTTCCTATGGGATCTCCCTGGTGGATTCACCACTTTTCTCCCCTCCCTGTGGCCCGGAGCGTTTTGAGCTCCTCTTGCCCCACCTGCTCCTTGGCATGGCCTGTGTCACAGCTGGGAACTCCGCTGTGTCCCCGCGGCACATCCCTGCGGCACTGCACGTCCTCCCCGTGTGTGCCTGAGCAGCAGGCAGTGGGGAAAGTCCCCTGGCTGGAATGTGGCTGCTGGCAGCCCCGAGAGCACAGCCACGTGCCAGTGGGGCGAGCCCGCCCGCCTCCTCCCGAATCCCAACCAGGGCTGGGAGCTCCAGCATCTGCACCGTGGCTGAGCAGGATTTTCCATCCTCGTTTCCTTCACGAGCAGAGCCTGGCTATGGATGCTGCAAACCCCCTTCCTGTAGCACCTTGAGCCCCAAAACTTCAGCCATGACCTGAAGGAAAAGCCTGGGCAGCACAGACCTGCTGGGAAACTGGGATGTACAGGTGAAGCTGAAATCCCTGTAAATGAGGGAGTGCACGGATCCTGTTCCGCAGCTCTGCACAGACACACGGCCCCTCATTAAGTCCCACAAGGTGTGGGGAGCAGGGAAGTGGTCCCTGCCCTCTCACTCAGGGTCAGAGCTCGTGGGGCAGCCAGGTGGGGCAAGGGGTGGGGTGGGGTTTACCTGGAAGAAAAGGCTTGGCAGGTATCCCAGCCCCTCCATCCCGACTGGATGCACACGGAGATGGCAGCATATCCAATACCCACCGTGTGCAAGCTTCATTTCCCTCAACACACAGCTGGGATAAAGCCCTGAGAACTCTTCCCTCCTGCTTTTAGCTCAGCTACTCTGTTTTTTAGGTTCTTACAAATCCCTGCCTCTGCTACATCCTCTGAATAATGGGAATAATATTTACCAGCTCCCACTGCGAATCTGAAGGGTATGTGGCAATGCTCCTGGAGAAAGAACACACTTCAAAGACACTTATAATAATGCACATTATCTTTACACCACATCTATAATTACAGCCAAGTACAGTCTGTCTTGAGAAACTGGAAAATCTCTCACATCTCGGGTTATTTCGTGCTTTAAAGCACTCCCAGCTCCAGCACAGCTCCAAAATCCAAGCAGGAGCAGCTTTGGAAAGGCTTTTGGATCTTTTTATCATTATTGGTAGGAAAAGCAGGAGAGACTTTGTTCAGGTGCCCAAACAGGATCCCCAGTGATCTTGCAGCCCATCATTATCTGCTTATCCAGCACTGCGAGTCAGCTACAGCTGAGCTGCTCTGGGCCTTATCCCAACAGTCGTGTCAAAGGAGAGGCTGGCACATCCAGTGCCAAAGGTCCCACTCACCTCAGCTCGGCTGTCCCCACCCAATTCAGCCCAGCCTGCGCCTGATCCCTTCACTGGGGAGCAGTGTCACAGCCCTCGAGCTTCTGGGATCGAGGGGTAGGAATGTGGGACAGCTTCTGCTCCAAGCATAGAGCCAGCACAAACCAACAGGGAATCAGAGATGGACAAGGATCCCGGTATCAGCTCCCAGGCACTGCTGGAACAGAGGAGCCTGGCCTCCACCTCACCTGGCACCTCCATGCAGAATGGATGACTACTGGTTTTCCTAAGGTTTCCCACCTGGCTGAAAGCAGCACCTTGTTTCAATCCCCTAATTCCAACAGTTTCTCAGATCCACCCATCTCACAGACATGCTCTGATATAGACAGAACATTGGGATTTCATTCCTTAGAAACACCTGAATCATTCCTCTCCTCCTCCATGTATTCCCAGGTATGTTAAAAACGTGCTCACTGTGTTTACCTGTGAACCCTCTGCTGCAGTGTCAGCCCAGTTACCGAGCAGCATGTGGCTCTGGACACCAGCCCCCCCTGAGCCCCATCCCTATTCAACCTGATCCTTCCCTCCTGGACAGGATTCCCGTGGTTTGGCACCTTGGGCTGTGCTTTCCCTGGGGTTAACCAAGGCCCTATGTCACACACACCTGTGCCAGGTGTGGCCGCTGGTCTTACAGGGATCAGGAGCGAGGCAGGCTCACTTCCACCAGGAAATCCCCATCTCTTCCTCCCCCAGCTCACCTTATTCCCATCTTTCCTGGGTGCAGCTGTGAGTACTACGTGAATGACGCTCCGCGCGTGGTCCTGAACAAGCTGGAGAGCCTCGGCTACCGCGTGGTCAGCATGACTGGCGTGGGCCAGACCCTGGTCTGGTGCCTCCACAGGGAATAGCCTGGGAGAATCCTGCCTTCCACCCGGACAACATCCTGCTGGAGATCATCTTATAGGACTGGCAGCAAATTTTTCCCCCTTAATTCCTTCCTGTCCCAGACTCCAGGCACTCGGGCAGGGCGAGGTACGGCGCAGAGGCAGAGCTGGACCCAGTGGAATTTTGCCACCCCTGTTCCATTGCCCAAGAGCAGGGGGAGGAAGGCATGCCCAGAATCAGGCAGAGGGAACAGATAGATGGCTCCAGCTCTGCCTTCAGCGGGATGGCAGTCTGGCAAATTCCAGCTTTTACATTTTAATCGTGTACTCAGCACGCCCTGGAGGAAGCTCAGTAACAGCCCTGTTTGCCTCCTCCTCGGGCTGCCCCGAGAGCTCCGTGCCTTCTCCTGGGCCAGGGGCTTAGGGAGGGACACCAAGCATCAACACCATCCCATCTCATCCCTGAAATCCAAGGGGGAACCACTAAACCTACTCCCAGAGCTCCAAGAATCCCTTCCCTCGGGAGCAAAGCCCATTTCCATCTCAGCAGCACCACCAAACTTCCAGATCCCAGATTGCTATCCAAGCCTAGCCCGGGATTCCCAAAATAACACAGAAAGATTGTGTGACTATTCCAGGTGCAGGCTGTAATCCCAACACTGCTGCAATGTTTGGGACTGTGCACAGATCCTGCTGTGGGGGTAACACCAATAAAACATTGCTCCAAAGAGACCAGCATCCTTCTGTGCGTTGTTTAAAGCTGTTGTCAAATCCCCCTGGATGCATGGCTCCCCAAATGAGCGTTCAGGAATTAAAAGCTCCAAGGTTTGGTGTACTCATGGCACCTTTCACATCCTGTCCCATGGAAGGGGACAGCTGCTCTGGGCACACACCCTGGCAGGGTAACACCTGTCTGTAACCTCAGGCAGCCATTCCTTCCCCAAAACTGGAAAGGGATAAGGGTCACAGTCCCTGGGGGTTTCTATTCCCACAACACCTTTTACAAAAAGGAGGTTTATTGACTTAAATTAAGAAACAGCTCTGGGGGGACGGAGGGGTGAGGAGAATCCATACTCCCATGCTAAGTGTGGGACTTTTCCTCCTCGTCTTCCCGCTGGAGCTGCTCGATGAGCTGCTGCCTCTCGGCTGCCTGGCGCATCCTCATCATCACCAGGCTCTCGTAGTCCCGCTCCGACACCACCGACGCCTGGGAAGGAGCAGCAAACACACACAACCCGTCAGGGACAGCACAGACTCCCAGACCTTCCCCAAATCCCCCTCCAAACACCAGCATTCCGGGCAGGAAGTGGTTTGACCCCACAGAAATTGGGTGAGGTGGGTGAAAGCTGCCTGGCTACAGGAAATAACCAGGAATTGTTATTAAAATGATTATTAAAAATAACCAGCAGTAAGTGTGGTTGATGAGGGAAGCAGGACAGACACGGAGGCAGCATTCCATGAGGCTGGATGGGGCATTATTTTGGATGACAAGATCACCCCGCACCTGCAACGTTGGTGCCCAAGTCCAGCATACACTTCACCTGTTATAAAGGTTAATGCCATAAGAAATCAAACCTTTGTGGATTAGTCATGGAAGTGACTAACTTCCAACTGTCTGACCGTGGTCAGGTTCTGGCACACGTTGCCCAGAGAAGCTGTGGCTGCCCCATTCCTGGAAGTGTTCCAGGCCAGGTTGGACAGAGCTTGGAGCAACCTGGAATAATGGAAGGTGTCCCTGCCCTGGGGTGGAACTGGATGGGCTTTAAGGTCCCTTCTCACCCAAATCATTCCAGGATTCTAACAGCTGCAACCAGTAATCTTAGAGGTCTTTTCCAACACAAACAATTCCATGATTCTAAGAGGCTGCAGAAAGAAAACCACCGGGGATGTTCCCAAACCTGACACAGGAATGGAAGAGTTTTCCAAAGCTCCCAGAGCCTTCCTGCTGCGTGTGGCAGCAACTGTCACGTCAAGGCAGTTGATTGCAGACTCTGCCTAATGAACGTGGGTAGCAGATGACAGCTGCTCCGGTGCTTTGGCGCTGCTTCCAAAGCCATTCCACACTAGTAGGTGGCCGTGCTATTTTGAATGTATGAAAGCACTGCAAGCCTTGGAAACATCCAGCTTGTTCCTTGACAGTTCAGGTGGAAATAAGAGCACCTTGACAGAAGGTGAATGGGGAAAAAAAAACCCCCTTAATATTTATTTTTCTAGGAAGCGGGTTAAGTGGTGATCACAGCGAATCATGGAATCCCAGAATGGTTTGGGTGGGAAGGGACCTTAAACATCATCTGGTTCCAACCTCGTGCCATGGGCAGGGACACTTTCCATGAGCCCAGGCTGCTCCAACCTGGTTTTGAACACTTCCAGAGATGGGGAAGCCACAGCTTCTCCAGATATTGAAGGATTTCTTAGGCAGCAGAAGGGATACAAAGGCAATAGAATGTGTAAATAAGTCTCTGCATGGCAACATGGGCGAGTGCAATTCCTTATCCTGTGCCAGCAAAGTGGTTCCTCCGGCTGTGAGGACACAATGAAAGCCCACAACAGATAAGGAACATCAAGTGGGAAATTAAAGAGTCTAATTGGTGTTTTAGGAGCCAGCTGAGCAAAATGACCTTTGGGTACTGGCAGCAGCAGTGTCTGAGAAAGCACCGATGGTATCAGCCCTCAGCCGGGATCCTTCCAAGCCCCATCCACCAACCCCAGGAATTTGCTGGGCTGGATGGAAGAGGCTGCCTGAGACTCATGCATATGAATCACCCACACAAACCTGAAGCCCCACCTCGCCCTGGGATTGAAGTTTAAAACAGCCAGGAGATTATTTGCAGCCTGCTTTGGGAGCTCTGCTGACATGAGGAGCCCTCGGAGCGGCGGGAGGGAGATCCAGGTGGGCTCCCAGCACGTGCTCCCGGGTGCCTGAGCGTGGGCTGAGGCTCTGCCACTCCACACACCTACTTCCTGCAATCCTGGCAATTACCAATCGAGTAAAACCCAGTTTCTGACGTGGCTGACTCAGCAAGGGCTTGGCTCAAAACAAACACATCCACACAGGGAGCCGCAGCCCGGGAAGCAGCGACGGGTGGCACATGAAGGGACGGCGGTGGCAGCGCTGGGGAGTTTTGGCATTCCGGGTCCAACCTGGCTGAATTGCTGGACTCCTGGCTGAGCTCTCGCTGGACTTGCTGCTTCATCCTGGTGAGTGTGGCAGGCCCAGTTCTCCGAGTGCTCCAGCAGCTTCTCCTCTCCACCCCTGGACTCCGGGCTGCTCCAACAGGGCGCGTAAGTCTCCTCTGCACTCCGTTCTCCCAGCGCCGTCTCCCGTGCTGTCGCTTTTTACATTCCCCTTCTCCTGTATTCCCTGGGTTCCTTCGGTGGGACTGAGTCACCGTCTCGTTCCCAGCCACCCACGACGCTTTTCCGGCGGTGCCCCTCCGCAGAAGGTGCCCGGTTACCATGGCACCCGAGTGCCCTTCTGTTCTAGATGCCAGATTAGATCTGTTCTCATGGTGACTGTGCCTCTGCTGTTCCCCACCAGCCCGGAGCTGCAGCACACGTTTGACGAGCTCACTCACACACACACACCGTCGCTCCTCTCCACTCCAGGGGGAGACTCCTTCAGATCCAAGACAAGCCAAGTGCTCCTTGCCACGGCGTGGAGTTTGCATTTCCTGCACTACCAGCCTCTCTGTTTTCCTTGCAGCTCCGGGAACGGGGCGGGAAGAGGTTGTTCCTGTTGTGTGGCTCTCTGCTGATCCCTCGGCTCCCGCCTGTGAGGAGTCAGCATTCCTGCTCCTTGCTGCCTTTCCTCACCATGGATACTTGGCGCAGGGGGTCCATCAAGTCCACCACCTTCTTCCGACGCTTCTCCCTCAGGAGGCACAAAAAGCTGGGCAACCAAGTGATCATCCTGAACCAGAACAGCCACACTCTGGACACGGATGGCCAGAAGAGGGAATGCTTGAGGGATCTGAAGGACAAGTCTGAGTACCTGTCCTGTCAGAGTGAGCAGAACCTGGCCAAGGCACAAGCCCCTCCCAAGCCTCCCCGGCTGTACCTGGACAGTTCCAGCTGCCCCAACATCATCGATCACACAGACTCCCACTCCGACCTCTCCTTTTCCGATGCTGCTCCGTACCACAAAGCCACTCCGACGCACAAGGACCAGGCTACGGACCACGGCACCTCAGAGGGAGGTCTCCCGAACAGCACCACTCTTCCCGACCTGGCTGACCCTTTCCTGTCCTTCAAAGTGGATTTGGGGCTATCGCTCCTCGAGGATGTGCTGCAGACCCTCAGGAAACAGAACCCGAGGGATTACGCCATTTGAAGGTACTCATTGTCCATCACATCCCAGTTACTCACTGCTGCTGCCAGTTCCTCCGATTTCGGCGGGAGGAAGGATACTGGAGCATGCCTGTTGTGTGTGGCCTCTTCCGTTGTCCTCGCCTCACCCAGCACAGACCATCCCTGTCCTTGCCAAGGAATCCTCTGGAGCAGAGCTCACGGGCTCCGTGCTCAGGTGAGAGCACTGTCTGCTGTCTCGTGGGCAACTTTCCACTCTCCACCCCGGGAATTTCCCACTCCGAGCTGCGCGTCCCCTCCTCAGGGAAGACTGGCGTTTTTTGGGAAAGACTTATTTTGGGGATGTGACACTGTGGGGCAGGGACACAGAGGGATTTGTCATGGATCACTTGTGGAACAGCAGGCAGCCTGCAAGGAGGCAGCAGCACTGCACCCCAGAGCTTTGAGGGCTGAGAGACGGGAGCTGGGGCTTCTCCTCCCACCATGTTTGGATGTGAAAGCTAAAAGCTGTTCCTCCACTTTTTCTCTTCCTCCATGTGGGTTTCTTTTCCCTTAACTCCAGTGCAGGTGGCACTCTCAGCCTGGAAACAGGTAAGCATCCAAGTAGGCTCCTGACAGAGCACCAGCAGTGGATTTATCCTCCTGGCAGGAGAAGAGATGTCTCTGACACTGCTGCCTCACGCATGCACTGAGCTCCCAGCTGTACAGACGTAGAAGAATAAATGTATCTGTGACTGGAAGTGTCTGGTTGCCTCATTTCACTGGGAACTAGCCACAGAAATCCCAGGCACCAGGAGCACAGGGTATCTGGAGCGGCCCAGGTCCGTCCTCCCCGGCACTGCAGGGTTTTATGATGTGGTGGGAGGGAAACCAGTGTGGCTTTGAGGGAAGGACAGAGCTGCTGGGAATTGATTTTCCCCTGAGGAGAGCTCAACGGGAACAGTTCCCAGCCCTGAGCTGGACAGTGGGAAAGGCTCTGCCAGGCTGAGAACATTTTGGGCAGCATGAGGACAAACTGTAAGAAGAAACTACCAGTTCTTACCTTTTTGTCTATTAGGGCTCTTTTAAAAAATAACAGTAATAAAACCCCCATGCCCCCAGATAACCAGGAGCTTTGGAAGTGGCCACAGCAAAGTGCAGGGACATTCCAGGGAAGGTACAGCTGCCTCTTATTCTGTGAGATTCACCTCCCAAAGTCAGATGATAGGAAACAAAACCTCTGAAACCTCTGAAGGAGCTTAGAGCAGGTACAAGAACACCAGGCAGGAGGCTTTTCTCAAAGTTGAATGGCTGGGGAGCACTGGCAGGGAGAATCCACTGCAGGAGCAGGGAAAATCTTCCCAAAGCTGAGCATTGCACGCTGTCGGAGTGGCAAAACGAGCTCTCTGCAGCTGCTGTGTGCTTTGAACCATCACACAGCCACTGCTCTCAATAGCCTGGAGTAACACTGGCCAAGCCACAGCTTTTGAATTCCAAGGGGAACTGGAGCCTGCTTGGCTCCAGCAGCTCTCCAGGAACTGCTGGACAACGTGCACCTGTTGCTGTAGGAGACAACAAGGCTGTGGAAGACGAGCAGCCTCCTCACAGCACAGCTTCCACCTGGGAGCTGCTCCCAAACCCCCTGGCTGGGGTCTGGCTGTCCTTTACCTGTGGATTTTGGCACTCAGGTCCTGGCTGGCTCTCCCAGGCAGGGAGTACCTGGCTGCCTGTCCCAGACAGGGAGCAGAGGATGAGTAGTGAGCGTGTTGCCATGAGAACGCTGCGGGTTTGGGCTGTTTCCTGAAGCAGAGCAGCAAAGGAGCTGCTTTTGCACAGAGTGGGAACAAAACGGGGGTGGATTCAGACAAAAACAGAGGGGGGGAAGTGAATAGGAAGCAAGGGCAGCTTAAATCAGAATGAGATAAGTGCAGCCTGGAAGCAGGAGCGTGGAGCCTGGTGGCTGGGAAGCCAGGCTGGGCGTGAAGGGAAGAGGCAGAGGGAGCAGGGATCTGGGAGCTCACTCTGCACAGTCTTGAACTGGAGGGCACAAGCTAAGTCAGATGGAAGCAGATCAGCCAAGAGGAGCTGTAAACACATTACAGGTTTTAGAAGCATCCTAGTGCATGCAGCAGGAGGATTTGGGGAGGGTCTGGAGAAGGAACAAGGAAAAACAGGAAGGAGAGCAGCTTGGAGATGCAAGGCTGCAGTGCAATCCCAGAAAGTGCAGCTTCTTACAGATAAAAGCAGCAGAAAGGACAGCAAAGCACCAGCTGTGCAACTCCTGGGAAGGATGCAGGTCCCTGGCAGCAGCTCCTCAGCATTCCCAGAGCCAGGTGGGACTGAGGAGGCTGTGCTGGGCAGAGGTGAGTCACCAGCACCGTGTGCTGCTTTCCTGCACTCCCTGCTGCCCCACCACACTAATCCTGCACCGCAGGCAGACGCTGCACTTCCACACTAACAAGCTCTCGACATGGAAACAGGCCAAGGCAAACTCAGGGATTTGAACCCACAGAGGCTGGAATCCACTACCAAGCTCCAACTGCACCAGCAACCTCCTTTGATAGGAATGAGCCAGTTCTCACTCTCTACTAGTGAGAAATTCTAAATAATGTGCTTAGGATTCGGCTTTTTGCCCCGGTTTCCTTCCTAACACTCTGGTGAATCTCCTGTGGCTGCAGGACTCTCCCTGGTCCCACATGGACAGAATAACACTCAGGCATTCCAATGCATAATTCCAATATAAATAAAAAAACTTAATAAAACATCAAGAGAGTGAATGCACTGAACAATCTCACAAGCTTAAAATATTTAGAGTGAACACACAAAAGGGTATTCAGTTTGATATTGCTGTCTCCTCCCTCCTGCAGACCCCAAGAATAGAGGTTTGCTTCCAGCACTGAAAATTCCTCCTCCTGGGAATGCAGTGAGTAGCCAAGACTCTCTAAAGGAACCTTTCAGCAGCTCTCACTCAGAGGATTCCAACAGTCAAGACATACTAAAAAATCCCATCAGAATGGCACTGGAGGCTTTGGGCTGAGCAAGGCAATGAGTGAAGATCCAGTCATCCAAATAGCTGCACTTCCCAGTGTGCTACTGCCCAGGCAAGAGGTCCTTTAGAAAGCCACTGATCCAGCACAGAAGAGCTGCTGAGAAAGCCAGGCCTGGCCCCAGGAGTTCTGTCTGACCACAACCACAGAGCACACTGAGATTTAGGTGTTTACAGCACCAGATTTCCATCCCACAGCCCATTCCCCTTACCTGTGAGGTCCTGGGCTGGCTGGTGCTGTCAGGGAGGACAGTGCTGGGACGGCTCTGGGGCTGGCCCTCCAGCCAGGAAATCTTCAGGGGGTTATTTAGCAGGCCAACTTCGTTCTTCACAGCCATCTCCTGGCAGGGAAAACATCCTTCCATCACCACCTGGATTTCAGACTCTGCTCCCTCACAAGTCACTAAGAATCATGTTCCCATCTCAGAAAGGCCTCAAAGCCAAGAAGGGCACAAACAAGGCCCATCCCTGAAGTGTCCAAGGCCAGGCTGGATGGGGCTTGGAGCAACCTGGGTTAAAGGATGGTGTCCCTGCCCATGGCTGGGGGCTTGAAATGGATGGTCTTTTAAGGTCCCTTCAAACCCAAGCCATTCTATGATTCCAGTCTGTAGGATTTTAAGGACCTTTCCAACCCAAACCATTCCATGACTCTCCAGATTTCACAGCTGCCCTACATGAGAAGCACCTTTATGGTCCATACCCCTGCCAGTACTTTTGATCTACAGGTTGCACACAGTTCTGGGGGTTTTTGTTATTTGGATATGAGTGAAAGAAAAGCTAACAAGGAAACTCTCGTACAGCCCAAGTTGATTGGAACCACTAAAATTTAGGGTAACTGATGAGCTCTGCTCCCACAGCCACATGAATTATTATAACTCACAGTGAGTCAAGACATTTTGGGTTGTTTTTCACTGCAAATGCCTGGTATCACCTCCAAAACACATAAGCCCAACTCCAAGGCATTTCACCTTCAGAGAGAGCTGAGTAAGTGCCCAGTGCCTGATTTTTAAGGCAGTGCCTCTTCCCTCAGCCTGCTCCATGCACAACCTGTTTATGTGCCTGATCTCCGGGTTTGTGCCTCCAGCTGTGCCACTCCCTCCCTTCCTCTGTGCCTTCAGACTCTCATTACCCTTCTCCACTGCCTTAATGACAGGGCAGTGTCCTGGCTGTCAACTGTCCTGTGCCACCCCCAGCACACCCAGCAGGGGCTCTGCACACTCACAGCTGCCTTCACCGTGGCAAATTCCACTACTGCACTCCCAGTCTTCCTGCTGGAGATCAACAAATTGAGCACGTCACCATACTGTGGAAAGAAAGAAAGAAAGGAAGGAAGATTAATTACAGAGACAGGAGAGATGTCAAGTTCATTTATCAAATGAACACTAAGAGAAAACGTGTGTTTTCACAGGCATGAGGCTTGAGCTGTCACCATTTCTGTCCTCCTTCCACTGATCCCACCATTTCTGTCCCTCCAGAAAATAACCTGGGAAGGCATGGAGCTACACTTCTGGCTCCCAGCAAGCCCCAGTGCAAGAGGGCTGCTGAGCTCAGAGGCAGAGCTCACAGGGAAAATAAAGATGCCAGGCTGGGACTGGTCACATCAAAGGCCTGTCTGTGCCTGTCTCTGCACTTCCCACAGCAGGGATGTGGAGTGCTTGAAGTGAAGAATGCGTGCACCACAACCACAGAGCCAGACTAAGTGGGCAGGAAGCATCCAGTGGGAAGAGTCTGCAGTTGCTCTGTTTCAGCAGGAGTCCCTGCTGGAAGCCAGGCAGAGCTGTTAGGGAAACAGCTCCCAGCTCAGGGATCAAAGGATCCAACTTGGTTCAAAGGCTGGATTTGATGATTTAAGAGATCTTTTCCAACCTTAATGACTCCAGGATGATGCTGATGAGCTCTGAAAAAGGCATGAGAAAGCTGAACAGGGAAGGAAATGAGCCACTCCAGTTTACAGCTTACAAGGGCATGGAGTGACAGGACACAGGGAATGGCTTCAAACCAGCTGTTTCGATCAGATTACCTGTTTAGATTAGATTATTAAAGTCAAATCCTTCCCTGTGCAGGTGCTGAGGCCCTGGCACAGGTTGCCCAGTGCAGCTGTGGCTGCCCCATCCCTGGAAGTGTCCAAGGCCAGGCTGGACAGGGCTTGAAACAACCTGGTCTAGTGCAAGGTGTTCCTGCCTGTGGCGAGGGGTGGAACTGAATAATTTTTAAGGTCCATTCCAACCCAAAACATTCCATGGATCTGTGATATGCAGCTTCCCAGAATTCACTCTTCTTACTGCACTGAGAGCAGGGGAAGATCCAGCAATAAATAGGGAAGAGTGTCAGACAGGACCTTTTGCAGGATCTGCAGCAGCACATCTTTGGAGTATCCCCCTCCTGTCTCATCCTCCTTCCTGCATTTCCACCTGAGCTGGGGAACAAACGCCAGGAGTTAATTTTTCCCGTTTGGATGCTGCTGCCTGCTCAAGCAGCTCCCACCCCCCTGCACATTCACCACGTCTGCTATTTCCAGCCACACTCCCAGGCCTGCCAAGACAGTGATCTCACCATGGGAGTGAGCACAGGGAACAAACTGTTTGGGGAACAGTTTGAGAAACGCTGCTCACTGGAATAAAAAAAGATGGCACTTGAAAGGATGCTAATGACTTTGCCAGGGTAATTAGCACATGTTTCCCTGTGCTTAAAGCACAGACAGCTCAATCCCAGGCTCAAAAACCTGGAGCAGACAAAGAAAAGGTGAGTGAGGAAGGAATTCTAACAGCAAGGACAGGAGCTGTTCACCGGATGATGCACATTCCATGGAGGTATTTCATCACCAGTATAAAAAAGGAGGTGCCAGCTCAGCAGGGTTGAAATGTCCCTTCTGTTTTCAACCACGTTCTATCAGTTTTCACCAAAACACAGCTTTTTCAGGATGTCTTACCTTGAGCTTAGGAGTTATTTTGCCTTCTGCTCCATTTCTTTCCTGCTTGCCTAAAGAGAGAAAAAGAAAGGAAAACAAAACATAGAAAAGACATGGGTGAAAATTCCTCAGCATTTTGCACAAATTTTCTTCCCTGAGAAGACACTTTGGGATTTCCACTAGACCATTCCAGTCCCAAATATCTTGTGCAACAGGAACTGCAGCACAGGCTGAATACTCCATGGCAGCATTTTTCCCTTCTAGGAAGCCCAGACTTGCCAGGATCAAGGCTAGAAACAGGTCAGCAGAAATACAAGCAGGAGACATGTTCTGAGACATCTTTCCCTGCAAGAAGGTTGTGCTGGGACAACTGGAAAAATCAAGGCTGGAGAGCTGCCAAAGAGCCGAATGCCACCTGCAGGTGAGGGCTCCAGGCTTCCCTGTGCTCACCTCGGCTGTGCTGCTCCCTTTCCAGGCGGATCTGCTCCCTGACCAGCCTCTGCTGCTCCTCCAGCTGCCGCGAGCCCTCCTCACGCAGGCGGATTATCTACGGCACAGGGAACACAGCACGGGCACCTGAGGCACACAGCCAGGGCTGGAATGTCACCTGGACACTTCCAAGGACAGCCTGGGTCTCACATCCATCTCCTGGGACACCCCTCCTGCCAGTTGCCCTGGGAGAGCTCCAAAAGGAGCAGCCTGGTCTGGTGGAAGGGATCCCTGAGCATGGCAGGGGCTGGAACTGGATGGGCTTTAAGGTGCCTTCCAACACAAACCATTCCAGGATTCTCCGATTCACAGAGCCTTTTAATCCCAAAGGTTAAGGGACTGCTCTCCAGAGACTTTCTGCACCTCATCCCATGGATGCCATCATGTATGGAAATACTTCCAGGAATTCTTCTCAAAAATAGCAGAGAGAGCCAAGAATTCATCCTTACTTCTTCTTCTAATGATCTGGTTATCCTGATCTCCTCCTCTTCATTCTCCTGAGCCTGGGCTTCCCGCTCTCTGGCTTCAAGATCTGCAGAGAAAGAAACAAAACAATCCCAAGAGAATTTGAATTTTCTCTGCTGAGAAAGGAAGATGGATGGATCACAAACTTGGCTACAGCTACACCAGTATCCTGATAGCTCTGCTGCCTCTCCTCTGCCCCCATACACCAAGGCAGTCTTAGTAGTCCTCAACCCCCTAATTCCCACAGCAAGACCTAATTCCCTCCTTCCCAGAGCAGGACCACCCCAGCTATGGCTGTGGGAGGAGATTCCAGGTGGCTCCTGCACTGTACTGGGCACAAAGAAACCAGAGTCATCCCACATGGATTGATCCCTGGGGAACTCCTGTGGAAGGAGAAATGCAAACAGCCAGCTAAGGGAGACTTCAGGAGAACGTGAGGGTTTGACGTTTCTTACCAAGCTTTACTTTCTTCCTCTTCTCATCGAGTTTCTGTGTCCTTGCTGCAGCCTCCTTCTTGGCTCTCCTCACTCTATCATAGGCTGCCTGCCAAGGAACCAGCACAACAGTGGGAAACTACAGAAACCAGGAGAGAAACTGGAAAACAGGGAATACAACGATATCAGGGAACGAAACCCTGTCAGCAGGGGTGAAGCATCTTCTGCTTTCTTTTGGATTACAAGCTTTGCCAGTACCTGAAAAGAGGAGTTCATGTTTTTAGCTTTTATCACCTGGAATGAACACATTTCCCTCTCCTGAGCTAATGTGGAAAGAGTTCCTTGCTCATTTTTTTGGTTTGTTTTTATTCTTTCCAGGGATATTTCCAGGTTCTTTTAGACCTTGGACAGTGAGTTCTCAGCCACTTCCTCACAGCTCCAGAAGCACCCAAGCTCTCCTGTGTCCCTACAGACAGCAAAGCTTGGAGCCTCAGGAATTGCATCCAGGTATTACTCATTTGTCAGCCCCTGACTCAATAGGAATGGCAGATGCACCGTTGCCATGGGAATTGGATGTTCCTGAATCAGGGATGGTTAACACTGGTGTTATTAAATGGGATATGCTCCAATCCAGCAGGTTATTAAAGGCAGAATCCCAGGGCAAAGCTGCTCCCAGCAGCAAATCCCAAACATAACATTTCTCCAAGCTTTTACCTGGTACCTGAGATTTGATCTCATGGAAAACCAGGGGGAATAACAGCTGAGATTTGTATTCATGGAGTCTCTGTCGGAGCAGAGAGCAGGACAGGCAGGAATACAGATCCCAGCAACACCCCAAAATCCCACCCCTCCCTCCCAAGGGAGCATCCTTACCCTGGCTGCTGCATCTGTGAGCACGGCCAAGGCCTGGGACAGCTGGTGGAAGATTTCCGCTGGGAACGAGAAGAAGTAAGGGCAAGATGAGGGAAACCAGGTGAGGGACCTGGGGAAGAACCAGGAAAGACAATTCCTGCAGGAAGGTCTCCCCAAGGAAGAAAAATCCCCTATCCAAGGGATTTGTAAGCCAACCTCTAGCCAGGGCCACCTCAACTCAAACGTGCTACGCAAACTTGTGAGCAAATAAAGAAACAAAGGACCAGGATTGTTTCATTTTAAAAGAAATCTCCGAACACACAAACTTAATTTTTCTTACTGATTCATTTTATTTTTGGGTTGCAATATCGCCTTCATGCCACATTTAGCTGGACCTCACAATTTCCTTCTCCCTCTCAGTCCTCTTCCTTCAACAAGAAGTGCTGCTTATGCTGTACTGGAAGTTGTTGCATTACAGCCCTCTATCCTTTAAAAGTCCCTCCTCTTGTCCCATTACAAGCGTTGGCAAACTGCATTTATTTTTTTTATATAGACAAATTATCAGTCTTGTCACACAAAACACAAAGTAACTGCTAATTCCACAACCTCCATCCTCAGCAACCACTCCCTGCAGGCAGCTGAAATTCCCCCTTGCCCTGCTCACAGATAACAGGACTTATGGAATGCTGCTGGAGTTTGGACTGTGAGAGATACAGATCAAAGCAGTGTCCAAACAGGCAAAGGTTGGGAAGGTTTGGAGAGGTGCAGCTGTAATTCCAGCACTGACTTAATGCTGGTGTTTCTAAAGCCAGCAGGGATTGTTCAGCCTTAGAAAGCAGAGGTAACACCAACAGGAGCAACTCCCAGCCCTGTGTGTGTATTCCCAGGGACACACACCCAACCATTCCCTCAGGACTTAGGGAAGCAGAGCCACTTCCAGGAGCCTGGAGCAGCGAAAACTCCAGCAGGAAGAGCTGCCCCATCTCACCTGCCCGGGGGTTGTCGGGGTTCTTGTCCGGGTGGCAGGTCAGGGCCTTCTGCCGGAACGCTGTCTTCACCTGTGGGGGACACACTGGGAGTTACTGGGGGGAAACTGCCAAAAAAAAGCAAATTGGAAAGCCAAAATAATCCCTGTGTCCAAGGGTAACCCGCTGGGCCCAGGACGTGGCTGTGTCTGGAAGGAGCTGGAGCTTTTGAAAGCTGTTTTTACTTCCAGGTGTCTTGTGTTGCAGCAGTAAAACCCCAGGGGAAAAAAAAATGGGAGAAGGGAAAAAAGGGGAGAGGGAAAAGAAAAAAAAAAGGAGAGAAGGAAAAAAGGGGAGAAGAATAAACAAGGAGAGAGGGGGGGAAAGGGAGAGAGGAAAAAAATATGGAGAAAGGAAACCGAAGAGGGGATAGGAAAGGAAGAAGAAAAAGAGATGGGGGGGGGGAAAGGGGGGAGATGATAAAAAAATGGGGCAAGGGAAAAAAACCCAGAAAGGGAACCAACAAGAGGGAAAGGGAACCAAAAAGGGTAAGGGAAAAAAAGAGGGAAAGGAAAACAAATGCGTAAAGGAGGAGAAGTGGAAAAGAAAAAGAGGTAAAGAGAAGGAAAAATGGGGAAATTGAGAGAAAAAATTGGAAAGGAAAAAAAAAAAGGGAGGGGGGGAAGGAAAAAAGGAAGCCGCTCTATCCCAGTCCCAACCAATTCCCTGCTAAAACAAGTGGGAAAAGTTGTGTCCCGGCCCCACCTGGTGGACAAAACTGCCGGGATTGGGAATGTGCAGGAAAAGCCCTGCAGATGACCCCACCTCCTGCGTAAGAGTCCAGATGAGGGAGGCTTCTCCTCCATCCTCCAACTTCCCATCTCAGCAAAGAATTCCTTCCCAAGGTCCCATCTAACCCTGCTCTCTAGCAGTGGGAAGACATTCCCTTTTTATCCTGTTATTCCAGACCTTTGTCCAGAGCCCCTCTGCAGCAATCTGGGAGCTTCCTTCCTGTGTTTAGCACTGACTAACTAACTAAATTCAATTAAAAACCGGAAACGTGTAATTCCAACCCCACAAAATTAACTACATGACTTTCGGGCGCTCGGACAAACCTCAAACAACTGGATTTTCGGATCAACACGGGAATTTCCCTTCTGGAAGCACACAAACAAAGCGAGAGCAGCAGTGTCCCAGACCAACCCCGCAGTTCCCTCCAAGCCATCTCCTCCTCCAAAGGCGGGTCTCGCCCCGCAGGATCCGAGAATGCACAGGGCCGAATTGCGGGAATGACGCCAATTCCAGTAAAACCGGGACATGGTAACACCACCATCAGTAAAAAAGGGCTTTTTTCCGTTTGACAGCCCCGGTCCCGCAGCAGCGCTTGGAGCAGCCCCTCAGCTCAGCACTGGAGAGCAGCAAGCGCCGCGCCGGGAACGCGCCGCTCCCGAGAACACCGGGACACGGAGGGAGGGGAGAGGAGAGAAGAAGCCCGTCCCGAGCCGCCCGCGCCCCTCACCTCCTTCTCGGACGCCTTCTCGCCGACCCCCAGCAGCCCGTAGAGGTCCCGCTCCAGCAGCTCCTTATCCACCGCCATCTTCGCGCTTCCCGGTTCCGCTCCTGGCGCCGCGGTCGCTGGGAAACGTAGTCCTCACACGCCGCCACGCCGCGCGGCGCCCGGGAAGGTTGAACTACAAGCACCATGATGCACCGCGCGGCCCCGGAGGCGGGAACAGTCAGGGTGCGCAGCGCGATGCTGGGTGTTGTAGTTCTTTAGCGGTAGGTGCGAGCGGGAAGAAAGGAGAGGAAAACTACAAGTCCCGTGGGGCCGTGCGCGGGCACCGAGCCCGTAGGGAAAACAGCACGTGGGTCCCGCTGTCGGTCAAGGTCACCACTGACCGTGTCCTCAAGTGCCACGGACAGATCTACATCCACGCGCTAAATCCCTCCAGGGATGGCACTCCACCACCTCCTCGGGAAGCCTGTGGCGGGGGGGGGGGAGGGGTGTGATGCAAGCCCAGCTACAGCCTGTTCCCAGAAACATACTTGTTTTTGTTGTCCCCAAAAAGCACCCATCTCAGCCCAAGGCACAGCTCCCTGGGAAATTCTTGTCTCCTTATTGACCTAAGGAGACCTCCCTTTCCCTCCACTGCTCTAAGAAGGGAGCACTGTAGAAGAAAGCCTATCCAATTACTCCCATACACAGGACACGGAAGTTTTCAGCTCTTACTCCTTTATTCTAGTAGGATTTGTGTCCTCATGGCTCAAGGTTACTTAACTTACCTTTATCAACAGTACCTGAAATCAACATGAGGTCATGAAGAAAACTGGATAGCCATGATTCCAGCAAAATGAATTGTTTCAGAGGGATGTTCTTAGCCAGAAGTGCAATAAACTGAAAAATTCCTGGTCTGTCTCCATGGAGCCTCACCCAAGCAGAGCCTCAGCTCTCAGGGTGCAGATTAAAGTCATCATCAGTGTTGTTCCAAGCCCTGCTCTACTGTCACCTCCTTCTTGATGAGAATCCTGGAATGGCTTGTGCTCAAACGGACTTTAAAGCTCATCCAGTTCCACCCCCTGCCAGGGGCCCTGACACCTTCCACTATCCCAGGTCGCTCCAAGGCCCATCCAACCCTGCCTGGAACACTTCCAGGGATGGGGCAGCGACAGCTTCTCTGGGCACCCTGTGCCAGGACCTCACTGCCCACTCAGGGAAGAATTTCTTCCCAGTATTCCACCTAAATCTCCCTTCTTCCATTTTGGAGACAATCCCCTTGTCCGAACCCTGCAGTTCCTGATGAGCTCTAGCCCTGGGTGTGCCAAGGCCAGGTGCTACCTCAGGGACATCCTTTGGCCCCCCTGAGGATCCCCTCTGGGTTCTCCTCCTGTGACACCTTCTTGCCCTGCAAGAAAACAAAATTTATCTGCCAGCGCTTGTCCCTAAACCCAAGCACAGCACCTCAGCCCTTCAGAGCTGTCCCACGCCTCAACAGCGGCCCTTTGTGACAACGCCATCAGTGATGTCACAGCAGCCGCAGGACATGGGCCACCTCACAAGAGCAGGACAGGAGGCACAGAGCAGCTGCAATCCCCTGGTGAGGCCTGTGGGATGCAAACACCGCTATTCCAGCCCCACCACGGCCCCGCTGTTGAGGTGTGGGACAGCCCCAGAGGGACAAGGAGCTGTGGGGTTTCGAGGAGAGGTACCTGCAAACAGACTTTGCGCCTCTTGCAGGGCGAGATGTCATCGAGGGAGGAGACCCCAGAGCCGGGCACCTCTGCTGCCAGCACCAGCCAGGCTGCCCCGGCTGCGCCGCAGGAGGACAACCAGGAGAACCCCGCGTGCCCGGAGTGCCAGGGCATCAGCACCGCCTGCTCCAGCTCGTGCCGGCACTGCTTCTGCCAGCTGTGCCTGTGGGACTGGAGCCTGGGCCAGGCCGTGTGCCCGCGCTGCCAGCGGCCCACGCGCCACCCCTACCCCCAGCACGTGGCCCTGTACCACGAGGTGCAGGACCGGGTGTACCACAGCAAGAGGAGACGGTGCGGCCGCTCCGCCGGGCAGCCACGGAGCTGCTCCGGACACTTGGGACACGGCAGGCCCTGGGAGAGGAGGCGAGGGAGAGCCATGAGGTGGCCCCGCGATGGCCGCTGGCAGTCTCAGCGCAGCCGGGGCAGCGACTCCCCGAGGAGGAGGTGGTGGCAGCAGCAGAGAAGGGCTTGGGAGGACACGCCTGAAGAGGGACAAACTCCAGGGTTTGAGGGGGCCATCCCGGCCTCCTCATGGGGAAATGAATCCCAGCGTGTGTCCCGCAGGTCATGGAGCCAGCAGGAACAGTCACGGGGCCAGCGCAGGGGGAGCAGGGGCAGGGAGCGTTCCCATGGCTGGGACAGGCGACAGAGCAGGTCCTCCTGGAGAGAGCAGGACACCCGGAGAGGCTCCCACAACCACTCGGCGAGGCAGAGGCACTGGAGGAGCTGGGGCACTGATGACAGACACACTCCAAGGCCCCAACATGATGTCTCCTCAGAGAGGAGTGAGACACACCAGTGGGAAGACTCTGATTCCTCCAGACAATGGCATACAAGAAGGAGGCAAACCCGGGGCAGATCCCACAGGAGAGGCCAGAACTCCCAGGCAGGCTCCCAGGGAATGGTGCCCCACAATCCCTTCACAAACCAGAGGCGCAGGAGGAGCTGGAATGCTGACGACAGACACACTCCAAGGCCCCAGCGTGACACCCACTCGAGGAGGAGTGAGAGACTCCAGTGGGAAGACTGGGATTCCTCCAGGCAACAGCACGCGACAAGGAGCCGAACCCGGGGCAGATCCCACAGGAGAGGCCAGAACTCCCAGGCAGCCTCCCAGGGAATGGTGCCCCACAACCACTCCACAAGGCAGAGGCAGTGGAGGGGCTGGAATGCTGACCAGGGACCAGCTCCAAGGTCCCAGAGGGACATCCAAGGCTCCTCAGGGAGGAGCTGGCACCGGCGCGGGAGCTGGAGCCGTGCCAGGCGCAGGGACACATAGCCCACCCTCCCAAAATGGGAATTGCCACTCTCAGGCTCAGCCCAGGGTGTCCAGGCGGGCTTTGGTGATCTCCCAGGATGGATCCACCAGATCCCCCCTGGACATCCTGTTCCAGGGCTTGACTCGCTGCAAATAAACTGATGCCACTTGAGCCAGCACTAACTTACTTCTTTTTGTGTTTTTGCCACCTCAGGAGCCTCCACAGATATTTTGGAGCACCCCAGGACCTTGACTGGCCCTCATGGGCTTCATCCTTTCCCTCTGTGAGCTCCCACCAGCATCATTAAGTGCTTCTGTGGATCAAGGAAGGAGCTGAGGGGCTCTTCCCCTCTCCATGGCCCTCACAGCCTTTCCATGGCTGAACCTGACTTGGATTTTGCCTTTGCTTTCCCTTCAGTTTTATCCAGGGAAGATTTTCTGGGAGAAGTTAGTACCCCTTAGCATTTTTTCAGTGGAGCCACAGCATGGTACAGGAGTATTTTTCCCAAAAACCTAAAGTGTGGCTGATCCAATTCAGTGCTGGAGGTGTCCAAGCCCAGCTCCAGGGCCAAAACTTCCCCTAAACTTCCCTCCCAGCTGTCATCCAGCCCCTGTCCCCAAATACCAGCCTTTGGAAGCACCCCACTAACCTGCAGTGTCCCACTGATCCCTAATTTGAGGTATAGCATAGCTGATCATCTCCCTAAATGCACATTCAGCACGTGGGACGTGGGTTTTGCCTGTGGATACGTTCTCTGCTGGACGAACGAGGCTGGTCACACTGGATCCCTCTTGCACTGCAAGAAATAACTGGGAAAAAGCCATAAAATTCAACAAATGGTGAAAAGCAGGAGCCTGGGCACACAGGAGATGGGCAAGGATCCTTGATATCCACATCTTGCTCTGGGAGAGCCGCTCCTCTGCTTGATCAAGTTTATTTTTCTTCCACAGAAACCTGCTTCAAGTACACCTGGAATTCACTCGCTTTTCCAAATGTACTCAAAAGGTGGGCTCTTGCTACCTGGAAACCACACACAGCCTCAGGTGGGAGAAGCATTGCTCGGCACAGGAGGTGGCCACACACAGCACCAAAACTATCCTGATAGCTTTTCCCTGGATTTAATTTTTTCATTAAATACAAAACTTCCCCTCAGGTACAAGCTGATGTTTGTTTATCTCCTGGAAAATCCTCTCCCTGCCTCTCTGAGTGTGTTGCCAGGGGCCTGGTAATGCCAGATATGCCCACCTGAACATACACACACAAACATTTCACCAGGAAGACCCTGGAAAAAATGCAGCACTCAGTGTGGATGGATGTTGGTGGCAGAGCCACTATTTTAGGATAACAACGAGTAAGAAAATTCAGACAATTTCTGCTGAAATTAAAAAAAAGCCCCAAAACCAAAAACAAACAAACAAAAAACCCCAACAAACCAAAACAAACAAAAAAAAAGGATCTTGGAAAAGTGCAAAGAGGCTGGAAGTCTGAGGGGAGAGCGAGTGCCTGTGGCCAGCACTGCCCTCAGAGGTCTCTGTCCCAGAGCTGCCCAGCCTGGATTCAGGAGGTCTTTACGAACACTGGCACCTCGGCCAGGCTGGCAGAGTAATTCCTGAGGGTGGTGCCACCATCAAACACTCGGGCAGTGTTGGTGTCCAGCCAGAGCTGCCCCTCTCCTGGCAAGTAGATATCCCTCCATGTTTGTCCCTTTTCTGTTATTGGAGCAACCAGGACCTGCAGGGAAAAGAAAAAGAAAGAAAGAAAGAACTTCAGCAGAGGGAGGATTAGCCAGGATGTATGTGTAGAGATGAGATGGTCAGCAGGGAATCCTGGAATAGTTTGGGTGGGAAGAAACCTTAAAAATCATCCAGTCCCACCTCCCATCCAGTCACCTTCCATTATCCCAGGCTGCTCCATCCAGCCTGGCCTTGGATGCTTCCAGGGATGGGGCAGCCACAGCTTCTCTGGGCAGCCTGTGCCTTGCCACTATAGGGAATTTCTTCCCAAACCCATCTATCCCTGCCTTTTGTCACTTTAAAAGCACTAATGCAGTGCAGTGACATTCCTTTGACTGGGATTGGGATCATCCCTGCCTGCAGCTGTCCCAAGATTCCATCCAGTTTATATTTCCAAAAAACAGAATGAAAAAACCTATCAGAAATGTGTTTTTCTTGCAAAACCTCCTCCCCAGTGATAGAACCAATGTAATCCCACCTCCAGGGAGTGTTTTCCCCCCGTGTTTTATGGGAAAAGCGGTTCCCAAAAGTGGTTCCCAACAGTCTGAGGCTATTTATTCCTGCTAAATCATTTTACTTCCAAAGCTGATAGAGGGTTTTGGGACCCTAAATAAGAGTTTCACGAGGAAAGCCAAGCTTTTCCAAAAAGCAAAAACCCCAAATCCACAAAACTCTGCTGCTTTGGCCTGGATTTAAATCTGCTCAAACCCAATCCCTGGTTCATACGTGTGCGGAGCTGGATTTACAGGAATAATGCAGAATTCCCACCTCATCTCCGATGAGAAACTCATCCTCTATGGTGAATGCGACTGGATCCGTGGGGCTGAGCCACCAGGTAGGACGGAAGACGGGGTATCCCAAGCTCTGCCACTCCTGACTGTATTTTAGGAGCAGCGGCACGACGAAGTCCCGGTGCCTCTGGATGCACTGGCGGGTCAGATTCAGGACCTGCAGGTGGGGGACAAATCCATGAGGAGCCCGACGTCCGGGAAACGGCAAAGCGGGCAGGGAAAAACCAAAATATAAACAAGGGGAAAATTTTAAAAGTGAAATATATGTTCCCTTGGGAAGAAAAAATACCGAATTGGAATGTCCTGATGGAGTTACGGTGCAGCTGGGGTTGATATTGGATGTTAATTGATTTGGATATAAATCCACTGGTAGTACATTTAAATCCATTGATAACGGATATAAACCAATTGTATTTAAATGGCTTTAAATCCATGGGTAATTGTTATAAGCTCACTGGATTTAAATCTACTGATAGCAGATATGAATGCATTGGATTTTAATAGATTTAAATCCATTGTAATTAATTTAAATCCACTGGATTTAAATGGGTTTAAATACACTGTTAATGGATACAAATCCATTTGGTTTTAATGATTTTAAGTACATTGATAATGGGTATGAATCCATTTGATTTAAATGGATTTAAATCAGTAATGATTATTATAAATTCATTGCATTTGAATCTATTGATAGTGGTTACAAATGCATTGGATCTAAATGGATTTAAATACATTGATAATAGATATGAACACATTGGATTTAAATCTATGGATAACGAATATAAACCCACTGAATTTAAATGGATTTACATCCATTGATGAAGTATATAAACCCATATTGGATTTTAAAATATTTAAACCCATTGATAATGGGTGTGAGTCTATTTGATTTAAGTTAATTTAGATCCATTGACAATGAATATGAACCCATGGATTTACATCTACTGCTAATGGTTATTATTTAATTGGATTTAAATGGATTTATCAATGGACATCTGTTGACAAAGGACCTTATTAAATCTGATTTCAATTCCACTGATAATGTATATGAATCCACTGAATTTACATATAATTAAATCCATTGGTAACAGATACAAATCCATTGGATTTAAATCCATTGGTACTTGAATCTAAAGCCGTAGATGATGGATTTATTCCCATTTCAGTGCAAAGCTGAGGACAGCAGCTGGCAGGAGATGTCCTCCAGGCCTTCCATGGTTTTTGGGGGCATTGGCCGTGTCAGAATCCCATCTGGAGTGTGGGATACGTACCCAGGCGTCACAGCAGAGCCAGGGTGGGGTCCCAAAGGCCATCACGGGCAGGAATGTCACAATCTGCAGCCACCTCACAAACAACTCCGGGTCCCCCGGGGTGGCTCCAGCCACGCTCCCTCCTGTGGGAACATGGGGCTGGAGTGAGGGCCTCACATGGCATAAAAAGGTTCCTGGGAACCCTCAGAGCTCCTTCCAGTGCCTAAAGTGCCCCTGGGAGCCATGGCTCTGAAGACCCGGCACAGCTTCCCTGGAAATGGCACAAACTCCGCAATGCCGAGGGCTCACCCAGCCATCCACAATTTCCTGTTCCCTCCAGAGGCTTTTCCAAAATCTTGCAGCACCCAGACTGTTGGGGCACAACCCCTGGTAGCAAACTGCCCAGCTCCCTCTGTACAGGAGGATCTGCGCTCCCATCCATCCAAGCCAAGGGCTCCAGCACCTCTTTGGGAAGCAAACTCCCATGCTGGGATTGCTTGAGCCTCATTTTCTAAGGAAAACAGACTAAAAATAGAGGCCAAATTGAAATATTGCTCTCAACCCCTATTTCAGGGATGTTGTTTAGCTCAGCTCTCCATGTTTAACACTTCTGCACACTTGGGGCATGTTTTAACCACCACTGACTCCATCAGCTCCAAGAAAAAGGGAAATGGATCCACTTGGCCCTGATTAAAGGTTGTTTCTTGCCCTTTTATAATGCTTTTATTACAGGATTTCTGCAGCCATTTTGCTTTGGAGCAGAAATGCAGACTTGGAGCAGAGCTGCTGGAGTTTTAGGAACATCCATTCCCCAGCCAGGAACCTGGGGATGCAGATCCTGGCTGTGCCAGGTGGGATTTAGCCCAAGCCAAGCCCTGCAGGGGTGGGCTGTGGTGGAACTCTGGGAAGGGCATCCCCAGAGACCCAGCTGCTGCTGGAGTTGCCTGGCAATATTTACAGCATATTCTTTTGGTTTTAATTCCTCACTTGTTTTTCCCGGGTAACATTCATCCCACTCAAGCCAGCACAACTGAAAACTGGGGAGCAAAACGCTCCAAGCCTCCCCATAGCACACCTTAGGTGCAAATGTACCTCCCATGCCTGGAAAAAGGCTGCAAAACTCACTGCAGAGAAGCCAGAAATAGTTGGGGGAAGTGGAAAATCCTTACCTACTGCGTCAGGGATGAAGAAGTTGTAGCCCAGGAGGCTGTAGTGCAGCACAGTGGGGATGAGCCCCTTCAGCCCGGCGTGGCTCCAGTCGGAGCGCAGGGGGCTCATCTGGACAAACAGCGGGAGGTGACTGGATCTGGAGGAACAACACAAACCCTTCAAGGTGTTTAGAGGCCTCGAAGGAGCTCAAAATCCATGATGCCCAGCTGGCTTGGGACTCACTGGGGCCAGATTATTGTCCTGGAATGGTTTGGGTGGGAAGGGACATTGAAGTCCATGCAGTCCCACCCCCTGCCATGAGCAGGGACACCTTCCACTATCCCAGGTTTCTCCAAGCCCCATCCAACCTGGCCTTGGACACTTGCCACAGCTTCTCTGGGCACCTTATGCCAGGGCCTCACCACCCTCAGATCCCACAGGGATCGTTGACTCCAACACGCTGCCCTAGCCCAGTTCCTCACCTCTTCCCCAGGTGCCAAGAGACATCTTGGGAATACCAAGAACGCATTCCAAGCACCAGTTCAACCATCCCCCAAGCCCTTGTGCCCGTCAGCTCCAGCAAAGCCTCGCCCTGCTGCCCACCTGGTCCCGGCGCTGATGACGGTGCTGTTGCCCAGCGTCGCCAGCGCCGCCGCCAGCACCTCGGTGTATCCATCACCCGCCAGCTCGGCGGGAGCGGGGACATCCTGCTCCAGGAAGGAATTGCCCTCCACTCCCTCGAAGGCCACGTAGGCGGCCCCCAGCGCCTGCCGCAGGTGCCGGGCACGAGCCAGGTACCAGCGCAGCGCTGCCTCGCTGGTGACGTTCAGGCGGGCACAGAGCTGCCCCTTCCAGGTGGTCAGCAGCGGGATCTGTGGAGGAGGAGGATGCAAATCCCTGTCAGATCCATGGGATATGCTGCTGATTCTGGGGTGCAAGGCTGGGGGGTGCCATGCTGTCCCCATCCCAGCCTGCACTGTCATGGCACAGCGCATCAAGGTGTAAACTCTCCCTTAACCCCCCCAAAAATCCCCGAGCTGATGGCAAAGGGATCATTAAAATGACCACACTAAATGGAGCTGGGGAATCTTCTGAGCACTGGAAGTGGAAATTTTGAAGCTGCTTTTGTAGGAACGAGGAGAGATGCTGTATCCTAGGACAGTGGAATCGGGCTGTGTCCCTTGACAAATAATAAACCTGAGGGGGTCTATTCTGCTTTAATTTTGGTTTGGGGGCTGAGGGGGTCCCGTACCGAGCTGCCCCCGGGTCGGGGCTGGCGGCTGAGCCAGTATCCCGCGGCCTCGCCGCCGCGCAGGGAGCGCAGGAAGAGCGGGGAGGTGACGCTGGCGTACGGGGACAGCGTGATGGAGAGCTCCAGAGGTTCCACCAGGGCCGGGGCCTGCCTCCTCCTGCGCTCCGAGGGCAGGAGGTCCTGCGGGCGGGAAAGGCGGGAATGAGGGGTTTGTGGGGGAGGAGCACCACCCTCCCCACGTGCCCAGAGGCCGTACCGCGGCGGCGAGGACGGCGGTGCCGCGCTCCCCCAGGGCCACGACGCCCTCCTGAAGGCGATGCCGCTTCAGCCGCCTCACCAGCGACCTCAGGCCTCGCTTGATTTTGGCGGCGGAGCCCTCCGGGCCGTGGTACCGCCAGATCGGAGACCTGCAGGGTGGGAAATTCCTCGTGAGGCAACGAGCCGGACATTTGGGAGGGTTCCCAAGCGTCGGGGGAAGGAGCGCTCACCCCAGGAGCGCCGTGTCCGGCAGTGTCCGGGCTGCTGCGGCCGGAGCGCTGGCCCTGTGCCGGCGGGCGGCCGCCACGTCGGCGCTGACGCACAGCTGGTAGTGCAGGGGCTCCGCTCGTCCCGCCGGTGTCTCCAGGCAGAACTGCCTGTGGCTCTCCAGAGACAGGAGCAGGGGCACGTCCGGAGCCACTGTCACCGTCACTCCTTTGGGGGAGAAGTGGGAAAACGCTGTCACGGCAAGCACCCGGCTGCTCCCGGTTCTGGGAGCCACAGGGATGAGCAGGGCAGAGCCTCACTGGTGCCAAGGCCTTCTTGGTTGATCCTACCATGTATCCAGCTGTGCCAACCATCCCCACCCTGCTCCTGCTATTCTCTTGTAGAGTCCGAAATGCCTTTCGAGGGCTGGGTTTCTCCCTTTCCTGGCCTTTCTGCTCGGCATTCAGCGGCCTCAGCAGTGCAGGGCAGCTGCAGGTCGATTGGATTCATTTGGGGTAATACCTAAAGTTTGATTGTTCTGCAGAATAATCCAAATACACCCCAAAAAATGACACCAGCAGCAGAACTCCTGCCTGAGTCCAGCATCCCACAGCAGCATCAGGGAGCCACGAAGCCACTTGAGTGGAGCTGGGGATGCAGCAGTGGGCACAGATCTGGGCTTAAAAGCAAACCAGGCACACCAAGAGCACAGGATGTCCCTGGAGTGACTTGGGCCACCCCACCCTCAGGCACTCAGCTTCAGTATCACAGCCTTTCCCACAGGGATGAGGCGGTGTGGGACCCATCTCGAAGTGCCCAGCTGCTGCCACACATGCAGGATATTTTATTCCCAGAGACATCTACGCTGCTCTTAAACCAGCTGCTTTAGAGGTGAGGAGAGGGGCAGGGCAGCACAGGGACTGAAGCTGTTGGGCACTGGGCAGGGAAGGAGGTGGTTACCTGTGGATCCCAGGAAGTACCTCTCCAGGACAGGCCCGAAGCCGTCGGGGTTTGTGCTGAGGTCGCCGCTGACCAAGGGCTGTGCCGGGCTCTCGGCGCCATTGAGGGGCCAGCGCTGGGCATGGATGCTCGGCCCTCCATACCAGGAGACATTAGCCATGGAAAAACAATCCTGCAGCCAGGAAAGCATCATCAAAGAGCAAGGAATGCTCAGGGGGAGCAGGCAGGCCAGGCTTGGAGCCAACTGTGCTAGCGGAAGGTGTCCCTCTGACAGCGTAAAATTGTGGTTTCATTAAAAAAAAAAAAAAAAAAAAAAAAAAAAAAAAAAAAAAAAAAAAGGAAAAGCAAGACATGCTTCCCAAAGCCTGCCAGTTTCTGCTGGAGGAGAACAAATAAAATCAAACTGCCATGACAATCACACTTCTGCACCCCACCACAGTTATCAAACACCTCTGAGTCGCAGGTGAAAAGATGCTGCAAAGGTTTGAGCAAAGAGACTCTGCAGGTGTGAGTGGCTGTGGGACAGCACAACAGAGGGGGAAGTTCAAGAAAACAGCTTTAAAATGCACTGAGGGCACTTTCAAAAACCCCGTTGGAAAATCTATGTCTTTTGGCTTGTTGGTTTGTTTGGGTGGGTTTTTTTGTGGTTGTTTGTTTGTTTGTTTGGGGTTTTTTGTTTGGTCAGGGTTTTTTTTGTTTGGTCAGATTTTTTATTTGGTTGGTATTTTTCATTCAGTGTTTTTTTTCTCTGAATTTTTTTCATCTGTTTTACTTAAAAAACACATGATGTTCTCCAGCTGCCTTCCCCAGAGTTCTTGGGTCAACCTGCAGGTGCAGATGCCCCCACCTGAGCTCTCACAGAGAACTTTTAGCCCCATCTTGACCCCCACCTTGATGGCACAGTGTCCTGAGGGAGACACATCCTCCCTCCCCAGGCACAGCTTCCCTCTTTCCCAAGGGCTGATAACAAGAATTTCCCTTGAGAGACTCAGTTTGGAGATTTGGGGCACTTCTTGTAGGGCTGACAGGGCCCTGGGATGGGGGACATCCCCATCCTTGACCCGCCTCCTGCCAGAAATCATCAGTTTTCACTTCAAAGCTTCTCAAACTTTCCCCTTTCTGCCAAATCGAGGGATCAGCAGGACTTAGCATCCTCGTGACTTCCCAGGCAGGATGGGCTTCCCCGAAAGCCCAGAGATCTGGGGCCGTGAAGGGGGCCTTGGGGTGGCAGAGGCACCTGGAGACCCCCCCACTCAACCCACCCCATGTTTATTCCCAATCCCAAGGCTTCAGAGCCTCCTGGAGTCCTGAGCTCGGGGGCACAGAGAGGTTAAGTCTCTCCAAGGGGTGGGGAGAGGAGATGTAAATTATTAAAGTGGAAACCCTGGAGGCTCGGAATAGCTGTACCAGGTGTCAGCTGAACTCGTTACACCAGCTGGGAAAGAGGGAAAAGAGTCTGTTCTTAACTCAGATTTCGCTGGATCATATTTTCCAATGGCTTGGGGTTTTTTAAAAAAGTGGAGTAGAGCCTATCGTGTCTCACTCATCCTCTCAGACGCCTCACACCAATGTCAGTGGAGGAGACCCAGGGTTTGTGCTCAGGCAACGCCTTCCACCCCCCCAAAACAGTGCCAACAGGTGGTTTGTGGCTAAAGGGGAACAATCCTCCATCCCTGAGAATCCCATCCCGCTTCCCTCCCCGTTCTGAGAGCTCCCCACAACTGGATACCCTGCTCTGACAGCCTTTCTCCTTCCCTTCCTAAGGCTCCTTCCCAGAGTCTGCTTTTATTTAACTGAGGGAGAAAACAGGGAATGATACCAAAAATGTTTGCAGCAGCGGACACGGATTATTCCCATCCCGCGGGAGCTGCCCATTGTGTCTGTGTTGGAAGAGACCTTCCCGAGGTTCTCCGCCAGCATTGTCATCTCCAGTGGGTATTTACTCCGTCTCCATATAAACACAGCTCTCCCACCCCGGGGTCACCACCACCCGGGTGATTTTGGGGCTCAGCTTCAGAGCACGATGCTTCCAAAAGGTTTTTCCCACCCGCGGCCACAGCGCGACCCCATAACTGAGCTGGGGGCATTATGGTCAGGCCAGACCCTGCCTTGCTGGATCCCGAAGGGTTTGGAGCCGGACGGAGCGGTCCCCGTTACCTTCAGGGTCACGTCGGGGCGCAGCGGGCTCCAGCGGACGCCGTAGCACTCGGTGCCGGGGGCTGCCGGCGGCTCCAGGGAGAGCCGGAGCTCGGCGTCCTCCTCCCAGGAATAGCAGAACTGGCCGCCGTCGTGCCAGCAGCGGTCGCGGGGCGGCGGGGGCTCGGTGGCCGGCACGCTGCCCACGGCGATGGCCAGCACGGGCCGGCCGGCCGGCAGCGCCCGCAGCAGCAGCGCCCCGCGGCCGCGCTCCCACAGCATCCCCGCCTCCCGGCCCCGCAGCACCCACTCCTCCGGGGACTGCTCCAGCGCCTGCCACGAGATGATGCCGATGGTCATGGCGAAGAAGACGGCCACGCCGAGGCAGCCCACGGCGCCTTTCCAGGGCTCCGTCATCTCCCTGAAGCCCATGGTCCAGTTGGACTCCGGGATTTGGCCGGTGTGGCGGGAGAGGGGCATGGTGCGATCGCGGGGACGCCGCGGCTCCGCTGCTCTCCCCTCCTGCAGCAGCACAGGGAAAGAAAACCCTCTGGGATAGCTCCAGAAGATCTTCTGGGATAGCTCCAAAAGATCCTCTGGGATAGCTCCAAAAGCATGCACAAAAAAAACCTAATTAGATTTTTTAAAAAATAGTTTAAAAGAAGGAAAGCTGCAAGTCTCTTCTCTCTGCACTGATCCCGAGGTAAGGGGAGCCCCTTCCACAGCCTCCTCCCCAGCAAATCCCACCGCTGGGCTCGGTGACGGTGGCTCGGCCCCCCCAAACCCAGGGGCTCAGCCCCTTGGCACAGCCAGCAGCACCCAGTGACACCGAGGAGGAGGAGGACACACGTGGCCCAGAGCCCGGGAGGGAGATGGGGCCACGGACAATGGGAATCGGGGCCGCGCTCCAGCCTCCGCTGCTCCGTGGGGTTTGGCATCACTTCCCTGCTCGTTTGGGAAGCAGCAGCAAACAGCCAGGGGTGCAGGAAAACATCCCACGGTGGGTCGAGAAAGGAGGGGATGCAACATCCTCTTTCCATCTCCTCTCTCTGTTCCTGGAAAGGCGTTTGGATAATGCACAGAGCAAAACTGCCTGTGGGCAGGGTCTGGCTGCTGGCTGAGCCCAAGGGAACAAGCACCTGCTGTTCCTCCGGGTGAGGGGTCACCCGTGGTGACAGCGTCATGGGGTGGCACTGGCTTGTCCCTGTATCCCAGGCCCCATCCCAGTGCCCACTGGCAGGCTGGGAATGGTGCCACCTCCTCTGGCACAGCACAGCAACCCCTGCACCCCCCGTCACTACCTTACCTAAAAGCAGGTTCAGAGATGCTGCTTTTTACAGCCCCCGAAGTGTCCTCGATGTTTTTCCCAGTGGTTTTCCCACCAGCAGCAGGTTTTCCTCCTCTTTCCCAGAGCAGTTTTCCCTCCTGGCCGCGTCTGAGACCCGTGGAGCCGAAGGAACTTGATCCAGACTAACCCAGGAGCGTTACTTAAGCCAAGCTCCCTCCCTCCCTCCCTCCCGCCCGCTCCCCTGCAGCCCTCACGTAGCCACAGGTGGCTGCACCCCCAGCAGGGGCAGGACACGAAAAATATTAATTTTTAAAGGCTTTTATCTATAGGGGGATAATTTTAAAGGGTTTTTTGGTTTTGTTTTTTTTTTTTTTTTGCCAGTTTGCTGAGGTGGCTGTGGTTGAGTCTTTACTCCACACCTGTGAATCCACACATGAAGAAGCCCTGGGAGTGCTGAGCCTCCTCGGTCTCCTGCTTTGGCTTTTGTTGTTGTTATTGTTCAGACTTGGGGGATTTTGTCCCTGTTCCTGCTTCACATCAGCCAGTGGAGCCTCCCTTGGATTAACTCCAGGGCTGCCAAAATGGGCGCTGCAGCTGAGGGTGCTGCCTGCGCCCAAAACCACAGGGAAGCCACTTCCCAGGACACTTGCAATCCCCACTGGTGCAAAAGCTCTGTAAATCCGAGATTTCCATTGACTTTTCCATGCTCCAGTCCCCATTCACACTTATCTCACCCTGTCTCCAGGTGATCAGAGAAGATCTGGATTTTCCAAGCTATATTACAACCTGTTGGCTGCCAAGATATAAAAAACTTGGGATTTAAAAGTGTTTCCCCATCCTGCATCCAGGCAAAACCCCAGCAATCTCAAGGCCAAAGCCCTGCTCACCCCAGACTTCAGGAGAGTCTCAGGACAGACAAATTCACCAGGAGAATTCTCGTCTGTGGCCCAAATAAGCCCCTGGATGGGGCCTTTCCTCTCCAGGATTAATTTTTCATTGCAGGTGGGGCAATATCCAGTGTTGGATGGAGGGAAAAATGGTGGATCACATCGGGATGAAAAAAAGCTTGGATGTGAGCTAGGAGACTGTGATGCCCATCCCAAAGGGGCCGGGGATCCCCTTGGGACACAGTCAGGAGAGATTTATTGCAAAACTGTAGGTGATGGACCCATAGGACCCAAAATCTAGGTAAAATAAATGGAAAAAAATATTAAAAATAAGGAAGAAGGGGTGTTCCTTCCACCAGGGATGTTACAGGCATTTGAGTGCCCAACACTCCCCATGAGCTGGAAAAGGGGAACAAGTAGAAGTGAATGAACCCTGTGGTGATTCAGGGCTGTTCACCCACAGCATCAGCCGGAGCCAATGGAATTACTTGTGAGGCTTTATAGATCCATGTGCCTCAGGGAGAGCTCAGTTTGGCTGCAAAACCTGCAGAAACAGGGCAGGGGAGAGGAAAAAAAAGGGATCTTTGGGATGATCTGGGATCCTGGTACACCAGGAAGGTTTAATTCTCTGTCCAAGGGAGAGAAAGGGATGTGGCAGCAGCACCCAAAAGCCACAAACGCTGCCCAAGGATTGGCAATTCCCTGTTTCCCACCACAAAATGGGCTGGGAGGGGGGCAGCCGATGAGGTTGTTTGGCTGCAGCAGCTGAAGGCAAAGCTCTGTCACATGGCACAAGATTAAATCACATCCATGGAATGGCAGAGGGGCCCCCAAGGTGGGATTAGGGAAAGCCCGGGATGGCGCGTCCAGTGGGATAAGCAGGGAGAGGAGGCCATGCCTAGGTGGGATAGCAGGAAATGGGGATGGTTTTAAAAACCTTTTCTTAAAAAGCAGCTCAGATCCCAGGGGAAAAAAAATCCTGCTGGAGCTTTTAACAACTCAATATTTGGCCAAGTTTGGGGCCCCCCAGCTCTGTACATGGCCTGGGGGTTTGGGCCGAGCCCTCTCCCACCCTCCCAGAACTCCTGGGTTTTGGGAGGAGGAATGGATCTATGACTTTCCTGCCCATCAAAAATCCCAGCATGAACTGGCTCCCACAAGCAGAGTGAACCTCCCTTCATCTTCTTCCCACTGCCAACAAAAACCACTTAGCCTTGACTGGCCACAGGGAAAAAAAAATATTTCGGGGTGGCTCCCTGGATTCCAGAAGGGTGTCCTGCCCCTCTGCTTCCAGAGGGGTTTTATTTAAAGCATTTTAAAATCTCCTCCTATGCAAAATGGAGCACCTTTTCTCTCTTCATAGCTTTTCAGGGTTGAAAAGACCTTGAGGTTTCTTTTTTATATCCAATGGGGCCTTTCCAAGCTCCAGGATTGTTGAGGGACCTTGATCTGGTGGCAGGTGTCCCTTCCCAGCTTCCAGGGAGCTGGAGCTGGACAGGCTTTAAGGTCCCTTCCCAAAGGGATTGGGTTGGAAGGGACCTTCCATTCCAGGATTCTGGGATTTGCCAGCCCTCCAGGTTCTCTGGGCCATGTGGGATGTGGCACCCACGGGTGGGCAGCACCCAGGGAAAGGAAGGAGCCTGGGAACACATTTAACTCACCAGCATCCATCAGCAGAGTTTGAGAAGCCGAGGTTTTTTGGTGAAACACCCAGAAAACGGAGACCAAGGGTTATTCCCACTGGGATTCAGGATCACTGTCCCCTAAGAGAGGCTTCTGTCACTGCACACCCTGCAGATCACACTCCTTTCCAGAGTTCTGTCATCGCCTTTCGGGCTGGCTGGAAAAAGGGAGAGCCACAGGGATTTTCCACTTTTGTGGGGCTGCACTTGGGAAGGCCCAGCCCTTTCCATCAATATTTTCCTACAGCCTTTAAGTACCAGCAATTACAGCCACAGCTTCCCAGCCAGACCCTCCGGGGGTTTCTGGTTTGGGGTTTCTTAAATATTATGATTTGAAAAAAAAAGAAATACAGGAAAACTGTGTGGGTTGGCCAAGAGCAAAGGAAAACTGGTGGGAGCAGCAAAGTGCCTCCAGGACTTGGCATTTCTCATCCATTTTCCCCAGTGGGGAACAGCCTCATCCCAAAATTCTCCCCATGGGGATGGATCCCACAGTACCTCAAAAGCCTACACCAAACTCTCATTTTTATCCTTTTATCCATGATATCTGTAAGCTGGGAGACACAGTGATGAACCAGAGTGGATTCCCTGAAGCTGGCAGCATGGATGGACATGGATATCCCATCTTCCTGCCCTCCCAGAGTTTATCCAAAGGGAGAAGGTGCCATCAGAATCCACCCCAGGAATAAACCAGCCAATGTGCCGTGGTGGGCGTTCTCCGCGGCTTTTCCTTCCCCTTGCAGTTCCCAGCCTCGCCTTTCAGGGCCAGCAAAAGCCTTTGGCTGTGCTGGAATTCTCCGTGCCTTAGAGAGCTTTGGGCTCCTTATCGGAGCTGAGCTGAGCTATTGCTCAGTTTAAAAGGAAAAAAAAAAAAAAAAAGGCAAGAAGGGTGATATGGTTCCTAAATCCCCAAATCTCAGCCCAGATTTCCTCCTGGAAAGCAATCCCAGATTTCCATGAACTCCACAGCTATTTATAAAGCAAAAAACGAGCAGCAGGGCTTGCACTGACAACGTGGCTTTATAAACAGGAACAGCCCTTGGAAGCGACCACTGTCCCTTCCCATCCCAACTGTGTCTCTTGAACCAGAATTGCCTGGATTTGGGAGCAATTTGAGTCCATCCACAGCCCATCTGGGTTTTCAGGAGGGTCTCAGGTCAAGCAGCAGATTTTGGGCAGAGGGTGGGCTGGGGGAGCACCTGAAATAATCCATGGATAGATAATTTTCTAGCTGGAAAGTTGCCAGCTCCAGCTGCCAGTTTTGGCTGGTATCACTGGGATGGAAACAGCCCCTGTGTACCCCTTGTCCTCCTTTTCCCTTTAGGCAAAGCCTGATACTTTGGGGACACCAAACCCAAGTTCCTAATACTGCAATATTCTCTAAAATTTCTCTTCTGGGCAGATAGGAGCCCACTGTGCTGAGGAAGTCCCCCTCCATGGGACACTCGCCCTCCTGCACCTCCAAATCCAGTCCAGGAACCTTAAATCCAGGGAATCAATGCTGCAGCAGCTGGACAACCTCAGTGTTCCTGCTCTGAGGTCAAATCCCTCAGAGGTGGGTGAGGGTGCTGATTTAGGGTCTCCAAAGGCAGCACCTGCTTGGAAGGGCCTGTTGCAATTCCACTCTCCCCACCACTCCCAGGAACAGGGCTGCGGTGAGGCCAGATCCAGGTGCTGCTCCTCCAGGAGAAGCCTTCAAAAAGCCCCAAACCTCTCTTTTTTTAAATTTAAGCAAGGCACAACTGATGATGATAAAAGTCGTGGCTGCGAAGAGAGAGCAGCTGCACCCCACAACCTCAGCCCACGGGTTTGGTTTTCCAGGAAAGCCTTTGGCAGAGGGGACCAAGGGGGATCATCGGGGGGCTTGGCATGCCAGGGAGCTGCTGGGGGTGAGCACAGCGAGGGAGCTCTTGGAAAGGACCTTTCTGCTTCATCTGCCTCTCCCTGGCTTCCCAGAAATCTGGTGAGCAGATTTGCAGCCTGCCTGCTGCCAAATTCAATCCCGGCCCTGGAGATGTTGTTTGGATAATGATGAGACCAGAATTCTTCAGCTTCTCTCTGTGGAGCTGAGCCACCGCAGGCTGGAGAGGTGCAGGACAACCTTCAGGACACCCACCTGTCCCCAGAGAGGTGGCACCTCCCAGCCACACACAGGAACATCCACCCAGGGGATCAGCAGTGCACACCCCAGCTCCATCCATCCCTGTTCCCTGGGGGAGTTCTCAGCAGCCCTGAGGCCTGGTGCTCCCCAAGGACAGCTGTGGTTCTTTTGGGAGGGCTCCAAGGAAAACCAAACCCCAGCCCTCATTCCCGGCTTCCATTCCCAAACCCCCCTGAAGTGTTGTTTTAGTGGCACTGCCCCGCAGGTCCCTCATCCCCACGGGACCACATTTGCCTCCAAGGGGCTCCAAGGAGGCTCTGGGCACCTTCTTCCCAGGGACCTGGCTTGGACTCACCTGCCTGGGGCTCTGAAACTCCAGGCTCTGCTCCAAGTAAGGCATAGACCTCCCTCTTCCTCCTCATCTTCTTCCTCTTCTTTTTCTTCTTGTTTTTGTTCTTCCTCCTCCTCCTTCTCCCTTGCCCTACCCCTGCAGACCTCTCACCACAGGAATTCAGGATTTATGCCCCCCAGAATTCCTCCCCTCCCAAAACCTCTCCCCACCCCAATGAATGCTGCATGCTCAAGACCTTCCTTTATAAGGGAGAGGAAACTGCCCCTGGAGAGCCATTAGAGGCTTCCACTAATTAGCAATTACCAGTCCTAAAGAGCTGCCTCTGCCTCTCCTAATGAGGTTTGGTGCTAATTATAGCAGGCAGGGCCAGGAGCCCTTGTGAGGGGCTGTGGCAGCAACCACACAGAGCCTTCTGGATTCCTTGGGATATAAAAACGGTTCAGGGTTACTCCAGGACAGCAATCCCAGCCGTGCTGAGTGCTCCTCCCTTGCCAGGAGCACTGGGGATGCTGTTCCAGCGCTGCCTGGCTTCCTGCTCATGAGCTGGTCCTGTCTCATCCATCACTTGGAATAATTCCTCCTGAATATTGCGGGATTCCGCCATGCCCGGCTCCAGCCAGCAGCTAAATCCATCCCCTTGGACAAGCCTTGGGGATATTTGGGGACTGAGCAACGTGGAACTGGAGCACCCAAATCCTTCATTTGACAGGCTCAAGTGTGTGTTCAGTGTCCCAGTGGAGTTCAATCCCTCCTGAGCTCTTCTCTCCCCATCCCAGCACTTCCCAAACTGGCTCTTCTCCAGCCAGGGCAGCAACACCCATCCCAGCTGCTGGATCACAAACCCCCAACCCAGCTCCCAGTGTTCAACTCCCTTGGGAAGGCCATAAACCCCCTCAAAATAAACACCATCACCACCACCACCACCACCACCCCTCTTGTCCAGCTCCCCAGAGGCATTTTAGCCCAATTTCAGCTCTGCCCACACACAGAGCCCTGAGCGAATTTTAATTCACTAAATTAAATTTAATTCAATAAAATGGGGGTTTTAATGAAGGTGCTGAGAAGGAACAGCCCCAAATTGCTTTCCCAGCCCAGCTCCTTGATGGGGCTCATTTTCCCTCCCACAGGAGAATGTGGGTGTATGAAGAGAAATGGAATATAATGAATCCCCTTCCATGGAGGGAAACCCCTGGGACAGACACAAGCAACACCAGAAAACACCTCTGGGATCTGTAGGAGGGAAAAGGGTGCCTGAGTGGGTTCTGGAGCAGGCTGGGGAGGTGGGATAAGTGGCTTCCCAGGCTGTGATCCTTCAGGGAAGCCTTTTAGGGGCGGAGGGAGCCAGGAGGGTGCATGGTGCCAGGGCTCAGGGGGAGGATAAGGGGGATGCCCAGCCCTAATTTAAGGGTGATCCCATACTGTGCACTCCTTTCCTTAAGCTCCCTAAAATAACCTATCCTGGGAGTGCCACAGGCAGTTGGGAACTCAGCTTTTATTGTCACAGGACACAGCAGCAGGCAATAGGGTTGGTCACAACAGGACAGGGGAGTCACATCACAGGGTCCCAGCACAGCCACCCCGACCAGCTACGCAGCCCCCAACACCCAGAGGGAGGGAGGGAATATGAGCCACGAGCCTGGCTCCTCCCCACGCCTTTCCTGCCCCATCCTTGTGCTGAATGACAAGTCCTCAGCCCCCAGTGATTTTCCCTCTGGGAACTGGGCAGTGGATGAGCAGACAGACCTGCAAGCAGCTTCTGGAGTTGGCTCCATTGTGTCCGTGCTACTGAGCACAGCCAGGATGGGCTGGAAGGGTTGGAGGATGCAGGAGGTTTTACTCACCAGCCACGCTGAGGAAGCAGGCTCCATTCCCAGGGAATGGCTGGTGCCAGCCTGAGAGCCAGCACAGCCACAGCATGGCTGGATTTGGGGTACAGACACACCCAGCCAGCTCAGGGGAGGGGGAAAGCCCCCCCAGACGTGTCTATCCTGGGTCTGAGCCTCCCTCCAAGGGTTGTCCCAACACCACCGGAGTCACCAGGGCCACCTCGGCTACGCTGCAGCCATGCCGGAGGGGGAAGAGGGAACAAAGGGATCAGATGGATGAAGAAAACCTTCTCTGCTGGCACAAAGCCCCTTGTAAGAAGAACCCACAGCCTTTTGTATCCCAGTGCCACCTTCTCCACTCCTGACCCTCCCCTCCAGAGTGCTGGCACAGCCCCAGCAGCCGCCCCCATCCCGGGCTGGAGCCCGGCCGCTCACTCGGGAATGTAGTCCCTGAAGGAGTTAAAGCTGAGGCTCCGGCCCGTGGAGTTCAGGGTGGAGCTGGCTTGCATCTTGGGAATCTTTTCCATGAGCTTGGACACTGTCCTCCTCTTGAAGGAGCCCGGGGAGAAGTGCCCCTGCCTGAGCAGCTCCTGGTAGAGGCTGCTGAACACCGCCACCGGCTCCTCGTAGCTGTCCCGGGTGGAGATCTCGTAGAAGGGAATCTTGAGGGCTTTGGAGAGGTTCTCCCCGTCCTCGGTGGACACCATCCTGTCGAACTGCAGGTCCTTCTTGTTGCCCACGATGACGACGGGCGGCTGCTCGGCGGCGCCGCTGCGCTTGGGGCTGGCGTGCAGGTGGTTGATGAGGAAGCAGAGCCGCATCACCTCGTCGAAGCTGCAGCGGTCGGTCACCGAGTACACCACGGCAAAGCCATCGCCCCACTTGATCTTCTCCTCGATCTGCAGGGAGTCCTCCTCCTGCCGGGGCACACAGGCTGCTGTTAGCGCTGCTGGAATGCCGGCATTGCTGGATGCAGCCCTGGAAAACCTCCCCCGAGGGCGCGGCGCCGTCTCCATGAAGGGTTTGGGGACAGCAGCAGTAACACCAGCAGCCCGGGGCAGGCTGGGGTGGCTTAGGCAGTGTGGCAGGTGGGGACGGCCAGCAGGCCTGTCCTGGTGTGGGTATCGGGGGAATCAGTGCTCCCTTGAGCTGCCAGGATGCTCCTCTGGCACAGCAAGCAGAGCTACGCCCTGCACAGGAATGGGGGTATAACCTCAGTCACACTGTAACTGGGGTTAGACATAAATTCTCCAAAACACCCTTTTCTCCTGAGATAACCACCATGATGTTCCAGACACCAGGAATAAGGGAAGAGCAGGGACTGCCTTCCCCAGCAGGCCGCTCTGCTCCGATGGTGTTTTCCCAGCTGAGCTCACCTGTCCGGCCGTGTCGAGGATCTCGAAGTGCACCATCTCCCCATCGATGACAGCCACGTGCCTGTAGATCATTTCTGGGCAGGAAAGATGTGTGTGACACAGGGAAGGTGTGTGAGAGAACCCCCAGCGAGCAGCCACAGCCAAGGTGGCCGAGAGGGCAGCAGTGACCAAAGTGTGGGAGCAGCAAAGGAGGGAGAGGGGCTCCACAGGAGAGTGGGAGGAGGGGACATTTCTGGGACATTCCAGAAGGGACATGGCTTCAGTGCTCAAAAAACAACCCAAAAAAAAAAAAAAAAAAAAAAAAAAAAAAAAAAAAAACCACAAACAAACAAACAAACCCACCCAAAATCCTAGAATTTAGGAGAGCACAGGCCCCAGGGGCTTAGATTCCTCCTGTCCCTTAACAGCCACCTCCCAGTAGATTGGGAAGGAATTCAAGGAACTGAGGAGCAACTGTTGGTTTGATGGTTGGACTCTCAGAGGTCTTTGCCAACCTAAATGATTCTGTGTGATCCTATCATCCTAAATGATTCCATGATCCCATGACTGAGCTTGCGGCACTTCCCTGTGCAATCCAATGGCTCATCCCAAAAGATTTTGCCTAAGTAACAACAGAAAGGGAAAAAGGCATGCAGGACCCAGGGAGGTGTCAGGATGTCCACAGGCTGCCTGCCTGGTTGAGGAGGAAGAAGAGGGAATATGGCAAATTTGGGAGCAGAGTTGGCTCTGCCATGGTGACAGCACCAAGGCAAAGGAGTTTTCCTACCTAGAGTTGGGTCATAGTCTCCAATGAATCTCCTGGTGATGAATCGTACGGTCAGCGCTGGAAAGAAACACAATGAACCTTGCTGGAGTTTTCAGTCCTCTGGACTAATTTTTCCTCCTTGCAAGGGCAAAGGAACAGCAGGAGCAGCCACAGCTCAGGCAATTAAAGCCCCTCATCTGATTACACATCTCCCTGCACCAGAGCCTGGTGAGGCAAAGCCCAAATTGCTGGCAAAACCCTCCCTGGGGCCTTTGGCCCTAAGATCTTTTCCAGGAAGCTGCCTCGGAAATGCTGTGCTGATGCCTGGAGAGGGAATTTCTGGACAAAGCCATGGTAGGGAGGGTGAAGAGAGTGCAGGAGTGGAGGGTGGAAGTGGTGCTTGAGCCCTTCAAGGCATTAATGATGATAATGGGCATGGGAGTGAAAGGTAGTGGAGAGGCTAAGAGCTGGCTTGGAAAGGCAACAGGAGTGGAAAGTGAAATTAGTGGAACAGTGGAAAAAAACAGGGGAAAAAAAAACCCCAAAAGAGCTAGGCAGGAGCACAGAGCCAGGAGGGAGAGAAGGAAGGGAAAACAGGAGTATGGCAGAGGGATAAACCTCACCAGAACCAAGACGTGATGAAAACCCCTCCAGAAACAAAAGGGTAAATGAAAAGTCAACGCCATGCTGGGGCAACACTCGGAGCTCCCTTTCCCTTGCAACCAGGATCTGCTTGTCCCAGCTGCCCAGCAGCAGGTGTTGCTGGTGTCCTGCCCTCACAGACCCTCACCAAGCCGATCAGGATCTGCGTGTCTATCCCAGGAATGTGACGCCCCACATGGGCCAGGCTTAAATAACCACAGAAAGGGAAAGAGGGATGCAGGAACTTCTCCCGCCTCCCACACCTGCTTGGCTCCTCTTTTGGGGGCTTCACCGTCCCCTCACCTTCCCTGTCTGTCTCTGCATTTTAAACCTGCCCAGCAGGGAAGGGATTTGAAGAAAAAAAGCAGGTGATTTAGCCAAACTGCTCTGAGGAGATAACCAGGGATCCCCCAGGAGGCACCTACAGGCACCTTCAAAGAGGCGAAGGAATCATCGGGGGGCACGGGACGAGGCAGGCTCCGTCTCTAGAAAGCACCTGATTGTGTGTCATATGTCAGGCAGCCACCCAAAGCTGGAGCACATGGTGTGGGATGAGAAGAGGAGCCAATTAGATTGATTAAAAATTGGCTGGAGCGCAGGAACACGAGGGGAGCTGCCAGTGGGGGAAGCAGCCGCAGGCGGAGCGGCCGCGGCCGCCCAGCCTTATAAGGAGCTTTTTCTCCCCATCCTGAACATCAGTCACCTCGGGAAGGGCTTTCCCTGGAGCTGAAAGGGTTAATGGTGCTTTAAATGTGGGGCGGGGGGGGATGGCTGCGGGCTCAGGGGGTGATTTTCCTGCCACGGAGTCAGGGCGGGCACCTGGGGATGGCACCGGGTGCGTGCCCACCTGCTGCCCGCCCTGTTTGTGCCGCCGCCGAGCGGCTCCAGCGCCCATCCATCTTCGCTCCACGTGCTGCAGGCAGAGCTCTGCTCTGGGTTATGGCAAAGTTTACGCTGGGCAGCAGCAGCAGGGGAGAGCACAAGCTCCAGCTGGGCTGGATTTTCCAGCCCCCGCTGCTGATTCACACAGCCCTGATCCTTAAACCACAGGGCTGCACCCAGACCCACCCCTGCTCGGAGGGTCTGGGAGCTCGGCTCGCCAGATCCTGGAGGTTTCCAAACTGCTCCAAAAAAACCCCCAAACTCTTGCTGGGAATCAGGGGTTATTTTTCCCTTTTGCAGCTGCCCATGTGGGATTTGCCCTTTGGTTGTTCCCACCCTTCAATTCTCCCGACCTGGCTCTGTATCCCCTGGATGCAGCAGCTCGTCCCAGGGATGCTCCGGAGTGGGGCTCACTCACATGACTGCAGCTCGGGGATGAAATCCACCTTCAGCCTCCCCTGCTTCACACCCTGGCCAGGAGAGATGTCACCCCCCATCTTGGGGACACAGCTGCCTCCCCCATCCTCCCCACAGGAGCTCAAGCGATGCTGCTGCTGCTCTTGGCTCCTTCCTTGCCTCTCCCATGCTCCATCCACGACCTGGGACGTCACCTGCCAGCTGGGCAGGGACAGCAGGACAGGTGTCTTCATCTCCAGCACAAGAGCTGGCAGGCAGCAGGACCCGGCAACTCTGGCACAGCCCCTGGGGAAGGTGACACGATGTCCCCTGGCAGATGTCCCCTGGCAGGGGAGGACGTGCAGAACAGCACCCAGGGGACACAGATGGGGAGGGACTCACTCACGGGGGCTGCATGCCTGCCGTTCCCGGGGGCTGCTCCCTGTTCCTGGCACGCTCCAGCTCCCCTCTGCATGAGCCACCTATTGATCTGTGCCCCGATCCCATGGCCTGTGTCACTGTCACGCTGCCACAAACCTCGCTGCTGCAAGGCTGACAGCCAAACCTAACTGGAGGAACTTTTATGGACCCTCGGCACGATCCCACCCTAAGGAGGAGGCACAAAAACCCCCACAGCTGCCCACAGGAGGGGCCCAAAGCTGCCAGGAATCTGCTGTGTGCCGGGTGGGATGCCCAGCAGCAGGGAGACACGCGTGTTTGGCGTGGGGGTGAGCCAAAGGCTTCGTACACCTCGCACAACCATCTGCTCTGTCGGGGCCAAACGCCACCAGGAACACCCCTGGGGCTCTGGGTACCCCGGAGCTGAGACCCATCCCGTGCTCCAGCATTGCTCAGGGAGAGCTGGGAGTTGCTTCCTTCAGTTTAATCAAGGGAATTAGGATTTTTCGTTAATGCTGGTTGCTGTACATGGAAACACAATTGCAGGGGCTCCAACAGCCCGGCACAGGTGCCACTGCTGTGGTGCCTTCCCTTTTCCAGAGGGGCAGAACATTCCCTGTCCCCAAGGGCACGGCAGCATAGCTGTGTCCTACCAGGCTTTGCATGGATCGTGGATCACTGCACTGTGGATCCACAGAGGTGCACAGTTTTCCCTGCCTCTGACCCCAGTCCTGGCACTGTGGGTGCTCCAGGGGACACATTTGCCCCCAGGTGCTCACAGCTCGGGATGGAGGAGTGGGAACTAGGAAAGGATGATCCCCAGGAAGGAACGGAGTGATGAGGGAGCTGAGGTGATCCCAGCACAGCATCCCAAACCCCCACCGCAGCAGCCACAGATGGAGAACGCTGAACAAGGCAGAGGGAAAGGGAGTTTTCCTGAAGGAAAACAGCCCGGCGCTGTGGAGGAGGCTCCACAAAGCTGCTGTGGGCGCTGGGAATGAGCAATGAACTCCTCACACCCAGGAAAACCCAATCCCGAACCCGACTGACTTTTAGGAAAGTTCTCCGGGGCAGTGACATCTACCCCGGGCCCCCACGCAGCTGGGGACCCCTCGGGCGAGGGAAACGAGCCCCGGCTGCAAAGTCTCCATGTGGGAAACTCGAGGGGAAGGAAAATCCTTAAACCCCACCGGCTGGGGGGGCACCGGGAGAACGTGCCTCGTCCCAGCTTTCTAAGGGACATGGGAAGGTTGGTCCCTGTGGCCGGGAGGGAGAACACCGGGGGGATGCTGGGGGGAGGCCAGGGCGGTGCCAGAGGGGTGCCCGGGCATAGCAGAGGGACGCAGGAAGATGCCAGAGGGGTGCTGGGGGGATGCCAGAGGGATGCGGGGGATACCGAGGGACACCGGGGGCATAGCGGGGAGCCCCGTCCTACCTGTCTTGCCCACGGCGCTCTGTCCCAGCACGACGAGGCGCAGGGTGCGGGCCGGGCTGAGGCTCACGGAGCGGCGCAGGGGCCGCGGGAAGCTCATCCCGGAGCCGGGCCGGCGCTGCCCCGGGATCCGCCGCTCCCCGCTCCGCCGGGCGCTGCTCCGCCGGCTCCGCCCCGGGGGCCGGGCTGGGCTCAGCCCCGGGCGGGTGCGGCTGATGCCCTCCTTCTCCTCCTCCTCCTCCTCCTCCTCCTCCCTGGCCGGCGGAGGCGGTCCTCATCCCGTCCCGGAGGCGGTTCGGGAATTGTGCCTCAGTTTCCCCGCACGCAACAGCGCCGGGCGGCGCTTCCCGGAACGGGAAAGCTGCTCCCCCTCCCCAAAAGGGGCAAAGCCACGGTCGGACGGGGCTATGGAAGGTGTCTCTATGCATGGCAGGGGGTGGCACTGGATGCGCTGTGAGGTCCCTTCCATCCCAAATCTTCCTGGGGTTCCCTGAGTCTGTAAGAGTGAGGAAAGAGGGAAGTGGTGCAACACCTCCCCAGCCAGAGTAACAGAGCCCGAGTGCTGCCTGCCCCCAAACCACTCCCCAAAACCATCATTTTCCCCGTGTTTGTGCACGAGACAAGTCAGAAAAGACAAGAGGAGCTGACTTAGCCCCGGCCTTCCCCCTTGTCCCACGAGCAGGGCAAGGAGTGAATCCTGGCTCCACACAAACCAGCGACTAAATCCCCATGGATATCCAAGAGCAAGGACTCCTCACCAGGCCTGGAAGTGAATTTGGTGTGTCTTGGTGCAGCAGCACCACCAGGCTGATGAGCAGCGCTGTGAGGGCGTCCCCAGGCGTGCAGAGAATGTGTAACAGCTCGGAGCAGTACCTGCAGCTGGCATGGATGTGCCTTGGGCATCCTGGGAAGAAGGGACAAGCCTGGCAACACCCTGAGCAGCACCTTGACTGTCTCCATCAAACCCCAGAATGCTTCTGACCCGTGGTACGCAGATGCTGCAAAAAAAGAAGCTGGGAGAAGGGACCTGGCCAAGGATGTGGAGCCTTCAAACGCCCACATCAGGGACTCAATCCCTATTCCAAAGGCTGCAGTCATCTCTCGGGCACAGGGATCTCTCAGCCTGACCATCTGGGGTGACTTGGCACAGCCCACTTGGTGCTCGAGGGAACATGAACCCACCTGGTATTTATAGCCCCTATCAAGTGTCCAAAGGGAATGTCCTGGTGCCTTCAGGGACATCAGCACTCAACCAGCCACAGGGTTATCGGGATCACAGCTGCTGCCAGCGGGATCAGTGCTGGAGAGAGGCCCCTGGATAACACAGGGACCGTTGTGGAGAGCCTGGAGAGCCAGCAGAGCTCTCCCAGAAACCCATCTTGCCATCACGTGTGTCTTCCTTGTGCATCAGCCCCTGGAAACAGCCCTGCTCCGGCTCCTCCAAAGCCAAAAATCAGGCTCACGGCTACATCTGGGCCCCAGAAAACAACAGCGAGGCAATAAAGAGATTTTGGGACAAAAGCTGGTTCCCAGCTGGGGAAAGGGGGGGTTGGGGGCAACAAGAAAAAGAAGTCTCCGTTACAGTCCTTCCCTATTTTTAGCCCCATTTCCTACGGAAATGAGATGTCTGCAATCAAGCCCTCTTCTTGCCTGATCCTCTCCAAGACCAGCTTTAATGCATTGCCTGATTCCAGGCAAATGAGGGAGAAGCCACAGAGAAAACTCGTTTTCCTGCGAGTTGTGTGACAACAAATGGGCAAATTCCATGGAAAATCAACCCTTGCACTTTGGAAGGCAGGAACTGGCTGGGGGAATGCCGAGTAACAATTCCTGCTGCTCCAGGTTCCTGCTGTGCTCGCCTCAGGTGCAGCACCTTGGCAGCACAGCCCTGGCAGCTGGGCAGTCAGATTTGCCTTCCTCCCAAGTGTGTTAACAGCACATGGACTTTTGGGGATGGGGGAATAAAAGGACAAGGAGGATGGAGTTAAAATGGAAGCACAGCTGCACTCATTCCACAGACTTCCAGTGTCATCTTGGGAAAATCAGCTCCTTTCCCAGCACCTCCATGACCACTATGACCTTCCAATCCGACACCAGCTGCTCCAGGATTCTTTAGGATTCTCCACGATTCTGCCCCTGGATTCTTTAGGAAAAGAGGCTCAGTGTGGGCCACAGAGCTGGGGAGTTTGTGTCCCTGACAGCACAGCTGGGAGAAACTCCTGCTCCTCAGGCACAGCTCTCCTTGGCGGGGTGGAAGCCACATGCGTGTTCCCACAGGAGCGCTCAGCGCCACGTCCCACATCTGCCAGGGAATACTTGGCTGGATGACAGTGGAAACAGGACTTTATCAGCAGTGATCGCTGGATAACCCACCTCCAGCACTCTGCAGCAGAGCCAGGTGGGAAAGGTGCAGGAGATATTGCGTCCTGGTGAAATATTTGTGGTCAGGCTATTCCATACTTGCCGGTCCTTCAAGACACGGAGTCTGCTCTGGGAACCAAGCCAGAGGCTCCCATGAATCACAGCCCTGCAAACAGAAAATCAGCTGAAATGAAAAGCTGGCCTAAAGCAAAGAGCCAAATCCCCTCAGGCCATAGCCTCAGACTGGGGGGGATCCTGTTCCATGGTCCAAACTTCCCTACTGGATCGTCAGCTGTTTCGAGAGCTGCCCAGAAACTGAACTTTGATGCTTTTGCAACTGGGCAATGGTGTGTTTTTACTTAGGAAAGGATGACAAAATAACACCAGACCCTTTTCTCTCCACGAGATGATCCGGCGGCATGGAATGGCAACAGATCCATGGAGGAGCCAACCTCAGCTCAAAAATGACTGAGGTATCTCAAACTTTGGCTCCCCAAGGTTTAGCTTCTCTCCTGAACCTCCATTTGAAGGACTCAAGCCCTTTTCCAGCTCACCTACCACATTTAATTACCACTCATTAATTACTGCAGAGACCTTCCCATGTGCAGCTCCATCAGGGACTGCTCTCCAAGGATACAACCAAAGCCACACTGCCCTGTCCATAAACGTACTTTGGGTTGCTGCAGCAAACCCAGCACGCCCAGGAATCCTCCCAGCCTTCAGCCGCTCACCTTTCTTGATTCACTCTGCTCCTTCTGACACCAATCCTGCTGTGAAACCTCTGCATTCACATCCAGGACAAGGCACAGGGACATAAATCCCAGTTGCTTCTCCATTTGCTATAAATAGGGAGAGGGAAAACAGATGAAAGGCCCCATGCCCATGGCCGGACTTCTCCCTGTGGGATTTGCATCAACACGGACCCACTGGGAACACGTTCCCTTTCTTTTTTTAATTAAAGGCTGTTTTTTAGGTCACAGGAGATAATAAAACCTCTAGTGCAAGAGAAATCCAACCAACACAGCTTCCTGATGTCCTGCTCCTGTCTGCTGCTGAAGCAGATTCCGACACGCGGCCGGATCATGCTGAGAAAACAAATCTGGCTCCACGTCAGAGCTCAAAGGCTCCTTCCCAAAGCTGTGAGGGAGAAAAAACACAGGGAAGGGGGCAAATTAGCAGCATTCCCCTCCCGCCCCAGGGCCTGAACAACATGTCCTGAGAGCTTTCCGAGCTGCTTTGCCACTGGATAAACGCTGGCAGCTCACGGGCTGGCACAGCGCGTGATCCCAATGTCCTGACGGAGCTGCTAAATCCCTCTGCTGCCCCGTGGGTTCCAAAGAGAGCGCCCTGCACTTTGTTTTCCCGCAGGAGCTGGCTGTTGGGAAGGAGGACAGTGCCACAGACCCTGTCTGTCAGGCTCCATCAGACTCCACAAACAGCTCCTCCCGGCGGGAAGCTTCCCGCTGCGGGAATGGCTTTGCTGGGGGAGCTGATTTTAGAACACAGTGCACTGTGCTGAGGGAAGGAAGACAAATCCCGTCATCATGGAAGCAACTTAAACCTCCAGAAACGCTGCAAAAAGCGATCCCGTGGGATGACCAGGATGGGGCTGTTTTACCTCCCATCACAAGAAGGATTTTATGTGAAGCACAAGCCCAAGCCCCTCACCTCTGCAACATCCAGAGCACTGGAGGGGTTTGGAACGGCACCAGCCTTGGAAATGATGGAAACCTTGCACCAAAGCGGCTCCTAAAAGCAGCGGGAGCTAAGGGGGAGGGGGAAACCTGGAGCCACAAAGGAATTCCTGTGCCATAGGCTACTCTTGAAAGGGCAGAGGAGGAGGTCAGGGCTGCGCTCAGTGCATGGCACACAGAAATTAGGGATTCAAGCTCTCCTGGAGAGGAGAGGGGAGGGGAGGGCAGGGAGGGGTCTCAGGGGGACACACACACCAGGGATCCAGGGAGAAGCAGGGCCAGGGATCCGCTTGGCGTTCCTGCCCAAAACAAGGGATGCCGCGGGGAGCTGACAGAGCAGCAACAGCACCTCCCGAATCATTCCCGCCAGCTATTCCCGAGCAAACCTTGCAGCTGGCAAGAAAACAACGCTTCCTTATGATGGGAAATGTCAGGGCTGCGGAGCCAGTTGTCCTGCTGCCGCGGAGCCCTGCCGGCATTCTTGGAAAGCACAGCAGGAGCAGCACAGGCAGCGGCTTTGTGGCCAGCGGGCAGGGATCAGCGCTGGAATTCACTCCCAATTCCCAGCACATGCCCTCTGCTCCGGCCCTCCAGCCTCCCTCCCTCCCTCCCGGGGGGGGACAGACGCCACAGGGGTGGCCGGAGCCCAGGAGCCCAGGCCTGCTTCTTGTCTGACCCACGTGGATCTTCAGCTTTGGGCAAAGCATCTCAAATTCCACCCAGATCTGTTTTGTCCTGGCAGATAAATTTCCACCATCAATCAGTACTTAAGGAGAAAAAAAAAAAAACAAAACAAAACAAAAACCCAAACCTGCTTTGTTAAGAAATTCCCGCTCTTGAACTATTTCAGTGCTATTTAGCACCAGGGAGGGTGACAAGGATCACCCCCCCTGGCACATGAAGCCCAATGGAGACCTGTGACTTCATCCCTGAGAGCTGGGCATTCCTGCTTCCACTTGGAATGACAAAAAGTTTTTTGATCTAAATTCTCCTGAACATTAAAATAATCCCTTTTTACCTTGGTCTGAATAAATAATTCCAACAAAACCTGCCTATTTTACATTATAAACTTTTCAAACCAAAAGCTTACTGATACTAGTTGGATTTTCCCTCCCTGAATTTATGTCCCCTTCAAAACGCTGTGAAACCACCCTAATTTTGTGTAGTATCTCACTTGGATCAGAACTACATTCCCAAGGGCCTTTTGGGGGATCAGACTTACAGAACTTAAGCCCTTTGCTTCTCCTTTACCTCCACAGCAGCCTCTGCCCTCTGTATTGTTGAGCCCTGAATCTTGTGTTATTTCCAAGCGTTTCTTCCTATTTGGGAAGGACAGAACATTCCTGCTACATCCCCTTAAAGCCAAGACATGCTGTTTCTTAGCCCCAGCCCTCAAACACAGAGGGACTGAGGGTTTCCAGTCCAATTCCTTGGCTGGCAACGCCGCTTCCGCTGTGGACCAGGAACAGCCTGCCTCCGGAGGCTGCGGTCCCTGTGCCAGCCCACAGCACACTCTGCCTGCTGCTGGGATCTGCTGGTCCCAGCATGGAACTGCAACCACCTGGGGGAGAAGGGGAAGAGGTGGGAGACGATTTTTGGAGGGGCCTCCCCACCCTTTCCATTTGGAAGAGGTTGGGATCAAGGATGCGACGATCCAAGCCGTCCCTGCCTCCACGCTCCATCAGCTGCTAAAAGCTGTGTGTTTAACCTCAGCAGCAGGGAAAGAGCAGCATTCCCAGGGGCCCTTTGTGCCAGAGGATCTGAAATGGGAAGGGCTGAGTCCACCCCTGCAGATCCAGCTGTCTCCAGTGGCTGAAGAACCAGCTTGACCCTGGCACAACCTGGATCCCTCCCCAGCTGAAGGTGAGATGCAGCCACAGCCACCACAGTGATCTCCCAAAGGAATCGTGAGACTGGACAGCCAGGGCCAGCTCCAGATGGAACAAAACCCCCGTTTCCCTCAGCACAGGGTTGTGGCAACCTTTGTCCCAGGAGGAGCCATGGTGGGAGTGCAAAGGACACCCAAACATGGTTTTACTCCCAATTTGAAGCAAGGTACTCTCCAAGGAGATGACAAGGTGAGCAGGGCCCGTTATCCCCTCCCATGGTGGCTATTAAGAACCCTACAGAACAAGAAAACTCCAGGAAACTCTCCTCCTGGTGGATATCCAGCCTGGAAACACCAGCAGACCTCAGCTGGATCCACCTGGCCTTGCGTGTGCTGCTCAGGAAAGGACAGTGCTCAACGTGCAGCCACAGAAGAGGGAAAAGACCAGGACCTAAACATGGAATACACTCAGCAGGTCAAAACTCAGCTCTGAAATAGGCACCAGTGAGCCACCAGTGTCTCATTTTGATGGTGTTACACACACACAATTTATTGCTGCTCACCTTCAAGGGGGGAATTTTTCAGCTCCACTTCCTAGTGCTAATGGTTAAGAAGGATTTTCACGCCTTGGCACGACCTGGGAGTAGATCTGAGACCCTGCAGTCACCTGGGTCTCACTGCTCTCTTCGGTCCCTTGGGCTGAGGGCCACGCTGTACCCCAGGACACTCCCTGGAGCCACACAATTCTGGGACTTACATGACCAGAATTCCTGAATTCCTGAAGTTCAGAGAGGTGTGGAGGCAAAAAGATCCATTAGGTGTGAAAAGGCTGGACAGCCAGCAAAGGATCCTGGGTGGTTTAAAACCCCTGGCAAACAAACACCAGCAAGGCTGAAGCAACAGTTTAAAAAATATTTCATTATTTTAAAAAGAAAGCGCACAGAGATTTCCATTTCCCACCACAGCAACAAGTCCAGAACTTTCCAGTGCTGAGGCAGTTTTATTTCCATGATTGCCTGGAGCAACAATGATTCCCAGGCACACTCCCTCCAGTTAGGACAAGCAGGGGTAGATTTCGATGGTGTTGATCCGGAGGACGGTCTGAGGGTTTGCAATGACTGAAAAAGAAGGAAAAGGGGGAAAAAAAGGGATCAGGTAACAGCATAAACCCGGTGCCTACCTCATGCCAGGGCTCCTGGAGGGTTGTGCTGGCAGGCAGCAGCATTCCATGGGGATGCCAAAGACAGCAAGTCACAGAGTGGCACTGGGGCAGCCTGGTCAAGGCTTTATCATCCATCCCATATAAAAACAGCCTTAATTCTTCCCTCTCTCAGAGAAGGAAGAGTCATTTGGCAACCAAAACCTGTGCAGGACCCTGTTCGGGCTTGCTGGGAGCTGTGATGACATATCCGATGTTTAAGGCTTTGGGAAGAGACTGGGACTGCTTTCCTGCCCAGGAAGTTTGGGGAACACTGAGGGAATATTAAATCCTGGTGCTCTGTGGGCACACAGGGGAGAGGGGCTGGCCCCTGAGGGGCTCTGGGGACAGGGAGAACGAGCCCCTTCCTCCACTCCTTGTGGTGGGATACCTCCCCTCCCACATCCAGCAGGGAAGGAAACGTATCCTTTCCCTCTTACTTTTCTTCCTCTGGAAGTTGTGCCTCCTCCAGAAGCGCATGTTGACTTTGGGCCACGACTCCGTCTTCTCGATCACCGTGGCCTCCACACGGACCAGGTCCTTCCTTAAAAATCAGTGTCAGAAGCATCAGGTTTTAGTTATTTACATCCTACTCTTGGGCAGCAGGCTTCTGGGCGAAGAGACAAAGGTGTAACACGTCCTGCCTGACAGAGATGCTGGGAATTACCAATCCTCCGTGGGAGGAGGGCCACCCGCCCAGGCACAGCCAAAAGCCTCCAGGTGCTGTAACCTGGATCAGGAGCTGTGACAGGTCACAGCTTCCCTGTCATGTGAGGGATGAGATCATTCCATCAGAGCAGGCAGGAGAGACAGGGACCTGCAGGAACCTGTAGGACTGAGGCAAGATAAATTCCCCTGGCACCTCCAGGCGATCTCACGTGCCCTGTTTTGGTTTCGGCACAGGATGGGCCCATCCCTGCTCCTGGTCACCAAGAAATCCTTCCTCCTCCCATCCTGCTCCTCATACATGTCCTCCCTCCTCCTCTAAAGCATCACAGACAGCTAGAAGAAAATCTCACCTTGTTGGAAAGGCTGTAACTTTCCCAATAATTTTCCAATTAATAGTTTTAATGAACCATAAGCAATTTTAAATGCCGCAGCCAGCGTTTAGCAAGGATTGCCAGAAGCTGCTGCTGTGGAACACAATTTTTGGGAAAATTGCAGAAACTAAGTTTTGCTAAAACAACTGTAATCAACCTTGATATGCTTCAGGGGTCTCAGAAGGTGATAACCCCCAGGCAAGATCCAGACTGGAGCTTTGGATAGGGGGGTTTTAGTCAGCAGCCACAGGGAAGGAGGAGGAGCTGCTCTTCCATGCACAGCACTGCAGAATTCCATTAAAAGCTCATTAAGTTTGCCACAGGAAGACATTTAAAGACCATTTTGCTGACAAACGGCTCTGTCTGCACTTGAGGGGGGCAGAGGGGGAAGCCCATCCAGCTGAAATTGCTCCAGCAAGGTCACTGGGAGGCCAAAGGCTTCAGACAGCCACCATCTCTTAAAATCTACCCTGGGGGTGTGATTAAATCTGAGATTGGATCCTGGAGGAAACTGATTTATCTGCAGTTAGTGACCAGCCCAGCAGAAAAGAGATATAAAATAATACAGGATTTTAAGAGACCACTGTGTGACCCCAACATCCCAGCTCCAGGATTTGCTCCAGATCCGGCACCACTGAACCACACACAAACCCTGCAACCCTGAGGGAGAAACCAGAGAGCAAACTGCACTCCAGCCATGGTTTACCACTAATTTGGGACCAAACTTCCTGGATTCAAGGCCCTGATGAGTTCTCTGTGGGACTCAGCTCTAGGAACTGCTGGCAGGAGGCTGAAGCACAACAGAAACCGACTTGCTGGAGAAGAGCTCGTGGGCAGGACAAGTTCTCAGCAAAACAGAGCCCAAGGAAAAAATAAAAATCTCTATCAAACGTTTTAGGTATGACTGGAATGTCCATAAAAAGAAGAAGGGGGTCACACATTTCCCAGAGCCCGACACAGCTGGGCCTGCTGCCTCCAGCAGCAAAATGTTCCACGGATTGGATTCTTGCAGGAGGTGAGAAAAACTCAGGCTGGAATCTCATGGATCTGAGACTGGGCTGAAAGGTGCTGTCAAGAGGCAGAGAAAAAGGATCCAGGCAAGCAGCAAACCCACAGGATCATAACTCTTGGAGGTCGTAACTCCAGCTGCCAAGCTCGCTCCCCGCAGGACTGAATCCCAGCCCAGCTGTCTGGGACAAGAACAGGTCCAAAGCCTTTGGCACTTGCACTGCAAAAAGGGGCAGGTAGCAGGAGAAAGAGCAACATTTCCTAGAGGGAAAATTCCCATCAGCTCTATTTTGTCTAGAAATAAGGCAAACTTTCCCTGCGACTCACGCCTAACGCGGGCTCCAGCCCTTGTGCCAGCCGGGGCTGGCAGTGACTTGGACAAACACGGAGCCCAGTGGATTCCAGAGCAGGAGCCAGCCAGAAGCTCCCAGAATAGCCCCCACCATGCAGATGTGGCGCTTCAGGATTGAAAGAAGTGTTGTCCCAGGAAGTACCAGAGGAACAAACCCTGTCCAGCTGTCCCACACAGGACACGTTTGGGAGCCGACAGGAAGCGGCTCTGGTGAAGTGTCTCGGGCTGCGAGCACTCACTGGGTGCTTATTCCTACAACAGCAGGAACACAGAACTGCCTCTGTCCTCATCCAGCTCTTCTCTCCTCCCCAAAATGTCTGTGGGTTAAGGGACCGTGTGAGGGTGTTACTTTGCTGGTGACACCCTTTTTTTCCCTCCTCCTTTTCCTTATCCCGTATCAGAGAGCTGGGATTTGGGTGGTCTCCCTGCAGCTCAGAGGGTAATGGCATCTCCCCCTCAGCCTTCACTCTTCCTGGCCGGCCTCTTCCTCCTCCCACTGATTCCCTTCAGCCAAAGGCCCTTGGAGGCCAGGCCAGATGTGCAGCCTGGTCTGCCTCAAGCAGCTGCCAACACTTCCCACACCCTGAAAGCACCTGCAGGAGCCAACAGCTGGTTTTCTTCCTGTCCTGGAGCTCCTGGCTACCCCTGTGCCAAATCCAGCACAAAGAGCTGCAAGGAACCAACCCCAGGATCAGCTGGGGAAGGAAGTTGTTCCTCACCTGCCTGACACTGCACATCCCAAAACTAAAAGCCCCTTTCTAGTCCAAAAAATGAGATTCCCCTTCCTAGAACCTTCCCCAAGGGCAGTATCTGGCAGTAGCTCAGAGAATCCTGATTACCTGCAATTCCAGATCCACTTCCAGTGCTGTTACAAGGACTGGCAGCTCCCAAATCCTGTCCAACACAGGGACCCAAGACAGGAACTACCAGTGCCACCCAAGCCGTGTTACCACTGCACAAATAACTCCTAAATATCACCAGCAGTAACACCTGGTCCACACCCCCCTTCCTTTTGGGAAGGAAAAGGCTGAGGAACCAGTGGTGCTGTACAGCAAGTCCTACACAGCATGGGATGGAGGCAGTGCCAAGGGATAAACTTCTCCCAAGTTCTTTGGCTGCTGGATTACGTGATTAAAAGGAAGGAAAAAATTAGGAACACTGAAATTGGGGTTAAGGCCTGCTGGGGTGAGACAATGGCAAAAGGAAAGGTGTTAAAAACCCAACTCAAGGGACTAGGGAAAAGGGTTTCTGGCTTATTTCAAGATGACCGCCACCAAAATCAGGGTAAGAGGGTAGAGATGTTGAAGAGCACCATGTCCTGCTAGTTTGTCCTGCAAGGAGGAAAAGACCCATCTGAGGTGAATACCCAAGAGCTACCTCAGAACTGAGACCTGCTGCTCTCCCAGCACAGGGGTGGGGGAGAGCCACCAGAGGCTGAAGAGCTGTTTTACTGGTGATTCTTTCAAAAGCCACGAGGCTGGGATCAAAGCTGTTGCTGATAAATCCCAGTTTCAGGGACTGCAGAGCACTGAAGCCACAATTAAGTACAAAAATGTCAGATAATTCCTTTATGAAGCATCTTACCCCAGCAGCGGCCTTCCAATGAGCGTGAAGTCATCAGCACCAACCAGCAAAACCTGGGGGAAATATATCAGGCACAAATCACTGCTCATTGTCCTGGCAGAAATGCAAACAAGACCTTTCAAATTCTAGAGCCATAAAGGAGTCAAACTGCTTCAAGCCAGGCCTTCCCACACATCAAACCTGACACTAACTGGAGGGGTAGTGGGGAAAGCTGCTAACAGGCTGGAGACAGAGCCATTACTCTTCCAGAGAGCTCATCCCACTAAAACAGGCTGCAGAAGTATCTTCCTCCATGATCAGAACAGACTGAACCTCTCTGTCCTGGCTTCCCAGTAGCCATAAAAAAAAATATGGAAAGCAATCAGGGAACAAGAATAACCTGTCCCGTGTGGGATCTGGACAAACAGCAGCTCCTAAACTGCCGGATTTTTGTAGCAATTGCTACAAATCCCAGTGGAGAAACAATTCCCTCATTCTCCTCTGTCAGGCCTCAAGATGGGAAATAAAGAAATTAACATCTGGGGGTTCATCAGCCCCTGCTGTTTTGGGGCATTTCAGCCACATCTAAAGGAACAGGCAGGATAAGAGAGGATACAGCAGGAAGAGGCTGCATTTCACTGAAATCATCGAGTTTGGAAGAGACCTGCAAGGTCACGGAGTCCAGCCATCAAAGCCAGCACTACCATAATCTTCCCTAAACCCTGTCCCCCAAGTGCCACATCCGGACACACTTCCCCCAGGGCTGCCTCACAAATCCTCTGGCAGCACTTAAAAACCACACAGAAATGGTCATGAGAACTCCTGGCTTTTGTTTGAAAAACAAAAAAAACACCCTAAAGGGCTCTGCTGCTCAGGCAACTTTTCTCCTTCACTCCCATCTAGACCTTTGCCTTCTGAGCTGGCTACACCACAGAAATCCCTCCTCTCTGCTGGACACAGGGATGTGGGACACAGCTGAGGACACCCCTAAAAAGCTGCCTCAAAACTGGGCTTCAAAGCAGTGGACAAGCACAAAAACTCCGCAGCTCTCCTTCATTACCTGCTTAGTTCTAACAACCAACACAAAGGCAAAGCCAACAGAATCCCACTCCATAATATTTCCCTTCAGTCTGCATTAATGAGCCTCTGCAAGTCCCTGCTGGTTGTCCCAGGCTGAGGATAAGGATATTAATTGGATCTTGGCAATTCTCCCCTCCGTGCCCCATCCCTCTGCCTCCACCCAGCCCAGCACGATAAGGATCTTGCAGAGCCCTGAGGAGTTTACAGTCCCTCTGGGAGACCTGCAAGGAATTAAGAGGTTGGACTCGATGATCTTAGAGGTCTTTTCCAGCCTAAATGATTCTGTGATCCGAGGCGCTGGAGTCTCCAGGCAAACACAGGCTTTCGCTGCCGGCTCTGGAAACAACAACTGTCATTTTCTTTTTTTGGAAGGAGTTAGGACAACAAAAATCTGTCTCCCCACAGAGTCTGGCAAGACTCACTCCAGCCCTGTTGAACAGAAATCACAATAGTATCTGAAACAGAATCAAAACGAAGGGAATTGGAACAAAGGAAAGGGCTGGAATGAAGGTGGGAGACCCTCAGCAGCGCTGGTGATGGGTTTTTGCAATCTGCTGTGGCTTTTTCACCTTTTCCATCCGGATTCGGTCTCCACACTCGGCCTCCAGGACGTTGTCCATCATGATGAGGTCCTCACTGGTGATTTTCCACTGCTTGCTGGCGAAGTGCACGACGGCGAAGAGCCGCCCGTACTGCCCGGCCGAGATCAGCCCGTTCACCTTCCGCACCACCTCTGCTGGCAAACGGCAGGGCAGGGGTCAGGGCAGCACACCCAGGGAGCTGGGAAGGGCTGGGAAAGCTCCCCCAGCCACCCTGCTCTCCCCCCAGCACGCTTATCTCCTGGGAATCTTCAAGCAAGGATCAACAGCAGCGTTGCTTCCCAGACGTGTGAGCCTCCCTTTCTTAAAATTAATGATTTATTTGTATTTTAGGTGCTGGCAAAGCCACACATAAGTAAACATCTTGTATACACTGTGCAGCTTCTCTACACTGCTGACTCTCAGCCCATTCCTCAGGCATCCCAAAATATACTGTTACTTGGATAGAAAGCATTCCAGAAAAGAGCTCTTGTCCATGCATCCAGTGTTTGGAGGAAATTCCCTCCATTTCCAAGTCATATGTAGACAGCCCAGGACTCTGAGCGGTGCCTAAGGCACGCAGGAACATCAGGTAGAGCTTGGCAAAGTACCAGGGAAGGGGCTTCCAGCACATGGCAGAGCCTGGCCCGAGAACTTGTACCTGCAGCAAGGACAGGAGAGACCTGTCCCTCACTCCTTCCCAGAAAAACCTCTTCCCACGTGCATGCAGCGTGGTGCCAGGAGCAGGACAGATCCCAGAGACCAGGTCCTGCACATGGACAAACTCCATTCCCCGTGATCAGCTTCCCGGGCAGTCAATCCAACCCCAGTTTTTATGGGAACACCAAAAGGTGCTGCTCCCTGACACCATCCCACTGCCAAACAGCAGCTCCCCACCCTCCTGAGCTGCTCGGAAAAACACGTTTTCCTCGCTGTCCTGAAAAGTGGCTGAATCATTTTTGTTCTTTTTTTCTTGGAATGCAAACAGAACATCCCTTTGGGACAGACAGGAATCCAGCAGCCAGGCAAACCCAACCCAGTCCTTACAGGAACACTTGGAGAGGTCCAAGCTTCAAGCCTCAGGATACAAACTTAAAGGCAGAGGTAGGAATTGTTTGCAGGGCAGGAACTGCTGGAGTTCCCACCAGGATAAAGAGCTGTTGATAACTCTTCCCACTCCTCCAGTGCCAGGAAACATCAAGTGATTGCTGGCTTGGATCTCAGCACCATGTGGAGAGACCCATCCTAAAATATCCGGGGCTGTTTCCATGGCCAGCAGGAGGCAGGAGGCAGAACTGCAACGCTCCTGCTGCTGTTCCCTTGGGATAAGCACAGCCAGGAGATAACGATGCTGCTCAGCAGCAGCAGGAGGGAATGGGATGGGAGCAGGATGGATGGGACCCTGCTCCCCACAGGGCTCACAGAGAGCAGTTTGTGGTTCACTGCTGGGTTATTTCACAGGCAGGGACAGGCCCCCATCTGTCACTTGAGCGATCCCAGGAGCACGGAGCAGATAAAAAGCAGGATCTAAACAGCCCAGGAGGAGACATGGAGCAGCAGGCTCTCTCCAAAGCACATCCCTCAGTCAGGGACACGCTCCAGCCACGTGATGGGGGACGTCTGCAGGAAGGTGAGCTCAGTTCTTCTTGTCAACCTTGTCAACCAGCCCAGAGCACTGAGTGCCCCAGGGGTAGGGCCTCCAACACCTTCCTCCAGCCCCTTCCAGTGCCTGACAGCCCTTTCCAGGAAGAAATTCCTCCTGATGTCCAGCCCGACTCTTCCTTGGCACAGCTTGAGGTCATTTCCTCTCACCCAGCAGTCCTGACAAGCTATGGGGACAGGGACACAACCACCAATGTTCTGCCACGCTGTGTCCCACCCCTGCAGGTCTGTCCTGTGCCCACCATCCAACTGCTCCTGCTGGCTGGGTGTTCTGTTTTATGCACCAAAATACACCAGCTCTCCGTGTGCCCACCATCCAACTGCTCCTGCTGGCTTTGATTTAGCCAGTGAATGGAAAATTATTTGTTCCTCCTGCCTGAAATGCTTCTCTTGTGTTTTAATTTTTTTTTAATATATTGTTTCATGCCACACAGCCCATCAGGTAAGGTTCCTCTGGGAGCCTTGTGACAAGCTGCCATAAACTAAGGAGAAATCATATTGTACCCAAATCTCTCACACCTGAAAAGCAGCTGGAGCACAATTCCAGCCACACTAAAACACGTGAGAAATGGGAAAAAAATTAAATAAAAGTAAAGAACACAAATGTCCAACTGAAGACATTTATGCTCAATTAGGCCTCGAGGCAATGCTGGAAGACCAGATTTGAGACTTTTACCTGCATGATACTTGGCTTCTTCCACTGGATCTGGAAGTTTCACTTCAGGCCACGGGGGCGAAGTCAGGGAAGTTTTGGCAACAAGTCTGTGAAGGAGAAAGTAAAATTCACTGCAGCAGACAGATACTGCCACGAGATGGGAAACAGGGGAAGAAGGAAAAAGGAGATGGAGTAGAAATGGATATTACTCACAAACACCCAACCAAAAGGCATCAGATTACAGTTAACAATTAGGCAAGGATCTACAGTAGCACAAGACCAATCTTAGATATAAAGAGGAGGGAGATTTGCCTCTGAAAACTCCATGAGATGAACACAAAGGTCATGGTTTCTGAAATCTGAAAATTTTGTAGCTTTTCTAAATACCATCCCAAAATAAAAAGCAAGTACCATCCCTCTCAGGAGTGGGCAGTTCAGGTTCTCCTGCACGCAGAAATCCGCATTTTGCCCAAGCAACACAGGATGCACCAAATGCATAAAATACTCAGGAATAAACACAAAATGTAGTGGAAAAAAGCAAAATTGACTCAGAATCCTTTGCAATGATTGATTTACTCTGTAACCCTGAGCCAAACATCCCAAAGGGCTTTAATTTAACAGGAACTGCAAGTACCTGTGAGTACATGACCACAGGCTCCAAGGCCTCACAGGGTTTAGTGAGGATTTTGGGTGCTGCATCACCCAGGCAGGGATCCAAGGATCTCTGATCCTTGAGGATAAGCAGGAAGAGGGAACAGTACATCCTGCCATTCTCCCTGGCAGGAATTCTCTGCTCCTGCAGTGTCCCCTCCTGGTCACAGCCAGCAGCAGCTCAGTCCTGCAGGAGATCCCAGCACAGGGAACAGAGTAAAGGCACAAGAAGAGATCCCAAAGCGGTAGGAAAAGCAAAGCCTGAAGGTCACGTTGGAAGAGGTATCACAGGATTCTGGAATGGTTTGCCTTGGAAGGGATGTTAAAGCTCATCCAGTCACAACCCAAGGCAGAGACACCTTCCACCAGGCCAGACAGCTCCAAGCCCTGTTCAACCAGGCCTTGAACATTTCCAGGGATAGGACAAAAAAAAAAAAAAAAAAAAAAAAAAAGAAGCATCCTTCTGGGAAAGGTGACTGAAGGTAGGCCGAGTCCAAAACATTGGGAAGTGACAGAGTGACCAAGGGGCAGCCAAGTCTCCTTCCCAGAGAAAAACCATCTGCCCTCCCCATGCTGCTGAAGCAGGCCAGCATTCCAGGGGGGAAGAGGCAAAGGGATATGTGACATTACCCTGGCTGTGGGGATGAGCTCTGGGAACTCTGGTGCCGGACCGCAGCCGAAATCAGGGAGGCTGAAAGGAGAAAACAGAGAATTAAACACAGGCAGCAGCAGCTGCTGGGCTTTTGCAGAATTCCAGAATCATTCTGGCTGGAAAAGTCCTCCCAGACCATCGAGCCCAACTTGTGATGGGTCATCACATTGTCGCCCAGAGCACTGAGTGCCATGTCCAGGCATTCCAGGGACACCTCCAGGGATGGGGACTCCACCACCTCCCTGGGCAGCCCCTTTCCAGCCCGGGAAGGAGATTGATGAAGTCCCTACTCCTTCCCATCCCTTGGATTTTGCTGAAGGGTTTATGCCAAGGTGGAAAGAGCTGTGTAAAGCTGATTCTCCTTTTTGCAAACGCTCCCTGGCTTTCGGGCTGCTCCGAGGCTGATGCTGTGGGAAAGACCCAAATCCCTTCTGCCTCTGCCCAGGAAAGAGCTCCAGGGCTCATCCTGCAGGTGCAGGGTAAGGATAAAGAGGGGCCAGGAGGCAGCAGTGGAGACCCTGACCTACTGCCAGCCTCCCTCCTTCCATCCCAGCAGCTGGCACAGCTCCCTGCTTCATTCTTTCCTTCCCTCCTTTCACCCCAGCAGCAGGCAAAGCACAGCCCTTCCATCCTTCCTTTCTTCCCAGCAGCCGGCAGAGCATCTCCCTTCATTCTTTCTTTCCTTCTCTGCAGCAGCCGGCAGAGCTCCTTCCTCTCCTTCCTTCCCTCCATCCCAAGCAGCAGGCAGAGCATTTTCCTTCCCTTCCCAGCCGCAGTCGGGATTCCTTCCTTTTCTTCCTTCCCCACTTCCCAGCAGCAGGCAGGGCATCTTCCTTTCCTTCCTCCCTTCCTTCCCAGCAGCAGGCAGAGCTCCTTGCTTCTTTCCTTCCTCCCTCCCTTTCTCCCCAGCAGCAGCAACAGCCCAGCCCATCCATTCTCCCTTCCCAGCAGCATTCCCTGCTGGGGATCCTTCTCCTTCTTCCCCACTTCCCGGCAGCTGGCACAGCGCCTTCCTGTCATTCCTCCCACCCTTCCCAGCAGCAGGCCGAGCTCCTTGCTTGCCCTCCTTCCCTCCCAGCAGCAGGGGCACAGGTTGTTCCTCCCTGTCCCTGTCCCCGTTCCCTGTCCCCGCTCCCCCCTCACCTCCCGCCCGCCGCGCTCGCGCCGCCGCCATCGCCGTGACCTCGCGCCGGAGGCGGAACCGCGGGGGCGGGGCCACGGGGGGCGGGGCCACGGGGGCGGGGGCGGGGCCTGAGGGCCCGGAGGGGCGGGGCCTGCGCGGGCCATGGCGGCCGAGGCGGCGGAGCGGCAGCTGGGGCTGCTGCGGGAGGAGCGGGAGGCCGAGGTGGCGCAGAGCAGGTGCGGCACACCCCGGACAGGCACCGGCCGCCGGGGGGTTACGGGGCGGCCACAGCCGGGGACACGTGCGGCTGGGGGGACGCGGGAGCGCTGTCACCCGCGGGGGACACAGCGGGACCCGCAGCTGGGACCTGTGGAAACCCTGAGAGATCCTCCCCTGGGACCCCCCCGTCACACCTCTAGGAAACCCTTCTGTCGCCTGTGGGAATGCTGCTGGAACCCCACCTTCCTAACCAGCCCACCCCGGTAGCAAACCCTCCCCACGTGGCTCTGGTCCATGGGGAATCCTTCTGGGCTTGCCGCCGCAGGACCAAGTCACCCTCTTAGATGCCCTTGGTGAGGGGACAGACACTTACCCAGCCATGAGGAGGCAGGATAAGGTCATTCCGCTCTGTCCCCTGGAGCTGTGACCCTCAGCCTCACCCCCCGTGGTGTTCCCGCCTGTGTGCGGTTCCCAGGGCATGGCAGGAGAGCGTCTCCCTGAAGGAACTGCAGCGGAGAGGCGTCTGCCTGCTCAAGCTCCAGGTCACCAGCCAGAGAACCGGCCTCTACGGGCGTCTCCTCGTGACATTCCAGCCCAGGAAGTGGGATTCGGACACCGAGCTGCCCTCCAACAGCTTTGGGCCTGGTCAGTGACACTTCTGTCTTTCCAAAGAAAGATCACACAGTCCTAGAATGGTTTGGGTTGGAAAGGACCTTAAAGCTTATCCAGTCCCAGCCTCTGCCATGGGCAGGGACACCTTCCACTGTCCCAGGTTGCTCCAACCCCATCCAGCCTGGCCTTGGACACTTCAGGGATGGGGCAGCTGCAGCTCCCCTGGACAGTGACACATTTGCCCCACCTCACTGTCTCCCTTCAAACCTTTGCAGGGGACATCGTGGGGCTCTATGAGTCATCTGGGCAGGGGGAGCCGCTGTGCACGGGCGTGGTGACACGTGTCACCCCCAAGGCAGTGACGGTGGCCCTGGAGGAGCCCCGGGATGGGGAGCTGGCCGTGGACCACGAGCGCTCCTTCCGCCTGCTCAAGCTGGCCAACGACGTCACCTACAACAGGCTCAAAAGGTGAGGGCTCACTCTGCCCAGCGGGACGAGCAGTGCCGAGTTCAGTCTGGAAAAGCTCTTCCCACTTTGCATTTGTCATTGTAGAGCCTCACAACAGCCTCAGTTTACCCACCTGCTGGCTGGTCCTGCTCTTCCCTTTCCCTTTCCCGGCTGTGTTTTGGTCCCGCTGCATCGCCTCTGGAACACTCTGGGTTCTGTGTAGGGCCTTTTCCATCCTGGCAGGAGGAGTGAACAGCTCCTTGCTGGATAAACATCCTGAAAAAGCACATTTGGCTGTACCAAATGGGGGCAATTGGAAGTGGAAGCCTGACCGGCACAGGGATGTGTGTGCAAGGCTTGGGAGGTGCAGGAATTGTGTGGGATTAGTCTTGTGGGGCATTGTTTGGCTTTGGAAGAGTTCAGTCCTTACTCACAGCCTGTCTCTGGGCACTTGGGAGTCTCCAAAGAATTCCTGCTGTGCCTGTAACCTGGATATTCCCTTCTTTGGCAGAGCTTTAACTGCACTCAAGCAGTACCGTGGTGGCCCAGCCTCCGACCTGATCGATGTCCTCTTCTTTGCCTCTGCTCCCAGGGCGTTCCCTGAAACAAGTAAGGATCCTTTTTTATCAGGCTTGATGGGCATCCTTGGGAGTTGCCCATGAGAGCACAAAGAGCTCTGATCCCTGTTTTTATGCACACATGCAGCCAACTTTGCTCCAGCAAAGACCCCAGTGTTCAGTGGGAGTCACCAGTGGAGCTGCAGCTGGGGTAGCATTGTGTTCATAATGGTTTGTACTGGGTACACTTTCCTCATGAAAAGAACCTTGAAAAAGACTTAGATATAAAGTAGTATCCACTCTGTTGTGCTTCTTTGGAGAAAAAACAAAGATGAAATTACACAGAAGCCACAGGGAGAGCAAAACCTCTGATCAGCAGCTGTGTCAGATGTCAACAGCTGCTAGTGGCTGTTATCCCCTGACAGAAGGGAAGGATGCAAAAATCAGGGAATGAGAGCTGAGGGTGGGCTGGGTCTAAGCCCTGTACAGAGCTCAGGTCTGCTCTCCCCACTCATGCCATCCATCCCTGCCAGGGTTCTGCCCCTTTTCCTTCCCTCCACAGCTCCCTGCACTGTTTGTCTTCCTTGGATTCCTGGATTTGGCTGCCCGCCGTGGTTTGCCTGTCTCCCATCCCCTCCAGCCAGGCTTGACTTCCAATAGGATGTGCCAGGGACAAAAAATGGGTGTTAGTGACTCCTATCCCCATTTCTCTAAGCTCTGATCCCAGTCTGAGTCAAATCTTGTAGCCCTTTGGCTGCCTGGGGACCTTGGTGCACTCAAGGTTTTAATATTAAATAAAAGAATTAAATTTTAATCAACCAACTTTCCTCAACAGTGCTTTTACCCCTGAGGGAGCAGAACTGCCTCTAATGAAGGAAAACTCCTTTTTGCCACATCACTCAGCTGAGGCAGGCTGAGCAGAGATGAATTTTCCATCTCCTCAGCACTAGGGATATTGATGGATAGATTGAGCCACGTTAGACAGGCAGAGGAGGTGCAATATGAACACAGAGGCCTTGCAGTTACCTCCTCCCTTCAGAGCTGCTTTCTCCCCAGTTAGAGAGATGTTGTACCAGCCAAGAATTAAGGGATAAAAATTTGGAATAAGCCTGCCCTGTGCTGAAGGGCTCTGCCAGACAAACTTCACAGCACTCAGGGAGCTTTTCCATGTCACAGCCTCTCCTTTCATGACAAAGCACTCATTAACCTGGTTTCTTTGGGGCTCTGTCTCATCCCATCTATTACCTGGTTTCAAACAAACCCATCAGCAGCAGGCTGAGTCAATAAGCCCTGGACAGCTGATGAAATTGGCTGTCTAGACACACATCTGTGTCAACACCGTTCCGGGACGCGAGGCCAGCTCGCTTCCCTCAGAAGCCAGGGAGCCACGGCTGGGAGAGAGGGCAAAATCACATTTCACTCCAGCAGGTGAAATGTGCAGCAGCAGAAGCCTGAATCTGATTTTTTTTTTTTTTAAGTGTGGGGGACAAGATGAGAATCCTAATTTTTCAATCAGTGAATCTTGTAGGTGATTTCTGACACTGCTGGGCATCTCAGTAATTAATTACCAAACAGCAGCAGCCCAACACAGCACATCAAAGCCCAAGTCCCTTCAAAACACTTAAATATGCAACAATAAATACCCTTGGCATAACACAAAAACATGGGACAGGCTGTGGGAAGAATAACCTAAGGAATAACCAAAAGGAGAGGAGGGGGTCTCCAGTGGGTAGCTGGGGTCTGCAGCAAAGATTGGGACTGGCACAAAGCACTTCCACACCTCACCTTGCTACCTCCAGGAAGGCTCCAAGTGGGAGAACAATTTTTCCAAAAAGGGCAGAGTCTGAACTGAGCAGGAATTTTGCCCTTATCAGACTCCCTGGGAAGCAGAATCCAGGTGCTCACCCATCAAAAATGTCCTCATTGTCTCCCTCCCACTTTGACCTGCACCCGTGTCCCTGCTGGGGCTTCCACACCCGGAATCTCCTCCAAACAATTCTCCCCTGCTCCCCTACATTGGGGCAATGGGAGGGGAGTGGAGAGGCTTTGCTTGCCAGCAGAGGCCAGCATTGCTCTGCTTGCTGTGCTCCTCCTGGCCATCCAAGAGGGACGTGTCCCTTTTCCCTTTGGAAAGCAGGTTCTGCTTTACCTGTGCAGGTCACTGATAGCTGCCAGCTCTCTCCTGGGCTGGAGAAAGTCAGGAATGCTCATTTTTGTTCCTGGCTCCAGAAGGCCTGGCTTGTGTCCAACTCTGCCCGTGGCTGTCAAAACATTTGAAAAGGGAAGGAAGCAATTAAAAATCCTAGTGGAAGGGCAGGAATGTCCTCAGAAAAAGCCAACCTGGCAGCAGAGCACTGGGGAAACACTAGGGATTTCCAGCAAGACTTTCTTGGCTTTTTGCACCAGTCACTTGCAAAAAAGCTGAGATGCTCCTCATCCCGCTGCCCTGTGACACCTCTTGTCATCACAGGGGTCATGGAGAGGCCTCTCAGATTCTTGGGGAAGTCTGAGCAGTCCAGACAACTCAGCTGCCAGATATTTCCTCTGGAGTATAGGGAAATACAAGGAAAGTTCTGATCCAGGCTGAAGTACCCCCCTGGATTTTGTCCAGCAGTGCTGGCTGCAGTGAGGGTGTACCAGGGAGGAGCTCTGGGTGGGTCTGGATTGCTCTTGGGGAGAAATACACCTTGGGAAGGGCTTCCAGCTCTGGGAAACCTGAGCTCTTCCTCCCAGGAAGGGCTGTTCCCATCCATTTTTGGGGCAGAGATGCCTTTCCTGGTCTTGGGTATCACCCCCCCCCAACCCACTGCCTGACCTGAGCAGCTGGAATTGTGCAGAAAAGCATCTCAGTTCCTGGGAATGTTGGGGCACCAACCTGGCCAAGGTGATTTGGTTTTTAACACTAATAAATGGAGTTGGGCATTAGGGCACAATTACCTGGCCACCAGCAAGACACATTCCAGGGATTTTCTTCAAGTGAGGATACCTGGAGCCCAGCTGCTGCAGGGAGAAGGGTTTGGAGGAGCCACAGCATCCCATAAGAGGCTCTTCCCTCCTCCCCACTACTGTGGCCAGCTCAAGAGAGGCACATTCCCGGCCTTCCCACACAGCAGCTCCTGGCAGCATGTGGTGAGGAGGGATGAGGGTGGGCACAGGCCTGGAGAAGTTCCTGAGCTCATCCTTGAGCAGGGAAGCATCAATGACTCCCACATGCCGGCTGTTCCTCACTGTGGGAAAAGCCTCTCAGGTTGGAAGCTGTTCTTGCTTTTTCCCCAGCCCATGGGATGCTTCCTGGTCTTGTGTTAGTCATTAACACACTCACCCAAAATTTACATAGGAACCAAGAGGCAGAGTGACAGCAAGGAGCACCTTTAGCCCCATTTCTCTCTTCACCATCACCTTCTCAATGAGTATCTTTTGTTTAAGCTCATTTAAGGGTGCTGCTTCAAAAGCCACAGGCCACACACAGGTTCACCTGCTTAAAACCAGAAAAAGCTTCCATGTTTTTAATCCAGCCCTTAATGCAAAGGGAGGGATGAACCACATGATGCCCAGCAGGGAAGGGTGCCCAGAGACATGTCTTATGTAAGCTTTTGTAGGAACGTTATTTTCAGGAAACCTCGGTGTAATGAGTCATCATCCCTGCTGTAATTAACTCCCATAATGAACAAGGAGATTAGCATTAGGATTAGGGGGGGGGTGAGAATAAATTTGGGCCTAAATGAGATAAATCTGGGAGGTTAAAAAGCAGCTTTTGAGAATTCAGTCTCTGCAGTGAAACCAATTCTCTTCTAATGTGATTTGCATATTCTTTTCTCTTTTATTCCTCCCTTACTAAAGCAGAAACTAATTTTAGTTTTATCGTTTAAATTGCTCCTTGTACCTTTTCCTGCCTTCGTTCCCAGTCTTGGCTGACCACCACAGGGCTGCTCTGTTCTGCTCACAGACTCTGTAGGTTTTTCTGCTTTTTCACTGGTTTGCCGCATTGGGTTTGCTCACTGGCAGGGATTTGTTTGCCAGATCTGCCACTTCCTCCCCAATTTTCATTGAAGATGCCACTAAAGATCCTGGTTCTCCTGCAAGACAAACCCAGAGCTCCCTCCAGAGCCAGGAAAACCTACCTGGTTGATGCTGGAACAGCTAAATGCCTCTTAAATTCTGGGAATTCCACCACTGACTGGCTGAAGGCCAAGCATCAGGGCTGTGGAGGGGATGGGAAAGCAGGGATGCAGGATGGGGAGGGAGCCTGTTTGTTTTGGAGGCATAAAAAGCTTATTTTTACCTTCTGGGGTCTTCCAGCCCCCTTAGTGCTTTCCTCCCGAGGTTCTCCTCATTATCAAATGGATTTGGGCTGGCTGCACAGAGCTCCATGTATTTTTGGATTTGTGCTGCTCAGCCCCTTCTCAGTTGGGGCTGAGGTCCCAGTGACTCTCTTGCTGTCTTCCCCAGAGCCTCTGGCATTCTTCAATGCCTCCCTGGATGAGTCTCAGAGGGAAGCTGTGTCCTTCTCCCTGGCCCAGAGGGAGCTCGCCATCATCCACGGGCCTCCTGGCACAGGGAAAACCACGACCCTGGTGGAGATCATCCTGCAGGCTGTGCAGCAGGGCCTGAAGGTGAGGCTTGGTGCCAGGGCTGTGCTGACAGGGACCATCTCAGGTGGCCACCAGTGACCACCTTGCCTTGTGTGGAGACCTCAGAGCAGCCTTCCAGTCATGGAGGCTACAGGGAAGCTTTGCAGGGATGCTTCATCAGGATCTGGGGTGATACCACGAGGGGAAATGGCTTTGAATGGGAAGAGGGGAAATTTGGGTTGGATATTGGGAAGAAATCCTTCCCTGTGAGGGTGGTGGGGCCTTGGCACAGGTTGCCTAGAGAAGCAGTGGCTGCCCCATCCCTGGAAGTGTCCAAGGCCGGGTTGGATGGGGCTTGGAGCGATTTGGGATAGTGGAAGGTGTCCCTGCCCATGGCAGGGGGGTGCTGGATGGGCCTTAAAGTCCCACCCAGACCATTCCAAGTTTCTATGATTATTTTGTACACTCCTGGGCTTTATGGCAGCTGGAGCAGCTCCCTTTGGATCTGTGTTAATCCAGAGCCTGGCTTGGCTTGCAGAGACCAGGAACTTCCCCAGCAGCTCCGGTGAGATGCTGACAGAGCTCAGGTTTGGTGATCACCGGGGAGGTGAGCACCACAGAGGTGCTGCAGAGCAAGGAGGGAGCTACCTGTGGTGACCCCAGCGGTTTATTCCCAACAGAAGCACGCTGGCCTCCCTCTCTCCGCTTCCTCCTGCTTGGACACCTCTGCTGCAGGCCCTGGGTGCCCTCAGAGGTGCCCAGGCCGTGTCTGTGCCCCGGCAGGTGCTGTGCTGTGCCCCGTCCAACGTGGCCGTGGATAACCTGGTGGAGCGGCTGGCCGGCGGCGGGGCCCGGCTGCTGCGGCTGGGACACCCGGCGCGGCTGCTGCAGCCCATCCAGCAGCACTGCCTGGACGCCGTGCTGGCCCGCGGGGACACCGCGCACCTGCTGGCCGACATCAGGAGGGACATGGACCGGGCCTGGGTGCGTGGGGCTGCCGCGGGGGGCGGGGGGATCTGCGCGGCCCGGGGCCATCGATCCCGTCAGAAGGTCAGATATCGGGGAGGAGTTCTTCCCTGTGAGCCTGGGAAGGCCCTGGAGGGGATGTCCTGGAGAAGCTGTGGCTGCCCCATCCCTGGAAGCGTCCAAGGCTAGGTTGGGTGGGGCTTGGAGCAACCTGGGGTAGTGGAAGGTGTCTCTGCTCACGGCAGGGGCTGGAATGAGATTATCCATGAGATCCCTTCTAACCCAAACCATTTTGGGATTCTCTGATCTTCAGGGCAGAACTCCTCCTGCCTGAACCCCTCACTGAAGTGGGAAAATTCCAGTCCCTGCTGCTCTGTAGGGAGCTGCTGCCCCTCACATCACCTGTCTGTCCTGATCCGTGCCCTCCTTTTTACCAGAGAAACATTCCCATCATTAATTCACTTCCTAACAAGCTGTCTGCCCGTCCTGATGCTCCCTCCCACTCTCAGCCACCTCAAGTAGAAAGCAGAGCACATTTAAAAACGCATCCTTAATTTCTTCTTTCTCACCCTAATTTTCATAACATTCTCTTACTACATAGGTCTGGTACTTGGGGTGAGGATTTGATGCTAATTAGGTTCTTTTCCTTCCCTTTTCTGGTGGCAGCACTGTCCAAAAGCTTTTTTTTCTTTTTTTTAACTTCTTAATTTATTTTCCATCTTTCTCACTGGTGATTAATTTTCCCTTTCATCTCCTTGGGTGGAGTCTGTCACAGAAGCTGCCCTTGGCTGCAGAGACCTCATCTCCAAGGTCCTGACCCATCTTTTCTTCCTCCTGCCTCTGTTTCTCCACTCCCCCATCCATTCCCTACTGTTCCCTGGAACAATTTCTCCCTTTGCAGCTCCACATTTTGACTCTTCTCTCTCCATCCCTTCACCCCAGCCCACAGAAGGAGAAGTAACAGAAATGAAAACCTGTGTCCTCTTGAGGCATTTCCTACCCCTTTGTGTCTCCTTCCCTCACCTGGCTTGGAGATTCCCAGGACCTCAGCTTCTTGGATACTCCTTGCCCCAGCAAGGTTTCTGCCCCACAATAGCTGAGAAAAAAATACAGCACAGGTCCAGGGCCAGTCCAGCTCCAGGGATGCTGAGCCAGGATCAGGGAACAGTCCAGGAGGATGAGGCAGGGAATCCAGGAAAGAAACCAGGCTCACTCCATGAGCTGGCCTTAAACAGACTCCCAGATCAGTGAGTGGATGAGAGCGCCCATGTGAGGCAGGTGGGTGTGATCAGAGCTGATGTTCCTAATTCCTAACTAGGAATGGGTGGCATCCAGACTGACCACATCCTCAGGGCCTGTGATCCCACCCTGGAGTTCCTGAGCCCATTTCTACCACAGCTAACAGTCATGTGGAGCTGTCACAGTTTTAAATACCTATGAGTTCAGCCAAAACAGGGGGCTGAGCTGGTCCATGTTAAACCTTGGAAAATCTATCCATCCATCCATCCATCCATCCATGACATGACTCTAGGAACTGGCACGTCTTACTGTTTTGGCTGCATATGAAAGCTTCTCTCTGCCTCCTTTTCATCCTTCTCAAGTCATCAGCCTTACCTCCAGGGAAATAATCCCAATTTCCATTTGGGATTGCTCAGTGAGCTGTGGTCCCATGGCTGTTGCTCTGGCAGTGCTGGTGCCCAATGCTGGTGGGTTGGGCTGCTAGATGCATTTAATACCTGCCAAAAAAAGCCCTGGGCCTGCCCAGACGCTGCTCTGGATCCTTTCCAGCAGCTCAGAGAGGCCAGCTTGAGGTGGCAAAGCTGCTGCTGGGGCTTGGGGAGCCCTCCTGCTTCCAGAAAGGCTCTGCTTCCTCAGAACGAGACAGGAAATCCCAGTTCCTCCCCTAGAAAAGGAACAAGACCCCTCTTCCCAAACATTCCTCCCTGCTCCATGCCCAGATGAGTTGGCTGGTCACAGACACGGCCAGAAGTGAGTAGCAGCAGTTGGCTCTATCCCAGTTTTTCTGTTTTCTAGGCAAAAACCAAAAAGGCCCAAGACAAGGGAGAGCGAAGCCATTTTCTGGGTGAGATTAAGAGCCTGAAGAAGGAGCTGAAGGAGCGAGAGGAGGCTGCCATGACTGCAGCCCTCAGCCAGGCCAGCGTTGTCCTTGCCACCAACACAGGTGGGAGATCCTCCTGCTCGGTGTTTTCCCTCCCTTTGCCAGGTGCTCTGCAAGGCAGCATCCTGCTGGGGTAGCTGGGACACTTGCTCCGAGCTCCTGGGAGCTCAGCAAAGTCTCCCAAACCCCTCCCCAGTGGGATTCTCCCAGCTTCCACTGTGGCACAGCGTGTTGTTGAGCACAGAATATGGATCTGGAAGGCCCCCCCGTTAGCTCTGAGTAGGAGCTGGGAGTGCAGTGAGTAAACAAGTGCTGCTGGAGGTGTGCAGTCTGCCCCCGATTGCATAAATCACATGGGACTGCTTCCCTGCCTGGACCCTTTCCAGGACTGATGGAATCCAGCACGTGTTTCCAGAGCCTGCTCCCAGGCTGCACGTGGCTGCTTCCACGCTCACCCAAATGATGTGGCACAGGATTTCAGGGAGCAGTTCTGGGTGTCCATCAGGCATCTGCAGCTGCAGGTGGGAAGGTTTGGAACATGTGGAAAGGGCTTTACTGGCTCAGGTTTTTCATTCTCCAGGGCCCACTTACAATCTTCAGATCTGGTTGCTCAAGGGTCATTTGTTGAAAGGAAACATCAATAATTTCAGGTCATAAAAAGGCAAGTTACTGGAATGAGGGTTAGCGGAAAGATAAATCCTTCTGTGTCTCAGTCCCTGGGAGCTGGCCTCTCACTTCTTTTTACCTGCCTGAAAGAAAGGGGGAGATTTCCTTCTCCCAGTAAAACTGGTATTTTTGTTGATCAGCTGTGGTTCTCCCTGGAGCTGGAGCTTCCCAGCCAGCTGGGGGCCTGGGCAAGTGGCAGAAGTCGAGTTTTAACTGTACAACTCACCAGAGCGGATTCATACAGGCTGGAAAACAGTTTTGGAAGGAAAACAGCGTCTTTGATGGCAAACTGGAATGTCTGAAGTGATACAGAGCTGTAGAGGCAGCAGGATTTACAGGGGCAAAGCCAAATCCCTGCTTTTAGAGCTGCAATAGCACAGGAGCTTTGGGGAAAAAAAAATAAAATTCTGTGAATAAAAATCCCCTGGGCTGGGAGACTGGCTTCTTCACCATGGCTTCCTCCTTTTGCATCCTCCTTCTTTGGGAACTGCAGGGAGATTTGGATGCCCCTGGAATTCAGATTTCTGATCAATATGTGGATCAGTATCAGTAGGTCTGGGTTAGAGCAGGATGTCTGTAAGGAGACAAGTGTTACAAATGGACTTCTGATATTAAAAATTAGCCCTTGCTGTGGCTGTCTGCTTCCAGTCTCCTTTCCCTCTTCCCAGTGCCACGAGGAGGAGCAGAGGCATAGGTGTCTCAGCCCATGTGCCCCTCTCAGGGTGTCCCCCAGTTACCAGACAGGTGGGTCCCCAGTCAGGCCCTCAGTTGGGGATGAGGAGTTTTGTTGGCACTGGGGGGCAGCAGGAAGGTGGGTGTTTCCTGCTCTGCTCCAGATGAAGCACTGGAGTATATTGTTCTGTTTGGCATCTGGGCTTCACTGCTGTTCCCAAAGATACTTGGAAGCTTCTGGGCCCAGATGCCAGGGGAAAAAAAAGGACAAATAGGAACTGGCAAAAACAATCCTGTCTTACACATGTCAGTGGATACGTGTTTGGCAGGGCTGAATTCCTAAATCTCTGCAAAGAAACATTATTTCACTTGCCTCAATCACTGTACTATCTTGTGAGGTTTGTTTCCAGAGCAGGTTCCTTGCTCTTCCTTGCTTCCCTGCTCACTTAGGAACCTTCTCCTTCCACCAGGTGCTTCCTCGGACGGCCCCCTGAAGCTGCTGCCAGAAACCCACTTTGACCTGGTGGTGATTGATGAGTGTGCCCAGGCCCTGGAAGCCAGCTGCTGGATCCCTCTGCTGAAGGCTCCCAAGTGCATCCTGGCTGGGGATCACAAGCAGCTGCCCCCCACCATCATCTCCCACAGGTAAAAATCCTGGATCCTCCTGTTCTTTGTGCAGCTTCCGAATCCTTGCGATTGGAGACATTTCGTGGTGGAGATCTGTGCTGCCTGCAGGCTCTGTGCAATGCATTTGGGCTCATCCTCAGGCTAACCCAAAGTCTTGCCTTTAATTCTGCTTCTGTGGTTCCCACATTTATTTACTTTATGTATTAATATGTGAATTGGCCCAGTGAGACGCTGCTTTATCCCACACCTCAGGGATTGTAAAACCTCCCAGTCCCTACAACATGGATAATAAGAGCAGTTAGTTTGTGGAAAAGATCAGTGGATGGTGCAAATTGCCTGTGCTTCCAGGGGGATGCTGCAAAGAGTACTGAGGAATCTGAGTAATTTAAAACATAAATGTGCTCATGTTTATCTGGTTTAGGCAGCTCCAGATCTGGAATTTACTGAACCACAGAAGCAGAGAAATTGGGCTGACTTCATAAACATCCTCTCCTGCTTCCAGAAAATAATGAACGAGGCACATATCTGCCATCTCGCTTGAATTTTGAGCACAGGAAATGAAAAATCCGAGGCAGGCAGCAGCTCCCAGCACATGGCTGAGAGGTGGTGGGAACAACATTCAGGGGCTGCAGCATCCTCTCATTTTACCTCTCTCAGATGCCCAAAAGCTTGCTGTTCTACAGATCTTGGCAGGTGATAAACACATGCTCAGCTGCCTGGAAGTTTCCAGGCTGGTGAGCTCCAAAAGCCTCTCCAGAGCCCTCCACTCTTGGTGTCCTGCCCTTTATTCCCTGTGAATTTGCAGGCTGGCTCTCCATGCCTGGATTTTCCAAGCAAGGCACTTTTTGGAGTAGTATCTTGTTGGTAGGAAGAAGAAAGGTGCCATTTGGCCCTCCTAATTTCAGGGTTATCATTATTTTCTGTAAGTGATGCATGAAGTTCCTCTTCTTCTCCAGAAAAACTGGAGCATGATAGCTCCATAAGGCTCCATAGCTCCGTAGTGCCCATCCAGCTGGATCCATCTCAGTAGCCTCAGCCTGGCTTTTTCCCCAGACTGTCAGATTAAGGGCAAAACACAGTAAAAATCCCAGCTCTGTTCCTCTGGAACGGGGCTGACGCTCAGCTGGTGTCACTTTTGGCTCCCTCTTTTGAGACAAAGGCACTTTTTCTTCACTCCAGAAACATTATAGCAGCTGCTTTTTTCTGCTCTGTCACAGTGGCTGCTGCCAGGAGCCTTGGCTGGAGCTGGCAGCAAAAAGCTCCTCACGTCCTGCAGAGCTCCTGGATCTCCTCCTGCTCCTGCTTGAGGAGTTGTGCTTTTCTCTCCATCAGCTTTTGACTCGGTGGTCTCGGCAGTGCTGGGGGAGCATCAGACTCCATGATCTTAAAGAGCTTTTCCAGCCTGAACAACTGTGAAGCAAATGATTGGGGTGCTGGAGAGCCCTGTTTTGGGCTTCCCACGTTCCCTGCAGGCCCGGGAGACAGCACAGAGACAGATCCCTTCCACCTCCTTCCCTGGGTATTTCCAGAGCTCCCACAAAGGCCCCGAATCACCTGCCACCTCCTCTGTGGTTCAGGGGAAACAAGGAGTTATTTCCAGGGATGATTCATGTGGAGGACTCCAACCCTTCCACCCACCTTCCCCTTCTCCATTGATGACAGCGAGCCTGGAGTGGGTGGGCTCCTATTTTTGGGGCCACGGGGAAGGGTCTGAAGTTATCCGGGATGAATCCAGGCTGGCAGGAGGCTCGGCTGTTACTACAGCAGGGGAAGTCAGTCCTGCTGAGGCAGGAAGCCTCTGTCCAGCAGGAATGCTGTGGGGCTCTATCCACCTTCCTGTTACCTGCTTTTTCCTCCATGGAATCAGCATTTATCTCTTCCTGTCAGCAGTGACCCCGTGAGGCCTAGGGAATGTTTGATGGAGGATCTGAAGGCTGCTCCTCTTCCCTGCTTTCTGAGATACCTGGAGCTGCCCCAGGTTGCGGAGGACATCCCCACACACACCTTCCAGTCCATTCCGGCAAATTCCAGCCCCCTCTGATTCCCCTTTGGCAGTTCCAGCCGAGGCCCACAGGCAGCAGCTTCCATCTTGGAGATCCTCCTCCTCCATTTTGTCCTTGTCCCTGTGGGCATCTCCATGCCAGGGCACTTCCTGCAGTCTGACAGGAACATTCGTTTGCCTTGTTGGAGCCCTCATTCCATCCTTTTCCCACAGAATTTGTCTCCACATCGGGGCTCTGATATATTCACTTGGTTTTACTCCCCTCAGATACCGGCAGATGCTTATCAAACCTCTTGCTCTCAACCCATTTCCTGGACAAACACAGGGATATTTTGCCATCTTGTTTGTCTGTGGTCGGTCTAGATGTCTGCACCAGCCCAAATCCACGTGCTGGTTCCCATGGCAGGTCTGAATGGACTTCCTTTCACTTTGTCACTGAAGTGCCAGGCCTTGGGTGTCTCTGGTAGCCTCCACAGCTGGAATGTCCTGGTGCACATCCATGAACTAACTCCATTAATGTGGAGTTCCTGAGGCAGGAAAACACAGTGACCTCCTTCGCCAGGCTTTTCCAGCCGAATCCAGCGTGTATGGCAGAGATCAGTCACACCAGCATCTCCTGTCTCAGGAATGAATATGAAAAAATATGCCATGACTGAGGACACAGCTCCAGCCTTCCATGGGAAACAATTCCTAGTTTTTCTCCTAGTACTGATCATTCTGGACACGTACAGGACAGGCTGGCCAAGCACAGCATCTCCTGCAGGCAAAACAAGGTGAAACCGTGTTAGCAACAAATCCTGCTTGCTGTGGGCTGGGTTTGGGAATTCTGCCTTTCCCAGCTGTACTTTAGGTACTTTAAACTAGATATTCCCAAGCATCCCATGCATGGTTCTGTCTGCCCAACCTCTTATCCCAGTTTTATTTCTCTAAAGCAATCATTAGGTAAAAAAACATCTGCTCAGGGCACTCAGGATTTCGTTGGCAGAGAAATCAACCACCATAGGAATTAATTGAGTGGTAAAATAACAGAAAATTATTAACAGGTGAAATATTCCCAAGCAGATTAATTCCTCATTATTAATTCAGCATATAACCTCCTGCGGATCCCTGCGGTGGGAATGGTGCTGGAAGGGTAGGGAAGAGCACCATTCCTGAGGCTTGCTGTGAGGTTTAATGGCTGTTTCAGGGATGTGTTTCTTTGCACCTGAGTGCCAACAGCCCTCCCTGCTAAATTTCCTTTCTGTCCAGGAGATCCAGGCTCCGTGGGCAGAGTGGAGCTGGGAGAATCAAGTTAATTCCTGATAACTGGGATGCATCCCCCAAGCCCACATCTTGCTATGTCCCCTCATTGCCTCTACCCCAGCCCACCTCTGGCAAACTGCTGCCTCCCACGTCCTGCAGCCCTGTCCATCCAGAGGTTATTCCCATTTTTTTGGTTTTTTTTTTTTTCTGCCTGTGCTGCATCCTGTGATTCAGCAAGGAGGAGAGCTAATGAGGCCTGGCTTCTTGGAAAGATTTGTCCTTAATTGTCCCTTCTGCAGGTTTAATGACTTGGCAGTCTCTGGTGACATTTCCCGAGAGCCTGTGGTGAGCGTGGCAGGGCTGGCTGGTGCCACAACAACCCGCTCGCTGTGGGGCCGTGTAGCGCTGGAATTCCCCCGGCAGGGATTGCATGCGTGCTGTGCCCCGGGGCTTGATGGAAAGTGTTTTCCTGAGCTGTTCCCTGTCATCATTCCCTCACCTTTGGGCTGCTTCGCTGTGTTTGGCAGCCGCCGGCACGCCTCGGTGTCAGCCTCAGTATGAAAAATCTCCCTACGCTCACAAAATCCAAATGCAACGGTTTCTTCCTGGGACGGTGCTTCCCAGCAAACCCTCTGGGAGGCCAGGAGAAAGCAAATAGGCTCCTGAAAGGCTGAGTTCAGTAGGAATTTGATTCGTTTGTGCCACATATACGAGCAAGGGGTGCTGCTGGATGTGATGGGGATTTCATGGGCGAAAAAGCACGGCGGTGCAGCCGTGCGTTAGTCCAGGGAGAGCAGCCAGGGAAGGATGGAAGTGCTGGAGCAGCAGGGGTCTTGATGATGCCAGCGAGGGCTGGCTGTGTGAGCACCAGGCATTCCAAAGTTTGGGGTGGAGCTCTGATCCTAATGCAGTGGGGGTGATGCTGATGCTGTGGCTGAGCTTGCAGTGACACCAGTGTAGCCTGACACTGATGGATCAATCCCAGAATCACTGAGGTTGGGAAAGACCTCCAAGACCACTGAGTCCACCCTGTGACCGATCCCCACCTTGTCCACCAGACCAGAGCACTGAGTTCCACACCCAGTTGTTCCCTGAACACCTCCAGGGGTGGTGACTTCACAGGCCATGCCATTGGCATTGCTGGAATTACAGGGGCAGGATCCGTGTCCAGGCTTCTCTGATCTCATGGCACGAGTCTTGTCCCTGAGGGCCTGACAGACAGACAGCACTGTTGGCACCCAGGTGGAACAGGGGTGACAGTGCCACCCCAGGGGAGCCACACAAAGGTGCTGGGAGTGCAGCTGCTCCCAGAGCATTCCCACTGACGCCCTGGGCACCGACGGACACCGCGCGTGTAGGAAAGGGCTGGCCGAGCCCCACCCCGCCCTGGGCCGTCACTGTCACTGTCACCGGGGCTGCACACTCCCACTCCCACGCTGAGGTGGCTCTCCGTGCAGGGCGGCGGCCGAGGGGCTGTCCCTGAGCCTGATGGAGCGGCTGGCGGGGCACTACGGGGAGCGGGCGGTGCGGATGCTGACGGTGCAGTACCGCATGCACCGGGACATCATGGAATGGGCGTCCTCGGAGCTCTACGGCGGCCGGCTCAGCGCACACCCCTCCGTGGCACAGCACCTGCTCAGGTGGGTCACCTGCTCTCTGCTGCTACAGGAACTGAAATGGCCTTTTCAGCCCGGTTTGTCCCTTCCTCCTGTTTGTTTTTCACTCCTCCTGTGGCTGGGGCAGTGTTTCTTGTTTCAGCCGTTGTTTCATTGAGGAGACATTTACTGCGTGGGTTTGTCCTTTTTTTTTGTCCTTTTTGCCCTGTAACCAGAAGTGACGCAGAGTTGTCCTCTGTATCCTCCTTTGTTGTGATAATCGTGGGATCCCAGAATGGTTTAGGTGGGAAGCCCACCCAGTCCCATGCCACAGGCACCAGATTGCTCCATATCCCATCCAGCCTGGCTCTCCCAGGGATGTGGCAGCCGCAGCTTGTGTGGCTATTGCTGTAACATCAGGGTTGGTAACTGGCCCTTTCCCAAATCCCTTGTGCAGGGACCTGCCAGGCGTCTCCTCCACGGAAGAGACCAGCATTCCCTTGTTGCTCATAGACACCGCTGGCTGTGGCCTGTTTGAGCTGGAAGTGGAGGATGAACAGTCCAAGGGGAATCCAGGTACCACTGGCCAGAGTGGATGGACTGAGGTGTTCAGCCCACCACAGGCTTGGCCACATCCCAGAGATGTCTCCCTGGGAAAGGTGGGGTCCCAGAGAGCCTTGCTTAGCTGAGAGATCATTCCCTCCATAAATCCTCAACCTCCAGGGACTCTGAGCTGTGTTGGAGCTCTGTTGGCAGTATCCAGCTTGTGGGTGGCCTCTCTGGCTGCCATGTCCCCTTGCAGGGACATTTCTCCCTGCTGAGGACTGGGACAGGGTGAAAAATGCCTGTGGCAGGTCCTTTACACCAAGGAAGGGCAAATAGCAGCAGGCAGAGCACAGGCCTGTTATGGGAAGGCTATGGATAAAGCTCAGAATTACCTGCCAGTCCTCTGCTCCTGCCATGAAATCCTGTCTGGCTCTTCTCCATGGATTTTCCTAGGACACCGAGTTCTGCTGCTTTTCACCTGAAAAAGCAGGTTTCATAGCGGGGCTTGAGTGCAAAGTCAGGCTGGAAAATACAAGGGCTGTTGTTAACCACTTTAAATATATTTTACCTTCTGTTTCACCCCCCCATCATTTGAGTGCCTCATTTTTCCATGCACCATTCCCGAGGCCCTGGTGAGCACAACAGCTCCTGTTCCCTCACAGAGAGCCAAAGAGCCTGGTCTGAGAGAACTCAGGGATTTGGAGCAGGGGATTAGAAGCACATCTCCCCAAATTTGGGAGGCAGCCTTTTGGCACGGTTCACTGCAGAGTCTTGATGTTTATGGCTTTGTTTTGCTGCAAAACAGAAGCCCAGCCAATAAACCATGAAATAATTCATATAGGGTTTAATTTTTCCCCTTAGATCCCTCTGAACCATCTTGGGTAACCAGGTCATGGCAGCCTTTCCTGCTGGTTTTTTTTGGGGGGTGGGCACATTCCTCCAGCCTCTATCCCCTGTCACACTATGTTTCTGTCCCAGGGGAGGTCCAGTTGGTGGGGATGCACGTCCAGGCCTTGGTGGACGCTGGTGTGAAGGCCAAGGATATCGCTGTGGTGGCCCCCTACAACCTCCAGGTGAGCTGTCCCTCTCCTGACATCCCCCCTGTCCCTGCACACGGAGCACCACACCATCCCAGAGACCTGCAGAGCCAAATTTAATCAGCATTTGGGACCAACTCCTGCACCTTTGAGCAGCTTGAAGCCGTGGAGGGAAGAGCTGTTAGTGAGGTGTTCCACCCGCAGCCTCGGGAGATGCCAGTGCTCATCCTCGTGGGTTTGGGAGGGAGGGCTTTCCCCCCAAACCGTGCCATTTTAATCCTTTCCATCCATTTAAAAGCTACCCTTGGCCTGTTTCTCAGGTGGACATGCTGCGACAGCACCTTTGCCACAGCCACCCCGAGCTAGAAATTAAATCAGTGGATGGTTTCCAAGGAAGGGAGAAGGAGGCAGTGATCCTGTCCTTTGTCAGATCCAACAGGAAAGGTAAGATGGCGCTGCTGGAGCCTTGCTCCCCGGGGAACGGGGAGGAAGTCGTGTGGCCAAGTGCTGGGGTTGAACTGCAGTGCTCTGACAATTGGCTCTGGATGGATTTACTGGCAAACCCTCCCTTTTCAGCCTTTTTGGTTTAATTAGTGGATACATGTGCTGGCAGGGCTGCAGATGAGGCTCCCGTGGTATGGCAGGTCCAGGACAGCTCGGTTTGAAGGTTCCCTGGCCCTTGAGGCCTTAGAAATGATATAAACCAGGGCCCTAAGAATGTCACATCCCATTAGCCCCACATTTAGGGGAGTTGGGGGGTAATTTCTTGGGTTTTGAGCCCATTTTGGGTCAGTTCCCTGCAGAAGGCGAGCAGGAGCTGGCATCCCAAGCCACACACGGAAAATGCTCCTTTTGGGAGCAAAATCTAGAGCGGAAAATCCAGTTCTTTGCTATCAGCAGCTGCAGTGGAAGTTAATAGCTGGAAAAAAGCTGCTGCCCTGGAGGCACAAGGCTCCTGTGCAGGGAGCTGAAAGGTTTTGTGGAACTGGCTGAGCAGGATCGCTCTGTGATCACCTCTGTTCCATGCTGGGATCAATTCCCTTTCCAAACCCACAGCCCCACGGCCCTACCTGTGCTGCTGGAGGTGAAATGCTGAGTGCTGAGGGCTGGAAAGGGGGAAAAAAATGCATGGAAGGAGGAGGTGCCACTTTTTCCAAGCCTAGAGGAGGAAAAGCAGCCTTGTGGGGAGAATGGAGGTGGGGACAGCACTAAGAATAGTCCTGATCCAGGAGTGACTCACCCCTGTGCTGGTGGGAGCTGGTGGCCGTGGGAGGGTGAGTGTCCCACAGCCCCTTCTCCTGCACAGGGAGAGGCCAAAGCTCAGGTGTGGGGCAGGATTTGTTTTCCTGGGAGCACAGGGAGGCTTCTCCTTGACACATCCCTTTGCAGCCATTCCTGATCCAGCAGGAAACCTTCTTTTAAGAGGAAATTTTTCCCTGTGAGGCTGGGGAGGGCCCTGGCACAGGTTGCCCGGAGAAACGGTGGCTGCCCCATCCCTGGAAGCGTCCAAGGCCAGGCTGGATGGAGCTTGGAGCAACCTGGGATCGTGGAAGGTGTCCCTGGAAGGGGGTGGAGCTGGATGGGATTTAGGTCCTTCCCAACCCAAACCGTTCCAGGATTCCAAGGAGCTGGATTTGCCCCTGCAGCTGGGCTAAACCTCATCAGAGAAACCGGGAATTGTCCTCCGAGTGGCAGAGCAGGCAGAGGGGCTCCCCCTCAGGCTGCCCCTGGGGCTGCTGAGGCAGAGGCAGGCTGGGCACTGCTCTGGCAGAGGCGTTCATCTGCCCCCGGCCGGCCTCCCCGCTGCTCCCTGGAGCTCGGCAGCCACCCACCCACGCTCCGCTCTCGCTGGCTGATCCTGCCTGAGTCATCCCGGCACCGCCAGCTGCTGCTGCTGTCTGTCAGCAGAGCACATCCTCCCCGAGTTCCCAAACGGCTGCTCCTGCAAGCCCTCAGAGAGTTTGGGAGCAGGGCCGAGCTCTGTAGGACAGGGGGCAGCTCTTTACCCGCAGTCCCTCCTCTGTGGCAAGGTGAGCCTTTTCCACGCTGCTCCATCTTGTGTTTGCTCCTAGCTCCAAGCTGAGCTTGTGTTGTGGGCAGGCAGGGAGGTATTTCCCCTTTCCCTGTGCCTTCCATCCTCTTCCCAAGGCCAGGAGCTCAGTGCAGAGCCTGTGGAACACAGGTAGGAAGAGGAACAGGTGTGAGCAGGGACCAGAGCCCCACAAATTCCAACTCTTGCTCTCAAGCCAAGAACTTTGGATCGCTTGGACCAAACCCCTACTGGGAGGCAGCCCTGTCCCCTCTGTCACCCCTTCCCTCCTGCCTTCCCAGGTGAGGTGGGCTTCCTGGCCGAGGAGCGGCGGATCAACGTGGCGGTGACGCGGGCACGGCGCCAGGTGGCCGTGGTGTGTGACAGCCACACCGTGGGCAGCCGCCCCTTCCTGCGCCGCCTCCTGGACCACCTGTCCCAGCACGGCCTCGTGCGCTCCGCCTTCGAGTACCTGGATGACCTCGTGCCCCAAAACTACCCCGGGGAGGGCTGTGCCCAGCGCCAGCAGGGCCCCAAGCCACCGGGCCCCAAAGCGCGCCCAGCTCCGGCCAGGAAGCTCAAGGCGGTGGCGGCCGGAGCAGGGAGCCAGAAATCGGGAGCACGGAGCTCCCCGGGCGCTGCCGGAGCTGGGAGAGATGGCTCAGGGTGCAAGGAGGGTGGGGACAGGTTCAGGGCCATGCTGGAGGCCTTCCTGGTGAGCGGCGAGGCGCAGCTGGATTTCCCGGCGTCCCTGAATTCCCACGAGCGGATGCTGGTTCACGTGCTGGCAGAGGAGTTCGGGCTGCAGCACCTGAGCTCCGGGGAGGGCCGGGACAGGTACATCAGTGTCCGCAAGAGACTCCCCAGGGAGCCCTCCCTGCCCTCTGAGCCCCCGCTGCCCTCTGAACCCTCCCTACCCTCTGAACCCCCCCTACCCTCTGAGCCCTCCCTGCCCTCCGAGCCCTCCGAGCCCCCCCTGCCCTCCGAGCCCGCCCTGCCCTCCGAGCCCCTTCCCGAGCCCCAGCATCCCAGCGGGAACACCCCTGACCCTGCGGAGCCAGGGGCAAGCAGTGCAGGCTCGGGGAAAGTGGACCTGAAATCCCTGCACCTGGAGAGAGTCCAGAGGGAGAAAGCCAGGCGGGAGGAGGTGGCGAGGAAGGTGCAGGAGCCCAGCCGTGGCAGCAGGAAGAAGGACAAGAGCGAAGCCAAAGGTGGGTCAAGCTTTTTCTAACCAGCACAATTAGTGCTCTTCCTTGATTGGATCTTAATCCCAGTGGATTTGCTCCTGGCCTTGGGATTTGGGCATGGAGCATGTGGCTCTTGGAAAGCTGCAGGGAGGTGGGAATTGGCTGCAGCATCCAGGTAGAGGGGGGTTTGGATACCTAGAGGCACATTCCTTAAGTCAAAGGAAAAACACCTGGGGACCCTTTCCCAGGAGAGAATCTCAGGAATCACATGAGGAGGGAGAGGAGCTGAGGAGAAGTACCTGGCCCACACTGAAGGGTGTGAAGGCAGAGGCTGCCCTGTGGCTGGAGGAGGGTGAGTTTGTTCCCAGGCCCCTGTCCAGGCGTGTGCTCACCTTTCCCAGGAAAACCGGCGACCAGGAGCACGGCCGAGGAGGATTTTGACGCTCTGATCTCCGCCGCCATCGAAGCTGACAGGACCTGTGGCTTCCCCCGCTGCAAGGCCTCTGTCACCACCCTGGGCCAGCTCTGCCACCACTGCCAGCGGCTCTTCTGCCTCAGCCACCACATCCCCGAGGTGAGGAGGGGCAGGATGGGCTGAGCCTGGGAATTCTCCCTGTGGAGCTCCCCGGGCAGAGTTTCCTTGCAGGGAGTTTGAGCAGAGCCCTCCTTGTCAGAGCCTGTGCTGAGCCAGGTACACAGGGCTGGCAGGTGCTGACACCTGGGCTCTGCTCACCTCTTCCTGAGGGCTTTTGTTTTCCTCTCATTTTGTGCCTTCATTCCCCATTTTCTGGCACTTACACTCTGAGGCCCTGTGGATAAAGTGAGGCAGGGAGCAGAAATGGAAGCACAAGTTTCAGGCTCAAGCGAGCCTGGACTCAATTCCCAGCTCTTTGCACGTTCCCTCTGTATTCTGAGGATGATCTCAGCCCTTTGCAGGTTCTCTCTGCATCCTGGGGACAGGTCGGGCACGGTGCAGTGCTGCCTGGCCAGCAGTTCAGAATTCCCTGTGTCCTTGTTCCTCATCCTGCTGCTTCCATGCCCTGTGGAGCCTCCTGGAGCTCAGCAGCCCTATAAATCCTTGGCAAGCGTTTCCCTCTGTCGAGAGCTATCTGTTTCCATGGCAAGGAATAGTTGTATTTATGGTCACTCACCAACCAGGGGGATGGAGATTTATTCCCTGCAGAATGGCCTCTCCTGAATTGTAGCGAGGCTCCAACAATTGTAGGGATTCAAATCCCTGTCAGCCCTGGGAAGGGCTGTCACAGCTCTAAGGGAACAGGCTGGGACCCCACTCCATCAAAATATAAATGACTTTGGGATGGGCCAAGAGAAGGAATCAGATTTAACATCTCACCTGTGAGAGAGAATTCCAGTGTTGGACTTGGCTCATGAAAGCAGCAGATTCATGGCTAAAAAAGGTCTCCTATTCCCCAAAATACCTTTCCCAGTTCACTGGAAAGGAGGTGGAAGGAGCCACTAGAACCATCCCAAGGGATGATTTACCTGCTGTTCAGAGCCCAGGACCTGGATCTTTGTATTTCCTTCTGTGTGAGAGGAGCTATAAATGATGGTTTAATAAAATACAGAACAATAAATATTAATTCTTCATTTTAGACAATAAGTATAAGAATAAATGTAAAAACACTGAATCTAAATATCAAGTGAAACTGAATGCAAATAAGGGAAAACTAATAGAATAAATAGTAAATTATGATAAGTACTAAAATGATTCATTGAAATGATAAAAATACGTGAGCATATTAACAGCACAATAACATAATCATATATAACATCATGATAATAATGGCTGTACATGATGGGAGGTGACTTCAGGGGGATGCAAAGCAGACAAATTCCAGGCTCAAGGAGTGAGGGCCCCCATGGGTGATCCCTGCCCCACTTCCCGGTGTCCCTTCTCTCCGGGCAGGTCCATGGCTGCGGGGAGCGGGCCAGGGCGCAGGCACGGCAGCGCATCAGCCGGGAAGGGATCCTGTACCCAGGCAGCGGCTCCAAGGACAAATCCCTGGATCCCGCCAAGCGAGCCCACCTCCAGCGGCGCCTGGACAAGAAGCTCAGCGAGCTGACGAGCCAGAGGAAGGGCAAAAAGAAAGACAAGGAGAAATGAGGGACCTGAATCCTGCTTTTTTGACCTCAAAGCCACAGCTCATCCCTCCCCACCCCCCAGGGCAAAGCTGCTGTGCTGGGCCTGCGTGGAATAGGGGGGCTCCATTCTGGGGGGAAAACCTGGAGCTGGGAGCCTTCCTGAGCTGCAGGGCCGAGGCAGGGGAGGGAGAGCTGCTGCATTGTCCTGGCTATCCGTATGGCCACGGTGATGGATGCACTCAGGGGATGGAGCACACTGGTAAAGGGGGCATTAAACACCCAAAGCTGTCACTGTCACATGGAAATGATGGATGCCCAGGAGCAGGAACGTGGGAGGCACTGAAAACCCCGGGTGACCCTGTGCTCCAGGGAGGATGACTCAGGAAATGGATGTGTCCCAGCCCAGCAATCCTCTGGCACTGCTCAGGGCTGGAGGGACCTGGCCTGTCCACACTGCAGCCATTCCCTCCCCACCTGGGCCAGGGGCTCAGGAGGGGACTCAGCCCTGCTCCAGGTGTGCCTGGGGATGGGAATAGGGATGGGGAAGGGGAGGCCTCAAGTCCAAACCTTGCTGGCACCATGAGGAGCCACTCCAGCACTCCATTTCCCTGGAGAGCCATCCTGTGCCACTGGGAGGTCCCTCCCTCCTCACTGCTGCCTGTCCCTTCCCTGACGCTTCCCAGACCTGTCCTGCTCCTCGGAGGCTGATTCCCACTGGAAAAGGCCATAGTGACAGCAGGTACAGCAATCTGAACTTTTCAGGTGGCAGGGAGTCTTGTGTCCATCCTGGACCTTTTCCTAATCCTTCACACAGGGTCCATCCATCCCACCCCCAGAACAGCTCCAGCAGCATTTTTTGTCCCCAGAATGAAGGAGAAGGTGCAGATGTACCTCCAAATAGGAATGACTGAGAGGAGCACTATAAAAATGCCTAACCCACACATTCCCCATCATTTTGGGGCTAAACATCACAGATTCCAGCACCTGTGGAAGTCACTCACCTCATCCCAAGTAAAGCTCAGCAGTGGGCAGGAGCTGCTAGACAACCAAGGATTTCTGTGTCCATCTCTTCCCAAATACTTGGCTGGGATAACTAATAAGCAAAATTTCCCCCAAATCTCATGGTCTGTGAGTACTGGCTGGGAACAACTTCCCACAAAAACTTCCTTATCCTTCAGAAAACCTCATTCTTCAAACCCCTCCATCCTTGGCTCATGCCTTGGTGCTGTGCATCACCTGTGGAGGGATGGCACTGGTTCTCCTGACAGCAGATAGGACAGGTGGGGATGAGGGAGAGGTGAGAGGGAGAGGTGGGGATGAGGAAGTGTGGGAGAAGGGAATCTGGGCATCAATGAGCAGAGACAGGCAGAGGGAGGAGCCAGAGCAGAGGGGGGTGATGGAACAGGGACATCACAGCCATGTCCCAAAGGGAAGGTCAGGCAGGACAGATGGGAAGAGAGAAGTGCCACTAGCTCAGGGGATAACTCACCTTGGAGTTACTTTTTAATCAGGGAAAAACAGATAATTGGCTCATTCACACCTCTTTGCCTGCCCAGATCATCCGTGCAGCCCCATCCCAGCCCATGCTCATCCCATGGTGCCAATTTCATGGCACAGGGCCCCAGACACCCCCCAGATGTCCCAGCCTGGCTTCCCAGCAGCATCCTGGGAAGGAGGAATGTGGCCCCAGTGTATCTTCAGCTCTCCAGCCTGTACCATGAGGGGCTCCATCACCCTCCACAAATCAGAGTGGGAATTAGCTCCCCAAAAATCCCAAACCTAGCTTGGGCCAGAGCCCACCAGCAGACGGGATCCACACAGGCTTTTCCTCTCCCTTTTTCCTGAAACAGGAGGTGGGCCTAAAAATTATGAAATTAGGGACCTTTGCCACCTGCCTTGGGTCACAAGGCCAAGAGGTTCCTCTTTGTGTCCCAATCTTGGATAAAATGTGTTATAGGGTAAGTCACAGCCCTAGTCCAGGATTAAGGGCTGGAAAAAGCAACCCCAGATGTGAGAGTTGTGTTAAGGAGCAGGAATTTGCAGTGCTGTCCTGAGCACTCTGAGGGCGAGTCTGGGTTGGAAAAGTGTCTGCAGTGGGAAAAGCTGCCCCTGATCCTACTGGACCTTTAGGGGATGATTCCCAGCGTGGCTCTGACCTCAAACCCAAGAGGTTGGAAACCAATCCCTGCCTGCACAGCTGGTGGAGATGGGCAGGGATTTACCGTGCGGGGGAACAGACGGGAGGAGAAGCCGCATGTAACAATTGATTCTCTGCTGTTATTGCTCCCTTCTTCCATTCTCACTGGAAACCTTCCAACCCTGGCACGGCGCACCAAAGCCAGTACAAAAGATCCCCTCAGGATCACCACCCACGCCAGGCTGGCTTTTATCACCCCCCTCACGATTCCCACCCAAAAAACCACCTTCCCAGGGAATCCCCCCCTCTCCCTCGCTCAGAGTCCACGTTTGAGGAGTCCGCGGCCGTCGGGAGCCGCGGTCTGGGGAGGTTCCTGCTGCTTTTGGTCCATCTGGGTTCCTTCCCGGCAGGTCTGGCCCAAGGCATGCGGGGGTGACCCGGACGGCGCCCACGGAGCCGCTCTGTCCCCGCTGCGGGTGCTTTGGGCCCCTCGGTGCCGGCAGCTGGGCCCCGCGGGGGTGCCACCGAGTCCCTGCTGCGGGCCCGCTGTCCCCAGGGTGCAGCCTAATTCCTGCGGAGCGGGTGCCACATGGAGACGGGCTTGCGCAGCGTGGCCAGCATCTGGTTCCAGTGCGTGGTGCCCATGCCGCTGGCCGCCGGCCCGATCAGCACGTGGCCCGTGTTGTCACCGCGCCCGTCCTCGCCGCTCTCGGCCACCGTCACACGCAGGGACAGCTCCTGGGGGGCACGGGGCCGTCACCACACACAGACCCCCCACAGACACCTGCCCCTGTGCCCTCTCCGCAGGGACAGGCACCCACGATGGCAACACATCCGTGCATCACCACCCAACCTGCCATACCCCACATACACACTGTCCTCTGTGCCCCGCCCTGTTCAAACCCAGCCCCTGCTCCTGAAAGCCCCCAAATCCCTGTATGCCCACCCTTGTGTGCCCCCCACACTCACACATCCCCCTCTTTCCCCCACATCCCCTAAATCCATCTCTGCCCCTGTCTACATACCAAACCATCCCTGTGCACCCTGCTATATCCCAACCCACACATCCATATCCTCCCCAGAAGTCCCCTCCACACATTCCCCCATCCAACAGCCATTTCCACACATCCACACTTCTCCAAACAGCCCCCACAACACCCCACACACACCCACCCAAACCAGACCCACACACCCACAACCCCCACAGCTCCCAGGGTCACCCCACACCCCCAGAACTCCAGGAGCTCCCCACTAGTGGGTTTGGGGAGCTTGAGGAGCACTGGGATGTGCCTCCCCTCCCCAGCCCTCCTGGGCTGGGCCACACCTGGAGCACGATGGCCGGCACAGAGAAGATCATGGCCTCATTGAACACGGGGTTGGTGTCTCCCCTCTTCACTGCTGTCTTCTTCTTGCTGATCTTCCTCCCGTCCTGCAGCAGGTACACCTTGACGAAGGGATCTGCTCAGAGGGCAGGAGAGGGATCAGCCACACGTGACCCCAGCATTGTGGAAAAAGGAGGGGGACCCTTTCTGGTGGCCCTGCCCAGCAGGTCTGTCCTCACGGGGAGGCACCCCCATGTAGCAAACGGGATAAATCAGGACAAGCCCCAGCACGGAGCCCCCCTCACCTGCGGTCACCTTCCCATTGCTCCACACGAGGTTCTTGGCTTTGACCACCACCACGGTGAGCCGCTCGGCCGTGGGCAGGTAACTCAGGGAGAGCAGGATCTCCCCCACCGTGTCCACCGCCTGTGGGACGCAGCAATTCAGGACACCACGCCCAGGGCACCACAAGGCCCAGCTGGGAGATGGGACGCTCGTGGCTCACCTTGTTGGTGTCCTGCAGGTAGAGCCAGGCGTTGAAGGGGCGCGTGGCCAGGTCCAGGTCGGAGAGCTTGAGTTCGGCCACGCCGGTGCTGACGCTGCGCTCGTCCTCGTCGACGCCGAAGACGGAGAAGCGCAGGCTGTTCTCCTCCAGTGCCGCCGGGTCCAGCGGCACCGAGAAGCGCTCGTCGAAGGCCACGGAGTAGGAGCTCCTCTGGATCTGTCATAGGAATGGGGGGACAGCCCTGGCACCCGTGGGGCTTGGGGCTGCATCCCTGCTCTACCCCATTTCATGGGAATTGCAGGGAGTGCAGGGAGAGCATCCCCAGGGAACTTCCCTTTCCCATCGGGATGATTTATTCCCGACCTGACCACAGCAACTGCTCAGTCATTGGGGCGAAACTCAGGGTTGTGACCTGCCCCAGTGGCTGTTAATTCTTTTAATTAGAGAATCAGCATTGGCCCAGTGCTCTCAGATACATCCCAACCCCCTGAGAGTGTGGATGCACATCCCGCTTGGCCAGATCAGGCAGCAAGATTTGTGTCACCAGGTGTCACCCCCAGCCCTTCTCCAAGCAGAACCAACCACTGAATGTGCCCAGTGGGAATGGGCTGACGTTGTCCCTGTGTCACGTCATTCCCTGGGAGCAGAGGCAGCAGCAGCTCCCACAGCTCATCCTGCGGGCGTGATCCCAAAGAACAGGCCAAGGGGAAATGCTCTGAAATCATGGATTTAGGGATGGCTTTTTCTCCTACTCCAGCCTTGTTTTGGCATCCAAGATGTCACAGGCAAATCAGGGGTTTGTCCCACGGGATGGAAAGCTGCAGCCTTAGATAGCATGGAGCAAAGTGGAACCACCAGCTCCCCGAAGCCACCCAAATATGGGCAGAGAAGGGACCTCTCTGTGGGGCTGTGTCACCCCAAAAGCCCCCCAAGAGAGGGTTCATCTCTCCCAAGGACCCTCTCCAGTCTCCCTCTGCTCCTAACCCTGCTCCATCCCTGGGATGAAGGACACAAAGGCAGCACCTGCCATTCCTGCCTTCTTAGCCCATGCTCTCCCACTGGATACCACCAACCTCCAGAGTCCCCAGGGACTGAAGTTCCTCTGTGTGAAGAGCAGATTTTAAAGCCCTACAGATTTTACAGACTGTCTGCCTGCAGCCCACGCTGTATTTTGGGAGCTCTGGATCAAGTACAACCAAACAGGAGCTGCTATTTAAAATCCCTCCAGAAGCACTGGGGGGGGGAAAAAAAAAAAAAGTGTCTGGGCCTTTATCCATGGCCTTGGGGCAGCCAAGGAGGTAAATTGTGCTGGTGAATTATAAATAATGACACTAAATAATAAATATCTCCAGAGCATAAATAAAGAGCCAGAGATTTGGATGGAAAAATGGTCTAAAAGGGCACTGTGGAAATATTTTGGAGGCAGCAGCCAGTTTGTGTGGATGGAGCAGCACCTCTAGCCCAGTGGAGATGGGATGCAAATCCCCACTCCTTGCTCGAATATCCTGATTAAATCAAACTGACTCTGCAATAAAGGAGCTGCTGGAAGAAAACGGAGGCCCCTGCTTTCCAAAAACAGTTTGTGAGGCACTTAAAAGGGGAGGTTTTGCCTCAGATCCACCCCTGGTTGTGGCTGTCAGTGCTGCCACACAGATTTTCCTGTGTCCTTTGTGGGGAGGGTAAAACACTGAGGTTGCTGTGGGGCCATAGCAAGACACTGGTAGCACCTCCCCAAACTGCCACTGCCACCCAAATCCCACCCCAGGCCACTTCCTCCACATGCCACAGTGTCCTTTCCACAGCAGGGACAGTCAAGCAGGAAAACCTGCCACCAGCCATGCTCAGAGATGACAAAGCCAGCCCAAATCCCAGCCAAGGGGGAGACATTCCTGCCGTGGTTCTGATGTGCAAACCCTCCTGGGACACCCCACAAAATCCTGTGCCAATCCAGAGCTCTCTGCTCCCAAACCCCATCACTGTTGTGGGGAGCTGAGACCCACCCCAAATCCCACATCAACCACATCCAGCCTGGAGCTCCCTGCTCCCAAACCCCACCGCTTCCTTGGGGAGCTGATATCCCCCAAACCCTCTGCCAGCCATTTCTGATCCTGGCGTGCCTGGAGCTCCCTGCTCCCAACCCCCACCGCTTCCTTGGGGAATGCGGCCGAGGGACGCTGCCAGCCACAAGCCCAGGGCGACCCAGGTGTGCAGAGGGGTCTGTGGGGGGGTCTCGGGGTGGGAATGCGGGGCTCACCCGGGAGATGCCGACGATCTGCTCGGCCGGGAGGAGGCTGACGCGCATGAAGCAGGACTCGAAGCGCGCCTCCTCCTTCTCCAGCAGGTCCTTGCCCTGCAGCAGCGTCACGTGCAGGGCGGCCGCCCTCCCGTCGTACTCCATGGACACCTCCACCTGCCCCACCGTGAAATCCTGCCCGAAGTTGTTCCCGATGGACGAGATGGAGTTGAGGGAGTCGGCCGAGATGGATTTCCGCAGGGGGCCGTAGTGGGCCAGGCCCAGGTCTCTGCCCATCAGCTCCAGGCTGCCCAGCTCCTGGATGCTCTCCAAGGTGTCCTCTGCCCTCAGGCTGCTCTTGCGGGACGAGGAGCTCCGACCTGGCGCCCGCTGCGAGCCCGGGGCCAGCCCTCGCTGCCAGGGAAAGGGAAGCAGGCGCTGCCATCCATCCCATCCCACCCCTCCGTGCGGAGCTGGACAGCTGGGCTTCTCCGGCGCCTCCTTGGATGCATCCCGGCCCCTTGCCTGGCCTCAAGCTGCCGCGGCAGCGAGCCCGGAGCTTCCCGCAGCTCCCAGCTCCAGTGATCCCCCTAAAAGCTCCAGCAGCACCAAGTTGCTGCCTGTGGCCGTTTCCCCCACGCGAGGGAATCCGGGAGATATTCCCAAGGCCTCCAGCGTCCCGCGTGCTGCAAAGGGAAGGAGACAAACGCAGCTTCTCCCCCTTACCTTGCTCCTGATGTCCGGGCACGCCGCTCCGTACTTCTGCTCCAGGTACCGGTAGTCATAGTTGGGGAAGGGGGAAGGGGCCGGGTAGCTCCCGGAGCGCCACAGCTTCCACAGGTTGATGGCTGCGATTCCCAGCAGCGCCAAGGCGCCGGCGGCGTACAGCCCGATCTCCCACCGCGGCGGGCTGGAGGCCACTGCAGGGGACAGGGGGCTCCCTGAGCTGCTCGCAATCCCGGGAAGGAGCCTTCAGCCTCGGCTGCTTCCCCGCCGGGAGCCTCGCCTCCAAGCTCCGAGGATGGGATGGGCCGCGGAGGGGATAAAACGCAGCTCCCACCCGGGTGGCTGCAAAAGGGTCAGGCAGAGGCTCTGCCAGCCGAACAATGACAGCTCTGGCTCGGCTTTCCCGGGAGATGAAGTTCTCCTGTGTCCCAGCCCCGCTTCCCAGCGAGTGGCTGTGTCACTCCCCAGGTGCCGGGGGTCCCTTTGCCAGCGGCGGCTCTGTCCCGCTGACAGATGTGCCCGGCGCACATCTGCATCGCCCTCGGCCCAGCTGCTGCCCGGGGATGCCAGGAAAAGCCGGGACACGGGAAAAAGCAAAGGAAAAGCTGTTGGAAACAGGCAGAGCCCGGCGGGTGCCGCCGGAGCGAGCGGGGAGGGAGCGCCGGGCTCGGCTGCGAGCGGCTCCTGCTGCATTGCACCAGCCTCCATCACTCCGGCACCAACCGCCCCGTGCAGCACAGGAAGAGGGGAAAAGAGAGGATTTCTCATCCCGGGGCGCTGCCGGGGAGTCCTCCGGCATCATCACGCCGCAGCGCTCCCTCCTTCGGAGCCGGAAAAAGCCCAAAGCCAGGCTGAACTCCCACATCGCGCCCGAGCGCAGGGACAACCTGCTGCTCCCCCCAGCCCTCCTCCAGCGGGAACAGCAGAAGGAACTGAGTATTCGCATCCAAAGCACCTGCTCTGGGGCCCGGGAGCAGCCCACAGGCATCTCCGAGGTTAAACACTGGGATGGGACCCCGGTCCTGCTTCATCCACCCCGACCCAAACCCCCAAAAGGCTCTGCTTTATCCCTGCATCCCGGCTAACGATGCTGTGGGAAGCAGTTGGAGGTTTCCTGTGCCAGAGCTCCCAGCCTCCTGCTCCCCCTGTGGAGGGGCAAAATTGGGAATGAAAATAAAAATAGCAGAAGAATATTTTACTGGCTCCTGCCTCTGAGGATCTCCAAGTGCAAATCCCCGCTGAAGTGGAACCTGCTTCCCCCTCATCCCTGTCCGTTCCCAAGGGCTGAGCATTCATGTTGGAAAACTCAAGATGCTTTAAGGGTTTTACCCTTGTTTTAGGAAACAAAACCCAGCAGGCACATGGAGCAGAGGGTTCTCCCCGTGGGAAGCAGCAAGGAGCAGCCAATCCTTCCCCAGAAAAGCCTCAGTGTGAGCACCAGCAGCTCTGCCCCAAACCCTTCCCGGGCTCCCTGGGGAGGACTCACCACTGAAGCGCGATCTGCTTACGTGCCCAGTGTCCATGGCAAACGCTCCCTGCCAGCGGGACAGCCTGGAAGGCGCAAGACACAGCGTTAGGATGGAGGGGAAGAACTCAAAAATCAAATGCCTTGTGATTTTCCAGCAGGGATGCTCCATCACTGCTCCCCCTCCGTCGCTCCCGGCCTTGGCTCCCCTTCCAGGCGCTGAGGCCGCCCAGCCACCGGCAGGCGCTGAAGGAGGGACAGGAACCCGCGGGAAGAGGCAGAGCTGCTCCATTTACCTCGGGAGCCTTTAAACAGCCGACATTCCCAACCTCCCCGTGTGTGGACATCCCTTCTCCAGGAGCCCTCAAGGCCCTTTGCTGCTTTTCCAGCTGAAATTTTCCTTTGCCTCCTGCAGTTTCCCAGCCTCTCAAGAAGCCTGGCCCCAGCCGAGGGGGGCAGCCCCATTCCCCCATTTTGGGGTCACTGCGGGATTTAGGGGATGTTGTTCTCCAGGAATTGGCTCCTGCAGTGGGAAAGCCCCATCGCCTTCCCCCCCAAAAAGGGTTTTCCCCAGGCAAGTCGAAAGGAAGCTGCTCTCCCAGGCAGATCCTAGCACAGGCACCATGGATGCTGAGGGTGATTTATCCAAGCCAGCTACTCCTGAAAAGGGGAGGTTGGAATGCCAACAAGCAAATCCAGTGGGAACTGACCAGAATCCCCTCTTCCCTGGCATCCGTGCTGGGGAATCACAGACCGTGGAGAGCTGGTGGGATCCCACAGAACCCCGGGGGGACACTACCTCAGCACTGCACCTCAACCCCCCACACCTCCCTCAGAGCCCCACAGCCGTCCTCCAGAATTCCCAAAGCCCACCCATGGAGCTGGACTGGCCTCAGAACAGATGGTTCTGCAGTATTTGGCCTCCCTTTGGGTGTTCATAGCCTCAGGCACTGGGCAGGTGATCAACACCCCCCAAAACCATCCAGGCTTGGATTTTAACAGGCAAAAGCGGGAATTTCATGGCATGGAAGATCAGCTGTGCTGGCCTGGCCCCCTCTGCAGGGGCACAGGGCCCATCCTTGGGATAGCAGGAGGAAGGGGAGCCTCAGATGTAACCCAAAGTGACAGCGATGCTGGGATGGGACTGGGAGATTCCCGGTTCCTCCCTGCCCTCCTCCCCCTGGCACAGATCTCCCTGTGCAATGGATAAAACCATCCTACCCTGGCTGAGAGTGTGCTGAGCTCAGGCTATGGGCTGAGCTCAGCTCAAGGCCCACTCTGCTGTTTACTGCTGAGAACTGACATCTTAACAGAGCAACGTGATGGAGATTTACCCTGAACTGCCCCTTTTTATGCCCTGAAACGGCCCCGTGCCCAAGCAAGGGGCTCTGCTCCTCTCCCCGCTTCCCAATTATTTTTAATATGAAAATAGCAAAGTTTTCAGGACTGACTTTCCCTGCAGGAGGACAAGCATCCCCTTTAAACTCCCTCCCATCTCTTCCCAATTTCTTCTGGAAATTAGAATGAATTTCTGATTTTTCTTTCCTTTCAGAGCTTCTCTCCCCAGTACCTCCCTCTCTAATGAGCTGTAAGCAGCAAGTTAAGTAGATTTCCAAGGCATCACCTGGAAAGAGACTGCAGTGCTCAGCACTGGGATGAAACCCAGAGGTATTTTCCTATTAGGAAAACAGCATCAATCTCTCCTGAGCGAGGAAACGGGGGTGGAGGTGCTCGGGGAAGGATTTATGGCGCTTTTTTTGTTAACTAAGCTCTTCCCTGGAGCATTGCACCGAGCTGCTCTGACATCCCCCTGACCTGCCGCTCAAATCCCGGGAAATCAAGCCTGAGGCACTGGGAAGGGAAGAGGCACCGCTCTCCCACTGCTGGCAGCACAGGGATTGATGGATTTTTCACCCACAGACCTCAAGATCAGGCTGCAGAGCCCTGGTTTGGGGTGCAGAGACCCAGAAAGGTGTGCAGAGTCCCAGTTTGGGGTGCAGAGTCCCTCTCCATCCATCCCAACACCCCAGTGCCAGGGCCAGGGCAGCTTCATTTTCCTTGGGAGCTGCTGCAGAGCTCTCAGGTCCCTTTTCCTGCTTGGAGGGACAATAAAACAGCTCAGCGAGGGAGAGAAAGGCAGCATCAAAGCCACCTGTTCCCCCTGGAAAATGGGTGCTCCCAGCCTTCATGGGGTTGTCACCTCGCTGCTGCCAAGGCCACAGGCACAGCAACCCCAATTGCTGGTCCCAAAGCACCCGGACCCACCTGGCTATGAGCCCCCCGAGCACGCTGCAGTCCACAAACGTCCCAGCCCAGGTTCCAGCGATCTCCCTGCTCATCCTCCCTCCCAGTCCTGCCCCAGACAGCCGCGGCCGGTGTGCTGAGCCCGGGCTAGCCTCAGCTCAGCGGTGGTGCCGGTCCTGCAGCGCTGCCCCTTCCACCCCTCTCCAGCGCTGCCTGGCCTCCATCCGCAGGGCACAGAAGCGGGATGGAGTTTGCTCCCGGCACGAATAAAGACGCATCCCAAACTTGCCCAAACAGAAGGATTTGGGCTCTGCTCTCCCCCATCGCCCTCCCCAGGGGACACATCCCACCCACACCGGTGCCCCCAGCGCTTTACCTGGACAGGTACAAATCCTCAGGGATCTGCGGGGAGCGCAGGGACCCCCGGGCGGCCCCGGCATCCGCCGAGCTGTGTGCGCTCCCACGGGGGAGAGGGGACCCTGCGACCCCCGGGGCCCGCCCGGCCGGCGGTGGGAAGCGGGCAGAGCCCCCCGCGCCCCCCGGGGGTCCCCGAGCTCAGCCCCGGGATCCGCGGGTCTCCCCAACCCCGGGGATGCTTCCCGGCCGCGGGGACCGGGCAGAGCCCCCCGCCGCTGCCCGGGGGTCCCTGCGGGTCCAGAGCCCAGCCCCGGGATCCGGGATGTCCCCCCCACAGCCGGGATGCTTCCCGGGAGCGGCTCCGCTCCCTCGCCCAGCCCAGCCCGGGGCGGAGCCGCCGCTCATCCGTGCCATGAGCTGGGCGGTCTCTGCGCTCGCCAGAGCCTCCCCGGGGCTTGGCTCAGCCCGGCCCGAACCCCCCGGCAGAGCCCAGGGGGTCTCTCACTCCGGTTTGCCTGCCAAGCTCCCAGCTTTCCTGAGGAAGCTCACACACACACACACACCCCCAACAAAAAAAAACAAAAAAAACCAAAAAAAAAAAAAAAAAAAAAAAACCAAAAAAAAAAAAAAAATCACCCCAAACCTCTGCAAACGCACCTCAAATGGCAGCCAGGAGCGAGGAGGGACAATGCCAGATCCCTCATCCCACACCAGACCCTCTGGCTGTGTGCTTGGCCATACCAGGCTCCCCCAATTCCCCAAATCCCACTTCCCAGGGACTCTCTAGTCCATCCCACTGCATCTCTGCATCTCCAGCTGCTCCTCCCCATGGACCCCAATGAGTGTTTCTCTCCACAGGGTCCCATGTCCCCTCCCTTTATCCTTCAAGGGGTGCAGAGCCCCTTGGGGTCTCTGGATCAGCACCCCAAAGCCAAATCCTTGGGTTCTCCCTTGTCCCAAACAGCTTCCAGCTGTGTGTCCCTCCTGGCCATGGGGACACCTGGGGCTATTCAGCAAGATCTTGGCTTTGGATGTTCCTAAGAAAAATCATCAGACCCTCTCCCTCTACAGCAGAAAGTGGAACCTTTTGGGATCTGGCCCCAAAAGCCTCTTGGAGACTTTGGGTCCATGCTCACCACACCACAACTGTTGGAAAGACTGTGCCTTCACAGCCTCCTGTGGGATCTTCCCTTTCCCTGCCCTGATATCCATGGCTTCAGCCACCTCACCTTAATGTCAGGTGACTTCCAGGGCAGCAAGGAGCAATTTCAGACAGCAGGAGAAACACTTTGCTTGGAGAGAATGGAATAATTGCTGTTTCGTGGGGAATAAACACCCACACAACCTCAGGAAAGGTGGGGTCAGAGGCCATGGAGCAGGGTGACATTCCAGAGGACCTGTAATTCCCAGGAACACCCACATCCAACCACAGGGCCAGCTCAACGCTGGCTGCTGGCTCCCTGCTCTGGCAAGATCCAGAGAGGGCAGCACTGGGAGATGCTCCCATGATCTTCCTGGTAGGAATTTTCAGGAATAAAACACAGCAAGTTTTGACTGTAGCAAAAACGCTGCCTAGGTAGGAGTTGCCTCCTCCTGCAGCCAAGGCTCCTTTCCATGAGGCTTCCTGGCTCTTCCTCTGGGTAGAGCTGGGAAAGAGCAGGCCGTGGTCCTTCCCCACTTCCAAAGCTCCTCAGCATCCCCAGGGACGTGGCAGGGTGTCCCTCTACAGGACAGCCCGGGACCCAGCAGCCTCCTGTAGGGCACCTCAGGGCTCACCGCTCCAGACTCTGGGCAAAAGCAACCCCCAGGGCTGTTCCAGATGGGACTGGATCAGGCTGAGGTTTGGAAATCTCCAAGCTGGGCACCTAGATTCATCCAGCCTCACACAGACTGACTTATTAAAAACCCCTCCTTTTCGAAGCCAACGCTTACCTTTGGCCAAGCTCTCCACGCAATCGGTGCGACCACAGGTGGGAGACCTGTTCCAGGTGAGCTGGACACTCCTGTGTGTGGAAGCAGGAGCTGGCCAGCTCTGCCCTCTCCACAGGGAGGGTCCCATTTTAGGCCACACCAAATGTCATTCCCATGAGGACTCCTGGCTTCCTTCCATCTCCTCCCTATGAGGCCGCTTTGAGCACCGTTGCGAGATGATCACAAAACAATTCCTAAATCCGGGCAAGTTTGCAATGACCAGAGCCCACCTTTTCCCCTGAAAACCTGGACACATTCCTGACCAGGTCCAGGCCCAGCACCCAACCACCCATCCTGTGTGCTAGAAGACACAGCCCAAGCCCACTCAACCCCCTGGCTCCATGTGTGAGGTGTCAAGAGAGGACCCGCAGACACTCGTTGTCCCAAAGGACAAGCTAGCACACAGAACCACATGGACAGGATCCAGACTATCCCTGGGATCCCTTGGATGCAGACAGATGAGTCAGTGGTTCATGTACGAGGTCAAAGCCCCTGGATCTTCCTGGATATTCCTCACCAGATGTTGCCAGCGCAGGTAAGTGGCCCTTTGGTGGGAGGAGGGGTGCAGTGACAAGTCCCCCCAGGTCACTTGGCCACCTCCCCAACTGGAGATTCCCAGCTTCCAGACTGCCCGTTGCCCACTTTTTACAGGTGGAAATTATTTGAGACACTAAAGCTGGGAACGTTGGCTGTCATTCCCACTCAAGACCTAACTGGATTAAAAACCCAGATGTGTGCTGGGCAGCAGCTCTGCAAGCTCCTGCCATTTCAAAAGTTTGGGGCAGCACTCTTGAAATTGTACTGGGGTGTTTATGTCATTTTCTTCTGGAGAAACTTCCCTGAAAAACAGGCAGACTGGATTAAGCAGTGACAGGGTGACGTCAGTGCCCAGGACAGCGACGTAAGGGCTCAGAATCCATGTGCATTAGTGGAGCTCTCACATTTTGGAATAATGACCTGGGGAAACAAAGCAGCCCAGGCTTCCAATTCCCCTTCCAGGATGCTGAGTCACCAGCAGAAACACTGCCTGGCTCAGGATGCTCCCTGGCTGTGCTGTGCCAGGGACGTGCCTGGCCTGGGCCTGCTGCCGGCAGGGGGGACAGGGATGGGGGGTGTGACACTGCAGGCACCAGCTTTCCCAGAAACCCCTCACTCTGGAGCCATCCTGGAAGGAACAGGGCAGTGACAAAGGGTGGCAGAGCCCTGCCAGACACCAGAGCAAACCCCCTGTGGTGAGGACACAAACCCAGCTGAAGATGAAGCAAAGAACTCCCAGTTTCTGCTTGTGACACGTTTTACTCCGCAGAGCGAAGGCAGGTTCACCTTTCTCACTTCACCTTCCCTTACATTTAAGAGATGACCGAGACTAAGAGAGAAATTAAAAGTAAGAGCTAAGGAGAAGTTGTCTGTCTCCCCAGAGCTGGGACACACCACCCACGCGCCACGGGCCACTCCAGGACGCTGGAAGTCAGTGGGATGCCCTGCAGAAGGGCTGGAACAGCAGTGTAGTGTGGTACATCCTGTGCAAGGAACGCAGCTTGGCCACACGTCCCCGTGTGCCCGCGGTCACCTCGCCGAACGCCTCACCCAATCCTCCTCCACAGCTCCAGCCAGTTCCAGCAGAACGGAATTCATTTCCCGTGCCTGGTCTCTGTACACTCCAAAACAAGTATTCCTAATGCCCAAACGCCCCACGGAGCTCTCAGTTCCCTGGGAATGGAGCAGCAGATCCCTGTGTGCCGTGCTCTGAGCCCTCTGTCTCCACGGAAGACACACAGCAGCCGGTGACGGCCCCGCCCCGTGCGTGGGGTCAGCACTGACCTCCCTCCACACAGACTTCCTCCCCCGGTGACACGAGGAGAGAGGGGGGCTGTGCCAGTGCCATCCTCCCCCGAGAGGATCCCCACAGGCTGGAACGCTAACAATGACAATTAGGAGTTAGGTAGGATAAGGGTGGGACTGCGCCACGAGTTCCCGTCAGCCCCGTGAAGGCGCTCAGAGCTTCCTCTCGCGGGGTTTGTTCCCGTTGGGCTCCTCCAGCAGGGCTGAGTGTCCGTCCCCGTTGCTCAGGCACTTGTCCTTCTCGTGCCTGTGCTCCTGCTTCTGCCGCCGGATCTCCTTGTACCGCAGGGTGATGTCCCTGCAACACACACGGCACACAGCTCCAGCCCGCAGGAAGAACGGCACGGGAACCCCTCTGCACGGAGCTTCCTGGGGATAACCACTCACTGGAGCCTCTGGCTGGGCATCTCTACGATTGCTGATGGCATTGATTCACTGGCAGCTTGTGTTTCTGGCTGGTGGCCTGGCTCTTCCCACCTCTGCCAGAGCACAACAGCAAATCCGGCAGGAGCAGCCACTGCTGCCCTCTCCGCACAGTGCTGCACTTCAAACAGTCGTGGAATGGTTTGAGTTGAAAGGGATCCTAAAGCCCACCCCATTCCACCCCCTGCCATGGGCAGGGATGCCTTCACTATCCCAGGCTGCTCCATCCAACCTGGCCTTGGACACTTCCAGGGATGGGGCAGCCACAGCTTCTCTGGGCAACCTGTGCCAGGGCCTCAGCACCCTCATTTCTCCCCATACCCCATCTAACCCTGCTCTCTGCCAGTGAGGAGCCATTCCCCCTTGTCCTGTCCCTCCAGTCCCTGATATGTAGAGTCCCTCTCCAGCTTCCTTATAGGTCTCCTCCAACACTGGAAGGCTGCTAATTTGTGAGGCCCTGTGCAGCTGCTTTCCATGATCCAAAGAGGAAACTGCCAGGTTCAGGCCCAGAGAACTCCCTGTTTACTTCAGAACTTGCACCCACCCAGGAAAGCTGTGCTCTCTCCCCAGGCAGTCCCAGGGAACACATTTGAGGATGGGGTTTGAACAAATCCTCCTAAAACCCTGGCCAGCACCCAATGCAGCCCCACTCACCGAATGAAGAAGCGCCAGGCTGTCCAGGTGAGCACCAGGATAATCCCCAGGATCCAGCACTGGGTGATATAGAAGGGCAGGGAGAGGGTGAGCGTGTAGGGATCGTACTTGACGACGATCAGGAACTCCGTGGCAGTAATAGCAGCAACCAGCCAGGCCTGCTGGCCCAGCTTCTTGTGGAACTTCCTGCAGGAGAAGCACAGACAAAAACATTTCACTGCTGTAAAATTAGGGATGTGGAGAAACCTGAACAAAAAAGACAGCTGGGGCAGTGATTTCATTCAGCTCTGCACAGTCCTACAAGTCTAGTTCAGATCACACATGCACTAAGGCTCTGCAGGATGACACTTTGATGCTGGTGTTACTTCAGTTTCCTCTCAGAAGCTTGAAAAGCGAGAAAAGTTAAACTTCATCACCACACAATGCAGGGAAGTGTCCCCATTCCCAGGTAAATCCACATGAAACAATTCTCTGACCAGCCTGAGACCAGCTGATGTTCAGGGTATGGTTCCAAACAGGAGCTTCTCACACACGAGGCCCAGAGACATATTTGACACCAATGTGTAGCTCAAGCTACACCAAACCATCCAAATATACTGGGAAAAATATGGAATAAATCAAGTGTAGGTGATTGCTGATGCAGAGGGGATGAATGCATTCCTTCTTAAAAGGTATCCTGCCTGGATCAACTCGGATGAAAAGGCTGCAGAAACTGCTCCAGGTGGTAACAGATTAAATGGGCAGAGACCAGCCCTAACCCACAGGCAGAGAGATGAAAGGAAGCAGCAGATCTCTCACAGGGAATTCCAGTTGCTGGGATGATGAGGGCAGCTTTCTGCTCTGCTGGGCTGCTTCCTCCTGCCATCCTTTCCCTGACAACAGAATCAAAGATACCCCTAACACAAGAGCTGGGCAGCCCCTAAGGTTGCCAAGGAAGAGAGCCGTCTCCTGCCCCAATACTCAGGCAAGATGCAGAAGATTTTTCTTGTGATGAAGGAGATAAGAATTCATGGCCTTGATGCAGACCCCTTGGAGGTGACAGGAAGACTCCAGTCAGGAATGTGTGACAAGGTCAGATGCTACAAATGCATCAAGACACTCCTGGTCAAGAACATTTCACACATCCAGTCCTCGGGAACTCGGAGGCAGTGCGTGGCGTGTGAGGGCTGGAGAAAGCTTCACCCCTCTTGGACTACTGCAGTTCCAGGCACTACACTGTCACCATGCTCAGCCCAAGGTCCTGCAAGCAAAGTCTCAGAACTTCCTGCGGATACTCAGAATGCTGAATGGGAAAAAGAATTCTTCACATTGGAATTCCTCTGCCTCTAGACCCAACATCGCAGGGCTGGCTGAAGAGTCCTCATCAGTTCATCCCAGACAATCCCATCACCACCAAACAAGGTAGTGAGCCATGTTTTTGTCAAGGAAGGGCAATGGAATATTCCAATCTTTGAGCATTAAGAGTTTCCAAAAAGAAAAGGTCAGCAAGGTTTCCTGTGTGATATAAGCTGGGAGCCTCTGGTACAGCCTGCTCTTCCCAGCAGGAATAATGCGCTGACTTCTGTAAATACAACCATGGAGCAAATCATGTTTCCCCTGCTCTTCCCCTACAACACCATGGAAAGAATCCTGAAGAATCCTTGGCTTGAAATGATGTGCAAGTGAAGCTGGTAAATGGGGGCAGATCCTCTCTGCCTGGATGGCCTGGAATGCAGGAAGGAATTACAAAACCCTCCATGGAGAAAGTACCAGGTAAGAGCAGGATGCTCAGCTCTGCCCTTCTGCAGGAGCAACCTGATGTCAGCTCTGGGGGGCATCAAGCAGAGCCAGGAACCCCACGATGTGGGGGCAGTCACCTCCCCCAGCAGGGAGCACAGCAGGAGGTGGTGGCAATGACAGGGACATGCAGCTCGGGATGAGCTGCTCCAGCTCACGGAAAGAACAGCAACAATCGTCACCAGGGATGAGGCACTGGCGAGGGATGGCTCTCCCAAATTCTAGTGTTATGCCATGTGGTTGAACAGAGGGCAAAGGAGCTTTTCCAACCCCAACACAAGAAGATGAATGGTGCTAAGGAGAGGAGCTCGGCAGCGAGGCAGAGATTCTTCTTACCTGTGAGTTGGAGGCACGTCCCAAACCAGTAGGTCCAACACCAAGGGCAGGGCATCCTGCCCCTGCGGAATGTCCTGAATTCCGACTAAGCAATGTGGGCTGGCCCTTCTTCCCAGTTCTAGGAGTCAAAGCCTTGCAAGGGAAACTGATCTTCAGACCATGTTGGAACCCTAAATTCTGAACACAGACACTTTTTTGCGTTGGTCAGCGACAGACAATGAACACCCCTGGAAGCCAGGCGGTGCCTTAGGCTGAGGATGTGGGCTCAGGCAGGTTGTGACATTAAAAGAAAAGGTGATTTTGAGAACAAAGCTTTCTCAGTTCTCACATGGTCTGCAGAAACAAAAGCAGCGAGGACAAATATGATGCTGAGGTGGGAACAGTCTCAAGTACATGCACTGCTGTGTGTGGTACCTCACCTGCAGCACATCCTGCTACCGAGGGCTTCTGATCTGCAAGAGGATGCCAGGAGAGCTCCAGAGGGCCAGGTGAAAACAGCTCAAGTAAAGAAGTGCCTTTAAGAATCGCATTTTTTTAGTCTGGGCCCCGATGTCCCCAGAGGGCACATCCAAGGACTGCAGTTCCTGGCTCCCGGTCTGGAATCGGAGTGCAGCGCTCCTCTGCCCACAAGCCAGGGGCACTCCAGCTCATTTCCACATTCCCTTCTCCACAGAGAGATCATTTACCAGACACTGAGGTTAACAGAGTGCACACACAATGCCCTTAACAACAGCTGCTCTCTGGCCAGGGGAGTGAGAGTGGTACCTCCAAAACAAAGGAACACGAAGCGGATGCTTTGGGATTAGGCTTTTTTTTGTCCCTGACAAGCTGAACTGGTGCCCGAGATGGATGCCAGCAAGCTGGAGCAAGTTCAAAACAAAGCACGTGGAGCTCGACATGGGAAGTACAGAGAGGTGGAGCTTACGGGTCATCCATGAAGTCGTAGATCTCCCTCATGGCCACTCCTCCCACATTGACAAAAAACACGAGGCGTAGCAGCACCAAGTAGTGTTCGGGGGGCATCCACAGCACAAACTTCAGGTAAAACGTGTTCAGCTCTGCCAATAAAAACTGGGAGGAGGGGCATTGGAATTACATTTGGAAAATAGCACCGGATGAAGCCTGGATTGCCCCTCTCTGAATGGCTCCCCCCGTGCATTTCTCAGCCCTGCTTGATACCACTGAGTGAACCATCAGCACCAACCCCAAACCAGCTGGGTTTTTAAACATTTCCTCTGCCTTGGAAGAGGCACTAAAAATCACACCAAAAAGCTGGACAAGCAGTACCCTCAAATTTCAAGCAAGTTTTTGAATTTCAAACAAAGAGCCCAAAGTACCTGCACCAACACTGAGGACAAATCCCAAAAGCACAAGCTTTTCCTTTCCTTGTCCTTTCAAACCCAGCTGAGGGAGCCCCACCATAACAAGAGGCACGAGCTGCACACCCTGGAGGGCTGGGCTGGGTTGTTTTTTTCTCAGTTATGCAAACTCGCCCTCAAAGCCAACTTGGGAAAGTTGATTATAAATTAAGAGCAAAATGTTCTCTAGAGCAGCTGCCCTGGCAATGTGCTTAAGGGAGCAGAGAGACATCAGACTGTCACTTCAAAAGAAGTGATAACAAAGGGCATTAAGCATTGCTGAAGCCCAAGGAGTGAGCCAGAACCTGAAGCTACTTAGAAACTGTCAGCTGAAGCTGGGATGTGCTAAAAAACCCGTAATTCCACAGTCCAGTGTAAATTCACTGTGATCTTTATTGCAGCAGCACCTAAACCCCAGTTTCTTCAGGGTTGCAACCAGCAACCTTTTGGGGAAACATCTATTTTATTTATACTCTTTTAGTCCTCCCACAAAGCAGGCCTGGTGTGCCAGGTGAGCTTGGCCAATGTGTCCTGCAGCAGGAATCAGGTGCTGGGAGCTTGTTCTGGCAAAACACCGAGTTCTGTCCTGTGCCACTGAACCTGGTTCATGCCCAGTGCCTCTGGGTCACCACAAGTGTCACGGGGATGGATTTAGTTAAATTTCACAGCTGCTGGGCTGAGATAAGTTTGAGTTGTTCAGAGCAGAGGCAAATGACATCCCATGGATGGCACAAAGGCCAAAGTCCCCTGGCTGGAAAAGGGGCAGAAGTGGGAAAAAGGCATTTAAACTGCCCAGTTTACCCTGACTATCAGTGTCATGTGCATGACAAGTTCAGTTTCACAGGCACAGGTATGAATTTCAAATGCTGCCTTCCCAGCATAAAACAATTCCACCCACTCAGGTGCTGTGTGTGCAGTGAAATGTAAAAAAAAAAAAATATATATCTAGGAGACTTGAATGATTTAAGCAGATCTGTGCTTCAGGAGTAAGCTCAGAGGAGCCTGAGGCCTTGGATACAGCCTTTCCAGCTGTAATGTGACCTGTACCTGCATAAAACCGAGGGCTCTGAGCTACTTCCACTCCCAGCCAGTGCTTTGGGGAGCAGCAACTTGCTGAAAACCTGAGGACCCCCATTTATATGGCTCCCATTGCCAGCAGTGGTGGCCAGCAAGCAAGGACAACCCTTTCTGCAGTGCATCTGTCACCTGTCCCAGAGACACGGACACAGCCTGTTCTGCAGGACTGGGAAGGGATCCCTCCTGGCCTCAGCTTCAGGAACATCCCCAGAGCTGCAGCCTGAGGTACAGAGCCTGGAAGCAGGGCACAGAAGGGTCAGAGAGGTGTCCTCACCACGAAGATGATGCCACAGACAGCGAGCCACCTGCGCAGGCTGGAGGCCGGCTTCCACTCGAACTTCACCCAGCTGTACGGGGTGAACTGGAACACGATCCTCTTCATCTTGCCTCTGGAAAAAAGCAAAATAGTCACTGCAGCTCGAAGGAAAAGCAGGCAAGAGGCATCTGCCAGTGTTTCCATTTGAGACACCAGTTCAGATATGCAAAATGCCTCCGTTTGCTCCATTAAAATCACAACTTAATGAGATTAGCTCTGAGCTTGTTATTTTAATTATCAATTTGAGCTTTTATATACTACACCCCCTGTTGTAAGCAGTTCTGCTCTGCTCAGCAAAGACACTACAGAGCACGATGGGTCATTACTGGTACACGACTACAAGGGGTTTATTAAATTTTAATTCCCAGTGTCCCAGTTCTTGTGAAGTTCTGGTTACTAGGGAATGCAAAAAGACCAAACAGATCCTTGCTGTGAATGTGAGTGTGATGCCAGCTTGGATTCCTGCACCTCCTTAAACCATTTCACCAAACATGCTCATTTCCACAGCACGCCCTCACTTGGGACACGCAGGTGTATTTCCAACAATCCCATTCACAAGGGGAATAAAACTCTCCAACAAACCTCCCTGCAGCAGTAAGTCACTGGATCCTGGAGTCACCTGAACACCCAGGAATTCTTTGATCCATATTAACCCAAAGAGAACAATCAAGCCCTTAAACAGGGGCTCGACCTTTGTGCTGTGCCTGTGGAGTTCCCCTCCTCCCCAACTTACTTGTAGGTTGGAATGTTCCAGAGCCCTTGCCACTTGTAGGTTTTCAAGGAAAGCCAGGACAGGGTCTTCATCCCACAGTAAATTCCTAACCCGTTACATAAGATCACATCCATTATCCACTGGAAGGAGAAACACAGGAGTGATGCTGGGGAAGGAACACTAGAGCTTGGGAAAGGGAATCACTACAGGCAGACCTCTGCATTCCGAAGAGTGGGACAGAGTGTTAATTCCACAGGTTTTCTGAAGGCTAAAGAGCTTGGCTTGATGTCTCTAATAATGCACTGACTTTTGGAAATGCAACCATGGAGCAAATCATTCCAAGCTTGGGTCTTTCTCAAAATCCATCCAAACACAGACCCACAGCTGTGTGCCCTTACTGCAGGGAATTCTGATCCCTCCGGCACCAACTTATACCTCACAGGAAAACAAAACACAACTTTAAAAGGGTATCCCTTTAAGCTCACAGTAAGTTTTGCCTCTCTCTGAATTTCAAGACTTCATTGCTTTGCACCATCAGCAAATACTTGAAAATGTTCAGGTACAGCTTTAGATTCTCCCTCCGGTGTGAAACGAACCCCAACAAATATTTAACCACGTCCAAGTGTTTGGAACACACAAAATTACAGGAACAGTGACAAGCACCTTACAAACTCAACAGGGAGCAGTCACACGTGGTACAACTCAGCTCTCATCACTTCCCAGCTCCCCCTGTAAAATCTGTGCTCCCAAATAAACCCTGCTCCCTGCGGTACATACGTGATCCCACCAGCATTCACTGAAGTTTGGGAGCTGGTGCTCCAGGCTGTACTCCAGGAACTCAAACATGACACTGATGATCATGCACATCCACCAGTCCCGAATCATCAGAGTCTGAAGGGAGAAAAAAGGTCTTTTAAACAGCTGCTAAAATACATCTACAGTTGTAGATCTTGTCTCCAGTAACCAGAAAAGGACCAGGAAACACAGGACAATTTTATTTTCATGATGTGATGGTCCAAATGCTCACAGGCCTCTAAACTTATCAACATTATCAGCACAAGAGACAAGAATGAAATTGAAGAAAACCACCTCCACCCCAGCCAAAACCAGCATAGGTTTGTGCTGGTTTCTAGTAAAATTGCCAGTGAAATGGGATTCAGCAGGAGGAAAATTAATAAAATGCATGGAATTACTGGGTGCTCAACCACCACAGGGAGCATCGTTCTAACAGTGCTCAGAAAAGGCTTTTCAGAGCCTTTTATGGGCTCTAAACGACTCCAAAGCCACAATAATTTCTGATGAATGGGGCCCATTCATTCTTAGTATTGCCACCCTGGTGCTTTGAGATTTGGGGGAAAAATTCAAACACAAGCCCATCTCTGTTTATTGAGACAACACACTCAACCTCCAGCTTTTAATAGAGAAATAGGCTAATATTTAACATATTTAAGAGAAAAATATGCTATGGCAGAGGAAATCCAACAGCCAGTATCCTTCCAGCTGGGCAGCCCAATTTCTAATGCAACTCCCTTGGAACAAAAGGATACAAATTCTCCAAATTTAGAGTTCAGTCCATTAACAGAACAAGCTGAAGTCCAGGCCTCCCCGCGCCCAGCAAATTCACCTCTGGTTTTGAGGGATCCCCAAACCACTCACAGAACACATCTGCACTTTTAAATGAAAATACAAACCAACAGTTCCAGCCTGTTTTTAAAACAGCCAAGCTCTGTCAGTTTGTTACTCAAATAGCAAACCCAAACAAGGTCTGCAGGGGGCAAAATCTCTTGAGTTAGTCAGTCTGCTTGGGTTAAACAAGTTAATATTTAGACCAAAGTAAATCAGCAAAACAGTGTTGAGTGTTCTGCCAGAGACAGGCACAGCTGGAATTCCATGCACAGTTGGTTGATACCGACTAAAAATTAACAAGAATTAAACCACTGCCCATTAAATGGTTTAAAATGCTGATCTGATGCCACTGGGAAAGCAGCAGCAAGATCTGTGTTTGGGGATATCACTGTCACTGCCAGCCCCACACTCCACTTCCAAAGGTTGTTCCAGCATTTCTGTTGCTACAGCAATTAAGTTCTTTATTGATCTGACCCCAGGATGAATCCCTGTGGAGGAAGGAAGGAGCCTGTTGATGTAACAAAGCTCTGGAAAGAAATTAGGTGGCCTAACATGGGCAGGAGACAGAAAAAAAGGGGGAGAAAGGCTTTCCACATATTGAGATGTATTTTCATGTATAACCAACAGCCTGGTTTAAGTGACCAAGGCCTGGCACCACAAAAGCAGCAGCAGTGAGGCTTTGGGAGCAGAGCAGAGTCCTCAAGGTGAAATGAGCCATTCTTACCTTCAGGTACCACCCAAAAAAGTGAGCAGGGACAAATCCATCCAGCTTGTCCTGAAAACCAAGAAGAGAGTGAAGGTCACAGCCTTTTCTTTTTTTTCTCTCCAAGAAAAATGCAGCAACAAGCTTCTGTTTTTTCCACACATGAATACTTCCACTCCTTCATCAGGAAGGAATTTAGCAGAGCTTCTTAGATCTTACCAGATCTGCCCGTGCCTGGGCACAGTGCCTTTCCCTCTACTTTTACAAGATCCCAGTTATTCCAGTTTTTGCTGCACTGAAGATGTACAGGGCGGACCTAAAGGATTCGGGTGCTCCTCACTCCATGCAATCAGGGAGCTGTAAATAACCACCATTCCTTTGCCCTGGAATTTCTGCCAGTGAGAAACCTGACGGTTTTTAGGACTCAGAAAAGTGCTGCTGGAGCAACCTGTGCTAGTGGAAGGTGTCCTTGCCCATGGCAGGGGGTGGGGCTACGTCATCTTTCCAACCCAAACCATTCTGGGATTCTGTGGTGCAGCTTTAGGGCTTTGTGCCTCAGGAGGAGGCAGACTGAGGAGAAAACCCCTCAAGCTCACGAAGAAATCCAAACTCTGAGGGGAAAATCTGACACCAATGACTTGAGAAAGAAGAGCTGTTGAACAGTTCATCCCTGGGCAATCAGGTAATTGGGATCCAGTGAGACACACCCCCATCTGATGGACAGGAAAGGTCAAGAAAAGAGAAATAAAGAGTCAGTCACAGGCTGTGCTCTGATTCAGCACTCAGCCAGACTCACAACTGCACTATGAAGAGTTCAGTTAAGCAGCTTTTTACCCAAAAATAGCCTCATTAGCGAGTTTGTTCCTTACCCAGATGTTGTGGAAGGGGTCAGTTCCATTGCCAGGGTCATAAATCAGGCAGTTGCCCCCGTAGTCTCTCTCTGGCAGAGGAACCCCTAAATGGGGGTCAATGTACTTCATGAACTGCCTCCCGTCCTGCACGGTCTGCAAGGGAACACAGAAACCCGGGATCCCCCTGAAGGACTCACAGACAGGAGGCACAGACAGAATTATGGCCAACACTGATCTTCAAATCAACCTTTTCTCCAATTTCTCGTGGAACAATTCTTGAAATAAAGCCAGGCCTTGAAGCACCCCACACCTGACTTAGAGCCTCTAATCCTAAATATTAAGGGGAAAAATGGCTACAGAATGACCTTAAAGATGAAAAATCAGTGATCTTTAACCCTTTACTCCAAGCCATTCCTCTGTGTTCCTCATCTTTCCCAAAAGCTTCACACAACTCATCCTTCCCAACCCCCATTTCCAGTAAGGTCCCATCCAAACAGCAAAAAGAAATAATGACCAAAATATGAACACCTCTGCCACTAAATCAGCCACACATTTGCTGAGCATTTATTTCCCAGTGGAATCACTCAGTGTTGTGGTCAAGGCTTGACCCTGGAACATCTAACAGGCAGCAAAGCTGGACAAAGCCAAAATTAATTAACAGAATAATAATAAAATTATAGAATAGACTGCTGAAGTCACAGGAACTCTGGGACAAGTTTCAGCCATGAGCAAGCTTGGGTTTGCTGTCAGGAAGTTCAGCCACCTGCAGACTCAGCAGAATTTAACCTTATTTAAACCTGGGCAAGGCGATGATGTATTTTTAGTAAAGAGCTGTGCAACAGCAGGGAGTTCCTTAACCACTAGATCTCTGCTGACACCACACGCTGCCACAGGGAAGCAAAGCCATTCCAGGCTTTTCTGCTGGAATTCAGAACCACACCAGTACAACCAATAGAGATTATTCAGTCTGACTGCAGCTACTGAGGAATATCTTGCTCAAGGAAGGCTGGAAAAACCCAGGGCGACTAGCCCCACTTCTTCAAGCTCACGTGGCCTCAAGAAGCAAAACTTTAAAAGCAAAAAGCATTCCTCATCCTTCTCTCATGCAAAATGATTTTTAGAGCTGCCTGATGAGCATATTGTCTCAAAAAAATTAATTTTAACTTCTGAGAATCATAAAAGTCAGGGGGAAGTTCTCAGTTTACTAAAGGACAAGGTATGGTAAAATATGGTCCAAAAAGAACATGGTAAAAACTGTTTAATTTGGAAGCACCAAGGGCACATCTTTCTGTGAAAAACCTCCTCCTCAGCTCCTGCCACCACACAAAGCTGGGTGTGAAGTTTTGGTTTATTGCAGAACCCCCACACCTACAAAGAACCTGTCACTCCAGGTAAAAGGCATTCCCAAAGGTGAAACCAGGTGAATTCTCCCCGAGTCACACATGGCCCAGCAGGGCAGAGACTGGACTGTGAAACACCAGCTCCTGAACATGAACTACCTCACCAGCTCATCTAAAACCACTTCAACACACTGTCTGCTCTGGGCTGAGGGTGACTGGAGGTCAGAGCAGGTGAAGTATTTTTATATTATCATTTCCCTCAGCCTCATAGTCTCATTAAACAGCCTAATGATTCCATCTCACATAAATGAGCATCTCCTCTAGTCAGCAGGATAAAAAAACACCACAAAGGACTTGATCTCCACACAGAAGTGGCGTTTAGGAGCTGGAGGTGTCAGTCACTTACCTGGAAGAGGATGAAGATGAGGAAGAGCTCATAGACCACGCTGACACACAGCCAAAACCTCCAGTAAGCTGCAGAGAGACACAGGAGATGTCAGCAGCTTTGGAGCAAACCGTAAGTTCATTATTCATTTATTTCAATCTCATGGAATGCTGGAATGCTTTGTGTTAGGAGGGACCTGGAAGTCCATCTCATTCCACCCCCTGCCACGGGCAGGGACACCTTTCACTGTCCCAGGTTGCTCCGTGCCCAAACCGATCTGGAACACCTCCAGGGATGGGACAGCCACAGCTTCCCAGGAAACCAATTCCATTTCCAGAGATGCTCCCACCATGGAATTACAATTCCCAGCTCCCAAGCAGACAGTGCTCCCCACCCTCCCTCAGGGATTCAACCAGAAAGATCTTCAACTCCCACACAGGCTGCTGTGTAAGTTTGCTGGAATTGCTCAGGCAATGACCTGGATCTGGGAGAAGGGATCCAGATCCAGAACACTTCAAACTCAGCAGCTAAGAAGTGGAAGGAAAGGAATGTGCCACCTGCAATGCTTTCCAGCAGTCCTTGGAGGAGAACCTGATCCTTCCTGAACTTTCTCCCTGGTCCCAGGTCCCAGGTCCAACCTTGGCTACACCAGACACACCCAAGGCCGGCCGGAGTCGCGTTTGGCAGCCCAGCTTTCAGTCTGAGGACAAGGTCGTGTCCCCACGGGGCAGAAAGCATTTCAAAACCCCAAAGATAACTTCACTTTTACTTGGAATGAAATTAAGAACAAGCAGACCAAAGGTTCAGCAGGTGCTGGATGCAAGCCCTCTGAGATCACCTGGGATTCTCCGTAAGAAATGCCGTGCAAAGCTCAGCTGCTTCAGAGCCCTCCCCAGATGTGTGATTACAGATCTGCACACACCCCAGCGACACCTGAACCCAAAGGGTGCCCAAATTACAGTGTCTGCACACTTCCAGCTCAGCCCCCAGGTCACAGGCCATCCTGGATGGAGGTGTTGTGCTCCACAGGCTCATCCACACCCCTGATCCATCCCAGAGCCTGCCTGTTGCTCCATGCAGTGACTTCTGGGCTCTGGACTCCCTCAGCGTTTCTGTTTCCTGCTCTGAGAGGCTGATGCAGAGCCAGGGTGGGTACAGACACAGCTCCAGCAGTTTTCCCTACCCAGATCCAAAGATTCCACACAAGGGAATTCAGGAAAACGTGACACATTCTGGGTGGATACTGAGATTCCAAAAACGTCACCCATCACTCTTGGGATGAGACCTGCCTTCAGGTTTTTCCTGCTTATAAATGGAATTCTCCTTCCTCAGCTCTGGGGGTGATAGAGAGGAATCCCCCAACAGGGTCTGCCAGCAAACCAAGACTCTCAGGCCTGACTTGGGAATTTCTCTCTGTTAATTCCAAGGCAATGTAGACCCTTTGATGTTCAAAGCAGGGCCAGGCATAAATTACACAAGAACGAAACAAACAGAGGATTGCAAACAGAGTTATCAGCTCAGAACCCCAAATCAACTCCCCATGGAGCTCCTGAGGAGATGTTTTCTCCCAAAACATGTCTTTATCCAGTTCAGCCTCAAGTAGGAAATAAATTCTTTTAAAAAAACCCTAAAACGGCAAAGAAACAGTAAGAGAAAAAAAAAACAAAACCAAAAATATCAACAAACTCCACACATTTTCAAAAGCAGTCTCTGACACCACCATTTAAAAGAGACTGCAATGTGGAAGGTGGGACTTTTGCAGCAAAGCTGCTAAACGGATTTCAGCAGAATCACCTACTGCACACATCTGAGAAATTAGAAAGAAAAAGGAAAAAAAAAAAAAAAAAGGCAGGTCTGGCCCAGAGAACAGCAGTTCAGAGCTCTGTCACAGCTTTCACCCTCTTGTCTTTCCAGAACACAGCTTGGGAAAAACAAAACAGCAACAAAAATATCCTCCATTGGTCACAGGATTATTTGGAAGAGAGGAGCCTTTTCCCAAACTGGCACCGTGTTCAAGCCAGCAAGAAGAATTAACCTTTCATCACCACACTTCTCCCACCTTTAAATGTCATTGCCAGATAACTAAAAATGCTGGTTTTTCTAACCCAAAAACCTCGTACCAGAGATTTTACACAGAGTCAGCAACGTGACAGACTGGTTCTGAAAGCGATGCAGACACAGAAAGCAGAGAAATCTAAATCCTTGTCTGAGCTTTTATTCTCCTCTGTACACAGGGCTGTGGCAGCTGCTGAGCAGGCTCAGCAAAAAAACATAATTAAAAATTGAGATCTGGTTCTGACTTTGTGCTGTGGTTTCTCCCCAGCTCACAGAGCTCCCTGAGAGGTTCTGAACACACTCAATCCCTGCACCCCAAATGTTTTCAAGGCTGTACAAACACTCTTCTCTCTCCTCCTGGGTCAGGCTCAGCTTTAGCTGTAAGGTTATTTTTGGCAAATCTCCAATACTTGTTTTCCTTTAATTCACTTGTCATTTTGCCTCCCTCCAATCAGGGCTTTCCTCCTGAGTAAGGAGGTCTCCACTAATCATTGACACACCTGATAACCCAGTGATTCCTGTGATCAAACATTAAACTGCTGCCTTGCAGGGATCTGGGAACAGGGCATGAACATCCCAGAAAGCTGAATCCAACCAGCCTCTTTCCCTGCTTCTGCTCAGAGGTTGGTCCACTCTGCCTGAGGGGTTAAATGAGTAAAAAAAATACAAAAATCTGAGTTGCTTGCCCAAGGAAAACACTTGTTCTGGAGCTGCTCCTTCCAGTGTCACCAGTGCTGCCCTTGCCTGGTCCCTGCCCGAACATTCCCAGCTATCCCAGCCCTCAATCCCACAGGTTACTCCAGACCCTCAGAACTTACTCCCCGAACAGCTTGTCCTGTCACACACTGTGTATTAAGTCAAAATAACTCCTGGCAAAGGCTGGGAATATTAAAAGCTGCCTCTCAAGGCATTAGTAACTGTCATGGAAAATTTCTTTGGAATGACAGCGTGGATGTGTTATCTTGACAGAGGCTATAAAGCATCCCTGGGCTCCTACAACACCAGGCTCCAGTAAAGGAGCTGGCAGGGAGAAGGAAGAATATCTCTTATCTGCAAATCCTAAGGAGACAGGCTACTGATGCTGACTGTATCCAGGATTAATTCTACCAGGAAATGCTCCCCAAATTTGGCTGCTCACCCACCAATAAATAAATGGATCCTCAAGAAGAGTTTAAAATCTCCTGCACTGTACTGTTCCCTGGGGCTAAAGCAGTGCTTGCCCTTTGCCTGAAAGTTTGGATGGAACCAAAGCCAGTGGAAAATGGGATAAAAGCATGGCAAGTTGGTAAAGTCTTGCCTGAAAGTCACACCTACTTATTTCCATGACAATCCTACATTTTTGAATTACAGGGAGGCAAATGGTGATTGCCCATGTAGCAAATCATCAAATTGGAGAAAATGGGGGCTTGTGTGGAATCAGTAGGGAAATGGCAAAGCTGGATGAGCCCCTGGCTAAAGCTGGGAATGCTGAGAAGGCAGCCAAAAAAAGAAATAAAAGCCACCAGTCTGGACAGGTGCCACTAAGGTGGTGGCTGGGATCAGTTTCTTTAATGGCCTTAATGAAAAGTAGGTTAATGACACACAGCAGGAGCAGCAGGGAAGGCAGGGACAGCAGAGAAGATGATCCCAAGGGACTAGAGTGACAGAGGAGCTCCTAACACAGCTCCATGCCCTGGAACCAGGAATTTGGGAAGTATCACATTATCACAAAAATCCCCCAAATACCTCTGCAGCTCTGGAGAGGACGTTTGAAAGCAGGAAGCTCAAAACAATACCAAAATGTTATGGGGAAATGTTACATTGACTAAAGCCAATGTAACAAGACTAAAAGTCAAACTTCCCTGCTTTGTTCTAGGGAATAAAACCAGCCCAGACAAGCTCCCAAAACCTAGGGGCACCCAAGTGTCACTGGCGTCCTCAAAAGGAGCAACTGATTTTACAGAAGGAACCACAATTAACTGGAACAGAAGGAAAGACTAAAACCTGCTATTTAATAAGAAAGGCAAATTCACAAAACTCCCAGGTTTGCAGAGGTTTGCTGAGGGCACTGCTCTGGAACCAAGCCTGCTTTGACTGAGGGTTGTGGGGTGGCTGCTGGGTTAAATTGCTGGCAAAAAAACCCCAACTTTATTTGGCTGTAGGAGTGCCCAATGCTTTCAGGAATATTATTTAAGCCTATATGAATTCCCTTAATTCTTTCTTTCTATGATTCACATCTAAAAAAAAGGCAAAAGATCAAAGCCATTAAAGTATTTTCATGTTTCACCAGCTATAACATTACCTGGAAGAAGCTTGTGTTGTGCTTTCAAATGCTTTCAAGACTTCCAGTCTTACAAGAAACATTTAAAATCACAATCAAGGGCCTCTAATCTCCTGTGGAAAATGGACATGGAGCTAAGGAAGTGTTCCAGCACCGGATACATGGTCACAAGTGCAGTCCCAGCACAGAGAGGAGAAAAAAAATGAAGATAAAGAGGGGAAGTTCAGGTTTAAGAACCTGGCAGTTCTCACAGATTTTTTTTTTACCAACAACAGGAAGCCAAACCAGGGAGATCCAAACAGATCTCCAGGCTCCTTGGAAGCCCAGCAGGATGGTTATGGAGGAGCCTCCACGATCGGCGTGCAGTGCTGAGGAACCTGTGATTACTGAAATTACAACTTACCTGCTCTCCAGGCAACACAAACATTTACCTTCCTCACAAACCAGGCAGCTCCTCGGGAGTATTTGGGTGAGCCCAGCAAGGTGAATTACCTGGGTGAGGTCTTGAGAATGGTCCATCTTTAGCTTGGGTCACCCCGAAACATAAGAAAACCAAAATACTGGCGACGATTCCTCTGGAAGGAAAAACAGAGCACCCTGGTTTATTGCCTCATCCTCCTCCTCAGACTGCAAATTATGTTCTTTGATGCAAGAAACGTCTGGCTGTTGTTTATTAACTGCTGAATGTGTCCATCTTAAATGGCTCCAGACACCATCCAGAAAAAAACAACCAAAAAAAGGCTGAGGATCACAGCAAGCCAAACACTTCCCTGTGTCTGGGAGCAGCTTTTATTCCCACTGGCTCACAAAGACACACAGGATTTAACAGTGAGACAGCCCTTACTGCTCCATTAGATTTCCATGCAATTTAAAAAGGAGCTGTCAGACTTGTCACCACTCCAAAACAGCTTCTTAACCAACTAGACACAAGCAGGAGCTTTCCAGACCACACCAGCACTGCTGCTATTTCAAGAGCTGGAACCAGAACACAGAACCTAAGGAACATAACAGAGATTTTAAATAAAAATAAATTATCAGACCAGAAGCCTCAATTATACCAAAGACCTACGACCCTGGGCATGTTCTTTTAGTTTTAATGGATTAAATGGCATAAAGCAATCCAAAAATGCTCTTTTTACTTCACCTCAACTCCCACTGGATCCTGCTTGCTGTCTCATATCACCTGCTTAAAAGCTGGCTGAGAGGATGGACAACTGGGAAAGAGCTCATTCCATGTTTGCAGAAAATGATGCAACCCCTGACTGCAAATAAAATGGCTCAGTCTGCAGAAGTCACACCAAATACCCAGTAATTTTGCTGCCAGAGAGAAAATGTTACAAAACCAGAAGCAATAGGAGACTGCCCGTGCTTTAAACATGTCAAAAAACCTTTCAAAATAGAAGAATAAAGAATTTACAAAAACTATTTTGTAACGTTCACCTTTGAGTATAAATGTTTATGCTTCCTGAAAATAAAAATGGGGTTTAGTTAACAGATGTAATTCAGTAATTTTGCTTGCTTTAAACACTGGGAAGCACACCAGAATTAGGTGCTGAATGGATCTGTGAACAGACAGTTCCATGGGGATTTCCAAAGATCTGGAGGACAAAACCTTTTCAGCTGACCTCCAATAATGAGAATATTCTGCATTTTGAGGCCCTGGTTACATCTGGAAGCTCCAGCCCTGAGTGGTGTGACAACCCCACCCCAGCTCAGGCATGAAATGAGGGATCCAAACCATTGCTCTGGGCTTGGGAGGGTTGTCTTCCCAAAGCTGGAATTCAAATCCTGGATCCAAATCACCACAGGACCTTGCTTAGCTGTGCACCTTCCTCTAAAACCCACTCTCAGTCCAAGAGCAGCTGTGCTGAAATATGCTGGGGATCCAGATATATTCATTTACTTCAAGCTCACCACAGGAAGTTTGGAAGCAAATCACAAATTTGCATAAATAACCACAGCAGCCCTATTTTTTTTTCTCAGTAGTAACTAAATTTTCTCTCTTTTCATCATTAATCTGCCTCCTTAGGAAGCTTCCAATGCCTAAACAGCAGCCTGCCCCAAGGTAGGAACGCTCCAGCACCTGAGAGGGGTTCTCCTCACCTGGCTGGACACAGCCAGTGGATTTTCCTGAACAGCAAATCAGGAAGGTACAAAATAGCAAAGTGTGCCCACAAAAATCATTTTAGCACTTAACCAAATTAAATTTAAAAAAAAAAAAAAAAAAAAGGAGAGCCTGGCAGCAGCTCCATCAGCACAAACAAACTCTTGTTTGTGCTGAGAGTCGATTCAGACACACAAGACAATGAGGAGCTGTGTACGGCCCTTTGTCCTGGGATTCAAGGAGCCAGCTCCCACTCCCTGTCCCTTGCCGGGCTGGATCCATGCTGGTACAGCTGGTACAACTCCCTTAGGGTACCACAAGCCCTGGCAGAGGGCTCTGGCCTCCTGTTACCTTCATTTCCCTGTGGGGGCTCAGCCACAGCAGCAGGAGATCAGCATGCAAACCCACACATCCCTGGATCTGTCCCCACGGAAAGCAGGGATTGCCAAGAGCTGTGTGAAAAAGCATTTCAGGAGAGACACTTCCCAGCTGGAAATTCAATGTACAACTCTGAAGCACACCTGTGTTTTTAAACCTGAATGTGTTTTCATGGAAAAAAAAAAAAAAAAAAAAAAAAAAAAAAGGAACTTTTTTCCCCAAGACACCCTGCTCAGCATTCCAGATATTTGGCAGCTGTGGATTTCCTGCATGCTATGCAGTAGAGGTGCTCAGTGTTTATTTGGCTAGAGTCAGAGCTGGAGCTCAGTCCAGGCTGAACAGAGGAGAATGTCACAGCTGTCAGTCAGGATGAGCTACTCCATGGCTGGAAGAACTGTGGGAATAAAGTTCTCATGGATCAGACAGGTTCACAGCACAATCTCTCCTTGCCTAACAAAGGAAATGTTCCACTGTTCTTACACCGGGTGTGTGATCCCAATGAACTCTTACTACATTTACATATAAAAGGCACCTGCAACCTTATCTTAAGGAAACAACCCAAACAATCCTCCTTTAATTGTTTCACTGCCCTGCCCTGTTGCAGGAGAGAAAAAGCCCTGCAACAGATGCAAACATCAATCTCAGCCACAGAGACCACACCCCGTGAGCTCTGAGGTTCCTGCTCTCACCTGGGAGAGCATCTCCCATCACTTCTCCTGTGAGTGATTCCCCCAACCCACTTCTCACCCTGCTCCTGCCAGGTCCCTGGATGGAGCACTTTTACAGGGTGACACAATCCTGATTTTATATGGGAAAAGGTGAGACCATCCCATGACTCCAGTCCGGGGAACACAGAGCCAGCAAACTTGGGAAGTTCACCTCAATTTACTGCTCTGAGCACCTCTGCAGCTCACAAGGGCACCTCAGCCAGGGCACGGAAACAAAGGAGGCTGGAGCCTTTGGGAGTGTGCATTCAGGCTTTGCACCTACCCCAGACACTGCTCCACTGTCAGTGTGCAGGAGGTGGAAATAAAACCCCGTGACAGCTCCAGACTCCGCTCCCTGGTGACAAAACCCTTCCTGGTCATTAGGGACCAAGTGTTCCCGAGGAATACCGGCACACAGGGACAGCCTCGTGCCGGATGGGCTTGGAATCACATCACAACACAGCTCCACACTAGGGCTGACAAAGCTCTCGGGGCAGGATAAGGGATTTTAAATTATGGAAGCAAAAACATACAATCTGTGATAATTTGGGCTGTGGATACACTGATGCACATTGTGCCCATCTTATCCTCCTCTGAAACGTTTCCTTTTGTTCAGAGATACACGAAACCTGGAATATTTGGAAGATCACGTCCAAGCCTCAGGATGCTGCTTTTCAAGGATTTTTGTGCCAAGACCTTGCAGAGCCGCAGGAGTGAGCAAAGCCCGTTTGCTGCCCCTTCCCTGCCATGATGCTGTAAATTGATTTTAACAACTGGGCACTGGATAAGCAGACAACAACTCGTGTTTCCTGAGAGAAAGATCCACCTGCTGACTAATCTTCCCTGGGTTTGTTTTGATTAAGGCAGTCGAGGCTCTAAGCTCAATAATAAGATATTCCACTGAGTCACCTTAGCTCTGTATTACTCCCTAAGGATGCGTCATCACTTTTCTTTCAGCTTTTCCCCTTCCCAACTCTGAGTGGCCATCCCAGGCCACACCACGCCTCCAGCCTGGCCTCCCTCATTATGACTGGGAATAAAATGGCATTTGTTCACACAGGAACCTTCCAGAACCTTTCCCAGCTCCAGACACCCTCCAATGTCACCTCAACGTGCGAAATCCCAGCTCTCAGTGGGGCACAGTGTGAGTTCCATGACCCCCAGGCATTGTGTAACTGCCAGAAAAACAGCCAAAGTTATCTCAGGAAATACCCCAATTCCTGCATCTCCAGGACAATGGATGCTATATCCTGAGTCACTTCAGAAATGTACAAAAAGAGGAAAAAAAAAAAACCTTCAACAGCAAGGGGCAACATTTCATTATATTTAAGAAACCAGACTAGAAAACAAATTATTTTCTTGCTTCTAGCAATGATGCTTTGCAGCATATTTTTAAAACACACGTAGCTTTTTAAAACACTGCTTTCCTACCTCCTTTTTCTTCCCTGTTGTATTTTAAAAGGGAAGAAATTCAACCACATTGAATCAGTTTAAATTACAGTAGGAATTGACCAGACATGTAAGATTCATTCTTATTTCCCCAGAGCTTCCCTCTGGGCTACACCTCTCACAGCAATTTTCAACAACAAACAAGGATTTGTACTGAAATCTTGAACAGAATTTTACAAAAAAAAACCACTTGAGCCAGAAAAATTTAGTCACAGCTCCCAGCATTTTGAAATGATGGCTATTTTAAGGAAAGGTTATTTTTAAGAAAAGGCTGTTTTAAGAAACAGAGGCAGAACCCTTGCCAAAGAAACCCAGCCAGGAGGCTTCAGCAAGCTTTTTGTATTTTGCTTTAAATTACACCACAGAGCAGCCACAAGCCTGACAGTGACACTAAACTGATTATAAATTAAATTCAATGATCAGCATCAGAGAAGCTTACGGACTTACGACCGGTTTTGTAACTTCTTAAGGGAACAGGCACTTCCACAAGGGAGTGCAGGGGTCACTGGAGGTCCCTTTTCCAAAACACACCTGGGAATATTCAGATATTCCTCAGACATTCACCTCTTTGTGTTGTAGGCTGTGTCCTGGGGAGTCTCTTCCAGCAAGGTTACGTAGCCCAGCGCACACGTGAGGATGAACAGGACTGTCAGGGTATGAGCTCTCCTGAAATTCAGAACAGAGAAAACTGACATTAAAAAGCAGGAAAACTCACATCTCCCCCTGCCATGGCAACTTCAGGAGGCCAAAACCACAGCCAGCAGTCAGGAATACTGAGGTTTTCTGTATTGCAGGGCACAGAGAGCAGAGTGGCACTGCATGTGATCAGCAGCAGCTTGGAAAAAACCAGCAGCCAGTGCAAACACCCGGATCTAAACAGCTCCAGGTGTCTCCCCAGGTTTGGCAGGTCCACACCTGACAGTGCTGCTTTATTTCACAGCCTACTAAGCAAAACTGAAGCTGAGGGAACAGGCCTGTGAAAGCAACCAAAGGGAATTCAGTCCAGACATGGGAATTACACAAGAAAAACTAGTCATTAAAATTAAAGAAAAATCTCTAAAGGAGAACAGTTGCTGTTGTAAGAACTCTTGATGCCACCTCAACATGTTGGATTTCCATGGATATTCCTACAGTTTCATTGCACTTAGCACAAGGGGTTTCTGTGGGAACAGCCATGTCAGCAAAAGCTGGGCGGCTGTTCCAGAGCACTAAAACATCCCCAGAGATTTATATGGATTTTGGTGAAGCACTCAGGGAGAAATTCTTCTGGCACAGGTTGCCCAGAGAAGCTGTGGCTGCCCTGTCCCTGGAAGTGTCCAAGGCCAGGTTGGACTGGGTTTAGAGCAACCTGGGCCAATGGAAGGTGTCCCTGCCCTTGGGACTGGATGAACTTTAAGGTCCCTGCAGCCCAAACCATTCCAGGATTCTGTGATTCTACGGAAGGAGGGCGAACAGAGCACACCCAGCCAGTGGTGACACCCACACCCTACACCCACTGATCACCACACAGAGAATATTATTCTTACAATGTCTGCATCTTTTCTTACTTCAAGTTGAAAATTCCTTTCCTAATGAGAAGCCACTTATTGTTTTCATTGGAAAACTCCTCTGGCCCCGGCTGGGAAGCACAAGAACTCTGTCCATGTAAGGCCAAAGGACATGCCATGAGTTTTAGTTTAGAGGACAAAACCCCTAAACACAAATAACGAAACTAATAAAACAAACCACGTATAAAGAGGAAGCTTAGGGAGGAGAAAACCTGTAAAGGGAAGTGTCTGTACGTGACATATTTGGCTCTCTTTCCATTTTCTTTATATACTCTTTTGTAACAGCAGCTCACATGCTATCTCCATGTCATGCCAAGGTTTGTACATTCAGGTTGCACGGTGCACAATAAACCTCGGAATTTCCAGACCATCCACTGACTCACCTTGAAACAACCCTGCAGCAACCTACCTAAAACTGCTCTGAAAGTCAAAGAAAGGGTGCTGTTGAATGAAAATCCCATCCTACTGCAAACCCCACGTACTCCCCAGCATCCCTGCAATCCCACTGAGAACGCACGCAATACCTCATAAGCAGACACAATCCTCCTCTGCCCCTGCCAGAACAGAGTTTGGCAGCGAAAGGTTCTCCTTCCTCGTGGTCCCGAGGACACAGACCACCAGCTCCAGGAGAAAAACACAAGGATCCACGAGTACTTCCAGAATTAGTGAGGAATCAGCGTGCCAAAACCCAGAGAAAATCCTGGGAGCCACAAGCTCCTGCTCGGCAGCTGCATCTTCCCAGGTGCCAGGAAAGGTGATTCAGCCATCGATGCTCACGTGGGGCCTGCCCTGGATCCTGCAGGAGCTGGAGAACCAAACCCCAGCCTCTCCCAGGAGGCAGGACCATGCTCCAACCACACCACACCACGCTCCTGCTCGCTGCATTTACGTGTGGATATAATGAATGGATTCCACAGGGAACACCAAAAAAGGTGACAGGAACTCCAGGCTATTTGGGTATCTCATGCCTTCTTGTTCGGTTTTGAAACTTATTACTGTATTGTTATGTTGTTACATAGTTATACATGTTGTGGCATCAGAGATATTATGTATTACATACAATTGTTACATTGTTGTTTATTTTTGAAGAGGCTACGAAAACAAATCTTACTATCTAATCCCACCTTACTATTTCACCACCTGAGCACCCACACCAAATCAGCTGCTTCTTCAATGCATTCAGATCCCATAAATTGCCAAAAAATCATTATTACACGTGCTCCCTTGGACAAACACCTTGAGAAACCCCTCTACCAGCACAAGGATGATTCAGTTGCATCCCTCCCTCTTGTAGGACAGTGAAGGGTTTCCCCATCTATCCCATTTCCCATTTATATTTGGTGCCACAGCCACCAGACTGAAACCCAACCAGCTGCCCTGTTTAAGGAGAAACAAGAAGCTGCTCTCTCATCACTTCCTTTGTGGCTCAGCTTTCAGCTCCAGGTGCTGCCGGATTCCCTCCTAGCAGGTTTTCAAGGTAAAGGTGCTTCCAGCACAGTGTGAATTCCAGGAGCTGGGATGAAAGACACTGGAGATGGGCTTGACTTCTGGAAAGAGGAAGTTGGCAGCTCTGCCAGAGAGCTGTGAGCAGTGACACAGCAATGAGAGGGAGCACAGCATCACACAAATCCACTTCAGAGAGGAAAAAAAGCCAGGAAATATGGATGTACACCATGTCTTCTCACAGCTCAGGAGTTTAAAAATAAAACAAAATTCCACAAAAAGGAGCAGCTCTCCTTAAGGAAGGGCTTGTCTGAGAGACCAGAATGAATTTAACGGCACAAGGGGATTGTTTTCATCTCCACACACACTTTAAAATAACACACCAGGGGAAAGAGAGCTAAGAACAACCCAGCAAGGTAAGCAAGGCAGGAATTATATGGAAAGGCTTATGCTCTCCTGGCCTGGAGCCTGGGAGGCTGAAAAGAGCTAAGCTGGGAATCTTCCCCTTGAAATTACACACAGGAGTTTGGGCAACACGCCCGACGCAAAGGGGCTACAAACTGCAGCCAGATCTGGGAGGGTTCACATCAAAAACTCTGCAAAGCAGTGCCTGATGTATCTGAGCACACAAATATCTCCAGGGATATCGCCAGGGAGAGAACTCACAACAAATCCCAAACTGTTAAAAAGCTGGAATATTAAGTGGCTTATTTTTCTGCCTTCCTGCACCACACATTTGGTTCTTGCCCCATTTAAGCTCTGGGAGACTGAAATGAAATAAATCAGGTTTGTTTTCACACAAGCCCTTGCCCTATTAATTCAAACACCAAGTGAGAGCAAGTGAAGCTCTCCTGCACTGCAGATCACAAAAAAGTGGGTTTTTTTCCCAGTTAATGGGATTACATTTGATCCCAACTTCTCCTTTTCATGCTAGGTTGTTCTCCTGTCACACTGAGATGCTGCAGGTCTGTCAAGGAAATGACTATGAGCACTTTTATTTTCCAACTGAAGTCTATGACAGAAATGATGTAAGGAAATTGTTTAAACATGTCATTTTTTAGGAGATTCTGGCAGATCCTTGGGTGAAAAGGAGAGAGTAACACCCAGGAGCAGGCGGCCCATGGCCTCATTCAATCTCCCACAAATTAAAATCAGCTTAAGCAGGGACCGCACCCTTGTTATCCACGGCTTGTTTGTCACCAGTGATGCAACAACCCCATTAAACATAATAACAATCACTGGAACACAATGCAAAGAATTTATTTATTAATATTTTGGCCAGTCCTCTTAAGTGGAAGAAAATTCCAAAGGAGAGCCAGTCCAGTTTGTCCCTTGGATTAAAAAACTTGCATTAATTGTGGCTGCTGGTGAAAGGATCTGTCAGCAAACCCAATTAGTCCCATCAGTGACTTTCTCAAGATTTAATTCTTTATTCCAAATAACAGCAAATTAATTAAACCATTCCTGAAAGAGATTTTTTTAAATCAATGTCAAAGCTCTGTACCCTCCATAAATCAACACATTACCTGGGAATTCTAAGAAAATATGGCAAATAGTACAACAAACCCTTCCCTCCAAAAGCAGCAGAGGGTTTGTATAAAGAATAAGACACAAGAAGATACAACAAAAATTAATACTAACCTAAAACCAACCACATTTGAAAGAATAACTGCAATTAACAGGAAAACTGTTGGGGATAGACAGAGGGTTTGGAAAACTTCAAGTCAAACCCAACCATACAAATCTCCCTGTTGGTTTTAAGCTCTAAGTTATGTTTTAAAATCTGTTTAAACTCTCTGTTTAAATAATCTGTTTTATTAACAGCCCCTATTCTTAGAGCAGCCGCACGTCTTCGGCACATCCCTGAAGTCACCCGACGCCGATTAAGTTTCCATGCAGACTTGTGACACTCCAAAATAGCAACGTGCCTTTTCCTTGCCATCTCCTCAAAAGAAGCCCAGGAACACAGACCTCCAGAGAACCCAGAACCACAGGCCAACCGCAAAGCTTTGGCAAATCTGGGGTTTTCCTTCCAATCAGGAGGAAAGACCGAGTTCCCAAAGTTTCCATCAGGTCTACAGAGCTTGCAAGTTCCACAAATGGCCTATTTTGATTATTAAACTGCTTTCATCTATGGAAATGTGTGTCTCAGGAGTTAATTTAGGGCAGTTCTACTGAGACAGATGATGGACAATTACAGGTAACACTCTTTGAGCGGCTTTTTCCCTGTTCTCCTTAAAACTTCAGGAATGTGTTTACAAAAGCAAAAGCAATATAGAGAACTGATATCGAGGTGGGGCATGGAACTCTGACAGGCCCTCTCCACAAAGATACTCCTTCTGCATTTCCAGCTTGCTTGGCAGAACCATGCAGCCCCTGCCTTTGAGGAAAAGGCACTGCCATTCCCATAGCACAATTCCCAAGGCACGGGCCCTCTCATCCATGACCAGCTGGCAAACGTGGCTCAGTGGGATTGCACAAGGCCCAGATCTCCCTGCTCCCTGCCCCGGGCATTCCCACAGGCTGCAAAAAGCACGGCAGTGTGACCCAGGACTCTGGAGCAATGTTCCTTTTCTCCAGCGTGGAGAATCCCGAGTGGGCAGTGTGGCTCAGCACGGCCCCATTAAAGCAGGGAAAAATCTCATGTTCAGCTCCCAGCAAACTCAAGGAATGCTGCCTTGGAAGTGCCACTGGCATCCCTCAGGAGAGGGCACAGAGAGCAGCTCCTGCCAACCTGAGGATATTCTGTTTCCCTAATCTCTCTTCCGGATAAATCCCCACCTCTTCCTCCAGACTGCCCCTAGCAAATCCCAGGAATTTCGGAGATAAGAGCAATCTCCACAAGGAATGGGTAAGGAATGTTTTGGGTTGAGTACCAACCCCTTCTTTCCAACACCAGCTGCTTTGCCCACACATATCCTCACTTCCCAGGCCATCTGGGAAGAGTCACAACACTGAACACACTGAGAGGAACATGCCAGCAGGGACTGTCTCTTCCTTAGCTGCAAGTTCCACACTTTAAAAGGTGGCAATAATTCCTACAAACACTGCCATTCCCTCATTTTTAGTTCTTTTCTTATTAATTTTAACGTCCTGAGCTCCACAGATCTCTGCTGACACACCATGACCTCGGGAATTAATATCACATCCACACGCTGGCAACATGAGATTATTAGTGTGAGAGATAAAACACGTTAATAATCAAAAGGTGACATTAAAGCTAATGAAATCCAAATTAAAGTAAGGCTTTGAAAAAGCAATTAACCCACAGAGTCACAATGTGGTGGCAAAAGTGCACCTGGCACCTCCCAACACCCTCAAATCCAGACTGGATGGATGTTTCCTTGGAAATTCTTCTTTGGTTAAAGACAAGCTATGAAATACCTACAGGAATTTTAGGAGAACATCATACACAATATCCAACTAAATAATCCCAGAACAAGCAGGGCTTTGTGCGAAAGCTCCTGCTGGAAGCACAGAGACAAGAACAATCCAAGGTGCTGGAAAAAACAGGGAACATGTTCCAGTGGCTTGCCAGGCAGGCCTGGCATTCCCAGCTCTCCGCTAGGAAATTAGTTCAGGGATGAATGATACAGAAACCATGGACCTGCCTCAGAAAGCTTCCTCCTGTTCCCTTCCCTTGGCACCTCCTAATGGCAAAGGGAGCTGCCAGGCTACGCTGACTGAGCAGGTTTCCAGTTCCAAGTCATTTATATGGAGTAAGAACAGAGATATTAGCACAGAAATGTTTTTTTCCAAAGTTTCAAACACTTTTTAAAGAGCCAGAAAGCCAGCTAGGAAGCTCCACTTTTCCCAAGGACCACATTTATAGCAGGAAAATCACCTCTGCAAATTAAACTACTCCTGGAATGATAACTGTGCCCACAGATCCCAAATCGTCTCACTTTCCCAAAGGGAGCGAGCCATGCAAGTAACCTTATCCCTAACTCCTGAACTCCAAAGGTGCATTCCGTGTTTTCCCAAAGTCAGAGGGCAGCCACTCTTATAAATTTCCCTTTCCTGCAGCCACCTCCACAGCACGAGAGGAGTCCCAAGGGTCACAGGAAGAAAATCATTCCTCTAGATAATCTTCATTCTTGGACACGATAGGAACTGAGTCACTGCCAAAGGATACTCTAACACGTACAGGGCAAAAGTAACACGAGGAAAAACCTTGGGACTGTTCCAGATGTTTGAACTCCTGGCTGCTAGCACAAGCTACTGGGGAAAAGAAAATTAAATAAATAGGAAAGTTAGGGAAGGCACTTGTCCACGTTGCCCTCCTGGAAGGGACCACCCGACACAGAAAAGCTCCTGAGAGAACAAGGCACATCCATATTTCCAAAGGAACAATCCCCACGGCCACACTAATAACTGCACTACAGCGTTCATCCTGGGGTGACAGCCCCGTCACCACCACAAAAAGCTGCAACGAGGCAAGACTCTACAGCAAAACCAGGTATTTTAAGGCTTCACAGACAGCTGGCAAGAGGCACCCTGAGGAGGGAGGCAGGAGAGGACAGCTTTACCCATTTTCCATTTAAAGGTTGGCACCGGCGTCCCGCGATTCGCTCAGCCTACATGTGGTGTGCCCGCCAGGAAAGGTCCTTTTGTCCCCGAGACCACAACGTCCCTCGGCTACACCCGCGCGCGTCAGGGCTCCGCAGGGATCCCGCCGGGATCCAGCAGCATCCCTGTGCTCCTCTGCAGCTTGCACTGGCAGGAATGTCACCTCCTTCATCGGGATCAACACCCTCGGCTCTGCCGCTGCCCAGATTGGCAGGGTGAGAGCCAAGTGCCCTCCCCTCCCACTCCTCCATGCCAGGCTCCAGCCAAATCCCATCGCCCCCGGCTCGTATTCCAAACGCGCGTCTTCAGTGTCAGCTTGGTTTTTCTTCAGGGAAAGGAACGTGTGTTTAACACACTGAAAAACACCTCTACCGACACAGAGGCGTGCTGCTGAGGGGGTCTGTGGAACAACTCGAGCAAGGGCGGGATTTAGGAGCACTTTTTCAGGTCCAAACACACCTCTTCCTGCAAGGACTGAATTTAACAAAAAGCTGGTTTTCTCCGCTGGCCCAACACCACCGGCCGTGGGTTTCTGCTCCCGTTTTATGCACTGAGGCACACAAAAATACACAACACCTGCCCAGCAGGAGTACGACATGATAACTTCGGCTTCCTGCCAGCATCACTGGGAAGAACGTGGATGGAAGAAGCCTCTTCCAAGATTAAGGGAGAGGAGAGAAGGAGGTGGGAGTCCATATAAACATTGATGATAACTGGAATCAGGCAGGAATGCTTGCCCGAACACAGTGGGCTCCCAAGGTACTGGAAAACACCCTCAAAGCACCCACCAGGCAGGACAAGCCGTCGGGCTCAGCCCTAAGAGTCCTGCTCCGGGAAAGATGGGGAGCGGGACTGGGAAAAGAGGTGCCACCGCCAAAAGCCAACCCTGAATTCCCGTTACATTGCCAGGAAACAATTAGCGGTAGGAAAACACTCGCAGCCGACTCCAGCACCGCTTATCAGCGACAGAAGAGGCACGTAAAGAGCAGATAACGGGCAGCAGATGACTCGGATATCCCATTCCTTGGGGCCCCCTGCACAGCCCGTTCCTTAGGGGCCCCCACATCCCATTCCTCAGCCCCTCCATACCCCATTCCTCACGGCCCCCCTCGGCCCACGCGGAGCCCCGAGGGGGGCGGGGGCCATGCTTCTCACCAGAAGAACGTGTTGGTGCCGTCGTCGTACACCTCGGACTCGGTGCTGCGGCGGGGCCCGGCGCCGTCCCGCTCGGCCCCGGGGGCGCCGCCGTTGGGCTGGGCGGGGGGCGGCGGCGGCGCCGGCGGCTGCTGCTCCTCCAGCGCGGCCTTGCCCACGTTCCCGCCGTGCGCCCGCCGCTCGCCGCGCCTCATGGCGGCGGGGGAAGCGGCGGCGGGGACGCGCCGGGGGTGGGGAGGGGACGGCCCGGGGGACACGGGCCGGGGCCGGGGCCGCGGCGGGCGGGGACGCGGGGCGGGAGGCGTGACGCGGCGTGCGCGCGACCCCGCGTCGGCGCGTGCGCGGCGCGGCCGGGTGGCGGGGAGGGCGGGGCCGGGCGGGGCGTCCCCCCCCCGCGTTGCCGTGGCAACCGCGTGGCCTCCGCCCCCCTCCCCGGGGCCGCGTGACCGCCAGGCGGCGCCCTGAGGAGCCGCCGCCTCCCCTCAGGGTGAGGGCCCCGAGCCCCTCAGGGCAACCGAAGTGCGCGAATTAAACCTAAAGTCTTCATCCTGCACACTCCCACCGGGACTGTGCAGGGAGAAGTGTTCTTTGCCAGGCTGCCGGGCGGCTCTCGAGGACCCCGCGCTGGGTACCCCATCCCTGATGCCGTGGCTGTCCCGATTCCCGCGTCTTTGCGCGATGAAAGGTTAAATATCTGTTAAATATGCGCGTTGTGCTGGCAAAATGAAAGTGTGTTTTGCTCGGCAAAAGTTTTTTGTTCCCACTCGGATGGTCTAGCCAGAGCTGGAGGTGTTTGCAGGGTGCCCCTGTGCCCTTGGATTTGAAGAATTCTAAAATTGCTCAGCCCTTCCCAAATTACCTTGGTCAGGCTCCTCATCCGGAATGTGCCGTGCCGATCCCGGATGGCAGGCAGGGAGCTCCGGCCTTCTGGAAAGATCTTGGGACGGCAGCGAGCTCCAGGAATACTGTGTGGGGGGAAGGCAAAGTCCTGTGGGAGCAGAGAAATGAAACAGGGAAAGAAATTAGAGGAAACATTTACAGGATGGCAAGTAATCAAGATGGCCTTTAAAGGTCCCTTCCCACCCAAAGCTATTCCACGGTTCTGAGAAATACTGAAAGGAGCAGGATTAGATGGGATATTGGGAGGAAATCCTTCCCTTTGAGGCCCTGGCACAGGTTGCCCTGAGGAGCTGTGGCTGCCCCATCCCTGGCAGTGTCCAGCACCGAGCTGGACAAGGCTTGGAGCAGCCTGGGGTAGTGGGAGGTGTCAGGGCCCACGGCAGGGGGTGGCACTGGACAGGCTGATTTAATGTCCTTTCCAATCCCAACCATTCCAGGATTCTCGGATTTTGCGGAATAACGGAGCTGGCCACAGGAGGGCAGGAGCGGGCTGGACGAGAAGCGGGCAAACCCCAGCAAAACACAGTTCTGGGGTAAAGGACATTTCTGTCAGCTGCACAATTCCCCCCTCCAGCCTAAAGCACTCTCCTGCACATCTCACGAAGCTTTATGAGACCTGGAGGCACTCATCTTGTTCCAAGAGATCACAGAACATCCCGAGTTGGAAGGGATCCATAAGGATCAGCCAGTCCAACTCCTGCCCTGCACAGACACCCCAACAATCCCATTCTGTGCCTGAGAGCATTGCCAAATGCTCCTCGAGCTCCAGCAGCCTTGGGGCCATGACCATTCCCTGGGGAGCTGTTCCAGTGCCCGACCACCCTCTGGGGGAAGAACCTTCTAATACCCAGCCTAAGCCTTCCCTGCTTGGAATGAGCACCCAAGCACTTCAATTACAAGCAGGGCTTCACCCCAAACCACTGCTCTAACGTATTGACTGTAGCTCCAGGGATACCCACAGATCCAAACAGACCAAGATATGGATGAAAACACCTCCAGCTTTATAAGAGAACACGGACATCTGCTGCCATTTGAGCACCATCCTGAATCAGTGCCTTTGCACCCTTGGAAGGGGAGCTCCCTGTCCAAAAGCATTGCTGCCAGGCAGCAGGTGGACAGGCAGCCTGATGCAGCCACAGTGGTTTCACACACAAAACCCTTCAGCAGTCTCCTCAGGTGGGAATTACTGTCTCCACATCTAGCCAGGACTAACAGGTCAGGGAGTGCTCCTGGAGCTTCCCTGCCAGCATTCAGTGCAGGCCAAACCGCCCAAGGCAGCTGGAGTCCAGTGGGTTCAGGTGTGTGACCAACCCAGCAGCCACAGAGCTGATCATATCCTAAATAATTTCCTCTGCTCACACAGGGTTTTTGTGGCTCCCTCCCCAATTTCAGCTTTTCCTGCTGCCGTCCTCAGCCCCAGTCACTCGAAACCAACAAATGCAGGAGGGGAGGGGAGGGAAGCATCAACTAGAAGAGGGACAGCATCAACTTGCTCACCTGTCTTGCTGCAAATGCAGCTAAATGCTGTCCAGGCAAAACCTAATTCCTCCTAAATAGGGGCAGCAGCAACATGGTCTCCTCCAAATGCCATGAAACATGCTGCAGGGGCTGGATATACCTCAGCCAAAGCCAAGCTGTAGGCACAGACTCCTCTTCCCCACTGCTGGTGACATCCATGGGCTTTGGGAACTGCTGCTGGGTGCATGACCTCCTGGGCTGTCCGGAGAGCTGAGCCCTCCTCAGGAGGGAGAAGCAGGAGTGTGGGAGGAGTGCCACAGCTGTTCCTCCCACAGTAACCCCATTTCCCTGGAACATGGCAGCGCTCCCATTGCAAAGGCCTTTGCCCTGCTGTCGGGTGGAAAGCACCTCCTGACAGGGCTTCACTCTCTCTGGGTAAACATGCACACTCTCCCAGAGATAGAGCCTGTTCTCCGCTCCCAAGCCCGTGGATCACCACTGGAAGGCTAAAGGTCTGCCCACACCTTGGTTTCACACACAGCAGGACATTGGGAAGACAACTCTCTTTTTTCTCCCGATAAAATCCCCAGGTCTGGTTTGGCAGTTTGGCACCTGTTCAAGGCACTTGGCAAAGCCACAAGGTGAACCACTCTGAAAATGCTGCCTGCCTTTCCTACAGGGCACAGCTGGATTACCACCCCCAGGACCTGGTTAATTTTATAGCAGCCCACAAGAATGCTGTTGGAGGGCACCAGGGAACCCAGAGCAGTTATTGGCCCTCCTGTTATTCCCAGGAAATGCTCTTCTTATTTGTAAATGAAAGCAACAAATCCACTCCCAACACCGCCCCACCGCCCCCCCCCCCCCCCCCCCCCCGCCCTGCACAAAAGTAGATGTAAGGCAAGATCTGGCTTACACATAACATTTTCACTCACTTTTTTATAATAATAATAATAATAATAATAATAATAATAATAATAATAATAATAATAATAATCCCTGTTCCAAGTCATAGGTCCAGACTATAAGTGATTCTTTCCCTCTGCTCAGGGAAAGAGGGAACTCTGCATCCAGCTCCAGGGTCCCCAGCACAGGAAGGACATCAGCCTGTTGGAGAGAGTCCAGAGGAGGGATGCCAAGTTGATCAGAGGGATGCAGCAGCTCTGCCCTGAGGAAAAGGCTGAGAGGATTGGGATTGTTCAGCCTGGAGAAGAGAAGGCTTCAGGGTAACCTGATTGCCCTTCCAGTACCTGAAGGGAGCCTGCAAGGAAGATGGAGAGGGGCTTTGGACAAGAGCCTGGAGTGACAGGATAACAGGAAATGGCTTCCCACTGCCAATGGGCAGGGTTAGATGGGATATTGGGAAGAAATTCTTCCCCATGAGGGTGGTGAGGCCCTGGCACAGGTGGCCCAGAGAAGCTGTGGAAGTGCTCAAGGTCAGGTTGACAGCACTATTACACATGGGGGGAAAACAGCACACAGCTCCCACAGCTGTTTTACCAACCAGTGAGGCGTCAAGAGGAGACTTCTAGAGCTTTCCAGAGCTTCTGTTAATAGCCCCTTTTGGCCAGTTTATGGCACCTCTTGGGGATGTCACAGGGTACAGCACAGAGCCCTGGCACCACGGGGGGCAGAGGGGAAAGCAGCGCCCTGGAGCTGGCAGGAGGAACTCGGCACTGTTACCTGCGCTGGGCGGTTCTGGGCTTGCCACTCCTCTGGGCGAGGGTGAAGGGCAGCTCCCTCGCCTCCTCCGGATATCTGCCCGCTGCCAGGCAGAGGCAGCTCCCTCCCAAGGCAGGTGCCAGTGCCACACGGAAGTCGCGGCACCACACGGCTCACATGAGACCTCTGAGACCTCGGGCGAAGGAGCTGGGGAAGGAAACCACAGCGTGAGAGAGCCCAGGAGCCTCCAGCCCATCCTGCCCACCAGCCCTCTCGTTAGGGATCTTCCCCGAGGAGCTCTGGGAGAGAGAGGCACCGAGGAAGACTCTCCACCATGCAGGTAGGAACAGAAACTTACATTCCCAGGATGCTGCTTTTCAGCAGCTCTGAGCACCTGTAGCTTGGAAACATGGGATACACCAACCTCCAATCTCTACCACTCTCATGCTTTCAGCCTTTAAGGTACAAAATTCCTACCACAAGCGTGTGACAGGGAAAGCGGGATGTGCTGCCGGTCACATGCACCATCCCAAGGTGCAGCGGGGTCACACTGGCCCCACATGTTGGTCCCAGAGTTCAGAGGTGCCAGGGCACAGATCAGAGAAGGATGGTATGGATGGAGCTTATGTAAACCTAGGAATGAGCACTGCAGAGATAACAGCCCCAGGTGTTCCAGGAGTACCTGGAATACAGCAAGAGTGGCGGGGAGCTGTGATCTTTTTCTTCTCTAACTTGGAAGAAAAGATGTGGGTTTTTTCCCTGGGAAAAGCCAGGCAAACTCTCCAAAGTCAGTGGAGGGAGTAAAGGTATCGCTCTGCCTGTCTAAGCAAAGGCTGTCCCACTTCTCGGGAAGACATGGGCTAAGGTGGAAGTGCTCCAAGGGAAGCTGTATGAGAAACATCCTAGAGATAAGAGCAATTTGATCATCTCAGTGTGGGTGACAGGAACCACCCAACCCCACACCAATCCATGACTGGGAAGGAAAACAAAGATGAGATCCTGTCTAGGTCCTTGTTCTGAGTTACTCACGTGGGTGACTCTGCACACAGCCCAAGGGTGCCTCTGGCCATTGCCCAGAAGGAATACTCAGGGCAGTGGGGTACCTGGCCAAGGACAATGACCAATGATACACCTTGAAGGCATGGAAACCCTTTTCCACATGGAAATTTCTGCTTCCCGCTGTGTTGGTCATTTCTACATCTTTGCACAGCAGCACCTCCACATCCTGTTGCAACCTTAGGGAAAGAAGGAGTGAAACCAAAACTGTCCTTCCTGAGAGCAGAGACAGAGCACAGGGTTCATACAACCACTGCAGAGCCCAGGTGGCCTTACCTGCACCTTACTGCCCTGTGGAGCCAGAGCACAGCAGCCACTGTCAGACAGCATCCCTAATTCCCAGGAAAAAAATATTAGTGGTGAGAGTAGCAGTGATCCAAAGTCCTGCCCACACATCCCTGCCTTCCCATCAGGAACTGCAGTGGCAGGACAAGGGGGGGTGACTTCAAACTGCCAGAGGGCAGGGTTAGATGGGACATTGGAAAGAAATCCTTCCCTCTGAGGGTAGTGGGGGCCGTGACATGGCTTTCCCAGAAAAGCTGTGGCTGTCCCATCCCTGGAAGTATCCAACAGCAGGCTGGAAAGGCTTGGAGCAACCTGGGCCAGTGGAAGGTTTCCATGCCTATGGCAGAAGGTGGAACTGGACAGGCTTTAAGTTCCCTTCCACCCAAGCCACTCTGGGATTCTGGGATTCTATACACACTCCATATGGCCCCAAAAGCAAGCTGGACACCTGCATGGCAGCCTGAGCCCCCATTTGTGAACTCACCTTGGTAACCTCAGCCTCTTCCCAAGGAAGTGGATGTGCTGGCTGGGATGTTCAGGTGCCCAAGCAGGACTGTGCCTGCAGGTGTTGGAGTTGGGAGCCACCTGGGATCAGAAGGTGTGATGCCAGCAGATTCCTTCACCTCATCTTGAGCTTTATTGGGCACAGCAGCAGCAGCAGCAGAAGTGTGCTAAGGTGGCATTACGAACACCCTCAAAATGTTCCCGTACCCAAAGGATGGCTTCCCCTCCATCCATCCACAAGATCAGAGGTGGCACTGGCAGGGAATTGCTGCAGGATGAGGCTGGTGCACACAGAGGCTGAGAGAAACCAGCCAGGCAGGAATGAGCCAACATGACAGCAGAGAGTGTGCCAGGCCAGATCCATGCCAGCATCAGAGCACTGGCAGTGGGCAGATCCCTGAGAGGCTCTCACTCCCCCAGCCTGTGCCCAGAGAGGGGCTCAGACTGGGATACAGGGAACTGCTGTGCCCAATCTTGTCCCCCAAACCTGGTTAGAGGAGGTGACACCAGAACCCTCCCTCTGCCTCTTGCCATAAACTGGGGTAGCTTTTATCCAAGAGAAGTTTTGGCTCCTGTTACAACAGCGCCTCTGGGGGAGAGCATCCTTCTTCTTGAGCCTTCCCACTTCTCGTCACTCAGTCACCTCATGGCTCTTGTGCTTTGGCCAATCCACGTGAGCGAGCATCTGGCAGAATATTTCAGCCCTTTCCTCATCTCAGCCTCTCTGCTCCCATGGCCTCATTCTCCAGTGAAAGCTCAGGATGCAGATCTTACATCAGGGCACAGTTGCACCACCGTGGCTCTGCTGCCAAGATTACAGCTGGAGGAACTCGTCTGGCTGGCCGCTCTTTTAGGTCACAGTGTCTCTGGTGACACCAAGTGACAATATTCCCATCCCTGGCAGCTCCTTCCCGCTGCTGTGCTGCGTCACCTTCCCTCGGGAATAGCAGTGTAACTGTTTGTGGGGACACACCACAAGTCACATCAAAGCGTGGAAAAAAACCCCACAGGAACAGCTGATGGCTTAAGCTGAAGGAGAGCAGGGTTAGATAGGATACTGGGAAGAAATTCTTCCCTGTGGAGGTGCTGAGGCACTGGTACAGGGTGCACAGGGAAGCTGTGGCTGCCGCATCCCTGGAAGTGTCCAAGACCAGCCTGGAGCAATCTGGTCTAGTGAAAGATGTCCCTGAGGGACTGGATGGGCATGAAGGTCCTTTGCAACACAAACCATTCCATGATGCTTGCTTTGTGCTCCCCTACATCTGCACCCTTGGATGTCTGAGTGTAATTACCTGTAACCAGGAAGGTGGCAGCTGCACAGCTGTTCTCTCCAGAGCCACTGACACACAGGAGGGGAACAGGGAAAAGCCAGAGTTTAAGCAGTGTTTGGACAACACTCTTAGGCACATAGATGCTTGGGGTGGTCCTGTACAGGGCCAGGAGCTGGATTCAATTATCCTTGTGAGTCCCTTCCAACCTGGGATATTCTATGAATTTATGATCAGCAGCTCATCCTCCCCTCTCTGTCCCTTGGCTGTAGCCTGAGGCATCCAACATGTTTTCCAAAGACTTTTCTCTCCTGCTTTCCTGCAGGGTTGTGCCAGCCTCCAAGTATCCGTGCTTCACTCTCCCTTTACTGGAATTTAAAACTACCTTCCCCACCCTCCCCAAAAAGCCAACAGTGCCCTATCTGATAGGAACAACTGATGAATGGAAAAGGCTGATTAAAGCCTGTAAAATCCACTGTAGCATGGAGAGAGAGGGTGAAAGGTGAACACTTCCGCAGTATAAATGTCAGGGCATCAGGTGAGAGAGCTGAGGGAGTTTTTTTTTCTCCTGGTCCAGATCCCTCACAGCCCCAGGGCACCATTGGGCATGATTGTTGGAGTCCAGGGCACGTGGAAAATCCCTCATGCTGCCCTGGGGGGGTCCGAGACCCCGGCTGGGACCCCAGGAAAGCACTGCCTTTGACCTTAGTCCATGGGAAAAACTTACAACACTTAAGAGATGAGTTGAAAGCAATGAAGGTTTGGAAGAAATAGTAGTTTAGTTCATCACAGGGTGAAAATTTGTAGTTTTGGGTTTTTAGCATGGAGACAGATGAGAGCAGGATGGAGAATTCTGGGCAGTGTCTCATCTTCTTCTTCTGCTCCGTTTTCTGCTGTGACAGTGGCGCAGAGACATTGGTAGAATGGGTTTGACGCAGAGGTTGTGTGTTTAGAATAGGTAGCGATTATTGGCACAGAACAATAAACATAGCACGTTTTAGGAGTTAATTGGGCTAGAAACCCTTAAGAACCTTGGGATCTTCTGTCCAAGGGGTTTTTTTTAGCTGTGTTTCTGGCACGTTAAGCCAGGTTTCGGTGGCGCGCAGAGCTTGAGATAAGAAATGGAATAAACAGCTCTGAAGACCGAAGCTACGAGTCTCATTTATCTTTTAAACCCTGGTACTGGACTTTTGGAGGAAAAAGATCACCTCCCAGACGGGGACTCCTGAAAGGGAGTTTCCCACAATGATGAGTTCTAAGGGAGGCTGCACACCCTCCCAGGGCAGCAGTCCCTGCAGCATTCCTAAACACAAATCCCTGGCTGGCTTGGGAAGACCCAAAACTGGTAACGAGGAGCATGTGGGAGAAGGTTTCACACAAGCCTCCTCTTACCTTCCTCCCTGAGCATCTCTTCAAGGCTGCTGGAAGAAGGAAACACGGGATCTCCCAGGGAGCCTGCTGAATCCTCCCCTTCACTGGTTTTCTTTTCACCAGGATGAAATTCTGCTGACTCCCTACAGGGAATCTCCTGCTGAGGACATGGACTCCTTTGTCTCCCCGGTAAGCTCTGCTCCTTCTGCATCTGCAGCAAGTCCAGCCCAGCTTAAGGAGGGGACAAATCCCCATTTCCCTTACTCATTCCCAGTTCCCCTCTACACAGCCACAACGAGGGTCCAAACCTCGGAGAGGCTAGAGCTGGGAAGGAGAGCTCTCAGATTTTCATCCCTAATAATTCCCTGCTGCTTTTTGGGCAGAATGAAGACAAGTGGGATTTTGTCCTTGTGAGTGACATCCATGAAATGGGCAGTGAGAAAGAGATCAAGAGGAAGAAGTTCCTGGATGAGCTGAGCAAGAAGGGCTTCACCATCAAGGTGAGGGGCTGTGGGAGGAAAAGACAGCAGATATTTGGCCAGCTTGGGCTCCTGCATCCTAGGAAGTGAGAGAGGCCTGAACCATTGAGCTGTTCACCACATCACTGCTCAACCAGTGGAGAAAGACCCCAGCTCCAGGACTCACACAGCCCCCAGCCCTTCCAGCTCTGGCCCTTCCTTGCCCCTCTGGCTCTGTTTTAACAGCCCTTCTCTTCCCCTCACCAGAAAATTGAGGACACAAAGCTCTTTTATGGAGTCCGTGCCCCGCAGCACATCTTCTGGAAATACCAGAGTCTCCTGATGAACCCCGACAGCAGGCAGCAAAACTCCAGTGCCCACCAGGACATCCCAGTGACCACCAGGTGAGTGCTGAGGTGATTTCCAGCCTCCTGCACTCACTGTTCTCCACACCAGCACCCATTTTCCAGCTCGGTTCGCAGCTGTGCCAGGCTTTTCATTTTCCACAGAACCTTCCTTCACCTCCCACCAACAAAGCTGATGCCTTCTCACTGCCCACATTTCTCCCTCCCTTGCTTCCCTGGATTTTAGTGCACACCTTCTCCCTTCCCTGTCCTATTTTCCTGAGCCACACAACACAAGTCTGTATCCCAGAGCAGTCTTTAAGCAGAGTTTCTCCTTGTTCAGGATACGGGTCGTGCACTTCATCCTGCAGAACACCGTGACATCCGACTTAGGTAAGGGAACAGGGATCCAGGGGTGATGCTCAGCCTGGACCTGCAGGAAGAATCCTGGCCAAGAATCCTGGGCACTGGCATCCCAGCTGCCTTGCCATCCTGGGGAGAATAAAAAAGCTGGGGAGCTCAGACAAGTCAATTTGCTAGTGCATCCAGAGGCTGGGAGATTTGGACTGCAGTAATCAGCAGTTCCTCTACTCCATCTCCCCAGATCCCTGAGCCTAACCCTGTCCCTTCTGCTCTGCTCCCAGAGAAGCTGCATGACCTGATGGAGAAGAAGGTGTTTGAGGCAGCCTTTCCCCTGCACAAGGTGAGCCCAAGCACACAGTGTCTGGGAGGAAAATCCAGGAGAGCTGGAGGAGCAGGATGGGATGGGGGGACCTGTAGGTGACTGGGGCTGCACCAAGAGCTCTCTCTGTGAAGGGCACAACAAAGCTCCCAGCACCTACCTTGAAGCTGGGCAGGGCATTAAGGGTGCCCTGATGTTCCTGCATCCAACCAACTTCTCTGCTCCCCAGAAAGAAGAGATAACGGAAATACTAAAGAAGAAGTGGGCTCGCTGGAGAGTTCTATTTAAGGAGCAGCCGATTGAGGAGATCAGGTAACACAGGCACAAGAGGCAGATCTTTCTAACCAAGAGGTCCCACCTGAAACCCAGAGAACTCAATGCCTTTTGCCAGGCTCCTGCATTGTCTTAAAGACCATTACTTTGAACCTGGCTGTTCTCACAAGCACTGGGCTGCCTCTGCAGCTTCCAAAGCTCTTAGCCTGAGGGTTATCCCTGTGGCTCTGAGCTCCATCTGCTAATCCTGCAGCATGAAACAACCCCCACGTCTGTGCAGACTTCAGTGAACCTGTGTTGGTTTTCAGCCACATTCAGTGGCAGGAGAGGTGGGAATGGAGCATCAGTGCTGCACAGCCCGCCCGGGGCTTACCTCGGGCCAGCAAAGGCAACATGGGACTCCTACAACCACATGAAATCCCAGGAAAGAGCACGGCTCTTGTTTTTGAAAACTAACTCCGTGGGCAGGGGCGGGAGGGCAAAAAGAACGTGTTACTTCATAAACCTGCCAGGGGGCTCTGGTAGAGAGAGGAGATCTTAAAATAGAGGTGCATCTCTGACAGCTGGCACAAAGTTAATTCCTCTGGGATACAGGGCTCCCAGTCCCTCAGTCAGTAGGTCATTTTTTATTCATGACTCCAACCTGCTCCCCACACCATAAAAACTGAGATACTGCCACCACGGGCATTTTCTAGTGACTCCCAAAATCTGATCTCCTTTCTGGCTGCAATTCCCACCTCACCTTTTCTCCTAGGTGCTATTTTGGAGAGAAGGTGGCCTTGTACTTTGCCTGGCTGGGCTGGTACACCTACCTGTTGATTTTCGCTGCCCTGGCTGGGCTGGCAACCGTCGCAGCTGGGGCTACTGTTTTCAGTTCCAGCCAGGTGAGGTAAGGCCCTTGGGAATGCCAAATGCCAATATCCCATTCAGTTCTGCAGGTGGCTCTGAGGCAGCCTTGTCCCCTTGGCTTCTCTTCTCCTTTCTTCCAGCAAGGAGATCTGTGACGCCAACAACACCATCATGTGCCCACTCTGCGACCAGAATTGCTCATTCTGGGTCCTCTCTGACACCTGCACCTATGCCAAGGTAGGGAACCCCCTTTCCAGAGCAGGTTCAAGTTGGCCAAGGTAAAGAACGGGGAAACACTCCCAGCTCATGCTGTTCCCGCTCCACTAAAAAGAAACCCCACCCCAGATCACAGTCTCCATCATCCCTATGGAATATTTTACCAGTAACAAGCCCCCAGTGTCCATCACCTTCCTGCCCTCCTTTAGCACCTTTACCTGTTTCAGGGGAGAAGAGCATGGCAAGACTACAAGGTGCTACAGCCCCTGCACTTCAGTGCCCCATCACCCTCTTCCTTCATCTCTTCCAGGTCACTCACATGATTGATAACGAGGCCACGGTTGTATTTGCCATCTTCATGGCCCTCTGGGGTAGGTGTCCATGCCTGGGTGCCCAGCACATGTGGTTGAGAGAGGGAGAAGAAGGTGGAAAATAGGACACCAACATAGCTTTCCCCTTTGGTGGGGGGTTTACATCTCCTCCGCTTCCAGAGCCTTCAGCTCCCCTTCCAGCAAGAGACAAAACCATCCAGATGATATCCTCCAGCTCCCCAAATATTACCTTACCTGAAGCTTGTCCTACCTGAAGCTTCTGCTCAGCACAGCCTCCCCACAGGCACCCAGCAATCTTCTAGTAGCTGCCTATAAACGGCCACAACCACAGGAAGAAGGAGCCTCCAGACTCCTCCTCCACCTTCCCAAATCACTGCATGGTCTCTTATTTGCTGTGGGATGGTGGGATCCCATCCCTGCCTTAGTTACACACTCATTTCCATGGCCCTTTCCTTGACCAGCCACCTCTGTAGTAGGCCAGGTGTCCCACCTGCGAAGCCACGGCACAGTCCTGAGTGTGTCCGTGGGCTGGGCAACACAGGGGCACAATCAGGAGTGTCAATCCAATTAACATAAGGGGTGGTTGGAATTGGAGTTAGAGAGGTGTAGCCTTGCCCAGGTGAAGTGCAGGACACCCGTGCCACCTGAAGTTACTTATCCCAAATTCCCATAGACACTAGACCAGGCCAGTGAAAGCTTACCTGCACCATCCCCGTTCCCTCACTGCTGCCTGTCCAGGGCCCTTCCAGGGGCCAAGGTACAGAGGGGGCCTTCATGGGCCAAGGGCAGTCCAGGTTGGTTTGCCATCAGGTTGGATGTGATGTGACTCTCTGGGAGACAGAGGAGTGGCTTTCAGCCATTCCTAAGTGTCACTGCACTTTCTCCTTCCCAATCCAGCCACTGTATTCCTGGAGCTGTGGAAGAGGGAGAGAGCCACTGTGGCCAACAGCTGGGACGTGTACGGGTGGGATGAGGAAGAGGTGAGGATATCATCTTTCCTACTCGGTGCTTCTCTTTTTAGGGCAGGAGTCACCTGGACCTAGAAAAGACACATCAGAGGGGTCCCTTGTCCAGACTGAGCTCAATCAGGCTGGGCCATGCTCTTCTGGGTTGGGGTTCCCTGTTCTTCTCCAGCACTGCTCATCTCATATGTCCACTGACACAAGGGACACAAAGCACTGCTGGGTCCTTTCTTTCCAATTTTTAATTTTTTTTTTTTTTTAAGGAGGAGCTGGCTCTGCAGCTGATCAATAATTCGCAGCACGAACCCCGGCTGTACCAGCACTCCTACTTCCGCAGCACCATCGTCCTCATCTTGGCTGTGCTGATGGTACGTGCCAGGTGACAACGGGAACATTCAGTTTAAGGGCACATGGACCAAAGAAGCAAAGGCACAGACCAGGTTTTTAGGGCAGTTCCATCCCCATCACAAGGATCCTGGGGCTTCCTCATGCTCACACTTCACTGTGCTGATGGCAGAGGCCACCCACCCTTCAGTGCCATGGGCTGAAGGCTCTGCTCTTGCAGTGGATCAAGGCAGTGACAGAAGCAGTTTGCAGGAAGAGGCAAATCCCAATGCACTGTCCCCACTGTGGGTCAGTGGAGACTGGTTCAGGTGGAGACATAGACTCCTGGAATCATAGAATGTTAAGGGTTGGAAGGGACTTTATCTAGTCCCAAGCCCTGTGCCATGAGCAAGGACACCTCCCATTACCCCAGGTTGCTCAAGGCCTTGTTCCACCTGGCCTTGAACATTGCCAGGGTCAGGGCATTCTCAACATCCCTGAGGAGCCTGTTCCAGTATCTCCCTACCCTCACAGGGAAAAATTACTTCCTAACATCCAGCCTAAATTTCCCTTCTTTCAGTTTGTACCCAATACTCCTTGTCCTATCACTACAGCCACCTCACAAACTTGTCGGCCTCCACCAAAGGGCACTGGTTTGCCTTTGAGGCCACATCCAAGGCCCTACTGAGGGGACCATCAGGTGCGATGGAGCAAGTGCCCTTGGTGGCTCCTCACCCCTCCTCTCCCTCTCCACAGATCATGGTGCTGATCGGCATCGCCCACGCACTTGTCATCTACCGTGCAGTGGCCATGGCGCTGTTCACGCAGAGTGAAGTGAGCCTGCTGAGCAAGCACGCCGACACCATCGCCGTGATGACAGGGGCCGTGCTGCACTACCTCACCATCGTCATCATGACCAAGGTGAGGAGCCACCAGGGGGGCTGAAATCTGGCAAGATTTTCCCATGGCCAGCCCCTCCCCGTTCATTGTTTCCCTCTGTCCTGCAGGTCAACTGGCACGTGGCCCTCTACCTCTGCAGCCTGGGTAAGGGAAACCCAACCTGGGTGGACTGTGTCCCACCTGCAGCACCCTTTTGTCCCTAAACACAGCCAGCCTCCCACCCCTTTCCCTCCCTCCACCAGCACAAGGCAGCTCCAGACAGGGAGGCCAGCAGCCCCCCAGCAAACACTCAGCTGTGGCCCACATACTGTCCCACAGCCAGCTTTGCAGGGACAGTCACCCTACAGGGCTGAGACCTGGCATGAGCAGGAAGCCACCCCAGCTCCAGGGGTGACCAGGAAAGGTCACAACATAGATTTCCTCCCAGCTCCAAGGCTCCTTCTCCCCCAGCTCATGGCTCTGAGGGACCTCCCTGCTTGGCTGAACTTACCTCCATCAGACAACTCAGATGGAGGATAGGAAAGGCTTCAACAAGGGGCAGAGATGCCCTTTGGACCTTCAGAGCTGTGGTGGCACCCATGGGGGAGCAGGGCAAAGTCCTACTGCTCTGTGACCAAGCCCCTGGGCATTGCTCCCATTCCTAGAGAAACCACGGACCTTCTCCCAGCGGGAGAACAACTTCACTGTGAAGATCTTCATCTTCCAGTTCTTCACAAACTTCTCCTCACTTATCTACATCGCCTTCTTCCTGGGACGGTGAGTGGAGAACACAGGGCAGCCAGGGTTTGGGATGGATGTTCCCGACTCTCCCCAGGGTGTATGGGCAGCCCAGCCCCTCTGTCCTCCCCACCAGGCACAGGGACCCCATTTGGGACTCAGGAGGGCCATGACCCCATGGGTATCACTGTTGCTTCCTTGCTCAGGATCAATGGCCACCCAGGGCACTACGTGCGCATCGCTGGCCACTGGAGGCTGGAGGAGGTGAGGCACCCACTCTCTGACCCCACAAACAACTCCTCCTCTTCCTTTCCCTACTGCCCAGGGAGCCTCTGGGAAGCTCAGCTTTCTCCCATAGCACCTGCCAAAGAGTCCCTGGGGCCCACCCACCCTGCTTGCAGGGCACAATCCCTGTCTTCTTGTCCCCTGCAGTGCCACCCCAGCGGCTGCATCACCGACCTCTTCATCCAGATGGCTGTCATCATGGTGCTCAAGCAGACCATTAGCAACATCATGGAATACCTCATCCCGTAAGCTTCCCACACTGACACTTTCCAGAGTGGAACCCTGGTCTCTTTCCGTTTCTCCGTCCTCCAGTGATGTGCTGGCAGCAGCCCAGCCCTGCTGTCCTCTGCAGGCAGCCGCACAAATCCCTCTCTCCCACTGCAGCTGGATATCCCACCAGCTACGGAAGAAGAAAAAGCGCCCCAAGAAGAGAAGTGTGATGTTAGGAGAGGAGGAGGAGGCAGAGGACCCCTGCAAAAGACAGTGGCTGAAAAACTATGAACTCAACGAGGTCAATGTCTTCAGCTTGTTCAACGAGTACTTGGAGATAGGTATGTGGGGCAGATCCATGTGCACTCCTTGGCTGGGGAGTGACGGATGCTAGGGAGTCCCTACACAGGCAAGGAACCATAGCTCCCACCCAGACCTACTCTGACAGCCCTGTGAGACCAAGATTATTCCCAAAACAGAGAGCAGACAATTGTGCTAGCCTTTGGCCCTGCCTCGGACTTTCCTCTCCTTCGAGGGCCACAGCTGTAACCCCAGCGTGTGCCTGTGCCTGGCTGGTTCAACTATCCCCACAGATCCCACTATCTGACAGCCCTGTGAGAGCTGGGCATCCCCAAGACATGGCTATCTCTCCCTTCCACCCCTGCAAACCCCTCTGACCCAAGCCAAAAAGCAGGACAAACCCAGGCAGAGGGGGACGTCCCCTCTGCAGTGTCTTCACACCAGCACCCAGCGTTTTCCCCTCCACAGTGATCCAGTACAGCTTCACCACCATCTTCGTGGCAGCCTTTCCCCTGGCCCCGCTGCTGGCCCTCATCAACAATGTCATCGAGATCCACATGGATGCCATCAAGATGATGCGGCTGCGCCGGCGCATGGTGCCCAGGAAGGCCAAGGACATCGGTGAGAGGGCTCCTGCCAGCACCAGGCTGAGACCCTGAGCACCCCATGGCTGTGGGACAGCACAGGGACAGCCATGAGTTGGAGAAGGACAAGCTTCAAACTGCCAGAGGTTGAAGGGCAGCTTGGAGGCTCCTTCCTTGACCTGGCCATGCTAAAGCTGTCCCTGAGCTGGAACGGTGGCAGTGAGCTGGGAGAGGGATCTCACTGGCTGCTCCTCTCCCACAGGAATCTGGCTGCAGGTCCTCGAGGCCATCGGCACCCTGGCTGTCATCGGGAACGGGCTGGTGATTGCCATCACCTCCGACTTCATCCCTGTGCAGGTCTACAAGTACATGTACAGCCCCTGCACGAGGCAGAACCACACTGGCATGGAGTGAGTTCAGTTCCGAGACAGCCCCTGCCTGCAGCACCCCCATAGCCTTGTCCCCACGGCCCTGCCCCTCCTTCCTCAGTGCCACCACTGCAGGAGCACAAGACAGCTGAGCTGTCCCCCAAAGTGAGGTGTGGGGGAAAGGGGAGCAGGGGAACATTCCCACATGGCATCATCTGGTGGGTAAACTGACTGGAAAGGGCAGTGTATAACATTGGAGAGCTACAGGATTCTCAGGATGCAGGCACATGCTCTCTCCTGCCCCTCTCCTCTTTCTCCAAGCCTTGGCTGACTGACCCAGTTCACTCAAACTGGACAGAAGCCTCTGAGCCCTCCATTTCCACCAGGCTGTGTGAAAGTGGGCAGTGAGAGCCCCAGGTGGGTTCTGGAACAGGAGAGTACAATCCCTGCTCAACCCGGTCCTTCCCCACAGCTGCTCCACCGGGTACATCAACAACAGCCTCTCCGTATTCCGCATCCAGGACTTCGAGCCCCACACCAAGGTGCTGCCAGAATTCAATGGGGTCCAGATCAAGGAGTGCAGGTAAGAGCAGCCCACTGCCACCCCTGCCCCTCACTGTGACATCCAGGCCGGAACGGAATGGCCTGGGCTGGCACTGACGGAGCTGTGCTGCAGGTACCGGGATTACCGGAATGCTGACGACTACACCTACACCATTCAGTTCTGGCACATCTTCGCAGCCCGGCTCGCCTTCCTCATCCTCTTCGAGGTGAGCACCCAGGGAGGCAGGAGAGTGCTGGGAAAGGGGCTGGACCTGTGCCTCATGCCCGGGCTGGGAGCCCCTGACTGCCTTTGCTTCCCACAGCACGTGGCTCTGTGCGTGAAGCTGATTGCAGCCTGGTACATCCCCGATGTCCCCCAGAAGGTCAAGAATCAAATTCTGACGGAAAAATACAAAAATCTCCGTAATGAACTGAGGTGGGTGATGCCCTGGAAAGTGCCAGGAGTTGCCAGTTTCATGATCCATCTGCTCTGGAGCCCCTTTTCCTTCAGAAAAAGAAAAGCTCCAAGTTAAAACAAGAAGTGGTTTTGCCAGGGAAGGACTTTGCCCAAGTTTTCATCGAAACTTTGTTTAAATAGAAAGGATTAGGTATTTCAGTGGGAAACAGAACCACTGTAGTTGCCCTGGTGCTGCTGTCCCATACTGACTAAGCCCTGCTCTGGGAAGGGCTCAGCCTAACACCCCTGCATGGCCACCCTGTCCCAGCTGCCTGCCACCCATAATCCTGATGGGAGCAGATAGTGGGGTTCAGGAAACACCTGTCATAGCCAAACTCCAGGCACCCACAAAAGCCACTTAACTCACTCTCCCCTGCCACAGCTAGACAAAGGAGAGAAAAAATTAACAAAGGGTTCATAAGTTGAGATAAGGACCAGGAGACAACACTCCAAGGGCAAACGGGCTCAACTTCGAAATACAAAGTGAATTTATTACTAACAAAATCAGAGGAGCATAATGAGAAGTAAAATAAGCCCTTAAAAACACTTTGCTTCTCCCAACCTTCCCACCAACAGTACAGAGGACAGGGCATGGGGTTTTTGGTCAGTTCATCACCCGAGGTTTTCTTCCACTGCTCAGGGAAAGGAGTCCTTCCCCTGCTACACCACGGGGTCCCTTCCCACAGGAGAGAGTTTTCCGTGACCCTCTCCACCATGGCTCCAATATCACAAGCAGGAGTCCTCCCAAAACTGCTGCAATGTGAGTCCCTCCCATGGGCACACAGTCCTCCCAAGACTGCTGTGGTGTGGGTCACACTTCCATGGGGTCAGTTCCTCAAGGACAGGCTGCTCCAGCCTGGCAGCAGGGCCCCTCTCTCCACCAGGTCTCCCACTGGATCACAGCCCCCTCCAGGCATCCATCTGCTCCAGCCTGGGCACCTCCTCCATGGGCGGTGGGTGGATCTCTGCATCCCTGTGGATTTCCATGGGCTGCAGGGGCACAGCTGCTGGTCACCACCACAGCCTGCAGAGGCATCTTGGCTCCAGTGCCTGGAGCACCTCCTCCCCCTCCTTCCTGGCTGACCTTGGTGTTGCCATGTTGTTTCCCTCACATGTTCTCACCTCCTCCTCTTCTCTGGCTAGCAAAAAAACCTGTGCCCCTTTTTGTTTTGATCTTCTTCTTAAATACAGAGGCATTATCAACACCTCTAATTGGCCCAGCCGTGGCCAGCAGCATGTCCCTCTTCCAGAGCCATCAGGGATTGGCTCTGCCAGACATGGTGGAAGCTCCCAGCAGCTTCTCACAGAAGCCACCTCTGTGCCCCCCGCTACCAAAAACCAGGCTGTGCAAAACCAACACAACACCATAACTATCACAGCTTTCCATCTCTGCCTTCCTATTGACTGTGGGATTTCCCACAAACAGGGATTTCCCACAAACAGCCTGTCATTCTTTTTCCATCTGTTTTGGGGAAGAGGCCCTATTCCTACTCAGAGTTTTTTTCCATGCCTCCTGACTCAGACAGTTCCCTTCCCAACACCTCTCTTCTCTCTCCGCAGCATGACGGAATACTGCACTGAGGTGTAGCCACCACTCACCAAGGAGAAGGAGAACATGGACTCCAGCCACTTTCCCAGCCTGGTAGTGCCAGGGGTGCCAGATGAACCCCATGACACGGTGCCACATGTCCCATCTGGGACCACACTGGACTTGAGCTGGGAGGTGATGACAAGACAGTGGCTTCACAGGAGCAGGCTGCTTTCTGGCTTGGGAAGGAAGGATGCAGTGGCAGAGCCAGGATGTGCCTCCCCAGCACGGGGAGTGGCTGGGACAGAGCTGTGGTGCAGGGGACAAACCCAGGGACAGCACCCAGCTGCTGGGCTGCAGGAGATGACCGGGGTCCCTGTCACTCACTTCCTTAAGCACGGGAAACACCACTTACCTCATTCCGAGCTCCCTCTCCAGCCCTTTTTTTGCACTTGGGCCTCTTTTTCCACTTCGTTGCGGGACCTCCTCACTCTTGCACCACTGGGGAACTTGAGTCCCTCTTCCACCAAACTCCTCCCCGGCATGACTCCTGCATGGCTGCAGCTCTGCCCTGCTGTCTCCATGGACACAGCTCCACCCTGGTGTCTCCATGGACATTGGGAAAATGCCGTTGTTATCTCATGTTTAGCTCCGGGCTCAGCCGGGTCCCGAGAGTTATTCCTGGCTCAGCTGCCACCAGCCATCGGTAAATAAACACAACACCCATGTGGACACGAAGACCATCACCTGCTGCCTGGTATTGCTCCTGCCTTCCTCCTCTGCCATCCCAAATCATCCCCCAAAACCTTTCCTTGTCTTGGTGGGGACAATCACAGCAGGTGGGAGCTGCAGTGCCTACTCCGAGGGCTGTGTGGGAGCTGGCTGGTGGGACACCAGGATCTGGTCATGCACAGTGGGAACACAGCCTGGTAAACATGCCAGGGTAATGGAAATACCTAAGGAAAATGGGAAAAACACAGCAAATTCCAAATGATAGGGTTATCCCACCTTTTCCTTTAGAGACACCTCTACTGGCTGCCCCCCTCTACTCCAGACAAAACAGGTTTGTCTGCAGCAGGAATGGGATGACAGCTCGGGACTGGACAGGTGCCACAGCTCAGGGGGTTCTGACAGGGGCTCCCAGAGGCAGAACTCAGGGGCAGCCCCCTCCTTTCCCACCAGTAGTGACCCCAACCTGGCTGGACACCACCCAGACACTGCCCGTGTCCCATGAGGATCCTGCCACAGACACCTCCCAAGGTGTCGGTCCTGGGGGCTGTGCCTGGGGGTGACACACCCCAATCAAGACTGCAGGGAAAGGCACCAAGGTTAACTCAGCCTCAAAACTTCACTCCCAAGAGCATGGAAAGCCACTAATGATCCCATAGGGAACAGAAAGAAGCTTACTAAGCCCTCAGGCTTGTCCTGGTTTTGCACCACTATGACCAAAACCATCTCTGCTCCTCTATTTAACTTACCTACCACGGGGATAACCCTGATGGACAAGAAAGGGCTTATCAGCTCCTGATTTGTTCCCCAGATTCCCCACACCCAGGACCAGGGCTTGTTCCATGCAATCCTTCACCATCCCGCAAATTTAACAGATTTACACTGGATTTTACAGCTGATGCATCACAGTGTCCGTGACAAGTGGTCAGCCCTCAAAAAAGGGCTGCTCCAACACCTGCTGTCCCCAACACACACAGCCAGTGGCTGTGGGGCCCAGGAGTAGGGGATTCTCCCCAGAGATCCAACTGGATTCCCTCTGTCCCTTTCCCTCCCACGACAAGCCAACAGCACTGGTAGTTTATATCCTAAATAATGAGGAGTCAGAGTTGGGGAGTTGGGGTATTTCTCCATGGGAACAGGTCCACAGACCAACCTGTGCCCTCTACCTGTTTATTTATACATACATAGTTATTCAATACCCATCTACATACAGGTATGTATTATTAAATATAGTACTATATTATTATTAAATATATATTAAAATACATATATAAATACGTACACTGCACCTGTGGGCCTCTTCAACCCTTTTTGGCCTCAAATCACGTGCTGGTTGCTGATTTTGCTGCTCAGGCTGGTGTTTGTCCAGAGGCTGCTGGTGCTGCTGTGACCACATCCATGCCCGGGGCGTGCCGAGGCTCTAATCACCTCCATGGTAATTAGCACAGGGGATAATGCTGTCCACCAGTGGCCACGGCCGGATCCAGCTCCCCACGGCCAGTGCCAGCCGGAGCAACCACCTCCAGCACCAGCTTCATCTGGCAAAAAGGCTCTAAAAGCATGAAGAGAAGGAAAGGGAGGAGAAGGAAGCAAACAGGAGACCCCATGATGCCCACAGGCACAGCCGATGTTTCTTCTTGCCCTGACACCTCTGTGGGCTCCTCCAGCCATGGAAAACCAGGGGGGCTCCTCCTTGGCCCCCAAGCCTTGCGACACCTGCTGGGTGTGCTGCTTTCCCCCTCCTCTCTTCTGTCTTCTCTTTTCCCCTCCCCTGAAGCCGGAGTTGTTGACTTTTTCCCCGGCAGGTTCGGGTGGAGGTGGAGCAGTGGGAGGGACGGACAGCCAGCCCTTCCCACGGGCCTGGCGCCCAGGGATTGGGGCAGCGGGAGTGCCCGGCCGAGGGCAGGGGCTGAACTGGGAGGAGAAATAGATAAACTATTAAAACAGAAAGCAAAAAAGGAGAAATTCCAAGCACTGATCTGGCCGGTCGGGTCGGCTCAAACGGGAGGCGACGAGAAGGAAGCCTGCGGCTGGGGAAGCTCCAAAGGTAAATGCAGCTCTGTTCTGCTTCCCTTTCCATGCTGAAGCCACCTCAGATGAGGTCAGCAGGGTCTCATCCTCACCCCATTCCCTGTGCATTCCCATTCTGGCTCTGGCTCTCCGTCGCTCTCCATCCCGCTTGCTCCCTTGGCACACCCACCCCACAATTCCCTGGCCTCCCTGCCCTCCTCGCTTTCCCCATGGCCGTGCTCTAGGGAATGCCACGCCCAGCCACCATTCACCACCCCACAATGTCCACACGGTCCTCTGCCTCAAATCTGGGGCGTCCTCACGCCAGGATGTGAGAAATGGGAGCCACTGCTGCCCGTTAGCCGGTGCTTCTCTCTCCCTGTCATCCAACACTGTCGTTCCCTGGAGTAAAGGGCTCCGGGGGTTTTGGGGCCTCCCCACAACCCCAGCCAGGCTGCAGCTTGTTGGAGCTTCCTTATTCCCACCATCAGAGGAAATGGCTTAGGAGTGACCCATCCAGGAGCAGAGCCAGGCAGAGGCAGCCAGGCAGAGCCAGGCAGAGGCAGCTCCGCACCACCCTCGCGAGCATCTCCCACCTTTTTTTCTCCATGTGAAATCCAGGTGGGCTGGCTCATCTCCGTCCTGTCCTCTTCCTTCCCTGGCCATAGAGAAGCTCAGTTAATCCTTTAGGTATAAATAAATCACTTCCAGCTGGTCAGGCTGAACACATACTGGGCGTCTCTCGCGTACCTTGATCCCTGGTTTCACCCACGCCTGGCACTAGGCTGTTCCAGAGGGAAGCATCGTGCCTGCATCCCTGCTCCAAGCCCGGCAGCACCACACACCTCCCCTTCCCATTCCACCAACAAACACGGGGGGACCAGCCCTGCTCCCACCCAAAATCAGGGTGCATCCAGGAGTGCTGAAGCTCCAGAGCAAAGAGGAGCCCTGGGAGAGGTTTTCACCCCTCCTGGCTCCCAGAGTTAGGCCGGGTGTTTACCATGGAAATGCTGGCACCGTGACGTCCCTGAGACTCCCACCTCAGCACCTGCACCCGCATCCCCCGCATCAGGTGTGTGGGGACAGAGGAGCCCAGCCTTGCCAGGCTCTGCTCTCTGCTCCCAGTATCCGCCTCTTCCCACGGGGCCATCGCAGTGACAGCGCTGGTGATGCCAGCCTGGGGGCGGGTGGGGGGACAGTCCCTGTGTGCCATCCCTGTGTGCCATCCCTGTGCTCCCTGCTTGCCTGGAATGCTGTGCAGCTGTGCCAGTCCCTGGGCCCAGCCACGGGGTAGCAACGTGCCGAGGCTCCCAACACGCCGGGAACACCGCACCCTCCAGGGAGCTCTCCAGGTGGGAGGCTGCGTTTCCATAAACAAACCAGACCGCCGGTAATTTGCAGGTTCAAGGGCATGTCAGGCTGGAGGCAGCTCTGCAACCCAGGCAGGGGGTTGGCAGGTGAAGGAGGTACCACTGAGACCCCCAAAGCTGTGGTTTCCCATGGCTGAGCTCATTTCCTCACCCTGGTTTTTGGATTTGGGCTGAAGCCACATTTTTTAAATCCTGCAACCCCCAGCTAGTCATTAATCACCTCCCACGCATAAATTGATGGTTGGGCAAGCCAGGCTGGGAGTCAGTGCAGGGAGGGCAGGTGACACAGTGGCCACCAGACTGTGGGTGGGACGTGGCTTTGGCTTTACTGCAGAGCAGCACCCACCACCCCCAGACGGGCTCGCTGCGGGGGCCGATGGGGGTGGCTGGGCCCTCCCTGTGCCAGCACTCACAGAGCTATTCCTGGTCTGTCCCAGGCCCAGCCCGCCCTGTGGCGGAGGCAGGTGGACTTTGCCTCCCCCGGAAGACGCCGCGTGAGATGCTGGCAGCGCCCGTGCCTGTCACCTGAGCACGCCATGGCAGGTAGGTGAAATCCCAATTCTCCCCTGTTCTCAGCTGGGAAGGATCCCCCTGCAAGCTCAGCTGGGGGTCCTGCTCTGGTGTCACCTCTTAGGGTGCTGAGGGTCCTTCCCAGCCCCCCAAACCGGCTCAGCCTGTTGCTGAACAGCCTCACTGCCAGACCCCCAAGGCAGAGCTTGTTTTTCCAGGATGGCTACAGCAGTCACATGCCCTGGGGGGAACTGGATCAGCTTTCCCATCCAAACCCCCTCCTCTGTGTGCCCCCAGACCTTTGCAGTGTGCCCCCTGAAATCCTGGTGCCGGCTGCCAACGAGACGCTGGACCTGGTGCTGGGGAGCCGGGTTGAGCTGAACTGCACCGTGCGCTGGGCGGGCAGCGAGCGCTGCCGGCCCATTCCTGCCTGGAGCAAGGATGGGCAGTGGCTGGGCAGTGGGAGCAGCCAGGACACTGTCTGGTAAGGAGCCTGCCCTGGCGACATCCATCCATCTGCTTTTGGGGGATGTCACCACACGGCCTGACCCACAGCATCCCCATGTCCCGTCAGGTCAGGCCAAAACTCCTCGGAGCAGCTCCTGGCCAGCGTCCTGCAGCTCAACCTCACCCACGATGCCGATTTTGGGGTGTTTGCCTGCTGGATCAGCAATGCCACGGCCACCTTCACCCTGCGGCGAGCAGGTAGGGACCTGCTGGGGACAGGGAGGGGGCATCCCACGGAGAGCCCAGGTGTGTTGGGGGATTGACTGGGGAGAGTGATAGGGGCCCTGCTGCTTCTCCCACATCAGGGTGCAAACCTGCACCAAACCCAGGTATGCTGCTCACCGTGCCCTTCCCTGTCCTGGCAGAGGCGGCAGGGCACGTGCCAGCGGTGCTGGCAGCCCTCCTGGTCCTGGTGCTCCTGGTGTTCCTGGCTGTGCTCTACATCCAGTGCCGCCTGAATGTGCTCCTCTGGTACCGGGACCGCTACGGAGAGCTAGAGATCAACGGTGAGCTGGAGGTGACACCCCACTGGGAACAGCCTCCCTTGGTCCAGGGGCTCACACAGCCCTTCCCATGTTATCCCTGCTCCGTGGATCTCCCCAGATGGGAAGCTGTACGATGCCTACGTCTCCCACGCCACTGCCCCCGATGACCGTAAGTTCGTCCACTTCATCGTGAAGCCACAGCTGGAAAACCGCCATGGCTACAAACTCTTCCTGGATGAGCAGAACATCCTGCCCAACTCAGGTGGGCACCACGCAGGGCTGGGCAGGGGCTGACACAGGGACCTGGGGGCTTGACACCCTTTTTGCCCACAGAGCCGTCAGCTGACCTCATCATGAACGTCAGCCGGTGCCGGCGCCTGATCGTGGTGCTCTCCGTCGCCTACCTGGAGCAGGACTGGTGCAACAGCAGCTTCAGGTAGGACCAGAGCAGCTCCCACAGGAGAGGAGAGGGGCTGGCAGGTCCCTCACCCTCCTGGTCACCACCTGTTTCACAGGGAAGGGCTCTGGAGGCTGCTGGAGCTTTCCAGGAAACCCATCTTCATTGTCTTCGAGAGCCAGTACCGGGAGATCACTCACCCTGCCATCACCCTGCTGAAGCAGCACCACAACGCCGTGACCCTGCTGGTGTGGAGAGCCAGCTCCATGGTGAGTGCCGAGCAGGATCCTGACCCTCCCCAGCACCCCCTTTTCCTCCCCAGCACCCCACTGTGCCAGCCTCCCTGCTGCCCTTTGGGGCTGCCCCCTGGTGGGAGCTGAGCAGGGCCCATCCCACCAGCAGTCCCTTCCATTCCCAGCTCCCCATTTTGGGTCAACCTCCCTGCTGCCCTCTGGGGCTGCACCCTGGGCTCCAGTGCTAAAGAGCAGGTTGGGACACTCACCTTTTGGAGGACATTTAAAAACCCAACCAGAAGAGCCCCAGATCTGGGAGCTCACCCCCCAAACCTGCATGGTCAGGACCCCGTGACACTCCAGGGCCTGCCCAGCCTCAGCTCCCAGAGCAGAGCTTTGGCCCAGGGCCACTACGGCCATTTTGGGGCCAGGCTGGGAGCCGGAGCCCTGGGGAGCGTTCCAGCAGGTCGGGCCGGTTTCTCCGCCGGCGCGTGGGCACGGTGCCACGCCGGAGCACAGCCCTCACCTTGGCTGAGCTCCCAGCACTGGGGAGAGCAGGCTGAGCCCGTGAAAGCGAGCGGGGCTGCGCTCCAGCGGTCCCGGCCCAGCTCATCGCCTCCCGGCCCACGCAGACCCCATCGTCGGACTTCTGGAAGGAGCTGTGCCTGGCCCTGCCACGCAAGGTGTCCTTCCCGGGGAGCGTGGGGGACCCGCAGACCCAGCTGCAGGAGGACAAGGACCCCATGCTGATCCTGCACAGCAGCTACCTGGACAGCGCAGGAGACTTGGACCCAGACGGGGACCTTGGCACAGGTCCGTGTCCCTGCTGCTTCTCCCGAGGGGACAGACTCCTGGGCTTGGCCTCCTGCTCCTGTGGCGGCGGTGTGGGTCCAGCCCCTTCCCCCTCCACCTAAACCCATCTCCCTGCTCCTGCCAGGCCTCCGAGGGCGCATCTTCGGAAGCCCCCCGCCACCCCGCCTCGGTGGCCGCAGCACCGCCAGGGCTCCGGCATCCAGCGGGATGGAGGATGCGCAGCTGCGGGACGGGCAGCGCTCCGAGCTCGACGTCTCGGATCTGGGATCGCGCAACTACGGCGCCCGCACAGACTTCTACTGCCTGGTGACAGAGGATGACATCTGAGCGGGACCACAGGTGTCCCTCATCCCTGCGTGGGGACACACGGACCAGGTCAGGGCCGAGGAGCCCAGGAGTTACGGGATCAGAGCCACAGCCGTGCTGGGAAAGCAGGAGCTGGCTCCAAAGTGGAAAACTGGAAAACCATTGCCAGGAGCACCCCGCCCATAATACCTCAGTGCCATCCCTGGGTGCCACCCAGGTGGCTGGGCTCTGTCCCTTGCAGTGGGTGGCAGGGACGTTCTTCTTGCGTGATGGACAAGTGCTGGGATGGGTGATGCTCTCCAAGGAACAACGTGACCCAGCCCCAGGGAGTGCCCGACAGGAGCGGTGGCAGCACCTTTGTCCCGTATGGAAACCTCTGTGACAATAAAAGGCTGCTGCACCCACTGGGTCTGTCCATGAAGGGGTCACAGGTGACGTGGGGGGGTTTCTCCACCACAGGCAGTGCTTTGGTCTGTCCTTCCCACACCAGTGTGGCGCTAACTTGGAGCCATGCCAGGCACAGAGCGTGGTGTGGCACCACGGGGTGAGCTCACCCTGTGCTGGTGTCCCCATGGCACTGGTGTCACTGTCCCTCCTCCCAGGCACCACGCAAACACAGGTGCAGGTGGGCATCACTCAAGGCCTTTATTTCAGGGGTACACAGGGCCGGGGGGGGTCGTACACACAGAGCTGCAGAGCCAAACACCCCATGACCCCGAGCTGTGGCTGCACCGGTGCTGCTCACCATGGGGGCCGCTCCAGCCCCTCCGCCCGCTCCCCCCCTCCTCCCACCCCTCTACCTACTCTACACCGTGCCCCCCAGGGTGCCCTGTGCCCCCCAAGCATGGGGACTCCCCCAGCCACAAATCCAGCGGCAGCCCAAAGCCACCCCCAGCCCATCCCTGTGTCCCCTCCCGGCCACCACTGTGGCACAGGGAGCTTTGGACCCATCTGCACCCAGCACCGGGGACACCGGGGGCATTTCCCCACCCATGGGGCGACGCCGCTCAGCAAACACGACCCGGACGGCCCTGCCCGGATCCTGCTCCTGCTGCACCGGCAGGGCCTGGCCCTGGCAGCAGCTGGTGAGGAGCCACAGCATAGCTCTGCCACCCTGGGTCCCCACAGGGTGACAGATGGGGCCCTGAGGCCCTCCCAGGCTTCCTGCAGTGAGGGCACAGGCAGCCCCATCAGGCACAAGCCCCTGCCCACCGTCCCTAGCAAAGGGAGAACGCAGCACTGTCACTTCCCAGCTCCCTGCAGGCGCTGTGCCACCCCATAAACTATGGGAAGTCACCTCAGAGCCCTCCAAGCCCCCAAGCCATGCAAAGCCCCATCCATCCCCACCCAGCCAGGGCAGAACAAAAGTGTAACCCACAGCACATCCCACACTGGTACAGGGCACGGACCACCCCCCAGTCCCGCGGCTCAGGGAGCTGGGATGAAGCACCCCCAGAAGCCCCCTTGCCCCAGAATTGTTCTACAGGAGCCTCCCCAACTCCCCACAGCTCCTGCCCCCCGTCAAGCTGTAGGACAAGCCAAGTTTTGCAGACAGCTGCCTGAGAGTGGGGAGAGCCATGAGGCAGCCCCCCCTAACTGGGGTCCCAGTGGGGCCCCACAGCAGAGCCAAAAGCAACCGCTGGGTTTAAGGCTGGGCAGGAGGGAGGACAAGTGTCCCCCAGCCAGGCAAGGGGACCTGGCAGAGGGGGGAGGTGCATGGGATGTAGGGATTGGGCTACAGAGCGGGGGTCCGGAGGCAAGCAGCCTCCCCACGGCACGGCCGGCAGCACGGAGCATCCCAGCGAGGCATTCCAGCTCCCAGGGTGTCCTCACAGGCTGAGGAAGTCCTCCTTCCGGTACCCCTTCTGCAAGGAGACAGCCCCATCAGGCACATGGAGCCCCTCTGCTCCGGCACTGACGGGCCACGCTGTCCCCACCCCACCTGCTCTGGGATGTCCCCACACCTGAGGAAAAGCAGGCATGCATTGGGGCCCCACCACATCCTGGGAAGCAGCACTTGGGCGGTGTGGCTCTCCAGGATGAATCCTCTGGCCTTGATTCCCTAGGGATCCTCCCACTGGCTGCGGGAGGCTCTGGAATGGGTACATACCATCTTGAAGTCCCGGTGGAGCTTGGTGTACTGCCACATGTTTCCCAGGAGGCTGGCGGCGGCTCGGGAAGACTTCTCGTTGTCCGAGCTGGGAAAAGGACACGATGCAATGAGGTTTTGGGGACCACTGGGCACAGGACAGTGCCCATCAGCCCAAGGTGACCACCCTAGAGGGGCCCAGAGGGACTGGAGTGTGGGTGCGGAGAGGCAGGAGGTGAACATCTGGATCCCACCACAACAGGCAGGAGCAGAGAGAGGTTTCCTGATGGGAAAAGGCAGCTGTGGCGATGGTGGGGTGACAAAGGGCTGGCAGGTGGCCATGAGGCTACTCTGAGCCAGTCTGGAGACTCCCAACACCAAAGCTTGGGAAGGGAAACTTGTGCCCTTCTTCCAGTGTGCTGGAGCACATGGGAGGGAGAGGAGAGCAGGACAGGAGCCCGGGTGTGAGCTGGGACACGGCAGCTCCCACCTGTCCCGTCGCTTCTTGATGAAGAAGAGCTTCCTGAGGCCGTCGAAGTAGACGATGTCGCGGGCGGCCATGGGGCTCTCCACCACCAGGTTGTTGAGCACGGCGATGATGTTCACGATGACGTCGGCGGGCGGGGCCTTGTCCCCGACACTCCCTGGCAGCTTCTCGATCAGGTGGCTGACCACCTTGGTGGCTGTGGGCAAAGGGCCCATCAGGGCTGGTGGCCAGACCCCAGAGGGGACAGAGCCATGTCTGGCAACAGGGGACGGAGCAGCCCGCAGGCTCAGCTGCAAGTGGGGATGCAGCAGGCAGGACGGGGTTGGGATGTGGCTGGAGATAACGGGAGGCAAAGGAAAAGGTTGGGAAGCAGCCCCCCCCAGCCCTGGTTCACCCCCAGCACTCACACATCTCGTCCTTATTGCGGGCATGGCGGGACAGGTTGCGGATGAGGCCGGTGAGGGAGCGCAGCTGGTGGTGGTCGGCGGTGCGCACGCGGTCCAGCACGGGATTCAGGATGCGCTCCTGCTCCAGCGCCAGCCGGCTCAGCACACCCGCCCACTGCAAGGCAAACACCCCCTTGGAGACCCTGCCAGCTCCCTCCTCCTCCTCCTCCCCCCTCACTGGGAGCAGCTCAGAGTGAACCCTGCCCAGGTGCCCCCTCCCAGCACGGCTGTGACGGGCAGGCGGTGGGGCCCCCCCGGCTGTCCCCGGGCCTCACCCTGCGGTCCCCGGCTGTGATGTTCTGCAGGGCGCCCGAGGCCGCCTCGGTCGTGTGCTTGTTGAGCTCACAGCGCTGCAGCAGCCGGTTGTAGATGCCCACGATCTGCGGGTTCCAGAGCCACTCCATGCCCTTGGGGTCCTTGGAGACCTCCGTGAAGGTGACGATGTCCGCGTTCAGGTAGTGCTGAGGGACAGGGGCATTGTTAGACCCCGGGGGTGTCCCCTCTGCAGTGTCCCTCACTGCCAGTGTCCCCTATTCCCTGCCTGCCCGGCCTGAACTGCTGAGCAGGGAGCTGGCAGGTCACTCTGGCCGCATCATGCCCAACAGCATGGAAAACCGGGAATTCAGCACCCTGATTCACCCCAAATACCTGATTCACCTTCCGCTGAGCTCACCCCTGTGTCCCACCCACCAGCCGAGGCTGGCGTCCACCTCCGCCCTGGCATCACCTCTGCTGCCAGCACTTCCCAGTGCCAGCTCCACCCCGGTGACACGGCCAGGACGTGCCCCCACTGACCTCCCGGGCTTTCTTGCTCTGGGGGCTGAAGCAGCCCACCAGCTCTCCCGTCATCGTGCCGCCGGCGTTCCTCCGGTGGCCCTCGAGGCGCTGGAGCGAGGACGGGGGCATCTCGTCGTACAAGCGGTAGGAGAGGTTGCGCAGGACACAGACAGCGTTCTCCACGCTCTGGGGGCACAGGGGACACGAGGGTGTCATCCCTGGGCCACCTGCAGGGTGTGTCCAACTGGCACAGGTGCTCCACGGCAGACTCATGACACCGGTTGTGGCCGCTGAGTCTGGAGAGAGCCGGGCCGGTTCTCCCAGCATCACATCAAGATGTGCCTTTGCACAACGGGACAGGGGAGCAGCACCTCAGCTCCCCCAACACCAGCTCGGGGCCTCACCTTGTCCTCCGACTTCCCCACCTCCAGGGAGCTGTTCACATAGTGGATCATGGAGTCCACCAGCCCGTGGCACTCGCGCATCTTCTGCCGGGTCTGCTGGCTGGCAGAGCTCAGGTTCCTACATGGGAATGGGGTTCTGTCATGGAGAGAAAGGGATCCCCCACAGCCACCCCTTCTGAGTCCAAAGAAGAGCCCTGCAGACAGTGCTCCTGTCTCTTCCTCCCTCCAAAACTTTGCTCCCAGTGGGAGGACCTGGAGGAGATACCTGAGGAAGCCTGTGGAGTTATAAAAGATCTCTGCCTCTGAGGGGTTCTGCTGGATGACACCTGAGCCCCCCAGCCCAGAGAGAGGGACCAGGACCAGGTCTGTGAGCTGCTCCAGCGTGTCCCGGGCCAGGCGATCCTTCAGGTTGTCACTGGAGGACAGATTCCACAGGATCCCTGCACAGAGAGGGACCCTCAGTACCGGAATGGCTGGAGAGCACACCCACCCCAACTCCCTTCCCCGGATGGCTCATGCTGGTGACAACCAAGCAAAAGGATCATCCCCATGGAGCATCATCCCAGCTCCACTCACGTGAGGGGAGTAGAGGACCACTCCCGGGGGAGGAAGACCCCTGCCCACCCTGCCGTTGTCCCCAACCTGTGACATTCTTGCGGAGCTCGTCGTCGGGCTCCCGCAGGGTGCGCATGAGCTCGTAGATGCCGTTCTCCTCCACCAGCGCCAGCTTGTTCTCAGCGTTGTCGTAGATGAGGTTGCGCATGGCGCCGGTGGCGTGGCGCTGCACCTCCTGGTTTGGGCTGTTGAACAGCTTCACCAGCTTGGGCATGGCCTGCAGGCTGCGGGCCTGGGGGACAGCCCGGGGGGTCAGACAGGCTGCGCTCCCAGCGCTCCCTCTGGCCCCTGCACCTGCCCGCAGTGTCGGAGGGGCTGGGAAAGCCCCTGGCTCCCGCTGGGAAAACCTCTTCTCCCACCCATCTGGGGGCTCACCTGCTTCTTGGCGCTGCTGTCGCTGTAGCACTTGTGCTGCAGGTAGGCAGCGCCCAGCACCTGCAGGTTGGGATCACTGGCGATCAGGTACTTCACTGCTGAGGGCAGGTCGATGTCGTCAAACCTGGAACCACAGCCAGGTGAACACCAGCAGAGCGTCCCACAGGACCCTCCACCTCTGCGCCCCACCATGCCCCCCATCTCCAAGAAGCCCCACTAACCCATCCTTCCCACTGTGCCCTAGGCATGGGACTCCATTCCCAGGGGGATGCGCATCATCCTCCTGCCACGTCTCGGGATGTGTCCATGGAGGAACCAGGGTCAGAGGCAGGACACACTCAGAGGTCAGGATCATCACCACAGGACCAAGCTGCACTCACCATCCCAGTCCTCTTCCCAACACCCCTTGTGCCCAGTGGGAGCTGGAGGGCTGGGCCCTCCCCCAGCAGGTGACCACAGCGGGGACACGGACCAAGTCATCCCGGAGCAGCAGCCCCTGTCCCTCACCCTCCTCCGGCGTGGTGTCCCAGCAGCGTGCCGTGCCCGTTGTACATCTCCATGGCGCGCGGCTCGGCGAGGTGGTGGCCGGACTCGGCCAGGCTGCGCACGGAGGGGGCGCGGGAGCTGTGCTCCCCCAGCCCCAGGAAGGCGCCGCCGCCTCCCGCCGGCACCGTGCCGAAGGATCCGGCGCTCAGCCGCGAGCGGTTGTTGCTCTGGAAGCGCTGCAGCGTGCGCATGGCGGGAGCGCGGATGGTGCGGCTCGGCGGCCCCTCGGCGCCGTCCAGCCAGTCGCAGGCGGCCTTGCCGGCCGTGCCGGCGCTCAGCTGCCGCTCGAAGGCGAAGGAGCGGCCGAAGCCGCCGGCGACCTGGCTCTTGTAGAGCTGCCGGTGCCCCGGCGCGTCCAGCTGCTCCGACAGGACGCTGTAGCGGTCGTCGGCCAGCGGGACGGGCCCGTCGGCCAGGCGCAGCGAGCGCAGCGACAGCGTGTCCAGGTTCTGCCGGCAGCGGAGGTTGCGCTCGTGGAAGGAGCTGGGCCGCGGCGAGGCGGTGGCCAGCTGCGAGGCCGCGTAGCCGGGGAGGTAGGCGCGGCCCTTGGCCGGGCCCCCGTTGCTGATGGTGGCCATGCGCTTGTGCGGGGTGAGGTCCACGGCCGAGCGCGAGGACCAGCCGCTGCCCCGCAGCGTGCCGAAATCCTTCTTGGCCAGCGGCTGGTACAGCTGGCAGCGGGGAAATGGAAGGTTAGGAGCCCACCCCTCCGCCCCCGCCGGGGGAGCTCAGAGCTCTCCTCAGCACCGCCCAGGCGGTGGGCAGGGGACAGAGCCCCGGTACCTACCGAGGCTTTGGGATCCACGCCATTGCTCTGGGAACGGGAGCTGAAGGAGGAGCGCAGGGTCGAGCTGTACTGACCACCTGCAGGACAGCCACAGAGGAGGCGGTGTAAGCACGGGCAGGGCAGGAAAGGGATCTGGGGATCAAAGATCGCCCCAGCTCATCCCAGGGGGACCTGCTGCGGGAACCACGGCAGTGCAAGCAGAGCTGGGGGGACAAAGGGGTGGGAGGAGGCCGCCTTCACCTGCCCGCTGGCCACGGGGAGCCGAAGTGGCCTCCCCGCCCTGCCTAGAGCCCCGACGGCGAGGGCACTAATTGCCACCTTGGCGGGGACGCCGCGGCTCAGCCCGGTCCCCCCTGCCGCAGCTGGATCAGCAGCCCAGGCATCCCCCGCAGCCAGTCCCGGCTCCTCCGCCCTGGGAACGGGACCCTGGCAGGGACCTGGACACCGCACTGCCCCCCACCTGCCCTGCCACCGCCCCGGGGCCGCCGGCGGGACGGCACAAGGACGGGACAGGGACGCCGCCAGGGCTGGCGGTGCCAGGAGGTGACTCACGCCTGGGGCAGCCCTCGGGGTGTCAGAGGGGGGGTCTGTCCCCAGCACGGGGGTCCCCTGCACGGGGGTCGGGGCTCGGGGGATCCCGGCGGTGCCGGGCGGGGCGGCAGGGCGGAGGCCGCCGGCGCAGACGTTAAATGGAGGAGCTGGAGCCCGGCCAGCGCTGCCGCTCAGGGCTGGGGGGGCTCTGCCAGGGCGGGAAAATCCTCCCCTCTGCCAGCCCACGGCAGGGTGTGGGACCCCACCAGCGCAAAGCCCTCCAAGGGCAGGCGGGGAAACTGAGGCAGGACCCCGAGTGAGGTGAAACGAGCCCACGCTGGGGCTGAGCTCCCCCTGGGGATGCTCGGGGGCGTTCGGGGAAGTCGGTCAGGGTGGGGGGCTCCCCCCAACCTCCCCGCAGCCAGAGTGCGCCCAGAGCCCAGTGCCAGCCGAGGGGCTCCCACCACCCGTCCCACCGCGTGTTCCCAGGGGGTCCCGGGGGGGTCTCCCACCTCTGGTGCCGTCAGCGAGCTCCTCGGGGCGGGCGGGCGCTTGCCCCCGCAGCATCATGCGGATGCGGACCTGCTCCTGGACACGGGCGCTGCGCAGCCGCTGGGCCTCGGCCGCCTCCCGGCCACGCTCGTCCAGCTGCCGGTCCGAGGGCAAGGCCAGGGAGCAGACGCCGGCCTCGGGCTGCAGGGCCGACAGCAGGAAGGCGTTAGTCTCCTGCATGGCGACAAGGGGCCCTGGCCAGCCCGGCCGCCCTGCGCAGGTGAGCGGCGGCAGTGGCGGCGTTCCGGCGTTCCCCAGCCGTAGGGAGGCTCCGTCCCGGCCCGTCCGTCCCGCCCCGCCGCCACGCCTCGCCGGGAAAAGGAGGGGGCCCCACCGGGGCCACTATCACCATTGATACCATCACCATCGTCCCTGCCGCAGGTGGAGCTGCCCAGGGGTGACCTCGCGGGGACGAGGGAGATGGGTGGTCCAGGGGTCTGGGGGTCCCACCTTGGGAAAAGCCAGGATCCCCTCAGACAGTCAGCCCCTGACTCCTGGGTAGCCACACCAGTGAGCCCCAGACCCCCACACTGTCCCATCAATGAGCCCAAGACCCCCAGGGAACCTCCCAGAAGAGACCTGGGCCGCCCAGAAGCCCCCGCATTGATCCCTGCCATTGAACCCTGGACACCCACATTCTTCCTCCAGTGAACTCTGGATTCTCATGTGGTCTCCTAGGAGAGCGCCAGACCCCTGGAGAACCTCCCCATTGACCTCCAGAGACCCGCATGGTCCTGCCACTGAGACCCAGACCCCTACAATATCCCTCCAGTGAGCTCAAGACCCCCAGGAAACCTCCTAGGAGAGTGCTCTGGACTCCTGTATGATCTCTCTGTACAGCTCTGGATGCCCAGATTGTCACTCCAGTGAGCCCCAGACCCCGACCTGGGCTCCCAGGGGTGTCCCAGACCACCAGGGAGACCCCCCAACCGGCCCTGACCACAGAGCCCCAGGCTGCCTCAACAGGGACCCCAAGATCACTCAAGCCACTTTCCGGGAGCACTCTGGGACCCCCATCTGGCACAGGAGTCAGGCCGGGAGTGGGGGCTCCCTGCAGTAATTCCTGGCTGGGCCCTCCCTGCTTTGCTTTTCAAATCAGCCGGGGAACGAAGAAACAACAATAATAGAAAAGGGGCGGCTGAGCGCCGCGGGCCCGCGGTGACGAACGCGGTGACTCAGGCCCCGCTGCCACCGCAGGTACTAATTAGCCTCGCCCCACCTGCCGAGCCGCCCCATCACAGCCCGGCTGGGGACACCGCGTCCCCCCGGCCCGCCGTGCTCGGGATCAGCTCCCGGGATGCCCCCGCTGCCAGGCCACGCCGCTGTCCCGCAGCCCCGGCCCGCTGACCCAGCGGCTCATCCCCGGCCGGAGCTGTGGCCGCTCTCAGCCGCAGCTCGGGGACGCGGTGGCTCCGTGTCACCGGCCGGGTGCTTTGGGGTGAGCGTGGCCAGGCGGGCCCGGCTCTGTGGCCAGCCCTGGCTCAGCGCTTGGCGTCACCGCTCCGGCAGCGACAGCAGCGTTCCGGGCTGGGCCGGGTTTACAACACCCGGCGGTGACAGCCTGTGCGCTTCGGTCGGGGGTGAAAAGGGCGGCTGTCCCCGAGGAATGTGCCGCCGTCAGCAGGAGCCGGGGCAGGGGCGGGGCGGCAAGAGCTGCGGGCCAGCACTTTGGGGTGACAGTCCCCTGCCGGCCCCCCCAAATCCCCCTTGGCGGCACCACCCCGACGTGCCGAGGACCAGCGCGGGGATAAACCCACCTCCCCAGCTCTGGGGCCTGTGGGAGGCCCCTTTTGCCCAGGGGCCGCCCCTGAGCCTTTTGGGGTACAGCACCCAGGAAAACCCCCAGGCCCCCCCCCTCTTCTCCCACCGCGGCACCACCCCACGGGCGCACCGAGTTTGGCAGAGCTCGGCGGGCGCTCCCAACCCTCCGAGCCCGGATGAATCACGGGTTCCCCCCGCAGCGGGCGGAGGGGGTGGATCGCTCCCTCTGCAAGCCAACACTTGCCCGCCGTCCCCGTGCCAGGATCCCGGGGGATCGGGGCCATCCCGGGAGGCCCCCAGCCCCAGGAAGCAGAGGGGCTGCAGGGACAACCCTGAGCCCACTGGCACCCCCACCTTCCCCCAGCTCTGTCTCCCTCCAAAACCCCCATTCGCCCGGCATAACACCGCCCTGCAGCTGACAAATGGAAATTTGGGGGTCCCGGGGGATTCAAGGAATACTTGGAGCTGGAATGGGCAGCGCTGGCCTCATGAAGCAGCTCGTTAATTGGGGAAGGATAGGAGGGGGATACATACACCAGGGGGCTTAAAAAACAGCAACTCAGCACAAAGAAAACGTTTGAAGCAAAACTGAGGGATTCCCGAGGGGATCCGACCGCAGCTGGGATGACACAGAGTTAAATAAACCCGACCTGGGGTCCCTAAAGCAGTCGCTGACCACCCCCAGCCTGGACGCACCTCTGTCACTCCCCCGCGGGGGGGGTGACAGCCACATTCCCGGGGATTCCCGGCTCCTGGAAGCGCCGCGTCCTCTCCCACCCCCCGAGCAGCACGGACTGCCCGTCCCCACGCCCGGGTCCCCGGGGCTGGCCGTGCCCGCGGGGCCATCGGTGCCGGGGCAGGGAGTGGCCACGGTGGCTCCACGCCGCCCGGACACCGCGCGCACGTGCCAGGAGCCACGCTGGGGACACCGAGGCACAGGGAACGTGGGAGGGAGGGAAGGAGGGAGGGAGGGAGGGACAGACCTCGGGGCCGGAGCTGGCCGGTGCTGGGCAGCCACCCAGACGCGCATGTTGGAGCCCCAGAGCCCCGGCACCTCCCTGGCCAGCGGATGGGGACAGGGCGTGTGGCAGGGCGGGTGACACCGGCTGTCCCCAGGGACCCGCGGTGGGGACAGCGGTGACGATGGCCGCGGGAGTGGCCGGCACGTACCTGGGGGGGTGGCCCCGGAGGGCCGTTGTCCTGCAGCATCCTCGGGCGGGCAGGTGCACCCCTGGGTGCTGCGGGGTGCGGGTGGGCGCCGGCGTCTGCAGCGGGCGTGGGGCGCTGGGGCCCGCCCCGCACCTCGCCCAACCAGTCTCCTCGCAGGGGTTTTGCATGGAACCCGCTCGCCTCCCCGCCGAGCCTGGGATCCCGGGGCTCACCGGGGCTCCTCAAATCTTCAGCACGGCCAGGGCTGCGCAGGGGCCAGCCCCCACGGCAGAGCCATGTCTCGGCTGCCTTGGTGATGCTGCGGAATCCCCAGGGATCCCCACCGCCACCATGGCCGTGAGCCAATGTGTCCTTCCCCCCACAGCCCCCTGAACACCCAGCTGGGGGCACCCATGGGATGTTTGGGGGTGCCAGAAGGAGAAGATGGGGGAGAGGCAGAGCTTGGGGGGCACACACATTTTTTGGGATGCAGGGGGCTCCCCCTGGTTCGCAGGGAGCGTGTTTGTGTGCGTGGGATGGAGCAGGAGCCCTTTGAAGCCAGATAAGCTGAGAGGGAGCGTTTGAAACGGGCCAAACCAGTTTGGGGGGTCACCACCTAGCTCCTACCACCACTAACCCAGGCCCCCCACCACACCCCATGCTCACCAGGGGACACCAGGATGGAGCCCCCCGGCAAAGCCCAGTGCAGGGCAGGAGGTGACAGGACACTTCACATGGCCACTGCTGTCACGTGTGGCCCGTTCTCAGCCCAGGGGTGTCAGGAGGTTCCTGTCCTCCCCGCAGCCTCCACGACCTCCCCTCTCAGGCCCGTGGCTGGGGCAGCCCCTCAGCAAGGGAACTCCAGGCTGGAGTTTGCCTCCACCACCTCAGACAAGCCCCGACACCTTCGCAGTGTCCCCGCGGGGCAGGGCTGATCCTCCAGGAGTGGGGACCTGCCCGCACCCCGCTGTCACCTGGGGCTCCAACACCTGGCCCGGGAGAGGCTCCCTGTGGCTCCTGCAATCCCCATGATCCCTGTGTCATCCCGTGGCCACAGCTCAGCCACCACCGGAGAAACCAACCCTGCGGCGTTGCGCTGCTGGCGCTGTCCCAAGCAGACACCATCCGTCCCAAAACTGTCCCCAGCACCGGTGGGGATGGCACCGCTGGCACCGCTCCCTCCCAGCACCAGCGGCAGCTCTGGATTTGGCTGGGCCCGGTGCCCGCTCCGATGGCTTTTGGAGCTCTCCCGGCTGGGAAGCTGCTGGAAAAGCGGTGCCTAAGGCCAGGCTGGTTTTGGGATAGGACTGGTGGCCCGGGGGCTGTGGGGCCACCCGCTCTGCCCAGCCACAGACCAGCTCCCGGCACAGCGGGCACAGCCCTCACCCACAACAAAGCATTTCCAAAGCTGCAAAAAGCAGGGAGCAGGGTGAGGAGAGGGGAGAAACACCTCCTGCCTGCCAGGACGGTCCCTTCCCAGCAGAGCCTGAGGCCACAGGTACCAAATTTGGGACAGAAAGCCCCCAGCTGTGGCTGTTTGCTGAAGGCACATGGGTGGCTGAGCCCCCCTTGTCCATCCTCACCTCAAACTCGGGATGCTCAGAGTGAGCCTTGGGGATGCAAATAGGGAATGAAACACTTGGGGGGAAACTCCAAGAGTATTTCAGGGAGGAGCCCAGGGGATTTGAGAGACTGGCTGAGGAGCAGGAGCCCATGGCAGGGGGGACAAGACAGAACCCTTGAGACACCCACCACAAACAGACACAGGTGAGGGGAAGCACCAGCACAGAGCTGGGACAAGGGTGGGCAGGGACAGGTGTGCCAGGACATGCAGGAGCACAGGGAACCAGGGCAGCCCCCCATGGAGCTGGGTGGAGCCCAGGTGTGGGGCGGAGGCTCAGCAAGCCCGGGCGTGTGGCCGGGCATCAAACAGGGTGCTGCCTCCTCCTCCTCCTCGCATGGAAACAGCACAGAACACTGCTGCCCGCTCCCACCACAGACAGGGGACCCTCGGGGACCAAGGGACAAAGGCCAACCTGGCTCCCATGCCCTGCATCCCTGTCCAGGTGTGGGGGTGACAGAGTGGAGGGAAATCCCAGCCAAGACATTGATTTTAATTTTTTAAGAATAAAAAAAAAACCAAACCAAACCGACAAAAACTTCCTGAAAACAGCTTCCTACCTCATAATTTCACAGAAATTAGCTTGGAAACATCATCTGCCCGTACCTGCTCCAGGCTCTGCCTGTCCCCCCCAGCCCAGCCCCCCTGGCATGGGCAGTGCCAGCTTCAAGGCTCTGCCCCCCACCCACAGCGTGTCCCAAGTGCAGGGCACAGCCAGACCCCCCCTTGCCCCCGTGGGTCCTGGAAGGGGAGCAGGGGGGTTTGGGCAGCCCCAGTGGGTTCTTAGCCCCAACCCCACCCCCCCACAAAGCTCAGCTCCCCAGCCTGACACAGGGACGAGGTACTGGGTATTTTAGGGAGGGGCAATGCAGGGAAAGGGGCTGCAAAGGGATCCTGGATGCCACAACTCCACCTTCAGTATCCCCAGCCTGGCACAGCCCTCCAGGACCCACCGGCACTAAGGAGTTAATGAATTCATTGCTGACTAAGAAATTAGACCCTTAAGAAAAAAACCACCACCGCCAACCAGCCCTCCCCGCTCCCCCATCCCCAGGAAAACCACGGCGGGCCTTGGGTGCCCCCCGTGCTGGGAGCGGGGCGGTGGCGGGGGACAGGCGGGTGCCGGGGGTCGGTGGCTACGGGCCGGGCTCAGGCACTAGTCCTTGGAGGGCTTCTTGCTGCGGGCGTTCCACATGCCGCGCTTGGAGTGGTAGTAGTGGTAAAAGTTCCTGAGGCGCAAGCGCTCCACCTCCAGCCCGCTCTGGAGCACCCTGCGGGCAGAGGGGCGGAGCTCAGGGGATGGAGGGACACAGGGACAGGGCTCAGGGGATGGAGGGATAGCAGGATAGGGCTCAGTGGATGGATGGATGGATGGATGGATGGATGGATGGATGGATAAGGGTGTCAGGGGATGGAGGGACACAGGGACAGAGCTAAGGAGATGGAGGGACACAGACAGGGCTCTGGGGATGGAGGGTCACAGAGACAGGGCTCTGGGGATGGAGGGTCACAGAGACAGGGCTCAGGGGATGGAGGGATAGAAGGATAGGGCTTGGGAGATGGAGGAAGATGGCAACAGGCTTTGGGGATGGAGGGATAGCAGGATAGGGCTCGGTGGATGGATGGATGGATGGATGGATGGATGGATGGATGGACAAGGGTGTCAGGGGATGGAAGGACGGAGGGAGAGGGCTCAGGAGATGGATGGACAGAGGGAGAGGGCTCCCCGTGGATGGAGGATAAAGGGATGGGGCTCAAGGGGACAGAGGGACAAAGGGACAGGGCTCAGGGGATGGAGGAAGGAAGGCATGGGGCTCAAGAGGTGGATGGACAGAGGGACAGGGCGCTGGATGGATGGACAGATGGACATGGCCCTCCCAAAGGGAAGTTTTCCCCTCCACCACCCCATCATCCAGCCCCCAGCCAGTTTGATGGGTGTGCCCACATCCACATGGCCGACCCTGCTCCTGGGGGTTTAGGGGCTGCAGGAGCCCCAGGCTCACCTGTCCAGGAGCTCCCAGTCCTCCCCGCCCCAGCGGTCCCGGAACTCCTCCGTGTTCATCCCTCCAACACGGTCAAAGTCCGACTTGTAGATGCCGAAGAGGCCAAAGCCGTTCACCTCCCAGTAGCCTGGAGGTGGGGGGAGCAATGAGGTGAGGGGTGGGGGGTGAGGGGAACCCCCAAATGCCTCTATCATCCGCTCTGTGCTCTCCCCAACGCCTGGGAGCCACAGGGATTCCCCACCCCAACCCCTCTTCCCACCACGGGTCCAACCCCATGTGTGCCACATCCTGCAGAGGTGCACCAGGTGATGGCCTGGTTTTGGGGCGTTCCCAGCTGGAAAGGGGTCCCTGCTCACCGTTGGGCTCCCGGGGGGAGCTGCCACAGCTCAGCCTCATGACAATGGGAGCATAGGCCAGCTTCCCCTCCACGCAGTGCTTCCGGATGCTGTCCAGGATGTTGGCAGGGAAATGGATGTGCAGGTCGCACAGGAACACGATGCTGTGCTCGTCCTGGCAGGGGACAGACACAGGTCGGGGCAATCAGAGAGGAACAGCCCTGGGAGAGAAGCCACAGCCAGAGCTGGTCCCTTTGCTCCTGCTCACCTCCACCATGTCCACGCCGGCCTGGAGCCCGGCAGAGCGCTCGAAATTCCCCGTGCGCCGCAGGTATTGGAACCTGGGGAGAGAGGATGGGGCAAGTAGCACTGGGGACAAACAGCCAGCTGTGGCACGCAGCCAGGAGGGGACAGGAACCACCAGAATGGGGAAAGATGCCTTCTCAGGTGCTACAGCTCAAGCGGAGGGTCCCCCCATGAAGTCAAGTTTCTGCACCCCCAAATCCACACAGAAAAGTAGTTTAAACTCCCAAAAATGAGGAGGAGGGAAGGGGCAGCGAGGCAGGGACCGTGCAGGCGGTGAGTTACCGGGGCAGCCGGGCATCCTGCAGGGCCTTCTCCACATCCATGTCCTCGCTGTCAAAGTCCACCAGGATGACGTTGAAGTTGGCGTCCCTCGTGGCCCCATAGAGGCCGGCCATGTCCGAGATGAACTGCTGCACCCAGCGGGCCTGGTTCTTCACTGCCGGAGACACGTCCCTCAGGCTCACAGGGACACCCACAGCACCCCCTCCCAGCCAGACCAGCCCCTTCTGAGGGGAGGTGACACCCTCATCCCGCTGCAGAATGCTGAGGGAGCAGCACAGACCCCGGAGAGCTGTGTCCTGCTGTCACCTACCCGGCACCACGAAGTGCACCATGACGTCCTGCCTCCAGCTGAGCCGCAGCGGCCGGCACAGGACGGATTTTCCATAGAGGATGCTCCAGGCACTGGGCTGGGGCTCAGTGGCCCCCAGGGCCAGCCCGTCGGGGTTGGCCTCGGCGCTGTCGTCCTGCTTGTCCTGGTGCAGGAGGACGTAGACGTACTCGGAGAGCCGCACCGTGCGCTGGCCCCGCTCCGCCAGCTCCAGCTCCAGCAGGTACCGGTTCCCCCGCGCCGTGTCCCGCCGCTTCTCCACGTTGATGATCCTCAGGAGGGTGTAGATCCTGCAGGGAGAAGAGAAGCCTTGAAACCACCGTCATCGTGCGCTCTGCTTCCCGCCATCCAGGACCCAACCCCGCTGAATTCCCGCCGGCATCCCGCTCCCTCCGTACCCTCCGTTCTTCTCGTTGAGCCTCTCCATGTACTGGGCCACCACGTCCACCACCTCGCTCTCGCTCAGCTGCAGGTTCCCCGAGACGTTGCAGCGCAGGTCGTTCCAGTCGGAGCGCAGCAGCTCGAAGTCCACGGAGCTGACGCTGAACGTCCGCTGCCAGTTGATGGAGTCCTCCAGCCAGCCCTGCTGCAGCTCCCCTGCCTCGTAGGAATAGTCCGACACCTCTTCCTCCTCATCCTCCTCCTCCTCCTCCTGGCCCTTTCCCTCCTCTGGCTGCGATGCCGTCGTTCCCGACGCCTTCAGGAAGGATGTCACCCGCGTCCCCTCGGAGCGGGCGGCCTCGGATGAGTTGTAGTCGGCAGTGGCTGCTGTCCTGCCCGGAGCAGGGGTGGTGTCCTCGTGGCTGAAGAGCCCCTCGGTCCCCAGGGCGAGGAGGCCGGGCAACACCCGCTGCCTGGGCGGCCGGTCCCACCTCCTGCCGCTCTTCCTCCTGGCAGGGTCCCTCTCCTTGGAGATGTTGCTCAGGAGCCAGGGGCTCCGGCGGCCAGGGATGGCCCGGAGCTTGTTGGGAGTGATGGGATGCTTCTGCGGGGTCCTGGAGCGGAGGTGGACTCTCTTCACAGGCTTTGGATACAGGAAAATGCCGGGGAAGGCCGGCTCCTGGGCCGGGGCTTTGCGCTTCCCGGGCTGCAGCCGGGTCACATAGACCTTCTCCTGGGTTTTCCGGGGCTTCTTGGCCTCGCTGGGAGCTGCCGGCCTGCTGGGACCCGGCGTTTTGGCTTTGCCACCAAAGATGGGCACGGAGAGGTGGGGCTGGAGGCCCAGGGCCGTGCCGTGCTTCGGAGAGACCGGCAGCCCCAGCTCATCCTCCTCGCCCTCGTCCTGGGGCAGCCAATGGAGCGCCCGGCCTGGGCCCCGCTCCGGCGCGGGATCCTCCCGGAGAGCGGCCGGCGGGCTGGACGTGCTCCACGTGCCCAGCTGCCCGGGGGTGCCCGCCCGCGCCCGGCCCCGCGCCCGGCGGAAGCTGTAATAGTCCAGGTCATCTCCGTAATCCCCGGTGACCGGCGCGGGATCCTTCCCTTTGGCTCTGGGTGCCGGCCCAAAGCTCTGCTCCTTGGCCGCAGGAGCGGGGTCTGTGGGCTCAGGGCTGTCCGCCCCTTCCTCTTCCTCCTCCTCATCCTCCAGGAAATCTAGGGAGCGAAGGCAGAAATGAATACCCTGAGGCCAAGACAAGGAGGCAGAGCCTGATCCCAGCAGGAGAGGAACCTGTGAGTGCCGGAGGTGAGGGAGCAGAGCCTGGGATGCCCACACAGGGGCAACCCCAACCAGGGCTGGCAGCTCCAGTTGCTGCCACTTGCCCCCACCTCAAATCTTGGCACCAATTCCACTCCATCCAGGAGCAAACCTGACCTGCCAGGGCTTTGCCAAGCTGCAAACTGACCAAGGCGGGCTCTGAACAGCCTCTGGTTCCCCAGGAGCACCCCCAGGCTCCACGGACATCCCCAGACTCCACACTGGGTCTGGTTCCTGCTGCCCACTGCGGAGGCCAACCCAAGACACGTTGGAGGGAGAGCAAATCCCAACCCAGCGTCCTGCTTCCCACACCCCACATCGCCCCGCTGTCATGCCAAGCAGGATGCTCAAAGGGGTGCTCTGAGGATGCTGCCCTGCACAGCCCAGCCCTCCTGCAGCCTCTGGCACCGCTGGAGCCATCCCGATGAGCTCCGAGGGGATGAGCTGCCAGTGAGGACGCCGGGAGCTCGGCCCCGTGCCCAGCGATCCCGGTGACTCACTGTCGGCACCAAGGAAGAGAAACGCTCGCTGCCGCGGATCCTCCTCCTCCTCATCCATCTTCATGTACTTGTAGAACCCAAACCTGGGGATGGAGAGGGAAGGTGAGGGCCCAGCAGAAGGGAGGTTGAGGGGATGTGTGTGGGGAGGAGCACCCAGCTGCCAAGGGAACCAGGGCTCCCAAATTCAGGAGCACTGCCAGCACTCAAGCTGCTGTGTGCCTGGGAGATGGGGATAGAGCCAGCCTGGTGTGGCCCTTCCGTGGGGGACAGGGACACGTGGCTGAGGATGCATCATCTCAGCACTGCTGACATCAGCCCCCTCTGTGCAGCACCCCAAATCCTGGCCCCCAGTACTTACTTTTCCAGGTAGAGGGGGGACTCCCTGTAGAAGCACTTGTTCTCCGTCTCCATGTGAGTGAGGCGTGTGAAGTCGTTGGGATACACGAACGAGAGGTAGACCTGGGGCGGTGATGGTGCCGTGTCACCCCGAGGAGCTGGGGACCCAAGGCCATCACCAACACCAAAGCGACCCCCAGCACCTCCAACACCGGGATTTAACCCCAACCCTCCCAGGCCGGGCCCTGCAAGCTCAGCCTGACCCTCCAGCAAGGGACGCTTCCTCCTGGATTTTACCCAGGTGAGAAACATCCCTGCCCTGGGCTCCGCCGTGTCCCCGTGGGAGCGTGGCCCTGTCCCCAGGGTGACACTTACGAACTGCAGGCCCTGGTAGCGGGCGATGGGGAAATCCTTCACCACGTAGGTGGGGCTGTAGGCACAGGGCACCAGCACGTTCTCCAGGCGGGAGGCCTCGATGGCAGGGGCTGTGGAGAAGCCCAAACATGTTCCCAGAGACCCCAGCAGAGATGCCTCCTCTCCAGAGACGGGCAGAGGGCTGGCAGGGGTGACCCAGGTGCCCGCAGCAGCCTTTTCCCTCCCCCAAAGCCCGCCGGGGATCAGCGTGGATGCATTCTCAGGCGCTTACTGAGGAAGAAGGTGTCCCTGGGGTCGGCCTTGAGCATGTCGGCCCCGTGCTCGTCCTGCTGCGCCTCCCAGAGGTGGCTCCCGCTGTGGCTGGCCAAGGTCTGCGGGATGTGCTCCACATGGTTCATCTTCAGGGAGGACTCATCTGCGGGACAGGGCCGGGGCTGAGCCCCCGGGCACACCGGGAGCATCCTCCAAGGGGGCCTTTCCCAGTCCGCCCCCAAGAGGGCTGGGAGCACTGTGGGTTCCTCCTGCTCCCGGGGAAGGCAACGTTGCCCTCCCAGCCATCTCAAAGACCCCGTGACTAATCAGCCTAATGATTAGCCTTGCATCGACTAACGAGGATGAGGGCACGGCTGATCCCAGCCCCGCTGATCCTGCTCCGATTACCACGGCCTCAAACAGGAGGGAACGCTCAGGGCTGTAACTCCCAAGGACACAGAGGTTAAACCCAGGATGCCCTTCCTGCAGGTAACTGCAACACGAGCTGGTTTGCCTCCTGCCCAGGGATGAGGGTGGCACCATCACCCTGGGCCACCAACCAGCCCCCAGACTCCCACAGGAGGTCACCCTGCTCCCACTCCAAGCTGCTCCCTTCCCAGGAAGCCCTGCCTGCTGCAGAGCCACAGGAAAGCAGGATCCTCCTTCCCAAGCCCCAAATTCTTCTTCTTGTGGCAAGGAAAGGCTTCCCAAATGGGTCCCTGCAGCTGGCTGGGGTTGGGCTGAAGCCCCTGGAAAAGTCTGGAGGGCAGGAGGAAGGATGGAAAGAAGGAAGGAAGGAGCTCTGCCTGCTGCTGGCAGCCCCCCCCAGGGATGGGCTCCCTAGGGTGACATGGCTCTGCCTCAGGGTGCTGCTGGGTCTGAGGGAGCCGGGAAGCAGGAAGGAGAAGCAGGAAGAGCCGGTGCTGAGGGACAGGGATTTATCTGCACATCATCCATCTCATGGGCACCTGCATCAGCACCACTGGCACCCCTCATCCCTCTTCTCCCCACGGATCCTGCCTGCTGCCTGCCCCCTCCTCCTTATCGACACCTTCCAGAGCAGGAATGATGACCGCTCCCGCTCCGTGCGGAGCGCCAGGGCAGCACCCATCCATCAAGCCCTTTCCTGCTGCCAGGGCAGGGGCAGGAAGCAGAAGATCTATAGATTTAATTAAACCTTGTGCCATCCATCCCCGCTGCCACGACAGCTCCTCGTAACTCAGGGCCAGGCCCTGGAGCCAGAGGGGTCTTGGCAGGCAGGACGAGGCTGGAGCACCAGCAGAGCTGTGCTCCCATGATGTGTTGACTCCACATCCCATTTTTAGCAGCATCTCATCTTGCTCCCAGCATCAATCCTACCCACTGCAGCCCTTGCATCCATCCTCACACCAGGCAGAAGTCCAGTGGGGGGATTCAGAGGCTGAGATGTCGCCCCAGGACCCAACTTCCCCGGTTCTGCCTTCATTCCCATCTCTCCCAGCACATGCAGCCCCTGGAGAGCCCACTGGCTGTGGCTGCAGGAGGCACCTGGCCCTTACCTGTGTACAGGGAGATGTAGGAGGAGTCAATCACCTCAAACTTCAGGCTGGGGAGGAAAACTCGCCACTGGGAAAATATAAAAGGAGATGGGGAATGAGCAGGAGGGTGGCAGGGGTCAGGATGCAGCTGCCCAACCCCAGCACCCCAGGATGGCTCCTCCCTGTCCACAGCTCCCAGCAACTTCCCTGCAGAAGAGGAGCAAGAGAGAGGGCTGATCCTGCCCCATTTCCTGCAGGGTTTGGGATTAGCAGGGATCCCTGCAGGGTTAGAGAGGGAATGGCTCCTGTGGGTAGGATAAAGGCTCATGCTGCTTCCATCTGGGACTGTCACAAGTCCTGTGACCAAAGGACTCCTTTCCTCACTCCAGTGCTTAATAACAGAGGGTTTGCCTTGATTTAAGAGGGTCTCCAGAGCTGCCTGCCCTAATTTAACTCCAGCATTTTAAAAGCCAGTCTGGAGCCCTTGTCGGGACAAGCCCTTCAATGCCCCCGGGGCGAGACACATCAGGGTCCTGCTTTTGTTGTGGATGTTGTTGCTGCCTCTCTCTGCACAGCTGAGAGGTTTCTCTGCACGGCTGAAAGGCTTCGCTCCCTCCCTCCAGCAAAAACATCCCATCTCAGAAACGTCTCCCCCATCTATTTGTTTTCCCCACTGTTTGTTTTTTTTTGCCCGAAGAAGAAATGCAGATCTTATCTGGATGGAGGGGATGGGGAGGAGGGAGGCAGCCAGCAAGGAAGGGGTGTTGCCGGCCTCCCCGATGCTTTGCTGGCACCACTTTGACTCCAGTGATTAATGAGTTCTTGGGAGAAAGGAAACCTTTGCTAAGGAGCCAACATCTTCCCCTCAGCCAGCCTGAGCCCCTGACACACGCTCCAGGCTTTGCCAGGGCTGCGCTGCCAAGGCAGGCAAGTTCAGATTCGAAACTCATGGTAATTCCAAGGGGGAAAAAGAAGAAAACAGGGAATTGCTCCATCGCCTTGGCCACCTCTCTCCCACTGCTGGGATGCAGCCAGCAAGGTGGGACCTGCCTGCTCTGGGCTCTTCTTGCCCATGGCAGGGTCTTTAGCTGCCCAAAAAACCACCAGCAGGAAAGGAGAACAGCACTCCATGCATCCCAGTGCTGGAATAACCAGGGAAACAGCGACACCGGCTTCTCCCTGCTGGCAGCCGTGGGAGGGAGGGGGAAACCGTGGCTCTGCTCCAGGGTAAATAAAGCACTTGAACACACATGGGAAAAGCCCTGGCACTGGCATGGGGGGTGGGCATTTACTCACCCCAACCTCCACGTGGTCCGAGCCCCGGTCATCCTGCTTGTGGAGCAGCTCGAAGTAGTAACGCCGGGAGGACATGAGGCTGCAGGGGAGGGGACACAGCAGTCAGAGCCCAGGGCCAGCCTGGAAAGCCTCCCTGTCCTGCCCACCCCGGGTGAGGGAGGCAAGCAGCCAAGGAGCTGAGGTGGGTGTCTGCTCCCCATCCCACTGCTGAGGGGTTTTGTGGGACGGGGGGGACATTGTGACATCCCTGTCCCCACCTCGTCACCTGCCCCTTCAAACCAGGGATCTGGGGTCCAGCCCAGCCCCACGTGCCTTTTGGGAAAGGACTATGGCCCAGGGAGGCCAGAGCCAGCCACTCCATGTCCCAGACTCCATCCCCACGGGATGATCCCCAAGGACACACTCACCGCAGGGGCTTGGAGACCTGGGAGCTGAACTTGGTGAACTCTCCTGGTGCCGTCCACTCGGTGCCCAGCTGGGAAGGAAGGAGGAGCATGAGAGCAGCAGGACACCCCACCAAAGCCCACCAGCTTCTTATTATAGGAATTAACCCCAAGAAAATCCAGGAATAAATATTACATCTCCTGGTCTTTGGCAGGTCCAACCAAGAAGGGACCAAGGGGCTCCTCTGGAAGCAAAGCCAGGCCTGGCCAGGGATGGGAACAGACTGAAACAGCCTGGCATTCCCAAAGGAGCAGAGAGGCAGGAGAGCTGTCCCCAGCACAGCCTCATGTGGATCCCTTCCCCCTGGAGCAGGGCAAGGCAGAGAGGTAGTGCCATACCTTGCCCACGAAGGCGGCCAGCCGGGAATTGGAGGGACTGTCGTCGGAGCTGAGCCAGAACTCTGAGTTGTCATCCGATGCCACGGAAAACTGGAAATCCCCTGCAGAGAGCCACAGAGAGGGTCACCACCAAGGGACACAGGGACCCTGGCAGCGTGGGCTCGGGCCTGCTGCCTCGTGGTGAGATGGGGAAACAGGCATGGGGACACCCCAGATGTCATGGCTCTGTCCTGGGCGGGGTCAGGGCTTTGCCTCCCTTCAAAGCCACAGGAAAAGGGGGGCTCTGCTCCAGAAGGACCCTCCTGCCCAGGAGCCAGGGTTTGGGGACCGTCTCCAAGAGCTCTCCTATCCTCCTGTGGCCAGGAAGGGGAAGGACACAGCATCCCCACATTGCTGCATGGGGGAAAAGGCCACGCTCCGTCACTCACCATCCTTGAAGGGATGGATGTAGCCAAAAATTCTCAGCCCATAGTTCTTCCACTTGGGAGACACAGCCAGCTTCTTCACCGTGGTGCGGGTCTGCCGAGGAGACGAGCAGGGATCACCTCCTCCGTGTTATCCCAGGCTCCCATGCTCCCGGCACAGAGGGGGCCCCCACCTCTCCTCCAGCTGGGAATCACCTCCCCAAGCCAAACCCTGCAAGCCAAGGTCTTGAGGACCAGTCTTGGAGACCCAGGGAGGGATGGGTGGACCCTCCCACCAACCCCACAGCACCGTGTCCCGGGACTCACGTGGGGAAAGAGCGGGAAGTGGAGGTTCTTCCTCAGGTGCCTCACGGCCCCGCCACACCAGTCCTCGAAGACGTGCAGGTTTGCCTTCCCTTTGTACTGTGGGAGAAGAGAGGGAGCTGAGGGGGGCTCCTCCTCCTCCTCCTCCACCCCCTCCCAGGCTGCTGCCTGCCCACCCACCTGCTCATTCCAGGGCAAGGCCTGCTTGGTCAGGTTGAGTTTGGGGTGGGTGCTGGCTCGGTGGGAACGCTGGCCTCTGGAAAACCAGCCATCCAGGTCCTGCCCGTCGCTCTGCGGGGGAACAGAGGGAGAGATGGGATGGGTGATCAGGGCCAGCACATCCCATGCTTGTGGGATGTCTCTGTGCATCTGCGGGGAGGCCCTGGCACAGGCTGTCCAGAAAATCTGTGGCTGCCCCATCCCTGGAAAAGTTCAAGGCCAGGTTGGACAGGGCTTGGGGCAACCTGGGCTAGCAGAACCTTGCCCACGGCAGTGGGTGGAACTGGATGGGCTTTAAGATCCCCTCCAACCCAAACCATTCCAGGATTCCATGATCTAAACACCTCATTTTGACCATTGCCAAACCAAGGCGAAAGATTTCACGGCTCACGGCAAAGGAAAGCAGGAGGAGGCACAAAAACATTGGCAAGGTGTCTCAGGCAGCAGTTTCAAAATGTTCCAGCTAAACCTGCTTCCCCTCCCCTGCCAAAACTTCTCCAAAACAGTGAGTTTTCTGTTCATTCAAAATGTTTGGCCAGCCTTGAGGGCTGCTGGAATTTTGGGCTCCCTCTCTAAAAGCACAGAGGTGATCTCTACATCCTGAGCAGGGGAAGCGGGATGACTCTCCACTCCCCCTCTTCCTTTAAAGGGGATTAGGTTAATCCCATTGCTTGTATCTTGCAATTTAGAGAGATTAAGTGAGCATTCACCTGCCTCCAGCTCGCTGAGGGGTGACAAGGAAGAGACAGGTACTTCTGGAGCCCCTCCAGAGCATTCCCCTCTTCCTCAGCTTCGTCCCCCTCCTCCTCCCCCCAGGGCAGACACAGCACTGTCACCACAGCACGGCCCATTCCGATGCACAGTGCCAGGGAACTAATTAGCAAACTGCCTAAACAAACTCATTAGAGCCCCTGAGGAGGGAGCAGTGCCCTTGGAAGACCTCACCAGGGAGGGTTTTGTGCCAGGCTCACTGGAAGGATTCTCCCTCCTCCCAGGAAAAGCCAGGATGCAATTCCTGCTGTGCCCTCTGTCCTTACCCAGCACCAGCCTGTGCCTTCTCTGGGCACCTGAGGTTCCTCCTTTGTCCATCTGTCCCTTACTCCTGAGGAGTGACCCACTGTTGGGATAGGGCAGGGAATAAATACCCTGTGGCTTCCCTCTCCCACCTGGCTGCCCTGCCATGAGGCCTCTTGGTGACAACAGGTTGGACAGGGACAGCAGGGCCTTCAGCTGGGGCTTGGTGACCTGCTGGACAGGGGACAGCAGGGTGTCCTCGTGGCTACAATTCCAAGTGCCTCCTGCCTGGGGGCTCCACCTGGGGTACAGTGGCTCTCCAGTCCAGGACAGAGCAGAACACACAGGAGCAGGTGGCTTTGCCCAGAAAAACGGGAATTGCAGAGCAGGTGAAGCTGGGCCCTTCTCAGGGAAGCTGTGACAGGGCAGGTGGAGCACAGTGTGGGATACTGGCAGGGATATCCCACCCACTTTCAATGGGATATTAGGGCATTCATTTATGCACCGTGAGGGCATAAATAAATATTCTGCTGGGCAGAATCAGAGGTTCTGATGTACCCCCAGAACCCTTGGATCCCCTCAGCTGGAAGGGACGCGGAGCACTCTGCTCTCCAGAGGCCCCTTCCCGCCCGTTACCATCGGATCCTCCTCGCGGCTCTCGCTGGAATCCTCGGCCTTCCTGCGCCGCGCCGAGGCCGGGGCTGCCGCCGGCCGCCTCCCGGGATCCGTCACCTCCCCCGGCCTCTCTCCATCTGCCAGGGGAGCACAGGGGGGTCAGACCACAGCCCCCCCAGCCCAGCACCTCTTTTGGGGACACCCCTGGCCCCGGTACTGGGAAGGGGAGGTGCTGGCATTGCCTCCGCTCCCAGGGGACAGGGAGGTGGAAAGGGGGGTGACACGGGGGGGCCCTGGCTGCAATTCCCCTCATTCCATTTGCACTAAGCAGCTTTGCAGCAGCTCATCAGCAGCAGGTTTAATTACATCCCCCACAGCTCCTGGCCCTTTACATAAGAGATGCTGGGATAAGCTGTTGGGGTCTTGCTCCCCCTTCCATCCTCAGGGATGCATCCCTGCCTCCTGCCCCTCTAAATGCCAGCTCTTCCAAGGCATCCCACAGCTCTGCCAAGAGCACACCAGCCCCAAATGCCCCCAGATATCATCCCCTCAAACCATGCCCCTCTTCAAAACCACACCCACATCAAAACCTTGCTCCCAGACCCATCAGTTTCGTTACTGTGCTGAGTTAATTACCCCCAGCCTTGGACTCCCCTCTGCAGCTCCTTTTCCTTGGGCAGGGAATTTGAAACTACCCCCACTTCCCCCAAAGCAATGGTGCAGACTTGGAAAACGTTACTTTGGGGTGGGGGGGTGGAATGTCCTCTTTTTCTGCCACCCCAGAACCCAGGGGGACGGGGGGAGCTTGTGGTTCAGCCATCACTGCAAGCACACGGATCCACAGCTCAATCCAGAGCCAAGGGGAGCTCGAGGCAACGCTTGGAGAGGTGGGTCTCCAAGAACCACCTCCACAATCACCTGTGGGTCCCCAAAAACCAGCCACCCCCACGTGGCAACGAGGGGGAGCCCCAGGTGCGCCGAGAACGGGAAATTGCGGGAAAGGCGTCACCGAGCCAGTCCCAAGGGTCAGATGTCCCTGTCCCTCCACGCCCTCCTTCCCACCACCAGCAAGTCCTGGAGGCTCCCACTGCCCGAAATGGAGCAGCCTCAGTGACTGCCAGAGCCAGGGAGGGGCTCGGCGTGCCCCCCGCCACACGCCTTCCACGCCATTAGTATTCCAGCGGCCGCGCAGCCGGCGTCTCCTTGGAGATGGCAGCACAAATCCCATCCCCACGGCAGGGACAGGAAATTAAGCTCTAAAGCCCCTTCTTCTGCTCTCGGCCATTCTTCAGCCCCTGGCAGCCCCAGCTCGCTGCTGGCAGCTCCCCAGGCTGCCCCCTCCCAGCCTCCTTCCCGCATCCATCCCTCTTCCCTCGGCGGGGAGGGTGATGGGGAGCAGCGGGACCGCAGCCAGCGCTCGTCTCCTGCGCTCCACACACGGACAGCGGCATTCCCACCACACCGCTCTGGGCATCCATCACGGCCAGGAGGAGCTCAGCGCTCCCCAGGGACCTGCCCAGGGCTCTGTGGTACCCACTCAGGGAGTCTCTCCCCACTTGGAGGCGACAAACCTGTCTCCCGTGGGATCTGCCACAGACAAAATTCCCTGTACGGCAACCTGAGCCAGCAGCATCCCTGGCTGCATCCACAGGGATGGCTGGATGCGGCCATCCTGCCTCACTCTCCTCCATGTCAGGACTGTGAACTGGTGGGAGATCATTTGATATAAACTGGAGCAAAGTGGGTAAAAAATAGGAGTTAACCCAGGCTGGGCAGGCTCATCCTTGGAGCTCTCAGGACCCAAAGCCACGAGCCCCCTGCTTGCTCCCCATCCCCTCCGAGGGGCTCCCACATCCAGGGAGGAGCAAAAGCACCAGAACGCTCCAGAAAAGACTTCTGGGCTTCCATGCAATTCCCTGGCGATTTAAATATCAGAAAGTGACTTCTGGTCAGGCTGTGGGGAACTGGGAACCAGTGCCATGGGGATAAGGGGTGGGGAAGGGCAGTGCCTTGTGCCAAAGAGAATCACCACTCCCAAAAATCCCGAGTTCCTTTGGTCCCAACCACAGCCCTGCAGGAGGAGCAGCTCAGAGGCAGGAGAAGAAGAAGAGGAGGGACAAGGCAGCACTGGGAGGGAGAAGGATTCCAGTTCCTCCCAGGGATAGGGATGGGGATGGAAGCACTAAAAGCTCTTCCCTGGAGCGATGCTGATGCTTTGGGAGCAGGGAGGAGGGGGCAGGCAGCACAAACCATGGCACAAACCAGCTCTGAGTCACAGCAGCCTCCAGACAGGGAGCCAGGATCCTCATCCTGGGGAGGAGGCCATGGATACGAGGGACCCACGCAGGGCACGGAGCGATGCCTCCCATGGGAGAAGCATCTCCCGGTTATCCCGGCCCTGGAACTCTGCTGGGAAGCACAGAGAGCCTTTCACATCCCACCTCCCGCCTCCTCCTCCCCAGCTCCAAACACAGCCCCTTTCTTCCACGCCGGGGTTTCTCCTGGCCCTCTTCCAAGCCCTGCGACGTGGAGGGAGGGAGGGAGGTGACATTTAAACCCCGACACAGCTGCAGCAGAAGTGGTGGTGGCACCTTCCTTAAAACCCAGAGGTTCCATTCCCAAATTTTCCTGGTGAGGAGGACGGAGCAGGAGCATCCCTGCAGGAGCCTCCTAACGAGGTGTTAAGTGACTATAATTAGCCAGAAAGGAATCAACACCACATATCCCCCCTGTCAGTGCCACAAAAACACGGGACGAAAATCCTGGCCACCACCCGCGGACAGAGGGTGGTGGCACGGGCTGGGTGACAGCGATGGAGCCGAGGGGGATGGGGTTTGTGAGCACCATGGGGATACGGGACCGCTCCCTGCACAGCCCTGCCCGGCCTCCCTCGGGCACTGCTGCCCGCTGGGATCTGTCACTGCCTTGCTGAGGGAACTGGAGGAGCAAGGGGGCATTTTTCCTGCCTCCCCCGTTCCTTTGCTGCTGTTTTCCCACTCGGTGACAGCCCTCTCAGCTGGAGCCATGGAAATCGATGCGGAATCGCTCTGGCTGGCGATGGAGCTGCCATGAGACCACTCCAGCTGACAAACACCCACCAGCAGAGGCGGCTCCGACACTTCCATGCTCACAATCGGGGTCTCAAATCCCTCCCGGGATTGGACAGCTCCCTGACTTCCCCCATTTCCCTCCCTGTGCATCCAATGCCCTTCAGTCCCACCTGCTCCAGCCCCAAAGAGAGCTGGAGCAGCTCCCAGGAGACCCTGCTCCATCCCAGCAGGGATGATGCTCACTTCACAGCCCTCAGCACAAAGATTTGCCTTCCTGGGGTGCAGCCTCTGGGGAAGGTCACTGCGAAATGCTGGGAGTTTTAGGGTGCATTTCACCCCAGAAACGTTCCAGCCTCTGAGCTCTGCATTGCCTGTGGGGGTCACCGTCCCAGTTTCCAGCTTTCCATCTGATTCCAGCAGCTGGCTCCCACCTGGCTCCTCATCCAGCCAAAATCCCTGTGTCCTGCCAGTGCCAAGGCCACGGACACCCCAGGGGGCTGCCCAGCCCCTTCCCAAGGAGCAGCTCTGGAGAGGCCCAGCTGCAGGCACAGGGAGGGGATGGAGGGGAAATCCAGGGCAGTGCTGGGAAGGATAAAAGACCCCAAACACCAAGGCAAAGAGCTCCTGGTGCTTGGGAAAAGCCATACCTCACCTCCCCCCGGCTTCAAGGGACAGTTTTGGGGACCCTCCGGGTGTCAAGGGGGCCGGGTCACAGCCGGGCTAGGGGCAGGTGCCACCCTGGGGTGGCTCAAAGCCACTCGTGCCTCTGCAGAGCCACATGTTTGCCTCTGAAAAACCCAAAACACACAGTTGCCGAATTTTTCTCACTGGGCACCCTAGAGGAGCAGGGCATGGAGCCTGGGGCAGTCCAGGAAGGGCTTTCCATATGGAAAAGGGCCCCAGTGACACCCAAACCAGCCCATGTCCTCAGCTCCAGACCTCCCTTTCAGCAGCAGGGATGGGACCTGCTTTGCCTGGCACTGGGACCCCACGTGGGTCCCATCCAGGGAAACCAGCCTTTCCCAGCAGGGATAGGGGTGACGCCAGGAGAAAAAAAAAAAAAAAAAAAAAAAACAGCTCCCATCCCAATCCCAAATCCCACTGCCTTTCATCTTCAAAGGGCTCTTCTCATCCCCTTCCCTACCTGCTCCCGGCGTCCCCAATGAAAAGGATGAGCCCCACAGCAGGCTGCAGCATTCCAGCCTCCCAATTAAAATCAAAGGATCTGCTGAGATGGATCCCAGAGAGACACATTATCCCAAACCTTCTCCCTCCTGCTCTCCCCAAAAGACGGGTCCCTGGGGGCAGAACAGCCAAGGACAGGACACAGAGCATCCATCCCATCACTGCCTCGGGATCAGGGGGGTTTGGGAGCCCTCTGGACCATGGCAGAGGGGTGACCCCAGGCCATGCCACATCCAGCAGGCAGAGAGAGCCCCACTTCATCCACGAACCGGCTTTGAGCACCCATCCCGTGCTCCCCCAATCCCCCAAAACCTCACTGCAGCACCACCAACACCCTCCACACTAAACCCCAGCAAACCCCACGCCCCCACTGCGAGCCACTTTATGATGGTTTTCCCCCCCAGTTTTTTTTTTTTGCCTTTTCATCCTTTTCCCTTCCCTTTCCACCTGGCGCGTCCGCGCTCCCACCCCATTGCCTCGGCGCCGTTTCCAGCTGGGAGAGCACCGTAATGGCCTCATTATTTCCAATGAGGAATCCGTGTGTTCAATTAGGCAGAGAAGCCTAATTATCTACTTGGAGAAGATGGGGGGCGGGGGGGATGTTTTATCAGGGACCAGCACAGCTCCCAGCCCAGCCCCTGGATGCTCCAGCTCCAGGTGTCACCGATGGCTGGGCCAAGGGGACACAGGGAGCCCTGGGATAATCCCACTGTGCCCCCAACCCCACCTGGATGGGTCTTCCCCACTTTACAGCCCCCAAAACTACCTAAAATCCTCATGGCCCTGCACCTGTAGCCTCCAGAGCATCCAGCTGCTCACTGACACCCTGTTTAATGGGCAATTAACCTTTTTCCTTGTTAATTAACCGGCCAGCACCCCTGGCACACACGGACGGGTCCTGGCTCATGGTGGCCAAATCCAAAAGTCATCTCCAAGCTCCTTTTGGTGCACAGACCCCTGAGGTGATGCTCTTCCCCCAAACCCTTGCAACAAGTTTTTTCCTTGATATGGTTTATTTCCTATGATCTGCTTGGGGTTTTTTTTTGGTTTGTTCGGGGTTTTTTTCCACTCCATTTAGGTGGAAAAACACTTCAAAATGTGTTTTTCCACCTAAACCACTCCCTGCCTCTCCCACTCTGGCAGCAGCAGGATGAGGGTCCATCTGTGCATGGCCAAACCCTTCCCCAAGCTCCACCCAACCCCTTTCCACCACCTCGTGTCCAAAAAGGCCAAGTGGGACCTAAACTCTGCCCTTTCCCACCTCCACTGGAAAATCCCAGTGGTTCACCAAGGTTTCAGGAGCCCACTGGAAAATCCCAGTGCAAGGAGCAGTATCTCCCTGTCCTGGACAGCTGGATCCAGCTTTCCCTGGAGGATCACTCACCTCTCCACACCTCAGCCAGGGAAGGTGCCCGTGCTCCCCATGGCAAGGGGCAACACTTCCCCTACCCAACGTGCTTTTTCCCTCCCTCTCTTCCCACCTCCCAGAGACCCCGTTCTCCAGCAAAGCCCAGCACCCCTCATTCCCAGTTTGCAGCCATTCAGACCCAGAGTGAGGCTGGGCACCCCCTCCCTTCCACATCAAAACCTGGAGCATCCCGAGGAGCCGGCCGGGATGCAGGGCACGCAGGGAGAGCAGGGAAAAGCACCTGGGAAGCTCCTCCGTGCATCCCTGTGCATCCTCCGGGCAGGAAGAGCACGGCTCACCCTCGCACCGCAGCACCCGGGGGGACCCCGATCCATGGTTTTTCCCAGGGATAAGGACAGCCATCCCATGCCATTTCCCCCCCTGCCCGAGGCCAGACATGGCCGTCCCCAACGCCGGGATGACGGCGGGGGGGCAGCGGGAAGCGCCTCGGGGTAAGGACGGGAACACAGGGCAAACCCCCTCGGGAGCAGCAGGCAGACCCTGCGGCTCTCCCAGCGCGGAGGATCCCGCAGGGAGCCGGCAGCCCCCGGTGCCCCCCCGCCTCCCTCAGCAGCCTCATTTCCTGCCTCGCTCATTCGCCTTATCCCCGTTTCCCCGTAAGGCCCAAAAATTTGCAGGATCATGCTGCCGCTCCGCTCGGAAACTTCGGGTTTTCCAGCCGAGAGGCTTTGCCAACCTCCGGGACCCACCCCGGGAAAGGCTTTCCCTCCCCTCCACGGGCACTAAATCCCGAGCCCTTCTCATTTTTTAGGACAAAAAGCGCTGGGCGAGGTCAGTCCCAGCAAGAACGCCAGGGCTCAAGTTTCACCCAGCAAATATTCCGAGCTGCTTTGTGTCTCCCCCCGGACAGCCCCGGGCGGTCTGCCACGGGAAAACCGGGAGCCACCGGACACGAAGCCGAGCCTTAGGGCACCTGTCCCTGCGGAGCATCCCGGAATCCATCCCGGCCGCCAGCCGAGGGCGGGGGGAGAAAGGAATTTTTGTGTTTTTTTACAGTAGAGAAGCACAGGCTGAGAAAGTGTTGGGATGGGATGGGTTGGGGAAGGATGGGAACGCTGGGAAGCGATGGCAAAGAAGAGATTGCCCCTTCCAGCAGCGGCGAGCGCCTATAAATGGCCTCTTTGTCATCGCAGCCAAGGCAGCGGGTGGAAAAATGAGGACGGAGCGGCTCGAGGGGGGACAGTGAATGCCCCGGCCGGTTTGGGGGCCCTCCGGGGTGTCCCCTTCTCCCGAAGGTCCAACGCCGGGGCGCGGAGCCCACGGAGGGGTCCCGCTCGCCCCAAACCCACGCGGGTGATGCGGGACAGAAAGCCAGCCCTGGAAAGGGGGGGATCCCACCCCTGAGGGTCACCAGCGTGGCTGGGGGACCCTCAAACCCCTTGGGGACCCCCAACCCCAGGTGCTCTGAGAGCCCAGAGCGGGAGGGAGCCCCGGCACTCCCTGGGGACCCCGAAACCACAGATGCTCCGGTACCCCGGGGCGGCGGGGGGGACCCACCGCCCCTTGGGGACCCCAAAGCCCCCCCGAGGCCCCGCTCCGAGGGCTGCCGAGGGACCCCCCCGCCCCGTTACCTTTGCTGTAGGCGAAGGGGAGGCGCAGGGCGCGGCCCTGGCGCACCAGGCTGATGTGCAGGTAGGTGAACCAGGCGGCCGAGGTGAGCAGCGCCAGCAGCAGCAGCAGCTTCAGCTGCTTCCGGAGCTTCTTCACCGGGAGCCGCGGCATCCTGCCGCCCGCATCGCCCCCGCCGCCACCACCGCCGCCGCCGCCGGGCTAACCCCGGCCCATGGGGCCCCCCGCCCGTCCAGCCCGTGCGCTCCGGGCCGGCCGCGGGGCGGCTGTGGCTGGTGGGGCCGGGGCTCGGTGCGGGGCTCGGCGGCCCCGGGCCCGCCGGTGCATCGCCCCCCCCGCGCCGCGCCCGCGGGGGGAATGAATGAGCGGGCGCCCCGCGCGGCCACGCCCCCGCCGAAGAGCGACGGCGCCTCCGGCCAATCGCAGCGCGCCCGCCGCGGGCTCTCCGCCAATGGGCGCGCTGCGAAGGCGGGGCCCGAGGAGGCGCCGCGCGTCTCCACGCCAACGGTCCGGCATCCCCACGGGGCGCCGCGGGCGCGGCCATGCGGGGCGCGGGGGGGAGCCGTGCTCTCGGCCCTGTCCCCGGCCCTCCGCGACGGGAGAGCGGGGCGGCGGCGAGGCGAGAACGAACGGGGTCTCCGTGCCGAGGGGACGGAGGGGTCGGCGCGATTGGCGACGCGGGCTTCGGCGGGGCCGCCCTCCGACCCCTCCGCCCCTCGGCGAGAATGGTACGTTCCCGCCCGGCAGCGGCGGGGGCTGCAGCGCCCGGCCCGGCCCGCAGGGGGGCGCTACCCGCAGGTCCGGACCCCCCTGGACCCCCGGGGATCCCACGGGAGCAGCGGTGCCATCCCCGGGATGATGCCGGGAAAATGAGTGCGGGGATCCCTGGGATCATCCCCCCGCTGGGTCCGGGGATCCCATGGGGGCTGCGACCCCAAGATTCCCACTCGGTGGGTGCAGGAGTCCCATGGGGGCTGGATCCCCAGGATCTTCCCTGCTGGACGCCGGGACCCCCAGGATCCCCCGTCGCTGGATGCAGAGACCCCGGAGGCCACGGCTCTGTGCCCCCCTCGGCCGCCTCTGCTCTGCCGGGCTGAGACCGGCCACAACTCGCTGCACTGATGTGCGGGCCGCTTCTTCCCTCTGCAGCGCCGGGGTGAAAAACAACGGGACTTTTTCCCTCTCCTTCCATCCCACGGGTCGAGGCAGTGTCGCCTCCTTGCCGCGGCTCAGGCAACAGCGCGGGAGAAATCCGCTGTGGAAGGAAGAAATACACTCACGGCCGGGAAAACTAGAGGGCACCAATGCCCTGGGCTGCGAGTCCCAAAAACCCAAACCCCGGTTGTCAGGGCGGGGCCGTGCTTGTTGGGTTTGTTTAATCAGAAACATTCCTGGAGCTGCCAGTAGAAGGTTCCGGGACAGCCTATCCTGTGGATTCCGATGCATTAACACGGTTCAAAGCGCTCTCACAACCGTGAAGCCTTGAGAGGGGGATTGCTTTAAGGGGGTGCAGCCCTCGGCAGCCGGAGCTTTCCAAGGATCCCAAATGGCATCCCCAAAAAGTGACACCTCCCCCTGTATTTGTGGGAGATGGAGGCGGGCTTGGGGATCCAGCAGGATTTGGGGATTTCACAGGGATTAGGGACAGAGAAAGAGGGAGGAGTGGGAAAGAAGGGGAAAGAAAGGGGGGATAAAGAAGGGGACAAGGGGAAAAAAAGGGGCAATGAAGGGGGCAAAGAAAGGGGAAGAAGTGAAGAAAAATACGAAGAGGAAGGAAAGAACAGGGAAAGGAAAGAAGCGGACAAAGCAGGGACAAAACAGGGGGAAAGGGAAGAAAGGGACAACACAGGTGGTAAAAAAAAAAAAAAAAAGTGACAAGGAAAGGGACAGGGAAACAAGGGGGTAAAGAAAGAAAAGGGAGAGAGAAAGTGAAGCAAATAGGGGGCAAAGAACAGGAAAAGATGGAGACAAAGAAAGAGGCCGGCAATGAAGGGGCAACGAAAGGAGCCAGGAAAGGGGCAGAGAGAACTTAAATAAACCGGGAACAAGGAAAGCGGGTCCGGGGTTCTCCCTGCCGCGGAGGAGGAGTTTCCTCTCCCCTTACAGGGGCGTCCGGAGGGGCGGCCTCTTCCCGCTCAGTCCTGAATTTCGGAGAAACGAAACCAGCGCAGCTGCTCCCGCCCCGCGGTGCCTCCACCCTCCCAAAACCACCGCAGGTCGCCCAGGTGCCGCAGCCGGTGTCCCCGAGCCAGACGGATGCAGCCGCTTTTGCCGCCGTACGAGACGCTGCCGGAGGAGGTGAGGATGGAGGACGTGCCCAGGAGCAAGGCGGAGATGCCCGAGAGCACGACGGTGATGTCCCGGAGCACGACGGTGACGGTGGAGGAGGCGCCGCCGCCGCCGCCCCGGGACCACCTGGTGTGGTCCCTCTTCACCACCCTGTACGGCAATTTCTGCTGCCTCGGCCTCCTGGCGTTCTTCTTCTCCGTCAAGGTGGGGAGCCCCGGGGGGACACGGGGCGTGAGGGTGGCCCCGGGGACCCCACTGAGTCTCTGACCTCAGGGACAACCACTAAGCCCCCAGCCCGGGATGCCCCATGGACCCCACAGAGCCCCCGTGGACCCCACTGAGCTCCCGGCCCCAGGGTGACCCATGAACCCCACAGAGCCTCGGGTCAGGGGTGTCCAATGGACCCCACAAACCCCAGACCACAGGGTGCCCCATTGACCCCACAGAGTCCCCTCTTCATGGACCACTGACCCCACAGAGTCCCCTCTGGACGCTCTGGAGACGGCAGGGGTTTGGGGTGGGGAGCAGTGGGCAGGCACCTCAGGGTGTCACCGGTGTTTTGGGGGGGTTCAGCCCAGTCTGGCACCCCCAGCACCTCCCCTGAGCCCCCCGGGGTGCCCCACTCCAGCGTCCCTGACTCTGCCTCTGCCTGCCCCCAGTCCAGGGACAGGAAGCTGCTGGGTGACCACAGCGGGGCACTGAGCTACGGCTCCACCGCCAAGTGCCTGAACATCACCGCCCTGGGCATCAACATCGGCATTGTCGTCATCGTCATCATCACCTTGGCCGTGATCTTCAGCAGAGCCGCGCACCCCCCTCCCATGTACGGCTAGAGCCCTTCCTGCGGCCCCGCTTAGTGCCCTCCTTGCCCCGCGGGCTGTGCTTCCCTCACCCCTGGGGGGGTGGAGTGCCCTCCTGTCACCGCAGCTGCGACCTGACAATCCACGTGCCCCAGCCGGAGCCTGCTGGTGCCCTGTCCCTCCTCCGTCCCCGCTCGGAGCTTTGGTGGAGCCCTGGCTGCCCCGGCGGGAGGTGTCCGGGGACGGGCACCGCTCCCGCAGAGCGGAGCTCAGCATCCCCGGCCCCGCCGCACCCTGCTCGCTGCTTTGCTCTGGCTCTAGAGCCCCAGCTGCCTCAAAACAATTCTGGGGAGAAACACCTGGTTCAGAGAAACCCTGGTCCCAGAAATAAAGGTTTCTTTTCACTTCTGCCCTCGTCTTGGTTTCGTATCGTGGGAAGTAGTTTGCGGTTTCCTCCACGACGGCTCAGCTGCATGAGAAACAAAATCTCAGACCCGTGGGGTGTGCCTGGGGGAGGGGAAAACTGTCCCTCATCACGGAAACAATGCTCAGGGGACACACCAGGCACCGTGAACCTGGATACTCTATCCATACGGGGTGTGAAGCTGTTGTAAGGGCCGTGCCAAGAATGTGGGTGGAAACTGATCCTCGCCGGGCCTGGGGAAGGGCTGGCAGGAAGCAGAGTTGAGAGTAAGGTGGCTTCGGTGGGGCAGGATGTGCAAAGGGCTCGAGCAGGGTGAGCTGGAATGGGCTCGAGTAGGGTCAGCAGGGCTGGAGAGGCTCCCAGAGGGAAGGGGCTGGTGTGTGCTGCGGCTCCATCCCCGGTCGCCCCACCGGGGCTCTCCCCTGCAGCCAGGCAGTTTGGGATTTGCTGTGACTCACAGCCCCCATCCCACTTGCCTGAACCCGGGGTTTTCCCGGGGACAGCTGCCCATCTGCCTGCAACAGGAAGCAGGGAATGAAGTCCGTGTCTGGCTTCGCTGCCGTGTGCAGCCTCTGCCTTCGCCGCTTTCCTCGTGTTACGCTCCAGATTCTCTCCTCATCCCACAGGGGAGGGAGCCATGGCCGGAGGTTCCCTCGGGATGGAAAGGGCTGGAAGGGCTGGCAGGGCAGCGGGCAGCGATCCTCGCGCCTCCGGCCTGCCACACGTGCCTGCCCAGCTCTGGCAGAGTCCGGAGCGACCCCGGCAGGGACACGGAAGATCCTGGCCACGGCCCAGCTGGCAGGGCCTCAGCTATGCAGCTGGCCCGGCTTCCCCCTTCCCCTTCGCACTCCTCGCCCTCGGCAGGCCCCTGTCCTCGGGGCCCCACAAGGATGGGAACAAAACCGTGATTTTCCCTCTCCCCACGGACTCCTGCCAAGGCACCACACTCGTAAGATGTCAGAAATCCCACTCACGAACACAGCGGACGTTTGTTGCAGGGTGCCTGGCGCTGAGCCTCTGGTGAATCATTTTTTGCTCTGCTTATTTCCTGGAAAACACGAGCTCCTCGCTGCAAACAGGATCTGCTGCCTGCCCGGCCCTAGGCTTGGCCTGTCCAAACCCCGGCACATCCAATGGGAACTCAGGACAACAAGGACCATCGCTCCAAGATCCCCTCTTCCTCCTTCTCCCTGCTTTTATCAACAGTTTCCAGCAGAAATCCAAAGGGCAGCCCCACACAAGCCAACACAGAAAAAATTGACCCTTTCCCAGCCCGAACCAGTCACAAAGGGCAAAGCCTCCCTCCCTCCCTCGCTCCAGGCTGCCATGGACAGCTCCCCCCAGCCCCTCTGTCACCAAATCTCGGGAAGAGAATAAAACCCCTCCAGCGCCGTGTCAGTAGTGACAGAGAATGAGGCATTACTTTGTTCTGGCCGGGACGTGCCATGGAAAACGTTCCATCCACACATTGCTCCCTTACCTGATGTTTCCCACATCTACACAGAAAAAAAACCCAAAGAAATCCTCATCCACTGCTCTTAAATGACACAATTCTTAGTATTCAATCTCCTATGGATTCTTGACCCCTTCTCCTTCCATGCTAATTTGGTCCTCACTTTTCAGTTCTCTCACCGATCAATTTCCCAGCCTAGCGTCTCTAACCAAGCCAGGGAGGTGATGCTGGTTAATGCTCGCTAATGGTCCCTTATCTCCTCTGCGTCTGCTGGCTACTCCCAATCTGTGGATGTTCAGACCATCGGGCCTCTCCCGGCGAGCAGCGTCTTTCGAGGAGAAACTTGGAATTCCCCTCCCCCAGGGCAAAGAGGAACGGTTAACCCCCTGACTAAAGTTACGCAAAAGAAATTAGAAGTTCTATCCCTTCAACATCCCCAACCCCCTTCAAGTCCCTTCGGAGTCCTCAGGGTCCCCTCAGAGCCTCCCAAGTCCCCTTAAGCCCCCACAGGGCCCCAGAGCTGCCCTGCATGCCCAGACTGCGTGGGGTGGGGGTCCCTGCGGGCCGTGCTCCCCCTCCCTCCGCGGGGCGGTGCGGGGCCGGTCCCCCGCCCTGAGCGCGCTCCCTTCCCGTTCCAGGCGTTCATTCCCGGTCATGGAGCCCAAGCAGGCGGACGTGTCCATCCCACTGCAATCCTCCAAATGGGGTGCGGCCGCCCCCGACCCCCGGTCCGACCCGCAGCCCCGGGACTACGTGCTCTGGTCGGTGTTCAATGTGCTGCTGTGGTGCGCCGTGTGGGGGCTGGGCTGCCTCGGCTTCCCCGCGCTCGTCTACTCCATCAAGGTGAGGGGGGGACCGGGGACCCCCGCCAGACACCCCGGATCTAGTCCTGATCGGCCCCGGGACCCTCACCCAGACTGACCCCCAGCCAGCCCCTCCCAGGACTGAGCCCCGCACGGGATCCCTGACATGTCCCGACTCCCTCCCCAACTCCCGATCTCCCATCCAAGCTGACCCGGGATCCCCCGACCCAGCCCGACTCGGACCTTTCCCTCAGCCCGGGATCCCCCAGTCCCGTCCCCCCACTCTCAGCCCTCCCGGACACCACCCCCCTTCCCCCGGTCCTCTCCCCCCCACCCCGCGCCCACCCCTCTCCCATTCCCAGATTCCCCGATTCCCCGATTCCCAGATTCCCAGATCCAGTCTCCCATCCTGGACCCCCAGTCTGGTCTCCCACCCCCGACGCCCCAATGCCACCCCACCCTGAGACCCCCAATGCTGTGTTCACCCCCCCGAGCCCGCACCCCCGAGTGCCGGGACTGCGGGGCGGTGCCCGGTGGCCTCACCCCGTGCCCCGGGTGACGCGTTCCGGGGGTCCCAGCACAGCCTTGCTGCCACCCGCGGGTGGCCTGGCCCTGCGGTCAGTGCCCCCCAGCCACCGAGCCCCCCGTTTGCCCCCCAGGCCCGTGACTGCAAGGCGGCGGGGGACCTGGAGGGTGCCCGGCGTCACAGCCACCGCGCCAGGGTGGCAAACATCGTCTGCTCCGTGGTGGTCGCCGTCGCCTGGGTGATCGCCATCATCATCGTCGTCATCTTCATCTCCACGCTCAGGGCCGCCTGACCGCCGCCCGGCCCCACCCGCGGGGCGCTTCCTCCCCTCCTCTTTGCCTCCAAAATGTGCCCGCTCGGGGCGCGGGGGGGAAGGGAGCGACCCCCGGTCCCCTCGCTGCCCACACCGCGGGTGTCCCGGCGGGAGGGGAGGGGACGGGTCGGCCAGGTTGGGGAGTGGGGGACAGCCCCCCCTCCCCCCGCCCCGCTTTGCTCTGCTCACGCGCTTCCTGGCACCTGTGACACACCTGCGGGTCACCGCTGCCACCAATAAAGTTCGTGCCGCCAAGCCCCCTCGTTGTCACCTCATTCATGGCGGGACTCCTCGGGCATCTCTGTGACCTCCTCCTCTTCCTCCTGCTCGTCTCCGTGCCTCCACCCTGCCGCGGAGCAGAGCACTTCCAACCCCAATCCCACGGAAGTTTCTTCCCAACACCTTGGGCACGGCAGAAAAAGGAAATTAAAGCCCCTCCGCGTGTTTTGGCCGCCCACGCCCCCCACCCTGCAGCCCTGTCTCCACCCCGCTGCCGAGGAGCCCCGTGGATGTGGCTCTTCCAACTTTCCGTATCAACTTCCCATTTCATCCATCCGGCAGCCCCAAAGAGCTGCCGAGGGGGGTCTGCCCTGCCCAGCGCACCTGGAGGGTGTGGTTGGGGGTACCTGTGCCAGCCAGCGCCGTGGTGTCCTGGAGCCCGCCTCGGAGTCACCCTCCTGCGGTGTCAGAGTCCCGCCGGAGCCACCCGTGCTCCTCAGCCCGGGAGGAAGGCTGGCTATAAAAAGCCCGTGGGCTCGACATCCCAGCCTTTCTCCCAGCCCGGCCTGTGGGACAACCGCATCCCTCAGGGCTGTAATTTCCCAGGTTTATATTTAGCGGAGCAGGGATATAAAAGGGGTGCCGGCCGCGCTCCCCCGAGGCTGCCGGAGCCGCGGGTGCCGCTCTCCGTGGCCATGGACACCTCGTACCCGCGGGAGGAGCGGCCGCCCTCCAAGCGGGGGTCGCCCCCCGCCGCCCCCGCGCCCCGCGACCACCTGGTCTGGGCCATCTTCAACACCCTCTACATGAACTTCTGCTGCCTGGGCTTCGTGGCGCTCGCCTTCGCCGTCAAGGTACGGGAGCGGCGGCACCGGGAATCCCTCCTCACGCAGACGCCAAGGGAGGCACCGAGCACTCGGGATAACTCCCGGGCGGGCTGGGGCGGGCACTTCCCAACGCTCTCCATAGGCGGGTGACACCTGCCGCTGGGGAATCCTCCCTGCTTTTCCTGCCTCTGATTCCGGAGGTTGTGGGACAGCCCTGGATAACCACAGCCCCCTGCCCACCGCCCGAGGAGCAGCTGCTTGATCCTAAAAAATGCCACGGGGGCCGTGATGCCTCCACCACCCCCCCGGCAGGAGCAGCTCCAGCTGTGGAACGACGGGAACAAGCAGGGTCTGGAGTCAGAGAGGCTCCGAAGGAAGCAGGAGGGAAAATCCCAGCTCCAGCTGGACGAGGCTGGGATAGAGAGATGGGGAGAGCCAGGGCCTGGAGCCAGCAAGGCTCTGGCTGAAGCAGGAAGGAGAACACAAGTGGGAAAGGATGCGGGGCCGGAGGGGAGCAGGAGCAGCCTGGGATGGATGGATGGATGGATGGATGGATGGATGGATGGATGGATGGATGGATGGATTGTGTGTTGCAAGGGGGACAAAGCCCTGGAGCAGGATGGGGCTGCAGGAAGGGGGTGCAGGAGGGGCTGCAGGAAAGGGCTGCAAGAAGGTGGCTGTGGGAAGGGGCTGAGGGAAAGGTCTCTCCTCGGCTGTGGCAGGCTCGGGACAGGAAAGTCTCCGGGGACGTGGAAGCTGCTCGGCACTTCAGCTCCAAGGCGCGGTGCTACAACGCCCTGGCCACGGCGGGCAGCGTGGTGCTGCCGCTCCTGCTCGGCGCCCTCATTGTCACCGGCGTCATCCACCTCTCCAAGCTGGCCCAGGAGTCCGTCGGCTTCTTCACCTACCAGTTCAGCGGGAGCGACGATGAGGACCCAGGGTGAAGGGCTGCAGGAACCCACTCTGCATCCCGGGTGGCCCCCCAAAGAGGTCACCACCCCTCTCTGCCACCCCGCTCCCCGACCCCACTGCGAGGGCAGGGTTATTTTTGGTTATCCTGTGGGTTTTTTTACTTCCCGTTATCCCGTGGTTGCTGTTTAAATCATTAAACGCTTCACAGAGCGCGAGTCTCTGCGTGTGGAAAGGGGCAGGGGGTGCCAAACAGAAAACACCTAGAGGGGTTTTTGGCTCCGACGGGGGTCCTGGCACCCGGGACACACCGTCATTCCCACAGCCCTCAGGGCCACCTCTGGCCACCGGGACCCCCAGGACCGAGGAGGGGAGGAAGCAGAGACCCTCCTGGGCCTCGTGAGGGCAGGATGAAGCAAAGCGGGGGTGTCCCCTCCCCACCCCAAAGGGGAGCTGAGACCTGCAAACTCACTACAGCACATCCCCAGCCAGTCCCAGCCAGGACGCGGGGGGAGTTGGGATGCACCCCCACTGCTCCCTGCTCCCTCTGTCCGGGCTGGAGAGGGCTCATTTGGGGACTAAAGGACCCCTTGGCTGAGGATAAACCCCCTTTGCTGCCAACCAGCCCTGCCACCAGCCAGTGGGGCTGTATCCCAGCCCCATCCAAATCCCACTCCCGGTGCCGTGCACAGGGCTGGGGACAGCACGGTCCCTTTGTCGCGCCAAGAATTGCCGCTAATTAGCGGCTGGTGGCTCTGATGAGGCCGGGGCAGGACACAAGTAATTACACGGCAGCGGGAGAGTCCCTGCTCCAGCCCTAAGCATTCCCAGATGCTTCGGGGCACGGAGCAGCCGCGGGGCTTTTTATAAACCGGGCCGAGATTCCTGGGGTTGGTTTGGCCAGGACAGACCCCTGGGGGCAGGGAACGCCTTCGGCATTCCCCGCTCCCGCCCAGGGCTGCTCTGCACGGGCCCCCGGCACAGGGAGGGTGCGGAGGGGAGGATGCCGTGCAGCCCAGAGGGAGGGGCTGGGGGTACCATGCCCGCCCTGAGCAGGCACGGGGATTCTTCGGGATTTCTGGGACGCCAAAAACGCCCTGAGCAAAAAACCCACAGCAGCTCTTTGCTGGCCCCGAGGCTGCTCAGGCAAGGGAAAATGCTGCCCTTGTCACTATCTGACGGGATAATACTGCAGATCACTGATGTCCAGGCTTCCTGCAGACCCCAAGTGAGAAAGGATTTAACTCCAGAACTGCTTGAAAGGAGAGGGAATAATGTATAAGGGTTTAAAAACACTTGAGGGATGTTACACACCAAATAACAGGAAAGGAGCTGTGTGCTGCCCACACGGGGTTAAAAGGTTTTTGGCTGCATATTTTGGAGTAATATTTAGTGCCAAAACATCATTCATCTGGTGAAACAGCACTGGCTGAGCTTCCACAGCCCCTTGAGCCCACGGAGCAACCCATGGGGAAGGTGAGGACCAGGGCAGGACATGCTGGAGGAGCTGGAGTCACGATCCTGGAGTCAGGAATGGGCTTCCTTGCAAACACAAACATGTTGAGAGCATAAACAACTCCTGAATGTTGAGAAAACACGTTTGAAATGGTCATTTTCAGGCTTGGTTTCCTCTCCTGTGCCAAGTAAGAGATGTGTGGAGGGGAGTGGGGGGCTCAGATGTGGTGACAGCTCCAGCCACTGACCCCCCCCAGGGCCACAAAGACAGGTGGCACGCAGGGACAGGTGGCACACACTGTCCTGGTGGGGCAAGGGCCTCCTGGCACAGCCTGGCACCCCCTCTTCACCCCGTTACCCTCCCCCTCCACCAACACCCGGATCAGGCAGGGTTCAGGGGGTCCTGCTGGGTGACCTCTGGATCCATCCGGGTGCTGTGGGGAAGGAGACGCTCTGCCCTGCAACAGAAAAGCTCGGTGTGGGGTAGGGGAACGGTTCCTTCCCAAATTATTTCAGGGGGCAGATGCAGGCACTGCTGCCATACCCTCCCAGAGGGGAAAGCGCTGTCCTGACTCCAGCACAGCTTCCAGGGGAGATGCTGGAGGGTCCTGGGAGGTCTCAGTCACTTCCATCCTGACCTCCTCCCTGGTGATGGTGACCTCCAGTTTGTTGCCCAAGTAGGAGACGCTGGAGACTTTCAGCTTGGTGATGTCGTCGGGAAAGGTGGGATCGAAGAGGAGGCTGGACCTTGTGATCCTGGAAAGGCAGGAGCGCGTCAGGGTGGGAACAGCAGGAGCCACAGAGGAGCCCAGCTCGGGGAGCAGCCACCTCTCCAGGCATCACCACCTCATGCACACCAGAGGAGTCTGAAAGGGCCCTCGGTGCATCCAAGGACCTCTGGGCAAATCCCAAACACGCTGACAGAGCACCTGGTGAGGAGCAACTGGGGCCGTGATTCCACAGCCCACCCCAAGATATTCCTGTCCCATTCCAGCTCCCCAGCTGGGGCCTGGGGTTTCCACAGGGTTAGATTTCATACTGAAAAAAACCCACAGCTCAATTCCCTGCTCCGGTTCAGAGCTCGGCCTCAGCAGCCGACAAAACTTTGGGAATGCCCTGCTCCTCTCAGGGCAGGTGACCCTCAGACAGCCACCTCAGCTCCCACTCCCACGGGATGGAGGGCTGGAAGCTCAGCACAGCTGTTCTGCTCCCTCCCCAGAAACAATGGAACAAACATCCCGACTTCTGCCTCCATCCCTGAGCCACAGCCAAGCTGCCTGCGTGGGAGTCGCCTTTGGGTCAGGAAAAACAACGGCCCCTCTTGTCCCCAAATCCTGGCGCACAACAGCTCTCCACCACCAGCTCCAGAACACTGAGAGAGCCTGAGGGACTGGAGAGAGGGCTTGAGGGAGGCTTGGGGGGCCCTGGGGAGCCCCAGAGCTGCGCAGGATCCCTGCCCCACGGCGGGAAAGGCGGGAGCGTGGCTGCACAATGTCATCGCCACTTCTGGAACCTGGCCAGAGCCCCAAAGCTGTGGCTTGAGCCTGTGCCACGAGGGGCCCAACAGGGCACACACTGGGTGCCTGGAGACCTCCCAGCCTGGCCAAAGCTGAGATTTCCAGCTGGGAATACGGCAGCTCACACCCAGCTCCGCCAAGGAATGGGGTGGGTTTCCCAGCAGCTCTGGCCACACACATGGAGTGAAAACACATAGTTAGGGCTGGGAGTTTTCACTGGGAATCAAAAGGCTTGATCCAGCCTCAATTAAACCAGGAATAGGCTGAAGAGATGGTGGCTCCAGGGTGGAAACCACCACAGCTCTGAAATTACACAAAACAGCTCCATGTTTTCCCAGGATATTTCTAAGCTGAGGCGACGCCTGCTCAGCACTTCACTGCAGGGAGGCTCCCGGAGCCACATGTGAGCAGGGAGGCCCAGTGAGGCTGCAGGAGGTGTTTCCTCACCACATCCAAAGGGGACAGGGTGATGTTGCTGCTGAAGCAGAGAACAGGCGTAGGGAATGGCATTTCGCTTCCCAAATGTGACCTGCAATGAGCCTCTCACCTGTTCCCACCTTCGCTCCAGCCAAGCAGGGACATTTTAAGGGACAAGCGGTGGCTTGGCAGCTAAAAGTGACACAACAGGTCTCACCTGAACCCCGTGAAGCCAAAGAGGATGACCTGCAGGAATCCACCCATTCCTGTCAAGAAGTTCACAGCTCCCGACCCATCCGAGTTCTCCACCCAGACCTGCCCCAGCACAGAAAGAGATGGTGCAGGAGTTGATTTGGGATGCTCCAGGCAGTTCTGCAGGTTCCAATCCCATTGTCACCTGCCTGGGAGCAGGAAGGATCTGCAGCCGAGCCACTCACCTTGAAAGGCTCTGTGATGTTGCTGAAGCACTTTTCCAGCTGGCTCCGGGCTCTCTGCAGCTCCTTCAGCTCCAGCCAGCCCACAGCAAACATGCTCTGCCAGAGAGGGAAAGGTGACAGCGCCGTGGAGCAGCGCCACCCCTCCCATCCAGAGCGGACATCCCCAGCGCACATCCCAGCTCTGTGCTGCCCCCTGCATGGAGACACCCCCGGGGTGAATCCCAAGCTGGGCTCTGCCCTCTCCTCACCCAGGTCATGGCTGGCCCGGCCGGGTCGGTGACGGGCTCGTACATCTCCAGGTCGTTCCTCCGGACCTCGGCACTCATGGGATGCATCAGTGGGAACCCCAGCAGGACCACATCTGCCTGCTTCACCGGCTCGCCTGGGGACAGGGCTGCTCAGACAGGGGGCACTTCCCAAACCTCCTGTTCTTGAGCCCACTGATGAGAAACAATCCAGGAAGGACTGAGGCAGGAAAACCACTCCACACTCAACTCAATGCACTGCAGCAACAGCAGGAACTCTTCTTTTGCCGTTCCCAAGTCTGAACCAGTTGGAACTCTGATCCTTCCAGGACTAAAAGTGTGATCCATGGCCACCTCCATGGGCTGCTGCCACTGCCTCCCCACTCACCTGGGCTGTAGCCATCGTACTCAGGGTGATATTTCCTCTCCTCATCAAAGGGCACTTTGATTTTCCTGGCGCGGTCCTCCCACTCCTCTGGCACCGGGAGCAGCAGGTCCCGAGCCAGGTCAGTGGCAAAATTTAAGCTGGAAAGAAGGAGGAACGAGGTTTTGTGTCAGGGATGGGTGACAGTGAGAGGAGAGAGGGGACAGAAGGAGCTGCAGAAAAAGCTGCTGTGGAAGAACAAGGGGCAGAGACTGAGCCAGGGGTGGCAGCTTCCATCACGGAGCCAGGAGCCCATTCCCCTGGCCGTGGATGTCTCCAGCTGGCTAACAGCACAGACACCCCATGGAATGCCAAGGGAGAAGCCCTGCTGTGAATGGAGAACCCTCTCAGGCTCAGGTGGGCACTGAACAGGTTGGAGGAGCCAGGGGAGCCCCCACTCCTCCTCTGAGTGCAGAGGGGTGACAAGGAGAAGGGTGTGAGGAGAGGGGGGAAGGACCCCCTCGGGAGCCCCACTGCTCCCATCCCTGCAGAGTGCCAGGTGGCAGAGCAGAGAGCCAGGCCGTGCTTCCAGGTGCTCCCAGCAGGCACCCCAAACGTTACCTGCGCCGTGCCACGGCATTGGTGTAAGCAGAGTTATCGACCTGGCTGTGGTACTCGTCTGGGGGCATGACACCTGGGGGGACAGAGGGGACACTTCGCACCTCAGCACACCCAGGGGCTGCCCTGGCTCTGGGCCCCTCCTCAGGGACAGGGCTGGAGGAAAGGGACCCTCCTGCCCATCCAGACCCTGCTGGCAGGACCCCACACCGTCCCAGCGGGATGCTCAGTGGAGAACACGCATGGTGCTGGTGCTGGTGCAGGAACAACCCGGGATGCAGCTCGGGCTGGTGCTTGCAGACACCTCATCCCCAGGGCATCCTGAAGGGGACCTCCAAGTCATGGAATCCCAGGGTGGTTTGGGTTGCCTTAAAGCTCACCCAGTTCCACACCCCTGCCACGGGCAGGGATGCCTTCCACTAGACCAGGTGGCTCCTAACCTCTGCCTTCCACCCCAGTCCCAGGGCAGAGGTACCTCTGATGTGGTAGAGCTGCTCCTCCTCACTCCACACCATCCTGCTACACCAGTACTGAGCCACGGCTTCCACCAGCTCCCAGCCCCCGTCCTCCCGGAACAGCTTCTGGTCCTGGGGGAAAACAGAGGCATGAGGGAGACTGCACCAGACCCAAAGCCAGCAGGAGGATGGAGAGGAGCTCTGAGGAGATGGAGGGAGCACGAGGAAAGACTGGCCTGGTTCGAGCCAACAGGGTGCTGAGACGCTCACAGGAGCAAGGACAGAGGAGGCAGGGCTGCAGGAGGGAGCCTGCAGAGCAGAGAGAGCAGAGTTGCTCAGGGAAGGGGCAGTCTCCAGGTGTCCTGCCACCATCGGGGGCCATCAGGTGGAGCACCCTCTACCTGCGTGGTGCAGTAATACTGCTCGAAGGCCATCAGGACATCGCCGGTGACATGGATTTCCTGGGCTCCGTAGATCTCCTCAGGACACACTTCCCGGCCAGTGGCTGCGCTCTCCCACGGGAACTTTGCGCCCTGTCAGGAGAAGGCATCCATGAGCACATCACCTTCTGCCGTGCCGCGCTGAAACAGCTCGGGATTCCCTGGGGACAGGGCTGGTGCCACCCCATCCCGGTGTTCCCTGGGGACAGGGCTGGTGCCATCCCATCCCGGTGTCCCTGTCCCACCTGGTATCCCTGTTCCTGCGCGTTGCGCCTGGCGCCCTCCAGCGTGCGGACCCGGTACTGCAGGATGGCGCGGGCAGCCTCGGGATACAGCAGCAGGATATTCGGGAACATCCAGGTGTCCTGCGAGGCGGCGGGGCGGGATTGGCCGCGGGGGAAGCATCCAAATGCTCCCGCCAGCTCCACCCATCGAGTACACCCTCGTCCCGCTGGAAGGATGGAGTCTTGTCCATTCCTACTGAAGGATAGCCTGCTCCATCCCAGCGGAAGCATGGAGCCTTCTCCATCCCTCCTGAACGATAGTCTGCTCCATCCCGATGGAAGCTCGGAGCCTCTTCCACCGCAGTCGCCGTGCCAAGCCCCGGGTCAGCACGGCCCCCCTCACCTGGTCCCAGAAGACGTGTCCCCAGTAGTCCTCGCCGCGGGTGCCGTTGGACAAGCCGCCGGGGCTGATGCCGTGGAACAGCACTCCAGGGCTGTCCCGCGGCGGGACGGCGCTCAGCAGGTAGTAGAGGCAGCCATGGAGCGCCTGGCGCAGGGCCAGGGGCCCGTCCAGCTCCACGGAGCAGCCCCGGCGCAGCGCGGCCCAGGCGCGGACGTGGGAGCGGTGCAGGGAGCCCGCGGCCGCCAGGGACAGCCCCGCGCTGTAGCTGCGCTTCGCCTCCTCCTCGCTCCCGGCCACGGCCGTCAGGAACTGCCAGCACCGCTCCCGCTCCTCCCCGCCCAGCGTCAGCGACTGTGGGATGGGGGTCCACAGCATGTGGACAGTGGGACGGGGGCCTCCCTCCACCTCGGGAACCAGCGTCTGCCCGTGGATGTAGCTGTGGGAGAAGGGAAGCGATTGAGGAAGGTGTTTCTTCCCAACATCCCGTCTAACCCTGCCCTCTGGCAGTGGGAAGCCATCGCAAATGGTCTCTGGTCGCAGGAATCCAGCTCTAAAGGCCATCTCCTAGAAATCTCCCGTTTCCCCCAACCTCACTTCTTTGGAATCACATCTAGCCCCTGTCACCTTCGCTGCTCTCACACTTCAGTGCGAGGGATAACTCTGGAGTTGCAATAAAAATGTTCCTATGCTTAACTTCAGGGGGTTTTATACACCTGCCAGGGCGAAGCGGGTGTGCAGAAGCCTCCACACCCCTCACAGTTCCAGCCCCACACCCCTCACCGTTCCAGCCCCACACCCCTCACCATTCCAGCCCCACATCCCCCACCATTCCAGCCCCACATCCCTCACTGTTCCAGCCCCACATCCCCCACTGTTCCAGCCCCACACCCCTCACCGTTCCAGCCCCACATCCCCCACCGTTCCAGCCCCACAGCCCCCACCGTTCCAGCCCCACACCCCTCACCGTTCCAGCCCCGCTCCAGCCTTGCATCCGCAGTTTATTGCTCAGGGGAGAGCAGGGCACTGCACCACAGCCCACAGAGGGTGGGCTCAGGGCAGGGACCCCCACCCCCCACACTCACTGCGCTCCCTGGAAGTCGGGCCCTGGGGTCAAGCCCAGGTCCTGGCTCTGCGGCACGAAGGAGCTCCGGAGCTGGACGGTGACGGGATGTGTGGAGCCATCCAAGCGCCGGATGGTGATGCTGGAGGCCAGCAGGTGCACCAGGGAGTGGTGGGCGTAGAGCTGCTGGGTGGCCGTGTAGCCAGGGGAGCGAATCGTATGGCTGAAGGTCCCTGTAAGCACAGCCAGAGCCACCGGCCTTTGGAAATGCTTGGATTCCCACCTCTGCCTTATCCACTGGTTCCTGCTGGCCAAGGAATTGCTTTTCCTGGGTCCAGATTCCAGTCGTGGACTGGGCAACGCTGCTGACAGCGAGCCTGGCCAAGCTGCTGGGGGATGGTCTGTGCCAGCAAATATTTTACCAGGCTCCGTGACTAAAGAGTGTCTGCCGAGCCTGGCCCCGGCAGGGATAGAGCTACAGCCTGAAAATCACTTATTCCCACACAAAAGGGGAATTTTCCGCTTGTTCCAGAGGAACAGCGCCCCGAGGCGAGCGGAGAACGAGGAGAAGGAAGACGTGACCGAGCGGAAGCGGCAGCAAAAGCAGAGAGAATGGAAGCCCCGGCAGAGCCCCCAGGGGAGGTGGCGGCTCCCTGCTCACCTGTCCAGGTGTTGAGGGTGAAGCTCTCGGCCGGGCTGTGCGCGCCGGGCGCTGCCATGCGCAGCCCCAGGGGGCTGGGGACATCGGCGCGGTGCGTGTCCCCCGCGGCCCCGCTGTACACGCCGGCGGCGTGCAGGATGTCCCGGAACACGCGGGTGCCCAGGAAGGCGCTGGTCACCGTGGGCAGCAGCCGCGGGTCCCCGGGCAGGGCCGTGGCCGTGAACACGCCGGGGTCGCCCTCGGCCATCGCCGCCGGCCCCACCTGCGGAGCGAGGGCTGAGGGGACAAAGTGCTGCCCCACTCCCCGTCACTCCCCGCCTGCCACCAGCGGTCTCTGCCCCTTTTAGTGTCCCCTCCGGTCACCTCCAGCGGTTTTTCCCCATCCCAGCTTCCTCCCGGCTGCGGGGTGCATCCCCTCCGCTCCTTCACCCCATCTCCAGCTGTCCCAACTCCTGACGGCTCACGGGCTTCATCACTTCTCAGCCTCCTCCCGCTTCCTCTTCTGCCGCCGTGATGGGATCGCACCAGTTTCTCCCGACGCACACAGCCACCTTCCCCATGAGGTCCCCTCTTCCTCCCAGTGCTTTTCCGTGACACTCTGAAAAGTTCCTGACGCTTCCCCCTCTCCCAGCTGACTGCACCCCTCTGTTCCCCCTCACTGCCGCACCTCTAGCTCAGCCCCCTGGGGCAGGACCTTTCTATTCCACTGATCTACACATCAAACCATGCTGATGTGTCATGTACAAACACATATATAATTACAGGCTAAAGATATGTACAGATACAGACACGCATAAGCAGCCCCTGACAAAAGGCAGCTGCAGCTGGCTCCTGGCAATGCCGGGCACAGGAAAAACACAGGAATGACGAAACGAGGCCCTGAGAGACTCTGGGAATCCAGCCAGGGTGACACAGGGGCAAGGAGGGTGCCCAGCCCCCAGATCCCTCCCTGACAGCAGCCGGATTGCAGGAACGCTCAAACTCAGCTCGGTTTCCTCACTGAGACTGAACTGTGAGGAAAATCCTGCCTTCGGGAAAGCGAAAAACCCCGACCCAGCCCAAGCCCCAGGGTGCGGAAGGGAGGAGGTGGGTCTTGCCTTCTGTCCCGAGGCCGGGCTGAGCCTGTGCAGGCGGAGAGAGGCTGCTCCAGGGAAGGACGGAAGTCGACCAATCGAGAAAGAAGGAAGGAAATAGCTTTTTTTTTTTTTTTTTTTTTTGGTCTCCTTAAAAAGAAATATTTGGAAATTTATCCTGAGCGCTCAGGTGTTTGTTTATCCCGCTGAGCTCAGTGCCCGCGGAGGGAGCGCGGCAGTCCTGAGGCTGCCCCGTGCCTGGGAAGGAGGAGCTGAAAGCGGAAAACCAAGTCGGATGATTTATGATCCCAAAGCCGCTGGCAGAGAGCCGGGTCAGCAGCACACCCCACTGACCTCCCGTGTCCCCAGCCACACTCTGACCCTTCCCCTCGCCTCTTTCCAGGGAGGACAAAAATTCCATCTGGACTTTGGCTTTGGCATGCCTTTCCATGCCCCTTCCAGCTGGTCCCATCCTGGTGGGTCAGGGATCCAGGGATGGAGCTGCAGGCAGGCACCACCAGCCTCTCTGAGCGGCCACTGGGATTGTTGTATTGCCCGAGCCAGCTCTTACAGGATTGGCATAACACATCTGCCCTCTGCTGTAAATCCATGGAAAAGCCCCCATGGAGCCTGGCTGGGTCAGCCCTGCAGCTGCCAATACCCCAGGGGTGCCTTGGGGACCCCCTGACAAAGGGCAGAGCCCGAGCAGTAACACTCGCTCCCAGCTCTACTCCTTTGGTATTCCAGGGTCTAATCCCAGCTGTGCCCCAGCAGGATTCATTTCCCCTTTGGCTTGTTCCTCACACCCAGCTGCTGATTCCAGCACAGGCTGACTCCATGGCAAGAGCAGGAATATCCATCCCCTGGAGAGCAGCTGGGCAAACATAGGGATTCCGGGGCACTGGATTCCCCCTCCAGCAGCCACCAGCACACAGGGAGGAGCAACTCATCCCAGTGGCACAGGCCCCACTTCCTTCCCTTTATCAGAGGAATTTGGAAATAGCCCTTTCCAGAAAGGCCTCTCTCACTGAATGGTGTTCTGAGTGTTATGAAGTTTCTAAAAGCCCAGAGAAGAGGATGTCCAAGGAGAGAGGAGTTCTGCTCCAAGGGAAAAGGCCCCTCCAAGAGGAGGTCTCTGCTCTCAAGCAGAGCATCTCAGTGTCCCCCTGTGCTGGCTGGGGACAGTTTTTGGTCTCAGAGGCCTGGGCAGTGCTGAGGGGAAAAAAAAAATCCCAAAACAATTAAGGGAAGAAAAATTAAGCAGAGAGCAATTTGGGAAAACCTGGCTGTGTCAGGCTGTTCCTCCCTGTTCCTGTGCCCCTGGAGCTGTGCCAAGGAGTGGCAGGGGGGTGGTGGCAGCAGTGACAGTGACAAGCTGGGCAGCTGCAGCACCAGGAGCAGCAGGATCGCCCTGACAGCGCCATGAGGGGTTTCCAGAGGGGCTCCCAGCTCCTGGCAGCTGCACTCCGGATCAGCCGGGTCCCCCGGGCACAGCTCCGCTCCCACCCCCCCGAGAACCCTCTCTCCCCTGGTGTGAGTATTCTGGGGGGGCTGAAAAAGTGGGAACACCCTGGTTGGAGGGGCCCAAACCCTCCGTGTCAGGGCCAAATTATTTTGGAAGAGGGTGGAAGCAAAAGGGGAGGGGGAGGAAAAGAAGGAATGTGCCCTCAGGCTCCAGCCCACACCCCCATGGTGCCCATGCCCGGCTCCCCCACCTCTGGGCTCCTGCTTCTGCTTGCTTTTGTCCTTTCAGCCTCCTTTTTAACCTTTGGGATTTGGGGGTCCCCCACAGCCCAGGGAAGGGGCAGCAGTGACACTGGTGTCATTCAGGGACAGACCCAGACCCTGTCCCCCTGTCCTGGGACAGTCACCCCAAAGGCATGTCCCCACGGGCAAGGACAGGGGCTGCTGTCACTGCAGAGCCCAAAGTCCCTCTGACACTCTCCCTGTAGGGACAGTCCCCCCAAACCAGACCCTCCCAGGCTGGGTGAAACAAGCTGGGAAAAGGGAGCTTTCCACCAAAATCCTGACTGGCTCCCCCTCCACCACTTTTTGGGGGGTTTTCCCTCTGCTGCCTTTCCAAGGTCTTCCACAAAGGAGCTGCAGGAGCCTGGAGAGGCTTTTTCCAGGCAAATAAATCAAAGAAAGGTGCCAGTGTGGGGGGGTTGATGCTGTCCTGGTTGCACTGGGGAAAGGAGGGGCTGCTGCTGGCTGCAATTCCCCTCCCAAAGTCATCTGAAAGTCGGGAACGCTGCAGGCCCCAGCCACAGCCTCAAGGTCATGCACAGCTCCAGCGTCCCAGAGAAACCTGGAGAGTTCCAGCTCAATCCACTGCCAGTGGGAACAGCTCTGCTCCCCAGACACCCCTCCCCAGCCCCAGGGTGGGTCCAAAGGACTGGGAAGAGCACAGGGAAGCAACCTGGGTGTGTGGTGTTGGATGGCAGCAGCGCAGCCATCCCGGGAGCCCTGTGTGCCATGGCAGTGGCACAGCCATCCCAGGAGCTCTGTGTGCCATGGCTGTGGCACAGCCATCCCGGGAGCCCTGAGTGCCATGGCACAGCCATCCCACTGATCCCCACTCCCTGTCCCCCTCAGGAACAAGCCGTGGCCCTTGCTGTGATGTTCACCTCGTTCCTGCTGCCCACAGCCTGGGTCCTGGCCAACATTCACAACTACAGGAGCAGGCCGGAGTGAGGAGCGGCAGGAGCAGCCTGCTCCCTGCTGAGAGGATCCCGAGGGAAGAGGCCTTGGGACAGAGCCTGGATGGGACCCCCTGAGCCTGCTCATTAAAATCCACCTGTGCATTCAACAGCGGCTCGTTGGGTTTGCTCCATCCATGTCGGGAAGCATCTGGATCTCTGCCCATTGTCCTGATGGCAGCATTCCCTCAAGGGCTGGCAGCAAGTTCCAATGGGAAGCCACATTCCCTCTGGAGCCTCTACCAGCTGCAGGGCTGCGTGCACCCAAGTCACTTCTCCCAGCACAAGCAAGGAAGCCAATCCAAGGTAAATTCCTGGCAGGAAAACACTGAGGCTGGAAGTGACATTAAAAGGGTGCCACGGGCTGGGGGCTGCACACCTGCCCACTGCCCTCCCTGCAGGAAGGGCCTCTCCACCCACCACATCCCAAATTACCTGTGCCAGGGAAGCAGCCACCATGTGGAATGTTTGGGTAGCAAGGGACACTTCCAGGTATCTTGGAAAAGCCTCTGGAGCTGTCCCAGTTCCACAGATCTGACCCTCATTTCCAGGAGCAGCTTCACAGCCAGGAGTGTACTCCCACAGCACGGGAGCTGTCGGAATGCTCCTGGGAGAAGCTGTTAGAGCTTCCCACAGTGACATTCCAGGTTTTGGATGCTGATCTCAAGCAGCAGCAGCAGCCCCACAACTCCAGTGGAGTTTCCTGTATTCCCTAAAGTGTAGTGACAGCCATGGGAATGAGGGCTGGATCTGACATGGCACTGGGAAGGAGACTGTGCTCCTTTAAGCCTTCTCCTGTCCTCAGCTATGAAAAAAGGGGAATATTTTCCTGATTAGAACACTTACTTCTTCCATACACTCTCCTGAAGTCAATAAAAGTGGCATCAGGAATAAGCCTTGGAAGACAGGATGCAGCAGGTGCTGGGAAAGTCAAACCCAGTGGCTGGGCAGGGAAGAGGCAGGCACTGGGCACTGAACAACCCCCATCCAGGGGGGAATTTCAGCCAGAAGGGCCTGGAGAGCACCAGGAGGGTGAGCAGGTAGTTTCCCGCAATTCCATTTTGTCCTGTTTTCCAAAAGTTTGTCTCCCTTGTGTGAGGCATCTCTGCACCAGTCTGGCATCAGCCACATGCTCCCTTCTTTCACTTGCTGGATTTACACCCTCAGTCAAGGCAGGAAAAGCAGGAAAAGTAAAAAAATTCCAGCAGTGCCATTTGTTAATGACACCAGAGAACCAAACTGGTGAGGAAAGTTCCTGAACCCCAGCAGTGGCAAGGCCTGACCACAGAAACATGTTTTTAAAGGAATCAGCATCACCTCAGCTGCCAGGGATGGAGACAACACAGAATTCCCAAAACGGGAAGGCAGAGACGTTTATTCCGGCTATGCCACTGCACCTCACCTGAGCACAAAGCGTTGGTGAAAGACAACCACCCCCTCAAGGGTATGGACACACCCACTAACCAGGAATCCCGGGAAAACCCTTGGATGGAGCAAACACTCCCTCTGCTGCAGATGAGGAGGGGCGGAGGGAAGCGGGGCCAGGGGAGGAACAGGATTTGGGGAAGAAGATTTGGGGAATGCTGCCTCAGGCTGCTGCAGGGGCAGGGGGAAAGGGCAGTGGGACAGGCACTAGGATCCCACCTTCCTGCAGCAGCTGGAGGCAGGAGGGATCAGGAGTGCTCCATCCCCCCAGGACGGAGCTCTGGGATCAGGGATCCGAGCCACTCATGCCAGCAGAGGGAAAGCTTGGCTCGAGCACCAAAGGGTCACACAGCAAAAGGCCACGTCCTCGTCCTCCTGCTCGCCACATCCCAGGCTGCTCCCGCTCTGCCCACCCACCCCTCCATGGATTCAGTGCAGTCAGTGGTCTGAGTGCTGCCGGCCTCAGGAGCAGCAGGAATCACTCTCTCCTCTATGTCAGGATGTCGTGGGCTTGGTGCTCCACCAGCATCTCCATGCTCCGCACGTCTGTGCACCAGAACTCCAGGCGATCCTTCATCCCCTTGATCTGCAAGGCAAGGCCACAGGGACAGAGTGCCTCAGCTCCTGGGAATGCCCACAGGCTCCCTTCTCACACCTGAGAGCCCAAACTGCTCCTCAAAGCCCCAAACACAGACACAGGGAGATGCCCCATCCCTGGAAGTGTTCCAGGCCAGGCTGGGTGGGGCTTGGAGCAACCTGGGATAGCGGAAGGTGTCCCTGCCCATGACAGGGGGTGGCACTGGATGGGCTGTAATGTCCCTCCCGACCCAAACCATTTTGGGATTCTGGGATTAACAGCTTCTATCAGCCAATCAGCAAGGGTTAAACTGAAATGCACCAAAGGAATCGTTTGCAGCTGGAATTCCAGGCACTCATTTTTGGGTTTGGAGGTAGAGACACCCCACACAGTCTCCTTAAGTGTTACAAAGGATGAACCTGAGAAGTCCAACAGCTCCATTATCATCCTGGACTTCTCTCTTCCAAAAGGCAATGTGCCTCCTACATCCTTGAAACTCCCAGAGGTTGTTTCATGCATTTAGGAATGAGGCCTGGATCCTACTGGAAAACACAGCCATGGCTTCTGTGTTCCATGGTGTTTGTGTGGCTTTCACAGTGTCCTGTCCCTGTCCTGCCCCAGCTCCTGGAAAGTTTCTGGGTGAAACACCCCGGGGCCAAAGCCAAGCCCCCAAGGAGGCTCATTCCCAAGCCATGACCTATCCCGGCTCCGATGTCACTCCCAGGTCACCTCACCCTGGCCCAGCTGGAGCTGGTGGCCCTGGAGGTGGTGGCCCTTACCTGCTGCAGGTCCAGCACCCGTGGCTGCACCCATGTCATGTGCACCCTCTTGTCCACCTCGTCGATGCTGCCCTTCACCAGCCCCACAGAGAGTGCCTTCATCACCAGCAGCTCCACCTGGGAACACAGAAAATCCTGGGAAATGACCCAGACCACCCCATTTCCCCCCTGAGATGAATAAAACTCGGCATCTTCACATGAGATCCCCTCAGAACCCAGGGCAGCAGCTCTCACACCTGTCCCCTTTCAGGTAACAGAACCGCTTCAAGACTCAACACTTCAACACAGAGGAGTTGTTCTTCCTAAAACTTTTCCCTAAAACTGGATTTAGGGTTTTTTAGTTCTTTTTCCCCTAAAACTAGATTTATTTTCTTTTCTCTGAAATCCAAGGAAGAACAAGGCAATTGGAAAAAGCCAAAAGAGCCCAATTGTCCCCAAGAAGCAGGTGGGAGTTGGTCTCTTCTCCCAGGGACCAAGTGACAGGACTGAAGGAAATGACCTCAAGCTCCACCAGGGGGGGTTCAGGTTGAACATCAGGAAGAATTTCCTCATGGGAAGGGCTGTCAGGCACTGGAAAGGGCTGCCCAGGGAGGTGCTGAAGTCCCCATCCCTGGAGGTGTCCAAGGAATGACTGGATGAGGCACAGGTTGGACTCGATGATCTTGGAGCTTTTTTTCCAGCCTAAATGATTCTGGGATTCTGTGTGGTTCAGGTCCATCCAGGCACTCTCAGGGCTCCAGAACCTGGACATTACAAGGGTGTCTAACCCCAAACTCACCTCATTGACAGTGACTTTGGCACTCTTGGCAATCTCCTCGAAGGTCAGCTGGCGGTGGTTGGCTGGGCGGGTGAAAGTCATCTGGATCAGGGAACAAACAAAAAAAAACCAACCCCCACAGGGTTTTAGGGATTCCCACAGCTCACAGAGCCTCCCCCAAGCTGCTCTGCCCAGTCCCACACTGCACTGGCTACTGCATTCCCCAAGTTTAACTCATCTCATCTCAAAATAAGCCAAACAAGAATGTCTTACACCACTGTGGTGTGGTGACAGCAGAGCCTTCCAGTGACAGGAAGGGACTGTTTCAGGTTATCCATCAGGACCCTCAGTCCTTGGGAAACAAAGATGTTTAACTGTGTTCTAGAAGTCTTATGGTACACTGGAACATAGTCCAGACACCATCCCTGAAGGATTGTTCTCTCCCTCCTCCATATCACAGAATTGACACCTTCCACTATCCCAGGTTGCTCCAAGCCCTGTCCAACCTGGCCTTGGACACTTCCAGGGATGGGGCAGCCATGGCTTCTCGAGGCATCCTGTGCCAGGGCCTCTGCACCTTCACAGGGAAGATATTCTTCCCAATATCCCACCCAACCTTCTGCCAGAGAAGCCATTCCCCCTTGTCCCGGCACTCCATGCAAGAGCCCCCCTGGACTTAGGGACAAGCAGCCCAGCACAAGGTGTTTTCCCTCATGGCACCTGCCTGTGGCTCCATCTACAGGCAAAATCCACCCTGAACTTCCTGTATCCAGGAGTTCCTGCAGGTGAGTGACCAGACACACTGAGCACATCCCAGCTCACCTCCATGAGACACAACAGCTGGATCTTCTGCAGCAGGAGAGCTTCGTTTGCAGCCAGGTCGGGCTGTGAGGGGAGAAAAGGCACCAAATCAGGTCAGGATTACATTTCTCTGCCCCATGCTGGGGCAGAACAGCTTTACATACAGGAAAAAATCCCTGGGAGGGTTCATTTAGGAGGAAGGAGGCCACCACAGCCCACCCACCAGCCAGGAATGGTTCCAGAAAACTACCCAAGTGCCAGTGAACTCACAAATCCACTGCTATGCCAGTGATTCCTGGTGTAGCCAGTGCAGGTAACGTCCAACATCACTGTTTTCCCTCACACTTCCCAGAACAGGAAGAGGAAAACCAGAGTTTTCCACTGGAAGCACTCCAGAAGGAAGCCAAAAGGAAACTAATTATGTGTATCAAGATGGAATAACCAAGATGGAATAACCTAGGCTCCGATCAGAATTGTACCAGGGCTCCACAGCCAGGAATGAGGCCAAGGTGATTAAGAAAAAGTCCACAGACTCCAAGTGTCAGGTGGAAATCCCAAGCCTGGGCCTTCTGCAGTCCCAGAGCCCTCACCTGCTGCCCCCAGGCCGACTTGAGGGCCTGGAAGGTCTCGACGTTGCCGCTGTTGAAGGCGAAGAGGGTGTCAATGAGCCACTGCCGGTCGGTGCTGCGCAGGGACTCCAGCACGGGGTGCATCAGCTGCAGGGGACAGGCAGGAGGCTGTCAGCAGGGAAAGAAACAGCTCCTGGGGCTCCAGGGGTGAAGGGATGGGGCAGCACTCACCAGCTCCCCAAAGTTGTAGACGCCTTCTCCCAGCAGCCCGGCCAGCCCGAGGGTGAAGGCTCTCTCCTGCTGCTCTGATACTGGAAAAAAAACAAAACAAAATAAAACAAAATTAATTTGGATGAAAAAAGACCCAAACCAAAACCACCATGAATAAAAAATACCCTAACCAAAAATGGGATTAAAAAAAAAAGAGAAGCCAAAAATAATTTGGATAAAGCACCACTTTAAGCTCCATCAAGCCCTCCCTCACCTAGAGTAAACTATTCCCAGCCCTCATCTTCTCCCATGCTGCCTGAAATCCAGGAGCCTGCAGTAACCACAGCACAAAAGGGCTGCTTTTTGAATCTAGAGTGAAGATTTTTGGGAATTGGAACAAACTTGTCCTTCTGGCAGGGCCATTCCCCCTTTTCCCCCCAGTGCAACTCAGGAGCAGGTCCTCGGGGTCACTCCTCAATCCAGCCAGACCTGGGATGCACCACAGCACAGCCAAAACAACACAGAGAAAACCTCAGCCAGGGCACTTATTTGGGTTGGGAGGGATGAAGCTGAGTGCAGAAAGTGGGATTTCCCCTGGAGAGGAGTTACCTGGCAGGTCCTTGACCTCGATGCAGCCTAGGAAGCGCAGTGCATCCTTGTAGTAGGCGGCGTGGTTCCCCACGGTCTGGTAGTACTTGCTGGAGAGGTCATAGAAGCGGCTGTGCACTGATGTCACCCCGGGGAGGGTGTTCAGCATCTCCTCCACCTCCTCGATGGTCTCCTGGCAAGGATGAGAGCTGGCTCTTACAGCTCCCAGGATGGCAGCCTCCCCAAGGGCTGTCCCCTGGTGACATCCTGGGCAAAGCCACCACCACTCCCACACCCGTCCCTGTGCTCAGAGAAGCTGTGGCTGCCCCATCCCTGGAAGTGTCCAAGGCCAGGGTGGAGCAACCTGGTCTAGTGGAAGCTATCCCTGCCCATGACTGGGTGATCGTCAAGATCCCATCCAACCCAAACCATCCCAGGATTCCATCACCCAAACCCATCCCCCTGCACTTGCCCTAAGAGAACTGAAGCTGCCCTGCCTGAAAAACATCACTTCACGTTCAAAAGGCTGTTTTAAAAACCAGCCAAGGATGACAAACCCCATGTGCTTCGCTCAGGCAACAACACCGCAGGTCACCGTGAGCAGCTCCCACATCCTGGTGAGCCCACAAGCCCCCGAGGGGCCAGGAGCTGGGACAACCAAGGAATGTCACAGCCCCCCAGAGCTCCCTGCCCTCGGCCACCCCTCACCTTGGTGACCTGCAGGTCCCCGATGTTGAGCTTGAGGGCCCCGATGGCTGTTTTGCACAGGATCACGGCCTCGTCGCTGCTCTTCACCTGCAGGGACACAGGGACCTGCTCAGAGTGTCACCTGCAGCCAGGTGTGCTCCAGGGGCTGGAGAAACGTCACTTGTGAACATACTCCTGCGTTCAAATCCCTGTGGAAAGGTGCTGTTCTCCAGCACAGGTGACAAACACACCTGCCAGCAACTCTTGGCCTGCTCGGAGGCAAAACACACCAAGAGCAACTCCCAACATACCTTTTCCCGGGTCTTCTCCAGAAAAGTCAGGGCCACATTGGGATCTGGAGTAGAGGGAAAAATGGATTTAAATGAGCAGCTCTCATGGAGCTAAATATCGCTGACCAAGACACCTTTTACAGGATTCCTGAAGGCTGGAACGTGGGTTTTCCATGGTTGTACCCTCAACCTGCAGCAGGTGCTGCCACTTAAGCCAGCCTTTTCCTCACCAACCACCTCTCCAGGGCAGCTGTGGACTCTCTGCTCCAGGGAACAGCAATGAATTCAGCTTTTCAAGCCAGCACTTTCCCTTCCTGACACAGCAGAAGCACAACAACTTCCCAGCCAGGACTGACCCATCCCTGGCCACATTCCAGGGATAACAACAGGACAGGGAAGAGGGGAGGACACGCACCTGTCATCTGCCGGACCACGTGCAGGATAATCTCCACCAGGGACAGGGGGTTCACCCTGCAGGGAGCAGCTCAGAGTCAGCATGGGTCCCCCAAGCCCCCCCAGGTGACCCCCAAGCCCCCCCAGGTGACCCCCACACCCCCCCAGGTGACCCCCACGCCCCCCCAGGTGACCCCCAGTAACTCACCTGTGCTCAAACTCGCTGATGAAGTTCTCGTAGAGCTGTGGGGACAAGGAGAGGGACACTCATGGCAAAGGACACCCCGGGTTCAGAGCTTCTCACCATTATTTCCTCTCTATTCCAACTCATTTGAACATCCCTGGAAGTGCTGGACAGGGCTCTGAGCCAACTGGGCTGGTGGAAGGTGTCCCTTCCAGGGAGGATGGAACAAGATGATCCTCGAGGTCTCTTCCAACCCAGACCATTCCAGGATCCTTTGGTTTTTCCAAAAAATCGGGCACCCCATATAGAAATTCCAGCATTGTTCAGAACCCAGAACTACTCATTTTATCTCATTCTATCCCCACAGGCTTCTTCCAGGGAACACTCATCCTGCACTTGCAAAACTCTTTGATAAAATACGGAATAATAAAAAAAAGCTCCCCAGCAACTCCCAAAAATAAAACCTTTAGGTGAGTGAAGTAGAGAATCACTTTGAAGCTTCTGAACCCGAGCCATTTGACTTTAGCAGAATTTTCACACAGTCACCAGCGTAAACACCCCAGGCACTGAACCCACCCTGGTTAGAAATTCTCCAAGAGAATTAGGAAAGAGAGAAGCCACAGGCAGTTCTTTTCCCGGTACAAAAAACCAGGAAAGCTGGAGGCCGCTCACCTTGATGAGCCCATCTCCCTGGGCGAAGCAGGGGTCCTGCACGAAGTCCAGCACCTGCAGAGTGAGCTGGTGCCACAGCCTAGGGACACAGAACAGCCCCATGAGCCCAACGCCGCCAAACCGTGCCGCGTCCCGGGACGTGCCGAGCGCACCGTGCGGGGCCCGACGAGGGCGGGAACGGGGGCGAACCGGGGGCTGGGACCCCCTGACAGGGGCAAACACCGCCGCAGTCGCCGCTCGGGCGACAAACGAGGCGGCTAAAGGGACGCGGGTGCAGCCGGGCCCCGCGGGGGCTCCTCAGCCGGGCGGGCCCGGCCGCGCTCGGCGCCGGGACCCGGGGCGGGCGATCCCCCCGCACCCCGTCCCCGCTCACTTCTTGTTGTAGAGCTCCTCGAGGCGGTGCCACACGGCGGCCTGGCCCGGCCCCGCGCTCTGGCTCTGCTGCAGGAAGCCCGGCACGTCCTTCATGGCGGCGGCGGGGCCCGGACGGGGCCGGGACCGGGACGGGGCCGGACGGGACCGGAGCGAGGAGGCCGCGCCGTCCCCGCTGTGCGCACTCACTTCCGGCCGCGCGGGGCACGCCGGGTACCGTAACGCCCCGCGCCCGCCGCCGCCGCGCACTCGCTTCGCTCCGCTCCCGCCGCGCCCCGCGGTCGCCACGGCAACGCCGCCGCGCCGCCAACCCCCGGGCCTTCCTCCGCCGCCTCTCCCCGCGCCCGCACCGCCGGAGCCGCCGGACCGACCCCGGGCGGGGTGAGCCGCGGCGGCGGCCGGCGGGAGCGCGGGCGCGCGCGCTCGGGGCAGTGCGGTAGCGGCGATGGAGCGCGGGGCGCGGGCGCTGCTGGCGGCCGGTGAGCGCCGGGGCCGGGGGGAGCCCCGGGAGCCCCGGGCCGCCCCCAGCACCGCTCTGCTCTCTTGCAGCCTGGAGGAGCCTGTGGGAGCGCGGGCCCTGCCATGGCGCCGGCGGCAGCGCGGCACGGGCCGCCCGGTGCGGCGGGGACGGGAAGGGGCTGGCCGGCGGCGGAGCCGGGAGGTAGGCGGGGAGTGCCCGGCCGGGGGCTGGAGAGCCCTGCGGGAAGGGGAGGGTGGGAATCGATGTTGGGAGGGGATGCGGTCCCGTCCGGGAGGCTGTCCCGTCCCCGTCTAAGCAGGGACATCAGGGAGCTGGCCCGGGAGCCTGCCGGAGACATCTGTGTTTTTCCAAGACTCTGAGTTCAGCTCCCCGGGAACCCGGTCTGACGGGGCAGAGCCGTGTCCGTGTGACAGCAGGGAAAGGCAGTGTGGTGACACGTCCGTGGGAAGGCGCTGTCACATCCCTGTGGCAGCAGAGTAAGGCAGGGTCACATCCCTGGGAAAGCAGAGCCACATCCCTGTGGCAGCAGGGAAAGGCAGTGCAGGGGCACCTCCCTAGGAAGTCAATGTCATGTCCCCGCAAAGGAACTGTCACATCCCAAGGAAGGCAGAGCTGACCACCCAGAGGCCTGGAGACACTTCCAGCTCTGTCCTTGCTCCTCAGGCTTGCCAAGCTCTCCTGGCTCTCCCCACGCCTGGTCTGGACTGTGCACAATGCCCTGCTCCAGCAGCACTAATTTTCTGGGAGAAGCTGTTCCCTTCTGATAATGGCTGTTCCCGAACTGCTAATGACAGTTCCCAGATGATAATGGCTGTTCCCAGCCCAGCTGGGCACAGGGCTCAGATTCCTTTGGACAAGGACACACAGAGCCCAGCGGGGGGAGAACAGGGAAATGACAGTGGCTGTGCTCACCTGGGCAGGGTGACACATCACCCTGAGAGAAGCTTGTTGAACTCGGGACACAGCAGGGTCTCCTGGATCCCAGAGGAGTGTCGATCAACACTGACATTGCTGATTGCCAGTGGGTCCAGCCTTGTGTCCGTCCCTGTCCAAAAAAACCCCTCTCACAGGAATACCATTCGGTGATTTGGTATTTTAGATCCACGTAAGGAATTGCAGAGGGACGTGTCCGCTCCAGGGTTTGGCTTGGACTGACAGCCAAGCTTTCTCCCAGTGAAGCCTGAGCACAATCCTGCCCAGAGAAGAGCTTTCTGTGGAATTTTTGGGTGATTTTCTCCCCACTGAGCCAAAGTCACGGTCAGTTCACTCAGCGCTGTGCTTCCCCCTGTGCCGAGCAGGATCCAAGGCTGCAGGCCCTTCTGTCTGAGCGCAGCTGCCAGAGCCATTCTGGGCAGGTGGGGAGGTGACAAGGGGAAGCAGAAGCTCACCTTGAAGGACGTGGCCGAGCTGCTCCGGAAGAAGGAATGTCGGCGCGTGGTGGTGATGGCCGGCGCCGGGATCAGCACGCCCAGCGGCATCCCCGACTTCAGGTGATGCCTCCCTCCTCTGTGCCCTTGGAGGGCTAAGGTCTTGTCCATGGAAAGGGTGACTGAACATTGGAAGGGGCTGCCCAAGGAGGTGGTGGAGTCACCATCCCTAGAGGTGTCCGAGGAATGACCGGACACGGCCACTCAGTGCTCTTGTTGACAAGGTGATGATGCATCACAAGTTGGACAGGTTGATGGTCTTGGAGGTCTTTTCCAAGCTCGTTGCTCCTGGGATTCTGTCTGCAGCCCAGGTGCCACTGCAGCCCCTCTCAGCTGCCCCCTGTCCCCACAGGTCCCCCGGGAGCGGCCTGTACAGCAACCTGGAGCAGTACGACATCCCCTACCCAGAGGCCATCTTTGAGCTGGGGTATTTCTTCGTCAACCCCAAGCCCTTCTTCACCCTGGCCAAGGAGCTCTATCCCGGCAACTACCGCCCCAATTCCGCCCACTATTTCCTGCGCCTGCTGCACGACAAAGGGCTGCTCCTGCGCCTCTACACCCAGAACATCGACGGGCTGGAGAGAGGTGAGCTCCCTCTTCCCACCTCCAGCAGCAGCACCAGGAGCTGAGGGGAGAAGCAGGATTGGGGAGATGCACACAGAGAGGCTCTGTCTCAGTCCTCTCCCACACACTGTATTCCAGTGGCTGGGATCCCTCCCGACAGGCTGGTGGAAGCCCACGGCACGTTTGCCACCGCCACCTGTACGGTGTGTCAGAGGAACTTCCCCGGAGAGGACTTCAGGGTGAGTGGGCCCAGCTGGGCATCGACACAATTAACACAAGGAGGCATTAATTACTATAGTAATGACAGGTCCAGACCTGTTCTTTTGCCATCAGGGACAAGAGTTTTATGGAGGGGACTAGGTTTGGGCTTTGCTCTGAGAACATGTGGTGGTTCTGAACCCCTGTGACAGGCAGGTTTGGAGCCTCACCTTTCAGGGGGACAGGATCCCTGTGACAGGCAGTTTTGGGGTCTCTCCCTTCAGGGAGATGTCATGGGGGACAAGATCCCTCGCTGCCCTGTCTGCACCGGAGTCGTCAAGCCTGACATCGTGTTCTTCGGCGAGCAGCTCCCACAGCGCTTCCTCCTGCACCTCACAGACTTCCCCATGGCAGACCTGCTCTTCGTCATCGGGACATCCCTGGAGGTCTGGGAATAAGGGATACCCCTGGGAAAAAGGCACATGAGAAACAGGGCCTGAAGGGACTCCAGAGGGGAGACAGGTCTTAGAGAAGTCGAGAAAATGAGTTAGGGAGGGGAAATTTGAGGTAGAGGGTAAGAAATAGGGTGGAGGTGCTCTGAGAGACCCTCTGGAAACCAGGTGGGCACCTGGAGAGCTGAGGAAAGGCCACCAGGTAACTGGTGACACTGTGACCTGTTCAGAGCTGGGGTGGCTGAACGGTTCCAAGCCGAGAGTGTCGGGAGCTGTTGCCCTGGCAGGGTGACTGTCCCTGTGCCCCCTCGGTTCCCCCCTCAGGTGGAGCCCTTTGCCAGCCTGGCCGGAGCCGTGCGCAGCTCCGTGCCCCGGGTCCTCATCAACCGGGAGCTGGTGGGCCCCTTTGCGTGGCAGCAGCGCCACAACGACGTGGCCCAGCTCGGGGACGTGGTGGGCGGCGTTGAGAAGCTGGTGGAGCTGCTGGGCTGGAACGAGGAGATGCAAACGCTGATCCAGAAGGAGAAAGAGAAGGTGGGAAGAGGCTCAGATCCCCAGCTGCCCACTCAGCCCCTATGTTCCCTGTTATCCCTACCTCCCTGGAGTTATGCAGGGGAGGGGGGTTTGTGCTTGCTGGGGTCACATTGCACAGAAGAGTGCAAAAAAAAACCCAAATCAAGGCAAACCTGGGTGCTGTTTCACAACCAGTGTGTCAGGGCAGAGTGCTGTGGGCTAAATGTGTCTGTGGTAGATGGGAAGACATGGATCTGCCAGTCCCAGATGAATTAGGAGCACACGGAAAAGGACAGGATTTGGGCTGAAAGCAGCGACCCTCTCAGGGACTGAAAAGCTTCCACTTACATCACCTGGTGTGTGATTTGTTCTCAGTCAAGCCCTGTAGCTGTAGCTGGAGGTGCAGATTCCAGGGGTGGGAGCAGCCAGACAGGAAATCCCATTGGCCAGCAGAGCCAGGCCGTGAGGCAGCAGAGCCTCAACACAAAACTGGGATGTTCCGCAGGCAGCGCTTCCCTCGGCTGTGAGGGGCTGGAAACCCTCACTCCCTACAGTCCCTTCATGGCTGTGCTTCCACTTCCAGAGGTTCCTCTGGAGCAATAAGCAGTAGGAGAGAGGGAAGGGAGGCTCCAGTGTTGCTGAGACCCAACCAGTGCTGCCGTGGCCAGACAGGGACAGGGGTTCCTGCTCCTCTTGGCAGTGATGAATCCTTAAAGAGACCTTTTTTTCCCCCCCTGAGATTTTCCTCACATCTGTAACCTTCTGTTATCTTCAGGAGTGAGAAATTGCAGGGGAACAAGTTTGTAATTACAGCTCAATGCTGATGTTAATTACTACATTCTGTTAGACCACTGGGAGGTTTTTTCCACATTTGACATCAAACACAGCTGTATTTTTTAGGCATACATTGTCCAAATGTGACTTCATAAAATCTGGCTTCGAGATTCCAATTGTAACATCCAGGTTGTTCTTACTTCCCTCAGATTACACGGGAGGAATGAGTAGGAATTCTTAGCCTTTTCGCCAGGTTTTTGATTTTTCAGTAACAACATTTTGGGGACCAGCTGGCCCTTGGCTTGATGCTTGAGCTGCTCTGATTCCCTGAGAGATAATGCTGATGCAACAGTGATGGAGAAATACTAGTTGCTTGGAGCAACCTGGACTAGTGGAAAGTGTCCCTGTCCATGGCCAGGGGTGGGACTGGATGAGCTTTAAGGTCCCTTCCAAGCCAAACCATCCCAGGATTCCAGGATTGTGTAAAACCTGTGGGGATGGTGGTGGGGCTGGAATGTTTGATGCTCCCTGGCAAGCACTGTGGTCTCTGTTTCCAGCTGGATGCCAAGGACAAGTAGCAAGGTGCTCCTGTCACCCCTCAGCATGTCACCTGAGGACGTCCAGCCATGAGTGTCACCAGCAAGTGTCCGGGGGCCTGAGGGCTCGTGCCAGCACATCCAATGAGCTCTGTGTCTGTAGCTGGCTGTTTGGATCTCCCTCCTTCCGAGCCATTCATCCAGGAACTCCTCAGAGGCACTGGTTCCATGGAGCAGGAGCTGGAATGCCATGAAGGTCAGGCCAGGACAGACTGGAGAGTGTTTTCCAGCTCCCACTGGGCTGAGCATCCAGTTCCTGTCACAGCTCCTCCCCAGCCACTGTTCCCTTGGCCATGATCCTCAGCTGCTGCAGGCTGTGTTTAGTCTTCCATGAAATCTCTGCTAATCAGGGGACAAGCCAAGGGCGGGGAGGCTGCCCCCCATTCCCATTCCAGCTCAAGCTGCTGGAGAATTTCTGAATCACTGGAGTGTTAATTATTTAATAATAAAGAGAGATAATTCGTTTCTGGATGTCACCTGAGGGTTTTTCTGTAAAGTCACACCTTCTGTCCCCAACACTGCTTCTTTCACCTGCTTTTTAGTGCCTTTTCCCCGCCTCACACAACTGTCTTTCCCTGCTGTAGATGTCATCCTGAGGGGTGGCAGTGTCAGAGCACTGCAGCCACACCCTACTCTGTCCCACACCTGCCACAACACAACGCAGAGCCTTGTGGCACATCCACACTGGAAATGGTGGGGCACTTAAGTTTCTAACCATCCCCTACTTCCCCTCAAAACAGAGTTCATGATTCTATAAACACCTCCTCCCAAACGCCTAGTGCCAAGCTCAGCCCCTGCTCCAGGGCATTCCAGGCCAGGCCTGGCAGCTGTTCTTAGGGATTTAAGCACTCTGGAAAATTGAAACAATATCAGAAACAACTGCATTAACAACACCAGGCCCCCCCTTTTCCTTTTGCATGGAAAGCTTGGGAAAGCTTCAACAGCTGGGAAGGAATCAGGGGTCTGTGTCTGCACACAGAAGGGCTGGGGGGGGGCAGGTTTTGCTAGTTAAAAAAAAGAGCAAGATGCAATTGGCCTAAAAGCTCACACTGTGACAGAGCAGGGCTGTCCTCAGCCCAGCAGCCTGCAATGGCACTTGGGGGTCAGTCAGGAACTAAATCGAAACGCAGAATCATCCAGGTTGGAAAAGACCTCCAAAACCATCGAGTCCAGCCTGTGACTGATCCCCACCTTGTCCCCAGCCCGGAGCACTGAGTGCCAGGTCCAGGCCTTCCCTGGACACCTACAGGGATGGGGACTCTACCACCTCCCTAGACAGCCCTTTCCAATGCTTCACAACCCTTTCCAGGAGGAAATTCTTCCTGACGTTCCACCTGAACCACCTCTGGCAGAGCTTGAGGCTGTTCCCTCTTGTCCTGTCTCTTGTTCCCTGGGAGCTGCATCCTCCTGTCAGGCAGTTGTGGAGAGCCAGAAGGTACCCCTGAGCCTCCTTTTCTCCAGGCTGAGCCCCCTCAGCTCCCTGTGCTCCAGACCCTTCCCCAGCTCTGCTGCCTTCCTCGGACATACTTCAGCCCCTCAATATCCTCCTTGCCATGAGAAGCCCAGAACTGGACACAGCACTCAAGGGGCTTCAGCAGTGGAAACTGGAAAACCAAACAAAGCACCCCTCCAGCTCTTCACCTCCTAGACCATGTTCAGGAACACCCCCAGCTCCTAAGGACACATGGGCAGGAACACCTAGGATCCTCTGCCACAGAGATCTCCTTGCTCGGAGGAATCACAGCCACACTCCCACGTGTCAGGTTGGCTTTATTCTAGCGTCACTTGTGCATTCCTATTCGTGACAGGAGGTTTGGGAACTCAGATACATTAGACAACTGGGAAGATTTCCTTTCCAAAGAAAACAGGAATAAAAATAAAGACAAATCTATACCAGGCCCGACAGCAGCCCCTGGGGGACACAGTGACCTGGGGACAGCAAGGAGGAGACAAGGACAGAGCACAGGTATTGGCCTTTCATCTGGAAAGCAGGAGGTGGGGAGAGGCGAACGCCCAAACCCAGCAGGGTGGTGACAGGGACAGTGCCCAGTGCCAGGGAAAGGACATTGGAGCGCTCCCGGCAGCCGCCCGCACGCTCTCTCCTGCAGCCAATGGAATGCTGGAAGCTTCCAAGGCCTCACCGGCTCTGCTCTGCTCACCCACACATTCCAGGTGTGCACAGACATGGACACAGCCACCTGCGCCGTGTCCTGTGGATCCCATTCCCTCTGGAGGCCCACACCCCTCTCTGGCAGCCCCCTTTCCCACGGCATTCCCGGGGAGCAGCCCCCACAGTGGAGCCGGGCACACGCGCGGCCACAGGCACACAGGAGGCTCCGCGGATCACTGAACCCTGATGAAATGGCAGGAAGAGCCTCCCCTTGACCCTTCTTCCCAAACAGCACATATTTGAAAACCAAAAATCCTACTGGAAAGTCCTGGAAGCAATTTGGAGTGTGAAATCCTCAAGGCTGCTGACAGGAGAGACCGAGGTGGAGCCAGGTCACGGAGACCTCTGGAAGGAGAGGTGGCTATGGAGCTGGGAAGGAGGCAGGTGTTCCATGTGGTGGGCTGTGAGGGGTCCAGGCTGGATCCGGATCCCACAGGGAGAGTCCTGGCGCAGTGCCAGCCCCTGGGTGCAGCACCAGTTCCGAGGGAGAGTGGCCAGAGCCCGGCTCTCCGTGGCTGGGGCAGGAGCCGGGTCAGTCCAGCCCCAGGTCCGAGTCGGAGGACGAGCGCTCGTCGGCGATGTTGCGGATGGCGTTCTCCATGGGCGCCAGGTTGCCGCTCGGAGTGATGCCCATGGGCTGGATCACCTTCTCCCTGCAGCCAGGAGGAGAGGGGGAAGGTAAGGCAGAGCTGCAGCAGAGCATGGAAACAAACCAGGAATACAGCAGGAATGTGGGGCTTGTGGAAATGGCCTGGGACACTCCTGGCACCACTAAAGATCCCTTCTGCGAAATGGGGACAGTCCCAGCCCGAAAACTTCCAGCATGGCAAAGCAATGGCTTGGCAGCACAATTCTATTCCCTGGAATAGGCTCCTTTCTAGAGCCCAGTTCTGTGTGTTTCAGGATTCCCAGAGGAAAACTAGCACTGGTGTCCATGTTCCTCTCCCTCTGACACACAATGGAGTTACTTCCCTCCTACTCTTGAAAGCTTGAACTCAGTTGGGCTCCTCTGGTCAGAGATAACTGGAGAACACTCCAAAAGGGAAAGTGGCTGGTGGCACTGGCTGCCATCTGTCCCTCCTGTCTATCCTCAAAATGCTGCTTCCCCCTGAGCAGCATTGTCAGGACAGAGGCTGCTGTCCTTCCCAAGCACCTGGATGAAGCTAGTGAGCAGCAGGTGCTTGGGAACAGCACAGGTACAGCAAGGAATTCCACAATGTCCTATTATGCCAAAGCTGGAAGAGCTGGCAGTGCTTCCCTTGCACATCACGGGGCCACGTTGAGGGAAGAGTTTCCCCACATATTCCCTGTCACTCCCTCTCCTAGATCCCTTCAGGCCTTGGGAATGCAGCCAAAGGAAGGATTGTGACAGATGCACCCCCCAACACACGCCATATGCCAGTACCTGGACAACTTGTCAAACATGTTGACCAATTTCATGGCTTCATGCTCCTTCTGCTCCTCTGTCATCCCTTCCATGGGGTTGGGCAGCTTCTCCTCCACACGTCCTGTCACAGGGTTGATGCTGCACAGACAGCAGTGAGGCCAGGGCTCAGGAGGGGAACAGCAGGTGACAAAGGGCTGTTTGGAAACTTTCTGAGCCTCATGGAGCAGAGGAATGGCATAGCAGGACTGGCTGTCACTGCTGCTCGTGCCCTGAACCCCAAGTGCCATCACAGTGCTACTAGGATTTCTGACCTACATACTTACAAACATCTCCCTCTTCTCTAACATCCCCTCCTGCCAATGCCACAGTGTCACTGGAAATGAGGTATATGAGAGCAGGTGACATTTCCTCCCTCTCCCCAAGGCAGGAGACAAAAAGCTAATGGAGAAAATCCCAACAAACCAAACTTACAGGGACAAGGAACAGGTGTGTGGGGCATGCATGGGTGGACCCCCCACCCTCAAGATACCACCCACTGCAGAGGAAAGGAGAGAGAAAGGGGGAAAAAAACAAAACAAAAAAAAAAAGGAAGGGAAAAAGAGGAACCAAAAACCAGCTGGGTGTAGCAACACTGAGCTCTGGAGAGGGATGGGAGAAACAGGCACTTCCACCCCTGCTGCATGTGGAAAAGCAGAACAGGGAAATGGCAGGAGGTGCATGAAGAGGGATAAAGCAGGAGCGGGAGGAAGGTGTGGGAGAAGGGGAGCTCTAGAGGGGGAGGGCATCTCTTTACTTGGGCTTTGCCTCTTTGTACTCCTCCGTGTCCGTGTCTTCATCCTCCGAGTACTCCCCTTCTTCCCGGCCGCCGGCCATGAGGCCCCGTGCCGCCAGCAGCCCCGCGGCGTTCCCGTAGCCCGTGTACTTCACAAACCGGGACACTGCCAGGAGAAGGGACAGAGACCACCCTGTGCTCCCCTCCTGCCTCCAGCCCTGTGTTCTGCCAGCCCCAGCAGCACGGCTGTGCCATGGCTCCAGGCATGGAGACACAGAGATGCTGACAGGGAGCAAGGCCCATGCATGGGAGTTGAATGTGGGCCAGGCTGTGGGCAGTGTGCTGGGATGTCCTCCAGCACAGCCTGTCCCTCACTGCTGGCCTGAGAGACACCAATCTCCTTCCCACAGAGCTCCTGGAGCTCTCCCCTTTTCCTCAGTGAGGCTGTCCCGAGGGAAGGCAGAGCCCTGCAGAGGGTTCCAATCTCAGGGTCTCCCTGTGGAAGCCCCCCAGGACTCACCACTCTCCTTGCAGAGAACGAAGAGGAACTCGGCGGCGCAGTGCTTGACGTCGGTGTCGATGTGTGTCATGAGCCTCACCAGCTTGTTCCGCAGGGAATTCCCCACCTCTGGCCGGTTCCGCACGTCCCGCAGCGGTGGCAGCACCTGCAGGGCCACAGCAAGGGTGACAGGTCACCGTGGGTCCCAAAGGCCTCAGCCACCCACAGCAGAGGTGTCTGGAGGGTGGCCACAAGCAGGGCTTTGCTCGCCCCGGCTCCCCTCGGGGCAGCAGCCCTGAGCGTGGGGCTGAGCACAGCATACCCGGGCCTTCAGGAACTTCCTGGTCTGCCGGTGGACTCGGGCACTCTCCGTCAGCAGGTTCAGCACCGGGGTCAAGCTCTCCTTCAGCTTGTGGCCCTGCAGAAACACCCCCAGAAGGAGCAGCACGTCAGTCACGCTGAGCTCGGCTTGTCTGGCTCATGCTGGAGAACATGAGCACAGACCATCAGGGAGATGGATTGACACGGAGCTTCCCAAACCCTGCCACACGCAGTCAGTGCCTCCTTCCTCCCCACACCACTTGCTGTGCACAGGCAGAAATATTTGGGCAGGGCATCCGGGGCAGAGAAGTGCAGTGGTAAAATTTGAAGGCCCTTTGGAACAACTCTAGAGGCTGAAAACTGTAGTCAGCTTGAAAATAACATGAACTCTGGTTTCCAGAACTGCCCACTGGATCACTGCTGAGTTAAACAGGGCTGATTTGCCAATCACGTAGTTAATTATCAGCTCATCATCCATTGTTCCACTGATCTCGCTGCCTGCAGCCCTCAAAGGCAGTCACCTTCCCAGTTCAGGGATGTTGGTTTAGTCCCACCAACCACAGCTCTGCCAAAAGCTGTCCCTCCTACAAAGGGCTAACTTCAAACCGAGCCTGCTGCTCCCACCAGGCTCTTCCAGGCTGAGGGAAAGGTGGGAAGAAGCAGCCCCACCACTCACCCTGTCCAGGCGCCGCTCCAGGAAGTCCAGGAGGATGCTGACCGCATCCATGTTGACGCCCATGTACTCCAGCGAGCCCGGCCGCACTTTGGGAGTCAGGAGCACATCCAGACACTTCAGGGGCAGGTTGCCCAGCAGGTTGACTGTGTGGCTGCACATGTGAAAGAGAAGTGAACACACAGTGATGGAGCTTTGCTCACACAAGTTCTTCAGCTCTGCAGATATGAAGGCCCGTCATTAACTTGCAGGAGTTGAGGACCCTGCAATCCAAGTTTTCCTGGAGCATCTCAAGCTTCTCACATCACTGAAAGGGAATAACTTAAGATGCTCTTAACTATATGCTGAGAGCCCAAAGGTAGTTTAGTGACATCTGAGAACCCACAGATCTTGACACAGAGCCAAGCAGGACCACTCTGGGTAGTCCAAGGTCTCTGGAGTTCCCTGTGTCACTCCTAATCCTGATGTTCCACACCAGTACTCCTTGGGATCTCCCTGACTATGTATTCTTGGGGACAGGGTGGTGTCACCTGCTCTGAGCTGAAACCCTTGCACCAATAATGCTTGGCAACATGACACAGCCAATTTCTCAGCATGGCTTAAGACTAATTAAGGGCACTCACGGACGTTTTAAAGCTCACACTTCTTCTCTGGCCAGTTGCCCACTGACATGGATGTCACTGTTGGGACAGCCTGACACAGGACATGGAACAAGATCTCAGGGGCCAGGAGGCCACGGCATTCCCACATGGCATTCCCAGGGCAGGAAAGGCTGTTTCTGAGTTCCAGCAGCGTGAGGGATCCCCAGGCTAAATGCAAGAGCTGCTGGTCAGCAGGGTCCCTCCCCATCACCCAAGGTCAGGCAGGATGTGCCTGGGGGAGCTGGTGAAGCTCCGGGTGAAGCTCTTCCCAAGACAGACCTGTGGAACTCCTCGGTGCGGTCCTCGCCGTCAGCAGAGATCATGAGGCAGTGGCGCAGGAGGGCACCCAAGTGCCTGTACAAAGCAGCATCTTCCTGGCCCCAACATGGAGAAAGGAACACCTCGATCAGCAAAGGGGATCCCACACATCCCAGAGCCTGCAGCCTATTCCCCCCTCCAGCAGTCTGATCATGGACTGCAGGGCATTCCAGGGAAAGCACACTCTCAATTCTCCATTTGGGAATGCTCTAAAAGCACAGGCAAAGTAAGGGATAATACTGCACTGGACAGAGGCAGTGCCCTAAGGACACCCGAGTCCCTCACCACCCTGAGGGTGCACAAGGACCAGTCTGCGACACGAGAAAATGCAAGGGAGGAGAAAACCTGCAAAACCAGAGCCCAGGCATGTGAATGCTCACCTCGTCCACCTCCCTCTTGCTGGAATCAAAGGTGATGTTGAAGAGCACTTTGAGGATCTCCATGGCTCGCTCCGTCTCCTGCCGAGGCAAAGGCGGGAGAAGTCCCTCCTCGGTGGCAACTTCGTAGGGGTCCAACCACTTGACGCCGAGGGTCAGCTCCAGGGTGTCTGTCATGAGGCTGATTCCCCGGAGCTCCTGGGCGAGCTGCTGCCGGATGTCCACCCTGAGGGCTGTCAGCAGGAACAGCAGGCGCAGGTCAAAGAACTTGATGTCGTGAGGAAGACTCCGCTCGTTGTAGAGCTTGATGCGCCGGGCCAGCCCCACCACCAGCCGCCCCTCTGCCATCAGCTCCTGCGCCATGGCGCTGCTGAACACAATGTTGCACAGGCATTTCAGGGACTCCAGGATTACATCCAAGTCTGGGACCTCCCGGATGAGCTCCTCCGAGTAATCGATGCCGGCGTGCCTGGAGAGGGTCTTCAGGCCTTCCTTGGTGGTGAAAGGGTCGAGGCAGTGCTTGTCCCGCGACAGGATGCGGATGCTCTCCAGACAGGTCACCTGGCAGGACGGCTGCAGCTCCCTCTCCAAGAACTTGATCAGCAGCTGGGCCATTTTCTGTGCAGTTGGAAACAAGCAATGGATACTGACGCTTCCCAGTGCTCCCAACAGCCCCTGGCATGCTCTGCCCTGGACAACAGCAATGTCACCTGGGCCTGCTCGGGTGTGCTCTCGGCAGCACTCAGGAAGTGCCTGGCTCTGGCATCGATCCTGACCAGTTTGGGCAGGAACAACCAGGAAAAAATGCCTTGCAGAGGGTATTGGGTGCAAAGGGAGAGCACAAACAGGTCATTCTTGTAGCTTTGCCCTGGTGAGGATGGTTCAGGCTGACAGGGCCAACCTGCCTACTGCACAAGGGAGGGACACAGGACCCAAGGGAGGTGAGAAGAGCACCTGATGCCTTGGGAAAAGAGGTGAAGAGACCTCAGGAGACTCAAAAAAGCAGCATCTCCTTAATTTCAGTGCTGTCTGGAGACCTACTGGCCCAGATCTTCCATGGGTACAGACTGGCAGAGCCCTACTAACATAATTCACAGGAGCTGCTCGTGGGAAACAGTGAGTCACAGAGCAGCATGAGAGCACAGGTAAGGCTCCACAGACATGGGCAGCTCAGGATGCAATATGTCACAGCACACCAGTAACCCACACACACTGCTGGGGGAACCCACCATACCTGACACACAACACAGCTCAGAGCACGGGTCTTTCTGTGGTATTACAAGAATGAAAGAACCCCAAAAATGAGGTTTGTAACTGGCTTAACAGCCCCATTGGTTACACCTCAAAATAATCAGAGAATCATGAAAATTGGAATCATTAATCATAATCATTAGTCATCAACCATAATCATCCACATTGGAAAATACCTCCAAGACCATCAAGTTCAACCTGTGACCAATCAGCATCTTCACAACCAGAGCACGGAATGCCACGTCCAGTCATTCCTCGAATACCTCCAGGGATGGATGATGACTACACCACCTCCCTGGGCAGCCCCTTCCAATGCCTGACCACCCTTTCCATGAAGAAACTCCTCCTGATATCCAACCTAACTCTCCCCTGGTGAAATGAAACTACTGAGGGAAGGAATGAAGAAAAACTGAACTTCAGTCCTTAACGTGAGGCTCATGGTGTGCCCCACACTCACATCCTGGGGAAATGACGAAGTACAGCTGTTCCTCTTCTCATGCCTCACAGGGAAACAGAGTTCCAGATTGGGTCCCAGCAAGCAAAGCCTCAGGCTGGCTCAGGGGAAAGAGATGTTGGGGTGTGTGCCTGAAGCTGACCCATCTGAACACCCAAGCAGCAGGAACTAGTGGTGATGTTCATCTCATATTTCATAGCATACACCCCAAAAGTGGGACACTGTGCCTGATTCTACATCCTGTGTGACTATCCCAACTCAAACAGCAAGTCAGTGCAATGCAAAGAGCTCAGATCTCATTAGATCCGGTCCAACATCCAGGCTGTGCCTGGAATGCTCCATGTGGCTGCAGCTGGCCCTGGCACAGACAAAGGAGGTCCTGCTCTCCACCCGGGTCACCTGGCCTGACTTGCTGTGTTAACACAGGCACTGGCACCATCCACCAGTGAACTGACCACAGAACTGAGCCAGCTGGAAAATAATCCAAGGAAAACAGTCATTTTTATGGCAGAACAGCCAGGCTAAGGCCTGCCCTGGCTCAAAGAGCGGCAGGAGCAGGAATGAGCAGGCAGAGTATTCCTTCCCTCCAAGTGCCAGATTACACCAGCTCAAAGGATTTGCTAATACACAGCTCCTGACAAATCCCGCTGCTAGCTTCCAGAGGAGCCCCTCACCCTCCCCCAGAGCCAGTACTGCTGTGATCCCTGTCCAGAGGCACCAGAGATCACATCCATGGCTGGGATGATATGGATATGGAACCATTGTAAGTGTCGGATGGATGCCGACCTTTATCCAAAACCACCAACTACTGATGGAAAAGACAGAGCCAGACACTCCAAGCACACCACTCTCTAACCAAGTTAATGGAAAACTCTCATTTCTTCTCCTGTGGGAGCTGCTTGCCAAGCCTAGCTGGACATGACTACAGAGCAGCAGATTTACACACTGACCAGAGGAGGAAAGCAAGCAGCGTGTGCCTACCTTCCTCTCCTCCCGCTCCTCATCCTCGAAGATGAAGCACTGAGATTTCTGTGGGAAAAACAAAATCAATCAGAAAAAGGAACAGGTTAAAACTCCATGGGACCAGGGCAGAGCCATTCAGATGGAAAGCAGCGGGTCCAAAACATGCTGCAACAGCAAACACACCATCTCCTGACAGTCCCCCCCCCGACATTATGGGCATCACCCCTGGATCCACAGCACCAGTGGAATGCCACAGGCCAGCTGACAGACGGATTTAGTTTAAATACTGCAGCAGCACAGTGGGTATTCATTCCAATCCCAATATCCCATAAGATCCGGTAATTCCCCTGCTCAGCAATACCACTGAGTTGTGCTTACACATCTCCCCTGGATATTTATTATTCCTTTTCCCGACCAAAAGAAGTCCTATCTCCTTGGTATATGGGAGTGGATCCTCGTGGTTATCCAGGTCATTCTTTAAACAAAAGGGACTTGATCTCCACACTTCATCCTGTCCCCATGCTGACAAACACTCCTGATCTCCATTCATTGCGTTTCTCTTGTTATTTTGTTTCTTCTTCACTGACAGTCTCCTTCCCGACCAAACCTGCTCCCATGGAACTGGCGAGCACGGGAGATCACAGGTGCCTGGGGAGAAGCAGCACTTCCCAGTGACTGAGGCAATCTTTGTTCATACCAAGAGTGCATTTGATCCCAGCTTGGAAAACGTTTAAAATCCATAAAACACAGATTATGTGTGTGCAGTCTCCAAGAGCCCAGGGATGGAACTGGTTCTGTCCTGGAACTGGTTCTGTCCAGCCTGGAAGCAGCGATGGACACAGTGCCTGGAGCAGCCCCAGGTGTGGGGGAAGGACAGGTGTACTCCAGCCAGGCTGTGTGTGAGCTCCATGAGCTGATCCATCCACGTTACCAGGAGCTGATGGCTCAGTCCTGGCACTGTCGTGTTCCACAGGCAGGCTGCTTGTTCCTCCCTCAGCACATCTTCCCTTCAGGCTGGAATCCCATTTAGGGATACTTAGGCCACACCTGGGGTTTTGCTTTAACTGTATTTCATTCCCAGCAAGCAAAAACCGTGTGCGTGATGAATTAAAACAAATCCGCAGGGAAAGAATACAGAACCATCGGTCTTGCAGCAGAAGCAATGCCAGGCTGTGCCAGGTTTATCTGCAGTTTCATAATCCTCTTTGACTGCTCCATTTCCTCCAGACAGGCCAGGAAACCCTATGGTTCCAGTTCCCTAAGCTTGATACCCAGGAAGGACCCAGCTGGGGGAATCCAGCAGGAAATATCATGGTTTGGGGGCACACAGACGCTGCACCCCGAGGATGCCGGCGCTGCACCTGCTGCTGGTGCTGTTAATCCTCAGTGCTGTCCTTAACAGACACCTGCTCCTTCTTGGCCAACATCTCCCCATTCCAAATCTGACTGGTAGGAACAGTTCCACATTCTCTCTCTCTCACACACACTCTTGCAAAATATTCCTCAGGTTTTCCCTGCTGGCTTCCACCTACTCCAGCCTGGTGCAGAGTGAGTCAGAGTGATCCACAGAGCCAGCCCCTCTCAGGGGAAACCTCCAAAGGAAATTTCCCTGACAACCAGAGTCTGTTTCAAACAGGATTTCACAGAGCCAAGGAAGGAACCCACAGGATCCATTCAGTCCAGCTCCTGGCCCTGTGCAGACACCACAACAATCCCACCCTATGCCTGAGAGTGTTGTCCAAATGCTCCTGGAGCCCTGGCAGCCTTGGGGCTGTGCCCACTCCCTGGGGAGTCTGTTCAATGCCTGACCACCTTCCAGGGGAAGAACCTTCTCCTAATATCCAACCTAAACCTCTCCAGCTGTTCCCTTGGGTTCTGTCACTGGTCACAAGAGAGCAGAGACAGGAGCTGCCCCTCTGCCCCTCAGGAGGAAGCTGTAAACAGCTGAGGTCTCCCCTCAGTCTCCATTCTCCAAGCACAGACTTACCACCACAGATAATCTTTTCCTGCTCTAAGGCTAGAAACACTCCCATCTCTGCTTCCACATCATTGGGGTTTGGTATTCTGTATTCCTTGTTTACTGCTTTCAGGGCTGTGCCCATATGATATCCCAGCAGTCACCTCTAATCATCTCTGACTTGCAAATCCCAACATCGTTTCACCTGCAGCTCCTCCCTGGACTCTCTCAGCACCTCCAAAACTGCCTTAACATAAAAGCTCCTCCTACTCAGTCCTCACACTGACCCTTATTTCCTGGCCAGGTTTTACTTGGGATCTGGATAATAATTTTTTTAGGAGTCCCTGAGCTGAGGGAGGGGATGATGCTCACTCACCTCTTGGTTGTAGACCTGGAGCACCTTGAGAACCGTGTCCTGCTCCCCACTTTCCAGCGTGGATACCACAGCCTGGAGCTCCATTATCCCAACAGCTCAGCTATGGCACAGCCCGGAGGAAGGGGAGAGAGGGGATTTCCAGGGTGATGGAAAAGCAGCTCGGCACACAGATCTCTGAGAGGGAAGAGAGAAAGGGGTGGAGAGAGCACGGAGGGAAAAAAAACGCACCACAAAAAATCCCGAGTGATATTGCTCACACTGCTGCATCCATAAAAGTGGAGCAGATGGATAACCCAAGCACAGCCAGCAGCCAGCTTCCTCTCTCTCTCTCCTGCTAATCCTCTTCTTCCTCGCTTTGCTTTTCAATGTTTAATATATGCCCTCCCAGGAAAGCACTCAGGGAAAACCTTCCCCCCACCAGCTGGGGATTAACGTGGAGCAGATAACAACAGCTCCCTGAAATAGCTCCCTGCCTCCTCCTCCTCCTCCCCGCCTGCCCTGATTTCTGCTGCCGCACAGGGGGGGAAAAATAACAAATAAACCCAGAAACATTCCCGTGCGGTGACAAGCGATGGAGCGGCGAGGCAGCCAGGCGGGAGAGCATCCTCCGGCTCCAGGCGGAGCTACCTTGGCAGGTGGTGGGAAGCAGAGCGAGGAGGGTTTGTGGCGGGTTGGATTATGGCCGATCCCTGCAGGCGCAGCCGAAAGGCGCGTCCGGAGCCGGCAGCCCCCCGGGAGAGGATGTCCCCACCGACACTGCCAGCGAGCAGATGCGCAGCACCCGCGGGATTATTTTAGACACGGCACCGGTTTAGCGGCTCACGGAGCCCACGCGAGCCCACGGTGTTGGGACGTGACTCCCAGCGGGGGGAAATCCAGCAGATTTGCGCTCGGACATGTGTTCGGCTTCCATGTTCCCATAAGGACGAGGCTGAGCTGGTCACACCAATCTCAACAAACTGGGGCCCCAGGCTCAGCGCACCCGGGGTTTGGGAATCACACGGGTTGTGCCCTCCTGCCCACGCAGCCCCAGAGGGGCTTTTTGGGGGGAACCAGAAGAGGCAGATCCTGCATTTTGGAAGGTGGAAAGCTGTGGAGACAGGAGGCTGGGCTGGCCCAGGGCAGGGACACAGCATCCCCACGCGCAGGGGCTGGGATGGAGGGGATCCACCTCTGCTTTTGGGGGGATGACATGAACCAATGGATCATTGGGCAGATCCCCCTTTTCCATACTCCTACTGGCTCCTCACACTGCCAACTCCTTCCCCCACCATTTGGGTAAATTCCAAACCCCCTTCTTGTCCCCAAAACCCTATTTATGTCCCTAAACCCCTATTCCCCCCTGCCCCCAACCTCTATTTTTTTCCCAAGCCCCTATTTTCCCCAAAAAACCTCTATTCCCACCCCCAACCCCCTAATTATTTCACTAGAAGTTCTTTCTGTCCTCAGACCCCTATTCTTGCCCCCAAAGCCCTATATTTCTGCCCAGTCCCCCCGCCCCTTTTTTTGTCCCCAAGCCCCTATCTTCTCCCCGAGCCCCCCATCCCGTCCCTGTGCCCGGGCAGGGCGCTGGCCCTACCTGCGGCCCGGGATCCCTTGGGGGGCAGTTCCAGCCCTTCCGCCCCGGCCCGGGCGAGCGGCCCGAGGGTCCCGGTGCCGGGGGGAAGGAGGAGGAGGAGGAGAAGGAGGAAGAGCGGGCGGACATTTCGTGGCGGCTCCGCCCGGCGGGGCGGGACGGGCCGGGGCAGCCATGGCGGAGCGGGGCCGAGGTGAGGGGACAAGGGACAGCGACGGGGACAGGTTTGGGGGGCAGGAGGGCCTGGAGCGGCTCAGAGGGAGAAGGCTCCCGACCCCACTAAACCCCGCGGAGCCTCTTGCGGTGCCCCGATTTCTCCCCTATAGCCCCGGAATCGCCCCTCCCCCGTAAGCCCTAATTGCTTACCTGGCCCCTTTTTGGGATCCTCGGCTGCCTCCCCTCAGCCCCTAATTGCCCCCCCAAATCCTTAATTGTCCCCTTGAACCCCTAAGCGCCCCCCATAAACTCCAAGTACCCCTTTGAGCCCCTAACTGCCCCCATAGCCCCGAATTGCCCCGGAAATCCTAATTCCCCCCACCCCGGAGCCCCAGCTCTGGGCATTACCCACAATGGGGGGCAATACCCAGAGACCCCAACACGGCCGAGGGGCAAAGGGCCCCGGATTTGCCAGGTTTCACCCAAATCTCACCCCGGGATGTCACTGGCCATGGAACCCTCACAGCTGCTGCTGGGCCGTGGTGGCAATTCGGGGTGCAAGTCTGGGTTCCTACCCTGGCCTGTTTGGGGGAAGTCTGGGGGGTTTTGGTCGCGTTTTTGGGGGGCTCCACGGCGCAAACCACGCAAGGAGGAGCTGTGATGATGTGTGCTCCTGGTTCTTCTCCCCAGGGCAGAGTCCGAGCGCCATGGAGGACCTGCTGGATGTGGAGAACAAGCGGATGGCCGACAGCCTGGCCAGCAAAGTCACCAGGCTGAAGTCGGTGAGTGCTGAGGTCACATCAGGTGTTGAGGTGAAGGACAGGCTCGGATTACCTGGGGGTCCTGCAGGGGATCACAGAGGCATGGAAAGGTTTGGGTTGGAAAGGACCTTAAGGCTCATTCTGTCCCACCCCTTCCCATGGGCAGGGACACCTTCCACGAGACCAGGTTGTTCCAAGTCCTGTCCAGTCTGAACACAGGGGTGTTGCTAAGCTCACCTCCTTGGGGAAAAAATTAATGAAAAAAAGGCAGGTAGATTAATTTTGGAAAATACCTGTGTCTCTATGTAACTGTTCTTAAAGCTGTTTTGCTCCAGTTAACATCAAACACTTCGATTTAGAACTTTAAGCTCTAAATTATTATTAAAAAATTAGTACAAACCATGAAAGAAGTCAATGACTCACTGTGTGAAAGGGCAGGCTGAATTCCTGCCATTGTGTCCCAGCGATTAAACTCCCCTCTCTATCTGGCAGATTTAGACAGTCAGGCTTTATTTTCAGAGCTGGAAAAGTTCACCTGCCTGACAGGGAAATGCAACTCATTTTCCTTGTTCCTGCACCGGATGAGCTCTTGTGTGTCTGTTGGAGCTGGGAAAGCAGCAGCTTGTTTTAATAATTTGCATTTCAGATTTTAGAGGTTCTCTGGACATTAAAAGCTCATTAATGCCCATTTCCTGCCTTGCTTTGCAGCTGGCTCTGGATATTGACAAGGATGCTGAAGAACAGAACCGCTACCTGGATGGCATGGTAAGGACCTGGGAAATGGGACACGGGGCTTTCTGTGCCAGTCAGGGAATTGGGATGGGAGCTGGGACAGCAAAAGCCCTTAAGGGAGAAGCCCTAAATCAGCACCGGGATTGTTGGGGTGTCCTGTACAGGGCCTGTCCTTGTGAGTCCCTCCAATTCAGGATATTCCATGATTCTGCCATGCGTCTCTTCCCGCCAGGACTCGGATTTCCTGAGCGTGACGGGGCTGCTGACGGGCAGCGTGAAGCGCTTCTCCGGCATGGCGCGCTCCGGCCGCGACAACCGCCGCCTGCTCCTCGCCGTCTCCGTGGCGCTCATCCTCATCTTCTTCATCCTCTACTACCTGGTGTCCCGGGCGGGGACCTGAGCCCGGGCTGGGAGGTGTCACAGGGCCCCCAGCAGGGCAGGGGTCACAGGCCAGACCCCACCATCCACAGACCTGTCCGCACGTTTTCCAGAGGAGCCTCCAGCCACGCCTCCGCCTTCCCAGTGACTTTTCCTTCCTCCAGCTCCTCGTCGTTGCTCCGGCTGGGCCCAGACAGCTCATCCAAAACAAGTTTGGCTCCGAAGGGTTCTTCATGTCTAAGGTGATTTTGGGGTCATGGCTCAGGGTGTGACCTCCTGCCTTGCCCACATCCCATGGGCTGTTTCCAAGGGCCGCTTCCACGCCACCTCCCTTGCTGAAGATCAGGAACTAACGAATCCCGGGACACGTGGATATTCCATAACCCAGCTGTTTGCGGGCTGTAGGATTTCAGATGCTGATTTATGGGGTTTGGGAGTACCAATGTGTGACTTACATTCTGTGTGGCCGCTCTGCACTTCCCTGGGACTTGCAGACCATAACCCTGGGCTGAAAGGAAACCTCTGCTGCTTTCAGGTGGAATTAGCAATGGATCTGGGCCTGGAGACTCTCAGACTGTGGCAGGAAGAGATGCAGAGACTCTCATTAAATCCTGCCTTGGTTGTCTTTATCATCCTTTTGGGCAAACCGGGCTGGACCCTGTGGGAAGGGAGGGCCACAGTCCATAACCACATGGATTTGCACTTGTGTGGAACCTTCCAGAACCTTCCCACACATGTGCAAATGAAGTGACTAAATCAGGCTCCCCTGGGTTTGGGGAGATGTTGTGCCAATAAAGCAGAGATTGAGGAGGTGAAGTGGAATTCCCCCTGCAGTGCTGTCGGGAGAATCAAGGAGGGATTTGCTGATTTTTTTTATGAATTTAGAAGATACAAAAGGAACCTCTTGCCTTGCCTTGGGGGGTGTCGTTGCTTATTTGCTTCTTTCTTCCTGTAACAGCCAGGGTTCAGCCATTCCTCCTCCTTTGATTTAGACTCTCCAGCAAACCCTCTTCATGGATGGCTGGATGTTCCTTTGCCTTCTCCCTGTTCCCACTGGGAATCCCTTTGCCCTGGGGCTAACTCAGGTCCACAGCTATGAAGGGAATGTTGTCCCACGTACCAAACTGCTCACAAAACACACCCTGGCTGGATTAGGTGTGTTCTTTTCCATATGTGGGGAAAAAAAGGTGCAGGGAAAGCAAGGAGAAAGGAGGCAGCAGGAACTTTCTCTGGCTCTTCCTGCTTCCCTGGTGCAAGGTGGCAGCTCTGGGCTGTTTCCTTTGGGAAGAATTAATAGCCTGTGATTCCTGGAGCAGGTGACTCCTGACGAGAGGCCCCTGGACCAGCCCAGCCTTTACCCTGGCGAGGTTTATTTTGTCTTTCCTGCTGTAAATAAAGCTGATTTTAGACCTTTTAGCCCAAATGTTTATTCTTTGTGCGAGGTGCAAGGTCAATCAACTGGTTGCACCTGTGGCCTCACCACCCAATTCCAGCGTCACCGGAGCCACCGGGGCTGGAGCGGGACCCTCGGGTGGGGTGGGGCTCCCCAGGCCCCCACCCGGTGTCATGGGGAGATGAGCATGGGGGATGCACCGGGGCAGCGGGGACTCACGGGGACACTGGGGAGGCCTGGGTGGACGGTTGTGAGAAGGGACAGTGAGAGACACGGGGCCAGGGTTGGGGGTGCCACCGGCCGCTCACCCCTCGAGGGTCGGTGTCTCCACCCATGTCTGCGTTCTCACGGGAGGCCTCGTCCCCGGGGCACAGCAGGACAATCGCGGCCGCCCCAGGCCCCGGTAACTGGGCCCCGCCATGTCCGGCACAGCTTCCCCGTCGCCATGGCAACCGGCCGCCGCATCGGAAGTGACGTAACGGGGCCGGAAGCGACGACTGGGGCGGAAGCGGCGGTGGCGCGATGGCGGCGGTGACAGCGGGAAGCGGGCCTGGGAGCGGGCCCGCAGGCAGCCCCGAGGCCGCCGGCGGGAGCACCGGGGGCGGCGGGTGGCGGCGTCCCCACGGGCCGCTCCAGCGCTACTATGGCCCGGCCACTGCCGAGGCGGCCGAGGTGGCCCCGGACCCCACCGACATCGACGGGCCCCACTTCGACCCCGAGGTGTTCATGAACAAGGTGACCGAGGAGACCCCTCCCGCGGGCACCCCGACTTTGGAGAGGGCTCCGGGACTCCGATGGGCCCCGGGAGGTCCCCGCCGGGCCTCATCACGAGGGATCTCGGTGGGCAACCCCAACCCTGGCGAGGGAGGACCGCAGGGTCCCCAGAACCTTCGGGTCCCCAGTATCCTGAGGAGATCCCAGAAAAGGCCTCTCCGGGGACTTTATGGATGTGCTTCCCTGTGGACACTGATTCCCTGTGGGCATGGTACTGTGCTGCTCTGGAGCAGCTGGATCGGGGGCAGTTAGCCCTGCGCGGGGGGATCCCTGGAGGGCGGGCGGAGGCTCCTGGGAAGCACTTCCATATCCCGGGATGAATCCAGGCTGCACGGTTTAGGGATCCTGCAGGGCAGCTGAGGGTCCCAGACTGGCTGTGGAGGGCAGGGTGATCTCGGTTAGGGGGCTCCAGAGGAGGCAGTGGAGGTAACCAGGGGCAGGTGTGCCTCCGTTGTCCCCCCAGGTGCGCAGCGAGTGTCCCCTGGCACAGCTCCTGGCCCGCGAAGCCGCGCTGGGCCAGGAGATCCGTGCCCTGGACAGTGACATGCAGACCCTGCTCTACGAGAACTACAACAAGTTCATCTCTGCTACTGGTGAGCTGCTCCCTCTGGAGCCTCGATGGGAAATGGGGATTTGGGGATGTTCACTCTGGAGCCTACTGATGGCAGCAATGGGAAATGGGGATTTGGGGATGTTCACTCTGGAGCCTACTGACGGCAGCAATGGGAAATGGGGATTTGGGGATGTTCTGGGAAGCTGCCCTGGGGAATGTGGTGGTTCACTCTGGAGACCAATGGCAGCCACTGGAGTAACCAGCCTTCTCTGGGGGGTTGTGGTTGTGGTGTGTTCATCCTGGGCACGCCGGGGGGGTTCCGGGCAGCCGAGGGACTTGGCACTGGGCTCGTGTCCCCCAGACACCATCCGGAAGATGAAGGTGGATTTCCGGCACATGGAGGCGGAGATGGACGACCTGGCGGCCAACATGGCGGCCATCAGCGCCTCGAGCGCCCGCGTCAGCGCCGCGCTGCAGGACCGGCACCGCCGCGGCGCCCAGCTGGCCGGTACGGAGCGGGGCCACCCTGGGGAGACTTGTTGGGATAAATCATGTGGGGCAGATCCAGGGGGTGGGTGTGCCCCGTGGGAGGCAGATCCAGCAGATGGTCCCACCCCCACATCTCATCCTGCCCCGTTTGTGTCCCCACCCCGACCCCGCGTCCCTGCAGGGGTGCAGGCGCTGCTGCGGAAGCTGCAGGCGCTGGTGGAGGTGCCGGGGCGGCTGCGGTGCTGGGCGGGGACGGAGCCGGCCCGTGCCCTGCGCTGCCACGCCCGCGCCCGCGCCATCCTGCGCCACTACCGCCACCTGCCCTCCTTCCGCGCCATCGAGGACGAGAGCCACGCCATCATGGCCGAGCTGGCCCAGCGCCTGCGCACACGCCTCCGGTGCGTTCGCTCTGCAGCCTGCCCGTGGCAGCGCTGGGAAACGCGGGTGTTCGCTCTGGAGCCTGCTGATGACTCCTGTTGCTTATTCCCTGTTTTCTGCCGTGCCTCTCTTAACCCCGGGCTCCCCCGACCACCAGGGAGGAGACGCTGGACCCCAAGGAGCTCACCGAGTGCGTGGAGATGCTGCTGCAGCTGGAGGAGCCGGCCGAGGAGCTGAGCGAGGAGTTCCTGAGCCAGGCGGGCGCGCGCCTCGAGGACGAGCTGGCGGCGCTGGAGGCCGAGCTGCCCGCGGCCGACCCCTCGGGCACGGCCACCACGCCGCCGCCGCCCGCCTCCGACATCCTGGACTTCGTGGACCGCGGCAGCTCGGCCTTCGTGGGCACGCTGTGCCAGCTGGCCGGCTCCTACCGCGCCCTGTTCGGCGGGGACACGGGGCACCTGGAGCCCTTCGCCGCCGCGCTGGCCGCCCGCTACTTCGCGCTGCTGGAGCGGCGGCTGGAGCTGGAGCGCGGCCTGGGCGACACATCCCTGCTGGTGCGGGCGCTCGACCGCTTCCACCGCCGGCTGCGCGCGCTGCTGGAGCTGCTGCCCGCGGGCGCCGACGCCGCCGCCGCGCTGGTGGCCCGGGCCGCCCGCGAGCGCGTCAACCGCTACCTGCGCGCCCTGCAGACCTTCTTCCTGGGCTGCCTGGGTGACGTGCGCCAGGCGCTGGCCACCCCTCGGCCCCCCGGCAAAGAGGGGCCCGGCCTGCCCGACCTGCTGGCCACGCTGGCCGCCTCTGTGCTGGGCCAGCTCAAGGCCGTGCTGGCCTACGTGCAGCTCTTCACCGCCAGGGACGTCGCCTTCGCCAGCCTGCCCTACTTCAAGGTGGGACACCTTGGGGGGCACTGGACAGGCTGAGGGGGCTGGGGATATTTGGGGGGTCACTGGAACAATCTGTAGGTGGCACTGGGCGGTTTGGGGGGTTTTGGGGTGTGACCTGCCCCCCCATTTATGGCACAGGGAGAGTTCTGTGTGACAGCAGTGCGTGAGGGACTGGTGGTGGCCTTCGTGCGCTGGTTGTGCCACACCGCCCGTGGCTTCGCTGATGGCCCCGCTGAGCGGGGCGCTCCCGCTGCCCCCCCGGCCCTGCTGCTGCTCCTGGCCCGTCTCTGCCTGGACTATGAGAACTCCACCATCAGCTACATCCTCACCCTCACCGATGAGCAGTTCCCACCCCAGGTGAGCCTCTAAACGGCCCTAAGGCGATCTTGAATGTTCCCAGGGGACCTTCAGGGATGTTCTGTTCTGTGTGGCCTCAAGAGCCCCTGAAAGCCCCAAGGACATGTAAGAGGGGCAGTGATGCTGCTTCAGGCAGTGTCCCTCCTGTCCCCAAAGTCCCTGTGCCCCCAGGACATCAGACATAGGGTCACAGGGAGGGGAGGTGTCCCCATGCCCCTCATATTCCCAGCGCTGATAGCACTGCAGAGGAGGGGGGTGCTGATCCTACCTGTGTGTGTCCCGCAGGACTCGGGGCCGGCGGTGACGCCGGGGCCGGCGCTGTGTGCGGAGGCGCGGGCGGCGGCGCAGCGGCTGCTGGACCACTACGTGCAGGTGCAGGGCGCGGCCGTGGCGCAGATGCTGCGCAAGAGCGTCGAGACGCGCGACTGGCTGGGCACCGTCGAGCCCCGCAACGTGCGCGCCGTCATGAAGCGCGTGGTGGAGGACATCACTGCCATCGATGTCCAGGTCAGGGTGACACCAGGGCTAGGGGGGTTGGACAGCCCTGGAGGGGTCCAGGGGGTTTGCCCAAGATCCCTGTGTGGCTCTTTGGGGATCCTGGAAGGGGCGCAAAGACTTTTGAGGGATGCTGGCTGGAGGGTTTGGGGGGTCCCAGGAGAGGGCTTTGGGTGCTGAAGGTGTGGTGCCACCCACAGGTGGGGCAGCTCTTTGAGGAGGGGGTGAGGCGGGCGCAGAGCAGCGATTCCAGCCGACGCGCCTTCTCCGTCTACAGCAGCTCGCGGGCACCCGGCCGCTATGCCCCCAGCTACACCCCCAGGTCAGCCCTGCCAGCCCTGGGTCACCCTGGCACCCCTGGGCTCCCTGCCACTCCTCGGGTATCCTGCATCTTCCCTGTCACCCTCTTCATGTTCCCAGACTGTTCCAATACCCTCCCACTATCTTGACAGCCCTTGGCTGTCCCCATATCCCCAGACCGTCCTAATGATAATTCCTGTTTCCCAACAATCCCTGTGTTCCTTACAACTGTCCCAGAATCTGCTGGTGATCCCTATGGCCCTTGTGTCCCTCAGTTGCCTTGTCCCTCCATGTCTTGGGACATTCCCCTGCTTTTCTGTCCCCAAAACCATCCCTGCATCCTCTAACCTTCTCCATGGTCCCTAATGATCCCTGTGTCCCTGTCGCCACATCCCTGGCTCTATCAAGTCCCTGACTATCCCTGTGTCCATGTCCTCAGTGCCCCCATGGACACCCATCTGCTCAGCAATATACAGAAGCTTTTCTCTGAGCGCATTGACATCTTCAGCCCTGTTGAGTTCAACAAGGTGAGGTCATGGGGACACCACCGTGTCCCTAAACATCTCTAGAGGCATCCAACTGCCCACCTTCCCACTGGCACAAGTCCCTGGTGTCAGGGCTCAGGGGGTCCCTGAGAGCTGATGACCAGGACAAGGGTGTACCCAGTGTCCTCAGTCTTAGGACTCTGATGGGAGGAGGGGGATGTGCGTAAGTGACCAGGCCAAGGCTGTCCATGTGCCACATGTTCCCATGCTCAGAAGTTCCTGGGGAATGGTGGCCAGGACGAGGGCCCCCACATCCCGTGTGGACACGTGTCCCCGCTGTCCCCTGGTACAGGTGTCGGTGCTGACAGGGATCATCAAGATCAGCCTGAAGACGCTGCTGGAGTGCGTGCGGCTGCGCACGCTGGGGCGCTTCGGGCTGCAGCAGGTGCAGGTGGACGGGCACTACCTGCAGCTCTACCTGTGGCGCTTCGCCTCCGACGAGCGCGTGGTGCAGGGGCTGCTGGACGAGGTGGCCGCCAGCGCCGCCCACCGCTGCCTCGACCCCGTCCCCATGGAGCACAGCGTCGTCGAGCTCATCTGCGAGCGCGGCTAGGATGAGGGACGGGGACGTGCCACACCTGGGGCCTGTTATACCTCTGGGGACAGGCCTGGACCCCGTGAGTCCCCACACGTACATGAGGATGCTTGGTGTGTCCTTCCCAACATGAGGACACCTTGTCCCCACACCGGCTGACACCACGTTGTTCAAACCCCCCATTGCCTCCCCAGCCCAGTGACACAGTGGCATCCCCCCACCTGGGTGACACCCCTCATGCCTCAGCCCCTTTGTCACTAATAAATTATGTGTGAGTTGAACTGAGTGTTGTGTCCCTGTCTGTGCCTGCGGGGTGGGAGCTGGCCCTGCACACAGGGGGGTTCCATCTGCAGCCAGGCTGGCAGCACAGGGACAGGGGCTGGGCACTGAGCCATGTCCCCAATGGACCCACAGCAACGAGGGCCGCAAACCTTAAAAATCAGGCACCAAATGCCTCCCTTGGGTGCTACAAAGTGCTGGGGAACCCCCAAGGACACACATTTTCCATTGGAGATCAGAAGTTCTCCGCAGACAGGACATTCTTGCCTCAAGGAATCAGCACAAAAGAGACTCCAAACCCTGAGTTTCTGTAACAAAAAGTGTGAGGAGCCCAGAGATGATTAAACTCACTTTATCCAACAGTGTTTGGCCCGCTCAGAAGCTTTTGTACAAGAAATGGCGGTCGCGCAGATACAGACCTGGAAGCACAGGACAGCCATGGAAACACAGGCCCTCCATGGGTACAAACAGCAATCGCCAGACCTGGATCTACAGAGCAACCCCAGAAGTACAGACACTCCACAGATACAGATGTGCACATAGAGAGCAGCCCCAGGATACAGACACCAGTGTATTTAAATACAAAACTCACATCTTTTGAAGAACGTTTGCTGGCAAACAGAAACAGACAGGTTCATGTCCCCTCACACAAAGCAGTCTCTACAGGAATTTTACAGGGCTGGGCTGGGGTGCAGAAGGAATGACTAAACCACCACGGGCTCCTGGAATGGAAAGGCTGAGCTGGAATTTTTGGTTCAATGGAATTGGGTTGGCCAGAGTCCGGTTAACAGTGGCTCACTGAACAGGAAGTGCTAAACAGGCTGAGAAACAACGAACTGATGCTGAGCCACAGCCAGGGGTGAACAAGAGGGATTAAGGTTAAAAACATCCTCTCAATCCCATCTGGCCTCAGATGGAATTTCACTGAGAAACAAAGTCTGCCAGAACCTTTGCAGAGTTTCTCCTATCGAGGCCTAGAGCTGGCTCACACACTTGTGGGTCCTCGGGGACACGGTCACACCTTGGTCACATCTCTCCACAGCTGACAGAACGTCACTGAGACCCTCACTGTGCTCCTGGCCCAGCTGTGCCAGCGCCAGCCATGCTGAGCTGATGGACACCACCACACACGTGGAGGGGAAACGGCGACGAATCCCTTTGGGATTGCAGATGAAGAGCACACCGGGGAACAGCTTCCTGAGAAGAGCAGTGGAGCAGGGCGGACTGTGCTCTGGTGCAGTGGCTCCTGGCTGTCACTGGCCTCCAGGGCAGCACAGATGTACAACTGACGGCAGGCGCTGCCAGGCCGGCGTGACAGAGAGGGCGGATCCCACAGCTTCAGGTGACACCCCTCACCTGCTGAAGGTCTGAGTCTATGCCAGCTCCAAGCTAAGGGTAAAAGAGAGGCACTTCCCAAGGCTGCACTTCGTGGCTTGGCCTGACAGAAACGAGCCCCGCAAACCGAGGCGCAGGAACCCAAGAAAAGCTGCCAATTATTATTCAACGCTAGGACCTAAATACTTAAAGTGAAGAGTTACTCCTTCCTCACCAGGAGACAGGAAGGCACACCTGCTGCACACCTGCGCTCACCTCAGGGCTTCTTGAGGCCGCAGGGCAGCCCCAGGGCTGGCTTGGCCGCCACGGTGGGCGGGGAGTGCCAGACGGCCGAGCTGGTGCGCTTGAAGTAGCGGGGTTTGTTCTTGTAGAAGATGTGCTCCAGCTTGGGGCTGGGGATGGCCCCAAACAGCGCGTCCACGTCAGGGGGGTTGTAGTATTGCCGGATCACAGCCTGGCTGAGCTGATTCCCTGCGGGAACAGATGAGGGTTGTGTTAACTTTGTTCATCGGGATTGCTGTGTGGGCTCTTGTATGTGACATGTCCCTGCTCTACTCATCTCTCCTCACTCCAAGGCAGCTTAGCAGTGTATTTGTCCCCCATTACGTTGTGACAAAATCCCCAAGTGATGGAGGAGCCCCTGATTCCACATTCCACATAGAATCATGGAATGGTTTGAGTTGGAAGGGATTTTAGTACTCATCAAGTTCCAACCCCCTGCCATGGGCGGGGACACCTTCCACTAGACCGCGTTGCTCCAAGCTCCTGTCCAGTCTTGGACACAGAAGTACTCATTCCGTGCTGGAGTACTTTACACTCCTCCAGGCAGGAGGTACTGGGCAAAACCCCACAGCAGGTCCCACAGTCTGCTGGGGCCCCTGGATACACACATCCCTCCACACACACGTACCAGTGGCCCAGGCAGGGACGGGCTTGCGCGGCTGGCTCTCGTCGTCTGTCGAGTCGTCGCTGTTCAGGTCCATCCCGTAGTCGTTCGAGCTTGTCACAGGCACCTTGAATTCCTTCCTGCTCTGTGGAGTCATCTCGTACGAGTTGCAGGCAGGGGAATTCTAGAATGGAAACACATTGCACAGGTGTTGGATGCAGCAGCACCATCAGGCTCCAAGCTACAGCAGGACCAGCTCGTCCCCACCTCATAGCAAACCCTGAGTCTGGCAGTTCTCAGTTTGGACCTGAGAGCTTGACCCAAGTTCCAAAGCCATGACCCAATGATGGTTATGCATGGCCTTCTCCTGTTTAATTAGGCTAATTAATTTGCCATCTGTGGCATGAGCACACATGTAATAGATGCATCTAAGGGGTCTAATAGAACAGAGATCCACCCCAGTTCAAGCCAAGGTTAACTGGAGGTTTGATGTCACTGGAGCAGAGTCACATGCTCTAAACACTCTGCAACCCAACTTCTGGGCTTGATAAATGATATACAACTGATAATTGCTGTACTGAGAACCTGCCCACCAGCTCAGCCAAATCAAGCTCAGGCTAATGGGAGCAGCATGAGCAGGAAGTGTAAGGGCAGGAGAAAACCTACAACTGTGAATTTCAGGTTTTTCAACTGGAAATTTTCAGTAGGAATTCAATTTTCAGTAAGGAAATGAGTCTCTGGAGAGTTGGACACAGTTGTCCCTCCTCATCAGAGACGACCTCCATGGCTTTGTGTCCAGTGACATTAACTCCCACCCACGGTTTCTGCATTTAAACATTAAGATTCTGAGCATTGCAGAGAGACAAGAGCCACATGTTTGTTGTCAATGCTCAGGACACGAACACCACCATTCCGCTGGCTCTGCTGCCACCTTGTGGCTGTTCCCAAATTTGACCCTAAATAAAACAGCACTGTCTGCCCTTGAGGTCTTTCCAGTATTTAAGAGGCACTTAAGACAGTCCCAACAACTGTTGCCTTACCCACAGTCAGGAACCCTGTCCAATCCCTCTTGCTTTCCCTCCCTCCATCATTGAAATATTCATGGAGTCAACCCCAGATAACCAGGAGTTACAGAATTCCTCTGTTATCGGAAAAGCAGGTAAAAGCAGAGGGTGGAACTGCCCGAGGCAAGAGTGGGTCAAATGCTGGCACTGAACAGTGCTGCCACCCCTAAGGACCAGTTACCTCCTTGTTCTCCAGGAGTGATGCTTGGGCATTGTCTTTGGCCTTTTGCTCCTCTGCCAGTTTCTTCTGCTCCTCTTCCTGCCTCTTCTTCTCTGCCAGCATCTGCTGCTCCTGCTGCCAAGCGACACCCACAGGATTACCCTTAGGGACTTCACTGCCAACCCAGCCACCCATCTTTGTTACCAGCAAAATACCCAAGCACCTCATTACAGCTGTTGCTTGTGCTGCTGAGGAGTGCTTGGGACATGGTGCAGCTTCCTCAGAAGGGCACAAACACACTGACCCCCATGCCAGAGCATCAGCTGCTTTTCCCTGACAAAGCCAGGGCCTCCCACCTTGGAAAACCTGCTGCTGACTTTATCTTGGGGCTATAATAGCCAGAAACCAGCTGACCATCTGCAGAAGTCTGTGCTACTGATCTTGGGCTCTTTCTAGACCAGTAAACAGCATTTTTAGAGGCCAAGTCTCCCCATGGTACCATAAACGTGCTGAACAGGTCTGACTTCCTGCTCAGAAGTGTCACAGTAGCTCTTCAGGGCTCCCCACAGCATCCCAGCCAAGCTGCTCCAACAGCAAGAGCTGCTGAGGCCAGACTGTGTGGCTCTATCCCTTCCCAAAATCAATCACTTACCTCCTTCTTCTCCTCCATCTCCTTGCGGAGCCGCTCCTTAGCAGCCGCTGCTTCTTTCTGCAGGCGGGCAGCCTTCTCCTGCTGCTCCCGGAGCCTGGGAACCACAGCACAGGCCCTCACTCCCAGAACCACAGCAGGGCCCTCCCTGCTCACAGCTCTTCAGGCACTCCCCACAGCACTCCTGACATCCCCGAGCCCAGAGTTCATCCTTGGCAGCTCAGCACCAGCAACAGTCCAGAGCTCTGCTGAGAGGTCACAGCAGCTCCCTGCAGCTCCAGCCTCCCACTCCTGCCTTCTGCTCTGGCTGCGTTTCAATCCCAGCACAGAATTTGGTACATAAAGGGGATTTTGCCTTACTTCTCTGCCTGGATCCGCTCCTGCTCCCTCTTCCTCTCCAGTTCTCTCTCTGCAGCCAACTGCCTCTCCCGCTCCTGTTCTGCCTGCCTCTGCTCAGCGATCTTCCGGGCACGCTCCTGCTCCTCTTCCCTCTTCTTTTGCATCAGCTCCCTGCGGCGGCGTTCCTCCTCCTCCTCCTGTAAGCCCAGGCAGGAATTACTTACCTGACAGGAGCAGGCTCCAGGGGACAGCACCACGAGCCCCTCACTTGACCCAAATCCCCTACATGGCAGGGAAACGTCTCAGGGGTAAATTCCCAGTGCCCAAGGCAGGTGGATCCCCTGTCCTGCTCTGCCTGTGGGACAGAACGGGCCCACCCACACACCTGCTGCAGAGCTCTTTGTCTCCTGGCCTCCTCCTCTTGTCTACGCCGGGCCTCAGCTTCCTCCATCTTCCTGGCAGCCACTCTCTTCTTGATCTTCTCCTCTGCCAGCCTTTCTTCCCGCACCTGGAGCACACACAGACCCAATCTCTCAGCAGGACCCCTCACAGGGCAAACCCTCCCTCCTTTTCCCCCAACAACTAAAGGGACCTGTGCTCTGTTTTAAAAAGGTCATATTTAGGGCAATGACCTTCTTTTACATCCTCTTAGGAAGAGCTGACCCCCTCCTGGGGTTTATACATCCAGTCCCACAAAGCCATTGGAATATAACTTCAGGGCCACGCAGACAGGCAGCTGAGGATAATTAAAGCAGACAAATGACCACTAGGCCCCTGTAAAAATTGCCTGGAAGTCTGGGATCTGAGGAAAGCACTGAAGGAAGGGTATTTGCTTTCCCCTGCCCAGCTATTACTCAGCTGGGAGAAACAGCAGATAAAACCTTGGGGCCATTAGGCCACCTTTATCTACTGCAAGTCCTTCTCCCATCTACCAGAGCATTAATAAAGCCCATTTAGATTAGTGATTATGGAAAAACAGGGGTTCAGCTGCCATTTGCTGCTGTAGCCAGAAAAAGGCTGTCCCTCAGGATCATCAAGGCTCTGGAAAGTTCTGTATTCAACTACTCTTTGGTTCAGCCTCTAGAACCCAAGCAGCCTCCATGCCTCTCTTTCCAGTGTGCACATTTGTGGGGTGCCAAACTGCCTCAGTGGCTACTGATTGTCCCAAATAAGCTCTGCAGGGGCTGTACCTTCTCAGTCTTCTCATCAAACAGAGCAATCTTCTGCTCGATTCTCCTCTTCCTCTCCTTCTCGATCTCCTCTGCCCGTTCCCGGGCTTGCAGCACCTTGCGCAGGCGTTCCTCGCGCTTCCTGAGGACACAGCCCAGCTCACCATCGTGTCCCAGCCAGGTGAGCTCCCCCTAGCTCAGCACAAAGCCAAAAACAGCAGGAAATTCAATGGCCCAAATTCCCCATTCAATTAAGCATCAGCCATCTTTAATCTCTGTCAGAAAGTGGGGACTCGAGACAAAAAGCTGCAGCAGTGGGTGGCAAGGACAGTCAATGCTTTGAATCAGCATTCCAGAGATACCCCAAGGACAAACACTGCCTGTGCCTACAGGAGTTTCTGCTGCTTGCACAGTTCCTGCAAGATAAAACACCTGGACACAGGAACCTACAGGTGCCAAGAGCAGTGTGACCACATCTACTCACAGCTTCGCCTCTCCAAGTCGCCGTTTCTTCTCCTCCTCCAGCTTTTGCCTTCTCAGCTGCTCAGCTTCTTGCTTCTTCCGCAGAGTCTCCAGCTTCTGCCTCTCCTTTTCCTGAGGGGAATCAAAATGTCCTTGTACCCACTGGCCAGTGCTCTTTCCCACCTCAGCTGCTTTGGGCAAAGGGCCCAAGAGTCGACAGCAAGGAGCTGCAGGCAGGAATATGGGATGGTGACAGCCCTGGAGCAGGGCTCAGGCAGCCTGTGACCTGGTCATGAATGGACATATGCAAGGAAAACACTGGTATGAATCTCAAGGAGCAAGAGGAGAAGCTGCAATGTTGAAACAGGAGCATCAGCTCTGGAAGCCCAGGCAGCATCCTCAGGGATTGCAGGCAGGCAGGCCCGTGCTTTCTTTTGGTGCAAAGGAGCCACCAAGCAGCGCTAATGCCTGGCACGGCTCCCGCTTCCTGCGGCGAGCGCGAGGACAGATGGTGCTCCAGGAAACACCTTGAGCTCCCGCTGGCGCCTGCGCCTCCCACCAGGCTTGAGCCGGTGGTGAACCACGAGCACTCCAAGAGCTCCCAGCGTGCTGCGGCATGCAGCCAGCTCCATGTGCCAGCCAAACAGGGGCTTTCTCCTTCTTTTCCTGACCCAGCAGAGGCACACTGTCAGCCAGGGGAGCGAGATCCAGCCACCACTACCAACCACAGCAAATGGATTAACATCAACCCACTCCATGCCAAAGCAGGCCTGGTCTCAGCACAAACCCACAGATCAGCATGGGCATTATCCAGGGGAATCCCTTACACTGGGCTCTGTGCTGTAAATGCTTGGTGCTGTTAGCATCCAACCTGGCTAATATAAAACTAACAATTAAATCCTATTGCTCTGCTGCTATTTAGTTATGTTCAGCTCCCACACGGAAAAACTCCCGAGGGGGAGCTGCCTGCACTGGAATGAAACCTCAAACATTCCACAAACTGACAGCAGCAGAGGAAGCACTCCTAGCCACAAGACTATTTTCTCATCCTATTAACTCCTTTGTAGTACTGACACTAACATCAGCAGAGACCCAATGAGATTGAAGCTGGAATCCTTCACTGCTTCCTAATGGCCTTCCCTGACCTGCTGGAGCACAGCCAGCCTCTGAGCACAGCTCTAAGAAGCTCTGCCATTAGGAATTGGAATACCAATTCCTGCATCCTGCCCTCCTCCTTCTCCCTCTCAGTTCCCCTGCAAGGGAAAACCAGCCCCAGAGCTGCCTACTTTGCAGGTGAGTAGTTTGGTATCAGGTGTATAAGTAATTCCTGCTCAGCACACGGCTTCCAGTGCGGCTCTGAGTGAATCCAGGAAACTACACCTTTGTCTAGAACTAGCTCCCAAATCCCGCCCTCCCAAACTGCTCCTGGCCTGGCAAACCAGGGGCTTGGAAAGCTCCCTGGGATAGTGGACAAGCACCTGCCTGCAACCAGTCAAGGTGTGATGCTGGTCCCAACAGGATCCAGCAGTGAAACTGATGCCTGCTCGATCTGGACACCAGCAGTTGTCTGACTGGCCCCACATCCAGGACAGCCTCATGTTTCCTCCTGCCTCGAGGGTTTGGAAAACCTCCAAAGTCTGGATTTAGGAGGTATTTGCTCAATCTCATTCATGAAAGAAGTCCTAGAAAGGAGACCTGGGATCTACAGGCTTCGGTTATCAATACAAATCAATATTTACAATCCACTAGATTTCTGTTTCCCAGTTTTCATCTCTGTTACTTGCCAATAGCACATGGGAAAAATACAGGAATAAAGCCTGGAGTTCAAACTGGAATTCTTCAGGAAGCTGACTAACCCAAATTTTAATTATTTAAGTGCAAACAGACCGCTTCAAATCACTCAGTTTCAACTGGGTTGCAAAACTCCTCTCACGGCTGTGCTTTAAGTTAGGCACTTAATGAAACCACCGTGTACTGGCTTACAGCAGAGCCTCCTCTTACCTTGGGATCAGCCTGGAGAGGGGTGTTGTACCTGATGAAGGATTTTATGACCCCATTCCTCCCCACGGAGCTCGGTGTCATGAGGAGCTGGTTCTTCTGCACGGTGTGCAGGAATGTTTTGAATGGGCGCACTACCTGTGGGAGGAACAGCAAAGTGTGAGTGGGGGTGAGTAAAAAAGGGCCTTGGTCAGGCATTCCAGGGTTACAAGGAACTCACCTTGCTGGCTGGGAGGACTGGGGATGGGGTCTTCCTCCTGAGAGGAGACAGCCCTCCCTCCTCTGCCTGCTGGTGGTCGTAGCGCTCGTCCACAGCTCTCTTGTAGCTCGGCTTCCTCCTGTGAGACAGCACAGCCCATCACACCAGGCAAATCCTCCTCACGCCTCCAAGTCAGGGCTGGAAAGAGCCATAAACTATCCTGGGCTTAAGAAAGATTCCAGTGTGGGGAGGCCCTGGCACAGGTTGCCCAGAGAAGCTGTGACTGCCCTATACCTGAAAGTGTCCATGGCCAGATTGGATGAGGCTTGGAGCAACCTGGGGTAGTTGAAAGCGTCCATGCCCATGGCAGGGGATGGAACTGGATGGGCTTTAATGTCCCTTACAACCCAAACCAGTCTGTGATTCTTAGATTGTGCATGCACAGTTAGCCAATAAATAAAATCCTAATACAATAGAAAATAAAAGTTAAATCATAGAATCATGGAGGCAGGGAAAACTTATTTGCAGAAATTCCAGAGTCAAAAACATTGAGGCCAGTGAACAACATCCCAGCACTGAACCTGCCTGGAGTAGGACCACAGCCCACCTGAAACACTTTCAACCAGGACATACCTGGCACTCTGGGGCGGCTCCAGGGTCTCCCCCTTCTTATTTAAGTTGTTTTCTGAAAGAGAGCAGTTACACAGTGAGTTCTAGCAGGAAAAATCCCCTCCAACACAGTTCTGACAGCAGAGAAGGGATGTAGCAGTTTACTGAACAGCAGAACCACCTGCCTGAGTGGGCACAGCAGGACCTGGCTCACATAGCACCATTCCCACCTGGAAACTCCAGACAGAGCAGAGCTGCCCAAAGCTGTCTGGGTTCTGCACAGCTTCAGCAACAGGGCTCACCTGGGCCTCTCACAACCCTCCAGCCTCATTATAACCATCTCCATGTGCTTGCCAGGATGGAAATAAAACTCCAGCACAGAGTTTTCCCACTGCTAATTGTCTGAAACAAATCCCTGCTCATCAAACATTAATTAATCTTTCAAACTGCACTCTCAAATTAACCAGTCAATCCTTCTAGCTTCCCAGCCAGCCTCCCAAAACGGTAACTTCCCAAAGTGCTGCCCCAAAACCCTCTGGAATTACCACTGCTGTTTGTCTCCTGCAGCTGCCCGTGTTTGCTGACTGTGTGGGAGCGAAGGGACATCCGAGGGCTTTGGAAATCCTGTGGGAAAAGCAAAGGGGTTTCAGACAATTGCACATGGAAACAGCCCGTTCCCGGTTCAGATTGTAGGGTGGTTCTGACACGGGTACGGTCAGCAGCATTACCAGGGAATGCCAAACCACCTCTTGGCAAAGCCCTGGATGCTGCATCATCAGGAGAGGCAGGGACATTAACACGAGCATCTGCGCTGCTTAAACTCAACCAGCTCATCAACTATTAAGGCCAGGAGCCTTCCAAGCTGTAAATCTGTGCTGCCGGAGCTCTGGCCAGAGCCAGCGTGCCCATTTCCCTGAGCAGTGATGAGTGGGGAGCCTGGAGACAGCAGGCAAATGGTTCATTTCCATGATTTATCTGTTTGTTATACGGGATACCCATCGCTGCTCGCTGCCTCTGCACTTAGGCTGGGGCACGCTCCGCTGGGATAATGGGCTGTGGGCTCTGGAATTGCTCTCTGCTAGCAGCACCAGCATTATCTCCCGGTCAGCACTTCACAGTGCTGCGTTGGGAAGAGAAGAAAAGGGATTGATGGAGAATTCATCCTCCCCATTTGCTTCTGCAAGGTCTAGAAAAATGTGGCTGTTTTTGAGTTTCTGCACAGCCACAACAGCTCTCCTTGTTTTCACAAGTGCTTTCAGGTCACTGCTCTGCTCCATTAATTCAGGCTCTGCTCATTGAAATTTATCCTGGACAAAACACTGACATGATCCCAGGATTACTTCCACAGTGGGGCCTGTGGAGGGAAAGGTGTTGACCCCAAAAACATTCACAAATATCTGTGTGTGTCCAAACTAACAAGTGTTGAATTACCTGCAGGTCTGACCAAAGGGTCAAAAGAAGCTTTAAAAACACAGTGTGCAAACCATGACACCAGCTGAACCAAACTTTCCAGAACTATAAGTTTTTTTTATCTGTAAAGATTGGAGACTGAATCTTCCCACATTAATTTCTAGCAAGAGGTTAAAAAGGAAGAGCCCAAGCAGGACTCAACCCTGAGGTCAGGCTCAGGGTGGCGTGCAACAGTTTCAACAGATTTAGGAAAAAGACAGAGGTAAGGCCGTGCTTTAGTCAGAGAATCTCAGAAAACATCTGAGACTGTAACACCCTGCTGGACAGAACACCTCCTTCTGCACCCAAAGCCATGGGTCACCTGTGCTCATTTCCCAAAGAAAACTTGGCTGGTTTTAGTTTTGCTGGTTCTGGAATGTTGTGATTAAGACTTTCCCTAGTCTGAGTACCAGAACCACAGAGGCTTGGATGGGCTCATGCACCTCTGAGCCAGATGCTCTGTGCCTTCCTCCCTCACTGGTATGGGACAGGTTACAAAGTCTGACAATCCACAGCCAGAGCTCCCAAATTTCCCAGTAAGGTGTATTCCACACATTTTTCTCCCAAATCTACACAAACACAAATGCTTTTAACCCCTGCCCAAGTCTTACCGGTTTGGAGGGGGTGGAAGGTTCAGGAGGAGGCCTAGAAAAAAAAAAAAAAAAAAAAAAGACAAAACAGGCTGTGCTTAGCAAAACTGAGGAAACTGGGAAGTCAGTTGGATTTTACACCCAGAACAGCAGAAGTCCTGCAAGCAGGGTAGTGAGGATAAATAAATAAATAACTGAAAGCATTCTCACCCAGTTTTGACAACGGTTTCCTCATCCTCTGGCACACTTGTGGAGCTGGAGGCTGTGGGAGAAGAAAAAACACACCTGAGCTGTAAGGCTGGGGTGCAGCCAAGGATCTGGTGGGACAAGGACGTCCAGACACTGTCCTGGGGCAGGGTGGGGCATGGGAGCACATCCAGGTGGCAATGCAGGAACGTGGCCAGCAGTTCCAGTGCAGGAAAGCAGTTTTCAATTATGGATGAATTCAGGGTGATATTCCACAAGCTGGCATTAATGGGGCAGGGCTTGGTCTCAGGCTTATCTGTAGGGCCCTGACTGGACATCAACAGCAGTTAGAACCAGCCTTATTTACAGGGGGAGTGCTGCTTCCAAGCCAGCATTCCAGCTGGTTCTGCTGCACTGAGCTCAGAAGCTCTGACACAGCCAGAACCTGCCATGAATAACCACAGCATCAAACAATCACAGACCGGTTGGGGTGGGAAGGGACCTTAAAGCTCATCCAGTCCCACCCCATACCTTGAACATGGACACCTTGCACTAGACCAAGTCACTCCAAGCCTTGTCCAACCTGGCTTTGGACACTTCCAGGGATGGGGCAGCCACAGCTTCTCCATCAACACATCCCAGGACCTGGCCTCCCTCAAACAGAAGAATTCCTTCCACATATCCCATCTAAATTTCCTCTCAGTTTCAACCCATTTCCCCTTGTCCTGTCACTCCAGTTCCTGATGAAGAGTCTCTCTTCTCCAGCTTGTTTGTTTAATAATTCCAGCAGTTTAGATGAGACTGTTGTTGCCTAAATCTGCCTCTGCCATCAACTGTAAAATTGTGGGAGACTTTTAATCTACAAAGTCCAGCCTCGAATTTCCCTTCTCAAACAAACTCTAGAACCAGCAGCTAGATCCTGCTAAGGAGAAGGGAACTGGTGAGAATTTCATCTTGCAGAAAACAGGCAGAGCTTTAGGAGACTCCATCACCCCTTTTGGATCCCCAAATCCTTCTCAGTTTTGCCAGCTGTCCCCACAGAAACTGGGAAGACCAGCTGACCAGAGGAGATGTGGCTGCCCCATCTCTGGAAGTGTCCAAGGCCCGGTTAGATGGGGCTTGGAGCGACCTGGGTAATCTTTAAGGTCCTTCCAACCCAAACCATCCTGGGATTCCAGGATTAACAACTTCTCCCAGCAAATCAGCAACGGTTAAGCTACATTGAAATGGCGACACCGATGCTGATTTCCCAGGTGATTTACAAGGCTGAATTCAGTCACCTGAGTTTCTGTGCTCATGGAGGGCTCCAGAGAGCCAGGGAGAACTTCCATGAGGGACTGCAGCCTGTCTGACCCAGGAAGCTCAGCTCCAACCCCCAGACTGAAGACCCAGCCCCAGCACTTTGCTTTCCTCAGCAGCAGAAATGGGCAGAACCACCCCCACGACACCCCAACGCACCATCCACGGAGCTGGAGGACACGGATCTCTTCCGAGCCACGGCCCTCTTGCTGGCTGCCCTGGCGGTGGATGTCCGGATCGCACTCCTCCTCTTGCTGGCCAGGGAGTATTTCTCTGCCAGGGAAGTTCTGCGGCTCAGAGAGGCTTTCCCCATCAGGCTCCGGCGCACGGAGCGGCGGCTGAGCCGGGAGCCAGTCGGAGTCCCTGGGCTGCTCCTCGGTGGCTGGGAGGGCTCCTGAGCCAGGCTGTGTTCCCGTAGGGAGCCATCCCCCTCTTCCAGCCCAGCCCCCGGGCTCAAGATGACGGTGACATTGGCTGCCCTTGCTATCTGCAGCTTGGGCACAGCCTGGCTGTCCTCAGGAGTACAGGGCACCACCAGCTCAGGGGCTGTGGGCACCAGCGGCGATTTGGGAACACCATTTTCCTTTGGAGAGGCACTCTCTGAGCTGGTGGCGAGCGGCTCTGGCAGCTCCGCTCCGCTCCTCCGGAGAGGCACTGCAGTACCAACGTGGTCGGCTTCCACCCAGGGATCCTTCCCTGCTGCCTGCACGGCAGGAGGGGTCTCAGGAATCACCCTGGAGCTGTTGGCAGAGGCTGCAGCCCGGGATCGCGTCACACGCTGTGGCGGAGAGTTTTCCTTGGCCTCGGCCCTGCTGAGTTCCAGGTTTTCTTTGTTCTGGAGTCGCTGAGAAAATCGCACGGAAGGCACCAGTTTGGTGCTGCTGTTCCTCCTTCTGGAGAGTCTGATCACAGGAACAGTGGGTTAGATGGGAGCAGGAGTTGGGAACAGCCCCGAGTCCTTCCATGCACACACAGGTATGGAGTCAAAACAGCTGGGACGGGCCCAGGAGACACAGGGCTGCACAAAGCAGCTAACGCAGACAGTAATTAAGGGATGTAATGACTTTAAAGCAGAAAGATAATAGACAGAGACACGGGGACATAGAAGCAGGCAACAATAAACACACTTCTCGTGAGAATCGAAATTCAATGTTTTTCGGCTGAGGGTGCCCCACACACAGGGTCTGAGCAGACCTTTAACACCAGCGGGACACGCGGAACGAAGGAAGGGGAGCTCCCGCTGGACAAAGAGGAGATCTCCAGGACATGCTCCGTAGAGGGCATTGTTTCCCTGAACCCTTGGCAGCTGGTCTGTTCAGCCTCCCACGGGCTCCCTCCCTTCTCCAGGCCCCGAGGACACCCTCTGCGCTCCCCCTTTCCGTGGCCCGCCCCGAACGGGGCTCCCCGACCCCACTCCCGCCGCCGCTCACCGCTTCCTGCCAGGCTCCTGCTCTTCTTCCTGCAAGGCCGACAGTCGCTTCCTCCGCTGCCGTTTCTTCTGCGACGGCGTCTTGGGCATCAGCTCGAGCTCCTCGCTGTAGTTGCTAGAGAGAAAGGGGAGATCAAGACGGGACCAGGGCGGAGGGCGGCCGGCAGGGGCCGGGGCCTAGCGGGGAGCGGGATGCGGGTACCTGACAAACATCCTGACCGCCTCCTCACGGATCTCATCCAGCCACACCATATCGTTCTCGTCCACCTGCCGCAGGAATTCGGCCAGACGCCGGTCGCACTCTGCGGGCAGGTCCAGCGTCCGCGCCGCGGCCGCCGCAGGCCCCATCGCCGCCGCAGGCCCCATTACCGCCGCGGCCGCCTTCGCCGCCATCGCTTCAGCGTCAACGGCCGCGCGCGCGCGGCACGCCGTTCAAACACGGCCCCGCCCCCCCGCAGCAGCCAATCACTGCTCTCCGGCCCTCACGGCCCGCCCTTCTCATTGGCTGCCAGGGGAGGGGCTCGCACTCCGTGCCGCTCTGTTTGCTCGTCTCTATGCTCCTGGAGGTCTCAGCTCAGCAGGCGGGGCCTGAGAAGGCGGGGCCACAGGCCGTTCCCTTTAATTGCTGAGGTGACGGGCGGGCGAAGCAACCAATAAAAACCCGGAAATTGAGAGATGCGCGCTGTGATTGGTGGAGACCGGGGATAACCCCGGGGTGGGGAGCGACGGGCCAGGCTGTGAGGGTGTGGTGAGCAGACGAGGCGGCGGCAGCTGCTCAGGTCGGGCGGCGAGCGAATGCTCTGCAGGGTCCCCGGGAGCTTGGGAGGAGTCCTCCAACACCTGTGCCCCGGCCTGTCTTCATACTCCCTGGTGCCTCTCTCTTTCCCACATTGAGGAGTGTCCTGGCTGCCTACCAGCCTTGTCCTCTCCTTCTGCGTTCCAGGCAAGCCAATGGCGGAGGGTCCCCAGCAGCTCCTGGAAGTGTGCAGGCAGAGGCTTTCCCGCTTCCTCTGCGATGCCCAGCACAAGCACCTGGCCTGGCTGCGGGAGGTGGAGGAGCAGGGCATGAGGATGCTCAAGAGGTAGGGGCTGCCCTGAGGGGATCTCTCTGTGCCCACCTGAGCTCCCGGCTGGGTGTGGGTCCCGTCCTTCCATTGTTTTGGGAGGGTTGATGTGGGCACTGGAGGAAGCAACCTGTGCTCTGCCTCACAGCAGCTTCAGGGATGAGCCCATGCTCTTGCCCAAAACACCGTCGCAGAGGAGAAAGCTCAGGAAAAGGCAGTCCTCGTGGATGAGGGAGGAAAACAAGGAGCTGAGCAGGAGGAGGTAGGTGGGTCAGCTTGCTCTGGCTCTGCTTCATGGTGTTTGGATGAAACAAAACAGTGCCTGCATTCCCTGAGTTATTGAAGGGGGCACATTGGGATTGATCACTGTTTGGATTCTGGTGAGAGTTTGGGATAAAGACGGATGCTTCCTTTTTTTTTTTTTTTTTTCTTTCTTGGTTATAGTTAAAGAATAACAAACACTCCATTTTCTTGTCTGTTTAGATTTGGGTTTTGTCTAATTGAGTTTGGCTTTTGGCCTGAGGTTGTTGCTCCTGGTGTTCACTCCCTCTGTGTCAGTGCATGGAAAACTTGGGAAAGGGATGTGTTCCCAGCACCATGTCCAAGTTGGCAGGCAGGGAGGCTCCAAGGGTTTAGTGAGGGACTGAAGTGAAAATTCCAAGTGATTTGCTTAGAACCCACCACACTTCTAAAGCTGCCCAAACCCGGTCTGCTAGGGCACTAAAATCGTGCTAACCGTGGTGAAAAGCCCACAGCAGGAAAAGTTAGAGGTGGGAGACTGTCAGGAAGCAGACATGGAGGGTGGGGAGAGCAGCAGGAATAGCGGGAGCGTGGGAGGTTTGTGTGTGTGCGAGGGAGAGCAGGAAAAGCAGCACTGCGGATCGGAGCGGGGAGAGCTCCGGGCCCTGCTCAGGGTGCTCGGGTCACACCTTCTCCAGGGAAGAGGCACAGCTAACCCCTGTTTGTAGTTTCCCTCCTTTACACTTGGCTTGGGAAGAGGTGCTGATGCAGCCAGGCCTGTCAGCAGGAGGGTCACACATCACGTGTCGCTCCGTAGGTGCTGTCCCCTGCCCTGCACTGCTCCCAGGGTGGGGTTTAAACCCAACTCTTGGTGTAGGGCCAAATACACCTTTCCCACTCCCATTTCTCCACACCTGAGTCTGGATACCCAGCCTAGGCTGTGTCTGTGTGTGTGAGCTCCCACCTGGGCTGTGTCCATGTGCCCCTCCCCAGGGATAGGAGGGGCTGTGAGGGGGAACAGTGGAGTGGAGAAGCCAGCAGCAGCTTCACTTTTACACCATCTGCTTTCTCTCTAAAACTTACTTGGGAGTGGGTGACTCCTTCATCGTTTCCTTCAAAATTCTTTTCCTTGAAGGTTGTCCCGAAGGAGGAGTGGTGTCAAGCTGCTGTCTTCCAGTCTGAATTCCCAGCAGTGCCTGAGCCAGAAGCAGCCCCAGAGCCCTGGCTGTGAGGGGCAGGATGTATCCGTGCCTGGCTGCGCTCCGGGATCTCAGGCTGGCATCACACCCCAGCCCCCAGCTCTGCCTGGGAAGCAGCCTGTGGAAGCACTTGTTCCCTTGGCAGATCTGGATTGCCAGGAATGTCCCCAGGGTGCTCCTGGGGGTGATGCAGCCCCTCCAGCAGTTTTGGGGGAGCAGCTGCCTGAGGAGGATGCAGCAGCTGCGCTCTGGGAGGTTCCTGGGATCCCGGCTGAACAGCCAGGAAGGGATGGGGAGCAGGACACCAGGAAAGCCAGCACCTCCACTCCCAAGTCCGCTCAGAATGGCGATCCCGCTGCGCTCCAAGGAGATGGAACTCCTCAAGGCCTCAAGACACCGCTCTTCCAGGACTCCCCCAGTAAAAGTGCAACGGAGAAATCCAGGATGCGCCGCCGGAGCGGGGTGGGTGCCCCCCGCAAGAGCCATAGGGCTTCCCTGGCAGAGCAATGCTCCCTGGCCAGCAGGAGGGAGAACATGATCCGGAGATCCATCGGCAGGGCCAAGGCCAGGAAGGCAGGGACGCGAGAATCCTCCTCGGCCTCCAGCAGAGTGAGCTGTGAGTCCCTGCGCCGCTTCCATGTGGGAATGGAGCGGCTCATCCCTGGCTTTAGTTCCCCCAAGTCTCCTTGTCTTTGTGGGCTCCTGGGGTGCAGCTTCAAGCCAGGGTGTTGCTGCAGCAGGTAAAGGCTGGGGGGCAGGTGGAGTTGGGGTAGGCAGGTTGGGAATGGGCAAAAAGCACAATTGTGGAAGGGAGAGAGTGCGTGGTCAGGCTGGTTCCAGCCTTTGGATCGGGAGAGGCTGCTGCATTCCCTGGGGAAGGGCTTTAATTTATGGCATCTGCCAGCTCTCCAAAAAAATCAATAGGGCTGAAAGTGCAGCCCTGAAGTTAGGCTGAAATGTGCAGAGGAGCTTGAATGCTTTTTGGGTGAGGATAGAAGAGCTGAAACTAGCTGTGTCACCAGAGGAGCAGGGGTCACGGAGCCCAGGCTATTCCTGGTAGCTCCAGATCCCTTGTATCTGCTATTCCTGCTGCTCCTGGCAGGGTCTGGGCTTTCCAAAACCATTGCTGCTGCAGGCAAACGGGCTGTGGTGGAGCATGGAGGCCTCTGGAATTCAGCTTTGTCAGCCTTGAGTCACGCCGTATCCAGGCATTTGTTATAACACTTGGAGCGAAGGGGTGTGATGGGGGGGTGGAATGAGCCTGGAATCAGCCCAAACCCCCCGGATCCCTGCACCAGAGCGTGCAGGGAGGCAGGAGCTGCAGCCAATGGCCTGGGAGTGCTGGCTGTGACAGAGGCAGCTGGAGCAGGCTGCAGGCAGCAGAGCTGCTGCCTCGGTGCTCTGCCTTCCCTGCCCACTCCAGATTCAGTGCCACTCGAGGGAGGTGTGGTGCTGGTGGGGAAAGCTGGGTGATCCATGTTCCTGGGAGGAAGCCTGAGCTCTTCCATGTGCATCCTGTGGCTGTTGGGAGCCTGGGAGTGAGATCCCCAGCTCCACTTAGGCTTTCCTCTCCAGGTCAGAGCTCCTTGGAGGCTTTTGTGGAAGAAGATGAGACCATTGGCACAAGGTGAGGCTGCCACGTAATGCAGGTGGGAAAGGATCCCAACATTCCCTGTAAGGACACTTTCCAGGTGGCTTTTCTGTCACAGATTTTGTCAGGGACTGCTCAGGTGTTGCTGTCTGGGGCTGGATGAGATTTCAGGTTGTGCTGTTCAGGCGCAGTAAGATGAAGTCCTTCACTGGGGTGGACGGTGGTGTGTCCTGGGGTTCCTGGAATTCCTGGCTGCCACGAGCCACGGAATGCTGGTGGTCAGTCAGGTCTGCTCTGGGGAAGGGACAGCTCAAGGCTGTCAGAGTCCCTTCCTTTCCTGCTACTGGGGCCCAAGGTGGTTATGGGGTGTTCAGCAGCACAGTGGGACAGTCCCTCAGAGGAATTTATAGCCCAGCCTTGATGTGCCTGGCTGGAACAGCCTCTGGGTGTGCTTAGAAAGCTGCACCTTCCTTGCAGTCCCATACGCTGCCTCCATCACCTGTAACTCGCCTTCAGAGAGAATTTAAATTATTAAACTAGCTTTTCTTTTACAGGCCTGAGCTGGAGCCAAATTCCCCGAGGGAAAAGGTGAGTTCCAAGGAACAACACTCAGACTGCATGGATTCCTTCTTGCTGAGTCAGCACCTTTGCTGAGGTTGTCCCTGGCTGCAGGGATGTGGCCGAAGCCAGCACAGCCCTCACTTGGAGAGAAGCAGACCCTCTCTGAGCAAGCAGCTGGCTTTTCCAGGACAGCCTTTGTTCCCTGGTAGCCTTGCTCTTTGGAGCAGCTGTGCTAAGGGAATGCTTGTCTCCTTTCCCTGCAGGCTCCTGGAGGTGTCCTTGTTGCAAGCACAAGTCCCCGAGTTGCCAGCCCTCCTGCACAGCACCTGTCCCCTCTGGAGCAGCAGGCAGGGAATGCTGCAGGTAACTTCCAGGTGGTCTTGCTTTGCTTGCATGAAACCCTCAGAACACACAGACCTAGGGGTCAGTGGGGGCATTCCTGGGAAATAAGGGATTTGTGTTGAAACAGAACCGCTTCTGACCAGTCAAGGAAGCTTTCCAGGTGGAGTTTGGCCCTCCTGAAGAGGTGAGACATCAGTTAGGTGGGCAAGGACATGAAAATGTGTCCAAGCCATGAGGCAAACACTGCCTTGTCCAGCTTTAGTCTGTGCAACGAGTGAGTGGGGACATTTGGGAAGGAGCTCTGGGAGCTGGAATCTTCTGCAGAATGTCATGTCCTTTCTGTTTGGGGTTGCATTACGTGAAGATTTACAGGTCCTGATTATTTTCTGTGCCTCTGAGCATGAAGGAGGAGGTGGGGGATTGGGGGGGTGTTATTCCCTGTGGGAACTGCAGGAAGTGACAAGCAGCTGGAGCTGGAATGGAGGAAAGAGTCCCTGGAGGGAGCTGGATGCCTCACACATGGCACTGACGGCAGGTTTCTCCACAGGAAGCCATGTAAATCCCAACAGTGAACCCCAGAAGAGCCAGGAACAGCCCCACTGTGCCAAGACCCGGCAGAATTCCTCCCGCATGTGGTAGGAGACACTGCAAGGAGCAGGGATGAGCCAGGGGTCTGGAAAGACTCAGGTTTAACCTTTTAAGAAATCTGTGCCGAAAAATGAGTGGGGGGGTTGTTTCCCTGCCTTCCTCTCCCAACTTCCAGTAGCTCTGAAATCTCCTTTGGTCAGATCCTGTGTCTTGGAAGTCCCTTATGGCTTTTGAAGCCTTGTTTGGGTCTGGCATGGGGAGGAGCACCCAAAGTCCTGCACAAACCAGCAGAGGTGCCCTAGCACAGTTAGCTCAGAGCTGGGAGGTAAATCCAAGGGCTCCTGAGGAGAGTGGTCAGGGATTGAGTGTCTGGAATACCTGACCTGACTCCTGGAATACCTGATGTGTCTCCTCACTGCTTGTTGCTGGGGAGGTTTTGAGCCAGTAAATCCCTCTGGAGAGTGTGACAGCCATTTCATGTCTCTCCTGCTAATGCCACCAGGGTGAAAGGCTGCAAGCAAGCCCTGGGTGCCCTGTGGCAGGGACAGCAGATGGGGGTCCGGGCCCTTTCCCCTTTGGATGAGAAGCACAAGAGCCCAGCAAACCAGGCTCTGTCATCGCCCTCTCCTGCCAGCAAGGTGAGTGGTGCCACAGCCCTGTGCCCCCTGTCCCAGGCAGGCCCTGAGCTCCCTCCCTCTCTCCCCTCAGGCTGTCAGGCCACTGAAGAACATCCTGCAGGGACAAGGGGGTGGCATCAAGGACTTCATTAAGCGCAACACTCCCACCCGGCTCCACCTGAAGGTGCGTCATGTCTGAGGGGTGGGAGGAGAACGGGCTGCATGTGCTGGGAAGGAGAGTTCTGGTGTTACTTCCAAGCCTTTAATTATGTTTTTTAATGCCCTTTCTCTGCAGGGAGACTTTGTTGTAAGTATGGCACCTTATCCGTGGGGCTGACACGCTGACCATGCTCTCCCCTCACGCCGATGTCCATCAGCCCTCTGGCCACACCAGTGGTGAGGTGACAGGATCTCTGTGCAGGTGTCTTCTGCTGGGACTGGGCACTGCTGGGAGCTTCTGGCCTCTGAGCCAGGCTGCACTGTGCTCCCTCTCCACCGTTCTTCTGGGGCAGGTGCTCACCTACAGCAGGGGTGTGCTGTTCTTTTCTAAATATATTCTCTGCAGCTGAAGGACTGAGGTTTTTCCCTCCTGTACTTCTGCTTGCATCGGATAATACCTGTTGCCAAATATGTGTTGTCTCCCCTTCTGCTCACTCCCCATCCCAGTGTCCAGGTGAATGACTCCAATAGTGACTGTGTGTACCAGGCTGCCTGAGGGGAGACACAGCCCTCAGCACCTGGTACAGCCTGAATTCTTCTCCCTTCAGGAGAAAGAGAGGCAGAGACTGGAGAACCTCCGGAAGAAGCAGGAGGCTGAGGAACAGAGGAAGAAGAAAGTGGAGGAGGAGAAGAGACGGCGTCAGGCAGAAATGAAGCAGTGAGTTGGGCCCCTTTCCCCTGGCTCTTTCCTTGGTCAGCACAGACTTGCCTTGTGCTTCCCACCTGGAGTGAGCACTGTGGGAGCAGGCAGGGCTAGCGGCCCCTCCTGCCCACACGCTGCCCAGGAAGCGGGAAGAGCGCCTGAGGAAGGCCCTGCAGGCTCGGGAGCGTGCAGAACAGATGGAGGAAAAGAAGAAAAAGCGGGTGGAGCAGAAGATCCGGCAGAGTGATGAGAAGGTGAGAAGGCTGAGTGAGCTTTGGGCCTCTCTGAGAGCTGTGAGACCAGGAGGTGTGAGCAGGACACTGGCAAGGTCCATGCATGCCAGAATTCCTTCTGACAAGGGGAGGCTTTTGTTCTCCATCTCTCTGCACATTCCTGTTAGGACAGGCCCTGTTCATGCTGCTCTGCATTCAAGGAACGTGGCAGCCCCTGCCTGCCCTGCAGGTGACAGCCTCACTTGGCCCACGTGCTTGGACTGAAGTGTGTGACTCAGTAAGGGGGTGCATTTGGTCAGGTTTGGGTTTCAGAGCCTGACCTGGCCCTTTTTGGGAGGGTGGGCTGGGCTGGTGGCCACATGCCAGCATTGCTGCTGTGTTACAGCTGGGAAGGGCTGAGGGAGCTGTGCCTCAGGGCCCAGAGCCCGAGCAGCCTCTGCTCATTTTGGGCTGGACTGAAGAGATCTTTGGAAAAGTCAGCTTTGGAAAACAAGGAGTTGTGTTCCTTTCAGCCCTTCCCAAACCCTGAATGAACAAATGCACACCCACTGCTGGGTGCTGGGTCCTCGCTCTCCTTAGGACCTGGGCTATCCCAGGTTCCAGCCCTCCCTCCAGGGCTGTGAAGTATGTCCTTGGAGTGGTGGAGCTGACAGGTGTGGCTTTCCCAGGTGAACATCTCACAGGTGAGGGAAGAGAAGGTGGCAGAGGAGCGGAGCAAGAGGAAAGGGTCCAAGAAACACGAGGAAGCAGGGGCACAGAAGCAGAAAGCCCTGAGATGGGTAAGAGCAACTCAGGACCCTCCTGTACATGTAAAAGGACAGGGATAGCAGGGATTTGCTGTGTTGGTGTGGCTAGTGGTGTAGGGACAGGTCACTGCCTGCTTCCGCAGGGATTTTGGGGTCTGGGCTGCCAGATCTCTGTTCAAGCAGTTAAGGTTGGGTTGGGACACAAGGGAGAAATGTTCCAGCTGCTGGAGTCTTACAGGGTTTTCCTCTTGTTTCTTCAGGAGGAAAATGAGCAGCAAGAACCACTGCAGAAAAGAGAGGATGAAGTGAAGGAAAGAGGGAAGACAGTCTTGGAACTGAAGAACCTTCTGGAGCAGCACCAGCTGGGGCAAGCAAAGGAGAGGTGTGAACTGGTGCCTGTCCTGGAGGAGGGAATTGGCCACAGCCAGGAGGAAGCAGTGGATACAAATGTGATGTTGCACCTGAGCTCTGGGGGCTGCCTGGTGGTTGAGGGGGGGCAGGAGCAGGAGGTTGTAAAAGGGTGAGGGACGGAGATACATGCTTGCCTCTCTGAATTCTTGCTTTTCTCCCAGGGATCTCAAGCAGCGAGGGAAGAAGCACCCCCAAGCACAGCAGGAGCCAGCAGTGGTGGCTGGCAAGGCCACTAAGGTGAGGTTGGAGTGTTCTGGGATCAGCCTCCCTGCAGCACACAGGCTGGGTTCAGGATCAGGTGTCTTCCAAGTGCTGTGTTGCTGGGACGTTGTTTAGAGGGTCAAATGAAATAAAACTAATGATTGTTATTGTACAGATGCACTGTGCAGGAGCAAGCCAAGGGCTGGGGGTTCCCTGGCTGACAGGTGAGCCCTCAGCCCTGTCATGGTATGGTGACAGTCATGAAATGGCACTTGGAAGAACACCCCAAAGAGCATTCACTGATCCTGAAATTAATGTGGAAATTAGAGATTTATTCATGTCTTCCTGCCGCATTTCCCCACCAGGCCCAAAGGATGTGACCCCCAAACCAAACCTCAGGTGTCCTATGGCACTGTGTCACTTCATTTGCACTCACACAAAGAATGTTGGGGCTTAAAGTCAGGGTTGTTGGTCTCAAAATATCCCACTAATATTTGCTTTCACTCTCTACTCTAAAATTCATTGCTTCCTTAGTGAAAAATCAATGCCCCAAATGGTTCTTCCTCTTCAGGATCAATTCTTCCTCCTGTGTGGGCTCCTGCTGCACTCCTTCCCTCAGTCCCTGGCAGTTGGACTCTTGTGCTGTATAAATTTAATTTAAGGTCTGAATCCTTCCTGTACTGCCAGCAGCTGGGCCAGAGTGAGCCTGGCAAAGCTTTTCCAGGCAGGAGAAAATGGAAGTAAATCCCAAGTGCTGAGCAGCACAGGAGGGAAACTCTAGGAGAAATGGTTTGTGTCAAGAAGGAACTTAAGCAGGTTTTGTTGTTTGTTTGTTTGTTCTCTTTATTAGGGGAAAGAAAGTCCCCAAGAGCTGCCCCTTGGGCCTGGGCTGGAGAAAAGATATGAGCCACCAGAATCCTTTTTCCCAGCTCTTAATGTCTGGCTCCAAGCAGAGAGGGTAAGTGTGGGCTCCGGGGAGCCAGGCTGGACCTGAGCAGAGACAGGAGTGGCTTTATCTGGGAGCCTTGGATTTGGTGTTATTTCTGCAGAAGAAGCCACAGAGGCACTGAGGGCTGGATGTTGCCAGAGCTGCCGAGAAAGCTGTGTGTCACAGCGCGAGTGAGGAATGACTTCATTCCCATGCCTTACAGGAGGCCGAGGGTGAGCAGCAGCCCGGAGAGGAGAAAAAACCCATTCAGCCAGCAGCCCCTGGGACATGGCCGAAGAAAGCCGTCAGGGTGAGCCCTGGCTCCGGCACAGCCCTCGGGTGGCCCCCGCCTGCTGTGGCTACTTGGCCCCCGCGGCTCGCAGCCACCGCTCCGGGGAATTCGATGGAAAACAAGTGGAAAAGATGCTGGAAGCGGCCACAGGAGGGCAGCAGGTCCTGAGGCGACGTCCCGGCGGGGAGCGGCCGTGGGCAGCCGGGCTGTACCGGCTGCGGATGCGGAGCCTTCCATGGGCAGAGCGGCAGGAAAGGCTGCTGGGATGCAACGCTGTCTGCTGGGAATCTGCTCTGGGGCTGTGGACTCTGTCCTGGCTGTTTCAGAGCTCCAGTGAGGGAAAACTGACCTGCCATAAAATACGTGGAAGGGTTTAAGTGTAGAGTTGAGTGCTGGGACATGCACAGTGTCCTGGCTTTCCCAGGTTCTTCCACAGAAAACAGGAGGGCAGAGAGTGTTAAGAGTGGGTGTCAAGGCACAGAGCCCAGTGCCAGTTTTGTGTTGGTTCAGGATTTGAGCATTTTGGGGCCCTGGTGCCCATCCCAGGCATGGAAGTGCTGTTTCCCTTGCTCATAAGTGCTCTCTGTGTTACAGAAATCCCTCTCCACATCCTGCCTCAGTTCCCTGAAGGGTGCTCAAGGACCAGACTCGCCCTCGGCCACTGAGAACAGCTACGGGCTGGATCTGAACAGCGACGACTCCACAGATGATGAGAGCAACCCTCGGAAGCCCATCCCTGCCTGGGCCGATGGTAAGTGCCAGCCCTGGGCTGGCTTCCTTTCCCTCCTGCCCTGGAGCTTTCCAGCCTTGCCTGGAGCCACCCCAAAGCGCAGTCCAGGAGTGTGTGCAGTGCTGGCAGCTCCCAGCTCTCTGTGCTGAGGGGATCAGCGCTGCTTCCTGCGAGAGCGCTCATGGGCTGAGGTGAAACCAGAGTCCTCTGAGGGGAAAGGGGGGACAGCCCCAGCTCCTGAGGAGGAGCAGGGCGTGGTGGCCGTGGGACGTGTCCCACCCCTCCTGCACAGCTGGCGGGTTCCCGGAGGGGAAGGGCAGTGCCGGTCCGGTCCTGCGGGCTGAGGCAGGGCCTGCATCCGTGTGTTGTTCCCGTTGCTCCCGCAGGGGCGCAGCTCCAGCAGGCCATCGTGCACCAGTACTACCACCCGGTGGATGTGGACGCGCTGTTCGGGGCCATCCCCAGCCCCAGGCTGGAGCACATCTTCTACAAGAGCAAACCCCGCTACTTCAAGCGCACCAGCTCGGCCGTCTGGCACTCCCCGCCTGGCCCCTCCTGTGGCCCCTGCTGCACCTTCCAGAGCTGAGCCAAAGGGGGTTCTAGGGGCTGTGTGTTCTACTTAGCCTGTGTTTACAATTTTAACTTTTTATTCTTCTTTTGTACGGAAATAAAGTTGTTCAATCAAGTCCCATGCTCAGTGGGTGTGTCTCAGTTCCCGTACCTTGGTGACTGTGCCTTCTGCCTTGCAGCAGTCACAGTTACTAATCTGCAACCAGAGCCATTTCCTAGTCTGCCTCATTTCCTATTCACTTAGGATATTCCCTTGTACAAGGAAGCTGGGAAATTGCTGTAGGGAAGATCAGGTTTTTTAATCACCCTGAGGGGATAATGCTTTTGTAATGCTTTTTTTATGTATTTACTATATTTATGTATCTATTTATCTTTATTCTCTTAATCATCCGCAATTCCTTTTCCTTCAACAAGTCCTGTCCACTCATCTTAGTCTGAGCCAGAATCTTCTTCCTGTTGTTGGAAAAATCTCCCTGGACAATTTAAGCAGTGGCTAATGCCTCCTCACCCTTTTTTTCTAATGGAAGAAGGAAGCCCAGGCTCAGCTCTGGATCCTGTTGTGGCAGGATCAGTGGGACAGCCTATCTTGAGCAGGAGCTGGGTTGATTTGGGAAGGGTGAGGGAGGGGATGGTTCCTCAAGGGCCTCTGTCATTGTCTGTGTCTCACCTTCAGCAGCAGCACTCCATCCATCCCACTCCTTCCTTCTTCCTTTCCCAAGCCTGAATGCACATGGAGTGACGGGAGCAGGGATGGATTGGAAGAGAAGAGGCTTTGGCTGTAAGGTAGATGGACAGAGCCAGAACCCCTGGAGCCCTCCTGCCACTCCTTCCACAAAAAGGGGCTGGAAGGGCTTGGAGCCCTCAGTGCCAGAGCCAGTGCTTGCCCAAGGGGACTTCTGTCACAGAAATGCTTTTTGGATGGGATCATGCAGGGAGTTTGTGGGTAAGGGGGGGAGGACAGCCAGGCTCCTTCCCACCCCGGAGGGCAGCATCTCTCCCTCGGCTTCCTCAGGGATGATGCCCTGCAGCACGGTGTCCCCATGGCCACCTCCACAGGGGCTTGGGCGAGGAGGACACGAGCTCTGCTGCAGCCCAGCTCCAGTCAGGACAATTTCCCAGCTTCTTTGGTGCCTGTGGAGCCCGGAACAGTGGGGGAGTGGAAAAAAACCTTGGCGCCAACAGCTGCTGGCAGGGATGCGCTGCCAGGCTCCGGGCTGAGCGCTAATGAGGTGTCTGTGCTGCCGCTGGCTCTGCTCGGCTCCCGCAGCTCCTGGAGCCCGCTGGGAGCCCGGGCCTCGAGCTCCAGGAGCTCCCAAGGGCTTTCCAGGAGCCTGAAGCAGTGCTGGTTAATGCCACCCCAGGAGAGGCGGCTGTGCCGTCTGCCAGCACCGCACCAGGGAGGATCCATCCCATGGGATGTGGGGAGCAAAAGGCCCCCCAGCACCGGCATCGGGCTGCCAGTGCCAGCTGGAAAAAAGGAGCAGCTCCATGAAATCAGCAGGAGAGAATTAAGCAGGGAACCCCTAGACGTGGGTGGGCTGGATGTGGAAGTGCCTCCTTCCTAGAAATGCTGGAGCCATGGTGTTGCAGCATTCCCAGAGCAAACTGTGGGCCTCCCTGGGATCCCAAAGGGCCATTCTCAGGTGGGAGGGGGCAGGTGACTGACCCCACTGCCTCCCTCCAAATGGAGAACAAAGGGAAGGGAATGTTTCAACTTGCGTGAAGCAAAATAATTCACGTCAACCTGAGGCATTTTCCAGGGCTGTGAGCACAGCAGGAGCACAGGAGGATGGCAGCGCCCCTTGAATCCCAGCACTCCCTTTGGACCCTAGAGCTCCCCTTGGATCCCGGCTGCCTCGTTTTTCCCCTCTGCTGCCAGGTCATCTGTTTCTGTTTTCAGCGCCTGGGAACCCCTGATTCACCCCATCCCACGAGGATGCTTCCCGGGGCTGGGAGAGTGTGGGAGGGCTGGGGATCGGGGCAGGGGAGCAGGATGCCACCCCTCTTCCTGCTCCATCCCTGCCGGGTGCCTGGGCCGCGCGGGTGCGGGTCCCCTGGCCTGGGCAGGGGGTCCCTGGGGCGGGGGCACCTCCGCCCGCCGCTGTCTCCCTGGCTCGGCGGCTCCGCATCCCGCTCTCCTGTTGCTCAGAGATGTGGAGGCAGTTGCTAAGAGACACCGACACGTCAGTATCTGGCCCTAAGGAAAAAAAGAGGAAAAAAAAAAAGAGACAGAGAAAGAGAGAGACAAGGGAGGACGAGGAGGAGGAGGGGAGGAAGGAGGTGGGGAAAGACCTGCTCCCATCGCCAGGCTCGCAGCAGCTTTGGCCGCCGCTGCCGAAGCCCAGCTCCCGACTTGACGGCCTCCGGGGTGTGGGCGGCCACCGGGGACCCCCACATTCACCGTCCGGAGCCCCCCACATCGCCACTCAGGACCCCCACATCACCGCAGGGAGCCAGGCCCTGCTCCCTCCCCGGCCAGTGAGTAGCCCGGGGCACCCCGGCCTCACCGGAGGGGTCGGGGCGCTGTGGGGATGGGGAGTGACCGGGGTGAGGCGGGCCGGCGGGAGACGGTGGAGCTGGGGTGGTGCGGGCGAGGGAGGATGGAGCAGACACGGTCAGATGGTGGGGGGCGAGGGCAGGCCTGGGGGGACCCCGGTGGGTGCTGGGAATGGGGATCTTCCCCCGGGAGATGCGGGGAGTGTGTCCCTAGCACCGGGCTCAGCCGGCGGTGGCAGGGAGCTGCCCGGGTGCTGCTGGGGGGCCGTGAAGCAGCACCTCTGCTCTGCCTATCGCCGGCCAGGATGGGCTGGCCAAGGTCAGCAGGACCGGGGGGGCCCTTTTCCGCCTGGAATGCCCGGAGGATGCTTGGAGGAGTGACCCTGGTCCGGGGGGCAGGGGGAGGGTGCGGGTGCCCCAGAGGCCACCCCGGGCTGCCACAGCTGCGGCCCCCCCGGCGGGGCGTGTGGCCGGCACGGCTTCCCCCCTCTCCTCTTCCCCGCAGGCAGCTGGTGACGGCCCGACGCCGGCCCCGCCGGTGCCCCCGGAGGGGTTGGCTTTTCCCCCCCGGATGCCGCCGGGATGCCGCGAACGTCGCTGTGACCGCCGCCAGCCCGGCCCCGCGGCCGGCCGCCGGCAGCCCTCGGCGTGAGGAGCGGGCGGGCGCGATGGCCCCCGGCGCCCCGTGAGGGCCGCGGCCACGAGGCCATGCTGCTGGGCCCCTGGCTGCTGGCGGCGGCGGCGGCGGTGGCGGCGGCGGGCGCGGGCTGCCCGGTGCTGTGCAGCTGCCGCGGGCAGGCGGTGGACTGCAGCGGGCAGCGGCTCTTCTCCGTGCCCCCCGAGCTGCCGCTGGACATCGGCAACCTGAGCCTGGCCCACAACCGCATCGCCAGCATCCCGCCGGGCTACCTGGGCTGCTACGGGCAGCTGCGCGCCCTCGACCTGCGCAACAACTCGCTGGCGGCGCTGCCGGCCGGGCTGTTCCGCGGCGCCCGGCGCCTGGCGCACCTGGACCTCAGCTACAACAACTTCAGCCTGGTGCCCGCCGACATGTTCCGCGAGGCCAGCGCGCTGCTGCGCCTCGACCTCAGCCACAACCCGGGGCTGCGCCGCGTCCACCCCCAGGCCTTCCGCGGCCTGGCCCAGCTGCGCGAGCTGGACCTCAGCTACGGCGGCCTGGCCGCCCTCAGCCTCGACGCCCTGGAGGGGCTGCCCGGCCTGGTGGGGCTGCGCCTGGGGGGCAACCCCTGGCTCTGCGGCTGTGCCATGGAGCCCCTCCTCAAGTGGCTGCGGGGC